>CM074513.1:27338884-32338884 GCA_037379345.1 Perna viridis
GTAACTTGAGAACAATTTATCTAAATTTCTTAAGACTTAACATGGTTTTTTGTTATGATGGTCCTATCGTAGAATTGTTTGAATTGGACACTATAAACTCGAGTATCAATGAAAAAGAACGTCGGGCTGCTTTCATACATGATTTGATCTAAAAACGTTATGAACGTCACTAGGACGTGACGTAAGGACAATAAGCGGAGCCTACAATGCCCGACAGGTCCAATGGTCTATATATATTTGACGAAAACTAGATTAAAACTTACGAGTTACAGGACTTAAATAGGGGGTTGTTTTTTTACATGTCGCGCCGTATCTCAAATTATGATTATTGTATAAAACTTTACCTTCTTAATTTGAAGATTTGTAAACTTTTTTGGTGGTGATTCTTTATACTTTTCTTTTTTGAGTCATCGAATTTGTTATTGACTTTTTTGTATAATAGGGTTGGTTTTCTTATCATATTTCGAGCTGCATGATGGGAATTCATGAGGTGCGTTAATCCTTTAAAAAAATACGTGTATGTATGGGTGGTTGGGTCGGACAAAACTGCTTTCCAACCCTCCCATACATATATTGATGGAAAAGCCCTTAGAAAGAACCAATATGAGGAATTTATTTTAGAGGAACATTAAACCATGAACGCTGAAACATGTTGAAACTTCTCTCTTTTATCAACTTTTTATTTTATGGAACTTTGAAATTGTCAATTTATGCATTGAGAGGTAAAATTTTAATTTGAAAAAATGTTTGCTCCCTTAATCAGAATTAGTGCTTCAAATTGGTATGATATAAAAGACGCCTGTATAATGACTTGCTCCATTTGATGACATTTGAAGATATCTACGCCCAACAAAGGCCTAAGTTTAATTTTGAAGTTCGCATTTTTACTTTGCAATTTCGCCAAACCCTTGACAAAAGAGGTGCCAACTTCCAAAGAATGAGTACTTAAGAGCTTTTTTGCGCTAATCATCTCAATCCCACCGTTAATCTGAGGACTTCTTAAATGTAGTGTCAGACCAATCGTTCATTTTGTCAGTATAATATAGCTCCATTATCATCTGATTTCTATAAGACCTGCCACCCGTTGCTTATTCAAACAGTAACCTAGCGTTCTGTTGTTTTCATCATATTCGATTCTATTAGTTTTAATACAAAAGCGTCGATTAAGCTTATACCAATGAGTCAAAGCTTTTATCCCGTCCCATGACGGACTATCTTATCTTCAGTTCCTTACTATCAAGAAGTTCTCGCTTCTATGTATGTCTCAAAATTGACTTTTAAATGACTCAACCGAATATAACACTTCATAATTTTCACAAAAACGCGTGGTCTTAAGGTTCACTTAACTAAGCGTCCTCTGCTTTTCTAAAAACACCTGCCGATTTGCTCATAAAAAGTCAAGTCCGGGGTAGACAAACGAGGAAAAGAAAACTATGACCCGTTGAATAAATCAGTTTTCATGGTGCAGATGGATACATCATAACGATCCACAAGTTCATGATGACGACCACAAAACTTCCGTAGTGATGACTTCAATCTTGTATCAACATAACCCTGTTCCAGAAGCCTATTTGTTAGAGTTCTAGCGGGATACAAAACGTCTGCGTAGTTTCGGCAAGCTCTGGCATAACGTATGAGTTGTGATATGAACACTCCATACGCAGGTGCTGAAGGGATGTTGCCACAGAAAGGAAAGGTGTCAATTCTGAATGAAAAGTCATCACGTTTGTCGTAAAGTTTGGTCAGTAGTTTTCTTTTACCATCGATTTCTAAGTGTAGGTCAAGATAGGAGGTAAACTTCACAGTGTCTTTAGTATCCTTTATCTCAAGTTCTTTTGGGTAGATGCGATGTATCAAATTCCCGAAATTAGGATTGTTTAAAGATAATACGTCATCTATATAGCGGAAACTGAGATTGAAGGATCTAGCCAAACGTTATTCTTTCTTTCTGATCAGATCAGCTATAAAGTCAGCCTCATAAGAGTGAAGGAATAGGTCAGCAATTAGTCATAGGTCAGTAAAGGAGCACAATTTGTTCGCATTGGAATGCCGACCGTTTGTTGAAAAACACGTCCACCACACTGGACAAATATGTTGTCGATTAAAAATTCCAGCATTTTGTGAACATCTTCCTCGGTATATTTGAAAGATGATTGGGAATTATTTTTAAAAAGTATGAGGAATCTCTACCAAGAACTATATATTTGTATCTAGGTGTACAATCTTCTTTGGAAAAACAACGATGTATAATGTTTTTAAGTCGGGATTTTAACTGAGTATGGAAGTATACAGTGTTGAAAAATTATAGGTTTTAAAGCTATTTTAAAGCTATTATATTCAGATAATAGTCTTGAAATGATTGTCTCCGAAAGATCTTCGAATTTTTCAGGATCCACATTGAATTGATACCACTACGGGAGTAACAAGTGTTGTGGTAGGACTGCAGACCCTCTTTGACAGTTGTGAGTATAGAAGTTAAAAGTTTTGAAAGAGGTTTGGTGGTACATTTTGGAGTTCCAGCTATGAAACGTTGTTTGTATGGATTCTTGTGGAGTTTAGGAATCCAGTACATAGAAGGTAAATCACAATCATCGTCCATGGTAAAGAGACCAAAAGAGGATAGCACAGATTTGTGGTTTTCCACAATCTCTTCTTTGGAGAGAGTGGTAGCAGTATAGGTCTTATCACTGTTATTATTTCCTACGTCTACCTCTGATAATAAACATTGGATGTAAAACGTTTTGCAGACAAAAAAATGTTGTTTTGGGCTTTGTCTGCTGGTACGACAACATAATTGTCATGTATAGTAGACAATGTTTTTGCTACATCGGGGTCTTTGAAACTGATGTAGCCTTGGCACTCATTGATCTACTTAAAACGTTCATTCGTTTCAAAATTGGAGACCTCACGGCCTTAAACCTCTCTGACAGAGAATCAATGTCTTCTTGCTCTCCTTTTATCCATTTTCTTGCATAGTCCTCGACGGCATCCATAAGAACTTTAAAGTTATAATTCCAATTTATGGAGCGTGGTTCACGGTACGTGGGACCTTTAGAAAGGATAGTACGCAGAGATTCGTTTTCGATAATGGTTAAATCTCCTGTAACGACGTGACCAGAATGGCCATATTTGAATGGAGAGGTTTTGCAAGAACAGTCAGGTGGTTTATTCTTGAAGTCCTCAATCTCGAGGTTCGGCAATAGCCTATTATAATTGAAAATTTTGGATGCAATGGGTGAAGTATAGGAATATGAAATAATTGATATGGACTTGTCTTTAAAATATGGGGGAATTTTGTTGGTAACGTTTTTGTGATGGAGGCTGTTATCCAAATTAATTGTATCTATACCTTTGTTGACAAACGGTAGTGGAAGAAATGATCGTTTTTCTTCATCTTGACTTTTCACACAAACTGGTTTAAAGAGTCTGTGGAAACTAATATCCAAAATGATGGCAACAAGTCTGTAAATTGATGAGGTGAGGTCAGAAGCAGGAGTGTCAAGACTTGTTTTGTAAAGGGAGTGTAGTAGAGTGAGAGGTACAGAATAAAGTTTGGTTCTAATGTGAAAAAAACAGGTTTCCTATGTGGCGAATCCATTAAAAATAGCAAATTACGTTTTGGTAGTTAAGGTAAATATTTCACAGCTATGGGTTCACAAAAATGAAAAAAAAAGTCTGTCAGTATGACGTTTATTCAAACAGAGAATGGCTCGTAATAGTAACACTGATTAATACCAATATTACAACCTTCAAACGTTAGCAAGAACAAAGTTTAGATTATATAGTCTATTGGCGTCATGAACAAACAGATTTAAGATAAATAAATAAATACACACCGCAAAAAATAGGGAAAGGTAGCAGGGTAATTAAACAAAACTCATCTATCACAAATTTATCAAAAAGTATAATCCAGAAAAAAAAACAAAAAAAAAAAAAAAAAACAACAGAGAAATAGTATATACATGTAACAGTATTACAACAAAGAAAAATTAATTAACCAATAAAATCTCTGAAAGTGACATGGATTCTCTAAGATCTACATCCAGATCAAACTGGCCTAATTACTGAAACGGAATACAATTTAAATATTTCTCTACCTAGCTAATTGATAATTTACAATAGAATTAATACAAGTATGCTTTGCATCAAGATAAGATATAAATATTTGTATGGATAAGGCACATTAACTGATTGTAGATCGCAACGCAAATAGGTTGGTTAAAATGGTATTCTCTATTCGGAAATCCAAAAGTTTTATCTCTAAAGTATTGCAACAATGTAGAAATAGAATACAAGACCATAATTGGTTTGATGGAAAATGAAACCGTGAGATAAGTTGTAGGAAGTTTCAGTATTTCAGATAGGGTAAATATGCAAATACAATTAAAGTTGAAGTTATAAATGGTAACTTTTTCTGTCACATAATGATCATGTTACATTTACTCCCTGGTTCTCATATAGACTTGTAATACCGTGATATATTGATAAATCGTGATGAAAAATGAATAATGAACAAATTGAACACGGATTACTTCAATTTCGATAAAGCCGGAAACTTGGAAAAAACGGCAATGACATGATTCTGTTATTAATAAATTAACAGCAATAGAGGGATATAGGAAATGTCTGCAATTAGTCTCAGACATTTTCATTGTCGAAGAAATTTGGCGTGCTATAAAATCTGGTTTTACTCACCATTTCGCTTTCATAACAAATAAAGAATATTGTGGCTAATTTTATTTTCCCGGTATATTTATTATTTTACCAATGCATTTATTATTTGACATTCCCCCATTACTCTTTGCATCTAGCCCAGGTTGAAGTTGTAAATATGCATATACACATAACAAGAAACTATATACACCGAAGCAATGACAACGGTAAAAACCAATGTAAATAAAAAGAAAAACTTTCTATTACAACCCATCATGATCATATCGTCATTGATTAGCTAAAATAAATATGTGTTTTAATTTTTTCAAGGTGAAAAGAAGATAGATAATTTCCCGGGTTTTACTAAAATACTATTTAAACTTTAAAGCACTCAATTACTTGCATAGTCATAAAATCAAATATGTTTTTTTTTTGTTAAATTACAAGTCAAATTTTGATCCGAACACTCCTATGTAGGTCTGAAAAAAATATTTAATGATTCCTTCGTTTATAATGTTGGATTAAAATAATACGCTAGAAACATTATATTTTACATTTATTTTTATTTGCCTTCAAAATCAACATGTCATTAATATCAACTGAGTGGAGACAACAGACAAAATGACTATTTTCAACAAATACAATATCGAAACCGGAAAAAATGGAACAACTTTATAACAAAAATTGAGGTTTCAAAGTTATTTCAATAATTTGCAATCTATAGAAAGTATATAGTAATAAAGTTTGCAACGGATTATTGTTGCTTACGGTTTTGTATGTTCATGTCACCATGAAGCCATAAATTTCACACAATAACAATAGTCTCATGCGTCGTGTAATTCACTTAACACCTGTATAAATAGTTTTGAACACTGACTGATTACGCATTACAAAAATTTCAAAGTAATTTCAATAATTTGCAATCTATAGAGTGTAGCAAGAGTAATCAAGGGACTGGAACCAAGGTTATAGCGTAATCAAACGAATGTAATACAAAGACCAGACACGGAAAACAGACATACACAAAGAACCTAAAGTAATTAAAATCATACATATAAAGTAACAAAAACAAATGAGCAACTCGGACTCCACTAAAAACTGGAAGCATGGATCAAGTGCACCGGTAGGATAAGCGTCCTCTGCTTTTCTAGAAACACCTGCCGAGTTGCTCATAAAAAGTCAAGTCCGGGGTAGACAAACGAGAAAATGAAAACTATGACCCGTTGAATAAATCGCTTTCATGGTGCAGATGGATACATCATAACGATCCACGAGTTCATGATGATGACCATAAAACTTCTGTAGTGATGACTTCAATCTTGTAGCAACATAAATATGTTCCAGACGCGTTTTTGTTAGAGGTCTAGCGGGATACAAAAAGGCAAGCTCTGGCATAACGTATGAGTTGTGATCTGAACACTACATACGCAGGTGCTGAAGGGATGTTGCCACAGATGAAAGGAAAGTTGTTGTCAATTCTGAATAAAAGTCATCACGTTTGTCGTAAAGTTTGGTCAATAGTTTTTCTTTACCATCGATTTCTAAGTGTAGGTCAAGATATGAGGCTCACTTCCTCTGTACTATCCTTTAGCAAGTAACAAATTCGGCAACCGATATTTGTTTACCTTGTCATCTAACGAGAATGGATATGGTAAATATGCAAAAGAGACAACAACTCCACCGGGATGAACACGTTTCTTTTTTTTGTCTAGCAAGACGTGACATCTTGTGATGAATTCAGTATTAAAAAAAATAAATAGGATGTTTAAACCATACCGCATCACATTTTTATTGGAGTCAGAGTAAACTTTTCTTTTTTATGAGCATTTCATGTTCTTTGTCTATTTGACAGTTTCTTGTCTATTTCCTATGATTATATTTTTTTTTGTATTCGAGCCTTGATTTCCTGGCCTTTTTCGTAAAATGTTCAAATAGTCGGTATGATCGACATGCAAGCGTGTCAAAGTGAAAAGTGTAAGTACAAAATTAGTCTACCCTTATATATTCGTCGCTAACGGCCCAACAACAAAACAACAACAATAACAAAAAACAAAAAACAAAAACAACAACAAACAAACAAACAAAAACAATAAAAAAGCATTTCTGTCATTGATGTAAAACATTTAGCAAAAAATTTACAAGAGTTTTTGCTTTATTGACCAATATTTTGGCGAACGGACGTCAAATCGGACAGCTGTATGTCTTAACAGAAAACAATTTATAAGTTTACTTTATACTCAATCAAGCTACATGTATTAGTATAAATAGGTACTTATTCTACGCTAAAACAATGTCTCTGTCGAACAATAAATGTGTCTAAACATAAACGAAAAAAAAGAGTGCTTTGAGCACATACACAATGAATATCGTATGAAAGACTAATAAGGGAACCAAGGTTATAGCGGTAATCAAACGAATGTTTTAGTGGTAATTAAAAGAATGTTTTAGCGGTAATCAAAAGAATGTAATCTAGAAACATCCGCCGAGTTGCTCATAAAAAGTCAAGTCCGGGATAGACAAACGAGGAAAGGAAAACTATGACTTGAAAAAAATCAAACGAAAAAAATGTATTTACTTTTGAAAAGTATATAAAATAAATTAATAATAATAATAATAATAATAATAATAATAATAATAATAAAATGATATAAATAAATCGTTAACAAAATGAATAAAAGGAATGACTCATATATAGTTTTCCTTCCCTCGTTTGTCTACCCCGGACTTGACTTTTTATGAGCAAATCGGCGGGTGTTTCTAGAAAAACAGAGGACGCTTACCCTACCGGTGCACCTGGTCCATGCTCCAAGTTTTTGGTTGAGTCCGAGTTGCTCATTTACTTTTGTTGCTTTGTATGTATGATTTTAGTTACTTTGTGTTCTTTGTTGTGTGTGTCTGTTTTCCATGTCTGGTCTTTGTCCCTGGATTACATTCTTTTGATTACCGCTATAACCTTGGTTCCCTTGATTAAAAAGTATAACCATAAAGACAATATGGATATGACAATATAACAAATGCTAAGAAAGATAAATTTTATCCTGATACAATTTTCAACGACACAATGAATTAAGCAATTCTTACCAAATAAGAGTAAAAATAATGAAGCGTTCGTCCTCTTTTTGTCCCTAGTCATTTCTTTCAATTGTCTCGTTTGATAATTCCATACCGTTCTGTAATTCGCCCCTTTAAATACTCAAGAGATCCAATATGCAAATAAACTCTATTGAGCTTATACCGTCCAATACGCTAGGTAATAGCCTAACCGCAAATGTATATTCTTTAAATCAATTAAATAAATTACCGGTGTTGATTAAACCGTACTATTTACGACAATGGAATGTACATGACTCGTCCAAATTTAACTTCTTTGATAATGTTTAGGCGGCAGCTACTCAATTACTGTTGGAGTAATTTTTAATCTTACTTGAAACACATTAAATAACATGTCATATATTATAGGAAATGAATAGAAAAAGTCAATGGACGCGATTTGATCCTTATGTCCATTAATTAAGTTTACTGTCCTACATTCATTGTAAAAAAATTTAGGACAATCAAATATTATTTTAGCATTATGACGGTGCTGTTATTGAATTTAAAAGTTAATAAAATATTGGTAAAATCAGAGTTTCATTATCAAAAGACCGACACAGAAGTTGGGCTTTTTTAAAAATGCACGAAATCTACGAACAACTAAGACTTAATTTGACATTCTAAATAAAGAAGTTCTTCATATTACTCTAAGCATACAAAACATAAAATTGCATACCAATCGTATAGGAAGTTGATGTCTGACAGCAACGTATGTGCATATATGGAAAGCCACACACCTAATTCCAAAGCAAATCATCCATGGAAACCGAGATAATTGGGACAAAGTGATTCCAATATAACGTCCAATCGTAGATTAGAAGTTTAATTACATGTACTTTAAATGGTCATAGAATACGCACACACATGAGAGAGTATAATGAAATAAAGAAGAATACAAAGAAAAGATTCAAAATGACACACATCACAGCACTTAAGTCGAAGATTAACACTAAAACAAACAATTGATAAAATCAGATATAAAAAAAACATAAATAAAGAATAAACTAAATACACGATATTTTACGATATTACGAACAGCATAACAATCAAAACGTATCGTATAGAAATGAAAGACTTTTTTTGTTTATGTTATTATTATTATTATTATTATTATTATTATTATTATTATTATTATTATTATTATTATTTTGGGGAATAGTTTCTGGAGAAAAAAATCCTTTAGTTTTAGTAAGGGCTATAACTGTGAGGTAACATTAGATTGAGCGTCAACAGTATTGTGGGTATGCGTTTCCTTATCGATATACATTAATCTCATATTATTCTAAGCCAAAAAGGATATCAACTCATATCATTTCAAAGCTAAAGTACTTAAGGAGGTAGACCTAGGGTAAGGGACACAACTCTTAAAAATCATTGGAACGTTTGTATGCAGCATTTTATATCAATCTTATGTAAGTATCTAATTAACTTGGATTCATTTTATTCTGCTTCAAACGAATGCTTGAGAGCCATTGGTGAAATTAAATATAATACAAACATATAACTGATTCCATGAGTTATGTCCCTTACTCTAGGACTACCTCCTTAAACACGCTTTTGTCGAAGTCATATAAACACTGGGGTTCAAAGAAATTTTAATTTAAAGGTTTGCATTGATTATATTTTTGTCATCTGAAAGATTTCAAAAAATCTATTCACTATATTCATGACTTTGTTTTAAATTATTTAAATCGTAATAATAATGTAAACCGAGATCGATATAATTCTTTACGAATGACAAAAAGTAAATTTCACAGTTTTTGTCTGCATACTTTTTATTAGTACATCATCCTAATTTTAGTGAATCCAATCATTTTTCAATTTTGGTTAACACTCAACGTTAAAAAAATAATCTGTTTGAGTTGATAAAAAAACGCATGGATAATAATTGAAATCTTTCTTTTCGCATGATATCCCGTCCAAAAACAAAATAAAAAACATTTAAAGAAAGACTCGTGAAACTGTAATGTTACATCTTTCCCCATTCTCCTCGATTAAAATGACGACATTAGTGGTTTATTCTATCAAATTGATTAAACGTGATAATCACACAATGCGAATACACAGCTAATGAAATAGACCCATTGGGATCAGCTTTCAATCAAAAAAATTAAAACTGAACGCATATAAATTTATTGTCATGAATCGATTATAACTTTCCTATTAATGCATTTATCTTTGTGAAGCTTTCATACATAAATACTTGTTTAAATATGGTTTCCATGTTAAAGTGCTTGTTTTACATTTGGTTTCGATACTTTTGTAGATAAGTTATCGATTTGCAAAAAAAGAGTTACGTTTTACCTCTGAACAACATAAAAAGGACTGCCCCCGACAACGGCGCAATTTCATTTAGTCACTTTATCAATACAGAAGATAATTACAGAAATTACAAAAAATAAATAAATGCATTAAACTGTCTCATCGAAATCTATAAATATAAGAAGTGCTTTAAACCTTGTGCAACGTTTATAAATTAACATGTCGTTATTTTTGTTTTTGTGATTTGAAGTGTATATATCGTTGTTCACAAACTTTTAAGTATGGAAATTTTTTTTTACAAAATGAATCACTGAAGATAAAGAAAAACGATTTTAAAAACAATTTGACTGAAATTAGTAAGATGGCCTTCTTTAATTAAATACAACTTGCTTCGCAAATTCTAAAAAAATATACGGTAAAACTTGTAAATAGAGTTTTCACATTCATTTCCTAGACCTTTGAATAGCTCCCGTTCAAATTTATTGTATTTTTACATACAGCGTCATGTATTTGAAGAAATGGTGAGCAAATATGACACTAGTGCATTTTAGTTTACCAGACGTTGTATGATCTTGTTTGAGTCCAATAAGGATGTCCATTTGCTTAAGAATAACGGTGTTTTTTCAAGATTTGGATGCATCAAATATTTAAGTACACATATAGCATAAATAAAGTAGAAACTTACGTCAGCACATGCATTCAAAACTTTGAGTCAATGTTCTTAAAACATTCAACGTAACAATATATGTGGCATTGTGAATATGTATTTCATAAAGATAGCATTTGTTTCTTGCTTCAAGACATGGTTACTGATATATGTCAAAGTAGTTTCACACCATTTAAAAGTCCTCTCAATGCTTATTTTTGTGTTGTCGACAAATAAATTTTAATTTTTTTAATGCCTGTCCCTGGAAAAAGGAAGCCTACTAAACGGTTATTTATACACAAGAATAGTACATAAGTTAAAGCTCGATTTGTATGGTCGATTTGTCAATATAATATTCAATAATTCAATTATAAAAGTAGAGGTTAAGTTTAAAAAAAGTTAACCAAATGCTTTTCAATGGTTGATGACATTTTGATATATTTTATATCAAATTAACAAAGGTACATGATAAAGACAGGATCCACAACTTAACCTTAAATATTGATGATATATGATTATTTTGTCAGTAACAAATTAGTTTTCATTACTAGACTTTGTAGTGAGTTTATAGTCGATACTTCACTCATGGAATATAATATTCTAAGACAAAGATTTAATCAGAAGATCAAACGAAATAAGAAAATTGTAAATATATTATATACATGATAGCAAATAGTTAATTCATACACTAAAGAGTAAAACCTGTCTTAACCAAACCCTGCATATTTCAGCAGACACTTTTAAAAAGTCCCTACATATCATTAGTAACCATGTAAACCGAACAAATAATTTAATCCGATAGGGTTCAGTATATTATACAGATCTAACTGCAAATACCACCATATAATTGTCTGTTTTTCTTTAAGTATATTCTATGTATGATTTTAGACTCCGGGAGATTTGTTTTAATAAACAGAAAACAAACCATAATAACCTGACCATCCTGGATCGCAACATTTCTTAAAGTACTTGTCATACAATTTTCAAGAAAATAAAATCTCCGAAATTAACATTTGATTTTATATTACAGAAATTTGCACCACATGACACTTCTAAGCTAAGAATACATGTAAAATGGATAGAATTTAGACAGACGCAAATTATTTGTTAGAAAAAATGTAACGCAGCACGCATTCCCACAATATTTCGTATAACTAGATTGAAATGAAATTGGGCTAATAATCAACGTTACACAATACATTCATATAAAATCAATGTACTTAAAAACGGTATCACAATTAAATAATTAAAATCCGAATAACATAGTAAAATATTGACATTATTTAAAACATTGTTGACAATTAAAGCTCAGATTAAAATATTTAACTAGACTATCATGTTACAATATCTTTACTTGATATATCAATATGTCTAAAAATGATAAAGTCACTTTTACCATCTGAAAATTCAAATAATTCAGTGTTTTTATAGTTCCATGTAAGATTCCATGGATTTCCTGTGTAGAAGATATCTAAAAGGGGAAACACATTTATCTAAATTGACGGTCAAATTGACATTAAGAATAAGTGTTTATGTTACAAACAAAACAGTTTTTAAAGTGTTATATTTAGTGGAATTTCCTAGGAATCACAATTCGTATTATAACTACATGCTTTTCATATCAAGTGATTTCTAAATTAAGAATTATTTTTTCTTACAACGAAAGAACAAAATTGAAAATGTTTTTAAAATAAACGTACTTTTAAAAAAAACGTGGACAAGGACGTATATTGCTGCTGGGTGCTTATGTACACAAACAGGTTACCTCCAAACAGAAAACACCACTTAAATGGTAATTTTAGGCTACTACAGACTTTCTATAGAACAGGTAAAATACTGAACCAAATCGGATAAAGTATTGTTTTATTTATTACCATGATTGGAAGATGAATCAACGCACTATTATCACTGGATTGCATTCTTTTGATTTCCGCTAGAATATCGGATCCTTTGATTACTCTTTCAGTCATATTCTATTTTCATACACTTGTATTCAGAGTACACGGTACAGCGAAATGTTATGTTCTAACATTTCATAAATATATATATAAAAAAAATAACGAAATAACCTCTGAAATCTAATTTGTTTTCATAAATAATTCTCTTAACATTCAGTGTGGTTGATTGATGTATTTTCTGGATTTCAGAGTAATCAGGGGAACTAAGGTTATAGCGGTAATGAAAAGAATGTAATCCAGGGACAAAGACCAGACATGGAAAACAGACATACACAACAAAGGACGTAAAGTAACTAAAAGCATACATATATCATACATATAATGTAACAAAAGCAAATGAGCAACTCGGACTCCACTAAAAACTGGGAGCATGGATCAGGTGCACCGGTAGGATAAGCGTCCTCTGCTTTTCTAAAAACACCTGCCGATTTGCTCATAAGAAGTCAAGTCCGGGGTAGACAAACGAGGAAAAGAAAACTATGACCCGTTGAATAAATAAGTTTTCATGGTGCAGATGGATACACCATAACGATCCACGATTTTAAGATGACGACCATAAAACTGTAGTGATGACTTCAATTTTGTAGCAACATAACCCTGTTCCAGAGGCCTACTTGTTAGAGTTCTAGCGCGATACAAAAAGTCTGCGTAGTTTCGGCAAGCTCTGGCATAACGTATGAGTTGTGATATGAACACTCCATACGCAGGTGCTGAAGGGATGTTGCCACACATAAAAGGTAAGTTGACAATTCTGAAGGAAAAGTCATCACGTTTGTCGTAAAGTTTGGTCAGTAGTTTTCCTTTACCATCAATTTCTAAGTGTAGATCAAGATATGAGGCTGACTTTACAGTTTCTGTAGTATCCTTTATCTCAAGTTCCATGGGGTAGATGCGATGTATCAAATCCCAGAATTAGGATTGTTTAAAGATAATACGTAGCGGACACTGAGATTAAAGGATCTAGCTAAACGTTATCTTTCTTTCGGATCAGATCGGCAATAAATTCAGCCTCATAAGAGTGAATGAATAGGTCAGCAAGTAAAGGAGCACAATTTGTTCCCCTTGGAATGCCGACCGTTTGTTGAAAAATACGTCCACCACACTGGACAAATGTGTTGTCGATTAAAAATTCCAGCATTTTGTAAACATCTTCCTCGGTATATTTGGAAGATGAATTGGAATTACTTCTTACAAAGTATGAGGAATCTCTTCCAAGAACTATATATTTGTACCATCTTTTTTTTTAAAGAAAAACAAAGATGTATAATATTTTTAAATCGGGATTTTAACTGAGAATGGGGAATAGAAGTATACAGTGTTGAAAAAAATCATGTTTTACTGATATTATATTCAGATAATAGTCTTGAACTGATTGTCTCCAAAAGATCTTTCAATTTTTTCAGGATCCACATCGAATTAACACCACTACGGGAGTAACAAGTGTTGTGGTAGGACTGCAGACCCTCTTTGACAGTTGTGAGTATAGAAGTTAAAAGTTTAAAGAGGTTTGCTGGTACATTTTTTCAGATCCAGCTATGAAACATTGTATGGATTCTTGTGGAGTTTAGTACATAGAAGGTAAATCACAATTGTCGTCCTTGGTACAAAGACCAAAAGAGGATAGCACAGATTTATGGTTTACCACAATCTCTTCTTTGGAGAGTGTGGAAGCAGTATAGGTATTATCACTGCTTTTATTTTCTACGTCTACCTCTGATAATAAACATTGGATGTAAGACGTTTACGTTTGCAGACAAAAAAAATATGTTGTTTTGGGCTTTGTCTGCTGGTACGACAACATATTTGTCATGTATAGTAGACAATGTTTTTGTTACATCGGGGTCTTTGAAAACTGGTGTAGCCTTGGTACTCATTGACCTACCTAAAACTTCCATTCGTTTCAAAATTAATGACCTCACGGCCTTTAACCACTCTGACAGAGAATCAATGTCTTCTTCTTCTCGTCTTATCCATTTTCTTGCATAGTCCTCCAAAGTCCGTATTTACTTCTAACAAGAATGGAAACGCAAATATAAATGTGATCACGTTTCAAACATATTTAAAACTTACACCATCGAATGCTCTAAAATAATTATTAACATCCATTATGATTATATGACGTCACTTAAAAGTTTTTAAGAGTAATTAAGGGAACCAAAAATCTACCGGAAATCAAAAGAATACAATCCAGGGATTAAGACAAGACAGGGAAAACAGACACAAAATATACAACACGAAATAATCAAAATAACACGTACTAAAAAACATTTTGCATGCAGTTAATATTCTCATTACTCCCGATATGCTAATTCTATATAATAATACGTCTTTATATTTTTAATTTGTTTATTTATTTTATGATCGTTTATTAACTATTTTTTATTTTGTCATTCTAATTCTTATAAGTGCATTTCCGATTTTAAAGCACTTGAAACATTCAATCAATTCGACACTTCGATAATGCGTGAGAAAGTTGAAGGAAGCAGTCTATTTAAATGATAGTTTCCAATTGAGAATTTTGTGATTGATTGTTCAATAGTTTACATTGTAATCTCAATTGTATATAGCAACACAATTACCAATAAAATAAAATAATTGTTTGTTTATTTATCATTATTTCAAATACAATGTTAATTATTTCTTTGTTCTATGGCCAATGGCTCATCAACTCATTTACAACGGATACTTATTGACTTTTCTATTGATAATGTCCATACCCTACACGACTATCAATAACGACGTAATCTTTAAGAAATTTATTAACTGCAAATAAAGGTACCTTTGCCTTTTACAAAGAGCCAATTTATTTTGCAGGATAATTTTTACATGCGTTAAATTCTAGTTGTGTTTCATTCAGAGACCGTCTACAGACCTTATTCGATTATTATCTGTACAAGTGCAGAAAGAATCCTTTGAATTGTCAGTATTTTATTGTAGTTTTGGTGAGGAAAATATTTCAACGTAATCGTATTCATAAAAACAAATATTTTTTTCTTTCCTATGTCATTGACAAAAAGGTGAAACTGAAATAAATGTATCCAAACAGATAATTTAACTCATGTAAATTAACAATTTTTTTTATATAAAAAATGAAATTGCCGAACACTGCTGATACTGTAATTTCTTATGCCATAGCAACAATTTAATCATTTTATTTATTTATTTATTAATATTAATTATTATTTTTTATTTATTTATTTATTTATTTTTTGGAGGGAGGGATTTTTTCTTACGGTGTATGAAACCACCTGTTCAAATTGATAACAGTACAGTTATTAGGGGTTTATCTGATTGAACAAAATGATTTTATTGCCTTATATAGTTAATAATTATGAGTTTAACTTGTCTCTATATATCTTTGACGTTTTTTCCATGTGGTCTCATGCACCAATACATGCAAACAGCAGAATACACCTTGACATATGTCAAAAACCTTTTTTCCATGCATAATTTGAAGTAGCACCTCACACAGATAAACTAAGGACAAGCATAGTCTATTTGTCAAGACTGTAGTAAGACATTTAACACAGAAGTAGCCTCTACAAGTCCAATAAAGTTTAAACATAAGAATGAAGGATTCACGTGCAACATTTGCGACAAAAAGTTATCTTTGCTCTGCAAAGGCATTTGATATCCCACTATTGTAAAAATGTAGAATGTAATATATAATACTTGGGAAAAACAGATACGCAACATTATTTTGTTTTCACCTTAAAAAGCACGTACTTTGGGATGTTGGCAGCATGAATGACACTAATGCAGGTTACCAATCAATTCTATGCCTCTAGAATGACTTTTTTCAATGCTGAAGACTCTTCTGAGAGATACTGGCACTACAAAGAATCGTCCACGAAGTGAAACGACGTTACGTGAAGACAGACAGATATATTCATCCCTGGAATATGTTTAAAAATGTATCACAGACAGCATATCATAACTATATTAGACAATTTTGATTTCACACAGTCAATTATTCTGGAAGTGGCCTCAAAAGATGCTATTCCGAGTTACTTTTTTGTAGACTTTTCTATTAAGCAATTACCAACTGACTGAAGCAGTTTTGTACACAACTGTATACGATGTATGTCAATTACGTTTGTAAAAGGTTTGTGGAAAAAAATAAATAACATATTTGTTACATTATTGAAATAAAACGGATGATAAACACGAACAAAACTCCCGTGCGAAACAGCAATTGAACATCTTGAATGCAACATTTAATTTTGAAAATTTTGTTTGACCGAACGATGGCGAAAGTGTGTTTCCTACCATACCAGTTATTATCTGAAGATGAGACATCAAACGCAAGAACTCAAGGCAGATCAGATGATGTTCTAGGTTTATGTGCATTACCGAAATGTGGCGGAGGTCTAAAACACGCATATAAGCTGTTGTGTTAATTTCAAAAACCACGATAATGCCCCCTACCAGGCACATATAAATTTATAGGACAATGGATATTTTTGTTAATGCCGTCTTACGTTATAATATTAAGGAATTAAGCAAACGAACTGCCAACGAATTAAAAAAAAAAGAAGATAAATCACCTGTCGAATGAAGAGTTGATGTTTTGAACTAGATAAATTATTATGCAGTCTGTAAAGCGTATTCAGATCGATATTTCAACGAATATCAAAAGCTGATTACGGATAAACATTACACGGAAGCGATAAATATTGTGAAACTAAAGCTAAAAGCATTTAACCTAAGTCAATTAATGTAGTTTGATTCAATTCACTGATGGACAAACAAATAAACATTAGTAATGACTTTTTCATTTAGAAATCGATACACTTGCATTCCGACAAAAATTGACGTCACAGTCTACCGGTCATTTTGCCGAGATAAAAAAAAATGACGTGTTGATTTCCCTATTTTTCCACCGAGATTTGATTCGAATACGGAGTGTGTATTTAAAATGGTTATAATACCTTTCCCAACAACAGAACAATCCGATAACATGTTCGGAAATTCAACACCGTCATATGTTGGTCTCAATGTGCCAATAATATAAGCATATTCACAACGCAAAATTTTAGAATTATTTTCGGACTTACAGGTTACACAAAACATATGCCATCGATTATGTAAATTTTTAAAACCGCCATTATGATCTTGTCATTAGACTTGTTACAAGTAACCATGGTTACTCTATGTAACCATGATTACTACATGTAACCATGGTTACATGAAAAAGTACATTATCCGATCTCATAAACACAGTTTAACATATTATCGCAGATTATTCTATAACAACGGAATATATCATAGCAGATGTGTTTTCACCACACCTTTCATTTAGTACAACACTGAGTAGACTATTGTTTTGTACCAATTTTGACTTTCGACTTTTGTGTATTTTTATGACCACTATCTAATCGGGCAGTTTGGCCAGCCATAAAACCTGGAATATCATGTATTATTTCATGTGTCCATCCGATTTGTGATCATGAGTTTGGTAATTTTGTTTTTACTTTTATTACTAGTTGACAAATTATAAATTTAGCATGTTATAATTTAAAATTAATTTTTTTATATAAACACACCATAAATGATGAGAAAGAAAGTCAGATAAGAAACTGTAACGAGGAACGCTTAATTTGTACTACGTATACTTAAGGTCGTCTCTGGGATAACAGGACGTGTTTTTTTTTTCTATTAATCATTAATAAAGATATTTACAATATAAAACCGGCTTTCTCATGCAAATTCCAGAACTAAATTCCTTGACAAGATCATAGAAAAATTACTAGTAGAGATATATGAATAATACTTGCTTTTATATCTTTCTTCACGAACTTTTCCACGAGTCTCCATTAATTATATGTAATGAATATGTAATTTCATATTGGCCCTTATAGGTTTGAGGCCTGTCATATTGGTCCCGAGGCATCGCTGAGGGCCAATACGGCTGTCGAGGTCAATATGATTGACCGAAACCTATAACATGGCCAATATGAAATTACATATTTATTGACAATTTTATTAACCAACTCAACTAGATGACTTGTAGAACAGTTGTTTTCGTGTTTCACCAAAAACACATAGGTTTATTTGCATTATTCAGTCCTAAAAATCCTTTTTGTATAAAATGGAAGATTTTTTTTTGTGTTTCTGCAGCTTTTAGTCCTGGTGATCAAAGTTCATTAAATCTAATTCTAACTCAAAATAGTGGTGTCAAACGACCGGAAGTTATGATGCCGTATTCGTCCTGGTTAGATCCATATTGGCACCGTATAGATGTCCGGTTTAAATTCATTCAATTGGACAGTTTTTGACATATTTTAACGTATTTTGGTTAATAATACCCTAGTAAAAGTACAGATGGATTCATCTGATGCGATCACAATCACCGTTTAAAAGTAAAGAAAAAAGTAAGAAAGGATTAATGTTTTTGTCTTCCGCTGCGTTTTCCTTGATTCCCATCAGCGAGATTTTGTAGTTGTTGTGATAATTCATACCTATTAGAAGTTCAGCAATGTTATCAATAAGGCTAATTTGTTCTCTGAACAGATTGGTTAAAAAGATCCTTAAATGGTCCATGTGTATAGGTGCATATAATTAAGGTATAGAGTTTTTGATGAAATTACAGTTTCTTTTCATGAAAGTTGCTCAAAATAAGATTAATGTTCTCTATAGATATTTTTGTACATATCCGACCTCTTGGAAGTTCCAACTACAAAACGTATTTAAACAAAGTACAATGTTTAAAAAAAAAAAAATACATGTAGTGTTGTGTACTTTCTAAAATTGTCTTTGAAACAATCTTTTTTCTACGGAAAACGCGAATTTTTGGGGAAAATACCCAAATTCGGAGACCGTCATTTGTCCGTGTGTTATATCGTTGTAAGTATTGTAAGTATAGCTGTTTTATTATTACCAGGCAGAAAGTGATAAATCCATGTCAAAAACCACTAACTTATGTATATTTCTAATTCAGAAAAGGTCGCAGACCACAATCATATGACCAGTCTTATTTCGTCATTCGGTTTTGGCGGATTTCTTATGATAATTACATATAATGTATATGAAATTGGCACTTAGCAAAAGTTATCGTTCCCGATTCGTCTGATTTAAATGGAAGATGAATGGTTGGTTATCTAAAATAAAAACTGATCTGAATACAAAAAGAACTACCGTTACGTAAACAAATATAGCATTTGAAGACTGCAAAAGCACCGTTTGATCAGTGGTTAATTTTTTTTCTTATCATGAATCACCTCTACCATCGGTAGTGTCTGAGCTTTACAGGTACATGATATAGTATACAAAAATATAGTTGGCAAAGTTTCAGTTAAGCCTGATACCTTTATGATCACTGATTCATGGTGTAGAAAAACCCATGGAACAAACGATGCTTTTTCAGTCTACATATGCTTTACATTCACATAACAATAATCATTTTTGTATCCAGTCCTGCACTTTTTAGAACATCATACATTTATCGCCCACTAAAATCAACCAAATCAAACCAAATCAAGAACGACAACTCTTGCAAAATGCCAATTTCATGTAGGATCTATATGAATTTTATCTCAAAACCGCAATAACTAAATGAGAAACTAAGACTGGTTATGTAATCAATAACTAGCGGTTTCTGAAAGAAGAAATTTAAAGCTGAATTCGATGGGTTTTTGACATGCACGAATCACCTTCTGTCTGACTTTTAGAAAGACTGTTACTTAAGTATTCCTTTATGTTTTTAGCTACAAAACTGCTTATATATATAGCATAAAACTTATAAACACTGAAACACAATGTCCAAACTACTGGCCATCACTGTAAGTACCGATACTTATGAAATTCTACTTTTAGCTGTTTCTAGTTTAACATGTTAAAATAATAAAAGTTTGTGGTTTGGTGCATAAAATGGTTGTCTGTTCACACTTACAGCTAAAAGAAAATTTAAAAGAATGTTCAGTTTGAGTACAAATGTAACGAATGATGAGGTGACAAAGTGTAATTTTCTCTTACAAGTGGAATTTTCTATTGGTATCCGGATGTTTATAGCTCGTACTCTTGTTTAGTAAAGGTTTTTATTGACTCCATTGAAATTTTGAGATCAATCGCATCGATTGTCTGATTGGATGCGGATGAAAACACTTCAAATATCATTCTTTCGACACGACACTGCATGAAATCATTTTCACTTTATTCTGCTCAACTATTTACATAAATAAATGTGAATTGTATGACTTCCTCATCAGATTAACTCGAAAAAAGGAAAGATTTCTGATTTGCTATGCTGTAATTCTAGTAGTATGCATTGTCTGGTCCTAATGCAACATACATTCTCTTTTAAGTACTGATTGAATAATGACACTTGTAAAGTTTCTTTTTCCTAATAGAATACGTAGATTAAGATTCATCTGCTCAATGTATTATATCTTACGGTGCGGGCATTTGCGTAGTTGCAATTGATCCAAAACTACAAAAGTAATTTCTTCATGAAGATTTGTATGCAATGGGTGTTGAGCTTAGACTCTAACGTACCGTTTGATTTCACCTACTGCATGCTCTGTCTGTGCATGTTAGTAAATAAAATTAAGAATGACAAAAGGAGAGCAAAATAAATCATCTGAAAGTCAAGTGGCGACATCTCAGAAATTTACTATCAACTCTGAGCATAATCGTCTCTTCAAAATTATTAAGAGGCGGTCCATGTGAAAATCACATGAAACATTACTCAATCGATCGGGTAAACAGGACGTTGATGAGCAAGGACTCTGGAAAAGGGAGGACACGAAACAAATCATCATGAAGAAGCAATATACCAAATAGCTAAGCATTCACTCCAATAATAGCTGAGAAATCTGTTACGAAAATTTCCATTATGCATTACATAAAAAAATACTAGGTCAAACCCCTGGAAAACAGGAAGCAGATGAAAAACAATTCTTAATTCATACTGTACAAGTTATCATTCAAACACATTGTACCAATTACATTAGCATTTCCTCCACTAGATCAAGAAATCTGTTATAGAAAAGTTTATCAGGCTTGGTGATTGCGATATTAAGTCGGGATTTTTACAATACACAGTAGCCAACCTTTTTAGGGAAACTCTTATTAATGCTGGAAATTCCTCGAGAAGAGCCATGTAGACACTCAGATTCAAATACTTACATAAGAATGGACCTTGGTTGTGAACTATTAAATAATAAAATAAATAAGCTCTTTGTAAAGTCCCTTACAAAAGTAGCAAAATCGAAGATGATTTATGGGAAATTAATGAACAAACAAAGAATGCAATTGACATCAAAACACAGATGAAGTGTCTAAACAAAAAGGAACTAATAACAATACATACAATCAACACAAACATTACGATTACAGTTCATAAGATTTAAAATAGTAAAGTATTTATCTTTACATAAGTAACGGTTTGCCATATAAAAACCAACTAAGAACCAATGACATGTACAGAAAAGATTCGTTAGCTACAATATTGTAGTTAAAGTTACAAATGTACTTGTTCTGTTCTTAGACTAGCGGACCCACAAAGTAATCTTATGGTTCATAACTTTTATATCTTTTATTACTCAAACACCATAACACCATGGTTACAGAGAACAAATTTACAAGAAATCTAAAAGAACAATACGATTTAAATAGATACATAATATGCATAAGAAGTTGATTAGTGTACATGCATTGGAAGAAATAATGTTGAGTCACATTCATGATGAATTTCTATACACATAATTTTGAAACTACCCAGGAGACAACTTATTTGCAATTTGTCTCATAAATTTACATAAATTGATGAGAACAGAAGGTGATGAGTTATTCATCAAAGCTTTAAATCTAATAATATTTGGTCTCTTAACAATTTTCCTGCGAGAAGGATTTTTCTGTCACTATCAAACGATGTGCACTTAAACAAACAAAGGAATTCATCCCCAATATCTCCCGAATTACATAAATGACATTTTCTATTTTCTCTTCTTACATTTTGCTACCGCCCACTTTCAATGGTCATTATTCAAGGTTTTAATCTACAAAGAGTAACAATATTTTTGTCATTTAAAATTCCGAAATAGTTTTAAAGTCCAAAATCTTCTTTATACAATCTATAACTCAGAGATTTAGGTGAGTTTTTCACTTTTGAGTTCCACAACTGTCGAAATTGGTCTAAAAGGCTTTGCTTAATTGTCAAAAATATCCAAGATGCATTACGTTCGTGTTGTTCGTTCCAAACAAAAGACAAGCCAGACTCATCCAGTATTGTTTCAACCTTTTTTACACATAATATTCTATCGCCATATTTTTACGAGGTTAAATAAAATTGCAGGTAGCTTTTCAGATTTTCCGGTAACTAGTTTAAGCCAAAAAATGATGACCCTCAGTTTAATTTTTGATTTGCAATGGATATCTGCATTATTCCCAGTATACCATCAAATCTGGGGTTGACTTTTTGACATATATTGTATAACACGGTCAAATTAATAAATCTAACTAACATTCCAGAGATAAGTTGTGTAATCTGAATTTACGTAGAATATCGTACATGGCTCGGTTCGCTTTTTCTCCGTTTGCATTTTTCGCTTTTGAAAAACTAAAATATTCCTAACTTATTGAAACTATCAACCGTATCAAGAGATGCACCACTGTACTTCAAACAGTTTTTTTTTAGACACTTTACTTTTGCTAACATAAACTTTAAGTTCCACAATGTGCAAGAGTCTTAAAATGCATCAAGTTGTTTTTGTAGATCGGATTCTGATTCTCATAGTAACACCGTGTCGTCAGCATGTAATATAGTAAAAGATTTAAAAAATTGAGAGAGTTCAGTTTCAATTTCTTCTGTTAGAAGATTCAGTCCATGAATGTTTCGATTCTTGAAAAAGTCTTCTAAATAGTTGACATATATTGAAAAGAGTAAGGGTGACAAGTTTTCTCCTTGTCTGACACCTATGTTACAAGGAAAGAAATCGGAATGTACTTTCCCATTAAATACTCTAGACTTTATATTATTGTATATGTTAACAATTACATTAAAAATTTGACCATTTATTGTATAGTTACTAAGTTTTGACCACAACCCATGCTGCCATACAGTATCGAAGACCTTAGCAAAGTCAATAAAACGCAAAATAGTTTCTTTTCCTTCTCGTTTAGTAGTTCTATTAATAAATGAAGCGTAAAAATGCTATCGATTGTAGAGTACCCTTTTCTGAAACCAAACTGGTTTTGTTTCTGAAGTAAAGAATTTTCAAGGAAGTTGTTCAGCCTAGTATTCAGTATTGCGGTGAATAATTTAGCAAAATAGCTCAAAACTGTGATCGGCCTACAGTTATTTTGGATCATTTTAATCACCCTTATTCTTGTAAAAGGGAATAGTATTGCCTATTAGCCATGCTTCAGGGACAACTCATGAATAAAAAAATTAAGTTGAAGAGCTAACATATAAATGCATCAAAATATTTGCCGTACTTTTAATAAATTCATTGACAATCAAATCGTCACCATTGGCTTTAGAGTTTTTAAGACCTTTAATACATTTCAATATTTTTGTTTCTGAAAATTCTTGATTTATATTGTCATTCAACGCACATGTACTACAATCAGGGGATCCTAAATTGTCTTCATCTGAGTTCAAAGATTTAAAATACTCATAAAAAAACATCTATTGACATGGATGTTTGGTTTCTGGTTCTATTTGATCTTGTGTTTATTATATCCCGAAACTCTTTAGAATTATTTGATTTTAAGTCTTTGAGCTTATTTTTCATATGAATTCTGTAGTTTTCCATAGCCTTGTTCATTTCACGTTTAAAGGCTTTCTCATTTTCTTTCATAATTTTTCTCTTTTCAGTCGTGCCATCATGGTTTTTAGAACGCATTTTGGCAATTCTAAAAACTTTTCTTTTTTTGCCGACAGTCGCTATTAAACCATGGTTATTCTCTTTCGTACAATGATGAGAACCATTTGGTTTTAAAAAGACTTGTTCTGCAGGATCAACCAAATAGAGTTCACTTTCTTCATATAATCATTTACTAAATTTTGGGTTATACTTTGAACATTCAACAAGCCGAGTTCATGTATCAATTTTTCGACAAGATTGTGATCAATACTTTCACGAAACTCGTTCTTCCTGTCTACATCCGATTTTCTTTCTTAATTTGCTCTAAATTATCAACAATGCTCTGATCATGATTTTGAACATGAATGTCCAGTTTAAGGGTTAGATTCAGTCACTGGTGAGTGAACATCTGAGTAAAGTGACGAAAATTCAAGTACATTCAAACTTCCTACAAATTTCGACGTCTCATAAATACAAATATAATAAACCACTACACTAGACTGTCTATAAGTAAACATGCTCATTTTGTCTACATTTTCTCTCCCATTCGTTATGAATAAATTAGTGTTCTTTCAGAATTCTAACAATTGGTTTCCATAATTATTTTTAACTTGTCATTACTTTGCCTATTAAGCGACATGTTAAAATTTTTTATCATGTTGGCTAAATTATTCAAATGTACAATCGGACCATTCTTATTTTCTGGAAGCATTATAAAATCCAGGTCGTCGCCGTCCTACTATTAAAATCACCATCAAGTATTACATACTTAAAGTTGTTAGATATTCTCCAAAATTCATTTTCTAGTTCAACAAAAGTTAAATCAGATTATAGTTTTTCAGGTGGCATATATAAAATTCCAATTACAAAGTCCTCGTCTATATCTAGAAGTTTTGACGAGATTTTGAAACAAGCTATAAATTTACTCTTCATTTCAATGAGTTGGAAGTATTTGTCGTAAACATATTTGTAACCAAAGGCAACGCACCCTGATTTAACTCTTGCATTTGTTTTTCTGTTCTTCACCTTAACCTGTATCCCGGTATATAAATAGTATCAGTTTTACATTCAGTTAAACACAGAGAATCAAATTTCGATACCAATTTATAAGGTCTGGGTATTTCATTTTTTTGTAATATACTACAACTGTTTAGGGACAGAAAAATGTGTTATTCTTATTTAAAAGTTAATTTAGCTTATTCTTCTTTTCAGTATCTCCTTGGGATTTCTATGATTGTCTGGGTGTAGAAACCCTCCGACGTTTCTGACCTTGGCGTTCATCCGATGTACTGTTGTCCGCAAAATGTTGCGCCGTGTTAGGAGTTCATGTGAACTACGACCTAGCTACGATTTGTTTCGGTCGCCCCCTTTTGCCTGGAGGAGCTCGAATGTATGCACATTGCCTAACAGTATTCTGTAGTTAATCCGTAGTTATTTATGGATGAATTGACGAACAACGTTTTCGGTGTTTTCATTTTCTGTTTGGTAAATACCGGAGAAGGACAACTAATTTTTCATAGATCTGCACTGTAGATCTATAATTTTTATAGTGCTTCTTATTTCATCAGTTTCTTCTCTGATGTCGCTCATCGTCGACTTAATTTCAGTTTTCATTTTCATAGCTTGATCTAATTGATCATCTGCTCACTGATGTTTTAACTTTTTTCACATCTTCGACTCTGTTATCATGTTTATAAAGAAATATTATTTTATATAGGTAATTTCTGTTAATAAAATATATTAAAATGAAAATGTATATATAGAGTATTTTAATTACTTATTTAAAGTCTCTCATAACTCTTTGAAAAGAGTGGCTCTAATTTGACAACAATGTATATGTTTTGTATATCGATAATAATGGTATTAGAAAAATGTGAACTATTTACTTTTAGAATCATATATATTGCTTTTAAATGTATATATAATATGTCAGTTTGAGGTAAGACTATAATAAAGAATTGTCTGTCTGTTCAATTTTAAAATAGTCAATGAAATCGTCCATACCTTGCAAATCTTTTGCCATTTCTAATCTTTCCTCTCTGACTTGTTTGATCTCTTTTCCGAAGTTTGCATCTTCATTCTTCAAATCATTTATTGTAGAATCTTGTATCTTTAATTTCTCAGACATCACTATTGATGATTTCTCTATAATATCGACTCTTGATGTAAGGACCTTTAGGTCTTGTACCAGGCTATTTAATGTCTGCTTTATGGAGCTTATTTGGACCACTTGCTTTTCTATTGTGACAAGTCTATCACCAACTAAATAGTTATATAATGATTCTAATGGTATTATCCATTCGATCCCACTCGTATAGAGCCTCAAATGTTTCTTTATAATTGATGAATGGATATCAGATGTCACGCTATTGAGGCTCTAGAAGGACATGGTATTGACTCTCGGTTTTTTCCTCGGAAGTGATTGGTTTTCAGTTGACCATATTCGAATTCAATAAGTAAATTGTGAAACTGATAAAGTTTTCACTCGTTAACTGCTTGTCGAGATCGGCTAATTACATCTATCTACGCTGCAATGTATGATATTCCCATTAACCTCCAAATGAAACAACTGTACTAAATTGACTTATCATGTTGAGCGAGAAAAACACCTCCATAACGGAGCAAATAAAATTTTTCCTCAGCAAAACTAATAAAAAAATCTATAAGAACAGCTACTTGAGTGTGGCACTTTCCTCATTTCCTTACTCAAAAGAGTGGTTCAATAAGATTAACTTATATGGACCTAATTAGGAAAGTAATTTAGAACAAAAATTCAGGGTGATACTTTTGATGTAGCCCCTTATAACAACTGATAGTTTTGTGTGTTTGCTGTGTTGAAGGTCGTCACCACCACACTCTCTTCCCCAAACTACATTTTCCAGTTAATCTTTAGTTACCTTCATTACAATACCGACTAATGGAAGTTCATATACTATTAAAGCACACGATCTCATATATTTATACATTTGTATACATAGAAAGTTTGATTTACTTCAATTCGTTTAAAGCAATTAAGTATTAGTCTTTGTAAGAATCAGGCAAAATCTGTAAACTGTGATACACCCCAAAAACAAGGCTACATATTTTTATATTTATAATTAAATTGTTTTATGGGTCTGTATTTTAAAATGTGTATTTATTCATTCCAGTCTATCTGCACGTAGAAGATAATCAACACTGAAAATCCAATAGATTATTTTGGTATTTCAGTGCATTCTATATAATTTTTATCTCCTAAGAGCATGGGTTATATAAAAAACCGAAACTTAATTTCTTTTTACTGTGGCAATTCAACAAAATATCAATAATAAAAATATGTAGGCTTTTCACCCATGAAGCACACTTTGCTTCGTTGTAGCGGGAGTGCTACTTAAATATGTTAGAACTCCGGGTTTGAACTATTCTAAAAGCATACCTTATCGTAAAAAAAATAACACGTAATGCTCAATTAGTGTTGTTGAGAGCTTCTGGTTTTCTCCGAGTAAATAATAAAATTTGAATATAGTTTCTGGAATGAATTGAAAAACTTCTATTTTAACTTGAAATGACTAAAACAAATACACATGTTCCGTTGATCGTCTATGAATTTAAATCCTCTACAATTGAATGAACTCGAATTTGATGTAAAAAATTGTCCGAGAAAATATAAAACAAATAATAATATCGAAGATGTAATTGATATTTTGACAAGAATCATGTAGCTACCTTAATGCAGCACTTTTGTTATAATCTGATAGATTCTTCGTTCCTTTGGTTACTCTGTTCTTACGGAGCTACGGATAGACTCTATCAAAAGCAACGGGCGTGGACGATTTCAGTTATTTTATTACTGTTTTATAATGTAAATAATTTTGAAATACATGTAGTAGAATATCATTTCAAATTAACAATTAAATTAAATGTCAAAGATAAGAAGACACTTAGAAGCAATAAAAGATTACATGTAATAAAGAGAACCAAGGTTCAAGTGGAAATTAAAACAAATATCCAAAGGATAAAATATAGACAGAGAAATGGACACACATACAAAACTGTAGCACGTACAAAGAAACAAAAAATAAATGAGCATCTCGGACTCGGAAATTGGATCAGGTCCTGACCACTGCTTTCTTGTAACTCATACAATGTCACTTACGGAAGACGAAAGAGGAAAGGAAAACTAAATCGGTTGGATACACCATATAACGATCCACGTGAGCATCATGACGACCATAAAACTTTTGTAGTGATGACTTTTATCTTGTAGCAACATAAACCTGGTGTCTAATTGTAGGAATAGCTCGGTACAAAAAGTTCACATAGTCTCGGCAAGCTCTGGCATACCGTATGAGTGATATGAAACTCCATACGCAGGTGCTGAAGTTGCCACAGATGAATGGAAAATTGACAGTACAGAATGAGAAGCCATAGCGTTTGGCGTTTAGTTTGGTCATTAGATACGAAAACAAAATGTGGATGAAATCGATCATTGCATAAAATTCAGGCAAAAACTGACGAGGCGACATGTTTAAAAATACAGTGGGGCAAGTACATGTAAGTGTTCCACTGGCAACAGTTGAACATTGTTCCACAGTTTTTTAAATTACTTTACAAGTACATGTATTTCCATTAGTACCCCGATTGAAGGGCCTATAAAACTGGTACTAGTATAATGAACCAGCTGCTTTGATTTACAAGAACAACTTTTCCCTCTCCCTTGGTACAAACTTTCCCCTTTCCCTTGGTACAACCTTTCCTCTCTCCCCTGGTACAACCTTTCCCCTCTCCCTTGGTACAAACTTTTCCCTCTCCCCTGGTACATAATACTAGTTTGTGTAACCTTGTTTTATAAACATAGCTAATCAAATAGTCATTTTACGATTTCCCAGTCATTAGGCAACATCACGCTGTGAAGATAAACACTCAAGTGATTTCTGATATTGTTTTAATATTGTTCTTTTTTAATGCCCCGAAAATTTGTACTGCTACCGAAAATTTACGTGTTTCTCCGTTTCCGGTTTTGCATGTCGGAAAGACAAAGTTAACATGTCAAAATTTATATAAAACAATTAGGTGTTGACCCCGCACGGAGTAAGTTTTTAACTTTTGATTATTTTGTTGTGATAGATATGTGCCTCAGTGAATTAATGGATATGTTTACATTGCCGAACTTTGTATAAATAGGTGTATATAGTCGTCTTTTATCCTGATGTCATCGGTTCTCGATAGCATACCAATGTTGTTTACCTGCTTGTTGAACAACTTTTTAAATAGCCACAATGTTAAAGTCATTATAAGAACTGATACATAATTGGAAAGTGAAAATAAAGAAAATAAATAATTCAATATATATTTATCGGTATTTTATATTTTCAGGGTCCATATATTGCTTCCAGTGAATGGTATACAAAATGTAATTGATTAACTTTGATATGGCTAAAAACTTTGAATCACATCTTATATTTTTTTTTAATTTGCTGTGATATGGTGCTCCGAGCATAGAAGCAAAGATATACAAGGATTCGCCCAAAACTAATTGGCTGTTCATATTATTGGTCTTCTATATCTCTCAAAACATTTTTAACATGATGTTTTTAACGTTTTCTGGTAAGAAATATCAAGATACGACCAGTATTGTGCACCATACATTTTTTTCACTGACGTAGCCATGCCCATATCCTGTTTATGCGCATTGTTATCGAGAACAGATGAATGCACGATATAGATAATAGTGTAAATGATGTGCCACATGCTGCTATTGAAATATGTTAGAGAAAATCTTTATCAGTGTGCGTATTATCTTTACAAAAGAACGTCCTAGATGTTAACCCGATCACTAGTTTTGCCTATGTTAACATTCAAACTTTATGTTAATATTCCTGACCAAACTTGGTACTTTTTAGGTATTTATCATAGAGAACAACTATCTTCTGAATGAATATAGACGTTTGTTGTCAACAGTTTACAATCATTTTACTAAATGTGTATTTTCCAACAGTTTTGCATCATAGATGTATGTTTAAACCATTTTCAATCGTCATGATAGGTGTATAAATATTTTGATTATGTTTATGAGTACTTAGGCTGATATTTTGCATTGAATCTGACCAGGACATTTATTTCGAAACTTTGCAAGTTATTTTTAGAATTTATAACATTACTTCATGTCCTGCATGTATGGAAATTACATTTCTAAAAAATGTTTTCAGTCTTTTCAAGGAAACGTTTCTAAAAATTACTTGTTTGTACTAGATGGGGAGGTGCATTAATCCTTAAAATATATGAGTGGGTGGTTGGATCGCAAAAAAAACTGCCTTACAATCCTCCCATACATTTATTGATGGAATAACCCTTAGAAAGAACCAATATGGGGAATTAGTTTTAGAGAAAGTAATATATATACCATGGACGCTGAAGCACGTCGTAACAATTTTGTTTCTCACTTTTATCAACGTTCTTTGTAATGGAACTTTGAAATTTTCAATCTATGTATTGACATGCAAAATTTATGTTGCAAATATCTTTGCTCCGTTAATCAGAATTATTGCTCCAATTTGGAATCATGTAAAACATGTTGTTAGCAATTTTCGGTCTCTTTTATATATAAACTTTTTATTGAGGAAAAATAAGGAATTGGTCAGGATAGTATACTTGGCATGACAACCTGTACAGCCCCCTAAAACGACGGGCTACCATGCGCTCGTGGCGCAGCTGTTTATAAGGCCAACTGCTATAGGGTTCGTGTGGCTTATCAGGTTTACTTACTTGCAGTATGACATGAACCGCTGTCACAGCAGGACGCGCACACCACTCTGAAACACCTGCTGCCCCTCCCTTGTTTTTACGGAAGTTCTTACAGCAAAGCCTTATGTTTTTGTGCTGTTTAGTATAACTTACCTTCAGTTTTTAATGTGTTATTGAATTTTTGTTTCGTTGTCTACATTATGTATGTTAATCATCTTAGTTCACAGTCTTCACGCTTTGGCTATAATATTATATTCACTTTGATTTTGATGTCCCTTTATCGTCGATATATATATATATATATCGCTATTTTGATGCGTCGGTACTTTCTAACCCCCCCCCCCAAAATTATGTTCATTTCAGGTAATTTATTCTACTTCTTGTATGAACATTTTAAATATGAAGAAATAGTATATGTTTTGCTTTTTTGTTGCACATTAAAACACCAAATGACAATAAGGCTAACACAGTTTTTTTCTCGCTTGATTTTTCTTTGCCATGCAGTTACAGTTTCCACAGCTACATAAATGTCCGTGTGGATATTTAGTAGAGCGAGAGAGTACAACTCGCTTATCACACGGTAGACCTAAGGCATGTTTTAACGCGTTTAAAGATTTCTAAATGAGCGTTCTGATATGGTGGCATTGTTAGAAGTATTTACCATATTTTTGCATATCAATTCCGTTTGTTACTTTGTATGTATGACTTTAATTATTTCATGTTCTTTGTTGCGTATGTCTGTTTTCCATGTCTGGTTTTTGTCCCTGGATTACATTCTTTTGATTACCGCTATAATCTTGGTTTCCTTGATTATTCTTACAAATGTTTGGGTATAATGCCTTGTTATACATTAGAAAGGTCGTCCGTCCGTTATATTTTTTTTTTGGAAAAGATTTCTCAGCTTCTACTGGAGGGAATACTAAGATATTTGGTATATTGCTTTCTCATGATGACTTGTAGAGTGTCTCCCATTCTTTGTTCGCATTTTATCTACTTCCTGTTTACCGATTTACTTCATTTTTTTACGTTGTGCATAGTGGAAATTTTCGTAACAAATTTCTCAGCTTCTATTACAGGGAACCAAGATCCAAGTAGAAATCAAAGGAAAGTAACCAATTAATAAAGACAAGACAGGGAAAACAGACGCACACATATGAAATAATCAAAATAATACGTACAAAGAAACAAAAGCAAATGAGCAACTCGGACTACACCTAAAACTGGGAGCATGGATAAGGTGCACAGATGCGACCTCTGCCTTTCCAGAAACATCCACCGAATTGCTCACAAAATGTCAAGTTCGGGATAGAGGGAGGACGAAATAATCACTACGACACATATCGGTTTTCATTGTGCAGATGGATACTTATTAGCGCTTCATGACTTCATGGTGACGACCATAGAACTTCTATAGTGATGAGTTAAATCTTATAGCAAGATGACCCTGTTCAAGAAGCCTAAGTGTGAGAAGTAGAGCAAGTTACAAAAAATCCCGCGTAGTTACGACAAGCTCTGGCATAACGCATGAGTTGTAATATGAAAACTCCATATGCAGGAGCTGAAGGGATGTTGCCACAGATGAAAGAAAAGTTGAGAATACGGAATGAGAAGTTTTCGCGTTTGTCGTATAGTTTTGTCGTGAGTTTTCTTTTACCATCCATCTCTGAGGTAGGGTAAGATGTAAGGCTGCCTTCATAATGTCTGTAGTGTTCTTAATCTCAAGTTCTTTTATGAACCGTATGCGACGTATCAAATCACCGAAACTAAGATTGTTGAAAATATAGCGGAAACAGGTATTAATGGATATGGTTGAACGATGTTCCCTCTTTTTGATCAGATCAGCTTTGAAGTAGCTTCATAAGAATGAAGGAACAGGTTAGCGAGAAGCGGAGCACACTTTATACCAATAAGAATGCCGACCATTTAAAAATATGTGTCCACTGCACTGGACAAATATACTGTCGATCGATTATTTGTCCATCCACACATTAGTCCTTCGAACGAATTCTAACAGTTCCTCACTGTATATAACAGATTTTGAAAACCTGAATAGGCGAAATCAGGGAACTAACTTTCCGTCATACAAGTACATATATATCTAATAAATCAAAAATTTTCTGCAATATTCTTAGTAGGTTTCACTGGGGTAATATATACGATAGGGCATGACACTACAAAACGATTAGTCATAAAAAAGAAATCGAAAACTATATTTTACGTGAGTCTGCATATCCTTAATGATTATGCAAAAACATGTGTTATTAATACTTGAATGGCTACTGTAACAGTTTCATAGGCCAACTTGCGGAAATAGGCCATTTTTGAAAGGATTTATATAAGCTTTTTTTAAAAATCTATTTGTTTCTTTTTTACTGGTATCACAAACGACTAAACATTTACAAAGGAAATATCAATTTGGCTTTAAGTACAGATAAATTATTGATGAACATACTCAAACATGGTTTCTTTGAAATTCAATCATAAATGTGCAGTATTATATATCAGACAAATTGTAAAATCATTTTAAAGCCAAGGTCACTGGATCTATTTACAATGTTATTACCTTATAAATGTGTTATTAATGTAAAATCTAATACAAAATTAAACAGAATTTCCTGCATTTTGTATACGAAAAAAAGCCCGTGCTATTAATTACATGTAATCGACAATTTTCGATGAATTGTTTTTTTTTTTTAATTAAATTTCAGTATTAAAAGTTTTTAAACATTATCTATTTAGTTGCATAGAAATAATCATGTGATCGGAATTACTTCAATAGATACAGCTATCAATCTCATCAACGAAAAATTCCATTTAGTTTCATAAGGTAGACTGGGATTTGTGCCCTAGGCAAACTGATAAATACTCTTAAAATTCTGAATTACAAATTAATCTGTCGTCAAAATCATTCTGAAACATTTCTGGCTATTTTTGCCACTATATAACCCCCACTGAAGGAAATTCCTTTTTGTAAATCTTCAAACTTGTACATTTTAATGAATGAGTTAAATCAACACAAATAGAGTAGGTATCAAATTTTAATAATATTTTCAGCTTTCTAACGGTAACAACAAAATTTCAGTCAAACTTGATTTTGAGTTAAATGCAAAATATGAATCCCTATTTCATCGAAAAATCGCTTAAAGTGTGTAGTTTTCATTCAATGTCAAAACAATTACAGTATTTAAACTTCAATAAAAATGTGTAATTTGGTATTATCTATCTACTTGCATCACAGTTGATACTTTTGAGGTTCATTCAAAATTTATTTTGAAAAAGCTTTACTTAAGTAGCAGTCCAGCTAATAATAATTCAGGGGATGATTGACTGGCGTCTGCGATTTCTTCTGAAGTTAGATGTACTCGAAAAATAATCAAGGTTAAAAAAAATTACTTTCACCGTTACCAAAGCAAGAGGCGCTAATCACAAACTAACCAATTTTCGATATGATATGATCGAAATCTATATTATGCAGTGAAACTTATTAGCTATGTCATTAGTCCAATAAGTCCCCCCCCCCAAAAAAAAAAAAAAATATTGGTTTAAATCGGGTAACCATAGCAAATCATATTCAGCATTTTCAAATTATAAAAAAAAAAAAAAAAAAAAAAAAAAAAAAAAAAAAAAAAAAAAAAAAAAACAATTGTAATATTTAAACCTGATTTGCTAGTAAGACTAGAAACTAGGTAAAAAACCTACATGATATATAAATGGTATACATGATACTGTAACATGTCATATAAACACTTATACCCGTATGTAACATTTTGGTTTGTTTTGCTAACCTAGACTTGAAATTACCTCTCGTGCTAGAAAATATCATATCATAGTCAGAGATTGTTAACGCAATTGTGGACTGACTGGTGCATGTGCACATGCATGCAGATGTGGCTACAATAGTTCTTTCTCCAATTTATTGAGACCACCTTATCACAAGCAACAAGATACTAGAGGTTCTCAAGAGCCGAATTAATTCCGCTTATAATGTTTTGTACTATAAAATGAATGAATTTTTGAAATATGTACATTTCAGCATTTAGCAGATTTATACCTGGTTTTAGACACGCCTTTTGACTCTTGAAGTTAAAAAAATTAAAGTTAATCTGATCACACAGTCCACGTTAATATATGTAAATGTGGAAGCTGACTCATGGATGAAAATGTTGTCATTGAATGATGAGAGAATGACTTAATCTCAAAATGTCATTGCGGTATAAAGTAACTCCGCAAGAGTAAGACGGAGGTCGTAAGACTTATATACACGCAAATCCTTAGAAAACCAAAGCGACTGACGTTCACGTAAGTCTTACGTAAGATTTGTGAAATTATGCCCAGGTCTGTAGCTAAGAACATTATTGAATACTACAGTTGCGGTCACTTCTAATCTCTCTTCAATCCTGTCAGGATTCGCTGTCATAGAACAGTTCTAAACTGTCAGAAACTGTTCTAACCCGCGACACATCTTGTCAGGGTCTGTCAGAACTTTGGACAAGCTCTGTCATAATCTGTCATGGGTCCTGACACCCTCCTGTCAGGAACTGTTCTAGGTAGAACAGATACGTAGATTAGAAGAGTTCCTGACAGATTTTGACAGTCATTAGCTGGAGAATACTTCTTTGCCTGAATTACATACAGTACATATACGTGATTCCGAAAAAAAAAGCGTAGCACCCGAATCCCGATTAGTACGACGGGAAGGATGCCTTGCTATGTTTAAACTTGATTTTTCTTTCATTTTTGTACTCGGCTTTTATGTATAGCATGCAGCACCAACAAACAATATTGCCTGCCGTACCTGCTACGCCCCTGATTTTAAAGAATTTGTACTGAATTATTTTGGTTGCAGATCTAGATCTAGACACCGGTATGATACAGAGTACAATGTACCTATATATACTGACAATTTTAAACAGTTTATACAGAAATTTTATACCTTTATGGAACTTTAAAGTGTTCACACTCATACACATTGAAAGAATATGACATTTTTGAAGAATTTTGACTGATGTATATATATGTTTTTGATGAAGTTTGACTGATGTATATATATATGTTTTTGAAGAATTTTGACTGAAATATATAAGTCGCAGTCACCCACATGGTACTTATTTTGAAAAATTTAGCATTTTAGTCAATAATTTTAGACTCTCATGGAAATCGAAAGTCCTCGCATTCATACATTTTGCAAGAATATGACATTTTTGAAGAATTTTGACTCAAATTAATGTGTCGTAGCCACCACATGATAGTTATATTGAAAAAATTGTGCATTTCGGACATTAATTTTAGACCTTCCTGGTAATTAAAGTGCTCGCACTCATACATTTTGCAAAAAAATGACATTTTTGAAGAATTTTGACTCAAACTAAAATGTTGCATCCCCTATTTGATAGTTATATTGAAATAATTAACATTTTTTAGAATGATTTGTGACCATTATGATATTCAAAGTAGCTTTCACTCAAAAAGTACTTTGTCAATCTTGGACTTCGTGAGAATTACCAAACATCTGAAAGTTATCGGTTACCACTTTTACACTTATATTATAACAGAAACATAGACCTTTAATGTTATAATTAAATAATTTAATTTAATTAATATCACATGTGTATGACAGAATGTAAAAAAAAATATACATGTAAACAATGATAATTTTTGAACGATGGGTGACTGGACAGTGATCGACGAATATTGGAACATGAACAACGATCGAATGATTGCGGGATGACCACGACAAGCTTTATATATTTACACTGTAATTGGAAATTCAATGTAAATTTTGAAATCAAGATTTTTTTTCCTAATCGGATTTGCTAAGTTACATTAGTCACACAGTTTCGTTTATTAATCGCGGACTTCTTGTTATAAATTACGTCACACAGAATAGAACATTTAGTGTCAGGAACTGACCAGGGCTATGACAGTTTAGAACAGCTTTTCGTATTTCCTTTGTGACGATCCAGGACAGTTTCTGTCAAGATCTGTCCGGGAATAGGGCAAAACGTGTCCTGACCCAGGACAGCTTCTGTCAGACTCTGTCAGGATTTCTGTTCTACTTGCGCCCCGTGCAGGTCCGGGTGTTAAAAGAATAGGCCTGCAGCAGCGCTAAGCTTGTCGTATAAGGCGACTAAATAGTGATCAGAAACCTAGCCGTGGGCTAGGCGCTCTGCCCACAGAGCAACTGGGATGTGTGCCCCAGGTGGTGGAATGGGGTACCCCTGGCGTGTTACATGCTGGGGTTGTCAGGCTATAATACGGAAAACCTGACCGCAAACCATAGTGGTGCACCGTGTTGGGAAAGATGCCACGTTCCTCGCACGTTAAAGAACCCTGCTGTGGTATTCGATAGGAGTAGGAACCTTTGCGCTCCGCCACAGGAGGCTAAATTGCCCGATCTTACCCATCCCCCCTTTTTCGAGTGGCAATCAAAATTTGTCGACCCTATTATCCTTGTGACCTATCCTTTTTTTTTCATTTCATGTTCATTATATCATCCATTTCATGTTCATTGTCTGAATATAGCTGAAATATTGCTGCTCGGACGTTAAACTCCAACAAACAAACAAACAAACTGTTCTACTTGCTGTCAGATTCTGACAGAATTTAAGAGAGTAAGAGAGGTTAGAAATGATCACAACTGTACATGTACGTGGACTTTTGGAATTTCTGACAAAATAAAAGTCAAAGAAATACAGGTATTTCTTATGACAATCAGTGAAGAAAGACCCTATGTAATGAAGAAATTTCGACAGTTTTCAAGTGCCAACGATATTGATTTGTTGGATTCGGCAAACTAGTCATGACTTTTAAAATATGACAATGTAGATTGGACGCCACATCCGTGCATATTGAAATGGGGAAACATGATATTTTGAGTCCTAGCGAAGATCCCATGTCCTACATAAAACAGTGATTTTATTACAATCGCATCTAATACATGGAGGTTTTGGAATTTGAAAACATAACACGTATAAAGCAATTTATCACTAGGTTGTTTAAAGAAGTGTGGCGACGTGTTTTATATATCACTAGGTTTTTTTAAGAAGTGTGGTGACGGGTTTTATCTACCACTACCACACTGAAAACACTTTATGAAATATGGTAAATAGTAAAGATACAAATACGAAATACTTTTGATCTTTTTGTGGTAGTTATGCACCTTTTAACTAAATATACTTAAGAAGCAAATACTGAATATAAGCGGGTACTCATCTTTCAAGTAGTATAACTCCACTATTTCTCAATGGATGCACTTGAAATTAATTGCATTCTTCCTAAATAAAGAAATCAAAATGCAAAAATTGGGAAATAATAATTGTTCATTTTTTTCCTCTTTATCGCATTCAAAGTCCTTCCTAGTGTCTCTGGTCAGTGGAATCCTGAAATTAGGAAAACTGGTGGTCTGAAAACTAGGGAAAATGCGCTTACGAATCATGTTAATATTATACAAAAAATGTAAATGTCATTCCATGAACTGAAATATTTTGTAGATTATGTACATACATGTATGGGTATTTTCTCATAACAATTTATTTTTATTTTTCATGTATTAATGATCAAAATAGCCGTTGAAGCTGAAATGAAATTTACTAGTAAACCATACAATAAAAATGAATATAAGAATTGTAAATTATAATAGAGAATTCAGCAGTGTTACTGAAAGAAATAACCATTATTATTTCTTGCTTAAAATTAACATGATGAGTAGAAAATAATATAACAAAATTGAAAATATTTCATATAAACTAAGTTCACAAATAACATAATAAAGCATGCTAAATAATTGTATATACGATGAACTTCAATTATCACGTAAACAAAAAAAAAAAACAAAAAAACAAATGAACCTATACAGAAGTCAGAGAAAGCATGATACTAATCATGCAAAATGCATGTATCTGTTTCTAAGCACGGTGTCGGCTACTTACGACATAATCCATCATATGGGGAACCAGTCAGTCTATTGTCCTCCAGCGCATGTGTTAATGCCTTTGTGATCTTAAAAGTAATCTTTAAGTTCTTTTGTTAATTTATCTTGCAAGTGAATTGGTTCTGTTCGTTTATAGAATAATAGCAGCTTATCTTTGAGAATATAAATCCTAGTGGGAAAATCTAAAGCAAACCGATTCCACACATCTAATTTGCATACATTTACCAATATATTACGATCAATGTACATGTAGTAGACAACCTTACTGCTAAATTGATAATTTCAAGTGGAAGAACTTCTAAATCTTCAGGGCAGGTTTGTGTACTTGCAACCTTCTTCCTGATATTAGTTTGCACTCAACATGTTCTGATGCTAGTAATGGTAGCCACTTCTGTGTTACTTCTGACGTCAGCTTCCAAGGCCTGTATATAATGTTAATGAGAGACATATCAAGACTCGCATTTGTCACTGGTTAGTGGTTAGGCTATTAAATATGTGACCAAGTTGAAATACTTAGTTAAAATAATGACAATTTATTTTTGGCAAAGCTGTACACGTGTATTTTATTTAAAAAAACACCTAAAATTACTCCAGTTTGTGTTAAACACTTCTCTAATCATACTAATGATCATTTATTTAGTTTGTTTGTGTTTATTTACACTGAACTTACCAAAATATTGTTTTTCAGTGGGCGGAGCCATCATTTTATTGTAACGAAAATGAGGCAACGATTTCGGTAATTTCCTTGGTATGCAAAGAAAAAATCACATGTAATTTCGATGAAAAGAAATTATGATATTTACAAATATACACATTTAATGATATACATTTCTAAATATTGATGTGTCAGTGGCGTAATGAATCGATTTCATCACGTTACAGAAAGTTCTTCCATTTGACTTTCCCCATTTTTGCTAACTCTAATATTAAATGCTTCCAAGGCTATTACACAGGTTTGTTATTAATTTATTTCGATCCATTACAGGGGTTGAAAAGGCTTCGTTTCTCTCATAAGCGGTGTTTTCACCCCTACCCTGTCGCATATTTTTGGAGAGAAACCCAGAATTGTTCTGGACATTTTACGCGAGTCAAACAGAGTTATCTCCCATGCCATTTTCCATCACTACATTGTAATGTGCTTAAATTGTTGTAAGGTATATAAAGTTGTAAGTTTTCATAGTGCACATCTTGATACTGCAAACAAATCATATTATACCATACAAAATGTATATAATTTAAATGTTTCCATCTTATAATGTACTGCTTTATTTTATGAATAGATGACACAGTAATGTATGTCGCCACGTGTTATTTGTAAATCATTTTTTATTTGGTAATTCAAAACTGAGAAAAAAAATAGCAAAGACCAATTTTTATGAATATAATAATGGATTCAAATTCTTAAAAGATTGGCTTAAAGTGTATCTAAATTTGAACGTACGTTTTATATCATCTTTAGATACCTGACTGGGCCGTGAGCTATTGCCACCACTTTGAGTCCGCCGTCGTCGTCGTTAACAAAAATGTTATCCTCTGAAACTACTGGATAAATTAAAACTTAAGTAAATGTTCCTTAAGACATTCTGCCTAGAACTGACGTGGGAATTTTTTTATCTATTGACAAATATGACCGCTGTTACTAAAGATGGACAACTGGGATCTGTCACCAATTTTTTTGTAGTTGTTGCTTTATTTAAAGAAAAAAAGTAACAGTTAGAAGAATACTAAGACTTCTGAGGCTCGTCAGTTCGATGAGATCTATCTTCCCTGCAAATTGCAAGTAAATCTTCATGCCCTTTTTGTTGCCATTTGTTATCCGGACTTTCCTTTAAGACTACTCCTTAAAGTAGTCTGAAGATTATTTAAGACTACTGCTTAGATTATTTTGTTATAATTCTTTTGAAAGTTATTCTCCCTTTTCTGCAATTCTTACCATTTCGTTTTTTTTTTTGCTATTTCGGTTATTGACGTGAGAAGTTAAGCCGTTTGATTAAAGAAATTAATTCTCCATTATAAAGAGAATGTGACCTTTCGCCAGTCAGAATTTTAGAAAAAAAAGTCGAATGGAGTATATGAAGTTACATGTAATAATAATCTTTATTGCAAAAGCTTAGTACAAGCTATGACAAATATCATTGAAACATATATATTAAGTAACTAGCAATGGTTATAAATGACATAATAGTGATCATATCATAGAAACAACATAATGCATATGACGTATGCAGAGGACAAACCTTAAATCATAAGTTCTGGCGACTTAATTTTTTTATAATGAAATTTCTTTTACAGCCCGTTTTTGTGCTATTTTCTTGATATTATTTCTAAAAATATTTTGTAAGGAAACTACTAGACCAATTGGAGTCAAATTCCATATTAATATTCCTTAGGACATGCTGCCTAGAGCTGATATGGGGATTTTTGACCCGCAAACAAACATAGCAGCTGTAATTGAAATAGACTGAAGGGTGTGGGAAGAACATATTTTGGTGCACATATCTCTAAAGCCTTTAGGTTTACACAGATTCTGACATCGAAAAGAATGTTCAGCAAGATAAAATTTATCCGATACATACAAGAGACCGGTAGTATCATGCCTTCTTTCACATTTTCCGATTGATGCGAGACATTTCTCAGTTGGAAACGGAACTAAGAAATGTCTCGCATCAATCGGGAAATGTGAAAGAAGTCATGGCACTACCGGTCTTTCGTATGGATGTCATTATTAAAAAATAGACAGTAGGATGTCACACAGCGATTATTTGCAATTTTTTTCAAAAACCGAGTGGTTTAGGATCTTTAGAGCCTCTAGTTTTAGATTTATTCCAATTTCAACTATTTTCCCTCTTATTATCCACATGAAAAAATATATATTTTCAATAAAAATAGTTTTAAAATTCTAAGCATCAATAGTAGTCGATATTTATTTTTTATAAATAACGTAAAGGTCACGTTATTAAATAAATTACCTGTATTTATACTTTTACACTTTTTTAATCTAAGCATGGAAGTTTAGACACTATATCAGTGTACCACATCACACAAAAGTTTGTTTAAAATACGGTATTCTGAAAAAAAAATGACAATAACGGGTGATACAGAAGAAATTCTGAAATTCTGAATATACCCATTTTTTCGATTTTATAGGAATTTCCACCCCAAAAAGAAAATCTAAGCGCCTGAATCGATATGATATGTTACATGTAGGTATATCAGTATCTTAATTATGCATGCCTAAAATATGAGTTCTATAGTGTCGTAATGCTGTGAATGAGAATTCTGTTTGATACTGAGGCCAGTTTTCTAGGGGTAGGTGTAATATTTTTAATATTTGTTGAAAATTCTATCTTGAAAATTAGAATTTCGTGGTTTATTTATGTAGAGAATCAAATTATCTATCGAATGATGCCATATTTGAGACGTTTTAGCTGAGCAATAACTTGTAGAGTCGAATTTATGTGACCTTTTACGGAACAATAGAAAATCCCATGTTTAGCAAGGGGAGGGTGAACGGTGGACCTTCCTAGCCCATGGACTACATGTTTACTCAATGACACCTTACAAACTTTTTGCAACTATAATGATATCACAGATGGTTTTTAAAGTGTTCGCTATATATATTTTTTAAAAATCTTTTTATTTTTTTCAGCATGCTTGGGATACTTTTTTAAAAAGTATTTTGTGCAATAAAGCGTTGATTTACGCCATTATTAGACGAAGTTATATAAGGTTTTTATCCTATGTTGATCTTGTTTTGCGTTTAACGTCTTTTCCATGCCACTGAAGATAAAAATATTTAGGACTATGCATATTATGTCAACATTTTACATAAACATAATGTTTTAGATCAATTTTCTTATCAACAGACAGACGAAATAGATAAAGAATAAAGATATGGGAAGCTAACATCATATACATGTAGAAACATTATTTAATTATTAAACTATATTATTATTTCACTAAAACTTACGAGCATAGAGAGTTGGCGTTTTCTGAGTTTGCAGACGGTTTCTGCTTTTAAGAATCATATATACAGAGACACCATGTAATAAAACAACTAAAAAGGTGTTGAACTCGAAATGAGACTTTCGTTCGAGTTTGAAGATGAACAAGAGCGTGATGAAAGTTGCACCAAATATAGAAGAGACATAATGACTTTGACAAAGTGTTAAGTAGTGCATTTTCAGTTTTATTACCTTAAAGTATATCAAGATATCTTGGCTAGATTAAAACTACTGTGAACGAACATGAAATGATGATGAAATGGAAAAAAGGATGGGATACAAGGATAAAAGGAACGACGAGTATCTTTTGCAACTGGAAATACATATGTGGCGAAGCCATTAACAGGGTTCTTTAACGTACTAGGAACGTGGCATTTGTCCAAACACATTGCACCACTACGGTTTGCGGTAAGTTTTTCGGTATTATGGCCTGACGATCCCATCATGTAGCATTCCAGGGTACCCAATTCAAACCACATTGGGCACCTAGCCCAGTTAGTCTTGTCAATTACATTTCTAAACGTTGTCAATATTCAATCGTAACATATTGTTTGTTTTTTTTTCGCGTAACTAATTGATTAATATTCTGATATCGTGATTGATTTGCATCAAATAAATGATTTTTATATGTACTCTCGTATATTAATGAAGCTATAAAAATCACTTACAAGCCACTCGATCTATTCTAAATTCTACTTACTGAAAACATTGTTGACAATTTAAAAAAAAGTTGACGCAAAATTTAACAGAAGTTTGCTTTTATGTAGTATATACAAAATTATCTTATTCAGATGTGACTTATTTTTACAAAAAAAAATGTGTTTTGTTTAAGCGTTAGTAATATTGTTTGGATAAAAATGTGAATAAGAAATACTGAATACAACATTTGGTTTTATTATACTTCATGTCAGTTTCCTGTATTTTAAATGATTCAATGCGAGGATAATACCGAACTAACGATAGACGTTATTTTAAGTCAAAAGGGAATAGGTCTCAGGCAAGCCCGCAGAAATGGGTCTGGAAAGTTAATTCACTGTGAAAGTAGCCTGCAAATTGGTTTAGAATTAAAATAATTTATGCAGATTAAAAAAAAAAGAAAGAAAAAAAATATCTGCTGAAAGTATCTAGGTCCGGTACACTGAATTAAAAAGAAAGGCAACCTTTTACCTATCTTATCTCGCCACTTTCAGCTATCCCTTTTCCCCCATTTTTTCCGAGTTGCTCATTTGCTTATGTTACTTTGTTTGTATGTCTGTTTTCCACGTCTGGTATTTGTTCCCGAATTACATTCTTTTGAATACCGTTATAACATTGGTTCCCTTGATTACTCTTTCAATGATTTTACAAACGTAAGAAGAAATGTATAAGTGCGATGCTCGGTTGTAGGCTGTGCGTTACTCATATTATTGCTTCAGAGGGACATCTATTATTATCTAGGGTAAAAAAAAAGAAAACGGAACATTCAGTATAATAAAGTAAATAAGATATAGCTAAGAGGGTGATATATAGCTTGTTAATTTTGGGTTGATTAGTGCTAAGACAGATTGAAATTTGTTCACCCGTTTTGCATGCCATAACTGAAAAAAAAAAGATTTTAAAAATATATGCGCCAATACGGCTTCATACCAAGAGAACAAAAAAATATTTTTTATGAATGAATCAGGCGTACAAACTATTTTGATATAATTCTGTGTCCTTATTTTACTTAGGTAAATGTCAATTGACCTATCAATCTATATTAAAATTACTTTGTATGTACAGATACACTGACACGAAAACGAGAATGCACTCCTGATTAGTTATTTCTTCAATTGCAACAATGAATGGACCGCAACAAGTGAAAAAATGCCAATTCAAAAATATGGCCAATTTCAGTTTATACTTGGCAAGTGGTTCAAAGAGTAACATCTCATTCGCAGCATTAGAACTAAATACATTTCGTTTTTTGATTGTTTGTTTTGTTTGTTTTGTTTGACACTATTATAGCCCCACGTTTCATAAAAAAAGTATGAAGCCTCCGTTTTTTTAGGGTTTCACCATTTGTACTGCTGCAAATGTCTGTATGGTGTACACATATTGCAAGAAGTATCATCTAAAAGAGATTTGGTTCAAGACATGGTGTATAAGTTTTGTAAGATATGACGTCGGTATTATTATCGTAATTTTATTAAGCGTTTTTTTTTCTGTTCATCGTTGATCAATATTAAAACCCGTTACATCGTTTACTGATGACAATTAACAACCGTGCGACTTGCTTTACTATATGAATATAACAAATTATTTATTACATACATTCATTACAGCGTGTCCATGTAAAGCTTGAAAAGGGTATTCAGTGTTTATAAAAAGATAACACGTTTTCTGAAACGGTAAATGGTTCAACTAAATGAAACAGAAGGCGTATTTTTATATCATATAAAATAACTTATTGGTTATCTGTGATTAATCATGTACAGTTTTCTTTTACAGATGCAAGTGTGGACACAGACTGGTATTGCCAAAAGAGCAAATTTGAACAGACATACGTTTTGTCTTCATCAAAAGTAACCAATGGAACACAGATTCTAGCGGAAATCAAATGAATGTAATCCAGGAACAAAGACCAGACATGGAAAACAGACATACACAACAAAGAACATAAAGCAACTAAAATCATACACACAAAGTAACAAAAGCAAATGAGCAACTCATACTACACTAAACTTGTTACATTTTTGAAAGTTCAACGACAGCTTTCTCCACAATCTCTTAATTAATTTAGATTAAACTTACCCCCAGCATGTTGGACTTAACATTGAATGTTACTTATGTGCATTACAAGATAACTACTTTAAAGATGCTTGCAATGAAAATTAATTCAACTAAATGGAAAGGTACCATATGTATTATCATGCAGAATTGTTTTTCACCATTTCAGGGACCAGCCACCTGCTTGCCTCTATGGTAAAGGACTAATTCAGTATATGCAAACTTGATAGCTAATCATATCAGGTATACACTGTTCTCCAGAATTTTTGTACTCCTGCTTTTTGAGACGGGACATATTATGGGCATACTGGTGTCCGTCCATCTGTTCTTCATACTTTGCACAAAAAATCAAAAGTGCTGCCACCAACTTATATAGAAAGCACTTTATCTGCGTGTCTGTTTGTCTGTTCATGTTATCTTTTAGATGTCTGATTGCAAGTAATTTCAGCTGTTGATATTAGAAATGAACATATATCAAGTAAGAAAAAATAAGATCACTTTTATTACAAATAAAATGGTATTGTAAAATGTTTTATATATTTTGTTTGCATAAAGATTTTTACTTGTTTTATTCTACAGAGACGAGAAAGGAAGCATGTTTCATGGGTTGAAGCTGACCAAGAAGAAAAAGAAGTGCCAAAAAGCTGATTATGGACCTGAATTTAGACTTCCATTAGAATGTTTATAATTTATTTAAATACTAAGATAAAGGTACTGCTCATACAGCATTCAAAGTTTATATTCTTAAACAGCATATTTATAGTCAGAGTGTCTTTGAATATTTTTTTCTATTTCGTTGTTTTACATTTGTGGTTGATAAGTGAATTTTGAAAGTGATTTCATTTCAAAGCCATAAAAGATTAAAAACTTCAAAAACATCCCAATACAATACAAAAAACCTCTCTCTTTTAGTCATTCAGCTTTTTTATTCATACTGCACAGAAGAAAAATGCACTAAGTGAATATGTAAGGCATACACTCTCTATGACTATCATTGTATTTTAACACAAGAAATTAAAATCCCATGGGAGAAAAAAAGTCCCATGGAAGAAAAAAATCCCATGGGAGAAAAAAAATCCCATGGGACACCAAAAAATCCCATGGAATTCTATGAAAATCCCATGAATTTCAAATTGTAACTTCAAATTTGTTTTAGTAAATATTGTAAAACAAAATGCATTTTATTAAATCCCATGCAAATTTGCATCCAATGGTTACTCACATGACATGGTAGGTTTAAGAAAACGCGGCGCAAGATTTGCAATTTAGTGTTTTGCAAATTTAAATGTCTCGTGTTAATAGTGCTCGGAAGCATAACATTACTATTTTCGGCCTTGGAAAGTTCATATCAATTGATCGGCATGCACCAATATCTGTCTTACATGAACTGGAAAATGTTGATTTTATCCCAAAAAGTATTTTGCTGGGTCAAGGATTCAACAAATGCTGCTGTAGGCTATACAACGCTGTATATAGCGTGCATAACTAGGTCACCGATCGACATTCCTCGAATACACAATGACCCACATTCGCGGGTTTGACTATGCCTGGGGACTGTGTGTAAACGCTTTGATGCTTTACACCGTCCGTGAGAGACCCCAAACGATAGCCAAGGACGTTAAGAAACATCCAATCCGTCATGTATTACACATATGTCATTATGAGTGCAAACCGGGTCTATCAGTATTGAGTATATCTGTTAGCATGAAAACGAAAATTAAACCAAGCATTCGAACAGTCAGATGATTGTCAGCGTCACTCATGTCGTGCAAATGATTAGCTAACACTGTGTTACGAAAGATTTTTGGGGATTTTAGTGATTTATATCCACAAAGACAGTCGAATGATCTCCTAGATCAACGATGTTCTAGCTTTATAATGAACGAAAAGAAGGATGTAACGGATATACGGAAAGTGCTATCATTTCGACTTTATTGTTATAGTGTTATTTAACAATTTGACAAAGGCTTTCTTGTTTACTTAAAACATTTAAAATCTTGATTTGTTTTTTTTATTTTTCGTTGAAGATACATTTAAAAGTTTATATAGAGGACGAAGACCTCATAACAGTAATTAACATGAAAGAGTAATTTAGGGAACAAGGATTCCAGCGAAAATCAAAAGAATGTAATCCATGGACAAAGACTAGCCATGGAAAATAGACTCACACAACAAAGAAGATAAAGTAACCAAAATAATATGTACAAACAAAAGTAAATGAGCAACTAGGACTAAAAAAAAGCAAAAACAAAAACAAAAACGAAAAAAACAAAAACAAAACAAAAACAAAAACAAACAAAAAAACAAACAAAAAAAAAACAACAAAAAACAAAAACTGGAAGCATGGAACAGGTACACTGGTAGGGTAAGCGTCATTTAATTTTCTTTTTCAGAGAGCTGCTCGTAAAAAGTCAAGTCCGGGGTTGACAAAAGAGGAAAAGAAAACTTTGACACGTAGAACAAATCGGTGCTCATGATGTAGATGGATACACCGTAACGATCCACGAGTTCATGATGAGCACTATCAAACTTCTGTAATGATGACCTCAATCTTGTAGCAACATAACCCTGTTCCAGAAGCTTAATTGTAAGAAGTCTATCGCGGTACAAAAAGTCTGCATAGTTATGGCAAGCATTGGCATAAAGAATAAACTCCATACGCAGGGATGCTGCCACAGATGAAAGGAAAGTTGACAATACGAAATGAAAAGTCGTCGCGTTTGTCATATAGTTCGGTCAATAGTTTTTAATTCCTATACCAACGATCTCTAAGCGTAGGTCAAGATATAAGGCTGACCTCAAAGTGTCTGTAATATTCTTAATCTCAAAATCTTTGCCATTCGGAGCGCTAATTAAGAGAGCGTTTTCAGTCTGACAGGAAGTTACAGCATGTGAAACTGTCCGGAGTTTTTGTTCTGAATGACAAATGGAAACAAAGTAGTAAGCTAGTTTCGTTAAAAAGTCTAGCTATGAAAAAGGGTAAGGTTTGTCTTGTTTTAAACAGAAAAATAAAATTTTACTATGTAGTGATACTAGATTCCATTCGGGTGCCATGTTCTTGGAAAAAAAACTAAGATTCTATTTGTATATGATTCTCAGAATGAAGCTGCCATGATGCTATTTTTCAGCTCCTTATTTTACATGCACACACCGGATATTGGTGGTTTTTCTGGCCATAAGTATATTGAACCCATTTATCAATACAACCACTCGTACGTATCTCCATGTTTTTCCCAAACTTTTTTTAAAAACACATCATTTTCACTTCTTTTAGTAAGTGGAAAAATAGAAAAGATTCAAAAATCATCAGAGAAGATGAAGTTATTTTTACTGAAGCGTAACCGTAACCCATGTACAATGTATATATTTTGTGTTTCTTCGTAAGGACATTCGAATCCACTTTTTTGTTACTTCCGGGACATGACTTTTTTCGTTGGTACATGTATATTGGGGATCTTTAAGGAAAACTAAGAAAGTATGTGTAATAACCTTAGAATTCACACTGCTTTGCGGTGCTCGATAACAAGGTAAATCTTTAAGGGAAATTTCGAAACCTTCACGCACTTACAAAGTTTACATGTTTAAATTTTTTTAATTTAATTTTTTTTTTATTTCAAAATTCACGATTGTTAATTTTACTTTCACTATGGTAAGCTAATACAAATGTTCGCTTCTGTCCCCTGATAATTATTCATATTCAACAGCAAATTTCAGCCTCGGATTTCGCAGAACACTATCAAGTTCTATTCTTTCCGTGATAAAATAACTCGAAATCAAAACCGATTGATGTATTTGACTCTTTGTATCTTACACTCCTGACTTTTTAAGCGAAACAAATAGCATTCCCCCGTTCGTCTTCATTCATATTACAAATCGAATCTGGTAAGTGTTCAGGCAACAGTTAGAAGTTTTCCTTTTATGATGCGTCATTTCAAAAGCCGTACTGTTAAAAGGTTAGCAATGTACTCTATAATGCTGCATATACATGAGCGGTTATAATTTGCACTTCCCATAAAAATGGCGAGAAAAATACTTATTGGTATCAAAGTGAGCCTCCAAGCTAGACATGTTGGTATACAGATAATAACGTTTTACCTTGCACTTACCCTTGACGTAAAACTTATGACGTAACAATGCTATTTTCAGTTATGACGTCATTACTTACCATCAATTTTACACTTACGACTTTTTGTGAAACTGACGCCTGGTCTGGGAAGTCAACTTGGAAGGTTGCATTACTTTATGTATGGAATTATATCTCTTGATGACTAACCTTAAAGGTTCTGCGTACTTTAATTTTGCTTACATAAATTGTTTTGTTCATATTTTTATTAAGTTTATCTGTGAACAGTAAAAACAACATGTTTGTTACGAAGTATAGTAAAATATTCATTATCTATTATTTTGTATCGTATTAATAAATTGTATATTCATCAGTTGTTTTATAATGTAATTTCTTCAGGAATTTAAGTTTTACGATATTTTGACAGATGTTGAAGTATGTTTTAAGAAAAAATATGTGAACACATTGTTTATTCTAATATATGTACATGTACAAATAATAAGTAAGCGTTTGTATTACTAACTTTTAAGAGTCAGGAAGCATTATTATGTGACATAAATCGTTAAAAGAGGTTCGATAAAGCATTCCTATCATGCAAGAAGGAAGAGTAGTTGTATCACTAGTGATATAAGTACTTTTTGTCTTTGTACTTTAAAAGTTTGGTTTAGAAAATTGTTACTTTTTATGCCTGTCACTACTCCCGGAGTTATATTTTTTCCCACAAACGGATTTACTATGAAGAAATTAAGCCATGAGTTTCGACAAGAGATACCAATATGATTTGTAATGTATGTTGCGTGTTTTCTTGTAATAGTTTTAAACAAAAAAGCTTGATCGTCAAAGAGGTTTCAGTTCATAGACCAGACAGTCAATGAAACTGGCTTGTAAAGGCTTTCGGTATTATGCTATGACTTCCCGAAATGTAATTAAAGTAACATTGCATGTAAAATGCAGCATTATACATGTACATGTATGTATAGATTGAAAACCTGCTTCAACAGTATTTACAATATTGTTACTCTCTTTATTATAATCCTACTCTTAAGTCTTGGCAGTAATAAACCGTTATGGTTCAGTGCGTTGTACGGTATAGATTTGAAGCTTTGTTTTCCTGTTGTATGTGATTGGTTGAAATATATATCTAAATATCTATGTAGAGATTCTAATAGCATAACAAAATCTTGAAACGTCAGAATACACATCGACACAGCCTAATAAATATCCGAAAAGATGATACGAGCTTGTGTTCTTTTAGCTGCGATTCTTTTTTTACAACATCAAGCTGGTAAGTTAGTTTTTGATTTTTTATGTTGCCTAAAATTATGATGAGTGAAAACCTTGCCAAAATCTAATACGTATATTCGTTTTTTGCATGATTGTACATGTACTCAGGTGTATGACGACGACAGTAGCATACCATTTACATTAGCTTTGATTCACTGTACGCAGCTTAACTACGTGTCATACATGTAAGTGGGATGTTTCCGACAGTGGCATGCCATTTAGACTGAACATGCATATTCAATTCCAAATGAGGCATACGAAGCTGGTTTGCACTTTAACGAAAACACACTGATTGATTGAAAATTAGCATTTTATTTAAATGCTGTTCAATAAAAATTAAAAACATACAAGATAGGAATTACAAAATATATACATGATATACAAACAGTATAACTTTTTGCAATTATAAGAATTGTGCATTAAGCACAAACTTACTGTGAATTTTAAAGAAGAATAAGGATTTATCAAATAATCCTGCCATATGAATTTAAGAAACAGCGAAGGTGGTATATAAAAATTTGGCCTTCCGCATTAAATAACGACTAAGTCAACTGAGTACTAATATCAAGGGAATGGGCGGGAGGGTAAAAAGTTTTTTTTCCACCAAAATGGCGCTTGCGTATGCAGACGACTGATCATACTATCCAGACAGAAAAACGCGCGGCTGTCTCCTATTCTTTGATTGGTTGACCAATTAACATTGCGCTTCCTTATTTGGCCATAACTGTATAATAAATACTAAGGAAAATAGTTTGCAGGTGTTGGTCATAATTTGTTATTATTGTAATAACAGACAGACACACACACAAAAAGAAATAACCAACGAAGCAAGAAAAGTTAATGAGCTCCACTACAAACTGGAAGCATGGACCAGGTGCGCCTCTAGGATAAGCATTCTCTTCTTTCCTGGAAACACCCGCCGAGCTGTTCATTAAAATTCAATTCAGGGGTAGACAAAAGAGGAAAGAAAACTAAGACACGGTGAAAAAAGTTCGTCTCATGGTGCAGATGGATATATATACACCGTCACGACCCATGAGTTCATGATTACGACCATAAAACTTCTGTAGTGATAACTTCAATCTTGTTGCAACATATAACCCAAAATCTTAATTATATGAAATGTAGCACAGAACGAAAGTCTGTGTTTTTACGGCAAACTTTGGAATAACGTTTGAGTGATTTATAAGAAAATTCCAAAAGCAGGAGGTAAAGGGAGGTTACCAGGCATGAAAGGAAAAGTCATCGCACTTGGCTTATTCAGGTGTACTGGTAACTCATTATTAGTTCTCTACTGACTGCTGTATACAGAAGCATGTGATTTTATTGCCGAATAAATGAGATGGAATTGGAATAGGAAGACTTCAGAAAAATACATGTAGAGGAAATCAGTTCATCAAATATTTAGTTTTGAATGCCTTTCACGAAAAAAGATGTGAAGAAATGCTAACTAGTTCCCTATACAATCACACGCACTTGTACCTGTACATGTACATTTCTCTGTATTTATTTCATTAAAATTTTGTAATTGAAAATTGCAGGTTTACTTTGCACTTCATGACTTATACAGGTATATCAATCAAATCATTTTATTTCATGAATATATGAAATAACGGAGAAATTAAAGCTTTCCTCAGTATCATATATATTCCAATCTGAATTTTTATCTTCAACTTGAGAATTATATCTTCCAATTGGAAAGTATACTTCCCATTGGAAATAAAAAATTCCTTTGGGAAAAATTATTTTCACATTGGAAAAAAATTTTCTCCAATTGGAATTTTTTTTCCTATGGGAAGAATTTTTTTCAATGGGAGCACTCGTTCTCCAATGGGAAATTATGAATTTCCAATGGGGAAATTGGTTTTCCAATTGAAAAGTCGATATTCCAATTGGAAATCAAGTTTTCCTATTGGAATAAATTTTCCCATTTTTCTTTTTTTTCAAAACTTAAAGAATATGTTTACTATCTTCACAATGAAATTATTATATTTGTTTTTCCAGTTTAATTCCGCACAGTTTGGTGTATAATATAATATGTTAACTCTAAAAATGGCAATTTGGGGATTTGCAAAAATTAGAATTGCATATTTAAATTAGAAAGAGTTTTTAAAGCACTTATGAAATTAAATTAATATAATTTATTTTACATCACAAATTCATTTATGTCCAAGGACATACATACACTTAATAAATTTATTACTAGTAAGGAGATTTCCAAAGTCAGTAAAAAATCTCGAAAAAAATATGAATTCACGAAATAAAGTAGGTTTTTCAATTTGAAATCTTAGGATATCTGTCTGATTATGGATATTTCACAGTTAGCCAAGTTTTTGCCTTTCTTTTACCTCATGTCATTTATAAGTTTCTTGGATGTAACTCACAGATATGTAATTTATTGCATGTTTTACCAAATCACATGTGAGCCTAAAAATAAAACACATTTCAATTTAGTTTTAATACTGTTAAAATCTATGTCAAGTAAAACAACACTTCTTTTAGATCTACTAATTATTAATGTTTTAAGGGACAGATAAATGGAATAAAGTATACAAACTGTCATTAAAAAGTGCCGAAGACATTTGACCTATTTCAGACTTGAATTGTTTTAGAGTGATAAACACATGCCGCAAAGGAATGGTATTGGAAAATGAATTTAGTTACATGTACAACATGTATTCTGTGCGAATTTAAATTTAAACACTTCTACCCATTTTCAATCAAAGTTAATATTGAATCTAACAAATATTAACAAATTAACTATAATAGTTTAACTTGCATCACTTAAGGAGACAGCTGGCTATGTAATCACTTGATTTTGTCCATCTCTAACGTTAAAGGTGAATTTGTACTATAAGTTAAAAACAAACAAACCATTACATGTACACAGGCAAACATTTTTCAAGTGAAATTCATGTTCATCTAGCTTCACATAAAATTCACATGAACTTCACCTGAAATTAACGTGATTTTCACGTAAAATTCACTCAAAATGATTTTCCATTGAACAAATCACGTGAAATTCTCCTGAAGGCTCGATTCACCCTGTCATAAAGTTTATTTACTCAGTTCGTGTGAAAATCATGTGAAATTCGTGTGAAAATCATATGAAATATTTTTCCCGTGTAATTATGCAAACTGTGTTTAGTGTTTATATACATATTAATACATACACAACCTAATGTTGACAAACAAAACAAATACTAAGTATCACTGAACTTTGTCATTAGTATGTGATGTATGCTATCAGTGGTACATACTTCAGTTTCTCTCGCTATCGTTATTGATATTGATTGAAGTCATTTCGTCATTATATATAGTCATCATAAAATCAAATGTGTTTATTGTATGATCAGTACTAAATTGATAAAACATTTAAGAATGGGCAATAATAAAAAAAATGGTCTATTGAAAAATAACATAAATTTTCCATGTGCATACTGTTTATTCCGCGAAGTGCAATAAACAAAATATGCACATGGAAAATTTATGTTGTTTTTTAATAGACAAAGTTTTTATCATAGCCAATTCTTATGAATTAATTTTAAACCATATTTTAATCTTTAAACATGCGGAAAGTAGCTCTGAATTTAACTGAATAGGGCCGTGTCAATATTTTTTTATCCATTGAGATATAACAACATTATTTTAACCAATCAGATTACAGTTTTTTTTTTATCTCAAATTAATTTATTTTGAATTGTTTCCACTTGTGTTTTTGCTTTCAGTACTTGCAAGACACTACAATCCTTGGTACTCTTTAAAGAGGTATTTTAAACCAAGTAAGTTCATTCTCGCGCAACGTTTTAATGAATTACCTTTAATATTATTTTAAAATACTTTGCTTTAAAATGAACACAAAAGAATTACAAAAAACTGTTATCAATTCTATGTATATATGAATACATAACATTTCATTGAAAATAAAATGATTTATGTGGCCAAATTCCCCCGTTTTTGACCCTTACTCCGTTATCTAATGTAGCCCATATCACCAGCTGCATTTAATTTATGCATACCAATGCAGATCATCCAATCAAATTAGCGCGATTGATCACATGTTCACTTTTTTAAAATTGATCAAGAAAGCTTTGATTTTTTTAGTTGATTACCCACCCCCTCCCCTTACTACCTCTTTATCTTTTTCAATATTGGCTATGGCCGGTTTATTTTGGCCATACCTTTTTTGTTGTTAGGCCGTTTTTTCGGCCATACCTTTTTTGTTGTAAGGAATTTCGTATACTTTTTAGGGAGTGAAAAATAACAATATATTAAATAAACCTCTAGACATGTTTAACATCACAAGAAGATGGTAAATTTACATTGAATATTTCGGATAAATGATGTCCTTCTTCAGCATAAAACTCATAAAACTTTATGAGCATAAAACTCCTAAAGTTCAAGATCAAAACAGCTTCAGAAGCTGACTCACGTACGCTGTGGGTGATTGTACCTTTATCAAAGGCACATAAGCAAATGATAAGGAGCCTGAACGAAAATAACGAAGGGGGTCAATACAGAAGGACATACTATTTTGTCACAGGACAAAACTACGCCTAAAAAGTCTCGTAAACGCAGATTTAAGAGAAAATCCAACTTCAAACGAATTTCCACCACGACAATTGTCAACCTCTCATCTTTTGCTCTTTCTGAAATGAAAACCAGGATTTCATCTAAAAGTTTGAATTTCTGTCCTACTCCTAACAATATAGATGAAATTGAACTAGAAGATGACCTAGACAAAATTGCTAGATCCCTCAGGCTCAAAGAACATTTTGCTAACAAACATGAAGACCAGGATATGGACCATGACATTTTTACTCCGACCATGATGAAAGTAATTTATACACTCGAAAATTTAAAAAGAAAAATCCATGGGTTCCTAAATCGAATAAAGGTGGCACGCTAGAAAATGTCATTTTATATTCCATCTTTCTTCAACATCACGCCCGATGAGAAAAAAGCAATACAGTCGTTGAAAAACCGTGACGACATAGTTATAAAACCAGCAGACAAAGGCAGTGCCATAGTAGTTATGGATAAAAATAACTACATCTCAGAAGCAATGCGTCAACTTTCAGATGAAAGATTTTATAAAAAGCTACCCAGCGACCCTACTAAATCTTTTAGTGAAAAATCACTTCAGAATTGAACAAAATGTTCAAGGACGGCAGCATTACTGAAGATCAATTCGAATACTTAAAACCAGAGGATCCAAGACACGGACGTTTTTACCTTCTGCCAAAAATTCACAAAAAAGATATCCCTGGACGGCTCATAGTTTCTGCTAATTGTCACCCAACCGAAAAAAAATTCTGAATTTGTTGATTACCATCTCCGACCCCTTGTTCCAACTCTCCCGTCATATTTAAAAGACACCACGGACTATCTTAGGAAAATGGAATTCATGAATACTTTACCTCCCGAAGCACTTTTGGAGTCGAAACAAAATTTAGACAATTTTATCACACATGCAAACAATGTTTATCCATCAATCAATTTCATCCTGAAATTTCTGACACTAAAATCACATTTTTGGATACTACTACGTTTGTAAAAGACGAGGAAATGTCAATGGATCTTCACAGCAAACCAACTGATAGTCACCAATACTTATCTCCTAACAGTTGTCATCCAAAACATTGTACTAAAAGCATACCATTTTTAAAGTCCTTGTATCCCATCCCATTTTTCATTTCATCATCCACTTCATGTGCATTGCCTGAATATAGCTTACATATTGCTGCTCTGGCGTTAAACCCCAACAAACAAACAAACAAAATCTTTCCTGGGGCCCCATCCTGCCATTCGTAGACCTAGGAGCCGGATCAGTCCTCTTCGTAGGATTAATCTAGGGCTGTAACTTAGAACACGATGTGTGGTAGTACGGGACAGTTCATTTTAGATGTTATGTAGGATAGAGGATCAGACTAACGATGCATGTCATATATATATATATTACATCACGAATAAAATGTCAAAAAATATTGCTGCTCGGGCGTTAAACTCCAACAATCTTTGTTGACTATTACTATCGTCACCATTGTAAAAAAAAGATGGCGATTTTTTTCTTGCATCAGGTCACCCTTTGACAAAAATATAGAATTTGTCGATAACAGAATATATTCAAAATTAATTTAGTGTGTGAGTGAATTTGTCTAGTTAATACACCAAAATCTTTCGCCAAAAGGAGTATTTCACTCTATACTAAATTATTTATTGAGTATATTTGAGGACCTATTTTTTGCGCGATATTGTTGGAAGTTGGGCTTAGTTCAAAGTCTGCATACTGTATGGTTGATTAAAAAATAATATACATGTGCAACGACAAGCCACATTACATAGTTAATGTCTTCATTTCAGAAGCAGGTGATGAAGCTGGAGCTATCGGCACTGTTCAGAATCAACCATGTAAAGATCCTCCAAAAGGTAAATCTTGACTGGGAAGATTTGATAGATAAATAGTGAATTCATGGGTTTAGGGAACTGTTTTATTCAATGTAAGTAGCTTTGTGAACGAGAGTTGATTTCCTCCCTTGTAAATATCATGCATTTTACTTTCCATTTCCGGATTTTCCTTACAAGGCAGATTTGAACAATCATTACAATATAATTGAACCTTTCGTAATTTAAGAATGTTTCAAAAGTAGCATATTAACAAAAAATAAAAATAATTATAATAAAAAAATTGAAAAAAATAAAAAAAACAACAGTTCTCATCATGTACTTGAAGACATCATTTATGTAAAACATTTATACAATCGGAAATTTTTTGATAATATATCTATATTGTAGGTCGTCTAATCAATTGTGAGATACGATTTCGTCATTATGCTCCATGTCTTTCTGTTTAGTAGACTGATAATATTAATTATGGCTAACTGACTGCGTAGTGATGCCAATGGTAGATTTATATTTTATGGCAGTATTGCACCTCAATAAGCGTCCGCAGTGATTGTGATTCAGATTCAAGATGTAAATTTGTCAATAATTGTACTCCTATAACTGAATGAAGGATAAGATTTTATGAGTTTTGTGATTTTGTAAAACAGATATCCGCTCATAATGTCAAACAAGAATAAATGATCATGAATAGATCGATAACGATATAAAACATGGACGAATGATGTCAAATATCATGCACCACCATTTTTACAGTTGATCAATATCATTTTTATCAAATTGATACATTGAAGATAATGTAAGCATAGAAGGGTCTGATAAATTCCCAACTATGTTAGAACATTAGAACTGTCAAATGTGCGCCCTAGACCACTCAGTCAGCTAGGCTGTCCCGTACTACCATACATTGTGTACTAAGTTACAGCCCTAGACTAATCCTAAAAGGACGAATGACCCAGCCAACGAAAGTTTTTCTCAGAATGTGACGACTCTATTTGCTACACTGCTCCATCGGATCAAATTGATACAGGGAAGATACGTTTGTATAACATTGATTTGTTGTGACATGCATCATTAATTTGATCCTCTATTCTACATATTAACATCTAAATGAACTGTCCAGTACTACCATACATCGTGTACTAAGTTACAGCCCTAGATTAATCCTACGAGGAGGAATGACCCGGCCAGCGAAAGCTATATTTTTATATAGCCTAGCTGGCCGAGTGGTCTAGGGCGCTAGACTTAGTGCAGGCGGTGTTGCCATAGATGTCACAGCAGTACGAGTTCGAGTCCCGCGGAGGGAACGACCGAAAATTTGCATCGCAAATTTGACAGTTTAACATCGTTGGGAATTTTTCAGACCTTTCTATACGTTTATATATCTTTCCTGTATCAATTTGATCCGATGGAGCAGTGTAGCAAATAGAGTCGTCACATTCTGAGACGTTTATATATATATATATATATGCTTTTCCGTTTGGAGTTCGAGTTGTTCAATACGTTGCTTTGTTCGTATTATTTTGTTTTTTTTCATGTTGTTTTGTGTGTGTGTTTTCCTGTCTTGTCTGTCTCTGGATTACGTTCTTTTGATTTCCGCTACAATTTTGGTTCCCTTGATCACTCTTTCAACAATAATGGATCTTGATGACACGCCTTTGTCTATATTTAAATTTAGTATATACAGTGCGATGTAACTTTATAAAATGAACCTAGTACACCACTTATAGTACACAACATTGCTGTATTCGTTATGGAATTTATTTTTTACACATTTCCCGACAATGAAAGTGGAAAATTTGAAGTACGAAAAAGGCAAACAGCATAGACGTTAGTCCATATTGAACAACCAACCATGGATTAATGAAAAAGTAACCAATACCTAATACAATTTTGTTCTTATTGATGTCTTTTTTTTAGCAGACTTATTCGGCAGCGACTTCACAACGCTATCTTGTCATAATTAAATTATCTGCATATGTTTCCGTAGTTATAAAACAAAACAGTGAAATAATAATAAATCATTGCGACTAAGAAATACTAACATGGTAGATGTGGTTATGGTATGTTTAAATATTTGCAACTACTATATGTAATTGGGTATGTAACCGGGGTTGTTTCAATACAAACATAAGTTCCTAGTAGTTGTTTATTCATTGTGAAACTAACCAACCCTGTTTATGAGACTAAGGTTATACAACAAGGCAAATTGCCTTGAATACAACTGTTATAGGTTTACTTATCTGTTCTTTTTGGAGCAACAGGATTCGAAATCGCAAAAGTCCCACATGCTGTTGATGTGAGGTTTCTCATTGAAACACGTGTACAGTATTCCGAAATTTGGAATGTACAGCAACTGTATATGATTGCAAATGGTATGTTTGTACTTATTTGCAGTCGTGAGACATGTTCCATAAAAAGCCATCAAATATATCGATGAACAATAACACTTGCAACACTATGAAATACAAATGAATGTAATTTACTCTAAATTCCTCCAATACTCTCAATTATTCGCAATCACTCTTCCAGACCTCATGACCCATTCAACAAATGACAACTCATAGACACCACATCACGTTATTACGCTACAAAGATTGTTTTGTCATCACTAATTCACTAGATCTAACCAATCAGACCACTCGCTCAGATATATATCATACAATCTTATTGCACACCAAACTGTAAATTCATATCATACGCAGAATGACCCTTTATAAATCACATGACCAATGTATGTTCATTCTATACCTGTACATGTAGTAAAATCAATGAATTTGTAATTATAATCATGTTAATTGAAGAATAGCAATACACATTGTGATTGCTTATACTAATAAAAATCCTCCCACAGACCAATCACAGTTGTCAGCACATTAAATCAAGCGGCTTCCATCGTATTAAGTACTTCCCTGTTTGAGAATCAGATGAAGTATTTATAGGTTGTAGCACATGAAGAAAAAACTGCAGATATTTTGTTACATTATCCAAGTATATACACCCCATAGCCTGTAGGATTAACCCTTAAAGTATTAGAAAAGTTTGCCTTTATAAGATATAGGTCGGGTTAGTACTTCATGCACATTTTCCCTATTCAAGCAGTCAAAAATATATTCGTCACTGATGCTTCAATACAAATTAAAATAGCTGTTATTTTCTAGATGCATTGGATATACTTGAGGCAAAAAGGGCCAAATTCAGAAAAATTATGTGACACCAAATGCCTGATTCTTAGGTAGAGAAGTCCTCAAACATTTCTATCTATCACTGACGTTTTGTGAAAATATTATTGACACAAACATAACGTTTTGTTAGTGCTGCTAATGATTGTAAGGCAGAAAAGTCGTCGTCTTCGACGAAAAAGTTGTAACTTGGATCTTTCATTACCTCTTTGAAAAAACCAACATCACTGTCCTGTCCCATCATGATGCTAAAGACGTCAATGTTGTCATTAGAAAGCTTCTCTATCTCATAATTGACAAACAAGCTATCGGCCCAATCACCGTTCGATAAAATAAGGATTATTTTTCTAGATCCTGGTGAAAACAAGTTACTCGTTCTAATATGATTGAGTGCATGGCTAGTGTTAGACATCGATAAAAGACCGTCTCGGCTTACTTGAAGAGCAGCAGCTATAAGTTTGTCTTTATCACTCGACCAAGACAACGGGAATACTTGTTCAGGCTCATTAGAGTATGAATACATTCCAAAATTTGTAAAGGGATTATAGGACAACAACATATCTATTGTTTGTCGAGTTGCAGTTAACCTTCTGTTGAAGTTTTCTATTGTTTGGTTACTGGATGCATCAACGAGTAAGATAACCTCTGTTGTCGTTTCAACAGTGCAATCTGGTAAAAAGAAAATTAATAGAAGTGTGCTGGCATCGTGAATAACTAACATTTCACAAAAATATAAAAGAAAGTTTTTAAGCGTTAAAATAGTTAAGTTTGAAAAGAATTATTTTCTCTCGTTTGAAAAGAAAAGACTTGTTGCGAGTTTTGTAGTTTCATTAGCCAAAGTATGATACATTTTATGTATCCTACCTGTGCAGTCTTGATGGGCTGTTTCTTTCATCATTTGATGATATAAATCGCCTGACTTTAAAGGGCTAAATGTATAATACTGATGCTTAGAGATCATGAGCATTTCGTAGTGTGATATTGAATCGCCAATAGCTACAGTGTAAATGCGCATGCCGAGGGCATTAATCTTCATGGCCTCGTGTACAGCGTCGTTTCTGTCGGAGGATAAACCATCATGGAGAAGAATTATATACTTAAACGTGGAACCGGTTCTTGCTCCATATGTAGTTGATGATAACATCTGAAATAATAAGTACATGTACAATGTAAATTTTCTTATGATAAAATGTGAAAATGATATTGTTTCAGTAGTGGTTGTCATGTAATTAAAATATATTCAAGGATACACTAGTTTGGACAAGCAAAATACCTCGAAGTTCATTCTCGTATATACAGTTACGCATGTTAATCTTTTACAAATTTACAAAATCTATCTGGGTGCCTGTTAGAATTAACAAAGATAATAAAATGACTCAAAACTACACACATACTCGTTTATAACTAAATAAGTCTATGCTGCAAGCATTTTGTTGAAATGACAAAGCATTTCGTTTTTTTTCGAACGTGTAAAAATTCCGAACTTTTGTTTATTTGGATTTGTCATTTAATCTTCCAATTTCTTATTTCGTTTTAATCATGTTTGGCCTCGACCTTAATTTTTTTATATGAATTTTAAAGTGTACAATGTACCTCATACGCCTTTTTAAGTGCTAGAGCTGTATTGGTAGGTCCTTCTCCTTTTATTGTCCTTAAACTTGTCATGATATCAAGAGTGCTATGAAAATCATCAAGATCAAACAGCATCGTAGCGTTTGAATTATAAGTTACGACGCCCACTTGGAAGTCATTTTGACCAATCGGAACTCTTTGAATAAATTGTTCAATATAATCAATACTTTTATTAACATTAGATTCCATACTTGTGGAGGTGTCTACGATGAAAGCTATATCAACCGGGCCTGGTCTACAATCTACAAATATTTGTACCAAATAATGATGACAACTAAATGTTCAATAAGATCTGAAATTTGCCGCACCTTACATAATCCTACTCTACTATTTCTGAGCACTAAGTCTTACTCAAGCTTTATATTTTAAATATGAAAATCTAGTATTAGTCTTACAGCTCGAAAAACACCGATTTGCCGACCGGACTGACTGATGGTCGCCGGTAAGGGACTAGTAATAATTCGAATGGTTTTATCCATTTAAACAATTTATGGTTATGGGTACATGTATAAATAAGACAACATAGTGATGTCATGACCAGCATGTTTTTTATTCAATGTGATTGAATGCATACCAATTTATTTCTACATTCAAAACTTCAATTGTCGATAATCTGAAATACCCGCGCAATTACTTTTATAAATATGAATTGTTAAATGCACACGTAGGCAAAACTGGGAAAACCGTGCTCACTAAATCCCCTTGGTCCCCGCACCAGTAACCATACAGTCTAAATGTTGTCGCTCAACAAGATGTATATGTTGTATCTCAAGATATTAAGTGCCTCCATGAAATTTCTGTCAAAATATGAAGCGGCTGCGTGAAGTTGTTGTAGATAAATCGATTACTAAAACTCATGAACTGACAAATAGAGGGACGGACGCCATAATATAACTTCCACAATGCAGGGAGTATAATAGAAATCATGAAACAAAGCATACCTTTCTCGCACGTATTTCCTTCGAATCGATCAGTACAGTCACATGTGAAAGCATTAAACATATTGTTGCAGGATCCACCGTTTAAACACGGTATCGACTGGCATTCGTCGTAATCTGCAATACACATATTAATGATAAAATCATACAACATGCAGTAGGAAGATTCATAAATATCATTTTTAGATATCTCTAAATGCGTATTAATCAACACTTCATTTTCGGACTTTTTACAAATTTTGGTACCTTAGATAATTGACAAACATATTACTAACAATTTCCCGTGGAACATTACGAGCTATTTAGCACTAACACAGTGTCCACTTTAAAGATATGGGAGAGATTTACGATTGATACTGACTTAAAGCACTTGGAAAATTTTCTGGCAAAATGTAAAACGTATTTTCAAATATCTTTACTTAAATCTGATACTACGAAAGACGGATGTGATTGTTTGCTTTCATGACAAACTATTTATGAATTACCACTGCTATGCAAACCTATGGTGCCGAAAAAAGAAACTCTTGAAATCTTGTATTTTGGTGACCTGTAGGTAGAACCCTGTACTTGAAAAAAAAACGACTCGATTTTCTCAAATTCGAAACAAAATCGAAATAATTAGAACGTTACTTTTACGTCGCTCCGTTTTTGTCATCTGAGTGAAAAAAAAAGATATTTTTGAAGTAATATCCGAGATAACTTCGTTACATGAGATGATATCCGTAGATATTGGAATTTTTTACAACCAAAGTGTCAGTGTACACCCTGAGGCATATATGTGTACATCCTCAGGGCAGTTAATACCCTTCGGCTGTGCATCATGACGTACTTTTGTACTTCAGGTATAAGAAAAAAACGTAAGTAACTTATAATGTCCACTGTTGTCCCATTTCTATATACCACTTTCCTACTAGTAATTGTTAGCGTTAAATATAACTAAACTAATATGTATAGAATGTTACATAATACCGAACCAGAAGGAAGACTGTTTCTATACAAATACTTTATTATACCATGTAGGTGATGTAATCCTATGAAAATAGCATATGCAGGATCTTTTTCCCAGTCCAAAATGTAACAGTTTATCACAGTTTGTCAGTAACCTTTTAAACACAAGAACATAAGTTGGTATCAATACATACGACTAGCCCAGTCAGTGACAATATCCCAGCAAAACCACACTGGCACAGCTTTAACAAACATGTAACAAATTGTGTTGCATATTCCACCCAGAGGTATCATTACCAACCTGTTGAACAGTCGGTAGCACTATCCCATCCAGGAACACAAGAACAGGTATGTGTTGTTCCCATGTCTGTACAGCTTCCTCCATTGTAACAAGGTAGAGACATACACAGGTCATCTGCAAGTTTTTTAAGATGTATAACAAGCCGAATCGAACTTTTGAACTAGACATGCATTTTTGATGTATTTTTGTTTAGATAAATGAGTATTAAGTCAAAATATGTGGCTCTGTACTTGACTTATTATTTGAATAAACAGTATCATCAAAGTTATCCTTTTCTAGCAACAACTACTATTCACTTAAAGAAAACAAAAGCTATAAAGTCAATTAAGATATTTATGATATATCATATGAAGATAATAATCTTCCCATTTACTCTATAAACCACCTCCCATTGTCCCAAACCCAATTCCAGGTAGGGAATTCCCTATTCCCCATAAAATATTTACATAATCACAATGAATTTTATACTTATAAATTCTACAACATTTAAACTGTTATTTTGTACACAAAAATACATAAAAACATAATTTTTTCCATCCTTCCTATTCAAAATTCACATCCCCATTACACTATCTCCATTCTCGATCTCCCCATTCGCGATCTCCCATATACATTGTACTATATGATGGGAAGTTTTCTCCATAAAATTACTGTACTTGAGCATCCTAGAGTATAATGAGCAGGACATGGTGTAGATAAATAACAAGCCTGTGTAGCAGTACAACTGTGACCAAGTCCGCAGTAATACTCTCGTGACTGTTCGTTATGTTGCTGAAATCATTATAAACTCAGTACAATCATGTAGTTTTATGCAGCTGCGTTTCTTCGTAATAAAATGTTACAAAATATAATTGTATCTTAAGTTCAACATGCTTTAAACGATAATTCCAATAAAAGTCAGTATCTTAAATTTAGGGTTATCTCTAAAAACATTTTTCAATCCAAAACCTTTTAAAACAAAAATAGAAAAGAAGATGAAATTTAATATTTGTCTATTCTTTGTCTTTAAATATATATTGTGATATCCATCAGCGAAAATTACCATGCAAGATGCCATGTTATTTTCACAATAGACCTCGTCTGTATTACACTTAGGATCACTTCTCTTAAATCTTGTCGGTTTGGTCAGGAACGAATGCGCCACATGATGAGGAATTCGCCATGGAGCAGAAACTTCAGCATAATGGGAGTACACACCATCTAGTAAATATTACTACAGAAATCACTATATTTACATTAATGGCAAAACAAAAGAGAATTTTTAACAATTTAATATGTTTGTTCACATTATACATGTATTTTCTATTTCTGTATGTGCATCAAGTACGTGGATCTTACTAATTAACTAAATATTAATATCAAAATCCAGATTGAAGATTTCATGTTTCATTATATACTTGAAAGAGTAATCAAGGGAACCAAGGTTATAACAGTAATCAAAGAGTGACCAAGGGAACCAAGGTTATAACGGTAATCAAAAGAATGTAATCCAGGGACAAAGACCAGACATGGAAAACAGACATACACAACAAGGAACATAAAGTAACTAAAATCATACATACTAAGTAACAAAAGCAAATGAGCAACTCGCACTTCACTGAAAACTGGGAGCATGGACCAGGTAGGGTAAGCATCCTCTGCTTTTCTACAAACACCCGCCAAGTTGCTCAGAAAAAAGTCAAGACCGGGGTAGACAAACGAGGAAAGGAAAATTATGACCCGTTGAATAAATCAGTTTCCATGGTGCAGATGGATACATCATAACGATCCATGAGTTTATGATGACGACCATAAAACTTCTGTAGTGATGACTTCTATCTTGTAGCAACATTATCCTGATCCAGAAGAAGCCTATTTATTAGAGTTCTAGCGCGATAGAAAAAGTCTGCGTAGTTTCGGCAAGCTCTGGCATAAAGTATTAATTGTGATATGAACACTCCATACGCAGGTTCTGAAGGGATGAGGCTGACTTCACAGTGTCTATAGTATCCTTTATCTCAAGTTCTTTGGAGTAGATGCGATGTATCAAATCCCCGAAATAGGATTGTTTCAAGACAATACGTCATCTATATAGCGGAAACTAAGATTTAAGGATCTAGCCAAACGATATTCTTTCTTTCGGATTAGATCAGCTATAAAGTCAGCCTCATAAGAGTGAAGGAATATTGTCCATTAAAAGTTACAGCACTTTGTAAACATCTTCCTCTGTATATTTGGAAGATGATTTGGAAATATTTCTTACAAAGTATGAGGAATCTCTACCAAGAATTATATATTTGTATCTAGGTGTACCATGTTTTTTTTTAAAAGCAACAATGTATAATGTTTTTAAGTCGGGATTTTAACTGAGTATGAGGAATAGAAGTATACAGTGTTGACATATCATAGGTTTTAATGCTATTATATTCAGATAATAGTCTTGAACTGATTGTCTCTAAAAGATCTTTTGAATTTTTCAGGATCCACGTTGAAATAATACCACTACGGGAGTAACAATTGTTATTGTTTTCCGACGCAGTCGGTATTGCGTTCAATTTGACAAGGCAACCTATAGGATGTAGCTTGTAAAATCGAATTTCATTGGACAAATGTTATAGCAGTCGTGAAATTTAAGGCTCCGTTGTGGGCATTGGTGTCTGGAATATTTTCAATCACTTTTATATATTGAATAATTGGTTTACTTGGTGAACCAATAAAATAATCATATGTTGAATAATTGGAAATACATGATGTAGTTTACTTTGTGAAGCAATAAAATAATTGAAATATGTAACAAAGTACAAAGATCACACAGTTCACCAAATAAAATCTTCAGATTTTGGTATTTCGCTATTTTTTTTAAAGATAGAACTTGTTTTTTTTTCATGTAGAAACTTTTGACACCGACGAGCTTATTTACTGCATCATAAGTAGTTCCACTAAATTCATTCTTACCTAATGCAATTAATGATACAACTGCGATTAAGTAAACGGACATGATTGTCTTTAATGCATGTAATCAGTTAAAATCTGAAAGTAAAACAAATTACGAATCGTTTTAGTGAGACACATTTAAACAAGCAAAACACAGATCACGTAGTTTTCCAAATTTCTCTTCCTTCCTAAATATGTTGATGAAAGGTTACTCTTTGACACCCTTGCATAGTATACCAAATAAAAATTGTACTTATATTGTTTTAGTATTTTCGTATAATCTAACTTGTTAAGTAATGGGTAAGTATTTAATATAAGTTTTTTTTCCACCGCTGAGTAAAAAACAAGTATTTGCTCAAATTTGGGACATTTATTTCTTCAAAATAATCACATTCCAACAACCCCAATCATTTCGGTATAAAAAATAGTCGGTGTCTTAGGCGTTCATAACCTGGTGGTGTCGTAATTGTGTGCAAAAGTTTAAAATTCACCAGCACAATACACGAACTGAACCCATTATCATAAGCCTAAGAAATTTCCCGAAACAGAATAATTGTCTCCAAAATGATGTATACAGAATTATATTAACCAATCCCCAGCCATAGTTTATACCAATTAAAATATATATCACATGTCTTTCTAACAAAAAACAAAGCAAAACAAACACACAGAAACAAAAAACAAAAAAAACAAAAACAAAACAAAACAACAACAACAACAACAACAACAAACAAACAAACAAAAAGTATGGTCCCTAATGGGTCATTAAATGATACCCTGCCTATGTATATATATGTAAGATTTTAAAAGAGTATAAAACTCTAATTTTTGTTATGGTTTTTTGTTTTTAATTTAGCTAAAAACTGAACTTAACCTGTATTTCATAGTATTAAACTGTGCAAAGTTTAAAAGGATTACTTCTTCGGTTCTCAAGTTATTATCTGGAAAACATATATCTCTAAAAAAGGGGGATGGTAAAAAATTGAAATTCCATAACTCCAGAAATAACTTTTGAATTTACATAAAAATTAAGCTTGATCTGTATCTCATAGCAGTAACAATTGCGGAAAATTTCAAAACAATTCATTGATTCTTGCTCAATTAATCATCTGGAAACATTTTTCGGTAAACAAGTGAAGTATCCCCCATAGATAATGGTTATACTTTGCTTGCTTAAGTTCAGTTACAACTCTACAAAAGTGGCATACATAAAGATATGTCAGATTAACAATGAATAAATAAGACGCGTCCCGGATTTTAACTCTATTCATTTAATGGTATATACATGTATGACACCACTGTAACATTTCTTTTCGCTGATAAAATAAAAAGGCTATATGTATGTTGTCAATTCATTCTGTATTGAAGAAAGTAAAATCATAATTACTTACCAATCTCAACTTGACCACTGAATGATTATCCAAACCACTAACAGCAGTTAAAACGGTGGATATGAAATTTCGTGAGTATAATTAGAAACTTCCTTATTCATTTAAAAGGAAAAATGAGTATTATTACACCTTATAGAAATTAAATACCGTTCTATTGGTCTGGACGTATTTGACGATTTGGGAATACCTAAATTTAAATACATTTGTATAGAAGACGATGGATTTGAACTTACAACGGGACAAAGTATTGGATAAAAACTTTTAAATCGCCAATAATAAAATTATTGTAATATTTACATTTAAATTGATTGAATGATCATTGAAATCTTCACATTAAAAGGAACATAAATTATAATCATTTCATATGTATTATTATCTAAACATCATGTTTATTGATAAATGTATGCTCACAAAATATACATTGTGATACGACATTTTTCAAAAGTTCAATGCATTGAATATCCCTTTAGTCGAGCAAAAAATAGCAGCAGGATAAGACAAAACATAGCTAATGAAATTTAACGTACTCCGATTCAAGCCAACGGAAGTGTAAATCCTAAAACCAAGTCAACCGACGAGCACCTTTTTTTATATATAAAGCCATCATTTTTTTTATTTTGGTAAAGGTTTAAGATAAGCTGTTCAATAAAAAAGAAAAATAATTGCTTAAAAGTAAGTAAAACTCCAACAAACAAGAAGACTGGATCAAGCAGTTTTGCTTTTTGAAAAATACATAACAATGTATAAATCAATACAGTCAAAATATATAACGATTTAATCCATGTAAATGTTAAGTTCGTCGTTTTATTCAAAAGTTTATAAACGCATTCATTATTAACTGTGACAATAAAAATCGTTTTAAAATCTAAGCAATTATGTTTTTCCTAATAGAAGCTAAGTTTTACCCCGTCACCTACACATAATATTTCTTATGAATTTCTTATGAATTCTAGCGAATCACCCAAGTTTACTAGAGTGTTTGACGGACATTGATGGTTTTTCAATGGATATGCAATTTGTCATGTAAACTCGAAAACTGGAGCCATTTCTTCAATTAATATTGGGCATATTGAACAAGTCAAATAAGTCAACATTATACCCAAATTTTTCCGACTCCTCCGCTAACTGGCACGGTAATATAATCATCCTGGACAAAGTATTCGTACTCGTATATAATTGAAAAGTGATCGCATGTGTTGGCGTTTATCCGTTAATCCACCGAAAAGTTAACACAGACACCTAGCAATAATTCGTAAAGGAATCGTAAAACAACCAAACATTTTTTGCAATCGGTTAACGATGCCTTATAATTAGTTCAGAGTAATTTGCGATCTTAATGAGTAAAACACTGAAAAAGATTCATGGACATTCGTGTAAAATGTTATTTCCTTTTATGAATCGATTAGAATTATTAACGAATGCCGACGAATTAATTATTCATAAGGATTCATAAGAAAGATTCGTTTATGTGAATGGCTATAATTACGCCCAACTACGAGTGTCTTACGATTGATTTCGGGTATGAACGATCAATTTACAATTGACAAAAAAAATGAATTAGAAGGTTTATCATGAAACTTCATGATTCAAAACGAATGGATACAAATACTTTACGAATACATACGTGGTTTTTATAAATAGAATAGATAACGATAACCTAAAGAGTTTGTTTTGTCGAGAAATGCATCATAAAATGTTCTTAAACTACCCACAATCATTTGTAAAGGAATCGTAAAACGAACTGTATAATAAATAACTTTATTATATAGATAGCAGTGTTTTATCGAATGTTCCCAGTGTAATAAATTTTGATAATTCGTCACTGTAAAATAAATTCGGTAATATCACTATCGGACTTTCTCCCGCCAAACGCCACAACTTTGATATTAATACGAGGTTCACAAAATTTGAAATTTATGTTGAATATAGCAACGAGTAGTCAAGGAAATGTATACAAAACATAGGATATGCCAAGAACTGACACTCGTTAAATCTAGGCGTTATTCGGCACTCGTGATCATATTTTGATTATTCACTCGTGATCATATTTTGATTATTCACTCATTCCAATTAATAATTCCAATAAGCCAAGCTATTCACAAATTATTTCCGATGCTTTACGAGTTGTTTCGGTCGGTAAACAGTGTCTCACGGATTTATTAAAGTAGTTTTCGAGCTCTTTACGAATGAGATTATCAAATCAAGACGGGTGAACATTCGTGTAAAAAAAAATAACGTCATAAAAAAAATCATGAATTGTTACAAATACCTGCTTATGTGTACACATTGTTAAGAGCTATTTTGGATGCGACGAATTAAATATGAATGCTTATGAATAACAATGGAAGGATTATTCGTATGGATTCGTAAGAAAGATTCTTGTATGTGATTTAACCATCTGAGGATAAAATTTAAGTGACGATATTAAAATCAATAATATTTTGATCTTACAGTTTTTTAAAAATGTTAAACTATCAAAAGTAACCACATTTGAATAAAATTCAGATATTAAAATCAAAGTGCATCTATTTGGAAAATAAACACAAACTGCTCCTTCTTATGAATAATCTGATTCGGCCACATGTAAAATTTTGTCGACATTTTGACAAAAAATATACAAATCAGAGCAACCTCTTGTTAGAGAATGACGTAAAAACATTATATTTGCTTTTTGCTTTATGTATTCTTAATACCGAAGAATTGGTTGTACTGCATGTATTACACTAATTCCGTCATTTGTAATATTATGTCTATATTATAATGTAAACGCAATAAGAATGGATCATACTTAAGTCGGTAAAAAAGTATTTCTTTATTTCTGAAGCAATTGTTTTCACTTCAATAGTGCTCCTGCAGGTGTATATTCTGCAGGTGCATGTTACCTTTGCAACGTTTTATAACATATAATGTGTTAATGTATCAGAATCAATAATATTTGTAATGAATACATATAGCATAAGTGAATTTTATTACGTACATAGCAAATCTTAATCATAAATCTTAGTGTCTTAATACATAACTTCCCATGTCTTACATGTAAAGCATACACGAAATATTTGAGACATTTTTGTTTAGTTTTGTTAATAGAGAGAATGGATATGGTGAAAATGTCAAGGAGGCAATAACCCAACCGGTATGAAAAATTTCAGCTTAAGGCCACAAATGCTTGATCTTAAATGAACCATGTGTAACCCTAACATCACTGAACAGGCTATTTGTTTGTGGTGTGTGTGTTTTGAGTTGACTGAAGACCGCGTCTTTATGAGTTCCTTTTAACTAATACATTTAAAAAAACATGACTATATAATCATAAATAAATGATCAGTTAAAGACCTGTTATACTTTTTAAAACCAAGTGTACTTAAAGTCGTAAATAAAGAAGAAGCATTTATTTTACGGCGAAATGGTAACAGTTAACACAACTTCAGTTATCTCCCAAATTGCTTAATGTTAAACTTATACTAGGGGATCTGGTCAGGACAAATGTGTCTTCCGGATACTTTAAGATAATGTTTACAGATTTACTCTAGAATCACACGCATATAAAAAAGAGAATCGTAAAGCCAAACCTATTTGTCCTATCAGAGCTGTAACAACTTTTATTATTCGGAAAGTAACAAGAAAAAATAGTTCATTCCTTACCTACCAGTACGTGTTTGACAATATTCCATTGAAGAACACTTACATCTGTGTTATGACCTCCAGGTAATATAGTTTGTAGCATCCTTCTTTTAGATGTATAGGTACTTACCTGCTAAATAGCCTGTGACATTATCCAATACAGCAACATACGAACAGCTATGTGTAGTTCCCATGTCTGTACAGTTTCCTTCATTGTGAAAATGTAGAGACATATACAGGTCATCTGTAAGATATATACATAAACGGATCAAATTGATACAGGGACGAAAATGTAAACAAAGAGAAGGGTCTGAAATTTCGCATCGATGTTAGAAATGTCAAATTTGCGATACAAATTTTGTTGGTCGTACCCTCCGCGGGACTCGACCTTCTACTGCTGTGACATCTGTGGCAACACCGCCTGCACAATACACACACACACACACACACACATATATATATATATATATATATATATATATACGTCTCATAATGTGACGACTCTATTCGCTACACTGCTCCATCGGATCAAATTCATAAAGGGGAAGATAACGTAAACGTATAGAAGGGTATAAAAAAATTCCTGACGATGTAAGAACTGTCTAATTTTCGATGCAAATATTTTGGCGTTACCTCCGAGGACTCGAACTCGTACCGCTGTGATATCTATTGCAACACCGCCTGAACAAAGTCCAGCGCCCTAGACCACTCGGCCAGCTAGGCTTTATAAAAATATAGCTTCCGCTGGCCGGGTCATTCCTCCTCGTAGGATTAATCTAGAGCTGTAACTTAGTACACGATGTATTTTAGTACGGAACAGTTCATCTAGGTGTTATTGTGTAGGATAGAGGATCAAATAAATGATGCATGTCACAACAAATCAATATTATACAACGTCTCAGAATGTGAGACTCTATACGCTACACTGCTCCATCGGATCAAATTGATACAGGGAAAATATGTAAACGTATAGAAAAGTCTGAAAAATTCCCAAAAGTTCGAGTTCCGCGGAGGGAACGACCAAAAATTTGCACCGCAAATTTGACAGTTCTTACATCGTTGGGAATTTTTCAGACCTTTCTAAGTGGTGCTAAAAATTGTTAGATATCACAAGACATTAAGAACAATAACTCGGTCAACAATTTTTACGCGAAAGCAAGGAGCTAGAAAAAAAAAGTAATTTTAACCAGTAAAACTATAATTGTAGAATCGTATCGGTCAAAATTCCGGACAGATTTTGTCTACAAACCACTAATGTCATTTCCCATAGGCTCCAATGCTAATTTCACTAAGTTAATGTGTTATGGAGCTTTTAACGGAAGAAGACTTTACATCACCTAAAAGCTGCATGTTTACACTAATAGTCCTGAAAATATTATGTGGGGTTTACTACCTTGTAGTGCGGCATCGGCTCCTGAAAGACAATGAGCTAAAAATAGAAAGGGAACCCCCCCTCCATTTCACAAAAGGGGGTCTTCATGCAGAACTCATAAAAATATTTAATTCCGTAAGTTACATTGACCAGTTTATGTAGAAATGAAGAAAATAAAATTTTGTGCAAAGTACAAGCTCACCTGTGTAGATTTGATGTGTAGTGTTTCCACAGCAACTTAACACAAGTGCACTTAAACTATTGTTGGACTATTTTTGCGTATGTTCTAAAATCTCATTGGTTGAATTAGTGGTATGTAATCTTCTTCCGCCTGGAGCCTCCGAGGTTTTTCTTCGATGTAACTAGAAATGCTGAGGAGTTCCGATTTGTGTGAAAGTGGTACCTGTAAAACAACAAAAGAACAGTAAAAGAACAATTAATTGGAATAAAATGAAAAGAGCGAATACTTGCTTTCGTCAATTAATACTTAAATTAAAAAAAAGAATTATGATCAGGAATTTGATACGTATAATACGTCATGGATCCTTCACTGGAAAATTGTCATGACATATTCTTTGTTTGCCTCATAGTAAATTTCGTCTGTGTTACACATATGTATTACTTCTCTTAAATCTTGTCGGTTTGTCAGGGAAGAATGTTCCTCATGATAAGGAGTTGCCACGGGGCAGAAACCTCAGCAAAGTGGGAGTATACATCAACTTGTTAAAACATTAATTAAAAATTTTAACACAGACATCACTTTTTGTACATTATTAAAATATATGGCTTGTTTTGAGTTACACGTATACATAAGAGAAGATTTTAAGATGTTTGTACTAATAGAATTGTCTGATTTAGTATCTGTAAATGTGTGGATCTGACAGAATTAAAAGTTATCGAAATCCGGATTATTCAGGTTATGTCTTTTTTGTAAGAATTGTATTTGCCATCTTTCTAAAGGTCGAATTGAAAATCAAACGCACAAGGCGTATATATTTATACATCCGGTGGCATATTCATGTTTAAGCTCAGTGCCATGTTCCAATTTAAATGGCATCTGAGTTGCGCATTTGCAATATATATTTTAATAAGTATTCATTCAGGTTTGCATGTTTTTTCTTTTGCTTTTTTGTGTCCTGCTTTGTTGATTACATTTATTTCTGTACTTTCTTCATTTTTTATGTATGATACAATTATAGTCATAGATGATTCTCTTTCCATTCGGTATTAGACAATAGCAAAAACTTTCGTACTTACCAATCTCAACTGGACCATTGAAATGATAAACCAAATGATTAACATATTTTTAAACATTTGATATGGAATTTCTGGTGTGTAAATTAGAAACTTTCTTGTTAATTTTATACGAAAGGTAATAATACACGTAGATATAGAAATTAAATATCTTTGTATTGGTCTGGACGTATTTACCGATTTTGGAATTCCCTAGATTCAAGTACAGAAGACGATCAATTTATTTGAACTTGAATGGGACAAAGTATTTGGAATCACCGGTTATACATAATAAAAGGTTATAATAATTACATTCAAATTGAAATAAGGAAGTGTATTAAATGAATATGTAATAATTTCATATGATTGTATTACTAATTAAAATCATTAGAGTTAATGGTATATATATATATATATTTATATATTGTGGTACAGCTTTTTCAAAAATTCAATTTACTAAATCTTTTTACTAGAATAAAAATATAGCACAAAATAAATCAAGTCAATAGATGATGACATTCTACTCAATCTGCTAAAAGTCAACAGAAGTATAAATTCCCAAACCAAGTTACCTGATGAGCCTTTATTCATCTTAAAGCGCAATATTTTTTTTTTATATTTTGGTTCACATCTCAAACTTTACGGGAATATGATGCCAGAGTAAATAACATTATGTAGACATTATATGATTACTCCTGAATACCAAGCACATCTCAAACTTTACGGGAATATGATGCCAAAGTAAATAAAATTTGTTCGCTTTCATCTTTGAAGTTTGGGAACAGAAAATGCGAAATTAATTTAAAAAAATGTCTTGACTTAACTTAATATTGAGACTGAAATGAAGCATTTTCACTATATGAAGTACACAGCAATGTAGACATTAAAACAGAATGAAGTGAAAACATTAAACGATTTATAATCATGTAAATGCGTGTTAATAGGTTTATTCAAAAGTTTATATGCTTAGTTATAAATAACTAAGACAATAATCAGCCGCCTTAGAATCTTAGCATTCATGTATTTCCAGATAGTACGCACATTGCCTTATTATAATTTGATGTTGTTTTTGTTTTTTGTTTTTTAGTTTGTTTTTGGCTTTTCCGAATTAAACCATCCGAGGATAGAAGTCAACCAACAATATTAAAAAAAGACTCTGACTCTGACTCTGATTAACTGAAATAATACCGTATTTAACATACGAATAATCAACTGAACGTCTCATTAAATATAGATAAATATACAGGAATATGTGCCATACAATGCACTGTTGATGTTAGATTATACATACTAATAACAGACACATACAAATGTTAATAAGCTAATCAATACAAAACTACTTTATTAGTATATGTATATAAATACTACTGGTGTACAAAAATACTTTCTCAGACAAAGAAATAAGGTTATAAGGCATTTGTTCATAGTATTGTCATTTTAAATATGTTAAATGGTCAAACTAAGCTACATTTGTATAAAATTTGCATTTAAATCAAAGTGCATGTTGATGAACAATTAACAAACTCAGGTCTACGTGATTGACAACCTGATTCGGTCACGCAGTATGTATTAACTTGACAAGCTTTCTGTTAGAATGAACAACTGTAACTGTGTTCAAAACAAACAGACGTTAGTTACAAAACGCTGTACGAAATCCAAATAGCAATATAACATGCCTATTCATACTTCCTAACACTGATAACACATCCTTCCAAAATTGGAAGCCATCCGCCGAGCTTGGAAGAGGAGTATTAAAAATGTGTGGTTTTCATTTTTCACAATGTGAACCCTACAGTGATGGCAGTGAAAATTGTACTTTTCTTTATTTATATCAAAAGTATTTTTTTTATTCTCTTAATTAATAAAACTGTACCTGTCTGACAATTATTGCCCGCATATCCAGGTACACAACTACAACTGTATTTATTAACGTGGTCATTACAAGTGGCACCATTTTGACAGGGATCAGAGGAACACTCGCTTACATCTATCAATTGACAAAATGTATAAAAATACACCCTAATTGTTGAATGTCTTCAGGTTGTATAGTAGGGTTTATATATGTTTTTAAAGGGTACTTTTTTAAATATTTTAAATGTATCATTTTGATTAAATACATCTAAATTCATCTCAGAGATGTCTTCGATCGTTGTGTCTTATGGAATGATTTTTACGTTTGATTGAGGTTTTAGTTCAGTTTTGTTTATCGTGTTTTGAGAGAATTCGAAATTTCTATTTTACATGTTTATTCAAGCATACATTGTTGTATGTCTGTCTCTTTCAATCTGTTCGTAAGCTCTGATTTTGTTTTGACATATTGTTTACTTTTGAAGGATATTAAAATAAAAATAAGTATCTTAATACATGTCTTAGTACGTATTTCCTTTATCAAATTTGTTTATGTTAAACAAATGGCTCCTTTCTCAGAGAAAGTGTACTTGCTGACTTTGATTGTAATTCAACATTAATTTTAATTAGTTAATGCAATATTTTTTTTACCCGAATTCACGTTAATGTAATTATCTTTTACGAATTTTCTATTTCAAATTTACTTGCAGAAACATTCTATTCCCAATTCCAAAAACCTTAAAAATTAAATTATATCTGTCTTATATATTAAGCTGGTTTTACTTTAATGTGGAAATAATAGGTTACATGTATGTTATCATTTTAAAATCACTTTTTACAGGTCCTTCTTTCAAATTCTTATTTCTTATACCTAACCCCTTCTCCCTACCCTGTATGTAGCATGAACACTTTCCTTTTCTGTAAAAATGAAATGTCTAATGACTATAAATGAACAATTTACCAGTTTATGAAACCTTCGACTTTAATAGAGCTATTCGATGGATAATTTCTTTTATAAGTTTTAGTATGCCTCATCAAGCTTGTCGTTGTTATATTACTAATTTAAAAGTCATTAAATCCATATACAATAATAAAGGCATAGATTTTATCTATACACGGACTATATCATTTTGATATACCTGTCTGACAATTAGTGTCAGTATATCCCGGTATACAGGTACAGCTGTATTCATCAATCAGGTCATTACATGTAGCACCATTCTGACAGGGATCAGATGAACACTCGTTTATGTCTGTTAATAAATAAATAGGCGGTTTTTGTTATTATATAAACGAATGGTATCGAAATGCTTATAAAACGGCTTAATTATATTTATTATATTTTTGATTTCTATTTACCATCAATACTCGATTTAAGCTCACAACTCCTGTATAATATATATTATCCATTTCGCCGTTTCCTATTCCTATTGTCCAATTCTTCATGCACTTTTCCCTTTGTTTCATTCCCCCATTCATATTCAGCATCGCTTCATACGAAATGAACATGGATTATGCATGTTACAAAGTTCATTATATATTTTTTAAATTTATAATAAAAATAAAAATGCTTCATCATTAATGTGTGCTTTAAACCGATTCCCTATTTCCCTCGCCCCACACCCAATTTTTAATTACCCGAAAGCCCATTTTCTATTGAACCAATGCCCCATATCCTTATGCTTTATACAAAATGTACCCCAATAAATAAGATGGTTATCAAACAGAGTATAATCAAGGGATAACAACTAACCAAGAAAATAGAACATGAAGTTACCTGAATAACACGCACATAGACACAAAAGCAAGTGAGACTTAAAACTAAGAGCATGGACCAGATGCATCGAAATGGTAACGATCCTTTGTCTTTCTAACTATGATATAATGAACCAACCTGTTATCATGTTGCAGTTTGATACATGACAACAACAATACATGAGTTCATGATAACGACCAAACAAATGTTTTAGTGATGACTTATATCTCGTAGTAACAAATTTACCTATTCATAAAAGTTAACATTTTTATGGTTATTTACGAGTTTAAATTATATACACAAGCAACAGTATATGTAAATAATGTCATTTTCTTCCTGGAAAATTTCAATTTCCTTTCTCTCTCTTTGTTTGTTGATTTTCAAAAGATCAAAAGAAAAACGATAAGACTCATTGATATGTCTCGCTCAATATCAACAGTATGGTCAAGTGATAATAGCTCAAAAAGGGGATTTCGGTAGCTTCTACAACAAATAACAGCTTATGTATTGTATAATATGCTCGTTACTATTAAGTTTTACGTATATAGTCCTATAACTTCAGTAAAAATGGAGATAACGGCTTTACCTTAATTCAGGATGCCTGGCATTTTTGCCTCTGGGAAAAAAATATTGACTGAATGGATAAGACCGCTACATTTTGAACATCAAATATTTTTTTTAGGATTGCAAATCATGTCTATAGTAAGGTTTACACGAACTCGAAGTTGTCATTATTTTTAATAATTTCTGTGATTTGTAAAACGGAACAAATAAACAGGCAAACAAAGAATTCAAGCAACTGATATGTCCGATCCAGTAATGAAATGTCAGTGTCAAAAAAAGGATTGTACGAGTTATACGAAAGTGTATACCTTGACAACTCTGCAACATTACTGTGTGTTTTTGTAAAAAATTGCAAACACAAACAAATATACCTGTTCCACAGTTTATTCCAGTGAATCCAGACGCACATGTACAGATGTATTCGTTTAAATGGTCAGCACATGTTCCATCATTCATGCATGGATTTGATGAACACTTGCCTACCTCCATAATTAAGCGAATCTTACATAAAACAACGCAAGATTATGAACCATATACTATGTTATGGTATTTTCGGCTTGTTATGCAGTTTTTAGTAAATAAAACAAAATTTAACTCTTGCATGCAGTTAATAGACATTGATTATTATCAGTTTCCATGGGGAATATCTGAATGACAGATGAAAACAACTAATAATCAGCAAAATATGGGCCAACAATGGAAAAAGGTTCAATATTACAAGAAACTCGACTGAGACTTTGAACTCGATCGGATATGCAGACAAATGCACAGACAGCAGTTCCCGACTACCGGACCAACATTTTGTCAACAGTTATCTCCCTTTGGAGCAGGTGTCTATTCGGAACACGTAAGGTTTTCCATCCGATATTGACGATACTTTAGAAAATCTCGAAAGTCAAAAGGGAATTTCTCGTTCTACTGACCCTGCCATAAATTTTCTTCACCCGGGATACAAATGAAAACAAAGGTTATAGCTGTAATCAAAAGAATGTAATCCAGAGACAAAGGCCAGACATGGAAAACAGACATACACAACAAAGAACATAAAGTAATTAAAATCATACATACAAAGTAACAAAAGCAAATAAGCAACTCGGACTCTACTAAAAACTGGGAGCATGGACCAGGTGCACCGGTAGGGTAAGCGTCCTCTGCTTTTCTAGAAACACCCGCCGAGTTGCTCATAAAAAGTCAAGTCCGGGGTAGACAAATGAGGAAAGGAAAACTATGACCCGTTGAATAAATCAGTTTTCATGGTGCAAACGGATACACCATAACGATCCACCTACCAACAAAATGAAACAACCTGTAAATTTTAAAAACACCGTTGTGTTTGTCTGCTGGAGATTCCATTTTCATTCGAGTTACATCTTTTTTTCTGCACCCGAATCCGAACATCGATTAGAGAGACTTCGAAATTATACCTGCTCTTATGGGAGGTAACTATGCAAAAACAGGACAAAATATGGCTGTATCCCGAGATCCGCAAGTAGGGAATAAAATATAAGGGTGAAAAAAGAAGTCATCACTTATAGCTTTTAGAATAAAAATGTATGGTAAATTTTTGGTGTGAGAGTATTTTAGTGCTATGCCTAGCCACTTTTGTTGTGAGAGGTTTTTGGTGGGTGTTCAGATATTGGTGATACTGCGGAATCACTTAGAATGAACTGCATTGTACAAAATGTACCAAAATGGAATCTCTACTAATGGCGCGGTTGAGACCCGTCCATATGATTCAAATGCATCGTACACAACACTTTCACAACAATGTAGACAGATAATAACGCCTTAGTGAAGCACTTAAAAAGATCCAAGTAAATGTTTACCTTACATTGCAATAAGGTTAAATAATCCATACAACGCTACCTGTTTGACAATTAGAACCAGTGTAGCCAGGAACACAGGAACGGTGATATCCGTTAATGTTGTCAATACACCTGGCCCCATTTGTACAAGGGTTTGATGCACACTCATTTATATTTGAAAAAGAATTCTCGTATCTTACAAAATCAGTTTGAACGTTAGATTATATTTATTTTTGCTAAATTTCAAATACAGAAAATTTAAGATATAAAAGAAAAGTATGAAATAAGGGTAACATCAAAATAACCGAACACTTATCCGATCCATAATCAAGTCTTGTCCAAAATAAATCTGGAAAATAGATTTTACACCAACGCAGCAGCTAGAACCGCAATGTTCCCGACTTAGTACGGGCATGTCAAACGAAATGGTGGGTTAAATCTAGGTTTTACATCACGCTAAACCTCCATCTTCCGTTGAGCATGAAAATACCGGCGGTGATTAAATAGTATTTACATGCTATTGCATCATAATCGGTAATTCAGAGGTCACATCAGCACATACAATAACAATCATCACTCATTATTTTAGAAACAATCTGAGTGTTTTTCCACCGAGGACTAAATCGGGATAGCGATGAGTTAGCATTTATACCTGTTTCACAGTTGTTTCCGGTAAATCCAGACTCACATGTACACGTGTATCTATTTAACTGATCAGTACATGTACCACCATTTACACAGGGATTAGATGAACACTCGTCTACCTCTGAAATTACATAAAACACAAGTTATAATGATTGAATGCTGTCAATGGAAAAAACATGATTTTTATCCATATACTATATAGCATTTCAGTTTTGTGATCATTCTTATTTTTGTCTGTTTGTTTGTTTGTTTGTGTTTTTTTTTGCTACATACCTTGGAACCCTTGATTTCTATTGATACGTGGTTGTTGTATCCAATAAGTACACAATGGCAGATTTGTGGAGACCTTAGTATTAGGGATGTCAACGAGTAATCTATTATCGCTCGATAGTTACGGGTATCGAAAAGCAATTAAGCTGCTCGAGTACTAAATAAAAAATCGTTCGTGTTAGGGTTTACCCATCTTTGTCTTTTTTATGAGAAACAGCGAACGAGTCATATAATTGTTTTTTGGCCATTGATTGGAGCACCGCTATCCAATAATTCTAACCTTTGCAAGCATGCATTGTTGTTATGAATGATGAGGTGAAATCACCTAAAACCTGTCCAATTGTCACAATGACAATGTTTTGGTAATACCTTCAGACTAATACCTGTACATATGTTTGTTCAATAACTATCATTGAATATCATTCATAGCCTTCAGGGAAGTTAATTGAATACCGTAAGGTATTTTTCTAAAAAAGTACATTTAGGTAAAAAATAGCTTACAGTTTCCCCCTAATAGCCGATTTTTCATGAATTACATAATAACATGTGTGTTGTTTATTAAGAAAAAAATGAAATTGGTCTAATTATAGTACACTTTTTCTATCTAACACCTAACGTCATAGTCTAGTATGATGTAATATCAAAGATGTTATCACGGCATACCGATCGAGTACTCGAGTATTCGATCGATAAACCTACTGAGTACTCAATTAGCAAAGTCGGTGGCACTATCCCAACCTGGAACAAATGAATAGCTGTGTACAAACCTACCTGTATAACAGTCAGTAGCACTATCCCAACCTGGAACACATGTACAGTGGTGCGTAGATCCCGTCACTGCACATGTTCCCCCGTTGAAACAAGGTAAAGATAAACACAGATCCGCTGTAAATAGCATAAAATTAATTAATTTATTATAGAAATTATAAGCAATTAAAAATATGTGAAAACAAAAATGCTCTTGCAATTATGAACCAATTGAGAGTATGATATAAAATTATATACATGTGTATCTTAAAAAAATCAAATAAATCCCAATTTAAAATATCAAAACAAAAAGTCATGTTAATGGCAACCAAAGTCTCATTGTTTTATTATGCTAGTTAAGGTGGTACACAACACCTAAGGGAAATAGCTCTGTAAAAATCAGCAAAACGTTTTATTTGTGATATTCTGATATCAAACTCAAAGCATCTGAGTGGTCAAAAGTCTTGTTGATGAAGCTGCTATATGTTCTGTGAAATTATTCCTATGAAACATGTGATAAAAGTTTCTTGAAATTGATATATTTTCTTCATCAATTAAATCACTGAATAAATTTCAACAAATTCAAACGAGCCAAATAAAATTTAGAGAAGATGTTAGGTACGAAAAAATGCATGACAGATACGTTACTCGAACATCCTAGTTCATAATGAGCTGGACATGGAGTAGATAAATAACAAGTTTGCGTTGCATTACAACTGTGCCCAAGTCCGCATAACTGTTCACGTGACTGTTCGTTGGATTGCTGAAATATAATAAATCAAACAAATCAATGATACAAGGAGAACTATGATAAAATGATAACACCATATCTATCAAAGGAGTTTCCTAAAGTTTGTTTCGGTTTTTTTTATATTTGGTTTTGGTTCAATTTGGTTTTGATTAAATTTTTAATTGTATTCTCTATTGTCTTTTTGTGGTGGGAGTAGGATTCATTATTGTGTAGAATCATATAAAAATATAATTACCAAAAGTCATGTGTGATCACTTGTCGACAAGATAAATTATTATATATAACTTTCCTAGCATCGTTTCAATGTTCGCACTAGTATATATAATTGAACTTAAAATCAAGCAAATATACTTCTTATTTACCCTGCATGATGCTTTATGAGTTTCACAGTAGTATTCATCCGTGTTACATCGAGGATCACTTCTTTTAAATCTGGTTGGGTTCGTTAGAAAAGACTTTGCTTCGTGGTGTGGAATTTTCCAAGGAGCTGATACTTCGGCAGAGTGTGAATATACACCAACTAATAAGTAAACATATTTGATATTGATCCTATTTGAATTTCTAACTGAACACAACTACATAACGACACGCAATTTATTTCCGACTTGCGGACCAACGTTTTGTCAACATTTGTCTCCCTTTCGAGCAGGTATATATTCGGAACACGTAAGGTTTTCCATCCGATATCGACGATACTTTAGAAAATCTCGAAAGTCAAAAGGGAATTTCTCTTTCTACTGACCCTGCCATAAATTGTCTTTACCCGGGATACAAATGAAAATCATTCTTATAAAACCTACCAACAAAATGAAACACCCTGTAAATTTTAGAAATATTGGATGGAAAACCTTACGTGTTCTGAATAGACACCTGCTCCAAAGGGAGATAAATGTTGACAAAATGTTGGTCTGCAAGTCAGGAATAAGCATCCTCTTATATTTTTCCAATTTACTTTTCCACATGCAAGCACAATATTTGACAACAAAGGGAAGAATTTCAAATAATAAAAAAAACATGGCGTCAGGCTTAAACAGTTAAAGAAAATTTACAAAGCGATAAAAGTACTTATTAACAAATATCTATACTTAATGGCAGTTTAGGTGTTGTATGAGGTCTTACCCAATCCCATATCTAAATCTCAGGTAATTAATTCATTTACTAATAAAACGAATACAAAATGTTTATTTTGTAATTTCATACTATTGACTAAAATACGTTAAATGAAATGTTACGTAAAGAATAATTTGACTGTTTCAGGTTACTATATTTCTTTCCTGTATTTAACATACTTACAAAATGTAACAGAGAAAACAACGACTTTGATGAAAACAAGCATGATCATCTATCTACTTCAAGAAAAAATGCTCCAGTTAAAATACAACCAATTTCCTTCAAAGCTTATACGTATTATATACAATTAATTTTTTAAAACAGGATGGATTCAATATAACGTAATTCAAATAATCAGTTGTGTGTGAATTGTGCTTTAATAAAATGAAAATGACACTGATTTATATGACTTCGTACAAGGATTCTAATTAATGTTAATGTTTAATCTTCTCTTTGAAAAGGGCAATATCATTGAACTGACCTCTAAAGTATCATACTTTCATTACCATACTACATGCCAATACACATTAGCTAACAACAAAACTGACACTAGAGATATAATCAATATAATAATATGACATTCAAGGCATTTTACACTTACCACTTTTCATACGACAAATGTTAAAAAAATGATTCAATATAACTACCGTCACTGTTTTTACTTTTCTTGGGAAGTAAAAATTAGAACTTCCGCTTATCTTTTATTATATGTACAATTGGACAACCAATAAATGATTGAAATGAATAAAACGATTTTGGAAAACCCAATTTTAACTAAAAGGAAAATAAGGTGATTTTTAACCAATAAATTATGATGGTGGATACACATTGCCATTGTAAGTTCTGGCATTTAAAAATCAAGGTATTATAATTATTTGTAAATTTAAACCTACAATTTATTTTTTCAATGCTTAGCATAAAATACAAAATAACCTATGAAAGCATGAGAATGTCGGTCATCTAGGATTTTTTCAACAAAACTCAAACTCTAGGGATAATTTTACTTGTTAAATCCATCCATTTATTTAAAATATTGAAATTAGTTTAAGTAATATAATTAGAAAAATTGTTTTGTTCCCACAAATGCCTGAACATGTTTCATCCTCCTACAAAAATTAACATATTTCAATGGTATCCGAGCTCATTTATAATGTGAATTGTTTTATTTTGGAGACAACTGTGGTATTGAAGAATTTTATCAAAATATAAGTAGTATCTCTGTAAAAATCAAGCATATTATGTAATACGTGATACACCCCAAAATATGCTACATATTTTTATTTTTGTTATTTAGTTGCTTTATATGTCTTTATGATGAAATATAACTATAATTGTTAATTCCAATATGTCTCCTATTATGATATAATCCACAATGAAAATCCGACAGTTTCTTGCGTATTTAAGTGTCATTTACCAAGTTATCTCCCTTAATTTTGAATTATAGAGTACATTCAATACATCTTTTATCTCCTAAGTATATAAGAACAAGGGTTATATAAAATATCACATATAAATATCTGTTTACCATAGAAAATTCAACAAAATATCAAAAATAATAATATGTAGGCTTTCAAACCATGAACCACATTTTGCATGATTCTTATCTGGAATGTACATAAAATGTTTAAATCTCGTTTGTAATGTTTGTTTTTATAAGTAGATGTTCTCTCAGGAACCATTCAAATAAATAATAGGCGGTATTTAAGGTTTGTTATTTACTAAAAGGCTTTAATTTCTGTCGGAAGGTCATATAGCAATTGTAGCGACCGATTTATTTCTAATGATGGTAGTTTTGTCCTTTTGTCGTTATATATATTTTTATCGTTCTAGTATAGTGTAGGTTTTACTGTTATTTTATTACTACTAAGTAAATTCATCTTCAGGTCTGGAATACTGAGAAACTAGCGGAACTTATATATTGTGTCTAACTTTGTGCTATAAAAAAATTTCAGCTCAAGGCCACCCATGGGTCTTCAATGAACGACAATGATTCCCTCACAACACTATATAATTTGCAGATGGCCCGAAGCAACATTATACAAGGTACAGCGACAAGGTTGCCTCTATATACCCTAGCCTCGTGCAGGTTCGGGTGCCAAAATAATAGGCCTGCAGCAGCGCTAAGCTTGTCGTAAAAGGCGACTAAAAATTGCTCAGAAACCTAGCCGGGGGCTAGGCGCTCTGCCCACAGAGCAACTGGATGTGTGCCCCAGGTGGTGGAATGGGGTACCCCTGGCGTGTTACATGCTGGGGTTGTCAGACTATAATACGGAAAACCTGACCGAAATCCATAGTGGTGCACCGTGTTGGGAAAGATGTCACGTTCCTCGCACGTTAAAGAACCCTGCTGTGGTATTCGATAGGAGTAGGAACCTGTGAGTTCCGCCACAGGAGGCTAAATTGCCCGACCTTACCCATCCCTCCCCTTTTTCTAGTGGCAAGCAAAATTTGTCGACCGTATTATCCTTGTGTCCCATCCTTTTTTTTTCATTTCATCATCATCATTTCATGTTCATTTTATCATCCCTTTCATGTTCATCGCCTGAATATAGCTGAAATATTGCGTTAAACCCCAACAATCAATCAATCAATCTATATACCCTAACAACATAAAAGTGAACTAAAAGCGGAAACTACATTTAAGGTGGGGTTAAAGTACTTAGAGGTGATCATTACCGTCTTCTTTTTCAAAACTGGACACTGTGGAAAAATATTACACAATCAAGCATACCTAAAAGTCATTTAAAAAAAAGTTTAGTCCCTTTGCAATAGCCTTTCTTAGATGCACTGTTACTAGTTTTGTGCTGAAAATTGAAATACGTTTCCATTAGAATCAAACCTAGTTTTGTCAATATTTTCTTTATATCTGTTTTGAAATAAATATATATACAATAGTACATCTAGTAAAATCTAGAGAAAAACTAAACCTTATGTATGCCCTTTGCTGTAGTTTAATTATGACCTAGCCGTACGGCAACACAAATAAATTAATAAATTTTATCAGAAAAGATCAAGACATTTTGACAATTTTTTTGACAAACAAAAACAGTCCACCAAAAACAAAACTTCAATACATGTAATACGTTTGAGTCAAATATGCAAGATCATAATACAAAAATATATTTGATAATTACTACGACCTTAAATATAGTATAAATTTTCGAGTTGTTTTACAAAACCTGTAGTTATCTATTATTACTGGTAGATACATGAATGTAGTATTGATCATCAACCAGTATGAATAATTAATTATTTATGCTAAACGTAACAGTGGCTGCACGCTACGTCGTGTGCTAAAAATACCCCACTCTACGATTTCCGTCAAAGGAAAGGGTGGACACAAAATATATTAACCAAATATCTAAGAATTAATTCTGCTACATAAAATGTAGCGGACTGGTAGATGGACGGACAAGGAAATTATAAAATAGCCACGCTTTTTGGAGTGGGGGACATAAAAATGTCTTATACATGTAGTTTTTTTTTTTCAGACATAACGCACGTCATTAATGTAACATCTCAAACATGATATTCTGTGATTGAAAGAATGATCAAGGGTTAGAAGTGTAATTAAACTACTTAAAAATTGTCGATGTTTAGGTTTAAATGCAAACCCAGTCTTTATATTCAACTTACCTTGATCACAGAAAGAACTGTACATTTATATAAGGTGACAATTTAGAAAACATTGAAATGTTTCACTCTTGTATGATAATAACGAAGCCTATTTACAAGACAAAAATTCTCCTTTCTACATAAAAGTATGATTCATTTCATAACCTTATGGATTTATCTGTAATTTACACTTAATTTATAACTTCACTCATTAAATCGTGGTATTCCAACGTTAATGTTTGATCATTTTTTTCATATTAATTATCCTATAACGACTGTTACCATATTGAATTACAAAAAAAAAAAATGAAAATGTATAATATGATAAAATCGTAAATCACTGATTTTAAATACATAAAATCTGATTTCTTAAGCAACAATGTCCTTATTTTATAATATTGACAAGCAATTAAATTACGCAAGATAATGTTAAAATTAACAGTGTGCGATGGTTATGTTAAACAAACATTTAGTCTTTAAATCTCTCATACCTGTGATGGAAAACAATGATATTAAAAACGTTTTTTGTTCAAATAATGACGAAGGTAGCATTATACACCAAAGCAATGCGTTTTAAAGGGAAATCAATTCTTAAACGTATTCTATACGTTTTGTTCACTAATCTTATCCGTACAACTTTGCCCAATTCATTGGTACAAAGGATAAATAGATGATATGAAATACATTTGCTTAAAGTGCTTCGTACACATATCTTACTGATCTTAGCGATATTTTGTATTTGTATTTTATGCAGTACATTTAGTGTGAAGCCAAAGACAACTAACTAAACTTGAGCATAGACTTGACGAAGCTAAAAAAAAATAAAATCTTATAAAGCAAAGTAAATAATATATTATGCTCCCAGTTTTTAGTGGAGTCCGTGTTGCTCATTTGCTTTTGTTGCTTTGTATGTGTGATTTTGGTTACTTTATGTTCTTTGTTGCGTGTGTCTGTTTTCCATGTCTGGACTTTGTCCCTGGATTACATTCTTTTGATTAATGCTATAACCTTGGGTTCCTTGATTTCTCTTTAAATAACTTATTCAAGAAAAAAAGTATAATTTTACATCAGAACAAATGTTATTTTATCACAACGTCAGTATCGGTTTGACACGTGGAAGATGGGTAAATTATTTTTATTTTGTAAAAAAGTAATTTTCTCAATATAAGGCATACCACAGTCATTATGAAAAAGAAAAAGAGAAGAACAGATAAAATGGCTAGTCCTTAATTTTAGGTGTTGTTGCTACTTATAATGTTTGAATTATAGCAGAAATACAAAAAGGATAACGGCATATCAACTACAAGCTCATCAAGTTTACACACAGACCTATAACAAAGGGGTTCAATTATGCAAATGACAAACCGAACAAAGCTTCGTATCTGTTCATTCGACAAACAACTCTCTGACGTACAGATAACGATAATTAAAATTGAAAATGAAGACGCACAATACACATTTTACCCTAAAAAATGATATTTTTGACATTAACACACTATAATAAAGGTTAAGAATTCAACATGCATTGAATATGGCATTATTACTGTCGATTGCTATACATGTCATTGTCACATATGTTTCGTTTTTTCATGGCTGCCAGGGATTCTTATACAGCAAAATCGACATAAAATTGGTAACTTGGGTATTTGAAACCATATTTGAATTTTTGAACTATTATCATCATCTGTTGTAAGTCTTACACCAATATTTGACAATGATGCTTTTTCTGCTTTGACATCGTCATGATCGGAGCTAAATTCCATTCGAAAATATAACAAGTTTTGTTATGATGTAAACAGACCGTCTGTCCTGAAATAGTGAAAGGCGTGGGAGTTATTTTGTGTTAAAAAGTATAATCTCGATTTTCGGCATGGCTGAGCTGATTATCAGGACAATGCTGATCAAGGAAGTACATGGAATGACTTGATCAATGTCATCCGAGTACGATAGCATTCCAATTTGTATGTTGATATTATACGTCAGTAGCCTTTCTATAGTCTGGCCCAAAGCAATTAAATGTTAATAATAATTATTTTGCGTTTGGTTGTAAGCTTAATCTACCAATAAAATCACCGCTGCCATAGTTTCCAATACACAATCTGCAACACATATCATTAAAAATATCAAATAACAAATCTGTAATTCTATTTAATTTTTAGGGTTCTACCACACAAGAATGTATGCTATATGACAGGGAATGCTGTTTTCCAATCATTCTGAAATAAACTACATACATCAACACACAGGTGTATGCATTTTTTCTGTTTAAAAGTGTTTGGGTTTGTTTTCTTAAAACGTCATACAAAGGAATATACGATTTATAGTTCACAAATTATGTTGTTTTACGCGAACAAATATCACTATGCTGTCTAAACTTTGATACAGTTGTTTAAGCAAAAAAAAAGCTTTTTACGAAACCAAGCAAGCTCTTTAAATGATTCTTCATTCTTCATTCTTAAGCGTCGTATAAATATCGGAATAATAGGATACTGTGAAGTAAACTTGCTCAAACAAGTGTGTGTTCAGTCTTTTCTTGATGTCATCACTACAATTGTTTGTCATACTTTGATTGGTCGATATAAAATTTGAATTTCAAAATTAAGAAAAGAAATCTTATTTAGATTTTACGTCTTCAGGAATTTGAACCTCATGTAATTTTTTAAAAAAATTATTTCGATCTTCATTTGTATTTTATATTAATGCTGCTGATGATAGGTTACCCATAGAACTACGTGCACAGCATATCATAATTTGCAAAATAAAATAATTGGTACTTTTGTATCTAATAATCACTGGGTCGATGCCACTGTTTGTGGACCAAAGGTCCAGATGGTATTCACCAACCATAAATTCAGACGTGTCTTACCAGGAATCATTTCATATATTATTTATTAAAATGTGCAGTATTCCATATTTTAAAATTCATAAAACATCAAGCCTTCATTTTTTTGTTTTGCTTATGGTAAAAAAATCTAACTGCTGGATTTGGCTTTCTTTTGTGGTACTTGGTTTTGAGAACGTTTCGTAAACATCTTGTAAAGATATGGATCTCCTTTGTAATTGATGATATGTTACTCTTTGAAACATATATATTGTACAGTATATTGAAATTTAAAACGATAAGTACACTGTATTTGCTTGCGAGGGGTGCTGCTGGCGGAGAAGGGCGACAAATATGTATCTAACTAGCACTTGATTTCAACCCATAGGTTTGTTTTATGGGAGTTTATATTTTATAATGCCTTTAGTAAATTATTTTGCTGTCTTGTTTTCCGTATGGTCATTTTTGACATATATTATATTTAATTATGTTTTCTACATTGTGTATGCAGATCATCTCCATCTCTTGTTTTTACGTTCTGATCAAGTAGTTCGGTAAAATTGTATCTGAACTGCCTTTCATATTGATGCTTCAATATTTTTGGGCGCCATTTATAGTTTTGTTGCAAATGAAAATGCATTTTTTGTATGAAATGCTTGATGTTTATGTTTCGAACTTAAATTCATCAAATCATATCATTGCAGTCGCTGGGCTCTGTTCCCTTAACAATTGAATAAACCATTTCATCAGTTTTAAAATGACAAAGGTAGACATCAGCCTTTGCGATTCCTATCATCTCCTAATGAGAAATTGCGTCTCCAATGGCTTGAAATATACGGCGGTTTGTATTGCCTCTAGACCGTCTAGACCTTGTCCAAGAGTAAAACAATATTAAGACCAGTCCTGGAGCCCATCGAACTATGAGCATCAAAATATAATACGAAAATGTTTCAATTTCATAAATGTAGTATGCTCTTGCAAATTTTTTAACATTGTGAATTTCTAGTTACTGGTATATGTAAAACAATGCTAGGGGTTAATGGTAATTTTTTATCATCCGAGATGAATTTTATACAGTGTACTTACCTATACCGACATTGGTTTTGACATTGGATGCATGCCCTTACTAACTATAGATCTGTTTAAAAGCATTAATAACCTTAGCTATTCGTACTCTATTAAAATGCCATTTTATTTGTAACCTGTACTATGTTTGGATCTGTTGAACAATTGTTCTCCATCCCTAGAACATAACAAGATTTTCTTACAGTTAATGTTTCATGTTTCCTTTTTTCATAGCAGGATTTGCAAAATGCATAACGAAAACTCTTTATAATAATAACCCCTTTACTTATACCTGCGAAAGATGGTCTCCGGTCTTAATACTACAGTTGTTATTCTCGAAGTGCTCGAAAGATCTTCTGGAAGGAAAATCACGAGAATCAGGATTCGAACGGAAATAAAAAGAAATAATTTTTAGATAACAACCAAAACATGGAAAATAAAAAAAAACAAACAAACAATTCAAAAATATAAAATAACTCAAATAACAGTACAGAAAAAAACAAAATGAAAGAACAACCCGGGTTCCACCAACAACCTTGGAAAATCGATCAGGTGCAACGATAGGATAAGCTTCCTCTGATTTTACCTGAATCACACGTCGAGTTGCTGATAAAATGTCACGTCTGGGTTAGATAAAAGTGAAAGAAAAACTACAACACGATAAATAATTTGGTTATCATGGTGCTGATGCATACATCATAACAATCCACGAGTTCATGGTGACAACCATTAGATTACGAATCGCATTTGTTTGTTAGGACTTGTTGCGTTGATATTTTTTAATGATTTATTGTCTGATTACTTCATGTAAAATGGTATAGTTAACATTCAATACAGATGCATGATAAGTTGACATGAGCAAAGACAAATGAACCATAATGCAGAAAGTGTAAAACATTTAAAAGTTTGTTTATCATGTATGCATGTACAATGCAGTATATTGATAAGCTGTACCTTATCTTGCTACCTTAACACTTGAATCACACGCCTCTCTTTAGATTTTGTGTAATCTCTTTTTTTCATACAAATAAATTAATTGAATTATTTTTTTTCATTTAACAATCAACCTTCCATCAATTGAAACTTCTCTTTGAAATGGTTAACATAAAATGACAAGATACGTCCTCAAAAGTATTTGATGAAGCAGTTTGAGGGGTCATAATTGCTATTAAATCGTCAAAGTAGCCACAATTGAATAAATATATCAAAGATATTTGCATACATTAGTAAGTTGAATGGTTATTAGTTTACATAAAATCCATGAACTACACCATAAGGTCTTCTATGAGCACAATTGCCTCTTCTTATTCTGCTGTAGGGCGCAATGGGCGAGATGGCTCCAACGCTAGATCATTGTTTCTAACGTTAACCTGCCCCTTATGAATTGAATCTTAATTTACTGTTTAGGATTCTCAACAATCATCGTTAGATTAGTTCATATGCTATAATTTGTAGAGTAATGATTTGATACTGCAAATTTATAATTGTCAGCATTAAGAATACACCGGTAGTACATAAGTCTCGTCTTCTTTGAAATGATATAATATTCAAAACAGCTCAGAACGAAAAGAACATTTTAATATTTGTCTGTACACCCACAACATATTGCATTATTGAGGACATATATCATTGATAGTAAAACTCGATCGGTCCATGTGTTTTTGTATCACAACCTTTTTTCAAGAGAGGATAAATCTGTTGATCCGAAGTTTGGTTCAAAATATCAGCTTAATAGCCGCAACTAAATTCATAAGACTGTATATACATGTATGTATTAGTTGTAAGTGCAACCGTCCTCGTGTACGTTTAAGAGCGTTTAAAAAGCAAGTAGAAATGCTAAATTGGTACCAATCAGGGGAGAAGTACAAAACAAAATCCGTAACTATAAAACAAGTCATAAGTTATGACACAATAGTATATCAAATTATTGTAGCGTCAAAATTGATGACTGCAGAGCATTCGACTTAATTGCATACCTGAATTTTGTTAATTGCATAGCATTTTTAAGAAATAAATCATTTCTCATCTCTTTCATGTTAAAAATCATCTTAAATGCATAGACCTAAACATTCTGTTTATTGCATATTTTTTTTTCCAAAATGTTATAACAATTGTCACATTCTGGCCTCAACGATGTATTTCTAACAATTACTCAATTAAAAGGTGTAGATTATTCAGCTCTTTGATATCATTTTTATGGTAAAATTAGTCAAAAAGCCATAAACCTTTATTTCTTTGAAATTACATGATGTTGGTTTTATCAATATACTAGAGTTGTTTCTATAGGAACAGAAAGATGTATAGGAGAATAAAACCATTACACCATACCAAATTCAACATTTCTGATAATAGTATATTCCTGTTAATTGCATATTTTTTTTCTGACGAATTGGGTATGTATTTATTTCATTTTGATTTGTCAATCACGCTGCTTTATTTCATTCTACAGAACAAATGATTGTTCTTTTGATTTAGTGTTTGTTGTTTTATTGTAAAATACATAGTAAAATATCTAATCGAAATATAGTTAACCCTAAGACATAAAGTGTAATTTGTACAAATGTACTTCATAATAAGAGTTCTTATGTCCCTTTTCCTTTCCGTTAAAGTTTATCCAAGCTTGTTTTGTCTAGAACAAAAAAAGGACCAAGAGGGATTCCATCATGTCAAAGTCCTTCAAAGTCTTGATAAAAGTTTAAATAAACCGTTTTACGCTGTCAATACCATCGAAAAGATTGCACTATAAATACTGGGTTAAAGAAAACTTTGATCTTGACAATAAGGTAAAAACGTGTTTGAATTTTACAATTTATTAAAGTTGTAATAAAATCATTTCATGGCTACATTACATTTGTTGTCAATGTCAACCTTGTCAAGATATAAAAGTTCATTAAACGTCAAGTATGAACTGTTAACTCACGAATTACTATAATAGGAGAGCTTGCCACAATGGCAACCAGAAGAAAACATTTCCAATAAAAGAAAATGGAAGTTACTATTAAATAACTTCCGGTTGTCACATTTAAGTTGCAAACTTTTACCTCATACACGACTTCGCGGAGATAAAAAAATAAGGATGTTCGTACATGTGAGCTAGCTTTTTAGTGTTTACAAAACAAAAGATCAATATTGTGACAACAAAATAATGGATCTTAAGTTAAATAAAAAAGAAAAGAACCTCAATAACATGAGATAGCATCGTTAAATTGAATATACGATTCAGAAATATGGTTCCACTTTCAAAATTGACATTATTTTCTTTTGCTGCTATCAATGAACACAATACAGGTGCTCGTTGATAGTCAATGTCTTACTCTATATCAATTTTTCGAGTATAAATCTTCGCATGAGTGGACAGGAATGAAGTATTGTGAATATAAGTCATTGCCATTTTAAAAAAATATTCCAAATGTGCACGTGTAATGCAATCGTGATAACCAAAACTTGCCTGAGGGTATTGTACCAGTGCTTCAACGTTCACACGAAGTGCAAAATAACAATGTGTTTGCTAATTAACAATAGCAAAAGTATTATGACCTAAATCAACAAGTCACAATAGTTTTGCTATCATTCACATCGTTATTTTTATAAGGGAATTTCAACAATAAAGTAAGATATGTTTAAATTAGCCAAGGTCTTGCAATAACGAGCTAAAAGCTATAAATCAAGATATCTACATATTAGTTGTATATCGTGTTTTATGTTATTAAAACCGACATTCCTGACATATAAACAATTTTTAGATTTAAAATGTATCATATATTCTTGATTAAGTATTTATGCACTTGCGCAATTTTTGCGAGTGTGCTGCAAGAAAACAATCGATCAAAATCATAAATATCAATAGCAAACAGGTGTTCATGGGCCGTACAATTGCATGGAAACAGAAATAGAACATGTACAATTAACTGGTAAGGTCTTCTGCAACTGTTTTAACCAATTAGTAAATATACAACATATTCTATCACAAAAACTGATTATGGTATCAAAAATAACATCTTCAAACGTTATATTGTATTATGCATTTTAACAATGTGTTGTTGTCCTTTTAATAATTAATTCTCAATCAAATTATCACGTAAATAATATAAAAGGTCATACTTTAAACATAGATGCACATTACTTGTATCTTTGTTTTACATTGATATTTAAAATGGATATCTTTATCAGGTTTGTGCATTTAGTCGTATTATTTTGACCGCAGACAATTGAAAACTCGCATTTAAGTAGAATTAATTTTTATCTCTATAATGATATAATGAAAATGCATAAAATAAAGGCTGTTTGCCAGGATGTTAGAAATAATTGTAACATGTCATTATAATTTCTTCTTATAAGGAAGTTCTATAGAGGAGTATAAAATTATTTCCTTATACTTAATTTCTTCTGATAACTGTTGATAAAGAGACATACGTTAGTATAAATTACTCAAGATTGTGTTGAAGATTTAATGCATTTGTTGACACTATTTAAAAAAGAGTAATCAAGTAACCAAGGTTCTAGCGGTATTCAAAAGAATGTAATTCAGGGACAAAGACTAGACATGGAAAACAGACATACAGAACAAAGAACGTAAATTTAATAAAATCATACACACATAGAAACAAAAGCAAATGAGCAACTAGGACTCAACTAAAATTTGGGAGTATAGACCAGGTACACCGGTAGGGTAAGCGTCCTCTGCATTTATAAAAACATCCACCGAGATGCCCATAAAAAGTCAAGTCCGGGGTAGACGAAAGAGGAAAGGAAAACTATGACACATTGAACAAATCAATTTTCATGGCGCAGATTGATACACTGTAACGATCCACGAGTTCATGATGACGACCATAAAACTTTTGTAGTGATGACTTCAATCTTGTACCAACATAACCCTGCCCCAGAAGCCTATTTGTTAGAATTCTAGCGCGATACAAAACTCTCCGTAGTTTCGGCAAACTCTGGCAGAACTTATGATTTGTGATATGAACACTCCATGTTGAAGGGATGTTGCCACAGATGAAAGGAAAGTTGACAGTTCTGAATAAAATGTAAATTTTGGTCAATAGTTTTCCTTTACCATCGATTTCTAAGTGTATGTCAAGATATGAGGCCGACTTCACAGTGTCTGTACATCCTTTATCCTGAGTTCTTTGGGGTAGATGCGATGTATCAAATCCCTAAAATTAGGATTGTTTAAAGATAATACGTCATCTATATTTAGTGGAAACTGAGATTAAAGGATCTAGCCTCATAATAATGAAGGAATAGGTCAGCAAGTAGAGAAGAATTTCGAATGCCGACCGTTTGTTAAAAAAACGCGTCCACTTCACTGGACAAATATGTTGTCGATTAAATTTTTTTTTAAAAAAAGATGATTTGGAATTATTCCTCACAAAGTATGATGAATCTCTACCAAGAACTATATATCTGTATCCACATTGAATTAATACCACTACGGGAGTAACACGTGTTGTGGTAGGACTGCAGTCCCTCTTTGACAGCTGTGAGTATAGAAGTTAGCAGTTTTGAAAGAGTTTTGGTGGTACATTTTCCAGCTATGAAACATTGTTTGTTAGAACCTCTTCAGTTGTTATCGGGCTATTTAGAAGCTTAAAGTTTCTAACAACAGCGCATATTTTGTTTGAAAGTCAATATTCGGTTATTTTTATAACAAGCTTTTTTTTTATATAGTTTTCAACATTCTCTTGAATCGCTAGTTTTCATACTTAGCATGAAAAAAAACCCAAACCTCTAACAGATTTAATAATTCAGAATATCAATAGACAAAAAGCTATGTATTTCTTAATACAAACAACCGTAGCAAACACAATATGATAATAAAAACTTTTGAATTAAATAAAGCCACACAGTACACATTTTAGAAAATAACAAACAACTTATATTTTATAACATTAACACAGAACAGAAATATGGCGAATGAATGAAAAATGCAATTTGAAAGATAATACTTCATTGTCGATTGTTATAAATGTCGCTGTCACATGTGTATCTTTTTGTCATGGCTGCTAGGGATTCTAGTGCAGTAAAATCGTCGTCATTGACGTAGAACATGTAACTTGGGTCTTTCAAAACATATTTAAAATTTGTAGAACTACTATCGTCACCTGCTATAACGCTTAAAACGTCAACTTGAATATTTGACAACGCGGATATTTCTGCTTTGACATCTTCATGGTCGGACCAAATTCCATTCGAATAGAAAACAACAAGTCTTCTTGATGATGTAAACATACTTTCAGTTCTTATATGATGAAGGGCATGGGAGGTATTCGATGTTGAAAAAGTAGAATCTCGATCAATCTGCAGGGCCGAGCCGATTATCTGGACAATGCTGAATGAGGAGGTTAATGGAATGACTTGATCAATGTCATCCGAGTATGAAAATACTCCAATATGTACGTCAATACCATACGTCACTAGTTTTTCTATAGTCTGGCGCAACGCAATCAAACGTTTATAATAATCATTGTGTGTTTGGTTGTAAGTCGTATCTACCAATAAAATCACCTCTGCCGTAGTTTCCAATAAACAATCTGCAAGAAATAAGATTAAAATGTAAAACAAAAATATATGTGATTCAACTCACTTTATTCATATTTATCTCACAAATATGTATAATATCAGAAGAGCATGCTAGTGAATGCTATTTTCCAAACATTCTGGGAATAATCACATATATCAACTCAAACATGTATGAAATTATTCTGTTAAGAGGTTTTCCTTTTTTTCTAGAAACATCAAACAAAATGATACACAATTTACAGTACGCATGATATTTTACGAGAAACACTATCAGGTTTATAGACTTTACTGTCTGAACTTCATGTGGTTTTAAGCATTAACAACTTTTTTATACAAAGACCTTTGAATTTTTCGTTATTCTAACTTTATATTGTCTAAAAACTTCGATGACGAGGGTGTGTTCAACATTTCTTTATATCACTTCATACGTTTTATTTGTGTCAAAGTGTGATTGGCCAATTTAAAATTTGCATTTCACAATTAATAAACGACATCATAATAAGAATTCAGGTCCGATGGAATTTGAAATTCACCTAAGTTAATGCTAACTGGATCAATGTATTATAGTTTTTTCTACATTATGTGTATATATTGTCTCTCTCTCCTTTTTCATGTTCTGACCATATACTTGGAGTATGGTATCTCTGAACTACCCTCCATGGTAATGCTTCCCTATTTTTCGGCGATATTTATAGTTCTGTTATGATCGAAAATGCATTCCTGTGTAAAACTTTAGAATTTGGATATATCGTACTTAAATTTAGCAAACCATACCATTGCAGTCTGTGCGCTCTGTTTCCTTAACCATTAAATAAAACATGTCATCAGGTTTAAGGGGACTAAAGGTGTACATCGGCCTTTGAGAGATTCCCAGCATCTCCTGGTGAGAAATTGAGTCTCCAATAGCTATGGTGTAAATACGGATGCCATGGCTGTTGAAATATACGGCCGTTTGTATTGCCTCGGGACCATCGGATGAAAGTCCGTCATAGAGTAAAACAATGTATTTGTTTACAGCATTTGCCCTGGAGCCCATCGAAATATTTGTTAGCATCTGAAAGTACAAAATGAGGTCTCCAATTCATAAAAGCAACATCCCTTTACAAAGTTTCTTTACATTTTATTTTTTGGAATTTCTAGGTACTTGTGTATGTGAAATAATTCCTGGGAGTCAATGCTTATATTATGTTAAATCATACGAGATGAATTGTATTCAGGGTATTTTTTTTTCTATATCCGAAGTGGTTTTGGCAGTGACAGCATGCTCTACAGAACTATAGATCCCCTAAATAGCATTGCTTATCTAGACAATTTGAAATCATACCATTTTATCAGTAGTGTGTACTATTTTCCTTTGGTCCCGATGAAAAAAAGCTCTCTATCCCTCGTTCATAACAAGATAGTCAAACATATCCGTTCGTTCAAACATTATGAGTGATTATGACGTCATTTAATTTTTACAGGTTTGAATGAAAATAAAGTCACGAACCAACAATTAATTCTCGTACTACTTGCTTTATCTTCGTGACAGAATTAGTCGACAAACTTAATTTACCTTAAAATCATTTGAAAATTGAGTAACGGAAAACAAATATTTATATAATAATAGTTCCTTTCGTTTTGATACTGACAATAGCATATGCAATATAAGAGCAAGTGTAATATTGTCAATATTATAATCAAAAATAACTATTATTATATATTGATCAAGTTTGAAAAAAAAGGAAAATCATTTATCGAGGTCTCTTCTTAGACGATTCCTACCAGGTTTCTAATCTGTAGTTCAGCATGTCATAACACAATTTGCAAACAGTTACAATGGCAACTTTAAGAGGATGCAGCAATCTGTTTAGTCATCTGAGCCACAAAAAAATGAATAGTCGAAGACATTAAGGTCAACTGTTCTGTTAAGTGTAAAAAATTTTAATTGTCCTTTGCTGTCTAATGGTTAATTCTTAAAAATTGGTGCATTGAAATGAAACCTAACGTGGATCGTTTGTAGAAAACCCCTTTCTTTTATGTCTAGCCAGTTGAGGCTTTTGGTATTTAGACGTCACTGGGGTGATGCCATTGCTGGTGGACCACCTAGTAGTCATACTTGTCTGATCAAAACTTTATGTCATAGATTTATTTACCAAACGTTTCGGTATCACAGATAAGAAACCCCTTAAATCTAATATTGTACATGGTAGCTTTTACAGCGAAGAATATAATTGAAGGTTTTTAGCTGTCTATTTCGATTTGTTTGGTTTTGAAAAATAAAAAAATAATAATAATAATAAAAGCTTCCTACTAATTTGCTTCAAATGCTGTTGATACTCCACATGTATTCATACCATAAATTTTTGGATTGAGAAACGTAAACAGATTATGGCAGGCGGACAAAAAGTAATTGCGTTAGCTACACTTAGTTCAGGTTCATAAGATCATTCTTATAGTTCATCGTGATTTATTTTGTTCTACGAACAAAATAAAATGAAAGCAATTTTTCGTATCAGTTAGAATGCTCCTCACCTCGTGGGCTTTGTGTATTACACTTGACGTAAGTGTTGGTCCATTTTTCCCGGTGATTGTCTTTAGAACTTGTATTATTTCCGAGTTTGTAGAATAATCATCAAGGTCAAACAGCACCTCAGGAACAAAGCTATATGTAACAACTCCAAGCTGAAAGTCATCCGGACCTATGGGGATTTTAGATACGAATTGTACCATGTAGTCAATACTTCTATTAATATTTTTTTCAAGACTACTTGATGTATCAACTACAAAAACAAGGTCTACTGGACCTGGTCTGCAATCTAAAAAACAGAAAAGGACGGTTTCAGTTTATACAACAACCATAAGAAAACAACGAAAAAAGATCAGTGCGATATATTTAATAAAAATGTCAATAGGGGTTCCTTAGGTGTCCTTAAATGAAGTAAATGTTCGAGGATATTTTTTTCTTAATTTGACAATCAAAAAAATTAAATCGTAACTGATAAAGAAATAGATGAAGTCATCTGCATTTCCAGCTTTTGATTTTTTTTTATATGAAATTAAGATCAGATCAAAGTAAATTGCTATTTTCATAGTTGAATGCCGAATTATTTTGATGATTGATGATGACAGTGACAAAAAAGATGAAGTCTTTTTTGTTTGGCTATATATGTATGCTGGCAAAGAAAATTATAATACTATATAAACTGTTGGATAGACATGAAAATATGTATGTACATGACCTATTTCACAGACACCTCCTTCATATCTTCCTGTACAATCGCATGAGTAGGCGTCAATTAGATTATTACAGGATCCGGCATGGAGGCACGGGATTGACTGGCATTCGTTTATATCTGAAATCATAGACACAAATCTTAATTTATCGTACAAAGACACCTTGCCTTTGGACAGTATTTAGGCAAAATCTACTTTTAAAAACGCTTATATAAATGCATTAAAAAACGACAATTTTCGGCAAAACAAAATATTTCTAAAGTTGCACATTTTAGTTGTTACATGCATACAATTTAATAATAATCTCAACAGATAACTTTACCGTGATACACATATAATACGTCAATTTTATCACTTAATTTTACAGCTCTCAAACTCAAGGTTGCTATAAGGTAAACACTTTCTGCGCATCGTTTATTTTTCAAAATATGTTTAACAATCAGTGTTACTGGTATCTGATTGACAAGGAGTCTAAGTGTATCCCGATATACATAAACAGAAAAAAAACAAAAAGTTGCAAAGTATAACAAAGGTCATTGCTTGGCAATCTGAAAGGCAACGTGAAAAACCGTATATAATCTTACTGACACGCAGAGAGACAGAAACCACTACCGTACCCCGTCACCTGCCACGGTAAAGAAACAGCAAATAAAAATACATTGAAAGAATTTGAATTTCTGATTAAACTTTATTTTACATTCATTTCGTTTATATAAAATTTGTTATTATAGGTTTTCATGCATTTGAATAACAAAAATGTACCTGTCTGACAATCAATACCGGTATATCCTGGAACACAACTACAACTGTATTTATTAACATGGTCATTACAAGTTGCACCATTCTGACAGGGATCAGAGGAACACTCGTTAATATCTGCAGATAAAACCATACATAAAACAAATATTCTTCATTAATATCATCATTTTTTCAGATTGCAGACAATATTATATCGGCGTTTTGGGGTTGACTCTAGTAAATGACTCTTAACGTCTCATAACAAAACTGTAATTATAACATTTCTTTACTAAATCAGACGTCAGATTGAATCATGTTTTCTTGTGTGTTCAATCAAAGAATGTTAAGACTTATTCTAAGAAAGAGTTAAATAATTCATAATAATTATATGAACAGCAGTGTTTTATCGTATTTTCTCTGTGGAGTAAATTTTGATAATTCACATTTTAAAGAAAGATGGTATATTTATTCTCGAATTTTCTTCCGTTAAAACGTCGAAAACGAATTTCAATTAGCAGATCAACGAGTTTAAGACCCATATTGAAAATAGCAATACATTATAGAGAAAAACTATTTGATAAATAGGAAAATCAGTTGTTTATCATAAATAACAAATATATATTTACTCGTGCCAATATCCGTCATGAAAACCGTCATCACTACAGAAGTTTTATGGTGGTCATCATGAACCCGTGGATCGTTACAGTGTATTCATCTGCGCCATGAAAACTGATTTGTTCAACGGGTCACAGTTTTCCTTTCCTCGTTTGGCTACCCCGGACTTGACTTTTTATGAGCGCCTTGGCGGGAGTTTCTAGAAAAGCAAAGGACGCTTACCCTACCGGTGCACCTGGTCCATGCTCCCAAATTTTAGTGGAGTCCGAGTTGCTTATTTGCTTTTGCTACTTTGTATGTATGATTTTAGTTACTTTATGTTCTTTGTTGTGAATGTCTGTTTTCCATGTCTGGTCTTTGTCCCTGGATTACATTCTTTTGATTACCGCTATAACCTTGGTTCCCTTGATTACCCTTTTTAAAATTTGCTTGAAAAGATCTTCTACACCATAGAAGGGGAAAAATCCCTAGTCAAATATATGCAACTCCTTCAAAGTTGTTCTCATCAAAATAGCGATACATCTTGCTATTTAACATTATTATCATCATTCCTACCAATTACGGAAGTACTTGAAAATGTGTTTCGAGATAAGCAAAGGACGCTTACCCTACCGGTGCACCTGATCCATGCTCACAGTCGTTAGTGGAATCCGGGTTGTTCATTCACTATTGTTACTTTATATGTATTATTTTGGTTATTTTCTTTACTTTGTTTCCATATCTAGTCTTTTTTTCATGGATTACATTCTTTTGATTTCCGCTGGAATTACCTTGATTAATCTTTATAGGCGATTCATATATTCATATAGGCGGAAAGATAATATTATAATTCCGGTTGGTCACAAAATCGTTGGGTAAAAAAGTAATTCAATAAAATAACGTTTCAATTATTATTGTTTACACGTAAGAAACTTGCAGTATTTCAATTTACAATTGTTTTGAACAATATATGGGTTAGTTCTAACTTTCTGAATTCAAATTATGTTACCATGTTAACAGTTGTCATTCATATCGTTGATCAATTAAATTGACTTGTTGATTTACGAAATATATATATTTTTTATAAGAGTAGTGGGTAGTGTATCAACTAATCATAATGGTAGTGATAATGATGACGCAATGACGACTTGATGACTGGAGGGGAGGTCCTTGATGACGTAGTTAATGTTGGGAAAATTTAGGGTGTTGTTTAAGTCATTGTTTCTGGTTTTATTCATGGGAGAAACAAATTTTCCCTAATTTCTCTCGGGGATTAAAGGATTTCACCACTCTCGATAGTTTAATTTTAGAATTTAATCAACTTGCTAAAGCTCGTGGTTTAAAATGTAAAATTTAAATATCTGGAGTGGAGAAATCTGTAATCCTATCGAGACTGAAGGAGAATTTGTATTTCATTCGCTTAATAAGAAAACTGTACCTGTCTGACAAATAATGCCGGAATATCCTGGTACACAACTACAACTGTATTCATTAACCAGGTCATTACAAGATGCACCATTTTGACAGGGATCAGATGAACACTCATTGATATCTTGAGAATGACAAAAAACAAGTATACTCTTCCATATCTTTTTTCAGTTGTACAATGACCTTTCTGAATTATCTAGCTTTTATTTTTGATAACTTGCCGTGAATGTATCCCGTGTCATTTATTACATTCGAAACCACATAAGGCATTTACATAAGATTAGTTTGATGATGCTTTCCAATGTTGCTTATAGTTACTCTACTTTTGCTTTGTTTTGTAATGTTCTTGTCAAAATTTGTTTCATTTTATTTGGCGCCATTCTGACAGAGATGGGAGGCGCACTCATCAGTATCTGTAAATTAACCAGCTTTCGGTCTTTTATATCAGGTTAATGTCTCAAAGTATACATGCAACACATTTGGTTGTCGAGTCTAATTGTATAAAACTTATGACATCAAAATCGAAACAAAAATTGTGACGTCATTACTTACGATTATCTATTTACTTACATTTTTTGTGAAATCGACTACTGGGCTAAACCGATTAAGCATTGCTAAGAAAGGAAGGCAATGGATTTGTTCATGAATGATATATAAGCTTGATATACCTGTCTCACAATTAGTACCAGTATATCCGGGTAAACAAGTACAGCTGTATTTATTAATCAAGTCATTACATGTGGCACCATTCTGACAGGGGTTAGAGGAACACTCATTTGTGTCTGTAATTCAACATGTAGAATGTTTTAGGGCAACTGTCGTACATTATAACGAAAACCAGTAGAGCAACAGAAAAAAACATCCACTTTGGATTCTTAAACAAAAATGCTGAAACCTTTAACACTTTTCAATAATTCTTATTCACTAAGTTTTCCAAAAGGTGGCGTGAATTTAAATTTAATATTCTAAACGAATGAGCAAGTCATTTAAGACAATTTAATGCCGGTAGGTGTCAATAAAGTCGTAGAAAATATTTTTATTCAAATTTTAACAGTATGTTATTTATGTGACGCCGACTATAGCTACTTTTGATCTGAGAGAGTTTTGGTGGGTGTTCAGATATTGGTGATACTGCGGAATGACTTAGAATGAACTGTATTGTACAAAATGTGCCAAAATGGAATCTGTACTAATGGCGTGGTTGAGACCCGTCCATGTGATTCAAATGCATCGTACAAAACACTTTCACAACAATGTAGACAGATAATAACGCCTTAGTGAAGCACTTAAAAAGATCCAAGCAAATGTTTACCTTACATTGCAATAAGGTTAAATAATCCATTCAACGCTACCTGTTTGACAATTAGAACCAGTGTAACCAGGAACACAGGAACAGTGATATCCGTTAATGTTGTCAACACACGTGGCCCCGTTCGTACAAGGGTTTGATGCACACTCATTTATATCTGAAAAAGAATTCTCGTATCTTACAAAATCAGTTTGAATGTTAGATTATATTTATCTTTGGTTAATTTCAAGTTTGTTGGGGTTTAACGTCCGAGCAGCAATATTTCAGCTATATTCAGACAATGAACATGAAATGGATGATAAAATGAACATGAAATGAAAAAAAGGATGGGTCACAAGGATAATAGGGTCGACATATTTTGATTGCCACTGGAAAAAGGGGGGATGGGTAACGTCGGGCAATTTAGCCTCCTGTGGCGGAGCGCAAAGGTTCCTACCCCTATCGAATACCACAGCAGGGTTCTTTAACGTGCGAGGAACGTGACATCTTTCCCAACACGGTGCACCACTATGGTTTGCGGTCAGGTTTTCCGTTTTATAGCCTGACAACCCCAGCATGTAACACGCCAGGGGTACCCCATTCCACCACCTGGGCACACATCCCAGTTGCTCTGTGGGCAGAGCGCCTAGCCCCCGGCTAGGATTCTGAGCACAATTTAGTCGCCTTATACGACAAGCTTAGCGCTGCTGTAGGCCTATTCTTTTATCACCCGGACCTGCACGGGGCTGGTTAATTTCAAATACGGAAATGTTAAGATATAAATGAAAAGTATGAAATAAGGGTAACATCAAAATAACCGAACACTTATCCGATCCATAATCAAGTCTTGTCCAAAACAAATCTGGAAAAAAGATTTTACACCACCGCAGCAGCTAGAACCGCAATGTTCCGACTTAGTACGGGCATGTCAAACAAAATGGTCGGTTAAATCTAGGTTTTACATCACGCTAAACCCCCATCTTCCGTTGCGGCATGAATATACCGGCGCTGATTAAATAGTATTTACATGCTATTTTCAAATTATGTTACCATGTTAACAGTTGTCATTCATATCGTTGATCAATTAAATTGACTTGTTGATTTACGAAATATATATATTTTTTATAAGAGTAGTGGGTAGTGTATCAACTAATCATAATGGTAGTGATAATGATGACGCAATGACGACTTGATGACTGGAGGGGAGGTCCTTGATGACGTAGTTAATGTTGGGAAAATTTAGGGTGTTGTTTAAGTCATTGTTTCTGGTTTTATTCATGGGAGAAACAAATTTTCCCTAATTTCTCTCGGGGATTAAAGGATTTCACCACTCTCGATAGTTTAATTTTAGAATTTAATCAACTTGCTAAAGCTCGTGGTTTAAAATGTAAAATTTAAATATCTGGAGTGGAGAAATCTGTAATCCTATCGAGACTGAAGGAGAATTTGTATTTCATTCGCTTAATAAGAAAACTGTACCTGTCTGACAAATAATGCCGGAATATCCTGGTACACAACTACAACTGTATTCATTAACCAGGTCATTACAAGATGCACCATTTTGACAGGGATCAGATGAACACTCATTGATATCTTGAGAATGACAAAAAACAAGTATACTCTTCCATATCTTTTTTCAGTTGTACAATGACCTTTCTGAATTATCTAGCTTTTATTTTTGATAACTTGCCGTGAATGTATCCCGTGTCATTTATTACATTCGAAACCACATAAGGCATTTACATAAGATTAGTTTGATGATGCTTTCCAATGTTGCTTATAGTTACTCTACTTTTGCTTTGTTTTGTAATGTTCTTGTCAAAATTTGTTTCATTTTATTTGGCGCCATTCTGACAGAGATGGGAGGCGCACTCATCAGTATCTGTAAATTAACCAGCTTTCGGTCTTTTATATCAGGTTAATGTCTCAAAGTATACATGCAACACATTTGGTTGTCGAGTCTAATTGTATAAAACTTATGACATCAAAATCGAAACAAAAATTGTGACGTCATTACTTACGATTATCTATTTACTTACATTTTTTGTGAAATCGACTACTGGGCTAAACCGATTAAGCATTGCTAAGAAAGGAAGGCAATGGATTTGTTCATGAATGATATATAAGCTTGATATACCTGTCTCACAATTAGTACCAGTATATCCGGGTAAACAAGTACAGCTGTATTTATTAATCAAGTCATTACATGTGGCACCATTCTGACAGGGGTTAGAGGAACACTCATTTGTGTCTGTAATTCAACATGTAGAATGTTTTAGGGCAACTGTCGTACATTATAACGAAAACCAGTAGAGCAACAGAAAAAAACATCCACTTTGGATTCTTAAACAAAAATGCTGAAACCTTTAACACTTTTCAATAATTCTTATTCACTAAGTTTTCCAAAAGGTGGCGTGAATTTAAATTTAATATTCTAAACGAATGAGCAAGTCATTTAAGACAATTTAATGCCGGTAGGTGTCAATAAAGTCGTAGAAAATATTTTTATTCAAATTTTAACAGTATGTTATTTATGTGACGCCGACTATAGCTACTTTTGATCTGAGAGAGTTTTGGTGGGTGTTCAGATATTGGTGATACTGCGGAATGACTTAGAATGAACTGTATTGTACAAAATGTGCCAAAATGGAATCTGTACTAATGGCGTGGTTGAGACCCGTCCATGTGATTCAAATGCATCGTACAAAACACTTTCACAACAATGTAGACAGATAATAACGCCTTAGTGAAGCACTTAAAAAGATCCAAGCAAATGTTTACCTTACATTGCAATAAGGTTAAATAATCCATTCAACGCTACCTGTTTGACAATTAGAACCAGTGTAACCAGGAACACAGGAACAGTGATATCCGTTAATGTTGTCAACACACGTGGCCCCGTTCGTACAAGGGTTTGATGCACACTCATTTATATCTGAAAAAGAATTCTCGTATCTTACAAAATCAGTTTGAATGTTAGATTATATTTATCTTTGGTTAATTTCAAGTTTGTTGGGGTTTAACGTCCGAGCAGCAATATTTCAGCTATATTCAGACAATGAACATGAAATGGATGATAAAATGAACATGAAATGAAAAAAAGGATGGGTCACAAGGATAATAGGGTCGACATATTTTGATTGCCACTGGAAAAAGGGGGGATGGGTAACGTCGGGCAATTTAGCCTCCTGTGGCGGAGCGCAAAGGTTCCTACCCCTATCGAATACCACAGCAGGGTTCTTTAACGTGCGAGGAACGTGACATCTTTCCCAACACGGTGCACCACTATGGTTTGCGGTCAGGTTTTCCGTTTTATAGCCTGACAACCCCAGCATGTAACACGCCAGGGGTACCCCATTCCACCACCTGGGCACACATCCCAGTTGCTCTGTGGGCAGAGCGCCTAGCCCCCGGCTAGGATTCTGAGCACAATTTAGTCGCCTTATACGACAAGCTTAGCGCTGCTGTAGGCCTATTCTTTTATCACCCGGACCTGCACGGGGCTGGTTAATTTCAAATACGGAAATGTTAAGATATAAATGAAAAGTATGAAATAAGGGTAACATCAAAATAACCGAACACTTATCCGATCCATAATCAAGTCTTGTCCAAAACAAATCTGGAAAAAAGATTTTACACCACCGCAGCAGCTAGAACCGCAATGTTCCGACTTAGTACGGGCATGTCAAACAAAATGGTCGGTTAAATCTAGGTTTTACATCACGCTAAACCCCCATCTTCCGTTGCGGCATGAATATACCGGCGCTGATTAAATAGTATTTACATGCTATTTTCAAATTATGTTACCATGTTAACAGTTGTCATTCATATCGTTGATCAATTAAATTGACTTGTTGATTTACGAAATATATATATTTTTTATAAGAGTAGTGGGTAGTGTATCAACTAATCATAATGGTAGTGATAATGATGACGCAATGACGACTTGATGACTGGAGGGGAGGTCCTTGATGACGTAGTTAATGTTGGGAAAATTTAGGGTGTTGTTTAAGTCATTGTTTCTGGTTTTATTCATGGGAGAAACAAATTTTCCCTAATTTCTCTCGGGGATTAAAGGATTTCACCACTCTCGATAGTTTAATTTTAGAATTTAATCAACTTGCTAAAGCTCGTGGTTTAAAATGTAAAATTTAAATATCTGGAGTGGAGAAATCTGTAATCCTATCGAGACTGAAGGAGAATTTGTATTTCATTCGCTTAATAAGAAAACTGTACCTGTCTGACAAATAATGCCGGAATATCCTGGTACACAACTACAACTGTATTCATTAACCAGGTCATTACAAGATGCACCATTTTGACAGGGATCAGATGAACACTCATTGATATCTTGAGAATGACAAAAAACAAGTATACTCTTCCATATCTTTTTTCAGTTGTACAATGACCTTTCTGAATTATCTAGCTTTTATTTTTGATAACTTGCCGTGAATGTATCCCGTGTCATTTATTACATTCGAAACCACATAAGGCATTTACATAAGATTAGTTTGATGATGCTTTCCAATGTTGCTTATAGTTACTCTACTTTTGCTTTGTTTTGTAATGTTCTTGTCAAAATTTGTTTCATTTTATTTGGCGCCATTCTGACAGAGATGGGAGGCGCACTCATCAGTATCTGTAAATTAACCAGCTTTCGGTCTTTTATATCAGGTTAATGTCTCAAAGTATACATGCAACACATTTGGTTGTCGAGTCTAATTGTATAAAACTTATGACATCAAAATCGAAACAAAAATTGTGACGTCATTACTTACGATTATCTATTTACTTACATTTTTTGTGAAATCGACTACTGGGCTAAACCGATTAAGCATTGCTAAGAAAGGAAGGCAATGGATTTGTTCATGAATGATATATAAGCTTGATATACCTGTCTCACAATTAGTACCAGTATATCCGGGTAAACAAGTACAGCTGTATTTATTAATCAAGTCATTACATGTGGCACCATTCTGACAGGGGTTAGAGGAACACTCATTTGTGTCTGTAATTCAACATGTAGAATGTTTTAGGGCAACTGTCGTACATTATAACGAAAACCAGTAGAGCAACAGAAAAAAACATCCACTTTGGATTCTTAAACAAAAATGCTGAAACCTTTAACACTTTTCAATAATTCTTATTCACTAAGTTTTCCAAAAGGTGGCGTGAATTTAAATTTAATATTCTAAACGAATGAGCAAGTCATTTAAGACAATTTAATGCCGGTAGGTGTCAATAAAGTCGTAGAAAATATTTTTATTCAAATTTTAACAGTATGTTATTTATGTGACGCCGACTATAGCTACTTTTGATCTGAGAGAGTTTTGGTGGGTGTTCAGATATTGGTGATACTGCGGAATGACTTAGAATGAACTGTATTGTACAAAATGTGCCAAAATGGAATCTGTACTAATGGCGTGGTTGAGACCCGTCCATGTGATTCAAATGCATCGTACAAAACACTTTCACAACAATGTAGACAGATAATAACGCCTTAGTGAAGCACTTAAAAAGATCCAAGCAAATGTTTACCTTACATTGCAATAAGGTTAAATAATCCATTCAACGCTACCTGTTTGACAATTAGAACCAGTGTAACCAGGAACACAGGAACAGTGATATCCGTTAATGTTGTCAACACACGTGGCCCCGTTCGTACAAGGGTTTGATGCACACTCATTTATATCTGAAAAAGAATTCTCGTATCTTACAAAATCAGTTTGAATGTTAGATTATATTTATCTTTGGTTAATTTCAAGTTTGTTGGGGTTTAACGTCCGAGCAGCAATATTTCAGCTATATTCAGACAATGAACATGAAATGGATGATAAAATGAACATGAAATGAAAAAAAGGATGGGTCACAAGGATAATAGGGTCGACATATTTTGATTGCCACTGGAAAAAGGGGGGATGGGTAACGTCGGGCAATTTAGCCTCCTGTGGCGGAGCGCAAAGGTTCCTACCCCTATCGAATACCACAGCAGGGTTCTTTAACGTGCGAGGAACGTGACATCTTTCCCAACACGGTGCACCACTATGGTTTGCGGTCAGGTTTTCCGTTTTATAGCCTGACAACCCCAGCATGTAACACGCCAGGGGTACCCCATTCCACCACCTGGGCACACATCCCAGTTGCTCTGTGGGCAGAGCGCCTAGCCCCCGGCTAGGATTCTGAGCACAATTTAGTCGCCTTATACGACAAGCTTAGCGCTGCTGTAGGCCTATTCTTTTATCACCCGGACCTGCACGGGGCTGGTTAATTTCAAATACGGAAATGTTAAGATATAAATGAAAAGTATGAAATAAGGGTAACATCAAAATAACCGAACACTTATCCGATCCATAATCAAGTCTTGTCCAAAACAAATCTGGAAAAAAGATTTTACACCACCGCAGCAGCTAGAACCGCAATGTTCCGACTTAGTACGGGCATGTCAAACAAAATGGTCGGTTAAATCTAGGTTTTACATCACGCTAAACCCCCATCTTCCGTTGCGGCATGAATATACCGGCGCTGATTAAATAGTATTTACATGCTATTTTCAAATTATGTTACCATGTTAACAGTTGTCATTCATATCGTTGATCAATTAAATTGACTTGTTGATTTACGAAATATATATATTTTTTATAAGAGTAGTGGGTAGTGTATCAACTAATCATAATGGTAGTGATAATGATGACGCAATGACGACTTGATGACTGGAGGGGAGGTCCTTGATGACGTAGTTAATGTTGGGAAAATTTAGGGTGTTGTTTAAGTCATTGTTTCTGGTTTTATTCATGGGAGAAACAAATTTTCCCTAATTTCTCTCGGGGATTAAAGGATTTCACCACTCTCGATAGTTTAATTTTAGAATTTAATCAACTTGCTAAAGCTCGTGGTTTAAAATGTAAAATTTAAATATCTGGAGTGGAGAAATCTGTAATCCTATCGAGACTGAAGGAGAATTTGTATTTCATTCGCTTAATAAGAAAACTGTACCTGTCTGACAAATAATGCCGGAATATCCTGGTACACAACTACAACTGTATTCATTAACCAGGTCATTACAAGATGCACCATTTTGACAGGGATCAGATGAACACTCATTGATATCTTGAGAATGACAAAAAACAAGTATACTCTTCCATATCTTTTTTCAGTTGTACAATGACCTTTCTGAATTATCTAGCTTTTATTTTTGATAACTTGCCGTGAATGTATCCCGTGTCATTTATTACATTCGAAACCACATAAGGCATTTACATAAGATTAGTTTGATGATGCTTTCCAATGTTGCTTATAGTTACTCTACTTTTGCTTTGTTTTGTAATGTTCTTGTCAAAATTTGTTTCATTTTATTTGGCGCCATTCTGACAGAGATGGGAGGCGCACTCATCAGTATCTGTAAATTAACCAGCTTTCGGTCTTTTATATCAGGTTAATGTCTCAAAGTATACATGCAACACATTTGGTTGTCGAGTCTAATTGTATAAAACTTATGACATCAAAATCGAAACAAAAATTGTGACGTCATTACTTACGATTATCTATTTACTTACATTTTTTGTGAAATCGACTACTGGGCTAAACCGATTAAGCATTGCTAAGAAAGGAAGGCAATGGATTTGTTCATGAATGATATATAAGCTTGATATACCTGTCTCACAATTAGTACCAGTATATCCGGGTAAACAAGTACAGCTGTATTTATTAATCAAGTCATTACATGTGGCACCATTCTGACAGGGGTTAGAGGAACACTCATTTGTGTCTGTAATTCAACATGTAGAATGTTTTAGGGCAACTGTCGTACATTATAACGAAAACCAGTAGAGCAACAGAAAAAAACATCCACTTTGGATTCTTAAACAAAAATGCTGAAACCTTTAACACTTTTCAATAATTCTTATTCACTAAGTTTTCCAAAAGGTGGCGTGAATTTAAATTTAATATTCTAAACGAATGAGCAAGTCATTTAAGACAATTTAATGCCGGTAGGTGTCAATAAAGTCGTAGAAAATATTTTTATTCAAATTTTAACAGTATGTTATTTATGTGACGCCGACTATAGCTACTTTTGATCTGAGAGAGTTTTGGTGGGTGTTCAGATATTGGTGATACTGCGGAATGACTTAGAATGAACTGTATTGTACAAAATGTGCCAAAATGGAATCTGTACTAATGGCGTGGTTGAGACCCGTCCATGTGATTCAAATGCATCGTACAAAACACTTTCACAACAATGTAGACAGATAATAACGCCTTAGTGAAGCACTTAAAAAGATCCAAGCAAATGTTTACCTTACATTGCAATAAGGTTAAATAATCCATTCAACGCTACCTGTTTGACAATTAGAACCAGTGTAACCAGGAACACAGGAACAGTGATATCCGTTAATGTTGTCAACACACGTGGCCCCGTTCGTACAAGGGTTTGATGCACACTCATTTATATCTGAAAAAGAATTCTCGTATCTTACAAAATCAGTTTGAATGTTAGATTATATTTATCTTTGGTTAATTTCAAGTTTGTTGGGGTTTAACGTCCGAGCAGCAATATTTCAGCTATATTCAGACAATGAACATGAAATGGATGATAAAATGAACATGAAATGAAAAAAAGGATGGGTCACAAGGATAATAGGGTCGACATATTTTGATTGCCACTGGAAAAAGGGGGGATGGGTAACGTCGGGCAATTTAGCCTCCTGTGGCGGAGCGCAAAGGTTCCTACCCCTATCGAATACCACAGCAGGGTTCTTTAACGTGCGAGGAACGTGACATCTTTCCCAACACGGTGCACCACTATGGTTTGCGGTCAGGTTTTCCGTTTTATAGCCTGACAACCCCAGCATGTAACACGCCAGGGGTACCCCATTCCACCACCTGGGCACACATCCCAGTTGCTCTGTGGGCAGAGCGCCTAGCCCCCGGCTAGGATTCTGAGCACAATTTAGTCGCCTTATACGACAAGCTTAGCGCTGCTGTAGGCCTATTCTTTTATCACCCGGACCTGCACGGGGCTGGTTAATTTCAAATACGGAAATGTTAAGATATAAATGAAAAGTATGAAATAAGGGTAACATCAAAATAACCGAACACTTATCCGATCCATAATCAAGTCTTGTCCAAAACAAATCTGGAAAAAAGATTTTACACCACCGCAGCAGCTAGAACCGCAATGTTCCGACTTAGTACGGGCATGTCAAACAAAATGGTCGGTTAAATCTAGGTTTTACATCACGCTAAACCCCCATCTTCCGTTGCGGCATGAATATACCGGCGCTGATTAAATAGTATTTACATGCTATTGCATCATAATCGGTAATTCAGAGGTCACATCAGCACATACAATAACAATCATCACTCATTATTTCAGAAACAATCTGAGTGTTTTCCTACCGAGGACTGACATCTAAAACTAAATCGGAATTGCGATGAGTTAGTATTTATACCTGTTTCACAGTTGTTTCCGGTAAATCCAGACTCACATGTACACGTGTATCTATTTAACTGATCAGTACATGTACCACCATTAACGCAGGGATTAGATGAACACTCGTCTACCTCTGAAATTACATAAAACACAAGTTATAATGATTGAATGCTGTCAATGGAAAAACATGATTTTTATCCATATACTATATAGCATTTCAGTTTTGTGATCATTCTTATTTTTGTTTGTTTTTTGTTTTTTGTTTTGTTTTGTTTTTGTTTTTTTTTGCTACATACATTGGAACCCTTGATTTCTATTGATACATGATTGTATCCAATAAGTACACAATGGCAGATTTGTGGAGACCTTAGTATTAGGGATGTCAACGAGTAATCTATTATCGCTTGATAGTTACGGGTAGCTGCTCGTGTACTAAATAAAAAATCGTTCGTGTTAGGGTTTACCCATCATTGTCTTTTTTCATGAGAAACAGCGAACGAGTCATATAGTTGTTTTTTGGCCATGGATTGGAGCACCGCTATCCTATAATTCTAACCTTTGCAAGCATGCATTGTTGTTATGTATGATGAGATGAAATCACCTAAAAGCTGCCAATTGTCACAATGACAATGTTTTGATAATACCTTCAGACTAATACCTGTACATATGTTTGTTCAATAACTATCATTGAATATCATTCACAGCCTTCAGGGAAGTCAATTGAATACCGTAAGGCATTTTTCTAAAAAAAGTACATTTAGGTTAAAAAATGGCTTACAGTTTCCCCCTAATAGCCGATTTTCCATGAATTACATAATAACATATGTGTTGTTTATTAAAAAAAACTGAAATTGGTCTAATTATAGTACACTGTTTTTATCTAACACCTAACGTCATTGTCCAGTATGATGTAATATCAAAGATGTAATCACGGCTTACCGATCGAGTACTCGAGTATTCGATCGATAAACCTACTGAGTACTCAAGTAGCAAAGTCGGTGGCACTATCCTAACCTGAAACAAATGAACAGCTGTGTACAAACCTACCTGTATTACAGTCAGTGGCACTATCCCAACCTGGAACACATGTACAGCTGTGCGTAGATCCCGTCACTGCACATGTTCCCCCGTTGAAACAAGGTAAAGATAAACACAGATCCGCTGTAAATATCATAAAATTCATTCATTTATTTTAGAAGTTAGAAGCAATTATGTACTAAAATCTTCTAAAAAATATGTGAAAACAAAAATGCTCTTGCTATTATGTAATTATGAACCAATTGAGAGTATGATATGAAATTATATACATGTGTATCTTAAAAAATCAAATAAATCCCAATTTAAAATATAAAAAACAAAAAGTCATGTTGATGGCAACCAAAGTCTCATTGTTTTATTAAGCTAGTTAAGGTGGTACACAACACCTAAGGGAAACAGCTCTGTAAAAATCAGCAAAACGTTTTTATTCTGATATCAAACTCAAATTATCTTAGTGGTCAAAAGTTTTGTTGATGAAGCTGCTATATGTTCAGTGAAATTATTCCTATGAAACATGTGGTAAAAGGTTCTTGAAATTGATATATTTTCTTTTCTTCTTCAAATTAAAACACTGAATAAATTCCAACAAATTCAAACGAGCCAAATAAAATTTAGAGAAGATGTTAGGTACGAAAAAATGCATGACAGATACGTTACTCGAACATCCTAGAACATAATGAGCTGGACATGGAGTAGATAAATAACAAGTTTGCGTTGCAGTACAACTGTGCCCAAGTCCGCAGTAGTGTTCACGTGACTGTTCGTTGAATTGCTGAAATATAATAAATCAAACAAATCAATGATACAAGGAGAACTATAATAAAATGATAACACCATATCTATCAGGAATTTCCTAAAGTTTGTTTCGGTTTTTTTTTATATTTGGTTTTGGTTCAATTTGGTTTTGATTAAATTTTTAATTGTATTCTCTATTGTCTTTTTGTGGTGAGAGTAGGATTCATTATTGTGTAGAATCATATAAAAATATAATTACCAAAAGTCATGTATGATGACTTGTCGACAAGATAAATTATTATATATAACTTTCCTAGCATCGTTTCACTAGTATATATAATTGAACTTAAAATTAAGCAAATATACTTCTTATTTACCCTGCATGATGCTTTATGAGTTTCACAGTAGTATTCATCCGTGTTACACCGAGGATCACTTCTTTTAAATCTGGTTGGGTTCGTTAGAAAAGACTTTGCTTCGTGGTGTGGAATTTTCCAAGGAGCTGATACTTCGGCATAGTGTGAATATACACCAACTAATAAGTAAACATATTTGATATTGATCCCATTTGAATTTCTAACTGAACACAACTACATAACGACACGCAATTTATTTCCGACCTGCTGACCAACGTTTTGTCAACATTTATCTCCCTTTGGAGCAGGTATATATTCGGAACACGTAAGGTTTTCCATCCAATATCGACGATACTTTAGAAAATCTCGAAAGTCAAAAGGGAATTTCTCGTTCTACTGACCCTGCCATAAATTTTCTTTACCCGGGATACAAATGAAAATCATCCTTATGTAACATACCAACAAAATGAAACACCCTGTAAATTTTAGAACACCGTTGTGTTTGTCAGCTGGGGATTCCATTTTCATTCGAGTTACCTCCTTTTTCTGCACCCTAATCCGACTATCGATTAGAGAGACTTCGAAATTATATCTATATAATTATAAGTATCGTCGATATCAGATGGAAAACCTTACGTGTTCCGAATAGACACCTGTTCCAAAGGGAGATAAATGTTGACAAAATGTTGGTCCGCAAGTCAGGAATAAGCATCCTCTTATATTTTTCCAATTTACTTTTCCATATGCAAGCACAATATTTGACAACAAAGGGAAGAATTTCAAATAATAAAAAAACATGGCGTCAGGCTTAAACAGTTAAAGAAAATTTACAAAGCGATAAAAGTACTTATTAACAAATATCTATACTTAATGGCAGTTTAGGTGTTGTATGAGGTCTTACCCAATCCCATATCTAAATCTCAGGTAATTAATTCATTTACTAATAAAACGAATACAAAATGTTTATTTTGTAATTTCATACTATTGACTAAAATACGTTAAATGGAAATGTTACGTAAAGAATAATTTGACTGTTTCAGGTTACTATATTTCTTTCCTGTATTTAACATACTTACAAAATGTAACAGAGAAAACAACGACTTTGATGAAAACAAGCATGATCATCTATCTGCTTCAAGAAAAAATGCTCCAGTTAAAATACAACCAATTTCCTTCAAAGATTATACGTATTATATACAATTAATTTTTTAAAACAGGATGGATTCAATATAACGTAATTCAAATAATCAGTTGTGTGTGTATTGTGCTTTAATAAAATGAAAATGACACTGATTTATATGACTTCGTACAAGGATTCTAATTAATGTTAATGTTTAATCTTCTCTTTGAAAAGGGCAATATCATTGAACTGACCTCTAAAGTATCATACTTTTATTACCATACTACATGCTAATACACATTGGTTAACAACAAAACTGACACTAGAGATATATTCAATATAATAATATGACATTTAAGGCATTTTACACTTACCACTTTTCATACGACAAATGTTAAAAATGATTCCATATAACTACCGTCACTGTTTTTCCTTTCTTGGTAAGTAAAAATTAGAACTTCCGCTTATCTTTTATTATATGTAAAATTTAAAATGTACAATTAGACAACCAAAAAATGATTGAAATGAATAAAACGATTTTGGAAAGCCCAATTTTAACTAAAAAGAAAATAAGGTGGTTTTTAACCAATAAATTATGATCGTGGATACACATGGCCATTGTAAGTTCTGGCATTTAAAAATCAAGGTATTATAATTATTTGTAAATTTAAACCTACAATTTATTTTTTCAATGCTTAGCATGCTTATACAAAATAACCTATTATTAGAAAAATTGTTTTGTTCCCACAAATGCCTGAACATGTTTCATCCTTTTACAAAAATTAACATATTTCAATGGTATCCGAGCTCATTTATAATGTGAATTGTTTTATTTTGGAGACAACTGTGGTATTGAAGAATTTTATCAAAATATAAGTAGTATCTCTGTAAAAATCAAGCATATTATGTAATATGTGATACACCCCAAAATAGGCTACATATTTTTATTTTTGTTATTTAGTTGCTTTATATGTCTTTATGATGAAATATAACTATCATTAATTCCAATATGTCTCCTATTATGATATAATCCACAATGAAAATCCGACAGTTTCTTTCGTATTTAAGTGTCATGTACAGAGTTATCTCCCTTAATTTTGAATTATAGAGTACATTCAACACATCTTTTATCTCCTAAGTATATAAGAACAAGGGTTATATAAAATATCACATATAAATTTCTGTTTACCACAGAAAATTCAACAAAATATCAAAAATAATAATATGTAGGCTTTCAAACCATGAACCACATTTTGCATGATTCTTATCTGGAGTGCTACATAAAATGTTTAAATCGCGTTTGTAATGTTTGTTTTATAAGTATATGTTCTCTCAGGAACCATTCAAATAAATAATAGGCGGTATTTAAGGTTTGTTATTTACTAAAAGGCTTTAATTTCTGTCGGAAGGTCATATAGCAATTGTAGCGACCGATTTATTTCTAATGATGGTAGTTTTGTCCTTTTGTCGTTATATATATTTCTTTCGTTCTAGTACAGTGTAGGTTTTACTGTTAAATTCTGTTAATACTGTTAAGTAAATTCATCTTCAGGTCTGGAATACTGAGAAACTAGCGAACATATATATTGTGTCTAACTTTGTGCTATAAAAAAAGATAAACATATGGACCGAATGTATACGTATTGCTTACGTGTACGTGCAGATACATTATTATATATTGCTATTGATAACATAATTGGGTTTTAGTCAATACCTACTTTTACATATGCCTTAAGTATATGGAAAATGTGGTTAAATTTCAATATATTGAATTAAGTTAAAAAGAAAAACGTAATAGTGCCCCCAGTCTCATTTTATTTCAATTTCAGTAATTATATGAACAATTTTTACAGAGACACACAAACGATGCAAAATCAATTGTCGTCACTACAGATGTAGCCAAATTGCACATTCTTTTGGAAGCTTGATCATTTTATGTAGCTTTTAATCGAAAAAGACAAGGCAGCTGCAACCTCTAGGAGCACAAATTCATACACAAGCATACATATGTCTAACCTTTAGTTGATGTTACAACAAAAGACAAAGACTGTGATCTCCATTCTTGGTACTAGATAACTGAAGTTAGTTAGTGTCACAAAGATTGTGATTCCCATTCTTGGTACTAGATAACTGAGGAGTCCGGTTGCTCACTTACTTTTGTTTCTTTGTACATGGTTTTTTTTATTTTTTATTTTATTTTTAATTTTTTTCTTCTTATTATTTTTTTTGTGATTTCACATTTTTTGTTGTATGTGTCTGGCTTCCCTGTTTTGTGGTTATTTTTTGTTTATTCCTACTCTTCAAGGAGACTTCAACTTACTCCAAGAAAGATGGGACTTTGATGAATATGGTTGTCACTATACAATATAATTCTTTAGTTGGTTCCTAAACACAACTGTATTACTGAGACAAGATATGCAATAGTTTCGTATATTCAACATAAAAAAATGTTTGTCTCTTTTTATTTCACATCTTGAAAAAAATGATAAATTTTGTTATAGTGTGTAAATAAATATATTTGGGTTTATATTTGAATTTGACTTTGCTTTTAATTTTATACTTCGTGTTCAACTAAATTGATTTCAAATGGTACCTTCCAATGTATAAGAGTGTAAATGTATCTTAATCAAAATTTAATTTACATTAATGTTCCTGTATATTTAAAATAAAAATGGCATCAATACAAAGCGGTTTTGCAAACACAATGACAAAGATGCTGTATGAGGAGAGTATATCTGGAACAAATGGTCCTTTCGTCTGAATAAAATTGCAAATGTATCTCTATAATTGAAATTAAGTGATATCTATTTTTACGCCATGCAAATGTAAGTAGAATATACCTTTTTGACAATTTGTACCAGAATAGCGAGAAATACAGCTGCATGTGTATCCATTAGGCAAATTATTACATGAAGCATCATTCAAACATGGGTTAGATGAACATTCGTTTATTTCTACAAATGTACAATTATCTTTATAGAAATGGAAGTAACGGAAGCAAATCTAAAATATCTATGAATAAATATAATTTATTTATTCAACGGGTCATAGTTTTCCTTTCCTCGTTTGTCTACCCCGGACTTGACTTTTTATGAGCAGCTCGGCGGGTGTTTCTAGAAAAGCAGAGGACGCTTACCCTACCGGTGCACCTGGTCCATGCTCCCAGTTTTTATTGGAGTCTGAGTTGCTCATTTACTTTTGATACTTTCTATATCTGTTTTCCATGTCTGGTCTTTGTCACTGGATTGCATTCTTTTGATTACCGCTATAACCTTGGTTCCCTTGATTACTCTTTGATTACCGCTATAACCTGGGTTCCCTTGATTACTCTTTGATTACTGCTATGACCTTGGTTCCCTTGATTACTATTTGATTACCGCTATAACCTTGGTTTCCTTGATTACTCTTTGATTACCGCTATAACCTTGGTTCCCTTGATTACTCTTTGTATATATTTTATTTGATTTTCATTTCTTTTTCTTCACTGATACAATATTTTTATATTATTTAGGTTTTCAGAAAAAATGAAGCTAATTATTCTGCTTAGCAATCATAGTCATTATTTCAAAGATATATGACCACCTTCATTCATTTCGTATGACCAATGCCATAGGTCCATCGTATTATAAGAGCAAGCAGGAGGACAGAGAACTCTTACCCTATTTATGTATATTGTCTGTGCCCTAAATTTATAATGTAGTTCGTGTTGAAAATATACATTTATTTTATTATTTCGATTACAATTTTATATGCTGATAGTCATTTGTGTTGTTGCTAGTTAAATTTCGTCCTCTGATAACATTTGTTTTCTTTGTTTTGATATTTTAGAGTTTCAGTTTTCTTTGATCGATTTTGTCGCCATCAATAAAATAGTTTTAATGTTTTAGAACGCGCAAATATTGAATTTAATTTTATCAAAAATGATGCTTAAAATATTCCATCAAGTCAAATGTCTTCATTAAATAAAATAGCTTGTTTTCATGTCATATCATTTCAATTTTGTTATATGAGATGAACGGGTCCTTTTCACAGTGTTAGGGCCCATTTTATTCGGAAAAGCATTGATCGGTCAAGTCGTCCAGATGTTATAAATTCTATTTTTTAAGCAGAGAGGTGTTAGAATACATGTCTGACATTCGGCATCAGCATAACCCGGTACGCAATTACAAGCGTAGCCATTGACCATGTCATTACAAGTGGCACCATTCTGACACGGGTCAGAAGAACATTCATTTATGTCTACAATTAAAGTGGTTTGGCTGATAACATACAATGAAACAAACAGATTTTAAACACGAAAATAAATTAGGGAATATAATTTCTGTTGGAGATTTTTAGATTATACAATAACTGAGGGCATAGTTCAGATAGGATACTCCTGCAGGTCTATGATATTTGTATATGCTTATACAAATGTACTTTTCTTTTTAAGTTATTCATACAGATGAGACGTGTAAAAGGCCGAATAAAAGCAATAATAATTCTTTGCCAAAATAAGAATTCTAATTAGTTGTAATCTATTGCAGTCGCTCTTTTTCGTAAAAAATTAAAACGAATTTTATGAGAAAAGTCGAGATAGCTAGTGTATAAAAGGTTTTCATCTACATAATTCTAAGGTTAAATTTTATACGGAACAATTGTAATATACTATAAGAAAACTTTCATTCTTGGAAAATCCATCTTACGCTTACTGTAACCCAAGTTATTTCACATCAAATACCACGTCTAGGAGGTGAACAACATCATTACGTTATAATTTTACAATGACAGGTTGATAAAAAAAAACAAGAACGGTTTAAGATCCCAGATGAATTGTGGATTCAAAATGGGTGCTCTATCTAGCAATTCGACTTCATGTCATTATTTAAGTTACGCTGATTGATACCTCAAATGAGTTTGATCAAAGGTCAATTAGACGAAATATAATTACCTTATATTACTCCCTAAAATGCTAGAAAGAGTTTTACAAATCCATGCATGACATCTAATTAAAAGCAATGTAAAATCAGTTGGTATTTACCTGTCTGACAATTAGTACCGTAATAACTAGGTTCACAATTACAACTGTATCCATTGAACAAGTCACTACAGGTAGTGCCATTCTGACATGGATTAGAGGAACATTCGTTTATTTCTGAATAAAGAAATGAGAAATCAACAAACATGATCGTATGCTTAGCCTTTCAAGGGCAGAGGTGTTTGTACTAAAAATGACTGTTGATGATGCTCCGTCCATTTTTTATGGTTAATTTCTGGAACACTCGTTTTAATTCACCCTAGTTTCAGACAGACTACATGTAAAGAGCTCATTTTTTAAATTCAATGGTACTCAACGCTAACACCCTACTACAATCAACGATTTACCAATAGAAATCATGTTATTTGTTTCATAGACGGGAGAGCGTACACTTTTTGTAAATGCCTAGGTATTTTTTTCATGAATATAAACTATTTCTTCATGAGGAAGAGTTCTTCTGGTGTTCCGTTTTCAAAACAAAACTTCAATTTTCTGTAAAGTAATATAAATACTTCAATGTGTTTAGACTTTTTAACAAGGCTCTCTGGCCATAATACTCTTTTTGGATATTGTTTTATGTTTGCATTTGTTGCAATGTTGTTTTTCTTTCTTTAATGGTTTAGGTACTAGCATTGCCATGCTTCATACATGCTCTCACAAACTAGCAGAATGGCATTTCATTAGACGGCTTTAAAAGAGTAATCAAGGGAACCAAGTTTATAGCGGTTATCAAAAGAATGCAATCCAGGGACAAAGACCAGACATGGAAATCAGACATACACAACAAAGAACATAAAGTAACTAAAATCATATATACAAAGTAACAAAAGCAAGTGAGCAATTCGGACTCCACTAAAAACTGGGAGCATGGACCAGATGCAGCGGTAGGGTAAGCGTCCTCTGCTTTTCTAGAAACATCCGTCGAGTTGCTCATAGAAAGTCAAGTCCGGGGTAGACAAACGAGGAAAGGAAAACTATGACCCGTTGAATAAATCAGTTTTCATGGTGCAGATGGATACATCATGACGATCCACGAGTTCATGGTGACGACCATAAAACTTCTGACTTCAATCTTGTAGCAACATAACCCTGTTCCAGAAGCCTATTTGTTAGAGTTCTAGCGCGATACAAAACGTCTGCGTAGTTTCGGCAAGCTCTGGCAAAAAATATTCAAATAAGAAGCAAAATCTCTTGATACTGATAAAACAAACAACAACTGGTATTTATCGGTACAATGTATTTGACTGAGGATAATTACTTCCCAGTAAGTAACTTTAACATATATGTTACTTGACGAAAACCCATGTGCATTATCACAATTGAAAAGAAACGCAAAAGCAGTAATTGTAAGACTTGATTCCGCAATCTCATCTAGGAATTCACCTACATGAACGGCTCTTACGTTAAACCTACCTGTAAAGCAATCGGTTGCACTATCCCAACCGGATATACATGTACAGCTGTGTGTTAACCCTATATCTGTACAGGTTCCCCCATGGTGACAAGGAAAAAATAAACACTTGTTCTCTGTAAGAAACCTTTATATTTCGAATTCCTTCTTAGACACTAACTCAATTTTTGATTAAGCTTAACAAAGAGAATTCTTTTTCGTAAAAAACAACAATATAAAACATGTATTTTGCAGAAGGTTTTATAGAATACATAGTGCTACATTTTTACAACTGTCTTAATCAATTGTAACGAAAATATTTAACCCATAATAAGTGATTAATTTTAGTAGATTATTAATCAATATCGTGTTTTTGTCGTTTGTTTCTATTCTTCAAAGCAAATATAATGTGTTTCAAATACATTACCTGAACATGAAAGAACATAATGAGCAGGTCATGGAGATGATAGGTAACAAGTCTGTGTTGCAGCACATTTATGTCCAAGTCCACAAAAATGTTCACGTGACTGCTCATTATGCTGCTAAAATGTTTAAGTTTTAACTTTTAAAAATATATTTTAACTCTTACATCCTTAAAAACAACCCATTATTATATATCAGAATGATACAAAAAAAACGTAGATCTGTTTGAACACAAATCAAATACGTATGCAATAAATATTGATTTATCATGTGAATGAAATAAAAACTAATATATAGCTATACAAAAAATTAATTTTTACCATGCATGACTATATATTCTTTTCACAATGGGTTTCATCTGTTTTACATTGAGGATCACGTCTCTAAAATATGGTTGGTTTTGTAAGAAATGATCGTGCCTCATGGTCTGGAATCTTCCAGGGAGCTGACACTGCAGCACGGTGTGAATATGCAAAACCTTCGGAGGAAAGCTGACGATTTTATTATGCTCATTGCGTTTTTTCAATGCTGTGTGTGTCCTTTTTTTGTCCTGTCTAGTCATTGAAGTTTATATTTTTTGTTGTCATTCGAATGAATCCTGATTCTTCTGATTTCCCTTTCAATAAGAGAAATATTACCAACACTTCGAAATACATGTTTTCACATGCTCCAATAATAAGAATCATTTGTCCATAAAATATGCATTATTACATTTGAATTTAGCCACAACACATATGATATATATAAGATTAAAACATATCTGGCAAAATTTCAAATGGTCCCTTCAAATGTACCTCTATGATTAAAGTTAAGTAATATCCATTTTAATACAATGCAAATGTAAGTATATGTATTTATCTATATTTTTCCTGAACTGAACTAACAGTAAAAATCAGCTATAAAATGTTAAATGAATAAGTACTTTCTTATCATTTAGCCATTGAATACCTCAATACACATTGTAAATTACGAAAAAAAGTGTAATACGTTTCTATGCAGTTACAATTATAATATCTTAATAATGTTAAGCACATTTTAAAATAATTGAACCAGGTCTCTTCGACATATCAGACTAAATGAATTAGGTGTATGCTAAAATACATCAGAAAGTTAGAGTAAATTTTACTGTTTTTTTTTTTTTTTTTTTTTTTTTTTTTTTTTTGGGGGGGGGGGGGGTTTTATTCACAAGTAAAGTATTGTAATAAGCATAATCCCTGTCATAGTAAATGTATGTTAATCATACTAACCAAGAGCTGAACTAAGGACTAGAATTTTCAAACAAAGTGTCATCTTTCTGCCCTCACCTGAAAACATATCGTAGAAACCTATATGCACCGCGCAATTAATGCAAAAGCTGGAAATCGAAAGTGTTTCGAAATCTGAAACATGATCAGGATTCCTATTTTTAAACGAGAAAGATGGTTTATTCTTTTCCACCATTTTAGGTCTTTCGGTATACTGAGCTGAAAACAAATTCGAAATCAAGACCAGATAACCGAGGTATACACCGACGAACGTTATAACGAGGCGAATGCGAACTCTCTTTCAGTGAAATCAAAGTGTTAGTTGTTATAAGAATGGATATTGCAGTAATTTCTTATCGTGAGCATGAGTAGTAGAATAAGGTCATTCGAAATAACCCATTTCATTATTGATATGCGGAAATAGTATTTACTTCAGGGTGTTCGCTGCTTTATTCAAGAATAAAAAAAACTTCAAAGGGTTGCGAAATCTTTTAAGATCTTTCACATCTTTCGCATCTACCCCAAAGAACTTTAGATAAAGGACACTACAGACACTGTGAAGACAGCCTTATATATTGACCTACACTTCGAGATCGATGGTAATGGAAAACTAAAGACCGAACTATACGACAAACGCTATGACTTTTTTCATTCCGTATTGTCAACTTTCCTTTCATCTGAGGCAACATCCTGTTAGCACCTGCGTATGGAGTTTTCATATCACAACTCTCACGTCATAACTTTACAGACTGTTTGTAGCAGCACGCTAGACTTCTTACAATAAGGCTTATGGAACAGATTTATGTTGCTACAAGAGTTTAAGAGTTTTATGGTCGTCGTCATGCAGTTGTGGATCCATCAGCACCATGATAACCGATTAGTCATAGTTTTTCTTTCCTCTTCCCCGTACTTGACTTTTTATGAGCAGCTCGGCGGGTGTGTCTAGAAAAGCAGAGGACGCTTACCCTACCGGTCATCTTGTCCATGCTCCCTGTTTTTGTGGAGTCCGAGTTGCTCATTTACTTCTGTTGCTTTGTATGTATTGGTTATTTTATGTTATTTGTTGTGTTTGTCTTTTTTCCATGACTGGTCTTTTCCCTGGATTACATTCTTTTTATTGCCGCTAGATTACTTCCCTTGATTACTTTTTCATGCTATAACAATGTAATAAGAAACCATAGTTGGGTCAGTGTGTTCGTTTTTGAGAAAAAAAAAAAGCATTTGAAATTATGAGGGAGGGGGGAAGGATGTCTTTAGACTTTCTATAGGCATTGTCTTAGTAGTTTATCAGTAACAATTACTGAAGAACTAACAACGATTTCATAAAATAAATATAATTTTAAGATGTGTTAAATGAAAATATGAAAAAGTGGGGGCCACTGGGCAAAAAGTATTGATGCTATTAAATGGATTAAACCAGAAAAATCCAAAAATCCGACAAAAACCAGCGAACAGCCTTAAGCTTTTTGTTTTGTTTGTTTGTTCGTCTGTTCGTATGATTGTTTTGGAGGAGGTACTAGGTGTTTCTAATAGGCAGAATATTTGCTGTTTTCTTTTTACTTAAAGAAAAACAAAAGCGTATCTTGTGGAAATCAATCATGAACTCTATAAAAAGAGTCAACGTTTATATAACAATAAAACTAATCTAATCAAAGAGGTTTTATAATTACTATTTTTGTCAAATCAAGCGTTTTCTTTTCATATTCATTGTTTGTTTAATAAAACACACTTACTTTATTTAGGACATGACACACCAATTTATTACCCCACTTATCAATTACAACATAACAATGATCTATTTGGCCAATCATATAATAACGTTAAATGTTGAGGTTAAGACATAAAAATGTTTGATAAAAACATAAAAATGTTTGATAAAAACATAAAATATATATTTATATAATTACAGACGTGTATTTTAAAATGGATACAAGCAGAGCAGAAGACAGGTCAAACATGTTTAAATCCCAAATTTTAAAGTACTGTGACGTTGTAAAAGTATTTGGTAACAATGAGCACGTAAGCGAGGTGTCAAAAACGAACAAAATACATGCAGCATTTAACATTAATTTAAAATAATGGTTGTATCAATCTAATTTTAATTGTAGATATTTCATAAAGTCCTCATACTTCTCAAATTTATAACTTCCTTTATTTTGTTTTTTTTTAGTGCTATGACTTTCAGAAATGGTATGACAAATGTAATTCAATTGACATAAACATGCAGCTCGTTTTCTGGTAATTCCACTCTGAAATTTGAACTTTCTATACCCCCAAAAGCTCCCTATCAAGTGAAATCTGGCGGTACACGTAGTTGTGGCGGCGGCCTGCCAATTCATTCCTTATTCATTTACAAGTATCACAGCATTGTCCCAGTCTGATACACAAAGGAATATTCTTATGTCAATATTTGGGCTACTGCATAAGGTAATTCTGAAATATTTAAAAAAAAAAAAAGTGGAAAATAGACTTAGAATGCAAAGGTTAATTCGAAATGACTGTGAACAGAAGGTAAGAATTGTTTGAGTTAAGATGAAGTTCACTGATGTCAAATATCGCTTTTAAGTAGTTAGATTAACAATATCAAGAGAGTTGGCTCGTCTGACTCATAATGGTTTACCAAATGATGGCTCAAAACGATAGGATATTGTTTTTGATCGCGTTTATCGTATCTATCGTTGTCTTTTATATGATATATTCACTGTAATTTCGTTTTAGTACTATTTATTTATCCACCTACTATTTTTATTTTATTTTATTACAGGTCAGGAATACTTTTTTATTGTTTCAGGATTTAACTTATTGGACCCTTCAATGACAAGAATCATGGGTAGAAGATTTTTCACAATTTTCCTTCATCTCTTTCCTCTTTGCCGAATGCAAATGATTTTTGAATTTACAGTTTACAAGTCGATGGACATCCTTATTATTTTAGCTCAAGCAACCTTAAACGGCAGTTTTTGTTGGCACAGGGCGCAAAAAGACATTTGTATTAAGCAATATCTAGGTTCGTGAGTTCGGCTTTTCCCACGAAAAGGTGAGAAGCCCAGGTAGGCAGAATAAAGATGATCAAGATGGCAAGAAAAGTCTTATAAAGGGTTTTGGGAACCAAAAATTGGAAAAGGGAATATAATAACTTTGACTGCAAATATGAAACCTGTGGATAGTTCGGAAGATTTTGACCATGACGAATATCTTCAGAACGTAAATACAGGAAGATTAATACCTATACCGGAAGAATTTTCATATTGTCAATCGACCACCAATATTCAAACTGAACATGGAAATGTCAAATAATGCTTAATTAACCAAATTATGTCTTCAAACAGAGATTCAACAATAAAATGTACAGAAAAGAAAAAAAACACACTAGCGAAAAGATAATCAACTATAGCGCTTATAATCAAGCCCTAAAAGCATCGATTCCGTTTTTATCACCCTTATAAACGAAAAAAACACGTCAAAGAACCATTTTTTAAGTTTTTTTTATAAATGATGCATGCCCAAATATGGGCATAATAACGCTCAAGAAGGTTTTGGGGTGTCCTGAGGTCCAACTCATCCCATAAATACCAACGAAAAAACTTTGTGATAATAAAAAAAAAAAACAAACAACAGAGCAGAATTGATGGTAGGTAAACAGACCAATGGTATTGACGTAAAAAATCTAGAATTAGTTACGGATAGCCAGTACGTCAAAAACGGATTTCAAAAAATGTTTTTAAGATAAATAATTGTATCGTGCTTAGAAAAATCTTCGTCGTTACTTCACCTCTGCTTTGAAATCGACGAAATGGACATTCGTTACGTATATTGAGGGCTGTGTCCGTGTTGACTACCAAACTACCTGCGTATATTGATATCATCATATTGATATCATCCTAGTTCTTTGACACAAGCTCATTGTATTCAGTATCATTTCTTTACTTTTCTTTAGTTTTGTGCAAATTATTCTTTGAATTTACGTAAAATGTCGTGAACGGTTATAACACGAAGAAAAAAATGCTTTTATGCCCATTATCTTTTCATGTTATGCACTTACTTGGTTTAATCAGATTGTCTTTTGAATGAGTATCAAAACTTCCTTGTTTTCTTAAGCTAATCAAATAGCCACATGATTGAAAAAGTTTAATAATTATGATCCCAATTAATACGCTTGTTATTTTCCAGACTACTTGATGTATCAACTACGAAGACAATACCGACTGGTCCAGGTCTACAATCTGAAAAAAGAACATTTAATTTCGAGTATTTTAGAAATGTATGTACTGAGTCATGGCATTTATTTCTTAACAGTTAAAAATGTGCTATTTAGGTGAAAGCAGCTATAAATCGGTAATATAGTATTAGAGATTGTGGCGTTAGGAATATATAAGGACTAGAAATAATATTTTCAAAAAAATACATTGTACGAATTTACTTTTAAACACAAAAGCCTAGCATCAGAATAAATTACTATATCAAAAAGAACTATTTTATTCCAAAACATGTAGAATTAATGCTCTAGACTGTGGCAACTGTGAATTTAGAGAGTAAAAAGAGCACCTACATACATTTGAGTGTCAAATTGAGATTTAAGAATTTGATTTTTCCTTATTAGAAAATAGCTGGTTTGATAAGATGGAAATGCACTGCTCAGGGTAGTTTTGTTGTTCAAATCCTTTCTACAATACCATATAACGACATTGTTGTCGACAATTTAGAACGTAGATCTAACTTACCAGTCTCACAAATGTCTCCCTCGTATCTTCCTGTACAATTACATGAAAAAGCGTTAATCAAATTGTTGCAGGATCCTCCATGAAGACATGGATTAGATTGACACTCATTAATATCTGAAATCATACTATAGAAGTTACTCGTAGTCTAATTTTTAATGCAAAGAAAATCGCTATGGAAAATACAATTTGGCATTGAAGACAATATCTACTAGAATGTAAATATGTTAGAGTGACCCTCCAGAATAACCAATCCGTTTTTTTATGTTAGATCATCACTTAGTCTATTGAAGACATCTCAAAAATTTTAAAAATTCGTTAAAAAGTTTATTCAATTCACTTTTCATCTTTAGTTTGTACTTATGCGAAATTTACCTGTCGGACAATCAGAACCAGTATATCCGGGTACACAATCACACCGGTATTTATTGAGCAGGTCATTACATGTGGCACCATTTTTACATGGGTCGGAAGAACATTCATTTATGTCTGTAGATAAGTAGAAAAATAATATTTGGCAAAATTTTATAACTCATAAAAATAGTCAACAAAAACACGTTAAATTGAATGCATATGATGAATATAACAGTATGTTCATTTATGGCAGTTTTAAAAGATGTAGCATAACTTTTAACATTAAACTTTGCAAGCGAAGATTATTCATGCACTTAGTTTATTTATGTATACAGTTGTACCTGTCTGACAATTAATGTCGGCATATCTCTGTACACATCTACAACTGTATCTATTCACCTGCTCATTACATGTGGCACCATTTTGACAGGAATCAGAGGAACATTCGTTTATGTCTACAGATAAAAAAAAACAATTCGATTGATCCAGATTCGCTATTTGGAGAATCTTTGAATTTTCTGCTAGCGTTTGGATGAATATGTGCTTAAAGAGTAATCAAGGGAACCAAGGTTATAGCGGTTATCAAAAGAATGTAATCCAGGGACAAAGGCTAGACATGGAAAACAGACACACGCAACAAAGAACAAAGAGTAACTAAAGAGTAATCAAGGGAACCAAAGACATCATACAAACAAAGTAACAAAAGCAGATGAGCAACTCGGACTCCACTAAAAACTAGGAGCATGGACCAGGTACACCGGTAGGGTAAGCGTCCTCTGCCTTTTCTAAAAACACCCGCCGAGTTGCTCATAAAAAGTCAAGTCCGGGGTAGACGAAAGAGGAAAGGAAAACTATGACACGTTGAACAAATCAGTTTTCATGGCGCAGATGGATACACCCTAACACCGAGCGACACCAATGTTAAAATTAGTACAAATCTACCCCTGGAAGGAATTGTTTCTTTTCTAATATGACAAATACGGTAATCTTTGTGAAAAAAATTTCCTAGGCGTAGCCAAAATAAAGGCTGTTCCGTTTAACTTCCCCCGTACGGAAGTTGGAAAAAATTAAGAAATAAACTATATATCCAAGTAAATCATTATTGAATAAGTATCAGTATAATTATAGTATTAGATAACCTCTCAGCCGTTAAATCATCGCGTAAACGTTTTTAAATGAGTGTTTTGTCTCGAAGCGATAGCGAAAGAAAAAAAGAGACAGTGCGCAGGTGCTAATGGTGGGGTTGTACCGACATATACTGTTTGACGATATGAATATGTCATATTAGAATTCGAACTAAACTAATCGGCATTTCAGTTCTGGGAAAATAATTTGTTTATTGTCGCATATAAAATGGAATTAACCTTGATGTTTTAGAAGTAGATGTGTATGTACACGGAGACTATAAAGCAAATATTCATGCTCGAAGATGATCGAGGTATGTCAATGGGATATTTTTCTTTCTGTGGCGATGTAAGAGATAATTACAGGAGCTAAGTTTCACAAATCTAGATTCTGGTGTCTGCTTTATCAATCCTATTTTAAATCTATATTGATAACAAGCTTCTTGATTAAGCTGATTTCACCGGAATTTGCTATGCAGCTCGCGTGAAAATGACTATCGCGTGGAGCGATAAAAGTTAATGGACTTGCAAATATGAAGTAAATTTCTTCTACCAAAATAAACTTGAAATTAAAAAAAAAAACAACTGATACACCTTTTTCTGCTTCTGAGTCGACGTCTGAAATGGTATCATTTTGACTTTATAATTGTAAATTTCCCCTTCCTTAGTGCAATATACTTACATCTCCAGCCTATACGTTTTGTGTCGATCATTAACATGGTCTGTACATGTACTTTCTAAATCAGGAGTGTGTTTAGCTTTTAATTTCGTCACAAGCTTTTCAGTCGTCATAATTGACAGACACGTTTTTTTTTGCTATCTCACAGATGAGATCTGGACCGGATATCTTCTGTTAGATACGTCTTACCGGGTTGTACCCCCCCCCCCGAATCTGACACTTACTACCTGCAATGGAGTGGCTCCTTTGACTCACTGTGTCGGAGGGTTATAAAGTCTTATGACTTGCAACAATATTTCATCCATTGCAAGCGTTTTATAATCATGTTAGGCGTTAAAATTTAACAGATACATTTCATTTCTTTTGAAAGAGCTAAGAATAAATGATATTCGAGTAATACAAGAATCCATACAAGGAAAGGCACAGAGCAGGATTATCTACTTACTCAACTACTTACTATTAATCATATGTGTATCCTGAAACACTCTTAAAGATCTGCGAGATAATCTCAAATCTCGCTCCTTCGTTGAAAGTCTTTTAAATATATGTATGTATTATATACAACTTTGCCCCACGACGAATTAAAACCTGTCTAAATGAAATCATCCGCAAAGCATTTAAATGCAAGAATGGTAATTCTCATAAGTTTGTTGTTTTAGGCTACGATTCTACATATTTCACCCCTACGAAACAAGGAAGCACAAGTTAATATACCGATCAATAGGTAACCAGTATGCTAGTTTCTACTGGACAATATATTTGCCACTTTTTGAGGGACAATTTTTCAACAAAGTCTAGGTATATTGATGGGCACTAATTTTGTCCTTCTTCCAGCTGATCTTATGGCTTCATTTATTTATCCATAAGAACTAGAAATTAAAGAGATTACTATCACAGCTTCCTTCCAAAAATAAAACAAAACTTCGACTATAATAGTGCTCATTCGTTTTAGGGAGTTTTTAAGTACCCTATAACCCCCCCCCCCCCCCTTACGACAACCAGCAGCAGCTACGGGTGTGAAATGGTGTTTATATTTATCAGTTGTTAAGGTATGTCAAGGTTGGTATCGACTATTCTGACTTCATCAGACGCCACTGTTGCCCTATAGATAGGCTTTTGGACCAAGGTTGTAAGTAAATATATCTCATGTATACGCTCCCTAAAAATGTTTTATTTCCGATATTCATATCTTTCTGAAAAAAAATGTTTTCTGCCAAACAGATTATAGTGGTGAATTTTCCAAATATCTACAAAATAATTTTCTGTAGTTATTATTTCATCTTGAAGTTGACCCCCATTTTAAACAAAGTTCAAGACTATTTTTTGAAATTCGTGGCTTGGATTTACACATATATATATATTTTTATTGTATTTCGTTCTTATTACTTTCAATTATTTTTGTGCATATCTTTTGTACTGTTGACCACTGATTTTACCGATTTTGACTGGTGCCAATTTCATGCTGCCCATTTTTTTTAAATATACCGGAAATAAATTACCCTAATTATAATGGGAGGTTTATCGCGCTATGATTGATTGATTGATTCTTGGGGTTTAACGCCCGAGCAGCAATATTTCAGCTATATTCAGACCATGAGCATGAAATGGATGATAAAATGAACATGAAATGATGATGAAATGAAATAATGGGATGGGACACAAGAATAATAGGGTCGACAAATTGATTGCCCCTGGAAATAGGGAGAGGTGGGTAGGGTCGGGCAATTTATATAATTAGCATCCTTTGGCGGAGCCCTATGGTTCCTATTCCGGGAGAATACCACAGAAGGGTTCCTTAACGTGCGAGAAACGTGGCATCTTTCCAAACACGGTGCACCACTATGGTTTGCTGTCAGGTTTTCCTTATTATGGCTGACGACCCCAGCATGGAACATACCAGGGTTACCCCATTCCTCCACCTGGGGCACACAACCCAGTTGCTCTGTGGGCAGAGCGCCATAGCCTCGGCCAGGGTTTTGAGCACCTTTTACGACAAGCTTAGTGCTGCTGCGGGCCTATTATTTAAACACCCGGACCCGCACGGAGCTCCTGTGGCGGAGCGCAAAGGTTCCTACTGTTACCGAATACCACAGCAGGGTTCTTTAACGTGCAAAGAACGTGGCATTTATCGCTACGAAACCTAATTCAATACACCCATATAGATCATTTTGCGGTTGTTTCCAACTTTCCGGTTTTTATTCTGATATTGCTAATTATGATGATTTTAATCTTTGATAATCGACACTTCGGATACTTTTATTTTATCATTTCCATATTATTTACATTTATATTTTATTTAATTACATGTACATCATGATCTTCTTAAATGATATAGCCCAAATGTTAATAGCTCCGTTGTATTTGATTGACCTGATCTGACATTGTGTCGGGGAGCTACATAATGATACGTGTAACTTGACTCTTACCGGATTATACTCAATTGCAATGTGCAAAGTATCGCTGGTGAGCGGGACGTGTTTACCTTTCCAGAGCAACTGATGTCACCGTTTTGATTTTATGTTGTTCTAAAGTTTGTTTTGTTTTGTTTTTTTTTTCTAGAGTTTTTTTTCGTGTGTGTGATGTGTCTTGTTTTCTTTATCTTCAGTTTCATATGTAATTGTATTTACATCTATTCGCAACATTGTCATTCATTCATTCATTCATTCATTCATTCATTCATTCATTCATTCATTCATTCATTCATTCATTCATTGCCCAGGCTAAGGTAATTGCTTAAGCATGGTGAAAAATTGAATATATATAAGAAAGAAACCGAAGCACCAATAATCCAATAAAGGGACGATTGATGAGACACACCGAAATCCAAGTACATGGTTGGTATTGCCTGAGCGAAAAAACAGGAAACAAAGACGTTCTACATTCACAATGTATGCTTTCTGGCATCTTCCTTAGCCCGGAGCATTCCCCAATTTTTCAGCATGCTTAAGCAATTACCTTAGCCTGAAGAATTCATCGATTTTACAGCTTCCCTTAGCTTCTACCTTATCTCAGGGGTTTCACCGATGTTACAGCTTCCAATAGCATCTACCTTAGCCCGGGGGTTTCACCGATTTTACAACTTAGTAAGTCAGGCATCCCTGAAGCTCAAGCTCATACTTGTCAAAAGGTCGTAAATGTTGTCGTCTAAAAGCTTGTATTTGTATGTCAATTAAGTCATATCAACGTTGTGACATTATAAAGGATATGCATTTTTTATGACTCTTATATTTGAGATAATACAATTTTTATATCGTTAAGATGAATTAGTCTATCAAGAGTTAATGCATTTTTTGAAGTATTTATTCTGGAAATATTCATAGTTGTCGGAGCTTGAGTAAAAATTCTATAACAAATACGTTTGACGTCATCATGTGTTTAGGCAGACTGTCGACGTACTCTTTCAAAACCCACCACCACCCCATCGACCCCCATTCTTCATACGTATTCAACGATTCTGCTGCTGTTTTTGTTGATTTTATTTTCAGGATGGATAGCCATGATCTCGATCATCCTACCAGTGCAGCTCAAAAGACATTTCAAAAACGGGAAAAGGAATGATGAATCTATGGAGTAACATTTAGATATTCGTTGCTAAGAGTCGTTTCCATACACAAGGAGCTGGAGATCATGGACTTTACTTCTATAATGTGAAAGGTTGAATTTAGACAGTTAAAGTATACTTACGATATGTTTAAAAACATGAATATTTAATATTCTCTATGTTTATCAGCATATATATGTACATTTGTTTGCATTTGTTTTCAATCATAATAAAATTGTCATTTTGCGGGATATTGCAAGATGATAAATGGGACATATCGGGATTACCAAATGGTACGGAAGCTTATATTTTTGGGGTTTATCGTCTGTGTTACTTCAGAGATGGGTATTTATTGATATGTAAAATGGTGGTCGTCTTTGTTAATTACCAAAGAGGCCGATTCCTGAATTGTTACCAATTCGGAATCATTGAACTTCTTTGAAAACACTGGGGAGTTCGAGTAAATATTTGCTATCGTATCATGGTCTGTGTTCCATGGTCTCTCTTGTCGATTGTTTTTATGGGTCTAGGATTATTGTAGCTTTTACTCGTACCAGTAAAGCGGGGCTAGGCTTGTCACGTTACTAAATTGGCGGTCTAACTTTTGTCATCTTGCCATTATTTTATCACTGTGGCTGTATCTTTCACTTAAATTGTGTTTTCGATGCCAAATGAATCTTTTGATTAACCAACGAAAAGGTTAATTGTCAAAAATGTGTTTTAAATGAATTGAATAACCACAACTAAAAGCAAGATGTATATAATTTCATTAGTATTAAACTTTGGTATAACATTTTGGAAACCATTCAGTTACGTAGAGTGTGTAACCAGAGGAAAATAGGTGGGAATGACGCAATGAAACAAGTTTTACGTTTAGTTCAATTACCAAATTTTTCTTTTCCAAACTACATAATTTATCAAATTCAATGCAGTTTCCGTACTTTACAAAACAATCAATATATATATATATATCAATACATCTAACAAAGGGAAAAAAAACGCCGTTAAAATGTTGGCATAAGATTATGGAAGAGTAATCAAGGGAACCAAGGTTATAGCGGTAATCAACAGAATGTAATCCAGGGACAAAGACCAGACATGGAAAACAGACATATACAACACAGAACATAAAGTAACTAATATCATATATACAAAATAACAAAAGCAAATGAGCAACTCGGACTCCACTAAAAACTGGGAGCATGGACCAGGTGCACCGGTAGAGTAAGCGTCCTCTGGACTATGTCATAACCAGATTCTGCATAACTGACTGCACTTCCCTAAAATCATTAATCAATTTCGCCAAATGAATATCATGCAACAACTGGATAAATACGTACATTGTACAAACAGGCCCAATATGAAAAAAAAACCGGCCCAATACAGAAAAAACCCTTAATAAATATGGCAATTGTCAATATTTCCATTTCCGCTGAGGTATGCTTCATATCGCTCAGTTATTTAACTTCAAATTTTAATTGCTTTGTGAAGTCGTTTGGGGCTTCGGCGTTGCCTCTGTCCAATATAGCTATCCTCGACCTAATACGACTGTCTCATTGACTTGAAATAATACGGGGCAAATGTACGTGTATATGAACCTGTGTCTACCCTTCCACAGGTACTTGGAGTCGGGATTTTTTTTCTCATTTTTTTATTATTATTATTTTTGTATTTTATTAATTTTTTTTTTTGTAAGAAGAAAAATTACGAAATCATGTCTTATAACAGCTAATTTTGCAATTATTCTATCTATATGAAGTTTTCTGATATTTGGGGGTCGACAGGTATATAGGACGAAGTCGACCTCTATATAGATATATCAGAAAACTTCATATAGATAGTATAAATGCAATATTAATATCTGCTGATTGATTGTTGGTGCTTGACGCCCGAACAGCAATATATCAGCTATATTCAGGCAATGAACATGAAATGGATGATAAAATGAACATGGAATGATGATGTTCAATGAAAAATGGGATAGGACGCCGCCTGGTTCCAATTGCCACTGGAAATAGGGAGTGGGTAGGATCGAGCAATTAAGCTTCCTGTGGCAGAGCGCAAAGGTTGCTACTCCGATATTATACCACACCAGAGTTCTTAAACGTGCAAGGAATGTGGCATTTTTTTTCCAACATGGTGCACCACTATGGTTTACGGTCAGGTTTTCCGTAATAATGTCCTGACGACCCCTGCAAAAAGCATGCCGGGGTACCCTATTTCACCACCTGGGATACAAAACCCAGTAGATCTGTGGGCACAGTGACCTGGCCTCCTGTTATAACACGTGATTTCTTCTTTTTTTTCTTTTTAACAAAAAAAAAAACATTAACGACCCCAAGTACCTGTGTACCCTTCGAGGTCTAGCTGTAAATTGCATTTGATTTCTACCCCCTAAATATATATATGTATAATTATGGATGTTACGTACAAGATCTAAAAAAATATGCAAGTTGTTGCAAGCCAGACTTTATTAAACTATTTAAAACTTCTTTTCCGATATTGGCCAGTATTGTTGACAGAATTTCACTCAAGTTCTATTCTACATGGAGTTAAAAATACAATGTATACAAAAACATGTTCTATGATTGTTCATTATCAATCAACTTATGATCACTGATCTGTATCGGAATTAATTATGAATGAAAGGTTGAAATCTATTCGATCAATTATTAAGAGTGGTTTATTATTTGTTTACATGGTTACCAAGCAAGCTGTAACAAGTCGGTCAGGTGTTTTAATAAAGGATACCTGTACACAGAAATTAAAGGTTTAAACCGACCTAGACGTGCTAAATATTAACGTTACACGGTAAGTTAAATTGTATGATATATAAAGAAGTTTCTTACAGTCTGATTATTTTTTAAAATCTATATTATATTAAATTCACATAAAAAAAATGAAATACTAAATTCGAGTATTACGTACATAGCCAGTCACAGATGCTGTACATATCGGGATTAAGTCCTGAATTAGTTCGGCTTTGTGACGATTGACTTACATGCATTTTAAAGAATCTATATAAGTTGCCTTTTGTTTACCAGAGAGCGTGTTGTGATATTTAACTCGTATTGCTGCGTGTTTTATTTCAAAGCTATCGTTACTACAATTTATAATTTTTTAAAGCACTTAAATAATATACAGGATGGTACTTGAATTTTGTAAACCGCTTATATTTTGATTTAAATATAACATCGTTTTTTTTTCGCGTAAATACGAAATGAATCGTAACTCAAGCTGTCTTCATTTAAGAAAATTAATACTTCGGACATAAAATAGAATTGGAGCAAAAATTCCTAGTATTCGAAGCAAATTTAAAAGCTTATACTGTCAAAAAAGGGGGGGTAATTAATTTATTCTGCTAGAGACTAGTATCAGTAATGAAAACCACCTGCCTTAGTGTATTTAGACCGCCGAATAATTACTTCGTAGACCTAATTTGCTTTTGATATGATAAATAGTACAGAAATCGCTTAAGAGGAAGGAGCACCGAGATCCAATGTGCAATTAATATAGAGCAACTAATATACTTAGTAGGACTAAAGAACTTTTAATTATTTGAGCTTGCGGGTCTTCATTTGTATTTGCAAAAGAAACTAGAACAGCACTGCCAGTATCTTTTATATTGTTTACTCTTATTTGTTTTGGTTTTGTCCTGAATTTTTTTTATTTAATTCATATATGTTTGCATACATCTCAATCGTCCTGTTTTCGTCTGATTTGGGGCCACATGAGTTTCAAGATCGCATTTTTCTGTTCACAGATATGACCATGGCTACAATAAGAGTCAATATAAGTAAAGAAGAGGAGCCTGAAACGGAAAAGAAGTTTGAAGATATGACATTGATGGAAAAATGGAAGAATCGTCACAAGCACATGGCAGATACACCGACAAGATTCAAACAACATACACGTATCTTGTATGCGTTTCAATCTACCACACAGTTGTATATGTTCATGGTATACATCATTCCTCGGCTTTTTGAGGATGAATGGAGTCAGTATTGGTTAAAAGTTCTAACAGTATTTTTATGTATCCAGTGGCTCATGAACTTTTTCTGTACAATATTGTACAGTACAGACATTAAAAAGACACGTGACAATCCTAGTGTTCAGGTGAAAGACCGTTGGGAAAACCCTCCCGAGTACTTCGAATCTCTTATTTCTGACACACCGAACTCAAATTCAAATGGGCACGCTTCACAGGTTATACAGATGCAGATGGTGGATAGTGGAATGCAGTGGAGTTATTGTGAGAAATGTGAAATGAACACTCCACCTAGAGCAAGGCATTGTAGTGTCTGTAAAACATGCATACTTAAGCGAGACCATCATTGCTATTTCGCAGGTACTTGCATAGGCTTTCGAAACCAGCGATTTTTCTTTGTGTGGGCATTTTATTCCATATGGGTTGGAGCATTAGGATTTTATTTTACTTATCTTTATTTAAGAGAGTTTTACTGGCCACAGGCTTATTCGTGGACAGACTTTATTCCGATGGTGTCATTTTATCGATGGTATTATCAACAAACTGAGATAAGTCCTCACATTATACTGCTTATAACTCATTTATACTTGGAATTGGTCTGTGCCTTCATGGGAATGGTTTATTTTACTGTACAGACAGTTTTAGTGACAAAAGGAGTAACCATGTTTGAATTTACTAAAGTAATAAGCGTTAAAAATACCAACAGTATAAACGCTAATTTTCGGTCGGTGTTTGGAGACTTTTGGGCTCTGAATTTCTTATTTCCCATGATAATTCTTTTCAAACAACGAGATGATGGGATGCAATGGCATGGTGTTAAAATTGACTACAATGGCAATGTAAATAATAATGGAATGAAGGTTCATAACAAATAAAACGCATAATGAATTCGTTTTGTACCGTGTTAAGTTTTTCTTTAGCCTTTATCATTGAACCTATAGAGAATTGTAGGAATTGAGTGTACAAACCTATAAACAGAATATCAACTACACATATTTACGGATATTTTTCTCTGAATCAATACCTCTTTTTGTTGAATATGGTGTTGGAGATTTTGGTGTGGGATGTTACTGTTCAGTATTTTCTTTTGATTACTTCCCCTTATCTACTCAGATTGCAACAGAAAAATCAACCACTGCAATGTCTTCTCAAACATGTTAACCTTCAGTGCACAAAAAAACAACTTGAAATCGTGGTCATATTGTCTTCTTTAAAGACGCTTTCTCTACCGGTGCACCTGGTCCATGCTCAGACGTTTTAGTGGAGTCCGGGCTGCTTATATATGTTTGTTTCTATGTGTATGTGTGTTATTTTAGTTATTCCTAGTTTCTTTATTGTGTGTCTCCATTTTCCTTGTCTAGTTGTTATCCTTTGATTATGTTCTCTTAGATAAGCGTTCCAATCCTGGTGTTCTTGATTACCCTTTATATAAATTGCAATTGATACGATATACATTTGAAAATTTAAGGATATGAAATGCATGATCAGACCTGTATTTAAAAAGATTCGAAAACAATTAAAAAGCAAATACAGTCCATAAGCAAACCCAGTTAAATCGTAGAAGTTGTTAGTTAACACACTACGTAAAAACAGTCATTTTATGAGAATGAAAGAACCCTTATCGTCATACATTATTATTATATATTTTTAAAGAACAAGACAATGTTACCTGGATGGGGTGTAGTGGCGAGTTTGTTTGAAACACTTTTGCACATATGGGCTGGAACTATCATCTTGGGGGTCAATTTTCAAATAAATTTTGATATATCTCCAGATATCTAGGATAATTCCCGAATTTATCGTTAATGGAGTGAAATTGAATTTTTCAGGGGTTTGTTTTTCACCAGTATTATTTGGAGGGAACTCTTTCAGGCGACAGTTTATGTGGGTTGTCATAAATAAGCACTATTTTATTTATTTTTTGTTTATTTTTTATTGCTACTTGATAAGCAGAAATAACCAAATGTCGATATTAGGCCTGAGATGTGTACCAATTAAATGTATGAATTAGTATAATGTTACTTTTAGGTGTAAAAACTTAAGATTGTAAGCATATAAAGTTCACAGTAAATGAAAGATTTTACTTGGTCAGAAGAAAAGACAATAACAATCATTTTACAACTTTTTTATTTTCTTTTTGAAGAAATTAAGAAAATAATGTGCAGTGTTATATCAATATATATTGGTTTGGAAATATTAATGAATCACGTCGTTATTGTAATAATATTACAATTGTACGTGTAGGGATCTCAGTAAAATCTTTGGTATCATAGTCTAATCACAATTGCAACGGCAGTATTCAAAATTAAAGCACCAAAGGTGCTGAAACTCGGAAGTCGATTGGCTTGCAACCTGCAAGATAGTTAACATTCACGGGGCATAGTTAAAATCCAACACCACCCAAAGAGAGATAACTCTAATTAAATTGTATTGGCTTTTAACCATCTTCTTTGAAATTACTACGCGGCCAAGCGCAAAAAAAATAGTTTGGCGTCTCGATTTTCCAGTTCGACAATAATTAGCTGAAAATTGTTATATACAATATGAAATGTTATCTGCCTGAAGTCCTATTGTCATTCTTATACTTACAATACTCGAAGCCACCCACGTGACTTCCAAGTAATGACGAACACTTTCCATCGTCGTTAGGGGTTCGTTACTATTTTAACAGGCAGGTTCTTGTGCGTCTTATAACTAATGTAATCGAAGTATGTCATTATGTTAGACATAATAATTTTCGGATGAACTCTAATCCAGGAAATTATTTCACATTTATTTTTTTTCGGAGGATATTATTTCCCTGTGAGAAATTTTGTTTCCACTACTTGAATACTGATATTTATGATGAAAAAGCTAGAGGTATTCCTATCTGTACACTGTATATTATTTCATACTACGTTATTAAATAATATCTTGAAAATATTTCACATAGAGTGAACAGTATGCATACTTTAGATAAAACAGATAATATTTATCAATTAAATATTATCCTGGATGAATAATCATGTGTAAAACATCCCATGAAATTACATCCAGGATGAAAATTAAAATTAATATCTAAAACCATTCTGGATAATATGTCACATCAAAAACTATCCGAATCGTTTTTACCTAACACTGTGAACTCTTTTTACCCCACAAAAAAAACGAGCCGTACTTTTTTATAGCGTCCCTAAAGAAAACCTTTTCAGATTTATGTATGTTTAACCATTTCAAGGTTTGGTATGGAAACAATTTAATAACCATGGAAAACATTTAACTATTATAAAATATCCCCGGATTAAATTTGATATTAATTATTTTTCTGTGGAAAGTATTTCACTTAGGATACTATTGGATGTTATAATTACATCTCCAAGCTTATTATAACATTATAGCAGGTTGTGGCACACTGAGTAATTGTAATATCTTCCTTGGATTTCTTTGAAATGTTGAATAATGCAATGTCTTCATTGGATTTCTGTGAAAATGGGTGTCAATCAATGGCGGATCCAGAAATTTTTACAAGGCGAGGGGGTCCAGATCATTATTTGTTCAGTTTTGCTCAAATTGTGCACACTGTTTACAACAATCCCTGAATCCGCCATCGTCAAAGCTCCGTTACACACAGGACGTAAATACATGTAGAGTTAAAGCTAAAATAATTTGCGTACAAACATGTATGTGTTTATGTCTTTTGTTTTTTTTATGCTACATAATACCTTAACAAAATATATTATTTCAACTTTTATCAACTTATTCTGAATGTGTCAAAACAGTAATAATGTATTGGCGACGGTTCAATCCATAGTAATATACTAAATCGGATATACTCAGCCGTTTTCGCTATACACTTGTTTTAAGTGGAACGGAAATGGTTGAGTAGTTCAGATTGAGAACAACAAACAATCACCCATTTCTGCGATTGAGCCTGTTTTTGAATTTCTTATATCGCCGGAAGCTGTGATTGTCAGCGACTGTTGTGTTTTTATCGTATTTCACTTCAATTGCACCATCTGTACATTTCCCATCGTTCACTGTAATATCATCAATAGAAATATCTCCTTGGTAACCACGTCGTGTCACTGCCTCAAACTTTACCTGTAATACAAGCAGCTCAAGTATTTATTTCTGAATCTATATAATATCCAAAATGTGAAGTATACAAATGTTGCATGATAAGTGTGATCGGTCAAATAGGGGAGTTGTCCCCTTTTCCTGGTAATTGTAGCGTTCGTGACGTAACCATTTTTTGAATAAATGTAATAATGAAAGCTGGCACCTTTTACTATCTGCTTAAATTCAGCACATAATCTGCATCTGCGCCCAAGTAGACAACATAACTCAAATGGTGGTGCCTATATATAATGGAGTGATGTAATGTTCCACAATCATGACTTTTCTCCGTATTTCGTTCCACCATATACATTGTAACCACAGTGGATCTAACGGAGAAGCTTTATGATTTTGGACCTGTACAATCTATGTAAAAGACCACGCTCACCATAAAAATATGGAGACTTGTATACTGTTTAAGTAAAGAAAGTTAAAGAAGCATGAGAGAATCAGAAAAAGATACTATCGAATACTGTCATATTGGAGTGCATCATTTTTCTTGATCAAACAAGAGCGCAATATTTGATGTAGTCAAATGATTGGATGACTGAACATGAACAAAAGACGCGAAAGAAAGACATCCTGTGATACTAGTAATAGTTACAAAACTTGAGCTTACCCGGTACCCTGTCCTTGCTAACTCTTTAGGTATAGAAAGCTTGGCTTTAATCCAGACATTTCCCTGATTACCATAGGCCCGCCACACTGAGTTCAGCTCGGTCTCGAATTCTGTCTGTAAAAGAAAAATGGGAGTGCTACAATGACAGAATAAACAGTTCATTTGATGGTATTTGCTTTAGATTATGCGCCATTTACATTATAAATCAAAATGTGAAATGTGTTATTGTTCGTCAAAAGATTATCAACAAAATAATAGTTAAAATGATTAAGTCGTTAATTCCGATGTTCATTACACAAAATTACGCCGTAAAATGGCAGGGGTTTTATCTGACTGATTCACCATTGTTTTTCTTCGAGAAACCAACATTCAGGATGAAATTCTAACAAACCAAAAATGCTCAATAAATGTTATTCGCGTATATTTTTTATACTAAACCAAGCGATAGCAGTGGCAAATCCTGAAATTCTGAAAAGGGGATTCCAGTGATTTCCAGTTCCATTCTATATAATCAAAGCAACTTTTCGAAAAGGGGGACCAAAGGGGGACCCGCTTCGATCCGGATAGTCTACACAGTACGTATTTTATATATCTTGTGATGGCCAGTTAAAATATGGTCTTAAAACGGGGTAGTTGGTTCAGGTTTTATTTAACTGTCTTAACCTGTTTTACTTACTGATGTATATACATTAAGGGTTCCCACATGAGTTCCATGCATATGGTAGTAAAATGCTAAACATTGAGCTTTCACTCCTCTGTACTTGGGTGATACCATGATGGCTTTCTTTCCATTGTTCTTCCCTGAAGCTTCTATGTACATGTAATGACCTGAAGTAAGAAAAAATATGATCTTTATGTTTTGGCATGTCATGTGCATTTATATGTTGTGTGGGGTATTGCTTTCAGGAATTAAAGTTCTTTGAATTGTGAAACTGAATACATGTTTTCCTTTAAAAGCCCATATTATATTTTCTGATCAATTAGACTACAAGAGAGAATAAGTTTGGAAACCATGAGTTTTTTTTTCATAATTTTTATGTTGGTTTATCATAATAACATTTTATTGGTCTTCTGCATCTGTGCAATAAACTTAATATCCGTGATTATTATGCATCAACTCTTTTACGTTACTAAAATTGTGAAACATTAATATACTTATCCATAGTGGTATGTACGTTTCAATAGCTAGGTAAATGTAACAAGAAGTGATTTTGAAAAACAAAAGAAATACAAGGCGTATTTAAAGAAGTCAAGTTTGAAGTCTACCGACCACTTTTTGGTTCACCACAGGTATGATCCGTTTCTGGTCCGGTTCCACTAGAAGCAGTTCTCCCCACATGTCTCGTCCAATCAAAATCGTCATCGTCATCTTGTGTGTATCCACAAAGTTTGTCATCCTCAAACCCACAGAAACTCTGAGTTTTCGCTGTAAAAAGGAAATTTTTAAGTTATTTGTATTTACTGGAGTGCAATATTTAGAGTTTTCCCCGTGACATTGATGGCACTTATATATCCATATGAATATTACATGATATGCATTATAACTTGTTTGAAAAGGAGGTTTTTTTCGTACTGAACTGGTTTAAGATGTAACAGGGAGTTTTGACTTATTGACTTTTTTTTATTATTTTATTTTGATGAAGCCCTGGATCCAAATTTTAATGATAAACATAACGTTACACGTATCATTGCAGTGACCTAGTTTAATTATTGAATGTACCAAAGAAGTGCTAGTTCCCACAGGGTTGTAATCATTTCTCAGCAAAGCATGTTCTAAGAAATTGATGAACTTTCCATAACCAATTACGAAACGATAAAGCCTTCTTAATCTGATGCTTCAAGTGAAGACAGATAGGCATTTGAAGTCGACGTTATCAGAATCAGCGATAAGTGTTCAAAAGAATGTTAAAAAATGCAGTCTTTAAAATTGAAAACTAACTTCATTGAGATACTTTTAAGAAAAAAAACACTGCATATAATTGCTTAAAATGTCTACAATTTTAATAATATGCGGTTGCTGAAAATTTTGCTCATTAAATATTTTATTATAGTGTATTCACATATATATATCAGATCTTCAATTAATGACGAACGTACAACTAAAAGCTGTAGAATAACAATAAAGCTGAATGAATCGTAATGCCTTGTAAAATTCGTAAGTTTTTGTATAATTCGAAAATATCAACATACATTTGTTCACACAAAGATATGGACCTGCGTACAAAAAGTTAGATTAATTTATTCTTTGACCCTCTGTACTTTACTGGACTACTTTTACTTTGCGTGTTGCGACTGGCTATCTTACCCATGACAGACACGGTCGCGTGCACCTGTCAGTCATAAAAAAACAACGAGACCGGATAAGAAACACGATCTTGTCCTACTATTTTTATAATAACGAAAATAGGTGGTTACTACAAAATCTTCTTATTAGAGAAACTGAGGACGCTTGCCTCTTATGTTTAGGATACTACATGTAATTAGTCGAACTGTGTATTTGATATATCGCAAAAATGAACACTTCCGTTTTGGAAGGCTTCCGGATCTATGTCATTCTACAAAATTTATGTACATGCAATTTTACATTCCTACTAGTTTTGCTTATTTTCGATAAAATTTTAACACAATGAGCGACGAGGATTTTATAACTTTTTTTCTGTAGCAAAATTAATCATATCAATGAAACCAAACTTCTCTAAAGTTTTGGAAAATGAAATATAAATGGCTACATTTTTGTTCACCTTAATACATGTATAATAGCACACGTCAAAATTGTGTATCAGATATTATTATTAAAAAACAAAGGTTTATTTTTTAGAAAACCAGAGAAAAAGGTTATCTTCTTTTGACCTGCAAACACAAGATAACAAGTTTCAAATGCAGGGGTGGATTCAGGCGGGGCGTGACGTGCGTGCTCCCCCCTAAAATTTGCAAAGCATGGGTTGTCAGGGGTAGATTTGGGCGGCTTTAGGTTGAAACTTTAATTTCTCGCTAATTTTACCAGAAAAGGTATCTACATTGCACTCACTCTAGAAGAAATCCTGGATCCGCCCCTGAAATGTTATATCATTCTTGAACAACAAAGCAATCGCAAGCAATTGATAATGTAATTAAAGAACATCCCTATAATTTAAGTGTCTACAGAGTCCATTAATAGACATCTCCTGTGCATACAGTAGCTATGATTTCGCTGTCTATATATAATGCCATATACAACATATGAACAAGCAAATGGAGAGAACATTTAACTCTTTATTGTTAAACTAGTAATAAAATGTCTGCATGCTTCAAAACTGTGATGACTTCAGAACAACAGTTATATTACAGACACCTGCTTAGGTTAGATTAACAACAGTATTTTTAAAAAGAAACTGGATTATAAAGACCAATATTCATCCAAATAAAGAAAAAGTAACCAGGAGCGAAACTCAGTAATGACATGCAGGGCGTACGTTGGGTCCCCTAAAATGGAAAAAAATATTTTTGTGTAAAAATTTAAATAATTTTTTTCAAAACTCTTTTAAACGAAAGCACCGCATACTATACATTGTAGCAACACAAACATTGTAATAAATGACAGTTACAGAACAATAGCAGAAAACAAATCAGTCGAGTTCTGGTTTTCCAGGCAGTGCCCCCCCCCCCAAAAAAAAAAAAAGAAAAATACAAAATTTCCTAGTAAGCTTTTTAGGGGAAGAATTGGTATAACATACAAAAGTCATATGTACAAAGTCATGTACTAGTATTAGTTTTCTAGTTTTGGCCCATAAAAGTTGTAACCTTTGAAAAATCTATGAGTAGGGTATACTATACAGTTACTAGTTTAATCACTAATTTGGTTGGATGGTTTATGAAATTTACAAGGTAAATCGATTTCGAAACTCAGTAAAAATTCTCTGTAGTAATAGTAAAACACAAATGATTTCGGACCGTCTTGAGTCAAGTCAAGGCTTGGTATTCATCAGTCGACGTGAAGGTATGTCGTATATTTGTGAAATACAAATAATTTCAACCCACATCACATTGAACTGTTAGCTTATATATACATAAATGCCTTGTTATGACAAAACGGAAGTACTTGTTACGGCACAGGGGCTATAACTTACCTTTGAAAAATGAAGATAATCTTTTTTAATTTGGTTCAATGGGAGCATGTTACAAAGATAAAACACAGCGCCTAGCTGATATGAAATAAAACAGCAGTTAATTGGGTGATAATAAATTTAATGATTGGAAGTGCAGATCCATAACACATATCAAGGATACGCATAGTTTCTATGTTAAACTGCAAATAACACATACCATTGAACGCGAGTCGAATGCATTGCACTTGGTATCGCTTGTATTATTCACTGTATACAACAATGGAAGAAAACAACAAGTTTATACAAATAGTTTGAATTTTATGCGCGCTCTGAACTATATTTTGTCAGTTGGGTTGGATCTGAGTATCACAATGCATGTACAAACAACTGTTAATTTCGATTAACAAAGGTACTATAACACCTATTTGTACACATCTCCAAGTAATCACTGAAGTTTCTTTTACTGAGGGGGACTTTTTTTAATAACAGAACGCAACGAATGCATTAACATGAATTATACACACAGCTTGATACGACCGCATATGTCGGACCCAACGGCATACTATTCTTACAAGAATGTAGTTGTCAAAGAAAATTGTACGATTTTGCGTTGTGTTGGCCACTCGTGATTGGATAAAGAAATTCGTCCTAATAACCGAAGCAGCAATATGTAAATGAAAATGATACATAGAAAACCTATCCGCCGTTGATGAAAATATTAGAATGAACAGTATGCAAATTATCATAAAAGGAAAACCTACCCACCGTTGTAGAATCAGTTTATTGTTCAATGATTTGACAATGACATAATAGCTCTTTAATGAAACGATGCATGCCAACCGATTTGGCCTTAACGTCATGACAAAGATAGTTCAATCACGCAATCGACCAGTGTGTACATTTTAATAATTTGACCTGGACGCCAAGGCAAAATTAAATTTTACCAAGTTTTTCAAATAACTTCTAAGAAATATAGTTCAAAAAAGGATTAATTTATTTCCCTATAATACAGATTAACAAAATCGTACAAAAATATTATAAGCTCCCTTGACCGTCTATGCTTATTCAGACAGTCAGTAGATTCTGTTGGAGGATGACCTGTACTATGGAATTAAATAACCTTAATCATGGTATAATTTCCTAGAGGTCAGGACGCTTTTGCGGTCTTTTTACGGACAAAGACGACGACGACGACAGCACCATTATACGAATACACCGAACCTGCAACTTTTAAAATCTTTAATTAGTTCTTCACAAATTGTCACCATTAGTTTTACAATCCAATGTATAAATACAACTTGAAATTGATCAAATTTACAAATATCAAGAGAGGCGCTATTACGATTATTTTGTCAAAATCAAATACGATGCTCGCCACTAACACCAGTTTTGGAGATACCAAAAAATCGATAGAACTTCTCAACTGCACATAGTCGTTATGAAAAGATTTTTAAGCTACAATCCGATTGATTTGACTCAACTATATCTACTCTTCAATCTTACTGAAATTCGAGCGGTTTGAGACTTTTACCTACATTGCTTTTTTTTCTTCGACAGACTAAATTTCAGGAAGTTTGGGTACTTCCTACTTAAGTGTTCCACAATATTTTATTTCGTACATTGAATTTCGGAGTTACATACATGGACAGGCTTACTGTCAGCTGTAGTCAGAAATGTCACTGCTGTTTAACCATGCGTATATAAATTTGACAAAGTATTTTACGTGTACATTGAATGTCTTATTTCCAACTGCTATACCTACCACGAAAGATACAAGTATAATATCCCATGTCAGTATCTAAAATAAATCAGGTTTGTCTTAACGACATTAATTATGAAATGTAATCCCTTTTAAAATCTTATTTTCGTTTCATCGTGTGCTTGAGATACTTTTTCACTATTAAATCATATTTCATGAGATGTCAAATAAATAAAGGATCATCATTTAAAGCTATTCAACATTTATATATCCCACGAACATAATTAATTATATCTTTTTTAACCTAAATACTTTAGTTTAATACTTAAAACATTATATAGTGGAAGTCTCTTTTTTCTATTAGTAGTTTAACGCGGATGTAGAATACTTTCATATAAGATGTTGTGGGCGCTGTTATTCAGAAGATACAGTGTACATTCTAAGTAGGAATCAAATTCGTTCCATGAATGTTTAGGATTATACAATTTATTTTACCTATTAAGTTTTTATTTATAATGTCCTCGGATGAGATTTAGACTTGTATAACTAAACTTAAAAAAACGACAAATACTAGACCGAATCTAATACTAACAGTACAAATGCCTTACAAACATAGAGTCTGAAATGTATACTTTGCACAATGCTACACGATATCATTTAATTCTCGTCTTCAGTTTTTAGCTTTTAACGAAGGTTCACAGAAACCGTGATATAAAAGTGAATTTAACCCCGGCGTGTCATGTGATTGCAATAAAATAATATCTTATCGGTCAATAAGCTCCATGATCGAAAATACAGATTGCAAATAAGTTCAAAAGGGCAAACTTCTTCGACATAAAAACGTCAAGGTATGGAATATACATTACTTGATATACCTTTGTACATATCAGTAATGTTATTCTTATTAATCATTATAAAATGAAGATGATTTACCGAATAATTCCGACTGAAATTCGTATTTTCACTCACACTCTCAGTCAACCATCTACATGTTAAAGCTGGTTATGCACTCATTGGCGAACAATTGAATATAAACGGACTGCTTAATTTTATGCGAGTGAAGCGAGCTCTTTATTGTAGATAATAGGCAGACTGAATGTGTCTAAAAGTGTGTATATTCATATAGTCCCATTGAACAAGTTCCGTCTGTTTTCGCCAAAAGTCAAGTAACATTGTATAGCAGAAAAAAAACCAAAAAACACCTTGTTGTTGTAGAACCGAATTCAAGGCCGGATTCGATCATTTAATATCTGGATGAGAGACGTAATAAAAATGCTAATTTCATGGAGACACTTCCATAAACAAAGCATTTTGCCGTAAAACTGTAACTCTACACTGAATCATACAAATTTGAGATTTTAAACACTTTTTTTTTTTAAATGAATACTATGAATGTAGTTGATATTCTTGAAAAGTGTTTTCCGTTGCACAATAGAGCACAAGACTTACGGAGAAAATATTTCACATTTTCTTTTACATTCGGTATGTAGTTAATACTTATTCTAGTTTACTAATTTTTATTTTCTGGGGATGGGGGTTAAAACACCTTGCTATCGTATATTTCCACACAAAAATGAAAACTGTGTCTATAGACTCTGACTTTGAAGTAGGACACAATACCGTTATGTAAAATATAAAATATATATCAACATTGTAGTGTTTCCCTCACCAACACATACGACCTCGTTGAAAGTACATTACATATTAATTTGAGTCAGCTGTGATTCACATATCCATGCCGATCGAGTAAGAAAAATTCTAAAAATAACGTTAAGTACATTTATTTCATTTTCAGCGCCTTGTTGTAAAGCCACATATTTTTGTTTCGTTTTTGTCAATAAAAAGTACGCCAGCATCATGCTTAAGTCATCAAACTTCATGTGTGGTGTAACGTAGGTGTATATTCCAGGGACATCCATGTTTTTCTACACAAAGACGTGAAAAAATATTTTCAATACTTGATACATTTAACTGTAATAAATATTTGCAACATTGATTGCATGTGCTTAAATATATGCGAAGATGATAACAGTAATTGAATTTTTGATAAAAGTTAGCATGCCACTTTAGAAATTGTCCATGCCAAACTCTTGTCACCAGGGGAAAACCAATTTGACAAATGCATGTAAGACGTGATTTTTCTTCTGAAAATGACATTTTTGATATTGATTTTGTAAAGTTTGAATTGTATAAAATTAGTAGATTGTAAATATATTTCAATTTCAAAGTTTTTTTTTATTATCGTTTTAACTGGCTTTATTAATGAAAGCTAATTCTCTGAGAACCTTTCCATTTACCCATTTATTCAGCCACTATTTATTATTCAAATACTGACAATTTTTTTTGTGATTGGTCTGTACGCAAAGAGCCAGTTGTTCAATTCCCCTAGTCATTCTCAACTTAGTATATTTTGTAGTGATTGAAACAATAATTTCCATCCTAATCCCGAATCGGTCTTGTATAGTTCATGTAATTTTGGTGTTATGTGTTGTCTGATCTACTTGTAAGGTAACTATTAGTTACATTGTATTTATGATAAACGTACATTTATGGACGCTGTACATATTTAAGGGGCCATATTTAACCCCACATTTGCTTTCTTGTAATTTCAAAGAAAATATATAAATTAAGAAAGTGGCATTTTTGTCCAATTGTGTGATAGTTTTATCAAGTAATGGTAGAATGTAAAACGAGCGTGGCTAACTGGTTATTGTTGTTTTGTGGTGTTTGGACATTATTTACTGTAACAGAGTAGACCTGAGCAACACACGGTGATCAATCAAGCATGTCTTGTAATTGCAGTGGTAGAAACAAAACTTTGGAGGAATCAGATACTGATTTTTAGGGTCAATAGGTTAAAGGTAACTTTATAATAAAATAAGTGATATTCATCCAGTAATAAAATATTGACATTTATAGGTAGCAGAGGACAAACAAATTATCGTTCTATATATACAAAGTTTTTTTTAGTAGGGCATTTAAGTACATGCATGTAGTTCTGAAAACTGCTTTGACAGGCGTAATTGTAGGTCGTCAAGTTTATGTTTTAATGATTACCAGTTTAATGGTGTTACTTATAATTATTATAACAAATTGTATCATGTTTTAATTACATGAATGACAAATACTGTGCCAACGCTGAATAATGTACATACAGTTTGACATTTATAGTTCTTCACAAACAGTAGAATTTAAACTATTTATAAACCAAATGTCAATTACGATTATTGTCAATGCTAAGCAACTTCACAACACACTGGTAGATTTTAACTAAGTATATCAGTTTCCATACCTACCACAAACTGATATTATGCTAGCTGTCAACTCGGTCGTAATAGCCTAACCCATTACAACATGACACTTAATCTGCATGGTAAATTAAGCATACGTCATGAAACTTGAATTTGATGGACTATAAAAAATAAGCACACATATTTCATGCAATGGTTTCTTGTATTTCTTCTAATTTAAATATATTAAAATTACTGAGTAAAAAGCAACATATGCAACCCTAAATGAAAAGAACAAAATATTTTTAAAACAATCAAACGGTAGAGAGGCTGTTACATTAACGAATATCACACTCAAACGGCGATGTTTCTGTTCAGATAAGAAGTCGTAATTTGAATGCTAGACTAAATGTAAGCATTGCAAACAAAATAGTACCAACTTCTTCTCCCTTATCTACTCAAATAAAATTTTGAAAACTTAAGATTTAATCATAAAAGTTAACCCCCTTGAATTTTCTGATACACAATGCAGGGGCGGATCCTGATACCTTGAAAAGGTAGGATGCAAGCCGGTTTTCCCAGAAAAAGGACGGTGCTTGGACATTATTTGCCATTTTCTACAATTTGCAAATTTCCTTTAAAAAGAAAGGGTGCAAACCCACTGCATTCCTCGGATCCGCCACTGAAATTGACATCGCTTCCTTTAATGGTAATGCCATCAGTATTATAAGAGGAAATTATGATCGATTGATTGATTTATTGATTGTTGGGGTTTAACGCCCGAGCAGCCATATTTCGGCTAAATTCAGGCGATGAACATGAAAAGGATGAAAAAATGAACATGAATGATGATGAAACGAAACAAGGGATGGGACACAAGGATAATAAGGTCAACAAATTTTGATTGCCACTAGAAAAAGGGGGAATGGGTAGGGTCGGGCAATTCAGCCTCCTGTTGCGGAGCGTAAAGGTTCCTACTCCTATCGAAGACCACAGCAGGGTTCTTTAACTTGCGAGGAATGTGGCATGTTTCCCAACACGGTGCACCACTATGGTTTGTGATCAGGTTTTGCGTATTATAGTCTGACAACCCCAGCATGTAACACGCCAGGGGTACTCCATTCCACCACCTGGGACACACACATCTCAGTTGCTCTGTGGGCAGAGCCCCTACCCCCGGCTAGGTTCCTGAGCACTATTTAGTTGCCTTTTACGACAAGCTTAGCGCTGCTGCAGGCCTAGTCTATTGACCCCCTGGACCTGCACGGGGCATAAGAGGAAATTAAAGTCAATTCCAGTTAAAAAAGATTAAAACTATCATTGTGAAAAGACTTGACGTGAGAGAAACTACCTTAAGATTTTACTAAGATTTATCAAGCTGAAAAAATTTAGGCAGTAGTCAAAAGGAATAGTTAAAAAGAAAGTCCGTATAACAAATAGCGATATCAGAGTTAAAAACTCTTAAGTTGGAAACCACCGCAATAGGGTGTGTAAGTCTCGTCGTCTGACTTCGTTGTTTCACGAGAATGGGTCCTAATCTACCATTCAAATGCATGGACACTTTGTCATTTACCAAGCTTTGAATTCAGAATTAAAAGTAAACGTTTTTCTGTGTAAAAATATTAATAAATGTGACAAATATGTATTTTTACATGTGAAAGTGTCAAGAAAAGCAATAAATAGACGATTTTGCATGGTAATGTAGCGTCCTGAGATCCCAGAAGTAAACAATAAAATGCAGATCGGTCTTTGGATTTCCATACGTTCTATATCAAAACTTCCGCTAAGGAAAATGGAACTAGAACGAGACTTACAAACCCTATGGTCCTGCGGTTTGGCGCGCTGAAGCCCTTGATTTAACCCACCATTTCGTTTGGAAGCCTGTAACAAATCAGGACTACTGCGGTTACATCTACTCTGTTGATGTAATATCTATTTTGTCAGATATGATTTAAACTTGACTTGATTATGGATCGCAGTAGTGTTCGGTAATTTCGTTGTTTGCCAATTGATACAGGTATTTCAAAATGAATTGAAACTTCAAATTCATTCTAATAAAATATGGAATGTGCACTAAACATAACTATATACATATATAACTACTTACTAAAAGTTTTATCTTTATTCATTGCTTGATTTGGGAAGACTTCTGGGTATACTATTAAATGCGCATCACTTTGCATTTTTTCAGTTTAAGATGGGTAAAATATAGTTAATTGTTCGCCTTCGTTACATTTGGTACATTGTACGCAGTACATTATGTAAAGGTACAAAATAGGTTGTCGAATGTTATAAGATTGTCGAAAAATCGGGTTAATCAGGACATGAATATAGTAAAGTATAAAAGATGTACGCGGATGTCGTCACAACTATGTAATCTTAATGTAATAATGTTTTGATTAGTGCGCATATTTTGTTTTAAACAGCAATTTATAAACTTTGAAATGCAAACCCGAACTCATTCTTTGTTAAGGTTCCCTTTGAAATATCTACCAGGGTATACATTGCAATGGAATGTTGATATTCATACATCTTTGATAACTTACATCACATTATGTTCATAAGTGTAAGATTACGTATGAGCTGCCATTCTACGGTTATTAATCTAACAAACAAATTTAGACTGTGCAGTTTGAGTAATATTTATTTAATGTTTAGTATCAATACGTACACAAACTGGGTAAAGCGTGACAGACGAACAAATGGTCGGACGGACGGATTAGAGCGTCCACTAGTCTAAGACCTGACGTCACATTTGTTGACGTAGGTTAACATGGATATACCATGCCTACTATCTTTGGCATTGCTAATTAATAGACTTTGTTTCATATTATTCCTTTTAAAGTATTGCCGTAAAAACTTTTAAAAACATGTTAAAATGGGTGTTACTTATCTGAGCAGCTTGCTCAAGCTTTTGTTTTCAGTAAAAGCTATTCCATAAAATTTAGTGTTCCTTTTCTTTTTGTCGGCAGTTGTTATTCGTGGAAGCACGACACTACTATCAAAAGTTTCTTTTTCTTCCTTCAAAAGTTCTAAACCTCAACAACATTAGCTTCATATGAATTTACAATAACATAGAAGTCAGGATCCTATACAATGTGAAAGCAATCTAATGATTTTCAAAGCTTTGTAACGATGCAACACAAGCAAATAATCTTGGTTGTATTTACTTTTCAAGCAAAGTTTAATTAACTTTTGAACGTTATGTACTTTAATTCTGACTGTTTCTAAGGAGGTATTATTTGATCTTTGACATTTCTGTCTGAAACCTTTATAGATGAGTTTATTCAATTGATTATCGACAGCATTCTTTTTCAAGTTAAATTATTCATGTTTACATGGAAGTTCCTTAAATGATTGAAGTGATTACGTAAAAGATAAACATCTGATATAATTTCATTGTACACATTCTTTGCTTGTGAAACGTCGGTTTATATTTAATCAAAAATAGGTTAGATTCTATGGAAAATCCTAGCATTTATATACATATTAATTATTTACTAAGAAAGGCGCATTAAGTACTCATGTAGTAAAAGTTATCGCCTTGTAAGAAATCAATTGGTAATTGGTTGCTTTTCTCATGTGGAGAACGGAAAAAAGCTGAAGTTCAATTATAGCATGTCTATCCAAAGGATATATAGCCAATGCAATGTTATCTCAATTTAAATTATTTCATTTTGTGCCGTCATTTTTATGTTTTGGTTCATGGTTTTTCGTATGACTTGAATTTAACTGTTTTATAATCTTTTCTATACATTTTACATTGAATAAGTATACCAACATTGACGATGGGTTACAAAGTAACCAATCACATAAAACATAAATTCAATGACTATATAACTAATTCCATCATGTATCAAATTCTTCTTTCAGGTTTTTTCTGCGATTTGGTTGGAACGTCTGAACGTCGTGTTTATAAAAGTTATGAAACCATCGTGAAAATGTGAAGTTTGTGCTTGACCTCTTCTTCCGAACTTCGATATACATCACGAATACCTATTTATTAATTTATAGTTGGAAAGATTATGCAAGGCACTTAAATTCCATGCAAGTTATTGAGTTTAGGTAACTCGAGTTTCAATTTTTGTACACTGTATATGTGACTCTTAGACTTTGAAGGGTCATTGTTGGAGAAACAAGATTCTTTTTTTTTTTGGTACTTGTGATTTTATTTTATTCAGCGCCATGTGCTTTTCTCTTAATATCGTAATCAAAACCATATTTAACGCATAATTTATTTATAAGTACGATAATTGAGTGAAGAATTACAAAATAAATGAAATTCGTTGACAAAATTCTCAAAATTGAATACAAGCAAAACATACTGTACAATACAATTATTTTTTTTTTTAAAAATGAATAATACAAATACCTTGTAATAGTTTATAAGATAAGGTAGTAGTATGTATTCTATTTTGCATTCTTGCGGCTTGGTTTTTACCCAGAAAAGTTACCAGTACATGAATATGACACAGTCTTATGATTCTTTTTTGTAGACACATTAACTTTGTTATGTTTATTTAGGATATTTATAATAACTCTACTAATTGGAAGAATGATTTTATTATGTCTTGCGTAATTTGTTACAAAGAAGATACTATATATTATGCTTCGTCTTGCACACATTACTTACAACTTTGGAAAAAATATTCCCACATAACAATCACACAACTAAGGAACCAACATTTTATATGTAATGAACTAATTTGTAAAACCAACGTTGATAAGAAATATGTCAAAATATTTTAAAAGTTCTGAAACGACTATTCTATGCAAAAAAGCAGCGCGCAAATCTGTGTGAGTATATTTGTTTTCTTGTTGTTTTTTTTTTTTTTGTTTTGTTTTTGTTTTGTTTTTGCTTTTTTTTTTCTTTCTTTATGTTTGAGATAATTCTTTTTAGAAAGTGCGTGTGTATACAGTATGGATAACCTACATAATCGAGAAAGTATCGTGTAATAATACAGAAATTGTTTACACACTTGATAAGAAAACGATGTTCATTTTCAATTAAATGAAAACGTAGATTTCATATCTTTTAGCCTGAACAAAGCCCTTAGCTTTTTAAAAAAAATAATACGTTATGAGATTAAGATTACTAATGTATTTAGAACGAAACTTTGAAGGAAATCTTAATTAAAGCTTCTTTTTATGAAACAAAGTTTTGGTGCGTGTAGTTTAAAAATAATGCTTGACTTCTTTCTTTGTTGCCAAGAAACAATAAAAATACCGAAGTACAATCAGAAAGAAATCAGGAGAATGAAGATCCTAGCGGAAATAAAAACAAATGTAATCCTTGGAAAAAGATAGGGACAATAGACAAACACAAGAAAGAACATTAAATAACCAATAATACATACAGGGGAACAAAAGTAAATGGGCAACTCAGACTCCACTAAAAACTGGGAGCATGGACCAGGTGCACCGGTAAGGTAAGCGTCCTTTGCTTTTCTAGAAACACCCGCCGAGTTGCCAATTTAATGTCTTCGAAGTATTGGACAGCACTGGCACAAACAACACGAACCCTACTAAACCCGTAGGGGGAATTTAAATGCTCCGGATGGCCACTAATTTATATCCAGTAAAAACAAAAACTCTTACATTTTCATACATAATATCAAACACATAACTTCCTAGTGATTTGATGTTAACGTTTTGAAACAACTGTTTATCCAATCAGAGCGTTGGAATTTAAATAACAATGGAATTTTATATAAAAAGTTTATTTATTACTTATACATGTTGGCATTAAAGGCAAAAATTGACACTAGCCAAGTCTTTTGAAATAATATAAGAATTTACCATTAGCGAAACACATCAGGCATATTTAGATTAAAATGATATGACTTTGCTTTAATAAAGATAATATCTAAACTGTATCATGAATAACATGTGATAAGGCGGTGTCTCTACATATGTTATTTGATAAAGGTGTCTCAAATTTAACTTCACTTTAAATAAATGCAGACATATTTAGCGTATGCAATGCCTTTAGGGCATCAATGTATTAAGTCTTTAAATAATAAATATAAGCTTTTGTTTGTCACATATCCGCTTTATCTAGTGTAATACTTTCTTTTGATTAAATGTAAAGAAAGTATCTTAGAATTATAATATATTTTCATTCATTCACTCCAGATGTATACTAAAGTCATGCGTTTACATTTGGTAATTGATTACCAACCGCCATGTTAAATTGGATATGAGCTAATATCACCAAGAGTAAATTTGATTTTTTAAGAAACTGATACAAACAAGCATTGTCATCAGAATGTAGTTCTGACACATTTACTGATATCAATATATATGCATCGCAGACACTGGGGCCCGGATGATTTCAACCGTCCTTCAGTTTTCCTCGAAATTATTTTTTCTATCTAATTCATTTATCTCATCAGAAATTGTATTTTGGCCAAATTTCTGGGGCCATAAAATCAGAATTTCAGTCAGCGATTTGATAATATATCAACATTTAACAATGAATTCACTCTACTAGTACCTGAATCGATTTTATACTATATTGGTATTATGTATTCTCCCTGTAACTTGAAAATGTCCGATGAATTGCCCAAGAAAATGGTTAAAAGACAAGTTAAGATTATAATAACGAATCAGACAGAATAAAATGGGTGTTGAAAAAAAAGCGAGTGGTCGGAACCATCCGTGCCCAAAGTGCCTGTTTTACCACAACTTTGCTATTATGTTTTCTTAAAAATACAAATCCTTCAATAAATGTTGTACATACAATAAATCCAAGTAGGCTTTGGTGCATATAGGTAACTAATACAATCTTCATTAATTAATGTAAGTAAACGTCAAACAGTTATTCTTTCCTGCAATACCTTCTTTGTTCTACGTATTTTCTTACCCGACTTATTCCATTATTTTTTGGTTATTTTGTTCATTAATAACTTTTTGCTTTCTGATTATGTCCATTGAATCTCGAGAAATCATAGTAAAATATGAGGAAGAGAGATTAATTGTTAAAAAGGAATACCCATAATAAAAGCATTTGACGTATTGAAAAAAAATGCAAAGGAATACTGCATTGCCAGCGGTAAATTGTCGCATCTTTGCAGACACGCACTTTTAAGTCTGCTTGGGGCATTGAGATAACAGACTACGAAATTCCAGTTACATCGGATACTTATTTATACAATAGAAGTAATTATCCAGTCATAAATATTTATGAAAGCAGCATTTCATAAGAATTGTTTGAAATTATGTTCTCTTGATTGGTAATGTTACACACGACGTGTGTATTCGAAGTTAAAGACGTGAACCGATTAATAAAGGACGTAACAAAGCAGATACAAACAACTTAATTTAAGACATTCATATAGAACATATTTGTTCGCTAAATTATAAACGGAACATTTTGCCATATCACGCGTGAACATCCAGACATCCAGATAACATGATTTTGTTGTTTAAGAATATGTCGTTGTTTTTGTGTATAATATAGTTTTTGTTTGTTTTGTGTTTTCAATGTTTTGTTTTCATTTATTCCTTCTAACTTGCTGTAATCTACCTTTTAAACTAAACCCATGCTACTAAAAATTAAAATAAATTATTAACTTTCAACTCGTTCATTAATGCATTATTAATGTATTATTCACATGGTTGAGATATCCACATGTTTCAAATTAAATCAAGCGGATCGTTCATTCTACTATAATTAGACTTGATGGCGCTTTTAGAAACAAAATGCATGAGCTGCTCAAGTTATTAGTGATTTTAATGCATATAATAAATTATGTAGTTTAATCAAAACAAATTATAAGAAATTGAAATTACAATTCAATAAAAACTTGATAATGCTATTACAGATATTAAATGTACGATTCAGAATAAGAAAAAAACATTACTGTGGTAGTTCAAAAAAATCAACTATTATTGTTTTTGTATTTTTCTTTTTGTCTGGATATGGAAAGATCAAAATTTATAGTTAGTTATTGTTGGGATTCTGCTTTTTCGATAGTTAACATTCCCTAAATGACGTTCTTACTCTTCCATGAGTTTTATTGAGAATGACGTTAACTTCCGGCAAAGGAATAGCTGAAGCAAAACGGAAGACGATCTAAAGTGAACACTTTCTAATACTGCCGTAAATCATGTGTTATTTTGTGCAAAGAAGTGGCGTACCTAGACGGTGCCAACTTTGGTATTCATTTGTATCTGTAATTTTAGTACATCAACTTTTTATACAGTTATATGTGTTCGTGATGTTTTGTTTACGAAAAGAACTACTGCTCGGACTCATAACAGAATAATATGATAATTAATTGGAAGGTGTGAATAACCAAAATATGATCACGAGTGCTGAAGAACGCCCAAATTTAACGAGTGTCCGGAACTTGTTCCGCGCACGAGTTAAATCTTACTGCGTTCTTAGCATGCATAACCAATTGATCCTATTTATTTTATAGATTTCCTCGATTATTCGTTGCTATTTTCAACATAATTTCAAATTTTGTAAACGTTGGATTGATTTCAAAGTTTTGACATTTTGCTGGGAGAAAGTCCGAGAATGAAATTACCGAATTTATTTCACAGTGTGAAATGGCGAAATTTATTTCACTGGGAACATTCGATAAAACACTGTTACCTATGTACTAAATGTCATTATTTCTACTGATGTTTCATAGTTTTGATAGGCCGGCTCTTTACCATTGGATGAACTAGGCATAAACTATCAGCAACGCTCATTAAGGTGATAACCCAGTTCCCCACTTAATGACATGCACCTTTTCGATTTAGATATTAATTGGGATCAAAATTCAAAATAAGGGTTGCACAATTTGAAAATGTTATGAAAATTCTATGACAATTTCATTTATTCCTTGAACCAGAGTAGGAAGAGCAATGGATAATCGAAATGTACCTTTGTACCATCATATTCATAAATGACAAAGTCTTTGTTTTGCATTGTGAGCCGTCCCAAGTGATGTGGATAAAAATCTTAAATAGGCTGTGCACAATAAGACTTTGTGATAACGTTTATGGGAACATTTCTTTAAGTTCCATTGAGAGATGTAGGAAGAGAAACGGATACGAGAAAATACCCATACGTCACCATTATCCCAAATGACAACGTTCAAGTTTTTGCAATGGGAAACTGCCCAATAATCTAAAATCGACGGTGCACAATTAACTATGTGATAAATATTCTGTTTAGAGGTGTAGAAGAAGTAATCGATAAGAAATAGTTGCCCCCTGCGTAACAGAACGAAGTATGTACGTAAGGACGTAAAGCAAAACAAAATTATGGCATTTAGCATAACAATACACAACATGTATTGAATAAAAATGATTTCTTTTCCTTTATTTGTAAGGAAGCCTAACTTGACCGTATTTTAGTTATACTTATCTATGTGTACTAATTTTAATTGGACTTATTTTATTAAATAGCGAATGAAAAATTAAAAATCAAAATTTGCATTTGCATTTGCAAAATACTGTCATGAGACATGTTCACAAAAATGGAGAAATAGACCTCCATTAACAGTAGGGAAGAGTCAGTGTAAATGGCTGCTTTCTAACTTCATATTGTTTAAACGTATTCGGGTTCGGAAATATTATTCTGTTTTTTTTCTTTTTATCGAAGTTGGTACGTATAAAAGTAAAAACTTGCTTTAATAATTTAATAAAAAAAACTCATTAACCTGACCCATTTAAAATCGTTTAATGTTAAATAGGAAGGCCTAAAGAAACATTAAGGTTAAGCTTCACATAATTAGGTTCATGAGTTTACACATATTAATCTAAAATGTTATGTTCACTTCAACGCAAAATATAAACATCATCTTTTTTGTGTAGCATACATGCCACTTCGATCTAATGATGCATTGCTTTTCACAAAAGAGAATTAAATACCAGTCGCACATTTATTGGACAAATTAGTGTCATAGTAACAGTAATCAGCGGTTGTCATACATCACACTTTAATACAAAGAGGTAAATGGCCTTTCTTTTTATATATAATGTAAATTATAAACGTCTGCTTGATAAGCAACAACTGCTTAATTATAAGTACATGTAGTAATAAATTCGTGTTATATCAATTTATCTAAGAGTGTAGCGTCAAACATTATTTACAATGTAGGACGAGATGATCTTAATATTTCTGTACACTAGAATATTTTGCATTCTTCTAAAGCTTGCATTCTTCACATCGATATGTTTACACTGGTTCAAATAGATACAATAATACATTAGCAGTAAAAACTTATTAATTCCACCTTCTGTTTGATTTTTAATTATAAATATCAAGTGAAATTTGTTACACGTTTAGGGTGTAGTGAGTATCAATTTTGCCTATCGACCGCTTCATGGACTTGTCAAAGAGTAATCAACGGAACCAAGGTTATAGCGGTAATCAAAAGAATGTAATCCAGGGACAAAGACCAGACATGGAAAACAGACACACACAACAAAGATTGTATAAAGTAACTACAATCATACATACAAAGTAACAAAATCAAATGAGCAACTCGGACTCCACTAAAAACTGGGAGCATGGACCAGGTGCACCGGTAGGGTAAGCGTCCTCTGCTTTTCTAGAAACACCTGCCGAGTTGCTCGTAAAAAGTCAAGTCCTGGGTAGACAAACGAGGAAAGGAAAACTATGACCCGTTGAATAAATCAGTTTTCATGGCGCAGATGGATACACCATAATGATCCATGAGTTCATGATGACGACCATAAAACTTCTGTAGTGATGATTTCAATCTTGTAGCAACATAATCCTGTTCCAGAAGCCTTCTAGCGCGATACAAAAATTCTGCGTAGTTTCGGCAAGCTCTGGCATAACGTATGAGTTGTGATATGAACACTCCACACGCAGGTGCCGAAGGGAAGGCAGACACCGGATGTTGGAATTTTTTCAATGCCCATTGAAGGTTCTCCATTAAAGAAAACGTTTTTGTATATTAAAAGATCTCAATATAACAGTGTCAAACAAATGTTTACTGGCTCTGCTGAAATGTTGCCGCTAAATACGATATTTCACCGTCAAACCCATGATAGAAGCCTAATAATTGTGAAAAACAATACGGTTATCTTCCATAATTTTAACCTTATTATTAGTTTGATTCGATAAATTTATCTTTTATGTCCGTATTTATTTGATCCGAATTCAAAATTTGTGAATGATTATGACGTGAAAGATTTCAATATGCTAAAGCATTGGTATGATATAAATAAATTTCATCTAAATAGGATAAACATTTGTTCTTCTTTTTCTATCAAACATTTTCCTTTCAAAAAGATACTTCTGTAAAACACTGAAACTATTCAAACAAATTTATAGCCATAAAATATATCTTTATTTTTAAATACAAAACTGTCTACCTTATCAACAAAGATTTTATAAAAATTAGTGAAAACTAACAATGATAACATGGGGAAATCCCCCTTTATTATACAGAATTCAGTAGAATGGTAGCGTTGACTGCTTGTATAACAATGATAGGTACTGTTAGATGTCAAATGTTTTGTGACCACGGCCAACCCTCAGCCTATTTAAGTCTGACAAGTCTCGATTTCGCTGATTGCATGTTTTATAGAATTGTCTCATTGATCGGTATTTACACGTGATAATCCCTAAAAGGTCCTGTATCAAAAAATTTTAGAAATACAGCATTGAAATAACATAAAACTAAACCTAACGAATACTCGACTAAGATTTGCATTGTCATCTCAAGAAGTACATGTTTACCTTTTTTAATTCATATGTGTGGTGCACTTTCTATAAAGGGATAAAGTGAGAACATATTACTTTAAAAAAATAAGTATCTTTCTCACATAGATAAACAATTCTAATCCAAAAGAAATGTAGAATTTTATTTTAATCATTTGTAACTGGTCAATTTTTTAACTGTATTAACTATATTTAACTATATTAAAATTATATTTTCAACATACTAAAGAAAGTCTAAGCTCCACCTTTATACAATCATAAGACTTTACGGGATTTTAGTTAAAGAGTAATCAAGGGAACAAAGGTTATAGCGGTATGTAACCCAGGGACAAAGACCAGACACGGAAAACAGACATACATAACAAAGAACATAAAATGACTAAAATCATACACACAATGTAACAAATGCAAATGAGCAACTCGGACTCCACTAAAAACTGGGAGTATGGACCAGGTGCATCGGTAAGTAGTAGTAAGCGTCCTCTACTTTTCTAGAAACACCCGCCGAGTTGTTCATAAAAAGTCATGTCCGGGGTAGACGAATGAGCGAAGGAAAACTGTGACACGTCGAATAAACCAGTTTTCATGGCGCAGATAGATACACCGTAGCGATCCATAAGTTCATGATGACGACCATAAAACTTCTGTAGTGATGACTTCAATCTTGTAGCAACATAATCCTGTTCCAGAAGCCTATTTGTTAAGAGTCTAGCGCGGTACAAAAAGTCTGCGGAGTTTCGGCAAACTTTGGCATAAAGTATGAGTTGAGACGTGAACACTCCTTACGCAGGTGCTGAAGGGATAAATACGCGCTAAAAATATTTTAAAAAGTCAAAATTTCAAAATTAATTTTACCATCAGCTACAGCGATGTAAAATAGAACGAGTAAAAAATGGGCGTGAAATAAACTTTCTAAAGTTTTTTTTAGTTTTGATGTTTTGAGTTATTGGTAGAAAGATGTGACATAAGTCTACTAACATCTTTTTATGATCTTTATATTTTATAACGAATCATTGTATTTTGTGATGAGATGATTAAAGTCATTTGTTGAAGAAAAAAAACTTGATTAAAATTAAAAATTCCATTATTTAAAAACATTAAGTAATATGTCATTATCACATTAGCATCATATCAAAGTCGTTAATATGAGTAAAACGATCGGTGATGCTTGGGTTGAATAGCATAGGAGGACAATTCATAATTTCAATATGTAACTAAAAGACGACGCACATACACTACATGAATATTTAAAGGAGACTACTAGTATATACATCATCAAAGTAATGGTCAGCTGCCGCAGAGCCATGTTTACTAAGAATCTCAAATGGAGATTGTCCTCAAATCCTTGAGTTTTTCCTAAAAATTTTCAATTCTAATATCACTTGATTAAATCATTCTAAATTTAAGTAGATGAAAGATTTGAGGAAAAACTCAAAATGACAAGAAAAAGCAAATTATAACATAGATAGAGCGTAGGCGACGTCCTATATTATGTAGAATGTAAGACCATTACTATGAATGGCTAAAATATTCTGACAGAAGAGAAGAAATTTGTCGACATGGAAGTAGACGATTGCACAAGTGCGGAGGTGCAGTTTTTGTCTAAAATACGACATGAGCTCCGTCCATTATAGACTTAGCCTAAACATATCATACATGATTAAGTAACATTGAGATACATTAAGTCGTGTAATGATTTACTACAAAAACTATGGAACGTATAAAAATACAGCGCAGTCCAGTAAAAGTATGATAGCATTCCAGGGCTTCGATTTACAAGAGTCGAGCAATGATTTAAAAGTGTAAATGGTTGTAGATTAATATCTTATTTGACAAGCATAACTTCTGACTGTTGTATCTATAAATCTTTTAGCTACTTTGTAAAACAGTATTGCAGTAAGTAAAATAGAGATGAATGTTGGAATATGATTTTCTGCTAGGAGTTTTTAAAACTGTTGCTTTTCTATTTCATATGTGGTGGCAATCCGAGTCTTCATTATCAAAATGAATAATTTGATACTTCAGCATAAACAACAAATAGACACTCGTTACAAAGGGCAAATATCTTATCATGTTAACGTGCTTTTACTGCAGTGGGGAAATGCAACAAATAGTACTTCTTGTACAAAAGATAGCTGATGAGAAATTAAACTTAACTATTTTGAAACAAAATAAAAGAATAATCCAAAAATAAATTGTTGGTCAGCATGTAACGATGAATAATTCAAAGTTATATAAGCACATGTGCATTGGTCCATTACTATTTATTACCACAAGTCGTAACAGTACGGTTTCACTATCTCTAACCTTATCAATTTTTTATGTAGACACTGTCTTTCAAGCTTACACCTCCATTAAAAGGCTTTGTATTTACTTTGTTTGAACAATTTGAGTAGTTTGACTTACAATATCCATGATTTTATCATCAGATTATCAAGTTTATATGTATTCATATTTCATACTAGTTTAGTATATTTTAAATGCAAATCATTCATGATATTGTCATGATTAAACTATATTTTAAGCAGTATAATATAAATATTCGATATTTAAAATAGTATGCGGTATACATTGTTTCACCACACATAATGATCGATTCTATTTTATGTATTTATCTTGTTTGCATGCCTTGGAAATCGTTTAAGATTTAATACGAAAGCTATTGAATCGTTTTAATAGAGGTTATAACAGTCCGCCCCTTTTCCCAGTCGCCATGTGTTTCTATTATAAAATCGTACCTTATACTCTCATCATTATCCATAAGACATCAATATGGAAATATTTTACTGTCACAATTAACCCTCTAAAACAAATCAAAAGATTCCACCTCTTACGTACAGGATCGAGTTGACCCCGTTAAGGGCTTTATAACCAAATGTAAGGAACATTCTACATAACCAACATTTGCAAATTATCATTTAAAGTACAGGATGTATATTGTAAACCGAACGTCTGTCGATTTAAGTTTTTGTTCGGATTACCGCACAATTGACCCAAAATTACTCGGAGATGTTATCACACATACTAAAAAACTGATTCAAATGTCAATAAACCATTTATCTTGTCATATTGTCTGTAATCCTGTAACTAGCAATTTAATCAAATATCAACGAGCCGCTTTGTGATCAAACGTGCCATCTTTATACCATTTGAGATAATTTCGTTTCAGATGATTAGAGGTGTTTAAAACTAATGACCCCCATTTACTATACCCAGAATCTTTTTACACCTTTCTAAGCACAAAAACATACATTATACCGTCCGTAAATCCATCTTCAATCTTTTTTTCCGTTACAAGTCTCAATAAAAATAAACCTGTTTGGATTTAATTTCTCTAACTTAAGAATCGAGATGAATCAGGTAATATTTTCTCTATAAATATGCTAACTACTGTATTTCATATCAGATGGCCCTTCTACAAAGATACACTTGCATCATAACTGCAGTATGCTTTTACTTTTTTTTATTTTGTATAACCTAATAGTAAAGCGTCTTATATCATTCCAGGAAACAAGCAGTCAAAATATCTACTACAGACTTATTACTGTTACTGTATGTCTTGTAATAATTTGATAGTTTCAAAGACTCACTTATGACAAGTTAATTCAATACAACTACATTTCATCTCCAACCCCAGTGAAATGAAATGTTGACACAAACCGAAGGAATGTATTTAATGAGAAAGGATATAGTGAACATGTTAAAGAGACAACAACCCCACCCGGACAAAATGTCAGTTCAAAACCACTGATGGGGCTTGAATGAATGATAATGTTACCCTCGCACAACAGAGCAGACTGCAGCTGCCCCTCCAAAAAATATACACATGTACAGCGAAATAGTTGCCCCCATACACTCCAGTAATATAAAATTAAACTGAGAGTATAAAAAGGTTATAATACATACAGAGGTAAGAAATTCTTAACTTGAGTTTGGCACAAAATTGCAGCTGGGTATGAGTACTTTGGCGTGATAAGAAACCCTCCTTTTTTTAATCAGGCCACTGTGGAAAAACATTACACAATTGAACACACTCCTGGAAACGAAACATTTTGAAAAGGTCTGAGTCCTTTGTTAAAACAGAAATAAATAGCCGAAACTGTTTAGTTAACTTGTTGGGTGAGTTTTGGGCTTTCCGTGCTTTGTGAAGAATATTACCATAAAATATAGGGTGAGAGATAGCCGCATGTAGTATTCGATTACAAGTACATCTGTACTTACCAGTTAGGCATTCCATCAATTCGAATTCCGTCTTTTCTAATGTTTGTTTTGTTTTATTTAACTTTAGATCTAATGCACTGTAATTTGATTGTAACTGAGTATATGCCTGTTCTGATTTTGATAGCTTCCATTTGTAATATCCAAGTTCCTCTTTCAAATTAGACTCGGATCTGACAACCGTGTATAGTTGGTTTTCAAGGTCAAAGATCTTCGCATCTGTAGTATTGAACCTAATTTGTAACTCATTGAAGTTTTCCGTAGTGTGTTTCACCTTATTTTTTAATATATATCTTTCTTGTTCTAGTATGGCAACTTTATGTTCGGCTATCAACAGTTTTTCTCCCTGATCTGAAAGTTCTTCCTGAGATTTAGCAAAAATTGTTGTAGTTTCATTTAACTTCCTCTCTGTTTCCAACAGTTGAGAAGTTCTTTTATTTAAACGTTTTCGTAAACTTGAAAATTCGTCATACAGTTTTTTCATTAATCCTGTCTCTGAGTAGTTGCTGCTGCCAAAGGGGACAACTCCTAACAAGATATTGTCATTTTCAGCACGTCTAGATGTAACCTGCATATTATTAGGGAGTGATTGCGGGATAGCCGATCGTAGCAACTTTTGGACTGATGTTTCTAGCTCTTCTATCCTGTTTTTATGCTTTTCCGTCACCGAGTGAAAGTCTCGCTGCATTTTCGTCATTTCTATATCATTTTGACCATAAGGATTAGGTCCGACGTTTCTTCTTGTAGTAGTTTGTGATTCACATTGAGGATTAGATTGAAATAATTTTATTTCATACGTACATTTCCCGTTTTGGAAAGAGCACTCTTCGGCACAAAATATGTTCAGAATAAATGGGAGTAAAATCAAAAGGTACGTTACACACATTGCTTGTAACCTAGCCATATCTCTTCTAAACCATAGAAAAATAGAATTCAGTATATTAAAATAATAAACTCCATACTCATTAGATAGACTCTTCTGGCAGAAAAGAAAAACAAACGACACTATGTGTTAGCATTGTATTCCAATCCTTTATACATTACATAATATCACATAAACAAAAATCGGCACATCAGTAATAATCCAAAGGAGAAGAAAAAACCGTGTCGTACCATTACAAGTGTGACAGTTAAAATCCAGATCATTAAGTAAAAGCCCAACTGTATCCGCACGCCCCAGTGAATTATGACAAATCTTACCTTACACTTAACTGACTGATGTAAAAACTGAAAAAGAGATCAGATAATCTATGATACTTTGATTGTAATAAAACAAAACTTGTCACCTGAAAGAAGATATTTTTCTCACCAAACTCTTCACTTACTTTAATCGCCTATGAAAAATCGTCTACCGTGTAATAGTTAAAGTTACGACGGTTATACACCTTTTAATTAAAGTGAAATATTTTATCTTCACGTGGAGATTCAAGGTTTCAACGTCCAATGGAAAAAGCTTAACAATCTGCATGCGTTCATAGAATACATCAAAAGCTCATATGTGGTTTACAAAAACTATCAGAATCATTGAACTGCCGAAAATAATAAACACTTTATTATTAAATCTCCTGAAAAAAAAACCAATACTTAACATTTATGATTTGTCTAAGGTGAATTGAAATGAATAGCACCTGTAACCACAAAGTGGCTTTTCCAGACTTGATAATTATCTTTACCATATTGCTATTGGTGTTCAATTATCAGGAAACTTTTTTCTCCATGCCTACAAAAGCAGGAGGCATTGAAGAATAAATTGCACTCAAGTGCAACATTTATAAATTACATTTCCTCTTGGCTAATTAACAAGGAGTATCATTCACCATTTGGATAAGCAAATGTCAAACTTAGAAAAACAAGCTAAGCTTAACATGAAAAACACTTAAACTAACATTAACCTTTACCCATTCAGAAAAGATACGTTCTGCAACTGTGATACAAAGTATGAAATATTATTCATTCTTACTGAGGGGAAATGACAAGACAAAAATAATTTCAGTTTATCATGTTGATGCTTATGAATATATGAAAGAAAACGCTGTAAATTTAGCTATATATTATTGTATTAGACAATTCCTTGCCTTTTTGTCATCATTACCGTAAACAGATTTCTGAATCATATATCTTATTATGTTAAAATTTTATCTAAATGCAGCAGCAAAGCATTTAAACATCTTTGATTTGTTTACTCCACTCGTTATCGCTGCAGGTTACATTTGTAAAAAGTTTCCAGAAAATACCGGAATGTAGAGATGGACAGAATAATTACTTAACTCGTTCAAAGCAACCAAATATCGATAAATACAATATTCAAATGAAGATATTCAGTATGTTCTTAATTTTGTATGTATATTATATTTGTAATGTTGAGGACTTGTTTTCAATGTACCAATATTACTTTATATGCCCTGCTACTCAAAGAACTGCTACAATCTTACTGTTAAGGTGCTTTTAAATCCGCAGTTCAGCAATTGTCCTAACAACATTTATCCGAAAAGAGCTTCAGATATACGACCCTTGTATTAGTCCTGTAATTCTAATTTTGTTTGTTTGTTTTAGTTTGTTTGTTTGTTTGTTTGTTTGTTTGCTTGGTTTTTTTTGTTTTGTAGATAAAAACGTACCATGAAAGTTATACCCTACAAAGAATTGAATATTAAAATTGTGAAGTAATTGTAGAGTTACTATAGATTTCTTTAACGGTACAATTGCAGAGTTATACTATCTCAAGTTTACAGTTTTATGACCAATACTATGTACTTAAAAGCCGAAACGGCATATCAGTATGCCCTATTTTTCCTCTCGTCCACATAAAATATGCCAGTGTTTATAGAAGAAAAAAAGTAGAGAACACTTGTTCCATCAAGGCTTTAGTTTGATTCCTTATCTCCGGTATATAATAAAAGACTTTTCCGATTAAACGCTGTTTTGACAGTTATATTCCTTTTATAGCTTTTTTCGATTGGAGTTTGTACATAGTATATTGTTTATTTGATATTTGCATTATTGCCATTCTAACCTTCTTGCTCCTTTGCTGTATAAACGCAGTCGTCCATACTCATTTAAACCTAGTATATTTCTTTATATCGTTCAAGTTTGCAAAACATATTTCACATCTTATTTGGCATTACAAAAAGGAAAGATTGTTGGATTCTTTACATGTGAAAGTTTCAACAGTTTATCTCCATTAAGTATGACTTAATTGAATGTATAACTAAGTTATAAACAAACCCTCTATCAGCTACTTGTGATAAACATTCATAAAATTTCATAAAATTTCAAATATGTTTGTATTTTAATTAAATACATGAAGACATTAAAGATATATGCACTTCTAAGAAGCAAGTTCTCCATGTGATCGTAAATCAAGTTTAAGCATTGTATGAATGAATCAGATGGTGCTCCCTATGTTGTCAGGTCTGGAATTCATTGCTTCCATAACAGAGTATATATCCTTTCTCACAGTATGATTAAAATAAATCGACACTAAACTTATTTTTGGGGCCAATAAATACAATAATTAACCATAAATCAATTTAACAAAACAGGCATGATGCCCTGGGAAATTTTAGCTCATCAAGCAGTTCACAGTGCATAGATCTGCTCATTGACCTCATTAGCATTTAGCCTTTTTCAACATTGCTCATTTTTAATTATGAATGATTTTTGTCTTAATAAATTACTGTTTATATTATAATTAGTTTCCTACATTGACATCGTGTTTTATATTAAAATATGTTTTTATCCTTCTGAAAGTTTAACATTGTTTCATGTCGGTTCAATAATGATAGAAATGATCCAGTGTTATGATGTTATATGGGTCTGTTTAACATTGTTTCATGTCGGTTCAATAATGATAGAAATGATCCAGTGTTATGATGTTATATGGGTCTGTTTAACATTGTTTCATGTCGGTTCAATAATGATAGAAATGATCCAGTGTTATGATGTTATATGGGTCAGTTTAACATTGTTTCATGTCGGTTCAATAATGATAGAAATGATCCAGTGTTATGATGTTATATGGGTCAGTTTAACATTTTTTCATGTCGGTTCAATAATGATAGAAATGATCCAGTGTTATGATGTTATATGGGTCAGTTTAACATTGTTTCATGTCGGTTCAATAATGATAGAAATGATCCAGTGTTATGATGTTATATGGGTCTGTTTAACATTGTTTCATGTCGGTTCAATAATGATAGAAATGATCCAGTGTTATGATGTTATATGGGTCTGTTTTAACATTGTTTCATGTCGGTTCAATAATGATAGAAATGATCCAGTGTTATGATGTTATATGGGTCTGTTTAACATTGTTTCATGTCGGTTCAATAATGATAGAAATGATCCAGTGTTATGATGTTATATGGGTCTGTTTAACATTGTTTCATGTCGGTTCAATAATGATAGAAATGATCCAGTGTTATGATGTTATATGGGTCTGTTTAACATTGTTTCATGTCGGTTCAATAATGATAGAAATGATCCAGTGTTATGATGTTATATGGGTCAGTTTAACATTGTTTCATGTCGGTTCAATAATGATAGAAATGATCCAGTGTTATGATGTTATATGGGTCTGTTTTTTTTTATAAAGGATTGATTGGATTTTTTTTAAAGAGACACAATAGAGACACAAAAGAGACACAATAATACATTTAATAAATGGCCATGAAAAGTGTTTAATTAACTTTTGTACAAGAAGCAGAATACCTTACAGAAACTAACTTTGTTTAAACATCCTGTCTAGTTCATAATGTCAATTTTCCTTTATAAAACGTAAGATTTGTTTATGTTTCAATTTATAAATTAAAACCTCGTAATTTATAGTAGTCAAATTGATGAATAATCTTTTTAGTCCATAGGCAACATACTGAAAGCCAACATCCACCAATGATTATATGAAAACAAATTTTGTTTTCTTCTAATATGTAAAAGAAACTTATAACTCCTCTTATTTTTATTTGAAAAAAAGTTCGTCTTTTAAAACCGTCTATGATCACCACGATGAAGAAATACAAATAAATGGTTATGAAAGTAGTGAAAAGGGTACTTTGCATTATCTTTTGCTTTTCATAAATACTTATTTCATGTATTGCATGTAAGACGAATCGTATTAATGTTCGTACACTTTGGTTATTGGTATTAGTCTTGATGGAAGAATCCTATTTTATTACATAGCTTCTGTATTATTATAGAAGAGTACTTCATCAATTTCGACGGATATGTATGATGAATTTTGCCTCAAATCATTACCAGGTCAGTTTGATGGATAATTGTATCAAAACGGTTATATAACATAAGAATTATTACATATTACTATGTCTTCCCTACTGGGTGATAAGTGCATTATTTCATATATTTATAACCTGGTAATTCCTCAAGAACAGGTGCGCTACATTTATTCGTTTTATTTGATGCAAGGTTATTCTTAAGTGACATTTGCACACGACGACGTATCTGATCTTATTTTTGTGGGGTTCATGCAAGTCATTTATATTTGCCTATACCAAATGTAATCAAGGGAACCAAAGTTATAGCGGTAATCAAAAGAATGTAATCCAGGGACAAAGACCAGACATGGAAAACAGACATACACAACAAAGAACATAAAGTAACTAAAATCATACATACAAAGTAAAAAAAGTAAATGAGCAACTCGGACTCCACTAAAAACTGGGAGCATGGACCTGGTGCACCGGTAGGGTAAATATATATTGTAATACCATGACATTGAATGCTGTTGCAGATAAAAATATGTTTTGTTTTGAGTTTGGTTTTAAATTTATTAATTGCTTCTGTGATTCTGAATTGAATGTAGTCTGGGAGATGTAATATGTTTTAGGTTCATCTGAAAATGAATGAGGTGTGTGGAAGAAAGGACCTTCGGAAATCGGCTTGAGGTTTAAGTATCCATACTTTTACCAACATGCTTGGAGTTTAGACCTTCCCACTTGTATTTAGTTGATATTGTAATTGTCTAGCTGCTCAACATAAAATCCAATACAAAGTTGCAGAAGTTAGTGGTGCCGATAAACAAGGCCGTAGACATATTTTTAATACTTCAGGATAGCTACTGACTTTTGAATTAATCCACCAATCTGTAAAAAATGAAATTGACTTTCAAATTTGGGATATCTCAAATCTTATTTATTTACTTTATGTTCTTTGTTGTGTAAGTCTGTTTTCCATGTCTGGTCTTTGACCCTGGATTACATTCTTTTGATTACCCTATAACCTTGGTTCCCTTGATTACTCTTTCTAAAGATTTGTAATAAAACCGTCTAAGTTAGGAGTTGATTATCAATGACAAACCATTTGGTTTCATATATTTATTAAGGTTCTATAGAAATAAACACTACAAAATACAACATATCTTTAGTATCACATAATTCATAGTCATATTTAAACTACATGTAATACAAGTAATGAATACCAGTTATAATATAGTACACTAAACCAAATAGATAAAATGCTGTATTTAACTTTTAATGGTGCTAATTCAAAATTCAATCAGCATGAATGAATTACATCCATAAACTTCCATTAATCTTCACCATATTTAATGTGTATTCAGTGTATGAATTCTATACTATTCTTACCAATTTGTGGAATTAAGTTAAAAGAAAACATCCAATCATTCCATCAGACCAGACTTGTATAAAGGTACTCTGAAATTTGTAGCAATCAAAGTAATAGGAAAACAAGCAATTGATCCCATAATTACTATTTGTAAATATCATATATAGATTAAATATATCTTAACAGTATGAATTATATATTGAGTATGCAAATCAGAATCTAAATACAATTGTCTATGTTTATGTGACTTTAACATATAAATACACCCATAACTGTAAAGGTACCAGTATCGTATTGCATATCCCTGAGCAGGTGTACGTCAAAACATGGATGCTATAAAAATATAGTGCATTTTCTTTTTGCCTCTCTACAAACTAATATTTTGTCAAAAGATATGAACAATGACTTATAAAATAGAGCAAACATCACACTGTAAGATGAAGAACTTTTTTAAAAGAAAATCTAACATAATATCATAAAAATGTTCCACTGAAAAGGTTGGTTTGGTGAGTGCAAAACGAAAGTGAAAGTAGGGAAAATGGCTATTTATAGTTCGAGACTACTTTTCTGTCCGATCTTCGTGGACTCACCCTATTTTCTTTGCGGGAAATTATTTTTTCACATGTCCTTAGAAATGCTACATAAGTGAAAGTTTTATTGAATCAATTTACATATTTTTTTAAAAATCCTAAAAATATGCACTTCACTATAGAAGTCTATGGGAAAATTAATACGATACTGAGACCTAGTAAGCCAGTTTTTCAAGTAAAGTTGGATATTCAGCAAGTGGTCTTTACCAGCTGAACAAGTAGTACCCCAATGCAGGTAACACTTTTAAGATGAATTAGCCAACTTTTGAACCTGATTTTTTATGGTAGCTCTGGTTTTTTGCATTTATGGTTAATCTTTACCAAATTTGGAAATGCATTTTGTTTTCATGAATTTGTATAATATCAGTTCAATAAAATTATTATCTTGACTGTTTATGATGAGCATATATATATTCATGTAACCTAAAGCAAGTAATACTCCTGCATAAAGGATAGTTTTCAAGTTACAACACATTTTTAAGTATGTGGTTAGGACTTGAAAAAAGTCATTTTCCATACATTGCCTCTTATATATGAAAAAATGAATATTTTTCTTATTTTTTGTTTTTCTTTCAAATAAATAACTAAAGTGAGTTGCCATATAACTGTGTGGTTGATTTAAACACAGAAATGTCACAAAGTCAACAGCCAATTTTTCAGTGGACTTTTTATAGTGGTTCAAATGGACAGATTCTAATGCGGCAAGAAAAATAAAGGTGTTTTTTCATATAAAAACTGAATTTTTTCAAAAAGTATCTAAAGCAGACAGTTGTTATTATAATATTTATACCACAAAACTATTTTTCTTGCATCATAGCTATCTGTTTTAAAGAAAAAGTCCTTTTCCTGTCATATTGAGGTCCTTTTGTATCTGCCTGGGGTACCAAAATGGCTTAAAATCTGTATTTTCTGCATATGAAAAGCTATATTTTTTTAAAACTATGATATTGGTATAATTTTTTTTGGATTTATTATAATTGAAATGACCATATCTATAGTTTAAAACAGTTGGTTGTACCAGTCATTATACTTTACTTTAAACAAGAGGCTCCCTTGAGTTAAAGACAAAAAAGGAGGTTCGAATATTAATATTTCCATATATGGAAGTCACAAGTGGGGATTAAATAATGATTTGGAACTCATAGTACAGCTCATGTATCTACCATGTCAGAATAAACCACAAATTTGCTTAGCTTGACTAATACAGCAGCTTTTTATCAAACGTAATATTTTCTGGCTAACACTGAGATATTAGTCTCATGCCTGGAATAGGGTACCTATATAAAAATTTTAATAGAAAACTCATGTTTATAGCAGGGCAATGATGTTCTGAATTTTCAGTATGAAAATGAATACTCTAGCAGAAAAACAACAACTTTTATGATTACATTGAAATGTTTATTAGTAATAGGTACCAGTATCGTATTGCATATCCCTGAGCAGGTGTACGTCAAAACATGGATGCTATAAAAATATAGTGCATTTTCTTTTTGCCTCTCTACAAACTAATATTTTGTCAAAAGATATGAACAATGACTTATAAAATAGAGCAAACATCACACTGTAAGATGAAGAACTTTTTTAAAAGAAAATCTAACATAATATCATAAAAATGTTCCACTGAAAAGGTTGGTTTGGTGAGTGCAAAACGAAAGTGAAAGTAGGGAAAATGGCTATTTATAGTTCGAGACTACTTTTCTGTCCGATCTTCGTGGACTCACCCTATTTTCTTTGCGGGAAATTATTTTTTCACATGTCCTTAGAAATGCTACATAAGTGAAAGTTTTATTGAATCAATTTACATATTTTTTTTAAAAATCCTAAAAATATGCACTTCACTATAGAAGTCTATGGGAAAATTAATACGATACTGAGACCTAAAGCTCAGGGTCACTTTCTCCTCACTATTAGAATCACTATTACATCTATAATTCTACATACAAACTACAGATTTTTACCATTATTTATCCACAGAATCACAAACTATATTTTTCGTAACATAGAATACAGGCGAAAGGACATACTCACCTATACATTAAAGTAAAACCATAGCATTCACCTCAATTCAAGTAGAATAACAACCAGGTGAAGGAATTCCTACAAATCCAAAAATGCACTGTAATAAAAAAAAAACTTTATTGTGTTAAGTGCAAACTTACTAATAAATTCTAAGTCGGAAATTCTGTTACAACATATACTAATCATACATTACAGTCTGAGTTTCAAAAATGTCCATTAACTATTTCAAATCTCAGTGAGAACTGACCAATCAGAACCAATCGTAGAAAATTACCAAGGTGTGACATTTACTTCCAACCCATACGAATTTAGCATCGACTAACAAAACCAAATGATATACTGAACATGTATAGATTAGAGGATGTTAATATCATAAAGAATTTGTACAATAATACACTATGCAATACAATAGTAAAATATAAAACATATCAAAGATATACCCTGTCACACTAATTATAAGGGATATTAACTCCTTTCAAAACAAAAACAAAAAAAAACATATACTCCAAGTCACCTCAGATTGTTTGCGGTTTTTTGCGTTTATTTTTGTAATTACTCGACGGTTCCTTTCAAAAACTTTTATTTTATTCATGTCGTTCTGTACTACAATTCCCTTACAATTATTTTTCGTTCTTACCTCCGAGATTGAAAAAATTCAAAATTCATTTTTCCTACGAGAATTTTGCACTGAATGTATTGTCGAGTAATTACAAAAATAAACGCACAAGACCGCAAACAATCTCAGGTGACTTGGAGTATAGTACGAACTATGGCTATATGAATACGACTTTAATAACATTGTAGAATTGTTTTCATAATTTCATACGTTTATTCATGCGCAAATATTGATGTTCAATTTAGATCTGAAGAGTGTGCTGCGACGTTCACAAAACATTCCAAAGTACAGTATTATTGTCTAATTGCATTGTATCGTGAGGGAAATTGTATTTACCATAGCGTTTGTAATTATGGCTATTTTTCAAATACTTGTATTTCTAGTCTTCGATATTGATAGCCAGTTATTATTCAACATCATCCAGACTCTGTACATTGAACCATTATTAACCAGCGTTTACCTGAATTATTAAACTTATCAACAGACAAGATAAAATCAAAATAGAACCGAACGTACAGGCCTCACTTAACACATAAGAACGCTGGAGATTACTCGGGTAGGGAAAGCATAATTGTTCCTAAAAATGATCATTTTTTAATCGTATATGAATAAAACTAGATGGAAATGCTGTGACAAAAGAAACAAAAAAGATTAGAGTTGGTATCTCTAAAATGTTAACCGTCGGAAAGACAGCGCAAAGTATTACATGTTTCAAAAAGCTGTGGAGCTTCGTAAACTTCTACGATGACGAATGCAACAAACCATGCGATATTTATAGAATGATCAAGAAGGATCTCGAGTAATTTATCACAGACGGCGATGTAACTATATTAAATGTCACTTATCACTCTTAGCAGATAGTAGCACTAGGTGTCATTAGTTTTCCTCTTTGATTATGTTACTTCTGTATGAAAGGAATTTGGAATTAATTGTACCTGTAGTGTTTATGTTGTTTTTTTTTTCGACGCAGTCGGAATAGCTTCGCATTTTACCCTTTGACCTTAAGGACGCTCTTCTATGGAAACGCAAGTCACCTGATCGCAGTTCATTTCCCAATTGGCCGAATACTGATAACTTAGTGGTGTTCGAAGAATCTGTATCGAAATTTGTAAATGCGTTCGAAAAAAAACTTTATCGGAACCTAAAAAATTGCATGCCATGTGTTATTTTCTTAAAAGAAATGAAGAAACTTAGAAGTAAAAAAGAACAAAATTTTACTGCGTCGGCTATCTTTTTTTTTTAAAGATAGTACTTGTTTCTTTTTCTATCTAAACAAGTGTGGACACAGACTGGTATTGCCCGAAGAGCAAATTTGAACATATATACGTTTTGTCTTGAACGTGTTTGCATTGTCCTGAAAACTTCTCCATTTATTGATATCAATAATTGAATTATGCACATGTTGATAAATATCCTTTAACATGTGTTACTAAAGATAGAAATGGGGAACAAATTCCACTATGTATTGTCATAAGACAAATCATATACATATTACAATGCTTCTTCCTTGAAGGTGGCTGTACAGATAACATTCGAAATTCTTATGAAACAAAATTACAATACCGGTATATGAAGGACTTTAAGGCTAAAGCCATCGACACTGAAGTTAACACTTCAAAGTTAATATTTCAACTAAATCTTGTATCAAACAATTATAATCAACTTCTAAATAGTTATATACATTTGTAGCCTGAAAAATGTTTTCGTGGACAAACACTGTATAGGACATCAAGAGGCACTGCCAGTATCGTTTGGTTTCAGAACCAACGTAAGGTGTATGTACATTCAGCATTTCAAAACACTATCGTTGACTTTTCTTTAGAATCTCTATTTCATCAAATCCTGTAAATCTTCACAATTTAATAAAACCTTAGTTATTTTTTACGCGTGTAGTATTAATGTCTTGATACTAAATAAAACCCTAATCCTTTTAACAGAAAATTGATTCATCCATATTTGTCTATCTGCAAATATAAGAAAAAGGGTTGACATTTATTTTTAATACTTTACAAAAATAATCAAAAATGTTGTTCTTTTTTAACATACATGTAGTTGTATATCAATGCCTGCATTTGTTGATTGAGTGCATGGTGTTACTCTACATCTATAATTATATACAGTAAATCTAACTGTGTAATTCAAAATCAATGTCTATTGAATATTCTAAGGAAAACATCATCTAACATCACTATGGCTATAAAAAAAATTTTAAAGAACATTGCATGTGCAATTTATTTTAACTTGCATCCACATATGTGTACAATATCATAATAAAATGAGCTCAGAAAAGGAGATTATAATTACAACCTCATTTCAATTCCCTAAACTATTTCTCCACTTATTATGCTAAAGCTCAAATGTTTACTATTCTCAATGGGGAAATAATACTGAGGGAGAATCTTGAGTAATACAAATACATGCACATATATACAGAAACCTAAAAAATAATCAAAGGTTTGTCAAGTTAAGATTTTGTTCGTGTTCATGCATGTATTAAAGTGTTTTGATTTCAAAAGTCAGTTAACCGGGTTATCTTTAATGTACTTTTGTACTTGTATAAAACATACTTAATTTAATAAATATAGACTTGACGGACCCGTCGTACTTGTACAGTTCATAATTTATTTACACACAATAACATGTACATAAAGTCATAATGTGACGTTTTCTATAAATAGGAATTTAACAAAAAATTAAAAACAAAGTAAACTTTAAGTATTAAAAAATATTTTATGTGGTACACATCTTAAAAAAGAGTAATATTTACTTGTACAATGTTTAAGTATGGAGGTGATTAAAATTATATTTTTATGTACATGTACAAACTTTACTTTATATGCACGAAGTCATAGACAAAAAATGGTTAAGTTAAAAATCATATTAAGAGTTGTCAGAACATGCTGTCTGACATATACATATATTACAAAACTAAACAGCGTTAGAGCTAGCTCCTCGGTAATGTACTTACATGTACACAGTACTTTTATGTGCACATAACCTCTATATGTATGATGTAGAGTCTCCGAAACTTCATGTTACAGTAATGGGCAGCTACTTGTACTTCCGCAACTTAACATATTCCTCAATGCCATGTATTTTGCAACAAAACGTCGGAAAGAAACACATGATATACATGTACATGTATGCAACATGAACTATTAAAAGATATGTAAAAGAAAGGTCCTATTTAACCTCGATACCCCAAGTTTTTTTCTCCAGCAAAATGTGAAGAAATATGGACCATATTCAACTTGTTAATTATTAATAAAATGCAATTTGAAGAATTTATACCTACCTCCTGGACTGCTTTATGAGCATTTTTAGACTACTACTGCATTATAAGAGGTTGGAATTCCGTTCCTCCATACCCCATCCCAAGTCAGACAACCTCTAGCAATGCTGAAGTAATAAATAGACCATCCGTTTAGACCTAAAATTGTTACCGATTACACACCGACCCTTCTTCAGACTCATTACCCAAAAGTTTGTATTTGTGATATTATAAAAAAAAAATAATTAAAAAGTCTGCCGATTGTCTTTCAGAAAAAAGAAGAAAATACAGCCAAAGATGTTTTTTTCTATCCTAGACGGAAAAACAAAGTTAGAAATACTGGTTGTTTATATTTAGAATCGATCGTAAACACACATGACGTGAGTGTGCTCTTGGTCGTGGAATATCCCTTTTGGGATTTGGCACTTCAGATATTTTTTTTTGTTTTGGCCACCGCCATCAAACCAAAAAATGTTTCAAGAGCCGAATCCCAAAAAAGATTTTGCCGTGGACTAAGTCTAAAATTATCAGTTGTTTTGTCTTAATTTGCATGTTTGGTTTTCATTGAATTCTGAGTTTGGTGTCACTATAATGACTTATTTCATTTCAAAAGTTTGAAATAAAAAAATCCCTACCTACTGACCCTACAAAATTTCTGAATGGTGATCGGAGACATAACTTTATTTTCTTCGGCCTTGAATATTTCTTATCAACTGACTGGCATGTACCAATAAGTTGACTTACCTATCTGTCTTACATGCACTTTATCCCGAAAAGTATTTTGCTGGGTCAAAGATTCTGCTGTATACTGTACAATATAAACGTGCAGATCACAAATTGGATCACCAGGTCACGGATCGACATAAAATCACCTGAAAATGCATTTACTGAATTGAAAGAATGAACGTGGTCACATGACTACTGTATAATTTCCCCGAATACTCCATGACCCATATTCACGGGTAATACCATATGACTATGCCCGGGGACTGTGTAAACGCTTCGATGCTTTACACCGTCCGTGAAAGACCCCAAATAATAACCATAAGTATAGTCAGCTGATAGTCAGCGTCTCTCATATTGTGCAAATGATTGGTTTAAACTGTTTTACGAAAGTTTTTTGTTAGATTTTAGTGGTTTACATCCACAAAGACAGTCAAATTATCAACTCAATTATCTGCTAGAAGCAACGATGTTCTAGCTTTATAATGCACGAAATGAAAGGTGTAACGGATATACGGAAAGTGCTATCGTTTTCAATTTTATTGTTATGGTGTTATATAACTAATTGTCGTTTTCTATCCAATATCAAAGGACTTGGTCATTTTCTACTCTTTGGAATAAGCTCTACAATAATAGCTTCTTCATACAAATGATCAATTCTCCAATAACTTTATTTTAACAAAAGTTTAGGTAGCATAACTTAAAATCTTGCGTTTGCTTTCGTCAGATTCGTCTCAATCAATCTGCAATATAAGTACCTTCAGCAATCTGAATTATTTAAGATACGTTTGTGTTTGCGCTGCCCAATCTATATGACCTACAATGACTTCCATGTGGTAAAAGTATGAGAAACATAAAACTTTAGATCAATATGAACTCCGTAATTATAACACTCAATTCTCATAGGAGACCAGGAGCATATTACTGAAAACTTTTTTTGTTTTGTATTGTTGTGTTACCATTGCTTTGTTATGTTACACTATAGTTCCTCAGGGTGAACTCATATACACAATAAAAGATTTTGAAAATCATTACTTAACACTGCAAATGATCATACAGGTAACATAAACATTGCTTAGCAATTCACATGATCACTTTTAAAACCCTGTAAAGAACAGATTTACAACGTTTTTTTTTGTTTTTTTGTATTTTTTGTTTGTTTTTGTATTTTTGTTTTGTTTTTGTTTTTTGTTTTTTTTGTTTTTGTTTTTTGTTTTGTTTTTTGTTTTGTTTTTTGTTTTTTTGTTTTGTTTTGTTTTGTTTTTTTTTTTTGGGGGGGGGGGTTTAATCAACAACTTATTTGGTAGTTTAATTTTAAGTTGACAGGTTTATACAATGGGTAAAAAAAATAGTGCCCCCTTCTAGATATTAATTAACATTCATAGTAAATTTTGTTTAGTACAGCATTTCAAAAGTCCGTATGATCCTTAATGCACCTACCAAGTTTTTATTAAACAATTTAAAATTCGGTGGTCATAACCATTGAAATTATCTTGAAAAATTTTCTTTTCATTGTTTGATATAAGAGAAATCAGAAAACAAATAGACAGCGTTCTTATTTACTTGACTTTTTATGAGCGACTCGGCGGGTGTTTCTAGAAAAGCAGAGGACGCTTACCCTACCGGCGCACCTGGTCCATACTCCCAGTTTTTAGTGGAGTCCGAGTTGCTGATTTACTTTTGTTACTTTGTATGTATGATTTTAGTTACTTTATGTTCTTTGTTATGTATGTCTGTCTTCCATATCTGATATAAGATTTCCACTGATACACATTCCTCATATATCAATGCACTGCTCTTGAGATTTGGGGTGTCAGTTGTAGTTAACTCATCATACTTCAAAAGACGATTTTAACTAACTATCGCATTTGTTTGTGCAATTTGCTTAATTTTTTATCAACTTGTGATATTTTTTTGTGATTACATGCGTTTATTCAACGAATAATCAACCTAAAGATTCTGAATGATATGCCAAATTCTTCTTGTGTCAGCCAAGTATGTTGCTCTGGAACCTTCATCTGATTTCTTCCAGCTTTCATTTTTTCACTTGTCACTAAATTGTAGTCACTGTCTTTCACTTATAGTTTCTAGAACTTCCTTTTTCCCCTTTTATATTTTATTTTTAATTTTTTTTTGTTTTGTTTTGCTTTGTTTTATTTGTTTGTTTTTGTTTTGTTTTGTTTTGTTTGATTGATTGTTTGTTTTGTTTTTGTTTTTGTTTTGTTTTGTTTTTTTTTACATCATAGAACAGGTGATATATAAGCCTCCCTAAGTATTTTTGGAAGTCTTTTTCTGAGTGAATCAGAGGACTTCACACATTGAAGCATAAACTCATTTAATACTTGTTTATGATAGGCTTCAAGGGAGTTGACTATTGCTCTATTTCAAGTTTGAGCTTTGTTTTCATACTAAATAAAATCACCATACATTCATTTTTCGCCGAGAAAGTCTGACTTTTTAAAAAGCTATCAGAAGTATTCTTTTCTTATCGAATTATTGTATGATGTTGTTTCTAGTTTTGTATTTTCCCCCAGATAATCTGTGGTTCAATCAATGGTTGGTCATATCTCAAACTTTCCATTTATAGCAATCCTTAATACAAGGCTATGTGATTAACCTATGGTCATTAACCCCGATCTCTGTAAGGCTTGGAATGGGACGACTCAATCAGGGCCCAGTTTGTTAACTTGGTGGAATACGGAAATATATCATCAACCAATATCAGTAGGAATAAGGTCTAAATGGTTTATTGCGCCATAGTTCTAAGCCATAAGATTCCACTCTGATATTTACCATCTTTTGGAATGGTTAGTGCCAAATGGATCTAAAATAAACCATGTTTCGAATTCCCTCAAAACAGTAGTTAACAAGCTTAAATACTTTATTCCTACTTGTACACGCTGTCAAAGAACTGAAAATCAGGAACTGCAGAAAATTTCAAAAGGTAATAGGTATATCTTGTCTATATTTTTTCATAGAAAATTGAGAAAAAGACAAATGAATCAAAAGGATTTGATATTTCATTAAATAAACATAAAACAACATAACACTTAAATTGATTGTTCCTCATAATATGTAAATATGATATAAAAATAATTCTCTTATTACTGTCTAATATGCTAATGAGCACAAGTCTAGAACAATGAAGTCATAATGTTATAAAAATATTGAGATACACAATGTTACACATCAGTCAAAGTTATATAACCCTAAACAAAATAGAACATAATTCTCAAAACAAAGTTTATCGTTCATGACCATTATCACAAATGCGTATTATTGCGACATATAGTAGTAAAAATTGTTAGCTAACTGAAGACGGACAAAAAGATATAAAGACTTCTAAAAAGACGCCGAGAGTTTTTTGGTATTGTAGTGATTACTTTGTGTTACATGATTATGAAAAAGTAAATTGCAGAAACTTTTCCCGATCTTTCTATTAACCACTCAAATAATAAACGGCTAGATTGATATTTTTATAACGACTTGCGAAACATAACAAAGTAACACTGAGGTCGTCTAGGCCTCTAGGATTCCAAGCTGTTTCACTACAATATTGTTAAAATTCCATACCATAACATAGACTATACACAAAGGCTCCCAAAGGTATTGCAGAATAGATACTATACTCGTCTTTTCTATTTTCTCCCAACTATCCCCCTAAAAACAAATCAGTGATTTATATTTAGTTACGAACTTTTTCTATATTAGCAAACAAAGTATCATACTATCAAATATTTTCTCGATTGATATGTACTATTAAAAATCACTGATTTGTTTTAAGGGGGTTGTAGAGAAAAAAAAGGAGAGGTATAATGTACATTTTGCACGTATCGTGAAAGCTTCGTTTATCAGATTCTTAAGTTAGTTTTATTGGTTGTTATCATCTAATATGTATGAAGTTTTGTTTCCCAAACATTCATCATTTATTCAAATGATATTATTGTCTTCGGTGAACCTATATATTTTTTATATAAGGGGTAAGCGATTGGATTGAACAAAGTATTTTTGTCTGGTAGTTTGGTGTTTTGTAAGTGTGGTGTTTGTATGGTTTGTGTATATATAGAATGGTCATAGAATCGAATCACACCAATATTATCTAAATACACACATAATTGACGAAGTAGGCTATGTTTTTACTTCAATGTTAAAGGAGACATGACACAAAAAAAATATTTTTTCAATTCTTGGTTTGATTCATTACACCTAATATATAAATCATAAAAAACGCTCCTTGTAGTCATTTACGTCATTTAATTGAAGATATTTGCACTTTTTATATGATTTCTACAACCGAGAGTGAGAATATTGAAAAATTTGGGTTTCCAGCGAATATATACTTACAGTTGTATCAATTTAAACCATTTCAAAAAGAAAATGATAAACAATGACAGAAATATTTAACTATTACATGTATGAAGACTAGATTCTACAGAGACACGACACCACGTCTCTAGTTCATTATGTTCTGTCATGTTCGATTGAACTTTTTACCTAAAGTAAGTTAAATTCTTATTCTAAGATTTAAAATCTTCCGATCTCGATCTTCAATGATAATATATTGATTTCACCATTTTATTTACGGAACGTTATTCCTAACAAGTCAAGTGTACAATTCAGTACCCCGCTAGTACAGCTTTAGAAAAATGTGAACCTGTTTATTTTCAAAGGAAAACTATTGACCAAACTTTACGACAAACGTGATGACTTTCATTCAGAATTGTCAACTTTCCTTTCATCTGTGGCAACATCCCTTCAGCATCTGCGTATGGAGTGTTCATATCACAACTCATACGTTATGCCAGAGCTTGCCAAAACTACGCAGACTTTTTGGATCGGCTAGAACTCTAACAAATAGGCTTCTGGAGCAGGGTTATGTTGCTACAAGATTGAAGTCATCACTACAGACGTTTTATTGTCGTCATCATGAACTCGTGGATCGTTATGGTCACAGACCACCAATTCAACCAATGAGCATTTGGAACGTACGCAAAAATAGTCCTACGCAGAAATTACTCCTGTTCCTCATAGTGCTGTGAAAAAAGTTCTCATCTTATTTAAAAAAATTAAACAGTTTCTGAAAGGAAAAACATTTCTGTACATTTTATAGGTGCATTTTGCTTCTTGTGATGTGAAGCCTAATCTCCATAATGATTTTTAAATATACCCCTATCTTGTGAAAACACTGGGATTTCCCATGCTATTTATAGACCCTTCACTTCCGGTGACCAGTACTGCACTGCAAGTCTGCTAACCCCACATGCCATTCTGAGGATTGTGAGCTGACATATGTAGAATCATGCTGATATATAGTCCTCTGCAGGTTAAAGTTAAGGTAAAGTCCAGAGAAGCCATTGAATATTGTGAAATTAGCATAGAAGCCTATGGAAAGTGGAATTAGTGGTTTTTAGCCTTAAGATGAAGCCATGGCAAAATGAAAAGTTTCTTGAAATTGCTTTAAACTACTTGAAGATCTTGTTAGCTTTGCCATGAGAGGAATACACTACAAAAATCCTTCAAAATATGCATTTTTTTAAGTTATAGGTCCAAATTATGGAAAATTGGTCTTTTTGGCTGATTTTTATGTCCTATCTTGTAAAAAGTGTAGAAAATTTAGTAAAAATATCAAATATTAAACTTTGAGGGCTATATTTACCTAAATATGGTGGTAATAAGCACTTGAAATCAAGTTTTGTGTAGATTTGAGCAAAAATTAGGTTAGAAATGAGGAAAAACTCACTTTCATTACTGCGGTTAAGGCCATATCAGCATTCCCCTATGGCAACATGGAAAATCCATTATTGAGTATTTTTTTTGCTTTAGCTGCCCTTTACTGGTCATGTTTTAATGTGAAAACACTGTATTTACAAATTTAAAGCCAAATATATCACCTTTTGTGAAAATTTAAGGATTTAGGATTTTTGACATGTGATCAAGAAAAAAGGGGAGGCATGTCAGAAATAAATTTTTAAAAATAGACCAATTTCTCAGAATATGATTACTTTTAAAACTATTTCTTCATTAATATTGTTAAAAAACAAGTTGTGATTGATATTTTTTATTTGAAAAGTCAGAAAAAGTTCTTTGCAAATATTTAATGCATTTAAGTATGGTAGAATATTGTCACTTTTTTGCTCGCACAACTTGGTTACCCTATATTTAAAAATCAAATATTTAAAAAAGTGCTGGTCACATTTCACTGACACTTTGCAAATGCATTCAGTATGTGTGTAGGAAGATACATGTACAGTTATTTATTTTTTCTAAGACAAAAAGTGACTCTTTAGATGAAGCCATGGCAAAATGAAAAGTTTCTTGAAATTGCTTTAAACTACTTGAAGATCTTGTTAGCTTTGCCATGAGAGGAATACACTACAAAAATCCTTCAAAATATGCATTTTTTTAAGTTATAGGTCCAAATTATGGAAAATTGGTCTTTTTGGCTGATTTTTATGTCCTATCTTGTAAAAAGTGTAGAAAATTTAGTAAAAATATCAAATATTAAACTTTGAGGGCTATATTTACCTAAATATGGTGGTAATAAGCACTTGAAATCAAGTTTTGTGTAGATTTGAGCAAAAATTAGGTTAGAAATGAGGAAAAACTCACTTTCATTACTGCGGTTAAGGCCATATCAGCATTCCCCTATGGCAACATGGAAAATCCATTATTGAGTATTTTTTTTGCTTTAGCTGCCCTTTACTGGTCATGTTTTAATGTGAAAACACTGTATTTACAAATTTAAAGCCAAATATATCACCTTTTGTGAAAATTTAAGGATTTAGGATTTTTGACATGTGATCAAGAAAAAAGGGGAGGCATGTCAGAAATAAATTTTTAAAAATAGACCAATTTCTCAGAATATGATTACTTTTAAAACTATTTCTTCATTAATATTGTTAAAAAACAAGTTGTGATTGATATTTTTTATTTGAAAAGTCAGAAAAAGTTCTTTGCAAATATTTAATGCATTTAAGTATGGTAGAATATTGTCACTTTTTTGCTCGCACAACTTGGTTACCCTATATTTAAAAATCAAATATTTAAAAAAGTGCTGGTCACATTTCACTGACACTTTGCAAATGCATTCAGTATGTGTGTAGGAAGATACATGTACAGTTATTTATTTTTTCTAAGACAAAAAGTGACTCTTTAGGTTACAGACCACCAATTCAACCAATGAGCATTTGGAACGTGCGCAAAAATAGTCCTACGCAGAAATTACTCCTGTTCCTCATAGTGCTGTGAAAAAAGTTCTCATCTTATTTAAAAAAATTAAACAGTTTCTAAAAGGAAAAACATTTCTGTACATTTTATAGGTGCATTTTGCTTCTTGTGATGTGAAGCCTAATCTCCATAATGATTTTTAAATATACCCCTATCTTGTGAAAACACTGGGATTTCCCATGCTATTTATAGACCCTTCACTTCCGGTGACCAGTACTGCACTGCAAGTCTGCTAACCCCACATGCCATTCTGAGGATTGTGAGCTGACATATGTAGAATCATGCTGATATATAGTCCTCTGCAGGTTAAAGTTAAGGTAAAGTCCAGAGAAGCCATTGAATATTGTGAAATTAGCATAGAAGCCTATGGAAAGTGGAATTAGTGGTTTTTAGCCTTAAGATGAAGCCATGGCAAAATGAAAAGTTTCTTGAAATTGCTTTAAACTACTTGAAGATCTTGTTAGCTTTGCCATGAGAGGAATACACTACAAAAATCCTTCAAAATATGCATTTTTTTAAGTTATAGGTCCAAATTATGGAAAATTGGTCTTTTTGGCTGATTTTTATGTCCTATCTTGTAAAAAGTGTAGAAAATTTAGTAAAAATATCAAATATTAAACTTTGAGGGCTATATTTACCTAAATATGGTGGTAATAAGCACTTGAAATCAAGTTTTGTGTAGATTTGAGCAAAAATTAGGTTAGAAATGAGGAAAAACTCACTTTCATTACTGCGGTTAAGGCCATATCAGCATTCCCCTATGGCAACATGGAAAATCCATTATTGAGTATTTTTTTTGCTTTAGCTGCCCTTTACTGGTCATGTTTTAATGTGAAAACACTGTATTTACAAATTTAAAGCCAAATATATCACCTTTTGTGAAAATTTAAGGATTTAGGATTTTTGACATGTGATCAAGAAAAAAGGGGAGGCATGTCAGAAATAAATTTTTAAAAATAGACCAATTTCTCAGAATATGATTACTTTTAAAACTATTTCTTCATTAATATTGTTAAAAAACAAGTTGTGATTGATATTTTTTATTTGAAAAGTCAGAAAAAGTTCTTTGCAAATATTTAATGCATTTAAGTATGGTAGAATATTGTCACTTTTTTGCTCGCACAACTTGGTTACCCTATATTTAAAAATCAAATATTTAAAAAAGTGCTGGTCACATTTCACTGACACTTTGCAAATGCATTCAGTATGTGTGTAGGAAGATACATGTACAGTTATTTATTTTTTCTAAGACAAAAAGTGACTCTTTAGGTTACAGACCACCAATTCAACCAATGAGCATTTGGAACGTGCGCAAAAATAGTCCTACGCAGAAATTACTCCTGTTCCTCATAGTGCTGTGAAAAAAGTTCTCATCTTATTTAAAAAAATTAAACAGTTTCTAAAAGGAAAAACATTTCTGTACATTTTATAGGTGCATTTTGCTTCTTGTGATGTGAAGCCTAATCTCCATAATGATTTTTAAATATACCCCTATCTTGTGAAAACACTGGGATTTCCCATGCTATTTATAGACCCTTCACTTCCGGTGACCAGTACTGCACTGCAAGTCTGCTAACCCCACATGCCATTCTGAGGATTGTGAGCTGACATATGTAGAATCATGCTGATATATAGTCCTCTGCAGGTTAAAGTTAAGGTAAAGTCCAGAGAAGCCATTGAATATTGTGAAATTAGCATAGAAGCCTATGGAAAGTGGAATTAGTGGTTTTTAGCCTTAAGATGAAGCCATGGCAAAATGAAAAGTTTCTTGAAATTGCTTTAAACTACTTGAAGATCTTGTTAGCTTTGCCATGAGAGGAATACACTACAAAAATCCTTCAAAATATGCATTTTTTTAAGTTATAGGTCCAAATTATGGAAAATTGGTCTTTTTGGCTGATTTTTATGTCCTATCTTGTAAAAAGTGTAGAAAATTTAGTAAAAATATCAAATATTAAACTTTGAGGGCTATATTTACCTAAATATGGTGGTAATAAGCACTTGAAATCAAGTTTTGTGTAGATTTGAGCAAAAATTAGGTTAGAAATGAGGAAAAACTCACTTTCATTACTGCGGTTAAGGCCATATCAGCATTCCCCTATGGCAACATGGAAAATCCATTATTGAGTATTTTTTTTGCTTTAGCTGCCCTTTACTGGTCATGTTTTAATGTGAAAACACTGTATTTACAAATTTAAAGCCAAATATATCACCTTTTGTGAAAATTTAAGGATTTAGGATTTTTGACATGTGATCAAGAAAAAAGGGGAGGCATGTCAGAAATAAATTTTTAAAAATAGACCAATTTCTCAGAATATGATTACTTTTAAAACTATTTCTTCATTAATATTGTTAAAAAACAAGTTGTGATTGATATTTTTTATTTGAAAAGTCAGAAAAAGTTCTTTGCAAATATTTAATGCATTTAAGTATGGTAGAATATTGTCACTTTTTTGCTCGCACAACTTGGTTACCCTATATTTAAAAATCAAATATTTAAAAAAGTGCTGGTCACATTTCACTGACACTTTGCAAATGCATTCAGTATGTGTGTAGGAAGATACATGTACAGTTATTTATTTTTTCTAAGACAAAAAGTGACTCTTTAGGTTACAGACCACCAATTCAACCAATGAGCATTTGGAACGTGCGCAAAAATAGTCCTACGCAGAAATTACTCCTGTTCCTCATAGTGCTGTGAAAAAAGTTCTCATCTTATTTAAAAAAATTAAACAGTTTCTGAAAGGAAAAACATTTCTGTACATTTTATAGGTGCATTTTGCTTCTTGTGATGTGAAGCCTAATCTCCATAATGATTTTTAAATATACCCCTATCTTGTGAAAACACTGGGATTTCCCATGCTATTTATAGACCCTTCACTTCCGGTGACCAGTACTGCACTGCAAGTCTGCTAACCCCACATGCCATTCTGAGGATTGTGAGCTGACATATGTAGAATCATGCTGATATATAGTCCTCTGCAGGTTAAAGTTAAGGTAAAGTCCAGAGAAGCCATTGAATATTGTGAAATTAGCATAGAAGCCTATGGAAAGTGGAATTAGTGGTTTTTAGCCTTAAGATGAAGCCATGGCAAAATGAAAAGTTTCTTGAAATTGCTTTAAACTACTTGAAGATCTTGTTAGCTTTGCCATGAGAGGAATACACTACAAAAATCCTTCAAAATATGCATTTTTTTAAGTTATAGGTCCAAATTATGGAAAATTGGTCTTTTTGGCTGATTTTTATGTCCTATCTTGTAAAAAGTGTAGAAAATTTAGTAAAAATATCAAATATTAAACTTTGAGGGCTATATTTACCTAAATATGGTGGTAATAAGCACTTGAAATCAAGTTTTGTGTAGATTTGAGCAAAAATTAGGTTAGAAATGAGGAAAAACTCACTTTCATTACTGCGGTTAAGGCCATATCAGCATTCCCCTATGGCAACATGGAAAATCCATTATTGAGTATTTTTTTTGCTTTAGCTGCCCTTTACTGGTCATGTTTTAATGTGAAAACACTGTATTTACAAATTTAAAGCCAAATATATCACCTTTTGTGAAAATTTAAGGATTTAGGATTTTTGACATGTGATCAAGAAAAAAGGGGAGGCATGTCAGAAATAAATTTTTAAAAATAGACCAATTTCTCAGAATATGATTACTTTTAAAACTATTTCTTCATTAATATTGTTAAAAAACAAGTTGTGATTGATATTTTTTATTTGAAAAGTCAGAAAAAGTTCTTTGCAAATATTTAATGCATTTAAGTATGGTAGAATATTGTCACTTTTTTGCTCGCACAACTTGGTTACCCTATATTTAAAAATCAAATATTTAAAAAAGTGCTGGTCACATTTCACTGACACTTTGCAAATGCATTCAGTATGTGTGTAGGAAGATACATGTACAGTTATTTATTTTTTCTAAGACAAAAAGTGACTCTTTAGGTTACAGACCACCAATTCAACCAATGAGCATTTGGAACGTGCGCAAAAATAGTCCTACGCAGAAATTACTCCTGTTCCTCATAGTGCTGTGAAAAAAGTTCTCATCTTATTTAAAAAAATTAAACAGTTTCTAAAAGGAAAAACATTTCTGTACATTTTATAGGTGCATTTTGCTTCTTGTGATGTGAAGCCTAATCTCCATAATGATTTTTAAATATACCCCTATCTTGTGAAAACACTGGGATTTCCCATGCTATTTATAGACCCTTCACTTCCGGTGACCAGTACTGCACTGCAAGTCTGCTAACCCCACATGCCATTCTGAGGATTGTGAGCTGACATATGTAGAATCATGCTGATATATAGTCCTCTGCAGGTTAAAGTTAAGGTAAAGTCCAGAGAAGCCATTGAATATTGTGAAATTAGCATAGAAGCCTATGGAAAGTGGAATTAGTGGTTTTTAGCCTTAAGATGAAGCCATGGCAAAATGAAAAGTTTCTTGAAATTGCTTTAAACTACTTGAAGATCTTGTTAGCTTTGCCATGAGAGGAATACACTACAAAAATCCTTCAAAATATGCATTTTTTTAAGTTATAGGTCCAAATTATGGAAAATTGGTCTTTTTGGCTGATTTTTATGTCCTATCTTGTAAAAAGTGTAGAAAATTTAGTAAAAATATCAAATATTAAACTTTGAGGGCTATATTTACCTAAATATGGTGGTAATAAGCACTTGAAATCAAGTTTTGTGTAGATTTGAGCAAAAATTAGGTTAGAAATGAGGAAAAACTCACTTTCATTACTGCGGTTAAGGCCATATCAGCATTCCCCTATGGCAACATGGAAAATCCATTATTGAGTATTTTTTTTGCTTTAGCTGCCCTTTACTGGTCATGTTTTAATGTGAAAACACTGTATTTACAAATTTAAAGCCAAATATATCACCTTTTGTGAAAATTTAAGGATTTAGGATTTTTGACATGTGATCAAGAAAAAAGGGGAGGCATGTCAGAAATAAATTTTTAAAAATAGACCAATTTCTCAGAATATGATTACTTTTAAAACTATTTCTTCATTAATATTGTTAAAAAACAAGTTGTGATTGATATTTTTTATTTGAAAAGTCAGAAAAAGTTCTTTGCAAATATTTAATGCATTTAAGTATGGTAGAATATTGTCACTTTTTTGCTCGCACAACTTGGTTACCCTATATTTAAAAATCAAATATTTAAAAAAGTGCTGGTCACATTTCACTGACACTTTGCAAATGCATTCAGTATGTGTGTAGGAAGATACATGTACAGTTATTTATTTTTTCTAAGACAAAAAGTGACTCTTTAGGTTACAGACCACCAATTCAACCAATGAGCATTTGGAACGTGCGCAAAAATAGTCCTACGCAGAAATTACTCCTGTTCCTCATAGTGCTGTGAAAAAAGTTCTCATCTTATTTAAAAAAATTAAACAGTTTCTAAAAGGAAAAACATTTCTGTACATTTTATAGGTGCATTTTGCTTCTTGTGATGTGAAGCCTAATCTCCATAATGATTTTTAAATATACCCCTATCTTGTGAAAACACTGGGATTTCCCATGCTATTTATAGACCCTTCACTTCCGGTGACCAGTACTGCACTGCAAGTCTGCTAACCCCACATGCCATTCTGAGGATTGTGAGCTGACATATGTAGAATCATGCTGATATATAGTCCTCTGCAGGTTAAAGTTAAGGTAAAGTCCAGAGAAGCCATTGAATATTGTGAAATTAGCATAGAAGCCTATGGAAAGTGGAATTAGTGGTTTTTAGCCTTAAGATGAAGCCATGGCAAAATGAAAAGTTTCTTGAAATTGCTTTAAACTACTTGAAGATCTTGTTAGCTTTGCCATGAGAGGAATACACTACAAAAATCCTTCAAAATATGCATTTTTTTAAGTTATAGGTCCAAATTATGGAAAATTGGTCTTTTTGGCTGATTTTTATGTCCTATCTTGTAAAAAGTGTAGAAAATTTAGTAAAAATATCAAATATTAAACTTTGAGGGCTATATTTACCTAAATATGGTGGTAATAAGCACTTGAAATCAAGTTTTGTGTAGATTTGAGCAAAAATTAGGTTAGAAATGAGGAAAAACTCACTTTCATTACTGCGGTTAAGGCCATATCAGCATTCCCCTATGGCAACATGGAAAATCCATTATTGAGTATTTTTTTTGCTTTAGCTGCCCTTTACTGGTCATGTTTTAATGTGAAAACACTGTATTTACAAATTTAAAGCCAAATATATCACCTTTTGTGAAAATTTAAGGATTTAGGATTTTTGACATGTGATCAAGAAAAAAGGGGAGGCATGTCAGAAATAAATTTTTAAAAATAGACCAATTTCTCAGAATATGATTACTTTTAAAACTATTTCTTCATTAATATTGTTAAAAAACAAGTTGTGATTGATATTTTTTATTTGAAAAGTCAGAAAAAGTTCTTTGCAAATATTTAATGCATTTAAGTATGGTAGAATATTGTCACTTTTTTGCTCGCACAACTTGGTTACCCTATATTTAAAAATCAAATATTTAAAAAAGTGCTGGTCACATTTCACTGACACTTTGCAAATGCATTCAGTATGTGTGTAGGAAGATACATGTACAGTTATTTATTTTTTCTAAGACAAAAAGTGACTCTTTAGGTTACAGACCACCAATTCAACCAATGAGCATTTGGAACGTGCGCAAAAATAGTCCTACGCAGAAATTACTCCTGTTCCTCATAGTGCTGTGAAAAAAGTTCTTATCTTATTTAAAAAAATTAAACAGTTTCTAAAAGGAAAAACATATCTGTACATTTTATAGGTGCATTTTACTTCTTGTGATGTGAAGCCTAATCTCCATAATGATTTTTAAATATACCCCTATCTTGTGAAAACACTGGGATTTCCCATGCTATTTATAGACCCTTCACTTCCAGTGACCAGTACTGCACTGCAAGTCTGCTAACCCCACATGCCATTCTGAGGATTGTGAGCTGACATATGTAGAATCATGCTGATATATAGTCCTCTGCAGGTTAAAGTTAAGGTAAAGTCCAGAGAAGCCATTGAATATTGTGAAATTAGCATAGAAGCCTATGGAAAGTGGAATTAGTGGTTTTTAGCCTTATGGTGTATCCATATGCACCATGAAAACTGATTTATTCAACGGTTCATAGTTTACCTTTCCTCGTTTGTCTACCCCGGAATTGACTTGCAACTCGACGGGTGTTTCTAGAAAAGCAGAGGACGCTTACCCTACCGGTGCATCTGGTCCATGCTCCCAGTTTTTAGTGGAGTCCGAATGCTCATTTGCTTTTGTTACTTTGTATGTATGATTTTAGTTATTTTATGTTATTTGTTGTGTATGTCTGTTTTCCATTTCTGGTCTTTGTCACTGGATTGCATTCTTTTGATTACCGCTATAGCCTAGGTTCCCTTGACTACTCTTTCATTGGTTTTTTTGATGATTTTATTTTAAAACCTATAATGGTTTCGTGCTGAAGCTTCTTCGTGTTCTAAATCTTTTTTGCTATAATTAAATATTTTAACTGACCTATACAAAACAAAATATTGCTCGTACCAGAAAAGCTCCATTAAACTTGCCTAGGGTCACCTATTATAAATTGTGTATTGTGTCAAGTTCTCCATGTTAATTGTTTTATTTCAAAACTCGTAAGACAAAAGAAATGCAATTATATTTCAACTATCGAAGTCATGCACCTGCGTCGACACCTGTGTCACGGGGCGCCGAACCATGTAAAGATAAAAGAAGCCGCCCACGCTTCCTCTTGGCCATAATAACGTCTACACCGGGCTTGTTAATTGATGCAACCGAGCGGCAAAGAAAGGACGAAACACAGATTGTCACTGTTTAAGTTGTACCCTCCTGTTCAAGTCCTAAAAATAGTGTGCAAAGTAGTTGTTTCTTCGCCACGCGGGAATGTATGCCTAACAAAAATGAAAAGCTGACAGAAAACAAGAATAACTTTAGTCTTCTTACTTTTTAAACACGATTATCGAACTCATACGCAGACCATTGGACCACTCTGCATCATATATAATACAAGCTATTTTTGAAGATTTTTTCGGGCACGCGTATGCATTTTCAATGCACCCAAATAGAGATTGAAAACCAATGACGAAGCACTTCTATATATGGTAAGTGGGTGTTACTTCCGGTTTTCATTTACGCATATTAATTAGGTCGTGGTGATAACACAAATAATTCATTCTTACTCTATCTAGCGCCAACCTGATGAGAAAATGTTTGTTATACTCGTATCTAAAAATACTACAGTTTTCATAAATATAAACGTTTAAAAATGATATTTTTGTGTCACGTCTCCTTTAACGTTCAAGAATATACCTATACTCTTGGTGTATGGCTGCTGCAATTGAAGATTTTGTACTGAGCAACAAATACATATCTCCACCCACGCACCAAGATTGATGCGATAAAATCCCGCGGTTTTTTTTTTTATATAGTACAAGCTCTGACATCCCACGGCCCCAGCCTGTCAGGCCAATCAACCGTTGGACGTCAGAGCAACCTCTGACTAGCACCCACTTTTGGTATTACACATCTTGGAGTACATGTAAATTCTATATTAGCCTAACAGAAGACAGAAGTAAACGAAGTCATCTTCGCAGTTAGCAAACTTGACAATCATTCAGAATTACTGCCCAACTATAATGAAGCTAAAATGGTGATAAAAAGAAGAACAAATCCAATAGGAAGTAGAACCAATTCTAAAACATATGTTTATAGTTATAGGTGATGCAAATCCAAAGATAAGGTCAACAAACGAAGGTTGGGAAAGAGTACTGTGACATAAAGGAGTAGGCACTATGAATGAGAAGGGAATGAGGCTAGCTGAGTTTTGTGAGAAACTGAGAAACTTTGTAATTGGCGGAACCCTCTTCAAGCACAAAGTCATGCATAAATACAAATGGGAATTACCAAATGGCAGGGATAAAAATGAGATCATTCAATTTCTTATAAATGGAAGATACAAAGGCTCTAGATAGGTAGATGTCAGAACATTGCAAGGATCTGACGCAAACAGTGTTCATTATCTGGTAGTTGGCAAATATGGGTAACAACAAAATTAACGAACACTAATCCGATTCATAATCCAAAATAAATCTGGCAAAATAGATATTACACCACCGGAGAAGCTAGTACCGCAATGGTCCTGACTTGGTACAGGTACTTGAAACGAAATTGTGGGTTAAATCTAGGTTTTACAGCGCGCTAAATTTCTCTCTTCCATTGCGGCTTGACTATACCAGTGGCGATTAAACAGCATTTGCATGCTATTGTGATAATCGGAAAATCAGTGATTACATCTGCACAAAGAACAGTTTACAAAAAACAATCATTACTCATTGTTTTAGAAGAAACTGAGTATTTTTCAACCAAGGACTGATATCTAAAAAAGAATTTGGTAAGAGACCTGTTAAGACGCATTTGCTCATACCCCTGATTCGGGAGTCTGTTACGCAGATATTTATGGCGTTCAAGGAAATGAGTTGTTAGTACTTGCTCTATCGTAGCGAATCAATTGTGAGATATAAACACCATATGCCGGAGATGGGGGAACATTGCTGCACAGGTAAGGAAAATTTATGGTATTAAAATTAAAGCCGTCTCTTTTATCATAAATCTTACTGCTGAGAAGACCACTGTTGTCAAATTCGAAATGTAGGTCCAAAAGAAAGATGCAGAACAGGCTGCTTCTGTGGTCTCATTTATCTCGAGCTCTGGCGGATATATTGACGGTAACCATTTACCAAAAGAAGGGTTGTTGATGAACAATACATCATCAACATAACTGTATGTAACGTTAAAGGATTCAGCATCTTTTTAATTTTTATTCGTTACGATGTTCAGAAGAAATTCAGTATCATGTGAATATAAAAACAAATCGGCTAGGAGAGCTGAAACTTAAACTGAGCTAAAAATAAGACAGTAAAAGAGTACAAGAAAATCATACCACATAAACTCAAAATTCAGTAAAGCATTTCAACTTGATCTTAACATCTGATTTCGAGGGCTTATAGTTTAAAGATTGCACTACAGATTTTCATTAGAAGCCATTATCTGATGTGATGTATGCAACAAAAGCCCATATAAAGTCCTTGGTCCAACGAAAAATGATGGGTACCTACATAGATATTGAATAGAATGAAAATAAAGGAAGAAATAAACAGTGTAAAAAGTATCTTGGGGTCGTAACGTTACAACGACTTACGGCGTCTGAATCATCATTTAGTAGGCCAGCTTGCTTCAGATATGTCACCAGAAAAATATATTACCATATGAAAATGATTTGCGGCGTCGGCGTGCGACGTCCCACCTCGAACCATTTTATTGTCTGTTCACGCTTATTTTGAAGTAACCGTAACATACAATTCTTAGTTTGTTTTCTACTTTTAGGATGGCAGTTGTTTAACTGTTGCAGTAACGAATATTGACACGAAACAATTTCCATCCTTCATTGATTCACGGCAAACTCAGTGACCGGACGGAAAATAACATTCTAGATTTTCATCGTATCTAATTGTGAAAACATTTTTGAAAAATGGTGTTTACTGACATATACTGTTAAAGAAGCTGTATGTTGAAAAATACATAAATATTGACAAATTCAACTTTTCTTTTGTTGACTAGTAAAAAAACCAGAAAGTACCACACGTTTTCATACCTATAAATTTCTTAGAACAATGTCAGGAATAGAATTCATCTGTCTTCCTTAACTTTATACATTTCAAGAGCTTTATAACACTATAAAGGAAAGAATGCTGATCATACAAAGACGCTATGGCATATCTGAAATATTTGTCAACATTATAAAGAAAGTATATGAAGGCAAGTGTTATGTTTTAGATGATGGTAATATATCAGAACAGTTTGAAGTGAAATCTGGGGTAAAATAAGGCTGTGTCATGTCTTGCTTCCTTTTCATCATCATGATCGATTGGATAATGAAATTAACACGGACAACAACATAAATAATAACATCTAGAGACTACTGTCATGGAGGGAAGAGAAAGACTGAAAGACCCTGAAACACTTGGAATTGGAGAAGAACAAAAGAGAAGGAAAGAAATAAAAATGAATTGGACGTATGACTGAGAACTGAAGCAGTGGTAAGAGACAAGCTTCAATGGTGAGGGATGTTGAACGACCTTATAGGTCCAGAAGGGCCCAAAATATGTAAGTCCATATTCCCAGTATTGATCTGTTGCTATCAGTAAATTTAAAGAGGTCGTTACCAAAGAAAACGGATGTGCTCATCACAATCCTCGCAGGTATGATAGTTTTGTTGCATCAGTGGTGTGTATTACTATCAGAACATTCAGCTTCGTGTGGTTCTCGCTGTCTATTGCGTATACTTTTGCATATTTCGAGTGACTTACACAACTAGAACAGCCTCCTAATTCTGAAATTAAAAATTTCTCCATTCAAGTTCCGACTGCTCCATCAGACTCTCAGTAACAAATGAGCACCGAGCACTTTCGTCAAAAAATATATTAGCGTCCAAACTCTTTTGGGTGCTTGAAAATACGGTGATATGCGGTTTACAGTCAAACTTAAGCCGGTAGATTGCAACTGTATTATTGGAGAACACCAAAAACTATACATGATTTTTGGCGTTCACTTTTTAGCATTTTCCTCTTCAGGACAATAAGTTTGGTTTCTCGTTTTCTTGTTCTCTCTTTTTGTTTTCTCTCTGTATTGTTTCCGCTGCATTTGACAATTCTTTTTGATTGCATGTACATTTGTCCGAAAAAATAATACCTATGCGTGTTCTTTTTGCATGTATTGTTATCTAATTTCATTCCTAAAACATTGTGACACGACTACTAAATACACTACAGGCCATGTAAACGTGAAATTGCGATCGTGCTTCAATGTATGAGTTGACTGAAAAAAAGAAATTAAATATGACTGCTACTGAAAAGCATTCACGATCAGATTAACAGATAAAAACACAAAATAAACAAGAGGAGGTCAAGGGGTCAAAATGTCTAACATTAATCAGACTAATGTAAACAAATGGTTACCTTTTTATTTCGTGATTTTCAGGCCATTTATTCCAGCCGAACTCCGTGAACATTTTCCCACACTCTTGGTTGCTCCTAAATGATAGTTAACCATCCATAAGGGCATGGTAAGACAACTTACACAATGCGGACATTGAACGACACTTTGTGATCGAAATGGCGCTAAATTTTCCGATCTTGGCGGAAGTCGATTTGATTGGTCTACGGTTTTTCTCAAAGAAAATCGGAAAGAAATTATGCAAATTAGATGTTGCTAGGTGATGAAGACGGCCATGACAGAAAAAATTTACAATGGGAATCCCCGTAAGAAATTTTAAGAAGGCGGAGTTACAAATTCAGCGGACCGAAAATGATGTCAACCGCAAAAAATCAATGGTCGATGTATAGGCTTTATTTTGGTGAAAAAGTCAAACATATTTTTTTATCACAATTTTTTGTCCTAAATTGGGCGGGTGACCCAGAGTATACGTACCCTAAAAATATAGCATCTGAAGATCGGAAAAAAAATTGTTTGTTCCGTGGGTTTTTCTACATCAAGTATCACCTGTACCATAGCCAGTGTCTGAATTTTATAGACTGGTACTTAATAACATGCAAAGTAGCATGAATGTTGTGTGCATTTAAACCATAAAACTACATGTATACATAGACGTTTTGAAATGTTAAAATTCGTTTTAATGTCATATTCTGTGCAAAGACTTGCTTTTTGTGTCTTGTGACATTTGAGGACGAAATAGAGAAATTCGAAACATTTTTTTAATTTAAAACGAATCTATCAAATCGACCACTAAAAAGAATTCCATGAAAATGCACATCTTGAATGTGTCTATTACATGTACTTTTGCTTTTAAAATCGACAGAGGGGAAATAATGAATGCGATCAACTCAAAAGCGAATTTTCGCGTTTTCTACAAAGTGTGACATTTTACTGCGAAATCTTAAAAAACGGAAGTAATCCGTTGTTATAGGGAAAACACATTATTTTAGTACTAAAAACGTCTCGGCAAAATGAAAGTAACAAATATGAGCATTTTTGAATTATCTTTCATTGGTAACTAGACAAAAAAATACCGTCGTAATTCGCATTATAGCTTCCGAATACCGAAAAACCGCGACATTTAAAAAACGTGACACAATGCTTCATAAGCTAAAAACGGGGTATTGCGGGAATAAAAATACATGATACATTCACCCTTTTCTTTTCATGCTGCAAGGCAAATTGTAATGGAACATGGAATTAATAAATTATTTAAATAGGGGTATGATTTGGTTGTTATTTGGCTTTTTGAAACTTTGCAACAATATTACAAGATAAAGTTACATAAACGCTAACATTCCTTCTCGAATGTAGTTGGTTTACAGTCTAGTAGTTGGTTGTTGCCTATTTAACAAGTTTTCTAATGCAGCTTGCGTTAAGTATCTGCATTTGGTTTTCTTAAATTCCATTGGACAGGTGATTATTCAAAGTTTTCTTGCATCCGTTTAAAGAAATAAACCCATGAAAAATTTAAAATAAGAAACAATTATTGACCCCTTGCATCTTCAATAACAAGTATTTCTTAATTCAATAAAGTTAATATTGACATAGGATCATTTTATACTTACTTATCTACGACCTAAAATGAAGACGTCAAAATCAATGTAACGAATTGCTATCATTTTTTAATCGCTAAGATAACGCTTAAACACATAAGGCATGTAGCTCAAAACTATTGCAAAAGTATGCAAATATATTTAAAATATACACGCACGAATGGAAATACAGGCCAATACGAGGTCGTGACAAGCTATAAATTTCAAAGGATCAGACGTTTCATCGAGTAAGTAGTCAACTATTCTAATTAAGTTTGTTTTCTAAATAATTTTGAATTTATCAACTATACTTATTGTATGACTTTAAGCCTTGCATATGTATCCGTGAAGTAAAAAAAGACTAAATGCAACATTTCTATTATCACGTATAGAGATATTGTGTACTTGATCAAAACAAGTAAGAACCTCTGCGATGATCCAGGTCGATGAAAATCTGTAATGTAAAGGGTAATAACAAAATTACAGAACTGATCAAATCTAGACAGTACTTAGTCAAAAGGAAGAACAATATTAAGGTAAAAACAGAAAAGTTGGAAACCGACTTAGTACATTGATTTCAAAATGAAAATGGGTTAAACCAGGTTTAAAACGCTTTAAACCTTCCGCTTTCATCACGGTTTATTATTTCTGGTAACACAATATATATCAAATTCGACTAGTTGACAAAAGAAATTTCAATAAAGACTGGTTATGTAATATTATTGACTCTATCTTCTTTCATTTTTAATGCGGGAAAAATCGCCCACATGAAATTGTGTTTGTTTATATTTTGAGGTGAAAGTAACAGGTAATAATGTTTACGAGAAATAGGTCTACTCCATCTTAAAAAAGATCAGGACGAGAATTAAAAGAAAAAAAGGATTTTTACGTAGGTTTACATTCGTGGAAAGAACATAGTATCATGCAAAGCACAACACAGAAAGATTGTTCTTGTCTAAAATACTGCTAATAAATCCCTCCTATTACACCTTAACTTACAAGTTATGTTTGAGTTTTGCATTCATCCCATACCCCGTTGTTCCTCTTTTTAGCTCACCTACCCGAAGGCCAAGTGAGCTATTGCCATCACTTGGCGTCCGTCGTCGTTAACAGTTGTTCAAAATTCTTCTCCTCTGACACTACTAGAATAATTGGAACCAAACTTTGTATGAATGTTTCTTGGGGTATCCTGCATATAATTGAATCAGATGTGGAGATTTTTATTCGTCAAAACATGGCCGCCGTTACTAAATGTAGAAGATAAGGGTCAGACAGTAGTTTTTCGCATATATCTCCAAAGCCGTTAAGTTAAGCCAAATTCTGACACAATAAAAGTGTTTAGCATCATAAGATTTATCTGTGGTGAATTTTTTGTTTTAATCTGCTATTTTAAATGTTATTTCTGTCAAAAAAATTCCTCCTGACACTACTTGACCAATGGAACAACGAACTTGGTGTGGATGTTTCTTGGGGTATCGTACATAGAACGGTGTAGGGATTTCTGATCCGTCATATGATCAAAAACCATGGACGCCGTTACTAAAGATAGAACATATAGGTTTCAGACAATAGTGTTTCGCATATATCTCCAAATCTGTGAGGTTTAGCCTAATTCTGAGTAAATAATATTTTTCAGCATGGTGAGGTCTATCATTGGTAATTTTTTTTGTTTAAATCTATGAAGCCATTTTGGAGTTATTGCCCCTTTTCGATGTTTTTTTTTGCTATTTTTAATGTTACAATGTATTTCTTTCAAAAATCTTCTCCTCAGACACAACTTGACCAATTGGAACCAAACTTGATATGAATGTTCCTTCGATATCCTGCATAGAACGATTGGGGATTTTTGATGTATCAAAAAACATGGCTGCTGTTACTAAAAATAGAACAACGGGGTCAGGCAGAAGTTTTTCTCATATATCTCCAAAACCGTTAGGTTTAGCCAAATTCTTTCAATTTCTAAAATGATCCTTTTTATAAGGCCCACAAAAGTCTCCAGGGATCAAAGTTTTCTGACGACTCCATGTAAAAGTTGTTGCCATTGAAAGGTGAAAAATGCCAATTTTTTTTTAGTTTTCAGCTAATGCATTTGTATCTTGAAAACTATGATAGATAGAATGAAACTTTTAGTTGCTGAAATGATCCTTATGATAAGGCCTACAAAAGTTTTCGGACGACTCCTTGTTAAAGTTATTACCATTGAAAGGCAAAAAAAAATATGTTATTAGCAGTTTTCAGACAATATCTTGAAAACTACAATAGTTAGAATGAAACTTTTAATTGATGAAATGGTCCTTATGATAAGACCTGCCAAAGTCTTAGAGTCAAAATTATCGAACAACTCCTTGTTAGAGTTATTGCCCTTGAAAGGCAAAAATAAAACCAAGTGAGTGATTCTGCTCACGTGAGCCTCTTGTTGTCACTTCATCTGCATTGACGAAATTCTCTGAATAGTATACAAAGGAAATTAAGATATGTAACTTAGTAACGAACAAATTTGAGATTTATATTTTCATACAAATAGAAAATCATATGCATGTACCTTGAAAACTTTTAAAAATAAAATCTTTATTCAAGTACATATATCTTATTTGGTCTGATGTGGACTCGTAAGACAGCATACAACTCCGAATGTGTTGAAAGAATTAAATATACATTGAGAGTAAGAGCTAGATTTTTTGTTTGAAAGTTAAACATCTTAATTGGTTTACCACACTACCCAATAAATTGCTGTATTATGTTCATTCATTACAGAATGACCGACATTAGATTCTGTACTGGTTGCCTAAAGGATGGTGAAAACAATCAAGCAGAATCATGGTGTGTTGATTGTAGTGAACCCATTTGTTGGATTTGTGCTAGAGTTCACAAAAGATTATCGCCACCACATAAGGTCACTTGTTTTTCAAAGATTGAGAGTGTAACACAAGAGTTCCTGAGTATTCCTAAGTACTGTGGTCATCATTCAAGTGATAAACTCACTTTCTTCTGTTGCCAACATGATGTAATGGTATGTGATACATGCGTCACAAATAACCACAGCAAATGCAAACCTATAACTTTAGAAAAAGCGGCAAAGGGAGTCGCCAAAGGAACAGCCATGTCTGACTTAGAGAAAAGGGTTAAAAATCTAGCAGCAATTATCGAAAAGATGATCGATGATGATTTAAATCGAAAGACAAGTATTCAACGAAAAATTAGACAAATCAAACAACAAATTGTCTCATATCTAGATAAACTTGAAAGGGAACTTTCCCAAGATGTAGAAAAGAAGTGTAGTCAGCGTGGTACCTCGGCAACACTAGAAATGACACTTAAAAAAGAATTCAAATTGATTTGTAAATGGATAGCTGATTTGACATCATTGAAAGAAAATGCTTCTGAGATGCATCTCTTCCAAGTTCTTAAGTTACTAGACAAGCAGGTGAACAAAAAAGAAGAGGAAATTAAACAAACAAGATTATTGATTGTTCCTGATGTGCATTTCTCACCATCAGAGTCGGCCACAAATTTCGAGAAATTATTTCCAACATTTGGCACAATAACTGTTAACATGCCAAATGCACCCAAACCAATGCTGCGATTAAATTCACACGGCCAGACTGCCGTGAACACGACAAGACTTAAACTTGTGTCGACTTTCCAGACCTCAAAATTAGCAGAGGATGTAATGATATCCCATTGTTGTTTTATCCCCGGTCCTAGATTACTGCTCTCAGCGTTTGGCCAGAAACAACTTTTCATCTGTAATACAGACGGGACAGGGACCCAATCAATCAAACTGGATTACACACCATACAATATTACGCTGTATGACAAATACACTGCTTTGGTGTCATCAGATTCTGACTTCATACAAACAATTAATCTGAAAGACCTTAGTATTGGGAGAAAAGTAAAAGGTAGTAGGAACTGTAAAGATATCAGTTGTAGAAATGATGAAATATGGATCATGTCGGCACACAAGAAACTTACAGCAGTGGACATCAACGGCGAAGTGTTAAAGGAGTTATCAACCACTTTCAGTCCAGGGGAAATGTGTGTCCACAAGTCCGGATATATCTACTGTACTGATAAAGTAAGTCAAGTTTACGCTATATCGCCCGAGGGAGAAGAGCGAGTTGTTTACAGCAATTCTGACCTCAGGAATTCTAAAGGCGTCGCAATAGATGACCAAGGTTACATCTACGTATCTGGAGCGGCATCTAACAATATACACAGAGTGTCACCTGATGGAAAGAACAATTCTGTCATTCTAACAGAGAAAGATGGAATAAAGCGATTAACAGCAATGACCTTCAGCAGTACCACAAATGAACTGATGGCTATAAATGATTATACGTCAGTATTGATATTCAAGTTTGTTTAAGTGACCTGTACTTTGGGCTGAATGGCTCGTTGACATATATTATATAAAAGTTCGATGTTAGTCTGTGTCTTTGGAATTTTTGTTAAATTATATACAAGAAAAGGGGAAAAAGTTATATGTATTGATAGGTATGAAGCATCAAGTCTATTATTGTATTTAACTTAGCCAATTTAGCACATCTAAGTATCTTTCTTAATAAGCGGAGGAAGAAATATTTTACGAAAAACATAAATTCCGTAGCGAGTAATATAACGAGTGACTTTTTCTCAAGAAGGATGCTTAGTTTTCGACATTATTGCACCCACCTAACATACAGCTGATTTCTAAGATAATTGACCTTTAAATTTTGGTCGGACTGAAATTAATTGTATTGTACATTGTAAATTCGACATTTTCTGGTGATCATGGAGGTTTTTAAAATCACAGCACAGTCGAATAAACTGTTGCTATCATATTCCTTAAGTCATACATACTATCGATACAAGGAAAGAATTAAATGGCTGGTGGTGCCTTTCTCCTTGGTTTCAAGTCGCATTTTACTGGTCTTTGTTTTAATTGATAAATGGTGATAAGTGAACAAAAGTACACTATTCGAGGTAAGGGTACTCTTTAATGACCCTGTTCAGTTTTAATTTAATAACCGTTTATTGCTGCTATTGTGGTACTTTGTACCACCATTTTTCGTATATACAAAAAAAAATGTATGACACTTGAATCACACATGACCTAAAAAATGAAAATATCAACGGGGCAAAGCGATTTAATAATTTCAATTTTTGCTTTTATTACATAATTACCAATATCAATGACAAGAATATGGGATTGGCAAGAGTTTTAAAAAATTTCGCATCTCAAAAGTAGTGTTCGTCATTTCATAGACTAGGGAAAGATTTCTTGTTGAAATGAGAACCATTTGATGCGATAGCGAAAAAATGCTATAATAGTGTGGCGCTGACGTCGTTCGCATACAGTTGGTTCCGAACGATAACTTTCATCAATAATATTAGTTGGTTGATCTTAATATATTTTACAATAAGATTCCAAAGCACAAAAAGGTACGAGGACACAATTAATTTCGTAGTGCATTTCAACAGACCCATCTTGACAAATAAAAAAAATTCCACCGCTTCAAACTCATTCAAACTTCACCAATATGGAAACATGTATAAAAGCAGATTCCTATAAGAGTGCCACAAAAATTCACCATCATATTTTATTTTTAGCAACTTTGCTTCGGAGACCCCGTAGACATGAAAAGTGACCACTGCCAAATGTCCTAACTTTTGACCTTCTATCATAGGACCAAATCACAACTTCCACATAAAATTACAGAATGAAAAAAAACATGTAAATTTGATCCTTGCCCTACATTTCTGCAGTAAATACTAAGCAATAAAGTTTATGACAGCAAAGAAAAAAATCAGGAAGAAACACGCTAAAAAAAGAACTAAAAGTCAAGGGGAATTAATTGTGATCTCGTACCAAAAGTAAGGTTGTATTGATTTGGGGTTATACAAATTAGGGGCCACAAACAGGCATTTCGTAGAAATTAACTATATAACTCAAGGAAGAGCATATGGATAATAGGATATTGTTATATAATATTCTATACTGGTCGGTTTGGGATTGGTATTGGGGGTTAGGACTTGAATATTTTAGAAATAGGGGACCAGAAACATGCATTTTCCTGATGTCCAGACGATAACATAACTATACAGTTAATGGATCTCTTTGTAATTGTATAACAAGGTGCCATATACCACCAAATGAAAGACTGTGATTGATTTGGGAGTTAAGACGTACATTATCATTTTCGGGAATAGGGGCAAAAAGGGGCCAGAAAAAAGAATTTCCTATGTGTCCGGACAATACTAGTAACTTGAGAAAAAGTTAATTGATCCCATATAAATTTTGATACAAGGTGCCATACCGCAAAAAAACGTGATTGATTTTAGGGATTGTGAGTTGAGCCAGAATAAAGGGGACAGAAACATTTATGTTTATTATTTCTGAATAATAACTTGAATGGAAGGTTGAAAGAGTACCGCAAGGTGACAAACCCCAAAAGAAATGTCAGGATTTATTTTTTATGTTTTGATTGGAATAATTTAAGAATAAAGAGCCAAAAAGTGGTCACTTTAATTCTGGTGAAATGTCTTATCGTAATCAAAATTCAAAGCTGTATCAAGTTTGAGTGGTGAGTCATACAGCTGTTCAAGGTTCGACCTCTGCTGTCGTATCAAGCTACGTTTCTGCACGAACTGTAATCCGAATAACCTCACAGTGTTGTGATATAATATTGTAATATTTTATCGTAAATGTACATAATGATGAATATTTCTATGTACCAATGTATTCGTTTTTTATATAGAGAATAATAAAAAAAGTATGGATCATTTTGTCTGACCTCTTTTCGTTTAGTTTTGTATTGTAACGACTGCTTAAACGGTTGATTGTTTCATGGATAACACCTTTACCAAATTCTTAAGGCAGAAAAAACATAAGTTGATATTGCAAAGCAAATAAAAATTGTTCACAACATATTCTTAATTTATATAATTTGAAGTCAATCCATCTATTGAGAGCCGAGAATTTGTAGCGAAAATTTTCATTTCATTCCATGTAGTGAAAATGGCAAACTTGCCACGAAACAGGAAGTTGATATCGGAAAGCAACCAAAATAGATACCTCTCACCTAACATAAAATCTATCAAATCATTGGAAGTCGGGATTTTTGTGACGAAAATTGTCTTTATCATTCCATCTATTGAAAAAGGCCCACGAAACAGGAAGTTGATATTGGACAGCAACTAAATTTGCTTACAACGTATGCCCCATGTATAGAAAAACACATACTACATATCAAGTTAATTCATTCATTGGGAGCCGGGGTAATTGCGACGATATACAGGCGGACGTTGTGCTGTCAGCACTATGTACCGGTTTCTGTCATACATATATATTTTTTTTAAATGCAGACGGACGGACAAGGTGATTCCATTTTATTGCCCGCTAGTAGTTGATTGTGGATATTAAAATATAAGGTTTTTGTAATCATTGCCCCACATTTCAAAACGACGAAAACATCTTCCGTTTAATCTGATTGTGATATTTTTCGAACTGCCTTTCCGGTATATTTGTCATAACTTAGTCTGTGTCCAAAAAAATACCTGAACTAAATCATTAGTAAAATTCAAATTTAAAATTCTGAAATTGTTTGTTATGCCATTGAATTTTGACAAGTTTAAGATAAACAAATTATAATACAATCACATCTATTTTAAACCCCGTCATTGGCATGCCGCGGGTTATGCTTTTCGATTATAGTCAAGGATATTACATATATAAAACCCTAAATTGGGAAGTGTTCCGAGTGATGAACTATTTAGGTTGGCAAAATCTTTCAGTTTAACCTATCGGTGCACCTGGTCTATGCTCCAAGCTTTTAGTGGAGTCCGAGTTCCTCAGTTACTTTTGTTGCTTTGTACGTATTATTTTGTTTTTTTTTTTTTTTTGTTTTTTGTTGTGTGTCTGTTTTCCATGTCTGGCCTTTTTTTCCTGCTAGAATTCCACTAGAATATTGGTTCTCTTGATTACTCTTCCGATCATGCAGTTCAACAGATGTCTGGAGTTTCCAATTACTTTTTTATGTTTGACTTGAATGTACATGTACCTATTAACATTGGATTCAGGCCTCTCTCTAAAACAGTTCTATCGAGCATCATTGTATGTTTTGTTTGCATTTGCAACAGGTATAGGGGAAGATTTTGGTAACATCAAACTCCGCAACGTGTTTTGCCACTTTTCCTAGCCTATTTCCGTTACTGGAAAAGTCAAGGGAAGACTGCGGATAGTTTCCGATTATTATTTTTAAACACAAAAAAAGTAATATAACAGGATTAAAAGAAAGGCCTGCGCGATCTTCCATTATTCATGTTAGTCTCTTCAAAGTTTTTCTTACATTAATACAAGTATATATCTCAGAGTGATATCCGAGAAAAGATTTCCTTCTGCTACCTTGTTAGTTTATTCTCTTGTCGGCTGCTACTATCGGCTACATCATAACGCACTTTGGGTTTCCAATGACTTGTGAATTACCCAGTCTGTCTAACGACCCCTAATTTTGATCCGAGCAGTGTCTAATTTTTTCCTGATTTTAAACTTTTTCACCCACAAAACAATCAAGTGTTAAAATTATGTTATTGTATTATTTTAGTGTATAATAAGTGTGCTTTTCTATTGGCAAGTAATTAATGACATAAGACGCAAGGGTGCCTAAGTCTGAGAACACATAAAACAAAGAATTTAGACAATAAAAAGTTCTTACTTTGAAGATTTAATAGAGCACATAACGAATGGTTTAAGCACTGCTTTGTTTATTAACTAATAACAATATCTTATTTCAAAGCATACAGGCAATAAATTTAGTACCAAAAATATTTAGCTAAACTTCCTAACTACAGCATGCACATTTTAAAAACTTTCACAAAAAAACAGAAATGTGGATCAATACCTTTATTCTTCAGAGTCATTGATTGTTAATACCGTAACTTCGTGAGCAAAGACTATTGGAAATGTCTGCCAGATATAAATACAGTGATGACACTATAGATATTTAATATTAATAAAAAAAAATGAGACTGTTATCTGCATGGCAAGTGAATAGGTCGGCATTTCTCTAGATGAACAACTTTAATAATGATGTATCACATCATGGTAGTAGTTGAACTTACTGTGATACATATAAAGTGTAAGATACATGTAAAATCTTCTCATAATCAAACAATCAATCAATATAAAGTGTAAGAACTATTGTTTGTTAGACAACAATTATTGTGGTTTGTCTGTGTTTGATCAAACCATGAATTCAAGGTTCAAAAATATTAAACTCCATTGAAAATGTTAATGGTCATATCATTTTTTAAATGCAAGACTTCACAAAAATATTGAGCTGGCCACACTAATTGGTACCAATATATTATGTTTCTTTTAGTGCTGACAGTTTAGCATTTTACATCTATTCAGCATTTAAAACACTTGATAAAGAATATGATATTAAGAAATTGTTGTATGTATCATATAAAGGTGCCCTAAAGGTAAAAACATTTATTTTGTTATTTTGACTTTATTCCTAACTTGGAAATTGCAATCTGCCCAGTGATTAACAGTCGATTCTTAACAAAATAACAATAACAATTTAATCATCATAGGCCTTAATCAACCAATCAGTTCTCTATTAACTTTGCTACCTCAAACAATATAGCGCTAATTCATATGAAGTAAAATAAAATAGATATTTCATAAAGAAAAGAATATCACTTTATTTTGAAAATGCCCGTTGTTTTATCTGAATTTCTCAATTATCTAAGAGTCAATTCCATGAAACATTGTGTTTTACCTGTTGAAATTATCAAAATTAAACACTGCTTTCCAAATTTAAAGGACAGAATATGAAAATACAATGACAAATCTCTAACGAAAACAATACAACCATAAAAATTCAAATATTGTAAAAATCACAGAAACCTTTAAAAAGTGTTTGTAATGATTAAACAACAATTTCATTACCATTCGTAGTACTGGAACTACTGCTCATGCCATGTTGAAAATGAATACAAGTAGAAAGTACAAAAAACGTACATTTTGTTTATGGTATAAATCCTCAGATTCAACAGAGATTCAGATCTTCAAAAAAAAACATCAAGCACATGATACCTGTTCACAAGTAACTAAGCATATTAGCACAACAAAGAACAATTTAAAAATAAACAATGTGTGCTTAAGAATCAGAAATATACATGTATAAACCTAATACCTATCACAGTTAATACTAAAAGCATTTCATATTGCATAATATTAAAAAAAATGAATAATTGCAGCTACTTATATAATGAAAGAACTGAGAGGTTTAGAAACAAATGCAAGACTAACATAGCAATGGTGACATGAAACATTCAAATATAAAGTTATCTAATTCTTTTACCAGATTCTTTAGTCTTGTATACATGCACTTGTGAGTGTGATTTGTCATGGGATCATGGAACTGGCACTAAAATTTGTTTCATAACCTTAATTTTTTCATTTATAAACAGGAATTTTATTCAATGGCCCCTTCACGTTCTTGCCTCATAAAAGTTGGACACAAAACATTCTTGCACAATGTTTTTAAAACCCCTCAGAAAAAAAAATAAAAGTAAAATAAATGTCAAGAATCAATTGTTAATTTAGACATTGTATTCAAGCAGCGTGGCATAATTGGTTTTGTCTCCTCCATAATTAGCATTGACAGTGACTTTTACACCTCTGCCATAGTGCTTATCAAGGGGCACTTTTCCTTCCCAGACTCCTGGCTGGCTCTGTTGTAGATGGTGCCAGTCACTATCAGCAACAACGGCCACTGCTTCTGCTCTTGGGATTCCAATTTTGAAGTTGACAGTTGGAGGTGTGACATCTCTATGCAAAGACAAGGGCTCATACATATAGCAGCCTTCCTTCCATTGTGCATATTGCTTTGGGAAAGGATAGCTTGCACGAACAATTTTCTGGCAATTTATCAAATAGTTGTACACACCTGGAAGCTGCTGGCTTGGATCACGAGTTGGTATGGCATACAACTGAAGCTTGTAGAAGCCTGTTGCTGGGATATGAACTACAAAGCTGACAATATCTCCTTGTGTTTGAGTGAACACGAGGTCTGGGTGTTCCTTCTCATCATCAACACCAATCAAGTTGGCTGTTACTCTCATTTCAGCGGCCGTGGCAAATTGGATTTCAACAGAATTTGTTTCCAAATGAATGACTGAATCATGATGACTAAGGGTATTCAAACCAAACTCATTGAACTTAGGTTGTGGCCCAAGATACCCATGAGGCAATTTAGGCAAGGGTACAGTTTTGACATCTTCATGACATTCGATCAAATACTGGGCAACATGGTATAGAGTTTGGCCTTCTACAGATGGATCATTGGCATATATCTCTAAGCCAAATTCGCCCCTGCATGGAGCAGTGATATTGAAATATGCTGTATTACCAACTACTCTATTCATGATATAACCTTCTAATTCAGAGTCACTCATATCATTATGTTTTAATTTTGCCATGAACTGCATTGGTTTAGGTATTCTAACTTGTAACTCCACTTTACCTTCCCTTGTCAGAATGGTGGCCGTGTTTTGATACGACTGAAGGCCATACTTGTAGAATGCTGTACCAGGGCCCCAGTTGAGGTATGCACATGGTGGGAATGGTTGTGGAGGTGGTGCCATGACCTCTTCTTGAACAATTTTGAATTCACAAACCTGTGCATAAACATTGTCTTTGTTTTCTTGTGTATCTTCCTTAGCATATATGTAGATAATGTATGACCCCTTCTCTGGTAACCGCAATCTGAATGAGGCTATTCCACCAACACTTTCTTGCATACCATATTTATTCAATTTTGTACCTCTATATTCCTCATCTCCATTTTCATACTGAATAGTAAAGTTAAATGCAACTACAATTCTATGAGCTGGATATCTCAATCTGATATTAACCTCTCCTCTTCCATAAATGACAGCAGTTCTGTGACTAACAAATTCTAAACCATACTTGAAGAATTGTGGCTTCATGTGCGGCATGCTTTCGAATTCTTCCAGTGAGACTGGCCTTTCTAACAACTGCCATTTACCATCTTCTGGGAAATGAGTGTAGATAAGTTGATGAGGATCAGGCAAGAAGAAATATTCATCAAGCTGATAATGGAATTCTTCATGAGTTGTTTGTTTGCCTATGATTCTTCTGGCTGCCCAATGACAGTCTACAAGACACCAGGTTCCATAGATGTAGACAGCATTCCATGAATGTTGGTTGGTACCTGGAGTAAAACTCTGACCAGGTCTGTAATCAGCACCTTTGGCATAGCCACTAATGATCTTGGAATGAAGTCCAGCATAGCTGAAAACGACAACATGGTTAAATTACTATATATTAATACATTTGTAAAGGCTATTAATTAACAAACAAACTACACAAGGAAGATGTCTACTTCTAGTTTTCATTAGTTTTATATGTTTTTGTTATACTCTTTAAGCAATCGCTGTCTCCTTTTGGATAAGTCTCTTGGGCTTTCAAGCTTTTGATAAAGTTACCCATGATTTCGCCAATACAATTATAAAGAACACAGTGTGGGAAACCACCGCTCACCAGCTTGCCAAATACAAGTAGATGTGTATTTTGGCAAGTTCTCATTAACTTACATTCGTTAATTTGGCAACCGTCATTGGCAAGTTCCAAGGAAAGTTAACCAGCCAACAGGTTATTTAGTAAAACATCCCTTAACATCATACATTAAAAATATGTTCCCTACATTTTGAGAAGTTAAGCTTGAATATGTCAAGTGAATTTTGGCATGATATGCACAATTTTATTGACTTGTAAAGCATTCTTTACGATTAATCCGAATAATCCAGTCCCTCTCCATATCCGTCTCACTTCACTCTTGAGGAGTGATCGTAGGGAACGTAATATTATGACTGGATTATTCGAGTTATGTTTATGATCTGCAATTTTAATTTCCGGTAAATGGAATGTGCCAAAACCTACGCGACAATCCCGATCTCGTATTAGTATTCAAACGAAATTATCTTTGTAACTTCAGATTTGTTACCTTGCAAATTACTTGCTTATTGTCAACATAAAAATGAACAAGAAGCAAATGATTAACATTTTCTTGTTTCATGATTTTGAATCTGCTGAAATATAATTTTATTTTTAAAATATGAGTTCAGAAATGAAGTACTTATTTTGTTACTGTAAAGTACATAAAAAACTTCAATGGGAGGGAATATTCCAAAATGAAAAAGTTTTTGATAAATTTAAGAAAACAAATGAAAAATAATTGAAGAAAGAAAAATAAAGGCAGAAGATAGTCAAATCCAAGAGAAAACAGAATAGTACAGAAAAAATGGTTTCCCACACTGTGAACAGTCCTCAATACAATCATGAAGACAAATCAAAGGTAAGGTTGACTTCTCATATGTAAGTAGAATTTCTTTTAAAAAAGTGAACATTGGCATATCATATATTCAGTGCAATTAAAAGTACACTGTAATTGACTTGTCAGTAGTCAAGGTATATAAAAAAGTTGCTTTTTGTTTCAGCTTAGTTTTACTTGTTTAATTTGGTTTGATTATTTTATTTACATGTAGATGCTCTTTCTATCTCAAAAAGAAAAAGAAAGTTGATATGGGAATAATAGACTCCCCACTTTCCACATTTTCAAAATGAAAAGGAGCCATTACTTTAGACTAGTAAATGCAAAAAAAAAACAAAATCTTTTGTTCCCTGAATAAAATAGTCAGGTCATACCAAAACTCGTCAAATCCTACATAAAAAATAGTAAAAAAACATCATATTCTCAAAAATGTTATTTAAAAATTTATTTATGAACTAATTTAAAGTATAAATATTGATACATGACTCACTTGCACATTGTATCAAACACCATAGCATATGTGGTCTTCCCTGTCTTCAATCCTAACAGGACTTCCTCTGGACTGTCTTTCTCAACATTATCAAAATGCATTTCTTTCAGGTTCTTAGTGGCCAGCCACCTGAAAATCACTCTAAAAAGAAAAGAGATATATGCATTTACTCGTCACGCACACCATGAAAGCATATATTACATTGTTGTGCTTTGCACTTATTTAAAATACAGTATACATACACTAGTAAAGGAAATATATCTACACACATAGTAAACTATGTAATAAAGAGTTTGGAATGTTTCATTATTTAGGTGTAGCTGATATCAATTAAAACAATTACAAGAACTATTTAAGTTGGATAGAAACTCTCCAAGACACTCACACTTAGTACTGAAGCCAGGATCCCCTGCATACAATTCAGAACCTGATAAAATTTTCAGAAATGTTTATCAATTATGTTATATTGGTGTAATGAGTAACTGGTAAGCTTCTTCCAATGGCTGTTTCAGTACAGTATGGCTTAAACATAATCTGCTTAGCAGTCATACCTGACTTTTTCTATTTCATTTGTGATATTCTTGGAGTAGATCAAATCCCAGATCATATCTCTGAAGCTTGAGTGCTGACTCTTGGATACCTGTTCAAAAAAGCACAACCAGACGTGTTTACTATACATGCCAGTTTAAATTTACTTTTTCTTTAAATTTAATAAGCAAAATGTATTTTGCAATTTATTTTTCTTATAACAAATGCATTGAAATTTTTATATTATCAAGTTGGTAGTGTACAAATTTTCACTACTTTAATGGTAAGCACAGAATGATAACTTAGAAATATATATATATTTTTTTAAATATGATCAACTTAGTAAATTTGTATTCATTTGACCTAATCCATGACAATTAGCAAAATCAATACTTCTATATTATTGCCTTTTTGGATTAGAGGACTTACTGAAACACTCTTTAGTCAATTACTTCCTTAGGGTATATATTTAAGTTAAAACTGAAAATATTTGGGAGTTTTTTTTGTGCTCTATATGATCATAACATTTAAAAGCAACTTATACCAAGGCCATACCTGTATAGCATGGTCATCTACATTATGAAGGACTTGTCTATCAATAGCATCTAAAGTTGGTTTTGGTTTGGTGGCAGGTGCAGGTGCTGGAGCAGGAGCTGAAGTCTGTTCTGCTGTTACGGGTTGGAGCTGGAATTCCTGGGGTGGAGCAGGTGGTTCCTGACCCACAGATCTCTTCTCAACTTGAATTGGTGTAGTTGTCTGGGGGATGTTTCCTACACCTGCTTGTTGTTGCTGGGGTACAATAACATTGCCTGCCCCAGGGGTAAATCCTTGCACACCCTGGCCTTGAGGTGCTCCCATACCACTGTACACTGCTTGTTGTCGACTATCTGGTACGGTACCATAAAGATATTGCTGCTGTAGGAGTTCTGGAGGTGGTGGAGGCAAGTTCTCTAAATCTACATACCCTTGGTCTCCCAGTGACATGTCATTAATACCTTGTGTCACCTGTGTAACAGTAGAACATTTATTAGAGATCATGACTGAACCAAGAATGTCAATAGACAAAATTTATTACATCATTACATGAGCAAATTGATAGTTGTGGGCAAAACTTTTTAACAGATATCAGGTAGTAGTTTCATGTAGTTCATTTACCAGCTTACCCTTATTGATACAATTATGTAATAATCTTGTTAAACTATCTGAGTCAGGATAATTCACTTATCAAAAAGTTACAGTATGTACATTAAGTGCCAACATTAACCCTCAATTCACATACTTGTGGTTACACTTACCCCAGCAGTACCAGGATAACCAGCCTGGCTAATTGTAGCTTGATGAGCAACTGGTACTGTACGTCTCTTTGGAGCCTCTTGGTAGAAAGCTTTGTTTTGTTCATCAGGAGGTGCATAGTGAACAAAGTATTGACAGATATGGGTATAGGTGTCTCCATCTTTGGCTGGATCATTGCCATAAATTTCCAGACCATATTCACCCTTAGCTGGTAACTGGACTGAGACTAGTACCCTGTCCCCTTGGTCCTTTTCACTAATACATTTCTCCAGCTCATCATCTTTCATACCAGGTTTACGTAGTTTACATAAGATGTAGGAAGGTCTTGTCTTCTTGAACTCTAAATTAACTTTTCCATCACTAGTAGGGATGACAGCATCTTTGACACTGGGTTCCAATCCCATCTGATCAACTGGTACCCCAGGTCCCCAATTACTATCAGAGCAGTTGGGAAGAGGAACTGCATCTGTAGCAGCCTTATCAGCATTGACTTTATATTCTGCTGATGCTGTGAAGACATTCTTTATTCCAATGTCACCTGTCAACAGCTGGGCAAAAATAGTAAAGTAATAGGAACCAGACTTTGGAGCTCGAAAAATGAATGTTGCTTGGTTATGTTGAGTTTCTTGCATTGCGTAGCTTTTCAGTTTCTGTCCCTGGTGTGTTTCTTCATTTGTACCACAGACGGTAAGTTTATAGGTGAAGTTGGTTGGTTTGACAAAGCCTACAGTCAAGGCAATTCTTCCATTCTGTGTACCAACAACCCCCTTTTGGTGGGAGATGAAGTACATTCCACACTTGAAGAAGTATGATTTGACTAAAGGTAAATCTTCAAATTCAGGCAAGGACAAAGGTCGGGACAACAGTTGCCACTTCTCATTCTTTGCCCAGTGGCTGTAAATCAGCTGTTCTGGGTCAGTCATGAAGTAAAAGTCATCATATTCATAGACCTGTAAAAATGAACATATGTAAGAGATTCAGTTTCTTTTCTATATCAACATTCATAAGAACTTCTATGATTTAAGACAATACAATGGTAAGCACTAACAACCTACTAATGAAACTTTTTAAATATGCAATATCTGTACAGTGGATGAAATTATCTGTTGATATAGCTTAATGATTTCAAAATCTAGTGCTTAAAACATAAAAATACCATGACCATGATTTGGTTAGTACATTTTACCAGTATTACAAGAGTAAAACTAACTGCTGACAATGTTCTTCCATAGCATCATTTTAATACAATATACTACAATGTAGATTTATGTCACTTTTTCTGCATTTTGCTTGTTATAGCCACCATGCATAGTTTCAATGTTATTAGTTAAATATTTTTCATTCATTAACTTGGTCTTTCTTTCTACTACATAGATAATGCCTAGTTATTGTGTTGAACTACTTGAAACCTTGTGAGCAGTTAATCCATGCTAATTACCAACTACCGCCCAGCCAAATTAACACCCGACTACTGGCCCAAATAATCTGCTCCACTACTTTAACCAAATTAAACAAAGATAAACAGCCCTGATCTGAAACTAATTAGTTTTCTATATATTTTGTCATGCAGAGGTTTTAGTTAATAGTTTTGAGTACAGACAGGCATAAACCAAGGATTTGTATCGGAGAATTTAAAGTGTAAAGAGCTAACTTTGATAATGAATTTTTTACTCCTGAGATTCTAATTTTAATTACCTATTTTGGAAAGTTCATCATTAAATGTCATAAATATTGTATGTACTTTTTTCATGAATCCAAACAGAAATAAAGGACCTCTCAAACCCTATGGATACATGTACAAGTATTCAAGTTTTTGTATAACTATGCATGTTGGAAGGACTGGGCTTATATAGCATTGTAGACTGAGGTTTTATACTATAACAATGCACTTAAGAAATTATATTATAGATAATTGAAGTATTTCATGGTAACCTCAAATTCTGTTTATTCTGACCAATCTACAAAAGAATTGCTTATAAGTTTTTTACAAGCTTACTTCTATATGTTTTATTATATATTATTACATATTGCTATAAGAAAGGGGAGAGAAAAATTTACCATCAAATAGAATGGTAGGAGGCACATTTCACAAAATTCAGTTGAGTCAAAAAGAGTTGAGTCAATTGTAGGCATTAGAAATAACAGTTACTTGTAGAAAAAGACGGAGACATGAAGGTATACATTAAATTAACAGTTTAATACCTTGTTTGAGAAACTAGTAATTTTTTACAAAGAACTACTTATATGCTTAATAATTAGGTCACATGATTAATAATGCAACTGTTCTATCTGAGGAGTCAAAATGTATTGACCCGATGCACTGGTGGTATATTGTCAGTGACTAAATATAGCTTTCTGTTGTGATGTCACAATTGTTACATTGCATGAAGCTGTAAAGATGTGCCCTGCTTCCCAAAAGTTGTAGAACTTTTGCCATAAAACATTTTTTTCTCATATCCTTTGTGGCAGTAGTAAGACAATAAAAAAGCATGGACTTGTAAAACTTTCATATCTAATTTAGGCACAAACCAATGATAATACTTGTCACAGCCTAAAATTTTCCTGCTGTTCTCAGCCGTACCTGTATATTGATTTTAAATTACTTTTATTTTTCGATATACCTTGTTTTAGAAGCTACTGAATGTTTCAGAGATGCTAAGAAAGTTTGATTCAAAAAATGTTATACAATGTAATATGTTTGGATGAACATGTACTTATCCCAGTTTTTTTTAATTGAAGTATTAGTTATTATTTTTCTGCATTTATAAGGATAATTTTTTATTTTTTAATTGATACGATGCAGGGATTTGTTTTAATTATGAAATTGAATCATTCAAAGCATGCAAAACACATAAACAAAGAATAAAATCATAGGAGCTTGGAATTTTTTTTTCCAAAAGTAGATCATTCAGGAAAATAACAATGGCATTTTTCTCAAGGCTATATAGCTTACCTGTACACGTCTACCCTAAAATTAGGATGGGCAATCAACAAATGATGGGCAAAACATACAAATCAAATGTGCAGGTAAATACAAATGTATATATATAAACAAATATGGGCAATTCAAAAGTGTGAAGTAAAAACATAATTCAGGTACATGGTTTGGTTCCATTAAGATGACCTTCAACTGAGATTTCCTTCAAATCCTGAAGTTCATTCTCAAAAGTTCCAAATCAAGAGATCTTAAAGGTTGAAAGAATGGATTTAAGGAAAACCTCAATTAAGATGTCTAATGAAACTCAGCCAAGAACTTATCATTCAAAACATATGTGAAGTCATAACTTGGGATTCAAGTCAAAACTCTGATAAGTTCATTCAAAACAAATCATGTTAGCTCTGTGTTTACTTTTTGATTTCTTAGTACCGTCTTTCTTTTCTGAAACAGGAAACAATTTAAAATGAATTGTAGCAATAAGGCATGCAAACAGAACCTATATGCTTACAACATAAAACTCAGTTTCATGACTTGACACAAAAACTTTTTTTTCATTATCTGTTGTATCTAACGATATGGGAAAAAAAACTCTTTTGTAAATACATGTAACAATGACATTTTCAGTTAACGATTATTGGGAGAAAATGTTTAAACTATATATATTACTCAATGCTAATTAACCAATTATTTTGTATAGTGACATGATTTAATGCAAGCAATATTCTACATATTTAGTATTTTTTAACACACCGCTAAAATATTTTCATATTTTCCAAATATGTTTTTTGATTCAAAATTGATAGTTGAAAAAATCTAAAGCATTATTTGTAATACAATATTCACCAGTATTATTCAAATTGGTATGATTGATGAAAATATTGGTGTGCATGTATTTTTCATTCAAAATATACATATACATGGTACTTCTCTTCAAAGCCTTATCATCACTGACTGACATATACAAGCATGACATAGGACATCTGATTGATAATCTAGCCTATTAGGGATGGTGCAAAGTTGCAAAGGATGGAATGAAACAAGACTAATTGCTTTTACCAGACTGTATAACTGCTATATTAAAAATGGAAAGAGTTTCATTGAATTACCTCCCTTTGTATATCTTAATATGAAATAAGTTAAAATTGCTTACTAAACAATATAAAAGCACCTTCTGAATACTAACATAAAAAACTAAATTTCTACTGTAAAAAGCTTCCAAGAATCTGAATAATACTCTATAATTTCCAATGGCTTTGTGACACCTACCAGATTTTCTGGCTGATTTTTCTCCGAAATAAGGTATCTGGTAGCCCAATGTGAATCAACAAGATACCAGTTGTCATCAATGTATACTGCATTCCAGCTATGGTTGTATTCACTTCCCTTGAAATTGTCTCCAGGACGGTAATCAAGACCTTTAGCAAATCCAGTCAGCACAGCACAATACAATCCAGAATATCTGAAAACATTTAAATACTGTAAATACAGAAATTATTGTGTGAATATTGAATATTGAGTATTCGCTATTTTGGCCAAAAATAAGAATTTAATATTTCTAGCAAAAAATATCCTGTATCTGAATTTAAAAATCTAAAAATACATGTTTATAATATAGCAAATTTAAGCCAGTCACATTTTTGCAATAAAACAAAAACAACTTTGCAATATTTACAGCACGAAGTAATGAAAACAAAAACCCTATCAACCAAAACAGAAGTATACTAACAAGTACCATCATATCCATGTAGTAATCTTGTGCTTACAATGTATACCACTACAATGACCATCAAATATGACTGATTTACTTTTTATCTATATGTGATGCCTAGTAATAATAGATGATACAATCAGATAGGCCAATGTATCCATTTGTTCATGTCAGTCCTTATTCTCAGGTACAACAAAAATGAGGTTACAGTGTAGATGCTGACCAATACCTACATGAACATGCATACCTGTAAATACCCATTTTTGTTCAAGTTTATTGGTTAAAGTTTCTACAATGATACCATTCTAAACCTAGCTCAAAGAAAAACAGAAATCTGCAAGTCCTTTCTTTTAAATTTCAAAGCATTTTAAACATAAGTAAATTGAATTCCTGCATATACCAAACTTTAGCTTTGTTAAGTCTGAAAGGAACTAGTTCCACATGGATTTTAAAAATATATACATTGCCTAATACAGCAACTTCCCAAATGAACCATTTTTTTTCTTCAACATAGTAACTGAGGAGTCAGGTCAAAATATTTTTTTTATAATTCTTCAACCAATTCACTTTATATAGTAAAACCAGTCTAACTAAAACTCTTATGAAGCAGATCAATGTGTTCCTTAGACAGCTGAATTGTTTACCAAGATCAAAATGCATTAAAATAGGCAGAAAATGGGTTTCATAAGATGTGTGGTTCACACAAGTTTTTTTATTTATTCAAGTTTTCAATTGTAATCAGTTAAAATTAATTCCTTCTTTACAAAACTTACATACAAATATTTTTTTTTATTTATTTTACCAACATACATGTATGGCCATCTCTGTTAGCAACTATTGTTTTTTACTGTCGATTCTTTCAACAGTGGGATGCACTATATTTCCATTTCATTAATAACTACCTGATGCTTAATACTTGTATTCTGACAGCTTTGATTTAGTTGCTGAGGTAAACATGACTTGACATTCACTTAATTGCCAATTTATAACATTTATTTCAGACTTATGACTTTTAATCAATAACTTATCTCCCCCAACATTGCAAGAAACCCTCATGGGGCCTTCAAGAAAATTTCCCAATACCACTAATAATTTCACATTTGATTAAACATTTGACATGCAGATGTAACTCCTATCTGAAAGATTCATTTGTTATGACCAATGGTTAGATGGTAACTGATATAGTCCCCTACATCCATGAGATAATCTGATTGATATTCAGTTGAATCGAAAATCAATGTTGTTGCAGACTAGTTTATCTTTTACAATACAGATTTATATTCTCTCCCAACTCTTATAAAAGTTGAAAATAATGCCCCAGACCATTATACAAAATATAGTATTCATCATTGTAAAATTAATCGGCTAGGTTTCTATTTGAAAATTTTAAGATAAACAAACTGTAAAGTGGTGGGTCCAGGGGGTGCCAACCCCCTTTATATTTGAAAATTTGTCGTTTTTATACGTAAAATTGTCAAAAAAATGTCAATTAATGTCCTGGCAACCCCCCTTTTTCTGTGCAACCCAGGCTGACACCCCTCCTTTTCAAAGTGTCTTGATCCGACCCTCCTGTAATAGCATAGCAGTGACCTCTAAAACTGAGGAAAGACATCTACATGTAGTACATAAATAATGTTGCAATATAGAAATCAATACATCAGAATTGTACTTTCGTTTTTATCTGCAAATCATAATTATCTCCTCAGAATAAGAGGCAATGATAAAGAATTTATACATTCTAAACTTATAATTATCTTCCACCTTGCTCTAAATGACTGCAGATAATTTTTGTGATGAATGAGCCCCATGCAGGTCCGGATGTCAAAAGAATAGGCCTGCAGCAGCGCTAAGTTTGTTGTAAAAAGCGACTAAATAGTGCTCAGAAACCTGGCCAGGAGCTAGGCGCTCTGCCCACAGAGCAACTGGTATGTGTACCCCAGGTGGTGGAATGGGGTACCCCTAGCATGTAACATGCTGGGATTGTCAGGCTATGATATGGAAAACCTGACCGCAAACCATAGTGGTGCACCGTGTTGGGAAAGATGCCATGTTCCTCGCATGTTAAAGAACTCTGCTGTGGTATTCGATAGGAGTAGGAACTTTTGCGCTCCGCCACAGGAGGCTAAAATTGCCTGACCCTACCCATCCCTCCCTTTTATCATGTGGCAATCAAAATTTGTCGACCCTATTATCCTTGTGTCCCATCCCTTCTTTCATTTTATCATATCATGTTCATTTTATCATCCCATTTCATGTTCATCGCCTGAATATAGCTGAAATATTGCTGCTCAAGCATAAAACCCCAATAATCAATCAATCAATCAATCTTGATGAATCAAGTACAGAGGCAGATCCAGAAAAAGGATTCTGGCAGTTGGAACAATTTACTTCTACTGCACAAAAATTGGGCAAAAATGAGCTAATCATAGACTAAGATACTCTTTGAAAAAAAAAACTGGATCCATCCCTTAAGGTACCAGTATCGTATTGCATATCCCTGAGCGGGTGTACGTCAAAACATGGATGCCATAAAAATATAGTGCATTTTCTTTTTGCCTCTCTACAAACTAATGTTTTGTCAAAAGACATGAACAATGACTTAAAAAATAGAGCAAACATCACACTGTAAGATGAAGAACTTTTTTAAAAGAAAATCTAACATAATATCATAAAAATGTTCCACTGAAAAGGTTGGTTTGGTGAGTGCAAAACGAAAGTGAAAGTAGGGAAAATGGCTATTTATAGTTCAAGACTACTTTTCTGTCCAATCTTCGTGGACTCACCCTATTTTCTTTGCGGGAAATTATTTTTTCACATGTCCTTAGAAATGCTACATAAGTGAAAGTTTTATTGAATCAATTTACATATTTTTTAAAAAATCCTAAAAATATGCACTTCACTATAGAAGTCTATGGGAAAATTAATACGATACTGAGACCTAGTAAGCCAGTTTTTCAAGTAAAGTTGGATATTCAGCAAGTGGTCTTTACCAGCTGAAAAAGTAGTACCCCAATACAGGTAACACTTTTAAGATGAATTAGCCAACTTTTGAACCTGATTTTTTATGGTAGCTCTGGTTTTTTGCATTTATAGTTAATTTTTACCAAATTTGGAAATGCATTTTGTTTTCATGAATTTGTAGGATATCAGTTCAATAAAATTATTATCTTGACTATTTATGATGAGCATATCTATATTCAGGTAACCTAAAGCAAGTAATACTCCTGCATAAAGGATAGTTTTTAAGTTACAACACATTTTAAGTATGTGGTTAGGACTTGAAAATAGTCATTTTCCATACATTGCCTCTTATATATGAAAAAATGAATATTTTTTTTATTTTTTGTTTTTCTTTCAAATAAATAACTAAAATGAGTTGCCATATAACTGTGTGGTTGATTTAAACACAGAAATGTCACAAAAGTCATCAGCCAATTTTTTAGTGGACTTTTTTCAGTGGTTCAAATGGACAGATTCTAATGCGGCAAGAAAAATAATGGTGTTTTTTCATATAAAAACTGAATTTTTTCAAAAAGTATCTAAAGCAGACAATTGTTATTATAATATTTATACCAGTAAACTATATTTCTTGCATCATAGCTATCTGTTTTAAAGAAAAAGTCCTTTTCCTGTCACATTGAGGTCCATTTGTATCTGCCTGGGGTACCAAAATGGCTTAAAATCTGTATTTTCTGCATATGAAAAGCTATATTTTTTTAAAACTATGATATTGGTATAATTTTTTCTGGATTTATTATAATTGAAATGACCATATCTATAGTTTAAAACAGTTGGTTGTACCGGTCATTATACTTTACTTTAAACAAGAGGCTCCCTTGAGTTAAAGACAAAAAAGGAGGTTCGGATATTAATATTTCCATATATGGAACTCACAAGTGGGGATTAAATAATGATTTAGAACTCATAGTACAGCTCATGTATCTACCATGTCAGAATAAACCACAAAGTTGCTTAGTTTGATTAATACAGCAGCTTTTTATCAAAAGTAATATTTTCTGGCTAACATTGAGATATTAGTCTTATGCCTGGAATAGGGTACCTATATAAGAATTTTAATAGAAAACTCATGTTTGTAGCAGGGCAATGATATTCTGAATTTTCAGTATGGAAATGAATACTCTAGCAGAAAAACAACAACTTTTAGGATTATATTGAAATGTTTATTAGTAATAGGTACCAGTATCGTATTGCATATCCCTGAGCGGGTGTACGTCAAAACATGGATGCCATAAAAATATAGTGCATTTTCTTTTTGCCTCTCTACAAACTAATGTTTTGTCAAAAGACATGAACAATGACTTAAAAAATAGAGCAAACATCACACTGTAAGATGAAGAACTTTTTTAAAAGAAAATCTAACATAATATCATAAAAATGTTCCACTGAAAAGGTTGGTTTGGTGAGTGCAAAACGAAAGTGAAAGTAGGGAAAATGGCTATTTATAGTTCAAGACTACTTTTCTGTCCAATCTTCGTGGACTCACCCTATTTTCTTTGCGGGAAATTATTTTTTCACATGTCCTTAGAAATGCTACATAAGTGAAAGTTTTATTGAATCAATTTACATATTTTTTAAAAAATCCTAAAAATATGCACTTCACTATAGAAGTCTATGGGAAAATTAATACGATACTGAGACCTTAAGTATATATATTCTTGTTATTTAAATTGAACACCAATTGTTATTATTGTAATAGTCCTAGGGTCAAACTTTGAACAAAGTGTAAATATATTCACTAACATTATTCAGCAGCTGAAGAATTTCATTTTTTCTCAATATTTAACAGGCAATATTTATTTACTACATTAAAAAAAGACCACTTAATTTTCACGGGGGCTAGGATTTTTTACTAGCATTTTTCTGGCCCATCTTTTGCCCATGAGAAAAAATAATTTCACTCCAAAAAATTCTTGCCTGCAAAAAAATCACCCTTAAAACATAAAAAAAGTCTATACCTAAAATGTTATAATAATTGGTTTTCATTGCAAGAAAATTACTTTCAGTTCACTATATTTATCAAGCTTTTTTGCCGTGTTGACTATTTAATAGTTTTCACTGAACAAAATAAATAAAGTAAAATAAATAGCTGGCATTGCATTTAAATCAAATAACTTCTTTCACCATTACCCGCAAAGTGTTTCAAAGATCCTGGCATAAGTGCCTTTCTTGTTTTTGAAAGAGACAAGTACTTCCTCCGGTGAACCTTTCGATACGTCCTGGAAACTGATGGTGTACATGTTACGTGATGTCATCCATCTGAATATGGCTCTGAAAATACAACAAATAAAATAGAAAATAAAAGGAGGTAAACATCAATGCAATATTAGATAATGACTTATCCACTTCACTTTGCAATTTCATAAAAAGCTACTCAGTCAATTTTATGCTTTTGCAACAATAATATCACAGGAATACCAGGTTAATTCAAAATTCCTTGTGTAAGAGTAGGATGATGGGGGATAACTACAGATTGATTGATTGATAATAGTTAAAGTTCTATGGTCTGACAGATATTTCATACACATCAGTACAAGAATGATTTAACAATGGAACAGATCCTGCTTAGTACTGGTCTGATACACTGAGTTGGATCTTTATTGTGTTAGCTCACAGAAGCAACAGCTCTGATGTAGGCATGTCACCCCATTTGGACACATAATTATGACTCCTAGTCAACCAATTGTCACCCTATACCCTTAAATACCACATGCTGGTGCAGAAGAAGTTACTACCAATTGTAAGTCTTTGATGTAACTCCGCTTGAAATTGAACCCACACCCTCCCTCACTTTAGACAAGCATGCTGCCTTGAGATCACTTAGGGCAATTGGGGGTTAACTACTGAGGGTTCTTCAAAATAACTAAGTATACTGTATAAATCTTCCATACTGATCATATTCATGTTATATGAAGTCCTTTGAAGAAACCCAGATGCTTTTGTTACAAGAGGCTCCCAGGAGCCTGAATCGCTTACCGGATTAAAGTTTGTCTTTCAAGGGCAATAAATTTGACTAGGAGTTGTCCAACAATTTTGACTCAAGAAGACTTTGGTAGGACTATCATTAGGATCATTTCAGCAATAGAAAGTTTTTCTTTAAGTTTCAAAGATATTGGCTGAAAACTGTAAAAAAAAACCTGTCATTTTTTATCTTTCAAGGGCAATAACTCAGTCACCTGACAACTTTGATCCCTGACGACTTCTGAAGGCCTTATAATAAGGGTCATTTCAGCTATGGAAATAATTTTGCTAAACCTAACAGTTTTGGAGATATTTGTTAAAAACTATTGTCTGACCCCTTTGTTATATTTTTTTGGTAACAGCAGCCATGTTTTTCGACGGATCAAAAATCCCCATAACAGTTCTATGTACGATACCCAAAGGAACATTCATACCAAGTTTGGTTCCAATTGGTCAGGTGGTGTCAGAGGAGAAGATTTTTGAAAGAAATAACATTCAAAATAGCAAAAAGACGTTGAAAAAGGGCAATAACTCTGACATGTCTTAACATATCGAAATGAAAATTTATCCACAGATAGATCTCATCATGCTGAACACTTTTACCTCATCAGAATTTGGCTAAACCTAACGATTTTGGAGATATATGCGAAAAACTACTGCCTGACCCCTATGTTCTATTTTTAGTAACAGAGGCCATGTTATTCGACGGATCAAAAATCCCCACATCAATTCTATGCACAATATCCCAAGAAACATTCACACCAAGTTTGGTTTCAATTGGTCGAGTGGTGTCCGCGGAGAAGAGATTTGAATAATTGTTAACAACGATGACGACGGACGCCAAGTGATGGCAATAGCTCACATGGCCTTAGGCCAGGTGAGCTAATAAACCACATTGTCAACAACTAAATAATTAAAGCTAAAGTATTTCTGCAATAAGCACTGAGGTAGAAAATAATTTTATTTGCTTCTAAATGACACCAGTAGCTTATCTGTCTAAAAATCAAGTCTTTTGAGATTTTAAAATATTTAATCTTACAAATGGATGTCATTTTATTTACTCAACTATTTATAAGCTTATTATCAGACTAAAGAATGACTGGCCAGATGATTTAGGTCATAGATAACATAATGGGTTGCCACATTTTATTATCTTCCTTAACTCAGAACAGGGTAATAAATTAAGAACATATCACTAGAGTTAAATCTGATTTTAAAATTGAAAAATAATTACTACATAACTCATGTATCACCAAAATTGATACCAAACTTAGAAAAAGTAACAGCAAATTAGCCATAGAGACAGATAGATTCAATAAAACTAAATGTGAAGATAGAATTTTGCCTCTATGTAAAGAGATATTCAGAATGAATTTCATTTTGTCATAATATGTCGAACGCTGTCAAATTGTAGAGAATCATTTTTTAATGAAAAAAGCTCAGTTGTCCCTTCTTTCAGTAATATTAATGACCAATGTAAATTCAATTATATACTCTCTTCTGATGAGTATGACATTACTAATATTATTGTAAATGATATTAGTGTGATATACAACAACAGATGTGAAATTTTGAAAAACTGAAGTCAATAGTGTAATGTTCTTTTATTATTTGTAATGATTAAATAAAACTGAATATACATATACATTTATCTATTCAATTTTATCATGGTCTTCAATCATTCAGATACAATGTACAATGTGTATATAAAAATACATGATATTATTTTCCTTGAAGAAAAAGATACTTTGTGTAATACAAAATGTTCTTATATTTTCTCTTTTGTTGGGAGGCATGCAAACAAATGTCTTTATTCTCATGTTATGTATGTACTTTATATGTTTGATATGTAACTGTATGGGTTTTATTCCAATATAAATTAATTTGAGATAAATACTGTAATCCGATTGGTTAAAATAATTTTGTTATATCTCAATGGATAAAAAAAAATATTGACATGCCCCTATTCAGTTAAATTCAGAGCTATTTTTCTCATGTTCAAAGATAAAAATATGTTTCAAAATTAATTTATAAGAATTGGCAATAATAAAAATTGTGTCTGTTGAACAATAAAATAAATTTGCCATGTGCATATTTTGTTTACTGCACTTTGTACAACAATCTGCACATGTAAAATTTATGTTATTATTCAATAAACAAAATTTTTATTATTGCCAAATCTTAAAACAATTCTGATTCTGATTACTTAACAAGCAGGGTACCATTACAATTTATGACTACAAATTTATTTAGATCAAACTGACAACAGAGTGGTATTCAAATACATAAATCAGAAGAAACATCATTTTTACATTATCTTAGACAAACATCTTTCCCTTAAGTGACTATATTGGAATTTATAGACATATATTAAAGAAATGAGCATTTCTACTTTGCTTTGGTTGTATTACATAAACTAAACTACTAGAACTTCATTGGAACTTCATTAGATCTTATCATTTTGTACCCCATCATTGTGTGGTATTATTTCAGCCATGCATGGCTGAGATTATAGGTCCAACTCCTAATGGAGTAGTACCAAAGAGTTGCAACTTGTGTGGCATTTCAGAAGAGTGATGACTGTTTGGCTCATAGTCAGAATAATATGTCTGACTAGCTTTAATTGATCTACACTTCATGTTAATGATACATGTATGTTGTTTTGTCAATTTACATGTAGTGTGTCCTCAACCTTTCTGTTGAGATATTAAAGAGACAAATAGCCAATTTACTTAATATGAATGTAAATTAAAAATAAAACTCTGTAACATACATGTACATCAAATGTAACCTCTAATATCTGAATACAGTTTTCAAGTCTAAAGTGCACTAAAGCATATAATTGCAAAATTTATCAAATTTAAAGTGTTTACTTTCAGAATATTCATAAACCAAAACTGGCCTTGAAACCAACTGATCCATATACAACAGCAGATTAAGTATAATATAATTCCCGCCAGAGAATTCATTGAAATGTTACATCCTGCAGTTGGATTGGGTGGGTTCATTGTTGTATAAATTATCTGTTTTTACTTAAAATATCTCGAAATAATACACCTGTGATTTTAAACATGACAACCATGTATAACACACTCTGGATGCCATAAATTCATGTTTATCTCAGTTACAAGTTGACAAAGATATTTTAACTAAAATTTTATTGCAGATGCATTTTATTCATATGTGCACAAAAATTAGATTTTAACGGTCATTTGAGAAGAAAGTTCTTTCAAATCTAAAAACTAATAAAACTGCAGGATTTTAATGTTCATTTAATAGCACAGTTGTTTCACATTTCAATAAATCCACATTTCAGCCAGTAAAGATAAGACTGACATGGTGTTTGGACCAATTTCAGTTACGAAGAAAATAAAAAAACATTATTAACTTGTCCTTAAATGATTGTATAGTGCTTGTGAAATATCAACAAAGTGGACCTAGACTGACAATATTCTGTCCTTTTTTAAGGTTTACAAGGTACATATGTAAATGAATATAACTAAACATGTATATCCTAATGATCCAGTGATTTGGATTAGAATTTAGAGGATGGGCCATTTATTAAGTGACCTTCAGAATTTCAATGGGTCATACTTTAATATTCTTTGAAGGGAATTTGAGTTAGATGGAACATTTTTAGATGGAATGTGATACATGTAAATGGTGCATGGCCCCCTCTAATCCCAATGACTGTGATTCCATTTCACATTTTACCTACAACCAGGAAGAGCATGCCAAAGAAAGTTTTGAGATGTTTTGAATACCTTTTCCCTCCTACTTCACATGTATATTTCACCAAGATTGACAAATTATCTATCAGAGATCTGTTTCAGTCATTGACTCATTACATTTCACCACTTTCCATGACACATCATGGTAAAAAATAATGAAAACCAATTGGTATGAAGCTGAGAAAGCAATATCTGCTCCTACTATATTATCATTGTTTTGGGTAAAATCCAAAACTTTCAACACTGACGGAACTGCTGTGCTAATTATACACCTGAATTAATGTAAAACTAATGTAGTACAGTTGCATGATCTGTTTCATCAGGGGCAAAGATTCTTAATTATAAATGAGGCAAATGAAAGGGAGAATGGGTCACTTAAAACCATGAAAACATGGACCTAAGTGAGCAATAGAAATTCTTGATTGTGTTATATGAATACAATCAAGTGGAATAACAATTGAATGTACTTTTGTTCAGAACTCTTGTCTCAGACCTTAGCTTAGAAAACATGTACTTAGGTTACAACTCCTTTATTAAAGATGCATGTGCCTGTTTGTGATATTTGATACACCAAGACAGGGAAAAATAAATATTAAACATAAAGACTTATGAAATTATCATTCTTATATATTAGAAAAAAATTATATGTTAATTATTCCTTCAATTTTAACCACAGATACATGTACATGTATGTACAAAGTAGTACTGGCACAATGGTTGAGAAGAAAACTATGGGAAGGGCCATTTTCAGGATTTTTTTTAACTTTCAAAATTTGAAGGTGCCAATTGTTAACAAAGCATATAAATTTCTTTTATATGCAGGGGCATTTTCTGTTAGAAGGATATAATGGCCCATGCTCCCTGGCCTTCACAACCCCTACTTGTATATTCTTCAAACAACATGTAACAATCTTTCCCAATCCAATTTAATCAAAGTTGTTGCTACAAAACCCACAAAAATGCTAAGAAAAAAACACTTGACCCCACACAGTGAAAATGGTTTAGACTCTTTCAACAAAGACAGCATCAACACTTTCATGGACCTTTTGAGATAGGGATAAAACATGCCACTGAATACTAAAACTTATCTGATACTTCCATTTAACACAATATGTAACTAATTAAATTAATCCAACCAAGCATTATATCAAAGACAAATCAATTAAATACAAATTTATATCATCTACAAAGGAAGCAAGATTACTGATCAATCATACACAAAACCCTACAGCCTTGAAATTCCAGGAAGGTTACATACATTGTACATTTTTTCTCCTATTGGCTTGTTTACATTTTCACAAGAACAGATAGAAAATCTGTAGATTGAACACACACTACATTCCAAATCTATTAATTGTTTAAACATTGTTTGAAATCTGAGAGGCTTGCGACCTAAGGTACATATAAGTACTGTTGTTACTGAACTACCTCTTTGATTGGCATGTTAGAAAGAATGGGATAAAGAACAAGACTGGATTATTGCACTTAAACTTAAAGCTCAAATTATATTGTATTACAATGTACATCATAAAAGGCATCTTTGAAAAGAATTTTTACCTATGAAAATTAACTCAAGAAATGTATACAAGACAATGAACCAAGAGCATACATTACTTGATCCAAAAAGAATTTCAAAAAAAAATTAAGTTTGTTTTTTCCTACAACTATGCAGGGCTCCCTCAATTCCAAAGTTCACGTGGGTATTTCTCCTACAAAATTCAGTGAATCAAAAATGCCTACAAAATGCAATTTGGGTCAGTAGGAGTAGGAGTTGTGCTTAAAATAGTGTGAACAGACTACAGATGGACAGGGCAAAAACAATAAGCAACATTTCATAGCAATTTACATGTACATGTTAATCTATTTTTACTTGAAGTATAGTTTTGGGATAATACATTGTTACACTTGTCACTTTCAATCCCATTTTCACAAAACTGTTACTGTACATTATTCAAATGTATTTTACTGCTCATGTATATATTGACCAGACCTTATTTTTGAATATGCCCATACTGTCTGCAAGTTAAAGATTTCTCAGATAAATCAACAATATATTGAAGATGTAGTGTAAGAAAGTTTTTCTATGATCACTGATAATAGTATCAGATAAAAGATGCTGATCTGACTATTTGGATTAGAAACAAAAGATAAGAACATATGATGGTTACAAAGCTTATCAACATAATGAAATCCCAAAGGTTATTTCATGAGTGCTGTACTGAAATTTCTATGTCACATGAAATTGTACATATACAGAGAGATTTACATGTATGATATTTTCCTTTAAAAATGATTAAGGGGATAATTTCACACCTATCAGTATGTCATACTGATGAAGACAAAACACTGCTGAACTTAGAAAACTGCTGTGACCCCTTGCCTATAAATGTAGGACACAGCATCTTGACAGACATAAATTCAATCTTTGATGAAAACTACAAATGTTTGTACAAGTACATGTATACTGGCAAGCTTCATAAACAATCAAGGGCTACATGTATTATTAGAATATATATATTAATTTTTTATGTCCAATTTGTATTTTATGTTTGTTCTTTGCATTGAGTTTGCTTGATCCATATGGGTGTAATTTGCAAATAAAGTATTGTATTATGGACAGTTCTCACAATTTATTTCTCATAAGTGTTATTTAATGCCGAAATTTTTTTGCAATTAATATCCTACCTTGCTTTTTCCAACTCTGACTGGAATCTTTGACTGTATATTAAATGCCAGATTAAATCTCGGAATGTTTTGTGGTCAGTTTGTGCAACCTGGAAAAACACACATGCATGTTAAATCAATGTTCATATCTAAACTGTAAAAAACAAGAAAACTAATGTATCAAAATAATTTGAAGTGACGCATCTTCATATGACCACACAACTAAAACACTGAACAGCTTGGACAAGTACATTGTACAAACAATTATTCTCAAGTTATATAATGGACACAATAGATGTTCATTTACAGATGACAACAACAAACACTTTATACAATGGTAGTTTTTCACAGTTGTAAAATAACTTAGGTCATTTTTAAAAACTTTTTGAAACTTACCTGTACTGCATGTTCATCAACAAGACGAAACTGGTTAACATCTCTGTATATGTCAAACTTCCTGTAACGGGATCGGATAGGTGGTGGGAGTTGTTTCCCCTGCTGTAGGACATTGACAGGGTTAAAGTCTCTTGGGGCCGTCATCTTGGTTAACTCAGATTACTGTAAGTGAAAAAAAAAACAATTACTAATGCAGAGACCTGTATATGTACATAATACATGTACATTGATACACACCTCCATATGGAATTTTAATTATTCATATCATGAGAGTAGTAGTTAATTTAATGAAAATACCTGACAATATTTCTAATATGAGTCTTCAACCTTGATTTTCACATTTCATTATAAAATGCACAAGGTTTCAGTAAACTATCCTCAAGCAATATTGACTTCAAAATGTGCATGTTCAGCTAACAGATTATCACAAAAAAATAAAAAACATTTGACACAAATTAGTTTTTAAACATCAAGGAGAAACTCAGGAAATCACTTATTGTCAGCAAAAATGACATAAAACACTTCTAATTATATAACCTGGCAAGTAAAAATTACAATGTTGATGCAAATGAAATGAATTTATATACATGTGATTTATATAACCTGTTATTAACATGGAATAAGTGACTAATAATATTTGTCAACAAGCTACATGTACATGTACCTGTTGTACATAAAAGAACTCCCACCTTAATGTCAAAATTGTCTCAGTTATTTAATCCTTTTAACTCCCACATTCAAAACGTAATATTAAGTATTATTTTCAAATTAACTGAACTTGAGAGAAAAGGCTTCTTAAATGTTTCTATCACCTTAGTATTAAAAAAATCACCATTTATTACAATATAATTTAATTTCAGATGTAACACACCTTTTTTAGAAAGAAATATTTGGTCCATCATCTCACAGACTAAATTTTGTTATGTGACTGTAAAGTCATCAGCCTTTTTTGATGATTTACTTGATAAATAATAGGACTTAAATTAAATTATAAGGAATGTCTGTTATATTTATTTGGTCTATTTATAATAACATCAATGCCTGTGGTGCATACTTGAAAATAATCTGCTATGCAGGTTATTCACAATGTAGTGTGCATCACATGACTGCAGTTATTTCTTCATAAAATGAAAAAAATATAACATTTGTTCTTTTAATATATAGGAAGACATCTGCCTTATATGAACAAACCTTTCAATCCCACCTTAATGTCAAAATAGTCTCAGTTTGAGTTTCATGTATTTTATCTTTCCAACTCCTACATTCAAAACCTAACATTCACCATTATCTTCAAAATAATTGAACTTGAGAGAAAAGGCTTTATAAATGATCCTATCAACTTAGTATAAAAAAAAATCCCAATTTATCATAATATACAAACATGTAGGAAGAAACCTGCTTTATTTGAACAAATCTCTCAATCTGTTCATATCAGTTTCGTTGTCAGTAACATGCAGTATAAAATTTTGAGACCCTGCTCTGTATACAGTATCAATAAGCAAATGTATGTACTTTGTACATAAATCCACTTCTTGATACATTTCTTGTACTAACATTATTCCAATATCATTCACATACAAGTATACACATGTATGCTAATTCTATCCTTACTACAATACATAAAAAAGTTGAGATCAATGACCCATCATACTGAGCACAGATCTCTACACACAGAAGTACCAGTACCTAACAATAGACAAGCTCATTACATAAAGTAAGAGAGGATGTTGTTCATTACATTCCTGAGAATAGTTTGATGACTGATTTACATATCACACCACTAGAAATAGAATTGATCCTTAGAACTGAGCAGTACACCAGTAATTGGCAATAATTTGTCATATGATGCATCATTCCCTAAGGTGTTACAACAACAAAAAATCCTTTGTACACATGAACACATGGGAATGCATTCCAGTGCATGTTCATGTACATTTTTATAAATATCATGAAAAACACTATAGTAAGTACATACATGTAGAAAAACTGAGAGCAATGCTCACTAAATTGATACCCTCTTTGCCTAATTTGATAACATGCACCTTTTGACCTTGAAATTGATTTGGAACAAAATCTAAAATAGGAGGTGCTCAATTGGAATATTTGAAAATGATTCTGTGAAGGTTACACTAAATTCCATTTAGTTGTTTAAGGAGAGATGGGTGCCCATTTTTTATAAAAAAAAAATCCCCCAAAAAAACAAAAGAAACCCCATTCAGATCAAAATCTAAAACAGAACTAAGTAAATGCATCTTCAATATCCAATATATTATATACCTGCACTCCATAAAAGTTTCAAAAGATTCCATTCAGTGGTGTAGGAGGAATAATGGTTAAGAGAGAAGGGTACCACTATACATAGTAGCAGTACAGATGGGGGAAGCACACCCCTATCACTCTATACCCCCATTTTGTAAGCAAGGAGTTTAAAATTGGTTTTACTACACACCATGTAAATATTTCATGATAAGATGTTTTTAAAGCTGTCCTAAGGGGAAAAATCATTTTAATACATACAGATGCAGTTCATATCACTAGAGCTTAGGACGGAAAACTTAAAATCACCATTTATCACAACTTTAACATGAACAGGAAGACTATACAAATGTATGTGTACAATACATTGTATATGCATTGTCAATCTAACTAAGCATTGTACTTCAAATAATACAGTACAGTAAACATGAATATTGTAAGTAGAGGATTTACACTGTATTTACAAACACCATATGCATGTACATATAAATACAATGTAAATGTATAAAATCAACCAGGACAAAATGTACAACAATTGTAAAGCATAACAAGAATCAATTGTCGTTTCCAAACTACATGTACAATGTGAAATCTGCATGTTTGCATGACACATCAATGTAACAGCAGGTATGAACATTTTGTACATAGTTTTAGATGTATATATATAGATTTACTGTTGATTTTCACACAATCAGCAGATATATTGATTGAAAACCCATATGCTATGCATCACTACAATCCAGAAGTTCATTGCCAATTGATGCATCTTGAGTGTGTACATTTAAAAGTCTGGAATTGATCATTGGAAGCTAGGGCATAAGATGATGATGTTGTCAATTAAGATCCTAATCCATAATCCTAATATTAATTAACCTGTAAAATAGTCAACAAACCCGAGTTTTTCAATATTTAACAAGATATCTGTGAGTGATGGCTCAACCGCTCAATGGTGATACCTCCGTTTTCAATCATGATATAAGGAAATCAACTAGGTCATTGGAAAACAGGAAGTTGCTGTCAATTTTTTGTCGAAAATGAATACCACCAAAAGCCATACCCATAGACAGAATGTAATGATTAGTTGCTGCGAAAACTAGGACAAAAACAATGGTTACATACACACCGACAAAGGTAAAACAGTATATACCCTCCTTGGAGTAGGGGTATAATTATTCATTAACATACAAATATACAATGTATATAATGTATATAATGTAAAGTATTTTTACTAATGAATTAGTAATGTACCGTTACATGTACATACAATGTAGGTAAAACAGTGGCGATACCAGAGAATTTGAAAAGATGGTTCCAGACTTATATTTGCCAAATTTTGCCAAAAATTTCAGACAACCCAGATACCCTCCACCTTTTGTATCCACAATTGAGAAAATTTACTGTATGAATTTGTGAAGCATGTGCCAAAAATGGAAATTGTTCTATATATTTTTGTGAACTAAATAGTTCAATTGTGATCCATGGGACTCTACAAGTATGTACTTGCAGACATACATGCATTCTCACAAGACCAAATAGAATTTCAACCAGTAACTAGACAATGTGTCAGCTTGAAGGGTCAATAATTCTTTCCTCAAAGACAGAATTATCAATAATTTCTTGGCACTTACTACAGTCTTCACATTTTTAACTGAAACTATACTATTAGCAGAAGTGCAGACATTGGTGCATTACATAATCTATCACTTTATTCATAATATGCAGACAAGGACTTGTTAATTGGCTAATCAAGCAATATCAACAGTATTTCTGAGCACTATAAATGTACATTTTTGTATCTTGATAAAAGAAATGTTAGAAATATTTATTTCCCCTCCTCTTCAGACACTATTCTTCTTTTCTGGTATCTATCTATTCCACTCACTCATCAATCTATATTTATGATACTCATATCAATATTCAGTGCATGCACTTGCAAAATATTTAAACTCCTACACACTGTCAGTGAATAGTATCTATCAGGTCAATCAAAGCTGTTGTTTGAACACTGATAATTTTTGCTGATCAGAAAATTTTAAAAGGTGTACATGTAGGTCAATAACTTAAGAATAATTACATGTACATGTATTGGGCGGGGCCAAGTTTCACACAATAAGTGGACTTATTTCCTATCAATTATTGTAGGGATGTGTTAAAGTTATCAATATATTTTCCTGTACTTGTATATGTACAGCCACTTTCTATAACAGAAGCAATCTGACTGAAATAATATTTGTAAGGTGACTCACCTAAAAATCACTTGAGCACAGATTTTGATAAATATCCTTTATCCAAATAAAAATTCAGAAATGCATGGCTAAGCAACACTTTTTTTCTACAAAACAGTATGTATCACTTTCGATGACAAATAAAACTTTTAAAGAGACAGCTTCAAAAAATAAATCACCTTCGTTATAAAATGAAAACTAGATTTTTAAAGTAACTCAAGGACTGATGCACAATGTCACTATTTTCCTAAAATATTCACCTATGAAGTAAGAATTCCAGCCAACCTACAAGATATAAAATATCAACAGTACTTTACCATTCATCATGTCTGTGGAATGACGATTAGTAACCACAAAAGTTTACTTGAGGTTAGAATGAGGTGTTTACACTATGAATGCTTCATTAAGGTTAGGTTTCACATATGAGATGTATAGTGATTGTGTGTACTTACCAAGATAAATTTGTTTTTTTGAATTTCATATTTAATGCAGTACATGTAATAATTTATCTGTACATACTGTACATGTATGGAATCAGAACATTATACAATGTATCTATCGATTAATGCGTGCATATCAGAACAAGGATCCGTTGGGTGCAATTGTACCCCTCTTTTGCAATTTATGAAATATCAAACTTCTAAAACCCAGTCCAAAAAGGGCCAGAAGTGCCTGAAATTGTCTGGAAGGAGATTGTCCCTCCAAGACCCTCCCCCACTTTGACAAATCCTGCAGACAGCTTTCATGCACAATGTCCTTCTATCCAAAAAAGCATTAACACAGTCAGAGATCTTAAACATGCATACATGTATGTATGCAATATATATTGTACACTGACATGCAGTTTCTAATGTTAACTTTAAAAGCATTTCTAGAGATAGAAATTTATGTTCAATACAAACACTCATGTACAAGTAAAATTAAAAATGACCTCAAAGCTTCCTCTAAAGTCTATAAAATTTAAGGGACATTAAAGATAAGAATCTTCAAAAGAATGCAAAAATACTTTTTTTTCAAATATCAACATATATTTGCCAGTTTTTAGTGGAATCCAAGTTGCTCATTTGCCTTTGTTACTTTGTATGTATGATTTTAGTTACTTTATGTTCTTTGTTGTGTATGTCTGTTTTCCATGTCTGGTCTTTGTCTCTGGATTACATTCTTCTGATTACTGCTATAACCTTGGTTCCCTTGATTACTTTTTGAAATCCCCAAAATTTAAATCCAAACTAACCAGAATTAATTTTAATGAAAAATCTTCTTTAGAATTGGCAGTTCTACATGTAAATTAAAAATATAAAAAAATCCTTGTACATGTGTACATGTGCTATGTTGAAATTTATTTACATGTACATTTTGTACAAAAATCTAAATTAGGTATGAAATAGTTATTACACACAATGTGCTAAAATGTACGTTTATATGTTTATATGTAAATGCACACAAGTCTTTAAAAACACCACAATTACATTTGTACGCGGGACTGGTCAAGTATTATTGAAATTAAACATGGTATTTCTAATGACCCTGATTTTTTTTCCCATGCAGTCATTATTGAGTTTACTTTGGCATCACACGACACCTAACCGATCTATCTTACAACCTCGCAATTCAATGGACAAAAGGGAAATTTATGACTCCATTGCAGGCATTGGTGTCTGGAATATTTTTGATTACTTTTATATATTGAACAATCTTTTTATTTTGTGAACGAAATTGAAACAACTTAATTTTGAACTACAAAATGTACTATAGTAGCTTACATTATGTCATATTACTGTGTACATATACTGTATCATAATACAGTGAGAGGAAACCTCATATAAATCTGAATGTCATAAGCCAGGAGAAATTACATTGATAGATGATAAATCCTTATTCTGTAATTTGAATATCCTCAAATATGATTATGAATATTACTTCAACAAAAACAGTATTTAGGAGATTTTAAATGCCCAATGGTGATGATTCATAAACATGGCAACACTGCACTACATCTCCTAGAATTGAAATGCCTTGGTGTTTGTATAAGGGAATAACACTAACAAATGGTCCAGACAAGGGAGTGTTTTTTTCTCCATCATGTTTGCAACTGTCTGATAATAATCAATGTATGTAAGTGTCATATATGCTATGCAACAGGCCCTTTGATTGGAATGAAACATATTCTATTCTATTTTTAAGTCCTAAGTATAATAGCACAGGCACTTTTCTCAGCAAAAAATCATAATCCTTATACTAAGTTACCATAAAAGGCAAAGGGATTATTTTTTCCTGAGACAAGTGTCCTTGTACATGATGTAATTGGCAATACATGTAAATAAGAAATAAACATTTTTTTCCAAAAGTTGTCCCATAAGGGTTCCTAAAATTACATTGTCACAACATGTACAAAATACAAAGCAGTGTTATTACCCGTAAAATGTACCTGTAGGCAAGACATTCCTGCTAAATCATTATGACAACTTCGTAATCTCAATGATGTTTGAAAAACATACTTAAAGTTGTTATATTTACGATTATTGCACAAGAAATAAATACACAATTAACAGTTAATTACCCCAAATGACACGAAAAGGGGGGGATTGTTTTCATCCTGACCAAAACCGGAAATGCAAATGTTCCGAAGGGACGCCGGCCGGTTTCAAGCCTGCAAAACCTAAACATGTTATTGGCATATGTACTCAGAATGGATAAAATTAACACATATCTAATATACATACCTTTACCACCTGGAAGTAATCGGGTTACAAAGCACAGGGACAGGGAAAAGTCACTTCTTCAGCAGGCCGGTTCCTTCGGCTGCTGTTTCTGTTGACATGCGCAGATAAGCTAGCATTGACAGGTGCCCAAAGGGAGACCACTCCAATATAATTTATATTAGACATAATTTTACAGTATTTTTGTAAATATAAAAAAGGAGTGATCGCCAATCCAATTAATGATGTCATATTCACTAATTTGCATACCATTAAGTTTGTTTGTTGGGGTTTAGCGTCCGAGCAGCAATATTTCAGCTATATTCAGACGATGCACATGAAATAGATGATAAAATGCACAAGAAATGATGATGAAATGAAAAAAGACGGGACACAAGGATAGGATGTAGGAAAAAAAGTCAGAGGAAAAAAGTCACGGATAAAAAGTCACAATACATGAAAAGAAGTATTATATTCAAATCTGAATTATCATCTTAATACTTCCATTTCTAATTTTATTAAATCTGTGACATATTTGTTCACCTATTTTTCATGGGTATACCTTTTCAAGATACTTTACTTAATTTGAAAGAAATATGTTAACTGTCAACTTTTATTATTAATTGTCAAACTCATATAATCATATCACATGTATTGTATCTGTATGTTTGTTTGTATATGCTTTGGATTATTGTAATCCCTCGATAAATTGATTATTTCAAGACAATTAAAACATGACAAATAAATTAACAATTAATCATTAAAACATGCAAGAAAATATGTCAAATACGTCACAATAAATCAGTGTTTTACCCACATTTTATATCAGAAGTAAATCTATGTTCACAGCAAAAGTTACGAGTAAATCATACCAAGTCAGAGTACTAACATTATTGTGACTTTATTTTCTGTGACTTTTTTCCTGTGACTTTTTTTCCTACCAAAATTGGGACTTTTTTCCTGTGATTTTTTTTTCGTTTACCCAAGGATAATACGGTCGATAAATTTTGATTGCCACTAGAAAAAGGGGGTGGGTAAGGTCGGGCAATTTAGCCTCCTGTGGCGGAGCACAAAGGTTCCTACTCCTATCGAATACCACAGCAGGGTTCTTTAACGTGCGAGAAACGTGACATCTTTCCCAACACGGTGCACCACTGTGGTTTGCGGTCAGGTTTTCCGTATTATAGCCTGACAACCCCAGCATGTAACATGCCAGGGGTACCCCATTCCACCACCTGGGGCACACATCCCAGTTGCTCTGTGGGCAGCCTGAGCGCATATATCCTGGGTAGGTTTCTGAGCACTATTTAGTCGCCTTTTACGACAAGCTTAGCGCTGCTGCAGGCATATTCTTTTAACACCCGGACCTACACGGGGCCATACCATTAAGTGCCAAATTGGTTGGCAAATAAACAACTAAATAAACAATAGACAATTTCATGATTGGAATCCCGATTTTCAAAACTTTATAACTTTCTTATTTAATATCCAATTTTGGGTCTGTAAAATGATTCATTTAGATCAAATAATTCATATTATATATGTGAATTTATAACTCCTTTACTTGAAAAATACATTTGTAGTTATATTTATATGTCAACCTCTATATTTGTGTAAAATTTTAATTAAAATCTTTTAAACATATAGTTTAATTACTTAATATATATTTAAAAATTCCATGGATAAAAAGAATTTTATTTGCAATGTTGGGAACCAAAAGAATTTTTCAATTATTTTTAAAAATGAAAAAGTTATGATGATTTAAAATCGATACCCTATGCCACTCAATTGATTTTTTGCCAACCAAAACCAAATCACAAGTAAGTGATGACATCACGAAGAACTCTCCTATAGTGGCTGTCTCGAAATATATGTAAATCTGTATACCTAGCTTTAAAGATGGTGAAACAGTGTTTATGTGATCAGTATAAGCAAAATTGTATGAATCCGTGTCAATTATAAAATTTCAATAGACAACATAGTATTGAAAAAAGATATTTTATATAATAATAGAAGCTTTATGTCACTTGAGATGTAATAATAAACAGCCAATTGAAAAGGGCAGATTTTGGGAAGTACGAGACGATAGAATATGTAACATTAGTGACTGTAACTCTATCGGAGTTTTCGATGTACCTTTTTTTCAAGAAAGAAATAATAAAATTTCATGCTTTGTTTAATTCTGATGACGCTCATGTAATGCCTTACAATACATAAATAATATGTATCTTCCTTATATATTGAAATTATTGCTACATATTTATTTATATGTAGATGTATATATGTTACCTTCTTCATTGCATTAACCTATTTTGTTTCTCTCTATATACATTATATTATGTTGTAATTTGTTCACACACCCTTGTTAAGGGTCTTGAGTAATAAAAACTTGAAACTGAAGATAAAGATTCTGAAACTTTCCTTCCTATGTCAAATCAGGGACTTTAAATAACATCTAATATACCCTCACAAACATTAGACTTGCTTCGTGTCCTTCTCTTTAAATTTAAGAATAAATGAAAAAGTTTATTGATTGCATGATCTCTTTAGTAGAAAATCTATTAATTGTTGCGGGAGTTTTAATATTAGAGGCGCAGAGAGATATAAATAAAGAGGGGCTTAAAGCAAGTCACAGACCTCCTTATATGTTGTTTCGCGTGTGTTTCATTATACTTGATAACAAATCTGAAAGGTCAAACATTAGTCGAGTCAGATAGTATTCTCAAAATATCAATAGAAGGCATGTGTATATCTCAATTAACAATAGAAAATGCATCATATATGACGTACCCAGGCAGATTCAGTTAAGGACGAAAAACCGTTGATGGTTTTTTTTTTTTGTTTAAGTGCGACAATTACAATAGACAGAGAAATTCCAACTGACCAAATTTTCAGAAAGTGAAACTGTGAACAAACACAAACTTTTCGCTACCACTTTACATGCTGAGCCTAGTAGCATGAAAAATCCTACCATATACTAGCTTCCAAAACTTCACAAACCACTTATAAATATAGATTCATTTCCTCTTCAAGTCATTGCTCTTCAACAATACTTTCTATTTTACTTACTGGTGCGCTCAATGCCATAAAGATGTTTGCAACAGAGCTTATGAAAATAGTGGAATTAACTATTTTGGAGTGTTTAAAAAAAACTCTCTTGAAGTGCTTGATGAATTACATGCCCATGTGGGATCTTTAGAATATGTTCAAAATTTTGATTTTTACACTTCCACATAATCTCATAAAACAAAAATTCATATATCTTATCAAATGGTCATTTATTGAATAGGGATGTGAATAAATGTATATTTGAGGTCATTTTTTAGTAACAAGAAACATAAAAACTACGTTACTTCTTTTGATATGCTTACAGCACTCGAATTCCAGACAAAATATTCTACGCTGTACGAGTTATTGGAATTCCCATGGGGACCAATTGTGCACCACTTATTGCGGACCTCTTTCTGTACTGTTACGAATCATACTTAATGACCAGAATAAATAACGACCTTCCAACCAACATTTGGTAGAAAAAATAATACCTTAAGGTATTTGGATGATATTTTGATGATATTTTGGCTCTAAACAACGATGACTTCAATATTTATACTACTCAAGCAATGCTAGAGGTTGTCTTGCAAGCTATTCGAAGTTCTGACTTGGTGCCATCCTACCTTGTGGAATGGAGGAACGGAATTCCAACCTCGCGTTGTAGGAGTATATTTATACTATATACATCCTGTAGAACTGTCTTTGAATAAAGCAAATGTTGATAATATAGAGTGTCCGTTTCTTGATCTTAGTATTCATATGGATAATGGTAAACTCAATACTAAAATTTACGATATAATAAGTCTGGAGCTGGCATTTCAGTTAACCGCTAGTATAATCCTTAGCTTGTACGTTTGTGTAATTTATGTTCAGTTTCTGTAATTCAGTTGTAACAAGGGACTCAGACCTTCTTGAACTGATTTTAGGTGTGTTTAATTGTGTAATATATTTTCCACAGTAGCCAGATTTTAAAGGGGGGGTTTTGATCGCACCACATTACTTACACCCGCTGCATTTTCGCGCCTGTCCCAAGTCTTGCCTCTGTGTGTCTTGTTTCGCTTTGAAATTTACATTATTTTTATGTTACTTAAGTATATAGGAGCAACTCTTTCGCTGTACCTGTGTATAATGATGTTTGAGGACTAACTGAAGCTTGTCCTGTGGTATGAGGGTTCATTTGTCGTTCATTGAAGACCAATGGGTGACCTTGGGCTGACATTTTCATCCCGGTAAGGTTGTTGTCGCTTTGACATATTCACAATACAAATTCTCGTTGTGTTATGTAATGTGATGAATATAATGAGTAGTGAAGAAATGACAATTCTGCACCAAGACCATTTTCCATGCAGAAATCCTGCATAAGACCCCCAATTTTGGGGCCCGGGATGCAAATGGGTCTTGAGCGAGCCGGGAATGCTGAAAAGTGCTGAGAGGCAAGGTTTCTGGGGCGCGGAGGCTTTTCCGATGGGAGATACCTCATCGGAAAAGATTATTTTTTCTTGCGTAATTATTAGTGAATTATCTCCCCTGATTTTGGAAAAAAATTGGATTTTTTCAATTTATACATGCTACATACTATGGAAAGGAAAAATAATCATTACTATTTCCTAAAATATGCTTTAGATGAGATCTCAATAATTTTCACCGGGGTCTGATGGTATGCGGGGTAAAATTTTGCAAAAAATATTTATGCAATATGCAAATTTTCCATACCTTCCCTAACGTAATTGCAGGAATTGATGGGTATAAATAGCGATCGAAACACTCAATTAGTAATACTATGCACTATGCACAATCTTGGTGATCGAGAAAAATCACCATTCCACCTAAAAAAATTTAAAAATTTGAAAAGTATAAATAAAATCATGCCATCCAAGATTATCATGGATCGCTTCGAAGATTCCGTCTGCGAAGATAGCAGACCAACTTCATCTCCCGAAATGCAGAAATTCTGCAATACTCCACTGAAAAGGAAGAAGGAGCAACTTAGCAAGGGCAAACCGGGGAAGGATGGACTTTGCTGGCGGCATACCCAGCGGCAAGACGACGCCGATCAGCCGATGGGAGGGAAATTTAGGGTGACCGAGACCATGGGGGAACTGAGGAAAATCGCCAAGGAGGAAGGGGTGAAGGGATATAGCAGGAAGAATAAGCTCGATTTGGTGCGGCTCATCGAGTCGGAGACCGACCGAAAATTCAAACGTCGGGAAGTATTTACCAGGAAGCAGCTCAATGCGATCGCGAGGCGGAGAGGGATCACCAATATCTCCCGGCTGAAGAAAGATCAGCTGGTCGAGAAGGTGAAGCAGAGCATTGAAGAAACTGCAGACCATATGATAGGCAGCCTCATCCACTCGGTTGATGGGTCTGGACCAAGGTTTCATCCTTCCCCGGTTTGCCCTTGCTAAGTTGCTCCTTCTTCCTTTTCAGTGGAGTATTGCAGAATTTCTGCATTTCGGGAGATGAAGTTGGTCTGCTATCTTCGCAGACGGAATCTTCGAAGCGATCCATGATAATCTTGGATGGCATGATTTTATTTATACTTTTCAAATTTTTAAATTTTTTTAGGTGGAATGGTGATTTTTCTCGATCACCAAGATTGTGCATAGTGCATAGTATTACTAATTGAGTGTTTCGATCGGCATTGAGTCGCTGGCTGAGTCTGGTCCCCGGACCGGCGAAATTATGCCCCGGCAGATGCATCTCGACGGGCAGCCGATTGATCATCTTATTCATGAGTCCGGCGCCACTCTCCGTCTTGATGAATTCCGACTTCCGCGCACCGCACTCGGCGCAGGTCCCCACCTTCCGCCGCCGCCGTCCGTCGTCGCTCGTGATCACGGCGCGATTATTCGTCTCCGTCTTCTTCTTGCACTTCAAGCAGTACATTCCCATTTTATATAGATAAATGGACGTTGAAGACCTTACCTACGATGAGCCCGCCGCGAGTCGTCGGCATAACCACTTTCTCCTCCCGCAGCGATCCATCCGAGGTCTGATCATCCGGAAGTCGGACTGCGGCAAGACGACTCTGCTGAATAATCTCCTCCTGCGCGATGGATGGCTCGAAAATCGCTCCACCAGCCCATCTATCAGCTGCTGCGGCAGGCGCTGGGGAAAGGATTTTCGAAAGACGATATCCGCGACCTTCTCTCCGTCAAGGATCGTTATCCCCACTCTTTGGTCGACGTGGTGCAGACGATGAAGCCACCGCCCAAGCCTAGCGGTATCGAACCCTTCTTCTTCGAGGAGGCGAGCGACGTGCCCGATCCCCGAGAGCTCGATCCCGCCCGCAAAAATCTCATGGTCTTCGACGATCTGATGCTTAGCAAGCAGAGCAAGTGCGAGGATTACTACGTGCGCGGTCGCCATAATAACGTTGACTGCTTCTACCTCTGCCAAAATTACTTCAAGCTCCCGCGGCAATCGATCCGGGAGAATGCCAACTTCATCTGCCTCTTCGAGCAGGATGCCAAGAATCGCGACCATATCCACCGGGACCACTGCGGCGATCTCACCCCAGCCCAATTCGATGCCTTATGCGACCAATGCTGGGCTAAGCCTCACGGATTCATGACCATCGATCTCACGAGCCCCAAGACGGCTGGAAAGTATAGATGCAGTCTAGACGATTTCTATCGAGTCTAAGATAAAGAATGGATCACTTGAAGGAATTTTTCCTGGAGCATCAGTTCGAGCTAGAGAAAGGTCGATCTTCATCGATCGCTGAGTTAAGGGGATACCTCTTGGATATACTCTCCAAGCCTCCCCGATGGCTGGATAGGTGCGAGGGGTGCTCTGCGGATCACTATTTTGGTCGATACGGGGAAGAGTGTGAGTGCAAACCTCTCGGCGATATTTGCAACCCCTGCATCCGCCAGCATCTGGGCGAATTTGGAAAGTGCGAGTGCCGCTGCCGCCATAGCCTTGAGGATGTCTTCTGCAATAAGTGCGGACTCACGCTCATTCGCCGCATCGATCATCAGGATTTCGAAGGAAGGACCTATAATTCTTACTCCAACCGCAAACCTAAGCCGCCGCCCGGACCCCCGTGCCCCGTCAAGACCGTCCGCGGCCATCAGTGCACGTATCCCTCCATACCGGGCAGTGATAAGTGCAAGAGGCATTCGAAGCTTTTCCCTGGGAAAAGCTATCGGTGCGGTAAGGCTTTGCATCGTATCCACGAGGAGGCTATATACGTGCCCAAATTTGCCACCTACTGGTCGGGCGTAAAAGTGAGGATGGTGGGGGAGTGCGATCTCCTCAAAGGCGTGAAGAGGATCGACCGCGAGCCCTTCTGCTCCTCCAAATGCATGGAGAGTGCGTAGGATCTTCGGAAATCCACGGTTTTTGCATCCCGCTGAGGCAGGAGGCAAAAAGCATGGGAGATGGCTTGAACGCTATGGGGCGATTGATCCATCGCTTAGGGGCGTTCGATCCAACGCTATGGGGCGTTGGGGGCGATGGGACGAACGCTATGGGGCGATGGGGGTGAACGCTATGGGGCGATGGGGGTGAACGCTATGGGGCGTTGGTGGTGCTATAAATAAAATGACGTTCATCAAGATCACCGACCCCAGGCAGCGTGAGGCGCTTGCCAGGGACTTGCAGGAGACCAAGCGTAGCATCCAGGCTAGCGATATGCAGCGTCGTCTGGATAAGATCGGACTCAGCCGCGATCTCTCCAAGATATTCAAGCCCGTGGTCGAGACGCAAAAGGAGACCGCCTCCCAGATCACCAAAAAGATCGAAGATATCCCACTCGCTCTGCCCGCCCCGGTGCCTGACCTTCCTCTTCCTCTCCCTGCTGCTGAGGGCGACGACGATCCGCTTGCCATCGAGCAAGCATTGATAACCAACCTCGGTCCGCGAGCCACCCATTATCTGCAGCTCAGTATGACTCCCAAGGCCGACCATACCTTTGGATTGCGAGTGGAAGACGGCACCATCATGATCGGGAGTCTGCCAGTCACCTTCGATGGAGACGATATCTTCGTCGATGGCGAGCGCTATAAGGGTACCCCCGGCCTATGGGAGCTTATGGTCCTGAAGAATCCCAAAGATTTCGAGGTGGATGACCTGCATACCTATGGTGATATCCTACGAGCATCCAATGCCATTTATCAAGGCAACTCTGCGCTCTCGCAGACCCCTAAGGCCAGCAAAAGCCGGAAATGGAAGGAGATCGTCTCGTACCTCTATAAGCAAGATAAGTATGGGAGTGGGGTATCGACCGTCTTCCTCCCCACGTGCTTCGACCAATTGCTGGATCGCCTCGATCTCTGCGCTGCCGCCTACCAGGCCGGAAATAATGGGGTGCGCAACGAAATCGTGGCCATCCTCGACGCCATGAGGAAGTCCAGTCATATCAGCAGGGAGGAGTACGAGAAGCTGCATCGGAAGCTCCTCTAAATAAATTTACGATGCCTTTAGTAGTGTATCACGGATATCGTCGAAAGTATGCAGTCGGCGGAAGAGGCCTTTTCGATACCATCGCCAGTCTGGTCGGACGGGTGCTTTCCTCCTCCGCCGCCAAGACGTTGGGAAGCAAGGCCGTGAGCGCCGCCTCCAATGCAGCTTTGAAAGGCGTGGAGAAAGGTGCGAGCAAGGCGGTGGACCACGTCGTCAATCGAGTGACCCGCAAAAAGAAGCCTCAAGCACCACCCGCCAAGAGGACCCCACAGCAGCAGACCCGTCTCAATAATCTCATCTCGGGCGGGGGCATCGCCACCATCCACGACTTCGTCCAGCGCTATAGATAAATATATCATGGCCGATATGCTCTCTATCACCGAAGTACTGACTTTCGATGAAAGTCTCCAGGAATATCAGGTTCACGAATACGAACCTCAAGCCGGGGCGCAGCTGAATAATGCCGGCGCAGAGATACGCATCAATATCGAGACTCAGGATCTCTTCCTCCATCCCGCCGAAAGCTATCTCTTGATCGAAGACCGACTTCAGAAGAATGATGGCGCTGCGTATGGCGACGCCGATCTCGTATCGCTCGTCCATAACGGTGCCATGTATCTCTTTCGCAGCATCAGCTATCGACTCTCCGGCCAGCAGATCGAGCATCTCAACGACCCTGGCATCGCCACCACCATGCTAGGGATGCTGACGTACCCCGACGACTTCTCCAAATCGCAAGGCCTCAACCAGCTATGGTTCAAGGACTCCACGGCCGATGCTGAGGCAGATAACGTTGGATTCGCAGCACGTCGCGGGTATATCCTCACCAAGCCAGCCAATAAAGGGTCCTTTTCCTTCTCCATCCCGCTCAAGCACGTCTTTGGCTTTGCCGAGGACTACGATAAGATCGTCTACGGATTCAAGCACGAGCTCTCCCTGGTGCGCGATTTGGATGCCAATGCCATCCTCCGAGCCGCGGCCGTCAACGACGTGGCCAAAGTAGTCTTGAGCAAGGTCTCCTGGTTCGTCCCCCACGTCATCCCGTCCGACGAAAAGAAGCTGCGGCTCTATAAGACCATCCAGAGCAAGACCAAGATCGATTGCGGATTTCGCATGAGGCAGTGCGACTCCATAGCCGTGCCCCAGACCTCGCAATTTCATTGGCGTCTAGCCGCTAAAAGCGGGCGAGAAAAACCACGATGGATCATCGTCGCCTTTCAGACCGAAAGGGGCAACGACCAGCTGCATAATGCCGCGGTCTTCGACCACTGCCGATTGCGAAATATCCATGTGACCCTCAACGCGGAACGCTAATCTGCCGTGGACTTCAATGCCGGCTTCACCCAATGCAGGGTCGCCAGGGTCTATAAGGAGGCTGCCGAATTCCGCAAGAAATTCTATAGCATGGAAAGTCTGCTGAGCAATGGTGGCATCAATCCCTCCGACTTCATCGATCTCTATCCCCTATTCGTCATCGACGTGAGCCATCAGTCCGAGGGATTGAAAGAGTCGACGGTGGATATCCAGATCCGAGCCGACTTCGAGCGCAACGTCCCTGCCAATACCCAAGCCTTCGCCCTGGTCATCTCCGATCAAATCCTCCAATTCGAATCCGACGGCCAGAAGATGAGCGTCGTCTTCTGAGGAGGCTTAGATAAATGGACGCTTCACTTTTGCGGAAAATCGCCACCAATACCGAGCCCAAGCACGGGTTCTCCTTCATCGTCTCTGGGAACGATAGCCAGATCTTGACTCGCTTCAACCCACCCCTCCAGCTGCGCGAGGAGAAATCTTACGAGACGGCCCTCGTGAATCTGGAGACCTACTACTCCATCCCCAATATTCATGCAGGTAATAATTTCTTCCGCTACTCTCCCGATGATGGGGCTAGCTGGTTACCCGTCGAGCTGAGCACCGGCTCCTATGGAATCGACGATATCAACGATGAGATCCAGCGGCAACTGCGGCTCCATAAGAACAAGGCTAAGATCCTTCTCGACGCCAATCGCGCGACGTTGAGAGCGACCCTCACTCGCGCCAAAAATTACCAAGTGGATTTCAACGTGCCCAATAGCTTCAGTACGGTGCTTGGATTCGAGCGCCGGACGTATGCCTACGATCGAAGCACTAATGGCTACGCGGAAGGCGAGAATATCGTCCATATCATCAGCATCAATAGCATCCTCGTGAATAGCGATATCATCCACGGAAGCTACGTCAACGGCACGCAGCAGTCCACCATCTATAGCTTCTTTCCCGCAGTCGATCCCGGCATGAAGATCATCCAGACTCCCAAGAATCTGGTCTACTTACCCGTGACCCTGAAGACCATCGACCGCATGCAGACGTATCTGACCGATCAAGACGCTCGCCCCGTCGATCTGCGAGGGGAGAATCTCACCATCCGCTTCTATCTGCGTGAGGTATAGATAAATGGATTATCAAGAGTACGGTCTCAACTTGACGAAAGGTCAGGCAGAGAAGATCCAGCGTGCGGCAAAGAACGGTTGCCCCGTGAGCGTCCGATTGTCGCATGCCAACCTATCCGGTGAGCATAAGATGCTCCTCACTCGCCGCCAGATCCAGCGCATCGCCAAGCTCTTGCAGAGCGGTAAGGGTGGTATGGTCTTGGAGATGAGTCCGAAGCAGGTGGAACATAATATGCAGAAAGAAGGTGGATTCCTCCCCATGCTCGCAGGTCTCGCCTCTGCTGCGCTACCCATGCTAGCCAAAACCGTGCTACCTGCTTTGGGCGTGGGCGCATTGAGCGGTTTGGGTAGTGCAGCCATCCAAAAGGCCGTGGGGTCTGGATTATTTCTCAAGAAGGGTGGAAAAGTATGCTGCGTGAAACCTCATGGTCGTGGTCTGTATTTGAGTCCAGGCACTTTGCCCAATACGTACGGCGATGGATTGTACTTGAAGAGCGGACGTCAGATCTACGACGGAAGTGGGCTGATCCTTGGACCCAATAGCCCCTTCAAAAGCATCCCCATCTTAGGCATGCTCCTATAGATATAGATAAATGACCGACGAAGTAAATGCCAGACTCGAGGATTTCCTGGATTCCGAGGTCCAGAAATATGCCCGCATGCTTCGGATCTATAAGCGACTCGATAAGGTGGTCTCCATTGTCCAAGCTGCGGCTTCCATAAGCAGTCTGCTGTTTACCAGCGGCACCATGGGGTCTGCTCTAACCGGGGTTGCTGCCGCGGCGTCCCTCCCTCTTGGATCCCTTGCTTGCTTGAGTGCTACGACCGCCCTAGTGCTCTCGCTGATCGCCAAGCGAATCGCCAAGAAGAAGGTGAAGCATCGTGATACTCTCCGCTTGGCCAGATCCTATCAGTCTCAGCTCCCAGGTGAAGATATTACCCCTGCCGTCTGCCTGAAGAATTACTACGATGGAAAGGATCGACTGCGCCAGCCATCGCCCCCATTCAGCGAAGATCTAGCCAAGCATTCCCAAGACCCTCGCTGATTTCCAGCCCTCAAATATCTTTTCCGATGGGTTTCCCCATCAGAAAAGGATTCTTCCACGCCCCCTCAAATCACCACTTCAAAGTCGAAGTAGTCATGCCCGCTCTTCTTTGCCTTCTTCATCCCATAGTTATCGATCTTGAGCAGGTGCCACCTTTCCCGCGGTATTCGCCTCATCTCCCGGATCAACCTGCTGCACGCCCAGACCTTGGTCTTTACCCTTTTCCTCTCCAAGGTCAGAATCATACCCTCCCCGTACTGGCTTTTTGTCTCCTTGACGTCTACCACTTGGAATATTTCCCATGGCAGGTCGCGCCACCTCAGGGGGGTTGACTCGCGTCTGGCTTCCAATTGAGCCAGTGCCCTTTTTCTCACCTCCTCGTCGCTCTCTTCCCGCCCGGGACCTAGCAATCGAATTTGCTGATCCATCTTTTGAGAAGATTCGGAATTCATGATTTATTGGATTTCCAAATTGTTTAATCTATTTTGGTGATACCTTGCCTCCCAGCACTTTTCAGCATTCCCGGCTCGCTCAAGACCCATTTGCATCCCGGGCCCCAAAATTGGGGGTCTTATGCAGGATTTCTGCATGGAAAATGGTCTTGGTGCAGAATTGTCATTTCTTCACTACTATAATGCCTTCTTTACATGTTTAATTCTGTCTGTTAGAATTGAATCATTGTAACTATTTTGCGCAAATGGTTGGAATAAAGCACATCTCATTTTATTCCACCTTCACGTGATCGCGGGTATATACACATGTATGTTAGGACTAAGGAAAGAAATTAGGAACATTTATGTCAGTTGAAGTTAAAATATAAAGTTCACAACTGAAAAATCTACCCCCTTCATAATGATACCACATGTAATATATGGTAGGGTGGTACCCCCTTTTGAGTCCCGTGTACGCTCTAAAAATGACGAAAAAGGGGGGGGGGTTACACCTTCAAAATTTTATCATTAAGCAAAAATAACTATCTCTTAATAATAATTGGAAACTCGGATATGCCAATATGCTGATATACCATATTTACGATGCTATACCCATTTATTTACATACATATCAAAACATCCTACCCAATTATATAATTGGTGATCAAATGAAAAAAAGAATAGATCTATTCTTGGGACAAACGTCCGTATTTCAGATAGATGTAATTGTAGATATTTTTATTTGAAATATATTGAAATATTTTCATGTGTTTCCCTCAGTCTATTTAAGTGACTTGATAAAGTACCAAGTGTTATTAAAATATGTGGCAACATGAATATCTTATACTTGGTTTGTTGTTACACGCCCGTCTTCTTAGGCGGGATATATTATTGAGAACCATTGTCCGTCCGTCGTACACATTTCAGAAGGTAGCTAATTTAAATCAAAGTACACATGTACTGAATCAATCTATATCGATTGTTTAAATTTTTACTTTTCAAATAATTGTCAAACTGCAAAAATAGGAGATCAAAGGAATGAAGAGGAAACGCATGTAAAAAAAAGCTTGTTGTTGTAAATTGTTAATATTGAACTAATTGATTTCTGTTTAAATTCACCATTCTGATTACGAAGGACATAAAAATACACATACCAAAATTCATGATGCATTGCGCCATTTTGCGTATTATTCAGGTTCGGTGTTGGTTTATACGATGAATGAACACAAAATTCTCCGACATATTGCATAATTGAACTACAAACTTCTAGCTGGACTTTCCCAGTTTCTACATTCAATTTATCGACCTCCAGGTCGAGACTGTCCGTCTATACAGGTTTTATTTTACTTTTTTACACATCCATTTTTCTATACGGGACGTGTTGTGATTTATAATCTTTCTAAACCTCGCACTTCTCAAATTCATAGTTCGAAAATTTGCCGAGCCCGAAGGTCGATCTCCATTATTATTTTGAATATTGACAACCCGACTTATCAATATCCAAAAAAAGTAAAAGTAAAAATAAAAAATGAGGATCGTTGTCGGGCTAGAGAAAATTTTAATTAAATCACTTATTTAAAAAATCCCGAAATTTCCACGAAACTTAGTGAATTGTTCCTGTTGATAATGAGCTCCTCGTGGGTTCTTTTTAAGACGCTAACATCGTTAGCGACTTCTTGCCTTCGTAATTTTTGTACTTAATATTCGCATATGATTTGCATAAATACGTAGTTATACGCCACTAAATGCTGCAGACCCTTGCCGTGTTCACCACCATAGCGTCATAGTTCTAGCTTCATACGAGATAAAAATGTACCTCTTAACTTTTACATACGTGTGTTCTACGTGTTTCCTGCGTGTACGAAAACGGGAACTTTACACGAAATGATCGGTTAGCTTTGAACATTACCCAGTTTCTGATTCAGGCACTGGGGCTCGTTGCAAGACTTTATAGGTCATATATATTAGCACGCCTTGATATTTATGAATATTCATTGCCAGCTGCTTAATCAGGTTCCTAATCTGGTTCACTGGTCATTATCAGAAAAGACCCAAAGATCGCTATACCACGTACGTTTTTTACACATATCATATACGTCTATGCGTGTTATGTTTTAGCTTGTATTAGAACGGGAAGTTTACATTAAAAGATAATGACAGGTCAGCATTGAATGTATGTAATACTACCCAGTTTCCGATTCAAACACAGGCGTTCGTTACAGTTGATTATATAAAGGTCATATATATTATCAGGACACCAATATTTATGTATAGCCGTCCGGGTCATAACGGTTACGCAAAAAATAGGCTTATGGAACAGTGTCATGTTGCTACAAGATTGAAGTCATCACTACAGAAGTTTTATGGTCGTCATCATGAACTTGTGGATCGTTATGATGTATCCATCAGCACCATGAAAACTGATTTATTCAACGGGTCATAGTTTACCTTTCCTCGTTTGTCTACCCCGGACTTGACTTTTTATGAGCAACTCGGCGGGTGTTTCTAGAAAATCAAAGGACGCTTACCCTACTGGTGCACCTGGTCCATGCTCCCAGTTTTTAGTGGAGTCCGAGTTGCTCATTTACTTTTGTCACTTCGTATGTATGATTTTAGTTACTTTATGTTCTTTGTTGTGTATGTCTGTTTTCCATGTCTGGTCTTCGTCCCTGGATTACATTCTTTTGATTACCGCTATAACCTTGGTTCCCTCGATTACTCTTTCGCAATAATATCAAGAGAGCCAAGATTTTAGCGGAAGTTACCCGATTATAGAGAATATCGCATTTGTACCATTTCGGATGTTGAAAGTATGCCAAAATCAGTGACAGTGAATATTTGACGATTAGCGACTTTGAAGACCAGTCTTTGATTTTATCTGATTTTACATCTTTGTGCTATGGGATTTATACATGTATCACCATAAAGGTCTTATTTTCAGTTCCGAGACTTTTTTTCATGCAAAAATTGGTTGATTTACCCAATTGGTGTACCATTTCCATATCAAGTATTTGTATTTGTAATTCTTTTTTTAAAATAAAGACGTGTTTAAACGTTTTTGAGTCGTATGATTTATTCATCTTAAAAGGGGTAAAAACTAAAACTCTGTAACTTAACATGCTTTAGTATTATACCAGTTTTCATGAAATTTTGGTGAATTGTTGATTTCTGTTGATGCATTATTCCTTTCTGTTTTGATAAATTTTCTATTGTATGTTGAAGTACAGGAGTTGATTCATATGATAACAACGTGGTTTCCCGTTTTCGGACTACACCAGCCATTAAGACGATTTTGTTTCTTCGTTTATTTAGGCTCCCATTTAACTTTATAAATTTCAAATTTTACATTTTTTATTCATTGGACTTGAAACAAATGGGTTGTTCTCTATTTGTCTATCATATCAAAACTATACGTGCCATATCATCCGTATTTGGATCCATGGGAGCATGTTTTAGGGATACAGCCTAATTGAGCAGCTAGTTCTCTCCATCATCATTAGTATTTGGACCCATGGGAGCATGTTTTAGGGATACAGCCTGAGCAGCTAGTTCTCTCCATCATCATTAGTATTTGGATCCATGGGAGCATGTTTTAGGGATACAGCCTAATTGAGCAGCTAGTTCTCTCCATCATCATTAGTATTTGGACCCATGGGAGCATGTTTTAGGGATACAGCCTAACTGAGCAGCTAGTTCTCTCCATCATCATTAGTATTTGGATCCATGGGAGCATGTTTTAGGGATACAGCCTAATTGAGCAGCTAGTTCTCTCCATCATCATTAGTATATCAAAAATATATTAATCATTTTAATCATTTTAATCTGATTGAAGTTACTGTTTTTTTCCTTTTGGTAATTGGTGTGTATATGATTGGGTTGACTGGGAATAATCTTAATGTGGAGTGTAGTTTGCTGCTAGGTCGTTTATATAAATCATGAAAAGACTAGGACTACGAACAAGTGCTTTAAGTGTACTTGATTCAATTTTTGCTTCACCAGATTTTTTTGTCAGAGTTGATTGAGTGCTTCTATAAATCTTAGTGTAACAGTTAAACTAAAGAACTGATATGATGATCACTACATACCCAAGACATAAACAAGGGTATAAAAGTATACAAACTAACAAATAACAGTTTTATTAATCATTTTCTCCTCATCCAATCCACACATACATTTTTTTCATATCACAGCTCACTATGTAACAATATAACAAACATCAAGATGAATAATTAAGTACAGTAAATTAAAGAATTATCTCATTCAGACCGAACAAAAAGAGCCTGGTAATCTCACTGTGTCTCAACTATCCAGGCAAAAATGACTGTTTGCTAAATCATTTAATTTTATTTCTATACTGACAAAGTAGGACTTATCTTGATTTTGATCTACCTATACACAAAAGGTCTAGAGGACACCTAAAAGAAATTTGAGAAACCTTTGCTCAGCCCAAATTAAATGGAAAATGATATGTTCAAATGTGATTAATGTGTATATAAATGTATACCATGTAGATATCATAACAAGATTCTTATAGCATTGCACATGCAGTGTACATTTACATGTACATGTAGCAATTCATAATGACCCATACAAGAATTAAAAATGTAAAGGGCTATAACTATGTCAGAACTATTTCATCAAACTGGAATTCTAACTTATGGCAATTGGTAGGTTATTTTAAAAGATGAATTCAGCCATAAATCAAACATTAAGGCAATACATGTACATGTGTTTCAAAACAATTAAGTAGCACTCCAGCTAAGGATCATGCAAAATCTGATTCATGGGTGAAAAGCCTACATATTTTCATTTATGACATTTTGTTTGAATTCATTAGTAAACAGAAATTAAGGTTCAGCTAAAGTCAATATCTAGGACATTCCCTAATGAAATGTTTTCATTCATAGTTTCAATAATACATTTAGAAACAGAACTATATGAATTTCAGACTCAAATCTTGTTTTTGACAGCTGTAGATTTATTCTTAAGTATGTTTTTTACATTTTGGTTGTAAATGTTATATAGAAGTTATATAACATGTGTTCCTAAGTTTGACTTGTGCCTGTGTGTTATATACGTATAAAGATGCATTTAGCAATGTTTCAGTGTTTAATTTAATGTATTATTAAAACCATGAATAAAAACATTTCATTAAGGAATGTCCTAGATATTGACTTTAGCAGAACCTTAACATTCGGTTTTTCAAACAACCTGTGTTCTTAGGAGATAAAAATTATATAAAGTGCACTATAGATTTCAAAACTAAGGGAGATGACACTCAAATACAATAGAATCTATTGGATTTTCAATGTTGATTATCTTCTAAGAGCATACAGATCAGAATGAACAATTACACATTTCATAACATAGACCCATAAAACAACTTAATCACAAAAATATAAATATGTAGCCTTTTTTGAGGTACATCACATTTTACAGATTTTGGATGATACTTATATAGACTACTACTTAAAAAGCTAACTAAAAATCTTTTAAATAAGCACTTTGTTGACAGGAGATCAAAAAGCAAAATGCTTATATCCCATATCCTTAATGTGACATACCTGTAAGAGCTTTCCTTATGGATACAGGTGTACATGTTCATCTTAACATCCCATAATATACATAATTTCTATCATTTTTGCTACAAAATGTTCAGAGTTAATCCTGTGTCATCAATATTACCAGTTGTGCATCACTCACATACATTCATGAGACGCACATAAAAATGTATTTTTAGTACATGTACACATAAACTTTAAAAAAAAAAAAAAGAAACATCAATGCCAATTCAACAAGTCATTATAATCTTTAGAGTTTCTTCCTAAATGTTCATTTAAGGAGGTAGACCTAGGGTAAGGGACACAACTCTTAAAAATCATTGGAACATTTGTATTCAGCATTTTACATCAATCTTATGTAAGCATCTAATTAACTTAGATTCATTTTATTCCCCTTCAAATGAAAGCTTGAGAGGCTTTGGTGAAATTGAGTATGATGCAAACATATCACTGATTTCATGAGTTATGTCCCTTACCCTAGGTCTAACTCCTTAACATGCAAATTTTGTTTTAACATTGAATATTTCATTTTCAACCATAAGCTACATTTTTTTATGTACCATGTCAACCACTAAATTAATTTCCTTCTTGCCTTTCATGTAATAAAATTGAAAATGACCATTTTAGACAGGAATACTTCTTAAAGAAATAATTTAATAATCAAAGCACTGTCATTTATCAAATCTGTGTAAAAACTTAGATAAAAAACTACCAAAACTACATGAAAAATAAATATGTCAAATAAATAAATGATATACATAATAGTGGCTATCCTATACTAAAAGTGATGATTATAAAACAATTTTTAATGTTATAGTATGTGCTTATAAATGTGTAATGGGTTTAAATAAACTGAAGATGTTACTGACAAATGACAGGATGTAGTGAGATGCATTTTTTTTACACTTATTTGAAATGGGAGTTCACATGTACTTTGCCTGATTTCAATATATGTCACTTCATGTACATATATACTGTGTAGAACAAGCAATCCAAGTTTTTATCTGTTTATATACATGTACATGTATATTATGCATATGCATGTACAAATTTGAATATCAAGGATATGAATCTTCAAATCTATCAAGGTCATCACAACAAAGAAATTGATAACAGAATATAAGTAAAGAGTGTTTTTTTTTTTTTTTTTTGTTTTTTATGAAAACATGGAAAACACAAAAATATTAAACTTTGATTAAAGGAAACAAAAGGGAGCCTATGACAATTGGTTACAAACAATATGTTAAAGTTTTGTGACATTTGCTGAAAGTGTTTTTCAGTTAGAGCATGAAAACGGAAAAACAACTGCTTTTTCCTGAAAAAGTACCAAAAATCGAAAACATCAAATAAAAATTTTATGGAAACCCAAAAGCAGCTTATGACCATGAATACAAAAAAAATCCTATACTTTCATGGCATTTTCAGATAGAGGCAAAAACACAAAAAAACACCCCTTTTTTAATTCAAAAAGTACTATAACTCAAAATCTTAATGTAAAAAATTTATGTAAAATTAAAGAGAGTTTTCTTCCCTCCATATGTACAATTGATCATACTTTTATTTAAATGGCTCAAAGGTGTTTTTGAGTTATTGTACAGTGTTGACAATGGATGGACTAACAGCGGTATAACATAATAAGTCCCATCAAACTTGACATGCGTATAAAAATGTCTAAAATTTCTAATTCATACACAATCATGTTAGTTTATTTCAATTCAAAGACAAAACTAACGGCTCATCTGGGTATTTGACTGTTAACATTTTTTTGTATACAAGTTATCACAGGACATTTGAATAAACATTTCTAAGATTGTAAGTTTATAATTCAAGGGGCATTAAATCTGGGTTTTACTGTAAATACATTTTTACATCAAAACATGTAGTAAGGTCTACATCATCTTACAGATGAAAGTGTAAATAATAAATATGACATCATAAATGCATGGATGTAAAAATGTCCACATATATGTGCAAAATTGTAGTACATGTACATGCTTTGCATATTCATTAAAATTATACATGACATAAAGTAGACCCTTTTACCTGTGCAGAAAAATAAATCATTCACATTATAAGAACAATCCTCCTACTTTTGTGACTATTACATTTCATCAAACATGAATGCTTGTAATCTGTTAAATCTCCTCCATGTATATTTTTCTGAGAATCAAAGCATTCAAAAACTTATGTTATAACCAATCCCATGTGTATATATATACTGATAAGAGAAATGGAAAGAGAGATCCTTTCCAGGAATTATTATATGTATGGTGTATAACACTACATTCACTACATTCTGCATTAAAGTGGGAACAGTGGGAAAACGTAGTCAACAAATTACAATAGCTAGTTTTAATTGGATTAAATTTATAATTGATTTACACATACACTCCTTGAGACATTTAGGTTTCCCACACGCATGATACCCAAACGCATGCTAAACACTCACCAAACGCACTATAAACGAACGCTTCTATCATGCATTTAAACAAACGCTCCCAGCGTATATTTAAACCCACGATAAACGAATGCTCCAAGCGCGCATTTAAACAAACGATAGAAGAACACTCATATCGAGCATTTAAACGCACGATAGACGAACAACAAGAAAATAATAATATTGACATATGATGAAGACAGAAAAAATAGAAAATTAAATTTAATGACATTATATAAATTAATAATAGCAAAAAAAATATAAAAATAACAGTTGAATCAAGGAAATAATCAAAGTACAAAAATAAACGAACGCTTCTATCGTGGGGTTAAACAAACACTTGTATTGTGCATTTAAACAAACGCTCCTATCGTGCTTTTAACTAACTCTTTTATTGTGCGTTTAAACAAACACTCCTACCGTGCGTTTAATTGAACACTTCTATCGTGTGTTTAAATGAACGCAAAACGATGTGTAAACGCACAATAAATGATGCACGAACGCTAAAATGGGAAACGTGAAAGTCTCAAGGAATGTACTGTATAAAAATAGCAGTCAAATTTGCACAGCTATCATAAATTAAATGATGAATATTGGGTATCTATACTACTTAAATAAATTCAAAATATGATAAAAATTCCTTTTGACTTATAAAATTGGAAAATACATGCGACATCAATTTTCATTTCATGAACTGTAAATATTGGTAAGAACACTGACACTAGCACCATATAATTATACCAAATATCATAATATGGAGCCAAATGAATATAAATAAATTAATACAATTTCACAAGCAATAAATTAAAATGTACTAGTAACTTAAAATGAGAAACAAGCTGCTACAGTTGTACTTCATAGTCTTCTACATTTTCATTTATTTCATTCTGCTCCTCCACTGTATTTGCACTTTTTAAAGTGTTGACTTTATTTTCTGGCTGGTAAATCAATTTGTGACAGAGTGGACAATTGTCTTGAACATACAGCCACTTCCTCAAACACACATTGTGGAAATAATGATTACAATGTGTGATTCTTGCACTAGTTAAATTCTGATAGCAAATAGCACAAACATCGTCTAGATCCTCTAACTGTGTTTGTGTAGCTTCAGGTAGTAAATTTATTTTATGAACAGCAGTTCTTCTCTTCATGAAAACTTTCCATCCTTCCTTTGCTTGGCACCATATATTGAAATAAGCATGAATACACATCATTACTGCTCTCACTATGCCACCTGATTCAAAAACAATAATCCATCCTCCATTGCAGAAAAGGAATATTCCAAACATGAACTCCATTGTATTCCCTGTAGCTTTGATATAATAGACATAATCATCCAGCTTTTCCCAAAATACATCCATGTAAGCATCGATCATAAAGAGCATGTAAGTCAAAAGGGAGAAAAACACCTTCATCATCACTTCAATACCAAAGGCTGTGACTGCAAGCAACCATGTGTTGGCACTGTAGTGACTCCATAAATACGTCAATAATACTATTGGAAAGGTGATTAGAAGAAGGCACATGGCTAAGACTCGTACATGACTGGCAACATTTTGGTTCTTAGATGCACTCAATGACATCAACACAGGGTGAATCATGCTATGAACAAAATGTGCCATTGCAGTAAAGAGGAGGCAGGTATTTTTGGCAAGTCTAATAAGGCGACTGTCAGGGTCCAGTCCTGTTAAGCCTGTTTGTAATGCAAGGATAAAGAATAAAATTGCTGAGACAGTTCCCATGCTCCTATCTTCTTCTGTATTTGACCCTACACAGAATGCCATGAAAAGACCAATATAGTGAGCAATGAAAGAAATAATACTGGTCAGTCCTAATAATGATACAAATGTATCGCAGCTATCAGCCATTAACTTTTTCAGTATAAATACTCCTAGACTGTTTTGGTCTAATTCTGAATTCTCATCTTGAGTAATTTTAGTATAAAGAAAACTGATATGAAGTGTTAGTCTAATGATCCAAAACAAGCGTAATACTCTTGGAACTTGGAGACGGACCCATTGTTCCTCAAGAAATGTCTGAATACCTAAATTGTTGATTCTTAACTTTGTAAGAACTATAATTCTCATTGTAAACCTTCGCAATGTTGATAGGGAATCAAGAATGTTTTTGACTAGTATGGCTATTGGTACTATCATAGACAAAACAGGAGACCAGAGCAAAACAATAAAATCCTGGTAAATAGCTCTAACAATTATTGGAAATATAAGTGAAAAGGACACTGCTGACTTCAATAAACTTTTTGTGATTCCATTTTCAATAGCAATTCTTCTATATTTAGCCTGTCTGAATTCCCAAGCTGTCAAAAATGCAACAGATACTACAATTTGTATAATAATGTTTTTCATAATTCCATTGAAATCAGACTGCAGAACATCATAAAGATCTTTATGGTATGGCTCATTCTGCTCTATCTCTTCCTTTTCCAACTCCTCTTTGTATATTGTGACAACAAAGTTGAGGTTCCAGTGATAAGATACCATGAGGAAAGCTCCAACCAGTACATAGTTGTAGAGTTCTATCAGATGGTTCCGTGCAGATATGAATAACAGAACTGCTAGGACTAGAACTGTATAAAAAAAAAAAAAAAAAAACAATATGTTATAAAAATAAAAGTCATTATTTCTTTTTAAACTGAAACAACCTTCATATTGAAACAATATGAAAAATTAACATAATACTGTTTTTTTGCTGCAATTTTGCCCTGATCGAGACAGTCGCTAGTAAGATGTTTGCATTGGTCTTTAATGTAATTGATTCAAAATAACCTTTAAAATTCAAAAATTTACATTTAACTGAAGATTTGAGTCTCAATCCCAATTTTTAGTTTTTCTTTTAAGTGACATGTACATTTGTGTATAGTTCAGACTTTGCTCAGCTCTAAGAAGCATGAGGCCCAATTAATCCTGATTTTCTCAACTCGAGATATTACAGTATTCATCTCTCAAGTGAATTCATAAACTATCATTATAGCTAAGAAAAAAAAGGACCCTTCAATCTATTTAATGTTTCTCTCTACCTTCTACAGTTTTCAAGAAACAACTTAAAAAAGAACAGCCAAATTCACCAAGTTTGGTCTAATATGGCAATTTTTTTAAAAGAACATGTCCTACAGTAGAAATTTGAACAATATAGATACAAAACATATTTCAGTAAATTGTAAATGCAATTATACTGGATCATATCAAATCACTACATTGTGTATGTAGGTTGTCATTTAGGCATGTTTTTGGATTATTACGTATTTGAATCATCTCACTGCTTATGCTTCATTATTTTTGCCAATATTTATGAATCAGTGATATTGTTGGCATTTTTCAAAACCATCCTTTTTTAATTGGTAAAATACATGTATATGTACATGTCCATTTTTTAATGGAAAATTTGGGATAATGGTGCAAAACCAAGAATTTGTAGTTAAAAGCATTAATCTTATAGACGATAACAAGAAAAACAAAAGTCATGAACAATTAATCAATTAATATTGAACAGAGACACCATATTCATGACTTCGACTACCGATTTAGGGAAGTAATTTATCTTATTAAGAATAATTTTGGGAACTTTCTTAAAGGAAAATAGTCAGATGTAAATACAGGCAAACAATATCAGTGTGAATTAAAAGTTGTTTTTTTATCTTCATTAGTTAATAATGAGCAAATGGCTCTTGAGAGCTGGCCTGTACATGTATGTCAAAGGAAATCAAAGATACATGTAAGCATTCTTGATGCAAAAACTGTAGTATTTTTGTTCTCGTATTGCTCAGTGTCATCTCATTATTTTGATGAGAAAGGTTGAAACCCATAAAATAAGTTGGGCCAGTTGAAAAGTATATGCTCCCACCATGACTGGTTACCTTTACGCTGAATATCACATCACTGATGAGATTGGTGAACTCTCCTGTGAATTGTCATGTCCTGAGACCTGCTGCACAAGGAATATATGTTAGGGTTCTCACTAGGAATTTTACATGATGAGTCCCGGGATTCATCACATTTTGGAAAGGTGAGTCCCACTCTTTTTTTTCTGGTTTAAAACCAGTTCAAACACTACATTCATTATTTCAGTGCATATATCAGTACTACATAAATTTGTACATGTATGTACAATCATACAAAACCATATCTCACTGCAGTTATGCATGTCATCCATATTAAATTGTGTAGAGTAAACTCAGCATCTTCTTTTATTTGAAAACAAACTTAATCTGTTTGCTGGCTTCATGACATAACTCAATGTATTATGTGTATTTAGTTACATGTACATGTACCTACATGTAACTACATTTATAGTACTATTGGTCTTGAAAATTTTGTTTGAAAGAGTGCAATCGTTGCACTCATGTTGAAATCAATGCATGTACCAACAATGAAATAACAGGTTGTTTTAAAGAAACTCCAAATTTTTATTGGCTAATATGGAAACAAAAGACAAAAAAAAAAATTGTTGATCATGCACCTCACAGTACAGTTGTGGCTTCAACGCCAGTTCATGATCACACAAATTCTGGTACATGTATTGTGACCTTATAAATTGTTACACAAACAGCTTTCTGCTTCGTTTATTTACATGTATGGCTTCAACTTTTTTTCACACTGAATATACATTGTATCTTAATACATGTATATTAAAATATAAGATAAAAAAAAATTCATTAAAGACACTTCTGATACTTCAGTATATATAATTAATCTTTTCCTTTTAATAGGAAGAAAAATATTTTTCAACAAAATATTGCAACTTTCCTTCCCACAAATAATTTGAAAATGGACATTAGTTTTCATAAATTTGGCTTCTGTCTAAGCTCAAGCTGTTTCCTCAAGCCATGCAATCACCATTACTGTGTAAAAATCTATCAGCTAGACTGACCCCCAACGTGACTATGTAAAGGTTTTGTGCAGTATACACAGTTGATCATAAAAGAAACTACTAACACATAATTAAAGTGAATCATAATTGCAGATAATGAGTGTGTAAACAAATAATCAGCATCTTTCACCAATGCTGACCCATGCCATAACTAGATCAAGTTCCTGTGCATTATTCACAGTTTCAACATAAAACAAACAACAAATGCATTAATTAAATGAAGATCCAAAGAAAATTGCCAAATGTTTAGTAAAATTGCAACATTTCTCATTTTGATTATGCAATTGAGATGTCACAAAAGTACAATGATGTACAAGTAACAGAAATCCAGTTCTAAACAGATTTCATAGTGATCTGGCTCTTCCTAATAGAGTTTGGTTTACTAGTTTGGAAATTATTTGTCATAATTTTTTATCAAATACTTTAATTTGTTTGTAAAAAAAAAATTGTATGATGAACATCTTGTGTAAATAACTTTGTAAACTTCCGGTTGTTTTTCGAAATCCAGGTTTATCCCTTTTGGGATTCAGCAGTGGAGATATCTTTTTGTTACAAGGTGGTCAAAAACAAAAAAACTATCTCCAGCACCAAATTTCACAAAGGTCTCACTAACCACTTCCGGGTCAAATGGCCACCCCCTATGTAGGCTAAAAACCACTAATTCCAGTTCCCATAGGCTTCTATGCTAATTTCACAATATTCAATGGCTTCTCTGGACTTTACCTTAACTTTAACCTGCAGAGGACTATATATCAGCATGATTCTACATATGTCAGCTCACAATCCTCAGAATGGCATGTGGGGTTAGCAGACTTGCAGTGCAGTACTGGTCACCGGAAGTGAAGGGTCTATAAATAGCATGGGAAATCCCAGTGTTTTCACAAGATAGCGGTATATTTAAAAATCATTATGGAGATTAGGCTTCACATCACAAGAAGCAAAATGCACCTATAAAATGTACAGAAATGTTTTTCCTTTCAGAAACTGTTTGAATTTTTTAAATAAGATGAGAACTTTTTTCACAGCACTATGAGGAACAGGGGTAATTTTTGCGTAGGACTATTTTTGCGTACGTTCCAAATGCTCATTGGTTGAATTGGTGGTCTGTAACCTGTAGTACCAAAAACACACTGAACCTAGACATATGCATTGTAAGTGCATTATTTGTGTGTATTATGATTAAGAGTAGTCAAAATAAAGCTGAGAATGTGTACTTTAAAATCATATATGTAATTAACTACAAAAGTGTATGAATATAGTTTACATGTGTGAGTAATTTGCCTCCATGCTGTCAGTTAGCAGAACAGGTAAAAATGTGGATTTTCGGTATTATTTATTCAAGTAAATTTTGTGAAGAATTTCTACTATCATCGTACCATTAGCATAATGATTTTGGAAGCCTTATTTTCCAAGCTTCGCAACGGTATGCAGCTTTAAGATGTCATTTGTCCTGGGAACTCACAGTGAGACTTTGAAAATTACTTTTTAAACATGTAAAGTAATGGAAACGTTAGAAGTGGTTAGTGAGACAAAAGGATTAGAATCCAGATATGCAGGCCTGGTACGCTTAAAACCGTCACGAATAACTTTGTTCACCAAAGTGGTACCTGTGCAAAGCTGAATAAATATTTCAACATGATTATTGTTTTAGTGAGCAGGTACTGTTTGTGTTGTTTAAACTGAAAAAAAAACATATTACGATGCAGAATGGAAAAGAATTGACCTAATTCAATTTGGAAATACTAACTAGTGAATGAGGTCGCAAGCCATTGAAAAAACTGGACCCATGTTGTAATTGGATACAAGCTGTACTCTGGGTGTACACTCTGATAAACCACTTTAAGCAAAGTTCCATTCAGCAAGCTGTCGATAATAAATAAAGGTGGGATGCGTATCAAAACATTAGATAAATGTTTGAGTCTCCTAAAATACGACATGATCGATCTGTCACCTTTAGAACTTCCGGTTGTTGTTGCATTGAAGTGTTGATTTCTAGTCATTAAAATGAGGCAAATATTTATGGGTTTGTCAGACGCACCGACCCCGATGCATAATCATTGATAATTTTAAGATGAATAAAGACAATTGGATTGGTCAATCTGACCAACTATTTTCTTTTTTCGAATATAATTCAAGACTCGCTTTCAACTGGAAAAACAATAATCCCAAACCGTCGTGGAATCCGCATTTAGAATCTCTTTCAGAAAGCAGAGAGTTGTTAGAAAAAGAAACTGTTTCAAAAACATAAGGTAACGCTTAAATGCAATGAAATTAACCTAATTTTTTTTTCAAACTAACACATCTCTCAAAAATTAATCACGATACTGCATGACAGTTATCATAAATAATTGTTGAGCAACTTGAGAGAATAGTTAATTATATATAGGAAGCCCAACAGCTGTCCAAAACGATACAAGTCGGTTCGGCCATACTACCACCTCGGCCATAGTTATCTCGACTTTAAATATTACACCAATTTCAAATTTGTATAAAAAAAAACTCTTTTATGTAAAATAAAGATGGGCATAAAGTGAGAATTTATTAAATAAATAGATTAATCATAAAAAGAAAAACGGTATAAAAATAGATGTTGGGCAGATTTATTATCACTAAATATCCTTTATGTCTTGCAGCATCGCCTGTGCAATACAGATATGTGTACTAAAATATTTATAATGTTTAATAAGAGTTGTCAATGCCAAATATAAGATTTTATTCTCGATAGAGTTTTAAAGACAGTTTTTTTTTAATTTTTTTTAAATTTTTTATTACTCATTGTATTTACGTGGCTAAGTGAAGTTGATCACTTTGTATTTTTAGCTTAAATATTTTTTTTTTTTTTGTCTTCATATATTGATAAATGAAACTTCATTAAAGGAACAAAAAGGAAATTAGTTATTATGTATAATTTTTACTGTAATTGTATATTGTATCATTATTTTTACGTTTAATGCATTTTTTCACAAGTCTGCAGGCTGATTCTGATTCAGACTAAAGACTTGACTTTGAAATGAAGTAGTTGTGTACAATATGACAATGTAGAATTATTTATTAAAAGTTTAAGACTTGATAGAATGTAATCAATGACACTAGTATTTGTTTATTATGAAAGTATACCGGTGCCAATTATGACCTTTTGTATTATAGTGCTTAAATATGTTTTGTGTTGTTTGAGTCTGCGAATGGGTGTTCGAGCATGTGCATTTTTAGTTTTCAAATAGTGTTGTTTGTGTGTGTGTGTGTGTGTGTGTGTTTCTTTTGTAATTGTTGAATTCACTATACATGTATGATAATTAAAATATAAGAAAATTTGAATGTTCTTACTTAGGTACCAGTCCACTTAAAATTCAGACACTACCAATGGTAAAGTGATTCATGGTCAAGAAAAACCCACCAAACAAATGATGCTTTTTTAGTCTACATATGCTATACTTTTACATAACAACAACACTTTTCTGCATTCAGATTTGTACTTTTGAGAAATCATACATTTATCTCCCACTAAAAGCAACCAAATGAAGCCTAATCAAGAACGATAACTTGTGCAAAGTGCAAATTTCATGTTCAATCTATATAATTTTTATCTCAAAAGCGCAACAACCAAATGAAAAAATAAGACTGGTTACGTGATCGGTTACTGTTTATGAACAAGAAATAAAACTGAATTTGGTGGGTTTTTGACATGCATGAATCACCTTCTGTCTGATTTTTTGCAAGACTGCTACTTAAATTACTACATTGTAGTATATTAATCCTGCCCTTTGGTCACTAAAACATTGGCTATGCTATAGCATAGATCTGTAATTAGATATTATACCGTTCATTAAATGCACCGAAAATCATGTATCTGAAATCAGTTTCACCTAATTTCAGCCCAGTCTACAATAAAAATCCTTGAAGTCATCAACGAAAACTTATTTAAACATACAGAGTCCTCTTAAATAAGTGCAAGAGATATATTATTTTACTCCACATATCATTCTTTACAAAGTCAAAGATTTACCGTTTGTACATCATTGATTGCGTATAACATAAGACACTTTTTAACTGTAATAGCGAACACCGCAAAGCAGTGTGAGCTCTACGGTTATTACGTGTACTTTCTAAATTTCCCTTTGGGTTCCCCAATATACTAACAAAAAAATTCATGTCCTGGAAGTAACAAAAAGTGACTGTTCTTACAGAGAAAATTCATCATTTCCTTCAATCAAACAAATAAAAAAATATAGGTTAAGGTTACGTTACAGTAAAAATAAATTCATCTTTTCTGATAGTTGTCAAGTCTTTCACTATTTTTTTTTTATTTATTTAAAGAAGTGAATGTGATGTTTTTAAAAACTATGAAAAACACGTGGATGTACGTACGTGTATCTCCGCTGTTCCACTGTCGCTGTTGCCAAGAACCTAACCCGCCTTGGCAAAAAAATATAACACCGATTGCATTATCAAAATCGAAGCATAACTTTTCCAAGATAGGAAAGGCAATCATTTTCTTGTTTTGAAATTTGCAGCAGTCGTCTGAATTTTGTTTGTGTCTCATGATATTTGTCAAATATTCCCACCATCCGTGGAGAATAGTAATATTTCCGGTATCCATACAGATAGATCTGACTGACCAAAACTGAAATGGATGTTGCTAGAGTAGCCCTTAAGGGATAAAAAAAATGTAAATTATTGCGAAGTGCTATAAAGTTATCGAGAATTTTGAGAGCGAGGGGAAAGGGGTATGAGATTGGAATATTTTGGGGAGAAAAACTTTCAACTTATTCATTTATTAAAAAAACTCCCCCATTGATTAACAAGGCATATTTTCAAATAGAAATATTGATTTCACTTGTTGCTTAAAGATAAATAAAAATTTTGCACTTGCGAAGCAAAAATTTTTCATCCGGATCAACCCCCCTCTTTGTAATGTCCTTCATCACTTTTACGAGTCTCGCACAGTACATGCTCGCTGATTTAGGCATTGCCTACTCCATATTAAAACTAGTTTACCACGCCCCCCAAAAAAGATAACAGTCATAAATATATTACATAATGAAGCAATTAAATGTTAATTAACCAATGATATATTAAATGAATACATCTTGAAAATCATGGCCGAAACGACTATGGCTGAGATGGACCAAGGCCGAAAAGTACTATGGCCGAAATACTCTTTGGCCGAGATGACTAGAAAGCATCCAAAACACTGGCCCTTGCACTTGTTCTGTTTCCAGTTACCCTACCAACACTCCTTCAGTCCCCTCTACCCAGAAACCTAGTTTTAGCCCACCACTTTGGTTGAAGTGCCTATACCAAGTCAGGAACATTGCAGTACCAGCTGCTTTGATGGTGTAATATCTATTTTGCCAGATTTATTTTGGATTTGACTTTATTATGAATGGAATTAGTGTTTGGTAATTTTTTTGTTACCCTTAGTCAGCCAAATTTCTCCCGTAAATTCCCATGAGAAACTGACAACTTAGGTAACATGAATGCTGATAGTACACCTTCGCTTTCCTGTAACATTTCTGTGTTGGTGGCACATGATGATTTTGGAGCAAAACTTACTGAAGAGGCATTCAATTTTCTTTACCACAGATTACTGTACTCTAAAATATGTAGCTGTTCTAAATATGTCTCTATCCTGAAGTGCAAATAGGGTATGTAAGTCTTGTTCTAGTTTCATTTTCTTTACCGGAATTTCCAATGTAGGAAGTATTAAAAAGACTGATCTGTATTTTATTGTTTACTTCCAGGTACTCAAAATGCTGTATAACAATGCATATATACATTGTTGTTTTTCCAAAAAAGATGGTGCACCTAGATACAAATATATAGTTCTTGGTAGAGATTCCTTATACTTTGTAAGAAATAATTCCAAATCATCTTCCAAATATACAGAGGAAGATGTTTGCAAAATGCTGGAATTTTTAATTGACAACATACACGTATTTGTCCAGTGTGTGTTTTTCAAAAAACTGTTGGCATTCCAATGGGAACAAATTGTGTTCCTTTACTTGCTGACCTATTTCTTTACTCTTATGAGGCTGACTTTATAACTTTATAGCAGATCTAATCCGAAAGAAAGAATATTGTTTAGCTAGATCCTTTAATCTCAGTTTCCGCTGTATACATGTAGATTGCGTATTATCTTTAAACAATCCTAATTTCGGGATTTGATACATCGCATCTACCCCAAAGTACTTAAGATAAAGGATTCTACAGACACTGTGAAGTCAGCCTCATATCTTGACCTACACTTAGAAATCGATGGTAAAAGAAAACTATTGACCAAACTTTATGACAAACGTGATGACTTTTCATTCAGAATTGTCAACTTTCCTTTCATCTCTGGCAACATCCCTTCAGCACCTGCGTATGGATTGTTCATATCACAACTCATACGTTATGCCAGAGCTTGCTGAAACTACGCAAATTGGCTTCTGGAAGAGGGTTATGTTGCAACAAGATTGAAGTCATCACTACAGAAGTTTTATGGTCATTATCATAAACTCGTGGACCGTTATGGTGTATCCATCTGCACCATGAAAACTGATTTATTCAACAGGTCATAGTTTTCCTTTCCTCGTTTGTCTACCCTGGACTTGACTTTTTATGAGCAACTCGGCGGGTGTTTCTAGAAGAGCGGAGGACGCTTACCCTACCGGTGCACCTGGTCCATGCTCCAAGTTTTTTGTGGAGTCTGAGTCGCTCATTTGCTTTTGTTACTTTGTATGTATGATTTTAGTTACTTTATGTTTTTTGTTGTGTATGTCTGGTCTTTGTCTCTGGATTACATTCTTCTGATTACTGCTATAACCGTTGTTCCCTTGATTGCCCTTACTACATTTATTATGTAGAAATAGTTATTTGTCATTTTTATTGGTATTTTTTACACAGAAAGTTTTTTGCCTCGAACACTGAACTCAATGCTCACTAAATGACAAATTTCTATGCTTTTGAATGGTAGACTGGACCCATTCTTGTGAAATCACAGGGTCACATGACGAGACTTACATACCCTATAACTGTATGAAAGTTCATAGGGCCCATTTGCATAGGTAGATACTTGTCTCAAATTCCAGTTGTTGATCCTCAGTTCCTGTTCTACCAATCCTGTCCTTTATATTGTTGTTAATGCTTCCTGAGTTTCAGTCCTATTATTGGAAAATTGTTCTTCAAATCTAGCTGACAAACCGTGTTTCCTTGCAGTATTAATTGCGATTTGAATTAATCAGCTTTGTCAGTGATAAACCATGTATGGTTTATGAGTGTGGATACCTAACTATCCTACATGTATGTTGCTTTGAAATCTCAAACAGATTTGTCAAATTGTCTTTTGTCTTCTAAATCATTGAGACCCTTTTTGGACACACTTCCAACTTTTCTGCCAAAGAGGTCGGATACTATGTGTTTTGTTGCAGTTTTGTTGCCTTGTATTCATGAAGTTTTTTCTCGATATTAGATTTCTTATGATCAGAACATGTTACATGCGTGGGCAAAGGGTAACAAATTGCTGCTGCATTCAATGGAGACAGATCTCCACCAGACCCAAAAGCTTGGATATCATTGAATTCACTGTTAACTTTTGTCATTCCTTTAAAGGAATTCACAAAATTGTTTGTCTCTCTTTTAGTATGAATAAATGTAGTACCAATTTCAAATGGATACTTTCCTCTGTATGCTTTGGCTGTGTATACTACTTTTAGATTTTGAAAGCATGTAGTTGCTATACTGAGCTTTTTCAACTAATGTTCTGAAAAGCCTTCTGGGTTCGGCTTCTAATAGGTTATCTTTTATGCTTTGATGGAAGGAGGGGTCTCTCTTTAGGAATGGCTACTTCTGCTCCAAGGCATTTCCATGAGTTTTGAGTACTACATCTTGCTCAGTACCATCACAATGAATATACTGTATAACAACATATCAACACCAATTATTATCTTGTATGCAAAGAAAAAATTCTTTGAAATGTTGCACCTCTTGATATTAGTGTTCCTTCACAAATGCCATACTGTCTTTTAATGAAACAGGTATAGTTAACAGTACTTTAAATTTCAGCATGTTCAACCATTCCTTTGTTAAAGCTAACTGTCAAAGATCATGGTTGAACCACGTCAGTGACGTCACCCTTAGTTTCTTACTATACTGCAGTGTTCTAGGATTACCCTTTCCCGTCACCTGAGGCAAATGAAATTTGGGTCAGGGAAAGTTATTTTTCAACTGCTACTTGTAAAGAAATTAAAGAATTTTTTATATGATATCATGAAACAGATTTTGATTTATGGATAGCTGATTTTCATGTGGAACTTTCCTGTGGAAATTTAATATTTTTTTTTAAATTCCTAGAACACTGTACTGTACCTATATTGTTTACATCAACTTTTGTAATGGCATGTATATCAACATCTTGAATGTAGTGAAAGAACACAATTGCTTTTTACAATTTTTTTTACCAGCAAAGTACATACCTGAAACCCCTGTTCATAGCCCTAACCTGAAGATGGCTCTTTGGAGAAGCTGTTTTTCACACTCCATGGTCTTCTGCATTAAGGGACTTCATGTCTACTTTGTGTAGGTCTATGATAAAAACACATTAAATTTGACACTAACTGGTTTTGTTTTGCACATGTATTTATTTCCTAATTCTTTTATACACAACTGATCTATTTCTTTAGACTTTTTGAATACCTTGAATAAGTGCAATTCCATTGTGAAAGCTCAATGGTGGATGAGGCATTATCGTCTGGAATCTTACTGTCAGTTTTTTTAAATTTAATTTCTTTGCACCTTGTTTTACAGTATAGTAAAATTCATTTCATTAAACTATATTTTGTTTTGTTTTGCAGTTTAGTAAATTTTGTTTGTTTTGGTTAACATTTGTTTTTCACTATAGTACATGTTTCGACATGTTTCGCAGTTTAGTAAATTTCATTTGGTTTGTTATTGCTTTATATTTCATTTCATTGCATTTTGATTTGATTTTGTAGTTTAGCACTGCCTATTTAGGCTTTGCCTCTAAGGGGTTGAGTAACAGTCCCTTAAAGAAAATGTACCAAATAAATGTGTTTATTGTATTTAGGATGTGGTCATTAAAAATTCCAAGAGAACAGATGGAGGCAGTTTCTGGTGTAATTTTAAGGATACCATCTTTAGTACTGGCTGAACTGTGGTTCAGGACCAGCCCAGAAAATCTTACTGACCAACCTGATGATGTCAACTTTATTATTAATTTGATTTACTACCTCAGTAAGTATATCTGTGAGGCTTAATAATAAAAAAAAATGTGTATAGGGTGACTCCCTAAAAAATAGGTAGGGTAGGTAGAATATTTAAATTATTTTTGTTTAAGACCGTGGTATTATGTTATGATGCTGTCAGCATTTGCATTGTTGTTATTATTGTTGTTGTTGTTGTCATTGTCATTGTCGTTGTTGTCATTGTCGTGGTTGTTGTAAATATCATTGTCGTTGTTGTCGTCTGTTGTAAATGTCATTGTCATTGTTGTTGTAAATGTCATTGTCATTGTTGTTGTCATTATCATTGTCATTGTTGTTGTCATTATCATTGTCATTGTTGTTGTCATTGTCATTGTCATTGTTAACATTTTCATTTCCATGCAATAATTTTAGTTGTAGGGAACCAATTGTCATGAAATTTTTATATATTGTTACTTGGAAGAAGCTTGCTATTTAAATTTGGTCACTGGCCCCTACCATTCTGCAAAAGGGGTAAAATAGGTGCTTATTCAAAAATAACATAGATGGTTTATTTCTCATTCAATTTTGACAATTCTTTTTTCAATGTGCATTCTAATATAATTCTGTGTTAAGATATTTTGACAGATTTAAAATACAATTTGGCATTTTCAGTCTGTAGGGGGGCAAAATTGGTCACATCGTAATAAATCACCTTTTTGAAAATCCTTTCCTGTGTTCAGATATCTCTTACAGCTTTTAAGTTATTATAGGTAAAGGGCCCACCAGGGTTGGGGGTAATTGAAATCAGTAATTTCAATCAATTACAATTAAATACATTTTTTGGAAGTAATTTCAAAGTATTTATAATTGAAGGAATATTCAATTACATGTATTTGAAAGTATTTAAATACTTTTTGAAAAAAAAATGATTTTTGAAAAATACTTTTCAATTACATTTCATATACATTGAAATTTAATTGACTTTTCTGATACTGTTTTCTGTAGGTAGTTACGTAAGTTAATAGGGCAAGATTGATCAGACAATGTAAATAATGTATAATAAAAATAATAAATTAAAGTAACAATATTTTGAACAATATTACAATAAACTTGTAATGATTTGTTATATATTTTCAGTTATGTTTTTGATAAGAGTATATTGATAAATATCAATACAAATTGATCACACCAGACTTGAAACAGTTTTGTTCCGGTCTTTGTTTAATATCTTAACCCACCTTGGAGAGTCATTAACATTGTCTCCCTCAGTGCCCTGAGGTCATATTTAGACACCCATTAACAAAATTATTGGAAATTAGAAAAAGTGTGAAAGTTATTAAGAAAGTGTCAAACAAAAAATCATAAAATAGTGTGTTTTAAAAATGAAATGATTTTTTTTTCTGTCTGTAAAGTAATCGGTTTTAATGAAATATTAATTTGCCATTTGACTTTGTGAATAATGTCTTTTATACTGTTTAGGGATTTTTTTATTTTATTTGCATATACTGTGGTTTTTCAAAACATAAAGTATTTGAAAAGTAATTAATTACATTTTCAAAAGTATTTGAAAAAAATCTAATACATTTTAAAAATTAAGTAATTGCAATGTAATGTATTTGACAAAAATTCCAAAGTAATTGAAAATATTTAATTACTTATAAATGTATTTGAACCCATCCCTGGGGCCCCCACCAAAACAAATTAACTTTTTAATTTTTTGGTCTGATTTAGGATTCTTTCTGAAAGTCCATATCTGCATTTTTCATTCAGTATTGGAATATTTCTCAACCTTTTTGGGGTACAAGGGGTCAATTGGGCCAAACACATTATTTTTGAAAGACTGTATTTTTTAATCTTTTCATCTGATTTTAATGGAATTTTCTTTGTAAATGATAAAATAATTCCTCTTTACAAGGGTTTAAGAATTTACTCTATCATTAACTGTGTTTGAGATAATTGGGTACAAATTGAGCCATGCAACACCCTGAAAACAAAACATTTTGCTTAAAATTGAAATTCAAAATATTGTGCAATTCTGTGTCCAAATCAGTTGTTGTGTCCATAAAGAATTGTGCAAAAAAAATGAAAGTCCCTATGTTTAAGTGTGTCAAAAATTAATATTGTGTCCATACTTGCCTTAAGTAAACTGAGTTCAACTGTTGCAGTTGTATCATGCTGCACTCACAAAGCTTTTTATTTTTTCATTAAGTTAAGGGGAGATAATCTTTGAATTAAACGGTGCTTGTTGTAAAATGGAAATAAAATGTTAGATTAGGAACACAATTTTAGGTAGGGGTTGGCTACCCTATACAAACCATTATTTTTTTTTAGGTCTAATGTATATAGATATGCTGTGGTTTGACACTGAATATTTCAGCTTCTAAGAACAACAGAGAAAAATCTACTGGCCCTGCACTTAATCCACTAATGAGGAGTTTAGTGGTAAAACCAGATTTCTTGTATTTTGATATTTTACCACCTAAAAAATCTTTCATGAGCCCTCCATAATGCTGAAGTTAGTGTTGAAATCCATCCTCATTATTTTTCTCTTTACTTAAATTTGTGTCTATACATGTACAAGTTTATATCCCATATTCTGTTAGTTGATGAGTAAGGATAAGTAATTGGATGGACACCTGTTACACAAAGAATATATAGTAAAACTTGTTTAATGTCATTATGTTGCATGCATACAGTCTAGCTATAATATTTTCTCCTGCAAAATTATAAAATTTGGATCCATAACTTAATGTTCTCATTCAAAGAAATTCCCAAAATAATCATTCAACCTGGTTAATCACATGTATTGGCTTTATATGTATTGATTCATCATGTTTATTTTCAAAAATTACAATAATGATTAATATGTGATGTATATATATTGTCCCTGCTAAATTTATTAGGGGATGAGTAAATATCCATATGTTCATCTATATGTATTTCCTTCTTTTACACTCTTTTCAGGATCCACTCTATCGAACCTTTTTGAAATAATATTACATTTACCATTTAGGAGTAATGGCCCCTAAACATTGAAACACAGAGGTATCTCAATATCAGTATCTATTTTCGTAGGTGTGTAATGATTCTCTTGCTTTTAATCCTGATATCTCATAAAAAGTTCAACTATGTCCTGCTTATGTGCATGTGTATAGTGAAAAATTTAGCCATTTTCAGAAATTTCTCCCGTTTCATTTGAATTGTCGCGTAAAAATTGTAATAAATTACTTCAATTCATGTCAGAACATATGGATTTTGAACCTGTGATGAAAAGCATAAATTAACTATCATTGTAATATAGGGGACAGTCATCTTTCAGATGAGGGGATCTCATGAGAAATTGTTTCTGTGAAGTAGGAATTGAGCTTAAATAAGGTCTGTTGCAAACCATAAAACATTTCATGAAAACATAACATCCACTCATCTCCCACTTTGAGAAAATCATAAATTGGAAATATGTGCTTTAGAATTTTATGAACAAATGTTTTAGATGAGAGCAAGAACACATCTGTGTACAATGAGATGAATTTGAAAAATTAAGTAATCAAAATGGGAGATAACTCATTTTTTTTATAGATGATGCATAGTATTTTTGAAGAAAAAAAAAATCAGCAACATTAAACGTACAAATTTCAGATAAACAGTAAGCATATTTTGTAATGGCTTTCATTTGCATGCATTAATCAGCAAGGAGGAAGAGGTGCAAATTTAAATTTGAAATTAATTGATACTAATGACCTCCCTTTGGTCACAATTTAAACATGTGTACTTATTTTATGAAACATGCTTTATTTTTTTCTTTATTTTTTTAAGAAAAGGATATTTTAAGGAGGTAGACCTAGGGTAAGGGAAATAACTCTTTAAATTAGTGATATATTTGTATCATATTCAATTTCACCAAAGACTTTCAAGCTTTCCTTTGAAACAGAATAAAATCAGTCCGAGTTACTTTGATGCTTACATAAGATTGATGTAAATTGGTGGATACAAATGTTCCAATGATTTGTAACAGTTGTGTCCCTTACCCTAGGTCTACCTCCTTAAATACTATGAACAATGGTAGATATAGACATGTACATAAGTGGAACTGTTTCTGGCTTAAACTATCTCATACTGTAATCTTTATTTTCCAATTTAATTTCCACATCTGTACTAAATTCTGCCAAGGCATCCTCAATTTTGCAAGTCCTATTTATATTATTGACAAACGTTTGATGTAGCATGAATATAATTTGAAAGAAACTTACAAAAGATCTTTGGAAGGAATTAAATGTTATTGTAACAGTTGTCCATCTTTCTTCACATGATACATGTATTTGAACTTAAAAAAAGAAGCTAGGAGGCATTTGAATATCTATTATTCCTGTAAAAAGCTTCCTCTTTTGATGTACGATTGCTTAAATATTTTGCTTTTATGTTTAAGAGTTATGGGACTTTGAACACTAAAAAGAAACACTTAAAGGCAGATCTAGGGCTTTTGTTAATTGCTTTGTCACATTATACATTGAATCTTTTGTTTAAATTTTACCAGAGTATGGCTTGAAATTTTATTTTTAAGATAGTTTTTTATCTATTTTTCAGCTATTTGTTTTGCTGTCACCCTTGCAGCCCTTCCCCTGAAGAATCTTGTCTACCTTTACAGTTATATCATATTCTTTGGATTGACATGCTTGAATTGGTACATGTCTCATCTGTTTGTCAGTACAGAGATGACAGAAGATTATCAGAATTCAACAATCCTGTCAAGTTTCTCAGACATCCATCGAATAATTCTACATTTACTTATTCAATGTGTAACTGCAGCATTAATATGTTATCTGCTGGACATCACAAACTGGAGTCGATTTGTTTTTTTGACATTTGTTCTTCCTGTTATTGCCAAAATAATGGGTATGCCACCAGATACAATTTTAGACATCCACAACTTTTCAACAGTATTTATAGCATTGGTTTTAGGGATAACTGTGTTTAACAATTTAAATGATACATTTGATACATCCAAAACTTTACTTCAAAAATTATCAGAGGCTATTGAAGAGTTTGGATGGATACCAGTTATTCTTGCTGCTTGGAATACTCTTAATATTGGAATTCAGTTACTTATATTTTGGTTATATCTGTTTGCCTCCCATTTTTATGTATTTCTAAAAGCTGGAACAAGCGTCATATTGAAGGAGGGCTTTGCCATGATAATTCTAGCTGTTATTGGTGAATGCTGTGCAACACCAGTCAGCTTGATAGCATTGAGTGTGACAATATCACATATTTCTTCATTTATACTGATGTTGACCAAGATATTTTTACAAGGTTTCCAAGGTTACACAAATGATCATGACACCTTCAGAGGATGGACAGAAGGAGGGACTATGCTTCTGATTGCATTTCAGACAGGATTGACCGACCTCAAACCACTGCAGAGGACTTTTCTCATGAGTATTTTGCTTTTCATTGTTGTATCCTCACTGATAGAATCAATGTATGAGGTATCCGATCCAATTTTACTGTCTCTGAGTGCATCACACAACAAGAACATATTCAAACATATCCGTGCAATAATTCTTTTCACATTTCTATGGATGTTTCCATTATATATGACATACTCTATTTGCCAGTATTTTAATCTTGACTTTTGGTTGTTGGTTATTATATCCAGTAGTGTGCTGACCTCAGTCCAGGCTATAGGATCCTTGGTTGTGTATGGTTTATTTATTTATGACTCATTACGAGAAAATCCATGGGAGAAGTTAGATGATGTTATATACTATACTAGAGCTACAGTGAGAGTTTTAGAATTCCTTGTAGCACTATTTGTTGTGTGTTTCGGTCTGAGAGAAACTTTAGTTGGACATTGGAGTTGGATAAACTCAAGTATTCTGATAATTCATTGCTATTTTAATGTCTATAAAAGACTTCAAACTGGTTGGAAAACATTTTTGCTGAGACGGGAAGCTGTAGCAAGAGTGGAGTCTTTACCTCAAGCTACAGAGGAGCAATTACGTGCTTATAGTGATATTTGTCCAATTTGCTTTTCTTCAATGAGTCAAGCTAAAGTAACACCTTGTAAGCATTTCTTTCATGCAACTTGTTTACGTAAGTGGTTGTATGTAAAAGATACTTGTCCTATGTGTCATAAGAAAATTGAAGAAAGACCAGAGGAAAATGTGCCAAGTGAAAATAACTTTATGGCAAATTTAGTAAGGAGAAATAGTGATTCTTCTGATGACAGTGAAGAACTGGTGTCTGGGAATGAATCAGATTCTAGTATGGATAATGCCCCTATTATGGCAGGGGCTCAAACTGTTAATTAAATTTCTGTTATTTTTGGCCATCTTGCAAATTCAAATAGAAGTGTGTACTTCCAATTAGCTTATAGTGCTTTATATGATGCATAAACATTATCTTTTAATCATTTTAAAGAATGTTTTAGATATAACTACAAGTGGTCAAATTACAAACTTTTATTCTTAAAATGCCTCTTTCAAGGTGGAGATAATCGGCAGGAAATGTTTAAAAAAAAACTGAATTGCGATGACTTTAGTTGTTGTTGACAAATTGTTCTGAAATTGATTTTACTTACCACTAAAGGAAGGTTTCTATTTAATTTGGACTTTGTGGTCCCTATTGTTTTAGAAAAAGGGGCCAAAAAGGATAAAATTGGTGTTTAATTAAAGCCCATGTAGAATGTTTGTGTTTTTTTGCAAATATCTTCTCTGAAACTACATAATGAATTTGGATGAAACCTAATAGCATTGTTTCTTAGGGTATGCTGCACACAATGACCTTTTGGATTTTTGATTCGTTAAAAAACATGGCCGCCATTAACCATTAATAAAAATACTTAAGATAGAGCATTTGAGACAAACAGTATTTTTTGCATATATCTCCAAAACTGTTAGGTTTAGCCGAATTATGACATGGAACAAAACTGTTCAATCTGATGAAATCTATCTGTGGTCTGATTTTGGTGAAATTCTGTTGATCCATTTTGGAGTTATTTTTGCTGTTTTTGATGTTATTACTTTCACCAAAAATGTCATTCATAAACTACTGTACAGAATTCAGAATAAGTTACACTCCTTGAGACGTTGAGGTTTCTTGCACGCACGACACCTAAACGCTCACGAAACTCACGATAAACGAACGCTTCTATCGCGCGTTTAAACGAACGATGAAAAATAATCATATTAAAAGTAATGACAAAAGAAAAAAAATAGAAAATTGAATTAATGAAAATATTTAAATTAATAGTAGCAAAGGATATAAAAATAACAGTTAAATGAAGGAAATAATCAAAGTACAAAAAAAAACAACGCTTCTATCGTAGGTTTAAAGGAACTCTCGTATCGTACGTTTAAAACGCTTGTATCGTTCGTTCATCGTGCGCTTAAACGATCGCAAAACGATGTGTAAACGCACGATAAACGATGCACGAACGCTAGAATGGGAAATAAAACATGGGGGTCACACCACAGTTTTTTTTTGCTTATATCTCCAAAACCGTTAAGTGTAATCAAATTCTGAAGGGGTAAAATTAAAAGTGTTTCAACATGATGAGATATATCTATGGCCAGGTTTTGGTGAAAATCTGTTGACCTATGTTGGAGTTATTGTCCATTTGGAACGTTTTTTTAAGACGCTATTATTATTAACGACTTCTTGCACTTGTAATATCTATGAATATTCATTGTCAATTGTTTAATCTGGTTCATAATCTGGTTCCCTGGTCAACATCATAAGCGACCCAAAGATATCGCTACAACGTACCTCTTTTAATATAAAAGTACTCATGTGCCGAATCAATTTATATCGATCTTTTGATTCTTTACGCCCCAATCGTCAAATTGCAAAAATGGACATCAAAGGAAAATACGGAGACTGAACTCAAACGTATCTAGACATAAGCTTATTGTTGTAAATGGTCAGTATTGAACTGTTCCATTTATTTTTATATTCACCATACTGATTATCTTCACACATGGCCAAAATAGTCCAATGGAATGATTATTACAAAAAAGCAATATCTCCAGACCATAGATTAACACCATTCCCGAGAAACGTATCATCTAAGCAAAGTTTCATTTTTATTTGTCACCCATCTCTGGGTTTCTTACGTCACGAGGCGGTAACCGTACTGAAAATACACGACAGAGTGATACATCGATATGTTTCAGCTGGGCTGCTGTGCAGACGCTCTGGCTTTAAGATCCCACGTGGGTCTGAGAGCGTTTTCCCTCTCTAATTGTCTTGGAAGTACGTCTACGGATGAGTGAAATGATAGCTTGAAACCCATTTCTCTATAAAAGTTTCTTGATAGGATGCACTGACCCCTGTTTTGTACATATTTGGATCTGCTAGGGCCTGCATGAACTATCCGAAAACAGCTTCATCGTCGATGAATATCTATAGCATCGCAGGTTTTCATTTCTAGCTAAACATTAAATAGTTTATTTTGCGTCTAAAAATAAATAGACAACTTGAATATATCGACAGTGAACGACTAAACATGTACTGATAAGTGGTTAGAGATCAACTATTTTTAATTTGATCGTTATTAATAAACATGTCCAGTCACTCGTGTATACAGGCCTTATTAATCAGCATATTTAATTCGCAGTAAAAGCTGGTTATTTGGGTTTGTTTATTGGCGTAAATATCATAGAATTAAATTTGATATACATGTGTGTATTAGAAATACCTATAAAATGGACCTAACTATCTGCATTTAAACCTTAATGTCAGTGGGACTGTTTTACTGCGGTAGTGTTAGATAATTGCAAATGCTATCAGGCTTTACAAATCTCAAAGCTCTGACGACTGCTATTTCAATTCTGATCTTCGATCTAAATTGATAAAAATTCATACCCACGTGGATCTGAGAGCGTTTTCCCACTCTAACTGTCCCGGAAGTACGTCTACGGAACAGTGAACTCGGGGCTCGAAACTTTCAAAATAATTCATAGCCCGATGTTGGAGTTATGGCCCCGGCCTGAAACAGATTTTGTTTTTGGTTTTCATGTGTACAACTTAGAAAATTTTCTTCTCTGAAACCAATTGCAACAAAATTTAATGAAAGTTGGCATACCACGGTAATTGTTTTAAGGGTATCCTGCATAAACTGATCATTAAAACTTTTTCATCGGTCAAAAAACTTGATCGTTGTTACTAAAATGTAACAAAGGGTAAAAATGCTTTTTTATTTTGCTTTTTTCCTCAACTATAAAAGAATAAAGAAGCTACTCATAAGATAAAAATGATATTCTGAGTTGACTGGAAATAATGAAATTATTTTTAGGCTGCCATTTGCGACCATTTTCACCAGTTGCTCGGATTCCAATGATTTTTGGTTTCTTGAGGAAACCGAATGGTGATGACGAAAGTTTGTTATGGGCGGCCATTTCCCCGCTAGTTTTTTATTCTTGCTTTGATTTCAACAACATTTGGTTAACATAGTAAACATGGACATCCTGAGTTGAATGGTAATGATGATAAAAATGTTGTATAGCAATGGTTTAACTTCATGTTATGTTCTTTTTCGGCAATTGTATAGTAGATTAATGTACCTTTAGACCCGGTGGAATAACGGCATATGACCCCTGCCCAGTTTTTTAGCTCACATTGCCATCACTTGGCGTCAGTCGTCGTCGTTCGTCGTCGTCGTCGTCGTGGACGTTGTTCATTAACAATTTTTCAAAAATCTTCTCCTCTGAAACTACTGAGTTTATATATATATGTGAAAATTTGCACAGATGTTCCGTAGAGTATCTTGCACAAAAGTTGTGTTTAGTTTTGAACCGTCAAAAAACATGGCCGCTGTTACTAAAAATAGAACATAGAGATCAGACTGTATTTTTTCGCATATATTTCCAAAACCGTTAAGTGAAGCCAAATTCTGACATGGTAAAAGTGTTCATCATGATGAGATCTATCTGTGGTCGAATTTTCATTTTGATCTGTTTAGCCATTTAGGAGTTATTGCCCCTTTTCGACGTTTTTTTGCTATTTTTAATGTTATTTCTTTCAATAATCTTCTCCTCTGACCCTACTTGACCAATTGGAATCTAACTTAGTATGAATGTTTATTGGGGTATCTTGCACAAAAGTTATGTTTAGATTTTTGATCCGTCAAAAAGATGGCCACAATTACTAAAAATAGAACATGGGGGTTAGACTGTAGATTTTCGATTATATATCTCCAAAACCGTCAGGTTTAGCCAAATTCTGATTTAGGGGAAAAGTGCTCAGCATGATGAGATCTGTCTGTCTTCAAATTTTCATTTTTATCTGTTAAGCCATGTACTGATCCTTATGATAAGTCCTACCAAAGTCCTCTTGGGTCAAAATTATTAGTAAACTTCTTGTTAAATGTATTGCCATTGAAAGACAAAATTTAACCAGGTGAGCGATTCAGGCTCCTGGGAGCCTCTTGTTTCCAGGGGTTAGAAAAGCACTTTGAAGGCATTTCCAACATTTTACAGTGCCTTAGGTACTCGGTTAAACTTACAGCATTCATCAATATTATTATGCTCTTTTTCCAGCATTTTTTTTCTCAAACATAGTAACAAAGCATGTTATCTTTACTTATTTAATAGAACATGGTTTACAAGGTCAGCGATTCAGGCTCTTCGAGAGCCAGTTGTATGTTTTTGGTCCGATTTCGTTTTTTTATTGGATTCCTCATAAAAATCCCTGCCTGCGTTTTGCAATCAGATTTCAGATATCTCTTACGATTTTCTAGTTAAAAGGGGTTAAATAGGCAACACCTAAAGGAAAAATCGACTTTTTTGGGGTGGGGGAGATATCTGATTTTACATTTTTAATTTAATTTAAAATTTTGTGCAATATAGTGTCCAAACCATTTGATATGTCCATGATACATTGTAAGTTCTTATGCTTAGGTGCGTCAACAACACTTATTGTGTCCACACTTCCCCCGACTGTTCATGGTTCGACCACTGCTGACAGTTTGAAAAAACTGAAGAGAAACATAGAGTGGACGGGTGGATGCGCTGCTCTTGTGTGACACTGATTTTACCTCCATAATATTAGGTCATAAATCTTTTTGACCTTTTAATAAAGATGAAGACACTATCAAAAATAAGTACATTTTCTTCGTACGTTAGATCTGTACTGCCCCTGGTAGTGAAACATCCGTTCTTAAAGGCATTAAGCGTGCATTTTATTCCAGTTTGTTAGAGTAGGTGATACCGCGATTATCCCTGACCCCACTGTCATATTCTAAGATGGGGCGTATAAAGACAAGATAAAACTTATCGAGATTTTTTCTACTTAACCTAAATTTTAATTTTCGTAGTACACACAAGTGTTTGGAAACACTTAGAATAAGGTTATCAATGTGAGTATTCCATTTATCATTATCAGAGAATGTTACTCCAAGATGCTTATGAGTAGCTGTATTTTGTATTTGCACCCCATCGAATGAGACAGTAAAAGGCTCCTGTAATTCATTATTAGAAATCAGCATGATCTGAGTTTTATCTGGGTTAAATGACATAAGCCATTTAGAGGACCAATCATTCAATTCTCTTAATCGTGATTAATTACATTTTTTTTAAAATCATGTCTTCAAGACTGGAATTAGAGTAACCCAAAGACGTATCATCTGCAAACAATCTAGTTAAAGAAGATAATTTGTTCCCGATATCATTTACATAAGGAATAGCAAATGTCACAGTACAGATCCCTGTGGTACTCCAGCTAGAACAGTAGCGAAGGAAGAAGACGCAGATTTGCTCACTACATTTTGCTTTCTACATGAAAGATAATTTACGAACCAGTTTAATAACTTTCCTTTAATACCATACGACTTTAATTTACACAAAAGACTACGATGCCAGACTATGTCGAAATCAAATTTGGTGACCTCTAGTTCACTCAACATCATCTGTGAGAAATATTGGGAAAACCTATAGACAATAAAATGAAACATGATCTACCGTAACCGGGGACAGCAAATACGGAGTACCAAATTCTAAATTTTATTAAGCAGCGTCCAGACACCCCGGACGCTTGACCAAAATCTGCCAGATTCAATAAAACATTATCAAACAATTGCTACTATGTTTTCATGTTATCTTCTAGATCTAATTTGTTCTCCTTTCCAAATTTTCTTTTCCGTGGACAATATCTGGCACAATGATCTTTTCCACGGTTTTGCAATTTCTTCAGATATAATTAGCTGACAAACAATTCACTGGCATTTCGATGATTCAAAAGTTAGTGATCAAAGGAAAATAACTTGTCAAAAACGTTTTTTTTTTTCGTAATGCGCTATGGGCGTCCATTTACGGAACTCCTTTAAGTCCCAGGGGTGACTTCTGATGCTAGCTGATTTACTTGCTGAAATATGGTATACAATAAAAGAGCTTATATAAAAGTATAAATGCAAACCAATCATGGACAGTAGGCCCAGAGGTATTATCTCAACACATGTACTACATGTATATAGTGAAGTACTAATTTAGGGTGTACCAAGTCGATGTTTTCAAATCTGAAATTACATATATTTATTTGTCTGACTTTATCTTTAAAATCATGGTCACCTGTATGATAAAGACTGAGCATACAAAATTTTGAATGTCTTGAGCATAATACGATCTAAATAATCTGCGGTTATGTATAGTATCATTCTGCCGTCGTCCGTAGACATTTCATGTCTGGAAAATAACTTTAGTATAAGCCCCAAACCGCGGTAGGCGCACAACGTAGGAAGACTGATCGCAGTCTCGGAGCTTGTGAGATTAATTAAACAGGACAAGACAAGACAATGCTCTATCTGATAAACCTCAGACAGGTGTGCAAAAGGACATATACACATTCAAACATAGTAACAACAAACACAAGCAACTATTTTATAAACCACATTCAATACATTCACAATTTTTACAAATACTTAAAGTACATTACAGAAAACTATAAAATCTTTTTTATGAAATGTGCGAGGTCTTTGTACACTTCAGTATGATATAGTTTAGATAAATGAATATTTTTTTACTTCCGATGGATGCTAATAATAACTAGGTATATGTTTTTGCCTAACTTTTAGAATTTCTCTTTTCTGACAAGTGAACAGGTAATGAAATTTGTCTCCTGTTCCATTACTACATAATTGGCATATTCGTTCATCTCATGAAATTTCAAACCATCTCCATAGCCTGAGGGATTTTCAAATCTGAACATCTGAATTGAGAAATAAACAGTATCTACTTGTTGTAAACGTAGAGGGTAATTTTCTAGGCTAGGCCACAGATAGTCATATTTTGAATAGAAGTCGCCGCGACTGGAGTTAGACATGCTACACTGCCTGTGCTGTATAAACCGATCTTTCAATTGTAGTGAAAGGACTTCAATACTTGCTTTTCTAATTATATATGGTCATCCCAGATGAACGATAATCCATAATCATCAAAAATCGATTTAACATGATTGGGGAAAACCACTTGATGTTTTCTGGGTCTAAAGAGTGTAATATTAACATTAAATGGTACATGATTGAGGATAATTTTGTGTTGTTAAGCAGAAGGTCGTTCCAAAACATTACCATTCTACATTCGAGACTTATATTTAAGGGAAATCGACCTGATTCTCCATAGATCATAACTCTCAAAATTTTCTTACAACATTGTAAATGTATGTATTCTTTGCATTTCATCCGTTTTGTCGAGACCAAAAACTACAGATGCATATAACAGTATTGGACTTATTAATGAGTCAAAAGGTTTAAGCTGTAAACCAATTGGTGTGCTTAAATTTCTAATTTTTACATACAAAGCTTAAAGGGCATTTCGGCTTTGATCACACAACCTTTTCTTTGTTTTGAGGAAACATCCATTATAACTAAATGCATATAACACACACAAGTATGAATAAGTGTCTACAATATCAATATCTTCACCATTAAGTTTGGATTTGTATTTTAAAACTCAGTATTGTTTTCCTTTAACTGAAAACCACAACTTTTGTTTTACTCGCGTTCACTCATAATTTCCAACGCTCACAGTTCAACTATATCTTAATTTCAAACCACGTCAAACTCTCTTGCATATTATTTACGCTTTCTGATAATAATGCTGTATTATCAGAATAAAGAATAATTAAAAATTTTACAAATATTCCTGTAGACTCTTTACACACATCAGACAAGGTCCCAAGACTTTCCACACTGTTGACTGTGAAAAAAAAATCTTCCAAATCATTCAGAAACAGGAAAAATAAAAAAAAAGGAGACAAATTTTCTCCTTGACTTACACCAATGTCTGACGTAAAAAAGTTCGAAATCTCTTCACCCCTTTTAATGCACGGTTTGATGTTTTGATACATACTATTGATTATATTAAATATTTTTCCTTTGATATCTGATTTGCGTAACTTTTGTCATAAATCAGATTGCAAACGGTGTCGAAAGCACTTTTAAAAGAAATGAAAGTACATAAATGTTTCTTACCGAATGAAAAATAAATTGTGATAAGTGCATACAGAACAAAAATATTATCGACAGTAAAATTCCCTTTTCTTAATCCAGCTTGTGGTTTTGTAATCTGCGTACTCATTCCACCTATTGTTCAGTATAGCTTGAGTAGTAGTCACGTGTCAACAAATTATCTTATTTGTTTGACACACTTTGTAAAATGCCTCTATTTTCACTTTTAACCCGTTCAACAAACTCGTTCTTTTTCGCGTCTTTCCAGCGAATATATTTTTGTTCCGACTGACAACCATCCTCGACGAGCAATACCTTGCCTCTAAAGAAAATCGTCATAACAATGACAGTCAGAATGGAATGAAATCTTTAACTTGAAACCTGAAGTCAGAGAGATGAGTTTAGATGATAATATGATATATAATATTACACTGCAATCCGTACATATTGCTTTATCAATACCCTTATCTTTCCCTATTCTAGAATTAGCAATATACAAACTGTTTCTTAGACACAACACAGGCAAATATTTTTCATATGAAGTTCATGTTATTCGAGCTTCACGTGAAATTCACTTAATACGACTTTCATCTTATCAATTCACGTGAATTTCACGTGAAGACTCGATTCGCCTGAATTTAACGTGAATTTTATCACGAAGTTTATTTGCTCAATTCTGGTGAAATTCATGTGAAAATCACGTGAAATAATTTTTCCTGTGTAATAACGTATTTCCGCAATTGTTAGGTCTTACCCAACTTGTTCATTTTGTCAATCGAACTAACGGTATATTATTTCTTTCTAACGTTTCCTAATCATACATCTAATCTAATATGTCAGAATCACTATCTAGAAAAAAAAGACTTAGAATAACAAGTTATAACATGGTCCGGTAACGTTTTTTGCGTTGAAATCACCTAAGGTTCCACTATATAGATAGGTCACTGCAGATAACATAATGATAATTTGCGAAAATAAAGCTAAATTGACACACTTAAACAAGCAAATCCAACATTTTTTCTTGTAAAAAGTATATATTTTTCGAAACCTTACATCATGGAGATCTATGAAAAAAGATAGATTCTCTTTTCTATTTTGACATGAATATCGTTGCCATGGTAAAATAATGAAATATATATATATAAGTTTTCATTAAAAAAAATTGAGTGTATTCCCAAAATTAATTGTAAAAAAGCAGGTTTTCTAAAATATCAGGCAATTTAAAACTGCCAGAAAAAAGTAAGCGGGCATGGTAATGCTTATGTTTTGGGTTATCGTACCTGAATGAATGTTGAAATATTTTACAAGCGATAAAAAAGTTTTGTGGGTTAATATGTACCCGTGATTATAGAAAGTGGTATCTGTAGTTACATGAACTTTGTAGAAAACTGATTCAGAGGATTTTAATGAACTATTGAATACATTTAATAATATTGTGATAATCTATAGTGTGTAATTCACCTGGATAATTATGGCAAATCAAAGCGAACAGAAAGGTAAACAAACAACTAACATTGAAATTATAGAAAATGAACAAAATAACTGCACAAATATTGAAATCAATGCAACAAATACATTGAAAAGAAGTCAACAATCAGAAAATGTATCAGAATCTGACTCCGACAGTAATATTAAGCGAGTCAAAATAGACAATAATTCAAGCGAACTAGAGGACTTAAAACTATTGATGCTAGACCTAGCCATTGAAGTGAAAGATCTATATGATAGAGTATTTGCAAGAATAGACAATATTTAGAGAAGAAGTTTATCAAAAGTTTGATAGAAAATATTACGAAAATGACTGACAACAAAATAAAGAAAGAGGTTGAAAAAGGTTTAAGATGATGTAAACTCAAAGATGACTACAGTTAATAGAAGAATCACCGGAGAGTCAGACCGAAAAGACAGACACAGAGGTTACTAAGAACAGTGTTGCTGCAGTTATTCGAGATGGTCTCAGGTTGTCAGATGTTATGCTTGTATCAGCCGAGCAAATGGAGAGCAGAGGTAGAAATCCGGGTATAGTGATCGCTTCTGTTGAGAAGAAAGAGCAGAAAAACAAGAAGAAACTTAAACAAACACGTGAGTATAGTAAAGTATACATTGAAAATGAACTCTCTCATGATGCACGTGTACAACAAAACAATATCAGGACATTATTCAAAGGAATTGGCCGTGAGCAAGACTTTGTATTCACAAATGGTTAAATTAAGAAAAAGGTAAGCAACCAGAGACGATCAGACAATGAAAACGAAAACCGTCAAGCGAATCGAGCAGACAAAGAGAAGAGGGTTCCGCGGAAGAGGCAGAGGACGACGTGAACGCTTTAATCAGGAATTAATGCTTGGTGTTTGGAACGTAAGAGGATGTTCAACTGTGATAACTCGAACTTTAGACGCCAAGTTGTAAATAGTTTTGATTTTGATATTTTATGTATATGCGAAACTTTTCTGAGAAAAACTGACTCTATTGAAATTGATGGGTATAAACGTTACCGAAAAAAATAGGGACGTTTTTAATGTAAACCCACGAAGAGGTTCAGGTGGTGTTGCTATATGAGTGAAATATGATATTTTAAAGGATTTTAAAATCGATATTTTAAACGATGAAGTTCAAGATATACTTTGGGTTAAACTAAGCAACAATGAGAACTCATATTGTATATGCTCATGTTATTTACCACCAAATAATTCTACATACAATGACTCTTTACATTTCTATACTATGTTAGGTGTTGATAATGTGCAGATTAGAGAGGTTATTGATGATATATCTTATAGAAATGGTGACTTACTTGTTGAATTTTTAATTGATTGTAATATTTGTTTGATAAATGGCCGTATTGGTAATAATGATTTTACAAATATTTCAAGTAAAGCAAAATCTGTTGTTGATGATGTCCTTATCCTTCATGACCAAATTAATGATATATCTGATTTTAATGTGCACACAATGTCTGATGTTACAAGAAGACTGAACTTGGTGGGTTACGAGTCAATTCCCGATCATTCATTGTTAGAATGTGTTATAAAAACTTTCACCGAAACAGAAATGACGAATAGTGAACTGTCACAAGTCGAAAATCGTACAAAAGCGCCTAGAAAATTCAAAACTGAGACTTTGAAGAACAACTTATTCTCAGACGAGCAAATGGAGGAATTGTTGAATGAGACAATAGCTAAAATGCAAAACGATCTAAAAAAAAATAGACAAAACGTAGATTCTGTCTATGATAGTCTAAAAACTCTGTTGATTAAAGAGATGGAACAAACATGCAAAGTGACTAAGGTGCGTCAAACAAATCATACAAGTGTAATAGGAAACCATACTGGAATGACGATTTGCAACAAGCATGGGCAGAAGTATGTAATTCAGAGCGTAAATGGAAACGTGTAAAATTCGGCAAAAGAAAACTCCAGAACATTTATATAGTCAAACGAAAGGACTTTGACAAGATGAAATCGGAGAGTGATACGGAAATATCAATTGGAACAATAGAATAAGTTGCACGAACTAGGATCGAATAACTCAAGGGAATTTTGGAAATCTATTGGAAAACTAGGCTTGGCGAATCATAAACAGACAGTGCAAAAGTTTCAAGTGCGAAACGAAAACGGTGAAGTTACAAGTGACATTGACTCAGTCTTAGAACGATGGAAAACCGATTATGAATCCCTATTCAACAGCGCAAATGCCGACGTATACGATGATAACTTTCTAGCTGACATTAGAAATACAATCCAAAACGATCAAAATTATGTGAACAATATCGATATTAGTGATCTTAACAGAGACATAGACAGAAATAAAGGAGGTTTTTTTCGGGCTAAAGTTTAAAAATCCGTTGGTATCGATGATATCCCCAGTGAAATCTTAAGGAATGACACTTGTATTGATCTTCTTTTCCAAATAATTACATTCTGCTTTACCGAGGGACATGTTCCAAGGGAATGTTTGGATAGTATTATAACTCCAGTGCCGAAACCTAGAATGGATCCAATGGATCCCTTACAATATCGTCCTATATCGCTAACATCGGTACCGTGTAAGATCTATGCAGACATATTGAATAAGAGACTCACTAACTGGTTAGAGAATAATTATATTCTAGCAGAGGAGCAAGATGGGTTCAGAAAGAAACGGAGCTGCTTGGATCATCTGTATGTGCTATCAACATTGATTAAAAACAGGAAAATACGTAAAAAAGACACTTTTGTATGCTTCGTTGATGCCAAGAAGGCTTTTGACAATGTTAACCGTGATTTATTGTGGCATAAACTCATGAATGTTGGTATAACCGGAACGTTTTTGAACGCTATCAAGTCGCTTTATGACACTACCAAAAACTATGTAAAATTCGGCAATTACATGACTGATATGTTTCCGGTACGATTTGGCGATAATCATGGATGTAAATTATCACCTACACTATATTCGATATACATAAATGATTTAGCTGATGACATTCGTGCTTTAAATGCAGGAGTAGATGTTGACGGACTTGATTTATCCCTACTTTTAAATGCGGATGATCTGGCACTTATTGCTTCTGAAGAACAAAATTTGCAAAGTATGCTAGATTGTGTAATTCATGGTGTATGAAATGGAGAATGACGATAAATAAGGATAAAACAAAGATAATACACTTTCGAACTAAGAACAAACCGTTCGTATTTAAGAGTAATCAAGGGAACCAAGGTTATAGCGGTAATCAAAAGAAAGTAATCAAGGGACAAAGACCAGGCATGGAAAACAGACATACACAACAAAGAACATAAAGTAACTAAAATCATACATACAAAGTAACAAAAGCAAATTAGCAACTCGGACTCCACTAAAAACTGGGAGCATGGACCAGGTGCACCGGTAGGGTAAGCGTCCTCTGTTTTCTAGAAACACCCGCCGAGTTGCTCATAAAAAGTCAAGTCCGGGGTAGACAAACGAGGAAAGGAAAACTATGACTCGTTGAATAAATCAGTTTTCATGGTGCTGATGGATACACCATAACGATCCACGAGTTCATGATGACGACCATAAAACTTCTGTAGTGATGACTTCAATCTTGTAGCAAAATAACCCTGTTCCAGAAGCCTATTTGTTAGAGTTCTAGCGCGATACAAAAAGTCTGCGTGGTTTCGGCAAGATCTGGCATAACGTATGAGTTGTGAGTCATAACAAGTCATAACAGATAAATAGTTTGATATTGATAAAGTAGACTGGGTTGATAATGTGTTTAATGATAGAAATGAGACACTTGGTAATAAGTAACGTACGTACAGATTATATAAAAATGAATTATTTTCTGATTTTTATGTAAAAAATGTTTTTAATAGACAACGTAGAAGAATTTTTATCAAATTTTAGGTGGCAGTTTACCGTTAGCAGTTGAAACTGGGCGATATGCCTAGGCAAAAATTCCTTTAGATCAACGTTTTTGTATATATTGTAATGCAATGTGTATAGAAGATGAAATGCACTTTTTATTAAATTGTGATTCTTGATTCTTGAGATATGTTTCATTTGAGAAAGTTTTGTCAAGTTGATGAAGGTTTTTCAAATTTTGTTTTAAGAGATCAATTAATTTTTCTCTTGACAAATGAAAAGATTCAACCTTTTTTGGAAAAAAATTTATATAATTTGTTTTATCGTAGAAAATATTGTCTGTTTTAACAAAATTTCATTTATGAATAAAACGTTTGTTTTTTAACTGAGTAAAGTGGCTCATAAGCCATATTTCGCTGGGTACCAATATTTTTTATTTAGATGTTTTATTTAGTATTTTATATTACATGTATATATTTGTGATTATATTGGTATGTGACACTGTAATAAAATATTCTGATTCTGATTGTAAAAAACAAATAAAAAGTGTACCTTTTCTGCTCATTTGTTCATGATTTTAATTCTGAAAGTTCGTCCGAAATTTTGCATTTTTGAAAAACAGCCAATTGATACAGGAAGAGAACCCAATCCGATGAGGACCTGAATCTTTCCGGATATTAGCTTAAAGCATGCATTTCACACCTCTTTACCTTCCACAAGTATTGCATCTGTTTATGTACGAATGCTCTACTACCCACAATTAATATTTCCACCAAATTTCACCTTTTATTTTAAATTTTACAAAATTAGACCGGATCAATTTTGTGTACAAAACAGTGTACCTCTATCCCATCTGTATAGTGTGAACCTAATAAAGACACAGTGAAATTACTAGATTTTGATAATTCTTGCGTATCACTTTGCTGTTCTTCAAAAGCTTCTTGTGAAGATTAAATAGAATTTTCTGGTGACAAACAATACATCAGAATTTAGCGATATAATTTGTTTAGGTATTTGAAACCAAAATATGAATTGACTTTCCGTTGAATGCAATTTGATGTGTTTATGCAGAGCTCTTTTAAATATTACTATGATACCACTCGATGGTCGTTTACATTTTTGTCTATTTTTTACTACACAAGATAGACCTTTAGGTAACTTAATTTCATCTAAATCTGTAAGTTTTGACTCAACAAATACAAAAACATCGTAAGAAACTAACAATGCATTAAATTTTGGACAAGGCAATATCTTTATCATTCTACAAACAGAAACAGAAGCAATATATCTTACGTAGTTACAAGTAAATGGTCTACATTTAAAGTCTTAACCGCCTCCTTTACTGTCATTGTAGTCTAAGATATTATTCGATTGTTTTACAAAATAAAAAAGTAAACCAAAAATATATATACATCTTAAATGTTAATGTTAATACGAAATAGATTGTTAATTTTTAATTGCCTGCAATTACATTATTTCTTTACTATTAACTGGCTGACGTTATAGCAGGTCTTGTTCACAACAAAAAATACCGCTGCCTTTGGTCAAATCCTTTGAGCTTATGTTAATACAGATTATTAGATTATTTAATATTTTTTCAACGGGAGGCTTGTCTTGTCGAACGGCTTTGCCGCCAGACGAGATGAGCATGATAAACTCCCGCGAGTTGAAAAAAAATATTTGATAATCTGTTAATTGCTGTTTTGCTGAATTGTAAGATATTCATTTTCTTTTATTTTCAGTTTTTCTGACCTAAATGTGTAAGTTTTATAAGCGCTGCAAATTTCCTTTCGGAACTATTTTTCGGCGACGTGCTACGTCACGTTGTCAACGTTTATTTGTTCCTAATAATATTTATTCCAAAAGGAAACAATGTTATAATAATATATGTTCTGCAGAATCAGGGAATATTTTTTCCTTCAGTATTATATTTGTTCCAGTAATATAAGGAACTTATGTTATATTTTGATTGATATAACAGTTGTTCCGGATAAGCATTTAATTTTTACACCTGGCAGATTATCTAAACTAGAAAGGTGTTTTAATTAAGGGTTATATATTGACAATTAATAGTGTTCATTATGAGTAAGATGTATTTACCTGTGCAAAATACGTGTATGTAAAGCAAAGATGGAAGCTGATAAATATGAAAAAAATATCTATGTTCTTAAATGATAGATCTTCTGTTGAAGTTTAGTGAATATCTATAGTTGCGATATAAAGCTAAATTTCAATTAAAAAAAAAAACTGTTTTACAATTTTGTTTGCATGCAAACAAGTGAATAATTGTGAATAATTCTACAGATATTACATTTTTACCATTCCAAATGAATACTATATAATATTGTTACTATTCGGAATGAACATAACATTATACTTTCACACTGCACCTTTTGTGGATTTATTAGTATACACTATTACCGCACGAAACACCATAAGAAATATTCTACAATACTTTTACCATTCAGAACAAATATTACAATATTTCTACTTTTGAAAATAAATGTATCATAAAGAATTAATATTTATATTTGTGTATTATGTTTACCATTTTGAATAAAAGTAGCATTATGTTCTTTTACAAAGTATATATTTCTAATTATATTTGTAATTCAAATATACTACAAACATGTATTTTTTTTAATTATTTTTTTTTAAATATTTCTTTTATTACGTAGGCATGAATGAAAATGAGAAGCCATAATATTTATTCCAAAGAAAATTTATTATGTAACAAATATTCCGTTTGGAATTTATTTTAAATTATACTAATTTTGATGCATCGGTACTTTTATTATGTATTTGGAAAATGTATTACAATATATAGTCTAAAATTCGAATTTTTGTTCCACAATGAATTGTCTTTGGAATTAATATTTTGGTGGAACTTCTATTCCGTGACAACATCACGTACGTTGTGCAACTGTGATACACATTATTTGAAAAAAAAATCGGTTAACTATGGCGGTCGCGTTTAAAATTTGTGAATAATTTTGAGATTTATTCATTCTAATCGTTTAAGTTACTGTATTTAATTATTTTCCATGGTAGACTAGGAAATATTGCCACAAATTAGTCATTATTTCACACACAGTAAACAAACAGACGGTTATTTGGGTCGTGCAATATTCCTACGCTGTTGCTTGTATGTCACGCGGGGACATAGAAACTAGCGATAATTTTCATTCTCACTCGACTGGCGAGAGATTGAAAATTGTCGTATAGAAAGATCGAAGAGAATTTAAACGAAACAGCGATAATATGTGTTGTCATTGAACTTATCGATGTGTAACTGATGATGCAGATTCTGATAAAACTACTGTCTACTCATATTTTAGCTAAGAATATGACGTAAATCAGAATTAACAAACCAAAACTATTTGACATCAGGCCTATTATTATGTCAGAAGAAAACCTAAATATTTTAAGTAAGGAAAAAACTTTTCCGTTATATTGTTTTGTTTTTGTTTCGTTTTTTATTTTTTGTTTTTGTTTTGTTTTGTTTTGTTTTTTGTTTTATATATACATGTTTTGAAAAGAGAAGCAGTAAAAAGGTATGGCTTTCCACTAATACAATATTTATATTCGTACGTCTTATAGTCCCCAAAAAAGCCTTGACCAAAGTGCCTGTAAGTTGTATCTACTTCCTTATCAGATATTTTACATAAGTATGTTAGCAGAAAGTCCAGTACAAATGACCCTAGAATTTGTTAGAGATAGCATTGTTTACACTTAAGTGACTTTTACTCTTAACATGTATTTTTTTATAAGTTTGCATCTAGTTTCATTATTACAAAGTCAAATCAGTGGAAGTTGTAACATTATCAGGTCAATCACTTTGATAAACGAAAAAGTAAGGTCTTTTATCTAATCTTTACTTTATATGAATAACACAATATTAAGGTCATTTTGTATATCATATTTGTCTTTTTACTTTTCTATACCAGTATGGATATTTATTGTATAGTATATAGCTATTTACTCTCGGCCATTTTTTATGGTAAGTCAAAGATGCTTTGATATCCATGTACCCGGGGCGAAAGAAAAGGAGATGGGATTGTTTTTAAATGTCTTTATTTATTATTATTTTATTTGTTTATTCATTTTCTTTTTTTCTTTTTGGCTGGCCTTCAATACCTTGAAAATACTTTACCAAAGATAATTTATACATATTCTGATCGCTGAAAATGTTAAAATTACTATCTCGCTTCTCTCATCATTCGGTCATGCTCATACACAGATTATATAATTTAACCTTTCCAATAGCACGGACCAATTTCTTCATAATTCTCACGTCATGTAGGGTTAATTTCAAATACAGTAGACTCTGAAATTTGAACTGGTTTATTTGAAAGGAGGTAAACCCATCATTTTCAATACAATGGTATGGTCGACAATTTCTAAATACCCCTTCAGCGTTAATTAACTGATCCAGTCATGTGGTTAGGTAATGTGACCTGGGCATATAAAAGTCGTTGCAATCTGTAATTCGATTTCTTTTTGATCTGGTGGTCACAGAACTTAGACGAAAGTCTCGCATAGCGATCGACATCGTCTAAATTGCGATATAAGTGTATTGTGTTATTTTAAGGATACTTCTAAAGAGAAGTAGTATTAAGTATTGAGTAATATTTTGGCGGGAGCCTCGTTCTAAGCGATAGACATCGTCTAGATACCATTAAGTAAATTGTGTTTTATAAGGATTAAGTAAAAAATAGAGTTACATGATACTTTGCTCATTTTGTTTCAATAAATGTTCAGTTGAGTAACTCGCTTAACATACCCAGTGGGAAGTTTTTATTAAGGGTTTAGGTAAAACCTATTGAGTTGATTTTGATTTAGTTAGATTCATTTTGAGTATAGAGAATAGTTATATCATTGTGTTTATATAAATAAGTTAACTTACGAGTGAATGAAGATCCATAAAAGAATCCATTGAGAAAATTTAGAAATGAGAAACAATATGTTTTAATATAAACGCTCGGTACACCTGACAACTAAACGTCGCAGGCACCTGTTACATGGATAAACAATCTATACGCAAAACACTTACCATGATCATTGTATATTTCTGCTTTTATCCTACTTTAAGTGAAGTGTTCTTTACTAAAATACAAAGACGGAATAAAGAAACAGAAACTGAATTTAGCCAGTTTTATTTTATTCATGATTTTCTATTGCTTTACTCTTCTGTAACCGCCCTTCTGGTATGAAATCGTTCAAAACATTCCCCTCCTGCGTTACCATGATTATCCGGGCACCAAGTTTACAGACTTTTCTTTTTTTATCTGAAATAAAATATGACATACGGCAAACTTTTATATCACAACTTGTACGTTATCCTAGAGCTTGCCGAAACTACGCAGACTTTTTGTATGGCGCTAGAACTCTAACAAATAGGCTTCTGGAACAGGGTTATTTTGCTACAAGATTGAAGTCATCACTACAGAAGTTTTATGGTCGTCATCATGAACTCGTGGATCGTTATGGTGTATCCATCAGCACCACGAAAACTGACTTATTCAACGGGTCATAATTTTCCTTCCCTCGTTTGTCTACCCCGGACTTGACTTTTTATGAGCAACTCGGCGGGTGTTTCTAGAAAAGCAGAGGACGCTTACCCTACCGGTGCACCTGATCCATGCTCCCAGTTTTTAGTGGAGTCCGAGTTGCTAATTTGCTTTTGTTACTTTGTATGTATGATTTTATTTACTTTATGGTCTTTGTTGTGTATGTCTGTTTTCCATGTCTGGTATTTGTCCCTGGATTACATTCTTTTGATTATATCTGTAACCTTGGTTCATTTGATTACTCTTAATGTATATATTTTCGCGCGGTAGATATTTGGTTGCATCTTCTGACCGATCTTTTACCAAGTTCATTATCAGTATAATTGTTTTTTTCCAGATTACCGTGCTTAAAAAAACTAAGATATTTCATTTAACTCAAAAATAAACTTGAGATGCGAAAGGCAAGTAATGTTGTGACAAACGGATGGAGAACAAATCAGTTTTTTAAGTTATAACAAGTCATCTACATGTAATCTTAAATATAATAATAGGGGAAAGTATTTCTTGAATTGAAAAACGCAATTTTATCTATAATTATAGGTACTTTGCCTGAACACGGGAAATTCATATTATAAATTATAGTGTTATAATAATCATGTACCTGGGACATTATGTATGAAATGACGTTCAGTCAATCTTAATGGGATGGAATGAACGGCTGGTCTTCCTGTTCTTTTCTTCTCACAAGCGTAATTCCCTATCAGTTTCTGGTAAAGACTGCATGTAAACTCTACACGACTCATTTTGCTGACTAAACCTCTATTTTGAAGATATGTAGCTATTCACTAAAAAGAAAGTGAAACACTTTGAAGCCGAGAAGAAGAATCAGACGATCAAAATAGTGTAGATTTTTAATATTTTTTTCTATAGATGTAGGTGACTTTTCCGAACAAATAAACGGACGGACAGGTTATAGACTATGTATCAAAAATCGTACATGTGAACAATTTAATTAAAGATATAAATGAAAAAAACTGATGGGAAAAAATTACGAAGATCAACAAAGGTAAATATGACCAAAGTATAACCCGGAACTTCGCATTAAAAATCTTATCAACCGTTCTGAACAAGAAGTTGATGAGAAGTTTCTTCCAGAGCTTCACAGACTTGATACTTGGATCGTATGTAGTAATTTGCTGGTCAGCTAAATCTACTTCACCCATCAGTTTGTTGTACATTTAGACGACTTGGTACTAGTATATCATGTTCTGTTCATCTTGCGTTTGTACGATTTTCTAGTCTGTAAAATTTGAAGGTGCTATAATAACTTTCGGCATATATTTTTGTGGATAAAGACGGCTATGTGTAGAAGTTGTATCTTTTAAATCTCTTAGTTATTGCAGATGATACCTGAAATATCATAAACTAACCCTAACATGATTTGAAAAAAAAGATAATTCTATGACATACACTATAATTTATTTGGCAATTGATTTAACCAGTATTTGTTACCCGTCGATAAATATTGGAAGAAAAAAATTGCTTTGGAGTATACATAGTAGACAAACAATTGACCGTCTTTCTATCACTATATCTTAATGCCATAATCTGTCCTGATTGTCTTACTACACGGTCACCTTTCGCCACTTCCATCTTTTTGAAACTTTTCGGCATTCTTTTTCGAGTGTCTCTGACCGTCACGGTTAGGTATGTGTCATTTTCGTACATAGTGCGACATAAAAGAGGGCTCGTACATCCATTATCTACAACTACGTGGTGATTAGTAAGGCTCCACTAAACTTGTTTCGGTCAATCATATTGGCCTCCACAGCAGTATTGGCCCTCGGTGATGCCTCGGGACCAATACAACCCCCTCGACTAATATGACAGACCTCAAACCTATAACAGGGCCAATATGAAATTACATATTTATTAACATAAAGATTATAAAATACCTTATCTAATGTGTCATCAGTTTCTTTATTGCGACTTACTTTTTGTCAGAATCTTCCTCAGTAGAAGTATGAATTATATAATATAAGTCAGATTGCATAATTTTGTGCTTCTTGTAAATTTCAATTAAGTATGTCAATTTATTTAATGTAAGATAATACAGTTAAAACTTTCTTATCATCATGAGATAAGTCAACAAAATAATCGTAATTTATAACCCTTATACACTTCCATACTTGTTATATCAAATTAGTAATTGATTATATATCACTAATCTGTTATATTGAATTATTAACGTGTTATATCAAATTAATAATTGGTTATATATCACTAATCTGTTATACTGAATTATATACTTGTTATATCAAATTAATAATTTGTTAAATACCACTAATCTGTTGTTATCTTGTTATATCAAATTCTGTTCCACAGTTTTAATTTTATATCGTTCATGTTAATCTGCAGTGTTTTTCCCTATTCTCTAATATTGTTTTTTTTAAAGTTGTATTCACTTGCTGTCATTATAATAATTATATGCATAATTGTAATCATTGTATCGGAGAGGACCTTCATAATGTTGGTTTGACTTGAGTCCAACTTTCTGAGCAAATACATGTGTTTTAATGGAACAGTATGGATGAAAAATTACATTAACCATGTACTGCGCATAACAAAATTAAAACACTAATCTCGTTGGATTATCCTCTTTACATATTATAGTCCATGGGCTACACAGGGAAACAATGCCACCCCCTTGCGGTATTAAAGGGACTAAGATTTTAAGCTACTAAAATATGTATACTTTTATAATTTAGGTGTTTACCATTTGGCATTCACGGCAAAGCATAAAACAAAAAGTGGGTCAAGTGCTTCAATTTTAGAATGTTGTTTTGACAGATTGTTAACTTTCAACCGGTTAGTTACACGTCAAATATAAGATACCTTTAATTGGCATGAATTGTATTTATTGCTTATACCATATTCTTTCTTAAAACCACTACGTAATTTGAATTTTGATTTTTTTTATTATTTTAGAATAAAATTGCTATCGCAACCCTTATAAAAATGAGCAAAATTTAGAAAAATATCATTTTCAATTGCAATCTTAATGAAAGCTAAATCTGAACATTTTTTGTAATGAAAAGCTTACGAACGATTTATTTATTCATTTCATGGTACAATTTGTTAAAAGTGTTCATTGAATTTTAACAGAGTAGGCAAAAATGGGCAGTTTCGGATATTTTTCTATTATACTTTTTTAATGTTTATATTTTTTTTTTGGCAAATTTAGGAATTAAATTGTAAAAAAAGACCTGTTTTAGAAATATGTGTTGTAGTTCTTACAAGGTCATAATGAATAGTTATTACCATTTTTTTAGGAATTTTATTAGTTTAAAATCAATTTTTGATGACCCACCCTCATGCTTCAAGCTTTATCCTTAGTAATTTAAGATTACAGACGGATTACTGGTTACACTCTCTCCATGAATTAATTCATAGATGATTCTAAGGTATCCTGTTCCTCTTATTTAGGAATCAGTTTGTTTGAATATAAAATTTTCACGCAAGATTTGAAATCCAAGAGTTAAAAATAATATTTTGTTCTGTAATTTAATTTTGTCTAAATTCTAAGTTCCCCTTTTAATAGCTTGTGAAAGATAATCAATACAGTTGGGTAATCTGGAATAACCCTACATCTTTGCTTTAAACAGCACCTCGATAGTTGCTTAGTTGCTTTATGACTATTGACAGTTAATGTATTTCTTAACTGTATACCCGTACCATACACAAATTGTCAAAGTTAATTCTTTAATAAATTAGAAAATTCCAGAGGATATGTCGTTCCGAAATGATGGCATATTTTTTGTTTGTTTGTTTGTTTTTTTATTTTTCCTGTTTTTTTAGTGTATATTGAAAATCTCTGGTTTATCTTATAATTTGATAGAAACACATATCCTATGCTAAATACTGTCAAGAACCGCATATGATCCTTAGAGACGCAGAAGTATTTACATTAAATATTAAGTAGGACTTGAAACACTTTATTATTAGCTTAATGACCAACAAAAGACAATCTATGGATCAAAGTTAAGGGAAGCACGATTCCTCCCTGTTATATTTATGGAGTATGTATTTTGGCTTCTTAAATATCAATTATCTACATATTTGCACATTATGTGCCAAATTAAAATGCTATTTTTCATGGCGAAAAACTATTTAGATATTGGTATGCTGTACTCCTGTTTTAAAAAATCACGTCTATTCTCCTGCATTAGAACCACATACAGTTTTGCGGCTTGAAGATTATCAAAAATAACAAACTGATCTTCGTAATTGTAAGCCTACCCATAAAAGACATATTTTCCATCGTTAATGAGGTAAGGAAAAAAATTAGTCTTCCAGAGTATGCTTTATTAAGGTTTGGTCATTTGCGAGCGTGCAAAATCTTGTTTTTTTTTATGTTTTATTAGGGTTTTGTTTTTGTTTTTTTAATGGATGGTTGTTTTATTGTTGTTTGGTCTTGATGTTTGATGCTATGGTACAAATAATCGCGGAAAAATCTAGTGGCAAAGCTACGCATAGTTAGTAACAAATTTATTCCCACCGATCGGGATACGTGCATAAAATAAATTATCAAAATTATTATCAGGGAATATACAATAGTGGAACAAAAAGGGCACATATTTATCATTTTTAATTCAAATCATTGATACTGCTGATATATATTTATTCTACACATAACACAATCATGCAATATATATAAATATTTTTTTTACAAATGAAGAAGTTAATATTTTTGAATTTGAAATTTTAATGCAAAACATGCAAATAAAAGTTAATTTTTTTAAATATTTCTTTTCTCACCTTTGTTTTTGTCATACAGGCTATTAAAATGTAGTATTATTTAAATCTACTTTTTGCCTGATGACTTGCTGTTCTGTCTCAAATGATATTGAATAATTAAAAACTATTTTCAATTCTCAATTTGATGTTGATTGAAAAAAAAAAAAAAATTAAGTTTTGATGCTTTTCATTTGTCAAGAATAATATTTTCTACTCCACACAAATTTGGTTTCTTTTCTGACCACATGTTAAGATAAAGCATTCCATGATAATATTAAGGAATGATTATTGCCACAGATACGTCATAATCGTGATGCATGCTGGGAAAAATGTCAGTCTAGCTACTGCGTTAATGTTTATCAGTTGACTAAAATTAATTAGTGAGGTTTTGAAATTAATGAAACATGTTTTGTATGCATGTTTACAAAGATACTATCAAATTAGAGTAAAACTCTTATGGGGTTCCTCTTCCCTTTAATGTATTTTTTAAAATTAATTTAATTGTATTCTGGTAATAATCTTGAATAATATATACTAGTAATCTAGTCCAACATTGACAGACGTCAATGCTTAATATTAATTAACACTGTTACATTTCGACATATTTACAACCGATAGTATTTGTAGACCGAAAAATACAAAAAACAATAATTTAAGAAAGCAGTAAAGATGTATTGTAATGTGTTTGATATTTGATATTAATTAACTGATATTTTTATACACAGACTTAACTCTGCATTATTAGATTTTTGATTAAATGACCCTTTTCCATCATTTTGATTTCTTATTTACAGCAAAACAAGCTCGAACTCTGGGCTTTGTGTATCTAAGTGTGTAATAATGATGCTTGTCTGTAAACGAGGTTTGCTAATTAGTTGCTTTAGGAGTTTGAACTAACTTACCAAAAAAAAGAGTACTCTTTCGAGTTTACAGCTTTTTTTATTTTGATATATTCGTTAAGGTGTTTGTATTCTGTATTGATCTCAGGAGTTTAATCCGAACTCAACAGATTATTTTCTCACCTCTATCCTATGTTAGAGGAGGGTTGAGCCCTTACAAACATATTTAAACCCACCACATACTTTACGTGCGTGTCCCAAGCTAGGAACCTGTAGTCCAGTGGATGTCGTTGCTTTTATGTTTTTTGTTATTCGTTTTACGTTTTTTCCATAGATTAAGTGGATTGTCGTCTTTAATGAATAGTTTCAGTTCATTTACTTAGGGGCCTTGTATAGTGTGTTTTTTGCCTATCATTAAAAACCTTGTGGTGACCTGTAGAAGTTTATTTGTTTGCCAGAGTAGCTCGGGGAACCCATGCGATCTGACTGTTCCTAAAACTCGTCAAATAAATTTGATATTTCTTTATTTATAATTTCTATTTACGATAAACTCATTATATGTAGGTCATTTGCCGCCGAAGATGTGGATCAACATCAAGTCCAGATCAAATCTGCAATTGATCAGAATTGAGTTGGATAAAATATCGAAGTCAAATACAAAAATTCTTCTTAAAATTATCGTCCTTGTCTTTTTCATAATATGAGTAACGATGGTAAATGGAACGCACACACTGAGTGTAAAAAACACATTAATGTGCACAGAAAAGTAACACAAATTAAGTAAAACAATTCAGGAAAACAGTAAGCATATATGACCATATACTGTTTAAATAAGACCTCTACTTGTTTCAATACACCACTGAAGTCTGAGATTATTGTGGTGTTGATTACGCTTCTAAATTTGGACAACTTCAGACATGAGCAGCTCGCACTGTACCACATTATCTTCTTTAACAACAATGTAGACTTCATACTCTGAAAGTGGCTAGCAATATAAGGTTGAGAAGAGAAAAAGAGGTAGCAATGTTTTATAAAATGCACAATTAAGACGCCCCTGACTATTCAACTTGGCTTTTTAAGTCGAAGTCTTCAGTTTTGCAGACTTTCTGTTACTTATCTGTAACTTACATTACTCAAGTTACAAGTGTGGACACAGATACACAGATTGTCATTGCCCGAGGGGCATGTATGGACGCAGACTGGTATTGCCCGAAGAGCAAATTTGAACATACATACAATTTATCTTGAATGTGTTTGCGTTGTCTAGAAAGCTTGATAAACTTCTGGACTCTCGGTTTTGTTTAAGATTATCAGAAACCTACAGAGTTGTATCTGTCAGTTACATGGATGGCCTATATTTTAAAATGGTAGGGGCTATAAACTCGAAATCAAATGCGAGAAATTCTTTCGTAGTTAGTAAAGTCATATCAAAATCCTATAACAGTTGATCAACCATAATTATAAAGATCTCCCACGAAAACCAAGTGAATATGGACGACGACACGACGTTGATTTTATCCCGAAAAGTATTTTGCTGGGTCAAAGATTCAGCAAATACTGTAGGCTGTACAATATAAGCGTGCAGATCAAACTGGATCACTTGGTCACAGATCGTCATCAAATCTTTAATGAAGTGAATGAATGAACGTGGTCACATGAGTACTATAATTTCCCCGAATACACCATGACACACATTCACGGGTATAACTATGCTCGGTACTGCGTAAACGCTTCGATGCTTTACACCGTCCGTATAAAAGACCCCAAATGATAGCCAAGGGCGTTAAGAAACCCCTCAGTTCAGCATGAATTACAAATACAACATATGAGTGCAAACCGGGTCTAACAGTACTGAGTATATATGTTGGCACGCAAACGACAATTAAACCAAGTATAGGAACAGTCAGTTAATGGTCAGCGTCACTCACATCGTGCATATGATTGGCTAAAACTGTGTTACGAAAGAGTTTTGAGGATTTTAGTGGTTTATATCCACAAAGACAGTCGAATTATCAACTCAATTATCTGCTAGAAGCAACGATGTCCTAGCTTTATAATGCACGAAATGAAGGGTGTAACGAATATACAGAAAGTACTATCAATTTCAACTTTATTGTTATAGTGTTATTTAACTATCAGAGAATGGAATGATACTCATTTCACGACTCATTCCACGATTGGAAATTTCTTACTCCATTGGAGCTTTCAAAACTGAAATAAGAGGTAATAGTGCAGGGGGCGAATCGAGCGAAGTAAATTGAATATCATTTTTTTTCAGTTATGTTGTTCGGCATCATTTCTAAATAATGATCTCTTTGGCGCAATTATTATTTTAACCCATCGTGTAGAAGTGGTTGCATATTTCTTTCAATGAACGTTCCCTATATGCAAACTTTTGAATAACATTTAACTGAGTACCATATGGAACAAATACAGTTGTAAAAATATTTTCAACTATTCAAATATTGATCTAACCTATGAACAGAATGTAACTATATTATACTTTCAGAAAAGTATTTGACTATAAAGGATCTGAATGATTTACAGTTACTCAATCACACAAGGCTAAGGTCATGATAGCTTTAATTCTTCCTTTCTATTCTTGTACCTATTATATGTATACAATTTTTCTTCGAGTTCTTGTACCTTGAGAATTTTCATGATCTATGATGTGTGTATAGTTTGCTACGAGATGAGGACTTGTAAGAATAATTTTACCTCTGTTCAATCCAGGTCCGGGTGTTAAAAGAATAGGCCTGCAGCAGCGCTAAGCTTGTCGTATAAGGCGACTAAATAGTGCTCAGAAACCTAGCCGGAGGCTAGGCGCTCTGCCCACAGAGCAACTGGGATGTGTGCCCCAGGTGGTGGAATGGGGTACCCCTGGCCTGTTACATGCTGGGGTTGTCAGGCTATAATACGGAAAACCTGACCGCAAACCATAGTGGTGCACCGTGTTGGGAAAGATGCCACGTTCCTCGCACGTTAAAGAACCCTGCTGTGGTATTCGATAGGAGTAGGAACTTTTGCGCTCCGCCACAGGAGGATAAATTGCCCAACCTTACCCATCCCCCCTTTTTCCAGTGGCAATCAAAATTTGTCGACCCTATTATCCTTGTGTCCCATCCTTTCTTTTTCATTTCATGTTCATTTTGTCATCCATTTCATGTTCATCGTCTGAATATAGCTGAAATATTGCTGCTCGGACGTTAAACCCCAACAAACAAAAAACAAACAAACCTCTGTTCAATCCATTATCTAGAGGTGCACAAATAGAGCCCTTAGAATGCCTTTAAATTCCTTAAAATAGTGTCTGCAAAAAAAATTAAAAAATTTACTAAAAACATTTACTAAGTTTTTTTCATCGTTACAAAAGTTTGATACATAAATATAATAGCGCTTGCAGATTCGTAATTGAAAAAGGTCTAGCTCAGTTTTTTACGGAAATATTGTATATAAAACACAAGATCTAATGTATTTATCAACTGCCCTTAATAAATTTATTAGTAAAGGATACGATTTTCAAATCATCGTCTATTCTTTGAACCTTGTTTGTTCGACCCCTATAATTGCATCGCTACGTAAAAACTAAGTGGTTTTGTAGGCCATTTGGGCTATTGCCATCACTTGGCGTCCGTCGTCGTCGTCGTTAACAATTTCTTCTTCTCCTTTGAAACGACTGGACAAATTCAACAAAAGATAGTATGGTACTTTCTAAGGGTATCCTGCACAAAGAGTATGCTTCGATTTTTCACATTTCAAAAAAATGGCTGTCGTTATTAAAAATAGACTTTTTAGGGGTTTGCAGCAGTTTTTTCGCATATATCACAAAAATTGTTAGATTAAGCCAGATCCTGAATTTGTTCAGCATGATGAGATCTATCTGGGAAATTTTCGTGAAAATCTGATGACCAATGTCGGAGTAATAATTGCCCTTTGTGAACGTATTTTGCCATTTTTGATTAAATTACATTAGAAAATCTTCTCAGAAATAACAAGGCTGAAATCAATGATAGTTGGTATGATTGTTTTTTAGGGTATTTTTCTGCATAATGATTTTTTAAATTTCTAATTCGTGAGAAAATATAGGCTGCTGTTACTAAAAATGTAACATAAGGGTCAGACAGCAGTTTTCACACATATCTCAAAAACCGTAAGAGTAATCAAGGGAACCAAGGTCCTATCGGTAATCAAAAGACTGTAGGTTACAGACCACCAATTCAACCAATGAGCATTTGGAACGTACGCAAAAATAGTCCTACGCAGAAATTACCCCTGTTCCTCATAGTGCTGTGAAAAAAGTTCTCATCTTATTTAAAAAATTCAAACAGTTTCTGAAAGGAAAAACATTTCTGTACATTTTATAGGTGCATTTTGCTTCTTGTGATGTGAAGCCTAATCTCCATAATGATTTTTAAATATACCCCTATCTTGTGAAAACACTGGGATTTCCCATGCTATTTATAGACCCTTCACTTCCGGTGACCGGTACTACACTGCAAGTCTGCTAACCCCACATGCCATTCTGAGGATTGTGAGCTGACATATGTAGAATCATGCTGATATATAGTCATCTGCAGGTTAAAGTTAAGGTAAAGTCCAGAGAAGCCATTGAATATTGTGAAATTAGCATAGAAGCCTATGGGAAGTGGAATTAGTGGTTTTTAGCCTTAAGCTGAAGCCATGGCAAAATGAAAAGTTTCTTGAAATAGCTTTAAACTACTTGAAGATCTTGTTAACTTTGCCATGAGAGGAATACACTACAAAAATCCTTCAAAATATGCATTTTTTTAAGTTATAGGTCCAAATTATGGAAAATTGGTCTTTTTGGCTGATTTTTATGTCCTATCTTGTAAAAAGTGTAGAAAATTTAGTAAAAATATCAAATATTAAACTTTGAGGGCTATATTTACCTAAATATGGTAGTAATAAGCACTTGAAATCACGTTTTGTGTAGATTTGAGCAAAAATTAGGTTAGAAATGAGGAAAAACTCACTTTCATTACTGCGGTTAAGGCCATATAAGCATTCCCCTATGGCAACATGGAAAATCCATTATTGAGCACTTTTTTTGCTTTAGGTGCCCTTTACTGGTCATGTTCTAATGTGAAAACACTGTATTTACAAATTTAAAGCCAACTATATCACCTTTTGTAAAAATTTAAAGATTTAGGATTTTTGACATGTGATCAAGAAAAAGGGGGAGGCATGTCAGAAATAAATTTTTAAAAATAGACCAATTTCTCAGAAAATGATTACTTTTAAAACTATTTCTTCATTAATATTGTTAAAAAACAAGTTGTGATTGATATTTTTTATTTGAAAAGTCAGAAAAAGTTCTTTGCAAATATTTAATGCATTTCAGTATGGTAGAATATTTTCACTTTTTTGCTCGCACAACTTGGTTACCCTATATTTAAAAATTAAATATTTAAAAAAGTGCTTGTCACATTTCACTGAAACTTTGCAAATGCATTCAGTATGTGTGTAGGAAGATACCTGTATAGTTATTTATTTTTTCTAAGACAAAAAGTGACTCTTTAGGTTACAGACCACCAATTCAACCAATGGGCATTTGGAACGTACGCAAAAATAGTCCTACGCAGAAATTACCCCTGTTCCTCATAGTGCTGTGAAAAAAGTTCTCATCTTATTTAAAAAATTCAAACAGTTTCTGAAAGGAAAAACATTTCTGTACATTTTATAGGTGCATTTTGCTTCTTGTGATGTGAAGCCTAATCTCCATAATGATTTTTAAATATACCCCTATCTTGTGAAAACACTGGGATTTCCCATGCTATTTATAGACCCTTCACTTCCGGTGACCAGTACTGCACTGCAAGTCTGCTAACCCCACATGCCATTCTGAGGATTGTGAGCTGACATATGTAGAATCATGCTGATATATAGTTATCTGCAGGTTAAAGTTAAGGTAAAGTCCAGAGAAGCCATTGAATATTGTGAAATTAGCATAGAAGCCTATGGGAAGTGGAATTAGTGGTTTTTAGCCTGTAATACAGAGACAAAGACCAGACATGGAAAACAGACATACACAACAAAGAACACAAAGTAAATTAAATAATACATACAAAGTAACAAAAGCAAATGAGCGTCTCTCACTCCACTAAAAACTTGGATCATGGTCCAGGTGCACTGGTAGGGTAATCGTCCTCTGTTTTTTCTAGAAACACCAGCCGAGTTTCTCATAAAATGTCATGGAAGTCCAGGGTAGGCGAAAGAAAAACTATGACGCGTTTAATTGATCAGTTTTCATGACGCAGATGGATACACCATAACGACCCACGTGTTCATGATGACGACCATAAAACTTTTGTAGTGATGACTTCAATCTTGTAGCACCATAACCCTGTTTCAGAAGCCTAATTGTTGGAAGTTTAGCGCGATACAAAAAGTCTGCATAATTTCGGGAAGCACTTGCATAACGTATGAGTTGTGATATGAACACTCCATATGCATGTGCGGTTTTTTTTTTTTTTTTGTTTTTTTGTTTTGCTATTTTTGATTTTATAACATTGAACAATCTTCTCAGAAACTACTGGACAGAAATTTTATCCATGCACTTGAAATAAAAAGGTTGCTTTTACCAAAAACATAAAAAGTAGCTTATCAAGCCAGGTGAGCGAGTCAGGCTCTTTAGACTCTCTGGTTTAGTATTGCACCACATCAAATCTTCCCTATTCAGTTCTTGGCTTAACTACTCCAAATCAAACGGAATCGAGTGACCAATTAGTTATTGATATTGGTAGTTTTGATGGTATTTTCATTCTTAAATATGTTCTAAGCTAGATTTTAGTAACTGAATGCGTTCTTTAATTGGATATCTCATTTTGTCTATATGTTGTATGTTGAGATATATCACGAAGAGACTTAAAGATATACCATAAATCTTCTTCACAGTTTAAATAACTTAGTTATTTTTATGTGGACAATGATTAAGTATGATGATTAAGATTTTTATGTACACTTACAAACTTAACTTTATTGGCACGAAATCATAAACAAAAAAATGGTTAAATTAAAAATCATATAAAGAGTTGTCAGGACATGCAGTTTGACATATACATATATAGAAAAACTAAAAATCGTTGGAGCTCCTCGGCAATGTACTTACATGTACACTGGACATTTACGTGTACATAACCTCTATATGTACAATGTAGAGTCCCCGAAACTTCACGTCACTGTAATGGGCAGCCAAAGGGACTGCCCCAACTTAACAGATTCCCCAATGCCAAGTGTTTCGCAACAAAACGTCATATGCATGATATACGCGTACGTGTATGGAACGTAAACTCTTAAAAGACATGTAAAAGGAAGGTCCTATTTAACTTTGGATCACAAGTTTTTCCTCCAGCAAAATGTGATGAAATATGGACCATATTCAACTTTTGTTTGTAATAAAATGCAATTTGAAGAATCTACCTACCTCCTGAACTGCTTTCTGGGCATTTTTCCATTGAAAAAATATTTAACAATTTGAAAAAAAAATCGAAATCGATTTCAGAACCGCTTTTGAAAACCCAAAACTCAAACCTCATATTATTTGTATATATGACTACTCATATAATGTAAGAGGTTGGAATTCCGTTCATCCATACCCCAACCCAAGTCAGAAAATAGCTCCAAGACAACCTCTAGCACTGCTGGAGTAATATATAGACCATCCATTTAGGCATAAAAAAATGTTATGTTTTCTGTCACTATACCGACTCTCCTTCAGACCCCCTACCCAGAGTTTTGATTCGTGATTATGAAAATAAAATAATTAAAAAGTTTGCCGACTGTCTTTCAGAAAAAAAAGAAGAAAATAAAGCCAAAGATGTGTTGGTTTATGGAAAAACAAAGAGTTAGAAATACTAGCTGTTTTATATTTATAATCGACTGTAAATATATATGCGGGAGGTTTCCCTTGGCCAAGGATAATCCCTTTTTAGGATTCGGCGCTGGAGATATTTTTGTTTTGTTTTGACCAACACCGCAAAAACAAAAAAAATATCTCCAACGCCGAATCCCAAAATGGAATAGGCTGTTGACTAAGTCTATTACATTTTCAGTCTTTGCAGATTTGGTTTTCATTGTATTCTGACTTGGTGTCACTATGACTTATTTCATTTCAAAATATAAATAAAAATAAATATAAACCCCTACCTTCTGACGCTACAAAATTTTATAATGGTGATCGGAAACATAACATTTTTTTTTTGCACTGGAAAGTGTTGATTTTATCCCAAGAAGTATTTTGCTTGGTCAAAGATTTAGCAAATGTTATAGGCTGTACAGTGTATAGATCACAAATAGATCACTAGGTCACGGATCGACGTTAATAAATCACGTGTGACGATTTAAATGAATTTAATGAATGAACGAGATCACATGACAACAAATTTCCCCTAAAACACCATGACCGACATCTACGGGTATGACTATGCCGGGGGATTGTGTAAACGCTTTGAGGTTTTACACCGTTCGTTAGTGCAAACCGGGTCTAATAGTATTGAGATATATGTTAGCACGCAAACGACAATTAAATTAAGTAGAGGAACAATCAGCGTGGTCAGTGTCTCCCATATCGTGCAGCTGATTGGATAACACTGTGTTACGAATGATTTTGGGGAATTAATTTGTTTTATATCTAAAAAGACAGTCAAATTATCTGCCAGAAGCCACGATATCCTAGCTTTATAACGCACGAAATGAAGGATGTAACGGATAAATGTTTTTCAACTCTATTTTTATAGTGTTATTTAATACACCAGGATGATCATTTGTTGTTTTTCACGGTATCTGTTCCTTTTTCCTTTAGATATTTCAAACATATATACGTTTACTAAATTATACAAGTACACTATTACTAGAATTGAAAAAACAAATTAAAAAGTACACTGATGATGTTTTGTTCGTGTATTAGTTGTTAGATGTATAATTACTTTTAAAAATGAGTCATGCCATATGCTTAAGACAAAATTCTAATGTCAGCGGCTCCCGTCGTCACTTCTATAACAGTGCTGATTAATTAAAATCTTAAGTTAATGTGAATTTCGAACCGTCAGTAGAGTTCGTTGAGATAAAATTCTGAAAATATTTCACAAAGATCGTATTGACAATATAAAAAAAACGTATCTGCTGCAGAAATTAATTGGAACTATTCATTTTTTTAATTGCAACGGAAATAGCGAATAGTTCCGATTGCATTTGAAAAGGTAAAAATGAAAAAAAAAATAATAGGATATGTAGAGGATGTAGATGCTTGGTTTTGTATATATTTTCGTTTAGGTGCTTAATGATGTTTAGGATGTCTTTGTCTTTCACTTCATTTCTATTTCTTAGTTCTCTCTCAGTCTGTATACATTTTCCAAAGTACTCGTGCATATAATTATAAATGCAATGTTGTTCGAGTAATTAAAAAAATGTAACTGTAAATATCTTGTTTATAAGGAAGACCACAAACTGTATATGCCGAACAAGACTACTGTGATAGATCGAAATTTAGATTAACCAAAACGAACAACAGCTGCAATTTTGACTATGGGCTTTGCAACTACAAACGTGTCAATAATGGTCTGGAATGGAAATTAGCAACAAATTACACAGTAGTGAAGAAAAAGATTTTTAGTAATAATTATACAGATATTATTATCACAAATGATCATGGAGGATCAGGTACGTACTAGTAATTAGAATATGTAAAGCCTTTGGCGTGGTGTTCATTTGATAACATGCTTCTGTCTTTTTTTAACTCAACCTATACCACGAATCAACATTTTGATATGCACACAGTGACACAGAAATTCATCAACCATGTATAACAGAAAGAAATACACATATTCAGATAATAGCAAATCTTGATGAAACAAAGTTGTATTAAGCTTTTTCTAAGAATTTCAGGAAACTGTGTTGTCCATGTAACGCTAAAAAGCTGGATATATATAGAAGAGTATATGACCTATCACAACTTTAGACGTACTGAATTCAAAATAAAGGATAAAAAGTATTTTTAATCGCATTTTCTGGTCTTCTTGTATCATAAAGATAACTTTTCTATTATCTTTTATCAAGGTTTAACTTGCTTAGAATACAAAAACAATGTTATGGTAAAATCTTTTTTTTTATTTACATGTCCTTTAGACATTGAAAGACTGCTGTTCTGGCTTGTTAACGGTTTTTAATTATGTTCGTTTTTGTCCTTTTTTCCCATTTGCCCTTGAACTGTTTTTATTCCCATGTTGGTATCACACACACAATTTGTCTGGAACATATTTTGGTTAACTTAGGAGTTTTATCAATAAAATTAACTTTACCGCTAGTCATAAAGGTTATTTTCTTCCATTAATCTCTCATGTAAATCAATCAAACTTGGCTCTATTTTGAATGTAAAATATTTGAATAATGTATTTAAAGCAGCAAAATGTGTCATTCTGGAATTCAATTAAAGGTTTAACTTCCTTACTTGTTCTACAAAGTAGATAAATCTTTTACCAACCTGATCTGATTTACGCACACACTTTAAATAAATAAATGTACGTTATATATGCACCATTCATATTCTTTCGGGTGTAAAAGAGGTATTTGAATGACGAAGTACATAACCATTGAAATATTATAAAAAAAGATATGTTCATAAGTTTAAGTATTTCCTATTAGGTAAATTTGCTTCGACGAATCCTGTAAAAAGTGATACATCAGCGGCGTTAGTGATACCACTTGTTCCTGCAGGCTCATACTGTCTAGAAATGTGGCTTTACTTCGTATCATGGGACTCGAATATTAACATTCAAACTTATGCATTCGGATCTAATAAAATCATAAAAAATATTCGCATCAGCAACAAAAATGAGAAATGTTGGACTAGGTATCATTGGTCATTTGAAGTTGGCACTCCTTTCCAGGTAATTGATTTAGACGAACATGACTTGTAATAACTAGCAAATCTCTATAAAATCACTTGCATCGATAAAATTAACAAAAAAAAACTAAAATAAAGTAACGTTTTTTTTCACCTTTTTTTCAAAAATGTGTTTAAATTAGTATTTCAAACATTGAAACTATTTTTATTTACCTCTTTAACAAATATTGTCAGCTTGTCAAATGTTTTTTGGTTAATTATAAACGTGACCACAGGCGCATATTGAATTAAAAGTACAATGTCATATGGCAAAATAACACTATAGTAAATTTGGACTCCAGCATTTCCAAAATAATACTAAGTTATGCATAATTGTATCAAAATAAAATTAATTTATATTTCGGTATTTCCAGTGTACGTTTGTTTCCCTCATAATGAATTACACGTACACGGACAATCCACCAAAATGGATGACTATACACATATCATTTTTGGCTACTTTTATGAGGAACTCGGGGAGTGTTTCTAGAAACAAGGGGGACGCTTACCCTACCGGTGCTCCCGGCCCATGCTCCCAGTTTTTAGTTGAGTCTTGGTTGCTCATTTACTTTTTTTTACTTTGTATGTATTAATTTGGTTATTTTATATATTTTATATTCTTTGTTGTGTTTGTCTGTTTTCCTTGGCTAGTCTTTGTCCCTGTATTACATTCTTTTGATTCGGTCCCCTTGATTATTCTTTAAATATAGCTTCACCATCCTGTTTCTTCTCTGTAAAAGATAACAGTGTAGATTAAAACTTCTATGATATACATTTAAAATTCAAAGCAGCAAGTGGACGTGCATGACGTACGATCGGTTCTACATTTTGTTTGATTGTTTTTAATTTTAAGGCTAAATTTGTATCTGGACAAGTTGTGGTTCTTTTTAGCGTTCGACAAACGTTTTTATGAAAGAAGCCGTTCTAACTTTTCTAAGAATACCATGCAACCACATGGCTAGTGTAACGTTACAATCTGGGCACATCACCTAGAATAACATTATCTATCACAGCTAAAGATGTCATTGTGTAGCTGATATTTTTATTCACCATTCAGATGGATAATCTGGCATTTAATTCCTTGCAGTTCTATTGATCCCGATATGAGGTAATCATTTTGTACCTGGCAAATTTGCTATGATGCTTCTGGTTTCTGTTTCAATTAGTATTGTAAACTTTGATAATAGTTTATCCGACATTCAAATGTTCAGTTTGTCAAATGTATTTTGGTTAATCACAAATGTGGACTTTCGCGCATACATATGACTGATTTTATTCAAAAGACATTTTGGTTTTTTTTTTAAGCCTACAATTTATATTTTGGCAAGTTGTGGTTCATTTTAGCGTATGACAAACAACTGATATGCATTTGGAAGTTCAGGTTTACAGGAAATAAGATACTTGAATATAAGTATGGATAGTTTTAGCATCTTCATTCGGGGTCCATACACAAGATTTAACAAATGAAACCAAATTATATGAACGGACCATTATCATTTCAAAGTTAAATGGTAAATACATGTAGTTGCCATCATAAACTTTTTAATATAAATTGTATGTCGAGCTCCACTATAAAAGCCTAAATCTGTTTCAACGTAAACTGCCAATCAAAGCGTTTTGCAATCGCAACCTCCGTTGTTCTTTTTCTTTATTCGTTGTGTGTGTGTGTGTGTGTGTGTGTGTGTGTGTGTGTGTGTGTGTGCTGCATTATGAATTCTCATTGCACACATTACTTTTTAGTATGAAACTATAAGTCTGGAGTAGCGCAGTTTTCATAATATTGTTTTTCGTGGTTTCAGATTGCTTTTAACACAAGCCACAGGCTTTATTCGAACTCAGATGTAACAGTAGGTATCGATGACGTGAAAATCTACGCATCAAAAGGTAGGACATCATGCACGTATTGCATTATTATTGAAAAGTAGTATTAATAGGATAATTAATTGGAAAGAATGAATAACAAAATTGATTAATCTATTTATGATATAGATTGTATTCATAATTTATTGATTTTGTTCAACATGAATGTTAAAATTTTGTGATTGGTGGATTGATATCAAAGTTGTGACCTTTTTGGCGGGGGAAAGTCCGAAAGTGAAATTATCGAATTTATTTCACGATACGAATTATCGAAATTTAATACACTGGGAATATTCGATTAAACACTGCCTTCTATATAATAATTCTGTTTATTTGGTTGTTTTCTTGTTTTGTGGTGAAAGGGGTGAACGACTCTATAGTAAGTGTAATGACTCTTAAAACTGGAGATGAATTTCATTTCATTATGGAGTGCCTCTTTTTCAGTGGAAAAAAACAAACTTACTAAGCCTGTCAACACGACCTAATATCTTAACATACCGACAAATTATGTGTTTCCCAAGTACAATAAGCTTGGAGAAAACTATGTAGATTTATAAAATGCATCACAAAAACAGATTTTCTCTAGGCTTGCCGTTTTTACCTTCTTAAGAAGTAAATGTTTTCCTGGAGTGTCATATGTGTTTATGATCCACCCGGACATGCATTATTAGTTTGCATTTACAAATTCTAGGAGTGATTCATAGGATAAGAATTTTGTTTCTAGGAAATACTCGCAGTACATTATTTATTGCTTAAAAATCTAACGTTTGCACCACACACATACAGTTTGTAACAAAACTTTTGCGCATTTACAAACAGTTAAAGAGGTAAATGGCATTCAAGAGGCTGTGCATGTAGAAACCATGCAGTGGTTTTTTAATCAATTATGGATGGCTCAGAAAATGATTTTAAAGTTCTCTTACTAAACAACCAAATTTACACAAAATAAAGAGCTATCTCCATTTTTCAGTGAATCTCAATGCTTTGTATGTAATTTATTACTCTCTAATTGTTGCAGTTAATTAATAACCAACGTTAAACATTGAGAAAGGATGCATTTGTTATATGAAAAGAGTTAAGAAAATAAAATTTGTAATGTGCCATCCACTGCCTGTATTTTTCATGGATCAATCAATTAACATAAACACAATGATAAAAAAGTTATCCTCTGATAAATGATAAAAAAAAACAAAATTGCAAAATACAATTTTTTTTTTAAATTAATAATTAAGTTCTATCAAATGGGCCAATTTGTTTTATACACAAATGAATAATTGTAATTGAAATTTGAATATCTTATTTTACAGAGTTATCTTGTGATTTATTAAACATCCAAAATGGCATCATAAACCTGAGTAACCATCAGAATATTGGCAGTATTGCAACCATTTCTTGCTACACTGGCTTCCATTTAGTTGGGCCAAAAACGTTATCTTGTACACAGAAAGGTGTCTGGTCAGATTTACAGCCGTCATGTAAAGGTAAATCAACAACAATACGTCCCATAGAATATCTTAAAGCCTCATTAGAATCTGAATGAATGCTATAGTTTTAATCATTTAAATACAAGTTTCACTTACTGTTTTGTCCCACATTCTCCTATACATTAATAGAATTAGACTAATTTTGAATCATTTATCATAGCAATAGGAACATATCTTGGACTCGTGACCGGTCTAGTGTTCTACTTATTGGCTTTTTTGCAGTTACCTTCAATACATGTCAAAATACGTACGTGACGTGATTAAAACGAGAAACAACCATTGTCATTGTATATAGTTCTCAATGCTGATAACATTAATGTCGATGTGTCATACAGCTTCGGCCATAAGTTTAACCCAATGCAATGCTACAAACATAGACGTTAATAGTACATAGTACAGACACTCAAGACGTTTACTGAAACATTTTGTTTTTATACCACCTAAAACAAAGTTTATGGGTGTATATAGGAATCACCCGTCTGTCTGTATGTCCGTCTATCCACATTACTTGTAAGTGCAGCTCCTCTGAAACCGCACAAGGGATTTCGATGAAAATCTATAAAAAAAAGGTTGAGTATCATATGTAGATGTACAAGAAGGAACATACAATCTTTCGGAGGACCCCAAAGAGAGAAATCAAAATTACAGGTTTGACATGTTAAAACCTCGTAAGCGCAAGTCCTCCTAAACTGTTCAAGGAATTTGATAAAATTTTATGGGAAGGTTGGGTATGATTTGTAGATGTGCATAAAGGAACATAATTACTCTCAGAGGACCCCAAAGGGAGATAATCCAAATTATGGGTTTTACATGTTACAACCTCGTAATCGCAACTCCTCCTAAACCCTGTAAGGCATTCTGTTTAAAGTTTATAGGAAGGTTGGTTTTTATATGTAGATGGCGTGTGCATGAAGGAATATAAATACTATCTACAGTCTCCAATGGAAGAGTATCCAAATTAAAGATTTTACATGTTAAAACCCATCTTAAACCGCTCACGGGATTTTGATAAAATTTTAAAGGAAAGTTTAGCTTCATACGTATATGTGCAAGAAGGGATATAAATACTGTCGGAGGGCTTCAGAGGGGTATAAGATGGGTTATACATCTTTTCAAGCGTGTGATCTATCTACTGGGGTTGCTTTTTATTGTATTTTAAAAAGATGTCTTTGTAAGAATCATGCAAAATCAGAAAAATGTGATACACCCCAAAAAAGACTACATATTTTTATTTTTGTAATTAAGTTATTTTATGGGTCTATACTATGAAATGTGTAATTATTCATTCAAATCTGCCTGCTCTTAGGAGATAATCAACATTGAAAATCCGATAAATTCTATTGTATTTGAGTGTCATTTACAGAGTTATCTCCATTAATTTTGAAATCTACAGTGCATTCTATATAATTTTTATCTCGTAAGAACACAGGCTATATGAAAAATTGAATGTTTATTTCTGTTTACTTTGGCAATTCAAACATACTATCAAAAATCAAAATATGTAGGCTTTTAACCCATGAATCACATTTGCATGATTCTTAGCTAGAGTGCTACTTAAATAAATTTATACTTTTGGTTTTGGTATTGTTTGATTTTAACATTTTACCATGTTGTGCAATGTTTACAACTTGGACGTTGATTTTTATCATTCAAATGATTTGTTTTTAATTATTTTTTATAAAATGTAGTTTACTTAATTTTGTGTAATTATGTTTAATCTTTTTTTGTATAATTAAGTTTGATATCGGGAATACGTGTTTGTCATCAATTTGACGGAGTGACGACTTTTTAATTGACAGCAAATGTTCAGGTGTGTGACCTTTTTATGGGGGTTTTGACTGATGCCTGGAAACATTGAACATGTTAGACTTGAGCAGTACCAAAAAGTCTAAACTTGGCATCTGTTGAACCAATATACGAGACAAATATATAAAGACTTCTGCATTGTAAACAGAAGAAGGATAAATGTAAGAAACATACCATTAATGAAATTGCTAGGTATGGAAAATACCTTGTCAAAATGCAATCCTTATATCGTAAATGGATTATCTAATACAACCCAATAAGATGAGTTACGCAACATATAACATATTAACTTTTAAAAAGCGATAAACTCTAATTGATAATATAGTAGGGCCATAGGTGCTTCAAAGGCCATGCTTTACGTTCCAAACTATTAGGAAATCGCAAGTTAATTAAAGTTACAACCATTAGTATAAATTCATTCATAAAAAGTTTTACACATTAGACAGGGCATCAGTCAAAATCCCTATAAAAAGTTACAAACCTGAATATCTGCAGCCAATTAAAAGGTCATTACTCCGTGAAATGGATAACAAACACGTGCTCAGTATATTAAACTTAATTATACAAAAAAAAAAATAGTAAGTTTTCTTCTTTTCCTTCTGTTCTGAAGGGTTTCGAAATAAAGCGTTTCTATACTTGCAAATCTAGGAAGGCCAGTTACAATACGTGCTACCTCGTTTTGACACCATTCAAACTGAAGTATGTTTGATTGACAACACCCATCCCGCACTTCACATACATATTCAAGAATTAGCAATATATATGTAAATTAAATCTCATCTGAATTATATCTACTTTATGAAAATTTATATTTCCTGAACATGAATATATTTCCATAGAGATGGATAGCTAAGAATTGAAGATTTTGCATAAAGGTTTACAAACTGTACTAGTCATTATGAAAAACTGTTCCTTAGCATGCTTCACCATATTTCTTTGACTTTTGTACCGTTCGTAAATAGATATGTTTTTCTTAGATTGCTTATGCAGTCTATCTCCTTTCCTTATTTCCGATATCAGTTGAGAATTTTTTACAAGAGTTTGTCAACAACAAGTCGTGCTCACGATATAATAATATGGGACTATTATTTGTTTTCTCATAATTGCTTTATTTCACCCAAATAAAATTTCATATTGATCGTAATTTTCTTTCCATTGCTTACAATTGCAGTATCATTTGTTCAGCCAACAGTTTGTGAATGAAATAAACTTGATTAATCTACTTCGCGAACTTAATATTCCTCTACGCAAGGTCCCACATCTTTAAAGACCAAACCAAGCGTAATATTACCACGGTCCACATGAACTTAATCTAGTCCACAATGCAAATATGAGTGAAAATATCGCTTTTCCATGCAACTTCATTTGCCAATAAAAATTTATATTCATCTGCCAGCTATATAGCGGAGTTCAGCGTCTAGCAACTGAAACCAATATACTTATCTTTATTGAGGTTTCAAAGTACACAAAAAAAAATCAGAATGATTTCTCGTGAGATTGTTAAAGAGTAATCAAGGGAACCAAGGTTATAGCGGTAATCAAAAGAATGTAATCCAGGGACAAAGACCAGAAATGGAAAACAGACATACACAACAAAGAACATATAATAACTAAAATCATACATACAAAGTAATAAAAGCAAATGAGCAACGGAAAGAGTTATCTCCTGTGGTCGAGTTCAAATAACATATATTGTTCTGGCTAAGCGTTTTGATCTTAAATCCATGGGGAGGTATTTATAAGATGTGCATGGTTTGATAGAATACCTTTTTTAAAGATACATGTATATGTACAAATGTATTTTAATTATTTATTTTATATAAATAAAAGTCATCCACCACTCTTACGGGGTGATGGATCGTTAAAAAAACTTTGCATAACATAATAATAAATTAAATAAACGTCTGAATATGTTTAACATCTCCAAAAGATGGTCAAATTTACATTGAATATTTCGGATAATTGATATCCTTCTTAGGCATAAAACTCATAAAGTTCAAGATCAAAACAGATCCAGAATCTGAATCACGTACTCTGTGGGTGATTGTACCTTTATCAAAGGCACACATAAGCAAATGATAAGGAACCTGAATGAAAATAACAAAGGGGGTCTTTTTATCAAAATTAAAAATAAGTTTGGTCGTTCCCTTTGCGGGACTCGAACTCGTATCGCTGTGACATCTATGGCAACACCGCCTGCATAAGTCCAGCGCCCTAGACCACTCGGCCAGCTAGGCTGTATTAAAATATAGCTTTCACTGGCCGGGTCATTCCTCCTCGTAGGATTAATCTAGGGCTGTAACTTAGTACACGATGTATGGTAGTACGGGACAGTTCATCTAGGTGTTATTATGTAGGATAGAGGATCAAATTAATGATGCATGTCACAACAAATCAATATTATACAACGTCTCAGAAAAGTGAAATAATTACATTCATCGTTTATTTTTAGGACCAACCTCTAATAACTTCTGTAATACAACAGTATATAAGCTGAATAAAATAGATGGAGGCTGCAGTTTTTCGTTACAGAACGCTTGTGGTTACAAAGGACCAACAATTGATTTTTATTGGTGGTTAAAGATTAAGCCATACGGAGATATCCCGTCGCCAGAAGGTAGTAGCTAATCACATTTATTAAGTTATCTTGTTTTACTGATTAAAATTTTTAAGAATATATTGCACTAATCAAGTAATCCATGCTGTGGCATTACATGTATATATGTAAAACATGTGTATTAAGTGGTAATAAACAAAATGGCGGAAACTGGCAAGACTAACAGAATGCCGGCGGAAATCAGGACGAGTTTGTGCATCAATGGTAACAACGAATGCTCAAGTTCCTCCCGCTAAAGCAAGGCAGAACAAGGGACACGCTTTCTCATACGCCGACCCATATTCGCATCACCCCCTGTTCAAACTATTTGCAGAGGAGAAGAATTAATAACATCGGATTTATACATAACGAGTTTTATTATAATATGAAATTGATGAAACCATAACCTGGTAAGTTCAGAAACAGTCACTTGTCGCGACATGAGATGGTCAACCCCAACTTTCCGCCCTCTTCAAATCTTTTAAATTTCCGCTAACCTAATATTCCCATTCAATTCCGAGTGTGTAAAAACACACTCAATATTCCATTTCATACCTCACTCAACGAAAGAAAACGAAATCCATCGAATTCAATGCAATCTTAGTCCGTACTCAAGTCCTTGAATAAATTAATCTCTCCGATTTTACCGCTCGAGTCTCATGTAGTGGTCACATTTAAGATCATGACCTTACATCGACTGTTTGCGTTGCACAGTTGACATGTTACAACACGTATAATATAGTCCGGAAGTTTTGAGAAAAAGTTATTCGACATATGCAATGTGAAAATGTAAAAAAAAAAAACTTGTCGTTTTGATGATAAAAAGCGGCTTGATACCTGTTTTGCGTCAATTTTTTCATCATTATTTTCACTGTTAAAATTTGCGTACGAAAATCTGTAAATTACTCGAAGGAAAAAATCAAAAGAATGAATTTGTTTTCAAAATGTATTTATCTTTGTGTGGATACTTAATTTTCAATTTTTAATGAATTACACGACGAATATAAATGAATTACACTAAAAACAAAAAAATAATTACCGGTTTATGCAAACAATAAATATATTACCTGTTTAAGCTCGACATTGATCTATGCCTTAGATATGAAAAAAAAAAAGTCTGCTTAATGTAGCAACATTGTTCAAGCTGAATCAGTTTGCCCGGCATACATTCGAAACTAAAGGGTGATTTCCATTACATTCTTAACATTCACATATAATGTCCCTGTTGTTTAATCTACATGCTGAACAGGACGACGAAATGTATTCCTAAAATTCAAGACCCTTTTGACTGACCTTGGTGAAAGTTACCCCCGAAAGACTGAACAGTATGTGTCTGTGATTGTACAGAATTTTGATTTACATTTAGACTTGCAAAAGTCCATGTCTACAATTTCCCGTGACGTTAGTGGTGAAATGGTTTTTCGTAAACGGTGTTGTTCATCATAGTGAATACGCCTTTAGACGACGCCATTCTAATAGTATGTAAACATTTGGCCTTTATTTGGCCATTGTTCTAACAAGATCTTAGCATAAATCATGTATGCTGAAGTATAAATTTGTTAATTTTAAAAGTACATATGTATTTGTCTTTTTAAGAAGGGTCAAAATACCTTCTTTTACTGAAATTTCTGCTACTTTGTTTGACTCGGTGTTACACGTAGCAAAATACTTGGATGAACTTGGGAGTAAAATGAAATTTTATAATTCCCCTTTCCAAACCTTTTCCTTGATCTTAAGTGGGATATGAGTAGAAATCGGAGGAATACACTATAATTTTGATACGTGCTTGATTCATATGCAAGTTTTCATCCAGGGAATTAGATGTAAAGACCCCAATCCCTAGGGTCCCAAACACTTGAACTAAATATCAGCAAAAATACCGAACCATCAGCAGTGGGATGGTTCAGATATTAGTGCATCAAAATCCAAAACATGACCTAAACGTGAACACATGAAACAGAGACCATCTATATACACAATGTAGCGAACCGAAGGAAAAAGTTTACACATATAAAGTAAAGATAAGGGAAACAGTAACGGAGCAACTGTGAAATGGATACTCCTTAGGCTGGTCAGTGGAGATGTTAGTATGTTGCCACCAAGAAAGTGGAAGTTTACTATTTGGAAGTAAAAATCATCACGTTTGTAATAAAGTTTCGATTATAAAGGTCCTGTATTACATGTTCAAATTAAGGTCTAGTTATGAGGCAGACAGAGGCGTGATGTCCGCAAGAAATTTTGTTTTGTTTTGTTTTTGTTTTTGTTTTTGTTTTTGTTTTTGTTTTGTTTTTGTTTTGTTTTGTTTTTTTGTTTTTGTTTTTGTTTTCATTTTTATTTTCGTGGGTGGGGGTCATAAAATAAGCCTTTTCCCCACCTAGAACTACGTTCGAATATCTTTTAGTTCCATTCTTCGTATAAAATCATTTGTGGATAAGATCACGTACATATGACTTTAGCTTGTCATTTTGCAATGTGGTGTTAAATGTAGAAAAACCAAAACTTTGTATACTGCTACAAAAAGTAAAGTTACTGGAAGATTAATCAAGGAAACCAAGATGCCAATGGAAATCAAAATAGTGTAATCCAGGAAATACTAGACATATAAAATATATAGATACACACAACAAAGAACATAAATTAACCAAAATAGTACATACAAAGTGACAAAAGTAAATGAGCAACTCGGACTCCACTAAAAACTGGGATCATGGACCAGGTGCACTGGTAGGGTAAGCTTCCTCTGCTTTTCTAGAAATACCCACCGTGTTGTTTATAAAATGTCACGTCCAGGGTAGACGAAAGAGGAAAGGAAAACTGTGACACATTCAACAATTCAGTTCTCATGGCACAGATGGATACACCGTAACGATCCACGAGTTCATGATGACCACCATAAAAGAAAGACACTCTTGTAGATCTTTTGAATTCTTGAGAATCCACATCTGATTCACGCCTTTTGTACAGTAGGCTTTATCATAGTAACATCTTTGACTGTCGTGAGTTGGGAGGAGATTTGATAGGGTTTAGTCGTGCGCTTGCAGACCCATCGATATATCTTTGTTTGTATGGACACTTGTGAAGCTTCAGTGCCCAATTAAAGTAGGGACAGTCATATTATTATCACCTGTGAAGTACAAAAGGAGGTTAGCACAGGCATGTGATTGTATAGTACTAAGCAAATATGTATGTTAGGTCACCAGTGATAATATGTCCAGCGGGAGTACAAGTAAAGGGCGAAGAGGAAAAGTCTCAGTTTGGACTTCAAGGTCAACAAGTTGAAGATCGCGCAATACTTTATATGATTAAAAATCGTGGCTGCAATTGGTTTTGTGTAGATGTAGGACCGAGTTGAACCGACTGGTCCCTTAAACATGGAGGAACCTGTGATGTAACATTTATATAACATACTAGTCTATGATTGCCAATATCCAACACGATGGCAATCAATGTATATCTAGGCGAATGTGGGTCAGTTGCAGATGCAGCCAAACATTCCTTAAAAATGAGTGTAATTTAGGTAGAGGTAAGGCATATAAATAAAAATGACATTGATTGATTACTTTGCATACCATGATTGCTCTGTGGAGACGGATGTGGCAGCTGCTGTACAACAGGACATGAATCTGCACAGAACGGGGGCCCTCTTGTTATTATGTCCAGAATAGGTACAATACCTGAACCGATCCGTGCAACAAAAATTGTGATCGGTCATCGATCATCGATCAGTTTCCAGTCAGTCATCAATCCGTCAAACCGATCCATTAAACTGGTGATCGCATCATCTGACCACAGAGCGGTCAATATATTTTACGCTTTTTATTGTTTTCTTTGTCAAGTTTACACATATTTATATAGTGTAATATATTTAAACAGTAATTTATGCCTTTATCTTACATTTGTTTTTATTTTAAACAGATCTAATGTCATTTTACATAACAAAACTGCGATCAGATCGGTCACCGGTCATCGGTAATCGATCCGTCAGCGATCAACCAGTCAACGGTTATCGATCCGTCAAATTGTTGGGCGGATTGGTTCAAGGACTGTATAGTGTATTTGTAAAAGAGGCAATAACCCCACCGGAACGAAAAATGTCAGTTCAAAGCCACCCATGGGTCTTCAATGTACGACGAGGAAAGCTCCATACCACAGGACAGGCTGCATTTGGACCCGGCTAAAATAAGATTATACACACTACACAGGCACAGCGAAATAGTTGCCAGCAACATAATAGTAAACAGAAAGTGAAAAAAGAAACAATGCACACATAAGCCATAAATTCATCAATTGAGACAGGCGCAAAAAATGCGTCAGGGTTACAGTACTTTGTCGTCATATTAACCCTCCCTCTTTCAAATCTGGCCACTGTTGAAAACATATTACACTATTAAACACACATAAAAATCAGCCCAAGAAGTTCTGAGTCCCTTGTTTGATATGGAAAATCAAGCAGTTACCACAAGTACAAGCTATTATAATTCTTATGGGACCGGACACTTCAACCTCAAAGGCCAATATCATTTGTACGCAGTAGCATTAATCCGAGGGTTATTCGTTGTCTGGCATCTTCCGAAGCGTTTTTATCTTGAATAGCATTTTAAAGAGAATCAATTGTTTATACATATAAAGCACTGTTTGTAGTATTAATGTTCATATGCGTTGAAATTAAACGTGACTTACTCAAAACTCGTGTTAAGCGGTCAAATATTCTATGTCTGTGCAATTTCGAAATTTTCGTAAAATTTAACAATTGCTTTACTTTTAAAACTTTTAATCTAACTTCATATTCAGTAGATATATGCCATTGGTGTTCTGTTGGATACTTCTTTAAGTTGTTACACTAAGCTTTGAATATGATGACAAGATTATCTCCTGGAAAATTTATAAATAACGTTATTGCTTCTCTGTGTACATTTTTTGTATCAAATATTTTCATGGGTTATATATACTGTTGACATCACGAGTTGTCTCAAATCCATCTTACAAGCGAAGTAAGACAAACAATTGAGTTGAGATGACTAATGGTAATGTTACCTTTTTTTTAAATCTATTTTGTCGTGCGTTTCTGTGTGTCTTCTTATCAAATGCATCACCTGCGAAATGTCAAAAAACTGACATCAAAGTATAAATCTTTGATGCATAAATCGGCCATCGTGAAAACTATCAATGACGGAAATATTAGAGAGCAACTATTTGCTGGTTGATTTAATTGATGGTAAAGAAAATCCAGGATGAAAAATTAGATAAATCTAGGAAAGGCTAGAGTAAACATTAAAACAATCTTGTCAGACATATACTTTTAAAACTCCAGCTAGGTTCTAATCACACCCGCCCACCCCTAATATCTGATTCCCAGCCCAGTTTCTGAGACAATATTGCATTAATATTAAATTGTTTTACAAATATTTGTCCAGGAGTTTATGCGACCAGTAACATCATTGAAACAAATGTAACAAAAGGACAGACCACAAGCTTATCATCTCCACTAATTAATGCAAGTGATGTATGCATGAAGTTTAAGTTATGTATGCCGTCTTCATCATCAAATTTGAAGCTTATGGTAAAGGACAATAGCACAAGAACATTATTACAAAGTTTATCTGGAAGTAAAGGCGCAGGTTGGAATCATGTTTACGTACCAATACAACACTCGGGTCCTTTTAAAGTGAGTATTTATGTAACGTGCAATGAAAAACATATCGAAATATAAATAAAGGGTGTTTATTAATCCATCCAATGTTATTTCCTGCTGATTAGCAATGCACAGCATCTTTTTAGGTTAAGATTGAAGATAATGATTGGTTAATTTCAAATTTAAAGGGCACATTTCATTTCCTAACAGCAGTCCAAACCATTTATTTGATTACCGGTCAGTTGTAAAGAGAATGATGATCCAGCGACTAATAAGGACGCAATGGGTTCGTTGTCTAGAATCTTTTTAAATATACATAATTTCACACAATTTTAGTGCTTCAATATTGAATTTCAAATTAGTCTAGCCTTCGTTTATGTCAGCCAACGGTTAGTGTCCTGTTCCCCACTCTTCACATTAAAAGAAGGTAAAATGGCCGAATAACTGATAAGAAAAATGAAATAGTCCGTCAAAGAGTAATCAAGGGAACCGAGGTTATAGCAGTAATCAAAATAATGTAATCCAGGGACAAAGACCAGACATGGAAAACAGAAATACACAACAAAGAACATAAAGTAACTAAAATCATACATACAAAGTAACAAAATCAAATGAGCAACTCGGACTCCACTAAAAACTGGGAAAGAGCTAAATTCTGTTTCATTCTGGTACGAATAGTCTTTTAATTATATTTTTTGTGCTTAAAGGTTGAATTTGAAACTGAAAAAATTGACGTTTCAAGTTTTGTTGGAATCGATGAAATTGAATTTTTCGCGTCAGGTATGTGTATGTAGTCTTGGTCTGTATATTGCTTTATTGAACCTATAAGAGATAACATTATTATATTTATTAATCCAATTCTTAAAGCTGCTTAAGCTGCCATTTTCGTTATTCTTTGTTTCTGTCGAAATATGCTTTAATTTTGAATTATTTCTACTAAACTGTAATTTTCCTGTATAATTTCATTTGATATCCACAAATAAAATGCATTAAATACACGAAATAAGTGTCGATACATACATGTATATTGTCTTGCAAGAAAAAAATAGTATGCATGTAGCTCTGGTAACCTTATTTCGAATATGTGCAGTCGCGGTCGATTCTAAAAAATGTAGGATTCTATTTAGTGCCCCATTTCTTTATTAAGCCTGGCTTGCTAATTAATTCTATAATTTTATATATGTTATTCGTATGACTATTTTTGTATTTTTATGACTTGTTTTCCAAGTTCTGAGTGGCTTATTTCCGATTCCTAGATTTTATAGCATATTCGCTAGGCAAGGATTACGGTCATGACCCTCCCATAACGTGAAGGGAGGGGGCAAGGCCGTAACCCATGACTAGCGAAGATACTTTTGCAGTTGTGATTCCATATTCAGTTTAATTCTCATTGGTATTTAGATTATGAAATAACAAGTCAGAATTCGATAAGTGAACCATAAAGTAGCTTACTTATTCAGTCTTTGCGTGAAGCAACAGAAGTAGCGCACAATTCAATGCACAAACCACTTACTACAACTGCATCAGAGCCCTCTATTTTTCTAATATTCTTGATCCGCCCCGGGCCTGGACAATGATGTTTCCTTTGAACTAATATTCTAACTACAGGTATGTTACCATTGTGTCCTATTTATTCGGCTACTAAAACTGGAGTCTTTTTGAGAGATAAAAAATCTTAGAAGTTTTTATTATCATCTCTTAATGATTGAAAATGCACTAAAATGCAACCATTTTAGGGGCATTTTTGTTCTGTGATTAGTCAACTTTTTCGGAAAAAGTTCTCTTTTTTTACATTTTTGAAATTCTATACATGTGATCTTTACATATTACAATAAACGGTTTCACTTAAATTACTTATCAAAGTGTATTGGGGTCGATTGATCTTGGACCCCTCCTCTAATTAATGCAAAATAGCAGAAAACTTTACCACTTTTCAGTTAGTGAAAAATGATATTCAAAAACCACATTAATTTATCTTTCCCTTGACATTTGATATAGCCGTATACCCTCTAGGTCCTTTAAAGTTCGAAAAATCCTTAGCTGTCCCCAGCACTATTTGTAATTTTCATTAATTGATATGATATGGTACAAATGTGGTTAGTAATTTATTTGTAACTTAATCAAGAAATAGATGAAATTAAACGAAAACAAGACATGTGCTTACCTGTGAATCCGTTGTGACTATTTTTAACTAAGGTGAAAGCATTTTTAACCCAGGTCAATGTCCTAACGGCAATCTTCGGAAGTAATGGCAAATAATAAATAGATGGGAGTAATCGATCTTCTTTGATTAAAAAACGTTTTCACTATATTCTGTAGGTATTATCGATATTTTTTGCTTCATCTGCAAACTTATTTCATTGAATCAGCAAAATTCAGTAGAATCAAAACTGAACAAATTTGGCAGCTAATGCAGCTTTAAAGTAAAATATCCCGGTTTTTCTTAGTCATGGACTGTTTTGAAATGATTTTATCAAGAACACTTGAGTGAATACAAAATAAATCAAATTTCCTCACAAACGACTGCAACTAATGTAAAGTTTTTTAAAACAATATTTTATTATCTATAATTTTAAATAGTACTATTTAACATCTTTTTGTTTGTTTTATGTTGGTTTATTTGTTGATTCGTTCCTGATTTAGATTATAATGATTGCTTGTCAAATCAATGTGTAAATGGTGCAACATGTCGTGATGGTAGAAATATGTACACATGCATATGTGCTCCTGGATTTAGCGGTAAAAAATGTCAGATAGGTATGTAAGCCTAGTTTTGGGTAAAATTAATTAAACGTGTGGATTCGCGATTGTACTTTTTAAACATTTAATTTTCACAAGACTACTTTTAACTAAGAGGTTAACATCTGCACTCTGTAAATACAATCATTGTCATAAGTAAAATGTGATACGCATACTATTAGATGTTCATAAAAAAAGTATATGTAAACTCCAAAGGCTTATAATTCAATAGTCATTTCATTCCTTTGTTGGACATTCAAATTACAAATTTCATATTTAGGGAACTTATTTTAATGTTTTCAGTAGTGGGGGTAAAGAGTGGAAAAATACTTCGGTTTGAGTATCTTGAGTTTTTTAAATACATTTTAAATTTCTAGGACTCTAATATTTTCAAACGTAATTTTTCTGGGGCCCAGTTTAAAATGAAATATTGCAAAAAAAATATAAATTTAAAAATTCTCTCCAAATGGCTAATACTTTTGAAAGTATTTGCAGTTTCCGGTAAACCAATTTTATTCAGATTATGTCATAGCATTACCTTAAATAAAATAATGGTGTAACTTTCCTCTGTCAAAATGGCAAAACAAAACTGCGTTCTTGCGACCTTTGTGCATAATGACAATGTTGTTTGTTTTGTTTGTTTGTTGGGGTTTATCGTCCGAGCAGCAATATTTCAGCTATTTTCAGACGATGAACATGAAATTGATGATAAAATGAACATGAAATGATGATGAAATGAAAAAAAAGGACGGGACACAAGGATAATAGGGTCGATAAATTTTGATTGCCACTAGAAAAAGAGGATGGGTAATGTCGGGCAATTTAGCATCCTGTGGCGGAGCGCAAAGGTTCCTACTCCTATCGAATGCCACAGCAGGGTTCTTTAACGTGCGAGGAACGGGACATCTTTCCCAACACGGTGCACCACTATGGTTTGCGATCAGGTTTTCCGTATTATAGTTTGACAACCCCAGCATGTAACACGCCAGGGGTACCCCATTCCACCACTTGGGGCACACGTCCCTGTTGCTATGTGGGCAGAGCGACTATCCCACGGCTAAGTTTCTGTGCACTATTTAGTCGCCTTTTACGACAAGCTTAGCGCTGCTGCAGGCCTATTCTTTTAACAACCGGACCTGTACGGGATTTTAGAAGAATGTGGTAATGTATTTTCCATCTGAATCTTGTCGATCTCTCTATCCAAACGAGAAGCGAGAAGAAAAAAAACAGTTTACAGACTTAATACAGATCAAATTACAAATATGACATGAAACAATTAATACCACCAACTAGGTGAAAGTTTTTCCTGTGTTATATTAACTTGAACGGCATTTATTTGTATAAGAGTAATCAATAGAACCAAGGTTATCAAAAGAATGTGATCCAAGGACAGACATGGAAAACAGACATACACAACAAAGTAACATAAAGTAACTAAAATCATACATACAAAGTAAAAGAAGCGAAAGAGCAACTCGGACTCCACTAAAAACTTTGCTTTTCTAGCAACACCCGCCGAGTTGCTCTTAAAAAGTCAAGTCCGGGGTAGACGAAAGAGGAAAGGAAAATTATGACACGTTGAACAAATCAGTTTTTATGGCGCAGATAGGTACACCGTAACGATCCACGAGTTCATGATGACGACCATAAAACTTTTGTAGTGATGAATCCAATGTTGTAGCAACATAACCCTGTTCCAGAAGCCTATTTATTAGAATTCTAGCGCGATACAAAAAGTCTGCGTACTTTCAGCAAGCTCTGACATAATTCATGAGTTGTGATATAAACACTCCACACGCAGGTACTGAAGGGGTGTTGCCACAGATGAAAGGAAAGTTGACAATTCTGAATGAAAAGTCATCACGTTTGTCGTAAAGTTTGGTCAATAGCTTTCCATTACTATCGATTACAACTGTAGGTCAAGATATGAGGCTGACTTCACAGTGTCTGTAGTATCCTTTATTTCAGGTTCTTTGGGGTAGATGAAATGTATCAAATCCCCAAAGTTAGGATTGTTTAAAGATAATACGTCATCTATATAGCGGAAACTGAAATTAAAGGATCTAGCTAAACCAAATCCCTTCGGATCAAAACAGAACATAGTTTTACATTTTTAGGTTTTAAGAAGTTTCTAATAAAACACCATATTCTTCTTATTCAGAAAAAAACCTACACATTTAATATTTATAATAGTATAAATGTATTATATTGTCCTGTCCAAAATTCTCATTACTTCTGCAAAATGTCCCATCAATCCGTTTTTAAATGTTATTTACGTTTTTCTGAGACACAAAACAAGAGAGGGGGACTTACAAATTTTGGAGATTTCCTGCATTTTCTTAGTTTAACAATTTCAAAATGAATCATCAAACAATACATAATGCCCTTGATACGCCTGGCAACAACACCCAAAATTTGCCGGATGTTCAAGGATTGTATTTGTTTGCTACTTTTATAGGTTTTTGTATTTAAGTAGTCATATCCAAATCTAGAAGTGGTATACGCAAATTTGTGCCCATGGCAATTTTTCATAATTACATTTTTCTCATTACTTTCCGGGTCGATGTATTAACATCTTTTGTAACCCGTCCTCTAATAGCCGGATCAAGAATAACACGACGATTTAAGGAAAGTCTATTGATTAAACTCCATCCCTGTAACAAATACAATACAGTATTAGCATCCTGAATCCAACTTTTCTTCACGACTCCAAACCCCGAAGGCGCTCCTATTGAAGGCGACAAAAAAGATGAAAAAATGGAGCGCGAAAGTACGAGGGGACTGAGAATTCGCACTGATCCTTTACACGTAAAATCTATTGATCGGCATTAAAGAAATATTCGATTTTTACTCATTCTTTGATTTAATCTTTCATTAAAAGTGCTTTAATTTTTGAAAATAAAATTATATTAAAACAACAAGTCTATCAACAAATGTTGATATCTGCTTTTCTCACAATTAATATATTTTGCATACCTGAGCACCTGCTTTTATTTTTTTTCATAGGGAGTTTTATGAAATTATAGATGGTATATCGGATAAGTAGTGGTATTATTTGCAATGTCGTAACAAAAATAAGCAGACCTTTCAGTTTTCAAGTTATGTAACTTATTTTAACTGCTGAAACGTCCATTATTGGCTTCATCATCGTCTAATTACTTGGTCTATTTTTTACGATAAAAAATTCCCATGCGTGAAATGATTTTGCTAAGGTTTACCTTTCATTATAAATATGCCTTATTTTATAAAGAAAATATGATGTACGAACATTACTCATGATAAAATATTGATAGATGTTTGTTTTTCCAGACATTAATGAATGTTCTTCCAACCCCTGTCAGAGTGGCGGTTCATGTACAGATGGCGTTAATGGATATACTTGTTCATGCACACTTGGATATACTGGTGCAAACTGTCTAACTGGTAAATGTTAACTTCATAGGGAGATATATGTATATATATTCATCATAGATGGTATATCGGATAAGTATTGCTATTCCTTGCAATGTCGTAACAAAAATAAGCAGACCTTTCCAATAATGCAGTTTTCAAGTTATGTAACTTATTGTATTTGCTGAAGCGTCCATTATTGGCTTCATCGTCGTCTAATTACTTGGTCTATTTTTCAGAAGCTTTTACGATCAAAAGTTTCCATGCGTGAAATGATTTTGCTAATGTTTTCCTTTCATTCTACATGTGCCTTATTTTGTAAAGAAAATATGATTTACGAACATTACTCATGATAGAAAATTAATAGATGTTTGTTTTTCCAGACATTAATGAATGTTCTTCCAACCCCTGTCGGAGCGGCGGTTCATGTACAGATGGCGTTAATGGATAAACTTGTTCATGCAAACCTGGATATACTGGTGTAAATTGTCAAACTGGTAAATGTTAACTTGATAGGGAGATACAAATATATATGTTGAATATAGATGGTACATCGGATAAGTTGTGGAATTACTTGAAACGTCGAAACAGAAATAATCAGACCTTTCCAATAATGCAGTTTTCAAGTTGTGTAACTTATTGTAATTGCTGAAGCGTCCATTGTTGGCTTCATCGTCGTCTAATTACTTGGTCTATTTTTTACAATAAAAAGTTCCCATGCGTGAAATACTTTTGCTAAGGTTTTCCTTTCATTATAAATGTGCCTTATTTTCTAAAGAATATATGATTTACGAACATTACTCATGATGAAAAACTAATAGATGTTTGTTTTTTCCAGACATTAATGAATGTTCTTCCAACCCCTGTCAAAACCACGGTTCATGTACAGATGGCGTTATTGGATATACTTGTTCATGCAAATCTGGATATACTGGTGCAAACTGTCAAACGGGTAAATATTAACTTGAAAAGGAGATATTTATATCTACATACATTGATTATAGATCGTACATCGGATAAGTAGTGGTATTACTTGCAACGTCGTAACAAAAATAAGCAGACCTTTCCAATAATGCAGTTTTCAAGTTGTGTAACTTATTGTAATTGCTGAACCGTCCATTATTGGCTTCATCGTCGTCTACTTACTTGGTCTATTTTTCTGATTCTTTTACGATAAAAAGTTCCCATGCGTGAAATGCTTTTGCTTAGGTTTTCCTTTCATTATAAATGTGCCTTATTTTGTAAAGAATATATGATTTGCGAACATTACTCATGATAAAAAATTAATAGATGTTTGTTTTTCCAGACATTAATGAATGTTCTTCCAACCCCTGTCAAAACCACGGTTCATGTACAGATGGCGTTAATGGATATACTTGTTCATGCAAACCTGGATATACTGGTGTAAACTGTCAAACTGGTAAATGTTAACTTGATAGGGAGATACAATATATATATGTTGAATATAGATGGTACATCGGATAAGTTGTGGAATTACTTGAAACGTCGAAACAGAAATAATCAGACCTTTCCAATAATGCAGTTTTCAAGTTGTGTAACTTATTGTAATTGCTGAAGCGTCCATTGTTGGCTTCATCGTCGTCTAATTACTTGGTCTATTTTTTACAATAAAAAGTTCCCATGCGTGAAATACTTTTGCTAAGGTTTTCCTTTCATTATAAATGTGCCTTATTTTCTAAAGAATATATGATTTACGAACATTACTCATGATGAAAAACTAATAGATGTTTGTTTTTTCCAGACATTAATGAATGTTCTTCCAACCCCTGTCAAAACCACGGTTCATGTACAGATGGCGTTAATGGATATACTTGTTCATGCAAATCTGGATATACTGGTGCAAATTGTCAAACTGGTAAATATTAACTTGAAAAGGAGATATTTATATCTCCATACATTGATTATAGATCGTACATCGGATAAGTAGTGGTATTACTTGCAACGTCGTAACAAAAATAAGCAGACGTTTCCAATAATGCAGTTTTCAAGTTGTGTAACTTATTGTAATTGCTGAAGCGTCCATTACTGGCTTCATGGTCGTCTAATTACTTGGTCTATTTTCCTGATTCTTTTACGATAAAAAATTCCCATGCGTGAAATGATTTTGCTAAGGTTTACCTTTCATTATAAATATGCCTTATTTTATAAAGAAAATATGATGTACGAACATTACTCATGATAAAACATTAATAGATGTTTGTTTTTTTCCAGACATTAATGAATGTTCTTCCAACCCCTGTCAAAACCATGGTTTATGTACAGATGGCGTTAATGGATATACTTGTTCATGCACATTTGGATATACTGGTGTAAAGTGTCAAACTGGTAAATGTTAACTTCATACGGAGATACAAATATATATGTTGAATATAGATGGTACATCGGAAAAGTTGTGGTATTACTTGAAACGTCGAAACAGAAATAAGCAGACCTTTCCAATAATGCAGTTTTCAAGTTATGCAACTTATTGTAATTGCTGAACCGTCCATTATTGGCTTTATGGTCGTCTACTTACTTGGTATATTTTCCTGATTCTTTTACGATAAATAGTTCCCATGCGTGAAATACTTTTGCTAAGGTTTTCCTTTCATTATAAATGTTCCTTATTTTGTAAAGAAAATATGATTTGCGAACACTACTCATGATAAAAAAATTAATAGATGTTTGTTTTTCTAGACATTAATGAATGTTCTTCCAACCCCTGTCGGAGCGGCAGTTCATGTACAGATGGCGTTAATGGATATACTTGTTCATGCAAATCTGGATATACTGGTGCAAACTGTCAAACTGGTAAATATTAACTTGATAGGGGGATATATATATATCTACATACATTGATTATAGATGGTATATTGGAGAAGTAGTGGTATTACTTGCAACGTCGTAACAAAAATAAGAAGACCTTTCCAATAATGCAGTTTTCAAGTTGTGTAACTTATTGTAATTGCTGAAGCGTCCATTATTGGCTTCATCGTCGTCTAATTACTTGGTCTATTTTTCAGAAACTTTTACGATAAAAAGTTTCCATGCGTGAAATGATTTTGCTAAGGTTTTCCTTTTATTATAAATGTGCTTTACTTTGTAAAGAAAATATGATGTACGAACACTACTCGTGATAAAAAATTAATAGCTGTTTGTTTTTCCAGATATTAATGAATGCTCTCCCAACCCCTGTCAGAGCGGCGGTTCATGTACAGATGGCGTTAATGGATATAATTGTTCATGCAAACCTGGATATACTGGTGTAACCTGTCAAACTGGTAAATGTTAACTTCATAAGGAGATATATGTATATATATATTCATTACAGATAGTATATCGGATAAGTAGTGGTATTACTTGCAATGTTGTAACAGAACTAAACAGACCTTTCCAACAATGCAGTTTTCAGGTTGTGTAACTAATTTTAATTGCTGAACCGTCCATTATTAACTTCATCGTCGTCTAATTACTTGGTCTATTTTTCAGAATGTTCTACGATAAAATGTGCCCATGCGTGAAATGATTTTGCTAAGGTTTTCCTTTCATTATAGATATGCCTTATTTGGTAAAGAAAATATGATTTACGAATATTACTCGTGATGAGAAATTAAAAGCTGTTTGTTTTTCCAGACATTAATGAATGTTCTTCCAACCCCTGTCAAAACCACGGTTCGTGTACAGATGGCGTTAATGGATATACTTGTTCATGCACACCTGGATATACTGATGTAAATTGTCAAACTGGTAAATGTTAATTTGATAGGGAGAAACAAATATATATTTTGAGTATAGATGGTATAAGTAGTGGTATTATTTAAAACGTCGAAACAGAAATAAGCAGACCTTTCCAATAATGCAGTTTTCAAGTTGTGTAACTTATTGTAATTGCTGAAGCGTCCATTATTGGCTTCATCATCGACTAATTACTTGGTCTATTTTTTACGATAAAAAGTTTCCATGCGTGAAATGATTTTGCTAAGGTTTTCCTTTCATTATACATGTGCCTTATTTTGTAAAGAAAATATGATTTACGAACATTACTCATGATAAAAAAATTGATAGATGTTGTTTTTCCAGACATTAATGAATGTTCTTCCAACCCCTGTCAGAACGGCGGTTCATGTACAGATGGCGTTAATAGATATAATTGTTCATGCATATCTGGATATACTGGTGTAAATTGTCAAACTGGTAAATGTTAACTTCATACGGAGATACAAATATATATGTTGATAATAGATGGTACATCGGAAAAGTTGTGTTATTACTTCCAACGTCGTAACAAAAATAAGCAGATCTTTCCAATAATGCAGTTTTCAAGTTGTGTAACTTATTGTAATTGCTGAAGCGTCCATTATTGGCTTCATCGTCGTCTAATTACTTGGTCTATTTTTCACAAACTTTTACGATAAAAAGTTCCCATGCGTGAAATACTTTTGCTAAGGTTTTCCTTTCATTATAAATGTTCCTTATTTTGTAAAGAAAATATGATTTGCGAACACTACTCATGATAAAAAAATTAATAGATGTTTGTTTTTCCAGACATTAATGAATGTTCTTCCAACCCTTGTCGGAGCGGCGGTTCATGTACAGATGGCGTTAATGGATATACTTGTTCATGCAAACCTGGATATACTGATGTAAATTGTCAAACTGGTAAATGTTAACTTCATACGGAGATACAAATATATATGTTGAATATAGATGGTACATCGGATAAGTTGTGGAATTACTTGAAACGTCGAAACAAAACTAAGCAGACCTTTCCAATAATGCAGTTTTCAAGTTTTGCAACTTATTGTAATTGCTGAAGCGTCCATTATTGGCTTCATCATCGACTAATTACTTGGTCTATTTTTTACGATAAAAAGTTCCCATGCGTGAAATGATTTTGCTAAGGTTTTCCTTTCATTATAAATGTGCCTTATTTTATAAAGAAAATATGATGTACGAACATTACTCATGATAAAAAAATAATAGCTGTTTGTTTTTCCAGACATTAATGAATGTTCTTCCAACCCCTGTCAGAGCGGCGGTTCATGTACAGATGGCGTTAATGGATATAATTGTTCATGCAAACCTGGATATACTGGTGTAAACTGTCAAACTGGTAAATATTAACTTGATAGGGAGATATATATATATATATATATATATATATATATATATATATATATATATATATATATATATATATATATATATATATATATATATATATATATATATATATATATATATATCTATATATATTCAATACAGATAGTATATCGGATAAGTAGTGGTAATACTTGTCATGTTCTAACAAAACTAAACAGACCTTTCCAACAATGCAGTTTTCAGGTTATGTAACTAATTTTAATTGCTGAAGCTTCCGTTATTAGCTTCATTGTCGTCTAATTACTTGGTCTATTTTTCATAATGTTCTACGATAAAATGTGCACATGCGTGAAATGATTTTGCTAAGGTCTTCCTTTCATTATACATGTGTCTTATTTTGTAAAGAAAATATGATTTACGAACATTACTCGTGATGAGAAATTAATAGCTGTTTGTTTTTCCAGACATTAATGAATGTTCTTCCAACCCCTGTCAAAACCACGGTTCGTGTACAGATGGCGTTAATGGATATACTTGTTTATGCACACCTGGATATACTGATGTAAATTGTCAAACTGGTAAATGTTAACTTCATACGGAGATACAAATATATATGTTGAGTATAGATGGTATATCGGATAAGCAGTGGTATTACTTGCAACGTCGTAACAAAAATAAGCAGACCTTTCAAATAATGCAGTTTTTAAGTTTTGTAACTTATTGTAATTGCTGAAGCGTCCATTATTGGCTTCATCATCGACTAATTACTTGGTCTATTTTTTACGATAAAAAGTTCCCATGCGTGAAATGCTTTTGCTAAGGTTTTCCTTTCATTATAAATGTGCCTTATTTTCTAAAGAATATATATTTTACGGACATTACTCATGATGAAAAACTAATAGCTGTTTGTTTTTTCTAGACATTAATGAATGTTCTTCCAACCCCTGTCAAAACCACGGTTCATGTACAGATGGCGTTAATGGATATACTTGTTCATGCAAATCTGGATATACTGGTGCAAACTGTCTAACTGGTAAATATTAACTTGATAGGGAGATATTTATATCTACATACATTGATTATAGATCGTACATCGGATAAGTAGTGGTATTACTAGCAACGTCGTAACAAAAATAAGCAGACGTTTCCAATAATGCAGTTTTCAAGTTGTGTAACTTATTGTAATTGCTGAAGCGTCCATTACTGGCTTCATGGTCGTCTAATTACTTGGTCTATTTTCCTGATTCTTTTACGATAAAAAGTTCCCATGCGTGAAATACATTTGCTTAGGTTTTCCTTTCATTATTAATGTGCCTTATTTTGTAAAGAATATATGATTTGCGAACATTACTCATGATAAAAAATTAATAGATGTTTGTTTTTCCAGACATTAATGAATGTTCTTCCAACCCCTGTCAAAACCACGGTTCATGTACAGATGGCGTTAATGGATATACTTGTTCATGCAAACCTGGATATACTGATGTAAATTGTCAAACTGGTAAATGTTAACTTCATACGGAGATACAAATATATATGTTGAGTATAGATGGTATATCGGATAAGCAGTGGTATTACTTGCAACGTCGTAACAAAAATAAGCAGACCTTTCCAATAATGCAGTTTTCAAGTTTTGTAACTTATTGTAATTGCTGAAGCGTCCATTATTGGCTTCATCATCGTCTAATTACTTGGTCTATTTTTTACGATAAAAAGTTCCCATGCGTGAAATGATTTTGCTAAGGTTTTCCTTTCATTATAAATGTGCCTTATTTTATAAAGAAAATATGATGTACGAACATTACTCATGATAAAAAAATAATAGCTGTTTGTTTTTCCAGACATTAATGAATGTTCTTCCAACCCCTGTCAGAGCGGTGGTTCATGTACAGATGGCGTTAATGGATATAATTGTTCATCCAAACCTGGATATACTGGTGTAAACTGTAAAACTGGTAATATTAACTTGATAGGGAGATATATATATATATATATATATTCATTACAGATAGTATATCGGATAAGTAGTGGTAATACTTGTCATGGTCTAACAAAATTAATAGACCTTTCAAACAATGCAGTTTTCAGGTTATGTAACTAATTTTAATTGCTGAAGCTTCCATTATTAGCTTCATTGTCGTCTAATTACTTGGTCTATTTTTCATAATGTTCTACGATAAAATGTGCACATGCGTGAAATGATTTTGCTAAGGTCTTCCTTTCATTATACATGTGCCTTATTTTGTAAAGAAAATATGATTTACGAACATTACTCGTGATGAGAAATTAATAGCTGTTTGTTTTTCCAGACATTAATGAATGTTCTTCCAACCCCTGTCAAAACCACGGTTCGTGTACAGATGGCGTTAATGGATATACTTGTTCATGCACACCTGGATATACTGATGTAAATTGTCAAACTGGTAAATGTTAATTTGATAGGGAGATACAAATATATATGTTGAGTATAGGTGGTATAAGTAGTGGTATTACTTGAAACGCCGAAACAGAAATAATCAGACCTTCCCAATAATGCAGTTTTCATGTTTTGTAACTTATTGTAATTGCTGAAGCGTCCATTATTGGCTTCATCATCGTCTAATTACTTGGTCTATTTTTTACGATAAAAAGTTTCCATGCGTGAAATGATTTTGCTAAGGTTTTCCTTTCATTATAAATGTGCCTTATTTTATAAAGAAAATATGATGTACGAACATTACTCATGATAAAAAAATAATAGCTGTTTGTTTTTCCAGACATTAACGAATGTTCTTCCAACCCCTGTCAGAGCGGCGGTTCATGTACAGATGGCGTTAATGGATATACTTGTTCATGTACACCTGGATATATTGATGTAAATTGTCAAACTGGTAAATGTTAACTTCATACGGAGATACAAATATATATGTTGATAATAGATGGTACATCGGAAAAGTTGTGTTATTACTTCCAACGTCGTAACAAAAATAAGCAGACCTTTCCAATAATGCAGTTTTCAAGTTGTGTAACTTATTGTAATTGCTGAAGCGTCCATTATTGGCTTCATCGTCGTCTAATTACTTGGTCTATTTTTCACAAACTTTTACGATAAAAAGTTCCCATGCGTGAAATACTTTTGCTAAGGTTTTCCTTTCATTATAAATGTTCCTTATTTTGTAAAGAAAATATGATTTGCGAACACTACTCATGATAAAAAAATTAATAGATGTTTGTTTTTCTAGACATTAATGAATGTTCTTCCAACCCCTGTCGGAGCGGCGGCTCATGTACAGATGGCGTTAATGGATATACTTGTTCATGTACACCTGGATATACTGATGTAAATTGTCAAACTGGTAAATGTTAACTTCATACGGAGATACAAATATATATGTTGAGTATAGATGGTATATCGGATAAGCAGTGATATTACTTGCAACGTCGTAACAAAATTAAGCAGACCTTCCCAATAATGCAGTTTTTAAGTTATGTAACTTATTGTAATTGCTGAAGCGTCCATTATTGGCTTCATCATCGTCTAATTACTTGGTCTATTTTTTACAATAAAAAGTTCCCATGCGTGAAATGCTTTTGCTAAGGTTTTCCTTTCATTATAAATGTGCCTTATTTTCTAAAGAATATATATTTTACGAACATTATTCATGATGAAAAACTAATAGCTGTTTGTTTTTTCTAGACATTAATGAATGTTCTTCCAACCCCTGTCAGAACGGCGGTTCATGTACAGATGGCGTTAATAGATATAATTGTTCATGCATATCTGGATATACTGGTGCAAAGTGTCAAACTGGTAAATATTAACTTGATAGGGGATATATATATCTACATACATTGATTATAGATGGTATATTGGAGAAGTAGTGGTATTACTTGCAACGTCGTAACAAAAATAAGAAGACCTTTCCAATAATGCAGTTTTCAAGTTGTGTAACTTATTGTAATTGCTGAAGCGTCCATTACTGGCTTCATGGTCGTCTAATTACTTGGTCTATTTTCCTGATTCTTTTACGATAAAAAGTTCCCATGCGTGAAATACATTTGCTTAGGTTTTCCTTTCATTATTAATGTGCCTTATTTTGTAAAGAATATATGATTTGCGAACATTACTCATGATAAAAAATTAATAGATGTTTGTTTTTCCAGACATTAATGAATGTTCTTCCAACCCCTGTCAAAACCACGGTTCATGTACAGATGGCGTTAATGGATATACTTGTTCATGCAAACCTGGATATACTGATGTAAATTGTCAAACTGGTAAATGTTAACTTCATACGGAGATACAAATATATATGTTGAGTATAGATGGTATATCGGATAAGCAGTGGTATTACTTGCAACGTCGTAACAAAAATAAGCAGACCTTTCAAATAATGCAGTTTTTAAGTTATGTAACTTATTGTAATTGCTGAAGCGTCCATTATTGGCTTCATCATCGACTAATTACTTGGTCTATTTTTTACGATAAAAAGTTCCCATGCGTGAAATGATTTTGCTAAGGTTTTCCTCTCATTATAAATGTGCCTTATTTTATAAAGAAAATATGATGTACGAACATTACTCATGATAAAAAAATAATAGCTGTTTGTTTTTCCAGACATTAATGAATGTTCTTCAAACCCCTGTCAGAGCGGCGGTTCATGTACAGATGGCGTTAATGGATATAATTGTTCATGCAAACCTGGATATACTGGTGTAAACTGTAAAACTGGTAAATATTAACTTGATAGGGAGATATATATATATATATATATATATCTATATATATATATATATATATATATATATATATATATATATATATATATATATATATATCTACATACATTGATTATAGATGGTATATCGGATAAGTAGTGCTATTACTGGCAATGTCGTAACAAAAATAAACAGAACTCTCCAACAATGTAGTTTTTAAGTTGTGTAACTTATAGTAATTGCTGAACCGTCCTTTATTGACTTCCTCGTCGTCTACTTACTTGGTCTATTTTTCACAAACTTTTACGACAAAAAGTTCCCATGCCTGAAATGCTTTTGCTAAGGTTTTCTTTTCATTATAAATATGCCTTATTTTGTAAAGAATATATGATTTACGAACACTACTCGTGGTGAAAAATTAATAAATGTTTGTTTTTCCAGACATTAATGAATGTTCTCCCAACCCCTGTCAAAACCACGGTTCATGTACAGATGGTGTTAATGGATATACTTGTTCATGCAAACCTGGATATACTGGTGTAAACTGTCAAACTGGTAAATGTTAATTTGATAGGGAGATAAAAATATATATGTTGAGTATAGATGGTGTAAGTAGTGGTATTTTTTGAAACGTCGAAACAGAAATAAGTTTTGTAACTTATTGTAATTGCTGAAGCGTCCATTATTGGCTTCATCATCGTTTACTTACTTGGTCTATTTTTTACGATAAGAAGTTTCCATGCTTGAAATGATTTTGCTAAGGTTTTCCTTTCATTATAAATGTGCCTTATTTTATAAAGAAAATATGATGTACGAACATTACTCACGATAAAAAATTAATATATATATTTGTTTTTCCAGACATTAATGAATGTTCTTCCAACCCCTGTCAGAGCGGCGGTTCATGTACAGATGGCGTTAATGGATATACTTGTTCATGCAAACCTGGATATACTGGTGTAAACTGTCAAACTGGTAAATATTAACTTGATAGGGAGATATATATATATATCTACATACATTGATTATAGATGGTATATCGGATAAGTAGTGCTATTACTGGCAATGTCGTAACAAAAATAAACAGACCTCTCCAATAATGTAGTTTTTAAGTTGTGTAACTTATTGTAATTGCTGAACCGTCCATTATTGGCTTCCTCGTCGTCTACTTACTTGGTCTATTTTTCAGAATGTTCTACGATAAAATGTGCTCATGCGTGAAATGATTTTGCTGAGGTCTTCCTTTCATTATAAATGTGCCTTATTTTGTGCAGAAAATAAGATTTACTAACATTACTCATGATAAAAAATTAATAGCTGTTTGTTTTTCCAGACATTAATGAATGTTCCTCCAACCCCTGTCAGAACCACGGTTCATGTACAGATGGCGTTAATGGATATAATTGTTTATGCAAATCTGGATATACTGGTGCAGACTGTCAAACTGGTAAATGTTAACTTGATTGGGAGATGTGGATATATATTACATATGGTGTAACAGTCATCATCTGCATGTGCATTATATAAGTTAAGAACTTTTACTCAATCAGGACGTTATATATGGACCTGTTAGATTATATTGATCTCAGACTTCGTCTCCGGTCAATATAATCTGAATAGTTCCATATATAACGTATTGACTTCTTTAAGAGTCAGTGTTTGATAAATTGTCATAAGGTAATATTTCATTGACAACATGATGCAATATGCATTGATGCTGTCAATGGTTACTACTGTGCATCTTTCATGTGATGTTCTAATCTACTAACTGACATCAATCCTTATTGAAAACAGTATCCATTCTAAAATTTCTTTGTTTCTTATAAATGGTATACCCGACCAGGAGTGGTTGTATTGAAATACTTTCAATGTCGAAACAAAATGAACAGACTTTTTAAAATAAATGAAATTTTCAAGTTTCCTCATTTTAGTCATTTCCGTCTTTCTATCATGGTCAAATTATTTGGTCTATTTTTCTTATCATACAAATGACCATACTGCACATTGGATCATGTGATAATGCATTTTACGAATGAACGTGGTCACATGAAAACTAATTTTGTGACCCAATTCAAGGGTATGGATGTGCCCGGGGACTGTGTTAACATTACGATGCTTTATATTGTCCTTGTGAGACCCAAAATGATAGCCTAGGATGTTCAGAAATCCCTCAGTTAGTCGTGTATTACCATTCAACATTTGAGTGCAAACCGGTATTGAGTATATATGTTAGCACGAGTAAAGGAATAGTTATCTGATGGTCAGGTCATTCATGTTGTGCATCTGATTAGACAGTCAAATTCTCTGCTCGAAGTCATTTATGGTTGATTTCCACAAGGACAGTCAAAATTCTCTGCTTGAAGTAACGCCGTCTTAGATTTATAAAAAACGAAATTAAGGTTGTAATGGATATACGGAAAGTTCTATCTTTTCCAACTTTATTGTTATAGTGATGTTTAATTATTAGAAAAAAAACAGCTCCTTTCTGTGAAATGGTTCTGCATATTTTTTTTATTAATACATGTGCCTTTTTTATTTGAGATAAAAATAGGATTAAGATCATAACTCTATTGTGGACAAGTTGATTTTTTATTAGTTTAATAATTATATTTTCCATTATATTTCATTTCTTTCAATTTCATATGTTCTCTACAGTGGTCTGGGTTACTATACGCTTCGTTGCATTTTGCATTTACTTCACATTGTGCCTAAAATCTGCTCACTGATTGTTACTGGTTAAATTATACTTAGGGGTTGGATGTTCTAATTTTTCAACTCGTGAGTAGTATTTTATTTTGGTAAAAATACTCAGAGTTTTGTACAGTATTTCAATGTGGAATTAGAAGGCCAGGATGTACATATTTGAAAGCAGTATAGCCAGCAGAAAATGTATTTATGATGTTCATTTTTCCATAAACTTTTCATTTTTCGTGCTGACACTTTGCTAGTTAGAGCTTTTAGCAAGTTTCATTTTAAATTTTTTTATTATTTTGATTTTGAATATCATTGAGTCAGTTTAATTGATTTGATGCTAAGATACCTTGTTATAGTGAGTACTTATAACGAACTTTAATGGTCATTTTGTGTAGTATTATAGTTAACTGTGGGTATTACATTTAACTGCTTGATCGTTGAGTTGTGCTCTATTGATATGTTTAATCTGTTTTGAACATGCAAATGCAATCTGATCTGTTATTTGTTTGAATACTTGCAATAATGTTCTATAATTTGCATAAATTTGATAATTAAATTGTTTCGTATGCGTATTTATATGTCTCTTTGTTTATTTTGTAGATCTTTTCAATGTCTTCTGAATCTGAATTAAAAGTAATTCCATATTCATGTTTTCTTTGGGCCATTAATTGCTATCGAGCCCCACTTGGTCACACTATCATAAATTTTTGACAGCTGTTTTTGTCACAAGCTATATATTTTGTACAGTTAACACCTGTTTTTCGTTTTCGTTTTTCCAGACATTAATGAATGCTCATCCAACCCCTGTCAGAACCATGGTTCATGTACAGATAGTGTCAATGGATATAGTTGTTCGTGCAAACTTGGATATGCTGGTGCAAACTGTCAAGTTGGTAATGAAGTATTCTTTCCCTAGCTTTAAATATTTATCTAATTTAGTTATCGCTATATTATTGAATTTTTAAAACTTCTTTATGCTTCTCACACTGCATTTATTATAATCCTTTCTTATTTTGTTTGATTTTCTCTTTTTTTCACAAAATGTCTAGTTAGTTTATATTACATTTAGATGTATATTTCTCCTGGTTCAGTCTGATGCAGTCATTGCAGTATGAATCGTCCGTCTGATTATTGGATATGAAATCCTTCCGGAACATTGCGATTTTATAAATCAACATTCCATGTCATGTATATTTTGTATGATATTATTGACGACTGGCTCTCTTCACAATAACTATAAGGACCTTTCCCTTTTTAAATCGTGTTTATTTTAGTTTGCTGTGAACCATGTTGATTGTTACAAGTGTACATTTTAAGAGTTTTGTCTGTATAAGGATATAATATTGGTAAACAAGGCAAGCATTAATGCTAGATCGGTTAATGACTAAAGCATGGGTATAGACATTGTCTTTCTCTGTTTACAAAAACTGACACTTGTTATAATGCTGATTGTGGTATTTTAACATACACCGATCAGTGGATAATCAGAAAATATTTACTCACTTTTGAAACGAAGACACAAGCAACTATTTAGAAAAACAAAGTTTAATAGAATTATTTTGATATTTTTTTTTAAATTACCAAATAATTAGTCAAATTGATATATATTTATTTCAGTTAGTTTTAAACTCGCAATCGCATTTTTATTAATCAGAAATTGGAATGGTTATTATAAATTCAAATTTGTTTCGTTTATGACGTACAATCGCATTTTTATTAATCAGAAATTAGAATAGTTCATATAAATAAAATTTGTTTTGTTTATGCCGTACAACGTGCAGGTTTCAATGTTTTATTTGCTATTCAGCTACTAAAAATATACTTTAAGGGCACTCCAGTACAACCTCCTTTACAGAGCCAACTACTAAGACTAATTTTAAAATAATAAAATCCTGCAAGTTTAGTATCGATACCTGTGGTTTCACGACGTCACTAAAAAATGGGTCATTACAGTGGTCACGATACACAGAAGGAAACGGTAAGTTCTCTGTATTGAGATACTGCATTGAAGGTTATGTTATGTTGTAAATATCTAAACACGCACTACAACTAATTAATGAGATTAAATTGTAACTTATTCTGTGTTTTACGTAAAAAGCTTAAGTTCTTACTTTGTACAGTATTATTCCAGCCAGGGTAATCGTGGTAGTCAAGTTGGTCACTTTTTCTTTACAACATATGTTTTGGTTTGGTTTGGTTTTGTAAAAATTATTATTACTATCTTGGCGCAACCATCGTCCATTTTTTTTAATTATTACGCTCAAATATATCAGACAGGTGTGATATTTTTTTTTAATTCAGAAGCAGTTACAGTCCATATAACTAGTCTTAGTTTGTCATTCGGTTGTTACACTTATATAGATTGAATGTTAATTAGTACTGCTTTGCAAGAGTTGTCGTTCTTGATTTTGTTGACTTTAAAGCGATCGTCTCAAAAGTACAAATATGTAAGTAGACAGGATTATAGTTACGAACAAATTTGGCATATGTAAACCAAAAAACATCGATTGTTCGATTGATTTTATGCATCTAGTATCACCTCTAATTTGCAGTGTATGAATTTTACATGGATTGATACTTAATGTAGTTTCAGGTTTTCGTGAACACGACATGTTTGTAAGACATGCGTAGGACGCTTTGTACCGACTTTGGAAATATTTCTCCCTGGTTGTACACATAGGTGGGATAACTTAATTGGTAAAATGGTACAGGTGTTCATAAATTCTGACAATGAAAAACCGACACCCATTCGTATACATGTAATGCATTTATGTAACCCATTCATATATATGCATGGTGTTTATCAGTGTCTACCTATCACAGCAGGATGCTGATAAAAACATTTGACATTGTATCTTAAGATATTATCATGTCCAAGCTGATTGGGTCCCTTCCTGCTTATCAGTCAAGTAATAATCTTTATTTACTTTGATGATTTAAGGAAGATTCAATTGATGTCAAATCAATTACCATGTCTATATATATAGGCTATCATTTATAAATTTTAACCCCAATCACATATACTGCAACTAAATTCCTACCCTTTTCATATATTACTAATCATAAAATGTAGACCGATATGGGCCGCATATCTGTACCTACCCTTTGTACTTACGTTACCAAAACCCCCCAACCCGTGTGGTTGTAACGCTTCAACTGTGGAGTATGCTAGTTATGGAACATGAGTTGCGTTTCTAATGGCAATTGCAGGATTATGCATAGACAGAAAGAGCGAATAAAAGTTTAACATAAATCGATAATGTTACAGTAATGATCTTACAGGATCAAAATACCTTATGTCAGCGGTCTATCACTAGAACTTCGCTACTATTTTTGAACACTACACAAAAATATAGTCCAAAGGTAATTCCTTTATATCATTCAATACCTCTTTTATAACAAGTAAATATGCAGCTTGCAATTTATCTCCTCTGTTATGTATGCAGATAAAATTAAGATCTAGTTATCATATCAACTCAAGATTTGAGGGACTCCTTTTTGGCCTTGAAATATATTTAGTAATGAATTTACATTTAGGGAATTTATTTCTTGCAGAAATGTGTCTGGAAGGATAAAATGTGTTTAATATTTTCATTTTTACACACTTATAAGACAAAGTATTCATCCTATCATTGATATTTTAACATTTATAAACAGGAAATGAAAAGCAGTATTTTAACCAAGTAAACTTGGCGGGAAAATTCAAATTGATTTAAGTGTCTAGATTTTGAAATCATACCGTAAATCATTCGGTATTGCCTTTTTGCGAATTTGGGTTTTTTTGTTTTTTTTTGTTTTTTTTTTGTTTTTTTTTGTTTTTTTTTGGTTTTTTGCTTGGCACAAAGTCATTGTGCAAAATTATTACTGCCTAAGTTCCATATAAGAATACAAAATAATATTTGCTTTGCGTAATCTTGGACTGTCACCTGTAGGTTGGGCAATCGATTTTTCGGTATTCCTCGTTGCTGGCATGCAATCTTGAATAGGTTGAAGAGTCGGGCGTATGTCTGTTCTCTCTTCAAAGGAAGAAGGGAGAATACAAGTGGGTAAATCTGTCAACTGTAGAATATTTAACTGGGTAAACTGGTTTGATGAAGTCTATAAGATTCGGTCTACATAAATGATGTCTGCAGAAACAAGTTTGGCAAGGTTCCGTGTGGTAGAAAGTATAAGTATTTTCTTATATTGCCATTGTCAACTATAAGAAATTTTTCAATTGCAAATATATGTGTCCATCTGCCGTCTAAATGTCTGCACGGGTGGTAGTCTTGGTGTTTCTTTATTTCGTGGTCAGACATATAGGATTTGAAGAATGAAGTTAGTTTTGTTATTATATATTGGTTGTCTAGGTTGATAAACAGAGTTTGGCTCTTTCTTCTGTATTTAGCAGATATCGATAAGGTTTCCTCGGTGTATCTCTAAATTGATTATTGTTTCGGTCTTAAAGTTTGTTCTAGCTATGTTCAGTACATTTTGGTGTTGAAACCCAAATAAGATGAGTATATTTGCTGTTGCTGTACAAAAGGAACAAAAAATGTCTTTATTTCTTGTCTTAATTCTGAATCTGCCAAACTTACTGAAAAATAGTGAATTGTTATAATGAAACAAAATATCTTATAATTTACAATAATCAGTATTGCAAGTTATGTTTTAATAACTATTCCATTTTAAATATGAAATCAAATGTATTTACCTAAAAAGAGAGCGAAATATATTTTAAAATGTTATAAAACAATATTTGCAGAAAGAGAAAAAAAATATGTAATAAAAAAATATTACAAAAAGATTAAGATTTTGTTTCTTTTATCAATGATACTAATTGAAATATTTCATCCAATATTTTATATTGGAAAAGCTAATGTACATGTATATTTTAAATATTCATCCCTTTTGTGGGCCCCATAATCCCTAATATTTATTGTTTTAGTTAATTATTGAGTACAAGTCCATATAAAATGCAGACACTGTCCATAATAAAGTGATTCATGGTGAAGACAAATCCACCGAACAAACAATGCTTTTTCAATCTACATATGCTATATTTTTTCTTAACAGTTTTTCATTCATATCTATACTTCTGAGAAAATCATACTTTTATCTCCAACTAAATCAACTAATTCGAACAAAATCAAGAACGATAACTAACAAATTGTTAATTTCATGTACAATCTATACATCATTTAATTCCAAAAGCGCAACATTCAATTGAAAAACGGAGACTTGTTATGTGGTCTGTAACTGATTCTGAATAGGAAATAAAAGTAAAGTTGGGTTTTTTTTAACATGCATAAGTCACCTCCTGTCTGGTTTTTATAAAGACTGCTACTTAAATTTTGGAGAAACGTAAACTTAATACTTATGTTGTCTTCTCTTCCAGACAGTTTCATGCTTTTGAATTTCTCAAGCATTGAGGAGATGAATAGCTCCGACTTACACAGCCCAGAAATATTGTCTGATGATCCAATAAATGTAGAACTTTCTTATCTACTTTTTAACGAGACTAGTTCATTCGAAGTTTGCTACAAGACGGGAAACACTGTTATACCTTTACTATTGATAAATACAACTAATGGGAAAGTCGGCAAATGGTCTTCCTTTACAATTCCTATTCCAAATTCTGGTAGTTCGAGAACTGTTCAGGTATTTATAGCTTGAATTTTCTTTTTATTCAGTGCGTTTACAACCGCATTAAGAAAAGGGAGAAATGTTTAAAAGATTGCTTTCTCCACAAACCTTATCACACATTCGTATGTGTAAAATCTTTAAACCATATTTGTTAAAGATTAAGTATTAGTAAGCTTATTTTTTACATTGTGAAAAATGTTAACACAATATTATATTACATATATACCACGAATTCCTGTAGTTAGAAAACCGACGCGTTTATTTTGTCAGGTTCGGTAGAATGATTAAGGAAATGACAAAAATATTCCCTCAAATCAAGATGATCGATGAGCCAATGATAGTGATACTTTAAAACTAAATATTTATATAACCATAATAAAACTCCACCTGGAAGATGTCTATTATTTAAAAAAATGTGTTCATTTCTTGATTTAAGATAATCTTTCGTGGTCATTCATCAGGATTAATTGGGCTTGATGATATCAAGATTGGAGTAATACAAAACGGCAGCGAATCAGCTACTGAGTCTTCATTTGTAATAGAGTCTACGGGTTCTCTTTCAACAAAAAGTTCTCCCACAAGTACTAACATACTTATCCATTCTACAACGACAAAAGAGGCATCTAATAATCATCCAACAAGAACATTGGGGGATAGAGAGATAGCAATAATTTCATGGACAGTCGCTATCATTCTTTCTGTGATAATTATCATTACCGGACTTGTCAAAATCGTACGGAAGCGAAAGCAACACGTGCACAGCGACGTGAACAACCCCTTTTTATACAAGACTGAAATTGAATTGAAATTCCATCCTTTAAACAGTCGCTATTTTCATGGGGATCAACTTAATAGTTTGAGTTTTATGCAAGGGGATAATTCGAATGTAAATGGAGATAAATATGACAGTTTATACAACGATGAGGATATCGGTTTACCATCAACATTGAAAATCCAAAGTTACCCAGAGCAGCAGGAGAGAAAATACCACTTTGATAGATCGAATCAATTACAAAATCAGGCATGTGAGCAGATCATTCAAACAAAAGATATACCAGTGAAAATTCATCAAGAACAACTTGATTCTGCAGACATTGGGCTTGATCACCATTTAAACAAACGGTATCATTATCGTTCAAAAGAACTGCAAAATATGGCAATAAAAGTTAATGTAAAAACATCTACGTATGCCTAAAACGGGCTTCAAGTGACAAAAATCGCAATATACTAGTCAAAACCTGTTGAAAATGAACTGTGACAACATGATATTATTTAATATCTTAAATAACGCAATTTGAGAAACATTATATTTGAAACATATTGTATAGAGTATTCATTCACAAACAAAAAAGAAATGATTACTTTAAATTATATCAACAACATTTCCAATTAACAATTTTTCAAATATCAAAAATAAACTTTATTAGAAAAATGATGAATTGTTAACATTATTAGCGTAAAGAATTTTAGAAGTTGAGTTGTGAATTTTACGTTACTCATTTTCACTTGAACTATGTCAATAATTTATTATATTTTGACACGAAGTTCACGAGAAGTTCATAAAAATCGAACCTTCACGTGAATTTTATACGAAACTTAGTCAGGAAAATCTTGTGAAGTGAATTCCATGTGAAAATCACATGAATTTCTTATTTAGTTCGATGTACATAAATTTCGCGATAACAACGTTACTTTGCCTACCAACAGTTTGGTGATGATAATGTTTACTATTGGTATAAATGTAATTAGATATCAAATTGAAAATAAGTTATTTTGTTTTCATTAATGAATCGGTTAGAAATGTTCCACCTTTTTGAAACATAAGCCACACATGAAATGTTAAAAATACCCCAAAAAACGATTACCTAAAAAAAGGACTACCCGCTGCGAAATTTCAAGGAACTATTGTTTAACTTTTAGTAAAAATGCTGATATTGTATAATCAAACTGTGGCAATATTAAGGAAGATGTAATCTAATAATTAGGCATGAGGTATTTGTTCTTGTAGCATATTTTTATAGTTGTAGCCATCAGTTACGCGGTAGATATTACGAATATAAAAGACCTATACTTATGGTGGCAAAATATTTTGTGACTGAAGGTATGTAAAGTAGACTATAATATATTTTCCAAACGAACAAGAAGTACTAAAATTTGGTAGACAAACACATAAAATTTGTAAATAGAGGTATTTTTATTAGATGTTTGTGTGTTTGTTGGGGTTTAACGTCCGAGCAGCAATATTTCAGCTATATTCAGACGATGAACATGAAATTGATGATAAAATGAACATGAAATGATGATGAAATGAAAAAGGGATGGGACACAAGGACATTGGGGTCGACAAATTTTGATTGCCACTGGAAATAGGGAGAGGTGGGTAGGGTCGGGCAATTTAGCCTCCTGTGGCGGAGCCCTATGGTTCCTACTCCGGGAGAATACCACAGTAGGGTTCTTTAACGTGCGAGGAACGTGGCATATTTTCCAACACGGTGCACCACTATGGTTTGCGGTCAGGTTTTCCGTATTATAGCTTGACAACCCCAGCATGTAACACGCCAGGTGTACCCCATTCCACCATCTGGGGCACACAACCCAGTTACTCTGTTGGTAGAGCGCCCTAGCCCACGGATAGCCCTCTGAGCACTATTTAGTCGCCTTTTAGGACAAGCTTAGCGCTGCTGCCGGTTTATTCTTTTAACACCCGGACCTGCACGGGGCGGTATTTTTATTAGAACAACTTACCAAACTTACGCTATCTTTAAATAACCCAATATGAACAAAAAATTAACATGCTTTTGGTACTGCATGACGAAAAAGATATCAACCATTTAATGTGTACTATCAATAAACCTACCGCAGTCCTACCACAACACTTGTTACTCCCGTAATGGTATTAATTTAATGTGGATCCAGAAACATTCGAAAGATTTTTTGGAGACAATCAGTTCGAGATTATTATCTGAATATAATAGCATTAAAATCTATGATTTTTCAATACTGTATACTTCTATTCCCCATACTCAGTTAAAATCCCGACTCACAAACATTATACATGATTGTTTTTCCGAAAAAGATGGTACACTTAGATACAAATATATAGTTCTTGGTAGAGATTCTCATACTTTGTGAGAAATAATTCCAAATTATCTTCCAAATATACAGAGGACGATGTTTACAAAATGCTGGAATTTTTAATCGACAATATATTTGTCCAGTGTGGAATTCCAATGGGAACAAATTGTGCTCATTTACTTGCGGACCTGTTCCTTCACTCTTATGAGGCTGACTTTATAGCTGATTTGATCAGAAAGAAAGAATATCGTGTGGTTAGATCCTTTAATCTCAATATCCGCTATATAGATGAAGTATTATCTTTAAACAATCCTAATTTCGGGGATTTGATACCTCGCATCTACACCCAAGGAACTTCGGATAAAAGATACTATAGACACTGTGAAGTCAGCCTCATATCTTGACTTACACTTAGAAATGGATGGTAAAGGAAAACTATTGACCAAACTTTACGACAAACGTGATACCTTTTCATTTAAAATTGTCAAATTTCCTTTCATCTGTGGCAACATCCCTTTAGCAAATACGTATGGAGTGTTCATATCACAACTCATACGTTATGCCAGATCTTGCCGAAACTACGCAGACTTTTTGTATCTCGCTACAACTCTAACAAATAGGCTTCTGGAACAGAGTTATGTTGCTACATGACTGAAGTCATCATTACAGAAGTTTTATAGTCGTCATCATGAACTCTTTGATCATGAAAACTGATTTATTCAACGGGTCATAGTTTTCCTTTCCTCGTTTGTCTACCCCGGACTTGACTTTTTATGAGCAATGCGGCGGGTGTTTCTAGAAAAAACAGAGGACGCTTACCCTACCGGTGCACCTGGTCCATGCTCCCAGTTTTTAGTGGAGTCCGAGTTGCTCATTTGCTTTTGTTACTTTGTATGTATGATTTTAGTTACTTTATGTTCTTTGTTGTGTATGTCTGTTTTCCATGTCTAGTCTTTGTCCCTAAATTGCATTCTTTTGATTACCGCTATAACCTTGGTTCCCTTGATTACTCTATCTAATCATTTCCTTAGCTCGATTCAGATCTAAATAAATGTCTTTCTGTAAATATAAATTAACAGAAATAAAAAAAAACATTGATACATCGTTAGAAAAATTCGGAATAAATAGAGGTCTGCCAACTATGGTTTGAATCGTGTTATTTTTAGGTTATGTAGTCATATAGAATCAGAATTACGCAGAATTAAGATAAACCCTACTGCTGATTGTCATTGTATACCTTCCTCAAAAGCCATTAGAGAAAATATATTCCTTTATATTATGCATGGCCTTAGATATTCACAATTGTCTGAAGTTTAAAAATTAATTAATTAATTAATCCTTTTTTTCGTGCAGTATTGATCATTCGATTTTTACTAGTTTTTTCTGTAGCTAGATATATACAGATCAGTTCGTTTTCGTAATAAAGTTGGTAGATTTCTTCTGACTTCCTCAACATAGTCAGGTTCCACATCACAGTAAATAATTATTTCTTCGTGGTCCGACGTCGCAATAACATCTCCCCACGGATTCACCATTGTGCTATGTCCCCATGCCACGTATCTTGCATTTTCATCCCTCGCTGCCGAGACCAGCGCCACGTACACTTCGTTGTCAATTGCTCTACTTCTGAGCAGAGGTTCCATGTGAGCGGGTCCTGTTACTAAATTGAAAGCTCCGGGATAGGCGATTAATTTGCAGCCTAAGTCGCCATAGATATTGGCAAGCTCACCAAACCTAAGGTCGAAACATATGCCAATACCTATCTTGCAGTATGGTGTTTCAAACGTTGTAAAATTATTTCCAGGGCTCAGTGTATCGGCTTCTCTAAAACGCAGTCTACCCGGGACATTGATGTCAACCAAGTGCATTTTTCTGTGTTTTGCAATTATTTCACCTGAAGGGTTAAACACTGGACAAGTGTTAAAAACTTCATTTCCCTCTTTTTCGGGAATAGAACCTCCAATGATGTAAATATCGTTCTCTGAAGCTAACCTTGATAAAAACTTGGTTGTTTCTCCGGGTATTGATTCGGCGTACGTTGGGAAGCATTCGGTATCGTATGGAGAGTTGAAACATTCTGGAAGTATTACGAGTTTTGCGCCATTTTTTGCCGATTCTTTGACAAGCTTGCCGGTCTTTTCCAAATTTTCAGCTTTGTTGGCTGTAACAAGCATCTGAACAAGAGCCACTTTAAAGACCATCATTTGATTATCAGGAATTCAAAATTTTACCTGGAATATGATATGACAGTTAATCTTCCATTGTGATATAGGAACTTTTTCGGACTATATCTGCTGGTAATGAAACTTATTTTGTAGAGTTTTGTCTTATTCTTTAAAGTTTGAAAAATTAAACATGAATATTTTTAGTATGCAACCGCCAACACCAAAACAAATTCAATGATACTTCAGTCGAACTATGCCTTGAACAATATAGTTTCAGCACCATTATGTTAGGTGAAATTGGAGTTGAATCTTGTTTGCTAAATGTTATAGTGTAAGTGTCTTAGTTTTGTGTTTGTCTCTAGTGTCGTGATGTAAAATATCGCTTTAATCGTGATTGTCTTTTGATTTCGCTTCTATAATATTCTCTGGCAGAAGAAGGAATATTAATATGCATGCTATATATAAAATGCATTGACCAATAACACATTCGTGCATATATATCTATACTGTAAATTAGAAATTGTGATGTGAGTGACTCATAACTTAGATGATTGAATTTTTAACACACTGGTGCTGCATTTTCCTCAAAATTGAAAAGATCGTCTAAAATTACCAAAAACAACGCGATTGAATAATGTCCACATTAATTTCTTTTAATATGTATGGCCCCGTGCAGGTCCGGGTGTTAAAAGAATAGGCCTGCAGCAGCGCTAAGCTTGTCCTAAAAGGCGACTAAATAGTGCTCAGAAACCTAGCCGGGGGCTAGGCGCTCTGCCCACAGCGCAACTGGGATGTGTGCCCCAGGTGGTGGAATGGGCTACCCCTGGCGTGTTACATGCTGGGGTTGTCAGGCTATAATACAGAAAACCTGACCGCAAACCATAGTGGAGCACCGTGTTGGGAAAGATGCCACGTTCCTCGCACGTTAAAGAACCCTGCTGTGGTATTCGATAGGAGTAGGAACCTTTGCGCTCCGCCACAGGAGGCTAAATTGCCCGACCTTACCCATCCCCCTTTTTCCAGTGGCAATCAAAATTTGTCGACCCTTTTATCCTTGTGACCCATCCTTTTTTTCATTTCATATTCATTGTCTGAATATAGCTGAAATATTGCTGCTCGGACGTTAAACCCCAACAAACAACATTTAATATGTATGTAATTTATATAATGGCGTACCTACCTAGATGCTCTTCACTTCGGATCGTCTTGTGTTATGTTTACAATTACCATACAGAAAGTACATTTACTTATTCAATACATAATACTTACTTTTTAAAAAATTAATGCAGAAGCAGAACGTTCTGGATCATATGACTCCGTGATATCGCAAAATTATCAATATGAACTTCTTCATGCAAGTTATTACTTTTTATTGACTTAATCTGTTTTTTAAGGTTGTCATCAGTGGTATTAAAAGTGCCAATTAAAGGTTTGAGTTTTGAACACTTCTCACGAACTTATTTTTTTCTCGTGTTGGAACCAATTAAGGTATGATGCATTCAGTTCTGATATAAAAAAAAAGCTTGGGAAAACTAAGTTCTGCTAAGTTCTATAGTTTCTCTTATGGAAGTAATGTACCAACTGTGTATGGGACAGTATCAAACAACTAATTTTATTGTTAGCCACTAGAAAAAGTAAATGAGTAATGTGGTTTACTATAAAGAATTATTATTCATAAATATTTATGAAGAAAACAAGCATTCCATATTTGATAACCATTCAAGCACCTATTGCATTTCAATGAATGTGTACCAGGCGCGTAGCTGAGGCCAAATTGAAGTGTAGGCAAAATTACGGCAGGGGGTCTGGGCGGAGCCCTGGTAGGGGTTCCAGGGGGCAAAGTCCCCCACCCCCGAGCTCCGTTTTAGAGCATCATTTATGCCTCTCCTGGATGTATTTTATCTAAAACAAAATATTAATAATAAAATTGGCAAAATTAAGTGCAGGCAAAATATTTTTTATATATTTGTGTACCCTGTCCGCATAAAATTCAATATACGTTACTTACTAGATTATACTCTTATGATTCCAAACTCCCTTTGTTTAAGGTCAATTATTATTAAGTATTGGTCTTACACTAAGCCTTAACGTTTCTGTCCTGTATTTGTCTCTCTCTAACGGACAATAATTATCCTCGGTTTTTTTCTTTCCTTTATTACCAACGAAAATGATCTCGCAATTACAAAATTAGCCAGAGAATTTACCACTAAAATGACTGATGTAATCTGAAGCTTCAGGTTATAGTGAACAAATATGAATTGTTATGACAAAGTCAATTAAAGTATTCTGTAAACATGGTTATATATATAGAATGTTTATGCTCCGCACTGATGCCAACCATAGATATTACAAAATAATTAATTATTAACGTATACTTTGACTCCACAAATTTCATTAGCTCTGTTGTAAAACGCATACTTTGAATATCTTTATTCTGAAAGTATATCATCTGCGATCGTAAAACGGTTCACGTCATTATTGAAAATTTTAGCTGACAAAAATATCTTTATCCTGCATGAAATTATATTTACGCAAACCAATATTTGATCCCAGTATCTCAGTGCAAGTGTTCAAGTGACAATGACAAAGCGCTAACACAGTGATTATATGCATGTAAAGTGTATTCCTATTCTTTTGTTATTATTATTTTATTCATTTATTTATTTGATTATCATTTTAATTACAATCCATAATTTTATCATGAAATGTTAATAGATTTTCGCATTTTTGCACATTTCAATTATTAAGTAACATCATGAAATCATGATCGACTAACCTTGATCCTATTTGCGGTAATGCTGTTCATTATCTAACTGCACCAGTTTATGCAATGGCACATAATTATGATAGATAGGAGTATTGTAATCGTTTCTGTCCAGGTCACGGAATTTTCGCCCTAAATATTGAAGCAGGGAAGTTTAGGGAAATGTAATCAGACAAAATCTTCACCAATCTAGTTAGACCTACAAAGAAACATCAAGAGGATAATACGGAGTACAAATCGGGCATGTCGATACTCCAATAAAAAGTGAGAGTTTAAAAAGCCAAACAACAGTTGTCAATACAAAAAAAATGAGAACGTATAATTATAGAATTACAAAAGGTGAAAAGCAAGAAACTGACTTGGGACACTTGTATAAAATATGTTGTAGTAAACGATTATTTGAAGATTAATGTTCCCTTGCTACGGTACGACGATAAAATCAATAAAGAAATAAGAGAATGTGACACCAAAGCAAATTAGTTGGTGTCCAGTACCCTCAACGACCAAATCAACTATCAAATATGCAGGCCGATTATATTTAAATACTCACGTTGGTATTGGGCGTCATGTTTGACATTGAGAGTATAAAACAGTTCTATTCAGCTGAACAAAAACAGGAAAACAACTAGCATACATAAATAACGAACAAATACCACACAAATCATTCTAACCAAAATAGCAGCACTGAAGTATAATAGAATAATCAAGGGAACTAAGGGTATAGCGGTAATCAATAGAATGCAATCAAAGGACAAAGACTAGACATGGAAAATAGATATACACAACAAAGAATATGATGTACCTAAAATCAGACATACAGAGTAACAAAAGCAAATGAGCAACTCGGACTCCACTAAAAACTGGGAGCATGGAATATGTGCACTGGTAGGATAAGCGTCTTCTGCTTTCTTAAAAACAACCGCCGAGTTGCTCATAAAAAGTCAAGTCCTGCTCCCCGGGTAGATGAAAGAGGAAAGGAAAACTATGACACGTTGAATAAATCAGTTTTCATGGCGCAGATGGATACGCCATAACGATCCACGAGTTCATGATGACGACCATAAAACTTCTGTGTTGATGACTTCAATCTTGTAGCAACATAACCCTGCTCCAGAAGCTTTTTTGTTACAATTCTAGCGGGTTACAAAAAGTCTGCGTAGTTTCGGCAAGCTCTGGCATAACGTATGAGTTGTGATATGAACACTCCATACGCAGGTTCTGAAGGGAAGTTACCACAGATGAAAGGAAAGTTGACAATTCTGAATGAAAAGTCATCATGTTTTGTGTAAAGTTTGGTCAATAGTTTTCCTTTACCATCGATTTATAAGTATAGGTCAAGATATGAGGCTGACTTCACAGTGTCTGTAGTATTCTTTATCTCAAGTTCTCTGGGGTAGATGTGATGTATCAAATCCCCGAAATTAGGATTGTTTAAATATAATACGTCATCTAAATAACGGAAACTGAGATTAAAGAATCTAGCTAAACGATATTCTTTCTTTCGAATCAGATCAGCTATAAAGTCAGCCTCATAAGAGTGAGGGAATAGGTCAGCAAGTAGATGAGCACAATTTGTTCCCATTGGAAAACGCGTCCACCACACTGGACCAAGAGGCTGTCGATTAAAATTCCAGCGTTTTTTAAACATCTTCCACTGTATATTTGGAAGATGATTGGAAATTATTTCTTACAAATTATGAGGAATCTCTACCAAGAACTATATATTTGTATCTAGGTGTACCATCTTTTTTTTCGAAAAACAACGATGTATTTTGTTTTTTAGTCGGAATTTTAATTGAGTATGGGGAATATAAGTATACAGTGTTCAAAAATCATAGATTTTAATGCTATTATATTCTGATAATAATCTTCAACTGATTGTCTCCAAAAGAGCTTTCGAAGTTATCAGGATACGCATTGAAATAATACCATCACGGGTGTAAAATGTGTTATAGTAGGACTGCAGACACTCGTTGACAGCTGTGAGTATAGAAGTTAAAAGTTTTAGCAGATCCAGCTATGAAACGATGTTTGTATGAATTCTGGTGGAGTTTAGAAATCCAGTACATAGGCGGTAAATCACAATCATCGTCCTTGGTAGAGAGACCAAAAGAGGATAGCACAGATTTATGGTCTTAATCTCTTCTTTGGCGAGTGTGGTAGTAGTATAGCGTATACAGCACTATTTCCGCCTGTTACATATTTTTTAAAGAAATAAAACAGTGATTATAGCGTTTCATTACTATTTACTCTAAAACACAGAAAGCAGACAACTCAGATTTGCGATATTTGGACTTTAAGAAATCTTCATTAATTATATATAATATGTACGGTATGTCCTTACACTACAACGAACTTCGATTTTATTAAACATAGGTATACCGTTGGTTTCTCTGAACGTCAACTTTCTTAAAATCACATATTGTAACATTGTTGTTTTAGTTATTATCTTGGGGTCCTTTAAAGGGGGAATTAGAAAATCTAGAAACAAATAAATATTTGACATTGAATATTTCATAAAATGTTAATATGCTTAAGGATATTTGCATTTTTATAATCTAATTTTCATTTAACATATTGTGGTATAAAAAGATCTAAATAATTATATACTGAATCACCAATTCTAAATTAAAAGATTGAACATTTTTTAAATATTTAAAAGATGTTACTGAAATATATTTGAATTCTATAAATTATAATTTTTGGAATTTTAGTTAATAATAATTTATGCTACAAAAGGATCTGTATAACAAAATTATACAGTGAATAATAAATTATGAAATAAAAGATATGCAGACATTAAATTGACCCTTTGATTTGATTTCCTGCTTCCAAGCTTATGTGAACACATTTCACATCTCTCCAAGCCATCTATTAGCATAAATATGTGTCAGAACATGAACTAAATTGACTCTTTTATTTCACTACCCAAGCTTATGTGAACATGATCTCTCCAAGCCATCTGTTAGTACAAATATTGTGTCAGCACATGAGTTGAGCATAACATAGTTCAACTCAACATGGCAAATGCTCAGCTAGATGTCAAGTTCATAACCAACAGAAAAGGAGGACAGAACTTAGCCTACGATGGTTATATCTACAGACACATCCGCAAGAGTGGTGACAGAATATACTGGAGATGCACTATACCCAACTGTCCAGGTTCTCTATCAACATTGAGCATACCAATAGGTTTCGGAAGACAACAACACAATCACCCAGCTGACCACACTGGAGTGGTCACAAAACAGATACTCAAAGACATCAACCAACGCTGCATGGAAGACGTGAGACCAATACCATCAATCTATGAAGAAGAACTAAACAAACTCCGAGACCACGACTGGAACGACACCGCCAAAACAGTAATACAGAGACTGCCTACCTTCTACTCTGCAAGATCAGCACTATACAGAGCACGCCGCAATGGAAGTTTTTTCTTTCATTTCACACAATGTATATGGAAAAAGGCACAGACTACATGACTGCAGACCTTGTATATAGACAACCACGACGTCAAAACCCTGATTCGCCGTGCAGCCGTCCTTCCGTTGATACCTCTAGATAACATAGAAGACGTCTGGTTCCACACATTAGAAGACTTGGAAGAGACAGACATCACACGTGATACTCAGCCATTCGCCGACTACGTAACAGAATAGTGGGTTGATGCCGACGACCGACGCACATGGAACCACTTCAACACAGAAGGACCACGCACAACCAACAACCTAGAAGCCTGGCATGGTAAACTTAAGAAAAAAATTCAACACGCACACCCGAACATTTTCACCATCATCAAGACTTTCCAGGATATCAAGAACGCAACCGACATAAATCGACTACAGAGAGAAGCAGGGGGAACAGCCAGACCACGTCCAAAGAAGTACTTGAACATCGACCGCCGCGTTGCCATCCTCAAGGAAAGATTACAGAACAGAACCATCACGCTCATGGAATACGCCGACTCAGCATCAGAACTTCTCCACCTAGGTTAATCGTGTACTGACTTTTTGTGCAACTTGCTGATCTGTTATGTTTTTGTATATGTATATGTTCCATAATAATGATGATTATGTCTATCATATTTTAATATTAGTTTCAGTGCTAAACTTATTATGCTTGTTATGTATAATACAAAGTTACATTGATATATAATGAAATATCTATGTACTATCTTGTTCTCATTTATAAAGTAATTGTCTGAAGAAAACTTTAAAAAAAAAAAGAGTTTTAAGTGACAAACGAAACAAAAACACACAAAATAAATCATTCACAGGCTTTAAAAAACTTCATAAAACTGTACTTCATTTCAAATCTTTAGATAAAAATTAAATATAAACTTATGATTGATTTTTGTTGTAAGATTTGTTTTTTTTTTTTTTTTGTTTTTTTTTTTTTTTGTAAATCAGTTACAATTACACAATATCCTTAATACAATTATCAACATAAACAATAAAGAAAATTATACCTGGATATTAATTTATCTGAGTTTCTCATTAGTGTAAATTCCCTTTTTGGTGCCCCATAATTAAGTTCAGTGAAGAGGAACATATATATCAATTAATTAAAAGTTGACATTCAGAGAATCAGCCCCTGGGACGGACCCAGACAATGAGTAAAAGGCTATGATTCTTCGCTAATATACATAGGTAACAGTACAAAATAAAAGCGGCCGCAATTTATCAAATAAAGATTTTCTAGGTCCAAATATCGCAAATCTGAGTTATCTGCTTTTTGTGTTTTAAAGTAAAATAGTAATGGAATTACTGTAATCACTGTTTTATTCCTTTAAAATATGTAATATACGGAAATTGGGCTGTACACAGCTGACGTTTTTAACGTCTGTTTTAGATAATGTCTCTATTTCGTAATATAAATCTTAAAAAAACACGCGCACAAAATTGTTCTAAAAATTTTGCATAAAAATCATATATCTGATTGCCTGCCATATCATTTCAAACAGAAACAAGATTTACACCAAACTGTAACTTAAAAAGGTTTAAATGTACCGCACTTAAAACTTTTTGAGTATTACTTCGCAGTAGCTACAGTTGTATCATCAGCACTGTATAAATAAATTCAAATTGATGTTTTTGATGTGTACTATTTGTATTTACCTTTTGATAAAACAAATACAAATATCCCCTGACACAAGTAAGCGATTAACTTATCTTATTAAGTCATATTGACAAAGTGGTCTATATTTTATTGACGTAGTAAGATTTTTCTTTGAGTTCCTAGGCACTTCCGGTTTACACGCAAACATCATCAACATGATAATGTATTTGAATTATGTCTAAGTCAAATGGGGATGACAACAATTTTATAGAAAACGGCGATTTAGGGTTAGGTCTTGGATTGAAGCCTGGGGGAATACGCTTCGATACATTTAATGACAACAGCTTAGAACCACAGTGCACTGAAAGTACTGAGACCAAATTGACGTCCAGATACATTCCAATAATTCAAAACAAATATCATTCTCTACCATTTCTAAAACCTAAATTTCCTGAGAGAAAATGTATTAAAAATGAATCATCTACTAATGAAAACCAATGCAGTAGTTCAGTTGGTAAACTTGGAGATGACCACAATGTTAATAACTCATCAGGAACCTGTTCAAACAGTGTGATGAGCAAATCTCCAGGTATTTTGTTTCACTTGTCAGTTTAAGATACATGTATGTCACTGGGTTGACTTGGAGGATAAATTTCTTTAATCATTCATTCATTTGTTTGTAACTATATTTATGAATTTGACGGGACAGTCTGAAGAAACAGACTTTATTTAATGGTATATGCCTTTGCGTACTTAACTAATTGCATGAGCACCTGCACTTCACAGATATTTAAATCAAATCGGACAATATTTGAGGTCCAGTAGATTTTCACATTTAGGGTGGAGGAATAACATTATATTTCCTTGGACGGCTCACTTTAAGCAGTGGTCATATGTATACATTATTATGTACACTGCAAGACCCAAACCTATCATTTTCTACTGTGACAGATACATGTAGTAATTGTGCCTTCCTGTTTCTACCAGATATTCTTTTCCATTCGTTTTTCCTTAGACCTTGTATGATGTATTGCTCAATTTTGTTACTAAATAGGTATATGTATGATACATGTGTATACAATTTGGTCACATAACAGTTTATTTTTTATTTTTATATACATGTACATCAATATTGTTTATCTGAATTAATCTTTCACAAAATAAGTACTTGTAAGTTGATGTTGCAGTAAATTTCAAATGAATAGGTGTAAGAAATGATAGTGTAGGTGTAGATTCTTATTATCCTTCAAGTTTTTAAATTCTTCTATTGAACTCTAGATAAATAAGGGTTGAGTTCACTCCAAATTGAATTATAGAATTGACAAATGATAGGATTCTATATACAGGTACATGTAGGTGGTAGCATTAATACAAAAGTCATCAATTAGAACAACATATTAATGACTTATAATTTATAAAAGGTTGTGTATAGAGCATATTGTAATAATATACTTATCATTATATTTGCAAAAAAAATGGAATCAAATAAAGATAACATTTTTATTTTGTTTTATAAAACCTACTTCATAAATCATTAAAACTTTTTATTCATTGGTACCCACATCTGACATTGTAACATACTTCCTTTATGTTTTGATGGAATAAAAATGGTACATGTACATTGATGCATTTCTTTCAGGGGTTTTATAGTAGTCTACTAAATACATGATTTCTATGTACATCTATCTGTGTTTAAAATCTATTTGTAATTGTAGTCATTCAAATTTTGATACAATAAAAAAGGAAGTGTAACAATAATGTTTGCTCAATACAAGGTCATGAAGATAACTTCTCTAATTTATGAGAACTGTGGACAACCCGGAAGTTCCTCTCAATTCTAAATATACATGTATATTACAGTAATGAATATATGCAAACATGTAAAAATGTTTTTCCAATACCTGTATGCCTCTAACTAAAATCCTTTCCAATAATGTATATTAAAGCATATGTACATTGTGTGTAAGAAGATTTATAAAATCTTAATGTAAAAACTTATAATGATAAATACATGTAAAACTGGTATTAAACCAGGATTCAATCTTATTTCTGTATACATGTATATGTACTGTAGCTTTAAGTTTTAACATGTAAGCCTCTTTGTAGATTTAGTAAAAAAGATTGGGAAAGATGAAATAGAGAGAAAGCTTAAAGCTGCTGAAGAGGTAAATAGATAGATATAGCCATGCTACCTTGTATTTATAAGAACCAAGCAGGGGAGATAATTTATAGTAGAAAGAAATGTGGTTTCATATACCTGAATAAGTATAATTGTATGTATCTATCTGACTGTCTTCAAGTCATAGAATAGCTGAAAATAGTTTTAGGATTAAAAAAAAATTACAAAATGTTTTTGTTCATGGAACAAGTCCTTTTCAGGTTTTGTCTTTGAATACCAAAAAATTATTTTTTAAATTTAGGAAGTTGAAGAGTTGAAATGTGAAATAGAAGTCTATCAAAGAAGATTGGATGCTAAATATAGAGCAATTGCAATCCTTCGTCAACAGGTATTTAGATAAAGATAGGATCAATAGTCAGATATTTGTAATTATGTTATGTATAATAATATAAAAAAATCTAATTTGTCAATTGCATATTTCTATAGACCATTTTCAAACTATAAACCTTCCCCTTGAAAGTGTTTATCATTAAGTTTTTATACTTCCTGCAAACATGTTTGGGGGTATACAGGAATCGCCCAATCTGTCTGTCTGTCTGTCTGTCTTATCTGTCTGTCCACATTCCTTGTAAGTTCAACTCCTACTTAACTGCTGAAGGGATTTGGATGAAATTTTATAGGTTGAGTATCATATGAAGATGTGCATGTAGGAATATAAATACTACTCAAGGGATTTTGATGAAATTTTAAAGGAAGGATGGGTATGATATGTAAATGTGCATAAATTGATATAATTATTGTTGGATGACTAAAGGGAAATTATCCAAATCAAGGTTTTACGTGAAAAAACCTTTTTAGCACAACTCCCATCTGTCGGTCTGTGGACATTTCTTGTTATCTCAACCCCTCCTAAACTGCTCAAGGGATTTAGAGGAAATCTTATAGGTTAAGTATCATATGAAGACGTGCATGTAGGAATAAAAATACTGTCGGTGGACTCCGAAGGCAGATAATCTAAATTAAAATTTTAAAATGTTGTAATTGCAACTCTTAAACTACTCAAGAGATTTTGATGACATTTTAAAGGCAGGGTGGGTAAGAAATGTAGATGTGCATAAAGTACAATGTAATATACTGTTGGTGACTAAAGGGAAATAATCCAAATCAAGGTTTTAACATGAAAAAGCCTTTTAAGCACAACTCCTAAATGGCTCAAGGGATTTTGATGAAATTGAATAGGAAGGGTGGGTATGATATGCAGATGTGCATGAAGGAACATAATTACTGTTGGAGGACTCCAAAGGGAGATAATCCAAATTAAGGGTTTTACATGTTACAACCTTGTAAGTGCAACTCCTCCTAAACCAGTCAATGAATTTTGATGAAATTTTATAGGAAGGCTGGATATCACATGTAGATGTGTTTGAAGTACGAAAGGTTTTACATTTGAGTCAATTTGATGCGTGAGGGTGGGTAATCTCCTTGTGAGCTTACTTTCAATATTTCTAGCGAATTTTGCCATTTCTAATTTTATGTCAATACTTCCCATTTGTCGTACAACTCAATTTGACAGAAATGGTTAAATGGAGTAGTCTGACATAATGTGATCGTCTTGTTTTGATTTATTATTTCTAAATACATTTTGTAACTCGAATTATTATACCACATTCTCATTGTTGTTCATAAACATTTTGTTTTTGTGCAGTATCTTTAATATTTCATGGTTGATCTATATAAAATTTCAGTATAAGGTTCTTAAGCACTTAAGGAAAGTTGGTATTGATTAAAGGGATTGTTACCCCAACTGAATTGGACTTAGGGCCAGAAATAAGCATTGTATCAAATATAACTTAATGTATATAACTCCTGTCAAAGCATATGGATGTTGTTATACAATATTCTATAGCACCAACATCAGATAGATTGATTTTGGGGTTAAGACTTGACAGTATGTGAATGAGGGACACGAAAGGGACCAGAAACAAGTATAATTTTTCTGATGTCCAGACAATAACTTGAATAAAAGTGAATGGATTGTACTACAATTGCTGTACAACAAAAGGAGACAGGTATTGATTTTGAAGGTTGTGACTGGAGCCATTTAGGAATTACAAAAAAAGGAATTAGCCAGAAATAGGCAAGTTTGATTCAGATCAAAGTCTTATCCTGTGTAAAATGTCTAACTGTAATTAAAATTCAAAGCAGTATCAAGCTTGAAAGAGCTGTCCATACTTGTCCTGTCTGTTCAGGGATCGATCCCTGCAGTCATATTTAGCTATGCCCTGTGAAGCATTTTATCAATTGCTTATGTAACAAATTTTCTGCCATAAATATTTCATGTTTTGAATTTGAATTTTAGTCTAAGCAGCTTCAAGACTTTACACTGACTCAAAGGAGAAAAAATTACAAGTATAAAAACTCATTAGAACAGGTATGTACATGAAATAATGAGACAGTAATATGTGCAGCTATTTTTCTTGTAATGTATTTCTATAAAAAAAACATATTGCATATACATTTTCTTTTTTCATAAATATGTATACAGCATGTTTTTGTTTCTACATTAAAATTTTAGTCATTGGGAAAAAAATTCTTAGTACTGTGTGCTTTATGATTTCTATTTTTTTTCAAATTCATCATTGTTTTCTTAAGTGCTTTACAGTTTGTACACACTTGTGTCATCATTTATAGAAATTGATAGCTTTTCCCATTATGTTTATATTGATTTCTCCTTATTAATTACATGTTATGATTTTAATTCACAATTACTTTGTCATTCATAGCAAAATGTCAAGTATGAATTAGTGTATTTAATGTTATTGTCAATTTGACATGTATATGATTTGTTTTTTAGGAAGTAAACAAGTTGCACTTTGAATTGGATCGCAAAGAGCTATCATTAGAAAATAGTCAAGCAATATGGGCTGAAAGATTTGACCAGTAAGTTTTGCCTGTTGTACAGAGTAGTCCTTCTATCTAATTGGTGTAACTTATTACATTTGGGACTGAGTATTGCTTTGTACTACTAAGAAAAGGTCTACGAAGTGTTTTTCTTTCTCTGCTTGACAGGATTTTCAGTTCTTTCTATTGGACGTTATTAGAGATTTGTTAATTTTTTTAAAAGATTTTCTCTAAAAGAAAAGATGTTTACCTTGATGTTTACACCCTGCCACACAAAGTGGTGAGGTATTATGTTATTCCCTACGAAGATATTGTAGTTGAATGTCTATCATCCTTCTGTGCTTGTCCCCAGCAGCTTCCAGATGAAAACTTTAGATGACATCACATGACATTACAGCATCTTTTTCAAATTTTGTATAGTTATTGCAATTTGTAAAATACATATCAAGGTTGAATTCCAGTTTGATCTGAATATTCATACAAAAGTTACAACCATTTTAAGTTGTTATTAAAACCCCAAATAGTAATCATTCTTAGAGTATGGAGATTAGAAAAAAGAATGGATGATGTGAAACACAACAATATGAAGTATTTGTTCATGTCCCAGCCACAAAGTAGTCAGGGCATATTGTTTTACCCTTGTCCATTATTCTGTCCTTCCACGACAAAGTTTTCTGGATTTTTTTCTGAACACTTTGAGATATTAGACTGATTTTTTGTATATATTCATAAGTTACAGATTGAGTTTTGTTCTCTGATGGGGTTGTGCCTTTTTAACTTAGATAAATTACTGTTACAAACAGTTTTTTGGACTATTTTTCTAAACACCTTCTGATATTAAACTAATGGTGTACATGTATATTGATGAGTTACTGATAGTGTTTGAGTTCTGTTCTGCTTTGTTGGATTTGTTTTCATTGAGTTGTGCCCTATAACTTATAAAAATTACTGTTACTACTTGTTTTCTGCACTTTTTTCTAAAACCTTGAGATATTGAACTTTTTTGTATGTATTTTATGGCTCTTAAAACATAAATTAAAAAGATTGTTGTTGAGTTCTTCAGTATATAAATGCATGCAACATACAATCTAAATACCACATTCAATGCTATACTATGGATTTCCTACATTTGACTTTATGACGACATGTCTTGATTTATTTGAGTTATCTTTCTTTGAATGCTGAAAAAAAGCAGAAAGATGTTTCTTTTTGGATTATGAAGTCCAGATACAGTTAGGATTTGAGTTTGGTCTGTTGTTCCTATGTGATAATTTGTAATTTAGCCTGTGTCCATGGATTTGTAACGGCCCATTAACTTCCATGTATTTACTATAACTGGAGTAAAACTTCTGGAGATTTTTTTCCCAACCTCTTTAAAGATTAGGAGCTGAAAAGGGGAAAATCTGTGTTTTCATTAGAATTGATAGTAAAAGTTCATTGTTGATGATTCAGATACTGCAGATGCCAAAAAATTAGCTTTTTTTATTTTGTTCCAATTTTGAAAAAAAAATGATTTTATATTCCTTATGGAAATATCTACCCAGTAGCTGCATTTTTGTCCCCACTGCTCTACGAAAGAAGACATAGAAATACCAGTGTCTGTCTGTCTGTTTGTCTCTCCATTCAGTCACGCTTGTGGACACTACTCCTAGAAAACCTCTTGACAAATTTTGTTAAAACTTTGTTGGATTGTTACCAGTTGTAGTTGATCATATTGCACCTTCATTTTGATTTGACAAAAAAATTGGCTGGAGTTATGGGACTTGGTTGAAAATATACATTCTACACTAAAGGAACTATTTTTGGATGCAACTCCTGGGAAACTGTTGGACTGATTTTGTTCCAGTTTTGTAGGATTGTTAGTCACCATATGTAGCTGATTTTATTGCCCTGTCATTTCAATTCCACAATTTTATAGAAGTTATTGGACTTTGTTGAATTTATACTTTTTACCCTTTTGGAACACTTTGTGGTGGCAACTTAAAAAAATGTTTAACCAATTTTATTTCGTATTTTGAAGGAAAGATACAGGTAGTCACTCTGTATTACCCTGCAAATTTGATTTGACAAATTTTAGATTTTACAGGAGTTGTGGGGCTTTCGCACTTCAACTTTTTGGGGGACAAGGCACACATATGGCTATGCATAGCAATCTTTTTCAATCCGATTTCAGATATCTCTTACAGGTTTCAAGTTATAATGGGCCAAAAGGGACCACACCCCCAAAATATTAACTTTTTTTTCTTTTTCTATGACTGCGAAAAAAATTGCAGTAGTATAATCGTATCATGCTGTCATCGTTGTTGTCGTCTGACACTTGAAGTCCAGACAATAACTTGAGTTTAAGTGTATTTATCTTCATGAAATTATACCACACTATTGATATTTCAGTGTGTGTAAAGAGAATGGCAAACTTACTGTCACATTGGAAGAGAAGACAAAAACATTACAAAAACTAGCAGCACAGAACAATGGTAAGAAGGTCATTGTTTCTTTAAAAAAGATAGATAGCAGGCATAAGGCAATAGCCTTTTATGTTTCTTTTTTCTGTGCAAGTGGAAGTTGGAAGTGGGATTTATTTTATACAACTGTCTGTCTAGGCCATATGTATTATGGTGTACAGGTGTCCATTTATCTGTCTGTTGTTCACACTTCTCACAATAACTCACTGGATGATATTAATACAATTGCGGAATTTAACTTTTCCAAACTCTTTCTCAACCCACTGTTAAGTAGTTATGACCATTATTTACAACATGGCATCATATGTTGATATACATGATGGAATATACTTACTGTAGGGAGGACTCCAAAGGGAGAAATCAAACTTAAGCGTTTTACATGATAAAACTTTATAAGTGCAACTACTCCTTCAAACTTTATAAAGTTTTATCAAAATCTATTGAATGGTTTAAACTTCAAACCATTTAATGGATTTTGATGAAACTATATAGGAAGGTTGGGCATCTTATGTAAATGTGCATGAAGGAATGTAGTTACTGTTTTGGGACTCCAAAGAGAGATAATCCAACTTAAGGGTTTTACATGTTAAAAGCTTGTAGGCGCAACTCCTACTTCAAACCATTCAATAGATTTTGATGAATTTTTGTTGGAACATTGGGCATCATATATAGATGTGCATGAAGGAATATTGTTACTGTTGGGGACTGTAAAGGGAGAAAGTTGAATGTACTGGTTATACATATTCTATTTGTGAGCTTCATGCTCACTGTATTTCTATTTGACTTTTTTCTAGTTTCATTTTCTCAGTTCCTTGTCACACAGATATATTATGAGATAAACATATACAATAACCATGTATAAAAGTCTTTATTGTATATGTGTATTAGTAGTATAGTTAATTCTATTTTTTAAATGTATGTACAATGTTGATCAAAGTTCTGTATGATTAATAGCAGATTTTTTTGTCAACTTTTAACATTGAATTAACACATTTTTAGGTTTAAGTAGAGAGAGAGATGAGCTATTGGCCTTGTTAGATGTTAAAGAAAGAGAGAGATACATGAAAACATGTAGCAGATCATCTGTAGATGATGAATATAATAATTACACATCTGCAGAGGTCAGTATTCACTACCAAATAAGCTTTGCAATATCAATTACAACGAAACCTTTCTAAACTAAACCCCTTTTGTATGAATCTGTTCTGTTTAAACAGGTTGTAGGTTTCCTCAGGTTCAAAATACAGTTAAACTGGTACAACAGGACTTCATTAAGTTTGGTTTAAACAGGTTTTCGTTTTTTGGTTTTTTTTTTCAAGGTAAGGGTTGAACAGGTTTTACTGTGTATCTATAATTGATATAGCTTTGAAAGATTGATTGTATTAAGTTTAATTTAAACTTTCCATGGAATTCTTAGAAACACAGTATTTAAACTGACGTATACATGATGTATAAAAAGTACAGTTTTTTTTTCGTATAAAGAAACTGAATTAGCAAGATTTGCTATTATGTGTCTGCTGTTTAGAAAAAAAATATTGCAATATTTGACAATCAGGAGGTTGTTTTGCTATCCAATATTATAGAATGATAATGATAGTTCTTAATTTACCGTGTGGCATTTTTTTACAGATAGCAGTACTTGGTGCCTGTAAATGTAGAGTTACTTCCCCTGAACCGTGTGGTTGTGCACATGCAGCAGCTCATTTACGTCAGGAAATATCAAAATTAAAATCTCAGGTAAATGATATTATATGAACTATCCTTTAGTAGATTTTAATACCTTTTTTATCATGTTTATTTTTTTTATTTGTGAAGGTACACTTTAACATAAATTACAAAGTAGAAAAGGTAGGATATTATGCATTTTACCTTACCTTATCTAATTTGTTCTTAATTTATTTAGGCAAAATTAGTATTAGCACAATTTGATCAACTTAATTTAGAAATATTTGTGATGTAAGATGTACTTTAGTCGGCACTTCTTCAATGTTGTCAGAATGAATAAATTACAGGAAATTCTTTGTGATATCCTCCCTAAGGTATGGACTCAGAAATAACGTAAATGTAATATTTGAGCTATATTTCATTAAAGCTACTTATTTAAACCATTATGAACTTTAACATGATTTTCACTCTTATTAAATGTTTAGCTTTAGATTAACTTTTAAAATACTGTTCAGTGTAGGGGCAACTATTTGTATTATGTTGCTGACAGATCAGTACACAAGTATCACTATGCGACACATCACATCTGGTAGTAATACATTTTGAACTGAATTTGTAGACTGGATATTCATTTTTTTAGTTGTACCCACACACAATATATGTAGAAGTGTATGTACAATGTATAAAAAAATCATAACTTTGATATATTGATGATTCCTGCAGGTAGATTTACACAAGAGAAGGAAAAATGAAGTGATACTGACAGTTGATGCCTACAGACAAGCTTTTGAGGAACAGTTACAAACAAATAAAGCTTTGTTCTCTAAACTGACATCTCTGGCTGTGCCTAGTATTAATAAAGTGGAGAGAGCCAAAGCTATTTTCAGGTTCCTGCTGGAGACACTGAATGATGGTATTTAAACTTAAATATTTCTTTCCACTAACAAAGATATGGTTGATATCTGTCCCTCTGTAACATTGTAAGCAATGTGTTACATTGTTAACTTTTTGAAACATAATTTTGAACACTTTGTAACTCTGTGTAAACACTTTATTATGTAATGTTCTCTGCTATGAACAATTTTATATAATATTGCTGTTTTCATTTGCCATTGTTGCTTCTTTATATATACTTAAGATTGCAATAGCTTATTTGATGCAATAAAGACATTGTCTTATCTTTGTAACATAATTTTGGACACTTGGAATTTGGCATTATCATTTTTCAGTTGAATTTGACCTACCATAATTAACCTTAGAAAATCTAAGATCCCATGGATTTTCTGGAGCAAAGGTTCCAGTGGTTCTTCTTATTTTTAAAGTAAATATTTTGGAGAAATGCCATTATTTGAGGAGTATTTTGCTTGTCTCAATGTTTGAGATATATAATGTCAATAGTTGCTTAAGAATCTCTGTAAATTCTGTTTGAATGACATCATAATTGCTTTCCAGTTGACTAAAACGGATAATATAGTCAGTAATGTCATATTTTGAACATTCATTTTTACTTAGAGGATATATATTTTTTCAGATGACTTGATGAGACAAACAGTGTCAAAATCTACTGTTGGAGTCTGTATGTCGAATGGTGAAGTTGATAACCGTCCCCTCTCTGACAGAGAGTTAGTTCTTGTCCTAACACAAATAGTAAGTGTCACTGCTAAGTTAACATGTGCGTAACCTTCTAATCTCTTACATAGAGATAAATAATGTTCTAGTGTATTATTGAAAGAGATTTACGTGTGCTGATTTTGTGATCCAGAAATAAACTGGAAAACAAATATGCAGCAAGTAAGTGCCTATTTAACAGAATACATATTTGAGAGAGTATTGAACATGCAATTGGATAGCCTCAATTTAAGGTAGATCATACCTAATATTTCTAGTAGATAGATTTTCCTAGTTTATTTGAAAGTGACCTTTAATGAACATATTTTAGAATTTTAATGTAAAAAAACATAGGTCACACCTTTGATTTCGAGTTGATTGAATATTTAAAAAAGCAGTTTTCACAACATTTTATGTAGATTCTATAGCAAATTTTCACTAGTTCATGTAGTATTAAAAAACTGAGAGTTAAGATTTCTTATAAATTAATACAAGGAACAATTAACTGACATTCTTTCATATTTCAAAACGAAAACTGGAGGTCACCAAACTCTTTTCTCTTGTAATTTTAAAAATTACATTTCTATAGAACATTTTCCTGTCCATTATCTCCCCTTTGAAAGAATTTTCCTGCCAATTACTATGGGAGTATTATTGTTTGTTGGGTTCCAGTTTTTGTGGATTTGGTAGGTTTGGTAAACAGGAAATTTGGTCCCCAACGGAATGGAAATTTTTCATTCTTTGTTTGATAGAGTTGTCAAATCAGCAAATTCTAGAATCCACGAACTGATCATTTTCCCCTAAAGCATGAAAATTGGTACCCATGAATTAAAATACTTTCACAGTATCTCCCTTTGAAAAGGACTTATTGCAGTTCATATTTGTAATTTTTCAATACAAATTTTTTTGTTAAAAAATCTTTTAAAATATTTTGACACATTATTTTTACATCATTTAAACACTAGTAGTTACTTGAAAATATGTATATCCGTTTGACTTAGCAATATGACAGGAAAGTATGCCACATGTGGTTTGATTTTCATTGGTTGATTGATACTTATCGTATACTCTGCTCTGGTATAACAATACATTTATAATTTTAATTATTTTGTGATATTTCTTGATTTGATAGGAATGCTCATTCTAGGTGTGAAAATTAGACATTACAATTAGTGACTTAAAATTTGCTTTGGGACTAAAAATTTTTTTTATATCTGTCTTTTTACCCCTTGTTGATGAGCCTGCTGACCAATTATAAACAGAAATTTTATGAAACAAACCCCCCCCTTTTTCAATTTCCACTTCACACAAGTGTTAAGTTATTTGTCTTATGAAGAATCGTTTTCTGTATTGTAGTTACATGAGAGAAATGAAGCTTATGCCCACCAGAAGATAGCATCACAAGTTCTTTCAGAAAAAGTGAAGGAATTGGAATCCCAGTTGTCACAAAATGAAGAGGTTTTCTCATCTTGATATTGTGGTTTGTTCATTTATGAAGAATTTTATTGCATACATGAACTATAGACATATTCACACTTACAGATGCCATTGTAGAAAATAATACATTTTCCTGTTGTTTTCATACATAACTCTCTTTCAGCTGAAAGATAACAATGTCATAACATTAAATTACATTGTTTTTTTTGACCTCAAGAGGGTCATTGGAGCAAAAGGTCTACTGGTATATTGTTTTATGGAAGGTCTTACTTCTGAAATTCAGGAGGAGACTGATGTCAGTGGTAAAATTGTCATTGTTCAGTCTGTGAATTGAAGATATATTCATTAAGGTCCGACATGAAAACATTTCTAGTAGCAAAAAAAAATTATATTAAAATTTGCATTCATTTCATATTTATAGTACATGTACAGATATGCTGCTTTTAATATTTTAATTTATTGGCACCAATTTTCAAATTTGAGAAAATGAAGAATTGGGAAATGGTATTGGGCTCTATTTTAATTTTTTATATGATTACTTTTGATACTTTCTTTAACACCTATTTATGGTCTTTGTACCTCAGTTCCTGAATATTTTTTTTTAACATTAAATATTATTTCACATAATAGTGAAATTGCGATTCTGAATATACAACATTTGTAAGAAGTGTTTATCTAAGTTGTCACACCAATATCCCAGAATTAATTAATTGCATCTTAAATTCTTATTTGTATCAATTCTGAGGTTGTATCATAAGGTTATTGAAAATGTAGTGTCTATACAAAGTTTAGTTACTTTTTCTAACTTGATAATTTCCACAGAGAGGTAGAGTTCAACTTCCTAATTACAGATTTCAGGTTAACTATCATTCTGCAATTGTAAAAAAATAAATTTCAAGCAAAAATTAAAAAAAAAAAACTTTTATATATTTCTATTTATAAAGTTGAAAGCAGTTTTTATCACCTACCCAGGATAACTGGAATAGGGGATCCTAGCATAAAGAATATTTCCTGTTAGTCGTATTGAAGGTGATATGCTGTGTTTGATGATAATTTACTTTTTTTTTTTAATTATTCTTAAATGGCTGATCCTGTGTTTCAAAATTTTCCCAACTTGATTGTTACATAAGGATGTGGTATAATACTTTCAGAATATTTCCATAGGGAGATAGTTCTGCATATATTATGAAATACTACAAAGGACCGTGCAAGTTCATTGGAATATCAAAACATTAGATCACCCAAATGTTGTAGACCACATAATACTATGAATTGGTTAATATACCGTTAAAAATTATGGGGAAAATAGTGTACAAAGTACACAAAAGAATATGGTAATCCAAATGATGAAATTTACAACATTAAATGGGAGATAATACTTGCTGACTTATGTTATTGAATGTTGAGCATGGGTATTGTTTGGCAACTTTAATAATTCCAAAATTTTATTTATTATTGACACATTTAAAAAGTGTTTAAAGATAACTTTCTCACAAATAGTGCAATATTAATTCATTTAATTACCAGTAAGCATTATTCACTTATGACAAATGGCTGGCAGATCCAGTTTCATTTATTTCAGATAAAAATTCAAACCCAAGTGATTTGGTTATTTCTATTAGGTTAAATATTATAAGAGCAGGTCCACCAGGAAGTAGCTGTTCCAAATTGGTGGATATTCTTTTTTCGCTTACGAAAGTGAAATTTTTCTTAATGTGTGCTGGTTTGCACACAAGACTATCACCAAATGTCTCCATGATCCTCTGTCTAATAGGACCAATGTTGGACTTGTCCCCATGTCCAATTCTTTCTTTTCATCTCTTTATCCACTTATCTCTCCCATGTTTCCTTTGTTCTACCTCACTTCCACTCCTATTGGAATCCATTGTAATGCTTCCATGTTGATGGAGCTTTGGTGCATTTTGCATAAAACATTTGCAATCTATTACCATTTTTTGTGTCTTCAATTTTGATGTTTTAATTAAAATAGGAATAGCACGGTTATTAATATTGAGATAAACTAAAATAATTTGATGATTACATGCATGCTAGGCCTAGGTTTTTATCTCTATTAGTTTATGGATCAAATCTGTGCTACTTTTATGCTCTTGGCCAGGTATAGCATCTGTTGTCCTTGGCTGCTTACTTTTCTTTGAATAACCTTTCTGTAACAGCATGACAATTTTTTATGAAAGTTGGCATGAATGTTCCTTAGGGTATTCTACAAGAAATTAGTTAAGATTATTGTTCCATGAAAGAACATAGCCATCATGTCTATTTATAGAACATGGGTGTAGAGCCACTTTTTCAAGGTATATCTCAAAAACTATGAGAGACAGAGAAAGATAAGCTTTGTAGGACTCCTTGTTAGAGTTTTTGCCCTTGAAAGGTAAAAAAATAACAAAACCTTATAAGTACATAGAAAGAAATTTTCAGTGATGAATTGTCCCTTATGATAAGGCCTACATAAGTTTCTATTTGGTTGAAATGGAAGGAGGTTATCTTATTGGAGTTATTGTCCCTAAAGGGCAGAAATGATATTTCTACAAAAGTCTCCATTGGGTTGAAGTTGTTGGATGACTCTTTATTTAAGATATGTCCCTTGAAATGAAAAAAGTAGTTTTTTGTAGTTTTTAGCCAGTTCTTGTACCTCAAATTAATTAAAGATTGACTAGTGCTTTCAATTGATGAAATGATCCTTATGATAAGTCCTACAAAAGATTCAACTGAGAATTGGTTTGACTTCTAGCAAGAGTTACAGCCCTTGAAAAGAAAAATAGTCATTCTTATATTGAAGAACAGTAGTAGATAGAGATATTTTGATTGCTGGTATATTTTTCATTCTGGATGTCAAATATTCATGAGACTAAAAAATGAGTTCCAGGTGAACAATTCAGGTCCTCTAGTTATAGAATTAGCTTCTGTTTTTCAGAGTGATAGTAACGTTATGTTAGCAGTATTATTGCTACTTTGACCTATGGATACTCCTATGATCTGTAAAGCTAGAAATTAAAAAAAGTTGGCCCTAGTACAGAATTTTTTTTGTAATCCAATTTTTTAAATATTTTTATGTATTTTTTTGTATAAAGGATTGATTTCATAAACAAACATATCACAGCAGGAGCTTATCTTAGTGCCATAATAAAACTGTATTTTCCTGTATTATTAATTTTAATATTCTACACAGTAAATATTTGTTTGGAATTATATACAAGAGCCACTTTCCTACTCATGATCTGGCTGAAGTCGGTGTGTCTCGTATTATTTATATCCAGTCTTTTTCATGTCCCGTTTCTATATTTTTAACCTATACAAATTGAATGTTATATACCTGTTTTACTTGGTGGGAGCTGTATACATGTGAACCTCTGGCAGGGAAGGGTAAATATCCTGTTAGTACATATTGTTTAAAAGGAAACTATATGAGTGAAAGTAAAACATTGATATCAGGTATTCACATTTGACATTTCACAATCCTGGTAAATTAGGTTAGCTTAATTATTTTTATGCAACTGTTTGACATGATGGGTTTAACATCACTCCAGTGATGATTAGGTCAACATATTGCTTTTGCACGAATTAGTATTATATATGGGCCAAAGAAATCTTTCATTTGTGCCACAGACCATATTTTATTTTCAACTACTAGATATTGTACTGCTGCGCCAATTACAGGTGAATTTAATATATTATGGTTATACTTTTTATATTATTATTTTTGTTTGCTGGCAATATTTGTTACCCCTGCTCAATGTGCTTTTCTAACTCTAATTCCTAGTTTTTGTGATTCTATTTTCTGCATGTCTAAAATATAATTGTGCTCATTCTGAGTTTGAACGATAATTTTGCCATCTGCATCTGTTATTCTGGCTCAGCCAGTTTTGGGTTGTTTTTTTTTTTTTTTTTTTTTAAAACATCATTACAATTATCACGATTTTTCAAAACATTTGACTATCTATACTTTAGGCCATCAAATATTAATAGGATAATTTATTGGAAGGAATGAATAACCAAAATATTATCACGAGTGCCGAAGACTGCATAGATTTAATAAGTGTGCGGAACTTCTTCCACAGACGAGTTAAATCCTCAAGCGTTCTTGGCACGAGTGATCATATTTTGGTTATTCACGATAACCAATTGCCTTTGTGTTTCTCAGATTGGATAACCATACTTAGAGAACGTGTACAACTTTTATACCCAAAACTTACAGTTTTGTATGTGCTTATTTACTTGAAACTTAATCTATCTACCTTTACCTTAAGGGTTACCTGGAAAATAGTGCAAATGAAATATAACCTTGTTGTACAAATAAAGTAGTGAATATTTCAAAATTGGAGTAAATGAAATAGTGAATATTTCAAAAACTGGGGCAAAGCATGACAGTTAATTAGGTCAACTCTAATTTTTATGACAAAGATATTTAAGATATATGACTGTCCCTACCAAAGCACTTTAGTCGTGACCTTTTGTTGCTGATAGTATGTTGTTTTAAAAGCCTTCCATTCTAAGGTCTTAATTCTTGATATAGATTTTAAAATCTCTTCAGATCTGAGTTTCAAGATTTATCACACATGATGTAGATTGATGACGGAAGCTTGCCATTTTTATATTTCTTTATTTTTCTTTGTGGTTTTTTTTTTATTAGTATTATTTATGTTTTGGAGTTATACGACTATTAAACTAAATAAGGTGGAGGCATATGTCTACTTACTTTAAATATAGCAGCTGTTTGACTGAGAATGAAGTAGATTTAGGTTAAGTGACTGTCTAAGAAAAATACTGGGTTTAAAACATTTTGACCAATTTTATAGCCACAATTGTCATTTTTTTACAATACATTCTGCACATGTAATTTCCTTGACAACAATGTGCAATGATATATTTAAAGTAAAGCTAAAACATTTTTAGAGTTGTATGGTTTTTTTACATAAGAAAGGTATTCTCAATTCTGTTATCTGGTTAGTGGATTTTTTTTTTCAGTTAATCATGCTTCTTCCACAACTAAACTTCTGGTCTCTGTCACTAATGAAAGTGATGTAAACACTAAAAATAAACAGGGTCTACTGATTGGTTGATTGATTTATTGCTCTGCATTACTAGCTGAACACACTGAGTCTAATTTTCAATGTGTTAGTTCATAAAGGTATAGCATGTAACTCCATTGCCCATTATTTGAGCAAGCTTGGTGGAGAAGTTATATTAATCAGTCATAATCTATTGTATGACTCCTGTAATCAGGGTTAACACGTCTGTTTGTCTGTTCTCAGACAGTTTCCAGATGACTTGAGAATGCATCAATTCTTTTCTTTTTTTTTTAACTTTGCACAGTCATTGAGAACCATAAAGTGCAGGTTAAGTGATCCAAAATGTAGTTTTTGAGTTAGGTAGTTTTGAACTTCAAACATTTTGAATCCCTCAGCATTGCGTTAGTATATGTTTTATCTTTTTAAAATGATATATCTTTGCTCCCCTCTTCCTTTTTATGACTAATGGGTTCTCACTGATTTTGCATGTGCCACACAATTTTTCATCAGCTAAACCTTTGGGAAGAATGATTTGTAATTTGGTGTGCAGCTTTCGAATTACAGTTGTAACATACTTGAATATATCTTTTGTCTTGGTCACAAATTGGTTGGTAGGAGCTAGGACTGTGGGAGCATTTCTTTTAATATTATGGCTATCTCTGTCATTGGTTAAAGAAAGAGAAACAGGGTGTTCTAACATGTAACACTTCTACACAATGATTAAGTATCAGCTGTTTAATTTATTAGTATAGTAATGGTGTTCCTATGTTATGTGAAATTGTTTAAAGGTTTTTGCTTAATACATATGTTATAGTCTCCCTTACATGTGATATAATTTCTAGTTATTTTACTATGCAATTAATCATGTAGCAATGTTTTGTTATGTAAGGTTTTGTTGTATATCAGATGTTTATTTACATTTCTAATGTTTTACTAGTTGGGAATGAGATTTGTTCTCTGTTCAGCATTTGTTTTTTTTTATAGTGCAATAATTTATTGATGTTTTATTCTTTGTTGGTAATTATGTGGTTAATTTAATATTTAGTAATCTAAGAATGGGTCACACTAACAGAAAACCTAAACTGTAAAAAATCTTACGTTCACTGAAATCTTAAGCAAGAAAATAATTACTATGAATAAGTTCCTTTGTTATAGAATATATAATTTAATTTAATTTGGAAGAAGCTTTCAGATTATAAGAATTGAAAGTTTCATTTTTTATGTTTCTTTGGCATGTTAAAGAGTTGACTGATCACACAGATTGGATATGAAATACTAGCAAGCTTCATTGAAAATGTGCTCCTGTCAACGCTTTTACAGGATGATGAAACATAAAAAATGAAATATTCAATTCTTAATTATTAACATTGTTCAGCAAGAAAAAACCACAAAAATAAACTTTTGTAATATATTTGTCCCATTTGTATTACTTCTTTCTTTGGCATGGTCTATTATAGACTACTGCGCTAGTTATAGTAACACAGTCTTTTAGGAATTGTCTCATTCTTAACTTCTAAAATCATTATAGAAGGATGTGGTGTTATTAGTTCAGAATACATTACCGGTAGTTATATTGTAAGTTAAATTTGTATTTACATTTTGTGATGATATGTATGTATTAATGTATAAGTTTTTGTAAGAACCAGGCAACATATTATGATACATGATGACACAAACCTACCACTATGACCACTATTGAATCTACATTACTAGATATGCTTGAAAAGGTCTTCATAAGAGTATTAAAAAAAATTGAGGTTAGCTGCCTCTGAAATGTATATATGCAGTGCATTTCAATGAAATTATTATTCATTTGACCAAAATGATATGGAAACTCATGTCTTTATTCCTTAATTTTTATCCTACAAATAGTCAGTTTATCCTGTCAGAGTAACGGGTTATTTCATATCATGTTTCACATACTGCCTGATTCTTACAGAGACTGATACTTGAAAATACAGTGAATCTCATCATTACTTATTCAGATATGTTATTATTGTCAAATTCTATTCATACATTGTTGTTTTTTTATATTTGTTGGGTTTTGTAGATTCTTTTTTTAAACACCGTTTTCTATGTCCTTTAGAAGGCCAAATTTTGAAGGACTGTATTAACTTGTTATTGAAGAAATGTATTTTTTCTGTAACTTTGCAGTTTATTTGGGCAGATCTATTATGCTAAAAAGTCATGAGGCTTCTTGGAGATCATTGATATTCCATTGTATTTATTGGTGACTGCTCTATCCTGTTTTATATTTCAGTTCACCAGTTTTATACAAATCTTTTAGGAAAGTTGTTTCTATAACACTTGGATCTTGAAGAATTTTAAATACCTCAGTTATCTAAATAAATGATTTTTTTTTTCAAATAATATGAAATTCCATCTATGGAACAGGGATTGATGTTAAGAAATATTTTCTCTTAATTAGTGTAGCAAGTACCGAACAATTCCACTCAATAAATCTATGTTCCATCAGTTATTTCTTTACTACCCTTTATATTCGTAAAACCACACAAGTAAATTTTAGCAGGTGGAAACAATATCTGCTTAAAAATTGAATTTTTACTGACATTTAGCAAGTATTTCTCCTTAAATCAGTCACTGTTAAGAAAGTCACTGATAATTTGTTGCACATGTAAGGTACCAATCACATTAATACTGAAAAAGGGGGGACAGGATTTTGTCAAAAAAGTATTTCATATACAAATTCTGAACAAGTATATATTTTTAATCCTTACTACACTGCAAAATACAGGTATGGTAGGTTTATTTTTAATATGTTTTTCCAGATATGTGACAACAAATTATGATTTTTCTGAAAACCAGAAAAATGTACCAAGCAATGAAAATTCCAGCTTTTTGAATTAGAGACTATATTACATCCAATACACACTCCCTGGTATAATGTAATGCTTTTTTACATTCAATAGTCATAGTTAAACACATGTTTATCTGTTTTTAAAAAGAAAGAGATGAAGAAGATTAAATTTTCATTCACATTACATGAATTGCTCATGGAGATTACAGAGAGTCACTGTATCTAGGGCACAGTATTAACATGAGTATCAGCAATGATTTCAATCTTTTGTTTTGTAGTCATACATTAAGTGCCAGTAGTTGTATTCTGTATTGTACTTTAGGAAGTATCACTTATAAAGTGATGTTTACAGTAATGTCTTATTACTGACTTAGAGAACTACCATTTGGTTTTATGGGACTAGAATGGAATTTGTAGTAAATAGACATAGTCCTAATTTTCCAGAAAAAAGGCAGGATCAAAATTATTCTGAGATGAAAAAGTAGGATCCAAGTTTTTCTCAGTAAAAAATGCAGGATCTAAATTTTCCCCAGATAAAAATGCAGGACAGGGCTAAGGATTTTAAAGTATGATCTCTTATTGTTCTGATATTTAATTGTTTGTTTTACAAAAAAATGATTTCAGTACTTTTCTCTTAAAAAAAAAGGTAAAATATTTTATCCCAATTTAAACTAATGGTTGCTCCCTGACTCAAAGGTTTATTTGGATTTTATTACTTCCAATTTATGTGCAATTATTGTAAATTGTCATCTTTTTATCTTTGAAATAAAATGTTGAACTTGAATGACTTTGATGTTTATTTAGTTCTCACAGCCAACTTGAACTTAATGGAAGACTTGAAAATATTGTTTACAAATAATTTATAAATTAATGAAGTTTTTGAGAAGCATTTTAGCTTTTTTATGTTGTCGGTCACCATTAAGTCTTAAGTGGTCGTAATCTTTTTTTTTCAACCACACCATTATTAAAACTCAGTGGTATTATATATTCCTTCACGATATTTTTCTATGAATGAGGTTAGAAACGGACAAATTTCGATTTTTAAACAAATTAACTAATGAGATATAAATATTGGTTCTCGAGAAAAATGGGGTGGTCGAAACCATCCCTGCCCCAAGAGCTTGAAAAGGTATAGCGGACCCGGGAAGACATTATACTGTACCAATAAACAAAAGTTTATTTGTGCAGGTATATCGAGTATACCAAACGAGTAATTTCAGACGCATATAATTTCTGGGGGCATTTTCCATTTGCGCCAAAAATAGGTCTTTTGTGCCACGACTCTTATGCGCCAGAACTCCTTTTGCGCCAGTTTACTTTTCGATTTATTCGTAATTAAATTCCGCCAATAAATTAATTATCCTATTGGTAAATTTATATTTATATTGATTTAGTGCTACATTAGATGCGTGGTGTGATTATTGTATGTTATTCGCCATTTTTTTAAATCTCTATAATTCATTGTTCATCTCTTTGGCAAGTATAATTATAAAATATAAGAAATAAAAGACTTATTTTAGTTAAGACATGGAAATATAGACCGTCCTCCTTTTTTTCGGGCTTGGGACCGGCAGATTTCCCCTGCGCAGGTAAAGTCCATTAAAAAAAATTGTTTTAATATAGCACGCAGATATCTCTAATCTTCTTAGCTTTAATTTATTCATTCCTATCTCATTTTCTTTATTTTATGATCGTTTTACTGTAGATTTTTACCGTTTTGGTATTTAATTTCCTTATTTGTGCTTGCCGCAAAAGGTAGTCATTTTACGGCGGAAAAGTACTACACGGAAAAAATATTTGTCGCAATTTAACTACGATTTTTTATCCAATTGGCCTACAAGGACGATGTCCATTTCTTGCCACTCGAAGCAGGCTCTGTATATTTACAGACAAAATAGTGAAATCGCTGGGGTAAAAGTTTTGTTTTCGTTGTTGCCGGATACTCCTTTAGTTCACACCTATAGATCTGCTTTTGAATTACATTAACCAAGTTGTTTGAATCGGTTCGTTATATTCATTGACTTGGCGTTGCAAGCCTTTGATACCAGATTCGTGTAGTTTTATACGAAGTCGGTCGTAAAACTTCCACACCATCTAGCAACGTGACATAAACCGTTCTTTACTTTTCTACGTGATGGTACATAGTCGACATAACTCAGAAGCTGCTGAACTGTTTGTTTTTGTTTTTGTTTTTTGTTTTTGGTATACCATTTAATTGCTGCCGATTTGGAGCATCGTTCCTCAATTCGGTAAATCTTAAGGTCAATCAACGATTTGGTTATTTTAGTAATGCTACCTGGATACATTCAGAATCTAATCGAACTTCTACATTACCTAGTAGCGTTGTCGTGTCCAGTTTGGATTTGTTCTCGAAAATTCGTCTAGTCAATTATAGCTTCACACAAGCGGGAACCTAAAATTTACTCTCTGTTAAAGGTAAATAAATTAATTTTAATATCTTGACAACTTGACTTTTCTATTTCTCTTTTCTTATTTGAATATGATTTAAACGTTTATGAATATAATAACAGTAATTAAGCTTCCTCATAATTTTTTAAGTTTTTGCAACATTTTAACATTGTGTCAACTATTGCGGTCTTTTCCCACTAATGACAGGTCACTTATGTCACTGCACTTGGAATTAAATAATTTTTTAACCGATTGTTGTGTACGATTAGTTGTTTTTGAAGTTGAGACACGGAGAATGATTTCACCTTTTGAATTCATAATAATCAATTCAAGCAAAAAATCAACAAACATGTTTTTTGCCTCGTACAGATAATTGGACATGAAATGTTCATTACCTATCTATACGTGAAAACACGAAATTACAAAAAATCCCATATTGTATTACAAAGGATATTTACTAAGAAATAATAAATTATGATTTGGTAAGTTTTGCTGATTAAAGTCAAACGATGACTAGGTTGACACAGAATACATGAGATTAAAGAATAGAGTCAGTGGTTTGCAGGTATGATAAATATATAGTGACAGGTTTAATGAGCCAAATTTTAATGAAGAAAATACAAATTGGCATTTTTATTGTTGTTTATTTCCATTCATATTTGTTTTATGGTTGAAATATTTAATATTTTCTAATCGATACATTTTTGGTGTTTTCATTTGAAACGTTTCATCTGCACCGGCAAGTTGTATGTACCAGGTGATCTAAGGTACGGGTTTTAGAAATATCTTGTCTAATCTTATATCACCTCTTAATATATTTATATGGTTTGGAAAAACAAATCTTGAATTGAAGCATATGAATCATGACGCCTGATTAAAGAATAATTAGTAGTTTGAAAGGTCGCGTTTCGATATATTCTTTCGACTTCAAATTTTTCGAACTCTATTGTTGACTTTCAGTAAGCATAACTTACACTGAATTTTGTTCTCGGTTTTAGAAAATGTTTCCCGTCACGTTATTCACCAGCTTTCTTGTGTTTGGCGCCATAAAGGGTGATGAAGAGACGGGGATAGACATTGCAAGTGCTCTACTTGCCGCGGGCTCATCAAGTAGTTCCAGTTCCATCAGCAGTAGTAACAGCGGGGGAGGCGGTGGTGGAGCATTAAGTGGCGGAACTAGTCTTTGGGAACAGATTTTTGGCGCCGATGCGACAGCATTTGGTGGCCAAGGTGGAAATCCATTCAGCGATTCCTTTTTAACCGCCGCTGCCACTGACATGGGACTTGAGGGCATGGGAATGTTAGCACTCATGCAATCAATGAACTCTCAAACAAAGACTTCTTCGCATGGTGGTCCGTCTGTATCTGGATTAAATTCTGCTGCAACATCTTCGGCAGCAGGAGGAGGAGGTTCTTTTGTTCAAGGAGCTATTGGCATTGGCACCAGTAGCCACTCTGCTGGTGGAATAGGAGGACATTTTTCAAATAGTTTTTCAAATTTTGACGGAAGAGGAACGACAGGGGGCGAATTGTGGCATACTTTCGGTAGTGGCGCTGGTGCACTTGGTGGTAGAGTGGAAACTGGCTTCGGGGGTGGTGCAGGAGGTTTTGGAGGGGGTGTTGGAGCTGGTTTTAGTGGAAGTGGACGAGCTGGATTCGGAGGAGGGGTAGGTGGAGGATTCGCCGGTGGTGTAGGAGCTGGATTTGGAGGAGGTGCGGGTGTTGGATTCGGAGGTGGGGCAGGTGGGGGATTCGCAGGCGCTGCAAGAGCTGGGTTTGGAGGGGGCTCGGGTGCTGGTTTAGGTGGTGGTCTCGGAGCTGGTGGCGGAGGTAGTTTCGGAGGAGTTGCTGGAATCGGCGGTAATACTAAATTTTTAAGAAATTCCATAGGTAACAACATGGCATCAAGTTCAGCAACAACCAATGCACTTCTACAAAATCTTATCCTTGGAGACTTAGCCTCCAGTAACAAACAATCAATTATTTCCAACATAAACACGAATGCGTTCTTATCAGCTTTAGTAGAGGCTAGACAAGATCGAAGGGCTTTAATGGATTTTTTGCGCGATTCAAAAATGAGAGATCGTTTGACAAACGAACAAAATATAGCACGTATAATATCAATACTTCACAGATTTAGTGCAAAGGATAGACAGTCACCGGTCATATTGGGCTTAGAAAGTTCAGGAAAAGTTTCAGGAGGTAATAGTGGACAAGGTGGTATAAATGCTGCAAGTGCTTTACTTGGGTTACAAAATCAGGTCATTTCAGGAGGGGCTGCCAATGGGGGCCGTCCTAAGCCTTTTCCTTTACCACAACCGTCTACAAAAGAAATTAATCTGAATATAGTAGTAAAAGGAGATAAATCCTCTTCCAAACTCTCCGAAGGAGATCTAGGATTTTCTGGGGACAGTAGCTTTATTGGAGCAGTTAAAGGAATAAGCAGATCAGACTTCAGTCATTCTGGTTTTGCAAACAATAATGAGGGCGGTAAAAGAGCTGCCAAGTTCTCATTCAAAAATCCACCTGATGGACAGCAATCATTTGGTGCTGGTGGCTCTGTAGACTTACAATCAGCTTTCTGGAAGGATACATCCAGCTCGGCTGGGATAAAGCCAATCCCTAATGGTGTTGCCGAGAAACAGTTAGCTCATTTAATGCAAGGCACAAATCGAGGTGATATGTGGCAAAGACTAACTGCAAGCAAAGGCACTGCACTATCAGCAAATTCAAACAAACAAGGATTTCTTGCAAAAGACAGTTTCATGAACGCATTAAACCCAGGAACACAATTTGAACATACTAGGCAAATAATTGCTTATCCAAAAGGATCGAAACCCATATATAACGCTCCTCAAGGAGCTGATCGCCACAAGGGTTAGGTGAGTTAAATGCGTTACAATGAATATTTCTAAAGCTAAAGTAAAGCACTTCAAAATATCTCAATAAAAAAAATTGTAAAAATCTGAAAGAAATGTTCGATGCGGTTTGGTTATGTACTTTGGTTTAAAAAATCTTATCTTATTATACCTACAGAATATTGTAAAAACAGTGTCTTTTTTTTACCAAAGAAGATCGAGAGCTCTGGTCTAATTATTTTCCGCCATTACTTCCGAAGATTGCCGACGGAACATTCACCTGGTTTAAAAATACTTTAACCTTGGTAAAAAAAAAATAACACTAACAGATATACAGCTACGCACGTGTCTTGTTTACAATTCCTTTCATCTATTTCTTGATTAGTTTTTTTTTTAAATAAATATGACAATTACTGACCATATTTGTGTCACATTATATCACAATCAATAAATTCCCAAAGGAACCTTGCGTTATATTCGAGCTTTTTTTACGGCTTGAGTCTGTCGGTCTTCCTTGCCGTTGATTAACCACTTAATTGGCTTTGCAATTATTTTTTTAAGAAGCGACCCTTACAGCACATGTGTGGATTAAGGTCACCGGAACCACATTCATACGAATTTATCACGGTCGATATTTTGTCTTGCAAGGCAATAAATATGTAGAAACATATTTCATGTATCTGATGCAATTTATTTGTGGATATCAAATGAAATTATACAGGAAAAGTACAATTGTACAATTTAGTAGAAATAATTCAAAGTTAAGGCATATTTCATCAGAAAATTTACGAAAATGATAGCTAATGCAGTTTTAAACTAAAATAATTGAATTCCTAAAGGTGTTTAAAGTATATAACACAACAATCCTAAAACGAATTATGAACATTTTTTTCTTTTAGTAAATCCATAGAATCCTCCGACTTTCCGTCCGTCCGTCCGTAAATAGGTTTCTGCCATATAATGATTTAATTGAATTTTATAATAATGACAGTTTTTTGTAACACTGAGGCCGCTATTGAATGTGAGGTCAAAGGACAAGGTTTATTTATTTCTGATTTTATGTGGAAAATATTGAATATATTTGTTATAATCATTAAATATTCATACGAATTTTCAAAAAGCACACACATACAAACAAACTTATACAAACGAAACAATAAATGATTTGTATGCAAGTACATTGCATTTCAGACTGTAATTATGGTGAACCGGAAAAACATTGACCACTGGTAGAATGTCCGATTGCTCCTTCCACCTAACCCATTGCTGAGATGTGGATATACCGGACTGGTTACTCCAAAGACCTTAAATAATAAAACACATGCTTTAGCCGTAGTTTTTTTATGATGCATCCATGTATAACAGCGCACAAAATGTATCATTTCTAACTGAAAAAAATGTATAATTGTGTTGTTTTAAAAAGAACATGTGATAGGTGTTACTGCTGTGTGTACATCCATTAAATATATGTCAGCTAAAACGTTAACTAGGTGACCCTTCATTGTTAAGTTTAGATTGATACTTAGCTTCAGCATGATCGTGTGTGCGGATTTTTATTTTCACATGTGAACCTCTGTGGTATTCTATGAAAGACCGATGAAGAATAATCAAGGGAACCAAGATTCTTGCGGAAATCAAAAGAAAGTAATTCAGGGACAAAGACCAGACATGCAAAACAGACACAAAAAAACAAAGAACATAAAATAACCAAAATAACCAAAATAATACATACAAAGTAACAGAAGTAAATGAACAACTCCACTAAAAACTGGTAGCATGAACTTAGATGAAACGGTAGGGTAAGCGTCCTCTGCTTTTCTAGAAACACCCGCTGAGTTGCTCATAAAAAGTCAAGTCTGGGTAGACTAAAGAGGAAAGGAAAACTATGTCACATTGAACAAATCAGTTTTCATGGTGCAGATGGATACACCGATCAACGAGTTCATGATGACGACCATAACTTCTGTAATGATGACTTCAGTCGTGTAGCATCATCGGGTGCTGAAGGATGTTGCCACAGAAAAAAAGGAAAGAGTAATCAAGGGAACCAAGGTTATAGTGGTGATCAAAAGAATGTAATCCAGGGACAAAGACCAGACATGGAAAACAGACATACACAACAAAGACAAAGTAACCAAAATCATACATACAAAGTAACAAAAACAAATGAAAATGAGCAACTAGGACTCCACTAAAAACTGGGAGCATGGACCAGGTGCACCGGTAGGGTAAGTGTCCTCTGCTTTTCTAGAAACACCCGCCGAGTTGTTCATAAAAAGTTAACAATTCTTTATTCTTTATCTCAAGTTCTTTGGGGTAAATGCAATGCATAAAATCCCCGAAACTAAGATTGTTTAACAATAATAGAAGTATGAAGAATTGAAAAATCATAGGTTTTAATGCTATTGTATTTTAATAATAACAATAATAATTTGAATAAGGGTAACAACAAAATTACTGAACACTAATCTGATTCATAATCAAGTCAAGCCAAAAATAAATCTTGCAAAATAGAGCAGCTGGTACCGCAATGGTCCTGACTTGGTACAGACACTTCAAACGAAATGGTTGGTTAAATCTAGGTGTTAAAGCGCGCTAAACCTCCCTCTTCCATTTCGGCTTGACTATACCAGTGGTGATTAAAAAGCATTTGCATGCTATTTTCATAATAGGTAAATCAGCGGTCACACCATGGCCAGCACAAAGAACATTTACAAAAACAATCATTACTCATTGTTTTAGAAGAAACTGAGTATTTTTCAACCAAGGACTGATATCTAGAAAAGAATTTGGTGAGAGACCTTTTGGTAGAATTTATTGCCCATGGACCAAATGCTAAACAAACGATTAAACTTCTGTTTAAGTCCTAGATACATATCCCTATGAGTAATGAATATATGACACTGATGTTTCTTTGACTTTTAAAGCGGGAGTATTTTAAAATTAAAAAACAGGGATGTAATCAATTGCAGCATCTGTGATCACAAAATTAGAGTGAAAACATCAGCCAAAATATAATGCTTACTACCATACTTTAATTGAACAATCACAAAAAGAGTATACTTCTGAAACAAAGATAACGAGGAAACGTAATTAAAGAAAAAAAAAAACAGATACGAGTTTTCCATGTTTCTGAAATAATTTTGCTATAGTTAGCTTCAACATAAAACGCAGCAATATATCTATAGAATAAAATTACAAATTCATAAATGCATTACCAAATTATCGTGAGTATATTTGAGTATACAACTTGTATAATTATTTCTTCCGAGAAAAAAAACAAAACAAAAATGCTCGTGCAAGGTTGTCAGAATCCATACCGTTGCTACCATGTCTACTTTAAAGCAATAAAATAGAGAATCATAATTGTTGAAAAGATATACTTTCTACAAAAACAAAGAAAGGTGTCGTGCAGAAAGTGGACAAAATATACTCAGCAGGAGGGAAAATGCAACACTTCCGTTAATTACGTTCAGATACCCATATCTCAGTTGATTTGAATAAAACAATGACTGAAATAAACCGAATATTTGACATTTGATTAGTGGAGCTCGTTCTGTGAAAATGAAGACTTTCCATTTTTTCTTTTTTGTTTGTTAAAAACTGACATTTTTTACCCAAAATGTCAAAATAGAACAACCTTTACTTTCACGTGACATTGGAGCAATGAAATTAACATACATTTTTCAAGTAGTAATTTCTAAGCAGCTTCATAAATTTTGATATGTAGGTATTTTGAATAATCCGATCCAATATCCTATTTATAGAGACATAACTAAAACTAAAGCTCGTCCGTAGGTTGGGAAGTAATTAGATGTGAAGTAAAAATATTACTTCAATAGCGATCACCGCGGTTTCCCCAGTACGGTTTCCCCAGTACACTATCGAAAAAAAAGTCATGTCCCGGAAGTAACAGAAAATGACTGTCCATACGGAGAAAATTCATCGTTTCCTTACCACAACCAATCTTATTAAAAGCCGACCTTCCAGCTCCGGGTTTTCTGTTATGTCGCGTGTGAAATAACAGAAAACCGGGAGCTGCGAGATCGGCTTTTAATTAGATTGTACGACAACGGGAAGGCCAGGAGCTAGACTTCGGTTGTCAGAGGCTTTGTATTGCGCTTGCCGTAAGGAGTATTTATTTTGGTGCTGGGAGCTTATCTCCAGCACTATTCCCAGGTATAAAAACTTTCTGGAACCAATTTTACTTATTAAAAGAAGTGAATATATGATCTCTCTTTAAAAATTCGGAAAAAAAACGTGGATGTAAATATGTGTATCTCCGCTGCTCCACTGTTGCTGTTGTCAAAAACCTAACCGCCTCGGAAAAAATATATAACTCCGATTGTTTTATCGAAATCAAAGCATAACTTTTCGAAGATAGGAAAGGAAATTGTCTTCTTCTTGGAATTTACAACTGTCAGTTGCGTCTGAATTTTGTAGTATACCCCATCCGTGGAGAACAGTATAAAAATAAAAATATTATTTTAATATGAAGTGTTCAGATTTTTGTCACAATATGACATGGGGTGATGTCAAGACTAATGAAAGTAGTATTTATGAATTCCAAGGGCTATACATTACATACTTATTGGGATTAAATATTACTCCCAGATGCTAAGTACTAACTTTGCGTATCCAGATTCAAGGCTGATGGTTTAACCCCCACCTTTTCGTACATGGGATTCGGTCCGTTTTAAAAGCGTGCGCAATACGCCGGCATGCAAGTACCAAAGGGATTTCTTAAATTGGATTCGGACGCCGAGTTGTGAATCGTACGGTAGTCTCACCGTCATTTTTAAAGCTTACGCTGGACTCTATGGCAAGCAAAACTGGACAAAAATGCTGATTATTAATATTAATATTTTGTTATAATTATTTCTAATTCATTTTTTAATATTTATAATTCAATTATAAATATTAATAAATTATAAATATTTAAAATTCAAGAAAGTAAACAAAAATGCCTATTTATAAATATTTATACATAATTATAAATATATACTATTGAATTATAAATATTTATAATTAAATAACTCTATATAACAATAAAGTTGAAAATGATAGCACTTTCCGGGTATCCTTTACACCCTTCATTCCGTGCGTTGTAAAGCTAGGATATCGTGGCTTCGGCAGGCAACTCGGCGGGTTTTTCTAGAAAAGCAGAGGACGCTTACCCTACCGGTGCACCTGGTCCATGCTCCCAGTTTTTAGTGAAATCCGAGTTGTTGATTTGCTTCTGTTACTTTGTACGTCTGGTTTTAGTTACTTTATGTTCTTTGTTGTGTATGTCTGTTTTCCATGTCTGATCTTTGTCCCTGGATTACATTCTTTCGATTACCGCTATAGGTGTAATACCACTATTTCGGAAATCAGTCACCTGCACATATAGTAGTTCGTAATGACACGAAGTAGTCCCAATATTGCACCCTATCATTCTCCTTGTTTAGTAGAGGTATACAAACTTGGTGTCATCTGAAAGGTGAATTAATCAGCAATACTCTAAAAGCTTCATTTTCTTTATTCAGTGTAGGGTAAAACAATTCTGAACAAAAACTTTAGGCCCCTTGATATGGCTAAATTTCAAAACGAAAGTTGTGATTTCTGCACTTGTCTACTTTCACTTTACCATTCTTTCTTAGAAGGCACATGAGGCATGTTGATATTTTTATGAGAGTTAAGGTAAAGGGTGACCATCATAAAGATACCCCTATAGCACCATCTGTACTGATGTGAAAAAAATATTGAGCCTTATAAAAAGCTGAATTTAACATAGAAGGTAATGGAGACCAGAAATAGTGGTATGACACTTATAACCTTGGTTCCCTTGATAACTCTTTCGAGCAGATAATTTGACTGTCTTTTTAGATGTAAACCACTAAAATCCCCAAAAATCTTTCGTAACACAGTGTTAACCAATCAACTGCACTATAGGAGTGACGCTGACAATCACCTGACTATTGCTATATTTGTTTAATTGGTGGTTTTCGCGCTAACATATGTACTCAATACTGATAGACCCGGTTTGCGCTTATAAGTGGTACTTGTTATACACGACGGACTGAGGGGTTTCATAAAGTCATTGACTCTCATTTACGGTCCCTCACGGACGGTGCGCTAACATATGTAATCAATACTGATAGACCCGGTTTGCGCTTATAAGTGGTACTTGTTATACACGACGGACTGAGGGGTTTCTTAAAGTCATTGACTCTCATTTACGGTCCCTCACGGACGGTGTAAAGCAGCAAAGCGTTTACACAGTCCCCCGGCATAGTCATGCCGGTGAATGTGGGTCATGGTGTATTCGGGGAAATTAGTTGTCATGTGACCACGTTCATTCATTGAATTCATTAAAAGCATCAGACGTGATTTTATGTCGATCCGTGACCTAGTAATCCAATTTGTGATCTGCACGCTGTACAGCCTGCAGCATTTGCTGAATCTTTGACCCAGCGAAATACTATTTGGAATAAAATCAACTTTCCAGTGCAAAAAAATAACGTTATGTTTCCGATAATCATTCTAAAATTTTGTAGAGTCGGAAAGAAGGGATTTATTTTCATTTTTATTTAAATTTTGAAATAAGTCGTAGTCAGGTGCGTAGCTCAGGCCAAATTGAAGTGTAGGCAAAATTACGGCAGGGGGGTCTGGGGGCCGCTTAAGGCCTCCAGCAGGTCCAGGGCGGAGTCCTGGTAGGGGGTCCAGGGGGGGGGGCACCGAAGCTCTGTCCTGGATTTATTTTATCTCAAAAAAAGAAAGAAAAATTGGCAAAATTAAGTACAGGCAAAAGCTTTTTTGCCTAACGGCAGCTACGCGCCTGGTAGTGCCACCAAATCAGAATACAATGAAAACCAAATCCTTTTGTGATTCGGCGCTTGAGATATTTTTTTGTTTTGACGGTGTTGGTCAAAACAAACATTTTTTTTTATTTCGATGGGGTAAAAAAATTATACCGGCATGTGTGTTTACAATCAATTAGAAACATAAACAACCAGTATTTCTAACTTTTTGTTTCCATCTAGGATAGAAAAAATCTTTGGGTTTATTTTCTTCTTCAAAGTTGCATTTTATTAAGTTGAAAATGGTCCATATTTCTTCACATTTTGCTGGAGGAAAAACTTGGGGTCCAAGGTTAAATAGGACCTTCCTTTTACATATCTTTCATTTATGTTCCATACACGTACGCGTATATCATGCATATGAGCTTTTTGACGTTTTGTTGCAAAACACATGGCATTGAGGAATCTGTTAATTTGGAGGTAGTTCAATTAGCTGTCCATTACTGTAACTTGAAGTTTCGGGTACTCTACATTATACATTTAGAGGTTATGTACACGTAAAAGTAAAGTGTACATGTAAATACATTCCCAAGGAGCTCCAATGATTTTAATTTTGCTATATATGTACATGTCAGACTGCATGTACTAACAAATCTTTATATGATTTTTAATTTAACCATTTTCTGTTTAAGACTTCATGCCAATACAGTAAAGTTTGTACATGTACATAAAAATATAATTTAGTCTCCTTCATACTTAAATATTGTACACGTAAAAATATTTTTTTTTTAAGTTTTGTTAAATTGTGAAGAAGATTTACAGGATATAATGAAATGGAGGTTCTAAATGAAAGTTAATGACAGTGTTGTGAAGTGCTGAGTGTACATACATGTTATTATAGTGAAGGAAAAATGTATTATAGTGAAGGAAAAATAGACAAAATATGGAAATTTTATATTTCCATTAAAAGAAATAGAAAGAATGCTTAATTTGAATAAAAGGAAATATTATAGATTTTATAAGAAAGTGAAATTATAATGCTTAATTTATAAAGAAAATTCATACTAGAAGAATTGAATAAAATTAATGTAACCCTATAAAACGGATTTATGTTGAAGAATATAATTTTAAATATTAACTGAAGTTGGAAACTTGTAAATAGAATTAAAAGTTAATTATATACTTTCACAGATATTTTGTACATAGTATTACGTAAAGTTTTATATCAAAGAGCATGTTAATTAAGTCTCTTTTGTAGGTACTAGATGTCAAATACTTTTAGCTAATAAAGACTTTTATAAAGTAAATAGATAAATCCAAGTAAAAAAATTTCAATTGTATTTGGGAAGTATTTTAATTTAAAGGAACAAAGGGAATTATTTATCTTCTTTGTTTATAGGTAAAAGTTCGATAATCCGTTTACTAGGGACGCTAAGAATTAAGTCAAAATGATTGACAAAAGCTTAAATGGTCAGCAGGTAATTGATGACCAATGAAATTAATTATGGGAAGTCGTTTTAATTACTATTTGGCATTTCATTGGAGAAAATAGAAGAAGTTCTTAAATCCAAAGGTCATGTGACTAAAATTTCGAATATCCAAAATTATGTTTTAGCGTCACTTGATCTTTGGAACCTGAAAATAAAACATCATTTTACAGAACTTCTGTCTATTTTAGGTAAGTTAAAGTAATATTTAATTTAACATATGATTTTGAATTAAATAAGTTAATACTAAATTTATAATTAATTTGAGTCAAGATTTATTAATATCTGTTGTACTTTAAGGACAAATTGTATATAATATTTTAAATACAAAATGGACTCTTGAATAGGTCTTATAATGTTAAAGTTATCTGTAAATAAGTTTTATGTTAAATGTGAGTTATTATAAGTTTTTAAGATATTAGTTTTAAAAGTTGTTAAAAGGTTAAATGTTTAAAAAGAGAACATTACTGAATTACGGAACTTATCATATTTACTCCGGAATAAGTTTTATAATTACTTAGTTCATGGGAGATAATTTTGAGTGTAAATTTATATTGCTAAATATTCTGAACAAGCACAATCTTCAAAACCCTAATTTTAATGAATACTTGAATAAGTTTAACTTACAGAAATTGCAGAAATGTTTGAAGCCTGGAGACTAAGGTATTCATTATATAATGTAGCTATATTGTTATTTAATATGTTAATATTTTGAATGCTTAGAATTTAGATTGATCCAGATAGTAAAAATACATATCATTACTTTTATGTTATTAGCAAGTCTTACATACAACATTTTAATTATTAGAAATATAAAGTCCCTTTTTCAATTTAGAGTTTTAAGTACATGTACCTCTTTTGATTAATGAGATAACTTTAATTTAGGAAAAAGGCAATTATTAAGAAACTACATTGATTTAGTATTGTGAATTATCTGGCATGTTGAAAGAAATATATTTAGTTATGCAATTAATGAAAATATGCGAGTTAAGCTCTTGAGTTAGGTCCACCCCTTTTTAATGAAATATTACTATTGAAAGTTACAGAGTTAATTCCCCTGATGAGTTATTCCCCTTTGAAATAAGTTGTATGTGAGGCTGTAAAGGTTGATAATTGTTTATTGATTTACTGATGCATGATTTATTCATAATTGATTGTAATTGTTTATTGAATATATAATGTAGACTTGATCTTTGGAACCTGAAAATAAAACATCATTTTACAGAACTTCTGTCTATTTTAGTAACTTACAATACAGAAAAGAAAAACCCCCCTACAATCAGCACAACAGTTTATGGTGGAGACAAAAGGGAACGATCCAGTACCTCATAGATAAATACACATGAGTAAGCCATCAAACTATTTACTCAGATCAGCAGGATTAATTCCAGAGGAAACAGCAGAAGAATTACTAGTAGTCGATCTTGGAGGAGAACAGAACCAAATACCCGTTAGAATCAACATGCCTGGTAATGATGAGGTAAATATTGTTCAATCAATACCAGTACAGCCAAACAAATTTAGTGGCAACATAAAATCAGACAATTGGGTGAGACAGTTTATAAGATGGAAAAATCTTCAAAAAATATCCGATGAGCAAGCTTGTTATGCTTTACCCTTCTATCTTGAAGGAGCCGCTAAGACATGGTTTGAAGGATTGGCTGAACCAATTCAATCTAACTTTGATCAACTTACAACAGCATTGAAGAATAGGTTTAAGAATACATATGAAGATGACGATATTCTTCTTGCACAGCTACCAACAGAAAAGGCCGTAGAATTTCTAGATAGATTGCAAATAAAAGCAAACAATCAAAACATTCCAGAACACTTATTACTAAGAATTGCAAAGAAAGGATTACAAGCCTCGTTAAAATCCATTATAGTTCAAAGAGACCCTAAAACAATTGATGAGTTAAGGACAGCAGCAATAATTGCTGAAAAATGTCACCAAGAAAAAGAAAACGAGAAAACACAAGTCAGTGCTATATCAAATGAAAACTTTCAATTTTTACAAGACACTATAAATGTTCTGACTAAGAAGGTAGAAAATTTAGATGTACTAGGGGAAAATAAGCGGCAACAACCCAACAACAACTTTGGCAATAGTTATCAAAATTGGGACAATCAGGGCAGTAGTATGAATAATCAAAATTGGGTCCCAAGACAAAGTAGAAATTGGGGTCAACAAAATAGAAGTCGTGGTCAGCAAAGTAGAAATTGGGGTCAACAAAGTAGAAATTTTGACAGGAAGCCATTTCAATCTAATTCTGGTCAACAAACCCAATATTCAGGTCAAAATAAAGCTTCCTGTACAATGTGTGGTATGTACAAATGTTCAGGCAATCCAGACAATTGTTTTGCTAGGGATAAACAATGTGATCAATGTAAGAAAATAGGTCATTTTGCTAAGATGTGTAGAAGTATATATAACAAGTATGGTGAAAAGATAAGGTATTAGGGACGCGCGCCCATTTTTAGGCGCTCGTCTAGAAGTGGGCATAGTGGCAGGAAACATATCAATCTGATAACACCAATGGATAGAAATAGGATTAATATACAAATTTTAGATGTTAAAACTAATGGACTTGTAGATACAGGTGCTGCAGTATCTTGTGTTTCTTATGATTTAGTTCAAAAGTTTGAAAACAAACTAAGATTAGATAGAGCAGATATTCCTAACATTTATGGAGTTGGTGGTGAAAAACATAAAGTTAAGGGCAAGGTCATGCTTCCTTTAAATTTTAAGGGATTAATCATAGATTATTCATTTTTAGTCATTGAAGACCTGCAACATCCCTTAATCTTAGGAGATGATTTTTTATTAGCAAACAAAGCAAATATTCATTATCCCACTCGTACTCTGTATTTGCATGAAGGAACTGTCCAAGTCGCTTTAATCAATACACAAGTTGGCAATGCCAGAATGGCAAAAACAATAACAATACCAGGTTCAAATATGTGTGAATTGCCTGTTATTATTCCAAGAAAATATTTAAACAAGCCTGTTATATTAGAGCCAGTTTCATATTTGGAAAACAATCAACTTATGGGTGCCTGTTGTTTAGTTCAAGCTAATAGGTCAAGTTCAGCCTATGTGAAAATGCAAATTATTAATCCTAATAGAGATCCTGTCACTATCCCCAGAAACCAAGTTGTTGCTATGGTATCGCATGTTGATATAAAGACTTTACAAAATCTTTCAGATGTTGAAACGCAAAATATAAATACAAATAGTGTTTCTAATTTAGAAACTAAACAAAGAGAAAAATCAAAGAAAAAAAGTAAACTTGATTTTGATCTGTCATCTGCAGAGTTGACAGACGTTGAAAAGCAAAAATTGAAGAAATTTTTAGACAATAATAGAAATGTCTTTGCTACTGATTTGTCAGAATTAGGCCAAACAAATATATATCAACATGAGATACAAACAACACACGAGATACCAGTAAGAACACCTCCTGATAGGACTACTCCAGTTATGAAAGAAGAAATTCAAAAACAAGTAGATAAATTATTAGAAAATAATATAATTAAACCTTCTACATCCCCTTATAATAGTTCAGTAGTACTTGTCAAGAAGAAAGATAACTCTTTTAGGTTCACAATAGATTTTAGAAAGGTCAATGCAATTTCTAAAGCCATGTTTTATCCATTGCCGAATCTAAATGATGTTTTTGATACTATAGGTGCTGTTAAACCCAAAATCTGGTCTAGTCTTGATATGGCCCAGGGGTATTGGCAAATAGAATTACACCCAAATTCAAGACATAAATCTGCCTTTGTAACTCATAATGGGGTATATGAATGGAATAGAATGCCCAATGGGTTGAAAAATAGTAGTTTTACCTTTCAAATGGTAATGTCTCAAATTTTACAAGGCTTAAATTGGAAAAATGTTTTAGTGTATGTAGATGATATTTTGATTTTTTCTGAAAACTTTGAAGAACATTTGACACACTTAAATCAAGTTTTTGACAGATTAAGGAAAGCAAATCTAACATTGAAACCTTCAAAATGCCATTTTGGTGTTTCAAAAGTCAAATATCTTGGTCATATTTTGTCCAAAAATGGAATTCAAGTTGATGAAGCCAAAATTAAATTAGTTAAAGAACATCCAATCCCTAAAACTCAACAATATGTTAGACAATTCCTAGGATTGTGTAATTATTATAGGAAATTTGTGAAAAATTACTCTAAAATTGCAGTTCCAATGAATGCTCTATTACAAAAAGATAAGCCCTTTTTATGGACTGCTGATTGCCAAAAATCATTTGAAACACTTCAAAATGCTCTTACTACAGCTCCAATTTTGGCCTTCCCTGATCTATCAAAATCATTTACCTTGACATGTGATGCCTCAGGGTCTGCTATTGGATATATTTTAGGACAAGTTGATGAAAATAAATGTGAACGTGTTATTTCATATGGTGGGAGAGCTTTGAAAAATGAAGAAAAAAATTGGACTATTAGTGAAAAAGAATGTTTGGCAGTTTTAGAAGGGATCAAACAACATAAAGTTTATTTATTAAACAATAAATTTACAGTTTTTACAGACCACAAGGCATTAATATGGCTTCACAAATCAAAAGATACAAATTCTAAACTAGGTCGTTGGGCTTTACAATTACAGGACTTTGATTTTGAAATTATTTATAAAGAAGGGAAAAATAATCAGAATGCTGATGCAATTTCTAGAATTCCATACCCACCCCAATCCCCTGAACCGAAGGACGTGAATGAGCAAGATAATAATGACTTAGGAGAAAATCCTTATCCGATTATTAATTCAATGTCACAAAAATGTTCTCAAAATGAAAATAAAAAAATTAGTGAGGGATACATTGAAATGAGATTTGAATATGGACATGATGATCCAATAGTTGCTTCAATTGTTGAAAATAAACTTGATAATTTATCAGATGTTGCAAAATTACAAAGAGAATGCCCAGAATTAACTGACATCATTACATTTTTAGAAAATGGCACTTTACCAAAAGATGAAAAGAAAGCTAAAACTGTTTATTTTGATAAAGATAACTATAGACTTGGCCAAGATGGTGAATTAATTCATCAATGGTGGCCTAGAACTAAAGGTGTACCTAGAATAGAAGCAATGATAGAACAACTGGTTTTGCCTAAAATATTAAGGGAGGATGCTTTATTATCCTATCATGACTGTAAAGCTGGAGGTGGCCATGCAGGTATTAAGAAAACTTATGCTGCTTTACATTTGAAATATTATTGGCCAGGAATGTATCAACAAGTTTACTCTTATGTAATATCTTGTGATAAATGTCAAAGAGCAAAGAGACCAGCACATAAACAACCAGCTCCTCTAATGCCGTTGCCTGTAACTGATACTTTTGATCGTTGGCATATGGATATTTTGACTACACTTCCCACTACAAAAGAAAACTATAAACATATTTTATTGATAGTTGATAGTTTTTCAAAATGGTCAGAGGCATTCCCCCTTAAAACTCAAGAAGCTACAGAAATAGCCCATATTCTTTACAATCAAGTGTTTACCAGATTTGGTTGCCCATCTAGCCTGACAAGTGATAGAGGTCAAAATTTTTGCTCAAAACTTATTCAAGCCTTGTGCGAGCTTTTTCAAGTTACCCGACACCATACTAGTTCATACCATCCCCAGTCAAACTCAACATGTGAACGTATGAACAGTACTATAGGTCAAATTTTAAGAACTTACTGTGATCAAAATCAAATGAATTGGGCAGACTTAATCCCTAGTGTTATGATGGCTATAAGAATGTCACCAAATACTGAATCTACAGGGTTCTCCCCTTATCATATGGTTTTTGGAAAAGAGATGAATATTCCTTTTGATATTTCTGTACTTCCAAAAGACAACATGTCTAAATCTGCTAAGGAACATTTGCATCAATTGATAGATCACTTGAAAATAGTTAAAAAAAGTTTGTAAGCAAAACTTACATAAATCTCAAGAAAAATCCAAACAGTACTATGACAAACGGTCAAAGGAACCAAATTTTAGAGTAGGTGATAGGGTCCTACTTCAATGTATGAAAGTTCCAAAAGGACTTTCACCAAAATTACATCCAAAATGGATAGGTCCATATTACATTACAAATGTAGGTCAAAATAATACTTATAAGCTAAGAAGAATGTCAGATCATAAAATTGTTAAGTCCAGAATCCATGCAAATAGGATAAAACCATATGAAGACCCAAGAAATGTTAGGGAACCAGTTAGACAAAATAATGATGATTTAAATGATAACAGTTCTCAAAATGATGATAGCATAGACATAAAAAAAAATGATGATGAAACTCAATTGTCAAATAATGTAGATGATCCAAATTTAGGGCAAGATAACCAAAATGATATTGATGACAATGATCAAACACAAAGTGAAACTGATAATGATAGTGAATTTTTAGCAGAAAAATTGGTTGCCAAAAAGAAAAGAAATGGTAAAAATTATTATAGAGTTAAGTGGGTTGGTTATAAAAAGACCACATGGGTCGCAGAAGAAGATATAGGTGAAGGCTTACTAGTAGAATTTTATACAAAATACACTAAAAGTGGCAAATTAAGAAAAAAGAAACAAAGCAGTTGTTTTACAAAAGCAAATACGGAATAAATAAAAATAGGATGTATAAAAAAAAAAAAAGCAAATGAAATAAGCTATATATGGCATAAATAGAATATGATGTAGAATTATATTGGATAAAAGCAAATAAATGGAAATATGAAGTAATTCGAGAAATTAATTGCAATTTACTAGCTAGTAGGTAAAAAAAAAAAAAATAATACCATCTCAATACAGTGAATAAAAACATAAGATTTGAAATTGATAAGAATTATGTGCGCACATAAATATCAAGTATAATAAGAAACCAATTTAAAGAATGGAGCAATTAAATAAAAAAAAAAAAAAAAAAAAAAAAGACAAACATCTTAATGATTTGATAAATCAACCTTATTTTATTTGAATGTAAAATGCCTTAATCTAATGTGTGTTATAACTTCAATAACAACTTAAATGCTCACATATATATAACAAAGTAATTTGAACTAGTTAAAACCATAAGAATTTAAGTTCCTTAAATTAGTGCTAAATGAAGCTGATCAATTCATTCTAACTTGGCTTTAACAAACTTTAAATTTTATGTTGTAGGTGACCAGACAGGTGCTACCAAGCTTTAGACCATTTGTTATAACATTGAAAGTTATTTTCATGCTGGCATTTCTTTTGAACATACCTCAATCTAAGGCAAATTCAATATTACGGTTGAACTATGGAATCCTATTTGAAAAACAAGCTAATGTGCATTTTAGCAATGATGTCTGGATGCATACATTTCAAATAAGATTACCCGTTAAAAAAGGGATGAAATTGATAAGTCCCTGTAAAGGAAAAGACTTTTGCAAAAATTTTAATAAGCTAGCAAATGAATTGAATATACTCCAACTGCAAACAACAAGAGAACTTAACCAAACAATAACCACTTTGAAGAACATAATTCCAACTAAAAGCAAAAACAGTAATGAAAAAAGAAGGCAATCTTAGGATTTATTGGAGAATTATCGAAATCAATATTTGGTACAGCTACTGTTTCTGATGTAAAACTCCTAGCTCAGCATATCAATGCCCTAACAACAAGAACTGTAAAATTAACCAAAGAAATGGCTATTCATTCAGATCACCAATCATCATTTATGTCAATAATAAATAAAAGAATTTCAAACATTGTTAATGAAATGAAAGACACTCATGATGAAATAGATTTGTTGCAAACTGTTATAAGAAATAACACAAAGGCACTTGAGAAATTATTTTTTACTATATCTAACACAATTTTAAATACAATTACTCTAAATACAGAAGTTAAACAAAAATTAAATGATTTGAAACTAGGAATTTTCAGTTTAGTTGAAGGAAAATTATCTCCCTTGTTGATTAAACCAGCAACTTTAAGAAAATCTTTAAAACAAATTGAAATGCAATTGCATCAAAAATATCCAGGATTTTATATTGTTCAAAAAAATGTAAACTATTATTATTCATCCCAAGATTTTGTATACTCAAAAAAAGGATCAGATATTTTTATTATGATAAAAATCCCAATAGCATATAAAATGGCAAAATTTGAATTATTTTCAGTCACTGCTCTTCCAGTCCCACTAAACACATCCTTGCATGCTACCCAATTAATGGATGCCCCTGAATACTTAGCTTTGTCCAATGATAAGAAGACATATTTACCCCTTTCAAGTCAACAAATTATGAAATGCAAGAATTACAATAACAATATATACTGTCCATTATTACAATCATTTTCTGGAAGTGGAGATTCATGTATAGTATCTATTTTTAATAATGATAAAGATAAAGTACAGTCATTGTGTGATTTTAGATTTTTACACAACAAAATAATGCCGAAAATTATGTATTTGAAATCTTCTGCAATAGTTGTATATAAAATCCCACAAATTTCAATAGATTGTTCAGGAAAACAAATTTTTCATGAAGGTTGTGATTTTTGCATAATGAATATTCCTTGTCAATGTTCAATTGCCACAAAATTATTAAGTTATCCCCCCTCAATTACTTCATGCAAAAAGTCAAATAATATTACAGTTGTCCATCCCATAAATCTAGCATTGTTACAACAATTTTTCACTGCAAAACAATTGATACAAATAAATGGTAGTTCTACTTTTGTAGAAAAGATGAGTATTAATGTTCCAGACTTTAAAATTTATAATCATTCCTATTCTTCATTTTTGGTAAAAGATCAACAAGATCATCTTAGTCTAAAGAAAATGGCTAAAGTTTCTAAAAAGGAAGGAATTATTTTTCAAGATTTGGCAGAGCCTTTATTAGATGGTCAGATAGATATAGAAAGTAATTGGCCAAATCTTAATGGTACACTTGGTTTAATTGGAACTTCTTTAGCCAGCATTATATTTATTTATTGTATTTGGTCATTTTTCAAAATTAGAACATTAACAACAACAATTTTGATTTTAGAAAGAACAATTAATGCTCATTCTGCTTCTATACCACCTTTTATTTTTAAACCAGAAACCACAACTTCTAACTCTGTAATATCTCACATGTTTGATCAGGAATTTAATATGAATTATGTTTTATTAATAATAATTGGTATTTTGATTGTATTTATTGGACTTATATTATTTAAAAGAAGAAATTCAAAATCACATTTTACGTATTTAATGATGGAGATTACAACTGGTACTGCTTGTCTTCAAGTTCCCCTTATTAAGATGCCACTATGTCCTGCTTATTGGGAAATTAATATGCCCCCTTCTGTAGAGTCACTAGAGGTTGTTGGTACTTTTCAACCAACTTTATTAATTACATGGGATGAATTTTTGATCAAAAACAAAATAAATGAGAAATCATTAACTGTTCCTAAAATAATCAGATTACCACTCTTTCAAAGTTTACAGCTAAAACAAATTTTGAAACAACCATACTGTGTGTATATTCTTCTAGTTCATCAAAACCTATTTAAAGTCTTAAATCATGAATAAGGTCTTTTTTGCCTGACAAATTTTCTACCTTATTTTTTTCTTCTCTCAATATTGTTAAGTTTTATAGTGATAGGACATCAAAACATGACTTGTGCCGTATATATTCAAAAAGGACATGGAAGGAATCATCAATATTTTGGACGACAACAATATCTATATTCGTACATAATGGAGGACACCGTGTGCTATTTCGTTCAAAAAAAAAAAAATATCATGGATTATGTGTTACACAGATTATCAGCATTGTGATTATATTATATATCAAAAAGTGAATTTGTGATGTGATAACAAAAAGTGAAAAGGTGATCGTCACCATACCATATTCAAAAGGATTAGTTAGTATTCATTTAATAAAAATGAAATACAAATTGCATGAATGATTGACTCTAACCAAACAAAAATGATACTATATTCTAAATTCATCCCAAGGTAACTAGTTGAATTCTTAACAAATCTTGTATTAGGTATATCTATAGTATTATTTTTGTTTGCTCTTTGCATGCTTAATTAACAAATACAATTATGATCATTTATTAATCCAAATATGTATGTATATTTTTATTATTATTATTTTTGTTTTGTTTCTATAGATGTTCAACCACACATATTTCTTCTCTTCAAGCCGGGGAAAATGTTTTAAAGAACACCTAAGATGCAAAGAAATTTTTGTTAAGCCAGGAGCTAAATTAGAAGAATTGGCAAATTTTGCTTACCAAAGACTTCAGGCAGTTCAACAACCCAAAATAGTGTACATAATGGCAGGAATACCAGATATCTGCACGAAATCTAAGGCCCCAGCATATGAAGAAAGTTTTTACAATTTAGATGACAATGATAAATTATTATCTATGCAAAATATTTTAAGTCAAACAAGAACCAAATTAGAATCCATCAATTGTAAGGTAGTTTTCGTAACTATAACAACCATGAGTTTTCATGACTGGAATATACATAGACTTAAATGTCACAATACTTCAAAATTATTATATTTAACTCAATATGTTGACATGCAAAAGCAACTTAATTCAGTTCTTCACCAACTGAACAAATTCATTACAGCTTCAAATGAAGATAATAATCTAGTTACACCATTTCTTCATACTTATGTACATAAAATTATGGGAGAAAGACATTATTATAGCTACTCAAAATTGGTTGATGGTGTCCATCCATCTGCAGCCTTAGCAGAAAAATGGCGAAAATATTTAAAAAGAATTATGAAGATCAATGAAAGACTTGTAATCGAATAATCAAATTATAGTGGAAGCATCTATAGAACAAACATTGTATATAATTCATTTATAAAACATTATATATTTTTTCTAACACATATATGTATATATATAACTTTGTAGGAACAAAGTCTTCAGTTCCATAGGGTATTATAGTGAAGGAAAAATGTATTATAGTGAAGGAAAAATAGACAAAATATGGAAATTTTATATTTCCATTAAAAGAAATAGAAAGAATGCTTAATTTGAATAAAAGGAAATATTATAGATTTTATAAGAAAGTGAAATTATAATGCTTAATTTATAAAGAAAATTCATACTAGAAGAATTGAATAAAATTAATGTAACCCTATAAAACGGATTTATGTTGAAGAATATAATTTTAAATATTAACTGAAGTTGGAAACTTGTAAATAGAATTAAAAGTTAATTATATACTTTCACAGATATTTTGTACATAGTATTACGTAAAGTTTTATATCAAAGAGCATGTTAATTAAGTCTCTTTTGTAGGTACTAGATGTCAAATACTTTTAGCTAATAAAGACTTTTATAAAGTAAATAGATAAATCCAAGTAAAAAAATTTCAATTGTATTTGGGAAGTATTTTAATTTAAAGGAACAAAGGGAATTATTTATCTTCTTTGTTTATAGGTAAAAGTTCGATAATCCGTTTACTAGGGACGCTAAGAATTAAGTCAAAATGATTGACAAAAGCTTAAATGGTCAGCAGGTAATTGATGACCAATGAAATTAATTATGGGAAGTCGTTTTAATTACTATTTGGCATTTCATTGGAGAAAATAGAAGAAGTTCTTAAATCCAAAGGTCATGTGACTAAAATTTCGAATATCCAAAATTATGTTTTAGCGTCACTTGATCTTTGGAACCTGAAAATAAAACATCATTTTACAGAACTTCTGTCTATTTTAGGTAAGTTAAAGTAATATTTAATTTAACATATGATTTTGAATTAAATAAGTTAATACTAAATTTATAATTAATTTGAGTCAAGATTTATTAATATCTGTTGTACTTTAAGGACAAATTGTATATAATATTTTAAATACAAAATGGACTCTTGAATAGGTCTTATAATGTTAAAGTTATCTGTAAATAAGTTTTATGTTAAATGTGAGTTATTATAAGTTTTTAAGATATTAGTTTTAAAAGTTGTTAAAAGGTTAAATGTTTAAAAAGAGAACATTACTGAATTACGGAACTTATCATATTTACTCCGGAATAAGTTTTATAATTACTTAGTTCATGGGAGATAATTTTGAGTGTAAATTTATATTGCTAAATATTCTGAACAAGCACAATCTTCAAAACCCTAATTTTAATGAATACTTGAATAAGTTTAACTTACAGAAATTGCAGAAATGTTTGAAGCCTGGAGACTAAGGTATTCATTATATAATGTAGCTATATTGTTATTTAATATGTTAATATTTTGAATGCTTAGAATTTAGATTGATCCAGATAGTAAAAATACATATCATTACTTTTATGTTATTAGCAAGTCTTACATACAACATTTTAATTATTAGAAATATAAAGTCCCTTTTTCAATTTAGAGTTTTAAGTACATGTACCTCTTTTGATTAATGAGATAACTTTAATTTAGGAAAAAGGCAATTATTAAGAAACTACATTGATTTAGTATTGTGAATTATCTGGCATGTTGAAAGAAATATATTTAGTTATGCAATTAATGAAAATATGCGAGTTAAGCTCTTGAGTTAGGTCCACCCCTTTTTAATGAAATATAACTATTGAAAGTTACAGAGTTAATTCCCCTGATGAGTTATTCCCCTTTGAAATAAGTTGTATGTGAGGCTGTAAAGGTTGATAATTGTTTATTGATTTACTGATGCATGATTTATTCATAATTGATTGTAATTGTTTATTGAATATATAATGTAGACTTGATCTTTGGAACCTGAAAATAAAACATCATTTTACAGAACTTCTGTCTATTTTAGTAACTTACAATACAGAAAAGAAAAACCCCCCTACAATCAGCACAACATTATGTTGGTTCTGAAACCAAATAATACTGGCAGTGCCTCTGGATATATTGTATACAGCTGCAAAACAAGTACTATAGTATACAGTTTTTGTACAAGGAAACATTTTTCAGGCTACAAATGTATAAAACTATTTAGAAGTTGATGAAACTGTTTTATACAAGATTTAGTTGAAATATTGATTTTGAAGCGTTAGCTGTGAGCCTGAGTTTCGATGGATTTAGCCTTGAAGTCCTTCGTATACCGGTATTGTTGTAATGTATTAAAATAAGCCGATTGTGTGAGAGATGGGCGGAATTTGTTTTGCATGCTACACGTGCATTTATGTCTAAGTCTGAATTATGTATCTTAAGTTATAGATTAGATTTGATAGCCAAAACAATGCGTTTAGTTCCCAGGCCATAAAATAACACCAATACGATATTGCATTGGCGACAAGGATGGTGATTTTCTCTATAAAAAATCCAAATAGAGGATGAGGATTTAATTCCGATAGAACTTTTAGTGAAGATTAAATTCTGATATATACCTGATAGGATTAAATTCCGATTTCACATTAAAACAATGGCTGGACATTTGGACTTGCATGCACCAGAACCGTTCAAAGTTATTGGTGAAACAAATTTTGCGAAATCCTGGAAACAGTATTTAAAACGGTTCGAGTATTACGTAAAAGTAACCGGAGTGTCTAAAGAAAAGAGCTGTGCTACTACATATAGCTGGACATGAAGTACAAGACATTTTCGAAACATTTCCAGATCCGGGAACCAAATATAATCAAACTGTTACGGCACTGAACAATTATTATGAACCAAAGAAACAAACAGTTTGAGAGACGTATGTTTAGGAAAGCTAAGCAACACGACAGAGAAACACTAGATGATTTTATTGTGAGAATTTCAATACTCTGTGTCACTTGTGACTTTAGGCCAGGCCAACGTGAAGATATGATTCGAGACCAAACTGTTGATGGGTGTAAATCAACCGAATTAAGGAGGAAACTATTAGCAGCGCAAGGAATAACGTTAGAAAAAGTTCAAAGACTTGATAGAACATTTGAATTAGCTGTAACACACTTAGAGAAGATGGAAAATAGCAACAAACCCGAGCCGTGTATGGAAAGATCTAGAGATAAACAAAATCGGACAAAAGCCGAAGCAATTCAAACCTCGAGGTGCTCCGAAATCGTATCCGGAAAACAACAGGAAAAACTGCTCAATGTTACAGATGTGGAAATACGGGACATTACGGTAGAGATTGCAGAATATCTCGAAATATTAAATGTAGTAAATGTGGAAAAAAATTGCAAGATAAAATCAACAAAAAAGTTCACGCGATTGAGGACGAAGAATTGCAAATATTCACATTGTATAGGAAAAAAACAATGCTGTCGTTCCGTTTTCTATTGAAGGTAAAGTTGTCGATTTTCTCATGATTCAGGGGCTTCTATTAACGTAATAGACAGGAAAACATTTGAGAAGTTAAAGGTATCAAAATCTCAAGCTCAGAAATGTGCAGTCAATGTATTTCCGTACGGCAGCAAAACACCTTTAGAAATGTTTGGCAATATGAAATTAAGCATATCAAAGATAGCAAGCATGATGTAGAATTTCACATAATTAAAGGAGATGGAAGGCCGTTAATTGGCTATAAAACTGCTACTGATTTATGGATTGCTCCACATCGAAATGTTAAATAGTGTCAACAACCTTTCTAACTCCAACACAAGACACGATAATCAGTTCATTTGAGGACAGATTCCAATGTCTTGGTAAACTTAAAGACTTCAAATTGAAATTACACATAGACAAATCAATAAAACCTGTTGCTCAGCCAGTACGAAAAATTCCGTTCAAAATGAGAAAACAAGTAGAAATAAAAATAAAAGAACTGGAGGATTCCGACGTAACAGAGAAATTCAGTGGTCCGACACCATGGGTTTCAGGCTTGGTACTAGTGCCTTAGAAAAACAATGAAGTCCGTCTTTGCGTAGACATGCGACAAGCAAACGTAGCTATTCAGAGAGGACGTTTTCCGATTCCATATATACAGGGTGCTCTGCAGCAAATGAATGGATCTGCGATATTTTCTCGACTAGATCTAAACCAATCTTTTCATCAGATAGAACTAGAAGAGGAGTCGCGTTATATCACCACATTCGTATGTCACAAAGGCCTGTACAGGTACAAGAGACTAATGTTTGGAATTAATTCTGCACCCGAGTTACACCAACGTGTTATTGAGCAGACAATACAAGACATACCAGGTTGTAAAAATATTGCCGACGATATAATCATTTATGCACAAAACCAAGAAGAACATGGTGAAACACTTCGTGCCTTGCTTACCCGATTCCGTGAAAAGATTCTAACCTTGAACCGAGGCAAATGCGAGTTCAACAATTGAAATTCACGGGACATTTATTATCAAAGGATGGTGTCCAACCTGATACAAACTTGATCGAAGCATTGCATAATTTCGAGATGCCAACGACACCAGCAAGTGTCAAATCTTTCTTGGGATTAGTTATTTTTTGTGCTAAATATATTCCAAATTTCGCAACAATTGCTGAACCGCTTCGCAAGTTGACAAGAAAAGAAGATGAATGGCATTGGACTGCCGAACAAAAAACGGCATTTGAAACACTAAAACAATTACTCACAAGTGCCGAAGTAATGGCATACTACAACCAAAATGCCGAAACAAGTATCATTGTGAATGCGTCTCCTTTTGGTATAGGACCGATCTTCACACAAAAGCAAACAAATGGTGACTATAGGCCAGTGGCCTACGCAAGTCGAACATTAAGCCCGGTCGATAGAAGGTATTCACAAACAGAGAGTTTACTGGGGAATCCGTCGTTTCTATGTGTATTTGTATGGAATGGAGTTTATGGTATTTACTTACCACAAACCTTTAGAACGAATTTTTACCGCAGCACATGAAGCGCCGCCACGCATTCAAAAATGGGTTCTAAACCTACAAAATCACAAGTTCACAGTGAAATACCGACCAGAATATTTAAATGCAGCTGATATGTTGTCATGTTCGGCAATGAAAGGCAGTGTAGGAGGTGATGGTAATGAAACAGAGAATTACGTTAATTATATTGCAGTCGGTGCATGTCCGAAAGCGACGACTTTGAAAGAAATTAAAAATGCATCCGCACGAGACAAAACAATGAATCAAATTCGAAATTGTATTGCGAAAAACAAGTGATCTAAACCAGGACAGATGAAGCCATTTTACCTTGTCCGCAAGGAACTAACAGTGCAGAACTCTATAATCCTCAAAGGGGCAAAAATAGTGGTCCCAAGTAATCAGCGAAAACACGTTCTTCGTCTTGCTCACGAGTCGCATCTGGGGGTAGTAAAAACAAATCAGTTACTGCGTGAAAAAGTTTGGTGGCCAAATATTGACTCCGATGTAGAATCAATGATTCAAAGTTGCCATACTTACCAGTTAGTATCAAATCCGCCGCGACCGCCAACTGTTACAATGTCAGAGTTACCTGATGGTCATTGGGAAAAAATAGCAATCGATTTAAGCGGTCCGTATTCAAACAACGTATATCTGTTAGTAGTTAACGATTATTATTCCAGATTTCCAGAGGTTGACATTATAAAATCCATTTTGAGTGCTACAATCATTAACAAATTGCGCCGAATATTCTCAGTCCATGGATTATGTGCAGAAATAGTTTCTGATAATGGCAGTCAGTTTGTGTCGGACGAATTAAAGCGTTTCTTAATGATAATGGTAAAGAACACACCCATGTCACACCGTATTGGCCACGTGCTAACGGTCTTGTAGAGATTAAAGAAAACTATACGCGCCGCATGTGCTGAAGGAAAAAACTGGCATGACGAATTGTACGATCCTATTATTGTACCGTGCACGCCTCATTCAACGACTGGATATGCTCCCTCATCTCTACTATTTAACAGAACTGTAAAGGTCAAATTACCTTGCTTGATCAAAAACAATGTGCACAAAAGACTGAAAGAACGAGATGCTAAAAAGAAAGCTGCCGAGAAACACTATGCCGATAAGACAAAAGCAATGAACTACAAGAAATTCATGAAGGAGAAAATGTAATTCTTACAAAGAGAGGTGGAGATAAACTTTCAGCAAAGTTTGAAAATAAAGTGTACAAAGCTGTAAAGCAATGTGGAACAAGTGTCCATATGAGGTCAGATAACGGTCCAACTTTCTATAGAAACGTCTTGCATGTCAGACCGTATTACGGACAATTTACAAACAGACAAAATCGGGATGACTATTCCGCTAATGATTGACCATCAAGATATAAGAAGAGACCTCGACGATTTTTAATGACTTTGTGTCCGCTTAATAGACACTGCAGTGGGACTTGAACAAATGATTAGCGTTAGTTTTGTTGTGTGTGAGGGGAAAAGTGATAGATTTATTGACTCATTTGGGTAATTAAAATTTCTTTAATTTGAAATGAGCATGTACAAACCCGAAATCTGCCGACATGTATGTATATATTTAATATAGTAGTGTCACCTTAAAAAAATGCGATCGTACATGTATATTAGTATTGTGCTGACAGCGATGTCCGCGTCGTCGTCGTTAATATTCACTTGTTTTTCATGCGATGACTATTATTGTTGATCAATTTTTTAATGATTTTTTATAACTACGTTGTACTAAAGGAAGGCTCATATTTAATTTGGAGTCATGGGTCAACACATGCAAGAACACCTTCAAGAAAGAAGCATTGTAATATGTATGTGACTTGTCTTGTGGTTATTGTAAGCCATTGTGGAGTTTATTCCCCATTTATTGATATCAGTAGATATAGTATTATATGTTAATGGATATTTATCAACATGTGTATAATTCAGTTATTGATAAGAATAAATGGGGGAGTTTTCTAAACAATGCAAACACGTTCAATACAAAACGTATGTATGTTCAAATCTGCTCTTTAGGCAATACCAGTCTGTGTCCATACTTGTTCATGTATAAATATTTATAAAGATTTTAATCTTTTTAAGAAATAACGCTGGAATTTTACATGACAAAATAAAAAAAAAAACAGAATGTCTCGTTTAGTTTCATGTTTATATTTTCGCGCTCTGAAACTTTTTTGAAAATTAGGCATTTTTAGTCCGGAAACGATCCAATTTTTAGATTCTTCATTCGGCTTTCTCTTTCGCCGGCTGTGTTTCTTCACGTGCAGATCTTCAAAAGACTTGACAAACAGCGCATTTAGCGTTATATATATGTTTATAAGAAATCTTCGAAGGCTATTGATTAATAAGCATCAGCATTTCTTAAACCGAAAAAGCACCACCGATTTCCCGAACCACGTCAAAGACAATAGATATTTTCAACCACTCGTATTTCATTGTAGGCATTTGGTGATTTCAACCAGTTGTCTACCTTGCATTAAAAACAATTCAAAACACAGACCACTGAGTACATTTAAAATGCCTGAATCTAAACCATTTGAGAGACTGCCTTTAACGGTCACTCCAGTTAACTACAACATAAGACTGAAGCCAAATTTGAAGTCCTTTACATTTGAAGGATCTGAAGATATTGACGTTGAGGTATGACAATCACACAATGTCATGATTTGTATTTAACAAAAATAGAAAGTGTTATATACTGGGGTACCCCCATTCCGTTGGTCAAAATAATATTCTTCCGATCGAGTGACTGCTTTAATCAGAATGTCAAATGTGGATCATCTCCCATTATTGTTGTCGTACCCCAAATCTGTGCATTTTCGGTTCAGAGATTAACAAGTATGGGGAGCTATATGGGATACAATACATTTCCACTAAATAAATAGAAATATGCTAGTATTGGATTTATTGAAACAAATATAGTAGTGGACAAAAATAACTATAGAATATATTTTGTAGTCTATTTAAAGAGAAATATTTATATGTGAGAATTTAAACACTTCATCATTTAAGGCAAATTATTTCAAAATGATGTTTATCTTATTTCAATTCCTATTCAAATAATCATTTTATTGAAATTGATTAGGAACTGAAATCATTTAGAATATTTTAGATTACTCTAAATTGATATACTAGGTGATCTCAATCATTAGATTATTGAAACTTGCTAATTTTTAATTAATAAATATTTAAATATTCTTATATAAGTATATCAATTACCATTTTTGTGCAACTTATTTTTCATTTGATAATTCTAACTTAGAAAATTAAATCATTTAAACATTTGAACAACTTTAACAAAATCATCAGCAGCAAAAAAAAACTGAAAAACAAAAAAATATCCATTCAGTACTACATTGAATGCAGATTTCTAAGCATCAGGGTGATACTGTTTTTCTTCATTTTTTTTATATATCGGTAAATAAAAAAAATATCTCAAATTAGCTTAAATTTGTTAATTGTGAAATTTTTTTGGTGTTAAATACTGCTTAAATATTAAATTCCATTGAATTTTTGTAAGCAGAATGTATTTAGGATGAGGGAAAGTATGTTTGATATTTTAATTTGTCAGATCCTCAGAAAATGTTCATTTTTTGTAATTCTGGCTATTCATAGTTAATTCGTATGACACATGATGTATTTTGGTCACGTGATTGTTGTTTGAGAAGCTTTGTAAATGGCAGACGATAAATCAGTATGGATTGATTGGTTTCATGCATATTTTCTACATTTCTAAAAGGGATTAAATAATATGGCATACTTAGGAAATACTCTGTGTTGAACTTAAAACTTGAAAATTACCTGGAATACCGGCAATCTGATCTTTCTTGTTGTTTTCATGAAACAGGCCAGGTTCAGTATCTGCAACCTCTGACCTCTGACCCAAGCACGTGCAATCAGTTTCGTATAAAAAGGGATATTAATAATACATTGGAACTAGGTATACATCGGAAAGAGGGTACAGCAGTATATTGTTCATGTGTGAAACAAGAAAAGAATTATTATGAATCAAGTTAAGTTACTATAAATGATTAATTTGAGGTAGGCTTGTGCGTTCAGTGCGAGCAACCATTTATTAGCAAGTTCCTTTTTAAATAAAGTTGATTTCATGTCATTAGCCACTTTTGCTAAGTTGGATATAGGATATTTTCGTCAGCAAATTTCTTGTAATTATATTGGTAAAAAATGTTTGGTTTAACCACAACCAGAAATGGGTTTTAGGAAAAATGTCTGTGGACTTCCCATTAAATAACTTTTAAGTCTTAGAAATGTTTTGACTACATTTCAGAGCTTCAATAGATAGAGATGTAGCATTCTGCTTTGACAAAAGCTTCTCAAATGGTTAATGTGATAAATTTTTAAACAAATTTCCTAACATTAAAGAGCTAGCAGCTTCGCTCCCTTATTAGCATTGTAGATATTACAGAGCTCAGACCATCCAAATTTTATATATATTGAATTAAATACTGGAGAAATTTTGTCTGACATATCAAAAGAGTTTTCTGGACTTTTCCTAACTTGATAAAAGGAAGTTTTTTATAGAACTGAAAGGATTGTAGTCTTATACAATGTACGTTACATTGTTTTTGTACATATACTTGTCAATGTAGGGCTTTTGGGTTGCTTTAGGTAGTGTTGTGAGTTTTTTTCTTGATAGGTTTCTTATTATCTTATTACTATAAAGTTAACCAAAATTTAGAAATAAGAACTGTTGTATTTTTAGCTGACCTGGCCGAAAGCCATGTGAGCTATTGCCATCATTTGGTGTCCGTCGTCATCAACAATTTTTCAAAACTCTCCTCCTCTGACACTACTCGACCAATTTTAACCAAACTTGGTATGAATGTTCCTTGGGGTATCCTGCAAAAAGCTGATGTGGGGATTTTTGATCTGTTGAAAAACATGACCACCATTACTAAAAATAGAATATAGGGGTCAGACATTAGTTTTTGGCATATATCTCCAAAACTGTTACGTTTAACTAAATTCTGACTGGGTAAAAGTGTTCAGCATGATGAGATCTATCGGTGGTCAGATTTTCATTTTAATCCGTTAAGCCATGTTAGAGTTATTGCCCTTTTTCAACATTTTTTGCCATTTTTTATGTTATTTCTTTCAAAAATCTTCTCCTCTGACACTACATGACCAATTTGAACCAAACTTGGTATGAATGTTCCTTGGGGTTTCCCGCATAGAACTGATGTGGAGATTTTTGATCTGTCGAAAAACATGGCCACTGTTACTAAAATTATAACATAGGGTCAGACATTAGTTTTTCGCATATAATATCCCCAATACCGTTAGGTTTAGCCAAATTCTTTCAATAGCTGAAATGATCCATATTAGGACTACAAAAGTCTTCAGGGAAAAAAGTTGTCAGACAATTCTTTGTAAGATTTATTGCTCTTGAAAAGGGAAAATGACAGGTTTTTTTTTTGTTTTTTTTTTTTTACAGTTTTCAGCTAATATCTTGAAAACTATGGTAGATAGAAATTTGTCTTAAATTTACTGCCCTTGAAAGACAAAATTCAACCAAGTGGGCTATTTAGAATCCTGGGAGCCTCTTATTAAATTTCAGGATGCATGGAAAACCCTGAATGCTTTATTATTTTTAACTTGTGATGTCAGTTTGAATATGTACATGTAGGATCATGATTTATTAGTGTTACAGTCTATGTTCAAATGGGTTCAAGGTCTGTATCGTGTTCTAGCAGTAATTTTCCTACAAAAAAAAACTAATGACAGTTTAATGCTAGCAAAAACTTATAAGTTTTTCTACTTCAGGTTGTAAAGGCTACAAAGGAAGTCACTGTCAATTCAGTTGAAATAGAAATTCAGGAAGCTTGCTATGTTGCCTCTGGTAATGTATTTTATTGTATTCTCATAACACAAATTCTCTCAGGATTATAACATACATAGTTGATTTGTCTAAGCAATCAATAAAGATTATTGAATAGAACATTCTTTAACTTAAAACAAACAAGAAAAAGTGAAAGAAATAGAAGAGAAAGTTGTAGTTTTTGTTTTTGATTAAAACGAAGGAGGAAGTAAAAAAGCTAAGGGAGGTAATTAAGCATACATATACATAGAAGATACTGATGTGTGCATGATACATACTTGTTGGTGTACATATTAAAAGAAATATGTCGTGTTTAATTGTGCTAATGAGGTTTTAGAAAAGCAAAATTATTCCTCTAACTTCATAAATTTCAATCTTGATTGTCTGATAATAACTTAAACATGTATTAGACCAGTTGTCATGGATATTGACCTAACTGTAACTTCTCTAAATGGTCAATTACACATAGATGTATGCTATTTTTCTTTCTTATTAAGTTTTGGCCCATTGTTTTTTTATACTTTTAAGATTCTAGTGATACAGTGAAAGCTATAGTTTCTTTCAATAAAGAAGATGAAAAAGTTTCTTTTACATTCCCTACAGAATTACAGGTAAAATATTGTTTTCATGTTTACCTATAAAACTTTGTTGAAAGTCAAGAAATAGTGGTAAGTTATTTATCACAACAAATAATTTTCATGGCTCTTGAGAGTTTGCCTTTTTCATGAAATTATCAGTTGTCTAGAGATTTTTAAAGTGGTTAAAGATATTGACTTGATATTTTCAATGTAGTTATTTGTAAATGAATCTACAATTGATTCCAGTTTGATGAGAAATATATTTACAGTTATGGCTCTTCAATTTTGTATGATTGTTCAGAGACGATTCATTGCTAGGTGGCAATACTCTGAGAATCTTGTTTCTATATTGTTATAACAAGTTGTTTGAAAAAAAACTATTTTTCATTCCAGAAACAAAATAAATCACCAGACATTTTGTAAGAGTATGTGCAGACTCCAAAAAGTTGTTTAAAAGCTATCCATTGTATTGTACTGTATGCTGACAAGGGAAATTAATATTTTTTTTAGCCTGGAAAAGGAAGACTCAGTGTAAAATTTACAGGAATTTTGAATGACAAAATGAAAGGATTTTACAGAAGTAAATACACATCACCAGATGGTGAAGAGAGATATGCTGCTGTGACACAATTTGAGGTTAGTGGATTTTTTTTGTTTCAGTATCAGTAGTTTTTACTATTTTCATATAAATTGATTCTATTGGAGAAAAATTATAACTTAATGACAGTGCTTATTGAAAAAAGCCCTCCCCCCTCCATCAAAAGAAACAAAAAAAATACACTGGGTAGGTAGGGTAATTGGAAACACATAACTTTCTTAATGTGGCCTAATCTGTCAAATATATTGAAAAAAAAGGAACTTTCATATTTTATGAGCATTTCTAATGAAACTTTATTAATTACATCCACTTTTCTGTATTTAGGCTACAGATGCCAGGAGGTCTTTTCCTTGTTGGGATGAACCTGCTGTGAAAGCGACTTTTGATGTTACATTGATTGTCCCAAAGGATAAAGTTGCACTGTCCAACATGGTAAGATTTATATGAATTATAATCTCTTTAATTTTCTACAAATAGAACAATGTACTAGCATATGTGTATAAAGAGGTAATGTGATGTTATGATTAGGTATTTCTTAGCAATAAATATCAAATATCATATCCTGTGACTCAAGGATTGGGAAGGCAACACGCCATGCCCAATTAGAGCATTTAAAGTTATTCTGGCGTATTGAAGTCCATTATTTCTGTGCCCTAGTGTGCCCCTTGTAAAATCTTGCATTTACTGTTCAATTGGGAAAAGGAGATTAATCATGAATTATGCTACCATTAGCTGAATTAAAGTTTGCTTTCATAACATTCTGTAATAAACTTCACAGATTCCTCATTTCCGTTTTAGGTTGAGTTATTTGTATCCTCCAATCAGATGCTGCAATTGGCTCATACAATTCTAATTTTAAATATTTTGTCCTTGCATTCAATTTCCACTTGATTACCCGTAACTTAAGAGGATTTTTTAATCTTTAAATTAAAAAAAAGCATTAACTTTTATTTAATAACATTAAATAATCCATCAATCGTTTTATTAGTGACATTTGTGTTTTATAAACCAATCTAATTGTAGACAACAAACCGGAACCATGTGCATGGTGCAACTAATAACCAAAAAGAGTGAAAACATACAAATACAACACACTGTTACTGACCCAAAAACATTATTATGGAGTATTTTAATGATATTTTTGTATAATTTTAAAATCACAATAATTAACAATGAAAAATAAATAGTTGATGTTAGTATACAAGTGATTGTCCCCCCAAATTCTTTTCAGTAGTTGGTTGAAATTAAGTTTGTAAAGGGCACCAAATTTGAAAACAGATGACCCATAATGTTTCCATTTAGACTCTTGTTAATTTGACTTGTTATGTCTAAAGTTTAAAAATGTGAAATGAAATCTTTTATGTAATCTTACCGGTATTTCATTAATTTATTACAAGATATCCTGGTCCCAATGGAAAAGAAAAGGTGCATTCAATATTAATACTTTGCTCAATACTGTATAATTTGCAAGTTTCCAATACCTATGTGGTAACAAGGTCCGCTTCATGCATTTAGATAATTGTTTTTTGAAGTGGGCAGCTAAAGGGACTCAGTCATATTGTCAAAAAATTCTTCCCAATTCTTTGTGATTGGAAAGTCAGGCTAAGTCTAGCAATCATTGAAATATACACATTAATGACTTGTATGAATATGTAGATTAATAATTTAGAAATCTGTTCTTTTTTTTACAAAATGGGTTATACTGAAGAAATCCTCAGGGTACCAGTATAAATGTTTAGCAAAGACTTCTTTTATTAAGTCAATTATGCACATTATGTAAACTGCCCTTTCCTGCTATTTGTGCCATTTTACATAGTTTTCAAAAAGATTGGGTGCTAAGACATGTATTGTCCTTCATCAATCAACTTTATTAAAATAGTGTGGTTCTGATGGGATAATGCCAAACAGGGCAACAGTCCTCCTGCTTTGTTGAATAGAATTAGTATGAAATTTTACATGTATAATTCTAACAGAGTTTCAATTATTGATACAATTTTGTGGAATTTTAACATTTGTCTGTGTGTTGCCTAATTTCGTGATTTTTGTTTTTTTGAATTTCAAATTTTTAAATGAAATGTAAATTTGTGATTTGTAACTTTCATGCTCTAATAAAATGAAAAAAATAAATTTTCCATGTATTGAGAAATTGATACTTATGAATATTATTACCTTAGTTTATTTTTCTGCTTACTAACTTTTGTATTTTTTAAATAAACAACTGTCTTTGCTTTTATATTTTTCAGCCTGTAAAGTCTGAACAAGTGTATGAGGGTGATGACAAATGGAAAGTCATGACTTATGAACGATCACCAATAATGTCGACTTACTTATTGGCTTTTGTTGTTGGAGAATTTGACTATGTTGAAGGCAAGGATGCTGATGGAGTTTTGGTTAGAGTTTACACTCCTGTTGGTAAAAAACAGGAGGGAGAGTTTGCCTTAGATGTGAGTAAATTTCACATCTTTTCTGCGACGCTTTTCAGTATAAGTAGATTAATGACTTTAGAATGTTTTTCATTTTATAATGCATTATTTCATGATGTTAATATTACAATATAACTTCTGTCCACAGTGTAAATTGAAGACTTTAGTTTATTTTTGCTTTATAGGTACATGTAGCTGCTTATGATTACTGGTTTTTGTTATTTTCATATACATTTGAGAAATGGTAGCTGTAATTAGATAAGGCCAAATAAAGATGATGTTTGTTTTCTTTTACCTTACCCACCTTACTTTTCCAGCTAAAAATATTGTATCCTAAAGTTCTTTTTTTTGTAATATTTCTGTAACACTGTTAAAGAATACTTCTTCCATAGACTGATAATAAAATAGTTAAAAAAATCTCTACCTTCCTAACCTATTTTTTTTTCAAAGGTGTAATAGGAAACACACATATTATCTTTTGTTTGCCTAAGTGCTTTAATAAGAATGAATTTGTTATAAATAATTTATCTAGAAGTGGATTTTGGTTTTGTTTATGTAACCTCACTTATAGTCTCATTCTGTCATTTTAGGTAGCAGTCAAAACTTTACCATTTTACAAAGATTACTTTCAGATTGCATATCCATTGCCCAAAATGGATCTTATCGCTCTGGCTGATTTTGCTGCAGGTAATCCTCTATGCATAAGTTAATTCATAGAAAGCATACTTTTTTCCGGCAAGATTTTTTCCATTTTAAAACTCCCTTTTTCATTCAGGATTTCACTGTTACTGTCACTTGCATAGAATGGGGTATATAGTATTAGGGGTGTCCTCCTGTCTGTCTGCCCTTCTTTCTGTTATGCAGAGGGAAACCTTTCTTTATCCATTACTCCTACATCACTGAATGGAATTAAATGAAACTAGAAATCTTTATTACATGATCCCATTGTGCACCTCCTATTTTACATTTCAATCCAAATCAGTTTAAGGGTTTCACACAAATCTTGACTTTGTCATCTATGAATACATGGAAATTGGGGACCCATCTCTTATCCCTTACTCCTCCTACACCCAATGAATGGAATTGAATTGAGGTCAAAAGGTGCATATTATGTATAATCAATTATCAACAAAAAATGCTGAAATGTCAGCAGTGGATTAAGTATGGAAATTGTGGAAAATCATTGAAAAAAAAAAAAAAAATTAAATTAAGATAATAAAAAAATCACCATTAAACATACATCATATATTTAAAAACACCAGGATTTAATCTTGAACTTGATATAATATAGCAATAAATTATGCGATAAAAATTAATATGGTGCCAAAAACTTACTTGAAGATTTCAACAGAAATGAAATTTACCTCTGTAATTTCAACCCACTCTCACAATAGCGTAACACTTCCATTTAGATGAAATGAGTTTTATTGAAAAAAGTTATATTTATGTTAGCTGTACCTGCATGGATATTCTTGTACCTTGAATATATAGGAATATAGGACATACTTTCATAACATTATTTAATTCTGTATTGAAAATCAAAGTTAAATATGTTTTTAAAATGACAAGCCAAGGCATTGTTACAAGAGCACATTCATTATCATATTTTAGTGTACTATGATTAAAAAAAACAATAGAAACCATCCATTTGTAGTAAAGGATTAACTAAATCAGATTTTATTCAGAGTTTGGTTCAGACAGGTTTAAATATGATTCATTGCTGATTCCTCAGCTACCAATACGTTGTGAAACACATTTTTTAAATCACACTGGAAAATTAAGATATGTGAAAAACCTGAAAAATAAAAGTAATAATTAAATCTGAAATTCAAATTGGTTTGCATTATGGGAATTATATACTTTACAGATAACTTGAAAATGAACTGGCATTTTATATAGAATGTGAAAGTAACAACAATAACTTCACAATGCAGTTGATAAAATGGATTTCTGATTATTAGATGTCCAGAAAACTCATAAAATGAGACTATTAAGGCTGCCACTTTGAAGCTAATTCAGGGAGGTCTTGAAATATAGAAAATCTTTTCACTCAATGAACACAGGTGTCAGTACTTTATTACACAAGCATAAATTTATGAGTTATGGCTTTACAGGTGCCATGGAGAATTGGGGATTAGTGACTTACAGAGAATCAGCATTGTTGGTAGATCCCAAGAAATCCTCGGCCAAAACAAAACAGTGGGTGGCATTGGTTGTAGGTCATGAATTGGCTCATCAGTGGTTTGGAAATCTTGTCACCATGGTAAGATATTTTCAAATGTCTTCTCTTAAACTACTGGACAGATTTTAATGAAAATATTCCTTAGGATCTCCTGCACAAAAATGTGTTTGAATTTATGATCCTTTTAAGAAATGGCAGCTATGTCTATTTATATGTCATTTGGGGTGGGGGGAGTAAAGCCATTTATTTCTTGTTATATCTCAAAAACGATGATGAGGGATAGCAAAAAATGAAGGTAACCTCTGTCTTTGGCTTAAAGAGCTCTAAAAAGTCTTTATTGGGTCAAAATTGTTGGAGGTTTTAATCTTGAAAGTCGAAAAATGTTTTTTTGCAGTTTTTAGCTAATATCTTTAAAACTATCATAGATATAACAAAACACTTCCAATTGATGAAATGATCCCTAATATGAAGTCTACAAAGTCTGTAGAACAACACCCTGTTAGAGTTATTGCCCTTGAAAGTTGAAAAATGAACAAGGTAGAAATTCAGACTCCTGGGAGCTTCCAGTTGGTTTGTGCCTTAAGCAGTATTGTCAGTAAAGTATCAGTCATAATTACAAAAAAAAATAAAATGTAGTGAAAGCATTTTTCACTATCCCATGGTTACACACTCTTTTCAGAAAACATATATTTTGCCCTACAAATTGGGGAGGGGGGGGGGGGGCAGGGGGGATCTGAAATTTAAGTCGTTGCCTCAATTTGTTTGGCTGTCACTCATTTCATCTGTTTGCTTTCATGGAATAAGAAAAATGTTACAAGAGAGCTTTTTTATTAAATATTAGACCCCCCAAAAAAAAGAAATGTCTGTCTTACCTTTCACTAGTTTTTTTTTGGTACTTAATGCCCGAAAGCTTTTATGGCAATTTTGGCTCTATCACTATTAAAGTTTTGATTGTTTCCACATCAATTCAATGTGAAATGTTTTCAAGAGATAAAATGAAAAAATGACCTACCTGCTCAATTTTGTTTTGCTGGTGACAGGAAATAAGACAATTTTTTTTTGGACGGGGGAGGAGGGGGTCATTTAAAAGAAAATATGTATTGTTACTCAAAGTTTTGAATTGAGTTTTGAGGGCACATTTTGTTGTGTTGTCATTGCAGACAATAGTCTCAACATTTAGTTTATTAGAATGCATAGCTAAAATTTTATGCAGTTGACACCACTGCATCAATGATAGTCTCTCATCAGCCATAGTAAACAATACCATATGTATTGTATTTATCTTACAGGAATGGTGGACCCATCTTTGGCTTAATGAAGGTTTTGCATCCTGGATAGAGTACCTGTGTATTGATTTCTGTTTCCCAGAGTTTGATTCCTGGACACAGTTTGTAAAGAATGATTTAGGCCGTGCTCTAGAGCTTGATGCCTTAACTAACAGCCATCCTATAGAGGTATTTCATTTCTTCACTTTTCTTTATCAGTATTTCAATGGCCTCGGACAAATGAGTGTTTGTACAAGTTAAAGTTGTTTTACCCCACAAACAAATTTTTTAGGGTAAAAAGAAATCTCCATGTTTGTCCTACGAACTTGTAATAAATCTTTCAATTGGGTTTAATAAGACATTATCTGAAGGTTTGGCATCAAACATGTACACATATTGTATGTATAAGTGCATATAGTGAAATTATGATTATGCACCCATCAATTTTGATGTGACATATTATGGTATACAAGTGAATAATGCCACGGAACTTAAGTATCCATGGTTATAGGCTCCTTTTGTTTTCTATATAAAGTTTTGATCTCACATTTTCCACTTTTGGCACTTTTTCAAGATGAAGGTGGGGTGGTTTTTCCTTTTTCATGCTTTAACTGAACAACAATTTTAGCAAATGCTATGAAACTTTGAGGTATTCTTTGTATTCTTGGTCATATGCTCCGTTTCATTTTTTATAAAATTTCAATTTCATGTTTTCGATTTTTTGGCACTTTTTCCTAAAAAAAATTACAAATTAAAACATAAAAAATTGGCCAGTGTGAGATATTTGCCATCATTATGTATCAGTCATCTTTAAATTATAAAAGTATTGAAAAGGTTTTGAAGGTTCAAGTGTTAATGGCTTTGTAGGTCCAACAAATATTGTCCCAAAATGAAAAATATAGGGACATAGAAATGCATAATGTTTGGTATATGAGACATCAGACTTACATGTGTCATGTGCTCATAGTGCAGCTCTTTATTATTAGATGTTTTGCAAATGGAATCATCCAACTTAAGGGTTTAACCAGTTTTAAGTATTACACTTTTATAGTGAGGTCACCTACAGTTTTAATTTTACTTCTGCTTCATTCCGCAAAGAAAGAAATTAAGATCAGAAATTTAACAACGCAACTTTCTGTAGTACATGTATAACTGTTTTATAACTTTTTTTTGGGGGGGGTATCAATTTCTTGGATTGTGTAATTTCATTAAAGAACAAATTCAATTTCCAGATGAAATGTAAAATACCCAATAAACACTGTAATGCACTAAGGAATCCACAAAAAAGGTCCTTAAAATATATACCAAGTTTTAAAAATCAATGAAAAAATGGTACCAATGAATAAATGAGTAATATACAGTCATTAGTAAAATTGGTTGTAAGTCATGTTTAGACCAAATCAGACCATCAGCCATTTTGTATCTAACAGCATTTCTTAATTATAAACTATAAAAAGACTACAGTATTTCTTAATGTTCTCATCTTACTGGTAATTGATTAAGGATTTATTTAATTTGAAAAATAGTATGTTCAAAAGTTGTACAAGACATATTCTAAAGTTTTTTGCACCTGCCTTAGTGGAGAAATGATAACTTGTTTTTTGTAGGTACCAGTTGGACATCCATCAGAAGTAGATGAGATATTTGATGCCATATCTTACAGTAAAGGTGCATCTGTCATCAGAATGTTACATGATTATATAGGAGATGCGGTAAGATTTGGTATGGTGAAATAGATGTGTATCCAGCTTAAGTTAAATTGTCTTGTTCAAATCATGAACTGATAGTGAATTATTTTTTAGCTAGTTATTTATTTATTGACATCTTAAGTAGCAGTCTTTATAAAGATCAGACAGGAGGTGATTCACGGATGTCAAAACACCATCAAACTCAGTTTTATTTCTTGTTCAGAAACAGTTATAGATCATATAACCAGTCTTAGTTTTGGGGGTTGCAATTTTGAGGTAAAATTTATATAGATTTTACATGAAATTAGGTCTCACTAACCACTTCCAGGTCAAATGGCCACCCCCTATGTAGTACCAAAAACACTGAACCTAGACATATGCATTGTAAATGCATTATTTGTGTGTATTATGATTAAAAGTAGTCAAAATAAAGCTGAGAATGTGTACTTTAAAATCATATATGTAATTAACTACAAATGTGTATGAATATTGTTTACATGTGTGAGTAATTTGCCTCCATGCTGTCAGTTAGCAGAACAGGTAAAATGTGGATTTTCAGTATTATTTATTCAAGTAAATTTTGTGAAGAATTTCTACTATCATTGTACCATTAGCATAATGATTTTGGAAGCCTTATTTTCCAAGCTTCGCAACAGTATGCAACTTTAAGGTGTCATTTGTTCTGGGAATTCACTTTGAAAATTACTTTTTTAACATGTTAAGTAATGGAAACGTTAGAAGTGGTTAGTGAGACCTTAGGACTTTGCAAGAGTTATTGGTCTTGATTTGGTTGATTTTAGTGGGAAGTTAAAGTGTAGTTGTCTGAAAGTAAAGATCAAAATACAGAGAGGACAATTGTAACATCGAAATATAGCATATGTACACCAAAAAAGCATCATCTGATCCATGAGTTTTTCTACACTATAAATTACTTTACCATGGGCAGTGTCTGAATTTTATATGGACTGGTACTTAAAAATGTTTATACTGTGTTACTTGAGCAGTCAAAATGAATTTGCCACACACACACGCACACACACATCATGTATGGTCACTGACTGAATATGATTTTTCTATTGTGATGTCACAAACTTTATATTGTTTTGAAGTTATCAGTTTGCTGCCAGCTTTGAAAAAAAAAACCAAAACATTGTTTTCTTTGTTTAAATCATCATTTTTTGTTTAAAATTTTGTTGCAATTTAAAGACAATAACAGTGCTCTGACAATAACTTTTAGGCACAAATTCAGTTTGAACTAGTGAAAAGGCTCAGCACATCCTTGCATTTTCCAGCTTTTTTAAGCCTCAACCTTATATCAGATTTGTGTCAAGTCGGTGCACTATTATTTTCTATATTTAATTCATGTTTTTTGCAAGTATTTTTAGCAAAAGGAAAATTTGAACTAGATTTTACTTTTATTCTTCTCTTCCAAATAGAAAAATTAAGTAAGTTAAATTTACAGTATATTTTATTAATTCCAGGATTTCCGAGTTGGCATGAATGACTATCTGACGAAGTTTAAGTATAACAATGCCTTCACAGAGGATCTATGGGAAGCTCTGGGTAAGGCCAGTGGAAAACCAGTTTCTGATGTAATGACAACATGGACAAAGCAAATGGGTTACCCTGTTATCAAGGTATTGACACTTCTTTAATTGTTCTCAAAATGATGTTGATGTCAAAGGGATTGAAGGACAATCATTGCTTATTTAGTTAAGAATTCTTAAAGTTGAAAAATGGGACAGGGATTCTTATATATAAAAAGAGATGGGTTAAGAATCAAATATGATATTTAACTTGCCTATTATAAAGTTAGATACATGTATGCATATAATAGTATATAATATTGTGATTTTTGTCAGGTTACAGAGACACAAGATGGAAATAAAAGAGTTTTGTCCCTTACTCAAGAAAAATTCTGTGCTGATGGAAAGAAACCTGAAGGTGAATTATTGTAGTTTTTGTAATTTTTCTTGACAGATGATTTTTTTTCGATAGGATCTTTTGTAATTACCCTATGTCTGTCGTACTCACTTACTATTGACTTTTCTTGAATAATCTTCTCTGAAATCATTCAGTCAATTATTTCAAATTGGTCACCAGTGTCATTGGGTATCTACTTTAAAATATATAGATCAAGCATAAAATGGTCCATATTGCTATCTTAAGATAATATTTGTTGAGTCACCAATTTCTAAATAGATCTCTAAATCTTTTAAGAGGTACTTAAATAAATGTGATGTTCCTTCTTTAGCTTGCAGAACTCTACTTATGATACAGTAAGGTCAAAGTTGTATGATGACTCCTTATGAGAGTAATTGCCCTTAAAAGGCACAAAAAGATACTTTTTTTTTTATTTGTGTTTTTTAGTTTAAAATTTGATAATCTTAATAGATAAAAAGAAACTTTCCATTGTTGTAATGATCTTTGTAATCAGACCTACAAAAGTCTGCATTGGGAAAATGGCAAATTGAGTAAATTCAACCAAACTGTCATTAATTACTTAACTTCATGACATGTGCAGGAAATATTTGCCACACATGTTTAGAACTTAATTATTGATCTTAGAAGGTCTAGTGAGTCCAGACAACTTTTGACAAATTATTTAGTCTGTTTACCAATCTGGTCAATACTTCCACATCCACCTTCAGGAGGTAGACCTAGGGTAGAGGACATAACTCTTGAAATCAGGGATATGTTTGTACCATATTCATTTCACAAAAACCTATCAAGCTTTCTTTTGAAACAGAATGAAATAAATCCAAGTTACTTTGATGCTTACCTGTGATTGATGTCAAATGCTGAGTACAAATATTCCAATGATTTGTAAGAGTTGTGTCCCTTACCCTAGGTCCAGCTTCTTAAAACCTCATATTTTGAAAGAATATATATATATATATATATAAAGGTCTGAAAAATTTCCAACGATGTTAGAACTGTCAAATTTGCGATGCAAATTTTGGTCGTTCCCTCCGTGGGACTCGAACTCGTACCACTGTGAGATCTATGGCAACACCGCCTGCACAAAGTCCAGCGCCATAGACCACTCGGCCAGGTAGGCTATATAAAAATATAGCTTTCGCTGACCGGGTCATTCCTCCTTGTAGGATTTATCTAGGGCTCTAACTTAGTACATGATGTATGGTAGTACGGGACAGTTCATCTAGATGTTATTATGTACAATAGAGGATCAAATTAATGATGCATGTCGCAACAAATCAATATTATACAAACGTTTCAGAATGTGACGACTCTATTTGCTACACTGTTCCATCTAACATCGTTGGGAATTTTTCAGACCTTTCTATACGTTTACATATCTTCCCTGTATCAATTTGATCAGTGTAGCAAATAGAGTCGTCACATATACATATATATATATATATAGAAAGGTCTGAAAAATTCCCAACGATGTTAGAACTGTCTAGCCTAGCTGGCCGAGTGGTCTAGGGCGCTGGACTTTGTGCAGGCGGTGTTGCCATAGATGTCACAGCAGTACGAGTACGAGTCCCGCGGAGGGAACGACCAAAATTTGCATCGCAAATTTGACAGTTCTAACATCGTTGGGAATTTTTCAAATAGAGTATATATATATATATATGGGCAAAATTTTCAGTCAACAAATGACCTTCTTCAGTGCCTTAAATAAACTGAGTGTGTATGAAATGAAAGTAAATGGTCTGTGAACACAACTCACTACCTAATCAGGTGAATACCAGTGACGTATAAAATTTTACCGACAGTATCAAAGATCTTGAACATTGTGCTATAGACACACGTTGTGTGTTGATCTTGAATACTGAACTATAAACTAAAAATACACTGTTATAAGAAACTATACAAAATAGGAAGAACTTAATGTTTTTTGTTAATTCCGTGTGGGTGTAAAACACGGAGTTCTTTTATCCAAAATCCCTCCCGATTCACTCTCTGGAGATCGCTCCAGATCGTGTTTTGTTCCACGATGAAGATTTTCATTTTGTTAAAATCATCAAGGCAGTGGTTAGGTAATCTGAAGTGTTGACTCACTGGGAGTAAAGGCTTTTTTGTTAGGTCGCTCCTGTGTCCGTTCAAGCGCTTGTGAAAAGGCTGTTTAGATTCACCAACATATTGAAGGCCACATATATATATATATTCTTTAATATAATATATATATATAAAAGCATTACCTTATGGTTTTTCTGATCATGAATGCATTTATGTGTTGAAAATTTGAATTGTCTGGGTTAAGCCATCCTTTCAATGAAAAGGTTTATTTTTACCTAAGCAAAAACTTGCACTCAATAAGAGGGCTGGAAACTGGTAAAAAGTCAGTATATCCTATTTGTCCTAGTATCTTAACATTTTTTAATTTTGGTTGCCTTAAGTTAGCAAGTGAATGGAAAGATAAAGGTATTAATACTTGGTGCACCTGGTCCATGCTCCCAGTTTTTAGTGGAGTCCGAGTTGCTCATTTACTTTTGTTACTTTGTATGTATGATTTCAGTTACTTTATGTTCTTTGTTGTATATGTCTGTTTTCCATGTCTAGTCTTTGTCCCTGGATTACATTCTTTTGATTACCACTATAACCTTGATTCCCTTGATTACTCTTTTGATTACCGCTATAACCTTGGTTCCCTTGATTACTCTTTGATTACCACTATAACCTTGGTTCCCTTGATTACCGCTATAACCTTGGTTCCCTTGATTACTATTTGATTACCACTATAACTTTGGTTCCCTTGATTACCACTATAAACTTGGTTCCCTTGATTTCTCTTTGATTACCACTATAACCTTGGTTCCCTTGATTACTCTTTGATTACCACTATAACCTTGGTTCCCTTTATTACTCTTTGATTACCGCTGTAACCTTGGTTCCCTTGATTACTCTTTGATTACCACTATAACTATGGTTCCCTTGATTACTCTTTCATTACCGGTATAACCTTGGTTCCCTTGATTACTCTTTGATTACTGCTATAACCTTGGTTCCCTTGATTACTCTTTGAAATACATTTGAGAAGGAAAATCAGGACATTTTCACGTAATAAAATAATCTTCTATAATTGCTTTTCCAGCGGAATACAAGTGGATGGTACCAATTTCATTTTGTACTGCATCAAGTCCTGAGAAACCTGTGAAAAAAATCCTTTTGGACAGTTTGTCAACTGAAGTCACCTTAGAAGATGTCAAACCAGGAGAATGGGTGAAGGTATTTATATATATAAAAGAAAAGTTCAAAATATGTAAGGGCTATATAAATAATATACATGGTTTATTATGATTGTAGTTTTAGCCAAAGTCATTTTATAAGACGAACAGACTTTTTATCTTATAAAACTGTTAATCTGAGTCTGAATTTAACTTTATTGGACCATAAAGGAAGGCGTGTTACCTCAGTAGGACTTATTATTTTGACAGACTGTGATTATATGGAAGATCTGATGGAAGTTGTATAATGGAAAAACAAACTCTGTCATATTTGAATGTTTTAAAGCTTCTGGTAACAGCTGATGTCACATAAAGCTAGAGTAGCCTTACCCTACATTAAATTTTATCACACAGTCTTCGTTTGTTTTTAATTATTTAAACAATAATACAGCAAATACCAGGTAAAAAAGGATCTTTTTAAATAGCACTAACTGAGAGTTATTATAACACCTGTTAACTACATTGGGGGTGGGACTTCCACAGAAAAAATGTAAGATTTAGTAGGAGGTTTTTAGTTATTACAACTATGTTTTCTGTGAAAAATACTACCAAATACGAATTTTTACATGACAAAATTGTTTAACGTAAATTATTCAACTTTTTTGCAGCTTAACTGGGGTACTATTGGAATGTACAGAGTACAGTATTCATCAGAGATGCTGAAATCCTTGATAACTGGCATCAAAGACTGTAGTATTGCACCTAGAGATAGACTTGGGATACAGAGTGATCTTTTTGCTTTGGTAAGAAATCACATATTCATACATGTATGCATATAATCAGTACTTGATAATTTTTTTTTTGAAAGGTCTTTTTAAAACATATAGCCCTGACATTATGTTGTGTAGTTGATTCAGATAATATAATACTTTTACAGGTCTTTAGTCTCTTTTAAAGCAAGCTGAAGGATGCTACTTTCAAAGTTTGACTATTAATTACAATTTCAGCATCATCAATAATTTCTGTATTTTTTTGGTGGTTTGGGGGGGTGGAGGTAGCATCAGTTTCTTTAAGTCTAGGCTGCATTTTATTTTTATATCAGTGAAATCCATTCATTCATAGATTATTTGTTTTAGGCTAGAGCAGGGCTTGTTTCAGCTGTTGATGTGTTGAATGTTGCTGAAGCATATACCAATGAAACAGATTACACTGTATGGAGTGATCTGTCACTCAGTCTTGGTACACAAGGATTACTGATACAACACACTGATGCTGCTGAAGAAATGAAGGCATATAATCGTAACCTGTATAGTACTGTGTTTCAGAAAGTTGGATGGGAGGCTAAGGATGATGAAGGTAACTGTAGGAAATATGATGCAGAAGGATTTGTGAAACTTAAGTTGTATGTCAACTTGGTCATTTCAATTTTATAGTTAGAATTATATGTTTCCTTTATTTTACTTCTATTTTTTCCTTAGAAATACATAGAAAATAGACAATTCACAGTGATTAATAAAAATAGTCCCTTAATCGTGGGCAGGGCCTATATAAATAGCTAGATTATTCAGTAATATTTGCTCCTTCTTAAAAGATATTTTGCAAGATTTTCAGTTGTTTAAGGTACTTCAAGGCTTAATGAGGTTATTATATGAGGAAGGCACTGCCGCCATCTGAAATGCCAGTGAAAAATTCACAATTGCACAATAAAAATGAGTGCTGTTGTCTTGTGACGAACAAGAATTTCTGTTTATGCAATAGGTTTTGCACATTAAAGGCATAACATTTTTACTGTTTCAGTAGACATTATTGATTTCAAATAATTGAATCTTATCTTAACAGTGAAATCATTTTGTTGGCTTCAGGACAATTGATTTGTTATATGGTGCTTTTGAAATAAATCTACTTCTGTTTACTTTCCCTTATAAAATAAATACAAAGTCTTATAAATCCTCATTTATGGCTCTTTTTTCAGTCTAACAGGGATCGAAATTAGTCTAGATATTTTTCTAGACCACAGGTCTAGTAGACAAAAAAAATACCTAGACCTGCAAACAAGCCACTAGGCCTGATTTCAGTCTTGATCAAAACCTGAAATGAATAACACAAGGTGGTTTGTTTTTAATTAAAGTGGCATTTCATTCATTTTTGTTGTGTGTTTTTTTTTATTGATTTGAAGTCAGGTTCTTTTAGGAAGGTAATTTTCAAAATAAATGTATAGAAATGATGCCAACTAATGGGCATTGGAACTTAGAAGACAACATAAAATATTATCTTAGAACTTGAAAGGCAGCAAACTTTCAATTGATTAACTTGCTATGACACAACAATTTTAATTGCAACAGTGAACACAATTTTATTTATCATCTGGGTCTAGCTGAAAGTCAATGTTAGGTTCAAATTCAGACTCAGAGCTTGCATGGCATGGTGAATATCACTAGCATTTATGTGTTGTTTAGTCTATTCATGCCAGTCAAATGTATCCTATTTAAAATTTTTTGTTTCGGTTATAAGTTTGCCGTCACCATTCCTAATAGTGTTATCACGACAATATTTACAATACATCTATTCCTTTTGCGATTTGTATTGAAGCCTGAAACATTTGGAGCCTCCTCGTCGAGTCATACACTTTATTTTGTTCCCCTATTTCATAGGAAAATCGTTTTTGAGGGGTAGGTTTTGATACCCCTTCAAAGTGTCGCCACTTGTTTACTTTCTTTTGGAACTACTCAGTTAATTTCCTAAACTTCAAATACCTACCTTTGTGAGAAAGTCTGAGAAGTTCCTACTTGGTTTACCTTGACATTAATTAATTGCGATGTATTTTTGAAGTATGCCTCTCAAATTCCTTAAGCGTTAAAAGAATGGAATTATGAAATTAATACTAATTCTGGGTACATTTCTGGAAAATTCTTCTAGACCACCGGACAGGTACGGTAAAGCATTTTGCTAGACAGTGACTGATTTTACTGGACACAGGCTAGCGAACCAATAGTAATTTCGAACCCTGGTCTAAGTACATTACCTAATATTTTGTAAATAATTCACATTGACAGTAGAACAAAACCGCATTCTGTTTGGTACATAAAAAAATGAGAGGCAATGGAATGTTACACAATTAAAGTAGCCGTCTTTTAAAAATCAGACAGGTGATTCATGCATGTCAGAAACCTATTAAAGTCAATTTTTTTTTTAATTCAGAAACAGTTACTGATCACATTACCAGTCATTAATTGCCAGTTGGTTGTTGCACTTTTGATGTAAAAGTTACATAGTTTGTGTATAAAAATTGGCACTTAGCAGGAGTTATTGTTCTCGATTTAGTTTGATTAGGTTGACTTTCGTGGGAAATTAATGTAGCATTTTCTAAAAAATATACATAAAAAAATATAGAAAGGATTACAACAAAAACAATAACAACTGACGATGTATGGCTTAAAGAAAAAATGATAATGTATGGCTTATAGGCTTGCCGTTCTGTTTGACATATTTTGATAAAATTGCTAATTGTCCTTGTGAATAGTGCACATTTCAAATTAAACCTTTTGCTCTGCTTTGAGATTAATTAGTCATTTTTGTTTCATTATAATTAAGTGGATTTTTATGTAGAAGTATACAGAAATGTACAATTGTATACTGCATGTGAAACAAGTTGGAGTGTGTTTTTCCCACAGCCTTCAAGCAGCACTATATTTCCTATAAAATCCCTGTTTTTGACAAGCCCATATAATCCACATATTTTTGCCTGAAAAAGCCTTTTTCTCTATATTAACCCTATAAATTCAATTAAATTTGTCAAAAGTTGATTATTTATTGCTGTAGGAAAATATAACAAGAATATTATAATAATGCACCACCAAATCAGATGATGAGATTTGTACATGTGGCATATCAGATGGGATAGATGTTTTTGTCTACATACTGTTAGGACATTGTGTATGAATGAATAAATTATGGTATAGATTCTGGTAATAATGTTTACATTCATATTTTTCTCTGTAAATCATATGTATTGTTATTTTGAATTATAAATGTGTATTAAACTACAGGTCCCTTAACTGCAATGCTGAGAGATTTAGTCCTTACTAAGTTAGGTCGTAGTGAAGAACCATCTGTTGTTGCTGAGTCTAAGAAAAGATTTCTAGACTTTTATAATGGACAGACTTTGACTGCTGATTTGAAGGACTCTGTAAGTATTTAACAGCAGAATTTTGTCCTTTCCACTTTGAAGTACCTGTACATGTTTTCAGGCTAGTTTGACATAATGTATTTTTGCTCTTTGGATGTCAGGTCCATGCAGTTGAATATCGTCCTACTAACATAGGTTAAACATGATGTAAGGTCACTTGAAGCAAGGGTAATATTCTCTTTGTGAGCTTGCTCACGATATTTCTAATTAGTTTAGTTCTCATTGATTGTGAATAACAGCTATCATGCAATCTTTTATATAAAGTCCTAGTAATCATTTCATTGTTATTTATAGGTTTTTATAACAACAATGTCCAATGGCAATGAAGATCTGTTTAACAAAATGTTGGAGGTAAGGTGATGTTAATAGAGAAACAAAAAAAAAATTAGAAATCATTGTAAGCAGAATATAAGATACAGTGCTTTCCATCAACTGTGCACTGGCGTCATATTGTGAAATAGATAATAGACAAGCACTTGTTTTCTGCATACTAAAAATATCAACAAAGAATAGAAGACATATTTGGCAAGTTTCATCGGATATTTACTACTAATTTAAAGTCCAATCATTAAAAAGAATTCCCTTAGAATAAGGTAAAATCCAATTAATTGACTTGTTTCGCAGGGATTCCTTAATGTGTAATGATCCATGACATGACGACCAGTGTAAACAAAACAGTACATGTGATTCAGAATATCTTACCTGTTACCAATTTGCATATGTTAGCACAAAACCATATTCCTAGTTTAATAAACCTTCAATGAAATGATTCATTATATGCAAATATATCTATATATAGAAAAAGCAAATTTGTATCTTCCATGACCACACTCAAAAGCATCTGCTTGAATTTGACATAGAAATTAGTGCTTCCTACTAATTGGCTAGAATGTTTTCTAAAGTTGTAAATAAAGGGAAGACTTTATATTGAGAACTTGACATTTTGACTGAAATGTAGAGACATTTACAGGAAAATAGTTAAATATTAAAACATATTACTGCCCAATCAGTTTATTTAATTAAGTACCAGTCCATATAAAATTCAGACTCTACCAATGGTAAAGTTATTCATAGTGTAGAAAAACCCACCAAATAAGATGAAAAACTAATAAGACTGGTTATGTGATCAGTTACTGTTTCTAAACAAGAAATTAAACTGAATTCGGTGGGTTTTTGACATGCATGAACCACCTTCTGTCTGATTTTTATAAAGACTTCTACTTAAATAAAACTTGCAGGGTTAAAAATCACATTTTTTTTTAAGACATTACAACAACTACAATTCAAACCCTATTTTTCTTCTTTTGATGATGGAAAGTAACTAAAACATTTTGCTTTATTCAATGAAGGTTCTGATATTTTTTTCCGCCAAAGTATAATTTGAAGTTTCAAAATCATTCCTTTATCCTTATACAGGTGTTTATTCTAGGCATTCACATAGTTATTGGAATTTGATTGTTTACAAAAAATACAGCATGTGTTTTCTAAAGACAAAAAATAAATCAAACTGCTTATGCCAGTGATAACATAGAATTGTTTCCTAGAAAGGAACAGATATCCATGAGGTTAGATATATAAAAGACTGCATGTCTTAGGTGTACAGATATTCCTCTCTGCTCTGTAACATTGATACCCTCATGAAAGAGGTTCAACCTTCAACATTCATGTATGTGTCATTTTTTCAATCACTTGTTCCTACTCATAAAGAAGGTTACAGCCTTTTTTTACTGTATAACGTATATCTTCAGATAATATTCTATTTTTGCTACATACTTTGCATACTGAGTTTTTCAGACTTGCATATATTGTGAAGTCAGAATTCAGTCAGATGTTGTTTTTTTTTTTTTTTATTTCTGTAATTTATTCATTAGTACATATTTTCCAGTTAAAAGTTTTATTGCAACATGTAACAATTGCATGTTAATGAAGCCCTGAATTAAGTTAACCTTGATAGTTAGTACTGGTAGGTTTGCCATCACTTCCGTCCACCTTGATAGTAAGTACTGGTAGGTTTGTTATTACTTCATTTCACCTTGATAGAAAGTACTGGTAGGTTTGTCATCACTTCATTTCACCTTGATAGAAAGTACTGGTAGGTTTGCCATCACTTCAGTCCACCTTGATAGAAAGTACTGGTAGTTTTGCCATCATTTCAGTCCACCTTGATATTAAGAACTGGTAGGTTTGCCATCACTAAAAATCCACCTTGATAGGTAGTACTTATAGTTTGCCATTACTTCATTCCACCTTGATAGGAAATACTGCTAGTTTTGCAGTCACTTTAGTCTACCGTAATAATGAATGTGTTTGCGATCACTTAGGTTCACCTTGATTATGAGTATGCTTCAAGCATACAATCAAAGTGGACCTAAGAGATCGCAAGCATACTCAAAACAGCTATCACTTCAATGAAATGTTTATCTATCGTCATAAACATCTTATATGTGCCCCTGAAACTAATAGTTTGGGGCATATTGTGTTACCCTCATCCATAGGTCCCTCCTATAAATCTTCCTATGATAATTGAAAAAAATGAAAGATAAGTAAAGTATTAAACTCCCTTTTAACATTTTGAAAAATTAAAATAACAGAAATTTACTCATGAAAAAGGGTGATATTTTCTACTTTTTGCACATGAAAACTAAAAAAAACACTTGCCCCAATTAAAATGAAACTTTAGGAAAGTATATATATATCCGTAGTGGTAAGCTCCCTCTTGTTTTTGAAAAATTCTAATTTTTTATTTTTGAAGTACAGAAATTTATTCAAATAAAAGGAATTACGTTCTTAGTTTTTGCACAATAAACTGAAAAATGCTTGGATCAATTTAATTGAAACAATTGGAAAGTGAGTATATCCATAGTGGTAAGCTCCCTTTGAAAAATTCCCATTTTTGTTTGAAAAAACTTGCAATAACTCCTGTGATACGCTCAAATTTTGGTGTAATATTAGATCTGTATCTTCTGAGTCTCTGAGACAGTAAGATGTTTCTTGGGTTGTCCTTCATTGAGTATTTTGGCAGAACAACTCTGTCCATGTGGAGTGTGGGGACATCACTTTGTCTAATTAGATACTGCTTTCTTCTAAAACTTATGAGAATTGAAATAAATTTATTCTGAGCATTTTATTTTATAATGTCTGTCTTTAGTTTGATGTTGATTATAGCTATCCTGTCTGAATTGTGTATGTGTAGTTTGTTAAATTTTTCACACCACACTCTTGACAGAATAATGTATATAGCATAATCATAACTATAAACTTTCTTTTTATTGTGGTACTTCAGTTAATGAAATTGAGTGGAAAAAAAAAACAACTGCTATATCATGAGCACTAACTTCATCTAGCATGTACTGGTATTTTGTTTATTTTTAGTTGTATGATAAAGCTGAAAGTCAAGAAGAAAAGAACAGAATTGGTAGATCTTTAGGTGCAGTAAAAGATGAAGCATTAATCAAAAAAGTCTTGGACTTTGCTATGTCAGTAAGTCTTTTTTCACACATTTCACTATTTTTTTATTTGTTCAGTCTTTGATTCTGTTCATTATTAACCTGGGAGATAATTTAATTCAAGGGTTATTATATTTAACTCCATTTGTAGGGGGGGGCAATCTCTTTGTATGCTATGTTCACAGTATTTCTAATTGTTCTAAAGCATTGCAACAGTGGAGCATAGTAATGATGTTGGTCCTTCAGTCTTACACTTGTCTTTCAGGGCCTAAAATAAAATAAATTGTTTATTCGCTGTTGCCACCTGACCCAATAAAAACATTGCCACTTAAATATTTCAATGGCAGTTTGCCAACGAAATTTTTTTTCCCGGAATATTTTTCATGCCCGTACCCGACTCTGGTCTTTTAGACTGTTGTCTAAGCACTGGTACGGCAAGTGAAATTGATCATGCTGTCAAGCCTGGAAGTGACCAGAACATGTGCAAACAGCATGGTTGACAATGTCAACATTCTGTATGGAAGGAAAACGAAAGGAAAGGGATGAATCCCTATTTATTCTTTGTTGTATGAACATTCGTTTAACATTACATTGCAGGAGATATTGAAAGAATTTTGGGGTAAAAGTCCATTATTTTACATGTATACCTGCCTAGTAAAGTCGGGCATGGTGAAATCAACCTGTCTGGTAGAATCAGACAGTCATTGCCTGACACAGCAGTCCCAAAAACAACTTGCTTTTTTGTAAGATATTTAAAAAATAGTTTATAGAAGCTTATCAAATTTCTCCCATTTATATTTCAGTCAGGCCCTTGCATTATCCTCTCAAAAGAAATATTTAGCTGTCATACAGATATTTAAAAAAGACTTTACAATATTTGTATTTAGTCTTAGATGTTCTGAGTCCCTCTGTCTGCCCAAGGTTCATAGAAGATTTCAGAACAAAATAATTTTTGTACCCCTTTTGAACATATCTACTGGTTAGGTAATGCATATTTATGATGGCCCAAAACATTTCCAGTTGTCAGAGTGCCCCATCCTGGTGTCCAACTGTACGTCCATCTGTCTCTGGGGTATAGTACGTATTCTATCTAGATATGTATGCAATAAGTAGAGTACTTGCTAGCACCCAAATTCAAGCAAATAATTTGCAAAGGCTAGATTTTTTATGACCAACGTATATAAACAAAAAACACTCTGAGATGCATTGTATTTAATACATGTTGCTAAGGAAGCTACTATTTAGCATATAAACAGATGGTGACTAAGGACCAGGAGGTGCATAATTTGATACATACAAGATTGTGTTAAATGCATAGGAAAGTAAACAAATAAGATAGATTAACACAAATTTATTAAAAAAAAAACACAACATATATATATTCTGCAATGCTGTTTTAAGCTGATGGAAGAAAACATATGCAGCATATTTAATTTGACATGCAGAAAAAGAAAGATATTTTTAGGCTTAGCCCAACTCTTCTGAAACTGCTGAAAATATTTTGTGCAAATTTTGTAGGATTGTTAGGCACCATACCTTGCTGATTACACTGTACCACCATTTCAATTCAAGTAATTTTAAAGGAGTTGTGAGACTCGGATCATTTTCCTGCATTGCACACTACAGTAACACTTTATAGATGTAACTCCATTGAAACTGCCTGTTAGATTTTGTTTAGATCTTTTTGGATTGATTGAAACCATACTAAGTTGATAAAACTGCACCACCAATATGCATTTTAATTCGACAAATTTATGGGAGTTATGGGACTTGGATCTTTTTTTTGCATTGTACATTATATTGATACTTTGTGGACACAAATCCAGTGGTCCTTTTCACAAAATATTGTAAGTGTAAAATTAGTTGTAATTTATGTCGTCATAGTATACCAAAGAGTTGTGACATTATAATTATTTTGATCTTACAATTTTTAGCTCACCTGGCCGAAGGCCATGTGAGCTATTGCCATCACTTGGCATCTGTCGTCGTTGTCATTAACAATTTTTCAAAACTCTTCTTCTCTGAAACTACTTGACCAGTTCGAACCAAACATGGTATGAATGTTTCTTGGGATATCCTGCATAGAACTGGTGTGGGGATTTTTGATCCATCGAAAAACATGGCCACCGTTACTAAAAATAGAACATAGGGGTCAGACAGTAGTTTTTCGCATATATCTCCAAAACGGTTAGGTTTAGCCAAATTCTGACCGGGTAAAAGTGTTCGACATGATGAGATCTATCTGCGGTCAAATTTTCATTTTAATCTATTAAGCCATGTTGGAGTTATTGCCCTTTTTCAATGTTTTTTTGCTATTTTTAGCTCACCTAGCCAAAGCCCAAGTGAGCTTATGCCATCACTTGGCATCCGTTGTCGTCTTCATCATGGACAAATTTTAAAAAATCTTCTCTGAAACTACTTGACTGATAGGTTTTAAATTTGGCATGATTGGTCCTTAGGGTGATCTGCACAAAATGACCGTTAGGATTTTTGATCCATGAAAAAACATGGCCACTGTTACTAAAAATAGAACATAGGCGTCAGATTGCAGTTTTTTGCAAATAACTCAAAAACCGTTGCCTTTAGCAAATTTTTGGCACGGGTAATATTGTTCATTATCATGAGATGGACCTGTACCAAAATTTTCAAAACGATTGGTCAACTGATGTAGGTGTTACGACCCCTGAAACAGTTTTTTTGCATTTTTTGCATGTGCAACTTTGAAAATCTTCTTCTCAAAGTCCATTGCACAGAATGCAATGAAAGTTGGCATTTATGTTCCTTAGGGTCCCCCACACAAAATGAATGTTGGGATTGTTGATTCATGAAAAAACATGGCTGCCATTACTAAAAAATAGAACATAGGGGTCAGATGGCAGTTTTTTGCAAATAACTCAAAAACTGTTGAAAAACATGGCTGCTGTTACTAAAAATAGAACATAGGGGTCAGACAGTATTTTTTCGCATATATCTCCAAAACGGTTAGGTTTAGCCAAATTTTGACAGGGATAAAAGTGTTTAGCATGATGAGATCTATCTCCAGTCAAATTTTCATTGTAATCTGTTCAGCCATGTTGGAGTTATTGCCCTTTTCTAAGTGTTTTGCTATTTTTAATGTTATTTCTTTCAAAAATCTTCTCTTCTGACACTATTTTACTAACTGGAACAAAACTCGGTATAAGTGCTCCTTGAGGTATACTGCATAGAATTGAAGTGGGGTTTCTTACAAGAGTTATTGTCCTTTACAGGGGAAAATGACAGGTTGTTTTTTTTTTTTTTTTTTACAGTTTTCAGCCAATGACTTGAAAACTATGATAGATTTAGACTTTCATTTACTTAAATGATCCTTATGATAAGTCCTATCAAAGTTTTCTAGAGTCAAAATTGTTGGACAACTTCTTGTTTAATTTATTGCTCTTGAAAGGCAAAATTCAACCAGGTGAGTGATTCCGGCTCCTGGGAGCCTCTTGTTTGTGATAAAGACCACTGGCATTTCCTTTCTTGTAAATACTCTTACTATTGCAGGAATTGTACATGAAAAACGAAAACATTGATAGGTCAAATATAATGGTATTTCCAATTCACAGAGAGTTATGAGTACATGTAATGTATAAGATAGTGACAACATTTTTTGGTTTTTTAAAGGACAAAGTGAGATCTCAGGACACTGTATTTGTGATAGGAGCAGTGACAGGATCTGTCAAAGGGAGAGAATTAGCTTGGCAGTTTACAAAAGACAACTGGGACACACTTCACAACAGATATGAAGGAGGATTTCTTCTATCCAGATTAGTCAAGGTATTATTTAAGTTATAGTTAAAGTAGTCATAAATGAGTAATTATTTTGTCATGGGATAGGCTTATCCATTAGAGTTTTATCCCTGGGGATTGCTGGTACACATATAATGACCATGAGTTATTTTTATTTTAATAGGACAACGGCCATAACTTTGTTACCTTGCAGAGCCATTTAATGCACTATGTTTAGGCTGATATCCTCAAACATTTTTTTCTTAATGTCATGAAATCAGTTGTAGAATCAACACAAATGAAATTCCTCTATACTTTTAAATTGGTAAAGCACCAAATAAATCATCAATACTAATAGTTGGGTATAGAAAATTTCAAAATTGACCTAATTGTGTCAGCCTTCGAGGGTATATTTCTGGAATGATGAAGTTTGTGTCTTAGATTCTCTTAATTTTCCAAGGATTTTCAACTTGTAGCAACATTTTTGTAGTAATGCACAAATTTTGATATAAATGGGAATAAAATATGGAAACTGTTATTAATGCTGCTATTAGAATTTTATGTAATGCTACAAATTACCCCAATAAGAGATTTCAACGATGTCATTAATTATATTTCTTACTGTTTAATAACATTAAGCAATCTATTAATTGTAGTGTACAACAGAAAACTTTGTAACAGAGGACAAGTACAATGAAGTTGAGGTAACTATATATTTTATTCAAAGAATCTTTTTTAGAAGGTAGAAGGTTGCGGAGTTTTTTTGGTAAGAAAAAGCCTAAAAGAAACTTTGAACCTTCTATTCACAAGACCAAATGTCCCATTATTTGATGTCATTAAATGAAATTGAATTATAGCACATTCCTAGAACATGCAATCAAATTAAGACATGACAGCAAACATCACATTTTATAAGGTAATTGTTTCATTTGAGCAACCAAATTACATTTATTGATGATATATGGTTATTGACAGTTTATAGCAATTTAGCAATTTATAACAATTTAGCTCTGGCTACTTTTGGACCATTGCATGAACTTCCTGTTGAATTTGATCATGATTATGGGGTACAGAACAGTAATAAACATTTTATGTACAGTGAAAACTCTAAACCGAACACTGAGAAAACCGAATTTCACTCTAGACCGAACTAATTTCAAAGTCCCATAGAATTTCCTATTCAAACTGTAGTAATTTTACTTGACTACACCAAATCCTGTCGATTCTGAATTCCGAACTCTTTCTGTATTTCTTCCCTCAATTTATAAGTATTTAATTAACTGTATAAACTGACCCCTGCCAATCAAAAGTTAATTATTTCGTTAATTGATCCTTGACACCTTTGAAGTCAAATTATAACTGATCACTCACCTGTAATTAATATAATGCCAACAGGTAAGTACATTATGGTTAAATGAATGAATTCAAACATTAATTAAAAGTGAAATCGTTTATAAAATTGATTTTAATTCATCTGAATTGTCATCATGAGTATCATGTTTTTTTTTCTGTCTTGGACATGTGATTGATTGATTACGCATGCGTATTTTTGCTGTATCTCTCTGCCTTTTAATACAGTTAAAATAGCATTTCAATCTTTTCATTTCATCTTCTTACATGTCTTATCTGTCATGTACTGCCAATTCAGTTTACAATCTGAACAAAGTGGCTGGAAAATCTATTTTACTTTTTCACCGTTACACCTGTCTGTCATAATATTATATTAGAATCTTTTGCAAATTCCATTTTAATAAGCAGACCAATTTTCGACACAAATTGTCAATAAATTCTTCATAAAATATCTTAAGGGGAACAGTTTGACTTTGTCATAACATTATAAACAAAATAGATGAATATTGGTCAATTTTCAATATGAATTTACTGCCAGTTACTGCTTTTAAGTCTTAAAGAAGATGGAAACTGTCTGGTTGTAAATGACACTGAGAAAACCAAACACCTGTCTAAACAGGACAAAACCTTAAGTCCCTTTGCTTTTCAGTTTGGACAGGTTTCACTGTAAAAGTAAACTTGATAAAAAAAAATGAGAAGGATTGCAGCGTAAAAACAATAGCTATGTATCAACTAGAAATAAAAAAAATACTGCAAATATGGCATGAACCTTCATTTTATCCCTATTATCAGCTTCATCCATAAACTGATTATTGTTCATGTACGTGAACAATCTTTTTGGCTTGTGAAGTTTACTTTTTTACTTGTGAAATTGTACGTACATGATTTTGTATGCGAAAAAAGTTCTGCAGTATGAGTAATGGCATGCTGAGAATAAGATGAAACTTTCAGAAAATCTTTATCACATGATGTCATTGTGCACCTCCTATTTTGTTTCTCCATCTAAACAAATTTTCGGGTTTCTTATACATGTATGGTTTCCATGGAAGGGGTACCACCAAGTAAGCATTGCTTACAGTTCTTCTAGTTAATTATTATACCCCAAATTAAAGAGAGGGGCTTAACTGCCTTCACTGTGTGTTTATTACCCTTCTCACTTTTAACTCAATTTCTACTGGATGAAATGTTTGTTTTATTTGTTGTATGACTGTGAGACTTGGTACAATTAAATGGGGTAGTGTGTACAACTGCTTCTTTGAAAAAAAAACTGAATTAATCCCTTCAGATTGTCATGAAACTTATACACAATCTTTACTTTACAATGAAGATGATGCATATTAGCTGAGAGTACTTGTAAAATAGGTTTTTTTTCTTGAGTCCTATTCTCTGTTTTTATTCAAATTGAACTATTTGAATTTCTGATGCTGCCATAATGTAGTAGTTAAGTTATTTTTGGAAGTCTTCATCTTTTTTGTGTGAAAGGAAATTTTCCCTAATTTGTACTTTTTACCTGCATTGCCAAAGGCAGAAGCATGTTTAGGAGTTGGGGTAACTCAGTTTGTTTGTATATAACACTTCAGCTTGTCAAGCAACTCTTCTGAAAGTACTCAACAGAAATTCCTGAAACTTGATATGTAGCAATAACACTTTATGTAGTTGTGCATATTTAATCTCTAATTTTTATGGGAGTTATGCCCTTGAACTTTACCATAGATCAAAATGTCTCATCCTGTTATCACAACTCCTCTGAAACTACTCAACAGAAATTCCTGAAACTTGGTATGTAACAAGATCATATTTACATATTTATAAATTTTATTCTCTACACTTTTGTCCCCCGTGACATGTCGCGCCATCCGTCCGTCCCCGTTTTCCGCACTTTTTATTGTTATGAAGAGTTACAGATCAAGTTCAACTTTGGTTACGGTTGAATGATTTTTATGGAAGTTACGGCCCTTGGACTTAGAAAATTTCAGTAAATTTAAAGTTTTCTGCACTTTTTTTTTTGCAGGGGACATTGGAACTCTATTCTTTTATTTCTCTAAATTTAATCGGAGGTATGCCTCTTTGAACTTAGAAATTTAACATAAATCATTATGTATCAGCTTATCATCACAACCTCTCTGAAACTACCATACAGAATTTCATTAACGTTGGTATGTAGCAAGAACACCACATGTAGTTGTGCATATAATCAGGAATTTGGATTCTCTAATTTTAATGTGAGTTATGCCCCTTTGAATTAAAAAGAAATACCAAAAATCATCATATATATATGCTTGTCATTCACTTCTAGTCAACTACATAACTGAATTTCTTGAAACTTGGTATGTAGGAAGAACATCATATGAAGTTGTACATATTATCACGAAATTTTGATTCTTTAATTTTATAAGGATTTATGCCCCTTTGAAATTAGATGTTTACTGAAAAGCATTTTCTTCAACTGTAAATCACAGGTGCAGACATTGATTTGTCTAGCTTGTTTCCTTTGATCTTGTTGACAGATATTTTTCTGTCTCATGTACATGACAAGATGTTCAAAAATATCTTTCAAAACATTGGGACTGATTGTGCCTTCATTAGGCTTTCTTAAGAATTTTCAATGAAAATGACATTACACACTAACAGTTTCTAGTTGCAGTACTAGATTTGTTGCTGAAAGTACATTAAAATGATCAAAAATTCAATTATTAGATTACTAGTCAACTTTCCATTTTGATACTGACAATATCCTGTGGAATATCTTGATGAGGGTGTGAATCAAAATCGAAAGTTACTATTATTTTATGTATAATCACCTAGTCAGGATGTTAAATGCATTAATGGAAAACTTTGAATTTCTCGTGTTTATTATTTATGTTTTGTCATCTTGCAGAATTTTTTCAAAGACCATCCAGCACCAGCAGCAGAGAGAACAATAAAGCAGTCCTTAGAAAATATTGGCCTTAACTTGGAATGGATGAAAAGAGATAAAGATGCTGTTACAGCTTTTTTAAAAAGCAGAGTAAAATGAGACATTCACTCTTGAAATGCAGAATCTGAAAAAAAGATTGGACTTATTTTATTCTGGAATTGAAACTTTGCAAATTTAAAAGCATTTTTTTTTATTATTATTAATAACATTCCCAACTACTTTAACCCATTTTTTTGTAATGATCATTTACCAATGCTGTTCTTTAACTGGAATATTTATATGGGCTGAAGTGCTATATACATGTATCAGATCTCATGATTATCAAGGACAGTTATATTTAGAATTGATTATTTGATTGACATATTGTAACAGATAGTTGTCTTATTTTACATTGATCACTTTTGTTGATGGTGTTTGAATCATAATGTGTGTGTATTGTTATGCATCAACTAGAAATATAGAAGTAACCAACTTACATTGGAACTCTTTTTGTTGGGTGGTGCACCACAATCTAACATGTAACATCTTTAAAATTCTTAGATGCACATAGTTTAGGTGATACTGAAAAAAAATCCAAAGTAAAAATCTCTACAGCAGTTTGTAGGATATACATTGAAAACAGTCTAAATTGAACCCTAAATACCCATGAAACTTGCCTAAACTGAACCCTAAATTTTCTTAAAACTTGTCGTAACTGAACCCTGAATATCCCTAAAACCTGTCTACATTGAACCCTGAATATCCCTAAATTCTGTCTAAACTGAACCCTTAATATCCCTAAAACCTGTCGAAAATGAACCCTGAAAATCCCTAAAACCTGTCGAAACTGAACCCGGAATTCCCCAAAACCTGTCTAAAGTGAACCCTGAATACCCTAAAACCTGTCTAAACTGAACTTTGAATAACTCTAAAACCTGTCTTTACTGAACCCTGAATACCTCTAAAACCTGTCTAAACTGAACCATGAATACCTTAAAACATGTCTAAACTGAACACTGAATATCCCTAAAACCTGTCTGAACTGAACCCTGAATATTCCTAAAACCTGTCTAAACTGAACCCTGAATATCCCTAAAACCTGTATAAACAACCTGAATATCCCTTAAACCAGTCTAAAATGAACCCTGGATATCCCTAAAACCTGTTCAAACTGAACCTGAATATCCCTAAAACCTGTGTAAACTGAACCCTGAATATCTCTAAAAACCTGTTTAAACTGAAACCTGAATAACCCTAAAAACTTATCTAAAACAAACACTTTTTTGAAGTCGCCTTAATATCAATTAAAATGCATTATGATCCTTGGTATACTGGACACCCATCGAAACCAAGCAAAATTAACAGTCTAAAATGGGTTGTTTCAGACAGTTTTTGCTCTAAAAAAAAAGGATGAACTTGTATTATTTCTATACTGAAGTTTTTAATAAATGACAGAAACTTTAATACAGTATTGGAAGTCAATTCTATATAAACACAATTTTTTTATAAATATTTTCAGGAAATCAAGTTGTCATGTGACATTCTCAAAACTGATTCTTTAAACTGATGTATATAAATCAATATTGGCACCATTTTTATTAGGATAGAGGACCCTTCAGTTTCAGTACATGGATGATCTGCTTATTTAAATAAATTTAGATAAATTCTGATTACGAAAATTGCCAAAATTCATCAAAGGAACCCCAGAATTATTAATTGGGATAATACTAAACAGAAAATACCAATTTTTTACAGAAGCGTAAATACACTTTGGGTTTTGACATGGCAAAATATGTCAATTTAAGCGATTTGTCAGTGGGGTAGGGATACTTTTTTTAAGTTTACCTCCAAAACCCTAAGTGTTACGGTAACTTTCCTGGTACCATTGTAAAGCTGAGACATTGGGCTACATTACGATACCTTAACGTCTTTAGTTTGTTCTCACATGCTGTCCCAGGAAGAGTTAGACGCTCAAACAAAAACAATCGAGTCAATAAAATCTTGGCTTTTTGACCCAGTGGGGTACAAATATATGCTTATACTGAAAAAGAATCCGAAAATATTCTTTGGCGACAAATTGATTCGGTAATGAGAGGTATAAAGGTACCTAAAATCCCCATGAAGTTGATGAGTGGGGGTGCATGGTGGACCCTCCCACTCCATGGACTATAATATTGTTCAGCATCATCAGATCGACCTATGCCTGAATTTTCGAAATGAAAACTACTGATGTAGGAGTTGTGGGTCCTGAAACATTTCTTAATTTTTTTCGACCTACAATAAATGGGGAACAAATTCCACAATGGTTTGCCATAACCATAAGACAAGTCATATACATAACAATGCTTCTTTCTTGAAGGTATACGTGCATGGATGTGTTGAACTTGGTATGTCATGTTAAGAATTGACCATGTCACTTTATGTACTTTAGCTTGGTAAAATTCTGGACTCTCAGTTTTTTTAATTAACAGAAACCAACAGTGTGGTATCTGTTTAACATGGATGGCCCCAATTTGAAAACGGTAGGGGTCATAAACTCAAAATTAAATAGGAACATTCCTTTAGTAGTTAGTAAAATCATATCAAAATTTCATTACAATTAATCAACCATAACTAAAGCCACGGCACGAAAAGCAAGTGAATATGGACGCCGACTATGACACCGCAGTCAGCACCATACCAATATACGAGCGCATTTTTTTTTTACATATATAAGGTCTTTGTTTTTACACAGTCCTAGTTAAACAGTTCTCTATCAAAAGAGAATATAACTGCAAAACTGTAAAGTTTTCCCACCTGCAGTCATGTACTCAACAGAAAACATTCAAAATTCTTATGAATCAAAATTACAATGCCGGTATACGAAGGACTTTAAGGCTAAATTAATCGATACTGGCTCACAGTTAACACTTCAAAATCAATATTTCAACTAAATCTTGCATCAAACAATTTTATCAACTTCTAAATAGCCTGAAAATTGTTTTCTATACTATAAGTACTTATTTTGCAGCTGTATAAAATATATCCAGAGGCACTGCCAGTATTATTTGGTTTCAAAACCAACATAACGCGTATGTACATTCAGTACTTCACAACACTGTCATTAACTTTAGAATCTCTATTTCATTAAATTATGTAAATTTTCTTCACAATTTAACAAAACTTAGTTATTTTTACGTGTGTAGTATTAATGCCTTGATACTTAATAAAATCCCCACCCTTTTAACAAATGTTTAAGTATGAATGTGACTAAAATTGTATTTTTATGTACATGTGCAAACTTTACTTTATTGGCATGAAGTCAGTTTATTTTAACTTCGCCTGCCTCATTCCTCAAGTTTTTTTAAAAAAAGCAAATGGAAAACTTTGTGGGCGATTCAGGCTTTCTTGAGCTTCTAGTTAATGTTGTTTCTTTTAAAAATCTTCTCTGAAACTACTAGACCAGTAAGAACCAAACTTGGTATGAATGTTTCTTGGGATGTTCTGCATAGAACTGCAAAGGTTTTTTTATCTGTCGAAAAACATGGCGACCATTACAGAAAATAGAACATGTGGGCCAGGCAGAAGTTTATGGCATATATCACCGAAACCGTTAGCTTTTACCAAATTGTAGTACAATGTAATTGCCGAAATGATCTTCATTTTAAAGGCTTACAAAAGTCTGCATTGGGTCAAAGTTGTTGGATGACTCCTTGTTAGAGTTACTGCCCTTTAAAGGTGAACAAAGTTAGTTTTTTTTTAATGTTTTCAGCCAATATCTTTAAAACTGTTGGTATAGAAAGTAACTTTTAATTACTGAAATTAGTTTAAACAATATTTTATTCGGTATTAAGCTGAAATGGATTAGTGAAATGATCCTTATGACAAGGCCTACAAAAGTGTGTGGAGATCCAAGTTGTCGGATGACTTCTTATTCGAGTTATTACCCTTGAAAGGCTAAAAATTATGTTTTTAGCAGTTTTCAGCCAATATCTTGAAAACTATGAGAGATAGAAAGAAACTTTCAATTGATGATATGATCCTTATGATTAGTCCTACCAAAATCTTCTTTGAGTCAAAATTGTCTCACAACTCCTTGTTTGAGTTACTGCATTTGAAAGGCAAAAATTTAACCAAACAAGTTATTCAGACTTCTTGGAGCCTCTTGTTTCTATGATAATAAAAACTTGCAATAATCAACGAAAAGACCGCTTTACATTGTGATACAAGTTTCATGTAACTTGTATCATGCAACATAAAATACCATGTACACAGTAACTTTTTGGTGCATCATGCAACTTTTCTAATATTGGAATGGAGCATTCTGTGATACAAGTTTCATCCAACTTTGTATCACTGACCAATCAAAAATCAGTTTAAGTTCTTATAGGTCACAATACCACCAGTAAATCACATGATAAATACAACCAAGAAGAAAAAGAAGGACAAGGTGTAGAAACAGTTTAGAATAAAGAACAAATGGAGACTTACTTCTGTTATTTATATGAACAGAACACAGGTTTGCGGGACACTTTAAGTCCTGATGCAATGCTTCCACAATTAGAATAATACATCCTTTCAAGGATCTCCATATTGGCGGGAATGAAAAGTACACAAATTGTAGCTTGCAACTTTAAATTTGAAATACCATGTAAAAGTGTTTGTATCATTATACAAATGTTGCATGTAACAAAAGGGCCTATACATCATACAGAATACATTGTAACATAAATTATCATAAGCATCTAGCGTGTTGTATTACAGTAGGTAGTGTCATTTACTCTTGTCTTTATTTTTTAAAGATTTTAAGGTTGATGTACAAGTAAATGATAGTTTTGTAGACTATTGATCTAACTTGTATCTTGTTCTTTCTTAATGATTGTTTCAGCAGCTCTTATTCCAGTCTCATAAGCACCATGAGTTGTTGAGTAGTAGTTATAACTTGTGGCTTCACCAGCAAACAGGACTCTAGGATTCTACAAAAACATTCCAATAAACTGTATGACACACCGTATTTGTATTTATTCCAATTTATACATATCTTAAAAAATCAGTGGATATCTTCTTTATTATCTTTGTTATGAAATATTTGATAAATGATATGATTTAGCTTATATAATTTTGTTAATAAGATATCTTATATAGTTTAAGAAATCTTATAATCTTTATGAGATATTTTTAAGGCAAGCCAAAGTGGACAAAAATCAATATTTTGTAATATCAGAAAATGAATTTTTAATATTACAAAATCATTTTTTAAATATTAGAATTTTTTTAATATTAGAAATTCATTTTGTTATATTCAAATTCTTTTTTCTAATATTACAAATTCCTCATATAGTTATATTATAAAATATCACACATTTTGTAACTTAAATTAATATATTTAATCAGTTTATTATATACATGTAAGTGATCAAACTAAATTATCCCTTTTACATCCGGGGAAGTGGATATTAACTGTACCTTGTTTGAAGGAAGTGATTCACACAAGGCTTCATAATCACATTCATTGTTACGCACTGAAACGTAGCTATATCCTCCACGTATGTACTGATTGCTTTCCCATCTAGATCTGAAAGTGAACATCGTATAGTAAAACATATATTCTGTCATCATAATCAAATCCAGCTATCACTGACAAATAATAAAAAAGTAGTAAAACTCGAAGAATCCATGTCAAAATTTACAGGTGTTCCATTAAATTACCACAAAAACCATAAAACAAGTAATAGCAATATAAAAAACCATCCTTGTATCTATTATCGAGTCCTTTCACTCGATTTTATTTCATTCTTTAATTTCTTGTTGTTCATAAAAAAAGCCTAATAAGTCAGTTTTCAGTTCTTCAATCAATGAAAGTATTATTTTTACAATCATTTTGTTTAAACATGTGCAGCTTGAGGTCAAACATATAAAAACATGTATAATGGGCGGGTACCTAATTGTACAAAAGTCAGTATGTCAAAGGCAAAGAATAGGATCTCTGCTTTTTAATAGATTTATCACATAGAGCTACAACGCATGCACACCTGTGGACCATTTCTGGTTCTGGTATCCTGCTGTTTTTACAAAATTTTCTTAAAAGCGCAGTTCCTATTCTGGACAATTCGTAATCACTTATATTGGCCGAGAGTGTTGCACCTTCACCAGCGATCCAACAGCTTAAAACATTCGGGCGACCTTCGCTTTTTTCAAATCCGGTCAGATCTAGGTACCATGGATTTCCGTCTGCCTGTAAAAATGCATGCTTAAGTCAGTAGGATGATGTAATTTTGCATCTCGCTTGCCCCGAGTGTCCACAAACTATTGCACTTGAAGATGTGCAATATATTGGATGTTGTTTACTTAAAACCATCGTTTTGAATGCGATACAAAAGCATTAACTCTATTATATCTGTATGGATGATTTTTCGTTACCGGGGCGGATTCGAAAACTTATAAAAGGAGGATTCCAATCCAGAAATTTATAAAAGGAGGTTCCAGGCTATCGTTTGGCCATTTTAATTTTGCCGAAATTTTCCAACAAAAGGAGTTTCTACCTTACCCCATCCTTGAATCCGCTTGTGTTTTACGAGCAGCACGGATGATGTCTTGCAGGAAGCAGGTATAACCACACCTCCGGACCACCCAAGCTCACACCTGGTATTTATGGGATTTGTTTTGTGTGTGTGTGTGTGTGTGTGTGTGTGTTTTGTGTGTGTGTGTGTGTGTGTGTCTGTGGACTTCTTAGTTGTTGGGTGTTGTCCGAATTGTACTTTGTTGTCTTTTTGGTACCCTTTCGTGGCTTTATTCATTTGATGTCCCTCTTGTTTGCAAGTTCGATATTGCTACTTCTTGAAACAGATACTAGTATATAAGAGATTTTGAACAGAGGAATCCATGCTTTTGTCTGTTATTTTTGTCTGATGGTACACAAGATCATCACAAATTTCTAACAAAAAGGCGGGGTCCACGCGTGCATCAACTATACCTTCAACATTGTTGTTGTTTGATTTTCTTCTATCTCCTTTCGAACTTCTCCGCTAACTGTGTTGTTAAGCCAAACAAACTGAACACCGCTGAAAAGATCATTCCAAAAGGGGGTCTGCCATATGAAGAATAGTTTGACAGTAGTTGCAAAACCAAAGTTCCGAATAGATATCGATTTCCGCTCTGGTAGAGGAGGGGAAAACATCGAAGTCATGTTTTCCTTCAGGTAACCAATAGGCACCGTCACTATAACATATCTGGCATTGAAAAGAGATCCATCATAACATTCTACAGAACTAATACGTTGATTCCATTTTATTAATTTTACTGGTTTGGACAATCTGATGTTTTTCTCTGGTATATCTAATCTAAGCACGTCAATCACCGTCTGAAATCCCGCCTTTAAGTCAACTTCGCCATGTCCTTCATACACCGAGTAACGACCGGGAAATGCAACATCATCTAATGATTCACAGCAATTATCGGTCAGTTCCCACTTCAAGCGCCACCTATATAGGGCGCGCTTTATTCTTGCGTTAGTTTCATCGTCATCACATCTTTTTAAATACTGATCAAATCCTTCGGCAAAGTGTGAAGCGAATGACTTTACTTCATTTGATTTCGTCATATTTTTCTTCTTCATAGCTTCGGGTAAAAGTTCAACACCAATCTTTTTAGTTGACGCTTCAGCAAGCGACAATTCATATAAGTCTTCCATTACATTAGAAACTTTGGTGACCGTATCTCTGTTGACTATGTTACCATTTTCTGTGCGAAATTCTTGTTCGTCAAGCAAGCTTGCTGATGAATGGCTGATGTATAAACTCTGTCTTTGTCTCAGAATCAGTTTATGACTTGCTGCTAGGTCGTACAATGGATTCCCTTGTTGACCGTGAATCCATTCTGCACCTAAGTCGATGTGTCCATAATCTAAATAGATTAATATGTGTAAAATATATATATTGGTGGTAATTGCTAAGAATGCTTGCCATACTAGTATGTATAGATGCAGTTCACTGAAGTCAACACATATCAGATGTATCATTATTTAGCGTTAAAGGTTTGTCATTGAACAGAAAAAGACAGTGCAAACTATTTTGATATAACCATTTTCTAGAAACATACACGAACAAACTTCAGATAAATACTGAATATTTAATGTCAAAATCTTATTTAACTCTATATCACATGCTGTATCAACCCAATACTCCTATAACACACCAAGGGCCACCGGCCCGCGGGGTGATATAGGTCGAGGATTGATAAAGAAAGTGTTACAGATTTAAACATGTTATGTTCATTATATCCTATATTTTAACCATACTTCACGTCTGGTCTGTAACGGGTTGGAATATTACATGTCAAAATCAGTATCACATGCTGTATCAACCCGAGATAGGTCATGGGTTGATACAGTATATGATACAGAATTTAACATGTCATGTTCATTATATCATATATTATAACCATACTTTAAGTATAGTCTGTGTAGGGGTGTGATATTTTGTATGCGATATAGGTCTAGGGTGTAATATGAAGTATGTGATATAGGGTTCAAGCAAACACTTATAATTGAATACAAAAAGGTTGTATTTTAATTTAAATAAATGATATACATGATTTTACCTGTATATAGTGTTTTAATACGGCCACCGAGGTAGTCTTGAGCCTCTAGTATCAGTATCTTATCAACAACGTCGCCCGATAGAAGATGTCGAGCTGCAGAAATGCCTGCTATTCCACCACCGACGATAATAACATCAAAGCTATTGTTTTCCTCTGTGCTTTCCATGAAATCAGTTGTAGCTGCAATACGAGAAGAGTGGTAGTGTTGCGATTTTCTTTATGATGATTAGTTAGATCAGTTTAAAGTCTAGATTATCTTAACTCATATTAAAAAATAACCATCGTGAATCGCGTTAACAATAATGCCACTCTTTAGATGTGGAGTATGGTATCTTGTTCTTCTTTCTCCTCTATGGTAAACACTCATATCTGAAATTCACATATTCCGTAATAGGTGCATAGACAAAATTTGCATTTACCGAAAATTTTCAGATTTTAAAATTTGTGATTAATGTTGACCTTTATGAATAAATCTAAACCATATTTTATAAAGGTTACGTTAAGGGAATTCAATTGACGAATTTGGCAATTTTAAGAAAAGAAAGAAATTGTCTCTTAATACATATGGCACAAAACACAATGAATGTTCGTTATGATATCATACGAACATGGCGAAAAACATATAAAAATAAATGAAGTGGGTACTTACCAGAAATAAACGCTGATGACCAGGGTCAAATAAGGATTTTAAGGACCTTGTTTATGCATACGTGTACAAGCATTTCCTGATTGACCTTAAGGTAACAAGTACTTGATTATGCAAGAAACCATAACATATTGTTTACCTGTGTAACAAACAATATGTTTGTTTTAGTATTTGATACACAGCAAGAGCTTTCAACAAAACCGAGAAAAGGCACACGTGTTTTAGCTCTAAGTTGTTTACAAATGTTTTCTCTATTATTGGGGGATAAGTAACAATTAACTTTGCCTATGGTGTATGAATTAGTTTTTATACCATATAACTATTAGTATTGATTCTCAGGAGGGCTAGAAAATTGGAAATAAATCTTGTTGAGAAAAGTCTACGAAAAGCAATAGCTGTAATTAGAACACACAGTCAGAAAATATACTTCTGATGTGGAATGATAAAAAAATTATAATAATAATAAAGAATGCTTCGCTTAATACAACTTGATACAACCGCGAATGTCGAATCCTGCATTGAAAAACACTTCCACCACACTGGACAAATATGTTGTCGATTAAAAATCCAGCATTTTGTAAACATCTTCCTCTGTATATTTGGAAGATGATTTGGAATTATTTCTTACAAAGTATGAGGAATCTCTACCAAGAACTATATATTTGTATCTAGGTGTACCATCTTTTTTGGAAAAACAACAATGTATAATGTTTTTAAGACGGAATTTTAACTGAGTATGGGGAATAGAAGTATACAGTGTTGAAAAATCATAGGTTTTAATGCTATTATATTCAGATAATAGTCTTGAACTGATTGTCTCCAAAAGATCTTTCGAATTTTTCAGGATTCACATTGAATTAATACCACTACAGGAGTAACAAGTGTTGTGGTAAGACTGCAGACCCTCTTTGACAGTTGTGAGTATAGAAGTTAAAAGTTTTGAAAGAGGTTTGGTAGTACATTTTGCAGATCCAGCTATGAAACGTTTGTATGGATTCTTATGGAGTTTAGGAATCCAGTACATAGACGGTAAATCACAATCATCGTCCTTGGTAGAGAGACCAAAAGAGATAGCACATATTTATGGTTTTTCACAATCTCTTCTTTGGAGAGAGTGGTAGCAGTATAGGTCTTATCACTGCTATTATTTTCTACGTCTACCTCTGATAATAAACATTGGACGCAGAACGTTTTGCAGACAAAAACAATGTTGTTTTGGACTTTGTCTGCTGGTACGACAACATATTTGTCATGTATAGTAGACAATGTTTTGCTACATCGGTGTTTTTGAAAACTGATGTAGCCTTGGCACTCATTGGCCTATTTAAAACTTTCATTCGTTTCAAAATTAAATACCTCACGGCCTTTAACCACTCTGACAGAGAATCAATGTCTTCTTCTTCTCGTTTTATCCATTTTCTTGAATAGTTCTGGACGGCATCCATAAGAACTTTAAAGTTATAATTCCAATTTATGGAGCGTGGTTCACGGTACTTGGGACCTTTAGAAAGGATATTACGCAGAGATTCGTTTTCGATAATGGTTAGGTCTCCCGTAATGACGTGACCAGAGGAACTATATTTGAATGGAGAGGTTTTGCAAGAACAGTCAGGTGGTTTAGCCTTGAAGTCCTCAATCTCGAGGTTCTGCAATAGCCTTTTATAATTGAAAATTTTGGATGCAATGGGTGAAGTATAGGAATTTTTTGAAATATGGGGGAATTTTGTTGGTAACGTTTTTGTGATGGAGGATGTTAGCCAAATTAATTGCATTTATACCTTTGTTGACAAACGGTAGTGGAAGAAATGATCGTTTTTCTTCATCTTGACTTTTCACACAAACTGGTTTAAGGAGTCTGTGTAAACCAATATCCAAAATGATGGCAACAAGTCTGTATAATGATGAGGTGGGGTCAGAAACAGGAGTGTAAAGACTTGTTTTGTAAAGGGAGTGTAGTAGAGTGAGAGGTATAGAATAAAGTTTGGTTCTAATGTGATGAAGTCCAAGAGGTTTTTGTAGGAAAGGAAGGAGACCATCTTTGGAGACATCATGCAACTTAGGTGACGTATAGTGACGATGACCATGACTCCTTTCCCGTCTTGGATTTTTGTCAAATAAATTCATCACATTTATGCTATTGTTATATTGGCTAGAAAAGTTTCCGATACTTTTGATGTTGTCATTACATCCGTAATGTATTGCAGTACCTAGTCTGCGTACCCAGTATTCGTCTCTTTCCCTATGATAGTTTTTACTTAGAACGGGACTGTTCGTATGATGGTAAAGTCTTCAGTCTTTGATTTTCTATATCGAAGAAAGATATTTTTTATGTAGAATCTGCCTTTGTTGTTGAAAGATAACACAACTAACAGCAATAGGTAAGGAATAAAAATAAAATCTATACCATCGAGGTGACTGTTTTAGTGAGGGAAACCTTTACATTCAGATTTTATATCAACTTATGTTTTTGAGAGCTTTAGAGGGATTAGAAGTTACTGTCCGGAAAAAGACCGAAAGAGCAAGCTAGCTGATTAATGCAATATGTCAACTATATTGACCTTATATATATATGTTTGTTACATCTCAGGAGCGGGTCCAAAAATTTATGAAGAAGGGAGGACAGGCGGGGCGGTTCCGATCCATACATGCAATTTAGACCATTTTAGCACCAAATTTGGGGGTGTCCCATGTGCTTTTATATTGCTGTATAATTATGCCTTCGTGTATTTCATTTCAACGTTCAGCTGCTGTTTTTGACTTAAATATTATCAAAATAACATATAAAATAGAATATCGTCGATACTCATAAAAAAACATTCTTTTACATCATTTATAGATAGAAGAGTGTCAATAAATATATATATATATAAAGAAACTGTTGTATTTACACAATGAAACTTACCGCTTGAGAAAACTATACCACTTTAACTTTTTAAAGGTCATTTTCTATTATAATATATATCTCCACCAAACTTGATTTCCGGTTTTCTCTAATTCTATGTTTATTTTTGCTAATCCTTCTTAGGATTACTTTACTATGTATATATGTTGCATAGCACATTAATTTTGTCAATTAACTACATTTTTTTTCAGAGGTGTAAATGCTTTAATTGTCTGCATTGTGTTGACATAGAAATAATAAGTCCGATTCAGATAATTTACTACACCAGAAAAGCAAAGCGTGATGTGTCTGTATGACAATCTTTTAAGAACGCCAAATTTTTATTACTTATGATCAGAAATTCTACCTCTTCGTGAAATACTAGTGGATGGCCAATTTACTTACACGATCGTCGACCCCTCTAGCTCTTTTCTATATACTTTTTATTGAGAAAAAAAAATGCATCGATCACGGGGAAACATAAATTAAACAAAACAAAAAAAGAAATAAATTTTATGAAATCAATTAAGAATTATCCACCTGCACTTGGGTCCAGGACTTATTTTTTGTATTTTATTTAACCTTTTTCCCAAAAATGTCGAAAATTCATCAATTAACCATGGTCAGCAAGTTCTGACGAAAATTTTGCCATTTTTCGCAATTTTGACCCCCTCCCCGAAATTCATATAAATACGTTACCATACAGGTTAAAAATGATGAATTTTCGACTTTTTGGGGGAAATATAAAAAAAAACAAAAATCCTGGAAACTGTGGAATTATCGTTTAAAAATTCTGTCACGGATTGATGAAGATCCCTCGTAATAGTCTTCATCAATCAGTGACAGATTGGACATCATGAAAATACAAGTCTCTGGCCTCTATAATTCCTGAATGGTTCAAATAGCCCCCAATATTCCTTTTGTGGTATGTGCCAGATCCAAAGATTCTCAAAAGAGGGGCCCGGATCTGTTTGGGAGCAACCATATGGGGCTTTTATGGGGCTAGGAACAAATTTTTCGTCCTGGATATTTTTATTTTGAGTTAAGACTATCCTGACTTTTTATTTTTGATTCCTGCCTGTCCTGGATTTTTTTCATGATACATGTATACAAATATGAGAATTAAGTGTTTACAAATAAGAGGCTCACTGGAGCCTGAATCACTCCCCTGAATAAATTTTTGCCTTTCAAGGGCAATAATTTAAACAAAGATTTGTCCATCAATTTTGACTCAAGAAGACTTTAGTAGGATTTATCATAAGGATCATTTCAGCAATTAAAAGTTCATTTCTTTCTATCATAATTTGCAAGACACTGGCTGAAAACTAAAAAAAAACGCCATTTTTCACCATTCAAGCGAAAAAACTCTCACAAGGAGTTCTCCGACAACTTTGATCACAAATTCTGACATAGGGTGATAATGTTCAGCATGATGAGATATACATTGTATCTGAGGTCCAATTTATGTTTTAATCTGTTAAGCCATGTTGAAGTAATTGCCCTTTTACCACATTTTTTTGCTATTTTTCATGTTAATTCTTTTCAAAATCTCTGACACTACTTGATCAATTGGAGCCAAACTTGGTAAGAATGTTCCTTGGGGTGTCCTGCATAGAACTGATTTGGGGATTTTTGATCCATCAAAAAACATTGTGGCTGTGACTAAAAATAGAACATAGGGGTCAGACAGTAGTTGTTTGCATATTATATCTCCAAAACTGTTAGGTTTAGCCAAATTCTTTCAATTGCTGAAATGATCCCTTGAAAGGCAAAAATTTAACCAGGTGAGCATTCACGCTCCTGGGAGCCTCTTGTTATGAATAAAGTCTCAAAGCTCTAAATTGCAAATCGCTTATAAAAATCAAAAGGGAGCTAACATCAATTAAAATAAACAATTCCACAGTGTTTCACACAAATTGGTGGCAGTACAAATGTATTTTTTAGTTCTTATGCCAAGTGTGAACGACAGATGGACAAACTCCAGTATACCTTAATAAGTCCTGTCTTAAAAGACAGGCATATAAAAAAAAATGATTACAGAAGTGTGAGAGGCAGAATTGGCATCACAGTGGATCTGGAGGAAGTGGGAAATTTTGGAATGCAATTTAACTATAAACATTTAAGTAAAAGGAAAACAGATTTAAAATTTTAAATAAACAACATTCAGCAAAGTGAGGGCAGCAATTTAAATGTACATCAGCTGAAACATCAGGGCCATGTTGGCTAGTGTTGGGAATGGGAATCGATTAAAATTTATGGATTGATGATCGTTGCATCAACATCAACCAATGATAAGTATTTGGGAGTTTGATTAAGATGACCCTTCAAAACTATATTGCCAGAATGCCTCCATAACGTACATGTAAGTTGAAAATTATCATAAATTGTACATGTATCTTATGTACTTGTAAATGTGTGAAACCATCATCAATAAAGCCACATGTTGATTTGAGGCCTGTCCACCCTGCCGATAGAAAACAAATAGAATTGTCTAATGTTACGGTTAAAAATAGAAAAAAATTGTCTGTCAACATAAAGATGAAGCCAAAGAATAGAAAAGATGACCTCAAAAGAAGGATAAAGACAAAATCTTAAGACATGAACAAATCAATCTAAAAATCTTGAAATCGATCATTGAATCGACATTCCCCAAATGACCAATACATGCAACTCAATGTTCCTGATGACTGGTGCACCACTAACGTTAGCCAACCAATTCAAGACTTATCAACTGAGCTGCTGCACTTCCGGTGGTTGTTATTGAATAGTGCCAAAGAAGGACTCTACCCTGCTGTTGAATTGATGATGGAACTTGATTAGCAACCCTTTGATGTTTACAGGGTAATATGTACATATACATGTACATGTATTTCTAAAACATTTTAAATTTTAAGTACCAAGTTTTTTATGTCTACATGTGTACATACAAGTACACTCCTACACCATACTAATACATATGCAGTTTCTTTTACACTGAAAAAAAAAAACAACTGATGTTTATCTTTTAAAAGCATTTATCAAAATAGAATATCCATGAACTTCGAAGAAAATTTGCATTGACAACCAAGTTTCATCCAGAATCATGCTTTATGCATCAGAACTTTAATTCAAAATCTAATTACAGAATAGCAATATCAACATCACATTGCATCTCTCATGACTGTCATTTCTATCCTATTGAGAAAATAAATATCACAAAGGATGGCTCACTCTGCTTCTTTGTTTTGAGTCATTCTCCTTTCATGCCTTTTTTCAATTAACTGTTGAACCTCCTTGTCCATTTTCATATATGATGTCTTTCTGTAAAGTTTGTTTCCTATGAAGATGGAAGCAGGAATCGCTACAACAGCAGCACATACCATAGCCATTGGAGAAATCGGAGGGAAAATGGCTTTCATGCTGTGTCTATCCTTCAAAGTTCACCTTTAAATGTTAACGATCAAATATTTAAGCTTTAAGTCTCATTAGATTGAATATGTGCGTTAGCTTACTCATTAACAGTTTTGACTCCAGTATCAACAGTCTATTCCGAGTTATCCGACTCTGCAACAACCTCAACAAGTTTGTTGTTTTTGTTTAAATGTTCCTGAATCAATGGTTTCCAAACGTAATTACCACCAATCACACCTAAAACGACAGCTACCACGATGTCTAGTTTTCGGAGTCCTGTCCTAGGTCTCAACATTAGTAACAAATATCGATACTAAATCCCTGGTGTAGCACCGACCTTGGTCTTGGTGAAGAAATACAATCGGAAATGTAAGAATCCGACTAAAATCAGTTTCGACTTCGGTATTACACGACAATTTTCCGTATTATTCCATCATTATCCACTTTGCGACGAACCTTGCATTTTCTTTAGAATAGTTAATTCAATTTTAGAATGGGAAAAGGAAGGAAATGGACAAAAAAAAAATAAATAATAATAATAATAAAAAAAAAATAAATAAATAAAAATAAATAAAAAAATTCTATTTGCTAATTTAACACCCTTCATGACAGTGCAGTGCCCAGGATCGAAATTAATGCAGTTCACAACAATCCCCAACAGATAGAAATTGGGGATTTTAATGGAGTTTTCATATCATAACTCATACGTTATGCCAGAGCTTACCGTAATTACGCTGACTTTTTGTACCGCGCTAGCTTTCTTACAATTAAGCTACTGGAACATGCTTATGCTGTTACACGATTGAAAGTTTTATGGTCGTCATCGTGAGAATCACTCCGCTAAATACTAGGAGCGTGGTACACCGGTAGGGTAAGCGTCCTATGTTTTTTGGAGAGTGGTGGTGGTGGAATAACCCTTTTCAGACAGAATCCAGCGTAGAGTCTTAATTTTCGACCGAGTCCCATTTTTTTTCACAACTCTTGCGTCCGGTACTCGCACACGAGAGTACGGGTGCTAGTTAAAATGGCACTTGGTCAAAATGGCATCTGGTTAAAATGGCACTTGGTTTAAATGGCACCTCATATAGAATCTCGCCTACGGAAAAGGGGTTATGTCCTCTTCCCAGTTGCTCATAATAGGCCAAGTCGGACCCAGTGTAGACGAAAGAGGATGAGGAAAACTACGACATGTTGAAAAAATCGGCTCTCATGGTGCAGATGGATAAACTGTAACGATCTACGAGTTCACGATGACGACCATAAAACTTTCAATCGTGTAACAGCATAAGCATGTTCCAGTAGCTTAATTGTAAGAAAGCTAGCGCGGTACAAAAAGTCAGCGTAATTACGGTAAGCTCTGGCATAACGTATGAGTTATGATATGAAAACTCCATTAATTTAAACTCATGCACTGGAGGGATGTTGACACCGATGAAAGGAAAGTTGACAATACGGAATGAAAAGGCATCGCGTTTGTAGTATAATTTGTCAATAGATTTCCTTTTCCATCAATATCTAAGTGTGCGTCGAGATATGAGGCTGCCTTCAAAGTGTCTGTCAGTTAATCTCAGTTAAGTTCTTTGGGATAGATGCAATGTATAAAATCCCCGAAACAAGGATTGTTTAATGATAATACGTCACCTTTATAGCCGAAACTGAGATCAAGGGTTCTGGATCGATGTTCCTTCCTTCGGATCAGATTAACTATAAAGTCAGCTTCATTAGAGTGAAGGAATAGGTCAGCGAATAAAGGAGCACAATCTGTTCTAATTAGAATGCCGACCATTTGTTGAGAAACGCGTCACTGGGCAAATATGTTGTAAACAAAAAAATTCCAGCATTTTGAAAACATTTCCCTTGGTATATTTGGAAGATGATTTGGAATAATTTTTTAACAAAAAAATGAGGAATCTCTACCAAGTACTACATATCTATATCTAGGTGTACCGTCTTTTTTTTTTTAGCAACAGCGATGCATTATGTTTTTGAGTCGGGATTTTAACTGGGTATGGGAAATAGTAGTGCATGAAGAATGAAAGGTTTTAATGCTATTATATTCTGATAATAATCTTGCATTGAGTGTTTCTAGAAGATCGTTCCAATTTTTCAGGATCCAAATTGAATTAATACCACTACGGTAGTAACAAGTTTCGTGGTAGGACTAGAGACCCTCTTTGACAACTGTGAGTACTAGTATATAGAAGTTGAAATTACTTTTCAATGATCCTAAAAAGTGAAATGGTGTTTCACAAACACGGTTACCACAACTTAAGTTATAAATAAAGGCAGAGCAGTTTATTTATTATCTAAGTGTAATATGATGTGGACACGCTATTAGTATTTAGTGATTTATTTTTTATATATGAAAAAGTAATTATAATGATACATAATAAAACTGACGATGTTATTTACTCATATTAAAGAGTTCAAATTAATAATTAAACCATGAATTTGTTGGTATTCATAAATGTCTTCAGCAGACACGAGCCAAATGAATAATCCTTTATCATTCAACTTTGTTAACTTATCCAAGATATATTTCTAATAGTGGAATTTCTTAAGTGACTGTAGTTTTATGGCATTTAAGTAAGAAATGGATTTCATCCTCGACGGCATTTTTGCCTAGATCACATATTCTTCGCAGTTAGTATATTTTATACCATCCTCTCTCGATTTTGATATTATGGGCACTTATTCTAAATTTAGTGGTAATTTTTCTTTAACTATATACGCCCCACGTACAGTTTTAATAATATTTATCAATATACTTAGTCAGATTTTTAAGGGGGAGGTTGTGATCATGCCAAAGTACTTGAACCCCGTCGCATTTTTTTTAGCGCCTGTCCCAAGTCAGGAATTTCTGGCCTCTGTATGTCGTGTTTGGTTTTCACCTTTAGTTCATTTCTTATATTACTTGAGTATACAAGAGCAACTCTTTCGCTGTACCCATGTATAATGTTTTGGGACCAGCTGCAGTCTGTCCTGTGGTATGAAAATTTCCGCGTCGTTCATTCTAGTCCGATGGGTGGCCTTGGGCTGACATTTTCATCCCGGTCAGGTTGTTGTAGTCGGAATTCAGTGAAAAACGGAGCCAGACGCGATCCTTATGTCTATGTTTTGTGACAGTACGTGATTTTATCAAACTTTTTTGATAATCTACTCGTTCAATTAAGGTATTAAATTAAATAAAAATATAAAAAAGTGTTTGTTATATTTTTTTCTTGCTAGTTGAAATAACCCCAAATTGACGCCCGTGGTCTTGAAAATAACCTGTAAAAGATGTCCTCCATTTTCTTAAAGCTAGCCAAATAGATTTGGTTTTAATACGCAAAACTAATACTTATAACATTAAAAAACAATTTCACATGTTTGGATCTTGGCAATAAAAAAAACTAATGATATTTGGTGATGATTCTCATTGACGTCCCAGCTTCGTAAAAAGAATTACGGTCTCTCAAATGAGTTGGCAAGTTAATCGTCGGATAAAGATGAATGTGGTTATTAAAAAGCTTTCCGAAAATTGAAGTGGTTCCGAAAAAGTACTTAATTTTTTGGTATTCTTTTGCATAAAATTTCTATTTTTTATTACCATCATCTGTTACAAGAAAGATCAACAAACTTGGATTTTGTTCTACTACAATTTTGGATTTGACAACATGGATCAGGGACCTTATAATACTAATAATGTTATTCCCTGCATGGGTATTACAAGAGGTTAATTTGTTAACTTCGTTCATCTTTGAAACAAAAGGACATATTGTCTGTTATCAGTATGAGAAAGGAGGTAAGCTTTTAGTCAGATTATTGATTCATTGGGATGAATAAAATGTTGATCTGAGGATTCAGTCAAAATCATCAGCACATTATTTATTGTATTTTGTATATTGCCCTGTATCTTCCAATGATCCCCCTATATCTCAAAGAAGATACTCAGTTTTGACAGTCAGATATGCTTTCAGATTGGATTAAAAATGTACAAGATAGTTACTAGACTAATATTTCACTTTCTCTAATATTTTGGGATTAAAAGAGTGGTTATTTTTATTATTTTTGTTAATGCTTTCTACGTAAAGCATTCTATGTTTGTGTGTATGAATGAGGATGACTTTTTTCTATTTCCAGGAAAAGCAACTAATCTAACTGAAAAGTTTTACAATGTTAAATGATTTAAGCACCTCCTAACTCGCTCCATGAATTTGATGAAAACACAGGAAAGTCATGGACTTCATGTAGATGTGCATGAATGAAAATAATTTGTCATGTCAGAGCAAGGGGAAATTATCTACATTGTAGCTTAGGTTTTAACTTATGTATTTACATGTGGCCATTTTTATTTTTTGAGGGACCAGTATTTTAAGATATGACACCCAAATTCTTTTATGAAAATAATAGAAATTCAAAAATATGCCTAAAATTTTTTGCTCTCAAATTTTCAAGACATACCCCTAACAATTTTTTGTGCATTTTATAGGGAAGAGATAGAAAAAAATTTGCAGTCAAATGTTTAAAAAGGAGCATAAAAATTCAACTCTGCATCATAGTTCATTTCTCACTTTTGGTCAAGTCTACAATGAATTATTCCAAACTCTGTATAAATTCTCTCCAACAAACAAAATAACACATTGAGTAATATTTATTTACATGGACACTACCATACTTATATTTAAGTTACTAATAATAACAATACACAGGCAAATTTATTTCACTTGATTTTCACCTGAATTGAGCAAATAAAATAAGTGACAGAGTTCACGTGAAATTCAGGTGAATGGAGCATTCATGTGAAATTCACACAAAAAGTTCACATGAAATTCATGTTAATTTCATGTGAATTTCACATGAATTTCTTGTGAAGCTCAATTAACATGAATTTCATGTGAAAAATATTTGCCTGTGTACACATCTTTAAATCATAACAAAGTATGTTAAATTTTAGTTGTGTTTAGTAAAGCCTTGTTGGTCAACAAAGACCGCAGATTGGAAGATGGTTCTGGTAATTTGGAGCCTGGAAAATAAAAGAATTTATAAAGGTATTAATATGAAAGTAATGATTCCTTTATATTAATACGGATTCCCAACATAACAGTGACCATATAAACTATAGAACTCTCTGTTGATGTACGGTATTAAAATTAGAGTAACGTAAAATGTGAAGAAAAACGTTTTTTTTTTTAAATGTCTAACATATTGGATAATTCTTTTAACAAGTGAAGGAATTATGGTTTACTACCGGTAGTCTTAACAGGGTAGGAAACTGACTCAAATTCTAGCCAGTCCTGAATACAATTTTTCAATATACTTACTATATGGCTATATAGATTTTTGCTAAAATTGGCCAGCCCTACCAAAAAATAGCCAGTGTTGGGCTGGCGGTCAGGCTACAAATTCTAACTCTGCGGAAGTACAATATTGTAGGGTAATTTACTCTTGTAATCAGCTTTTTGTTGATTATTTTATCAAACTTCAACCCATTGAAGACACTGTAAACAAATCTGACATATTAATTTCTATTAAATGTTAAAGTAATATATTTTATAAGGGGCTTATCTTAACTTTGTGTTAAACAGTACCAAGTGGTTTGGTTTTAGCTCTAGGAATATAAAACATATCAAACATTTAGTGCCCTGTCTGATGTCAGAAATGGTTTGTTTGTTTGTTTGTTGGGGTTTAACGTCCGAGCAGCAATATTTCAGCTATATTCAGATGATGAACATGAAATGGATGATAAAATGAACATGGAATGAAAAAAAAAAAAAAAAAAAAGGATGGGACACAAGGACAGTAGGGTCGACAAATTTTGATTGCCACTGGAAAAAGGGGGGGGATGGGTAAGGTCGGGCAATTTAGCCTCCTGTGGCGGAGCGCAAAGGTTCCTACTCCTATCGAATACCACAGCAGGGTTCTTTAACGTGCGAGGAACGTGGCATCTTTCCCAACACGGTGCACCACTATGGTTTGCGGTCAGGTTTTCCGTATTATAGCCTGACAACCCCAGCATTTAACACGCCAGGGGTACCCCATTCCACCACCTGGGGCACACATCCCAGTTGCTCTGTGGGCAGAGCGCCTAGCCCCCGGCTAGGTTTCTGAGAACTATTTAGTCGCCTTATACGACAAGCTTAGCGCTGCTGCATGCCTATTCTTTTAACACCCGGACCTGGTTAGAAGTAGTCTTCTACCAGTAATTTGTTTAGAATAGAAATATTTATATGTGAAATGAAGCACATATTTATTTCCCAATAGCTGATATTTTGCAGTTAACTAAAATCAGCTATCCATGAACATACTAACCATTATGTATAAAAAGTTTTAGCCCAGTGTGACTTGTTGTAGGGTCAAGGGTATCTAAATCAACAGCATCTACACTTTTATTGAATTCAAACTTGGCCCATCTGTAACCAGTACATCTCTTAGCACCAGGACAGCTCTGAATCAAGTTCTGGATAACTGGATGTGACAGACCAAAAAACTCAGCACCTTTTCCTGTCTGTTCTAGGTATTCAAGTTTCCTGCAAATAAAGTGTAAAATAAGTAAATACTTTAACACTTCTATATAAAGTATACATTCTATGAGTTATTACCATGATTCTCTAAATAAAACAATTATTCTTCACTGATCCTATTATTAATCATATTAAGAAGAAAAAAAATGACTCATATCCCATATTTTACAACAGTATTAAAGGTCTTTGTGTTTTCATGGAGGTAGTTGCACTTCTTTTCTTCCTCTGACCTCATTACATTATAAGACCTTTTGTGCTATTCTTCTTTGCTGGCTCAGACACCACTTTCTGTGAAATAAATGCAACATTTTCCTACAAAACCTCAGAGTTCCACAATTTTTTTTTTTGGGGGGGGGGGGAAGCAGAGGTTCAAACTAACATTCAGGAGTGGAACATCCTGGACTTTTTGAAGATTCTTACCAATGGTCCATTTGAGAGAAATCAGGAGTCAACGAAAAGTGTCAATTAAAACTGTTATAGGTCAAAGACCCAAGTAAATGAAATTTCAAAGATCAAAGGTCAGAAAACCTTGGGACTACCAGTGTCCACCACTAATTTGAATCCCTAGAAAGTACTGCTACCTAGTGGAAGTACTGAATGAGCTTGCTCAGAAATGGTATTTACTCTAATAACCTGTTCCGGTTCTGCCCAAGTTGACAAGGAGTATTTTTCACTGAAGTTTTAATGGGCTGTATTTACCTTTCCCTCAAAACAAGAAAAAAAAAACAAAACAAAACAAACAAAAAACAACCAAACAGTGTATTGACACATGTATATAGGACTTACTTGGTCTTCTTCAAAGCCTTAACTAACTGATTATGGCAGTCTGAGATTGATTTGCTACAAAATACAATGTTAGGGTTCTCCTCTGAAGCAATCTCAAACTGAAATGGAAAAATATTGTTCATTACAAATTTTTAAAGTAGTATGATATTTTCAAGTTTAAAACAGAAACTTCACAAATTCATCATAGACCACCTTGGACTTCAGTCCAGTATAAACTCCAGTTTCACAGGACCAATTTGGACAGAATACAGACTTGAAGGATTCAAAGAGACAACAGGGAAGTGGAGATTGGTCAAAATTGAAAATAAGGACATTGTAAAGTCAAAGACATTGAGGTAAAATCCAAATGTCCACAAAAAATGTGAAAGAAAATCAGAGACTAAAGAGAACCATCCTGGAAAATCATCAAAAACTATTAAATGTAAATACTATTTTAATCTGATGTATCTGCCAGATCAAAATATGTAAGTGATAATGGGGGATGATATTTGCTATATTAGAACAAAAGTACAAGACAACTTGAACTACAAGGGAGACAACTTTCAAAATAGTCATCAACATAGCTTAGAAAAACTTGTTTTGTTTTGCTTCATAGAGGGTAAATAACAAGTATGGCAGGTTACTTTATGCTGTTCAAGATACATACATGTATTCTTAACAAAAAATCAGGGACAGGATTTCTAATCAAAAACAATAGTCAGAAGTACTATGAAACTAATGTGAGATTTTTATTTAAGCAAAATGTGACTAAGGTGTAATTGCAATAAAAAATAATGTGTGTTTTGAAAAATTTGTCCTTCAGTAATTTTTTTCACAGAATCATAAATGTTAAATTATTGTGCATGTTATAATTTTCAGTGACCAAAGCAAACAAAACAAATAATACCTAAAAAAAAATGTATTTTGTCATTTTTTTAACACAGAACAAGGCCCTCAGAACAGTAAGGCAGCATAATGAAAGCCTATGTGTGGCATATGACAACATGATAAATGCTTTGCAAGGCATAGCTTGAAACAATTGCAGATTGAACCCAGAACAGGTGGGGCAAGTATTGACACACCATTCAAACTTGATAATCTTGATTTTTGATTGTGATTAGAAATTTGACACAGAATAAGAATATGATCACTAAATTCTACATGGTTCCAGCCCCAACCTCCAAAATCAATCCTAACTTTCTTTTGGGATAGAATTTCAAAGAGATCCATTCCCTTTTACCAAAAGTTATTATCAAGAAATCAGAAAACATTCTGGTCCCTTTGTGACCCCTAATTCTTGTTTGACTCATGTTATTCAACCATACATCAATCCCAGCCTACTTTTAAGGTACAATTTAATTCACTTTATTGTCTTACATCAGTAAAAAGCTTGTTTTAGTCACATAATTCCTAATTGTTTCAAGTCAAAGTCCCAAAAATGAAGCCTTCCATTGGTGGTATGACACTTAGTGGTACAATTTTAAAATGATCCAATTACTACTGTGAAAGTACTTTTATTTTTGGATATCCATGTTCATGGTTTAGGAAAAAACGTTAGTTTGCAGATTCTTGAATTCATGGATTTGACAACTCCATCTCACAGACGTATTAGAAATTTTCTTTCCGTTGGTTTATCAAAGCCACGAAAAACCTCAAAAATTAATACCACACAAACAATAATATAGTCAAGTTATTGTCTGGAAATCAGGCAAATGCAAGTTTTTGGCCCCTCCTTCAAAAAGGGTTAGGGTCACAACCCCTTAACCCCAGTTACCAACTTACCTTTTAAGGTTTAGAGCCTTGTCATAAAATTTTATAAAGACAAACAAACTAACATTTATGCTATGGCATGAAACCTAGTGTAGAGAGACAATGACATGGGCAACAACAGTCCCATACCATCTTCCATTAAAAAAATTGTGTTGTCATATAAGAATTTTGAATAATTTCTACTTGAGGTACTTTTTGTGGTTTTCATTATGAAAATAACATCACACAAAAATTTAAAAAAATTTGCCTTAGCTTATACAATGTATACATTAAGAAAGGATAGTCACATATTAACAAAGGAATGTACAACAAATCTACCTGGACAAGTCATGATTTTCTCTGCAAAAAAAAATAAGAAATCTACAATTGGAACACAATCTACAAGAGTAATAACTGTTACAGTAAAATCCTTAATGAAAAAAAAGCAGAATTCCTTTTTAAATCTAAAGAAAAATCTTGTCTGCCTGACTTCTGTTTACCTATCTACAGTGAATTGACCAATAATGATACTTACAATTGGTCCTTTTCCACCATCAGATATTTTACATGTGTACAGACATCTATTGTCTGGGTTGTTAACATCAACATAAACCCTGGTACTGCAGAAACCTTCAGGGTATATATTGGCTACTGAATGAAATCCAGGTCTGTCATATACAATCTGTAGATAAAATAAAGACATATGTATTGCCATAAATCAGTGGACTACAATTATATAAACATGAAGTTGCACGTGTTGCCATTCTAGTTATAACCCCACTTGTACAGAAATTTGATATCAGACAGCAACCAAAATCCCTTACAACATATGCCCCATCTCTATGAAGCAACAAACCAAATCTATCAGATATCCATCCATTGGAAACCTTGATTTTTGTGTTGAAAATTTTCTCTATCATTCCACTTAATGAAAAATTGCAAAGTTCCAAAAAACAAGAAGTTAATATCTGACAGCACCAAAAATCACTTACATGATATGCCCCATTTACTGAAGCCACACACCAAATTTGAAATCAGTTTTTCCATTGGAGCCAAGATAATTGTAACAATATTTGGATGGAAGGAATGATGGACTGACAGAAAAGGTGATTCAAATATCTGATGGTGGAAAAAGACCAACATGATAAGTGGAAGTATGAAAAAGTTGGGATGAATGCTATGTAAAGAACGGAAATCAAAACCCTATTAAAAAAGCAATCAAAGTGCTGATAGCACTGGGGGCTTCTGATTCTTGTGAAAATTGTAGCATGAACAAAAAATATGTGATGTTATATAAAATTATGATCATACATTGCATTTTAAATACTATTAAGAACTGTCCTTTGTTTAATATGCATAAATTGAAAGTCAATCCATACTACTGATCCTTCACACACGTTTACAAATTTTGTTCCATTTCACCTTTTTCCACATTTTTAAATCTATCCAAAAGTTATACTAACAGAGTATTTATCTTACAATATGATTAAACTTTAACAAAACCAATTTCAGCTTAAGAAAATAACATCCTTAACACAAATTTTCAAGAACTAAACACTTTTAACAATTTGAATTTTCCCACCAAGTTTACTTGGTCAAAATCACTGCTCTTCACTTCCTGCTTATAAATGGTAAAATATTAATGATAGGATGGAGAATATGACTTATAACTGTGTTAAAATGAAAATACTTCACACATTTTATGCTTCCAGACACATAACTGCAAGAAATAAATTTCCTTTTAAAATGCAAATTTATTACTAAATATCTAAAGGCCAAAAAGGAGTCCCTCAAATCTTGAGTTGATATGAAGATTAGATCTAATTTTATATGCAGAAATAATAGAATATTATTGAGCTGATTAATCGAAAGAAACATATTTACTGGTTATCAGAGAGGTATTGAATGATATAAAAGGAATTACATTTGGACTAAATTTTTGTGTAGTTTTCAGAAATAGTAGGGAAGTTCCAGTGATGGACTGGTGACATAAGGTATTTCAATCCTGAAGGATCAAAAACCCAAAAAGTAGGTTACATGTAAATGTTTTATATTGGCTTGACATGTATCCTAACATACCCAATGTTTATTAAAAAGAGGTCATTTCTATCTGCGCTAATCAATGAAACAAGTTAAAAGATGTCAGTATCAACTAAAAATTAAAGTCAACTATCATAAGGGTTAAAATAACATAACATACTTGAATACTATTGGACTTGATATGAGGCAGGTGTAACTTGTAGGAGGGCAAACTCATGAGCTTAACAGGCAATCTAAAAAGTTCATAACTTGATGTTTACATCTAGTCTCTGGTCCAAAAAATAAAAGCAAATATTGATGTATTACAATATGGCAAATTAAATATTAACCTCTCCTATACTGTGAATAGTCAGATCTCCAATGTATAATGGGAATACAGGTCTACCAAGGTTATCTAACTGTAGTGGTGGTATCACTTTCTTTGTGGATTGATTCTTAGAACCTTTCTTTACTGGTTTAGGTGGTGGAAGTCCTTCTGTAAAAATAGAAGTAACTGAATAGTCTACAGAGGAGACTCAATTTGAATGATATGTCACAATATAACTCAGTATCACATACCAGTTAATGGTTAAGCAGATGCTATTGATTTCATGTTGCAGGTAATTAATGTTTTATCTTATTTCTTTTTGCATGTATTACAAAATGTTTGAAAAAGTAAGTAGTTTCAATATTTTTATCCATTTAAACTAACTTATACATGTGTATATTGAGTTATACCTTTATTTCCTAAGTAACATGTTTTTTTTTATTAGATAAGAAATTTCATTACCATCTCATTGACAAAACTCTGTTATGTGACTGTGATGTCATTAACTTTCAATATGGTCTACTTGTTAAATTTTGATTCTAAAAAATTAAAACTATAAGTAATTTTCTGTCCATTTGAAATAACTTCTATATCTGTGGTGCACACTTAAAAATAATCTGTGATGCAGTAATTGATATATCAGGTAGTTGATTTTTTTTAATAAAAATTTTAAAATCTGCTACCAGACAGTTAATTTTCCCTTAATAATGTGTTATCTAGTACAGTCTACATGGTACTGGTCCTTATCAATTATATATATTCTTTTTTTCAGTATACCATGTGCAAAAAATTCAGATTTCTACCTAATATCTGTTTTGTTGTGGGTGGTCTTTTCTTCTCCTGCTTTTTCTTTGGCTTAGCTTTACCCTGTACCACCTCAGGTTCTTCCTTAACCTTGACAACAGTGGGTGGAGTCTTAATGACTGGCATATCAGACTGGGACTGGTAATGCAACACTTTTCTCAACAGAAATCTGGAATTTGTAAACAAATGTTTGCTACATTATTAATACTGTTAAAATTTTGCGCCGATTTCACATCATTTTTTATTGGATATTATTGAAATTGTGTTTTAAAATCAAATACACATGTAAGTTTCTTTTGGCAGTCAAAAACATTCATACAGATCTTAAACAATTCACAATAAGCTGAGTCCATGGTAAAACAAATGGATAATTGTTCTGGTATAATGCACTTTTGCTATCCTTCAGAAAATACAGTAAATCAATACAGCTTCTGTTCAAAACAACTAAGGTTGAATTTTGAATAGTAGACAAAACAAACTGTATTTAGACACAATTTGTGTCTTACAATGCAAATCAGAAACCTCAAGGTGGATAATTTCTTCCATTAGAAATATATGTAATACCTCCTCTCCTCTTTGACTTTTGCCACCTTTTCTTCAACTCGAACAACCTCATCACATATAGCTGCATTCACCTAAAATAACAACGTACAAAATGTTGTCTTTATGAAATTTACCGTACATTTATTCTTGTAATATCCCTCTAAATACATATATCAATTAGATACCGGTATATTTTCTCTTTAATTTCTGACATTGATTTTAATTTTAATACCCTTCTTCAACTAGAAATATTCATAAACAGACAGATTTTAAAAAATATTAGTGCAGTTTAATGCTTATTTTTCAAAATCTTACCTAAAATGCATGTACATAGCAAAATAACAGTGATAGTTCTTTGAGGTTAGGTAAGGATGAGAACAAATAATGGAATTTCAGAGAAAATAAACCTACAAATATCAAATCTTTGATGACTTTCTTCAACCTTTTGAATTTTCTGTAATACTGTTTCTGTTGCAAGGATCTTGCAGATGGTCCATGGGTCTGCCTGGAATTATAATTGCATAATGTTCTATTTAAGTATTTCAAAAAATATCTGAATTAGTACATTACACATGTAAGCTATGTGTACAAATGTATGTAACATGAACAAAAACTCAAACAATTCACAAAGTTTAAGAGTATGTAATTTAGACAGTCCAGACAATACTGTGTATTTATTATACCTGTAATTCTGTATACAACAACAAGAGGTTAGGTGCTACATGCTACTGGTATATATTACAAACAAAACTGTCAAAAAATACATATTTGTGTAAAATTGTACCTTAGAATTATTAATTATGCTATTTTCATGGCAAACAAAAAAGGCATGAATATCAAGCATTCTGAGAGTATTGCATGGTAATGCAAAGTCCCCAACCAGAAGAAAAATCTGTCGATGAGAATAGCATATAAACTTCATGCATATTTGTTAACAAAAAAGTGTGGAAAACTGAGTTTTTGCATTAATTTTCTAAATCCAAGGACCATAATGCAGCAAAAAAAAAAAAAAAAAAAATCAACAAATTGGGGCAAATTTCAATCTTGATCTGTAACTTGTCTAATAAAACATAAAGAGGTAGACCTAGGATAAGGGACACAACTCTTACAAATCATTGGAACGTTTGTATTCAGCATTCTCCATCAATCCAATGAAAGCATCAAGGTAACTAGGACTGATTTCATTCTGTTTTAAACGAAAGCTTGATAGGCTTTGGCGAAATTGAATATGATACAAACATATCACTGATTTCAAGAGTTATGCCCTTTACTCTAGGTCTACAAATGTACCTCTTTTAACACTACAACAAACTTAGTATTTCAAAACAATGAAAATTAAAACCTGTGAATATGTCTATTTGACAAAATCTGTGAAAATAAATATGTTTACTAATCTAGTGAATCTTATATCACTCTGTAAACATAAATTGTACAGTTTAACTTCAAAAATGTAATAAAATCATACTGAATTAGTTTTACACTTTTAACAAATACATGTACCTTGAAGGTTGTTGTTGCAGTAAGCTTTTTCCAGCACTTTGGCCTGATATTTGACCACCAATCTGAAGTAAAATACAAAATGTTTATGAACAATTTTGTTTTCACACATTTACTGTGTGATATATACAGTGCTTTTCCTGTAGCTATGAAAGAAGAAGCACTCTTTAAATGTCTTTCATAATGGCCAAATAATCAATAAGGTGGTTGTGGTCATTGTAAAACGGTATAGAAGTCGAAAAATTGTAAAATGAAAATTAAGGATTGTATGCCACAACAGAAGATAAAGTCAGACCATACAGCTCTGTGATTTTTATGCAATATAAATGTCCCTCTAAGAGGCTGGTAAATTTTGTAGGGTCAAAATATAACCAGAAAACGTATGGTGAATATGTCAAAGAGACAAAAACCCTAACTGAATAAAAATATCAGCCCAACTGGCAAGGCCACCCATTGGTCTTCAATAAACAACGAGGACACTCTCACACCACAGGGCAGGCTGCAGCTGGCCCTAAAACATCATTATACACAGGTACAGCAAAAAAGTTGACCCTATATGCTCAAGTAATATAAAAATAAACTACAGGTGAAAACCAAACAAGACATAGAGAGGCCAGAAACTTCTGACTTGGTACAAGTGCAATGTGTTGGTCTTAAAATACTTTTGCGTGATCACAACCCTCCCCCTTCAAAACCTGGCCACTGTGGAAAAACTGTTTTATTTATTTTTTAATCTTTGGAGGTCAGAAAAGTCAATGGAGAAATGAACAAATCATTGATCTTATTATACAGATACAAAAATGTACAAAATGTACCTTTGTCTTTGAAACACTGTAGATAAGTCAATGATTTCTTCTGTCACCTTGTGTTAAGTAAATATAGAGTGCAGTGTTCCAGCTTGGGTCTGAGGGCAGAAGGGTGCTGGTTCATCAGGAGGGCACTTTATCAAACATGTGTACGCTTGGAAGAGCGTTTATCAGCTGTACTTCCAATGCCCATTTAATGTTACTTAGGGGTAACTAGGCAGCCATCAATCAATCAACTAACTATTCAGTCAAAAATACATTGCTTGAGTTGACATATTCCCCATTTCTTTTCTTATTCATATATTTACATGAATATGCTATTTATTTGATAGAAATAAATGTTTTCCAATACTTATTTGTCTTTTCATTTTTGTGTTTGTAAATGCTGGTAGGTAGTTGCTATCTACAAGTAATAACTGGAAATAAAAACTTAAGTGTTCATTTTCTTATACTTTTATTTTATTGGTAAGACAAATTACATCATAGTAATGTAGACAATATTAAGATGTAACAATAGATGAGTAAGTAAACCTTCATGTTGAAAAACTGATAAGCACTAGAACATAAAACAAAGCAAAAAAAACAATGTTAATAAGTTATCCATTCAAAGTGAAAGTATATAAGCATAAAACAATACAATACAAAGTTAAACATACAAAAAAGACAAGTAATGGAAAGCACAAGCACAAAGCATATCAATTCAAAACCCTACTGAAGTGAACTATACAATGTCAATACAATCTAACATGAAGTACAAAAGTAAAGCACTATAAATAAGCACAAGAACTCAAAACTTAGACATGATAAGCAACAAAACACTATTATAGTTGACATTGTACAAAACATCTAACAATAAAGTCTTTATAAGAACTGATAAGACAAAACATTTTACAAAAGTCAATATCACAAGTTCATATAATTCACTGGACTATCTGTTGGAGTCTCCGATTTTTAACCTTAAAGAACTGAAGTGTCACAGTGTCTATTAGATCTTTGAACATTTCACCAGTACAGTTCATCTTGATTTTAAGTAGGCAGTTCAATGTTGATGTCTTCATATTGCTGCGGTGACTGGTCTTTATGAGCTTTACCTGTGAAAACACCCATTCAAACTCTGCTGTGCTCAGTGGTAAAGTTGCAGCAACTGAGTAGAGTCTGGAGGTCAGCAACAATGGGTTGGTAGGATCATACAACTGAAGTAACTGCTTGGTTGTGGGAAAGCCATCTGTGGTGTTTTGCTTGTTTGATAGTAACAGGTGCCTGGTTGAATGCAATCTGTACGGCTTTAAGACTGGTTAAATTCAGAAATTTCCATACATGACTGGTTTCATTTGCATAAAAATTTTTTAAAAATCATCACAGAAATTCATAAACAAAACGTGATAAGATTGAATAAAAATTTGAAATTGAATCGTATGCATATCAGCAGTCAACTTTCTATTCTGAAAATAAAAAATCTACTTGCAAGTTCACAATTTGTGACATATTTTAGGTAAATTTTATTCAGTAGAAATAGCAAGTACCGAGTGGAATCTCTGTTGAAGAACGAGGTTATAGAACAATTCTGCTTTGCAACTTTCTGGTTTTCACTCTGAAGTTGAGCAAGACGTCTCTTGTAAGAAGGCATTGCTATCGAATTACGATTACGAAACTTTATCAAAAAGACTCGCATTTTATTAGTATCTTCGGCTTGGTTGACATTTTGAGTGAGAAGCACGCTCGAAAAAACCGTTAAAATGTGATCAAGAAATTAATCCTAAGACCATTAACAGTGATTGTACAAACAGCGACATCAAAGGATTAAATTAGTTAAATTGTAATTTTACCTCACTAAATGATAATTGATTAACGACCCAAGCCATAAAATCAGTCAATGATTGACCGGATATATGCACCTGTTGAGATGTCAATATTGCCGACGGCCTATTCATAAAACGGATCATCTTTATCATATTGGAGGCACATGGGACCGATGCACATAAGGGGGAATTTTATATTTTACAAAAAAGGCATCAAGGGCGGCTGAGAGGGCACAGAGGGTGGTGGGAAGGGCACCAAGGGCGGTGCCCTTCTAAAAAGGGCAGGCTGGAACACTGAAGTGATTCACTGTACCCTTGTGCAACATCAGCTTTACATTAGAAACTCGTCCAGTAGAAATGACCATCAAATTATCTGTATCCACATACAAGTAACTTTGATAACACCATATTACAGTTGTAAAATACTAATAAGCTTAAATGTATAGAATTTGTGTAAAAATTCATCATACTGAATTCGTCAAGGCAAAACACTATATCCAGTGTGGGAAACCATTTTTTCCCCCAACTTGCCATACTGGCTAGTGGAATATTGATCATGCTAGCCAAATTCAACTAGCCAAATTGTTTTGTTTTTTTTTGTCTGTATTATCATCTGTTTTCCGTTGGATTTGACTGTCTTCTGCCTTTCTATTTCTTTCTTCAACTATCCATTTCTGAACTCATATTTTAAAAATAAAATTATATTTCAATAGATTCATCATTATGAAGCAAGAAAACGTTTATGATTTGCCTCTTGTTCATTTTTATTTTGACAATAAACAACTAATTTGCAAGGTAAAATTTCATAAATTACCAAGACAATTTCGTTTGACTACTAATATGAGATCAGGACATCGTAGGTTTTGGCACATCCCGTTTACCGGAAACCAAAATGGCTGATCGTAAACAATGCTTTACAAGTCAATAAAATTGTGCAAAATTCACTTGACATATTCAAGCTAAACTTGTTAATATGTAGGGAACATATTTTTAATGTATGATGTTAAGGGATGTTTAACTGAATAAGCTATTGGCTGGTTAACTTTCCTTGGAACTCGCCAACAAATGACGGTCGCCATATTGACGAGTGTAAGCTAATGAGAAATTGCCAAATTACACATCTACTTGTATTTGGCGAGCGGTGGTTTCCCTCACTGTATATCACGATCCATTGAAGCTTAAGAAACTGGCAAATTGCCATCTTATACAAAAATGGTTTAAAGAGGTCAATGGTATTTGATTGGAACTACTCTGATAATTAAAAAAAAAACTTCTGGTTGAAGAGATTGTGTTAAAACCCTACTCTATGCCAAACCCTAAATTGTTTGACCATTAATTTTACAATCATCTGGAGTGTCTGTGACCAGCTCAAACTTGGGAAAAATCATAAATGGCATGAAGCCTAGATTGTATTTCTTGAAAAGGAAAATTAGCCCTTTACGCTTCGATCCTCACTCCCCCAGGCTATATGTTCCCCGTGTTATTTTACTTATAAATTTAAATTAAAACTGGTAATCCCGCCATTGTACACAACACTACTTCTCTAGAAGCATATAAATACATATGAAACTTGTAAAGAAATTTCAGCAAGATGACCAAAAAATTGGCAGATTGGCTCTAAAATTTGGTTTCTTGTAGGGAGGTCGGTAGTGCGTTTATCGATTTTCTTGCGAGGGCAAAATTCTCAATTTTGAGTCAACTTTAACACGTTAGAAAATGGTCAAAAATCCATTGCATGACAATAAAAAATATATGTAATTGAAGTTGAGACATTTCTCTTTCTAAATATACAACTTTCATTGTTATTGGAGTTGATGGTCATTTGGTACAAACGTTTGAAGTGACAATACTTAGAGAAAATGGCCGCCTGAAAAACTATGTGTCAAAGATCATACCTATTTCAAAATTCATTCCGCAAGCTATTACTAGACCGATTTTCTTCATTTATGGCTTAAATTTGTGGAAATATCTTCAATTTTGATAATCCGGTTGTCAGGCTAATTTTTTTGTTCAAAAACATATTTTTGTACACAACACTACTTCTCTAGAAGCATATAAATAAATATGAAACTTGTAAAGAAATTTCAGCATGATGACCAAAAAATTGGCAGATTTGCTCTAAAATTTGGTTTCTTCTTGTGCTGAGAGTGTGCATGGAATTACAACCAAACATGTGAAACCTCTAAAGATTTGATCAGACAAAGAAGCTCCAAGACTTAAAATTAGGGTATGAACTTATGTCTTTTTTGGGGGGGAGCGTTTCAGAATTTAAGACAATTGACTGTTTTGACATACATCATTACATGTCTTACTAATGATCTGGTAACGGTAAATCCTTTTCTACGCTATTACCTTTCCAGACAACAAACTTATTTGCTGTGCTGCAGATTTTTGTAAGGATTGTTTGTATAAATTTGCCTGGTATTCGTTCAGAAACACAGAATTTTCGCTAAAAAGACGTTTTTCCTGAGCCATTTTCCTTTCTTGTTGACATCTGTGTTAATTTAGTGCTTGAAAACTCTTAATCCGAATAACGCTTGAAAACCTAAAATTATGAGTGCATATACGAACCTAAACCCAGTATGAAACACAAATTTACTAAACGATTTTTTTTAAACAATAATATATGTTAAAAATTTTAAATACCAGAAAAAACTTTATGTACAAGGGAAGTTCAATGTTTAAATTTCCTATGCACTTGGATTACCATAGTCATTTTTTATTAGATAATAGTATATTATAGAAGTATAATATAGGAGAGTTTTTCGTGATGTCATCACTTACCTGTGACTTGGTTTTGGTTGGCAAAAAATTCATTGAGTGGCATGGGACATCAACTTTAAATCGTCATAACTGAAAACATTCTTTTGGTTACTTTCACTGCCAATAAAACTCTTTTTATCCATGGAATATTTTAAATAAATATTCAATTATTAGACTATATGAGCATAAAATTTTTAAAATAATTTTATATGAAAATAGTGGTTTACATATAAATATCATATCAAATTCATTTTTAAAGTAAAAGTTATGAATTCACATACAAAATATGAATTATATTATCTAAATTTTACTGAACCAAAATTGGATATAAAATAACAAAGTTACAGTTTTGAAAATTGGGATTCTTATCATGAAATTGTCAATTGTTTATTAACTTATTAAGTCAGGAAAACTCAGTTTTACTTAAACTTTGTTTTAGAAAAACAATCATTAAAAAAAATCTTTTTAAAACTAGCAAATCAAAAAGGCTACTTTGTTTTCAGCCTAAGACATTTTTGTGTTTAAACCAAATTTGTGTTTCATACATGTAAAAATGACTATAAAACATTGACCAACCTAAACAAGTTCTGACGAGAACAATAAAAAATGTTTAGTAATCATACCTATCTACATTCCCAATTTTGTGGGAGACTCCTGTAATTGAAATCTGTCTCCTACAAGGAAAATGTCTTCTGCACGGAAAACAATATCAAGACTTGGCATGAACAATTAATCAGCATAATCAGTATTATCTTATCAAAGTTTTGATGTAAAGTTGAACCATCACATTTTGAAAAAAATATACTAGTATACTGTGGAAAAGTGTGTCCCACAAAGTCTTCCACATAAAACAGTTGACTTGTGAAAGATCTTCCACATACCCGGTACCCAGTTTCTGAAGTTAACAGGTGTGTTAGTAATGTATAGCTCATTTAGCCACTATTTTGCCATTATTTTAAATATCATTTCGAACAATGCAATTGCATTATACAGTGTAATGATATTGTCTTACTATAGAAATACACAATATATCTGTCTGGCTATAATTTTTGCTACACGATTACAAAAAAAACTTATAATAAAATAAAAGCTTGTTTGAACTATACATTTTATTATAAATATAACAAAATCAATATCACAGATATTATATACTGAGGAGCCAAAACAGTTCTTGTTGTCCATAGTCCTCAAAATATTGTAATCATAAAATTTATCACCAGCTTTCTCTTACAAATTCTGTATTTTATTAACATGTTCATCAGCATTTATTTACACAATTTCAGAAAAGATGATATGCTATCAATGATTACTGCTTTAACACAATTATTTCATTTTTCCCAATGGAAACACCACAAAAAAGTTGACAGTATGAAGAAAATGAAAGAAATATACATTAAGCAAATTTTATTTAATTATTTTGCTTCATATTCCATGGTATCTGAAATTGGTATAACTGATTACAAAAGACCTTCTCAAACCTAATCACAATTCATTAAATTTAATACAAAATTATTGCACACAGAGAATCTACCAGAAGTACCCTGATTTAACTACAGATGAAAAAGAATTACTGTAAATGTACCTGTTACAGGGCAAATTGGAATCCAGAAGGATTCGGAATCCTCCTAGGGCAAATCAGAATTTCAATTTGTCCTAGTCCTAGCAGAAATTGAGATATCCCGATTTATACTAGGGGGATCCGGATCCCACTGAATTTCTCGTAGGATCTAGAATCGGACTAGAAATTTAAGTTAGTAAGATTCTGGACTGTCCTGGCATTTTAAACTATAAAATTTTTTGAACACTGAATTCAAACTACATTTAATAATATTTTATTCAATCGAGCTACAATATGTGATCAAGTTAAAACAATAAAAACACAACTTTTTCAATATTTTGAACAATTTTAAAATTTTCTTAAGAAACACTTTACTTATTGCAACACTTAGTAGTAAGATTCTGTTTGTGGCATTTAGTTGAACATATTAGCTTTGATTTCCGACACAAACATCTCAAAGAGTTACATTTGCCATTGCAATTGCACATGGATGAAAGTTGACAGTCCTTGTGGCAAATTATCCTCATATTCCGCTAGTTTTTCATAAAACAATCTTTTATGGTCTTCCATGTTATCACTTACCATTTAATGATAATAAATGACCACAATTTTAAACAGAGTTCAAAGGATTAAAAGTCAGGTCACGGGGATTATCCAATTTGGGATCAATAAAATATCTTAAATACTTTTTTAATAAAAGATGATTAGACAATTATTTTATCATTGTACATGTATAACCAAGACATTTTCAGTTTTTTTCTTTATTTACATGTATTATAAGTTTTTAATGTACACTCATTTAAGTCAGGACAATCCGGAATCCTCCAAAGGCAAATTGGGATATCTCAATTTGTCCTAGTAGAAATTGGAATTCTGATTTGTACTGGATTTAAACCAGTGCAAATCAGAATTCCAATTTCTACTAGGACAAATTGGAATTCCGATTTGCCCTAAGAGGATTATGGATCATCCTAGATTCCAATTTGCCCTGTAACATACACATGTACTTCAGTAAAATTATAAATGCATATCATGCCAACAAAGTACTTTGAGTTGTTGCACCACTAGGGTAGGTCATACCTTATATTTCTGCTCATTAGAATTTCCATCTTTTCAGGAAGGTTCTTTGACAAACTTGAAAATTTCAATAAAAAAATAGGTCACCAACTTGATTCTGAGATAACTTATTTTGTATTTATCATGTTTTCAGGCAAATTATTTCTGCTTGAAATGGACTTTTAAAAATCTTTACATTATTTTTTTTTGGTCAAAATATCTTTTCAAAATACTTAAAAATGGGAAACCTGTCTAAACCAAGCCATGAAGACATAGAAAATCTTTTTTAACAGATATTGCTTTATGTCCAATTAAGTTATTTTCAATGCATTTTACCGGTAAACTTGTATAAACTGAAAATCTGTCTAAACAACAAAAATCTTTCAATAAAAAAGGATTGAATCAGACAGGTTTCAATGTATCAAACACTAAAAAGAAACCAAAACATATATCTGCACAAGTTTGAAAGATGACCAAAAAATTCTTTATGTAATAGGTTAAATCTACCTTTTTAATTGATTCCATCAAAATTTCAGTCATACATGATTGCTCTTTTAAACAGTTCTAAGTTAAGCAAATTTCTCTTTCAAAAATATACTTTCTATCTCCTAAATACACAAATAGCACCATTATAAAAAATGTATTGCACACAAAACATGACCTAAACACTAGTTCATGAAAATTTCCTCTCTATATCGTGGGGTAAGAACATATGACAAAAAAACTTGGCTATATGTTTACTGGTAATGACTAGTTTTGTCATTTATTCAGCAAATTCTTCTAAAGAATTAAAAAAAAAACAACCCTGAGTTTTCTTTAACCAGACTAAATAGTAATATCTTTGTAAGAAGAAAACAATTAACATTAAAATGTGAATTAGAATGTATTATCCAATAATTCCAACAGTTTTAGCTTTGGTCCCATGTGGCAGAGATCAATAAAACCCAAGTACCATTTCACTCTGAGACATTCTGTACTATTCTGACCAGTAGATATATGTCTGTATAGAAAACGGTGGGATCTTTTGGTTTATATATCCATTATCATCATCTGCTATGGTCATCATTGCTTCTTTATAATCACTGAAAAAAACTGTTCATGTTACACCAAGAATTATAGTTTATATACTCTATTTTTAAAACTTATAACACAATAAACTAGCTCTAATTGTTGTTTCTCTGCATTCTTATCAATGCATTACCGGAAAAAATTCTATTTGAAAAATATAAAAACTGTGATAGTCAGTGCACAATAAATATAATGTAGAGCAGTGATTTATCAAATGTTCCCTGTGTAATAAATATTTATAATTCACATGAGAAATATTTTCATTAATTTCACACTCAGACTTTCTCCTGCCAAAACATCACAGCACAAATATCAATCAGCTGATCACAAATTAATTTTTTGTTGCTGAAAAGGGCAATAAATAATGGAGAATATCTATATAATAAAAAGAGAAATCAATTGGCTATTGTGAATAACCCAAATATATTTACTCATGCCAAGACTGCTTGAAGAATGAACTTGTGATCATACATGTATTTACTCATGCCAAGACTGCTTGAAGGATTAACTTGTGATCATAAATTGTATTTTGGTTTAATATTTAATCTTTCCAATAATTTATCCAACTATAAACAGCTTCTCTGAACACGTTCTTTAGACCTTTTCCCTTATTCTATCTTCAATGATACAGTTCATTGCTTACCTATTTAAAACTATGACAACATATCCATCATCAGGACGTTTAAACGCTACACATTCTAATACTCCACAGGATGCTTCTATCCTGATAGAACCCTCTGGTAAAAATTTACTGAAAGCATACATAATTAACGTACCATGAAATATTAATGTACAAGTATAAATTAGGTTAAATCAAAAGGTAGTACTAAATAAACCAGAGGCTCCGAGGAGTCTTACCTGGTTCATTTTTTGCCTTTCAAAGGTAAAGAGAAGTGCTCCTACAACTTTGACACAATGAAGATGTTTTAGGCTTTATTGTAAAGATTGTTTTGTCAACTGAAATTTTTTATCTATCTACTGTTTAGCAGGTAATTTCTGCAAGGTCCTATTTTAGCATGTCTTAATGGTCTGTCAAAAAAAAAAACACCAAAATAAATTCCGAAAAATATTTACTCTGAGCTTAAGTACACAGTGCACCACTCAACAGTCGCTAGATATGCAAAAAATATGTTTACTTTTTTACTTCATAGTTACCTAGTTTTACATCCACCAAAATAACCCACCAAGTGGTATTATACTTTTCAAGATAATAGCAAAAAAAACTGTAACTGGAGACTAAAAAATGCATGAATCATTCACCTGACTTGATCAGCAACATTCAATTTTCATAAAGCAGCCATGTTCATCTTGGATAAAAATTAACCCTGTCAGAGAGTAACCCAAGGCAACCAAGATTCTAACGGAAATCAAAAGAATGTGTTTCAGGGATGGAGACCAGACATGGAATAATAGACACACACACAACAAAGAACATAAAATTACCAAAGTAATACATACAAGGCAACAAAAGTGACTGAGGGACTCAGATTCCACTAAATACTGCGAGCCTGAACCAGGTGCACCAGTAGGATAAGCATTCTATGCTTTTCTAGAAACATCCACTGAGTTAATTATAAAAAAGTAAAGTCCAGGGTAGACGAAACAGGAAAGGAAAACTATGACAGGTTGAACAAATTAGAATTAGATACAGCTTAACATCTATTAAGTAGTCATCTTTGGGCAATGGAAAAAAAATAGCTGTCAATAGAGGTGACCTTTCAAAAGAGGTTTGGTCAAATGCTATAATTTTCAAAGTTCAAAGTGAACAGTTGAATTGATGCATATATATACTTTGTGTCAAACTGATTTAACATTATTTTATTACTTATTACCTATCAGTAAGTAGATTTCAACATCATTTGACAATTCCATTTACTTTACACATGCATTTGTTTTTATTAGCAATATCAATCAGGCCAATCAATCATTAAATCACTGACACTTAGGCAACCTCATTTAAACAATTGTAATACTATTTGTAATTCTCAGGTTTTTTACAGTGAACGAGCTGTAGATTTAAATCGTTCCAAATGTATGACTGTTATAAACAAACAAAATGTCTTTTTTGGACTAAAATGGATGACCACTAACCATGTTCAAAAGGAGGCTGCTGAATGGAGATAGAATTTATAGGGCTAAATTGAAAATGAAGGTTCAATTAAGTTAACTGCTTGTTTGAGGTGACTTGACTGTAACGGCAGGGGTGACTGTATATGCAAAAAAAAACCTTCTGTCTGACCTCTATGTTCTATTTTTAGAAACTGCTGCCATGTTTGTCGACGAATCAAAAATCCCCACATCAGTTCTATGCACAAAGCCCTAAGGAACATTCATATTAAGTTTGGTTGTAATTGGTTCAGTATTACTAGAAGAGAAGGGTTTTGAAAAAGTAAAAATGACAATGACAACTACAGATGGCAAGTGATGGCAATAACTCACATGGCCCTTTGAGCTAGGTGAGCTAAACAAAGTATTATTTGGCTTTCAAGGGCAATAACTCTAACAAGGAGTCATCCTACAACTTTGAATGAATTGAGACTTTTTGAAAGACTTATTGTGAAGATCATTTCATCAATCAAAAGGTTTTTTTTTATCTGTATCTTTTATTGTTTCAAGCATTATATTGACTAAAAACTGCAAAAAAATATGATTTTTTGCCTTTCAAGGGCAATATAACTCTAACAAAGAATTCTACAACTTTGACCAATGAAGACATTTATAGGGTTATTCAAGATAATGAATGTGGGTCACCTTCATTTTTCTCTATACCTCATAGTCTTTGAGATAACCTTAAAATAAGGGGCTTTATGCCTAAGTTCTATAAATGGATATTGGGGCCATTTTTTAACAGATCAAAAATCCAAACAAAACTTTTGTACAGGACACCCTAAGGACCATTCATGCAATCTTTCATTAAAATCAGTGAAGTAGTTTCAGAGATGATGTTTGAAGTAAAAAGTTTACTGACAATGACAACAGATGCCAAGTGATAGCAAGAGCTCACAAGGCCAGGTGAGCTAAAAAGTAGCAAGAGGCTGTCAGGAGCCTGAATTGCTCACCTGGTTAAACTTTTGCCTTTTAAGGGCAATAACTCTTAACAAGAAGTTGTCTGACAATTATGACTCCATGAAGACTTTGGTAGGACTTATCATGAGGATCATTTCATCAATTGAAGGTTTCATTCTATCTATTATAGTTTTCAAGATATTGACTGAAAACTGTAAAAAACGTAATTTTTTGCCTTTCAAGGGTAATAACTCTTATATAGAGTCGTCTGACAACTTTGATCCCTGGACACATTTGTAGGCCTTATAATAAGAATAATTTCAGAAATTGAAAGTTTCATTCTATTTATCATAGTTTACATATAGACTGAAAACTGTAAAAAAAAAAAGTCATTTTTCACCTCTCAAGGGCAATAACCCTTACATGTAGTCGGCTGACAACTTTGATCCCTCAAAGACTTTTGTCAGCCTTATAATAAGGATATTTCAGCAATTGAAAGATATTGGCCAAACCTAACGAATTTGGAGATATATGCAAAAAACTATTGTACGACCTCTATGTTCTATTTTTAGTAAAGGCGGTCATGTTTTTTTAACCGATCAAAAATCCAAACAGTCATTTTGTTAAGGATACCCTAAAAAACAAAAATACCAACTTTCATTGAATTCTGTATACTGGGTTCATACACCTTTTTTTGTTCCAATTTTCCAGGACTTTACTGGGACTTTTCAAGGATTTTTAAAAAATATTCCATACCCAAAAACCACAAACACTTGTGGATCTTTTTTCAATTAGTTTTTCAACTATTGTAAGCATATTTATGTATGGCAAATATTTTGAATACATTCATAAAGCTGGTATGTGTTACCATGACTTCTAACAGGAGCAAAATCTAAGCTTCTTAAGTTCCAGCTTTACCCAGATTAGACTGCTTTGACCTATAAAAAACTTAGCACCAATTTTGTGAATATTTCGGCCCTTCAATATGTTTTGGCCAACGTAGCTGATTCCCCCACGTTTGAAATGTCAATGTCTTTTGCACAGATTGTGCACCTAGCCTTTCCTGCACCACCTCCCCTCTGAAGCTTACACTTGTATTCTTTTTCAACCCACTTGGGTTGAAAATTAGTTTTCTGGCATTTTTTTTTTAAGGTCATGATGTTTTGACACCGATTAAATATGGCTCCCTTTATGACATTCACAAACGGAAACTAGTCCTTGAACACTTACAGATTATTCCTTCTTGACTTAACTTCCTGAACCTGAGATACAGAAGACTGTAGATTGCTTATTTCAACAACTAATAAAACAATATGTCATTTGAATAAAATTCTATGACTTTTCAAGGACTTTTAGCAAAAATACAGGAATCAATGACTTTTCAAGGCCTTTAATTTTCAAAATGAAATTCCATGACTTTCCAAGGATTCAAGGACCCATATAAACCCTGTGTATAGTGGTTTCAAAAATGTCCAAAAATGACAATAACTCCAAAATGGGTCAACAGATTTTCACCAAAATTTGACTGCAGATTGATCTCATCATGCTGAATACTTTTTCCCAATGTCAGAATTTGGCTAAACCTAAAGGTTTTGGAGATATATGCAAAAATCTGCTGTCTGAACACTATGTTCTATTTTTAGTAACAGCGGCCATGTTTTGAACCAATCCAAAATCCAAATGGTCATTTTGTTAAGGATACCCTAGAAAACAAAAATACCAACTTTCATTGAATTCTGTATGGTAGTTTTTGAAGAAGATTTTTGAAAGTAACAACATTAAAAATAGAAAAAAACAACCAAAAAGGGCAATAACTCCAACATGGGTCAACAGATATCACCAAAATTTGAACGCAGATAGATCACATTATGCTGAATACTTTTATCCATGTCAGAATTTGGTTAAACTTAACAGTTTTGCAGATATATGCAAAAATCTGCTGTCTGACCCATATGTTCTATTTTTAGTAATAGCAGCCATGTTTTTTTTATCGATCAAAAATCCAAACAGTCGTTTTGTGCAGGATACTCTAAGGAACAGTCATTATAAATTTCATGCAAATCTATTCTGCAGTTTCAGAGCAGAAGATGTTTGAAGAAATTGTTAATGACAACAATGACGACGTCGACAACGGACACCAAGTGATGGCAATAGCTCACATAGCCTACAGCCAGGTGAGTTAAAATGAGTTCTTCTAAAGAGATTTATTGTTTGCTTTTCTTCACTGTATGGACAGATTAACTTTCTAATTAAAGGTTCCTTTTCTATAGACAAAGCAGTACCTAGAAAAGCAGAGGGTAGGTTACTCAATAGATGCCCACGGGCCAAGATGCTCACAGGCTTTGATAGAAATCAGGGTGCATGTTGACTCATTCGGGTAGTTTCAGTGTTTTTTCCTTTTTTTTTTTTTGATTCTACCTCAACTTTCTTTAGTTGGTTGAAGTTTCTTAAATCAAGCACATGATCTTACAATCTTATCAAAAAATGCTGAATAAATCTCTAAATTATAAGAATTGATTTTTGCTTTAAACCTGCATTTCTTTGGATTTTTGTTCTTGACATATCAATTCATATTGTATGTGAGACGTGCATCTTCCCAAATTTTTCCAAGTTTAAATTAACAAGTACAAACCTATACAACAGCAATTAAATAACTGAAAAACATTTTAGTGTTTTCAATGGAAATGCTCTTGCAATTTCCTTATTGGTATACCTAAAATGTCCCATTGCATAGAACATCGGCTGTTTATAAAACTCATCATTGGCTGCATTTACTATGATAGGACTGTCCACAAAATTTTTAACCCAGTTTGGTCCACCTTTCATATCTAAGGCTAAATTCCAGTCTGTCCAACCAGTTACCCAATGATTCAAATCCTAGAAGAGAGAATGTTTTATTGTGAGAAGTCCATACCTTTGTTAGTGTCTGTTTTTAACTTGTCTATTTATACAATGTAACTACATACAGTATCCACAAGCTATAAGATAAAGATAAGAAATCAAGTATAGAGGAAAAGACAAACTTAAAAAGAGACAACAAAATGCATTTATACAATTGTGGGCTATGGTTGCTCACATACATTCACTACTGTTCAGAGTGCATAAATTACAAATTTATGCCTAATGTAAAATAGTAAAATCCTTCTATTTTTGGATTGAGATCTTCCTAAATATTTGATTCTAATGCTGCTAATTAGAGATAACTCCTTGAAACACATTTACAGCAAGCATATCAAAATATGCAATATATATGATTCATATTTTTCCTTTTAATAATGTTCAGTTTTGTTTGAAAGATGAACAAAGTAATGACAGTATTGCCAATAACCATGTACATGTACTCCCTATATCATAAGGAATTAATATTGTAAACTTATTTCACACAACTGTTCTCCACTGTATTAAAGTTTTTGAAGACAAATTATACATTCATAGAGGGAAATGCATAATACTTTATATCAGGAAGTCTTCCTATTTACAATTGTACATAAATTTCCTAGCTTGAATTAAAAAGAAATCCAGAAATAGAAAGTAACTTCACACTGAACATTGAACCATGACATATGTGAAAAATAATTGGGTATTTTGGGGCACTGCAAGGGGTATTTAAATTAATCTAACGTACATACATGATATATATAAGTAATTCTAGATGTTATCTTGGTAAGGAAAGACATATAACTAAAATCCTTTATAAATTGACAAGTGTGATGCCACATGCTTTCTTTCAATCTATTTTGATGATCAGCACCCAAGCTGACAGATTTAATACATTGTACTGGCATTCTTTCATGTGTCAAATTGATTCCTTATTAGGGTGTCAAAATATACTACTAAGTAAAACAATTTTACCTGTAATTGGCCTTTTGAAGTATACTTTATGAAAAAAAAAGACCAGAAGGGAAGGGGGACATTATATTTTAACACCAATTTCTCTCTTTTTTTTTAAGATCTAATACTTTAACTTTTCAGGGAAATATTTGCTGTGTCTTTTCTTAAAATTCTTTATGTAGCTGCAAACTCAGTGAAAATTAGACACACAAGAAAAAATCTGATAAGCGGAAAGAAACAATACAACAACCCTTGACAAGCTTTGGAAAACTTGTAAAGCCAGACCGGTACAACTGGAATCATAATCCCTTTTCACATAATAGGGAGAATTCCTTAAAAGGACAAGTTATGTGTATGTATACCGGGTAATCATTCTACATGCATTAGTATGCCAAAAAATAGGCAACAACAATTAAAAAAAAACTGCAATGAGGTGGACACCAGCAGGAAAAAGGAATAGAGGTCATCCAAAAGAAACTTGTAGAAAACCAGTGGAGAAGAAGATGGCAGAGTGTGATTGGAGTTGGAGCCATATCAACACAATGGCAACTGACAGACAGAAACAGCAATCCTAAGTAAAGCCTAATGTACAATCCAAAATGAAGAGGATTGGGTAGGTATTAATAAAAAATAAAAAAAAAACTTTTAAATAAGTTAAATAAGCATTTAATACTCAATCAAAATTTGGAGTACAAAACGGGTGCATCAGGTAGGGTAAAGACATTATTTCTAGAAAACTACTTTAAAATTTAACAGATGTACAATCTAACTTTCTAACATACCTGAATGATATCATGAGCATATCTCTGAGCTCTTCCCCAATCCCCAAGAGAAACTACAGGTAGAGGCAGCAATGGTATATGTTCTACACAGGCCTCTGTACCAAAAATAAAGAAACCTGGGTTGTTCTTATGAGTCAGATCCAAAGATGATATTGGAGCAAGTCCATCCAGATACCAGTGTACTGCAACACCTGATACGTACTGCCTAGCTTCTTCATCTTCATATATCTGAAAAAAAATATTTTCTTTTTTATTTTATTAATATAACACACCATTCTTCAAATGTACAAGGGCACTGTAGAGATACTGGTAATTCAAAATGACAAGATGGTGCTAAGAATACCCCACTTCACCATTTCTGTCAAACCTGGAAAGGGCAGACATGATACAAGTCATCATGTAAAACCAATATACAAAATATCTAAGCATTCCCTATGACAGAAGCAGAAAAAATCTGTTACAGAAAAGTGTGATAGATGGAAAACATGATTGCATAAATGTGGATATGATAATACATAAGATAAGAACACATTGAATCAATAATTTACAAATTTCACAAAAAGTTGTGTAAAATCAGTAGTAAGTAATGAAGAAAACAGAAATAACAGGGGAATGCCGGGATGGAGGAATGGACTGACTTACATCTACTTAAAAGTAGGGGTAAAACAATCATCCCTCTACCCTGTCACGTTTTCCCACACCTTATTGAGCATACACTTATGCTATACTTACTATATCTGCCCAGTAAGGCAGTAATAACCTCTGATCATCCAGAACCATTAGTTTGACATCTTTATATCCTGCTTCATGTAAGGCAGGACCAAGATCCTTTTTTATAAAGTCCCTTTGAGTCTGTGCTGTCCATCCCATGGCTTGGAATGTAAAGTTTGCAATATTGCCATCAGTGGGTTCATTCTGGGCAGTTATTCCCCATAGCCTTAAACCTTCCTTAGCATATGCATCTAAAAATCTATACAAAATACAAGGTAGGTAGAACTGTGAAATGTATTTTAAAAAAGCTTCAAAATACACCAAGGACACACAATTTTCAAATCTGGACTAAATACTGAGTGGCATTTTCACAATCTAACAATGACACCCTTAAAACATTTTTTTTTTTAAATGCTTGACAATGAATTGCCAAAAGGCCAAATTAAAGCAAAAAAATCCAAATCTGATAGATCAGTTATTAATGCTTAAAGCAGCAATATCCAGCGAAACTAAAAATACAAAACAACTCACATTGCACCAATACACACCAAACATGAAATCATCTTATGTAGGAGCAGAAAAGTAGGCAATTAAAATTCCTATATACATATTTCTATAAACCAAAGAAAAGTGTAATTGAAAGTGTGACAGACAGAAGACAGAAGGTCGGGCTAAAACTGCAAGAGTTTTCCTGCCATTTTAAATTTTCAAGTTTTCTACAGATTTCAAGGAAGAAACCAATTCCCCTTTGGTCTATTCCTGATTTAAATTATTTCTCAACTCTCTAAGGTAAAAATTAAGAATTTATCATGCTAGCTAAACCTCACATGTTGAAAATTTTAAATTTACCATCTTGAGTGGAGATATAAATTAAACCATTCATTACTGAAGGAGAATCTGTATATAGATCCTTCCTTCCTAGTGGAGATAAACAAAAACCTTGTAAGATTTTCTGCACCTCATATTGACATTCAGCACATATCTATTACCTACTTTACATAGTATTGTGCCCAAGCCTTATAAAACTGCCCTCCAGGTTGCCCTTTTAATGTGCCCTGTCCTGTCATATTGTCATTTGTTTTCATCCAAGCTGGGGCACTCCATGGGCTTCCAAATATCAGTAATGTTCTGTTACTTAGTTCTTTTGCTCTTTTCAAGTATGGCACCTGCAAAATAAATAGCATGTAGAAACTAAACAGAATTGAGAAAAAAGCAAGGGACAAAACTACAGTAAATTCATGTTATTAATGAGATCAACTGATTTCAACAAAAGGGTATAAATATCACAAACTGTAAGTTATATAAAACAACTATTCATCAATTTAAGCAGTGTTTTACAACAGTTTAAAGGACACAGTCTTGAGAGTGATAGGATAAAAGTTATCTTACATATGAATTATTAAAAATCATTACACTGGAAAAATTCAACTGTCTTACTTTCAACTGATATATAGTTAAAAAAAAAAATTAACCTTATATTTTACATCCTCCATGGCCAAAGAAAACTTGGTTTGATTGAAATCCTTGTCATTATCATTGTAGGAGTATGGGTGAGTTGAAAAGTCACAACTTGCCATAGGAATTCTGGCAACATTATATTCTAGTCCTGAAATTACGATTTAAATTTAAGGCAGAAGTATAAAAAATAGAACAAGTTATTGCATGTATAAAGCAGGGGGCAATTACACTATACCACAAGTTGATTTTCCCATTTTCTCTTTCTGTGGTAGACATTTCACATTATTATCATTTTCAACTTTTTAGATGACTGATACAACATAAAAGTTTAAATATTTGTTTCTTTCAGGAAGGACATGTTGCCTGGAACAGAAATTATAGAAGTAAACAGAATAATTGTTTTCAGCAAATTAGATAATAAAATGCAGGTCAAACCCTAAACAGTTGGATTATCAAGAAAATACTTGTTTTTGGCCCCCTTTGTGGCCCTTATTCTTACTTGGCTCATATCACAACCCCAAATATCAATCACAGTCTTCCTTTTGTGGTATGGGACCTTGTAATAAAATGTATATGATATCCATACATTTTTACTCAAGTTTTTATTTTGACATAAGGAAAATGCTTGTTTAAGGCTTTTTTTGGCCCCTTATTCCTCCAAGGTCCAAGTCAACCCCCAAAATCAATCCCAGTCTTCCTTTCCTGATATTGTAACTGGAAACACAATTTCAAAGAGATTCATTTACTAATAGTCAAGTTATTGTAAAGACATGTTTTATAAAGATCTCCTGACTAAAGCTAAAATTATTGCACAAAAACCAAGCGTCCATGGCCAACAACAGAGCCACACCAATATACGACCGCAAATTGTTCATAGTAGTATATAAACTGTGTGCCTTATAATGGTTAAAACACAGTAATTTTCTTGCGTCTTAGTTTTTTCACTTACATGCAGAAGGTCATTAAGAAACCCAACACATTTCCTCTTTGTTACTAACCATCATGTGAATAGTATGCTTTTATGAGATTATCAGCTGTTCCACTAGAAAGACTTGCAATATTGATCCCAGCAGCATCTGTCATTGCTCCACCAAACCCAAACACTTTCTGGTAGGTTACATTCTTATTCAACTTTATTACTACAGAAAGTATTGTGCATAATGTATATAGGTAAGTAAAAATAAAATGAACTATCTCTAAGTATTGAAATACTTGGAAACCAAATAAGATCAAGTTTATTGCATGTACTAGTACAACTCCCAATTGATCCAGTTTTAAGAGGTCACAGCTTTCAATTATCATCCACAAATCAACTTTTCATTTTTCAATAAAATAAAATTAAAAAGAGGGATTGCAAATAACTGTAAAATATTTATGTGCTAAAATTCTACACAAAAATCCATAAAAGAAAGATTATAAACTAAATTACATAGTACTCACAGTTGGTATCAACAGCTGCCATTTGTTCAAAATAATATATAATTTGAGTGAGTCGTCCCCCTTGAGCTGCAGACTGGTATTGGGCATAGACAGACTTCCCTCGTTTATACACCTGCTCAGGGTAATCACAGTAAGTAGAATTACAGGCACAAACAAAAGAACTGGACACTCCAAATGTCTTCTTGTTACAAAAAGTCGGTAGACCAAGTACTGAAAGGTAAAATCTTTCCTAAAATCAATCATGCTTTCTTGTTGTTAAAAAACAAATCAACATTCTTCATCTTAGTACTTTACATACTTTTCTCAAGGTTATTCAAAAAATGGAAAAAAATCGTAGTTAAAACTAATTCTCAAATCCATTTATTTTCATTTGAAAAAAATATGATTTTTTTAAATCATCTAATTTCAACCAATATTAGATCTAGCTGTGTAGTATTTGGTAATTGTTTATATTTTGTAAAATGTTCTGAAGAGATATATTATCAAAAATACATAGTTTGTAAACTTCTCTGTTAATCATTAATGTATCACCTTCGTACATTTTGTCCCAATAAAATAATATGAAAATGTTCAAAACTTTGCTATGATATGCACTCTTATTTTCTCACAATTTGTCATTGGAATTTATAGTAAACATTAAAACATGTTCAATAATGGAAACACTTCAAGTGATTAGTAAGACCTATGGGGAATTTCAGTTCTTCAAGGATTGTTTTTGACCAAGTTATTCGAAATAACCAACTTGAAGGCAATTCATGCTCCAAGAACCGCAAAGTGGTTTACGAACAAGTGTAAACTGCCCTTAAGTTTGTTGTGCAGGCACAACTTGGTCAAGATAAAAAACAATCCTTACAATTTAATTTCCAATCGATCTTGTTAAAATTAAGACTTGCCTTTGCATGAAAGCCTTATCTGGTTTGACATTATTTGAATTGTGGAATGTGGACTGTTCAAAGTTAAAGGCTTCACAGTACCAAGGTTATGGAAAATATGTGTGTATCTTGCCCAGGTGAGAAATAAACAATCAAAATAAATAATTAGTAAATAGCAGGAAAATAGTTAAGAGCACTAAAGTGTCCTTTTCACTATCATACAATTTGCACCATTTGATGTATAAGAATAGTACAAGGATAGGATACAAGGATACAAATACCTTTTTCACAAAACTAGAGTTTCATCTGAAGTATCTTCCCAGCAGAATTCACCAGGTGAAGATGCAAATAATGGTGCAGTCAGTTCATGTCCAGTACAAGTACTGAACAAAATGCTGACTGGCCACCTTTGCCCGGCCTTTCAATTAAAAGGTAATTCACTATTTTCTCAAAAAACATCTTTAATTGAAAATGGTGCATTCTTTCCAGGAAACTATGCTAAAAGTGTGACAACATTCCTGTCATCTCAGGTTCCAGATGTTAACACAGCATGCTGCATTTAAATGAAAATTGCATTTGTACAATGTATGTTCCCCTATTATTATTTTTTCCATAAAACTGACCCTAATTACCTGTCAATGGAAATAAATAATGTGTGTGGTCAAGTGAACATGAGTTTTAACTCAACAGGTAAGAGCCAGGTATTGTTCATTTGAACAGGAACATACTGACCCTGTTTGAATACTTGATCATCATTATTGAAGGTCAATGAAACAGTTGATACAAAATAAATATGGTTCGAGAAATGCAGCATGCTTCCACAAAAAGAAAATACTTTTTAGCTCAGTAAGGGTCATATATTGGGTTTGTTTTGAAAAGTGATGCACAGTTCTCACACAAAGATTTAATTTTGAAAACAGTTAATAAAACATCAATTGGTCTATCCTTGTATATGTCAATTAGTGGTTCTCCCTGACCTGCATAATGTACACTACACTCAGCGACATTTGTTTCTCTAACACTCAGGTCCGACCTGAGTGAAACTTGGTGTTACACCAACATATTGAGTGTTTACCACCCAGATTCCACCTAGCCAACACCACCTGTTTGTATATTGCAATAGGCGTAAAATTAAATATGGCATAACAGGGAATTAATTGTAAGATATGATGTATATTGTGTTTCTGTTTCTCATGTAATTCATAGCACTCCAGTTCAGATAAAAAATATTGCCATGTCATTAAAAATTTGGCATCATCTTTTTTTTATATTTTGTACAGATTTATTATTTGTTGATGTGTTGCTTTTTTATTTACAGCTACATCCAATGAGTAGAAACATTACTTCATATTTTTATCAAGTAATAATGCAATCTTTTGTTATTTTAATTTTGTGTTTGTAAATTGATAATTACTATTTATAAATATAAATAAAACCCTTTGAAAGTATTTGTTATTGTAATTTGATTTGAGTGACAGACTTGTAAAAACAGTCTAGTGACGCTTTTAGTTTCTGATAGTTTTAGTCAGATCAATGGTAAAGGAAAACTATTGACCAAACTTTACAACAAGCCTAATGACTTTTCATTCAGAATAGTCAACTTTCCTTTCATCTGAGGCAACATCCCTTCAGCACCTGCGTTTGGAGAGTTTATATCACAATTCATATGTTGTGCCAGAGCTTGCCAAAACTATGCAGACTTTTTGTATCATGCTAGAATTCTAACAAATAGGCTTCTGGAACTGGGTTATGTTGCTACAAGAATGAAGTCATCACTACAGAAGTTTTATGGCCTTCATCATGAACTCGTGGATCGTTATGGTGTATCCATCTGCGCCATGAAAACTGATTTATTCAACATGCCATAGTTTTCCTTTCCTCGATTGTCTACCCGGACTTGACTTTTATGAGCAACTTGGTAGGTGTTTCTCGAAAAGCAGAGGACGCTCACCCTACCGGTGCACCTGGTCTATGCTTCCAGTTTTCAGTGGAGTCCAAGTTGCTCATTTGCTTTTGTTACTTTGTATGTATGATTTTAGTTACTTCATGTTCTTTTGTTGTGTATGTCTGTTTTCCATGTATGGTCTTTGTCCCTGGATTACATTCTTTTGATTACCACTATAACCTTGGTTCCCTTGATTATTCTTTAAAAATTGACAAGCTTTTCCAGAAATAAAGATACTAATTACAAGTCCCAAGACATCTATATAATGCGTACACAAGAATTGTTAAGTAGAAGCCCTATATAAGGACTGGGAACATAGTCAGTAACAATTATTAATAGCTTATATATAAGTTACAAGATGTTGATGCTGACCTGTGTTTACTCCCGTATAAAAATAATCCCTTGACGAACCTCACACATATATAGTTGTCCATTTTTAGAAATTTAAATGAACACATTGTTTACTATGTCTCCGATGTCTGTCTGGTCATCACATGGACTGCAATTAGTTATAACAAAATACAGGACAGTTATGAAGTGTGTATCAACAATAAATAACTTATTTTTTTTACAATTTTCATGGTATAAATATATGTCAATCTTTAATACCACATGCTAATCATCTCAACCGCTGTTTTATTGTGTCTTGGATTAAACCTGGACAAATCAACTAGTATCGATTTCAGCGATTTGATTAAGAATTTTCACATGTCCTCCAGACTCCCTAGTGATTTTCAGCGGTCCTAAATGAATTTTGGAGAATCAATGACCTGGGAGCTCGGGTACTAACGTCCATATTGACCGCAGAGATCAATTAGATTAACTTCACTGTGCTGGGCGATTTCACATCCAGGTCATTGATTCTCCATACACAATAAACAACCTGAATATATGATGTCCAAGATGGGTAGATGTAACACTTAATTACACACTGTGAAAAAAATATGACTGCCTGGTACGAGATCACAATTAATACCCCTTGACTGTGGAAGTTGTGATTTGGTCCTATGGAAGAAGGTAAAAATTTAGGACATTTGGCAGTGGTCACTTTTCGTGTCTATGGGGTCTCCGAAGCAAAGTTGCTAAAAATAAAAAATGATGGTGAATTTTTCTGGCACTCTTATAGAAATCTGCTTTTATACTTGTTTCCATATAGGTGAAGTTTTATTGAGTTTGTAGCGGTGGAATTTTTTTTATATGTCAAGATGAGTCTGTTGAAATGCACTACGAAATTAATGGTGTCCTCGTACCTGACACTGTGTTTAACCAACTCACATGGATTTAAAACTCCAACTTGAGTGTTAGAGAAACACAAGTCACTGAGTGTAGTGTAGTCTGGAAGATAGGTAGGTCTAATCAAAGAGCATCCTTGATATCATACTCATAGGACACATGTCATGTACATGAAAACATGCATATAGTGTAGACCATTTCTTCACATGCACTTATAACGTGATAACTAATGATAACACAAGGGGCTCGAATTTTTTTTTCTGGGACAAGCGAGATAAGCCACAAGTCTAATCCCTTTTCGGATTCGGCGCTGGATTTATTTTTTGTATTGACCACCTCGGGCTCGGTGATCACAAGTCCAAACCAATGGCAATGCTCACGAAAATTCAGAGCGACCTGATAGTCACGAATTATAAACATAAGAACCTGTTACTATAACTGAAAATACATAAGTATTATATGAGAATCAACCATGTACCGATTGGAAATATGCAGTTCAAAATAAACAGAATATCTTTTCCACCCATCTTGTCATCTGCTAGGGACTACCTAACTTGTCCTAAGTCATGGATTGCACAATACACAAAATGACTTGATGATATAATTTATTTGATTTACTCTTCAATAACCTTTTTTCTTGGACGTCTTTTTCCTATATTTAACAATTAACAAAGGAATTTGATAAAAGATTTTTTTCTATAATATTGGGGAAAAGATTGAACGGAATATTGAATTCTGAATTTAGCAACATCAAAATTTATTTTGTCATGTGACCATTCGAAAATGGCGGAAGATACGAATCATTCATCATTTAGCTGTAATGGAAAAGCCCTTTTTGAAGCCTTAAATTCAGACAATTTTGAGTATGAATACAATGAATTATACCCATTAAACCTGCTCATTTATTATATCAATATATTAATTTACTCATTCTGACGTGATATTTCATCAAATGTTTACATGTTGTTCGTTTCAATGTTTGGCTGAACAAACTGTTAAATTTTCTCCTCAGTGACAGTCACCTTTTTGTCACTTTTGGGGCAAGACTTTATTTGTTTCGGTATATTGGGGAACATTAAACCCTTTATTTCTTATTTTCAAGCTTTTCTGCTTCAGTTTAAAACATTTGTATGAATGCTTCTTTGAAAGGTTTAAAAATATTACGATTCGAATGGACACATCTCTGGTCGCCATACTTGAAAATGAATATTTTCTGTTTTAAATTTTAAATAAAATCAGTTTGGGGGTTTCACCTAGCATAACATGGACTTCATCAATTGTTAATATGGGGACAAGGGGGCCCAATCTCTTCCTTATTCCTGCTTTACCACTTAATGGAATTGAATAACTTTCTCAGAATCCTTTTTACAGATTCCCGTTGTGCACCTTCTATATTAGGTTTTGATCAAATCAATTTGGGGGTTTTACATAGCATAACACAGACTTTGTCATTCAGGGATAAATATTAGCAGTAGCCTATGGCTACTAGATTTTGAGCTCGGCTACCAAACTTTTGGGTAAAATTTTGTTGAACGTATAGAAAATATTAAACAAAAATATGGTCTGGGCTACCAGCTTGTATTTCCTAATCTTCACCCCTGTAATTTGTGATTATGGGGACAAGAGGGTACCCATGCTCTTTTCTGTTACTCCACTGGATGGAATTGAATAATTTACAGAATCATTTAATGATTCTAGCTAGGATTTGAAAATAGTGGGATGCAGGGAAGAGGGCACTTTAACGTGTAGCATGTTTTTTTTTCAACAAAAAAGGGGCATTGATTTTGTATGTTTGTGTTAAGTCAGTAATTTGTATGATTATTACCTGTTCCATTTTCCACCTCCTATTTTAGATTTTGGTCCAAATTAAAATTGAGGTTAATGATGTTAAAAGGTGCATGTTATCAATTGGGGGAGTGGGGGTTAGTTTTGTCAAGTTGGTGAGCATTGCTCCCATTTTTCTAGTTAGAGGTGTGATGGGCCCTGCCTAAAATTGACAAACTTGAGTTTTCAATGATAGAAAAATAGTTGAAAGCAATGCAGAAATTGATTTTTGTAACACATGAACTAGCAAGTCCTGTACAAACAATCATACTTTAAATAAGTAAGGCAAATAATCAAGAAATGCACCTTAAATTTGTATTGTTCTGTTCAATGAGCTGCACTCCCTCTAATTTTATGTCCTTGGTCTACCCTGATTCTTATCAGTGCACGATGTTATTTCAACCATGGATGATGCTCTAAAATTTAATATTCAGACAAGACATTTTTCCTGTCACATGCCTGTCCTGTAGATGTATAGAAAAAGCCATTATGCTCAATGTCAGTATGGTAAACTTGCATGATGATAAAAATGTATTTTAAAAGCATTGCCATTTTTTTCTGTAGTTGTTTTCTTTAATTTGTTGAACAGTGGCTTGATGAGATAACCCTCAATTGTACTGCCTTAGACCTTGCCCACATCATAATCATAAATAATTACATGTGTATGTTAATATTTACTGTTTCTTATTTAATTGTACCATTTTATCATTCAGTTAAATAAATTTACATTTTCTGTTCTACCAATCATTGTGTGTATTAGTTTCACTGTGGTGACATACACATCCTTTCCTAAGAGTTATGCCCAAGGAATCTTATATGACATTGAAAGGTATTGATTTTTCAAAACTTAATAAGAGTTAAAAAGTCTTTATGGGTTATGTGTACATGTATATTGAAAGTTTTTATGGTCATACTTGTAAGCTTTACATGTACATATACATACCAATTTAATTCCTATTTTCAAACTGTATGTTGTAGGTTGGCAGAAATTTTGTTACGGAGAGGGGCCAATCCAAATGAAATACTCATTGTTGAGGGAGTTGCACCTATGCATATTGCTGCTGGCTTGGGTGAAGCTTTTGTGAAATTACTACTTTTTCATGGTGGAAATCCTAATGTTAGGTAGATACCAGTCTATGATATTGTTTGCAACACAGTCTATCTGTTTTTTTTTTTTTAACTTAAAAAAGTGAAGAACATGTGCCACTTTAAATATTTGTAGTGAAATATTTCTGGAATCTGAGAGGCACAAATTATCAATACATGTATGCCATTATACATGTATTAACATCTTTCAGAAAAGTATGCATTTTGATTGAGTTTAATGAACTCATTTCAATTGCTAAACTCTCTACACACTTAAAGTACAAATGTTTAACATATAACTATCAATGTAAAAAAAACAGGATAGATTGTCGGATATTTGGTTGTTACAGACTTTGTAGTCTGGCAACTTTTTTGTTATGTGGATGTTTATATCCACAACACATAAACATCCAAATAAAAAAATGTCTTCACTACTACGACATATAATGTTACATGACTACTTTATGGAACAGTTTAGGAGTTACTGATCCTTTAGTGTAGTCATATAAGTAGCATGTGGCTTTTGCAATTAATTAATTGAATTTTTCTAACATTCAATATATATTTTCTTTCAGATCTGCAGATGGAATAACTCCATTACATGTTGCCGCAAGTTGGGGAGATATTGAATGTTTACGGCTGTTATTATTGAGTGGTGGGAACCCATACATCAGGGATAGGGTAAGAAGAGGAAAATATTATTAATTCAATCAGTGTCACTCAGGCAATACAGGTATTTGCATGGTACATTTTTGCAGGTATATGGTCTAGACCATATGCTTTACCTATTTGGTCTGGTCATACACTTTCTGCCCAAACCTACATACAATGTATAAGTTTGGGGGTCATCAAGCTGGACCTTACAAATATTTAGACCTTATACAGTACTTATGATTTGACAAAATTTGTAGATTGACTCATTATTGTCTTCAAAAGATAGAATTTTTTGAAAATAATAACACATTAATTTCACCAAAGCAAATATCAATATGTTTCATGGATGTATGTTGATAGCATTGATAGCAAATTCCTTAGATTTTTACATTTGTAAAATAGGCTTTTAAATGTATTTTTAATTTGTTGAATTCTCTATTTATAGATACATATTATTGAAACACAAAATGTTTATGCTTTAATTAATATTGGAAAATTGTTAAAGTGAATGATAATGTTACTTTTAGATTTCTATAATAATTGATTACCCAGTTGGGAAGTAACGATGCATCTATTCACCAGTGCATCAGGATCTTTTCAGAATTCTGTGCCTGGGATATTGATATCAAAACCAATTTTGTCATTTTGATCTACCAGTAATTCCTCAATGAATTAAATTTAAGAAGAAACCAGAGTAATGACAACTGGAAATAATTGTGTTTAATCTGTGGTTTGAAAACACTGTTAAGAATAAAAACTAGTCATTACCAGTAGAAGTTACAATATGCCATTTTTAATAGTTGGATAAAATTTCATACAAAGAATACAAACATGAAATATCCTGATACAAATCAGATCTTCCTTCAAGACACATGATATGCACCATGTTATGACATAATAGAATTGTTACAACTCTATTTCCCAGACCATATATTCACAGTATGATCATGATACAAATATTAAAGAATGAAATGGATCCAGACTGAAGACACACATGCCACTAAAATAATCCTCCTGATATTCACTGTTGTATGCTTTTTTATGTCAGGATGGAGCCAGTGTGATAGACTCAGCCAAAACTTACCACCATCATGGTTGTGTGGCTTTATTAGAATATTTCTGCCTTCTACTCAATATGGATGAAGACAATATCTCAGCTGCTCCAAAATTTACATATCAATTCAGTAAGTTAACTTAACTAACCCACAATTATTAAGTTAAAGTACTTTTACTTTTTTCCCGATGTTATAGTTGACCATGATTTTAACTTGCTGGACAAGCCAAGTTTAAACATTGTGTGTCCACGGGACGCATCTTCACAATATCAGCTGTATCCTTACATCAGTAATTTATTTAAAATCATTAAAACTATCCTAAAAATCATTGAAAAGGGCTGTTTTTTGACAACCTGGACAACCATAAGTTTACAAAGTTAATTACACATGATGTTCATCATACCATTTTTTACAAAACAAAATTATATTACGAAGTATATGATAAAAAAATGTGACAAATAATTTCAATCTCATTTCTTTAACAAATGTGACAAATGTGTTAATTGCTGTCTAAATAGGTAAGGGTACATTTATGACAAGTAAATAATCTCTGAAGAGCAATCAGTTAGTGTTTGACAGTTAGAAAATGAATCATGATTGAATATACTACTATTTTGTGATCATCCAATCATTTTCTAAAGATAATTTCTACTCCTACTCCACAATTAATTTGAAAGTACTGTCATTTTAACAGGTCTCAAATTTGTACAACCACATGTGTAAACAAATTTTAAAGTTATCACTGTTTATGCAAAATGAGTAACCTCCCTTCACATTTCCTGTAATTTCAACAGTGCATTATTTTTCCTATAAGATTTGTTTGCAAAAATTAAAAAAAAATACTATTCCTCTAAAATTGTGATGATTTTGGAAATTCATTATCAACAATCTTGAATATTTGTTACATTTCCTAATATACTGCACCTCACAGTATGCATTTAATGAAATGTAAGAGTTTCCCAAGTCTTCTTCTACCTATTCTCTAGAAACTATACAGCTTCACACCATCACAAAAATCCAAGTTAGGCTAATTTGGACAAATAAACTTGCTGTACTGTAAATCTTCAATTTCAAAACTTGAATCCTAACCCCCTGTCAACTGACAACACTGGGAAGAAGTAAATATTTGCTCAATGTATTCTCAAATAGTAGAAATGAATTTGAATGTAAATAAAAGTTTTCTCTCTTTTTTTTTTATTTGATAAAACTTAGGAAATTGAATTAGGTTTGGAGGAATCCAACACGTAAAAGTCACTTACAAACTTCAATTTATTATAGTGCATGCACCTGTAGTTCAACAGAAAAAGGCACTATAATACTGTAGTTATTGTTTCATTCATACATTACTACAGTAAAACCCTTGCAATTTGCAAAATATGTCCGGAAAATGTCAGTTCACACATTGTCCTGCGTAAAAAAAACAACCCATGTGGATTTTCAAAAGTTGGCTGGTATGTTAGTATTATAAATGTAGTTACATGTAGGTACATTGACCTAAATACACATTATCTTAGTTTATGATAATTCTTGCATTAAATGGACAGAAAAATCTGTCAAATTTTGTACTTTTTGATAACTTTGCGGTCATATTGGTGTCCATACCTAAGAAACAACTACATATTTAGTAATGCATTGTCTTGCTCTTTTTGGCACAAAATACATGTATTATCAATACAACAGATAATTATGTATAAGACTCTACTGACTTTGATATTACAGGGAAAAATTCTAAATAGGATTGTATTTAGTCTCTTGGATGTAATATTTTATATTTGCATTTCAGAAGGCCCATTGTCTCATAAAAGTGAACATAGATTCAAAGAGCAAGAACCTAAATATCTTAACAGTTTTTATAAGTCTAAATTGACATCCAATGGGGATTATATTGGTGAATTTCAGAAGTGTTTGAATCGTCTTGCTAACATGGAAATTTTCTCAGCCAACAGTAATGCCTGTCTCAATGTAACTTCTCCAGGCAAGTATTTACATGATAATGAATGATAAAGAATGTCAATGGGAGGTAATTCTGATTTTGAAATGTATAGGTCTCACTAACCACTTCCGGGTCAAATGGCCATCCCCCCTATGTAGTACCAAAAACACACTGAACCTAGACATATGCATTGTAAGTGCATTATTTGTGTGTATTATGATTAAAAGTAGTCAAAATGAAGCTGAGAATGTGTACTTTAAAATCATATATGTAATTAACTGCAAAAGTGTATGAATATTGTTTACATGTGTGAGTAATTTGCCTCCATGCTATCAGTTAGCAGAACAGGTAAAAATGTGGATTTTCAGTATTATTTATTCAAGTAAAGTTTGTGAAGAATTTCTACAATCATCGTACCATTAGCATAATGATTTTGGAAGCCTTATTTTCCAAGCTTCGCAACGGTATGCAGCTTTAAGATGTCATTTGTCCTGGGAATTCACAGTGAGACTTTGAAAATTACTTTTTTAACATGTAAAGTAATGGAAACGTTAGAAATGGTTAGTGAGACCATAACCTGAACCGCAAATCAAATATTTATTTCTATAGAAATCTGCAACAAGAGAAGTGTTTTAAAGGTACATATATATGAAGATAAATGTAATTTAGGTATGATGATGTTGATTACAATTTTGTCATTTTCTTTAGGCTTCTTGAAAATCCCTGCCTGCATTTGCTATCCGATTTCAAATATTTCATAAGTTTTTGAGTTATGTAATGTGTAAGTAGTCAAAATCAATTGCCATCACTTTACATCTGTCGTGGCTGTCATCTTTCGTCGTCATTGTTAACAATTTTTTAAAACTCTTTTTGCTCTGACACTACTGAACCAATTGGAACTCAACTTAGTATGAATATTCCTTGGGGTATCCTGCATAGAACTGATGTGGGGATTTTTAATCTTTTCAAAACATGGCTGCCATTACTAAAATTAGAAGATAGGGGTCAGACAGTAGCTATTGCCATCACTTGGTGTCCATCGTCGTCATGGTTAACAATTATACAAACTCTTCTCCTCTGAAACTACTGGACTAATTTGAACCAAACTTGTTATGAATGTTCGCATATATCTCCAAAACCGTTAAGTTTAGCTAAATTTCAAAATCATTATGCTAATGGTACAATGATGATAGAAATTCTTCACAAAATTTACTTGAATAAATAATACTGAAAATCCACATTTTTACCTTTTCTGCTAACTGACATCATGGAGACAAATTACACACACATGTAAACAATATTCATACACTTTTGTAGTAAATTATGTATGTGGTTTTTAAGTACTGATTCTCAGCTTTATTGTGACTACTTTTCATCAGAATGCACACGAATTATGCAATTACAATGCATAGGTCTAGGTTCAGTGTGTTTTTGGTACTACATAGGGGGGTGGCCATTTGACTCGGAAGTGGTTAGTGAGACCTTAGCCATGTTGGAGTTTCTGCCCTTTTTTGACGTTTTTTGCTATTTTTTTTGTTATTTCTTTTAAAAATCTTCTCTGACATAATTTTATCAATTTAAACCAAACCTGGTATGAATGTTCCTTGATGTATCCTGCATAGAACTTTGGTGGGGATTTTTGATCCATCAAAAAACATGGCTGTTCGTACTAAAAATAGAACATAGGGGTCAGACAGTAGTTTTTTGGCATATATCTTAAAATTTGTAGGTTTAGCCTAATTCTTTCAATAGCTGAAATGATCCTCAATATTAGGACTACAATAGTCTTTAGGGATAAAAGTTGTCAGATGAATCCTTGTACCCCGTGCAGGTCCGGGTGTTAAAAGAATAGGCTTGCAGCAGCGCTAAGCTTGTCGTAAAAGGCGACTAAATAGTGCTCAGAACCCTAGCCGGGGGCTAGGGCGCTTTGCCCACAGAGCAACTGGGATGTGTGCCCCAGGTGGTGGAATGGGGTACCCCTTGTGTGTTACATGCTGGGGTTGTCAGGCTATAATATGGAAAATCTGACCGCAAACCATAGTGGTGCACCGTGTTGGGAAAGATGCCGCGTTCCTCGCACGTAAAAGAACCCTACTCCCGGAGTAGGAACCATAGGGCTCCGCCACAGGAGGCTAAATTGCCTGACCCTACCCACCTCTCCCTATTTCCAGTGGCAGTCAAAATTTGTCGACTCAATTGTCCTTGTGTCCCATCCCTTTTTCATTTCATCAACATTTCATGTTCATGTTATCATCAATTTCATGTTCATGGTCTGAATATAGCTGAAATATTGCTGCTCGGACGTTAAACCCCAACAAACAAACAAACAAACAAACAAATCCTTGTAAGAGCTATTGCCCTTGAAAAATGACTTTTTTTTTACAGTTTCCAATCAATATCTTGAAAACTATAATAGATTTAAAGAAACTTTTAGTTGTTGAAATGATATTTATAAGTCCTACCAAGGACTTCTTCAGTCAGAATTGTTGGACAACTTCTTGTTAAATTTATTGCCTTTGAAAGGCAAAATAAAAGTGATTCAGGCTCCTGGGAGCCTCTTGTTTGTGAATGTCTCCAAAACCTTTAGGTTTAGCCAAATTCTGATGTGGGAATAAGTGTTCTGCATGATCAGATCTATCTGTTGTCAAATTTTCATTTTCATCTGTCAAGCCATGTTGGAGTTATTGCCCTTAATCGACATTTTTTGCTATTTTTAATGTTATTTCTTTCAAAAATCTTCTTCTCTGACACTACTTGACCAATTGGAACCAAACTTGGTATGGATGTTTCTTGGGGTACACAAAAGATGTGGGGAGTTTTGATCCATTGAAAAACATGGCTACCGTTACTAAAAATTGAACATAGGGGCAGGATAAGAAACTCACTCAAATTCTAGCGTCCTGAATACAACTTTTCAATACATTTACTATATGGCTGTATAGATTTTTGCTCAAATTAGCGAGCCCTAACAAAAAATAGCCAGTCTCAGGCTGGCAGGCAGGCTACTATTTCTAACTTTTCGCATATTATATCTTAAAAAGTGTTAGGTTTAGCCAAATTATTTCAATTCCTGAAATAATCCTTATTATAAGGCCTACAAAATTTTTCATGTATAGAAGTTGTCAGATGACATCCTTGTAAGTGTTATTGCCCTTGAAAGGTAAAAAATGACATTTTTTTGTTTTTTTTTTTTACAGCTTTCAGCCAATATCATGAAAACTATGATAGATAGAAAGAAATTTTCAGTCGCTGAAATGATTCTTATGATAAGTCCTACCAAAGTCTTCTTGAGTCAAAATTGTTGGACAACATCTTGTTAAATTTATTGCCCTTGAAAGGCAGAATTTAACGAGGTGAGCGATTCAGGCTCCAGGGGGCCTCTTGTTTAATTTATGGTCAAATTTTGAAATTTTATCTCATTGGTTTCAGCAACCCTAAAGGCAGAACATCTTTCAACTTCTATTTAAGTTTGAATTGTGTGCATTATTGTGTCCAAACCGGTTGTTGCGTCCATAATGAACTACATGTATAAGTCCATATAGTTTATGTGTATCAAACATTTATATTGTGTCCATACATTAACTTGCCCCAAGTTAGCAGAGTTCAACATGTTGCAGTCATATTATGCTGTACTTTGTAAAGCTTATTTTAGATGGTAAATGAAGAATGAATTAGAACTTTTAAATATGTACTTTGTAATGTAATTTGCAGATCATCCAGTTATCTCAACAAAAAGAGAATCAAGCCCTGAAGTTTCCATGCATGTGCGGTGGGCGGAAAAACTTACAGAAACATTACCGTATATTAGAGAGAGGTCATGTGACATTTCATCATCATCATCTGATACTTTTATTACCTGTTCTGGTGACGAAAAAGACCATGGAGATAAGTTTTTTCCAGATTTCCTGAAATCGTATGAAGATCATAATACTTATACACTATCAGACCCTGGTAGTATAGAAACACAGTGTATGAATGATCTACCTGTCATTTCAGAAAAAAATAACGAAATGACTCCAAAGTGCACAAAAATGAGAAGAATTGGTGACAATATGAATTGCCAACCTGAGAATTCACATTGTTTTAGAAAAGATAGTGTATCAAAAAAACACTCTTGCGGCAAACCACAAACCATTGAACCTGATCTTAATGATAGTCTTATATCATCTGATGTCAGTTTTCTGTACAGGGATAACAAACAAAAGATGTCAAATTCTGCTGGAAATATGAGAATACATGAAGAGGATTTTGATACAAGTAGTGTATTTTCAGATTTTAAGTTCGAAGAATTTGACTCACTGCTCACAGATGATGATAGAAAAGACCATGTGGTATCAAAGAAAAGAGTTAGCTTTGCTGACAAGGTTTTTTCCACTGAACCTAATTCTTATTCGAATAAAATTTTACTTAATCAAAATGTGGACAAAACTGTATTGATGGATCGATTACTCCGACCATCATTGAATTCTGAAAATTCAACTTCAAATGATTTCCTGAACAATAGTTTCTGTATTCCCTGTATGCCAAGAGAGTCTTTAAATTCTACTGTGAGTGATGCCAGTACTGTCGATTATATATACACTGACACTGATAATGGCGTACAGTTAATAGAGAGACATTTACCAAGTCTTCAAGGCAGTGCAGGGAGTGGGCGACAGTCTCTTGACAGTGTCTGTACTGTTGACTCTCAACAGACAATTTTGTATGATTGGAAGGCTTATTCAAATTCTTCATCATACTCTGATAATGTTATAGTTCCTGGCTCTGTTGACTCTAACATTCTTACTGAGATCGAAAAACTTTCAAATTTACAATTACGAACAGAACTGCTTAGCAGGGGAGATGACCCAGGACCAATTACTGACCAGACACGACAAGTTTATCAACTTAGGTTGAAGAAGGCATGTTCAGATCCTAACTACCTCAAGTTATGCAAATGTCAACCAGGTTTGTATATTAATATTTTGCATTTAGTTTCCATGGTTTGACTCTTACTGCTCTTGCTAGATAGCTGAAAGGACTTTCTGGTTAATAAATTTGGTAGTCCTCAAAATTATTTCATGGTCCTGTCTTTAGGTCTAATAAAGTTTTAAAAGTTAATTTAGGTAGCCCAAAGGCTTACCAATTAAAATTTGATAATAGTTTTCTCTAAAATAAGGTAGACACAGGACTACCAGACCTTTTTTAGTGTCGAAACCTGGATTTCATTGAGTGATATTGGGATTTACATCATGTACATGACATGTACATGTACAAATAGAGATTTTTAGCCTTAGAAAATAGTTAAAATGCAATTATATACTATATTCTAGTTTTTAGAAGTCAAACCACACATTGATACAGTGAAACTGGTCTAAACCCAATCCTAGGAACAGGCACTTTTAAAACCCATTCATATTAGTTTAAATATATATTTAACCTACTGGTAGGTAAACCAAACACTTGTCTGAACCGAATAAAGTATAAAGTCTAAAATGGGTGTTTTTGTCAAGGACATACATTGTGTATGTGTATCCCACTGAACTTTCTATAATGTGTGTAGAACAGTATTCCACAGACCATTGTCATAAATTGTGTTTCAGAGTATTCCAGTGAACTATCCAAGGCATTTATTTGTTGGGATCCATCTGGTTTGAGAGAATTAGAACAACAGTTGATTGCATCATATGATAAAAGTGATAGAATATGGAGGGAAGGAAAATTAAAATCTTCATTCAATTACTTACTGTTGGACCCAAGGGTAACATTGAATTTACCTAACAGGATTCATTCTTTAGGTACATAATATTTACTGGTATACCTTAGAAATGTATAAATATGTAGAAATATCTAATTTTGCTTTATATTTCATACACCATAGGACCATTTCCTTGACTGAAAGTGAAAGTTGTGAAAATATTATATTCATTGTTGGCCACTCAATTCATTTTTATCTCCACAAATGCCTATGTTTCAGACTCATACACTTTTTAGTGCAGTGGAGGGCTAAGTATTTTTTAAAACTTGAATAGGCTTGGAGGATGTACAACTATATTAAATACAACTATATTACCGGTATATATCAATGTAAAGAAGAATTAATGTTGTTTTTGAACATCATACTTATGCAAAAAGAAAATATGCCTGTTTCCTGCTACCTACACTAATTTTTTGTGCCTACCCTACACATTTAATGGCCATTTTGACCCAAGCACTGTTCAAGTCTAGATTATTTCCCCTTCAATTCAATGTAAAATGTCTTGAAAAATAAAATAATTTCCCTACCTACCTACCCTTTTTTTATTGCTGGTAGCAGGAAACAAGACTTTTATTTTGTTTGGCCTAATCTAAGTGAATCTGCAACAATTAGTGATTAAAATATGTGAAAATTTGCACCTTCTCATTTTGCTATTGTTGAAGATTGAATTAAAAATGTGTATGTTTTGTTTCTTATTCAGTTCTTTTGCTTTTGGGCATTTAAAAAAAAAAATTTACACACATGGTCTTTACATGTCACCTGTTCCCCGATACCTTAAATGTGCGATTTCACTAAAATTACCAATCAAAGACAAAGTGTATGTGGGTTGATAGTTCTTTGACCCCACCTCTAATTAAACAAAATAGCAGAAAATTTACTGTTTCTGACTGAGGTAAGTACATGCATGATATCAAAAAAAACTACATTTATTTATCTTTCCGTTGATATATGATATAGCAGTATTGAGTTAAGCCTCAATACTCAAGGGAGTTAACTTGTAAACAAAAACACTTTTCCATACTTTTTGGCAGCACTATAGCCTTCTAACAATAGTGATCTTTAAGCTAGTTAAGTTAATTGCATATTTTTTGCCACTGTACTATCAAAGGGAGAATAGGGCATGATTTAGTGGCTTGGAGGCTATTATTGATTTTTTTATATAATGCTCATATGTTAAGTAGCTGTCTTTATAAGAATCATGCAACATCTTAAAAATGTGGTACACCCCAAAAAAAGGCTACATATTTTTATTTTTGATAGTAAGTTGTTTTATGGGTCTATACAATGTATTATGGAGGTGATAATCAACATTGAAAATTTGATAGATTCTATTGTATTTGAGTGTTTATTTACAGAGTTATCTCCCTTAATTTTGAAATCTACAGTGTATTCTATACAATTTTAATCTCTTAGGAGCACAGGTTATATGAAAAACCGAATGTTAATTTCTGTTTACTATGGCAATTTAAACAAAATATCAAAAATAATATGTAGGCTTTCAAACCATGAATCACATTTTGCATGATTCTTAGCTGGAGTGCTACTTAATTCTTGTATACATGTACTTGTTTAATACCTATATAATGATCTACATTTATTGTATAGATTGCAGTGAATTGTTGAATGTTCCTTGTGTAACCAATTTCGATAAATCACATGTGAAATAAATTCTGTAATTTTACTTTTGTACTTAACAACCCTTTTCTCTTGTGGAGTTATTTGATGTAGCTGATGATTTTAAGAATCAAATCTGCCTATCACAAATTTAAAATTCATTTGAAAATAAGAATAGATTACTGGTAAAATCTTTATTAAAAGAGATAAGTATTTGGTTATTGTGAATAACCAAAAAATAGTTACTCATGCTGAGAATGCTTGGAAATTTACCTTACAGGTTCATGTACTTGTTATGTTAAATTTTAGTATACTTTGGCACTCATGATCATATTTTTGTTATTTTTTCTTCCCAATGAATTATTCTTTTATTAACATTACTTGTTGTTTGTTTTAGGAGATGCAGAAGCTTTTAAGGTGTTTGTTGCAGCCATATTTTACATTGGTAAAGGAAAGAGATCAAGGCCATATTGTCACTTGTATGAGGCTATAAAACAGATAGAAAACCCTAAACCTGATGTAGGAAACACATTAAATCTGCTCTTATGATGATTGCTATAATGATTATACTTTTATTTATTGTCCCTGTTCCAACAAAGTTATGGAAATGTATATAGTATGCTACCAATGGTTTAAAGTGAATTTCCTTCAATAGATCATAGGTCAACGGCCAAGCTCACAGTCACGATTTTACATGATAAAAAAATCCATTCCAGTGTTTAAAATTTCTTACTTTGAAGTTCAATTATTTTCATTAAAACTCCATAACATTTTTTTTCACAATTTATAGTTATCAGTTTATCATATTTTAATTTATATGTAGTTCTTCCATGTTTATCTTCTATATTAATTTTTTCTAGGTTTGTCCAAAAGTGAAGCACATCCTAGAGATCTGGAAAGAAAATATGGGTGTAGTATCCTTGCACTGTTTCCAGAATGTCATAGCTGCTGAAGCTTATACAAGGGAGGCTGCAATGATTGATGCTATTAGTGAGTGAATAGTTTTTTTTAGAACAATAGCAAGCAGATATCTTGTAATAGGCTTATGTGCTCAATTGCTGCAAAGTGCAACTTTATTAAAGAAAAATATCCTCATCCTAATTTTCCCCTGCCATTTTGAAACGACCATAACAGCTGTTTTTACTGTTATCAGGTTTATCACAGTTGTCTATAACACATTGAGTAAATACAGTATTAGGTCTGAATTTGGTGGAAATAAAAGAACAATCAATATTCGTATGAATTAAAATATTTTATCTGTTTTTCACTATTGAACCTAAGTAGTTATTCCATCCATGGGCCTCCAGTTAACACGATAAACTTCAGACGGACCAATTTTATTTCAGAATTTAAGTCTACCCTCCCATGAAGTGTGTCCTTAAAATATTTTTCATTGTAGTGTCCAGAGATGGGGTAATTGTAATTGTACCCAGTAATCAGCTGTAGTCAATTACATTTCTTTGAGTAATCATTGTAATCATTAATCAGTCAAATACCAGATTACATGTAATTTAATTTAATCAATTACTTTTCAAAATACCCTGTAATTCTGATTACTTTATGATTACATTATAATTAGAATGGAAATATTAAAGCCTCAAATAGTATCTATGGATAATGCATTATGTCAATAACAAATAAAGAGTAATATGATTGTTAATCATTCAATGCTTCTTTGTGTAAATTTTATTATTTGTTTTTTTTTCTTTTTTTTTTTTTGTGAAGATATTACAAAATGTTAATTCAATACCAACAAGTAAAAAAAAATCTCAATTATTATAATGGAAAAAATGTTTGCAAGAGTTATCAGAAGATCTTATACAATTGTTTTAATGAACCCTATCCCCTAAAATTTCTAGCCTGGAGTTTTTCTCTCTATAAATAGTTACCCTAGCAATACAAAAAGGTCAACACAGTTTCTACAATAGTACAATGCAGATTTTATACATGACAAAGTTAACATTATGATTTGAATTGTTTGTTTTTCTAGGCATAAACAGACTAACCAACAAAAAGAGAGGAGATTATTATGGACTAGCTACAACATGGTCCCAGAAAAATAAAAGACGACTTGGGGTCTACTTCTTAAAGAAGGCTCTCACTATATTCCAAGGGGAAGGGGAGCGTCAGATTCTCCCAATGGATATCAAAGTTGGACAGTAAATTGTTACCAAACAGTCTTTATGTCATATCATTCAAGGTTGTCAACTTTGTAATAGCAGGTCATTTTTGTTGCACTGTCTTTACAGTTATATCTTTGAAATCCTTTCATGAACTTAACCAAAGTTTTGTGTCTGTAAGTAATAATGAGGAGAAATGTTTAACAAATTAAATGTAATATTATTTTTGTGCAAGTGTAAATAGAAGTAGAAATTTGCACTGTGAACTCGTTTTATTTTTGCTTTTGGGCATCATTTCCATGTTTTCATTGATTTGTCAAAGAAAATAATGAAAACTGGATCTAACAGTCAAAATAAAACACACATGTAAAACTTTTTCTACAAACTTTAATAGGTGGTCAATTAATATCTATGAATTTAAAAATTCTTAAAGTAATAAAGTTTCATTAAACAAAATGATTGATTTCACAAATAAATGCAAGCTCTTTCTTAGTATAATCAGACAGAAAAAAATGCTGAAGTTAGGTTATGGTTCAATCTTTGAATTATGCAAATTATTCTTTTAAAAAGCAACACAGGTAGGTTATATCTTAAACCAGCTTTGAGCTTAGATCTTTGATTGTGTTTACTGAAATTGTGATGAGTGACATAATATCTTTTGAATACTAGGAGTAAGCATACTTAATCAAACTTTTAGTGAGATATGTAAGGTCAGAATAATCATGGTGAAATCCAAACTTGTATCAGTATGCAGTATTCAAACTCAAGCAATATTGAGGAATTTATGGTGAAACTTGTCTTAACAAAACCCAGAATGAACCAAAAACCTGTCTAAACAAGACAAGTTTTGAATGCCAGTTTAAATGATTTCAAAAAGGGGTTTGGTTTGGCCACATTTTTTGGATTATTGAGGGTTCGGCTTAGACAGATATCACTGTAATTAATGAAGCCACTTTGGACCAATTGATCAAGCAATAATACTTTGTGTATATGTAATTATTTTGTGTACAGAACACTTTTTTGTTGGTCACCTTGATCATAGTTTATATTGTTGGTAAATAGAGTTTTTGCATGGTTTTAAAAGTATATTTCATTTATATCTCTTGTGCTAATTGTATTGCAATATGACCTTCCTGGTGCTTTTGTTGTGTGTGGTTTTTTTTTCATGCTGATAAAATTGTTATTAGACTGTGACTGAATCATTTGTTTAATCTGTGTATATTTTTATATTTTAAGTCAGAACTTATTGTCTGTTTTTGCATTACTACTTCCCCCACTTTGCAGGTTGTATATAGTGCTATCCCCCAGTAGAAAATTTCTAGGAATGTGATTGGCTAGGAACAAGTGTTTACAAATCCCATATTCCCGAGTATTGGTAGGCAATACCCAGATATTACTAGCCATTTCCTTGTAAAAAGTCACCCGCTATTTAGAACTAACTCAATTTAAAAGATTTCAGTGAGATTTATGTTTTATGTTGACTTTTGGGTAGAAAAGAAGAAAAAAAACGTGTAGAAATTTTTCTAGCAAAATGAAAACCATATTTTCAAAATTTCTCTACTTAAATCTGCTGTTACACTAGATGTAGTTGTTTTGCTTTTGTCCCTGAACTGCATATATTTTTATCCCATTATTTGCAAATTAACTTTATTGATGTCATGTAGCTATGTTGGCATTTACAGAGAAATACATGTATAGCTCTAAAATCAAAATTGTTAAATTCCTAAGAAACATTTCTGAAAACCTCATATTTTCATAACCTGCAAAAGGTAGATCCCTACATTTTAATAAAAACAAATGATTTTCTTAAATTTGTGACAATATCAAATTTTAACCAAAGAAAACATTACTTACATTGTATATTTGGTTTCATTCTGCCATCTGAGAATAAAAAAATACATTATTGGACTAGAATTGAAGATAAACTTGTAACAAGTTCATATTTGTACCTTCAGTACCCTACACCCTTCAGCTATGCCTCAGGACATACTTTGGTACTTCACGTGAAACAAATCTTCATATCTACCTTTAAGAACGTTTTTGATGTCTTTTCATCGAAACGTTTGTCTGTAAACAACTTTTTTGTTTAAGTTTTCTCTTTTTGCAAATCTACTTAGCACAGCCACTTAATATTGTGACAGGTGCTTTATATAGGCATGCCATATCAGGAGATTCCATTTCAGACTGAAGTGAGATCAACTTCCTGTGTAATGACTTTGTTTACATTTTGACCTAATGATAACCTTGGTTGGGAGTTTTTCTAGTTTTTTAAATTTTTTTTGTTTAGAAATATATGATTTCTTTTGTAACAAGAAAATGTTCAAAAATATCATTTGCGCATATCAAAACTGACTTTGATAGAATCATCTGAAGAATTACTTAACTTGTAAGGATTTTTTTCTAATGTTAGGAACTTTTAGAATTAAATTGTATATTTTACTTTCGTCTTACATATTTTTGACAGTTGTATTTTGATGTATGTGTGTTCTTCATTCCACACATTATATGAAAACTAAAAAATAGTATGGTTATCAATGAAATTTGTCAAAAAAAAGTTGTCTCACATTTCAATTAGGTTTTAGATTAGCAACAAATTGTTGCCAAAAAAGTTACCAAATCTAGATATTGGGCTCTAGACTTGAAATAATGAAATGTCAAAATCATTTCCATGGAATTTTTTGTTCGTTTATTAAATAAATGTTATAGTGTTGATTTATGGTTAGTTCATTGTAATAATACATTATTTACAGTCCATTTATATGTTCTCTACACTATAGTTTGAACTTAATGTATATCAAAATATACTAACTGTATTGCTACAAGTAGCCATTTGCCCTCACCGCTTGTCAAATTTTAGGTTACCTATATCCCATTATTCCTGTACAATTTATCAAGCAAAATGACAGTGTTAAGATTATCAAGTATATATTGTGGCAAGCTGGTTTTCTGAATACAAGCAAAATCATATCGCCATTCCTTTAGTTACTTAATGTAATTTAAAAAAAAAAAGCAAGCTATCTTTTATATGCTAGGTTATGGTACTACAACTGTTCCAGAAGCTATTTTTTTTATTATTTAAGGAGGTAGACTTAGGGTAAAGAACATAATTCTTGAAATCAGTGATATGTTTGTATCATATTCAGTATAATCAAAGCATATCAAGCTTTTGTTTGAAACAGAATGAAATCAGTCAGAGTTACTTTGATGTTTGCATGATATTGATGTGAAATGCTAAATACAAACGTTCCAATGATTTTTAAAAGTTGTGTCCCTTACCCCAGGTCTACCTCCTTAAGATACCTTATAGTGCAGTATTCCCGTCTACTATTTTTCATATATGACTATTGAAATGGCAAGTTTGCAGAATATAACCTTGAGTCCTTGAAGTTTGCAAAATATAACCTTGACAGTAGTATACATATATTATTGCATGTTATGCTTATTCAATAGATAATTATCAAACTTCAATAAAGTAGATAGATAGTTTAATTTTCATATTTTTAAATGTGTGGCAATGAACCATTTTTCATATTTTTAATTTCTTTACTTTTTTGTTATTTTGATTTGTTGTAGATATATCTTTATTGTTTGTTTCTCCTTGGCCCAGATCATGTATAAATTAGTGTATTTTTACACATCATCATTCTTGTTAAACCAATTATCATGCCCCAGCTCAACAAGTGGGTGATATATTGGAATCACTTAGGTAATCCGTCTGTCTGTCTGTCATTCTGTTTGTCAAAATTTTGTTACAGTTATATTGACTCCAAATGGATGGATTGATTTCAAATTTTGGTATGTTGTAAGTGATTTTGGTCGTTGTCTGATATCAGCTGTCTGTTTGGTGGGACTTTTTGAGTGGATCGATTGGGGGTGTATCTAACACAGCACCACATGGTACTTAATGTTTTGAGTTATAATTATCTTCATATTTGATATTGCATAAAGAATGATTAAATTTTATGTCTGTATGATGTGATCTTTTGTAAATGGAATGTCAAAGGTGTACTTTTCCATTTATAGAAGTCTGATATATAATCATATAATATTAAACAAGTCTTTAAAAATAAAAATAGCTGACGCTGTAAAATTTGTTCTTTTTATAATTTTCTACATTTCATTCAAGAAATAACATATTGCATGCAATTCTAATTTTCAATACAGTTTTTTTTTCCTAACGCAACTAAGTTATCAGTATTTGGCCAATACGGAAACAGAATTGCGATCAGGTGATTTCCGTTTCCATGGAAGAATGTCTTTAGGGTCAAAGGGTAAAAAGCGAAACTATACTGACTGCGTTGGAAAAAAAATATGTTGTGAATTGAAGATTATGGGGTTTTTTTTTGTTTGAAATTTATTTAAAATTATTTTGGAATAGTTTAAGGGCTGTGTGCTGATTTTACATATATTTTCTTATATTCAAGTGAGGAAAAAAAGTAAGGTTGACACTTTTTGTTTGCTAAATGTGTGCATAGTGCGTAATTTCTTTTTATTGAAAAGGAGTATTATATTCCATGCAATCTCTGCCTTTTTGTTTTTATAAAAACAGGTACTTAAAGCCATTCTAGTAACTTAAAAAAATATGATTTTTTATTGAAAATTAATGTAATTGCGAATAAAGTGTAATCTAGAATTGTTATACAATTGATCTACGTATTTGTAACTTTTTAAATAATTGCCATGCTTAGTGATTGTAAGAATTAAAATTGCATGATTGGTTTTTTTATGTAATTTAAGTTGTTTTTTTTCAATATTGGAAAATAATTTTGTCATACTTTGGTCTAAAATGATAAAATTGCAATAATAAATGCATGCTATGGTTTCTGATATTTGCAGTAAATTATCTTTTCTGTAATTCATAAAGCCATCATTTAGAAATGTTATCATGAGCTCATTCCAGTAATTCAAATGTTTTCATGGTATTGAAATGTTTTTTTATATAAAGGCAGCAAACCATGAACTTGTTATTGATAATACTCTCATTGACCTTTATTGTACTTTTATTTGATAATACACCCATCTTTTGGGTCTTTTGAGTTTAATGGGGTATATTCACTAATTCAAGTTATCCTACCCTGTTATTCAGTGAAAAATTTTCCATACCCACAAATAAGACTAATTTACATCAAAAGAATTAATTTAATATTTTTGGAGATGTAACAGCATTTGTGCATCTGCAGGATATGATAAGTCTGAATATAGCTGAAATATTGCTGCTCGGGCGTTAAACCCCAACAATCAATCACTAAAATTGATAAAAAATGTATCCAAAAAAATTTTGTCCCCCACTAATTTTGAAAAAAAAAGTTGGATGAGAATCTATGATTTTTTTTATGGCCTTAACTTGAATCTTTCCTACCCTACACACCATTTGAAGCATGGGGACTGAAGTGCTAAGCAAGGTTGATAAATACTCCTCTAATAGAAATATCTGGTATAAAATTATCTTATTTTTGGCATGAACTATTTATATTCTATATACTACATGGCATTCCAAGTCATTTTTCTTTGTAATATCTTTATCTTTTTCACTACTCAAGTCTTGTAGTGAGAAATTTGCAGCTCAAAAATTATAATAGTTTGGTTTATTTTGTTACATTATAAGATTTCTTTTATTGTTAGTTATGGCTTTTTATGTTGTTTTTGTTTTGTTTGTATAAAGTTGCAATGTACAATAAAAGAATTTTAATCTGGAGTATCCTTTCATTTTGTCTCATAATCCAATTACATATATACCTGTCTCAAGCCAGGAACTTGCCCTGTGATAGTCTTTCAAGGGGAGATAATTGGCAGAAGAAATAGAAATGTAATGTGAATTTCAGTTTATTGTAGTATCACAAGATAAGTCATATATTGGTGATATACACTTTTCTTTTTGAAATATGGAAGAATGTCAGTTAGTTTATATACCTTTTTTTTTTTAATAGATTGCATAATAATCAAATTCCCTACAAAATCCATACAAAATCTATTAATTAAAGGCCCCAATGCAGAAAGTGTAACTCAAAACAAATTTGAATTTCCCGCTAAAAATAGATTTATCTCCCCTGTTTTATTACATATGCTTCCTTTAAAATGTAAACAAAAACAACTGAGAGATTCCTTTTCACAGTTTATTTTATTTTAGGGACGGTATTAATAATTCCATGCTTTTAAAGTATTGTGAAGCAGTATATAATGTACATGGTGTATGCTAAAATGTTAAATTCTGAGCTCTTTCTTCCTTAGTTACATGTATAGTATATCTGTATTATGATGATCAGAGTGAGCTCATAAGTATTATATTGTTTTATAACTAAAAAGATTCATGGTGTTTATTTTTGTTTGTTTTTTTTTTTTTTAAATAGCCTTAAATTAAAAATCCATATTAAAGTAAGAAACATAACAGAGGGTTTAACACCCCCCCCCCCTTTTTCACATTCCTTTTTCTGCTCATTTTTAAAATGTATGCAGCTACTCCCACATATGGGAACTGGACGCAAGAGATTTTTTAAATTGGACTTGGACGCAGAGTTGTGAATTGTAAGCTGGACTCTGTCTGAATATAGGTCGTTTACTAGACTTGTCACTATTTTTAGAGCATGTCTGGAATCAAGGGACAAGGGGCCCAGGCATTTGCTTCATGTAAAAAAATTGGTGGTCACCTCCTCTTCCTCACTTATAGGAAGAGGAGGTGACCACCATTTTTTTATATGAAACAAATGCCTGTGGCAAGGGGGTTACACCCACATAACTTTAAATAATTTCGATAGAATTCTGGCTAATATGAAAAGGAAAACACAATATTATATAACTTAACATCATGAGAAAAAAATTATATACGACAGACAAGAACCAGACAAAGTATATTGTTTCCATAAAATATGTTGCAGACTTGTTTATTTATTGAAGGGGAGGTAACTCAGTGTACATTTTGTATTGAGCTTCATTATTCAAGCTAACATTAATCAATATTATCTTTAGAGTTTTATCAGTCTATAATCCAAAATCATTGGCTTGTTAAGGGCACTCATACTTTTGACCCAACAAATCTGATAAGCATAATATAAGCTAGCAAATATTTACTCCTACAACTAGTCTCCTACAGCATAAGAGGTAGGAATCTTTTTCCTCTATACTCTAAATCAGAAAATACCTGCCTCTAACATATGTGGAGTTCAAACTAAAGATACAATTTTTTCTCTTCTGACTTTTTCAATGGAGTACTGTAAATTTTAAATATTTCGAAAAATGCTACTTCATTATATGGATAAAATAAAAATATTTAGTTTTTCCTGCTTGAAAAAAAATCATTGATTTATTGGTAGTTTAAATGTGTCTAGATAATTAGAAACAAAATTAAAAAAAAATGATATTAAATATATTTTGCTTTCCATACTTTGCATAATTCAAATTTTATGTTTATTATTAGCTACTGAATTGAAGGCCAAATTAGAGCAGCAATGAAGAACTTGCTATTGCTTGCTTTCCTATACTTTCTGCAAGGATTGCCATATGGGATACAGTCACGCTTTTTACCAATTTACTTCAGATCACATGGCATGTCTTTGACAGACATCAGCATGTTTAAACTTTTATTGATACCATGGATGTGCAAAGCTTTATGGGCACCTTTTGTTGACAACTATGGCACAAAGAAACTATGGCTGACTTTGAGTATGGCTGGTCTTATTGTGACTTGTGTTTTAGGTGTTTTCACTTCACCAGACAACATTTTAGAACTTGCCATTGTATTCTTTCTATTTAATCTTATAACCTCAACTCAGGATATAGCAGTTGATGGGATAGCAATACAAGTTTTATCCTCTTCTGAACTGGCATATGGGAATATAGGACAAGTTGTCGGATACAAGTTTGGAGCAGTATTTGGAGGTGGTGTCCTTTCCTGGTTAAGTGACTATCTAGAATGGAGTTTCTTATTTATATCTTTAACAACTGTGTATGTTTTATCATTACTGTTTGTACAAGTGTTTATTCATCCACCTAAAGCTGTGAAATCTGAGGATCAAACTCAACCATCAATCTCACAAAATTCAAATAAAAGATGGCTTCCAGATATAAAATGTACCATACATCAGATATACAATACTCCTGGTACATTGTGGATTATGATTTTTGTTTTGATTTATAAATTAGGTGAGGAAACCACACAAATTAATGATTCTATATAACTCATCATATCAGCCACATCCTTTGAAATACTTAACACCAGATTATGTATGAATAGTTATCACATGTGTGAAAATGCAACCTTATTTGAAAAGTGCATGCACTTCAAAAGAATATTGAGCACTGAGGAACTGTAAATCTGTGGTAAATGTAATATTGTTTTGTAATTAGCATTACTTTAAAAAAAAAGTTTTCTTGGGAGGAAAGCCTGTATTGGAGGTAAACCATGGTAACAAAAATTATAAAAAAAAAAATTCATACAAGAATTGATGACATAATTTAAACGAAAATGAGTTAAGAATAGGTCCATGTTTTTATTCATTTGCTCCGTTCACACTAACCTTTTAAACTTTTATCAGATGAAGTTACTAAATCTTCTGGTAAAAAAAATATGAAGGTAGAGAGGAGATAATTCATATTTTTTCGCTTCGCATAACAGGTGAACAAGGAGCCCTGAGCATGGTGCCCTTATTCCTGATAGATAAGAAAATCCCTGCATCTTGGGTAGGATTTTGGACTGGTATGGTTGGACAAGGTGTTTCTATTTGTGGATCTGTAGTAGGAGGATGGGCTATATCACATTTAGGGTAAAAGTGAAAATATTATCATTGAATTGTAACACAAAGACTTTTGTCCAAGTTTTCTTGTTAAGAATATAAAGAAATTATATGTGGCATACATATTCATGCATAGAAAAATGGAAAAATAAACATTATTAGTAATTTTACCCCTCTGAAGATAGGCTTAGTTAGAAATTTTACCAATATTGGATTCACAAGCTGGTATATTATTTCTTTACTCAGAGAAGGAGTGTTTTATAATCTCTCATTTGTAATTTATTTCTCATGTTTGATTCAAGTCATTAGGTTTTTGATTTATCAAAGTACCTTATATCGCCGGTCTATCACTGGAACTTCCCTACTATTTTGAACACTACACAAAAATATAAACCGAATGTAATTCCTTTAAGATCATTCAATACCTCTTTTATAACCAGTAAATATGTTTCTTGCAATTATTCAGCTCAATAATAGTCTATTTCTGCAAATAGAATTGAGATCTAGTCTTTATATCAACTGAAGATTTGAGGGACTCGTCTTTAGGCCTTGAAAGATATTAAGTAATAAAATTGCATTTATGAAATTTAGTTCTTGCATTAATGTGTCAAGAAGCATTAAATGTGTTAAGCATGTTCCATTTAACACACTTATCAGTCAATTTCTCCATCCTTTCTTCAATAGTTTTCCATTAATGAACAGGAAGTGAAGAGCAGTGATTTTAACCAAGCAAAATTGGCAGGAAAATTCAAATTGATAAAAGTGTCAAGGAAAGTGTATTCTTAAGCTGAAATTAGTTTTATTTTAGTGCATTGTATAATAATAATATGTTACTTTAGTTTTTTGAACAGTTTTAAAAATTTAGGAAAAAGGTGAAATAGAACAAAATTTGTATTTGTGTGTGATTAGTTGGATCAGAAGTATGGATTGACATTCAGTTTATACATATTAGGGAATAAACAGTTCTTGATATTAGATATGAAAAATGCAAGTGTATGATCACAATTTTATTTTACATCATGTAATCTTCAAAATTTTGTCCATGCCACAATTTTCACAAGAATCAAAAACCTCCAGTGCTGACGGTACTTTGTTTTCTGTATGTCCATAACTTTCAATATATATAATGCTTGATGTCACTATTTCTTGAACATTCAGTGCAAAATTTGTATTTAAGGATTGCAAGTGACTTCCTCTTCTATTCTTTTTTTAAGCATTACATACTTACATTAATTAATTTTTTGAAGCTGCACAACATTCAAGACACTGAAGTTGACATGTCTACTTCGAACAGTACCATTAACATTACAGTTACTAGTAGTATGGACATGGACAGAAGAAAACAGCTCATTCTTGTCGAGTAAGTTGGTATATGATTGTAAGTACTAGATTCTATAAAGCAGTTTGATTGGTTAATAATGTCTAATTAATGTCTTATAAATTCTTGAGTTTGATGAAGCTTCAAAACTAAAACCTCCATTTTCAAGAAAAACACATTTCGCAAATAAGAAAATAGCCAAATAAATTACTAGGACTTAATCTCTTCATTATGGAATTCATGTCAAACACAGTATTAAGCAGGACAATAAATAGTAACAAAATCAAGTATATATGCTAAAGCATGAAAATAAGTTTGTAAGCAGTAAATTGTAATCCTATATGTGGTGATTTATTTCAGTGGTTTCTGTACTCTCTATGGCAGCCATGTTGTTGATAAGTGGGACAGTTACTACAGCATTATTCACACTAATGATGCAATGTTCACAGAGAGCACCACCTACAGTACAAGCTACTCACTACACAGTCTTGGCCACTCTTGAGGTCATGGGAAAATTGACTTTCTCTGTATTACTTGGGCCATTTACTGAAGTTTTAGGATATCAATTCATCTTTGTAGTATTTATAGTGTTGACAATTTCTGTATTGTTTTTATTTAGGGATTTTCCAAATGTTGGTGTTAATGAGTCTATTGTTGTTGATAAAAATAGTTGACAAATGTAAAATTTAGTAAATAAAAATTTGACTCATATTAATACTATCTTGTTGAATCCTTACTCTTACACAAATGTATATTACAAGTTTCAACTGGTGATAGATTTAACTTGAGCTGCATGTTGTTTGAAGATAAATTAACAAAATTTTAATACTCCTAATATTGTTTCTGGACACGTACACTATGCATTTCAAATTATTAGGACCCTCTTTCTTTCATGTCAGTCACTATAATCTTATTTCAACCATTTCAGGCCAAAATGATACATTTGATCAATTCAACCCAGCATAATACTGGACAAAAACTGAACCAAATTTTTAATGTGTTAGGTGAGTGAAGTAACACTCTTAAATGCAGAAATCACCCTATCTCCAAAATTATTGATGGATTCAGCTACCAATTGTAAATTCCTTTGCCTGACATCAGATGAAAAAAAAAAAAAACACAACAATTTTGATTTATTTATTTATTAATAACAAAAACTTTAAAGGGTGTACAAAGATTCATAAAATACAATTTCAATAGAACTTTTTAAACTCTAACAACAACATATATAAACAACGGATGGAATAAAAACAATTACTTAGGAGTACTGAAAGACAAAATGTGTTAAGAGTTGATGGGTTAGAGTGAATCAGGAGTAGATAGGTCAGAGAAAATCGTGAGTGGATAGGTCAAAGTTAATCAGGAGCAGATGGGTAAGAGTAGAATAGGAAAAGATGGGATAGAATGAATAAGGAGTAGATGGGTCAGAGTAATGATGCACAACCTTATTGTCATTTAGATTGGTCATTAAGTAACCAAACACACTTCTAGTGATTAGGAAAGGGGTTTTAGGAAAAATTTTACTCTTTCTGTCAAAACTTTACAAGTTTTCCAACAAAAGTGGAGCAGTCAAACCTCTGTACCCCTACTTTGATCCACCACTGGTTACATACTCTTAAAACACCACTCCTAAAAATTACTTGCCCTCTATTCAAGTGTTCTTGGAACCCAGTTAAAAAAGAAAATCTAAATCAAAATTTTGATAAAATATTGTAAAATTAAAATTGTAAAGTAAGGCCTGTGATTTCCATACTTCACTTTAATTTTTTTTCCACTTTTAATGTCCTGGTAAGGGATGATTCTGCCTAAGCCATTACAGATGCCATAACATTTGTAGTAAAAATGTGCAACAATTGGTAATTTGATAAGACCCGTTTATATACTATGAAAGTACTATTAATCATGGGGCACAAATTTTTGTGGTTTTCATGGATAAGCCAAGCCACGAAATTTGGTTCCCAATGAAAAGGAGAATCCTTTGATGTGTATACTGAAAACCTCAAAACCACAAATTCAAGAATCCATGAAATTGTGTTTCTTCCCTATTCCACGAAAAATTGGTATCCACAAGCTTAAGTACTTTCACAGTAACTTCAAAAACCGACAATTCTTGAACCTGTAAAATATGGTATGTACAAGAATTTTGGAAGATTTATAGGTGCTTACATGTACTTCAGCTGTTACTAATTACATTCTTCCACCCTGTGTTATTGAAATCTCAAATTTCTTCAAAATTGAGAAAAGAAATGTTTTCATATGTGATTTCTCATAGAAGTAAAGAAAGTCTCAAAAAATAAGATCTATACCTTTCAAACAAGTAAAAAATATATAAAATATCTAACAATTACAATCATTTCTATTACCACAATGATCATGTCATGAACTTGTGCCACTGACATAAGTAATTTATAGAAGATCATTTGTACAATATGGTACATGTATCATATATCCCACATTACTATTCTACCCTACAAAAAATATAATTTAATATATACAACAATATGCCATTTTGCATATTAAATACTCTGTGGGACTGGAATGAAATCACATTTTAAATAAACAAAAACAACAATCATTTTAAACCGTTGGAAGCCATTTAAAGAAGTACAAGTTCAAGCCTTAGTAAGAATAAGGCAAAAATTGGGGAAATATAACACATCCATGTCAAAAAAAACAATGACCTGACAACATTACACTATTTATATTTGAATCACTGAAGATATTAGGAAATTTACAATATTAAAAAGTTGAGGTTTTTGACATTTATATGCCCATGAAATATTCATTTGCAGTGCATTTCAATGAAATTATGATTAACTTCACCAAAATAATATGGACAATCTTAATTCATTGATTCTGATGAAACAAATAGTCAAATTACAGTCAAATTGGTGGGTTATTTCATACAATCATTCAACTACTGCCTGATTCTTACAGGAGAAAAGGATTCAAATGTATTTTGGTAAATTTAACATCTTAATTTTTTCTAATAAGTTTGAAGACAAATTAATTTCTTGTCAATGCTAGTGGATCTTACCTTTTAGAAACCATATAATCCATTAAAAATACAGCATACTATCAAGAACCTGACAACATGCTCATGCACAGATTAGTTCTTTCAGCTTAGCGAACATTAGTGCACATTTTGTAACCCTCAGCAATGACATTGTTTTCTACATTATTTATGATCCATACTTGAGCTATAAATGTGTGCAAGCTGTTATAAATAAAGAAGTCTCTATAATAGTTTGAAGGTGTTTCATAGACAGGTACCCATGAAGCAACAATATATAACTTAATATCAACAAAGGAAATAAGGAAAGATCGTGTTGATTAAAACATCATCATGGCTTAATACACCAAATATGGCAAAATAATATACTATTCAGCATTATACAAGACAGCACTTTCCAACAGAACACATACAATTGAGTAGATAATTCTTTCACTTCATTTCAATCAGCATAAAATCATTGTTGACCTTATTTCATAAACAAATGACAAAGTCTGCAACTTTGTAACCAATTGAAGCAAAGATCTTACATGTGGTGTAAATGTCAATTACATAACATCCATGATACATAACATTAAAAGCTTTGTTGAGTGCAGCACGAAACGACCACAGCCACTTGAACTCTGTTGAACTTGGGATGAGTGTTGACACAATTTTTGTTTTTGACACACTTTAACATAGGGACTTATAGTTCATTGTGGACACAACAACTGGTTTGGATACAATATTGCACAATATTTTAAATTTAAATTTAAGTAAAAAAGTTCTGCTTCCAGTCATTAAAATCAGACAAAAAATATAAAAAAACAGTCTCCTAAATATGGCAATTTGGCCCCTTTGACCCATTAAAAAAAAATGAGAAATATTAAAATGATTATTAAAAATGCCAATATGGGCTTCCAGAGGGAATATAATGATTTTTTTTTCTAAACTGGGCCAGAAATAAAGTCTATTTTTTGGAAAGTAAACCCTTTTGCCTGTTATAACACAAAAAACCAATCTGATTAAAAATGCAGGCCTGCTTTCATAAGGAATCTAATAAAAAAGATTTCAAAATTGCACCAAAATATCAAAAGTTGTTTCAGGGTAGGCCCTACTTTGACCTCTATTGATTGAAACTTCTATTTTAAATATGACAAGTATTCTCAACATAGTACTTAACAAATTAAAAAAAAGAACTGTCAAAATTAAATGAGAAATAAACCTTCTAAATCAATTTTAAGTAAACATCTAATTGCCCCCTTTGGCCCCTTTTTGTAGAATGGTAGGGGCCAGTGACCCCATTTTCAATGGCAAGCTTCCTCTAGCAGCAAGTAACAATAATAAAAATTTCATGACATTTCGTTCACTACACCTTAAGTTATCATTGGAAACCAAAAAATTAAAAACAAAGAAGAATCTGACAACAACGACGATAATAACAACAACAGCATGAAAACATAATGCGACTGGAAAAATTGTGGTCATATAAAAAACAAATCGGAAATGATAAATATAAAACAATAGGCTATAAAAGCAAACCAGGGAATTTGATCTGACATACAAAAATAAAATCATTTGGTAGAAAAATTATGTTAAATTTTGGCGATATCATATATTTTCAAGTAAAATACAAACTTTACAGCATTAGACTCTTCAGTATGCTTTAAATACAGCCAGACCAGTTAAATAGAAACCCGAATATATCTGTCTAATCTAAACTAACCATGTACCTCAGTCCTTACAGACCAGTCTCTAATACGAATCTTGCGCTTTGAATAACAAAACTACCAATAAATCTTTAAAAATGTCAGTTCAGAACAGATTTATTTTAACCGGTCCCATTGTATAATATCATTCTAGCTTCTAAGGTATGATTCTGCTTCAATATACATTTTGCATGGTAAAAATTTCAACAATGGCTTTATGTTTTCATAGAGGTAGAAAGCAAGCCATGAGGCATTGATTTGGATGATTTGTATGATCTAACAGAATGTAAAGATGCCTGACTTTTGGCCATAGATCTGTGAGTGATATGGAAGTTTTCATCATCTGTCTCTATCCGTGGTGAATCAGATAGAAAACTTTCAGAGGAAAATGGCTGATCTGTGATGAAGTTATATAAGAGCTGGTTGAACTTATCAGGTGTTTCCATCATTAACATGTGGCCTGCATCTTCAACAATTTCTAAGTGAGATCCATAAATAGTCTGCAAGGTGAAAATAATATAATAAAAACTACACAATCTACAAAATATAATGACTGTCATCTGAAATACAATCCTATATATTAAAAATGAACATGAAAAATACTAGTAGAGTATTATTTTGCCAGTATTGTGCATTTTTAAGGCATTATTCAATCATTCACAGACAATATACAAATAATTTTGCTTACTAAATATATCAGTTTGAAGTGTCAGACTCATAATATTTTTACATCAGTGAATTTCACCATAGACTGCCAACTTCAAAACGAAAGATTGTTCTTTAACCAATTATATTTAAGCTGCAAGTTTTTAAGTTTCATTATAAATGTAAACTAAATGTAGGGACACAGAAACAAATAAAAACTGCAGGATAATGGAAAGCCCAATCCTATACAGTAGCTATGTAATTTCACAAAGGTTGTGGAAAAATACAATTGACAGATGTTGCAAACAATTACATAATCTTTCAATACCTTCAACATTTCTTCCTCCTCTTGTAGACTGACAAGTTTATCATGTCGACCATAAACTAACAAAGTGGGAGTACTGATCCAGCTGTGGTATAAATCATCTCCATCAGGCCAAAACTGTCCATTCATTACATAGCTTAATACATATGTAGGGACATCAAATGCCCTCTGTCTCTCTGAGGCACTTTTAAAATGTGGATGGAAAGCACCTCTAGAAAAAAAAGTCTTTTTTTTTTCAACATGTTCTAAGAATATAATGTAATTTTATGAAAAAACAAATTTTGGTCTTACAATTACATGTACATGTAGTAAACTATCAGCACCTGTACTGAATGGGATTCAAATCATTAAATTTTTAGTAAGTACATTTAGTTGTACCAGCATATCAATGGTCTCCATTCTGGAGGTCTTACAATGTAGATGATAAGTATACTTTCATAATAAAAAAAATTATAACACTAAAATATATGTATTCAAAATCAAGTACTGATAAGATACTCTTGTCTGAATTAAAAATTCTCATGAAAAAACATGTCTGCAAAATTCCATCATACAACTTATCATGACAAATCTTTAACATTTATCTATCAGCAGTACATATTTCGCCTAAAAAACATTACAAGTACAATAGGTACAAGTGTACGATCCAGGCATAATCTAGGATTCAGTGAATAGGAGAAGTGACTTCTCCCTTCCATGAGTGATAGGGAGAAGTGAGTCTGGAATGGGGAGAAATCATACTTCACCACTAGAACATTTTATCCCATTGATATGAAGTTGTATCATAAGGACATGTATTCTAATAAATAATAAACAAATAAGATAAGTTTAATACTGTAATTCCATTTTCTATACTAGCAAATGAATAAGTATATGTATAATAAGTAACTTTAAATTAATATAGGAAGTCACTTCTCCTATTCACTGAATCCAAGATTATGCCCTGGTACATGTTTTACTAAGGAATCAAAGGGGTTTCATTAATGTTTTGGAATTCAGATACCTTTTTGTAATGTAGGATGTACATGTATTTTTTATCATTTTCTTTTATTTAAACACAAATGTCCATGTGAAATTTCAAAATTCTGGGGGCACCTTTCAGTAGCTTTGAAGGGTAAAAGTACAATGTATTCCCTATTCATGAAATGTCTGGGATCACTTCATGAACAATTATCAAGTTTACTGTCAGTGTGAACATGCATATAAAATGATGTCTCCATGTTGCAAAGGAAGTCTTACATGTAGGTTTTAACTACTAACCTTTGGAAGCCAGCATTTACACAAGGTCTACAACAAGCAAGAAGGCATAAAGGTAAGGAGAAGACACCAGGCTGCGGAGCAAGAGGTGTAGGCCCTCCTCCACTCACTAACACCAACTTATAAACCCATCTTCTTCTCTCTCTGGCAATCACAGTAGCAAAGGCACAACTGAAATTATTTTTATTGGAGAATTATATACCCTATATCTCTTTTTTTGTTATGATACCTTTATAAATTTGTAGTGTATCACCTGTCATAAATTTCAGTAAAAATTGTCTAAACCACAATCTGGATAATCTTAAAGCCGATCTAAACCAGACACTTTTTAAAGTCCCTTTACATCAATTCAAATGTATTTTGAGCCTTGGTAAACTGAACCAACTAGAAATCATTGAGATGAAATACATCTCTGTGGGTACCATTATGGCAATTAAGATATGTGAATTTGATTTAGAGGATCAGCTCACAACAATAGACAAAAAAGTTACAAACTGGACAAGAGTTTGTCCACAAAAAAAAAAGGTAATTGACCTTGAGGTCAAAGTTCAAGGCCATAAGTACATGTAACTATCCATGGTATGCTACACATCATTTTTACATGATCTACCGACATGTCAAATATCAAAACCCCACATCAAAATACAAAAAAGTTAATGTCTAGGCACAAGTTGGTCACTAAGAAACAAATTTGAACTTGAGGTCAAAGTTCAAGGTCATAGGCCAATATTCATGGTACACAACATATCATCTTTAATTGATCTACCAAGATGCCAAATATCAAAAGCCCACATTGAAAGACAAAAATAGTTATAGCCTGGACACAAAACCAAACATCCCTTAAATTTGGGAAAATAAAATATTCCCTGAAATTCACTGTATTACTAATACACAACATTGACATTAGAATAAAATGTGATGATAAAAAATATATGTAAACAGTTTGTTAATTATTTATGTATGTCAAAAACTGGCCAAAGACAGCAATGGCAGAATTTCGTTAAACAGGAAGTAGATGTCCTACCGACCTGAAATCAATTTCAATAATATGGGACCAATACCTGACGCTAGATACATGTACCAAATATCAAGAGGCTGCAATTAGTAGTAGCTGAGAAAAGTGTTCCATGTACGATAATAATTTCCCCTGCCCACTTGCCCGACTTACATTCACTATACTGTAACTATACATTGTACTATAACCCCAATTTTCACTGTGAAATTCGGTCATAAATGAATCACTGTTGCTATAGAACCTGCCTGGAGTATAGAAATAGCTGTACATAAACTTAAAATTGTACTAAAAGACTTTCTTTAAAACCCTACATGTATCCAATATGTAGACCATATGCATAAAAGAAACTAATGAAACACTAGTGGCAGATCCAGAAATCATCTGAAGGGGCACAAAAAATCTTTGTTAATCATGTACAATGTACACTGTATGACCAATCAAATAATATATTGTATACATGTACATGTATGGATACATGAAGTATTGTTTGTTCCTTACAACAAACTTACCCATATGAATGTCCAATTAATATATTTCTCCTTTTGCAAAATTTATCAAATATTTCTGTTGTATCATGAAGTATTTCGTTGAATGAATAAGCAGACTTCTTGTCAGGAGCATCGCTTAATCCATGACCAATTAAATCTATGCATATTATTTCAACACCTAATTTTTTAAAAAAAGCTAATTGTGCATTCCATATGTCTGATGATCCACCTACACCATGAATAAAAAATATAACTAAATCTTTGTCAGATATAGCTTTTGAGGATGTTATGTTTGTCACTTTGGATACAGTAGCTTTTGAGGATGTTATGTTTGTCACTTTGGATACAGTAGCTGACTTTCTTGGAGAAGATATCGATTTAGGGATGTTCTTTGAAAAGTTTTCTTTTGGACTTATGTCATTTTGATTTCTCTGTTTCCGGGGCGTATATTGAGATGGTGGTAATCCATTATGCATAGCTACACTATTATTTGACCTTTCACTTAAAGGCTCTTCAGTCTCTGCTATAACACTATGTGCAGTTGAGGGTTTCTCCCGTTCAAATGCAACTTGAACAGCCGAAGAGGACATGACACTTCTCTCTCCGTGGGACAACACAGACGCCCTAGACTCAGAGTACAAATCAGTTGCTTCTTTATTGCTAAGGGGTCTTGCGGCTGAGTTTGATTCAATATCCTTTGATGCAATATTTGAGACATTAAGTTCAGTCTGTTTGGATTTAATATCTTCATGATTGGAAAGTGTGGAATTTGGTAGTTGATCAGAATGAATTAGTTTCTCAGTTCTACTGATCTGGACTCCTTTAGATATATCAGCACTGTTCTTATGAATGTGGAATCGTGGTGCTGTTACCACCCTTGGTGTTGTCGCCACATTTCTTAAATTATCAAAAAATATTTTGAGCTCTTTTTGAAGAGCCTCATCTCTCGGTGTTTCATTGATTCTTCTTATTCGGAGTTTTCTATTTGGACGGATTTCAATAATGTCCTTTAAGCCTTCACTACTTGGATGCACCTTCATAGCCCTTCGTCTGTCACAGCAACAACAGCCATCTGATTTTTCTGACATAATCTGTATTTACCCATGCTATGGTGACCTGTCAATAAAATTAAAGTAATCATAAACAAACCTGAAGTATAAGGCAAAATACACAAACAGTTTGTTTTCAAATTAAAAGTATAAATCTATAAAAGAAGTATTACATAAGCACATTTAAGGAACATATATACTTGGGTCAGCTACATCTGTTTCTACAATGTAGATATATGCTATTTATGATATCCCCAGATATTTCTCAATTTTAGGGCTACAATGCATAAATTTGTAAGTTGTATTTACCTTCTATGAGCAATTATTTGGATGAAAACAAGACTGCACAATACAATTACATACATTTGTACATGTACATCAACTTCTCTGAAATTACAGCTAAAAATTTATCTGTTTTGATCCAAAATTCATTTTTGCAAAACTTTTACAGTAGTTACCTAGAGACCAGATAACAGTGATATATTAAGCTTGGCCTTAAAGATTTATTGATCTTTGCTTGTTATTACTTTTGCACATCCGATTTGAAATATGATGTTAAATATTTTATATTTACAATCTTTTTGTTGAAGCCATGTACTTCCAATTCAATTACCGGTCTTTGATAAATCAATATCTCCATTTATAACAAACGATAATTTGTTTTCCATTAAAGATCAAATATTTTGTTTTACTTAGTCCATGAAAATATGGTACATTAGAGCAGCTTCGTATAATTTGTTGAAGAGTTTTTTTGAGCACTCTTACTGATACAAACTTCCATTTTACTTACATATGTATAGTATATATCATTTAAAGGATTAAGTGAGCATACAATGTACCTAACACCCCCACATTGAAGTAAAATCTGGTTTAAGGGTTAGAGACATTCATAAATTGATTATGCATATAAAAACAATTTAGCTTCCTAACTGTACTAAGATGGAAGTTTCACTGAAAAGATTTTCAAACACAATTCAGGAACCTAAATGTGGATAAAAGCTCTCTGAATGTGCATGATACAACCACAGCCGAATATCTAAACCAACTACAAAATGTGCCCTTACTACATACCAAGTTTGGTTTCAATTCTGTTATTTTTTAAAGGAATTCAGTTGCTACAAACTAAGTTAAAAATTTAAGGAATCAAAATTTCCTGTAAACCTGACTTCAAAGGTGCATACCTCCCACAAAATTTGAAGGAACACAATTCTCTAGTAATATGAACTACCAGTACATATATACAAGTATATTGGTTTCCTTAGTCCATAAATTTCTGTTGACTAGTTGAGAAATAGAAATAAAGTGCTTTGCAGGGCACAGCTTGATATGAACACTGAGGTTGAACCCTGAACATTAAGGAATCACTTTTCTGGTGCTCGATTATAAAAATAAACCTTGAAATTGTTAACATTAGAAAATTTTACATAGTTTGTCATTTACAAAATTTATTTTGCTGGTAAATAAGCAATGTACTAAAGAGATGGATTTTCACATTTGAAATTTTGTACAACTGAATCAAATTAATTTTTGGTTAACAAAGCAATGGCATCTACCAGGGTCTGACTAAATTGGAGTTGATGTTATGACTTGTACATGTATTTGTGGAAAGAAAGGATGGCTATGTCTGGTTGAGCACTTTCTCCTTTAAAAGAACTACTTAATGAATGTTTCACAGTTACTGTTATTTACTTACTGGTCAAAGAATACTCTTTTCTTGGGGCTACATTTTTTTTTTGTATTTGAAAATATTGATATTCAATGTAGAAATTATTGTCTAACACAGAGGCCCACAGCACACTCTCAACCATTTTCCTTATAGAACTACTACAAAGGAACATAATAAAAGAAGAACACTAACAAATGACAATTATCTATGCTTTTAAGTGGGAACAATACATATTTATTTATTATCAAGCACAAGTCATTATCAAGCAGTCTAGAAAAAAATGACAGGATATGGGAAAATAGTGACAGCAAGATCTTTTAAATATATTTACATACTTCATCCTCTTACATACATTGTATATGTATGTTACACCTGCCTCCTATTATTGCAGAAATTTGTACTAATTAACTGAAATTTCTTTAAAAAATCTAAGAAATCCATCACAATTTAAAGAAGTCAGAAGACATCGCCTTCTTGAAAATTATCATTCTCAGCTTGGGCTTCTAGAACGTAAGAGGTTGGAATTCCGTTCCATACTCAAACTTGTTAGGATGGCACCATACACGAAGTCAGAAAATAGCTTGCCTTACAAGTTACATGTATAACTCAGGTTCGGGATACCTGAAATACCGACACCCACAATTCATTCATGATCAAAACGGGTCATCGCAAGATAAAATTAAATTGAATATCGAGATAGTCAATTCAAACTATACATTCAAATAGAAATATTTGTATACATGATTGTTTACCTCATCCAAGAAACGAAAAACAAAGCCCAGCAACAGTTTCCGGTTTTAGAGTTCAAAACCAAAGTAAATAGTGCAAAGATTTTTTTGTATTATCCACCTACTAAATTGAAATACGCAGATAATTTTTTACCTTTGGTGAACAAAATATTTGTTTTGAATGAATCATGATAATATAATTTCATCATTTTAAATAAACTTTATTGTAAAGTAGTTTATCTAAAGTGAAAGTGAAAGTAGCGGATGAATATTAGATGGACAGAGGTGCTCGTCGAAATGTTCTCAGCATTTCTTCCAAAATTCTCAAGGTTTCTAAAGTTTTTATGTTGTTTTTTTTATATTAATGATATTTTTTTTAATAAGCATTAGCGAAATAGCTTTAAGAAAACAATACACACAGTTTGCATATTTGCAAGATCTGCCCTTGTTTCATCCATATACTCATTTCTTTGCATTGTCATTGTTGGAATCAGAATTTAATTGGTGAAAATAATGTAACCAGTTAATTGACAAGAAATTTCAAGCTCCTTGAAGCGGCAGACATACATTTCCTCTCTTCCTATCCGCTGCAAACAAGCCTTATCAGGTGTTGTCCAAATCATGTGTGGATCGTTATGGTGTATCCATCAGCACCATGAAAACTGATTTATTCAACGGGTCATAGTTTTCCTTCCCTCGTTTGTCTACCCCGGACTTGACTTTTTATGAGCAACTCGGTGGGTGTTTCCAGAAAAGCAGAGGACGCTTACCCTACCGGTGCACCTGGTCCATGCTCCCAGTTTTTATTGGAGTCGTGAGTTGCTCATTTACTTTTGTTACTTTGTATGTATGATTTTAGTTACTTTATGTTCTTTGTTGTGTATGTCTGTTTTCCATGTCTGGTCTTTGTCCCTGGATTACATTCTTTTGATTACCGCTATAACCTTGGTTCCCTTGATTACTCTTACAATTGGATAACATTGCGTAAAATCATTAACTTTTTTCCCGATTTTGCAAGATTCTGGCATTCTTTGAGAGGGCTGACTGCAGCATTTAGTAGTGTGAATTACGAAGGTCTGACACTATTCGGAGCTTGTAGAAGTGCATGTATAGGGGTTTACCCAGGTTCAGACACAACATATCTCTGGTGCAATCTGTTCTGTTTTCTGGTATGAACACTGTTATATTTTGTTGCACTCCTACTTCTCAGTGTAGGATGATTTGTGTTAAAATGATCCATGCACTCACACCCAATATGACCTATTTACAGAGATCTCGGTATATACCTATATATTCCCGAATTTTGATTTTTCTGCAAGGAAAAATAGGGGCGTGCATGTATCGATCAAATTTTATCAAGGTCAAAAGGTGTTTACTAACATATTCAAATCACCTCAAAATTCCATGTATGGTGCATTTTTCTTTTTATAAGTTTGCCACTTTGATTTACTGTACACTCTAAAAATCTGTGTACACATTCTAAATTAAATTCCTATTTTAATATTGATTTTCAAATTACAATAAACCTCATATTACAATTACATTTTCAAATTACAATAAATCCTCAATCAACATTCTCTTATATGCTGATGACATTGTTTTAGTGCAGAAGGTCAGTCTGGTTTACTACATTGTTTAGATAAAATGTGCTCTTATTGTAAATCATGGAGACTTGAGGTCAATGCATACAAATCTAAAGTTATTATCTTCAATTCTAATGATAAAACACATGAAAATTCATTTATTTATAACAATTTGCCTCTTGAAACTGTAACACATTATACATATTTGGGTTTAACCATTAAATATAATGGAAATTTCAATTTAGCAATAAATATTTTGATTGACAAAGCTAGAAAAGCCGATTTCAAAATAAAGATAGTTATGGGATTAAACAACCCATGTAGACTTTTAGAGAAACTTTTTGACTCTTTGTTTTCTCCAATTATGCTTTACTGCAGTGAAATTTTGGGAAATGAATTACTTCTAAAGAATACAACAAATCACCTTGAAAAATTCCATACTAAATTTATTAAAGAACTACTTGCAACTATGCTTGTTGTGTAGAGCTATGTAGATTGCCCCTGAAATGTAAAATTGATTTTTCAATCATTGGATTTCTAAATCATATTTATTCCAATAATACTACTCTTTTATACCAAATTTTTTATATTACAAAGGATTCAAACACTTGGACAACTAATACCAAAAGGTTACTAGATACCTTGGGATTTGGCTATTTAATGAATAACCCAAGTGCACTAAAAATAAAGTTACCAATGATTAAACAAAGAATATCGGATCAATATTTACAAGAACAAAATTCATATATCAGTAATTCTTCAAAATTATCTTTTTATAGAAAACTTTATAGGTCTGGAATTAGACCAAATTATATAGATGATTTGTCTAAACTGGCTGAGAGATCCATGATATCCAAAATAAGAATTAACTCTCATCAGCTTATGATTGAGAGAGGAAGACATCTCAATATTCCAAAAGACAATAGAATATGCCCTGTATGCCATATTAACATTGAAGATGAAGAACATTTCTTATTGGAGTGTGATTTATACAACACACTAAGAGATGAACTAAAGCTGAAAATTTGTTCTTTATATAAAAACTTTGATATGATTAATATTATAAAAAATACTAAGTATATTGTTTAACAGAAAAAAAATCAAAAATTACTGAGGTTTTCTTCCAATTTCATGTCAGATTGCATGGAAAAAAGAAAGTCTTATCAATTGATATATAAATTGTATTTTCATAACCCTTTATAACTTCAATTCAGTAAGCTACATTTTTAACTACTATATAATATATATGAAACATGTTCAATTTATGTAATTTTAAGATTGGCCAAAACCACTTATTGTAACTGTGTTAGAGCTAAATAAAGTTATTTATTTATTAAATAAAATAAACAGAAGTGATTTACCGTTGAAAGTAGTTTCAGTCAAATGGAGTTGATGATAAAAACTCTGTTAAGAACCTGCACTTGATTGCTTGACGAGATGTGTTATTAATGGTCCCATATCATTCTGGAGAGATGAATGGGAAGAAATAGTGGACATTTTAAAAAGAATTACTGGTAGAGATATTTACCTGTAATTTGTTTTTGAATAGACTACTTGTAGAGTACTGTACTAAATTGTATGTTATTTGAACTTTAGCTGTACAATTTTTAATTTACTTTCATGATTTTGGTAATGAAACTATGTTGATTCAAATAATGGAATAATGACATTATACTCCACGTATTAAATAATTGTGTCTAAATTGTTGGCTAAATAATAAATCAAGTAAACAAGTTTTAACTCTGTTATTGAATTTTCCTCAACTCCTGAAATGATTTTTAGATAACTGTTTACATGTATTATACATTCGGTATTGTACATCAGAAACTATCTTCAGGCCTTCTCAAAAATACCTTTGTTATCATGTCACTCAGCCACACTGAAGATGCTGTAATAAAAGAAACTAACTACATGTATGTTAATGTATGTGCATAAATTCCCAGTTCTGAAGGAAAAATCCCAAATGGACTGATGGGGGATCCATTTGGAAAAGTTCATAATCATCCCTGGAATAATGTTTTGCTTTGTAGGAGACATTCCTTTATAAAACCAGATGATAATTTTAAAGTGTTAGTCACTGTAAGAATAGCCAGTAGGTGAAACGTATGAAAAAAAACCATCTGTTTGTTGGTGTAATTTGACTATTTGCACCATTAGAATCAAGGAAAACAGACAAGATTTTCCATATCATGCTGGACCATTGAGTAATTGAGTCTCATTGAAATGCACTGAAAATTAATATTTTAAGGTCAGATAACTCAGTCAAAAACCTTATTTTTATGAGATTCTATTGAATAATTTCTGAGCAAAGCCAGTGATGCAGAGATTAAATAGTGATATTTTCAAATACAGAGAGTATCCTTGAGTGATATTACATTGTCAGATCGGTGGGTTTTTGACATGCATAGGAGTTTGACAATGTGATAATTACTTAGGATCTTGGACAAATCAAAATTTTTAAGAACATTTTGTAATTCATTGCCACTACTTTAGTTTGCATACATATACCCCCAGACTGTAGGAGTGATAAACGCTTCTACATTGCCAATTCACTCAAATTTATGCTGTGTTATAGATCTGATATTGTTTATAGTTTTCTGTGTTAATATTTCAGATTGGTGACTCAATCTTGTCAGTCAGTATCATCAAAGGAACAGTCATTCAAAGGACTTATATCTTCTTCTAGTTTAAAAAACAACTGGAATGTAGCTCAATCATCAAATTTGGATATACAACATGGGGCAACTAGTAAAATTCTACAAAATCACTTGTGTGTTAACCACCAAAGTGTTCGATTTAGAAAATACAAAGGAGGAGAGACATATAGACCAAGTGCTTGGAGGAGAGCACACAAACATGGATTTGAAAGAGTTGTTTCAACTCCAGGACTAAAAGAAGCCCTATGGAGGAAAATTTTAAAAGGCAGAAGAGAATTGTTTATTGTACCTAGGTTTATGAACTACCCTTTAAAGAGTAAAAAAGCACAAAAGGAACTACCTATTCTAAAGAAAGGACTTCCAAAGTTTTATCCTTATCAAAGACAAGTTAAAGTCTGGAAGAAAGTGTGATGTTCATATTATGTAGATTTGCTTTTGATGCTAGCATTTTTAAGTATCATAATTAAAGATATTTAATGTAATGATATCGTTTAACTATTCAGTGAATGCCATTATCTGGGCGTGCCACCACTCACATGGCTAAAGAGAATTTTTGCTCAAGTTGAGGGCTCAGTCTCCAGTTCTCAGCTGTTGAAACACTAGAATAAACATCCTTTTTTTAACCAAACTTGTTGCAAACTTGATGATTTTTTGCTAAAAAAACAAATTCCAATATAATTTATTAGCCAAGCTAAACTTAATTTCCATTATGCATGTCTATTATATACATTTATATCAAGATGACAACCTTTTTCATTTTAAAATCCAAAACAAAGGCAAGAATAGCAATATTAAAGCCCAAAGGTACTAACAAATAGAAACAAGAGGCTCTCAAAGAGTCTGAATCGCTCACCTGGCAAATCATGCCCTGTTAACTAAGTAAGTAAATGTATCAAGCTTTGTTACCATGTTAGACAAAAAATAACTGAAAAAGAGCATCTACTGATGAATGCTGTAAGTTCAACTGAGTACCTAAGGCTGAGGCATTGTAAAATGTTGGAAATGCTTTCAAAGTGTTTTTAGTACCTCTGGAAAAAAAATGGGCAGGAGCCTTCAATGCCATGTTAGCCCACTATACTTTTGCTGAAAAAGAACATAAGAAAGTAAAATAATGGCTATACGACATTTTCATCATCACTTCAACTCAGAAGACCATGTTTACTATATAAACCAAATATCATTGAAATTAAAGCAAGAGAACAAATTAGCCGGACAATGGCAGCCATTTTGAAAATGGTTGCCCGGAACAAATTTTTGTTATCACCATTCAAATAAGAAAACCATGTTTTCCAAATAAACCAAATATCATTGGAATCCAAACAGTTGGTAAAAATGGCCACCAATTAGCAGCCATTTTGAAAATGGTCGCCTAACATAACATTTCATTACTGCCTGTCAACTAAGAAAATCATGATTATCTAATGAGAAGCTTTCATCTTTCATTCTTCAATAGTTGAAGAAAAAGTAGCAAAAAAAGAAAGCATTTTGACTCTTTTGTTCTATTTTTAGTTAAGAAGGCCATGTTTAATAAAGTTAAACAATCAGTTTGTGCAGGATACCTTAAGGAACAATAATGCCAACTTTAATTAAATTTTGTTCCATGGTTTCAGAGAAAAAGATTTTCAGAGTTTTACATGTGAAAAACAACAAGACAAATCTGTTTCAGGGGCCATTGGGTGACAAATCATTTTGAAAATTTAGACATTGGTCCGTCTTCTAATGGTGAACAGTATTACCCTGTCAGAATTTTGCTTAATTCAACTGTTATTGAGTTAATTGCAAAAAAAACTATTTTGACCCCCTATGTTCTATTTTTAGTCATAGCAGCCATGTTTTTTAACACTTCAAAAAATTTAGACGATAAGTTTCTGCAGGATACCCTTAAGAAAAACCATATCAAGTTTCATTCCAATTGGTTGAGCTGTTTCATAGGAAAAGATATTTGAAAACGATGACACACACGAAATGATGACACTAGCTCACATCACCTTCAGGGCAGGTGAGTTAAAAAGGAATGCACTGTCATAATCAGGTTACATACATGTAAGTAAATCCCCAAGGTTGATTTATAAAAATTGTTGTAAGTAATGATGTCACAATACTACATGTATTTCACCAATTTTACATTATGAGACTGTGAAATTGACGGCTGAATCTCAAAGGTCCTTGTTAATTTACCTTCAAGACTTTTTGCATCAAACCTCCTGCAATGCAAATCAAGATTGCAGAAGATTTATGCCAAAAAGGGGTTGAGGATTTTTAGGTGCAAAACCATATATGTATAAAGTTCGAAATTTACATAGTTTTATTAGCAATTTTCATAGTTCTTCTGTACAAAATATCTTAGGTTTTCTGCCCAGCATTTGTTTCATACGTTATTTCTTTAATTGATAAATGCATGTAAATGATTCTTGAATCCGTGAACTTGTGTATTTTCCCTAAACAACAAAAATTGGTACTTTCACAGTAGCTAGAATAAAAGACATAATGTTAACAAACAAGAGGCTCCCAGGAGCCTGAATCTCTAACCTGGTTGAATTTTGCATTTCAAGGGCAATCAATTTAACAAGAAGTTGTCAAACAATTTTGACTCAAAAAGACTTTGGTAGGACTTATAATTTCACTTATTGAAAGATTCTTACTATCTTTCATAGTTTTCAAGATATTGGCTAAAAACTACAAAAAAAATCATTTTTCATCTTTCAAGGGCAATAACTCTTACAAGGAGTCATCTGATAACTTTTATCCCTGGAGACTTTTGTAAGCTTTATAATAAGGATCATTTCAGCAAAAAAAAAAAGAATTTGGCTAAACCTAACTGTTTTGTAGATATATGCCAAAAACTACTGTCTGACCCCTTTGTTCTATTTTTAGTACCAGTGGCCATGTTTTTCAACGATTCAAATATCCCCACATCAGTTCTATACAGGATTCATACCAAGTTTGGTTCCAATTGGTCTAGTAGTGTCAAGGGGAGAAGATTTTATAAAAAAATAACATTAAAAATAGCAAAAAAAGTCGAAAAAGGGCAATAACTCCAACATGGCTTAATAGATTAAAACTAAAATATGACCTCAGGTAGACCTTATCATGCTGAACACTTTTATCCCATGTCAGAATTTGGCTAAACCTAACAGTTTTGGATATATATGCAAAAAACTACTGTCTGACCCCTATGTTCTATATTTAGTAATGGTGGCCATGTTTTTCAATGGATCAAAAATCCCAAAATCAGTTCTATGTAGGATACCCTAAGGAACATTCATGCCAAATTTGGTTCCAATTGGTCAAGTAGTGTCAGAGGAGAAGAGGTTTCGAAAAATTGTTAACGACAGACACCAAGTGATGGCATTAGCTCACATGGCCTTTGGCCAGGTGAGCTAAAAGCAACATTTTATAAGATACACATCTCTTATGGTGAAAGTACAATTTAAATTTTAATGGTAAGATATAATTTATTGGTCAAGAAATAACAAAAATAAAGCTACAATGCATTTTAATTCTACATGTAACTGGCTCTTGTAAACAAATACATCAAATGATATTAATTTGTATGACAAGATTATAAAAATTAGTTTACAGTAGTCACTACCCAGCCTTACTTATGGCAATTTATTAGTTGTATATATTATCTTCAAGGAAAAGAGCAAGCCTTTCCAAGAATTTTCATTACCAGATGAAGTTAACAGAACAATTGACAAGATTTAAATTTTCTACTTTTAGACAGAGATTAAAATACCTATGGAATAATACAAAATAAGAATCCTCTTGTCAGTTGTCCATTTAATATCAAAGGAAGTTCATTAGGTGATGGTCATTTTATCAAGGAAAGACCAATATTATCCGCTAAAGTTAACCATTTCACTTGCTGTAATAGTAATCAACATCTTAATCCTCACAATCCTTCATACCCTGTTTAAACTGGTTAAAGGAGAAGCATTAGTGAGAGCATTGATAATTATATCAATGTTAAAAAGGGAAAACAGCAGTTCTCAATCTAATTGACCTTGTTACTCTGTGTGCTGAGCTAAAATGTGCATTGCTGAGCAATCTGGTAAAGGTGATGCACATTTCAGTTGTTTTCCAATAATTGATGCTTAACAAAGCAATAAGATACAAGAAATCAGTACACATTTGTAGTTTTGAAAATGATTATCTTTGGCATATTGAAAACTGCTGAGGTGATTTCAACAAGTTAAAAGTTTTGGACCAAAATGATTTATTTTTTTTATATCAAACTTATCATTCTATATTCAAATAAAAAACTCCAAAAATGTAAGTTTGGAATCCTGCCACATTTTTGCAAAAACTAAAGTAAAAAAAAAACATCACAAATTTCTTTGTTTAACTAAGTTTTTATTATTAACGAATTACAATACTGTTATATGTTGAAGTTCATTTATTTATTTCTAAAATATATTTTTTTCACTGAATTATCACATTTTTCTGCTTTCACTTACAAAAATCTACACATAAAAGATACCCAACATGGAAACCAGTTGAATATAATATGTTACATTTGTATACCACAAAAGCTAAGATTAAGTATAATTTTTTTACATTAATAATAAGAAAGCATATTAGAGAGCATAAAATGAATAAAGAATAAGAATTAATTATATGATACCTCAACCAACAGCTTGTTCAGTACCTTAAAAAAAGAAACCAATATACAGATGAAATGATAGCTTAATTCATTTAGCAAATACATTATATATATGAATTAAGCGTCTCAGAATGTGACGACTCTATTTGCTACACTACTCCATCGGATCAATGCAAATTTGATAGTTCTAACATCGTTGGGAATTTTTTTTAGACCTTTCTATATGTTTACATATCTTCCCTGTATCAATTTGATCCGATGGAGCAGTGTAGCAAATAAAGTAGTAAGGAGAAAAAAAATTTGTTATTTGGTCTTGTTTACAAATGAATAAAAAAATAAGTAATTTCAACAATACAACATAATATAAATATATTCACTTAACTAATTCATTATTTTTCTCACACACTTTCACATCATTTAAATACTGTAAACATATTAATTTTGTGATGTACTAGTAGAATAGTACCTGTGATATACTAATAACTTTTCCAAACCAGGAATATATATTTCTTGACATACTCCATGAAAATTACTATGTTTACAGTGTGCAAGTCATTCAAGAAATTTTGAAGCAGTCTATTGCACCAATCCATTATGCTTATTTAGCCCATGGCAGTGGGGGTCCAAACTGAACAAACACACAAATAGAAGGAATGTGGTTAGAAAGAAAAGTCAAAGGATTAAATAATAACTTACAAAAGCATTTAAAATACAATGTACATAATCACACATCACAATCTGTTTTAATATACTACTCAGTACTGTTTAAATTGCTTATACGTCGAATAAAAAAAAAAAAAAAGTTAGTAATTTTTAAAAGAAAATTTTTAAGCATCCTTGGGTTTTCCCTTCAAATAATGCTATCATAATCATGAAAGTTGAAATCTGATAACTGATTAAAATAAAAACACCTGAACAAATAGTAAGATGGTAGAATAGTCTTGTTGAATGTCTACATGCAGTAACTGAAAGGAAAACAAGCAAATTTTAGTACATGTATTATGATTATTACAAGTTGTTTGAATTTACTAGTTGAACAATGTCAATTGTAGGACAAATGAGAAGTGTCAACTTAATGGAATTTCCGGGCAGGACCAATGAGAAGTGTCAGGTTAATGGAGTTCCGGGCAGGACCAATGAGAAGAGTCAGGTTAATGGGGTTCTGTGCAGGACTAATGAGAATTGTCAGGTTAATGGGGTTCCTGGTAGGACCAAGGAGAAGTGTCAGGTTAATGGGGTTCTGGACAGGACCAGTGAGAAGTGTCAGGTTAATGGGGTTTCAGGCAGGACCAAGGAGAAGTGCCAGGTTAATGGGGTTCCTGGCAGGACCAAGGAGAAGTGTCAGGTTAACAAGCTTCAGGAATATATTGATGACAGTATCAACTGTAGTAAACTATAAAATGCTCACATACATTTGTATAAAAAGAATCATTAGTTCCTAAGAAAACTTTACTTGTGGATGACCTATGAACTCAAATAGTTTTACCTGGCAAAAAATGTGACATGTTAAAGTCCCTTGCAAAGTACTGAGTCTTGAATATTTTGCTATACCATACCAGAAGCAAATGTGCTGCATCAGGATTTGAACCACTTATCCCATATCTAAGGGCTTTAAAAAATTATTGATTCTCATAATTATTTTAAAAATACCACAATTTTTCTGGTCACAAGTCACCATTACAATTGGTACATATTGATAATTAAAAAGCCATGAAACTAAACTTTTTAAATGAAGTGTTATTGAAAACAAAACGATAGGCAGATATAAAATTTATATATACACTTATGGAGGTTAGCTTTACAACCAAAATAATAAAATGCTCTGCTTGTGCAGCTTGATAAAACCCCAAATTCACATCCCGATAATATGGACAGTATATCCATGTTTAACACACCTCTAAATTTTAATTTTGATTTAATATTTGACACAGCATAAATTGAATCATACTATACTTTATTTTTTTATCCCTTATTCTTCTATTTTTATTAACACATCCTCCAGAATCTTTAAGAACCTTTCATTTGCCTGAAAGTACTTAGGGCTATTCCCCATAAATAAGAGTCCGGGGGTCAGAGCGCCCATGATATCTTGGGGTACCACCAACACATTAAAATTAAGATACAGTATAAGTGTTAAATAGAAAATTCTGTGATTTTACCCCCCAATCAACACATTAATAAATCACTGGTGTTCTGCCCCTTGAAACACCTTTTTTATGGAATAAGCTTTAGTATATAGCACACAGAACCATTCGCCATTACTCACTTTTTTCTAATCTGAATATTGACATTAATGCAGGTCCCAAATAACCCTTTTGTAATAAGATGAATAAAAAAAAAACTTTGTATCAATGAATAGAGAATAAAGAGTCTACATGAAACGTGCATAATAACAACCCTATCAAACTAAGTAAAAAATCAGCCAAGCCTATAGACTAAAAATAGGAATTTCATCTATCAATGATCAACAAATAGAGAAGAGTTTACAGGGAATGTGTCTAATAACAACCTTTTCAAACTAAGAAAAAAAAATACAGCCAAGTCTATAGACTAGTAATATGTATTTTATCATGAATTTAACAAGTGCAAACTTTTTGGGACATTTTTTGGCTCTGACAAAATTACTTAAGGGTTTGGAACCATAATACCCTAAATCAATTATAACATGACTTTAGAAAATTAAATTAAGATTCATCAACTATTACTAAAATTATTTGACAACACAACCACTCCATTATATGACTGAAAAAAAAGGACAAGACATGCATGAATAATATAAAATTACATTAAAAAAATCAAAAAAATATACACAATTGTTTAGACCACAAAGTAATATAAATACCTAAATAGCACAATAATCATTATGTTTTGTGGCAACTCCATTATGAATTTTTTAAAATGTGTATTGTCATTAAAAGGGTCTAATGTATCAGTAGTTTTATCAAAAATATCAGAAACGATACTCATGATTTTGTACATAGCATAAAATCAACAAGTTCTAGTAACTCACAACAAATTCAGGTTAAACCTTAATATCAATGGGCATATACATTTTTAATTTGACGTAGATTTTACAAAGACAGAAATTGATTAACATTATATTTAGAACATGCTTAAGTACTTAATTGTTAGTCAACTATAACATCACCTACCTATAATAGGCATTAGCAAATACAATAGCAGTAATTTCAAAGACATCAATCTTTACAAAGTACATGTAGCTTTGTTAACATTATATTTCACTACAGTACATGCATGTATTACCTTAAGGAGGTAGACCTTGGGTAAGGGACACAACTCTTAAAATCATTGGAACGTTTGTATTCAGCATTGTACATCAATCTCATGTAAGCATCAAAATAACTTGGATTGATTTCATTCTGTTTCAAATGAAAGCTTGATAGGCATTGGTGAAATTGAATATGATACAAACATATCACTGATTTCAAGAGTTGTTTCCCTTACCCTAGGTCTACCTCCATAAATACATACTTTTAAGTTTTCAGTTAATTTTCAATTAGCTTTTATACAATACAAATGTAATATATATTCTTTAATGATAAGAGTACACCAAAACAGGTCTTTGATCCCTTAGCTATTATATGAAATTAAATAAAAAGCAAAACCTAAAAACCATCAATCACATAGGGTTAAGCTTTAATAAGGTTCACTTTAGATGTATAGAAATACGAAAAGTAGACATCATCAACAAATATTAATAAGTTCTGGAATGTAAATTCAGTCTTCAGATTCCTTCACAAATTCTTTAGCACTGTGTTTTTTGTTGTCAAAAGGTTGAAGATGAATCTGAAAAGAATAAACAATGTTTTATATACATCCTAAGATTTATAAGTAACTAGATAAGGTATCTGTATCAAAGTACAAATTTCCTACTTCAGGATAGGATGTGACTCATATACTTGTACATATACCTGTATGTGTAAATTTCAACTTTCAAAGTGGTATTCATTAATCCTTTTCCTTTCCAATTTATAGGTCAGACATTTATTCTTCTCACAAAAAAAACTTGCACCTTTTCTGAAGAAAGGGATATCAGTATGGGGGCTTACCTTAAGGAATATATCAACTTCATCACTTCTACTGAGGTATGGAAAGTTACCACCTGACTTGAGATGAGCTCTCTTGGCATCAGGATAGCATTTGTACAACTCTTCTCTCACAGAATGAGACAATGCACAGTCATCGAACACCTGTAATTATGAAAAAAAAAAATATATCCCTTTTATACCCAGTAAGTTTGATTTATCTATGATGACCATGGTCATGGCTAGTAAATATGGTTAGAATTCAGGATTTTTTTTCTATTTCTGTCTGTTACAAACCAGTTATGTGGAAGGAGTTATTAAGAAATAAATCCCCCAAAAATCACTCAGGATGCGACATAAACAGCCAGTCCTCAGCAAAACAATGATAAAATGGTGTTTTTGTGATTTATTTCAATTCTTATTAGACCAGTTTTTTTGATATTTTTGAAAACAGGCAGCATGTGTGTTGCAATATATGCAACTGATTTGGATCAAAATTCTGTTATGATGTCAATTAAGTTGGGTAAAACTTATCTGTGATGTTGGAGAAAGGGCATCATAGGTCTGTGACATAGTGTCATATGTTTACCATTGTTTAACCACGGCTTTGGTCTAAAAACATTGAAGCACATCATATGAAAATAAAAATAATAATACTGACACATGCCTACACTTACAATCAATACAAGACACAATTTATCAGTCCAAGTTTCCACTGTAAATGTATATTAAAGTTCAGCTAAAATTTTATTGAGTACTTTATTTACCCTAATTTTCCCTACAAAAAAAAACAAGAGCCACAGGACACTTACATCCATAATTGTGATAGGTAGCTGTGATATTTTCTGAGGTTCTACATAACAGTTCATACAATTTAATGTTAATCTTGAGGCTAACTCATTCTGTGTAAGACTGTCAAGCTGCAATAGAAATATAATTTCTAAGGGTATGAGGTAGAACCAGTAACACATCAATATCAAGATACCTTACGAAAATAATTGTCAACTTAAATTGTGGAAAAATGTACTACTTCATCTTTTGCAGTGCATTGCTCTGGCTAGCATAACAGACAATTGATATTGGACATCAACTAAAATCACTATAAAGCATGTATGATATATTTATACAAAGCCACATACCAAGTTTGATATCAATCCATCCACTGACTGTAGAGATAACTACAACCAAATTTTGACAGATGGATAAGGGATTCAAAAATACCACCCAATTGTTGAGATGGTTGAATATACCTTTGGGCTATTCCAGTAAAATTTCTCTGAAAGGGGATGGAACCCCACAATTCAAAAGGAGTACCACCAGAGAATCAATTTCATTTTTGCAATGCATTAAAATGAGTAAAATATCAAAAATTAAAGTTTTTTTTTATCTGCAAAAACATATGTCTCCCCTGTCCCACAAACTGGATCCACTTGCAATATCCACCATATCCACAGAACAGCTTCATAAATTTCTGTTGAGAGGCTGCAGAGAATTTGTGCTGACCAGTTCAGTAGTTTTAGAAAATGTAATTATATGGATTTTTAACAAATTTCTAAGTTCAAAGGATCATAAATCGTACAAAAATTATGGGGTCAAAATTTCCAGGTAATATGCACTACATATTCTACATATTCTTGTTACAGATGGACAAGCCAAAAACAATATGTCTCCTCACCAAAGTTGGGGAGACATCATACCCCAAATCAAGGTTTAAATATCAAAGTGGCCTCCCACCCACTCCAGGAAAATTTTACTGGAATAGGTCTTACCTTTTCCACCAGAAAATCAATAGAATCACAGATACTTGGATCTACTGGTCCCTTGTCAAAATTCCCCATTACCATTTTCTTAAGTACAAGTGCTGGCATCATCCAAAAGCTACAAAAATCATAAATGACATGTTTTATTATATATATAAGAGAATCAATAGAGTTAAGATAAGAAAGATCAATCATTTGATTAAAATGAGTTCCATGCTACCGTACTGTAATGGATTGTAGATCATGGAGAAATCTCACAAAACCAAAATAACATTTTTTCTAGTATATTTACACATCTTACAAACATGCTTATTACTTTGGCTGACCAGTCTTTTTGATTAACAGAAACCAAATGACTGGATTAAATATAAAGGAAAAACCAAATGCTGATGACTAATGAATACTGAATTCTATTTACAATGACTTATTTTGAACACAAGTATAATCCTGATCACACTTACGTCGGAGCTGAATTTGTTTGGTTAAATATGGTCGTGTCATAGAAAGTATTGCACAACACTAAAGATGCTACTCTAGGTGACCTGTGGGTATATTCAGCAAACTTCTGAGCAAGGAAACCTCCTAATGATGCACCAAATAAATGAACCTGAAATAAAGTGACAATCTTATAAATTTACATATACAATAAGATAATCAGTTCTCCTGCTCATTTACAAGTGTTATTTTGGTTATTTTATGTCCTTTGTTGTGTGTGTAACTATCTTTGTTTGTCTCATTATTTCTGAAATAATTACCATTTGAATCCTGGTCCCTTGATTTCCTTTTCACACTCAATAACAAACATTACCTTTCAAACGCATTTGCATTAAAGATCAAAGAGAAAGAAACCTTTGATATTTTACAAGTTTGCGATATTTTTTATGAATTTTCTCCATTTATATCACCGGCGCATATAACAGAAGAACCTATTTTCGTTTAAGTAAGCATAGGAACAAAAATCTTAAAAGAGCGCACTATAATTTTATTATATTTCCTATGTTACTTTTATATACATAACAGGAAAAGTATGTTTTTCTTTCATTTTAGAAGTATTACAGTTGAAAGACAAAAACTATTTTCCAATACCTACTTTGTCCAGCTGTAAATGATCTATGAGCTTCCTGAATCCTTCACAAAACTCTACCATCTTCCAATAAGTTGGATATTCTACCTGTAGAAAAATGATAGTATATATCAGTATTTTTTAAAACTTAATAAATCATCATTGATTCATTAAAACTACCGGAGCAATCATGTACAATGTAGTTTACATTTTAATTGTAACAGATGCCATCTAAAAAATATCTTAAGTTTCTATGAACTAGGTATAGCAGAGTCTAGAAACAAACAAATCACTAAACTGAATACTAGAATACTGACAAAGTCAAAAAGAGCTCTGCCACAATTAAGTCTATGTGATGGTAAATTGGTAATTACATATAGCTTACTTTGACCCTTTGTGTACCAGTATGTGTTTAAAAAACTAAAAATGAAAATTATTCCTTTTTTACCATAACTTGCAATGCACATCATCATATGGTAAATGATAATTGTACAAAATTTCAGCTCATCTTTAAGAAAATTGTTGAAGGATGGAATGAAAACTATAGTACTATAACACACATATCAGGGTAACTATTAATCAATTAACTATTTCTCCCAAAGATTAAAGATTCAAATAGATTTAAGTGTAAATAATTACAATTTTTACTATAGTACTAAAACATATACCATTACATTATTTAATACTCTTTTTTACTGGGCTACTGCGTAACTAAAATTAATTTTATATCTGTTTACTTGTAATTATTTGGTACATTTATAATGCTCATGATAATCAAGGTTTATACAGCTGTTTTGGTTTCCATCTTGAAAAACAAAACAATTCTTCAGACAAATGGAAAATGCCACTTCACACATTTAAACTACTAACATCAAGATTTCAGCAAATATTTTATTTTATTTTTCATACCAGTATTTGACCATTTAAGAGTATCTTACTGATAAAACCCGGTACCCAGCTCCAGTAAGTGCTAAAATCTGTCGGAAGAACACATCAGCTGTACCACTGGCTGGAGGGAAACAGACTAGAGGACATTTCACAGAGCGTGGGCCAGCATCATAAACCTTCCATTCCTTAGTTGGATCATCATCAACTACAAACTGAATAAAAAAAGCAAATGTCAATATTTTATGATAAAATTAAAAAAGAAATTCAAATAGAAGAAATAAATATGATCTAAATTATAGGGTATTGTAAAATCACTAAGAGGCCTTCAATAATGTACAATAATTTCAGACCTCAAGGCCTTTTACAATGTTTTAAAAGTTAGTGTAGGATTTTTATTTTCTTATAAATTCTGCTGACTCTACATTAACTAGACTTCAAGACCAGCTATTTGATGTAATTATAATGATAAAGTGAACAAATAGTAACAAATATTTTAAGTACATCATTTAGAATTACATGTATAATTTTGGGGAAGTAGAAAGATATGATAACTATAGATTACATATAACTTCACATGTTTAACAATTTTACTTACATGTTGTAACAAACTTATACAATACAGGTATTCAGACAAAGCCTTCTCACACAAATTTCATACTTAGTTGAATTGAATTAAAATTGTTTTAAAAACAAATGCTATGAGAAACTTTGTTGATATGAACAATTGTTTACTTTGTACATTGGGTTAACATGTAAAAGTTAAGTTATATTGACATCCTTAAATTTTGAACATCTTATCTTATGGTAAATAATACATTATTTGTATATCATTCAAGTTACCTTTCTCTGTGAAACTGAGGATCTAAAACTTTGGTATTCATCAGACTGTGATAGTTCACTTGCCATAGTTTATTTTACAGCATGCATCATATAGAATACAGACCACTTTACCATAAAAACTTTGAACCCTGAAATATTACAATAATATGTGAACATTGTGCAATCAAAATGTTGACTGTTTTCTAGCTAGTAAAACTTCCAAGTGGTAGTAAGGTCTTACATCATCAGCATTGATTAATGTACATTGTATATCTTTTTTATACTGGTATACCAATGTTGTTACAAAGGTATGCAGAAAAAATAATTAATATTTTTTTAGTCATTATGCAAACGAAACCTGTTTGCCTCCTGAATCATTAGGTCTACTTTCCTGTTTGTCTCAGGACTCCTTTCACATAGTCTAGTGTTATAATTGTTTATGTTGCATCAAAATACATGCACAATGTATGTTGTAGCTGAACAATAAAATTATAGATCTTTTGTTTCAGAAATTATATTTAGTCTGTTTTAAAAAAATTCATCAGGTTCATAAGTTTTAATTGTGGATAATGAACAACTATAATTTGTAAAACCAATATTCAAATAAACAATAAAAAAACATCTTTGTTTATCAAGGAAGCACACATTTGATTTTTAGGGGGTACAAATGTAGGATAAAATTTTCTATCCAGCCATTCTACTTTGAGAAAAAATAGGTCCTGCCAATTTTTTTTCCTTGGATGCAAAGGGCTGAAATTATTTTCTATTACATGTACATATATAAACAAAAAAATTTTAGGACGATGATAGATCCTGCCTTTTTATTTTTCCTTAAGGGCTTTCCTTTCTTTTTATTTCAAATTTGATAACAAGCGCCGAATAAAAATCAAATGGTACTGGTAAGAGAGTAGATCTCGTCATTTTAAAGACAGAGGCCAATTTCCCCATTCTGCTGACCAATGAGTTAAATATAGAAGGATTCGCATCTCGTAAATTATTGCAATATCTCGCATGGCGAGATTTCAGAATACTAGCCACAGCTACTTGCCACCTATACAGTCAAAATTAGGTCATATAAAACATTGATATTACAAAAGCAGAGGAAGCTACAGCTATAAATATACACCCTTAGACCATTTTAATCAATTCAAAACAAATTTTATGATGATCGTTTGGGTTTTGAAGAAGGAGAACTTTAATTTAGAAGGAAATGCCTTTCTCGAGGGCATGACTCAGGCCACCATTTTTTATACATCAACAGTTGGTCAAATAAAAACTTTGATATCACATAAGAATGGGAGACTACAGCTACAAGATTTCTTATTTACACCCTCAGACCATTTCTGATCAATTTAAAATAAATTATATGATGATAGATCAGGTTTTGAAGAAGGAGTTTAAATTTTCAATGAGAAGGGTTGGGGCTATGCAGTCAGGAGTCAAAACAAAGGCTTGTATAAACGTTTATATAACAAATGCAGGGAAAGCTACAACTATAAAACTTCTTGTATACACCCTCATACTATTTCTTATCACTTTTTGACAAATTTTATGACGATTGATCGTGTTTGGAAAAAGAAATTTGAATTTTTAATGAGGAGGGAAGTATGCCTTCGAAGGTGGGACCAAGTTGAAAATTTGATAGGAGATTTAGGTCTCGAATATCGAGGTATTGATCAAAACAAAACATTGAAAAAGTCTGAAGGCAACTTGAGGTGGGATATTTCGATTTGTTTTTCAAACCATATAGGTCAGAATACCTACATTTATCATGACAAAATGTTGATGCGATGGAAATCATCCACCATTAACAAGGCATGCTCAGCATCAATGAAATGCATCGTGGATAATCTCGCTGTATATCGCCACACACAACATATTTATTATCGTACTATGTAAAATAGCACGAGATTCCAAATCCAATCCTTACTACAGTCAAACCTCGGTAGCTCGAACTCCAAGGGACCATTGAAATGTGTTCGAGTTATTGGGAGTTTGAGAAATTGAAGTTCGTATATTTCCAGATATTTTTCGGTGCCGGTCTGAGTTCTCCTTTATCGTTAGAAATTGCCTGCTTCCTACGAAGTTGTTTTAGTTCGTGGATCTTCTTCATTCGCTTTCGGAAGATTATGTTGATTTGTGGACATTAAAAATGTTGTGTTTCCTTTTTAAAAACGTTCAGAGTTTGAGTTCCTTGGTCAATAATTTGTTTTCATCCAATTTTCTTTCATGCTTTTATCATACCGACTTCGGAACATTCTCGAACTTCAATTAGTGTTATGTTAAAGATCAAAACTACCTAATTAGTGATGACATAAATTTTACTGGTAATTAACTAAAATGACACTGATTAATGATAGGGTTTCAGTTTTTCACACCTTTTATTACCCAAGCTGACAAAATTGCTGTCGAGTTCGAGTTAGTGAGGGTTATTCTCTAAGATTTATTACTGAACGGAACGACTAGTCAGTTTGAGTGTTCGAGAAATCGAAGTTCGAGAAGTCCAAGGTTTTTATATTGATTATGTAGGAGAAAATTTTGGTACTTTGAATTGTGTTTGAGAAATCCAGGGTGTTCGAGCCATCCGAGTTTGAGCAATTGAAGTTCGACTGTATATATAAATCCTTGTGCTGACCAAAAATTAAATGTGTAATCCTCAATGAAATTATTGTACGAAAGCTCATTTTTAGTGCAAAATATCAACAACATGTTAAGACATTCTATCTTAAAATTTAGGCATTAACATGTTTCATAACAGATGACAAAAAATCTGTTAGCAAGAATTATTTGACAACAATAACTACTCTTTGACCAGTAGTTCCTTAAGCTAAAAGATCAAATGCATTCATTGTCAGCTCCTGGAATAACGGTTCATTTCATATTTGCCAAATTGTATTAAGGTATAAGACATTGAGGTATAGAGAAAGTGGTGAGAGTTAGAAGTTGAGGATAAAATTAAATTAATAAAAAAGTCCGAGCATTATTCCATATTTGTATAAATAATGAATGTCTATCCCACATGGGCCATTTTATAACATACTTTGTAACATTATCTAAACGTAATGGGACATATTCAAGTTGGAATGCTAGTGAACCTCTCTAATCTCAATCAATGAAGTATAATATTCATGGAGTCTGGACAAAGCAGATTTGTGTTCAGTCTGCGTGTAGACAGACAAATCATGTCAGATGTCAACAAATTAGATTAATTGTGAGTCCACGTTCGATTTAAATACATTCTATTACATATACCTATCTGGAAAGAATGTATTGGTCCTACAAAGTTCGTTACATGGTTTACAATATGAACATCTCAAAATATCGGTTCAATTTCTACTTTCATGTTCACCAAACTTTAACCCGGAAGTGAGAATCACTTGACCGGAAGTTCTTAAAATAAAATTGGTCAGATGACAGAATAGTCGTAACCATAGCTTCAAGTTATTTAGCGGGAAAAAATAAACCTTCTAATTCGGTATCGTGCAAGATGACAGAAGAAAAACAGAAGATGCCAATTTTAATTGCTGCAAGAGAAAAAGGTATATATATTATTCTTAAAAATTAAGGAGATGATATTTGTATAATGATTTAAAGAGTAATCGAGGGGACCAATATTATAGCGGAAATTAAAAGAATGTATACTAATCCAGGGACAGAGACCAGACATGGTAAACAGACAGACACAACAAAGAACATAAAGTAACCAAAATAATACATACAAAGTAACAGAAGTAAATGAGCAACTCAGACTCCACCAAAAACTGGGAGAAATAAAAATACCTAGAGATGTCTGCATGATCGAAGCGAAGATTTAAATTGAATGCACGAGCAAAAATAATGAATAACAATAGGCTTAAAGTATTTCGATTGTTACTAGAATAAAATTATAATAACCAAACCCCTAACATTTTTTTAAACTTTCAACTTTCTTAAACAGGGTTTGACTTTAACTGCAACTTTACAACATACGTAGTCTAAAGGACTAGGCCTTAAGAAAAAAAATGTCCTTAATATGTAGTGATAGTCTTAAGCACCACTAAGTGGTCAGAACAATTTAGTTTGGAATTTTGTAAATAGCATGCGCAGAGAAAAATGACATTTTCTTCAGCGTGTTGTGGTTGGTCATGAGATTGTAGAAGTAGAGTTTGAAGAGGGGGGTTTGCAAAATCCTGCAATTTGAGCACTCTGGAAGGCATATCAAAGAGCATTTTTTCTCTATTCTCTAGATAGAGTAACGAAGTTAGATATGGTGGTAATGAGAAAAATAGATGAAGAAAGTTTGGAAGTCGATGTTTATTTTAACAGAATTGATGGGCTATTCCCCTAAACAGACAACGAGTTTGCTATATTTTGAGGTCTTGAAAATCTTTCATTTATTGGTTTGCCCTGTAACTTATTTGCACCTCGTGTTGATAAACTTTCAGGTAGTATAGTACTTATTAAAATCAAATGGGCATCGGACTATCGTACTAACGTTAGTGTCGAACCCTGTGATAGTTTCAAGCTTCAGGTCTTGTCAATTTGACTGTTTCTATTCTCTACACAATTTTCATGAATTGGGCAAAACTCTACATAGTGATCAGCTTAGGACCATACAAACTAACTTTTACAAGTTTACATAACTTGATTATCCATGGAGCGTAAAGAAACATCCTTCCTATTAGTGAAAAAAAGGTTGGTTCAATTTCATTATCTTGGGCTAAATTATTGTCTTTTTCAGGCCCTGGACCAGGTCGATATGCACTGCCTTCAACGGTGGGCTTCGTCAAGCATGATTGCACCAAGGACATGAAGCCTGCCTACTCATTTGGAAGACGGTTGTATGCTGTGGATAATGGTAAGATATTACATTTTGTGTGGAAGTAGTGTATTATTTGGGGGTTATTTTGACAATTGATATAGATACAGCAATGAAACTCTTGAAATATGGAAGTACGTATAATCAAGTGTGTAAATGAATACTATCTTTTTTTCAAAAATTGAAAATATATTGAAAGCTGAATGATTTGTGATCAAAGATTAGTTTGATCAATGACATGTCATCGAACCATTGACTCAATTTGTCCAAACGTCACAAACAGCATTTATCCATTATAAGTAATGTTTTCTAATTATGTTGACGACGATGATGATGTTGATAAATATTAATGCACGACTTATTTTTTTGTAGAGTAAAATTTCTTATTGTTCCATTATTCTATATCTTAGAAGCACATATTCGAATCTATCAACGCCATATAACTCTTTGAATGTCAGACTTGTACCGGTATGTGTTGTTTTCAACCAAATACTGATTGATTCTTTCTGATTTACAGTTTACAAGAAAGATTGTAGCCCTGGTCCGGCTTATTATATTGATCCAAAGATAACCAAAACGGGGAGTGATGGAACGCCAGTTTACTCCATGTTGGCAAGGCAACGAGATCCAAGTAAGTCAATACGTCAAGTCAGTTATAAGTTAGATTAATGATACTGTTAAAATAGTAAAATAAAAATAATCACATGAATGTTATCAGAACATAATAAATTTATCTGAAATTTGAACGAGGTTATTTCAAAAGTCAAAAGAACAGATGGTACTTTCTGGAGAGGCAAAATATTTTTTTTTATATCAGGGACAAAAGGATTTTGTTTATTACCATCCTTTCAAATGAATGAAATGTCTAATACTTTCTTCATCCTCCATTTTCCATAATTTTTTTTTATTTTATCATATCAAATCTCTTGGAATTCTGCTAATGATATTCTATCAAATGGAGGCCCAGGTATCTGTGGCTCTTAATTCTTGTCAGGAAAAGTGTATGAAAACTATCAAATGACATGTTAAAGAATAACATTAGTATAGAGCCTTCATTTGTTTTAAGAGAGAAAGGAACAGTTAATTGAACTGATTTCACTGGTCTAAGTTGGATACTTAGAATGTCAAAGCATAATAAATTTTGATTCTGTCAATGTTAATGTTTGACCTAAAGTTTTGTTGGCCTTAGACATTTAGGATGGACAAAACATTTGTTGCTTCTATTGATTTTAGTGTGCATTTCATTTGTTTAATTGGTTAAAGTTGAAATAGTATTACTAGTTAAATTAAATTATTTCTATTAAATTGTTTAAGTTTTATTTATAACCTTAACTAAATAAATTTTCATTTAACTGATTCAATATGTGATGGAATGTTAGATAACAGAATACTAGATTTTTTTATTATTTTAATATATTTGAGTTGATATTTAATACACTGGGTAGTTGCATGTTCATTTTAAATGCTTCAAATTGATTTATGTTTTACTTCAAATGAATGATTTTTTTTATTTTTAAGTAGTACTCCAGCTAAGAATCATGCAAAATGTGATTCATGGGTGAAAAGCCTACATAATTTTATTATTGATATTTTGTTTGAATTCCCATAGTAAATAGAAATTAACAATCGGTTTTTCATATAACCCTGTTCTCAGGGGATACAAATTATATAGAATGGACTATAGATTCCAAAATTAAGGGAGATAACGCTGTTAATGACACTCAAATACAATAGAATCTATTGGATTTTCAATGTTGATTATTTCCCTAAGGGCAGACAGTTTTCAATGAATAATAACATTTCATAATATAAAATCATAAAATAATTTAATCACAAAAATAAAAATATGTAGCCTTTTTTTTGGGGTGTACCTCATTTTTCAGATTTTGCATGATTCTCACAAAAAACAGCTACTTAACCATTTGCAGCTTAGACAGCAATTAAACTCAATAAGTCTTTGTTTAATTGATTGAAGTTTGTATTGAATTTATTTGTAACTTCAACTGACTCAATATTTTGAACTTAAATGAAGTACACATAGTGCTTGAAGTGAAATGAATAAATTGAATTAAGTTTATGTAGCATATATTGTATATTGAATCAGTATTACATAATGGCTTGAAATGTATATTGTGTCAAAATTTGTTTTTAAATTGATGATGATTAAATATTATTTAAGTTATATTAACTATATCATTGTTGATACAATAAATGGCACTAGTTTATATAGCAATTAAGTTAAACTTAATCATTTTTCACAATTGATTTTTAGCTTATATATCATTGTAGCTAAATTTATTCATGATTTTAAAATTGATTGATTTTCATACATATTTATATGGCAAGCCAAAGTGGACAAGAGGAATCAAGGGAACCAAGGTTATAGCGGTAATCAAAAGAATGTAATCCAGGGACAAAGACCAGACATGGAAAACAGACATACAATGTACACAACAAAGAACATAAAGTAACTAAAATCATACATACACTAAAAACTGGGAGCATGGACCAGGTGCACCGGTCGGGTAAGCGTCCTCTGCTTTACTAGAAACACCCGCCGAGTTGCTCATAAAAAGTCAAGTCCGGGGTAGACAAACGAGGAAAGGAAAACTATAACCGTTGAATAAATCAGTTTTTATGGTGCAGATGGATACACCGTAATAATCCATGAGTTCATGATGACGACCATAAAACTTCAGTAGTGATGACTTCAATCTTGTAGCAACATAACCCTGTTCCAGAAGTCTATTTGTTAGAGTTCTAGTGCGATACAAAAAGTCTGCGTATTTTCGGCAAGCTCTGGCATAACGTATGAGTTGTGATATGAACACTCCTTACGCAGGTGGCGAAGGGATGTTGCCACAGATGACAGGAAAGTTGACAATTCTGAATAAAAAGTCATCACGTTTGTCGTAAAGTTCGGTCAATAGTTTTCCTTTACCATCAATTTCTAAGTGTAGGTCAAGATATGAGGCTGACTTCACAGTGTCTGTTGTATCCTTTATCTCAAGTTCTTTTGGGTAGATGCGATGTATCAAATCCCCGAAATTAGGATTGTTAAAAGATAATACGTCATCTACATAGCGGAAACTGAGATTGAAGGATCTAGCCAAACGATATTCTTTGAGCATTTCTATGGATTTTCTAATATATGAGCATTTTCTAATATTAAAAAATGATTTTCTAATATTACAAATTCATTTTTTTAATATTAAAAATTCATTTTCTAATTTTACAAATTAGATTTGTTATACCACATAACACTTTTTTAATAATAAAAATTCAATTGAATTTCTAATATCAAAAAAGCTATTTTTTAAAAATAGAAAATCATTTTGTAATATTAAAAATGTGACTGATTTTGCAGTGTTGCAAAGTGATTTTCTAATATTACAAATTCATTTTCTAATATTACAAATTCAATTTGTAATATTATAAAAGGTATGATATTTTACAATATTACTATTAAATCAGGAATTTGTAACATTAGAAAATGAATTTTTAATATTACAAAATGAATTTCTAATATCGATTTTTTTTCTAACATTAAAAAAATGATTTTGTAATATTAAAAATTCATTTTCTAATATTACAAAATGTTAATTTTTGTCCACTTTGGCTTGCCATATATTTACATCAATTTATTATTTATATTATTGAAGTTTATACAGCATTTAGGTCTACATTTATTTTATTTTTTTTTTTAATTTATTGATGTATTTATTATATAAGTTCAACCAAATCTTTATTCAGATAACTGATTGTAGTTTAAAAAGCATTTAAGTTAAACTTAATCATTGTTTATAATTAAGTTTGTTTATTTATCACTTAATCAAACTGAATCATTGTTTTTTGTAATTGATTGAAGTTTAAATAACATTTATTATATTACTCATTATTTATATAATTGATTGAGGTTCATAACTGAATCAGTAATGGATTTAAGTTTATTTAGCATTTAAGTTAATGTGAATCATTACTTATATGACTAATAATATAGATAGGTGATAATGAATTGATTTTACTTGGCATTAAATTGCTCTTCAATTTATTGAAGTTTAGTTGAACTGAATACATTTTTTTTGGTTAAATGTTAGAAAGCTTTCAAGTAGGGTTGAATGGGTTGTTTATGTTACAGCATGATTTGTATATAACATTTAAGTAAAGTTTAATTGGACACTAATTCACGTACTAGTATTTGATTGAATTGGTATGACATTTAAGCAAAATTGAACTGAATTAACTGATGCATTTTTTAGGAACAGTTTTGTTTGACTGAATAATTGTTCATCTAATTTATTAAATTTAAAACATTTTTGTTGGACAAATTACTAGAAATTGCTTATATCATTGATTGAATGTTATTGACACCAAATAGTACCTTTGATAGATCAAACTTTAAGGGATTAGAGTAGAATTATTTTGAATTTGAATTATTCTTTTATTTTATTGAGTGAATTCTATAAACATTTAAGCTGTAAATATATCATCCTTATTTGAACAGGACAATCAATTGAAAAGTGTACTTTTAAAGAAAGAAGAACATTTGCAATATTGATGATGCCAGAATGATAACCATATTAAATACTTAAACAAAACAGGCTTTCCTCATGAAGTCTAATAGGTATATATTTTTAACAAATATTTGACTTAAGAAAGAGACAATTAGTAAACCTTTTTTTTCGCATTGCCGGGTACCCATGGATACATTCATACCATAATGTGACATTTTGTTTACTTTGTTTTATTATAGACTTATTCAAAACCCCAGCTCCAGATAGATATTCACCAGAAAAGGCCCACCCACAGGGGGAGCCACATGCACCCAAACATTCCCTGGCATCAAGATGCCGGTATCGCAAATTGGATCCAAACCCTTCACCAAACAAGTACAAACTTCCTCCTGTAATTGGGAAAAACCAGCCATATAAACAGGAACCGCCAGCATATTCCATGGTCAGTCGACCAATGGTTGGCTGCTACTTAGAGGATCTAGCTAAAACCCCAGGACCAGGAAGATACATTACTGTTACAACTGATTGCACCAAGAGGAGAGTGCCACATTATTCCTTAAGATATCGATGCTTCATGCCTTATGATAATGTTAAAAAACCAGGACCTGGAGCTCATCGACCTGAAAGGGTCATCATTAACAAGAGAATTTCACCCAAATATTCCCTTGGTATTCGACACTCTGAGTATGTGTGTCCAATGATAACAGAGTTTTACATGTAGAAAAATTCAGAGCAAACTATTTAAAGAAATGATTTGAATTTATATACAATCAGAAGATAATTTAATCTAAGGAAAAATACCTCAAGTGATACAAAAAATGAACCATGCCACTCCAATAAAAAACGTATATGTTAATTATGAAGTTGAATATTTTTTCAATAAAATGCATTTTACATATTTTGCTGTCTTTATGATAGTTTTTTAGTATAAACAACTGGAGTGAAATAAATTTGACTACATATACTCTTCTAGAGATACCCTGGTTAACATTGCTATATATCTGCTAATCCTCCCACATTAGTGGGGAGACCCATAAAATCAATGAAAAAATTGAATCTCCTTCATAAAAAGTTAGATTTCTGGGAAGTTTTTGGATAAAACTACTGTATCTTCTGTGAAAAATACTAAATAATTGAATTCTTACAAAAAAAAATTGCTTTTACTTAAAAATTCTCCAACATGAGACAGTGTCAATGGGGGAAAATCTCACACATGAATCATTCCAGGGACGGATCCAGACACTGAAAAGGAAGGGTGCTGACCAGGATTCCTCAGGAAAGGGGGATGCTAGCACATTATTTGCCATTTATGGTCAATTTTACAAATGAAAATGACAAATTTTCCGATAAAAGGAGGGGTGCCAACCCCCCACATCCTCCACCAGGATCTGCCACTGCATTCCAAAGGTTAACAGGTATGTGTTTCTATCTTGACTAGTTTCAACTGGTATGAATAATCAACATTGAATAAAGTCATTGTTAATTTTTTTTAAATGTAAACAAGTATTCCAACCTCATAACAGATTGTGTAAATTTCAAGACAAAAACATGTATACTTTTCACTTTTATTACAAAAATATTCTCCACAGTATAACATGAATTGAGAATAAATATATAGAGATTGATTGATTGTTGGGGTTGAATGCCCAAGAAGCAATATATCAGAGAGAAACTATAAGCCATATTACAAGAGCATAATATAAAATGTGGTGTAAATGAATTAGGAAAGAAAAGGTTGTTGAGGATTATGTGATTTTGATATAAAGAGAATTTAACAATTTTACTTTGAAAAAGAAAATCCTGATGCCAAGAGTTTACAGTATGTTTTAGCTATTGCAGTTATTGTGAAGTTCTTTTTTCTACAATAAACAACAAAATCTGAATTTACTATAAACAAGTCCCTTGCAACCTTCAAGTCTTTAGGTGAGTGATATAACTAAATATTACATGTTCATGTACATGTACAAGTATTATATAGTACTCTCATTTTTAAAATTTGGCAAAAATAAAGCTGTACATTTAAAATTAAAAAACATCATAGTTTGATTTGAAACTAGACAATACTTCTAACAGGACTAATACCCCCACAGCCTGTTGAACCCTGTATATTTGAGGGTTTAAGTTGTAACAATCCTGCAAGTTGTTCAGGACAACACAAGATCAAGTTTTGCTGAAAAAAAAAAAAAACGCCTAAGTTCAACAGCTGTCATTTCAACAATTTTTTTCCAAACATAAATTCCTGACAGAATGCACATCTCCATGTGGTAATATTACATACCATAAAGTTTCATAACAATCTTGCAAGCTGTTAAGAAAATAATTTGGACAAACAGGCAGGGTGAAACCTAACTTTGTATGGGGATATAAAAGTGTAAGTAAGCATTCATTAAATATAAAATTGAAAGCTTGTACATTTAATTTGTATACTGTAAAAGGTATGATCCAGCAAAATAATTCACATACATATACAGTAAACACATGTATAATTTAATCCCTGAATAAACCAAAACCTTGTATCAACCAGACTCTCTAGAGTTCAAACATTTCAGTTTCCATTCTTAAGAGTGCCTCAACTGAACAACTGTTTAATTTGTTTTCCTTTTACTTGAACTTGCCTTAACCAAACAAATTCTACCGTCAAAAATAAGTTTGGTTTAGGTAGGCTTCATTGTATGTATAATGCAAAAATATAAATTTACAGAAATGATAACTGACTACTTTCTGCTATTTCAAGCACAACGATTCCTGTAGTTTAAAAACTCTAATTTTGCAATAATAATTAAGAAGTACAAACACTGAAATAATACACTGGAAATGCATGATATATAGCCTGATGAAATGTTTAAAAGTTTTCAAAATGGTGTTTAAAAATGGCTCCTTCAACTTTATTCATGTCCGAACAAGCTCTATCAAGACTATTGGTTAGTGGAGCAGGACCACAACTAAAAACACCAAATACATTCACCTGTAAAAAAAAAAAACAGTACAATTAAAATGTGTATAAAATAAATACACAGGAAATGTCATTATAAAAGAGTAATCTAATAAAGATACTAGTACCTATATTAGGGCATAAGATGTATGCATATGTATAATAAAAGATTTGATGTCATCTGTTATTCCAACAGATGTCCATACTCATAGTTAGAAAAACAACAATGGAACTACAAAAAGCTAAGGGGAGCATTGAGGACAAGGTCAAAAGAAAGCACAGTGGTATACTAAATAGCATTAATCAATAGACAGGTGACAAGAAACTAATACAGAGAGGTTTTGACACTAGACATGTGAAAAATCAGGTCCTGTTTTTTTCAGAAGTAAGTCATGCAACCGAAAAACACATATTTGCAGTGGCGGATCCAGGGGACCCCAAGGGGCCTGGCCCCCGTAGAAAATTTAAAATTGCAATTTTTAAAAATTGTTGAAAAATTGTGTGTGTTAAATCATGAAAAACACTCAGAAAGAAGTATAATTCAATAGTAATCCAGCAAATTAGTTATTTATTATGATTTTTTTATCCTCACCGGCGATCCTGTCTAGAATTTTTTTGGCTCCCCCCCTTACCTAAATCTCTGGATCGCCACTCATTTGTATCAGAATCTATTTTCATATAACAACAACAGAAGCTGTTTTTCAAAAAGAAAGTTGATAGTTACATTTTGGTGTTCTAGCTTTATGTTCTTCAGTATATCTTGTAGCTTTGGTCTTCCAAAATGGGTTATAGCACTAAGTCCTGTGAACAAACTTCTCCCTGCTACTTTCTGGAAATGTCGCTCACATATATACTGAAAAGTCAAGAAGTTTACGAATCATCACAATCTAAATGGTTTCCTAGCACTAACAATAATATTAAAAAACATTTTTTGAGGTATAATGAAATAAAGTACCACTTAGTGGTATTAACATCATTAAAACTTTCCGTTTATACCAGGCAAAACATGCCAAATTGAAAAGTCTCTTAAAAGTGTATACAATGTCAATGAAGTTACATGAAGTAAAAAGTAGTTAGTTAATGATGATGTGCCCCACCTCCATAGAAAACAAACTTAAATTTGAAGTGAAAAACTTTTGAACATCATACAGAAGAACAAATAGACATGAAATATTTGATGATTTAATTTGATAAAATAGCTAATTATTTTAAGAGGAAATTGGGAATACTATTAAATGAAAACACTAACTTGTACTATATAAATAATATAATAGGTAAGTTGGTGAAAGAGCAAAAAATCATTGTCTTCCTGAGGCATGCCTCTCAGCTATAAGTTATTTATTTCATTATACTGAATGTTCCATTTTCATGAGAGAGTAATAAGATATGCACAAATTATTACACTCTGAGACATGTGAAGAATATTACCCTCATATTGAACCAATCAAAGTACAGCAAATTGACATGAAATATAATAAAGTAAAGATGACTTACCAACATGGTAGTTCTAATGTCATATTTTTCTTGGAACTGTGTAATAAAAATATGGGTATCAACAAATCCATTGACATCATTCTGCTCTACTTCTCTGATAATGTCTGTCATCCACTCAAACTGTTTCTGGGTTCTAGTTACCCACAAGAAGTAAACCTGAAATTCACAACTTCTAGTGATAAATTATTCTCACTGTGTCATTGAAATTTTCAAATATTTTTGTTTCTGTTCAAGAAGTGGCTTACTTTAAGTAAATTATAACATTATCTTTGAAGAATAATGCTTATAAATAAACAAGTGAAACATTTATAATTAAGAGAAAATTCACCTCATTTACATAAAAAGTATTTAGGTTGACACAATCAATTATCTGTTAAAAAAACATGTAAAATAAAAAAAAAACAGACATAATAAAATTGCATTTCCCCTTAAACAACAATGCTTTAACCACACTTTGAAAAATACTTGGCTAAAATATCTGACAAGTGCCAATCTACCATTTAATTTACTATGATTTGATATATTTAAAACTAAAAAACAAACCTTCTTGCATGGAAACCTCAGAGTATCAATCTTTGACTTGTGAACAATATCCTTCAATATGGATGCAAAAGGTGTGACACCAATTCCTCCTCCAACCAAGATGGCAACTTTGTATCGGTACCAGTCTTGGTGGCCTTCTCCATAAGGTCCATCTAAATACAGCTGCAAAAAGACACATGTAAGTGTTATATTTACATGGACTTGGTAAACAAAGTAGTTTGAATGACTTAACTTCTAAGCAGGCTTTAAAAAGGTGTAGTGCAAATCCTGGAAGTTTTAGTGTTCTAAACATTTCTTCATGGTGTTACATGCTCTGCATTTACCAAATACATTCTTCTGTCATTTTAAAATGATTAAAAAGATTATTATGAAATATAATTTTTTGTATAATTTACAATGTACTCAAATTTGTTCTATTATATCATACTAAAATATTCAATATAATCTTTTCAAATGCAGCCAAAAAGCAGTCTCAATATCTTGCACCAAAAAATCATCATTTTACCTTAGGAATTTCTTGACCTTGTTCAAGGTTGTTAGGGTCATACTCAGCTCTGAGGTTAGTAGTCCATGGTCCTACAGCTCTGATATGCAGACTCAGATTCTCTTCATGTGGAGCAGAGGTCAGAGTGAAGGGATGATACTCACTGGCCCCAAGGTTGAGGCAGGATATCCTAACCCATTGACCAGACTTGTACTCGAAGTTGGCTGGTCTTTTAAATATCAGAGCAGTTACATCTGTGTAATAAAATGGGAAGTATTTAAGTTTTTATTAATCACACTAACATGTATACTTAATTGCTTTTGGAAAAGAACATTAAGCTTCCAAATAATTAAAGTTTATGACTGCCGGTATTTTTTTGATCTTTCAAGATTTCTACAAAATTTCACCCTCATCCTTTGAGTGATTTAGGAGTAGTTGCACTTACAAGAAATCAGGACACACCCCCAAACATTTATTGCGGAAGCATAATTATTTGATAAATTTCAAGTTATTGCATATCACAAATCCAAATGTACATGTATATAATAGGCAGCCTGTTCAATTTTTCAATGAGGGCCAGATAAAATTGGTGAAGAAAACTAAAAACAAGGATACAGTTTTCTACCACCAATACTTACAAATCATAATAATTCCTTAAAGCGTTACTGAGATGCTGTACAATGTGTAAATAAACACATAGACTGACAGCAACATACCATAATAATAACCCACAAAGATGGGCATAAAAAAACACATACCTGATGGTAAAATATCTGCCTTCTTTACAGAGATTTCAATGTTGTTTCTACTCAAACTCAGTAATTTGTCAAACACAAAAATAATAAGAGGTGGTAGAAGAAACCATTGGAACAATGGAGGCTGTACAAGACGTCCTGATCCATGTAAAATTGTCAAGATGTACAGAATGATGTAAAATGAATGGGTTGTCCAGAAGGCTTTGAAGGCATGGGCTCTAGCATAAGGCATTGCAAACACATACATGATGATAACTACTAGTGTTGCTAAGACACCAGTAAATCCTGAAACAAGATGAAAGTTTATTTACTTTTTAATCTCAGTAACTTAATTAAATGTTAACTGCTAATAAAAAAAATAATAAAGACAACTGCTGAAGAAATGTCTGTCACCAACTAGATATCATTGAGATGGGAACTATCTCTGTGGGCCCCTCTGTCAATAACATGTGGTAAATAAGCTGATATGAAGCATTATTTGAAGTTATTACATAGTCTCTTTAACATTATGACATACCCTCTGGTGTTAGTTAATATGCATGACAAGTATAAACTTCTAAATCATAACAGGTCTCAAGATGTAGAGCGGACACGATCTTTACCACAGGACATGGGGTTGTCAACGGAAACCAAAGTTTTTGTCCTTGACCTTTGACCTAGGAAGTTGTACATACATCATGACACACCCTCTGGCATTGGTTAACATACATGTCAAGTATAAACTTTGAAATCATAACGGTTCTCAAGATATAGAGCAGACATGATCTTTACCACAGGACATGGGGTTGTCAACTGAAACCAAATTTTTTTACCTTCACCTTTGACCTAGGAAGTTGTACATACATATTGACACACCCTCTGGTATTGGTTAATATACATGTTAAGTATAAAGTATGATCACTATGGGGGGGCCTAATAAAAAGCTTTACATACAATTGAAACGGTCAAACTGAACAGTTTTGAAAAGTAAGGACACACCATTCAAGCTTGAAACAGCTCGGAATTTTGAAATTATAAATTTTTGACACAAGATAAGAAAATCCAAAATCCCAGTTGCTCCTCTTTATCCCCTAATGCCTGCATGCTTCCAGTCACAACCCCAAAGATCAATCTCAAACTTCCTTTGTGGATATGGCACTTTGTGGTACAATTACAAAGAGACCAATTCACTGTTAAATACCATAACAGTCAAGATATTTTAAAGAAGCAGGCCATAATCAAATATTATCTTCTTTTATGGTCAAAAGCATTACAAATCTAAAAAAAAAAAATCTTTAATTTTGGTTAAGCAGTTCTTGAATCATCAAAACGTCAAAGTGTGATGAAGAATAGATGAACATAAGCATCAATAGATTCCTCTGACTTGTACAAATAATAGATAAACCCACCTGTAATTGTAGTGAATGTCCAATACTGGAAGGAGGCTAATACATCAGTTCTGGAAAATTGAAAAAAAAATAAGATGCACAGACTTTTACCAATATTTTACATGCAAAAATAAATAACTGTACAATTTCACCTGAGGATATGTTGCTGAATGTTGATTGTTATATGCAAATGTTTCCCCTAATAGTTTTCAACACTGTTGAGAAGAACTAATTTCCATTTTCAGTGGCTGATCCAAGGGGATGCATCTCTTCTTTTTATTGGAAAATTTGTCACTACCATGTGTAAAATTGACAAACAAGAAGCTCCCAGGACCCTGAATCGTTCACCTGGTTGAATTTCGACTTGCAAGTGCAATAAATTTAATAAGAAGTTGCCTAACAATTTTGACTCAAGAAGACTTTGATAGGACAAACAAGAGGATCCCAAGAGCACGAATCGCTCACCTAGTTGAATTTTGCCTTTCAAAGGCAATAAATTTAACAAGAAGTTGTCCAACAATTTCGACTCAAAAAGTCTTTGGTAAGACTTATCATAAGGATCACTTCAATAATTGAAAGTTTCTTTTAATCTATCATAGTTTTCATACTGACTAAAAACTGTAAAAAAAAAAAGTCATTTTCCCCTTTCAAGGGCAGTAACTCTTACAGTGAGTCATCTGACAACTTTCATCCCTAAAAACTTTTGTAGTCCTAATAATAAGGATCATTTCTGCTACTGAAAGAATTTTGCTAAACCTAACAGTTTCGGAGATAAGCGTAAAACTACTGTCTGACCCCTATATTCTATTTTTAGTAACAGCGGCCATGTTTTCCGATCGATCAAGTAGTGTCATAGAAGATTTTGGACAGAAATAACATTGAAAATAGCAAAAAACTTTAAAAAAAAGGGCAATAACTCCAACATGGCTCAATGGATAAAGATGAAAATTTGACCACAGACAGATCTCGTCATACTAAACATTTTTACCTAGTCAGAATTTTGCTAAATATCAAATGGCTGTGGTGAGAAGTTGAAGAGAATTCTGGTTAAAAAAAGTGACATATGGACAGACAGCCAAGAGTACGGGAATAACAGTCATGAAATAAAAAAAATTAAATGAGGATAACAAGAATGAAACATTAATCTAAAGACTTTAAAATTTTCCATTAAAAATATACATTTGTAGTGGTAAAAAATTTAAGATGACTTACGCCCTGAAATATTCAGTGAAGAAACAGTTGAGATCACCAGATGCTTGTGTTGAGATGTGATACAAGTTTACACCATGGCCAATAATATGGACAGCTAAAATAAAGAATAAATCATTCATTAAGATATTTGACTTGTTCATAAGAATGTTGTAAACCACTGATAGAAAGGAAAGATAATTAAAATTCCATATTCAAGTATAAACTATTTAAAGCACATTTCACAGTTGAATGTGCTGATATAAGCCCAACTCTGTTTTGTTTGTAAATTTTGCACAGTTTTTTTGTCCCACTGCACTTTCCCATTCCTACTAATCATGATATTTTCAAATCATAAAGGATAGCAGTTTTTTGGGTATTAACATTGATTCGCTCATAGAAATTAAAACATTATATTTTAAAGCAGTTTTCTGCATTACATGGCTTATTGTATAACTTATGATGTATTGCGGTTCTCTACCCCACATGAGAAAAATTAGGATTGATTTTACATATGATGGGGGCAGAACTTTTTTGTAAGTTTAAACTGGTCTTGAACTGGCATGTCAGTTAACTGCTGGTAGTCCATAGTTTGTTCATTTGTGTAATTTATATTCAATTTCTTTATTTCCTTTGTAACCAGGGATTCAGACCTTTTTGAACTGATTTTTAGGTGTATTCGACTGTGTTGTATTTTTTTCCATAGTGGCCAGATTTTAAGAGGGGGTTATAATCAGCCCAAATTACTTTAACCCCACCGCATGTTTTGCACCTGTCTCAAGTCAGGAATATCTGACTCTGTATGTCTTATTTCGTTTCACCTTTAGTTTATTTTTTAAGTTACTTGAGTATATAAGGGCAACTGTTTTGCTGTACCTGTGTAAAATGATGTTTTTTTGCCAGCTGCAGCCTGCCCTGTGGTATGAGGATTACCTCATCTTTCATTGAAGACCAATGGGTGGCCATGGGCAAATATTTTTATCCTGGTAGAGTTGTTGTCTCTTTGACATATACACCATACCTATTTTTGTTATATCTCCATTCGATGAAGTTACTGTATAAGCTTACAATGTACTTAGTGGTGGCATGCTTTTTCATCATCAAAAAGCTTTATTTAGAGTCAACATTTTAAGAACAGTGAAACATAAGCTCTCTTGAGCTTTTATAACAAACACAATCAGAATAAAGTATAATTAGAGTTTTTTAAGTTACTCTTAAGGAAAAAATTCTACCCGACTCATTCTTGTAGCACAGAACAAAATATCTTCCATCAAAAAGCAAACTTTTTCATGATGAAAGATGAAAGTTACTTCACTAAAACCGTATATATCTTACTTTTTTACTCAACTCAACTAGATAAATAAAAATACTTCTTATTCATATCTATTTTCAGTACTCTAGTTAGGAACTACTTCCAAATAAATTTTGAAAACAACTTCAATAAAAATACTTTAAATATAGCAAGTAATATAGTCATTATCATGGAATAAAACTGGTCTTAATTCTTGATTATAAAATGACAATCATCTGATGAATTTAGTTAACTAGATGATTGACAAAGACACTTAGATTTTCTATCAAACTTGGATTAAAATAACTATGAAATTATAGAAAGTATTAAAAATCTCCTTGTTAATTGCCGATTTAACTATCTACAATATTTCATGTCATAGTCATTCAATCATAGGAAAACTAACTCTATTCCCTGAAGTTAACTATATTATTTGCTGTAACACTTACCTGTGAAAAGTAAAGCCAGTGCTGCAAAGTACTGATGGAAGAAATGCATGGAATCCCAAGGAAAAAATCTGTGGAGGAAGGTCTCACGGAAAAATGTGATTGTATTACGACTCATAGTGACAAGTAAGGATGAGTAAGTGAACATCATAGCACTAGCAGCTCCTCGAGTAGTGGTTACACCATAACCTGCCAACCGTCTCAATCCTGCATGCTCTCTCTCAAATGAATAGTCTATAATAGGACATATATTTAAGAAAGTTGATCATTTAAATGTATCATTCATTGGTTTACTTAGTTCATATTAAATTGACAGCAAAATTGATATCTAAAATGCAATATCTTAACAGTATTACTGTAAGTATGCCATCAAATATTGACTAGATTTAATTTTAATAGATTTTCGAAATTCATTTGTATTAAATATATAATTTTTATTAACACCTTTTTTCTTACTTTAAGTACACTATTTTAAGATAAATGAATAATTAAATCTATGTCACTTTTCATTTTTTTTTTAAATATAAGCAGTTGTTTGTAGTATATAATTACATTTTGTACTTATGTACAGTTAAGTATGAAATCCACTTATTGAAAAAGTAAATCATATTTAATTGATTTGTTTACTATGCCATTCAATATCAACATTTATTTGTTTCAAATTATTTAGTTATTATTTGATATGAAAAGTTTCCATGCTGATAAATTAAGTGTTTAAAACTACAGGTGCTCAATTATGGACACTAAATGCAGTTTAAGTACCGTATTAGCACATAAATATTTTGTTTGATTGAACAGAGTAAAACATATATTTTTGTAATTCCTCATAATACTCACAGAAAGCTCTTTCAAGAAATATTCCAATCAAGACGAAGGTATACAATGTCAGCCAAAAAATCTGAAGATGGTACGTGGCTACCCACTGTGTAAAGTAATACCACTTCCTTGATAACTCTGAGGTTGGAAACTTTGATAACTTAGAAGGTACACCAGAAACTACACTTTGTTGTCTCCTGAAACTTATGTTCTTTGCTCCAGGTTTCCTGAAAGTATAACATAAAAATCTATGTCAGATACACTCGAGCTCCCGGTTTTCTGAAAGTTATTCTAAACATAAAAATCTGACATTTGATTCTGAACAGAATATCCAATGACTTTTATCTTAACAGCTCAAACATCCTACTAAATCAACATCTTTAAATGAAACATAAATCTGGTTTTCAACCAAACCCTATAAACTTTCAAATGTTAAATCAGTTTCTGTTGTAAAAAAAAAAGAGATTTTTTAAAATCTTGTAAAAGTATAATATATAACATTTAATTATTCTTTCATCAAGCTAACAATAATTCTATGAACCAAGTGAATTGGTACAGACAAGTATAGACTATATAACTGTTCATGTATTTATTATTTCTTAATTAAAGATGAAGTCTTATTTTTTACAAAAGGAATAATAGTTTACTTCAATCATTATACAGCAACATGCCAAAACTGAGTCCCATTTTTTAAATTCCTTACAGATTCTATATAAAATACACTTTTCCAAAAAAAATATACTATGAAGCTGTCTTATCACCATTCTTCATCAACAGAAAAATGAAAAATAAAATTTTATTTATTTGGGTTAAAGATTTAATTAGATAACTATGAAATAACAGTACATTGAACTCATTACAAAAAAGACATAAAAAAAATTTACTTACTTTCATAGGCAAATTGTGACTCAATAATTTTTCTTTTAATTCAAATAATGATATTTTGGAACTTAGCAATAAAAACTTAAAACAAAGGAAATGGTTTATTCCCCAGATATTTCCCTTTCATAAGATGTAAAGTTCTATAAATTTGCTTGCAGAATGGAAATACAATTGTTCTTGAAAAAAAAGTAATTTTGTACAGATTCTATGGAGGAAATTGAAAATAGGACTCACTTATGGCATGGGGCTGTATATTGCAAAATAAGTCAAATTCCTGGTAAAATTTTTCCCACAACATGTACATATCATAATTCTAAATCAAACATACAAACTTGAAACACTATCCATAGTCATCATGTGTACAGTATATAGTAAAACAATGCATGTATATATTTGAGGTATGCATAGTAATTTATTATACCATCACGCAATAATAGGTACTTCAGTTTGGCGGAAATTATAAAAGATGAAGGTGTGCCTAATTTGTTTATATAAGTTCGTTCTGGCATGTTTTTAATGCAATTTATTTTGTATTTTGAAGATAATGGTGTCACTGGACATATTACTGATGTGCTGAGTTATGTAGGTTATATTCAAAATTATAAGTATTTAGTGCATAAATAATTTATGTTTGCTTGAACAAAGTGAACTTAGAACATAAAATGTATTAACAAGAGCCCTCTAAGATATACGGTATGTGGAAAATAATTAAGCAAATTTTGGTGTCAGGAACGAAGAAGGAAGTCTGACAAAATGATAAACACATCGTGTAAATACTGTAAATTAACTTAATGAAAATCTCCACAATATGATTCAAGTATTTACGGTTATAATTTTAGAAAAGTGATTGACAAAAGTTCAGATTAACTCGTATCTGACAGGGCTCTGATTAATTTGATTTACAATGATACATTGAAAGGAAAAAGAAATCATACACATGTATGTAGTGCAATATTTGGCTTCACAGTTACATAAGTGACTCTCTAATGATTTCTTATATACATGAATTTAATTTTGTTCTTGCATAAAACTTTCCTGGATGTTACAGGAAGAATTGACCCCATCATTTTCTTTTTTCATTGAATGTAAAAGAAATTACACTATATTACCAGTATCTTGAATTATACCAACAAAAGTTTTACAGTCATATAATTTATATTTTCAAATCAGTAAAAAAATGGATATAAACAATGTGTTAATAAGTTGACACAGAATTAATTATGCATTCTTCTAGCATATCATACTACAAGATTTTTTCTACATTCATACATTTTTAAACCAGAAAAACAAATAAAAAGAATATCGTAAGAGAATTGAAAACTAAGTGCAGTGTATATAATATAATGCTACTATTTCCCACTTTAGTTACCTGTTATCTGGATGGCCACCCCTGAATAAAAGCTTTTTTTATACTTTAAGGCCTTGGCAACCACAGTTTGATTTTAACTTTTGATCATGGGGTACATATTACTTGCTTTTGGCTTGGCATACTACTTACATTTCAACTAGCCTTTCATCAAAGGAGCACAAAAATCATAGATAATCTAGGTTTATTTAAAGGCATGTTTTTATGTATGACAACAAAAAGTAATGTACTGAATGAAAGAATGTGAAAAAACAATGGAAATGAACTCTACATCTTTATCAATTATGCACAAACTCTTTGATTTTCTGGATTTTCCACAGGGAAGGGCTGGAATTTTTTACCCCATGAAATCTCAGTCCCTGCAAAAATAAAATGGTCCACACCAAATTTTTTCTTCATGTACATGTATATATTTTACTCCTTATTGAGTAACAAGATGCATTAAAGCATACATCAAGCATAATAAAATGTAAGCATGAGTATGCAATAAAGTGTTCTCCAATAACATGAGAATATTTCTGTCAAACTGCAGCATCTTAATTTGTCAAAACATGAATGTATCACCTTCAATCATATTAGAGTAAAACAATATTGTTACGCACAACCATATGCCCCCCACCACTGCAAAAAAAGAAAGTGCAAAAGCCCCATAACTCCTGTAAAATTTAAAACTTCTCAAAACAAAATTGTGGGGCAACATTATCAACTATATATGGTGAATAACAACCCCACAAAGCTTGAACAAAGTCCATTCAGCAGTCTCCGAAGAGTTGCGTTCACAAAGTATTCCTATAGTCAACCATGTAAAAAATCAACATAAAACCATAATCCCTGTAAATTTGACAAATCAATATGGTGGTTGAATATAATCATCTACATATGGTTGAGTGGTGACTAACAACACTATAAAGTTTGAACAAAATATGTTCAGCATTTTCTAAGGAAATGCCTCCACAAAGGTTTCCTATAGTGAACCATTAGTAAAAAATCAACAAAGTCCCATAACTCCCCTAAAATTTGCTGAATCAAAATGGCAGTTGAATATGATCAAATAAATATGGTGACTAACAATCCTAACTACAAAGTTTGAACAAAATCCATTCAGCAGTCTCTGAGAAGTTGCACCTAGAAGGTTCAGACAGAAGCATGGACACCTGTAAGTCCCCTTCCATGTTGCGGCTGGGGACAAAAATATGGTAGCTAATGGTAGCACTTTGATTGTCAACTTGACAGGAGTTATGAGACCATATACCTGTGGTAGATCCAGTGATAAAAGAATAGGTTTCAAAATATGCTGTTTTCTTTAAAGTTTGATGATTAGAGTTTACCTATTTAGAGAGTTGACTTAAATAGAAAAAAAAATGAATAATTAAAAAAAAAATAATGTTGTGTACATAAACTGTGTAACATCATGAATTATGGGCATAATAGAGATGATGGTATCTAATGTTTTGCAAGAAATAAGTGTAACAACAAAATTACCGAAAGCTAATCAAATCCATAATCAAGTCAAGCCCAAAATAAATCTGACAAAAAAGGATATTACATCACTGGAATAGCTGGAACCACAATGGTCCTGACTTGGTACAGGCATTTCATACAAAATGGTGGGTTAAATCTAGGTTTTACAGCATGCCAAACCTACCTCTTCCATTTGTGGCGTGAATATATCAGTGGTGAATAAACAGCATTTGCATGCTAAATTACTAGAATACTGCTAACATATTAAATCATTAGAAGTCAAAGCAATTAACAATTTCACAAAGTGCTGTAGACCTTGATATTTACTTACATTGTGTTGTATCCCCTAACTAAAGTAGATCCTTTTTCCTTCAAAGTCATTTTCCTTCCAGGTGCACTACTTTTTTCTTTACTTGGCATAGTAATTCCTAATAAAGTATAATCATTTTTTATTTGTTTTGACAAAATACAATAATCTTAAGTAGTACTCCAGTTAAGAATCATGCAAATTCTGTAATATGTGATATTCCCCCAAAGGCTACACATATATATTTTTGTTATTAAGTTGCTTTATAGGTCTGTATGATGAAATGTATAACACTAATTCCAATCTGCCTGTTCTTAAGAGATAACTCACATTGAAAATCCAATGGTTTCAACTGTATTTTATTGTCATTTATATAGTTACATCCCTTTATTTTTAATTATACAGCACATTCTATGTAATTTATATCCCTTATGAACAGTGATTTTGAAAAAAAACAAAACTGATAAACTGTAATCCATTACCTTCAAGATTCAGAGTAGCTTTTTCCAGAGTGTGAGCATATTCCTTGGATGTGAATATCTTCTTGAAGTCTTCGAGGGTCATGTCACTGCCTTCTCTTACACCAGCTGTTCTGTACATAGAACTAACCAGCTGAGTTAGCTGATTTTCTTCAAGGGAGGAATCTGACAGTTCTAATAAGGATCTGCAAACAAGTTTAAACATAGCTACTATGGAATGTCAGTCAGTTAAGTAAGAATCACACAATGTTTGAAGTTTTTTGTAGATCATAACATGAAAATAATAGGACAAAAAAATATCATTTTGTCACAATATAAAAATCTCAATTACAAATATGAAAAAAAAAGCAGAACAATTATATTAAGTGATTTCTTTTAAAAAATGTTTAAAAAATTGTACCATATTCCATTTTTACAAATATATGATTTATTTCTAACTTAACATACCTATTAACCCTCCCACATTTAGGGGAGACTCCACAAAATCAAAGAAAAATCTGGATTCTCCCACATGAAAATGTAAGATTTGTGGGAGTTTTTTTTTTTTATTAAAATTGATAAATAAATAATTGAATTTTTCCATTAAAAAAAACTTACTTTTACATAAAAATCTTCCACGTGAGACAGTGTCAATTAGGAGAATTTCTCACATAAACTATTCCAAAGGTTAAAGGAATGCACAAAATCTTCATCAAACTTGATCACTTTCTTACCTGATCATGAGAGCAAACTGTTTCTGGGTTAGAACACCACGCCTGGCTGTATCATACATTCTAAACATCATCTCTACCTTACTTTCACCATCATCTGTAATTAACAAACTGATTAACATTCTCTTAACAGAATATCATCACAATTTTTCAATGAAACAAGCATTATTAAATACTGGTAATAAAAAAAAATAAATACTAGTAAAACTGTGAGCAAGGCTCATTAAATCTATACCTCCGCTTCCCTAAAAATGACCTTGTACACAGAAATCTTAATCGTAGACTAGGTACAGAACCAAAAAAAGAAGACTTTTTGGGAATGAAAATTTAATGTTTAAAGAAATTATGGTATTTTTAACCCTAATTGGGTCACTGCCTTTTCGAAATATTATCAAAATCCATCCCTATTATATTCAAAAGTGCTATGTTCATGTAATGGGTAACCTTGAATTGTTTAAGGTTGAGTGAATGTCGTAAGAGCCTTCATGGTTTCTTCCCAATAACAGAAATTTGAAATAGTTTAAATAATATTTTATATAAAGCTGTAATCTGCATATAGAAATATCTTAAAAGCTTATCTTATCATTACATCGCCATATATCTAATCATTTTATCACCAAAAATCTAATCATTCCTTCCAATGGATGCTGAGAAATCTGTTACAGAAAATTTCCAAGAACCCCACCTGTAAAAGTTCTAAGTCGGAAAAAAGGAAGGAAATGGCCTAGAAAACTGGAAAGGGGAGACTCTGTAAAAGTCTTCATGCATAAGCCATATATTAAATATCTAATCATTCCCTCAAGTAGAAGCCAAGAAATCTGAGACGGAAGTACCAGGTATTTGTTACAGAATGAAGGACTGACAGCCAGAATGATGGAAGGACACCCATATCACCATATACCCCCACTTGTCTAATGGTGGCGGGTGGTCCAAAAAGTAATGAATATATTAAGTGAAGGATAATCAAGGAAAAATAACAAATGTGACTACCTACACTTGAGTGTAGTCACATGAATGGTCAATATGATAGCACTTTTCAGTGGGGATAGGTTTGGTTCTTTACCAGATGGGTATAGTAAAATTATTCATGTCGAAGAATTACTATTTTTTTTTATTGAACAAAGCAACCAAACAGGATTTGATTTCCATATCAAGCAAACATTCATGTAAATATTCACCTGAAGACAAAACCACAAAGAAGTCAAGAAACTCCTTGAAGCTTATGAATCCAGTTCTATCGGCATCGACAAGCATGAACATGTTGCGAACAAAGAGTGATGTAGGTTTGAGTTGCAGAGCCTCGGCAAATTCTGTCCTAGTCAACTGGATATCAGCAATCTGTTTTGATGTCTCTATATCCAGGATACCAACATCCATCATATCCATGTTAGCATGTTTGAAAGCCTGGAAAAAGTAAATAAATGTACCATGAAGGCCTATAAAAATAAGTTTTTGAAATACCATGTAGCACAAAGCATTTTCCAATACTGATCTAACCTCTTCACAGTCAATATTATTATGGTACTATCACTATATGGTTTATATGATACATTTATTCATTGCATCTATATAAGTGTCAAAGGTAGAATATGCTTAAATTTTGCATATAATTTTAAAATCTAAAAAATTGTCATATATAAGAAATTAAAAAAAACACACTCTTGAACCCTACTTCAATGTCAACCTGCTCAGACATTTTATTCCAGACCAACCAGTAATCACTCAATTTCATGGAAACATGCTTGCCTAAAAGGCAGTGAGTGCTGCTTTTTAAGTCTTTAGTATCGGTACATCTGGGAATAAATCCACAACCTCCAAAACCAAAATCTAGCAATTAACAACAAAACCACATTGAAGGTATATCCAAAACTTGTTTGCACTCCACACTTTCTTTACCTGCAAACAAACAATCCTGAAGAATTTGTCCAATAACTTCTGTCTTTGTTCCCTTGTGGTAGCATTCTTTTTGATAACCTCTTCCTTAAAGTTGACCTTTTGTAAGGACAAGCCTATGCCTCTCAAAAATGTCTCCAATTTTTGTATAAACTCTTGTCTATCCATGGCATCAGCAAACTTCAACATCTGTAAGAAAAGCATATAAACTCCAAAAACTAGTCATGTCTTAAATTTTTGAATGTTATTAGTATGTTTCTCTTTTCAACTTAATTCATGTCAAATTCTATAGTTTAAAGCTATATAAAACACTTGAACATTATCAGACTTTATATTATCAGTTACTATTTTTGTGAATTTGTAGTTTAACCATGATTTGCTTTCCTTTCAGTGAAAATGATGAATATTTAGCAAGTTTTCATCTGCTCAAATAACAAACAATATATTTAACAAATTATCAGAAAGGGAAATGTACTCAATGACTATGATAAATGTTTTCCCTATGTGCACATCTTAACAACTTATTCTTTACCAAGTCTATTTCCCCTTCGGCTCTGACAGATATAACAGTACCAGTGTCCTCAGAAATCCAGATATGGAGTTTATCTACTGTCTTATTCTCTCGACTTCGTAAGTCTATCATACGCAATGGCTTCCCGCGGCGGTCACTGACATGAATTTTCTTTCTATTATCATCCAGTTTAATTTTTACATTTCGTTCCCCTTCAGTTGGTCCTAACCACTCAATAGCTAAAAAAATATAAACCATCGATATTACACAGGATAATACAAATGTACTTATTTTGAATACATATTATCATAATTGTGTCAATAGAAAAACTACAGAAAAAAATAGTTAAGTGTCAGTCCCTGTAAGAATCAGGCAGTAGGTGAAACATGGTATGAAAAAGACCATCATATTGATAGTGTAATTTGACTATTTTCACCATCAGAATCAAGGGAAACAAACAAGATTTTCCATATCATGCTGGACAATTGAGTTACAATTTCATTGAAATGCACTGAAAATGAACATTTCAAAGGAGATAACTCTAAGATTCTATTGAAAAATTTCTGAGCAAAGCCAAGTGCCGCAGAGATCAAATGTTGGCCTTTTATAATAGAGAAAGTATCCTTGAATAATATTACATTGTCAAATGGGTGGGATTTTGACATACATGTTTCTGATTTTTCTCATTTTGCCTGATTCTTACAAACACTTACACTTAACAACACGGTGAAAGAAAAAATTGGAAACATTTAAAACATAATACAGTTTCTAAAACCAAACCCTAAATAAACTGGAAACCAGTCCAAAATGGAAACCTGTCTAAAGCAGGCATCTTCTGAAACCCCTTTATGTCAATACCTAAGTATTTTGACACTGAACTAACCAAACACCTAACTACACCTATCATTATAATAAATATCAAAAAGTACAGTTTAGACAGATGTAACTGTATGCTGTATCAAGTATAAATGTCAATTAACTATTGCATGTGTCATGATTATTATTTTCTGTACGCTTACACAATCCTAATATTTTTAAAAGCATATGAAATGATTATTGTACATTAAATATATACCAAATTCATACATTCAAAACTATGAAAAAAACACTTACTGATTTTTTTATAGTGAAACAGGGTATTTTCATATAAAATAAGTATTAATAGACAGCAAGTTGCTTTTTTGGTCATGCAAAACATGTAATGTTCAACTCATTCCCTAACTATTATGTCCCTAATTTCATTTTTTAACCCATCGTATCAGTCAATTGGTTCAAAAATATTCAATCAAAATTGCTAATTAGAGTAGTTATCTTTGTTTTAAGAGATGAGTGCCTCTATTGCATGTTTTCATCCTGGTGGGGTTGTTGTCTCTTTGACATATTCACCATGCATATCAATTCTAGTTATACAACATATTAAGGCAATATTCTGTGCTATGACAGTACATGTGTTCTAAACCTACCTAAATATGTGTTTGGTTCCTTTGCTTTCTCTTTCTTTGCAATTCTTTGTCTTGCTTTGATCAAACTTTTCTCTCTTATTTTAGCCAGACAGAGCATTATTCCAATAGTTGCTAAAAAAACATAGAAATACAATTTTCCACATAAACAAGTAGATCGTATGATTTAGCAGACTTAAAGCAATCTTAGTATATTTGATGGCCAAGAATAAAAATATAAGACCAAGAATATTTTTTGGTTGGATGTGAGGTACAGAGTAACTTAAATATCATGAAGTGGATGAGTGGAAAGGGTGCACGGTAGACTCTTCATGCTTATGGATTGCTGTGAAAGAATTTATAGTTAATACTGAAAACTTTTACCAATGTCAGAATTTGGTTTAACCTAATGGTTTTGGAGAAACATTAAACACTCCTTATAACCCCACTATCTGTCCAGGCAGATATTGGTGTTATAATGAATTTGGCGATAAACTGATTTGATAAAAACCATAAGTTTTCTTGAAGATAGTAATATTGTAATGACTGACTGACTGAGATCCATAAGATAAAATGTGTAATTTGACATACATATATTTGATATGGAGTTAAATTTAATTTTTTGTGTGTGTTTCAAATATTATTATATTTGTTTACATTGCTTTGTTTGTCATATATGTATATTTTGTTCATTTACGCTTTGAATAAATGGATAATAAAAATTTGCCGGGATACCCTGCTCATCGTCGTTGTCATAAGAGTCCTTTTCAGATGAAATATCACAGGCAGTTCTACATTTAACGTGTAAATCCCGTAACGATGTGAAATAAACAGCAATTTGCTGCTGTGTGCTATTATGATGTTAAGTAGCATAATCTAAAATTTCTCTTATTTGACAAAAATCTTAAATATTTTGCTTCCTTTTAGGCATTGACATGTTGAACAAATAAATAACACAAATTTTATTTATTCAACTTTATTCAGAATGAAAACTTATCAGTCTGGATTGTAAAATTTAATTGCAAAGAAAATAAAAGTGTGTTTTCTCAACAATATATTAACTACTTTGACAGCTTATTGTAATCCACTTGACAGGTTGTTTATTCACCTAATTACGACCATATTCTTCTGTAATCAGTAATGTATAAATGTATTGATTGACATTGTGATTCAGGTTTAACCAACTTTATTAACCAATTTACAACAATATGCATAGAAATGCCCATCCTATTTGAGAAGGCAATTTCGACAACTAGTCATTACGAACTGGAAAATCCTACAGCCGGTCATTACAAAATCATAGCCATGCATTATAAATTTTAAAATGTGCATCAATACGGGACCATTACAGACTAAATCAAAATGGCGTACATTTCTTACAATAAGTGACAACTTTAATTAAGAGTGACCTAATAATTCAATTAATTAGATTAGAATATTTAAAGCTGATGAAAAATGGTACTTGGACTAAGTATATTGAATTTTTAGGTATGTCTAATCTTGTGCTTTAAATTTACAATTTGGGGGGGGATTATTGGAAAAGACTACAAAACCTTCATGAAAATTTTCATAAATATTTGATTCATCTAGACGTGAACTTATTTTCAATTATGGTGAAATCAAATGTATTCATAATAGACTCTGACTATGTCCTGAAATAAAGTTAGCTAATAAAAGTATCAATGCATGTCCTTTTCCATATTGGCTCTGTAACATGCCCTTGGTACTAACAATGGCCTCAAATGGCTGTAATGGCCATTACTAATACCTCGGGCATGTTACACGGCCAATATGGAAAAGGCCATACATTAATGCTATAGTAAAATGGTCGTTCGATCTTCAAGTATGTTGGTGGATGGTGATATGTATGTATCAGATGTATGAATCAACCTTCTTATGATTATCATAATAAGGTTACCAAGGTTTAGTTTAACTTGGTGATTATTTTTATCTATATTATCATTTATTCAACTGTATAAACATTATGGTAAAGACACAACATATTGTTTTAAGCTCATATCATTCATGGAATTTCGGAGGCCTGGTTCATGTCTTCAAAAATGATATTTAAACTAACACCTAAAAACACCTCAACCTACAACATGTAGTCGTGTAAACTTACCTGGAACGCAAAGGCCAAGTGTTAAGAAAGTCAAAGGGAACCAGATCTCACTTCCTGAGAAATAATCATAAGTCTGCCATGCAGTACAGTTCTCAATTATAGTGCGTTCAATGCCGTTTGCTGGAACTTGAATCCTGGTATTGATGTTAAGTTGGGCTGGTTGGGGACAAGGATCACTGTTGCCTAAAAAGAAAAAAAAATATTTCAAGGTTCTAATAAGCAATTTTTTAAAAATTTCTTGCTAACAATTACTTTAAGAACCAAATGAATGCAATTTCAATATTTAAAATTTAAAATCACGTTCTATCTTGATATCAAGAGATTCACAAATACAGAACTAAACAGATGATTTCAATGACTAAAAATTCATATGTCCCTAAATTTTTTTCACAGTGTGTAAAACTAAGTTAGCTTCACAATAATCTAATTCTTGTGGTGTAGTCTTCTGCCTACAAATCCAGTAACAAGATATTCAAAGAAAAGTAAGAAATGTCAATGACAACCAGTCACCGCTAACATGGACCTTTAGTCAGAGTGATCTTATAAATACTAGTTCAATAAAATGTTTTGGAGCAAGGCAATTAATTAATTAACAAAAGACTTGACTGGCCTGTACAACTTGATAAAGATAGCATTGACAGGTTTAGGGTTACCCATGTACATGTCCATATAAACATATATACTGGATATTTTTCATTTAAGGATTAAACAACAACCTGAGTGTATAAAGACATCAGCTTGAATTTCTGCCTGATTACCAGTGACCCCAGACTGCCCGTTTACCAATACATTTGTTGTTCTATCTATCACAACGCCAAGGGTAGTGCCTTCTATTTCCCGTATTTCTGCATCACTGAACAACCTGTAAAACCAAGGTCATGTTAACAAGATTGATATATGCAACTATATGTCCCAAAATGCCGCAAAAAAGAGCATGAGACCTGTAACTCTTGTAAAATTTGTAAAATCAAAATTGCAGTGCAATCTGATCAACTACATATTATGACTAACAGTTTTGTAAAATTTAAACTAAATCTGACCAGCAGTGTCCACTGAGTTCTGTCCACAATGAGTGCCTATAGTGTATTCAAATTCAACGAAGTCCCATAACTCCTGTAAAATGTGTCAAATCCATGTCCCCTTCTTCATTGGGGAGGGGGATGGGAAGGAACACCAAACATTTCCTCTTGATATCTAAAAAACATGCTTTTAACTATAGAGAAATTGTCCACCAATTATCTCCCCTTGAAAGGAGCCCTCTTTTTGTCAAAAAATCTTTTTTCCTTATTCTTTTAGAATAGTTTAAAGATAAAGTTTCAACTTTACATCAAAATTATTTGCTCAATGAAAATGCACGATATTTTCATACAAATTTACAATATTCTGAAAAAGATGTTTATTGTTATAGCTATGATCTACCCTTTAATAACCAACAAAACTATAAAATTAAGTTTCATCTACAATTCTATTTTCACAGTACAAAACTTACCCATTTCGTCTATTTTCATACCAGAATCTGTCACCATCTCTAACTCTTATAAACTGGTCTAACAAAATGGCAGTAAATAATGGACCTGGTCCATTAGCAGTAGTCTCGATAAGTCCACCTACCCACAAGTCCACATCTTCTGGTGATGTAGTATTTAGTCCTAAATTTGCATGTAAATTCTTTAATCTCTGGATAGCCTATTCAAATATTAAGTTAAAAATCCTTACCAACAGAAATATCTTCAATTAAATTGAAGTAACTGTAAGTAAATACATGTAAAATTATTAATGTAATTGTTCAATCAAAGAACAATATTAAAAGTTCATATTTGACCTAGTGCAACATACATCTTAATTGCTTATTCTGTTCTAATTCAGCCATCTAATTTTGGAAAAAATTGTGTTTATCAACATTAGTCTCATCTAGATAATATTCATCTGGCAGTTTCAACAAAAAAAATCCATCTTGAAACGATGAGAATTTACCATTTTGTATTTAATCTTGACAACAGCGCAATAATATCAGAATCAATTTTTTTTCCCAAAAATGATAATAACTTTCATGCAAATACAAGGATATATTGCATATAGGTCATTTTTTCTGGCTTTTCTGCTGAAATACCCAGGCAAATGCAAATATTTATTCAAATACCATATATATTTATACATATTCATGTTACAATTAAAACAACAAGAAATATCCAAAAAACAAATATACCAGATGTAAAGGTTCATCAAAAAATCTTATTGTAAATATCAAAATTGGATATCTTCTTAAGGATTCATAAAACCTCTTAAACTCCATTTGTTTACAAATAGAAAAAGAAAAGCTACCACTGCTTGAAGGAAAGCACTTCAAAATGACACTTAACTACATCCAAATTTTTTTGAATGTGAAAAAGACACTTTTAAAGTCTATTTATAAATACATACTTGGTTATTTGTATCAATATTGCCAGTATGCATAGCCTCAAAATTCTGCAACCTTGGCAGTCCAAAGGTCTCGCGGACAGACTGATAGTCTGGCAAACCATGGTCTCTACCTCGCTGTATATTTATGGCACCAAGATCCCTTCTTGAAAATTCTAGTGGACCAAATACATCTCCTGGAAGGAAAGTCAGTTACATACACTTAATTGTAACAAGACATTACACATGATTTTCTTGGTATTGTTGACAAAACTACTTTCCTGATGAAGTGAAAGCAAAATTTTACTGTGGTTATAGCAAGGTTTAAATTATTATTATTATTATTATTATTATTATTATTATTATTATTATTACAAGGTTCTTTTATAGTGCATTACATATTTACAAAAAAATACTCGAAGCACTTTACAACATACATTAAAAACATATATTAACCCAGAAACTAGTAAACTTAATTAACAGTAAAATAAAATTGTGAACAATAAAGGAAATAAAAAAATAAATCGAAAAAATATTAAGTTGCAATTTACAATTTAAAACCAGATTTAAAATGATCATATCAGTCATCCAAATAAAATATAAAAATTATTTACACAAACTTCAAATGATGTTTTATGGAAGGTTAAAAGTTATCTGTTATCAAACTTAAAAATAATGAAACAAACAGAAATTAAAAATTATTGAAAAGGACAAAAAATCATGTAGTGATGAAAAATTGTGAAGTAAAAATAATGAAATATTGAACAATGCATAAAAAGTAATATAACAAACTGTAAAAATGCAAAGCAATTTAAATACACAGTAAATAAATATCTCAACAGTGAAAGTCAGTTAATAAATTCTCAATATCAAAAGACAGCTAATAAAAATCTGAGACTCAATAATTAAACAATAGTTAAAATTTTTTGTACCAGGAACAAAAGAGGTTCCTTATGAGAGTGATTCAAAATGAGTAAGAAATCAAGAATCTTACACCTGTACAAGGGTAAGATTTAATCATTCTCTAGCTCGGCTGAGCCATGTTAGAGACCAGTATTACATCTTACCCAAGGGTGTCTGAAATTTACCAGCTACACAGTGCCTTACCCAAGTGTGTCTGAGATTTACCAGCTATACAGTACCTTACCCAAGGGTGTCTGAGATTTCCCAAACTTGCAGGAGAGAACAGTATTACATCTTATCCAAGGGTATCAGAGATTTACCAGCTATACAGTACCTTACCCAAGGGTGTCTGAGATTTCCCAAACTTGCAGGAGAGAACAGTATTACATCTTACACAAGGGTGTCTGAGATTTCCCAATCTTGCAGGAGAAAAGCTGGTGTTTGATTCTTTTTCTCACATTTTCTGATAAAATGTTTGAATTGAAATGACCTGCATTTAACATCTGATCATGACAATATCAGGCCAGTGATATGTCATAACAGTTTTAAAATTTAGGTCACTTCAAAACAGAATGAACAAACTGCAAGAAGTAATCAATCAATGGTAATTCTCAATAGAATTATTATATTAAAAGAATTTTCAAACGCATATTTGTTATCGGTAAGATATGATAGTACATAACTCTTTATTCAATCGTGACAATTTTTTACAGAAAAGCACAAGTTCTGTCTCAACTGGTTGGTGACATTGGGAAATCTTGCAAAGCTAAAAATAGGAATTTTCTTGTCTCTTTAGTGAGAAACAGCCATCAATACTTTTGTAATCATTAGTCGTTTCATTATAATTTGCAGTAAACACATTTTCTTCTGAGAAAGTTCTAAAATCACTCTGGCAGAAACCTAGCATCATTTATAAACTTATTTTACTAAATATTGGAAAATCTTTCCATAAGATTCGCTATTTACCTGCTAGATCAGCAACCATTATGTTATCTTCTCTTTCTGCTAAGGTTGAAGCCATTCCTCTGAACAAAGCGTCAACATCTTCTGTTACGGATTCCTGAAGAATAGATACATGTTATATTAAACTCTATTTGTAATATGGTGGCTTGTATCAATTTATTCAAAACTTCTTCTTTAATATGGAATAGAATTTATTAAAAAAAAAATTCATTGAATATAGTAGGATGTAACAAAAACCTAGAGTTAATGTGTCCATGGGACACAAATGTCCACTGCTTTCTTTTAAAATCAAACATTCAGTCAACAGGATTGTTCCCATAGTAGAGTTGATTAAACTCTTATCTAACGTTAGAACTTAGACAGAGGTCAAGAGGAAAGGAAGTGGAAGCTTAATAAAAGCTGCATAATATTAATAAATATCATTTTTTAATGGGGGGGTTTCAAGTATTTCAAGATAAAAATAATAAAATAAGGTAGATGATAGTATATATCTTTGAAATTATTGAAATAGTTATTGTAAAGGCCCCTGACTTCTAAAGGCAATCAAAAAGTACTACATGTATAAGGTTAGTGAAATTACCTGTGAATTCCAGTAAGCATTACATAGCCTTAGAGCATGAACCTCATTCGGTGCACCCGGGATGTTTAAACTGCTTGGTTTCCATGGGCATCGGTTATCTGTAGTAGCAGCTCCTCTGGTTACAAAAAAATACTTTTCAAATGTTAATTATTTTATAACACAAAAATTCAACAACTGATATGACTACACAAAGAAAATCTGTAGCCTAAGTTTGTAAAACTATTTGTTCAAACTTGCAAGGCCTGAATAAAATTTCACCTACTATATCATTGTTTTAATGAAATACATTTCATTTTAGCCCTTACATTATTGAAGTAATAAGTAAATGAAATATTTAAACTGTTTTTCAGTTTATAGGATATGTGAAACTAGAGGCTCTGGAGAGCCTGAATCGCTCACCTGGTAAAAAAAAAGTCTATATAGTTTTCTAAAGCTGGACTCTTGACCTTACAGTAATATTGTCACAAGAATCATTTACTAGCAATCAATACAGAACATCTTAGTTATCCTCCTGATTTTCATATTATAAATAAATCTCTAATCGTCATTTTCTCTCTTCAAGGGCAATAACTCTAACATTGAGCAACAGATCTTTATGAAAATTTCAGCATAGATCAGTCTCACCAAACTGATCAATTTTCCCCCTAGAAAATTAGGCTAAGCCCTTTGGTTTTCAAGTTATTTTAACAAGTTGTAAATTTTTATTAGTGGTGGCCATGTTTTCGACAGATAAAAAATGTAAAGGACATCATAACAAACATGCAATATTGGTTCACAATCCATCCTACAAGTTGTCTAAGAAGAGATTTAAAAAAAAATCCATTTAAGGATGGGCCAATAACTCATTCATTTGTCAACAGATCTTTCTGAAAATATCGGCATTCACATACATATAGGTAATCCCATCATGCTGAATAATTTTAATCCCTGCCAGATTTCAGATAAACCCAACTGTTTTTGAGTTACATGCATAATTCTGAAATTTGACCCCTATGGTCTATTTTTTAAAAACGGTGGTCATGTTTTTCACAAGATCAAATATCCACATGCATTGATTGCTAAACATATTCTATATAATATTAAGCAAAGTTTTGTTTTAATCCATCCAGTAGTTTCAGAGAAGAAGATTTTCAAAGTTGGAAAAGTAAAATTCAGGGAAAAACCCATTTCAAGACCTATAACTCATTCATTCGTCAACAGATCTTTCTGAAAATTTCGGTATAGGTCCATCTTATCATGCTGAACAATTTTACTCCCACCCTGATTTGAGCTAAACACAGCTGTCTTTGAGTTATTTGCTTAATTCTACAATTTAATCCCTATGGTCTATATTTTGTAATGGTGGCCATGTTTTTTGCCAGATCAAAAATCCCCATACAAGGATTGTTAAAAATACCATAAGGAACATTCATGCAAAGTTACAATCTATGGAGTAATTTGAGAGAAGATGTTTGAAAAAAATCTACGGATGAATTGATGGCAAGAGCCTTTTGGCCTTTTGGTCATAGATTACTTGATACTGTAGATAGATTAACTTGCACCAGTTCAGGAATATAAAGAGAATGGTTATGGTGAATATGTCAGACACAATAAACCCACAAGGATGAAAAATGTCAGCTGAAGCCACCCAATGGGTCTTCAATGAACTACAAGGAAATCCTGGCACCACTGGGCAGGCTACAACTGGCTGCCCAACTTACTAAAGTAACAAATTTTTCAGTCACAAAAGAATATTTAGTTTAGTTACAGTAATACAATTCAAACAAGGACAAAAATTTCTCATTAGAACATTGATTAGATTTGCCCATAATGCTTTTTTTGTGAGCAAAAATCTGCAATTATAATTGAAAAAAAATCATGCATTCTTAATGGTGGCAAACAGCAAAATTTGGTGTGCTCCTGATATTATTGATGTGACTTTATTGAATGCACCTTCAAATTTTATGCTATTTTTTCACACAATTCTTAACTTCAAAGCAACAAAAGTGTCATAAAATTCTCCAGTACCTTTGTTAAAAAAGCAATTTTTTTTTTCATAAGAGACTTTAGTTTAATGTTTGTTTTTGGAATATTTCATGCTTGAATCGATCATAAAAATTTAGAAAAAAGTGGTAGAAAAATCTACAATTCTATGTTATTCCTATGTAAATTTCCCATCAATATCAACATTTTTAAAGGTCAAATATCAAAAAAAAATCAATTTATGACCCCATATTATATTCTGATGTAATTTGTGGTCAAGATTAAAGGCACAAGAGGTCATTGTGTGAAAAAAAGTTGGCCCTGATAATATCTTTCCTGAACGATTAACTTTCAATTTTCCCTGATTTTTTTCCTTAAGAGTCTCTCTGACCAAAGATCTAAAAATTAATACTTGTAAATGATAGTAACTGCAATTGAATTTTCTTTTTGCCTTCAAAAACAAATTTCAACTCCCACAAGTTCAGTGTATCATATATTCCTAAATATATGAACAACTACACATAATGTTCTAACTACTTAAAAAGTTTCTTGACATTTTGTGCAGTAGTTTGTTGTTATAAACGTGTGTTGGACAGACAGACAGACAGACAAGCAGATGGACAGATGGACAGACATACATACAGTACAAAAACCAAAGTTCTCCCCACCAAAGTAAGGGGGAGACATAATCTGTCTATTTTCAACATATGAATGGGAGCACATATATAGTTTTGCTTTATGCCTTTTCCATAGGTATTCACCATCTTTGTCTAATAATCAACCTGATATATTGCTAAGCTAAATGAATGTGGTCTTTTTGGGGAAAATAGAAAAAAAAATTACTTACTTATTTTGTTTCCAATTGTAGTATAACTATAAGAACATTCAAAGCAGTACATATGTTCTCATCTATTTACTGCTTAAAAGGTAAGTTTGTTACCTTACATTCATGTTTATATTAATTGGTTAATTGACTTGGACACAATATTCTGAATATAAGCCAACCAGTTGTTACTGTACCTCCTTTATTCTACATCACAATAATTAAGTGTAAGTGTTTGTATGAATCAGGCAAAATGGGAAAAATTCAGAAACATGCATGTCATAAACGAGCTGACAATGAAATATCACTCTATTTGAAGAGACAATTATTGCACCACTAGCTTTGTGCAAAAAATTTTCAATAGAATCTTAAGAAAAATGAGGTTTATGATAGAGTTATCTGCCCTTGAAATGTTCATTTTCAGTACATTTCAATGAAATTGTAACTCAATGGTCCAGCATGATATGGAAAATCATGTCTGTTTTCCTTGATTCTGATGGTGCAAATAGTCAAATTACACTAACAAAATGATGGGTTTTTTCATACCATGTTTTGCCAACTGCCTGATTCTGACAGAGACGGACACATAAAGGCAAAACAAAATATATATACCTTCTCCACAATCCAGGTGTAACCAAAGTATGACCAAATCTCATAGCAGAAGTCTGGAACTCTTGGGTTATACCAGGGTGTACAGTTGGATCATATGCTATAAAATATAATTTGCAGCTTGAGCTATTTCAGTCTTTCAATCAATCTTTAACATAAATCTATGGCCACCTTTTTTTCTAATATTCTAACAATTAGCAGCTAATCATCAGACAAGATTTTTTCAAAGTTACAGAAACAGAAAATATACCCTTGCTTAAATACTGAGAAATAAACTTTATACATGTACCTCAGAGCAAATTATGAAGTTAGTTTTCATTTAAGTTTCTACACTGGTTTCTCCAATTCACCAAAATATAGTTTGACAGTAAAAAGAATTTAGCAGCTTATAAGACCCTTACTACAAGAATTACCTTCAAATGGATGCTGTCCTCTTATATCAAAGAATGTAGTGTTATCATTTTCAATAGACAACCATCGTGGTAGCCAGTCATAGAATGTGATTTTCTTGAAAATAGAAAAAGAAAAATACAAAAACAAGGAATTTTATATCTTTTTCATGATAAATCGAACCAAGTAAGTTACCAAATAACAACTACTTTAGTTAGTACATTTAACATAATTCTTTTAAGTCACACACATGTAGGTCAGTCTTGAAATATACATACTTAGCTGGTAATGATCTATATGTTGGAATTACTCATTTAAAAAAAGAACAACTTGAGGAATTCCAATAGACCATTTACATATTCGCCCTTTACATCCAATCTTATGGAAACTGGTTTACAGTTTTATAATAGACAATAGAAAAATATCTTCAGGGGCAGATCCAGGATTTTAGATTGGGGGAGGGGGGTGCACAGTTAAAATTTGGCTGAGCAGAGGGAGGCAAAAACTTTTTTGAGGTTAAATTTTTGAAATATTCTTCTAGAGTGGGTGCAATGTAGATATTTTTTGGGGTAAAATTAGCGAGAAATTAAAGTTTCAAACTAAAACTGCCTAAATCTACTCGACAACCCATGCTTTGCAAATTTTAGGGGAGCGCACACCCGCTACACCCACCTGAATCCACCCCTGATCAAATTTGAAGGCTACAAGAACAGTGAAAATTATGTGGAAATACATCTCGGAACATATAAATATCTGAAATGCTTCTATGATGTATGTATCAATTGATAATTCTTTGCTGTAATGGAATCAAGTTTCTATTCCCTTGGCTGTCATTTCAATGTCTCCCAATCTTATGCCTGTTGACCCCAGTTAATCTAAATATAATTGAAGAACTTTTCAAGAATGGAAGTGAAAGTGAAAGTGAAAGTTTTCTATTGTGTTATATCAGGTTATTTTATTTCTATCGTTTGTGATAAATATATTGTGTGTAAGAACCATTCAATTTTATGCTATTTTCAACATAGCAAAAGATCTTAAATACAGACACTGTAATGTGTGTATGTAAATGTCCCTCATGTAAGGACCAAATAAAACATACCTGATACGTTCCAACAACCATTTTTCTTGCTTGATTAAAAATCCTTTCATCAAATCTAACAAGGTCTTCCTCAGACGTCCAGCCATGTTCAACAGCAGTCTTGTTGGCATAATAGTTATGCCACCTGAACCACATGACCCCAAATGACAACAAAAAAGGGTTCTCAAATCCTCTAGGGTTACCAAGTCCTAAAACACAGATAATACAATTTCTTCTTGTTTCCTTTAAATCTTGAAGATGTTGAAAGTCAATTGTTATTTATATTTAATCCTGTCCAAAATGTGTTCAAACATTCAACGATATCAACTTCCAAAGATAAGTTCACAAAAAGAAATTGCTTTCTTCTTAATACGCACAAATTTATGGTAGCTGAATGTATTTGAAGTCCCTGTGTAAAAGAAAGGGCAAAACAATAAAATGAAATCATACAAAACACATCCTATCATCATATTGGTTTTTACAATCGAAATTCAAAACTTTAACACTTACTCCAGAAACGATTTACTCCACGAAGTCTTGTTTCCCTAGTAGTCTCCCTTGGGTTTGGTGGGTTGGCATATGGTAACCTGATATTGTTGATGGCAGGTAAACTGCTAGTGATTGGATGGGGTTTATCATTCAATGCCAGCAGACGACCACCTTTAAATTCTCGAATGGCATCTGTCCAGGCTTTAGCTGGTCCATACATCAGTTGTCCATCAAGGAAAGGGGTAATCTCAGTTATCTAAAGGACAAGAAATTACCAATGTAACATTTCCTGTCAATGCTTTAATGGAACAAACAAATAAAAAAAAGTGGTCTAGTCAAATGAGAATTTGACAAACCATGAAACTTCATACCCATATATAAAAGTACAACATACTTAAACTATGAACCTGTTGGTTTCTGTGTAGTAGCAAAAGCTAAACCAGACCAATACATGTGTGGACCTGTGTCACCATCAAATATTTGTCACTGTCTTCAATTTGTAAATAAACACTATAAAGCAAATTAAAAGAATATGAAGTAGGTAACAAATTTCCATGTGTAATGTCCTAATGATAGCATATACAGCTGAAAAAATGGCTAAGTTCAACATGTTAAAAATGTAGGAAAAAATCAATCTCATTTCCCTGTAATAGGAGGTGCATATTTTCAATGTGTATTTAATCACTGTGCACACTTAAAAGAACGATGGTTCAACACCTTTTGAGTTACAGATTACACAAAATAGGTACTTCTCACAACATAAAGTGAAAAAAAATGGGTAAGTTCAACATCTTATGAATGTAAGAAAAAAATTAATCCAATTTCTCCATAATAAAAGGTGCATACCTTAACATGTTGTATCTAATCACTGTGCAGAGTTGGAATAACATTGGTTTAATACTTTTTGAGTTACAGATTACACTAAGTGAAAGCCCATTATGTGACAGAAAGACCGAGTGGAGAGGCCACTAGACCTGTGTCACTGTTGGTGTAACAGATTAAAACAGGAAATTCCACTCAGTGGTGTAGAAGAAATAGGATACTCCTTCAGGGAACAGAAGAAAGGAAGTGCAGACAGAAGGAAGGACAGGCACTCCTGCCACAATATACTCCCAACTTCGTAAAAAGGGAGGGGGATAAAATAAGTACTTGTTGTCTAGGATTGTTTGGTGATTGACCAGTTCTAAAATCATATCTGGATCTCAAAAATGGCAGCTGTACTCCTCCTTTGCCTTCAGGATCATAAAGGTCATGACCTTTAGGTACTTGTATGTTTTCAAATTCTCTTGGGCAACCTGGTCTCTGGGAATCCATCATCTCTTCAACAACTTGTTGTCCTGTAAAAAAAACCAAAATGTTCCTTCACTTTTCCAAATCTTTGCCCACTTTTTGGTAATTTTCAGATGAAAGTATAGAAATTAATGGAAAAAGAAGCAGACAAAATAAAGCAGTTATTTCATTTTGCAAGTTAAAGCAAATACAAAAACATCAAACAAAATGTCCATGGAAGTTGAACCCTCAATAGTTGGGACAAGAATGGACAGAACATTCAAACTTGATACAGCTCCTAATTTCAATGTTTGACAAGATTTTGGCCAGATAAAAATTAGCAGTTAAACATATGAAATAAACAATTTCTACAAAGCAGAAAAAAAAATTCTTACCCCCTTTTGGTACTTAATTACTAATACCTCCCATTTGCAGTCTTTAGTAGTACAATTTCATAGAGATCCATACACTTTTACTCAAGCTACTGAGATGACAAGGCTGCTATATCATTATATTACCCCATGTTATTTGTGGTCTAAATATAAAGTTAGGCTGTGCCAATGAGGGTTGGAGCTACTTGTACTCAAATAACAAATTTGACTTAAGCGATAACTTCACCACTATGTTGTCATATTGTAGATATCTTGACCAACAAGAATCGGCAAGACCTCCTTCATGGAGTCGTTCATGTTTTGACTGCGAATCTACATATGTAGGGGATCAGTAACGTGCTGTCCCTATAATACTACAGAGCCCTGACAAAATGCTGATTGATTGATTGATTATTGGGGTTTAACGCCCGAGCAGCAATATTTCAGCTATATTCAGGCAAACAAAATGCTGAAAACCATATCTAAACATTAAAACTTTTTCATCTTCTTTGGTAAAACAAAATGGGCAAACTAAAGTTATCAAACACTGTCTAAATCATAGCAAATTGCAATTTACACAATACAAAATCAAATATAAATAATCAAAAATAACCTCTGAGAGATGTTGCCATTTTAAAATATTGATGTAGAGGAGGTTGAAGTACTATTAAAACTGTAAGTCCTTCTAACTTCATTATTGAAAGAGAAGATTTTCACATTTCTTACATAGAGAACAACATACCATAGTAAGTCATCATAGCATTTCTTCCTCTAGTGGATCCTAATCCCATAGGTCCTCTCAGTGTAGCTGTACTCAGGTCAAATGGATTAGGTCTGGTAGGTCCAGCCATATGGTACACGCCATCGGCATATCCAACTTTACTCTTACGTAGCAAGTGGGTGTCTTTTAAAAATAAAGGAAAATCAAGTCTTACACTTAAAAAATAAAAGATTAACTTTTGAAACAAAGATCTCAGATTTTCATTTAAAAAAATGTGATAGAATGGTACACCTGCATTGTAGCATGTAGCAAATTATTGACATGGCTATAAGGACTAATTCTTTACCAAACTGCCATTTCACAAAAAAGTCTAAGGTTAGATCCTTATTGAAAACAGTACATTCTGCGAGTTAATAATGCTCTTGCATTACAAAAATTTCAAAAGGCAGTATGCAAATCAACAGCACTCACATCAAATTTTGATAAGATAATGATATAATAAATTAAATGGATAAAGTTCTAACTACTCACCAACAGCCCCCCAATCAGGGTTGATAAGATTATTATACCAGCCATCTAATGGATGAAGTTCTGGATCAGGCTCTTCCTCTTCCTGGCAACCTGATAATTATTAAAGAATAATCAAGGGAACCAAGGTGATCGCGGTAATCAAAAGAATGTAATCCAGGGACAAAGACCAGACATGGAAAACAGACATACACAATAAGGAACATGAAGTAACTAAAATCATACATACAAAGTGACAAAATAGTACACTAAAAACTGGGAGCATGGACCAGATGCACCGGCAGGGTCAGCCTCCTCTGCTTTTCTAGAAACCCCTGCCAAGTTGCTCATAAAAATTCATGTCTAGGGTAGACAAACGAGGAAAAGAAAACTAGGACACATTGAATAAATTAGTTTTCATGGCGCAGACCAATACACCATAACGATCCACGAGTTCATGATGACAACCATAAAACTTCTGTAGTGATGACTTCAATCTTGTAGCAACAGAAGCCTATATGTTAGAGTTATAGCGCAATACAAAAAGTCAGCGTAGCTTCGGCAAGCTCTGGCATAACATATGAGTTGTGATATGAACACTCCATATGCAGGTGCTGAAGGGATGTTGCCACAGATGAAAGGAAAGTTGACAATTCTGAATGAAAAATCGTCACATTTGTCGTAAAGTTTGGTCAATAGTTTTCCTTTACCATTGATTTTTAAGTGTAGGTCAAGATGTGAGGCTGACTTCACAGTTTCTGTAATATCCTTTATCTCAAGTTCTTTGGGGTAGATGCGATATATCAAATCCCCGAAAAAAATTGAATCAAAGCTCACTTTTTAGTTTAGTCTCCTGGGACAAAAGAATAGTGCTAAAGCAGTACTGAGCTTGTCATAAAAGGCGACTAAGAGTTCTTAGAAATCTGGCCAGTGGTTGAATGCTCAGCCCACAGAGCTGTTAAGATGGGTACCCTGATGGCTGAATAGAGTATGGTAACCCTCTCTTTGGAGGTTGTCAGGCTATAAGAGGATATCCTGACAGCTAACCATAGTGAATTCTTGCTTTTTAATGCTGTTTATACTATATACAATGTTATAGACCAATGTTAAGTCTTTATAGATTCTGTTTGTCACAGCATAACCGCTCTATATTGTAAAATTTTGTAAAGGCTCTGTTTGTAACCGTTGTTGGTTACGCTCACCCCTATATTGCTTTATATGTCACCAGTGACAAAATGCATGCAAACTAAATTAACACCCCGAAATCAGGACATATCTTGCAAGAGAGTGAGCAGTAAACCTAAATTTACAAATTGTGGATCTGTCAGATTTAAATGTAAGCAGGTCTGCATCCCTACCTACCAACCCTACAAAATTTCAGAGCAGTGATCGGAAACACAGTATTATTTTTTTATCGGCCTTAAAAGCTTTGGGATACCTACAATACCGACTCCCGCATTACGAATTCCTATGAGTATGAAAGGCTAAAAATTGAAAGCAAAATGGTACGTGATAGACAAGATACTTTGAGCCTAAAGATGAGGCTTAGGCTAGCGAGTTGTCTGTGAACTGGTCACTATTTTGTGGATTTTAACGTTTGGGGACTGCAGCAAATAGATATGTGAGATTCCAATACACGGTTGAGGGGGGGGGAGGGGGGTAACTTAACAGGTAAAAAGGTACGGGTGTGCCCAACCATTCATATAGGCTATTCTGATATATATATATATGTAATGCATTTATGTAACCCATTCATATTAATCCCTTTTGGGATTCAGTGTTCGTAGCTATTTTCTGATTTGGCGGCCAAATCAGAAAATAGCTACGTACGGACACTAGTACTGATTCCCAGAAGGGATTACTATTCATATATATTCATACCGTTTATCAGTATTTATATGTTTACATATCACAGTTTGATGCGGATCAGAACATATGACATTGTATCTATTAAGACTAAAGCTAATTGGATCCCTTCCGGCTTATCAGTCTTGAGTGTTAATCTTTATTTACTTTGATGATTTTAAAGATGATTTAATTGATGTCAAATCGGTAACCATGTGTAAATATATATGCTACTTAAAATTTTTAACCCCAATCACATATATACTGCAACCATCCTTTTCATGTATCATGATCACTAATAATAAAAAGGCAGACCTATATGGGCCGCACATCTGTATCTACCCATTGAACTGAAGTTACTTGTAATATTGAAATATCTAGATAGAAAATTACATCTAGATGAAAATAACGCTATTTTGACATGAACGGCCACTCATAGACGTTGACAGTGTTAGTATCTCATCTATAAGCTTAAATTACGTGCTGGGGCTCCTGCAGGCTCTTAACAAAAATATTACATCTTGAATAAATGATACTATTTGTGATAGTAATTTTCCAAACAGGCTTAAAGAAGCACAGGTTGTACTTTTATATAAAAATGTGATCCACAGGACAGGAAAAATTACCGTCCTGACAGTATTTTACCAACGATATCTAAGTTGTATGAAATGGTTCTGTCTGTTCAAATGACAAATTATTTTGAAAGCATTTTTCATTCTTTTTATGTGCTTTTAGAAAAGGTCATGGGTGTCAGACCACTTTGCTGAAGCTCCTTGAAGATTTGAAATCCGCACTTGATAAAAACCAGTATGTGGCAGCTATAATGGACCTTTCGAAAACTTGATTGTCTGCAACATGATATTTTTAAGTAAACTCTCTGCTTACGGGTGTGCCTCATTGCTCTATATTCAGACCTTGCTTTGTAACATATTTATAAATGATATATTTTGTTTTATTGAACAGGGAACTCTATATAATTATGCTGATGATAACACCTTGTCTTATGCTGATTATGACTTTAATAATTTAAAAACTGTATGCAAGCCAACCCTGAAAAAATTCAGGCATTTACTATTGGTAACAAAACTCATGATATGAGGCCTGTTTTTAATACTGAGTCAGCTGTAATAACCTATGATGATGTCAAATTACTTGGGGATCGATATAGACTATCAACTGACTTTCAGTCAACATATGAAAAATATATATCGTAAGCCTCACAGCAACTCAGTGTGCTTAAGCGCATTGGCTGCTACCTCTCCAAATTAAATTAACTTACCATATTTCGTAATTTTATTCTTTCGAACTTTAATTTTTATTCTTTGGCATGGCATTTTTGCACAAAAGTAATACTGCTAAATTGGAAAAAAAATACAAGCGAGAGCCTTGCGGTTTATATATGAAGACTATGAGAGTACATATGATGGCTTATTAGATAGAGCTTAAGAACCATCGCTTAAGATCAAAAGGATGACTTTACAATGGCTATAAAGTGTTTTAAGATTTTAAACAAACTGTCACCGCCATGTTTACAAGATCATTTTGTTTTTAAAAACTCAAATTATAATTTTAAATATTCAAATATTGTAGAGATACCAAGAGCTAGTACGAACAACTACTGATGGTAAGAACTTTTTAATATGCTGCAGCTGTTTTATGGAATGACCTACCCGATGATTTTAGAAAAATATCAAATTTAATCCATTGAAAAACATTATAATATCTTGGGATGGAAAGAACTATAAATGCACGGCATGTGCTGACTCCATCTAGGTAATTTTGAATGTTTATATATACTTTGTTTTGCTTTAACGCTTTTGTATTGCTTTTATCACCTCAGTTTTTTTTTTAAATTGCTTTTAGTTCTAGTACTATTTCTCATCAGCTCTTATCATCTTATCTCTGTAACTATATGTCTCTGCTATCAGCAAGACCTGATGAATCCAAAAAATATAGCTGAGGTGAAATATATTTGTACTTTAATCCACTCTGCCTAACTGATAACTATTTGAAGACATTACATCTGAAATTGAAGATATTTTTTGTTGAACTTAGCGAGCTTATGTAATAAAACTCCGAGTGGATCCCCAACGTACTTGTATTTATTCGAAAATTAAGAACTCGGGCAAAACCATCCATCACAAGTTGGACGTCGGATCGTCTTCGAACCCTGGATCTTCAAGCAATAGGCGAGCTCTCACTCAAATATGTGCACCCGTATGAAGACGACTTTAGCTGCATGTATTATTTGATAGTATTAGGATCAAGTGTCTCTGGGTGGATCGTTAGGGTGGCAAGATGCTTGAGCCAGGGACTTATCTAATATTTGCTCCAAGGGCGGATCCAGAGATTGTGAAAGTGGAGTTCATGCTATATAACTTGGACGAAATTTACAATTTTTTTTAACATAAGAGGATTCAGACCTAGGGAAACAGATGGTCGAGCGAAGGTAAAAAAAAAGGACAGTTTTGTGAAAAATCAAGACATCCGATGCAAAAATGATTAAATGTTTATTTTGTTACCAAATTTTAGCCAGACGTAGGCTTTGTACGCCTTCCTACTCCTGAGCTCCATAAAGATGTGGACCTTCCTATATATACTAGTAAATGAAAGTATGAAAATCGATATGTATTATCAAGACAGACCTTGAAATTGATAAAAAGGGTCCGATCTAGAATTTTGCAAATGGAAGGGGTCCAAGCTATCATATATCATTCACTTGTCTTTAAATCTTGCAAACAACAACAACAACGACAAAAGTGAGTCCATCTTTTATACAGCTCTACAATACTCGACATTGAGCTTGTTGATATACATGCTCGAGAAACCCCGTTTCCTCTTAGGAGGAGATTAAATTATTTTTACCGTCAATTTAATGCTATGAAAACCCAAAATATGTGAATAAAGAATCATAGAAGGAAATGAACTTTGTGATTGAATTGTTTGCCAAGTATTGTTTATTGAAAATTTTATGTTGTTAGTGAATGCCTAATTCACGTAGAGATCGATGGTAAAGAAAAACTATTGATGAAACTTTACGACAAACGTGATGACTTTTCATTCCAAATTGTCAACTTTCCTTTCATCCCTTCAGCACATGCGTAGGGAGTTTTTATATCAACACTTCTGGAGCAGGGTTGTTATGCTGCAGAATTGAAATCATCACTTAAGAAATTTTATGATCGTCATCATGAACTTGAGTATCATTACGGTGTATCCATCTGCACCAAAACAACTGATTTGCTCAACGTGTCATAGTTTTCCTTGTCCATTTTCGTCTACCCCGGACTTTTTATGAGCAACTCGGCGGGTTTTTCTAGAAAAGCAGAGGACGGTGCACCTGGTCCATACATGTTTTTAGTGGAGTCCGAGTTGCCCATTTACTTTTGTTACTTTGTATGTATTATTTAAGTAACTTTATGTTCTTTGTTGTGTTTGCCTGTTTACCATGTTTGGTCTTTGTCCCTGGATTACAATCTTTTGATTTTCGCTAGAATCTTGACTCCTTTGATTACTCTTTCAAATCCAAAGGATGTGGACATTTGGAAAAACTGCATGTTATTCGAAAACAATTCCACTATCTGAATGCAAATCGAGTACAGATAATCCAGTATCACCATACGTATAGGGAATGATTTGATTCCCCAAGCCCTTCTGCCTTTTCTTGACATCTTGCGGTAGCCACATGTAAGGCAAATGACTTTATAAGAATATGACCATTTTTTCAAATAGTTTGGATATCATTTCAAATACACGCCCGATGCACACTACTTAGGTGACAATATTTTAACCTACATGCCATTTTTCTGTTAAGTCGGTGATTGTTTTGTGCTAAAACTATCTTCCTGTTCTATGAAACAGGAAGAAAAAAAAAAATAAAACAAAATAGACAAAAACCCCAAAATTGTAAATCTCCAATATATGCGAGGAAACTATTTAACTTGAAAAAAAAACCAAAAACAAAAACTTAATCAACCAAACACTATTTGTCTTACCTTTCTGTTAAAAAAATAATTGGTCTTTTTACTTTTCGTTGTCGATGTAAAGAATTGGAAAGCATTTTTTATATATATACCAGAAACAAAAGCGAACGACATTTAGTTACACGGTCACCAGTGGTTTTTTTTTTTAATATAGATTTTAGTTTAAGTTAACTTTGAAAATAACAATGATTGTATAATTAAGTGAAATCAATTGAAGTGACTTTTGAAAGAATGTTCTGGTTACATGCGCCTGTTTCAATAGCAGTCAACTATATATTGTTCACTCTGTGAAACAAGAGACTGTCCCGTGCGAGTGTGTGTAATAAAGGCAAAATTGTGTCTTTTCGATTGTTGACTCTCTTATGTCAGTTTTATGTCAGAGATACACAAAATTCATGGTAAATCCGAACACGGTATAATACAACGCGGCTCGTAATCGCACAAGTGATGAATCTTAAAAAGAACTAAGAGGTTAGATGCAGTTTCGGTAACAAAAAAGACTTTCCTGCAAAAAAAAAAAACTTATGAAACTCACCGACTGAAAACACCAGGAGAATAAGAACGACTCCAATTGACAGATCCATTGCAGCTCATACCCGGTGAACCAACGCTTGTTACGATGTCTGAGTGAATCTTTTCCGCTTTTGTGATTCAACTGACAAACAATAACGGAAAACAACACTTTAATAGTCTTATCAAACTTATAAAACGTTATTTTGATATGTTTACAAACGGATTGGGCCTCTTAATCTAATTTGTAATGGCTCTTCTCCGGTCCATGCAATTATATCCAACACATCTTCTCCCTAATCTTGGTAAAGGTTGATTTTAAAAAAATCTGTTCGGGTTGTTTTAATTTTATACCAGGAGCAACATTCTTAGGATTTGTTGGCGTGGAAATTACGTAAACCGAAAGCTCGCTTGCACACCCTCTCTAATGACATGTCGGATTAGCCGCTAATACCTCCGCATTATACGTCCGAAAGAACACGGTCCTCTTTCAAACAACATATTCGAATAAATCCGGATATAATAATGTGCATGTATTTCGCATTTAATCTTTGTGTGTTCTGGTTTTGTATGGTTTGAAACAGTAAGCGTTTGTTTGTTTGTTGGAAACAGTAAGCGGACTGGAATGATACATACACGTATGAACGAAAAATTATATGCATGACTTTGACTGAAGTGCTGACATAAGACCGTTCATTAGTTATAAGGTTATTCAAAGACGGACGCTTTTTTTTTCTTTGCCTACCTCAAGAGGTTTTCACTTATTGAAAAATGTAGGTCACCATGGGCCTACTCAAAAGATGCTAGAGTACTACTTAAATACTTGTGATGACGAAAATCATGAGCCGTACAATAGACCCTTTTGTGGTTAGTTGGTGAGCATGCTCAATATACACTTCCACGAGGTAGGGCTTGGGTAGAACAAAGGAATTTTCCTCGCGGAAGTGTATATTGATCATGCTCTACGCATGCTCATCGACTACCCTACAGTTAGCACAAAAGGGTCTATACATTGTTTCGATCATAATGGTATGCCTACTGTACACCACAGACCTGTAATTAAATTTAATTATATGTTTCTGTATTTACATTTTTTTGTTTTTGTTTTGTGTGTTCCGTTTGTTGTTCTTTTACAATCCCAATCTGGAACAGATACAGGCGCAATAAAATTATGTCACTGTAAGCAGTAGTACACACTCTATTGTGTATTAAAAATAATAACAAACTGCAAAAATTTTAATAACTGAAAGTGAGTGAGTAAAAACGCGAATGTGGAAGGAGTTATAGTGCCTACTGAACATGAATTACAAAAAATATATACAAAATAGGAATGGACCACTCCAATTGTGCATGATACTGGTTTTTTCAATATGACGTTTTGTCGATAATGCTAGACTTTTTTTTCAAATTTGTCTATGTCGAAAACGTGTGCTGTCTTCTGTAACATAGGCCGACAAGTCTGGATGATATATGATTTACTTTCCCCATGTGATTATGAGTAATAGCCAAGTGCACGTATTACTCAATAGCAAGGGCTTTATAGTAAACTGCTATAAAAATTCAAGCTAGTTATGCCTGTTTTATGAAAGTGTGGTCTTCGTGATATCACTCATGTCTGAATGATAGTTAGTAAGCAGGTATTTCATTTTCTAGATAATAACGGATTAAGTGTACAGATCACGAATGACTATAAAATATTCAACACTTGCGTCATAAGAAGATCGTGGTCAATAAGTTATAAATGACATCGACAGATTAAAACAGGTTTAGACAGCAAATATTACATTTATACTGTCCATATAGGTTTTTTCCTGATATACCTGAGACCTATAATTAAATTTAATTACAAGTCTACCAGTCTATCTCGTATATCAAAAACCCAACATGGACAATGCAATTATTTACGTGATTTTCTCTAAAAAAATCCCGACCCTTAGTACCTGTGCGTGAGATGATTGGTTATTAAGACTTCAAGATATAAAACGAAAAAAGAAATCCAACCGGAAAATGCATGATTAAGCTTGTAGGCTAAAAACCACTAATTCCACTTCCCATAGGCTTCTATGCTAATTTCACAATATTCAATGGCTTCTCTGGACTTTACCTTAACTTTAACCTGCAGATGACTATATATCAGCATGATTCTACATATGTCAGCTCACAATCCTCAGAATGGCATGTGGGGTTAGCAGACTTGCAGTGCAGTACTGGTCACCGGAAGTGAAGGGTCTATAAATAGCATGGGAAATCCCAGTGTTTTCACAAGATAGGGGTATATTTAAAAATCATTATGGAGATTAGGCTTCACATCACAAGAAGCAAAATGCACCTATAAAATGTACAGAAATGTTTTTCCTTTCAGAAACTGTTTAAATTTTTTAAATAAGATGAGAACTTTTTTCACAGCACTATGAGGAACAGGGGTAATTTCTGCGTAGGACTATTTTTGCGTACGTTCCAAATGCTCATTGGTTGAATTGGTGGTCTGTAACCTGTAAGGCTATGAACATTAATGCAAAACAGTAAAGAAAAATAGCAATATAGTAAACAACCATTCCAAATTCTTAAATAAAATACTGTATTGGATCAAAGCATTCATAATGCATCTCAAATGTTGAGTAGACTTGAGTTTTGTTTTGAGGAGACAAAGTTCTGAAAATATTGTACTTATAATTAATCTCTAAATAAATACAGTACATTACGTACCAGTGAGTACACAATAGGTTTGTAAGTTATGGCATATAATAAGAAGAGCATAACTGATTATCATTAATATTTATTGAATTTTGTAACATATACTATTGATTAAAGAGAAATCTATATAAATTGCACCAAACAAACTTCATCAAACAAGACCATCTAAAACTGTTTCTGTCTACAGTAAAGTCAGAATGTTGCATTCATACTCCCATCATAGTAAACAACTCAATTTTTTTAGAATGTCTGGCATACATTAAAAATTTAATAAAATCTACTAAGTTCTTTTTTAATATATTAAAATTAATTGCAACAAACCAATTTTAGCTGGCCTTATAAGACTGATACATTATTCATACAAATATATTCCTGCCACAGAGAAGGCACTGGATCATAAGGTTGTAAGTTTGATTATCATAATATTAAAAAAGGTAGAATATAATAATATTAAATAATTGAGATGTCAACATATTTATTCTATACAACATGCATCAAAATTGTTTTTTATGTTTCACAGTTCTACTGTACTTCATACTTTTGCTTTTGACAATTAGTTTGGAAGTAACTACCTATCTATATAAAATTAAGACACTGTCATGAATGGTTGAGGTGATACATGGTGCAAAGAAACCCATCATACAAACAATATTTTTTTTGTTATTCATACACTATACTAACTATACTTCTTTGTACATACAAATCTTGATTTTTTTTTAAACAATACAGTCAAACTCAAGAACGAAAACTCTTGCAAAGTACCAATTTAATATACAATCTATATGTTTCTTTTTCCTCAAAAGTGGAACAAACAAACGAAAAAATTAAGACTGTTTATGTTGTGTGTTACCAGTTTCTGAATTAGAAATAAAAGTGGTATTGGTAGGAGTTTGACACACATGAATCACCTCCTGTCCAATTTTGATCAAGACTTCTAAAATACGTTGGACATGGTTACACTGCTGCAGGTATTTGTCTATAAATGAGAATTGTATTCCTGAAGATATTTTTCTGCATAACTTTTATTCCCTCAATATTTGATTGACACCTCTGGAGTCTGGATATATTTAATAAATTGTCCTATAAAATATGTTTAATATGCTTAATGAAATATTTAAAATAACAAAATTTGACAACATAGTTCTAATTCTTCGCAGTAATTCATAAAATCTACATATTGGATTGAATTCTATGTATTTAATCTATTATTGTAAAAAGCTAAAAAAAGCAAAAAAAGAGGGACACATTTATTTCTAGATTTTCTGGTGTCCTGATTTAATGGATGTTTTCATTTCCTATCAATTCAGAAATTATTGTATGCATCAATTATTGTGATTTTGTTATTTTGGGCAAAATATGATTCAAATTTTCTTGATATAAAGAAAAATTCCACATTAGCTAAAACTAAATTTTTAAATTTTGCTACACATTCACATTTTTTTGCAATTACAAAAACATCACAATAATTTTACAGTAATAATTAGTTTATTTTATAACAATAATCATCACACACAAAAACTGTGAAGTATTTACCCTATTTAGATGTGTGATATTATGTATGCAAAATTAAAATGCCTGATCTCAAAATCTGAGAAATGATAATGCCACTGTCACTTAAGTTCAACCCTAGAGCATGATACAACACCAAATGTTGGACACTCACTTAATGATACCCTTCACACACAATTTTGCACATGAATACATTATGTACAAATATAAAGCCATGAAACCCAATCGTCATTCACACTATTACAAATGTGCACAATGACATCATTTTATGAAGAATGTGTGCTTGTTCTTTTCACACTCATTCTGCAGTTTCAGATGAGTTGTGGATGTGAAGATAATCATTTGGTCAACAAAATCCATGTTTTTCAACAGTAATTCTTAAATGTTATTCAGGTGGAAATGAAGAATAGGAAGTGTACTATGATCACATGTGATAAAGAATGTGATAGTTTCATCAAATTCCATTCAGGGGTTTTGCTGATGGAATTTGGCACCAAGAGATTATTGGGCTGTTTACTGTACACTTCCGACATTTTAACGCATAGGATGAAATAAACAACTGCTCTGAAGCACATGATACCCTGACTATCTTTTATGATGTTCAATTTCACATTATGTTGAAATAAAAGTTGCAAAATAATGCAAAAAAAAAAAAAAACAAAAACAAAACAAAAAGGGAGCTTCCTTCCAATTAAAAAATAAAAACTGTTACTAAAACATTATTTAAATTACTCATGGTTTTTTGATTTATTGAAAGATAAATAGATGGTGGACATTGGAATTAAAAAAAGTGTATATATAAAAAAAAAGAAATGGAACAAAACTTGATATGGTAGACTTGAAATTGTGTTCTCTGGAACACTGTAGGTAAAAATAAAAAAAGGCATTAACTTTGAAAAGTTCATTACACATGTGCACAAAGTGTCATGACAATGTGAAAAACAAAACCTGAACCAAAGGCATGGCGATCAAGAAGGCAAAAAAAGGCTGAAACTCTTTCATTTACCAAAAATAATTGATCAGGCAAAAAAAAATATACAACAATTCACCACAATCAACCACACAAAACTGGCCTGTGAGTTTAAGAGTTGATTACAAATTGCCTGCCAAGATTCCCATAAAATGAGTATATACAACACAAACAGAATTGTCTACAAAGCAAAATACCTCAAAAAAAACAACAGCAAACTAAAAAATGAGGTAAAGCCATAAGCATACAGGAAGCACCATCATAAATCATTGCACAAGTTGTTTTCTATTTAATCTACAGAATGAATCTGTGCTAAAAATTATCACTGAGTCCTTATCTGATCAAATACATTTTGTATAGTAAAGATTAAAACAGTATCAGGTTACCAGGTTAAAATGAACTTAAAATAAATACTTTCCTATATGAAATAACAAAATGTCAAATTCTGCTAAATATCAAGTAGCCAAATCCACACTCTCTTACCTGCAGTAAAGGAATAACTATTTCTACTTTTTTTTGTCTTTAAATGCCATCAACAAAACTAAACAGTTATATAATAACTAATAATCAACTAAAACCCTAAAGCACATATCAATAACTAGAAGAAAATTAAACCTTTTTACAAGTGCATGATATCCACCAATATCTAGTTTCTTTAAAGTTAGGAAAACATTTTGAAAGTACCCTTCCCACATACTATTGACTAATTCTATTTACAAATCATAAATTGATTTTGCACTTGTATGTGCAACAAAAATACATGAGTTGCGGTAAAAAAAATCAGTAAATATTTACCATATCAAAAAATACTTTAAAATGAATACACAAGTATTGGCCTTGATAGCATCACACTTGGTGTAGATTAGCAAAATTAAAATACTGCCTTCCCTAACTGTTAAAGTCCTTTGTGAAAAAGGGCGAGCTTGGTCTTTCAGGTTTTGGTTTATATCTTTACAATAAAAATATCTAGGGCTAGTAAAAACAGGCATCCAAGACAGTAGAAAATTGAATTAAAGTTTTTATTGTGCAGATACTTTCTAAATGAAAATTTTCTTCTTTTTTATACAACATGTGTGCTTTCACACCAGTCTTGAGTACAAAAAAGAAATGACTTTGTATGCTTCATACAAACAGTAATGTTTTTGACATTTGTTTTTATTTACATTAACCTCAGCTTTGTGCAAAAGATTTTAGTAAATGTATGTACAATAAACAAAAACTATAAAATAATCTGTACAGAAATTTGCTACAACCTAATAATAGACAACCACATAAATGAACAATGTACAGGCATGACTAGCTCTGTGTTAGAACAGAATGAAGATTTAATGTACATATCTACAAAATATAACAAATAAATTTGATCTAGTGGGCATGTAAAAGATAAAACAAACTCTTGTACAACCATATCCTGTTCTTTAACAAATCAATTAACTACCTTTATATCAATTGTTTTCTGAGTAAAAACATGCCTCACTTGATCATGCAGCAATACAAGGAGAAACCTTAAACAAGGCACCACAAAACCTTTTGTTTAGCTAGACAAATTAAATGATTTATCACTATAAACAAAACAAATAACTAATAAATGTAGAAGTAAAAAAATTGTGGAATGCTAATAAAATGTGTTTACTACAAAAGTATCTAGTAAAATACATGTATACTATTGATAATGTAGGATAAAATGTACATATTTGAAAAACTCATCCTTTTGAAAATTAGCTTGACTATGACAAGCTGCCCATTTTTTATTTAGAAAATGAAATTCTTGATTTCTATAGAAAACATCACTTGAATCATTGCCTACAACTTAATAAAAAAAAGACAAAAAGAAATATTTCGATACTTAAATAACAATTTTGTGAATAAAAGTATATCTCAAAATACATCTTCTTAAAAATGGTCTATTATTGATCATGAAAGTCATCTCATTATAAGTTATATGTCTTGTTGCAATTGGGTATATAAATGGCACTTGTATATAAGAAAGGTAATTCATGTTTTTACAACAATGAGCTAATGTCTAAAAATAATTATGTACAGGGCAATAATTCAAAAGAATTATGAGTTTAATTTTAAAAAATAACCCATTCCCATAAAAAACAAAATGAACATGTGCAGAATTATCTCCCCTCTCATAACCATGATTTCTTTTAAGCATAAACATATCATTCTGTAGTATAAACAACTTTTTCTGTTTGAAAAAGAACTTTATATTACTCCCTTTAGTCATTATACCAATAGAGATGACACCTGGTGATTATAGTACATGAACTTCCTGTCTTAACAAATCTTACAAGAGGTGGCTTAATCAATGAATATCTAAATATAATGAATTTATAAAAAAATATTTTATTAAATGACTACTTTGATTAAATCAATTTACAAAAAGTTTCTTACAGAGGTACACCTTTGGTAAGGGACATAACTCTCACAAATCATTGACACATTTGTATTTAGAATTTTACATCAATCTCATGTAAGCATCAAAGTAACTTGCACGGATTTCATTCTGTTTCATATGAAAGCTTGATAGGGTTTAGTGAAATTGAATATGATACAAACATATCACTGATTTCAAGAGTTATGTCCCTTACTCTAGGTCTACCACCTTAAAATGTAGTACAAAATTCAATTTGATGTCTCTAGTTTACACTGTTACAACATAAAATGTTATATCAAAAACTATGATATATCAAATACTTTAAAAAGACTTAAAATACACGTACAACATTAAGCAAACAGTTAACATTGTAAAGAAGTATTATGCAACCTTATTCATGCTTTAGAACAAACTTCAATTACATATCTTTCATAAAAAGGGACATAAAATAAACTTCAAAACAAGACATGAAAAACATAAGAAACTTCAAGGTTGATCATTAACAGATAAACTTGGGGGAAGTGTGAAATAGAAAACCATACATAATACGTCAGACAAACTAGAAGTTTATTAAGATCTCACTTAGAGTAAAGATAGAAAAATATTTAACACTACTTTTGTGTTTTACATTATTATCATGTTTCTGTCTGCAGTCAAATCTGCCTTCCAACAGTGATGAAATGTAACCCAAGATCAGAACATTTCAATCTGTCTGTAGAGATTTTTCTATTTTATTATTTAAGTGAGCCTTTATACCTGCTCATCTTTATGTCTCTATATCAAAAAATCAATTAACAACACATAAATATGTCAAGGATTTGTTTGTCTCCATCAAGATTGATAGGTATTAACAATGAAGTAGGCTTACACATAGAATGCAAAAAAATGAGCAAGTAATATATGCTCTTGTAACCAAAAAAACTTTTTATAGATAGAGATTGTATTATTGGATTTTCATAGTGAATCTTCAGTAACACTTCGATGATAATGCTAATGCAACAAAATAATGGAACATTTTCTCTTATTTTTCACCAAAAAATCAGTGTGAAACAAATAATTACATGGACGAAGATAATCACTGGTATAACAATATGTTATAAGGTATACAATAAGACAAACTTACAACACAGAAACACATAAACAAATCCTGCCTTTCCATTGTGGATTAGAACTAGATAATGGTTTGTTCCTGTAAAAAAGGGAAAAGTCACCTAAGATAACAAACAACTAAAATCAAAGAACAGATTCCCGTGAGGTGATTGTTTCCACTGGATTGAGATTCTCAGATTCATCTACTTGTACTTCTATGTCCTGATTGTTTTCATCTGATGGGAAGGCTAAATCTCTACAACATGGACAGCATCGGCGACAGAACAATACCCATATGTAAACTATTACACATACCCAACTGGATCCCATTTTCACCCAGACAGCAGACCAGTTAAGTCCAAACTTGTTAATGTCTGATTCGGCAGGTCTGAAAAAAAAATTTAATATTAATGATCAAGTGATTTCCCCTTTTTTCTTGGGTATCTCATCTAAGTGACTCATATAATGACCAATATGATGTATACAATGTCATGGTTTGAATATGACCATTTCATGTTTTCAGTTAAAGAAAACAGACAGTTTGTTTCAATCAAATCTGTAAATCAAAGTAAAACTCGTCATGACTTATATACACACCTATTTACCATACAGTGAGTAATTTTTGTGAGATTTAAATTTTTGCTTGTATGAGAGTTTAAATAGTGGAACTGCAAAATTAGAAACATGCTAAATTTTCTCTATATGTATAAATATTTTTAAAAAAATCAATACTCCAAATATAAAGGAATACAATATCCTTCATAAAGAACCTGTGAATTTTCCATTTAAGAAAGTTACCCAATGTATGGTATCATAACAATAAGAAAAGAAGAATTAAAGTTTGGGAAAATTTAACCACATGAATGTATTTCTAGATAAGTGTTTTTTTAAACCATGGTCATGGGACATGTAATTTTTTTACATTGGTAAATTAATTTGTACTGGTCCCACCCCAACGGTAAATATTGCCTGGTCCCTAAAGGACATACAAACAGATATTATACACATAGTATGTTATTGTGAAAGTCATAAATATCGGAAATAATCTGTTAAATGTTCATGAATATTTAATTGAAACAAAATATTTTCCTTTTCTTAACTAATTAATCGTAATTTATTATTATGGAATTAGAATTTCCCTCACCTATGGGCACCATTATGATCGGTTGAGCTGTGATGTCACGAAGTTGGTTTGTTAAGTGCAAGTAAATAGGTAATTGATTATGATGAATGAAGGAAACCCAATTTCGGACTTCCCCCCTATAATTTCAACCAAATTTTACTGAAGAAGAGATTGAGGCACAACCTGAAACAAATGTCAAGACAAAATTGACAAACTACTGGATGTGCAGCTAGAAGACTAATATGTGTGAGGAAAATCTGATGGCTACTTCTGAAGAATGCTCAAGTTGCTGGTCAAAAACTTTTTGAATATTTCTCTTTTATCATTTGTACAATCAGAAGCTTGACAAGACAGCTTGCTTTGGTGATTAGAAAAATAGGATTGTAGAAAAAATTATGGAATATCCTTTGTTACATATAATATGCTGCACTTGTATCAGTACCAAACCGACTTGGTGACGTCACAAGCTAATTGGAAGCTATATGTATAAAACAATAACGTCTGCGTATGATTTTCTTTTAGATAGAAGAGTTCTGCAAGATGGCTATCCACATGTATTTCAAAGATTTCGAATTTTGCATAGCCTTGTGAATTTTACAAAAGCCTGTTTTGCATTAAAAGTTATTTATTTCTGTTTACTTGGGTACGATTATTCATAAGAGCGTAACTTAATGCAAAGGTGGTCTTTTCCTTTAAGAGCTGGCAAACATTTAAAAAAAAAATGGTTCTATAAAATATTAATATCTATTATTTTTGAGTACATATCATAAAGCATTCTGTCCTTTTTTTTTTTTTACCTCTAAGAAGGTTTCACTTGATTAATATCCACAGTTTTTAAATGAACTTTAAGGAGGTAGACCTAGGGTAAGGTACATAACTCTTGAAATCAGTGATATGCTTGTATCATATTCAATTTCACCAAACCTATCAAGCTTTCATTTGAAACAGAATGAAATCAGTCCAAGTTACTTTGATGCTTAAATGAGATTGATGTAAAATGTTGAATACAACATTCCAATGATTTGTAAGAGTTGTGTCCCTTACCCTTGGTCTACCTCCTTAAAATGACTAAAATTTCTGTCATTCTGTCTAAATTACTGTGGAAGAAAATGATATTACTTTGTGAATATTGCATGCATAATATTCATAGCTGATGATTAACTTAATACTACTTGAAGTAGCATACTTGAACTCCTACATACCTGTACCAATTAGTTAACTGCATCATCACATATAATGTGGCAAGACAAAACACAAAATGGAAAAATGCATAGTTGTAAACAGTTCCATTCATCTCATTATATTTGACTTTTTGTCCTCCATCCTTTGTAGGATTGTGTCCTAAGGAACATTCATAACAAAATAAATACATATGAAAATAAACTAGCATTACGCCTAATTATATATGGTTATTGCATGAATATTGGGAAATAATTTCCAAAATAGAATTTTATACTGCATGAGCTTGTGAGTGCATTTATATTCTACATGGAATAATACTCTCCAATATTCATGCAACAACCTTTTTGTTGTATGGGTCATTCTAAAAAAATGTGCAATGATGTCCCTGTAGACTGGTTGATGGAAATGATTTATTAAATATACAAAATTTATGTTTCTAATGTGTTCTGGCCTAAAGATGGGAAAAAATATATAAAATCATAACATATATATGTTAAAAAAAATTCCCACCCTGATAAGTAGGCATTTGTTGCTGTTTTTTGCATGTCCCTGGCACACTTTTCAATCTTTACAATGGTCCAGGAATCTAAAAATGCATCAAATATTACACATAAAGCCAATAATTTAGCATGCTGATTTGTAAATTTGATTTTGTAACATTCAAAAATGCCTATATCTTATAAACATATTGATTTTTTTTTGCGGTTGAACATGTCCCCCCTTTTTTCTCTTTGATATAACACCAAAGAAAAGTGAGGGGCATAGTTTGTCTTTCTTTGAATAATATCTCAAAAAATAGTTTTGCCCCTTACCCATAATCCAACCTAATCAAATAGCAGACGATGTTTTGCAGCAGAAATGTTACAATGATTTAAAGTCAAAATATGTAAGTACCAGTGACTGCTTAACTTTTTTTTTACGGTCTTTTGTCTAACATTGATATACAGTCAATAAAAAACTAAATTAATTAATTCACATTACTGAAATATCACAACAAGAGGTAACAAATGATGACATGTGTTTTCTTTATGAAGAGTGCAGTTATTTAAATTTTGAATGGAAATATTTTTGTTTGTCGAGGGTGTACACAGGCAAAATTATTTCACATGATTTTCACATGAATTGAGCAAATAAACTAAGTGACAGAGTTCAAATGAAATTCGGGTGAATGGAGCCTTCACATGAAATTTGTGTTTAGTGAATTTCACATGAAAATCCTGTTAATTTCATGTGAATTCACATGAATTTCACGTGAAGCTTGATTAACATGAATTTCACATGAAAAATATTTGCCTGTGTAACTGTCCTTGGTGTAACAAGAAAAAAATGTTACTCAAAGGACTAAATAAATTAGATGAAAGACTTTTATAAATTATCATATATCTAAAGATGGAAAACAAAATGTACAAAGAAACAATACTTTATAATAGATAACACTGAACAAACTAAAAAACCAAAGCTGATACAGTAATTGTATATGATTATAGCGTGTGTTGTATGAAAGACAATTTTTGTTAGACCAAAGACAGTTAGTTTATTTGTCCACGGAATTTTATGCAGTAACAATCAATTCTGTCTATCATTAAGTTTATATTTTTCAAAGTAATTATATTTTGATCAATTTACACATTTCTTATTTAAGAATCAGATATTCCTAACACTATCTCAGGGGTACTTTTGAAGGAAAATGGTTCTGCAAGTTTTTGTGACACCAAAGACAGAATGTGTTACATCAAAGACAATTATTTTGTTATTCTGTGGAAATGTATGCATTAATGATCCATTTTATTTGTCATATAGTTTATCTTGAAAAAACAACTAAAATTTTGATCAATTAACTTCTCAATTACGAATTAACGATTCATTAGACTATTTATGGGTTTCCTTTTGATGTAAAAGGGTTTTGCAATATTTATGTTATACCAAAGATGACTTTTGTTACACAAAAGATATTTATTATGTTATCCCATGGATATTTATGTATTAATGATGCATTTACTTTTCTTTTCTAGATGATGTTCGGTTTTCAGTGTGTGTTTTGGTTTTTGCTTTCTCTATCTAAATTGAATGGTATTTAATTGGAATGCCAGGAGTTTCTACAGTGTTTGATAGGCAGTTAATATTCTTGAAAATTGTCCTTGGTGTAACATTCAAGTCTTTGGTATAACAAATTTGTCCACAGTATAACACACAGTAAAAAGTTCTAAAATTGCATGATGGAACATTTCTTTTTAAAATTGTATTGTTGCTTCACACATACAATATGGTGCCATAACAGAAATTCAAAGAATATTTTGACATCAAGCATTATTCTGGAGATTTTATGTGCTTGATTTTGACTACATTTCACACCTGGATATGAAAAAGACCAATAACAAAAATCATGAAGCTTAAATATAGTTTTCTTTCATAGTTTTGAACCCATATTACATTGTAAATTGACTAATGCTTAAAACCGGTCTTTATGACTTATTCCTTTCTTACAATGACTAAAACAATCTGTGTTATACCAAAGACATTTGCTAATGAATTCAAACACACATCTTAACTTTAGACAGATTTCTACTCTACTTACTGCGGAGATATTTTGGATGATAAATATTTGGAATCCGTAGAATAAAAAACCTAGAACCATTCGTTTCTGCAAAATTATTTTTTTTCAAAACACCAACCCAGGAATTGAACATATTTTGAGAATGACCCTTATAGTAGATGCTATAAACATAAGTAAAAACATACATTTTAGTAGCAGATTACATCATGATTTTGAAGCTAAATGGCACCCAGTGTAATATGGAATTACATTGCATGCCAATCTTACATTGCTGTCTATGGGGAAAATATATTGATTTATTGAAAGAATTTTTTTGTCTGTTGAGACAGATTCTGAAAACATTTTTGAGTTTAAATTTTTAGGATGAAACAAATTTTACTTACGATTACTAACAGGACAGCAATCACAGACCTCGTGTTTAGGATTGAGTATCTGAAAAGCATTATAAATATCAAAATGGCTATAGAAGCTTTACTGACAATTAGTTATAAATATCAAAACAGTTAGATCATATATAAGCTTTACTGACATTTAGTCATGCTACATTTACACTAAATCACTATATAAATTCAATTTCAGGGTAAGTTCTGAGAATATTTTTTAATTTTTTTTTTATTTTTAAATAAATTTGGTTTGAGAAAAATAGTGAAAAATGTCAGTTTGTTTAGATTTTAGCACTTGAGTATTTACAGGATAATAAATTGGAGTATTAATACAAAATGTATCTAAAATATGATAGAATACAGTTACTTAAGGAGGTAGACCTAGGGTAAGGGACATATTTCTTGAAGTCAGTGATGTGTTTGTATCATATTCAATTTCACCAAAGTCTTTCAAGCTTTCCTTTCAAACAGAGTGAAATCAGTCCAAGTTACTTTGATGCTTACATGAGATTGATGTAAAATGCTGAATACACATTCCAATGATTTGTTAGAGTTGTGTCCCTTACCCTAGGTCTACCTCCTTAAGGAGTATATAGCATCAGTTTCAATCAGAACTACTCGGCCATTTCTACTACACTAAAAAATAACCTTGGACGCAGAAAGGAGAACTTCTACCCAAAAAAATTCTGGAATTGTAGTCTTACGTGAATCAAAGTAATTCTATCCACCAGGTGGCATTAAAAATTTTGTTTGGTAGCACTAGAAATAAAGAAAGCAACTCTTCCAGGAATATTGGCACGAAGTGAGGAGCTAAGAAAAAAAGTAATGGTAAAAAATTCAACCAGTTTTCGAATTGCATGTCAAATTCCGGACAGATCTATTCGTCTAGTGCCTCCGAGGTTTTTCTTTTGTGTAACTAGAAAGACTGAGGTGTTCCGATTGCATCCGTTTGTGTCACAAGTGATCATATATTACCAGTATTTGCCTATACTTTCTCTAATAATGATAATTTTCCTATGCTTTCAGGTTTCCATATGTAAATTGTTGTTTTTGTCTCCATTTAATGGCCTTGTCTTTGTCACTTGAATTCCAAATTACATAATTTCCTTTAACTGTAGTTGTCATTATTTATTTTCAAAAGCATTCTTCAAATGTCACATATAACCAAATTTTTGCAATATTTCTGCCTTCTGTAGTGTCAAGATAACACTTTCTGGACTTATTAACCAATGTTTGGGCTAATTGATAGATCTTGCACCTTTGTGTCAGAAAACATGATGCTTTAAATAAAAATTGCAATACTTATTTCAAATTAAACCTTACAGAGCAATGGCAAATAAAACAAATTTTAAATCTCTGTGAATTTATCTTACCAAAATAAGTGTACCTACTCATAGCTCTTTTACGAAACACAAATGTTTAAAAGTTAATTTGCAGTTTGGCTATATGTCCAAATACAATTGTCATCTTACCTCCCTTGAATTTCTTCTGACTCCCAGCTTATGTGATTCTCTAGAAGACGACAGGCTATAAGAACACAAATCAGATAAACTCATTAATATGATACAAGCTGTACATAATTTTTTTGTTTAACATCATAATCATCTCCCTTTAGCAATATAGTGAGAAATACTAAAAGCAATCTTTAATGTAAGCTTTTGGATTTGTATGTTGTCAGTTTTGTTGGAAATTTGATACAACAAGGCTGAAAATACAAACGCTATTGTATTGTATTGTTGCTACAAATCTAAGCTACTGATGATCTATGATTGTTGTTGTAAGTTAATAAATTTTTACTATGGCAATTGTCTTAAAGTCTTTGTATTACTTTTAGAATATAGAGTAATTATATATAGTATTGTTATGGGTTTTATGTTTATTGTAATGCATTTTTTTCATACCTAGCATAAACAGCCATAATGAAAGTGATGACTAATCCAGCATAGGCTGATACCATGTCACTGTAAGCAAAGGTCGGCGGAGGTCGGCACATGAAATGCGTTGTATTGGCAATTACATGAAAAAAGTCTTGAGGTCCTGATGCATGGTCCATCTTACGCAGGACCTCATTATTAGAGAGTGGGGCAGGACTAGTCATTGTTGGGTCTAGCTGTCTCATTGCTTCTAATACTCTGGTTCTGACAGTTTCAATTATCCTAGTTACTGTAATATAATAACATCACCATTTCTTAAGCAAGAAAAATAATAATTTTGAGTCTATATCTATATCTGTATATAAAATTTTGAAAAAAGGACACACAAATGACTGTATAAAGTCACATATTTACTCTTCTTCCGGCTTCACTGTTTCTGCAGATAATCATGGTTGAAGACTTTGTTCTATGTTGTATCTTTAAATACAAAACAGTGCATTTCCAACTTCTTGCTTTTCACTATTCATTTCAACCTGTGTGGATAAATCAAGAATCCCCTTTTTTCTGCTATATGTATACTACATAACATTCTGCTGGCAATAGTACTCCGAGAGTGAAAAAAAAGTAATTTCAAATCTTAAACACTTGTACAAAGTTTACAAAATCAATTTTATTACACTAGAAAACTCAACAAATCACCACTATTTAAACATATATCTACCAGACTTACTTTCTTCTGGTGGTTCACTAGACAAAGCCGACCAAGTGAGATACATTACATAAGTACTAATAACTGCAGCCTGTAGTAAGTTATTATTCCTGTTATCTAAAACAACATTAAAGATCCATGATAACTCATTTATCAATGTTTAAAACATACCAGAGTACCATTTTTAAAACAAGATTGATACATAGCAAAAAAAGTTAATTTGTTTTTCTTTTAAACTATTTCTTGAGGGAAGGCAACGCTGCTTATATTTTTTATGTCATTACGAAAACCCTGAATTTTATTATTTACATGATTAGAAAACATTTAACAATACAATTAAATTTTATTTCTCAATTTTTCAAAGACTCAAAATATTAGGAACAAAAAGCTATTCTTCAAATCATTAAAGGAATATGCTTAATTTTTCCTCAACTTAAATACCTTAAAAAAGTCATGAATTAACATTTACAGATAACACAAGAAATGTTTACTTAAAAGATCAATAGAAAACCAAGCATCAGGAAAAGCATTATCAAACCTTCTAAACTAAACTCATAACTTACATTTAGTTGCCACAGGCAACAAGGTCATGAATGTCAAAAGAGCACAGAGACCACAGTTTACACCGATGAACACTTTATTATGAGTACAACCAAGGACACTTGTGTAGTTAAAGAAAAGCATGATAGCTCCAAAGATACAGATAGCATACAACAAACCAGCACAGACAATAGTCCCTGAAAATATCAAGTTAAATTTTTGCAGCATGCCATTACCAATAAATCTAGAAAAATGTCTAACAGCAAGCCATTGAAGACAGGAGTTATTTTAGTTTAGAAAATATGACTAAATGGAGTAATATTCATTAAAAATACTTTGATGTCTTCAAATCAGGCACTGAACATGCCTTTATCCTTCTTTCACAATGTAATATTCTGCAAAAAAGTGATATAATATTTTTTTCCATTTCTGGTAATAGAAACAATTGCATTCCTTACAGAAAAAGTTTCATAAATGAAACAAAATCTTTTCAATGTAAATATTTCACTTGAATTTTCTACCAAACAATTAAAGCATTAAATTTATTTTTGATTTCAAAATAAAAATCTTAAAAGTACTTACCACAACGACCAACTAAATTTGATCTGTTTTTCTTCAGTCCAGTCCTTTGAAAAGGATGAAAAAGATTTAGTATATAAAAACAACAGTACAATGTTAAATAAATCATGTATTAGATTTAGAAATTTTCTCAAAATGTTATAAAGGCAAATAAGAGGACTAAGATGTCTGGCCAGTGGACAGATGTTTTGCGAACAGACCTTAACCAAGCAAGATGACTATTAAATAGGGTAGTCCTTGGTAAAGGGGGTTATCAGGGAAAAGTTGAAACTTAGCAGGGACCGCAGTGGACCAATGTCTTTGACTGACACTATGCTTTATGTACATTAAGGATCCTGATTGTAAACTGAACTGAGAGTGGCCCCTAAAAATACAAAAAATAACAACCCCTACCCAACTCTCCTATTTTCCAGTGGAATTCAAAATTTGCTCTCTCATGTTTTCCTTGCCATCCCCTTTTTTCAAATTATTTTTTTTCTACTTGTTTTATACTGATTACACATGAAGCATTAGCAACTAGATGATAAGCAAACAATAATCAATTATTGATCTGAAATACTCCTAGAGTTAACAAAAAAGATATGCAAACATATGATTATCTTCCTATAACATACCATGAAGCATTCCATGAATGAGAAAAATCCACCAGAAGTATCAGCTGTAGCAGTATAAAGATTGAGCCTCCTACCATACCTACATACATCCAGTCTGAAAACAGATAAAACATCCATGGCAAATTATACTGGTAAATATAAAAAAGGTGCTAAATTTAAAGAAAAGAAATTGTGGCATTAATCACATTTCAGTAGTAAGAGTCCAAAGTTTTTTACAAGGAATATTAAAGCATGACCCATTGAAATTCTGAAAGTCATCAAAAATGGCCAATACTCAAAATTACAATCCCAATTACTGCAAATAAATGAATTATATATACTTTCAAAATGGCTAAACAATGAATTCAATTTGTATCATAAACCTAACTTGATGGGTATAACAGTAATTAGAAAGCCATAATTCTTATATACATATATAAAGACGATACATGATAATGCTGATAAATATTTTAAGTTACTTACATAAACTATATTCTGATGGCACAAAAAATGCTCCAGCACAGCAGCCAACTAATAACAAAAACTTCCATAACCAACATCTACAATGATTTTGCTCTATATCAAAAAGCTATTTTGAACATTACCTACATGTACATAGTTATAATGTTTATAAAACCACATGCAGCTTTAGATTGTTATGCAAATTAATTTGCTTTATTTTTTTTTATTAAACATTATACTGTTTCAATTTCTGTGTCAACATCTCCCTCATAAAAATGAATCTCTTCTCATTATTTTCATTGCAAAACAATTTAAATCAAAGGTCAGCTATATACACTTCTGTCAACTCAAATTTTAATTTATCCATTCTTCACAGTGGAGATATTATGAGTGGAGTCACAGTGTCTCCACTCTCTGCAGTGGAGTCACCCTTTCAAAAATTGTTTGTAGTTTACTACTCCTGTCTTCATACCAAGGTATATTTAATGGTTCTAGCAGTTTTATAATATTTCTCAGTTATGAACAGAAAAAAATATTGAAAAGTAACAAAATGGAGCAATCTTATTCTAGTTTTTGCTTTGATGGAGTCACAGTGGAGGACATGAGTGACTCCATTGTGAAGAGTGGAGAAATAAAAATTTTGGTTGACAATAGTGTATATCTTACCAGTAATCATACTCAATATGTCCCATCTTCTAACACAAAACCTTACCCATTATGGAAAGTTCCCCTCCACTGACTACTAGATGTTATACACAGTGTCATCATGCACATGAAGAAACTAAACACCACCATTCCAAAACAGAGTCTGTACACAGCTTTATACCCTGACAACATATTACAGTTGTGGCCTGCATTTAGTTTTACACAAGTTTCATTGAATCCTGGAACCTACAATGTATGTAGAAGATAATATTTAGTATAAAATACTCAGTTACCAATAGAGTAAAACATTAGTTTGAAGGAAACAAAAGTAACAATATCAATACATGAATTTAAATCAATTCTGTGAATCATTAAACTACTGGGAGCTTCAAACATGCATAAAAACTTTTTTTTTCAACTGGGACAAAATTATACATAAAACCCAAAATTTGCAAATGTTAATAAGTATTTAACCTCTGTCGAGAGTGTGCTAATAGTTTTTAACTGTAATGACTTTAGGAATTTTCAGAATAAGATAAGCAGTAAAACAGAATTAATTTGTATTCATTCTTGAAATCATCTAATTCTTGTACTCTTTTAATCATGTATGTGATTGTATGAAAAAATTCTTACAGCACACACGTGATAGTATTATATGTAAATACACATGTACTTACATTTTCCATGATAGCCTGTTCAAAATTAGGAGATAACATCAGACATGCTATGATGAAACCCAAGACGAAAAAAATTGTGTACATCATACGTGTGCTAGTTGACTCATTTATCGGTGGCAAACAGAAACAGCAAAGGCCACATGATGCTTTCCACAGGCAACACTGGGCCTAAAATAGAAGAAAACATAAAGGTAACCAACTCATACTTCAGAAAGTACATGCATATTCATTATATGTATTAAAACTCTTGAACAATACAGCATAAATTTTATTGCACACATCGGGGCATTTGCAGGGTCAAAACAACCCAGCACAAATCAACTCTAACCTGGAAGCCTGAGTAATATTTTTGTTCCACAAGTTTCTCTCAAATATAATCCCGCATCACCAGGGCATCTTCTGTCTTTCAATTGGCTGAGCAAATTTGATGTTATTTTATTTACTTTTATATGTTCTAATTATATTCAAATTTAAAGAAAAATGTGTTTAAATATTTTTTTAATTCAAATTACCTATAACTTCTTTCGACATAAATACTCAAGAATAAAGTTAAGTTAGATAATCTAATCTTCGTTTTTATTTTATTTCATAAGCGGAAATTTACTCATATATTGTGCATATCCATCACTGGTGACCCGAGTCTATATTTTTAGCAATCCTAGGGACACTTATGATACTGACCAGGGAACCAGATTAAAATCGACTCATAGAGAACAGGTAATCGAGGCAAAATGACTTGATACCATATGTAAGCAAAAAATGTACACATACTAAACTAAATGTGACTTGTATTAATAGGAGAAAAATTGGTGAATCATGAAACAGGTAAAGATGATTCCACTTAATTATAAAATTTCTTTCTAAGTATTTCTCCAATTTATCCAAAAAAAAAAAGCACTTGAAAGGGTTTAGCCTTTAGTTCTACACGAGGATTTTTACATGTATATTTAATTCCTTGGTCTGGACTACAGTAGATAAATTATGGTCATTTTTTGCTTTGTCCTAGGCTAAATGGGGAAAAAAGAAAGTCAAAGTCGTATGTTTTTTTTTTATACAGCATTTTAGTCAACAAAGTATGTTAAAGCTGTTTTATACTTGGGAAGAGCAACAGCCACCCATAGTTTGATTGCACCGTGTCAGTAATTTGATTGAAGTTCGAGTTGTCAGTTTCAAATTCTTTGTTGACGTTACGGTATTGAAGTGTTCATTTCAATTATTACTTTCTGAAATGGGTCTGTACCAATATATTTTGGTTTGTGAGAAATAAAGATATATAACAAGAAAATATTCAATAACAACATGCTAACGAATATGAATACCGAATAAATCACGAATTTTAAATGATATTGAATGTTAATTACAGTAATAATAAATGAGGTACTATCCTAATCAGAATATTGAAATCAACACTTTGTCACATCAGCGGAAGTTGCATGTGGTTATTGAAGGAGTAATAGAAATTTCCTAACCAACAAAAATGGGAAAGCTGAACGTTTCCATGCTGCGATACCTTACTAAAGAAGACTTCAGAGTATTGACAGCGGTAATTGTTCTCATTTGAACTAAGGAGTATTTCGAAAAAAAATAGACCTTAATGGGTATTGACTAAAAATTCCATTTACGATTTAGTTTTGTGCTGATATTTTTTTTAAAGAATGTCAGTTACAGATATCAGAACTTATCATTTATCATTCAGTACTAGATCTATATATGACTCCCTGACCAGTGCTTGATGATATAAACTTTGTTTTATATTGTTCTTAAATATAAGCATAATTGTTATTTTAACTTAGCTTCACATACATAACATATTGTTCAAATTTGAATTAAAAAATGGTCTACAGTTTTATTGACCCCTACCAATATTTAAAATTTGTAAAAAAAAAAAACCTGGCCATTCATATCACAAGACGACATCTCCGTAAAATTTTAATTGTTCCTATGCCTCAAGTTTTGGTGTTTTCCTTTTTATCATGTTTCATTGTAAAAGTTCAGTTAGGAAAATGAATGAGATTGTGCAGTGGGGCTCTAAGACAGAGTATAATTTTAACAACAAATATTTATATTTTCACATAGGCCCAGAAAAAGGTTACTCTCTGACCAATACATAAATTACAATACCTGTGAAATGTAATACTTCGGGACACAATTTTACATGTACATAGCCATCCTTTCTTTCCTTTTCCACAAATGCAATTCCAACAGTAAAAGCAATCAGACCCTTATAGATTCCGGGCCAATTGCTTTGTTAACAAAAAAGTTTTTTATTTTTATTTTTCTAGTTATATGACCGCAAAAAAAATTGCAGTTGTATAATGGTATGGTCACCCTTAGACACTTTGTTTCATGAGATAACTTGGAAATAAGTTGGTTGATCATTATAAAACTTAATGGAAAGGTTGCACTATACAGATGGGATTTTAGTGCATTGAATAGAAAGGTTGCACTATACAGATGGGATTGTGTTGCACTGTTTTGTACACAAAACTGACGTGGTCTAACTTTGTAAAACTTAAAAATGAAGGGTGAAACTTGGTGGAAATATTGATTGTGGGTAGTAGAATATTCGTACATAAATAGATGCAATACTTGTGAAGGTAAAGAGGTGAAAAATGCATGCTTTAAACTATCTGGAAAGATTCAGATTTAGGTTCTCTTCCCTACACCAACTGGCTGTTTTTCAGAAATGCAAAATTGTGCACAAACTTTAAGAATTAAAATCACGTACAAATGAGCAGAAAAAAGTACACTTTATATTTGCATTTTTTTGTTGCAGTTTTAAAGTGCCTGGTATTTTAGAAAACCTGTTTTTTGACAGTTAATTGTGAAAAGGCACACAAAATTTGTTACGAAAACCGATACATATTTTTATTATGTTACCATGGTTACATATTTTCATGACAAAATAGATAGGAATGTCTTTCTTTTTTACATAGGTCTCCATAATGTAAGATTTTGAGAAAATATATACTTTTTACAGGAAAAAAATGTTGGATTTGCTGTTTAAGTCTCTCAATATAGCTTTATTTCCTCAAATTGTCATAAAGTTATCAGTTATCAGCAGTGACCTATCTATATAGTGGAACCTAAGGTTCCGAACTGCAAAAGGAAGGTTGGTAATAAATTTAGGGGTAATGGCCCAACAGGCTTAAATTAGGGACCAAAAACAAGCATTTCATAGAATTTAACTATATATATGTAGCATGGAAACTACATATTAATGTTGAGAAATCTAACGTTAAAGTGTTCATCTTAAATGGTAAAACTTTTTCAACCATTTCAAATATGATAATTTCAATCTTGAAACACAGTGTCACATTATTGCTCTCTGGGTATTGTTATGAAACATAATGGCAGTTTCAATGTAGCCTTAAACACTTTAATGGAAATAGCTAGAACGGCATATTTTAGAATAAAAAAGACAATTGGGTTGAATAACCCCTGTAAATTACTTGAAAAAACTATTTGATACCTTATTTTTATCTATTTTTACTTATTGTAGTGAAATATGGGGTATATTCTCAAACATTAAAGATTCAGAACCTTTTGAGAAATTTTATCTCAAATTCATTAAAGAAATTTTGGGTGTACACTGCAAAACATCAAATGATGTTTGTGGAGCTGAATTAGAGCGAATACCTCTTAAAGGTAAAATTCTAATTTCTTATATATTTCTTAAATATTTAGAACATATATTGAGTGTAGATGGTTCTTTGGTCAAAGATATTTATATATAACTAAAAATATTTCAAATCCATGGGTTACAAAAGTTCAGATAATTTTACAAAACCTTGGGTTTCCTATTTTTGGTCAAAATCCTAATGGCATAAAACATTATGTAAAGCAATTAACAGTAAGGATTGTTGACCAATGCATTCAAAGTCAAAATGCCAAAATAAATGAGTTATCCAAATTGGATTTTTTCAGAAGCATTTACATTGTTGGTTACAGACCAGCTTACATTGATGCCATTAAAAATTTAAAAAATAGAGCAGCTATCAGTGAAATTCGCCTAAGTGCACATAATTTGATGATGGAAAAGGGTAGACATCTGAATATTGATAAGTCAGAAAGAAAATGTCAAATTTGTAAAGAAGAGGAAATTGATTGATTGATTGATTGATTGATTGTTGGGGTTTAACGCCAGAGCAGCAATATTTCAGCTATATTCAGGCGATGAACATGAAATGGATGACAGAATGAACATGAATGAAGAAATGATAAAAGGTATGGGACACAAGACAATAGGGTCAACAAATTTTGATTGCCACTAGAAAAAGGGACGATAAGTAAGGTCGGGCAATTTAGCCTCCTGTGGCGGAGCGCAAAGGTTCCTACTCCTATCGAATACCTCAGCAGGGTTCTTTAACGTGCAAGGAAAGTGGCATCTTTACCAACAAGGTGCACCACTATGCACCACCTGGGGCACACATCCCAGTTGCTCTGTGGGCAGAGCGCCTAGCCCCCGGCTAGGTTTCTGAGCACTATTTAGTTGCCTTTTACGACAAGCTTAGGGCTGCTGCAGGCCTATTCTTTTGACACCTGGACCTGCACTGGGCAAGAGGAAATTGAAAACGAAGAGCAATTTCTATACACACTGTAAGGCATACCAAACCAAACATTTAACACTGTTTCAAAATATGAATTTTCTTAATATGTTTCAGCATAAAATTGCAAACAAATTTTAAATCTAATATTTAACCATAATTCAGGGCGCATCCAAAAACTGATTTATGTTTATATAACAGATTGCCTTGATATAAGAAATAATGCTAAACTGTATTATTATCATATTATATATGTTACATGCTTCAACATGTTAGTATACAAATATGTTTGTATTTTCATTGCCATTGGACCATTACCATGTATTGCATTATGAAATGTCAATAAAGAATTTGTAATTAATGAATACATTAAAAGCATAGAAATGTTATGATATTGTTTTACAATATTTTTTACCACAATAGTCAAGACTGGTTTAAAATGTACCAGCCTTAACACTCAAATTCCAAACTTTTGATTCTTGGGGTTAAGGCTTGAATACCTCAGAAATAAGGGACCAAAAAGGGTTCAGAAGCAGAGTTTATCTTATGTTCAGGCAGTAACTTGACTATTAGTGAAGGTAACTTTGAAATTGTATTGCAAAGTGCCATAATACCAAAGAATGACTTGGATTGATTTTGGAGTTAAGACTTGTATTTTTTTTTAAAATAGGGGCCTGAGTCAAGCATTTTTCTCATGTCCATACATTAACATGAGTAAAGGTAAATGGATCCTTTTGAAATTATATTATTAGGTGCCATATCACATGAGGAAGACTCAGGTTGATTTTACGAGTTGTGACTTGAGCCAAGTAAGAATAAGAGACCAGCAACAAGTATTTTTCTGATTTTTGTATATTAACTTCTGTTAAAGAGAATGGATCACTTTGAAATTGTACCACAAGGTGCCATATCCATAAAAGAAAGGTTGGATTGGAACCATTTAGGAATAAGGGGCCATTCTTATCTTGTGTCAAATATCTAATTCTAATAAAAATTCAAAGCTGTATCAAGTTTGAATGGTGCATCCATACTTGCCTAAACTGTTCAGGGTTTGACCTGTGTGGTTGTACAAGCTGCACTTTGTGAAGCATTTTATTTACAAGGACACTATTTTAATTTTTTATCTGGAACACTGGCATTACAGTTTCTTCATTAATCATATAATTGTACCATGTAAAATCTGTCTAATTTTTTCATTACAGGTTGAGATGGGTCTAAAAAACCATGAAATTGTACCAACCCCTCTGATTGCTTCTATTGCACATTTACATGGAGGTGGATGCCACAAAGTTCTGAAAGAATTGTGTAAACATCGCCTTGTTGCTTATGAACATGCTGGGAGGAAAGGTGGGTTTTACTTAACTTTACCAAGTCCAAAGTAATTAGTATGAAATAGGTGTATCAGACTACAAATCTTACAAACATATGCATGTAGTTTATTTAACATAAAGAGTAAAATACTAGTTACCATCACAAATAAGTATTTACATATATGTATGTGAACCCTAAAAGAAAACTTGGTTATTTAATTTTTTAAAAAAGATGCTTAATTTTCCTTAATTTTATATATTTAATATATCGAATAATGCTAATCAAGAGTTTGCTTTCATTTCAAATTATCTGAAGTTCAGTGTAGACTGAAGTTGTGTGTATTATGTTAACAGCTGAAGGTTACAGACTGACTATTGCTGGCTATGATTATCTAGCTCTAAAAGCTCTTGCTGCTCGGGAGAGTATACATTCTCTTGGAAACCAGATTGGTGTTGGAAAAGAATCAGGTGTTTTATCTCATTATTCATTGCAATATATGTATATGTATGTATGTTCATTTTAGAGTAGTAAATTGGTTAAAAAGACTTTTCCTACAAAATTCTTAAATTAATCACCTTTTTACAAGTGAAATCATACATGTGTTATTACAATTTATTGTTAAATTGAAATCTAAAGGTCATCATCTTAATTTGCAACAATGAAGCAAAGTAAAAAAATAAAGGAAACGTAAATATCAACTAGTACTTTACAAAAAAATGAAAAACTTCCAAAGAACTCACAGCCCATACAATGATGATCAGTGGTTGGTTTTTACTTGATTTAGTGACAGTCACGTGATGAAGTGCTTTAAAGGTACAACTGGATAATTGACAAGGAGATATAAAACTTTCTGTCATATCATTAGTACCTGTGTTTAATAGAAAGTGTAAAAAATATATCTCAATTTTCCAGTAAACTGTCTTAATCACGAGTAGATCAATTTTCTCATCACCATTTCATGTGTTGTAATGTTAATCAACTAGATAATCAGTTCTTAGAAGTGAAGTTACAATTTCATTTAAAAAAACTGTCTGATGGTACATCAATAATAAGGAATTTTTTTGCAGTGGTATGAATCATTTCACTGAACAGATAATGCATTGTATTTCCAACACTTGTTAAAAACTTTTTTTATAATTAAACTTGTAAATGATTTACATGTACTAATCTGAATTTTTATAACAGGTAATTCTGTACAAATTGTACACCAACAATTGCTTAAAAAATCAGTTAAACTATTCTTGTTCACATGACTAATGAGTGATTGTCCTTTTAGTTGAAACAGGCCCATATTTTTGGTGGTTCCCTCCGCAAGACTCAAACTCGTACCGCTGTGACATCTATGGCAACACCGCCTGCACAAAGTCCAGTACCCTAGACCACTCGGCCAACTAGGCTATATAAAAATATAGCTTTCGCTGGCCGGGGTCATTCCTCCTCTTAGGATTAATTTAGGGCTTTAACTTAGTACACGATATATGGTAGTACGAGACAGTTGTCACAGTGGTACGAGTTCGAGTCTCATGGAGGGAACAACCAAAGATTTGCGCAATTTTGACAGTTCTAAATTGTTGGGAATTTTTCAGACCTTTCTATATGTTTACATATCTTCCCTGTATCAATTTGATCCAATGGAGCAGTGTAGCGAATAAAGTTGTAATTTCTTCATCTTTCATTTGATGAAGAAATTACAAACAACTTCTCCAGATGGAATAAACGAGAAAAAATAATCCATTTTTAGGTCATGGTCTAAGGCTGGTACAGCACTACATGCTATACATCAATACGCCGTACTACTCTATTTTGACTTTTTTTAATTGTTTTCCACAGTTAATTTTTATTTTTGATTTTGATAAAAAGACCCCCTTTGTTATTTTCATTCAGGCTCCTTATCATTTGCTTATGTGTGACTTTGATAAAGGTACAATCACCCACAGTGTAAGTGATTCAGCTTCTGAATCTGTTTTGATCTTGAACTTTATGAGTTTTATGCTTATAAAGTTGTATGAGTTTTATGAACATAAAGTTTTATAAGTTTTATGCTTAAGAAGGATATCAGTTATCCGAAATATTCAATATAAATTTTACCATCTTCTGGTGATGTTAAACATATTTAGACATTTATATATATATACAAAATTTATTTTGGTTAAATTTAATATCATATACAGTAGTTCCTTATATTTGCAGATATCTATATTGTTGCTGACAATGAAGATCATCAATATGCAATCAAATTTCACAGGTAAAGATTTAATTCTGATTTTCACTTTTTTGGGGTATATATTATATCATAGGTTGTTAAATATAAAAATTCTTTCAGTCCTACACACCTCCTGGTGACAATTTGTGAGAATGGTATCCATATTTAAACCATGATTCAGGTCATCTATCACTAAAATACCACATAGTATCAATCAGGAGATGTTACCATTATTGACTCATTGTTTCTATACTTCATTAGTACACTTGGCTTATTTGTCTTTTAATCAAAATGGGTGAAAATATGATTCTACCCTTTTTCTTTGCACACTTTAACTCTGGTATCAAATGGATGTATATACATGTATCGGCAAAAAAAAATTACCAAAATATCAGTGGTGAGAAGATTCAAATACGTCAAAATCCCCATAACGTAAACACATGAATTACAGATAATCTACATACACAATGTAGTGAACTGAATAAAAATATTACACATAAAAACAGAAGATGTAATAGAGTGGTTAATGTCACGGAAATCTTGGAAGTTTACAAGATGTTTGAGTTAGAGGACAATAAAAACTTGACATTTTTTATTGCATCCTGCTAAATATAAAAGGTTAGATATTACTGTCTTATTCCTTTTTATCAGGCTTTTACTGCTAGATTGTTAAAAACAAGTATTTTAATGAAGGTGTTACTGTATATCCCTGTCTGCCCTTTGGGTCTGTTGATCCACACATCCTTTATTAATGCTTTTAGGGATTTTAATGTGTTTTGGTAGACTCATTGTTTTTATGAAAGAAAGCTTCCTTTCTTTCTTCATTGTGTTTCAGAATATTTGGAGTTGAAGCGGCATGAACATGGGGATAAGCGACAAAATGGTCTTTTTATAACTGCAGTTGATTATTATCTCATAAACATTTTCCCACTTTTCTGTTTTCTTTTTTTCCCTTTATTTCTGATATCATTATTGTAAGTTCATTTTTTCAGATTAGGAAGAACATCTTTTAGACAACTGAAGAATAAGAGAGACTACCACAAACACAGGAATAAGGCATCATGGCTTTACCTCTCAAGACTTGCTGCAATGAAGGAGTTTGCCTATATGAAGGTATGACTATTTGATAGAATGTTAACATATGTGGCAAATGGATGCAGTTGTATGTAGATGTTAACTCTCATATTTGAACGATAAAGAAAAAAAACATAAAACATAAATGACGTTATACATAATAACTTTAACTTTTTTTGATGTTGTTGATTTCCAATATCTATGATTCTATGTCATTGTGGATTAAACTATCTTCTTTAATCTAGCAATGTACATGAGTGTTTTGGACTATGTGTGCCTTGTGAATGAGCGACTTCATTTATATTTATCTTCATATATAGGCTTTATATGAAAGAAAATTTCCTGTCCCAAAACCAATTGATTTCAACAGACACACAGTAATCATGGAACTTCTAAGTGGACATCCAATGTAAGACTTGTGTTTCAATTTAGGATTTGATATTTTAGCTTTTTTTTTCTCAAGTCCATTTTTTTTTACAAGTTTGTACAGTAAAATCTGTCTAAACAGTTTAAACCTTCAAAAGGTATTGAAACTTGTTTGTTTGTCTGGTTACACAGGTTTCTAGTTTACAAGAGTTTAGTTTTGACAGAGTTCACTGTACTTTTAATATATGCTAAATCTCTGAAGTAGTCTGCTTCAATTGGTTAATTTATGTATTAACATAGAAGTCAGCTTCTTGGATATTCATGTGAGAGGCTTTATATTTTTGAGGGATGGAGACTATTCTCATACAAAACAATGAAATTGCAGTATTGTGCACATTTGTAATGGTAGACTACAATGTTTGTAATGTTAATAGATGTTTATACACAAACTTATCTGGCAAATATGGTAAAGTTGTCATACTAGGTATGCTACATGGGTATTGCTGATAAATTCTGCATGACTTTACATATGATTACGAATCTTTGAATGTCTTCATTTTCACATGATCAAGATGGGAGACCTGGGCTCAACAGTACCGACTTCATCAAAGATATTTAAAAAGTTGGCTGGCATTTACAGTAGCACCATTTTCATGTTAAGTTGTTTAAAAACATTTCTAGGCAAAAATATTTATGGAAGCCTAAAAAAAGACCTGCTTTTTTATACCAGGTTTAAATAATACTGCAAATATTACTGACTTTTTAGCTCACCCGGCCAAAGGCCATGTGAGCTATTGCCATCACTTGGCGTCTGTTCATTAACAATTATACAAAACTCTTCTCCTCTGAAACTACTTGACCAATTGAAAGCAAACGTGGTATGAATGTTTCTTGGGGTATCCTGTATAGAAGTTTTGTGGGGATTTTTGATTCTTCGAAAAACATGGCCACCGTTACAAAAAATAGAACATAGGGATCAGACAGTAATTTTTCACACATATCTCCTAAATCGTTTGGTTTATCTAAATTCTGATGGGAAAAAAAGTGTTCAGCATGATAAGATCTATCTGGTCAAATTTTGGTTTTAATCTGTTTAGCCATGTTGGAGTTATTGCCCTTTTTAACGATTTTTGCTATTTTTAATGTTATTTCCTTCAAAAATCTTTTCCTCTGAAACTACTTGATCAAATGAAACCAAGCATAGAACTGTGGTGGGGATTCTTGATCTGTCGAAAAACATGGCAGCCTTTACTAAAAATAGAACAAAGGGATCAGACAGTATTTTTTCGCATATATCTCCAAAACTGTTAGGTTTAGCAAAATTCTTTTAATAGCTGAAATGATCCTTATTATTAGGACTACAAAAGTCTTCAGGGATAAAAGTTGTCAGATGACTCCTTGTAAGAGTTATTGCCCTTGAAAGGGGAAAAATGACTCCTTTTTTTTAACAGTTTTCAGTCAATATCTTGAAAACTATGATAGATTAAAAGAAACTTTCAATTGTTGAGAAGATCTTATGATAAGTCCTACCAAAGAATTCTTGAGTCAAAATTGTTTGACAACTTCTGGTTAAATTATTGCCTTTGAAAGGCAAAATTCTATCAGGTGAGCGATTCAGACTCCTGGGAGCCTTTTGTTACGTGCTGAGTATTGAAGTAGTCATAGATACTTTTGTTTTCTGAATAAAATAGTAGATATGGGCTTACTTTGTAGGTGCCAGGTGAGAGAATTAAGTGATCCAGCTCAGGGGTACAGTGACTGTATGGACCTCATTGTACGTCTTGCCAACTGTGGTGTCATACATGGTGATTTCAATGAGTTTAATTTGATGATCGATGACCAAGGAAATCTAACCATGTATGATTTTCCTCAGATGATTTCAACTTCCCATCCTAATGCAGAATGGTATGTAATTATTACAGCACATACAATGATTATGTTCATGTCATAGAATTGGTCTTCATTTGTAAAATGACAATTACTTGATGAGTTATCTTAAGTAAGTTACTTGACAGTTGAGAAGGAGACTTAAACTTTTATCAGACAATTCATTAATTATTGATATAATTTTGAAATCTCCTTCTCAATTGAACAACCTAAGGAAGTTTATCTGGTGATTATTATTTAATCAATGGCAGACCATGTAGTTTAATGAATCTTGTCACTGTATGTGCTGTAAGAATTCATAGAAATGCAATCTTTTACACGTATGTAATATGCACATGTAGTGACAATATAAATCACCATAATCGCTATTTTCAAAAGAGAACTCATGGCATTTTAATGCCTTGCATAAAAAAGTTTCATATATGTAATGATGATTAAATATCATAAATATATCTTAATCTAAACCAATGCCTTGCATAAAAAAGTTTCATGATTAAATATCATAAATATATCTTAATCTAAACCAATTCTGTCCTCTATGATATGAATCTGATTTAATGGTTCTATTCACAGTGCATAATCAGATACTTAATGATATATTCTTACATTTATTTCACTTCCAATCTGATTTTTCATGCACTTTCATTAATTCTAGGTATTTCAATAGAGATGTTACCTGTATAAGAGAGTTCTTTTCTCGCCGATTTAACTATGAAAGTGAACTTTTCCCGAAGTTTTCTGATGTAAAGTGAGTATGTTTTATTTATTATATTTAAACATTTACATGTTCTTTTATATAAAAATAATCAAGCAATGATACAAATATGCAACCAGCGTTCTATCCTGGTCATTATAGTGCTGTTGCTAAATTTTAGCACTGCACTTTCAGAAAATAATTTTAGTTAGAATGCAGTTTAAACACTGTTCAATTTTCTTTTTTGAGAAAAAGCCTGAAAACTGTTTTTTGCCAGTTAGCACTCTGGCTATTTAAGCTTTATGGGGAGAAATTTGTACATTTTAAGTGGAACAAGAGCATAGAAAAGTCAATGTTTGGTCTGGTTTACAATGCAGTTATAATAGAACATACTGATCACTGTATTGCATGCATTGGTGATAAAAGTCAGTGTATGTAGCAGGCATGGGAAAAAGGTTACCACTTAGTGATGGTATCAGGCATGATAAAAGAGGTCACAACTAAGTATGCAACAGGCATGTGAAACAGGTTACAACTTTTAGTGTATGTATCAGGCATGGGAAGGATGTCACAACAAAGTATATGCATCAGGCATGGGAAAGAGGTCACACTATTGTGTATGTATCAGGCACAGGAAAGAGGTTACCACTTAATGGTGGTATCAGGCATGATAAAAGAGGTCACAATTAAGTGTATGCATCAGGCATGTGAAACAGGTTACAACTTTCAGTGTATGTATCAGGCATGGGAAAGAGGTCACAACAAAGTATATGCATCAGGCATGGGAAAGTGGTCACAACAAAGTGTATGTATCAGGCATGGGAAAGAGGTCACAAATTAGTGAATGCATCAGACATGGGAAAAAGATCACAACTTTGAGTATGTATCAAGCATGGAAAAAAGGTCACAACTTAGTGTATGTATCAGGCATGGGAAAGAGATCACAACAAAGTATATGCATCAGGCTTGGGAAAGAGGTCACACTATAGTGTGTGTATCAGGCATGGGAAAGAGGTCACTTTATAGTGCATGTATCAGGCATGGGAAAGTGGTAAGCTAGTGTATGTGTGGTACATGGACCCTTGACAGGAGATGTTGGTCATTTATGTGTCTTTCTGTTACGTTACTTTTTACTTAGAATTTGAAGAAGTGTCATCATTCTGTTACAGTAGATTGTGTTCCTTTTGTTGTCAGGCCATATAGAGCTTACTTTAAGGTGTGTTTATGCTTGTTGAAGGCCTTTCTGTGATATCTGAAAGAATTTACCGGAAAGTTATACGCTGGTGCATTTTTTGCATTTTACTATATCAGTTATTTTTTCCAGAGTTGGGTCTGACTAGACTACTGAGTAGCCAGGTAATTAAACTTGGTGTCTCATTTTGTAAGTACCATTTCCTGTATGTATGACTTGTCACTTGTCTGTTCCAGACGTACAGATGACTTGGATGTTGAAGTGGCTGCTAGTGGTTATACAAAGGACATGGCCGAGTCTTTTGATGAAGTATGTATGAGGAGGCTTTTTCATTTCACTTATCAGACTTAACTTATTAAGGCAGATAAATATTTAAAGGGTGTGTAAAGAAATATTGGTACTTAATTTTTTAAATGTATTTTTGAAATATTTTTAAGAGGAAAGGTATTGCTTCATGTAAAAAAAACTGTGAAAAAGATATTGCTATTGTTGAATTATTGCTTTTTAGTTGTGGATATTGCTATATGATAAATTGTTGTTGTAGGCAGCAGAGGAACTTAACATATTGAAAGGACCGGAGGAAGAAGATCCTGAACAAGGGGAGGATGTTGGTGAAGAGGAAATTGGGGAATCAGATGTTAGCAGTGAAGAAGAAAAAGATAACTTTACACAATTGAAAGATTTGGAAACATCTAATGAAACACACAATGAAGAGTTGTTAAATAGATTTCAAAGTGACAATGATAATAAAGAAAAGGATAGGCCTAGTGTTGGGGATGATAAACTGCATGAAGGTCTGACAAATAAAAATGAGGAGGACTTAAGTGAAAATGAAGACAAACTTGAAGATCTTAGTGCAATGAACAGAGACTATAAGCCATTTAGAAATGAAGAAAGCATGGGACATGTTAATGAACATTTAATGACTCGACAGAGGAGTTCAGACAGTATGTGCAGTACAGCTTCTACAGTAATGGACAGAGATATTGTGAGACAAAAGATTAAGAGACAGATGAAATCAGAAAAACAAAGACAGCAAGCTAGAAGAATCAGGAAGAGTGGAGAAGCATCAGCTGTCACAAGGAAAAAGAGAGAGACACAAAGCGACATTAAGCAGAGCATGGGTGCTGTTTGGGGGTTATAATTCTATTTTTTTAAGCATATGCTATAATTGTAATGCTAATTATATTATAAGAAGTATGAAATGTAGTTTTATCTTAGTTTTTAGGCTCTCAGGGAAACTATATATATAATGTGATATTACCAGTATGTGGATTTCACGGGTAACTTCTGTGTACCTTCAAGACTTTATTTGTGGAGGTAATTACAAAAACCATGCCACTGAACCTTAACTTGATTGTGACCAAATCCTTCATTTTAAATAAAATAAGTACCAAGAACAAACTGTAGAAGGCAGAGAGGTGAAAGGTCAATCAGGGCCTAATCTAGAGAGAGAAATGACAAAAATTTCTTGTTTGTGCTCACTTCTCCCAATTGTCTTTCACAGTGAGAAGTTTTTGTAATGGATTACACAGATTAAGATGTCAATATTGTTATTTTTTCAAACAGAACTGAAAAAAAACTTCTCCTTGCCATCAATGTCTAGATTACAATGGTGCCACCCAATACTTCAGATAATTAACAATAATAAAAAAATGTTGGAGTTGCTTAATAGAGTAATAGAAAAAAGAAGAAAACTATAATAAATATTTATTTAACATGATGTACAACGTATTTTTACACAATCTGTATAAATAACAACAAAAATAAAAATACAGTTCAAATCAAAATCATGCAACTCTTTTTGACAATATTCATTCATTTGTACTATTTAATAATTCTGATATTGAAGAAATATATTTTCAGTTCTAATAATTTTTTACAGAAAAATGAAAAAAGGGAAAACAGGACTGGATACAGTGGAGACATTGATTGCATTGTTTTACCGTCTACTCAAACAGTGCTTCAGTGTACCAGAATAGTCATTTGATGTGAATTAATATAATAATTGCACACTTATGAAATGCAATGATTTTACAACAGGGAGGGAGAATATTGGGAAATTGAAAGTAAATATACAGTAAAAAATTAACCATAACAGTAAAATCTGAAAGAAGCAAAAGAAAATGTAGCTACAAATATGTTAGAAGGAGTTGTATGTAAAATTCATGTGCAGTGATTATCATAAACTTAAATGAAAGTTGCTTCCAAAGATTGTCTTTGACAGTGAGAAGTAGTTTTTGTAATAGATTACATAGGTTAAAATGTCAATATTATTATTTTTCAAACAAAACTGGATTATTTTTTCATTCTATTATATAGTTTATATTCATCTATTCCCCCCCCAAAAATGCCTACAATATAAGACTAAAATGGGGTGTACCTGTAGAGTTGCATATACATTGTACATGCGTGTCATTAATTTCTTACACTTTCTCTTTCAAACGGGAAGTGTACATTGTTCCCAAAACAATTTGTAATTTTGACCCTAATGTATTATACCCCACATTGACCCACAGTGGTATTGAACATTTGTACTTAGTGATTCCTTACATTTAGTGTATGAAACTTTCTATTTAATCATTATTGTGCAATTAGCTGTGAACTGTGAAGATCTGTACTAGAAACAAGAACTATATTGAAACTTACATCATTTACCATACTTATAAAATATGTACATGTAGTTTATAGAAAAAAATCACACTAGTTGTTTTACATGCACAGAATCACAAGCTTAGTTTAAGAAATATATTCTGCTCCTAATTCCCATTTAGTTAATTTTACCTGTGTTAACCAAACTTCTGCCTAGTTTACACAGTTGTCAATGCTTTAATGTCCTGTTTTTTGCCAAGTTTTTCATTTCAAGTATACAAAAGAGATGAATGTTTTATAAAAATCAGTTTGTTTTCTTCGATCCACCATCACCTGATGTCACTTCTGTTTTGGAGTTGGTATCATTCTAAAATAAATGAAAATACTTAAAACCACAATACCACAAAAATTGGATACAATTTTTCTTCCCCGACAAATATGATAAATATTAAAGTTTCTGTTAGGACAGTGAAGTACCTTCTGTTACATATATTACATTGTAATAACATGGCATGGTTGTGTAACATTCGTTACATGTACAAGATATGCTCCCTAGTACATAGTAGTCAAGCACTGCAAGCAGTTTTTTAACATGGTGCCATTTTAATGAAAATATTGAAAATTTCTTGTTTTATACCTGTTATAATAGGCTTTGTAAGGAAGTAAATTTTCACCTATTTACTAAATTTATTTTAGAGTATAATGTGGTACATTTTTATGCATTTGGTCTTGAAATAAGGATTATTTTATTCAAAAAAATATCATGAATGTGTAAGTTTTGTTGAGCATTATTGGTACACATTTTTTGTTCTCTTTTTTATTATCTAACTTTGTTTACCTCATTAGATTTTGTTTCAGAATCTTTGAAAGGGCACTTTCCACCAGTTTCCTGAAAAGAAAAAAATAAACAAGACACTATTATTGAAAAGCGTTTGCAGAACAATTTGTGTTTTTGAAATTAAAATACATGTACATCTGAAAAAAAAATTAAAAATAATAGTCAATAGAATTAAAAGAAAAACTTATTTGTTGTACATGTATAATAAAATTGAATTGCAAAGAAATTAAAGTAGATCATGGATTGGCCAGACCAAAACATGTCCCACAAACTTCTAAATTTGGTTCATGTGTATTATACCAACAAACTTCTGAATTTGGTTCTTGTGTATTATACCAACTACTTTCAGTTTGAACCAGTCGCAAATACCATAAAATAGAGTATAGTAACTTTCTGCTAGGCATTGACTGTAACTGGAATAGTGAGTGTTCTCCCCAGGTCCTCAAAGTGCTGTGCTTTACAGCCCTATCAAGTTTGAGCACTGGGCTATTGACCTCAATACTGTGCTATATGCTACCAACGCTATGCTATAAAGTTTAATGTAAGGATTAAAAATCAATATGACAGGAAACGTGTGTGCCCTGAAGTCATTTACAGCATCATACAAGGTAATAAGCTCAATTGATAGCAGTAAAGAGCTATTGTCTTTTTGATCACCGCATGACTGCATAATTATGACACTGCCGACAAGATTGATTCTTACCAGTAATCAGTCCCCCCACCTGATAAGCTATGAATAATTCATACACATGTAAACATAAACAGCAAAGAACGTTTTGAATACACAGTACTTAGATTCTTTTGATTTCCCTCAAATAATGGTTTCCTTTTTGGTGTGGTCTAAAGTGTAACCCATACCCAAGTAATGTTTTGCTAATATATTCATTTTTATGGTATGTAAAGAACTGAAAATCGCACGAGATGTGGAAAAGTCTGTTTCAATTCATTTCTAATCAAGAAAATGATGTATATTTTTCTAATATTTCTTGTTGGATCGGTTTTCTGAAGTCAAAAGGTCTAAAATTTGTAACTGGAAGTTACTGTACCCAACTAATTATTGACTGTTTTTCACTTTCCTATCCAAATTTCACAGTTTTCTAAAATCATTAAGTGGTTAAAACTTCGCTTTAAGACTTTGTGTAAAGTTTTGAAAGATTTTATCTTGTTTTAAAAAAGAAGTGATTGAGTTTGAATTTTGAGTGTACCTAGCGTCAATCCCCATACCAGCAAAGATTGGATACGATCTTATTCAGAACAAAAAAACAAGGTCACATAAACAGAGTCTGATGCGATTTAAATTTATCGTCTATGAAAATTTTGTTAATACCAAGATGTTCTTAAGTCAAATATGCATTAAAATTGTACAGATAACAAAAATACTGGAATTTGATTTTGGGTACGAGAATTTCAGGTTACAACTGACCTACCCCATGTTATTTACGCACCTTTTCTGTGTTGTTCGAATTTCCTGGTAAATATTTCAGCATTGATGGGCAACATTTCTCAACAATAGGTCTCAAATACCTATGAAAGAACCATAAAAGGAAAGGAATTACTATACAGGGTACACAAACCATCATTCGAAGTGATTATTGCAAATTTTCTTAACCGGAAATGATGAAACCATTGTAAACGTCTACCAATGACGGCAATGGTGCGTTTGAAAGACCTAATCAGGTAACCTGGAAGCCCGGGTAATATTTTCGTGATGTTTGGGTTTTTTTTTACGCTCTTGACTATCCTTACGGATCTTGCACGACCGTTCCTTACGGGGATTCTGTTAGTAATGCCGGTTAGTGGTAGAAGGTAGCGGAGCCCAACCTTCGGGACACCTGACCGAAGAACTCGGAGTATGTCCTAGCGGCTGGGCTGCTGTGTTGACGCTCTGGTCTACTCCCAGACCCCAGTTGGGTCGGAGATCGTTTCCCCACTGTAACTTTTTGGGAGTACGTAACGTGTAGTGGTTATTTTCATTCCACAATTTCCTCTCAAATATAACCTGTTACCTTAATCTGGTTCCTTGGTCAATATCACAAGCGACCCTATATATGTCACCAGCGATGACATCCTCCCAAGACAGGGTTTTGCGTCCACCTTTGCTCCGTCAAACCTGACTTCAATCAATCATATTTAGAGTAATAAAATTATCACTTTTTCTTTGATCTTTGCTTCTACAATCGGTTTGCCTTTTCATTTTTCATATAGGACACAGTTCCACTTTCCATGCTGGACCAATTATTTGCTGTGACACCTCAAGAACATACAAAATGACTACCAGAACAACCTTGTTTGATAAGGCAATGATATATTTTATCATTTGGTATTTTATTGAAAATGGTATATAGTACATTTGATTAATGAAAAATGTTACCTGGGACAAGCTGAAAGAGTAATCAAAGGAACCAAGATTCTAGCCGAAATCAAAAGAATGTAATCCAGGGACAAAAACCAGACATGGAAAACAGAAAAATACAACAAAGAACATAAAGTAACTAAAATAATACTTACAAAGTAACAAAAGTAAATGAGCAACTCGGCCTCCACTAAAACTGGGAACATGGACCAGGTGCACCGGTAGGGTAAAAAAAATACATCGTAGTTGATGTAAAACTAAAAGGCATTATCATTTTAAAAGAGTAATCAAGAGAACCAAGATTCAAGCGGAAATCAAAAGAATGTAATCCAGGGACAAAGATCAGGCATGGAAAACAGACAAACACAACAAAGAACATGAAATAACCAAAATAATACGTACAAAGCAACAAAAGTAAATGAGCAACTCGAACTCCACCAAAAAAACTGGGAGCATGGACGCTTACCGGTAGGGTAAGCGTCCTCTGCTTTTTTTAGAAACACCCACCGAGTTGCTCATAAAAAGTCAAGTCCAGGGCAGACGAAAGAAGAAAGGAAAACTATGACTACAAAGCAACAAAAGTAAATGAGCAACTCGAACTCCACCAAAAAAACTGGGAGCATGGACGCTTACCGGTAGGGTAAGCGTCCTCTGCTTTTTTTAGAAACACCCACCGAGTTGCTCATAAAAAGTCAAGTCCAGGGCAGACGAAAGAAGAAAGGAAAACTATGACACTTTGAATAAATTAGTTTTCATGGTGCAGATAGATGCACCGTTCTAGGATCCACGAGTTCATGATGACGACTATAAAACTTCTGTAGTAATGACTCTCAGAAGCCTAATTGTAAAAAGTCTATAGCGCGATATTAAAGTCTGTGTAGATACGACAGGCTCTGGCATAACGTGTCAGTTGTGATATGAGAACTCCATATACGTAGGTGCTGATGGGATGTTGCCACAGATGAAAGGAAAGTTGACAATACGGAATGAAAAGTTTTTGCGTTTGTCTTATAGTTTTGTATATAGTTTTCCTTCACCATCGATCTCTATAAGTGCAGGTCAAGATATTGGACTGACTTCACTGTGTCTGTAATATCCTTTATCTCAAGTTCTTTGTGATAGATGCGATGTATAAAATCCCCGAAACTAGATTTTAAACGATGATACGTCATCATTCTATAAGGCGGAAACTGAGATTAAAGGATCTAGCTAAACGATGTTCCATCTAAAGTCAGCCTCATGAGAGTGAAGGCATAGGTCAGCTAGGAGAGGGGCACAATTTGTTCCCATTGGAATGCCGACCGTTTGTTGAAAAACGCCTCCACCACACTGGACAAATATGTTGTCGATAAAGAATTTCTACATTTTGAAAACACCTTCTTCGGTATATTTGGAAGATGATTTGGATTTTTTGTTTACAAAGTATGAGAGCAATCAAGGGAACCAAGGTTATAGCGGTAATCAAAAGAATGTAATCCAGGGACAAAGACCAGACATAGAAAACAGACATACACAACAAAGAACATTAAGTAACTAAAATCATACATACAGAGTAACAAAAGCAAATGATCAACTCGGACTCCACTAAAAACTGGGAGCATGGACCAGGTGCACCGGTAGGGTAAGCGTCCTCTGCTTTTCTAGAAACACCCGCCGAGTTGTCATAAAAAGTCAAGTCCGGGGTAGACGAAAGAGGAAAGGAAATTCATGACATGTTGAACAAATCAATTTTCATGGCGTAGATGGATACACCGTAACGATCCACGAGTACATAATGACGGCCATAAAACTTTTGCAGTGATGACTTCAATCTTATAGAAACATAACCCTGCTCCAGAAGTCTATTTGTTAGAATTCTAGCGCGATACAAAAAGTCTGCGTAGTCTCGGCAAGGACTGGCATAACGCATGAGTTGTGATATGAACACTCCATACGCAGGTGCTGAAGGGATATTGCCACAGATGAAAGAAAAGTTGACAATTTTGAATGAAAAGTCATCACGTTTGTCGTAAAGTTTGGTCAATAGTTTTCCTTTACCATCAATTTCTAAGTGTAGGTCAAGATATGAGGCGGACTTTACATTGTCTGTAGTATCCTTTATCTCAAGTTCTTTTGGGGTAGATACGATGTATCAAATCCCCAAAATTAGGATTGTTTAAAGATCATACGTCATCTATGTAGCGGAAGAGTAATCAAGGGAACCAAGGTTGTAGCGGTAATCAACAGAATGCAATCCAGGGACAAAGACCACACATGGAAAACAGACATACACAACAAAGAACATAAAGTAACTAAAATCATACATACAAAGTAACAAAAGCAAATGAGCAACTCGGACTCCACTAAAAACTGGGACCATGGACCAGGTGCACCGGTAAGGTAAGCGGAAACCGAGATCAAAGGATCTAGCTAAACGATATTCTTTCTTTCGGATCAGATCTATATCACCTATAAAATCAGCCTCTTAAGAGTGAATGAATAGGTCAGCAAGTAGAGGAGCACAATTTGTTCCCATTGGAATGCCGACCGTTTGTTGAAAAAGGCGTCCACCACACTGGACAAATATGTTGTCGATTAAAAATTTAAGCATTTTGTAAACATCTTCTTCCTTCTGTATATTTGGAAGATGATTTGGAATTTTTGTTTACAAAGTATGAGGAATCTCTACCAAGATGTTTTTAAGTCGGGATTTTAACTGAGTATATGGAATAGAAGTATACCGTGTTGAAAAATCATAGGTTTTAATGCTATTATATTCTGATAGTTGTCTTGAACTGATTGTCTTCAAAAGATCTTTCGAATTTTTCAGGATCCACATTGAATTAATACCACTACGGGAGTAACAAGTGTTGTTGTAGGACTGCAAACACTCTTTGACAGCTGTGAGTATAGAAGTTAAAAGTTTTGAAAGAGGTTTGGTGGTACATTTGCAGATCCAGCTATGAAACGTTCTTTGTATGGATTCTTGTGGAGTTCATGAATCCAGTACATAGACGGTAAATCACAGTCATCGTCCTTGGTAGAGAGACCAAAAGAGGATAGCACAGATTTATGGTTTTCCACAATTTCTTCTTTGGAGAGTGTGGTAGCAGTATAGGTCTAATCACTGCTATTATTTTCTACGTCTTCCTCTGATAATAAAGATTGGATGTAAAACGTTTTGCAGACAAAAAACAATGTTGTTTTGGGCTTTGTCTACTGGTACGACAACATATTTGTCGTATATAGTAGACAATGATTTTGCTACATCAGGCTCCTTGAAAAGTGATGCAGCATTGGCACTCATTGACCTACTTAAAACTTTCTTTTGTTTCAAAATTAAGGGCCTCACGGCCTTTAACCACTCTGACAGAGAATAAATGTCTTCTTGTTCTCGTTTTATCCATTTTCTTTCATAGTCCTTCACGGCATCCATAATAACTTTAAAGTTATAATTCCAATTTATAGAGCGCGGTTCACGGTACTTGGGACCTTTAGAAAGGATATGACGCAGAGATTCGTTTTCCATGATGGACAAACCTCCCGTAACGACGTGACCGAAAGGACCATATTTGAATGGAGAGTTTTTGCAAGAACAGTCAGGTAATTTAGTCTTGAAGTCCTCAATCTCGAGGTTCTGCAATAGCCTTTTATAATTAAAAATATTGGATGCAATTGGTACCAATTAATTATGAGGAATCGCTACCAAGAACTACCGTGTACCGTCTCTTGAGGAACAATGATGTATAACGTTTTTGAGTCTTGATTTTAACTGAGTATGGGGAATAGAGGTATAAAGAAAAATCATAGGTTTTAATGCTATTGTATTCTGACAATAATCTTGAATTGAGTGTTGCCAGAGGAAGACTGTACAAAAAAAATAATTATAAAAATTTCAGTTTTGAGTGATCGAACGCAAGGAAAATATTGTTCGGATTGTTTTGGATTTATTTTTATTTCGATCATCGATTCCCGAGAATATACGAATGGCTCTGTGCCAAGCACTTCCGCTCCAACTTTGACATGTCAGAGGATATGTGATGCTGAAATTTTAAATGACAATCAGAACGTTTATGACAAAATTTGTTTATTTTGATGATAATTTAGTATCTTAACCTATGTAGTTTCTAAGAATAGCTTCTTCTGTAATGAGTAGAGGTTATGCAAGACCGAACAGCCGGGGCTCGCTTTTCAAAAAAGATGATGACTATGCTCAGGTGCAAAATGTTAAAAAGTCAAACGTATATGTATTTGGGGATGCAGATGTCGAGGAAGACGAGATCGTTGAGTATGAGATGTCAGAAATGCGATCTAGAAATCAACGAAGTAAAAAGAAAAAGGAGAAAGAGGAACCGTTATATTTTGACAGGCAAATTACCGAAGGAGACACTCTACAGAGTTTATCCTTGCAGTTTGGATGTCCGGTGTGTATTGGTATAATAGCGACAATGCTTAATTTTTTACCTATTGTCACAACAGACTCTTTCATGCTAATTTTTTGAGCAGGCTCTGTTGGTACAAAACTGTACATGTACACTACTTCCGCTAGATTTCCAGTAAAAACTCAGTTCAACATTTTGTATGTTAAAGTGTTGCAATTACCTTTGAAGTACCAATTAAGTCTGCTAAGAAAATTAGCACAAAAGGGTTTATTTATCATAAATTTGACTCGAAACATATTTTTTTAAAAGGTCTAAATTTTTGTTTACTGTTGTCAAAGAAAAAGCATCTTGGTGTATGTACATTGTATCAGGGATGACAACAATGGGTAGTAAAATTGTCACATATATAGATATGATACCTTTTAGAATTTTAGATGTAGGCATACTACATTTTTGGTCTGCATCTGTATACAGCCTGTCACTTGCAAGATTTGTATACACTCTAAATAATTGTGGATCCTGTATACCATTACTGAATAGTATTTACTACAAAATGTAAATATATTTTGGTTATATGCTGGTGCAATTGTTGTGTTTCATATTGGTTCTTTTTTTAACAAATCCCATATTTCAGCCGTAAATTTGTTTAAAATAAAATGAGGATTCAAGAGAACATCCTTCACTTTTTAATTCATACGAAAAATGAAAAAACGTTGACCGTGTTCTAGTCCAGCCCATGCATGTGGTTGCATACGTGTAAACTACATTACTTTATGAGGATTTGACAAAAAAAATCAAGTTGAAAGGTTCATGGAGGTTAATAACCAATTCCTTTCTAAAATTCTTTTGTCTCAGTCTGATTTCAATCTGTTTTATTACATGTATGCATTCTTTGTATGAGAGTTTTGGAAACTTACAATTACAATGACCTGCATGTACACTTGTACCTGAAAGATACATTTAATATAAAAAGTAACCAATGCTTTTGTGAGTAATAAGTAGTTGAAATGAAATATGAAAAGAACCAGTGCACAATAAAAAGAAATGCTGACTGTTTTCTGAAAGCTCAAGACTTTTGCACACCATGTTCACTGCTGTCAACCTTAACCTTTAGCATACAATTCCAGTGTCAATCATTGTTTCCACAATTTTTACATTGAACGATTCATTCTGTTTTGTATTTTCAGGTGGCTGAGCTTAAGAGAGTGAATAATTTCATATCAGACCAGGATTTTTATAGCCGAAGTTCAATTAAAATACCAGTGAAACGATATTCATTCCTAACTGAATTAATGGACCAAGAAAAAGAAAAAGAACCCCCAAAGAAAATGAAAAATGGAATGACTATCATTGATGAAACTGAGGAAAAAATTGCTTATAGGGGTTTAAGTGAAACTGACACAGATTCTTTACATGATCTGAGTGATCCTGAGACCCAGCGCCAAGTGATACGGACCATAAGTATCAACGATACATTCAGAAGTCAGTCAAGAGAAGCCAAAGAATTCTTAAAGAACATGGACAAAGACTTGTCAAAAATAAGAAATTCTAGGCAGGAAAGACAGTCTTTAGATGAAGTTGTTTCTCTGTTGACTAGTAGAACAATTCAGCCATTTCCCAAGAAACCTGCAGCAGTAAACTGGGTTGACTGTGGTGTGCGATGGTGGACTATAGTTGTTGTTATTATAATTGTGGCCATATTGGTCCCTTTAATCTTTTTGGTATATTATGAAATAATGAACAAGTCATGATGACTTATAAATGCTAATATATATGTAAAGTTATTTTTGTGATAAACTATTTGTTGGCAAGTATGAATGTTTATGGTGTACATGTACATGTAGTTGTCTTTCAAATTCATTTGAAGATTGACATGCTGTTAAAATCATACTTTAAGATTAATATTGATGTGTACAAATATGGCTATATGTTCTGTATTTTGTTATGTAGAAATTTTTTATGAAAGCTGGCTATTTTGTTAAGAAATTTTATTTTTTAAAAACTTTGCCAACTTTCTCAAAAAAACTTTTTTTCTTCCATGTATCGACAGGGGGCATGTTTGAAAAAGGACATAAAAATCATTTCTAGAACTATTGTGTTAGAACTAAATAGGATCCAGATGTTTCCCAACCATTCTCATTGCCAAACAGCCTATAAGGCTAATATTAGTTTTCTAAATGGTGCTACAATTTTGGATTAACGAAAGATACAGGAAGAGGCAAACCGTGACTGATGATAGATATAATGGTGAACCACTTTTAGAGTGGTTTTCTGTCAGAGATTTTTTGTTACTTTCTTTTGTATACCATAGGGTATGTAAGTCTTGTTATTTGACTCCGTGGTTTCATGAGAATGGGTCCTAATCTACCATTCAAATGCATGGAAACTTTGTCATTTACAATAAAAAGGTGTTGAGTTCAGAATTAAAAATTAAACATTTTCGATGTAAAAATACCAATAAAAATGTCAAATATATATTTCTTTGTGATAAAAGTGTTAAGAAAAACAAAAAATAGAAGATTTTGCATTGATATGTAGCATCCTGAGATCCCAGAAGTAAACAATAAAATGCAATCGGTCTTTGGATTTCAATATTTTCTACACCAAAAATTTTGGCAAGGAAAATGAAACTGGAATGAGACTTACTACTCCTACTGTGAGAAGTAAGCTCTACCACTTTAGATGCAGAACAAAATGTAAAAATATTTTCAGACTAAAAAGTTATTTACTGCCACTTTTAAAGTGTCAGTGTTAAGTCATGGTATGTCTCTTTCTGCAATGTAAATCATCTAAACTTTTTTATGATTTCCTTGCCTTTCAAATGCTTAGATCTTTCATAGTAATATTATTTTTTTCTGATCAAGATTATGATGATGATACACTAGTGTGAAAATATGTTTCTATACAACCACAGAAATATTTGCAGTTATTTAAAGGTACATGTATAGCTCTGTTGGTCATGTCATTGTCAAAATTTTCCATAGGTACATGATTATATCTTTGGCCAGCTGTAGACTGCCATGTGGTGTGAGGGTTTCCTGGTAGTTCATTGAAGACCCATGGGTGGCCTTGAGTTGACACTTTTCAACCTGGTGTTTTTTTTTCTCTTTGACATATTCACCAAAGCCAATCTTGATACAAAAACAACCATTTGCCTAGTTTGCGGGCTATAATTTGAGTAAAAGTGAATGGATCTTTATGAAGTTAAACTGCAAGCTAAAATACCACAAAAGAAGGTTTTTGTAGATTTAAAGGGTTGTGGCATTGTAGAAATTAGGAGTCAAAAATTTCTAGCACTTATGTCAAATGCAAATTTTGAAGTTCTTTGACCACTTACATATTGCTCAGAATTTTATGCCAAATCAAATGCTTAGCTACAATACAAATTTAGAGTTGTATTAAGTTAAAGAAGTTTAATTGTTTGTTGGGGTTTCCAGTGGATGATTTGTCTCATATGCTATCATACCACATCTCCTATTGTTCCAAATGTTGTAACCATACTTGTCCCAACTATCTGTGGTCATATCAAGCTTTGCCCTAAAACATTTTATTCAGATTTTGTGTTATAGTTCAGTTATAGCATTCATAACAACAAAAATGCTTGAAAATCGCACACTGAACGATGCAATTTTGAATTACCTTTTCCAAGCTGTTGCATTAATTGTTTCCATATGAATGGAGCTATGTGTATTCATAATTGGTTTAAAAAAAATCTTTAAATGGTTGTTATGAATTACTTGATCTTCATGTTCACTGTATGTCGGATTAAGAGTTATTCTACAGTATACAGTATACATGTTCTTGTCACTAAAAATAATTCAACCTTTATAGATATACTATACTTATAATCTCTACTTGTAGTAGACTGGACTGAAAGCTGAATTATTGCTAATTTAGTCATCCAAAAGCAGCCTGATGTACTTCTAATCAGACCTGTTACCTACCAGGCTATGAATTTAAGAGATCAATTTACCAGTATATTGTATTGTTCAGTATATTTAAAGGGTTAATGCTGTAAATTGATTTATTTTCTCCCTACTATTTACTAAATTTAAAGGAGTCTTTTGGGTTTACTATGTACACTGCACACGGGTGTTTTATTTTGCAACATGTGTTGGGCCAATTTTACCATTGATACGTTTCACGATGGAAAAGAATTCATACTGAAGAACCACATTGAAAATTGTAACTCTTCAATATATAAGAGGAAATGCATGGTTAGTGTTGTTCTATCAAATGAGTTGTAATACTAGTAGTATTATATTATGCTTAAAATTTTAGTATATTCAAGTACAATTTTTCTCTTCAGTTATGTTAAAATGACAAAAAACTCACATTACACATGTAACTGTACTGAATACTGAATATATAGTACTTACAAAAAGTAAGTCCATTTTACATATCAAAACTATAATATTAGAGTGTTGTTTTGTGGCATTGGTTCAGTTACGCTGTAGATGTAGGGTTATATCATTACCATAATTATAACTGTTTATAGTACTTGTGGTGTAATAGTTTATTTATCATACACACCTGCAATTAGTTTTTATTTAGCTAATGTGTAAATGAATAAAAAGCAGTACTCCAATAGCAACACTCTGAACTATAGCTTTGAAATTTGTAAATTAGCCATTTGGTGTGTATATTATAAACAAAAGATTAAAAAAACAACAGGTCTATCTTTATTGAGATGGCTACTTGTAGTACATGTATATTTTTTTTAATTTTAAACTTTCAGATTACGTAGCCTCTGAACAAGTTTGTATTTACAGTAGTAATGTGAAGATAAATACTGCATATTCAGAAGTTATGTTGTGCATCAATTAGGCTATTGTGATAGTGTTAAAAATGCAAATTTAATTTTTGTGATTTTGAGAAAAATCCTGCATAAGTTATTTAAGAAGTTCCAAATGCGAGTTTCAATGACAATGTATTATAAATTCAAGTAAGTCACATTTTTCGCAAAAACAATGACTCAATTTTACAGTTATTACAATGTACATTGTACTTGAAACTGTAATTGAGGAAATGAATTGATGTCATGGGACCTACCAATCTATGCATCATCTTTACATCTCTCATACTTTCTTTTAATTGCTTACTTGTGATTCACTTCACACACTTTGAATCCTTTTTTAGTCAAGAAAGTTCTTTTATTACAAGTAATCTATATTACCTTTTGTGCAATATATTAATCCTGCATTTATAAAAATTGTTCACATATTATAAGGAATTTAATTTTCACTTTCATCTATTTCTAAGCTTCCATACATGTGTTCATTGTATGACATGTGTAGTTGTTTCTTTAAGATGAATCACCACAATATGGTTGCATTGTAGTTAAAATGTTTTTCAAATTGATTTTTGTTGTAAACCTTGAAGACCATGATATGACTGTCAGATTAAGCCTTAAGTTTTTTAGTGCAGTGCTGGACCTTTTCTCATAATCTAATTAGACCAATGCTTTGTGTCTAAAACTTAGCGGGAATGTTGGTAAAGCTGCCCCATTGGGCTTTGTCACTGCCATTTTTTAATTCATTTTTTCACACCTGTCTATTGAAGGAAGTTTTGCATGCTATGCAGCTGTCTATCCATATTATGATAGCACTGGTACCTCAAAATAGCTTGAAGGATTCTAATGATTTTGTATCCCAACACACATAGTGGCAAGGTATTATATGATACCCTCCGAAATGTTGAGTGTCTATCCATCTGTCAGTCCATCTCCCTATACGGTTTCCTGATGATAACTTGAGAAATGATCAATGAATTTTTTTTGACACTTTGCACAGTTGTTTAGTACCATAAAATACAGGTTAAAATATATTTTCAACAAAATCTTAAATGCAGTTTTCAAGCAAGGCCATTTTGAATATTTTGACTTTCCCCTTTTTTCACCATTTAATACATGACAGGGTATGTTCCATTGATGCAATATTTAAAAAAAACACGATGACAAGAAACTCTCATTGTTTTTTGTTTTCATTTTTTAGTTATTAACTTCACATGATGAAAGGACGGGCAAGCAAATCATGAGCTTTAGTTTAGCTACATGTATTTAAATTCATCTTAACAGAATATTTCATGTTGCTTGTTCCACTACATTGTAGACATGGAAAAAAGATTGATTGTAACAAACCACATATCAGTGTTAATTTAGTTGTGTACTGTGATACATCAGTTTATTGGGTCATCTATTTTCTTGCATATACATGGATATTTTTTTTCATGTTCTGTTAAAAGAAATGATAGATAATATTACATTTAGACAATGAAATGTTCTTTTTGGTTACATATATTGTACTTAACACTATATATTCATATGCTCACTGAAAAAATGTTTTATTCATATTTATGACAAAAGTAATGTGTAAAGTAAGGCATTACATAGGCAAAGTTATGTAATATAATGCATAACATCAGGCAAATAAAGTAAATGCAGTGATCAAATTTAATGGGAAATACTTGCTAAATGCATGTTAAAATTAAATTTTGCTAGTGGAATTTTATGTATAATATAGGTAAAGTCCTGAAATAACCCAGAAAACTTAAATTTGGCAAGTGTTAATTTTCAGTAATTGCAAAATTTAGCTAGTGGAAAAAATGTTGAAATTCAATCCCTGTAATTGTAATGGTACATTGTTGGTCTACAAAGTCATGGTAATATTATGCATTACATTGCAATGCAATTGACCCCAAGTCTGATGCTCAGCTGTTTTATTAATACAATATATATATATTTTAAGTTTACAATGAATAAAATTACTTTAATTTGCAACAAGCATTCTGATTGGTTGGTTCTCTTTGAGCAAGGCAGGTTATTTCATATACACATGTAACCTGACTTGGTACTAGGACATCATTAATGGTGATTTGTCCAAACACTGCAATTCAAATAATCCCAAACAAAATACTGTATTGATAACAAATCACTTATTAATGTTTGGAAATTAAATTATAAGAAATGTTTCTAATTTTTGAACATGTTATATTCAACAACTTGGTTTGGGCCAGTTTACACTTTTTATGAACTGCAAAGTGTGAACTGTCGCAAACCAGGTTATTTCTTAGAATATATTTAATAAATATTACTTTGTTTCTCCACATTGTACCTAAGTTAATGATTTATATTTTCATGTCTTCTTAAATTTCATTACAATGTTGTTAAGACTAATTCTCCACTGTACAGGTGAAATATTGACTAAATCTCCCTTGTGAAACCCTTCAGATGTTACTTAAGTCAGTATTATAGGTAGAGGATAATATATGTAGATTTTATTTCAGAAATGAAATTTGCTGGACAAAATAAACAATGATAAATGTATAGTTGTTATCTTAATGAATGTACAGTGAAACTCATCTTAGAAATCAACTCTATTCAGGAATAACCTGTCTAAAAAAAAAACTGTTTATAATACCCCTATGATAATGTGCATTATATGTAATGATTATAATGCCCATATGACTATGTAAAGTACTCTATGTAAAAAAATATGACCATGATTGTACTCTATCTTGGAAGTTTGCTGAGGCAAGATCCACACTACACCAAGAATCAACTATGACAACTAAACCAGGTCATGCCAACCTTATTTTATCTAAAAATAATAAAAAGTGAATTTGTTTTAGTGCTGGAATTTAACTTTATTTTTTGCGAGAGTTGTAAGAGTTACTCTGAAAAAATTCTACATGCATCAGTAATGCATTGTTCAATGACCGTGGCTGTGAAAACAAAATAACTCCTTAAATGCTAAGCAACTATAACAAAAATCTAGCAAGCTTTACTGGATTGACAAATGATTTATTTAATTTTACAAAAAATACATCAAGAAAATGTTATGGGTGTGAAACTGATATGACTCTGCAGTTTTGACTTACAACCATGGTAATGGAATGTTTTGTCAATGATTATGCCATGTAATTGTGTACCAAGTTTCATGATTATATAATCTAAACAAAGATTTGGTCTTTTTCTGTATAATTTCTGACCTGTCTGTTTAATTTTTACTCTAGTCTGTCCTGGATTTACTTAACTGATCATCCAGGATTTTTTTAACGATGCATAATTGCCCTGCCTTTTTATTCCAAATTTGATCCTAGCACTAAAAATCAATTGCTCCATTATAGCTGAAACAGAACTTAATTGCATCCCCCACTGTGGCATCTAGGTTAAGTTTATGAAAATAAACGAGCGAGGATGCTTCTTGTTGAAGTGAAGTATTGGATAAATAATAAGTGGTTATGATTTATGTATTACAGTGTTAGTTTTTGAGGAGTTGCATCTACATTTGAACTTTTTGTCCAATCACTGCAACAAAATTTTTCAAAACATAACGGCAATGTAGTGTGCAGATTAGTACTTCAAAACAATACAAAATACCAAATATCAAAGGATTCCATCACATGGTTTCCGAGTAGTTGCATCCACAAAACCTAATGGATGGATGCCTACAATTACCATGCCCTTTTATCGCTAGGTATACAGTTCTGATATGATGAGTGGTATATTGTTCCTGAGAGGAGTATTGTTGGCTGAAATCTAGCTTCCTGCTTGACGAACTTATTATATTTGAAACCCAATATATTCTTCATTGCTTCATGTGTACTGGAACCATATATTTGATCCCAGAAAAACATATTCTATAGGATACTAGTAACATCTTATTTAATGAAATACCTTAGGATAAAACTTCACAAGGAATTATCTTACGTTTAACAGGTATTGTGTTTTTGACCTATCTGTGCATCCTTCACAACTTGTTGCCTGGATAGTGCCTCTATTTTTACCGATTTCCTTCCAACCTTGGATAGGATTAACTTTGACAGAAATTTTTTCAGAAGGGGGACTTAAATATAGTAAATTTAATGACAGGTTTGCAGCACTTTTTTATGGATGTTGAATGATGAGTAGCTATAAAAGCTTGATTTTACTTAAATCTTTTATGAATGACCACTGTTTATTTGGTATAGAGATTTCTAGAGTGCAAATATGTGCATGTGGGGTATTGTGTGTGTGTGCACACTAACATTCTTTAATTAGTACACAAATCTACCTACATAGTGACCTCTCATAATGGTATGCAGTATTCAATAGAACATTAAATTTAAAAAAAAAATACCATCAGATTACATGTATATAATAAATATTACAAAAAAAGACTTCAAATTGCATGTGGGACATGGATTTGACTTTAAAACTGGGAGAGTTTTGGAGAAAAGGGACTACATTTTTTTTTATTAAAATAAAAAATAATGGGAACTTCAAATATTACAATGTGGTTAGTATTGAAGTTTAATGATTGTCGTAGGCAATTAAGGCAATCTGATATCTAATATGAATATAAAATTTAGTTCATTAGAAGCAAAACAAAATAATTTCTTTTATATCAAATATCAATGACATGTATTTTGTTTTCAAATACTACTACATACATGACCATGTACATTTTCTGATAGATAACTTACATAAATTTTTAAGGCATTCTTTGTTTTTAAAAACAAATATGGACCTTCGTTATCATGAATATATATTTGAATATAAGATCAAATAGGCATGGTAAACTTTATACATGTAATGTATAATTTATCATGGGATAAGATTTAAGTGGATTTTTTTATTCTTTGTGATAGATTTTCTGTGAAAGAAGTTTTTCATATTGGATAAAAAATCCTCTTGAATTCCATCCCTGAGAATTATTCTGGAGAATAAAATAAATTGTTAGTGTAATTTCACATTGTTTGGTAAAATGCTAATGACCAAAGTATATTGTTTCAGTTTAATTTATAATGTTTAACATTGTACAAATAATTTTTATAACAAACAATTTCATGTAAAATAAAAAAAAATCATATTGAAGTTACAGAATTTCAGAAGTTTTAAGTAATGAAACAATGAAGATTCACATTATGTATTACTAGGTGTATCAATTAACCATGCTATGATATGTTTGGAGCTATAGCAATTTATAAATAATATATAACATATAAGGAGGTAGACCTAGGTAAGGGACATAACTCTTGAAATCAGTGATATGTTTGTATTATATTCAATTTCACCAAATAATATATATCATTTATGGAGTTAGACCTAGGGTAAGGGACATAACTCTTGAAATCAGTTATGGTCTCACTCACCACTTCCGGGTCAAATGGCCACCCCCCCTATGTAGTACCAAAAACACACTGAACCTAGACATATGCATTGTAAGTGCATTATTTGTGTGTATTATGATTAAAAGTAGTCAAAATAAAGCTGAGAATGTGTACTTTAAAATCATATATGTAATTAACTACAAAAATGTAAGAATATTGTTTACATGTGTGAGTAATATGCCTCCATGCTGTCAGTTAGCAGAACAGGTAAAAATGTGGATTTTCAGTATTATTTATTCAAGTAAATTTTGTGAAGAATTTCTACTATCATCGTACCATTAGCATAATGATTTTGGAAGCCTTATTTTCCAAGCTTCGCAACGGTATGCAGCTTTAAGATGTCATTTGTCCTGGGAATTCACAGTGAGACTTTGAAAATTACTTTTTTAACATGTAAAGTAATGGAAACGTTAGAAGTGGTTAGTGAGACCTATATATTTGTATCATATTCAATATCACCAAAGTCCTTCAAGCTTTCATTTGAAACAGAACGAAAACAATCCAAGTTACTTTGATGCTTATATGAGATTGATATAAAGAGCCTGAATACAAACGTTCCAATGATTTGTAAGGGTTGTGTCCCTTACCTTAGGTCTACCTCCTTAATAATGGTACTTTCTTCTTGAACATTCACTGCATAACCAGTTAGTTTTAAATTCATCTTCTATATCTTTTTGACATCACTGCCAATGATTTTTTAATGAAACAGCGTAAAATGAATCTCATCTGTCAATGATTTGAAATCAATAAAATTAGCAGATACTTTAAATTGGCATGTAAAATACTGCTACTTGTATTATGACTGCAAAATAAATTATAACATATGGAGAACATCATTTTTCCTAATACATTGTAGATTCTAGCTTGTGAAAACATGATGTCCAACATATAGTGATCAAGTCAACACATACAGTCCAATTCACCCGCTGGTTTATTCGTGGTTAACCTCTGTTTTAATTTCCAATGAAATTAATTGTCTACCTGAACCACTATTATAACTATCAGCCATATCAAATATTCTTCATATACTGAAGAAGCTGTTACATGGGGTCAATAAATAGGACCATCACCATCATCGTCATCATCATCATCACCATAGTTCTCGCCATTATCAAAATAAGGTAAGATATAGTCTGTTTCCTAAAATTTGATAAAATGAAAAAATGAATTAGAAAGACAGGCTGTAAGTAATATTTCGAAATTTATGTAAAAGTTTATAAACCAATACAAATTTATAATTTGTTTAATACATTTTAATGCTTCTTTACCTAGGCTGTAGTATTGGCAACAAATAGGACAACCACAAGACTAGAAAGCTGTAAATAAAATGCTTAATGCACCTTGATATGATCACAAAAGACCAAAAAATAAAACAGGGTCCAAATTCTAAAACCTTAATAACGGGTTGGATTAAGCATATTGCTGAACCCCAAAAATTCAATATGTTATGAAATCGATCAAAGAGTGATTTTGGACCATCCATTGGACAAACTTAATCAAAAATCAGAATTCTTAATTCAATTTAAGATTAGAAGAACCACATTAGTTCATAACTTTAAATTAAATAAACCTCATTGGAATTGGTCAAGAAATAAATGATTTTACAATTTTAGAAATGCTACTTTTATGGCCTGTAAATCCTAATAATGTAAAGGCCTCTTGCTGCAACACCTGAGATATGGCAACATAAAAAAACAAACCTCCTCTTCTTCAATTTCATCATTATCTTCAGGTTCATCTTCTACTTTCTTCTGAGTTTTGTTTTCTTCATCTTCTTCCTCATCTTCTTTGTCTGTCATGATTTCTTCCCTTTTCTCTAATTTCTGTAAAGAGATTTTATTTTTTCTCTCTCCAACAGTTTGTTTTAAGAGCTTTATGATAAGAGAAGAAATACATAGTAATAGTATACCAGTAGATAAGAGTTGTTGAAGAAATATACATTTCGTAACTTATCATATTCATGTACCTGGCAATAAGAAAACAAATACAAATTACCCTTCAGTTTTTAATGATTTCAACAGTAATAAAAGTTCGGGATCAAAAATATATTAAGAATGAGCCCTATTAGACTTTAAAGTTCATTGCAGGAAATAAATTACCGCACAATAATTATTGCTAAAGTAATATTTATTATACAGATAATAAAATATTTTCCTTGTTAAATGAGACCAAGTTTGTATTGACTAGTTTATTAGTACATCTCTCTGTATATTCATGCTACACACACATGTAACTAGGATCCTTTAATTCATTTTTTTTCTAAGTCCGGGATCTTCAATCTCTTTCATTGACATTTTATGGAGGACCTTTCATTTTCCTACAGTAGACCTTTGATCTAAAATTAGAAAAAAGCTTGGACCTAATAGATCCTATTACTTTTGGAAGGTTTGCACCCCTGCTGACTGTTAAGTTTTTCACTAGCTTATTTATTACTGAGAGGCATATATATTACAGTTATTAAAGTTAATAAAGGTGACTTGGACAAACCTCTAATGTCTTACTGATGTCCTTTTCATCAATTTTCCCTCTTTTCCGTGGAGGTATGGTTGGTTTTATCTCTTTGCTAGAACCAAATTTCTTCTTTTTCTTAACAGCTGGCTTCAATTCTTCTGGAAACAATCTCCAGTCTATACAATACAGAAATAATGTTGTATCAGATATTATAACCAAAGTCAGTCTGTCAAATGTATATACATGAAATAAGCTTTGAGTAATTTTCAAGATTAGATTAACAGGTAGCTCTTAATTAAATGTAAGTGTTGTCAACCTTATTTTTTGTGGCAACATCTTCAAAAGTTGTTTTCAAATCATCCAAAGAGTAACAAGTTTTACTATAATCATAAACAATTTATGTATTTAAATATTGAAATTCGACAAAATATTCCAAATAATAAGTGAAACAAAGAAATGTTTTCAATAACTCTGTTTACATTGTAATATAAAGCATGAGACTTAAGAAAGTCTGAAGAGTTAAAAGTGAATGAAAGTTTACCAGGTTTCCATTGTCCTAAAGCATCTTGGCCTATTTGATATTTGTCAGAGTATCTATCAATGTCCTTCCTTTTCTCACTAGACTGAATGTAGTATGGAGATTTTTTCATGAAACCTATAAATTCCTTCTTTAAAGCACAAATATATTCATATTCTTCACTTTGTTTCAGGGGTACTGGTTTAAACTCTTGAGGCTGAAATAAAACAGATTTGAAAGAAAACTAAATCAGATTCAAGTTATTCAACATAATGTACATAAAAAGATGTCTAAGGGAAGTCGAGATAACTAGGATTTGAAGGGTGGTAAGCAAAAGAGCATCATCGGAGGATAATGACTAGACAGGGACAGTAGACACACACAACAAAGAACATGAAATAACAAATATAATATGTACAAAGAAACATAAGGAGCATATCAATCAGTTTAAGCTATACATCTTCAGTTTAGCTTTATCATGTAGACGGTTTTAAATGAAGATAAGGTCATATCATTAAACAAAACTTAACACTGATGTACATCATGAACTGTAAAGATATACAATTTTATGTTTCTATTTCAGGGGTTTAAATAAGTACCGGTAGGGAAAGCATCTGTATTTTTATAATTATCTGCAGAGTTCCTAATAAAATGTCATGTCTGTTGTTGACAAAAGAGGAAAGAAAAACTATGACATTGTGAACAAATGGATTCACATTGTGCAGATGGATACACAAATGTCAATTCACGATGACGACCATAAAACTTTGTAGTGATGACTCAGATGACTTTAATCTATCAGCAAAATAATCCTGTTTCAGAAACTTAATTATAAGACGTCTAGCATGGAATAACAAAGTGCTTCCCAGGGGGAAGCTTTGCACAACTGCAGAGGTTGAGCCCTGAACTATAGGGGCAAGTATGGACAAACAATTCAAGCTCATACAGCTTTGAGGTTTGAATTTGATCAAACATTTTTCACCTGGTCCATGGTCCCAGTTTTTTTTTGGAATCCGAGTTGCTCATTTGCTTTTGTTACTTTGTATGTATTATTTTAGTTACTTTATGTTCTTTGTTGTGTATGTTTGTTTTCCATCTCTGGTCTTTGTCCCTGGATTACATTCTTTTGATTACTGCTAGAACCTTGGTTCCCTTGATTACTTCTTATCACAGTATAAAAATTTGACCAGAATCCAATGGGCCCCCTTATGGTCCTTAATTCCTAAATGTCACTCAGTGGTACTATTTCAAAGAGATGCATTGACTTATAGTCAATCACAAAATGACCTTATCCCAGAATGACCTTAGATCAAGGTAAAGATATTTTGGAACAATATTATTGTGATGTGACCAAGCAGTCTTCGAATTTCTTGCTTTCTAGCCAGTGTATCCTAACTAAAATTCTTTTCAGATTTAGGGTAGGGGTTTGTTGTCTGAAATTTAAATGGCAAAGACTGACCAAGAGTACATAAGTACAGACCAAGTAATAATTGTTACTTGAGTTCCAAATGAAAACCCAGTTTGTATTTACATTTAATAGTATATAATCACACCAGATTCAAAACTTGAAAACATGAAACTTCCTTACACTTTCATTGCTAACCTTCAACTCTCCAAAACTAAGCTCAAACCTGTTGAACGAGTTTAGGACAGTCAAAACAATAAATCAGGCAAGCATGTAAATCTACGATCCATTTGACCACAGACTTAACCTGTCTTAATTACATCTGTCAGTAGACAGCTTGTAAAAATATCATTAACTAGATTAGCCTTGTGTTATAAAACTTCTATGTACAGAATACAAAAGATTGAACTGGTCAAAGTAATTATTTACAAAAATCTTTCATTATAAACATTCATATGGAGTAACATTGTACATAATTAAATTCTATGAAATGCTTGTTTTGACAGGCCCTATTCTAAAACTCTTTGGGCCACAATCCCCACATTAATACCAACCTTCTTTGTAGTAGTTTGGAACCTTGTTGTAAATCATTAAAAAGAACAACCAACAGACAACTAATACTTAATCAAGTTATACAACATAAAACAAATTTTCTGCAGACAACAATGACACAGATAACTATGACAGCACCATACCATTATTTGATGTCAAAGTTTTTTGGATAGTATTAAAAGTCTATTTAGTTTCAGCAAGCTCTAACATTAGGTATGAGTTGTGATAGGCTATGAAAACTCCACACGCATGTGACTTGCTGAAAGGGTCTTATCACAGATGAAAGGAAAGTTGACAATAAGGAATGAGTAGTGATATTACACTGTCAGTTGGAACAGGAACTTTCCATCAACTGAATCATTAATAATGTCATAGTACAAATTTATAGCGAGCACCGCAAAGCGGTGTGAGCTCTACCACTATTACTTGTACTTTCTAAATTTCCCTTAAGATTCCCCAATATACTAATGAAAAAAAAGTCATGTCCCAGAAGTAACAAAAAGTGACTGTCCTTACGGAGAAAATTCATCATTTCCTTCAATCAAACAAATAAAAAAATATAGGTTGAGATAACGTTTATGTAAAAATAAATTCATCTTTTCTAATAGTTTTCAAGTCTTTTTCTAATTTGTTTTACTTATCTAAAGAAGTAAATTTTATGTTTATAAAAACTTCGGGAAACATGTGGATGTATGTACATGTATCTCCGCTGTTGCTGTTGTCAAGAACCTAACCCGCCTCAGAAAAAATATAACTCGAATTATATTCTCAAAATTGAAGCATACATGTAGCTTTTCTAAAATAGGAAAGGCAATCATTTTCTTGATTGGAATTTGCAGCTGTCATCTGAATTTTGTTTATGTCACATGATAGGTGTAAAATATTCCCACCATCCGTTGAGAACTGTAATATTTCCGGTATATGTAAAGATTGATCTAACAGGCCAAAACTGAAATGGGTGTTGCTAGAGATGTCCTTAAGGGATAAAAATGTAAAGTATTGCGAAGTGCTGTAAAGTCATTGACCATTTTGAGAGCGAGGGGAAAGGGGGGTTGTAGGGTTGGATTTTTTTTTTTTGGGGGGGGGAATATTCAAGTTATTCATTTATTGAAAAAAAAAACTCCCCCATTAATTAACGAGACAGATTTTCAAATAGAAATATTGATTTTGCTTGCTGCTTAAATATAAATAAAAATATTGCACTCGCAAAGCAAAAATTTTCATCCAGGTCGACCCTCCCCCGCTCTGTAATGTACTTTGTTATATTTACGAGTCTCGCACAGAAGGTACATGTATGATAAAGCTCACGGTGCTCGCTGATTTAGGCAATGCCTATCCCATATTAGCTATGTGTAGATTTGGTTGTTTCTTTTGAACTGAGGAATAAACTGCATGTGGAAAGTAGTGATTGAAAGACAGTTGAGGGCTCCTGAAGTGTGACTATTCATGCAAACTCATATGAAACTGTGAAAGAAACCCTTCCCTACTATAAGAAAAAAAAACAGTAATGAAACTGACAGAGAATTTGGCATTTCAATAAATAATTTGTTCTCTTGAGTATTTTGGGTTACTAGCTGCACCATTTATATCATTTAGTATTTACCGGAAACAGTGGTGGTGGTTGAAGAGTAGTACCCTGAATTATATCCCCTTTGTTTATTCCTAGCGCTTCGACATTAAATGACACCTGTCTCCCCCTTCCTCTTCCTCTACCAGCCATTCCGTTTTACTGCTGTGAAACTGCTACATGGAGGCTGCCATCTTAAAGGGGAAAATTATTTTATAGTCTGTCAATTAAAATATTGTCAGTTGAAACATTTTATGTATTTTCCTCTTTCCAAAAGAATTATCTAGTGATGCTTGGTGTGAGAAATATATTTATCATTAAATGATACTGTTAAAAGATTAGATTAAATGGAATCAGAAACGGAGTAGAAAGTATGACCGGAAATCGCATCCAGAAAATAACTGCTCCAAATTTAACCTTGACCCAGGAATAACAACAGAGATAGCTGCAATACACTGAAATTCTTGAGGAAGCCCTGTATACTGACTCTAGTCTTTGAGCAGTTGTTGAAAGTCTTATCTCCAAAAATAATTCAGATAGAACGGAATGTATTAAATGCCATAATTATTCAACCACTAACTTTCATAGTATATAACTCTGTTATTGCCATTTGTTTTGTTGTGTAACAGTAGTCAGCATGTCAACTACTGTTAGACTATGCAGCCATCCAGTTCGTAGTGTTGTTGTTAACGCAGTGAGGAGACAACCAGGTACTATATAATTTGTTTATAATTTAATTTTATGTTACCTAAAGTTCTGATTAGCATTGTAACCTGTTGGGTCCGTACCAGATCAATTTCTGGGTAGTGAATGACTATCTTTATTAGAAATGTATGATTAGCTACGCACACCTTACTGTGATCTAAATGCCTTGCATCTGTCTAATGTGCCTCTGGGTGCCTTGCTGTCTAACAATGCGTTCTTACAATGTGTCCCTAGATAAGTGATGTGTAAGGATATGACACCTTCAAAATTTGGTTATAACCCTAAGCCTTCTTCAGGCTATGCGATGATACACAGATGTAACAGTCCTATCCTTCGAATCATTATTACCTTTAGTAGATATGAGAACCAGTTAACTGCAATCAACTCGCTATAACCAACTACTAACTACTAATGGGGTTTTTAACATCCTTGACTACCCTGTCCAGTCTCATATGGTGACATGGACGACACTTTACTAAAGTGTAACAATTGCTTTTATACCATGTTTGGAAGAGTCCATCTAATTATTTGGGTGATACAAAAAGTGGCTATCATCAACGTATTTTACCCTGCCAGGGTAAAGCTTATCACTTTGTATTTTCTATAATCAATTTCCGCATTTAGCTATCGTATCTGATCCGGGTGTGACTTACATATCAGAGACTCCATAGTAATGTGTAAACAAATCAAAATCGAAAGTAGAACAATTAAATTGAGTATTAATACATAGAAAATCCACCTACTTTGATACCATTGAAAGAGGTAAATGTTGACAGAGGAGAGAAACTGCTATCAATCTCATCCCTAGTAAATTTCGTCACAGCATTCATGAATTCAAACTTATCATTTTGCTCTGTATGACCCCAGATTTGTCTCCAAATAACCTTTTGATGTCAATGAAATAATGTAATTTTAAATTGTGACATCATTGATCTTTAAATTTAAGAAGAAAATGATAGGAAAATATATTATTTTCGCCAATGGTGTCCACAAGTGTAAATATGTCTATTGTACATGTATACTGGTAGTTTAACTTTGTAAGCTGGTTAACACTTGAGTGGTCTTAACAGGCATGTTTTGTGTATATGTAGTTGTAACCATAGTCATCTTTCCATTTATTAACTGAATTTTAGTTTACCGTTCTAATTTCTATGTTACATTAGTATTCCTTACACTGGCAGGACATTTTGGGATGGTGGTAGTGGTGGTGAACGGCCCTTTCTTTCAATTCCACCAAGTGCTAATTCTTTCATGACATGCATTGTATTTTCTGTTGACATGCCCTTTTTTACCTGGATTATCCTGTCCTTTCCAAAATATTCAGGGAACACTATACATGTAAGAAAGTTGAAAGGATTTTATGACTATGAAACAGTGATTTTTTCATTGTGAAACATTTTTCAGAATGACGAAAAATTTCTGACCTCATTTTGTCATGTGAAATCTTTGAAAGTACAAAAACAATCAAAAGTTGAAAGCCCAAAATCAATTCAAGTGGTGAAACTGACAATTTTATTAGCCAAAGCTAATTACAGCCCTCAACAGGTGTAAAAATTTGTTTAACATCAAATTCGTCAATTATGCTATTCATAGAGTGGAGTCAATTTTGATCACTTGACCACTCGTGCATGACATTGAAAGTCAATAAAGGTCAAATGCTGATCTAAATTGCTGCTGGAAATTCCTTTACTTTTCATTAAGTTTGCATCAAAATTACTTTAGAAGTTTATTATCATTTATATTGGTACATCGAAGTTGAGAGTGTAAACCAAATGTGGGTTATTGTAGTACAATGTAGCATGTCCGCAACATCTATAATCATGAAAATGTCATTTATGCTAACAATAAAATCCTCAGACCCCATTATATTGATATTAATTATACATTGTGATTGTGAAACAACAACATAAATTTGTCATTTACCCAGTCTGATTCCAATTAGCTCATACATGTTGTACATGTACATGTTACAGTTGAAATTGTGCTGAAAATAGAATACCTGGAGGCAAAATAATAGGGGAAATACTGATTTGAAAATATTTACATGTATGATTGATTGTTGTGGTTTAATGCCCGAGCAGCAATATTTCAGCTGTATTCAGGCGATGAACATGAAATGGATGATAAAATGAACATGAAATAATGATGAAATGAAAAATGGGATGGGGCACAAGGATAATGGGGTTGAAAAATTTTGATTGCCACTGGAAATAAGGGGAGGTGGGTAGGGTCGGGCAATTTAGCCTCCTGAGGCGGAACGCAAAGGTTCCTACTCCTATCCAATACCACAGCAGGGTTCTTTAATGTGCTAGGAACAGGGCATCTTTCCCAACACGGTGCACCACTATGGTTTGCGGTCAGGTTTTCCGTATTATAGGCTGACAATCCCAGCATGTAACACACCAGGGTACCCCATTCCACCACCTGGTGCACACAACCCAGTTGTTCTGTGGGAAGAGTGCCCTAGCCCCCAGCTAAGGTTCTGAGCACAATTTAGTTGCCTTTTACCACAAGCTTAGCGCTGCTGCAGGACTATTCTTTTGACACCCAGACCTGAACAGGGCTATTTAAATGTAAATGTGTCCTAAATTTCAAAACTGTGATGCATGTACATGTAGTACTGATGCTTGTTAAGGCTAGCAATTGATCTACATAAAATGTTATTTACATCTGTAGCTACATTTCACTAGATGTATTTTTGTGTTTCTACAAAGGGTGAAACAGCAATTTTTTTTTTCAATATTAGAGAAATTTTGAATTAAATCAGGAATATAATATGTAGTCCTTGATTAAGAAAAGGAGTGGTAAGGGACTTCTTTTGTTTTTTTTTATGATTAAAGACTATGGAGTACTCAGTTTTTATTGAAGACATCAGAAATGCTTCTATACTGATGTCACATTCTAAGAAAGTAGTGCAAATTTTGTTTCAACTACAATTTCTCCTATCTTATCATTTGACCTCAATGTGAATGAAGAACTTTTCTGGAATTGGAGTGACTGTGAAAGTTGTCTTATTACGGTAGAAAACAAAAACAAACAAAAAACAAAAACAAAAACAAAAACAAAAACAAAAACAAAAAACTGTGGCAAAATCCTGCTTCCTGAGCATCTTCAGGGATGTATTGAAGCCAAGTAAAATACATTTGTAATATAAAAAAGTAAGTTATTTTTTTATCTGACTTTAGATAGCCTGGCATAATTGTATACATGTACATTCATTAATTTTTACTTTGTGAAACTTTCACCTGCAGATGTTTTAAGTAGTCTTAGAAATTATGTTGCAAGAACAGTTGTAGTGAACATGGCTTACTGTTACATTATTCAGTGAGTGTTCAGGCAATTGTTTTCAAATAGGGCAGTTTTATGTATTTTGATATACAATGTATGACTACATGTATTTTCATGCAAATACAGGTACTTGTTACATACACTGTATATACATGTGTGAGCAGTATCTTCTTTAATATTTTTAATATTTTGCTATTTAGTTCATTATGCACACGTCATGTCATGTATACTTCTTTTTTTTGTTATGGCAGTTATTTGAATGGAAACAAATCTGGTGTCATGGCAATCACTTAAGTATACAAAAATGTGTAAATGTATAAATCTCTATGAAATTGTACCATAATAGAATTTGGGGGTTGTAACTTGAACCGTTTACGAATTGGTGTCCTAAAAGGGGCCACAAATAAGCATTTCCTGATTCTGCATGTTAAGTTGAGTACTAGTGATTGGTCTCATTGAAATTATTCCAGAATGTCCCATATACCACATAAAGAAGGCTAGAATTAAATTTTAGGGGTTGAAACATTAGGGAGTTAGGGGCCAAAAAGTGACCACTTCCATTCTGGTCAAATTATTTTCCTGTGTTGAATATTTTATCACAGTTTTTAATCACAATCAAAATGCAGTGCTGTATCAAGCTTTATTGGTGTATCCATAGTTTCCACAACTGTTCTGGGTTGATTTCTGAGATTTTACCAAACTGTGCCCTGGGAAGATAATTTAATTTTTTATGAAAGGTAGACAAAGGAAAACAAAAGGAAAACTATACATTCACATCTAGTGTCCTATTCCGATAAACTGACTAACTCATTACCATAATTTTGTTTCTAACATATAGTGGGAGTATATCTGTTATGAGTAAGAATAACTCACTGCATTCCATTTGGGTGCTAAAATTGGCAACCATTTCCATAAGCCAGACAATGTTTGCTTGTTGCCCCCTATATAAGGCTCATGAATGTTCTTTTGACAGCAAAAAAGGAAAATATCAAAAGTAATACAATGACTAAAAAAATGTATTAACTTTTATACACAGTATAACTACCAAACCATGTACATGTATAACAAAGCACAGAATTAATAAAGAAAATTAAAATTAAAATGGATGAAAATAAACTAAAACACCAGATGATAATAAAAGCATTAAAACATTACTATAAAAATACAAAGCAATCAAAGGACAAAATAAAACAACAAAAACTCTGAGTATTCAGAGAAAATCTGAGAGATTTAAATCATCATGTATCATGGATTACCAATTAGGTCAGTTTTCAAGTCTCTTTTAAAACATTCAAGTTTTTGACAGTTTCTGAGCTGACATGACAGATTATTTGATAGTGTCACTGCCACCTTATTGAACCTTCCATCTCCCTATATTACTTCAGAAACCCTTGTCTGGCAAGTATTTTCTTACTTGGTGGGGTATGAAGAAACAGAATTCCAACCTCTTACATTGTAGAAGTATCCCTATGTCTTTGTCCTGGTGGAAGGTACAGTTAATAGACAACTGATTTCGATGGTAGGGCTCTTGCAGGGGTGTATGGTTTGACAAGTTCTGACAAATATCCAAAAGCAAGTTGGTGAAGACATTTGAACACTGACAAATGACCTTATATGGAATGTGATATTCAACAGGAAGCCTATGGAATTGGATCAGAACAGATGCTTTGTATTAGTACTTTATAGCCTGTGTTACAAGCCTGCCTGCAGTGTTTTATACGGTTTGTTCACTCCAAAAGTAGGGCATTGCTATATTCTAGTCTCAATGTAACTACAGAGTTCACGTGGATCTTGCACGCATCTTCAGAAATAAACGGACCAGTACTACTACCTATCCGTCGTACCTGCACAAACACATGTAACATAATCTTACAACAGTTTTTCTGTGGTGTCAGATTTGTCAAGGTACATCCTGAGATTTTTGTACAACGTCTGTATGTATACTTCATATACGATGTTCCCTTCGAACACGATTTCCAGTTTTATTTATTCCGTTTTGGGGATAAAAAACATTAGTTCTGTTTTGTCTTGGTTCAGTTTTAATAAAATTGAACAAATCCATTTTCGAATACCTGTGAGACATGAATGCCATCAACCGATCCGAATTATTAACCGAAATATCAACCCAGATTTTCGACGTTCTTAAAATATAATGATCTGGAAATCGTGCGCCCATATAGTATGAAGCATAAAAAAATTGATGCCTGTTGAAACTAGAAAAAACTATGAGCAATGCTCACTAAATCTATACCCAGCTCCCCCAAAAATTGATCATATACACAAAAATCTTAATTGTAGACTAGGGGTACAGAACCGAAAAAGATTTTTTTATCCTAGTTGGGTAATTGTCTTTTTGACATGTATTCAAAATCCATTCTTTAAACATGAAGTAGGTGATCTAGAAAGCTGGAAAAGGGAGACACGGTACAAGTCATCATGCTTAAGCTGTATAAAAAAAAACTAATCATTCCTTCGAATGATTGAGAAATCTGCGACGGAAAATTTCCCAATACGGCACTTGTAAAAAATCTAAGTCGCTCGGAAAACAGGAAGTAGATAACCTAGAGAGCTGGAAAGGGAAGACACTGTACAAGTCATCATGCTTAAGTTGTATAAAAAAAACCCTAATCATTCCTTCGAATGATTGAGAAATCTGCGACGGAAAATTTCCCAATACGGCACTTGTAAAAATTCTAAGTCGCTCGTAAATCAGGAAGTAGATAACCTAGAGAGCTGGAAAAGAGAGACAATGTACAAGTCGTCATGCGTAAGCCATGTAACAAATACATGTATCTAACAATTGCCTTCAGTAGAAGCCAAGAAATCTTTGACGGAAGTATTTGCTACGAACGGAATGACGGACTGACACGCCCATCACTATATAGCCCCCACTTTTCAAGCGGGGTATACAAATACCATTTTCAACATGCACCTAATGGAAATGTACCGGAAGAACACTCAGTCATCTAACGGCAATGGCTTTACTGATAGCTGTAACCAAACGCCCTTTTTCGGTGTTACAAGTTCCTTAACTCTGGAACGAAAATCAGATACAATGAAAAACAAAAGGATGTTTGATTTATATTTAAATACAAACTTCAAATGTTTTTTGTGTGTTAAAAGTGACGCGTAGATGGACAGAATCATGAAAGTCTCGTCAAAAGAATTCGGAATTCTAAGATACTCAGCTGCGTTCTATAAATGGGCCATCAACCAAAAAGTGATGTCAGTCAATTATTTTTTTAAAAAAGAATTTAGGTCTAAAGACAGTGGAAATATGTTCCAGTATCTACGTCAATTACTTTATGCTTTTAAAGTTAAAAAAGTTGTAGTTTTTCATTCTTTTGTTAAAATCTGTTTAGAAAGGTGGGTAAGGTCGGGCAATTTACCTTCCTGTGGCGTAGCCCAATCATTATGGTTCCTACTCCGATAGAAAACCACGGAATGGTTCTTTGACGTGCGAGCAGCGTGGCATCTTTCCCAACACGTTGCACCACTATAGTTTGCGGTCAGGTTTTCCGTACTATGACCCGACGACCCCCAGTATGTAACGTGTCAGGAGTACCCTAATCCACCACCTGGGGCACACAACCCAGTTGCTCTGTGGGCAGAGCACTTTAGCCCTCGGCCATGGTTCTGAGCACTATTTAGTGGCCTTTTACGACAAGCTTAGTGCTGCTGCGGGCCTATTCTTTTGACACCCGGACCCACACTGGCTGGAAATGAAAGGTAATTTGGAAATCAGCATTGGCGATAATTTTTGTGCATGACAAAGTATAGGGAATGATTTAGTGTTTCTAGAAAAGCAGAGGACGCTTACCCTACTGGTGCACCTGGTCCATGCTCCTAGTTTTTAGTGGAGTCCGAGTTGCTCATTTGCTTTTGTTACTTTGTATGTATGATTTTAGTTACTTTATGTTCTTTGTTGTGTACATTGTATGTCTGTTTTCCATGTCTGGTCTTTGTCCCAGGATTGCATTCTTTTGATTACCACTATAACGTTGGTTCCCTTGATTACTCGTAAACAAAAACGGAAATTATTTCAATATATGATACACTTGCACATGACACGCAACAGACAGACAGACATGTAGTGCAATTTAAGGAACGACCCAGTATTTTTATCTGCCCCATGAAGTAATATGTACTCGGCCATATGCTTTACACTATAATAACTATTATTTTCAAGTGTGTCCCGTGGGTATTGAGGCTATTTCAAATGGACAAATATATTACAATCTTTCGTCATAACTTAAATTAGTTAAACAAAAATACGGATAAATCGTCAAAAGAATGGTTGGTGACGTCACTGTCAGACAGGACAACTATATTAGACAAAAACTAAACAATAAAAAACAATTAAATTATTTCTTTATAACTAAATGTTGACTTTGGAGCGTTAAAAAAACTGCGCTAGAGTAGCATACGCCTCCAGTAATACAAATAACAAACATCGAAAAATAATAGAAAGTTTGAGATCTAGCTATGGATAATAATGAATAAATAATTAAATCCATCAAAGCGTTTTCGAATGGGCATGGGGGCGAACGACAATTCAACTAAAGACTTCCACATACAAAAAATGTAATTAATTGACGTCTGTAAGTTTGACTATTTAAAGCATTGTATCGTCTGCATGCCTCCACGATTTATGTGCAGTCCGACTAGTGTAATATACTAGAATATGCATATTTAATGGTTTGAACAAGTCCCGGTGAACAGGCACTTGTTTCTATCAATGACCGATTGCTATCAAGTATGATTATATTCATATTAAATAGTAACCGACCGTTGATAGAAACAAGTGTCTGTCCCTGTGGTCTGATTTCGCTAACGCCTTATAATTAAGCACAGACAACATGTGTCATCATCTTCCGTTGTTCGACGTCGTTGTTATTAAAAGGAACGACGATGTCACAGTCGATTTGTTCCAAGCAACGATACGTAATAATGACAGTCATGGGAAATGATGACGCTTATCCCTGACTAAAGGTAATTATCAGCAGCGTTTTTCGGAAGTATTTAAAGTATAGGATTGTTCTAATTCCTGTGATCGAGACTCGAAAATTTCAAAATTGAGGATGTCATTGTTGCATTGGTCCCGAACTTAATGCCTTTTCACTTATATTTTTTTTTTCTAATTTCGAGTTTGATGCTGGACCCTTTCACATCAAGATTCTGTTCTATTCCGTTTTGTTTTCTGCTTTGCGTCGACTATTTAATTTCTTACCTGTCACGTTCCTCTTTGTTTCGTTGTCTGGTTTTGTTGTCTTTTTTCATATTTCGTTTCAAATGGATTTTATTTCGATTCTATTTTTCAGACACACGCTAGAAATATGCCGTCAGCTTCGATAAGGTACATCTGTGTTAAAAGATGTGCGAAGAAGCTTTGGGATTCGCGTCCTCTATTTGATTTTTCCGGCGGTATGTAGTACGCAAAAAGTGAAATTTAAAACTCGTTAGAGTGGTTTATTATCATAGCAGTATAGCTGTCCTATCATGCCTATAATGCAGGCCTATCAAGTCTTGAATCATTTTGAAGCTGACTTGGCGGTATTTTACTTTGATCTATTGCTTTTTGTCTTCGATCTTTTAAACTTATACCAAATGTTTGAAAACTTGACAACCCTGATGATAACTTATCAACTACTTTTAAGCAAACAAAGTGTTCAGGTTCAGGCAACTAGTGTTTCAACTCCCAAAGCTTTTTGGGTGGTTTTGCATGCTTGTTTCCATTTCAATAATCAAATTGCTGAGGCATTAGTCAAAGAAGACTTTAAAAAACCATATTTTATTGAGACTTGTATTTCTTCACTGACATAAGTACTGAAACTGCTCAGAAATATATAAATATCAGAAGGGTAAGGGTTATTTCATTACTTGCCTTGGTTTTTTTCTGAATTAAAGGGAAGATAATGATACCGAGAATATCAAAAAGAAAACAGACCTAATAAACTTGTTTATTCTTTGAAAAATCATTCATTTCAATCTGTACTTACTATCATTCAAGTTGAAATCCAATTTAAAAAAAAAAATCATACTTGTTGAAATGAATGTGTCTTTTTGACTGATCTCATGTTTCCACTATCTCTTTTTAAGACTGAGTAGATATTGCCTGTAATCAAGCACAAGATTTCTCTTTGACTGGTGTATATGTACATATACTTATAGGTTCTACTATTAGCAATAAAAATTTGTATTCAGCACGGATTTGTGAATTCATTTTAAATGTATAGTTATTTAAAAAAAAAAGTTTAATAAAAAGATTTGTTGGAACCACAATATAACCACCTTTGATGGACTCAATACCCAGTGTTGGTGTTATGGATGGTCTTTGTTTACACCAATCATAATCTGATGCAACTTGTTGATGTTAATTTAACAGTGTATTAATCAATATTTTGCTTTCACTTTCAACACATGGCATTTAAAAGGGAATTCATTCTATTTATTTTTTTTGCTATCTTTTATGTGTACAAGTAATATCCATTTTAACTATTCAGTTTTATTTTTTCTTCAGAACTTGTGTTTTTTTGTTATCAAATTGAAATGTATATATTGTTAAGTGATTGGTAGAAGTGAGTTGTGAATGTACAAGTGTGAAGTGTGTTGTCTTCTCAAATTATTTTCATACAGTTATGAATTTCATATTATATATGTATATATAATACCCATTTGGACTCTAGTCCAGTTGTTAAACCCTTAATATATTCCAAAAAATATTTAGTAAATAAATCGCTTCTTACTATGGAAAACAATTTTTTGGCAGGTTACTAATATTCATGGTTTTAATGCTTCATTCAAACCACAAATTTATATTCTTCATAAAATACAAGTATCTGTTAAAAAATTAAGGGTTTACTGATATTCAGAAGTTCAAAAACCCATTAACTAACCAAATCTGGACAAATTATTACAGTTGATACACTGGAAACTGAGGTATTTTCGAAGTACATGTATATAATTTTGGTAAAAGTAAAAATGACAGGAAATTTCAGGAGTAAACTCTGCCAGCACCTCCCAAAATTACAGGGTACAATCAACAAATTGACAAGGCACAAGAACTAAACATATACACTGAAAAATAACGAGCATGAACACTTCATTAAATACCTTAACATGCATGATTTCTGTAATTTGTTTAAGATGCAACTTACATTACCAAAACATTTTGAAATGTGCAGTATTCCTAACAAACTAAAGTAGTCAATAAAAATATAAATTAACTTTTCTTTAATTTTTATTTTAGCATGTTCACAAAAAGCTTGCAGGAAAGACAGTACTGCATGTCACAAGGTCTACTCTGTGCCATGTGGATGCCGCCAAATGAGTACTACCAACTTTGGGAATGGCACTGGTAGTTTCAGCAGTGGAGGAATGGGAGCAGGAGGCACTACAACTGTCAAATGTCACAGCTGTGGCCATATCAATACATTTGAAGTAACAGGCTCTGGTAAGTTTGAGAAGGATTATACTATATATATTGCATTTATATTGATGAATTGAAATAAATTTTACTTTAATACATTTTTTAAGTTATTTTTATAATGCATAGTCAAGTATGAAATTTTCATACGTTCTTGAAGCTTGAGAGATATTTTATCAGTGGTCATTATTTTTGGCATTAAGTACAGATCCATGATAGGGTCCGGAAGATCTTAAATTAAAAGAGACATGTTATAGAACATTTAATGTTCTTCTAAACAAACCCTTAATCCTCAGGATGTTGAAGAAATGTTTTATATTCCACTCGCCAATTTTCCAGGGTTACAGTTTTCAGCATGTCAGAATGAGAACTGCAGAAAACCATTGCTGAATGGATTAAATTTGGGAAACATTCACATGGAGTTAAAAAACAAGGAAGTACGGGAAGATGATGCAAACAAAACTCCTAGTCAACCACCTATACCCTACCCTAGAAAGGTATGTAGCACTCATTAAACTTATATTAAATTTATTTGTATCTTCCTTAAGTGTTTGAGGTGAGTTAGTTGAGTTATTTTCATATCAATATATTAAACTGGGAGTATAAAACCTTTAAGTCACTATGTTCTTTTTGCAATAATGCAAATAACAATACAAGTGTGAAGTGGATTTTTTTTATATAAAAACAAATACCTGTTGAACTTAGACATTTTTTCCTGCAGTACGTGCTGTTATAGGAACTGTACACATTCGAGAGAATTTGTAATCCACACTACGTTTTTTTTTTCTCGACATTCTTTAATAGTGTTTATGCTTTTATTGAGCATATTTATGTCCTAAAATTTATGCTGGTGAAACAGGCCTAGACAAGTATTTGTCTTTTTGTTCATATGATGTTATTGCATTGAATTCAAACCAAAAAAAGCACATTTTTTTTCTAGCTATGAAAAAATGGAAAAAAAACTACTTATCTAGGAGCAATGGAAAGATTTTAAGAAATGCCTCCCTCTCATTTGTTTTCTTGAAAGATGGTTTGAGAACTAAGAAATTACCTTTGTTCAGTGTAACAAACAAACGAATACCCTACTAAAATAGTTCATTAAAAAATGTACAATATACTTACGTCCTAATGTGGTCGTTTTATAGATACAAAAGATTGGAAATTATTATTGATAAATGCTTGATTGCTGCATAATACATGTACATTTATGTCTGTTTCAGATTAATGAATATTTGGATCAGTTTGTGATAGGCCAACCTAGATGTAAGAAAGTTTTAGCAACACAAGTTTATATCCATTACAAAAGGATTCGACATAACTTTCCAGAGCAACCCAAGACAGCTGAGCCCTTTTCTGGTGATCTTTCATTGAAAACACACGAATTTCATCAACAGTTAAAAGGTAAAATGAGATTAATGTTACAAGTTCCAAGGAAAGTTAATCGGCCAACAGGTTATTTTGTTAAACCATCCATTAACATCATACATGTACATTAAAAATATGTTCCCTACATTTTAAGAAGTTTAGCCTGAATATGTCAGGTGAATTTTGGCATGATATGCACAATTTTATTGACATGTAAAGCATTGTTTACGATCTGCCATTTTAATTTCCTGTAAATAGAATGTGCCAATACCTAAGCGACGGTCCCAATCTCGTAGTACTCAAACGAAATCATCTATATAGTTTCAGTCGTTTGAATATGTGAATTAGACTGAAATTAATTTCTTCTGAATTGTCAGTCCATAGGGGGCGTTATATGTTCTGCACATGATTGGGAGTTTTTTTTTTTTTTTTTAAGCGGTTAATTTCATTCAGCGGGACAGGGTCCTCTCAATTAGTCTAGTAATTTTTTTTTTAACTGAATTTTGTCTATCTGATATTGCTTTTTTCTTAATTATAATTCTTTTTACTGATTGATGTATATAAATTTGATGACCTGATAATTACATTTATAATGTGCTGATTATATAATTGGTTTATAACTATATTAAACCAGCCCTCGGCTCTGTCATGTGGTTATTAACGATATTAAACCAGCCCTCGGCTCTGTCTTATTTGGTTTATAACTATATTAAACCAGCCCTCGGCTCTGTCTATTTGGTTTATAACTATATTAAACCAGCCATCGGCTCTGTCTATTTGGTTTATAATTATATTAAACCATCCCTCGGCTCTGTCGTGTGATTATAACTATATTAAACCAGCCCTCGGCTCTGTCTTTTTGGTTTATAACTATATTAAACCAGGCCTCGGCCCTGTCGTGTGGTTTATAACTATATTAAACCAGCCCTCGGCTCTGTCTATTTGGTTTATAACTATATTAAACCAGCCCTCGGCTCCGTCTATTTGGTTTATAACTATATTAAACCAGCCCTCGGCTCTGTCTATTTGGTTTATAACTATATTAAACCAGCCCTCGGCTCTGTCGTGTGGTTTATAACTATATTAAACCAGCCCTCGGCTCTGTTGTGTGGTTATTCACTTTAAGTTATTTTTCTCTTATTTTGTCATATGTATGACAGATATCTAGTGGATATGCTATACGTTACTAATATGATGGTATGATTTTGTTGTTTGTTCTCTATGGCGTTAAAGGTTGAAGAATGGTAATTTATGATATGTTATCTTGCAAATTAGTTGTTTATTGTCAACATAAAAATGAACAAGAAGCAAATGGTAAACATTTTCTTTTTTCATAAAGATGAATCTGTTGAAATCTAATTTTATTTGTAAAATATGAGTTCAGAAATGGAGTACTTATTTTTATACTGTAAAGTACATGAAAAACTTCAATGGGAGGGAGTATTCGAAAATGGAAAAGTTTTTGATAAATTTTAAAAACTAATGAAAAGATAGCTGAAGAAAGAAAAAGAAAAGCAGAAGATAGTCAAATCCAAGAGAAAACAGATGATAGTACAGACAAAAAAAAAAAAAAAAAAAAACAATTTGGCTAGTTAAATTACTATTTGGCTAGCAAGATCAATATTCCACTAGCCAGAATGGCAAGGTGGGAAAAAAAATGGTTTCCCACACTGTAAGTATCATCTGTTTTACAGGCATTATAGTAGAATTTTGCTTCACAAATGTGGCCATTTCATGCAACATATTGGCTGTCTTTAAGTAAACACGTAGAAACTTTTTTTTAAAAATAAGACTACATAAATGGCCAACCTCTGGTAAAAAATGATAAAATGGACTGAATTAAACCTTGCTATAAATTCACGTTTTGTGTAATTTCTGTCATTGTGTATTGCTTTTTGATCAAAATAAACATCAATTCAGTTTTTCTGTCGTCATGTTACTATCAGTTCCATTTTTCTTGAGAATCAGCATATTTATTGTTTTCATTTCTGGTAATTTATGGTAATCTTAAATCAGTTGTGAATCCATCATTCTCAAAACCTATCATTCATATTTTCTCATATCATCTTTCTTTTTCTCTTCTTCTATGTACAGATATTGCAGCAAAGAAAATGAAAAGTACCTCAAGAAAGTCCAAAAACAAAGGTTTTACAAAGCACCTGTTCGTACATCCATCTGACAAGTTTTTACCCAGTCAGTCTACATACTTCAGTGGTACCATGTCATATCTCTATACCATATTTCTGTCTCATTTACCTGTTTCCATTTCATTCTTTCTCTGTGCTTATAAATTGCAACAACTCTAATAACTAGCTACATTCTGTTTTATCATTGACCAAGAAACAATTACCATATACATTAATGCTTTTCTATTGAAGTATTTTCTCTTCATATTGTTTTATTCTTTTGGTATGCAAATCTTCATCATTGCATCAGTTCTATATGACTTTACTCTGATTTTCACATTCTCAAACGACTTTCTTTCATTACTTGAACTACTTACATGTAGATGACTGTGATGCCTGTAATCTAACCATTTCGTAGAGGGCTTAAAAACATAAACTACATTAAAGTAAGGAAGTTGTTGTGTTACCTGTTTCAGTTTATAACTGGCGGACTTGAACTGATGTTACATTTCATTTCATGGACCTTATCAGTAGGGTAACAATGCATTCAGGGTCAATATAAGTAATGTTCAAAAATTGAGCTTACTCAACATTGTCCGTTCTATACAATAGTATGCCAAAAAATTAAGTGTTTTTTTTCCAAAACATTAGTTGTCTTGTCAGTCATTACACTGAACAATTTGCAGATGAAGCACACCTTTTTGTCAGAATCCTTCCTTTTTAGGCTTTTCGAATAGATTTATCATATGAGCTCCTTTCCTATAAAATCTCACTTTTCTCTTGGGACAGCCTATGCTTTTCAAGGTCTCCTGCCTGTGGAGTGAGACGTGTGTCTCCTCGGGTTGACTATTGTTCACAATTTTTTTAATGTGTAATAGTTTAAACTCTGAATATTAGAAATATGCCGAATGACAAAGTCACAATTTTTTTCACATTTTGCTTCATATGTTTAATGCAGTGATATAATTTGACAGCAGCCCTTCAGGCCAACAGTCCTCTTGGACCAGCCCCTGGTACTCAACAACACCAACAACAACCAAACAACACTGCCAGTAATACTGTAGGGTCTAATTTTGACTTCACTAAAAATACACTGAAACTGGAGAAAAGTAATATTATAATCATTGGACCTACTGGAACAGGTATGTGTGTTATATGGTATTGTAGTACAGGTCTACCTGAGAAAGATGCAGATGGTGATAAGTCCAAATTTTTTGTTAGTTTTCTCAATAGAGTAAATGCATTTATTTTTTTTAATTAAAAATGTGGGTTTCTGTGTGAAGTGGAATTTTTCTGGAAATTCTTCAAATAGATTTTATCAGTCAAAGAGACCCTGGCTTGTGCTATAGTCAGACAATCTTAAGCAGTTTTAATACAAAATAAAACTAATTTTGTTTCGTGGTCGGTTTTATTTTGGTAAATGAGCATTATTTTAAAAATTCTTAAAATTGCAGTACTGAAATGGATGACATCATGATCAAAATTCATTTTATTTGATTGAGAGTATGTAACCATTGGTCAACAACAGTATGAACAGGCACTGTCATTGACATACATTGTTGTAATCTTATAAACATTCATTTTCTTTTAGGCAAAACTCTCCAGGTTGAAACTTTAGCTAAATGTTTAGATGTTCCCTATGCTAAATGGGATTGTACCAATCTAACACAGGCTGGTTATGTTGGTGAAGATGTGGAATCTGTTATTTCTATGTTGTACCAGAACTCCAACCAAGATATACACAAATGTCAGCAAGGTTTGTCATTGTCATATAGAACTTTAACTGGTCTACAATTTGTCCTTTTATAGGCTTAGGCCATTTATAAATACTAACAGACCATTTAATCAATAGAGCAACTGTGTTTTGAATATTATTCATCTTTTTTTTAATTGTGAGTAAAAGATAGATTTTGATGTTTATTCAACTGCAAACCATTGACATCATTAAATGGTAGTGTGCTGTCGATGTTGTCTGTACAATACATGTACCATGAATATAAAGGATTATATCTCTTTGAAACTGTACAACAAGGTGTCATACCATAACAGGGAGGCTTGGGTGGTGGTATAACAATTAGGAAATTAAGAGTATAAAGGGAAAAAAAAAGCGTTTTCCCACTTTAGCACACTTTGATTCTGGTCAAAATCTTATCCTGTATCAAACATTTAATTGCAATTCAAATTCACACTTGAAGAGTGTGCATACTTGCCCCTGCTGTTTTTGGGTTTGACCTCTGTCGTTATATCAAGCTGTGCTTGCAAAGCATTTGTTTATGTTGTAAAAGAATATCATCTTTTTCAAAAGAATTGTATGAAAGAAGAAAAAAAAGTATTATAGACCATTTTTTTTTTTTTGCTTATTCCAGGCATAGTTTTCCTTGATGAAGTTGATAAATTGAAAAGTACAAATGTGAGTGGTGGTGTAGTTCGAGATGTTGGTGGTGAAGGAGTACAACAAAGTTTGCTCAAGTTACTCGAGGGGACGGTTGTCAATGTTCCAGCTGATAAAAATTCTAGCAAGAAGCTGAGAGGACAAGAAACTGTACAAATTGACACCACAAATATATTATTTATTTTATCTGGGGCTTTCAATGGATTGGAGAAAGTGGTCAAGAATCGAATGAAAAAAGGAGTAAGTGTCAAGTAAAGGCAAATATTTAATTTACATTTGTAGTATACTTTATTTCTTTTGAATTGAGAATGAAGGAGATCTGATTTTGATATGTAACTTATTGCAGAGGATTAATAATTAAGTCCCCTTTTAAGCCTGTGGTATAACAAGCTTTTCACTCCAAATTTGCCAATTTTTGTTCAGCAATTTTATGAAACAGAGTGAAAAATGTTTGTATGCAATGAGTAGCAAGTCTTAGGGATTTTCTAGAAAATGTTATTTCCCCTCCCATAGAATTATGAGTTATTTTTTTTTTAAATTAGGTCATATTTTTTAAATGAATGCTCCACGTGTGGAAAGGAGTTATGGTTTTGTTTAAAAAAAGATATGGGTTCATATCCTTGGAACAGCAAGTTTTTGATCCAAAGTGACATATTGTTTTTGTAATATTATCAAGTTTTGACACATTTTGATCTCTTCTTGAGGGAACTAAGTTGAAATGGCAATAGAATAGTCTCCCTTAGCTCATTAATTAAACAGAATTTTGGTTGGTACAAAGTTTACAACTGCATTATTACAGGAAGAAAGTCAGGTTTTTTTTAGTATGTTAATGCTTTCAATCATCAAAGCCAAGGCAAAGCTATGAAATGTATTGTAAAACAAAAAGATTTACTTTTTGTTACGTAATTATTATTTTCATTTCAACAGAATAGATGTTCATGGGATTTAACTTTTTTCAGTATGCCACTTTAGACATTTTTACAATAAAAAAATGTACATTGTGGTGGGAGGGGATGATTTTTTCCAGGATCTAAATTAAATAAGTTGTGGTCATTCAGATTAATTCAATAATATAAGTGGTGGGTTTTGAAATACTTCAAATTATATAGGTGGTGGAGTCTAAAAATATGCGCTTTGTGAGTGGACTTGGTATGTTATAATGTTTATCACTGGAATTTTATAAAAAATTTAGCAGAGTGCTTGTAAATTATACCTCTACACTATTACTGTGGGTCACCTTGTCAATCTGTCTGCTAATTGACTTTGGTAACATATTTTTTTAGTTTTTACTGGACTATTTGGTGTATGTTTTTGAGCATGTACTATAACTCTCCATTTCAGTTTTCCTACACTTCAACATTCTGTTTGGAGTATTACATTGTTTCCTGGTTATGAGTATGCTTAGCATGGTAATGTGTTACTTATTGTTATATATAAAATTAGGATAGCACAGTGTAAACATGAAATTATAATGCCTCTGAAAACTGATTTAAACTTTTCACTGTTTCTTTTAGACCCAGTCATTTGGATTTGGAGCTAAGGGAATTAAAAGTGAACAACAAACTCAATCAGAGACTGGTCATAAAACTGTGGTATCAGATCTTAAAAATGCTGAATTAGAAAGAAAGGAAAATAATAGACTTAGACAGGAAGTTGAAGCCACAGATATTGTTCGTTTTGGATTCCTCCCTGAATTTGTTGGTCGTGTACCTATTATCGCCACTGTTGATGATTTAGATCAGGATGATTTAACGAGAATTCTTATTGAACCTAAGAACTCTATTATTGCACAATTTACACAGTCCTTTGCATTAGATGGGGTAAGTTTAGATATATTTTTTGGAATGGAAGGTAGAATGTCAGTGAACCGTTCCAATGATTTGTAAGAGTTGTGTCTCTTACCTTAGGTCTACTTCCGTAATGAGGGTAAATGTAAGACAAAATGTAAGTCACCAATTTGAATTCATATCCTGCTAATGAAAAATATTGTAAGTATAAAATAAGTTATTAAATTTGTCGTCACAGTTCTACTTTCTATTATGGTATCAAAACTTTTTGTTGATTTAACACTTACAATCATTTGTTTAATTGACTACTGAAACACAAAAGTAATTTTTGTTTTACCTTGAAATGCTTAAGAGTTCATATATATGGCTATCAGATTTGTGATTTCATAAGTTTCTGGGAATATTTAAATGCAAAGGTATTCTTTGTCAAAGTAAAAAAAAAGTTTTGTTTGGAATTTTTAAGTGTAATACAATTCAGTTCATTAAGACAGAGAATATTTGTCACACTATTATTGCACTTGCATAGTATATTAGAAATAAGCTTTCTTTATAGGTTGAATTGGAATTTGAATTAGAAGCTAGAAAGGCCATAGCAGAAAAATGTTTGGAAAAGAAGACAGGAGCCAGAGGTCTTAGAGCTGTTGTGGTAAGTATCAAAAATGTTTGGAAAAGAAGACAGGAGCCAGAGGTCTTAGAGCTGTTTTAGTAAGTATCAAAAATGTTTGGAAAAAAAGACAGGAGCCAGAGGTCTTAGAGCTGTTGTAGTAGGTATCAAAAATGTTTGGAAAAGAAGACAGGAGCCATAGGTCTTAGAGCTGTTGTAGTAAGTATCAAAAATGTTTGGAAAAGAAGACAGGAGCCAGAGGTCTTAGTGCTGTTTTAGTAAGTATCAAAAATGTTTGGAAAAGAAGACAGGAGCCAGAGGTCTTAGTGCTGTTTTAGTAAGTATCAAAAATGTTTGGAAAAGAAGACAGGAGCCAGAGGTCTTAGAGCTGTTGTAGTAAGTATCAAAAATGTTTGGAAAAGAAGACAGGAGCCAGAGGTCTTAGTGCTGTTTTAGTAAGTATCAAAAATGTTTGGAAAAGAAGACAGGAGCCAGAGGTCTTAGAGCTGTTGTAGTAGGTATCAAAAATGTTTGGAAAAGAAGACAGGAGCCAGAGGTCTTAGAGCTGTTGTAGTAGGTATCAAAAATGTTTGGAAAAGAAGACAGGAGCCATAGGTCTTAGAGCTGTTGTAGTAAGTGTCAAAAATGTTTGGAAAAGAAGACAGGAGCCAGAGGTCTTAGAGCTGTTGTAGTAAGTATCAAAAATGTTTGGAAAAGAAGACAGGAGCCAGAGGTCTTAGAGCTGTTGTAGTAAGTGTCAAAAATGTTTGGAAAAGAAGACAGGAGCCAGAGGTCTTAGAGCTGTTGTAGTAAGTATCAAAAATGTTTGGAAAAGAAGACAGGAGCCAGAGGTCTTAGAGCTGTTGTAGTAAGTGTCAAAAATAGACCAATGAGGAGTTCTACTTCATTTTGACTACATTATGAAAACCTTATTGTACAAAATTTCTGATTAGATGAATTGCCTTACATTCATATTCTCGACTTAAAAAGAGTATGGTTACTACAAATTTATAACAATATTTTTATATGTGAAAATAAATCCAAACAAATGAACAAATATTAGACAAAAAAAAAAAAAAAAGAACAAAACAAAATGGAAATTGAAGATCAAGATGTTTAGGTATTTACAGAATCATTTTATTGCACTAAACAAATCATATTTTACATGCAATTACCTTTCATTTATTGCGCCATTTCATTGTAAATATTGAAACTGTTTATTTCATACGTTCTTTTTTTCCAGGAAACTCTTTTAGAAAATGTTCAATATGTTCTCCCTGAATTAGGGCCATGTAAAGTTATAATTAATGAGGACTTTGTAAGAGGAAAAATTCCGGAGCCTCACATAGAGAAGAAGCCTGATGATGATAGTTCTGAAGAAGTAGAAAGAGCCACATCAGTATAAAATATGTAGTGCTCTTATTTTATTCATGATTATTGATATTTTCAGGGATTATTAATGTTCTGTTCATTTTTAGAATTATACCTGCTGTCAGTTTACTTTTTGTAATAAAATTTAATCAAAGGAAATCAGGCAGATTTGTGATTTTTTTGGTGGGTAGTTTATTTTGCATTATTCATTATTATTTACCTTATATATGTAGACTTATTTAGATGTAACACAATTTCTTATTGTTTTTATCCTCGTGTTATTGGCTCTATTAACTCAATTTAAACTGACTGACATCTTGCCATAAAAAATTCAGTTTGAAGTTTTAAGGAAATTATAAAGATTTTTTAATGTTTGTGTGAGTATTCTTTGATCCCAAATTTTACTTGCAGAATAAAAGTTTGCCTAGAAAAGTAGCTTGTGTAATTTTTGTCACTTTTATTCCATCACAAAAAAAAAGGTTTTAAAGTACATAGTAATTTAATTGATTTGACTACTTATCGTTCAATGTGTATTTGGTTTTTGCTTGTCTGTAATTAATGGTCCTGATGAATAGATGTTAATGGTCCTGATGAATAGATGTATTCATTGTGTTAACAGTCTGTCTACTTTGGCTTTACTAGTATTAACAAGCTAATCTCTTTAATGATTCACAATTTTCAGTGCAATGTTTTGTTTTGTTATAATTTGTGATGTACTGATTGTTAGGTGGTGGATATTTTGAAACAGCTTTGGATATTAAGAATTTTAGAAAATTGTATTTAAGATTATCTAGTATTATCTTGGCAGTCTACATTTGATATCATGATTGTGGGTGTTTCCTCTATTAGAACTGTCTACAGAGCCATACTTTAGCCAGATTTTGGCAGATAATTTGATTAACTTTATATAGCAAAATCACTTTGATGTCAGTCATGTAAAGCATGCAGGAATTTGGCATTCATTAGACAGGTATTGTTGTTTGACCTGCCAAGATATAAAAGTTTTGACTCTTATGTTCTGGGCTGCATTCTTTTCCTCTTTTGAACTGCCATTTCTGTATTTAACTTCATAGACATATTTTGTTGTTATTTTCTGACTTACTGCTATTTTTCAAAGTCAAAATGGAATTCCAACCACTAACCTTTATGAAGTAAAGCTAACTATGATTTGTCTTAATATTTTGTGATTTTTGTGATGGGGCTATAGATATATGATGAAGATTTGCTTAAAATATTTTCATCATGATTTATCAAAGGAATCAGAATTTTTTAAATTTAAACAAAGTGGCTACAGTGTAATGACATATGTATATAATCGAGAAGTCTATTGAACTAATAGAAACAAGTTAAACCGTAACCTTTTTTTGTTTCAAACACTATGTTTACTTTCTCATTTATGCCTTATCTTTGAAGTGGATAGTATGTTGCATGTTAAAAGCTGAAAAGGTAATTACTCTGAAGTATTTTTTTTCTCAATCAAACACGTTTACTAGGGCAGTTCATTTTATTCCAATAATTTAGGTGACCATACCATATTTCATACATGTACATATAAAGTCTTTCACACCTATGTTTCTGATTACATGATGGGATGAATGTATAACTAGAGATTGAATGTACTCTTTAATACACATGTACATATATTGACATACGTGGGGAAGTTTGTTAAAATATTATTACATCTGTTTCTTCCTGGCTTCTTATTTTTTTAAGTAAAACAAAAATTTCCCATTTAAATTCCAAATTTGTATTATTTTATGCGTTTTGTTAGTTTCAGAAAATAATATTTGACAGTTTAAAAAAAAGCCCAACTTATTTATCATCGAAAATTCACTTATAGATAGTGAAGGTTTTATCTTAGATCCTCTGATAATGGTAGAATAGTTCTTGTGCCTTAGATAGTATTTTCTCTGATAAGCACACCTAGACTGAATGTCCATTGGAGCTATTGTGATCACTATTTTTATTCATCTGTTACATTCGTATGTTTTGAGTGTATGATGTATGAATAAAACCAGTTGAAAGTTCGTCTTCATCTGTGTTTTTGAAGTGTGGTGTGATAATTAGGAAAGTGATATAATCAATAATATCTATCATTTAATAACGAGTTGATATGGTGCTAATGCACCTCTTTGTTATATCTGAAAGTAAATATTCCAAGGGAAATAACCAATTATATCAATGGATCGATTTTGTATTAACATTTCCATAATTGTTTAATACAATAATTTAATACAATGTTTTATACTAAGACATTCTTTATTATTGTCATTATTTATCCTGTTGGTCATTAAATTGTTTCACCTTTTATTTCTTACTTTTATTTTTGGCCATAGTATGGTCCTATATGAATATATCATCATCATTATACAAGTAAAATTCTCGTAAGTAAAAGAACCCCTGTTTTGTCTTAGGCGAGCATGCTAGCCTGGAGTGGGAAAGGATGGGTTTCAGTCACAACAGACTTGAAAATTGGTAGTCACTTTCTCTCTAATAGGATAGACTGACAGAGTGATGTGTGCTTAATAAGGAGTCAGGATAATGTGTCCGAGATTGGAGACGTGTCTACCTGTGGGCTGTTGATTGTGTGAGCTAAAACAATAAAGGTGGGGTGCAGCGTGTCAGTTAAGAACAATTTAAAGTAGGGTCTTCTCGATTGGCCAAACATTCTCGTCCTGAAAATCATCTGCCATTAAAGGTGTGTTTACACTTATTGAAGACCTGGTGATCTCTGGGAGTATGTACTACTTTTGTATTAATGTTATAGGCTGGTGAATTTTAAGCTCACCTGGCCGAAAGGCCATGTGTGCTTATGCCATCGCTAAATGTCTGTCGTCCGGCGTAGTCGTATGTTAACTTTTTCAAACGTCTTCGAAACCACTAGACAGAATGTAACCAAACTTTGCATTAATGTTCCTTAGGGTATTATTAACAATCGTTGTGCGGGCATTTTTAATTTGGCAGAAACTTGGCAGTAGTTACTAAAAATAGGCAAAAGGGGTCAAATTGCTGAATTGTGCAAATAACCCCAAAACGGTGTTTTGCTAAAATCTAGCAGGTAGTAAAATTGTTCAGCATGATGAGTTGGACCTATGCCGAAATTTTCAGAAAGATCTGTAGACTAATGAGCGAGTAATGGGTCATGAAATGGATTTTTTCCCGAATTTTGCATTTCCAACTTCGAAAATATACTAGTAGGATGGACTGTAACAAAACATGGTATGAATGATTGTTAGGATATCCTTAGCAATCTGTGCGAGATTTTTGATCTGTCGAAAGACCTGGTCACCATTGCTAAAATCAGGTTTAGCGAAGTTTTTACGGGGTAAAATTGATCAGCGTGGGGAGACGGACCTATGTCGAAATTTTCATGAAGATCTGTTGATCGCTATTAGAGTTATTGCCCTTGAAGAGTAGTAATTGACTGAGAGATTTATTTTGTAATATGAAAACCTGGCGGATAACTAAGAAAGGTCAAGAGTCCAGCTTCGGAAAGCTTAAAAGACTAATTTTAACAAGGTGAGCGATTCAGTCTCTCTAGAGCCACATTTGCGTTTACCATATCCATTCCTTTCTCTATAAGACATTAAACCGCTGTCAATAAGAACGCTTTTCTTACCAGTGAAACTAGTCTTTGCTTCCAATACTTGATGAAGTCACGAATTGCCAATCTACAATTTTGTATATGTTTTCTGTTCGCTTCATTTCACTTGTTTCCTTCAATTTTTCTTTACTGATGTTCTAATGACAATGAACTGAACGTATCAGGGTATTTCATGAACTTCCAAATACAATAATGCATTTACAACCTCACTAATATTGCATCAAAATATTCCAGAATTCAGTAAAATCTGACATTATTGTGTTGTTCATATGATTGCATCCATCCTACTCATTTTAACTCGTGTTTTAAAAGTTATTCTTTGGTCCATAAGTTTGGTTTTGGACATGCGCCATTGGGACCTTTATTTCTTTGGATTCTTCTCCAGTCTTAAAATTTTTGTTCAAACGAATTTGTTTTATCCAGGGAAAATATCCCCTCTGTCAACTAATTGTACCAAGCAACTACAGTGTCCATGGAGATCAGATGCTATCATGACCAAAAAAATAAATAAATCTGCTCATCAAAACTTGTAAATCCTTGGGCTATTTCAGTTTAATTCAATATTTGGATTATCAAGCTATTTAAATTGAATCTCTCTTTAATACATAAATTAAATTTAAGTACATGAGAAGATTTGAAATGGAGAAATGTTATCATTTGGTACTATGAAGCTGTATAGGCTGCTGCATGATTTGAGCTACCTGAAGTACTTATAACCTAAAAAGCCACACTTTAGATTTCCTGATCCAAGCAAGTATATCTGTTCACTATCTGTAGTGTTTGTAGAAGTCAGATTTAAAGTATTGGGGTACGTTTGACCCACCATTATTTGTTACATTTCAAATGGATTAGATAATGATGAACAGCTGCATTTAAGCACCTGTAACACCCTGTATTTGCTGTTGATAGCCACACAACACGAAAAATTAAATCGAGGTAAATAATGATAAAAAGATGATCCCGTCTGAAAATATTCTATTTTTTGTTGATTGACAGTTTTTTACACAAGGGTGAAAATCATAACTTTTTTTCAGCAGCAGCCGGAGTAAAAAAATAATTGAAAATCTACATTGTTAAACAAAGGTGAAAATATTTAATAAAATAAAAAAAAGATTGGTGCTCTTTTTATCATCAACATGTGGACGTACATATGGCATTTAGCCATTGAAGTCTGTCAAAAGTCGGCATTGGGCAGATTAAAATTGAATTAATTAATTGATATCAAATTCCCCTTTTTAATAACTTTCATAACACATTCATCTAATATCGGATATACAAAGGTTCTGTAGTGCATTTATTTTAATAATAATATAATACATGTCAATATTGATATGTGGAAGACTTTTGATTTATCACATCTTGTTTGCATTTTTAAACAATTCAAGGAACTGGAACTTCTCCGTCTATTTGAACTGATTTTGTCATTGGCATAATAAGAAGGAGCAGAACAGACGAAAAAGTCGTACCGATTATAAATATCCAGAAAAAGAAACGGTCGATCACCTCTGCAGCTTCTATCCACCGCTTTGAATAAAAATCTGTCTTTTCTTTTTCTTCATCTCTATCAATAAGAACTTGCAAACGACGTAAAATTTCTTCAAGTTCCCAGTTCCCTTCATGTAAAGGGGTTTGTGTGGTTGTCACTTTTTGACTTGGTCGTCTGCTGTGATGATTTTGATCATTTTGGCGGCAATCGCCATTTTCATAGTCTAGTAAACCACACCCTGAATCGTTTGAGAATGTCGTCTTCATGTTTAGATTATATCCTCTAGAACTTAACGGAATCATTTGAAATTCCGATGGGAGCTCTTTCACTAGATGAACCATTTTAAAGCACATTATTCGACCCAGCGCCATGACAGTGGTTCTGAACCAACGAGGAAGATCGACCTCACGGAAACCTCTTTGATTTATATTTGAGGTAAATACGGCTAAGACAACAGAAACTGAAGTTAAACTCATAACAGTTGTAAGGTATATCCCTGCAAAATGATATAAGGAAAAATGATTACTATACTGTTTATTACAGGATAAAATTCGATGCAAGGACAAATCTAGCATTCAAAACCATACAACATGTAGCCAACCCTTTGTTTCCTGTTGTGGGATTCATACGAGAAAGAACTTTTAACTTCAAAAGTTCGCTATACATTCGAATTGGAAGACGCAGATTATAATCAAATGTTTGTTTTGACATGTAGTGTTGAAAGACTTCAGCATTCCTTTACCACTGTAGATATTCAAAAGTTTCAACATGTCGCTCTTCAACCAGACACACACTCATCGGTGTTAATGATTTCATTGTACGCAATGCTGTATTTCAAAAAAAAAAAAAAAAAAAAAAAAAAAAACAAGAACAAAAAACAAAAAACTTATGGATGTTAGGTAAAACATCTATTTAAACATTGTAGTAAACAATTTTACAAGAAAACTCAAAACGGAAATAACACACCATGACACAAAAAGCTACAGAATATGCAAAAAACATATAGTTATTTCCAGCAGACGACTCGAGTTTGAATCGTTACACAATTAAAACAAGCACTTATTTATAGTTATATTACTAAGACAAGAGATTTTAGCATATATGAAGTGTAAATCTTACAGCAATGACACTGGGACAGCTTTTCCAACTTTTATCATTGTTAATGTTGAAGAAATCTATCTGAATTTCCATATTTATCTTTTTATGTAAATTATTGATTAAATTTCCATTCTGTCGTAACTAAAACAATATGCTTTCGTCAAATTTGGTACAAATGCTAGACAAATAAATCTTTATACCAGCTCAGAAAATGGTAAGAAAAATATACACAAATTAACCAGCCGATAAAGTAAACTGATTAAACACTCTTTTATTGTTTGCCATTGTCATTCCAGTATTTAAAATTAGGAGAAAAAGAGCAATTCAAACATTCTGAAATTGCGAATCGTTTCTACAAAAAAGTAATGCTTACCTATTAAAGGAACGAAATTCGACGTTGCTGGCATATTTTCAGCAATCAAAAGCATAAAAACAGAGAAAGCCAGGAGGACGGTCAATCCGAGAGTAACTTTCTCTCCACTATCAGGCCTCATCCAAAATCCCAGTAAAGTCAGGACTGACAACATTATACATGGTATCAAAACGTTATATGTGTAGTATAGGGTTCTACGACGTATATGTAACATAAATGTTACATCGACGAACGGTTCTGGACAACAGGTATACACAATTATATTTCGGACAGATTTCACCCCCACTAATTCCCACTCGCCATTGCTGACAAAGTTGGAGAGATCTACTCCCTTTTTACTATCGAAGACATCGACTTGGAAACCATCGTAGGCCCAAGACCCCATTTTCATTTTGCAAATTTGATCATCAAATGGATAGTAAGTTATGTCAATGCTGCATGTACTACGGAGTTTGACGATTGGAGGCCAGAAAACGGTACCATCATAAGACACCATTGCCAAAGCCTCCATATATCCATCTGTATAATCCTCAGCACTGAAATTTGAAATAATAGCTAATATTCATCAGCTTTACTAAACAACACAGTCAATGTTGATGTGTAGTATTCTATACTATAAATCATTAAGCATTAAATTGGTTGATTGATTACATTACTTTTAATGTCTTTTAGGCGCTAAGCTTTAGTAATGATGTTTAATAAGAAAGCAAGTGACCTCTCACAGAAATATCATTGCGACTTTACAGCCTGTGAATATTTTTGTTTTGTTTCTTTTAGATATAATGACATAATGGCTAATTATGACGTCGGTTTTAAATCAAATATCATTTAGCTACCAACTTAAAGAACACATTTATATGATTCTAATAATTATTATTTTTGTATTATAATCGAGGTATGAAATAGTTTTATACACTGTTGCAAAGAAAACTGAATGTAAGTATTAATGGTCATTTTACATTGGAATATTGATATGGGACTGAATGGGTAATGGAACAGATATAAAAGCTTGCCCATATGAATAAAGTAGCACATTTCACATGTATAGTATGTTAGGAGTTGTTCAAATGCCTTTACAAACCTATTGTATGTGACTATATCTGGTAACCATATACTTTTGCATGGCATTCTCAGAACTTTTAGTCCATTATAGTCATCTGGGTTCCAATGCAGCTTTTCATCATACCAACTCTATAGAAAAGAAGAGAAATACCATGGCAGTCGTCCAGAGTAAAGACCATTGCATATACAGTTTGGGATGAGAAGCAGTGAAAACAAAATCGAACAACGAAAAAGACGAAGCAAGACTTGTAATCTTGTAAGTATTAGATGTAATACAATCATTATCATTCATTGTCATGTAAGATGTAGGTTTGATTATGAACTTCTGTCCAAAAAAAAGCCGAATTCATTTGACCGCATATATTTTCATGAATTATATAAATTATAAACATTAGTGTTAAAAAGTTCTTTGCACTGTATATATATTTTTTTGAGAAATATGATATTGACGGAAACAGTATAGCAAAAGGTAATGACCCGTTCAATATTTGTCAGATTTCTGGGCCGGTGCAAATGTATAATTGGATCCTCTTATAGCTGGGCAGAAAGTTTCTTTTAGAATTGTGCATGTGCTTGGTAGAATTTTTTTTAAATTAAATTGTTAAAAAAAGAAAAAAAATCAAAAATTATATGCAAATCTAATTACCAAAATATATTAGGAAAGGATCCTTATTTATCTCGCATGCAGTAAAGGTTTTAAATATATATATTCTTGGTGCAGTTTCAACAATAAAAATATAGTTAATGGTAAACAAATCTATTCAATGAATCATGTAAAATATATTGCTGGGCAACAAGTTTTTCTGCTTTGACATTTAACTCGATCCGTAGATTTTTTTTTCTCTCTTGGCGGATAAGCATCAAAGATAAATATAAGAAGGAAGAAAAACCGCACCGGCCCAGTATACTTTGATAAATATTGAACGGCCCATAACACATACTACAATCCGTAACCAGTTAGTAGAAGGTTGTTAAAGAATTTTTTTGGTAGGAACAAAAATATCTTCGAAGTATATTGGAAGTTCGTGAGAAAATATTAACACAAAGAGAATATTTTATATATCAAATTATTGTTTATACAAACTGATGTTGCAGTTGTCTTTACTTTTTAAGATACCGGGCTACAGTTCCACAAAATGATGACAGACATTTTGCAGAAACAAACTGTGACAGACGAACAGAACGACGGACAGATGGGACAAACGTTTACACTGCAATATTTGGAAATTTGGGGATATCTATTAGCATACATCAATAATTCACCCAAAGCTTTGCAATGGTGCATTTACACCAGCACTATAAAACAATTTCTCCAGATTAAAACAAATTTGTCTCCCATCGTAAGAATCACATGGGAGAAGTGAGTTAAATCAATTTCTGTCATCATAAAATTAATTATCGTGTTAATCCAGATTTGATTGCATAACACCAAAATAACATCACTAATTTTAAACCTCAAAACAGCTTTACATCATTAAGCATCAATTAAGCTGTTCTTTCAATCCTATTAAACCATTCACTTGACGTTCAAATTACATCAATTTGAAAAGAAAATTAAAACTACATGACATCCGTTGGAATTTGTTTTTTTTGCAAACAGTATAAATATTCAAAAAAAAAAAAAAAAAAAAAAACACCAAAGAGCCTTGGGGAGTCAAAGGTTCGATGTCCCTCTTATCAATTTTAATCCAGGAGTTCTACTAGATACACAATTAACAATCGTTGAAAACTACTATTGTTAACAATAGTATCTCCTCGTTCAATGAATTTCAACGTAAAACATAACTAGAAAACTGTTTAAAATGTGATTATTGTTTCTAGAAAAGTAGAGACCACTTACCCTACCGGTGCATCTGGTCAATGTTCCCCGGTTTTTAGTGGAGGCCGAGTTGCTCATTTACTCTTGTTACCTTGTATGTATTATTTTGGTTATTTTATGTTCTTTGTTGTGTTTGTCTGTTTTCCATGTCTGGTCTTTGTCCTTGGATTACATTCTTTTGATGTCCGCTAGAATCTTGTTCCATTGATAACTCCTTGGCAAGCTTTTACTGAACACGCTCAAAAGAAGGCTGTACGGGATATAATTTCGTATGAATGCTTACGCATATGCATTTTATACTTCTAAATGCATATTTCACAGTTTTTGCAGCTCCTTGCTGTTTGGTTATTTATACCTTTCTCATTGTCTTGATACTGTGGTATGATACTGACCTGATCAAGCCATATATTAGTTGTGATCACCTGGTTCTTTTCATCCTAAAATTATACAGTATGTAACATTTGTATTTTGCTCACGCTAAAATACGGTATTTTGATTATGTCAGCTATTAGCAATCTCAACTAGACACAATTAGAAATGAACGTAGATCTTTCATTCAATAATTAATTACAATTAGAGAATGGAAGAAAACAAAACGAAACACACGAAAACAATTTTGGAATTATCACGACATGATTCCAGAAGTCACCCCTTCTTGAATATTTCAAAAAAAAAAATCCTAAACGAAATAAAAAAAAAAAAACATTAAAGGATTAGCTACGTAGTATGGTATTCTAAGTATAAACATTATTACATATTCGTAGTCACTGTTTTGAAGTGATATAGACTCCATGACATGAAACTCACCACGTCAAAAATCTGAGTTAGTGTTATTCCTATGGTTACGTTGACTGGGTGCGAGGCGTTGTAAACTGGTCTAGTATTTGGATCATAGTTATTCATTAGTACCATATATAATCTCTGTTCGTCCGTTAGTTTCGGATTCGTCTGGTTTATACAGACCTGGGTTTCTATAATGAGAAAAAAAAATTCATACAAAATTTTGAAACAACTTCTTTATTTTTTTAAAGCAATAGTAAACGCCTTTTGCAAAAAGATACAACTCAAATGATAGAAAATATATTTGAATACTTTATACAAAATCGAAGATAAATTTTAATAAAATAAGCATTAAAAATAGCTTTCGAGCAAGTCGTGTTTAAAGTAGAAAAACTGTGAATAAGATCATCATAAGATAAGAATAAGATAAAACTGAATATAAAAATAACTACTATATATCGCTTTAGATCGAAACCTTCAAGTAGAAAAAATAATGACATAAGAAGGAGTAAATAGTGCCACATAACAGATTTTACGGGAGAACAAGTTCTAACGAAGCGATAAATAACTTGTATTATGGGGTCAATTAGGCAATGCTACAAACAGAAACAATTTTACTGGCATTGATTTAGAGCATTTTCCTTGTGCTTTATGGTACACAATTTCGAAGTGGTATCAGCAATGTTTTTTTTTGTTTTTTTTTGTCTGCCTTTTCTCTCTCTTGCTCATTTCCCATTTTTTATTTTTTCAATAATTGCGTATATTAGCATTTTGAAGGTTTCTCATATCTCAGATGACTGTTTATTTTGTTTCATTTCTCTGTATTTTCTAAAAGTTGTTTTTATTGTATCTAGAATACAAGTTACAACAAGGCTTCTATAAAGATAAGTGCCATGCAATTAGCGGTTGCCTTTTGATGGAAATTCTGATTGCTGGTTATGAGTTATCAGTGTTTAACCCTTACTATGCCAAAGAGCCTATAAATAGGGTTTTCATACTCCCGTATTTTGCCAAAAACCTATATATAGCAACTGTTCCAAGTCGATTGTTTTGCAATAATGTCATTGACGTCACAGTTCTGAACGTGATGATGTGTGGGGTGCTTCACAGGGTAGACTCTGCATATTAAAACAACGTCTTATTTCTACTCGTCGTTATCTATTGATCAAATATTCACACATTTTATTTACTTCTCTTTGTTTTTATCTTCAGTGCAATATACTTAAACCAGCCTGCTCTTCATGAATTTCGTGCAGGGAACAAAAAATAGAACGTGTAAAAGAAATTACCAAAAAAAAAGAAAAAAAAAAAAAGAAAAAGAAAAACAGAAACAAATACATTGTGACGATAAATTTTAAACTATATAAACATATAGTTTCAACGATGCATTATGCACATGTATTTATTATTGATAAAATCGCAAATATTGCACAATGATTTCAATTAAGTTGACATGGATAGCACGGAACATTTTGTCAACTGAACATATGGTTATGAAAATTAATCTTCTCACATCTACTAGTGCCAAGTATTCAGTAATTAGGGAAAAGAGAACATTGGCATGAAGGTAATTTATTTATTCCTAGAGGTTTTACCAAATTTTTGAGGATTCCTTTCAATATCCCGAATAATAAGCTTAATTCGTAAGTTCAAAATCAAAAATGAGATTCTGACAGAATTGTACTATGCAAGATTCATCCCCTCCTGCTAACACGAAATAAAATCAATCAATACATGTGACTATGTCAAAATTAGATTATTAACTTTCTTAACTGCTAACATAAACAAAACATTTAACCAAACAAAACATTGCAAACTATATAGTATAGAAAAAAAAGAGAAACTGCTCCTATTTTTTCAGGTTTGGAACGCAGAAGGTGTCATTTCATGCATAGCCCCATTAGTTTGGATACATGAAAGTAATGAGTAAAGTCTCTCACAGGATTTGTTATAAAAATACACGTAGGTCGAATTCAAATAATTTGGTTGTTTATCTTTAAAGTACGATCGTTTTTACTTCTGTTTGTTTCTTAAACTGTACCTATTTAAGGAGAATGGATATGAAATTCAAATTACTTCTTCTTTGGTTGATGTAATGGCTTATTATATCCCTTTTAAATAAATATCAGTGTAAATATAGCGACTTGTGAAATCTTTTTGTGTGCTAACTACGGGTTTTTAAGTATTAAAAAAAGGTTTAATGTAGTAAATAAGATTTATTTAGAACATCGACAAGTTGAAGGAGTAATCAAGGGAACCAAGGTTATAGCGGTAATCAAAAGAATGCAATCCAGGGACAAAGACCAGACATGGAAAACAGACATACACAACAAAGAACATAAAGTAACTAAAAACACTTCTCGTGAAATGTCTAATTATATTCTTTTTACGTATTTTTACTTTTTTTTTCTTTTATATTTTTGGGTACATTTTTATGTACGTAAGTACGTCAATACCTATATGTACTAAGTTGACAACTTGACATCATAAAATATACTCAAAAACATCCAAGTGATGAATATTTTACGTCTATTTCTTTCTTCGTTCGATCACCCCGCCGTTGTGCCCTTTCTAATGACGTTACGTTATTGTCGACGTCATAAGCAGGACAGTTGAATTTGAATCTTCAAATTCTTCCGCCCCGTGCAGGTCCGGGTGTCACAAGAATAGGCCTGCAGCAGCGCTAAGCTTGTCGTAAAAGACGACTAAATAGTGCTCAGAAACCTAGCCAGGGGCTAGGCGCTCTGCCCACAGAGCAACTGGGATGTGTGCCCCAGGTGGTGGAATGGGGTACCCCTGGCGTGTTACATGCTGGGGTTGTCAGGCTATACTACGGAAAACCTGACCGCAAACCATAGTGGTGCACCGTGTTGGGAAAGATGTCACGTTCCTCGCACGTTAAAGAACCCTGCTGTGGTATTCGATAGGAGTAGGAACCTTTGCGCTCCGCCACAGGAGGCTAAATTGCCCGACCTTACCCATCCCTCCCTTTTTCTAGTGGCAATCAAAATTTGTCGACCCTACTGTGCTTGTGTCCCATCCCGTATTTCATTTCATCATCATTTCATGTTCATTTTATCATCCGTTTCATGTTCATCGTCTGAATATAGCTGAAATATTGCTGCTCGGACGTTAACCCCCAACAATCAATCAATCAAATTCTTCCTTGGCAAAATAAAGGAAAAGCCTTGGCACTCAAAGGGTTATAGACAATAACAGTCCACTTATTTTACATAGAACTGATACGGATGAGGCATAGAACCGCGGGAAAATGCGAGGATGTGCCGAGCATTTTCACAGATACCAGTCGAATTCGTATATCAAAGTTTTTGTCAAGTCAGTGCACTGTTATTGTCTTTATACTGCAACAAAATTTTGAAAGGAAAATGAAGTTTCAAGCAAGAAAAAAAACAACTTCAAAAACAATACGTTTGTGACGTCACAACAGAAAGTTATACTCAGGGAAATGTTTTGCTCATTTCTCCCTACATTAGGCCGCCCTGGATCATGGTCACAAGTTAACAAAGCCATATAGCATCTTTCACGTATTTGATAAAACGCTATTTATCTTAAATACACCCAACGTCCTCAAACATTAAAGTGTCTGGTTTCAAATTAATAGACTAATAGAAATGATGAAAATAAATGGAATTTCATCATTGGTGAACACATTCGGAAGTAAATCCGATAGAACATATCGGGAAAGCTGATGAACGATGTTTTATTGATGGCTATGAAATGTGTTGTGGAGAAAGCTGAAGCATTATTTAGTCATGGCTAATGTTTATCTAGGGTTTTGGATCAAACCTTAGAACGAATAGACTCATTTGGTAAAGAATTTTGTGAGAGCATGGGAAGAAAAAGAAATATAATGGTCAGTTTTGAAAATGTTACAGAGACCTCAATACATTACATATGGAGACGCCGAACGATGCATTATTTGATAGGAAAATAGTAAAGGTAACGAAATATTTTGTGGTATTGTGGCTGTCAATGAGTACTGCCAAAAATGTTATAAATTTTCTTACATTGTCATCAATTTCTTAATTTTTATCACTTGCGTACTATCGATTTTTTCGAAATTAAATTCAATTCTCACAGCTTTTCGGAGGATTGTCTGAACGTTAAAAAATTGAAGGTCTTCCCTTCTTTCGTATAAAAAAATCTGAGGAAACTTAATCTGAGACGTTTTATGTCCAAATTAGACTAGACGATACTTTTTAAAATTCGCTTTAAATTCATTTAACCTCACGATTAGAAAGCTTCTATCTGCCGGTTTTTAATGGTTATTGCGAATCAGTTCCTTTAGATGGATGATCATCTCCTATTCAAGTAGCACAAGTTGGAATATGTATCAAATTTTGAAAAATAATATGCGTTTTATATACACTAATTGCTTTCCTATTTCGACTACCCTGGACTTGACTTTTAATTTATGAGCAACTCGGCGGTTGTTTCTAGAAAAGCAGAGGACACCTGGTCCATGCTTACAGTTTTCAGTGGAGTCCGAGTTGCTCATTTGCGTATCTTACTTTGTATGTGTTATTTTTGTTATTTTATGTTCTTTGTAGTGTGTGTCTGTTATCCATTTCTGGTCTTTGTCACTAGACTACATTCTTTTGCTTTCCGCTATAATCTTGGTTTCCTCGATTACTCTTTCAGTAAATTATAATTCCCAAGGTAAAATGTTACAGCCAGTAACTAAGTGCTTACAACAGATAATAGAAATAACTCCGATTTGGTTTTGTTACTTTGTATGTATAATGTTAGTTACTTTATGTTCTTTGTTGTATATGTCTGTTTTCCATGCCTGGTCGTTGTCCCTGGATTACATTCTTTTGATTACCCTATAACCTTGGTTCAATTGATTACTCTTTCTGAAACATGAATGGATCAAAATCGGTCTGTCGAAGGTGATATATTTCGGAAATGACGTATGCTGTTAGGGGGAGATCATAGATCTTTTAACGCAGAAGCGCAGTGAGTTTTAATGGACGTCTCACATATACCCTATAGTCGAGACATGACCAGCGATATAACAAAACTAGAATAAAATATATACCCATTTTCTTTATTATTGAGCATGCCTTTTTATTGTTATAAAGTTAAGGACTCGGTGATCCTTACTGCCTACTTCTTTTGTAAAGTATCTTTGGGGGACAATTCGATTGATTTATCCTTTCTTAGTTTATTATCTCATTATTGGGAAAACCTTATGCGGGCACCTGTCGCCAAAATTGAAATAAAATTACACTTGGTCAAATGAACAGTATTAATATTAAAACATGTTCTTATATCTTACAGTTTTGTGAGGGCCTTTAAGAGTAAATGGCCGTAAAGTCGTTATTGATTTCGGATAAAATTCTTTAATGTCTTTTGAATGATTGATGTACAATATATGTATATCGTAACGAATCATGATAAACTTGACAACGACACAACGTGCTAAATTATTTGATAGATTACTATACATTGACAGAAAGGTTCTTAAAGAATTAGGTATAACAGGATCTAACAAGACTTTCAGAACAGGAACGAAGATATCAACAGAGAGTTTTCTTTTCTATCATGACGTAACATCAAAGTTACTGCTGACACAACGGTAGATGTGTACTGTCACAGGGCATTTGAAAGTTTTGCCCCCATTTTGTGCATAAATGTGGAAGAACTGGCGTTCATTTCATCTCAAGTTGTACGCCAATCCTAACTACCAACGCATATAATATTCAGTGACTAGATACTATGAAAAGACTAAATTAAATTTATTCTTCTTCTCTAAGAATGAATATTTAAGATATTTGGAAATTTACATTCATCAATTGTCCAGGTCTCAATATCGCTTTGACACAAAATACGTTTATAGGATTTTTATTCTTTTAAAAATGAAGTTTTAAGTCACAGTCAATTCATTTCTTACAAAAAGAAAATTTATGTTGTAGGAAAATATAATGCCAATAATGATCTACCAATCATGGCTTTAAAATTAGAAATAGGATTTAATGTAAACTAAATTTGTTTTGTATACCACATTCGATACATATTTTAGAAGCATCAGATGTAGATCACAAGATAATGTCCCTACTTACGATATAAAATCACAAAGAAAAATAAGAATCTTGTCATTTGTAAAACAAATTAACAAAACTCGTTTCGTATGTTAAAGCTTTAGTTGAACCAATGAAAACTTTATAAGAAACAAAAAAGGAATCCATGTACTGTGGTAAAAAAGAAACAAAAACAAAAAACAAAAACAAAAACAAAAACAAAAACAAAAAAAAAATAAAACAAAAAAAAAAATAGGTATTTCTAAGAAATTTTCATGCAATAACCAAGGTATGTACTTACTATTTAATGCAATGAACTGTACTGACGTTTAATCGTAAAGTAGAAACTGAGAGTGGGAAAAAGGGTTGTGGAAGAGCGATGCAATATATCGGGATTGAGAATGCAAAAATGTGAAGATGCGAAACTAAAACTGCTGCTGTAGTATATGACAGTGTAATTTAGTGATAAGAGTCTACATGTATTAAAAATTAATCATTTGAATTTTAGAATATATATAGAAGGGTCTGAAAAATTCCCAACGCTGTTAGAATTGTCAAATTTGCGAAGCAAATTTTTGACGTTCCCTGCGCGGGACTCGAACTCATACCGCTGTGACATCTATGGCAACACCATAGATGTCACAGCGGTACCGTCAATATTGTTTCAATAGTTGCTTTAATAATGCATAGGCTATTAAAATTCAGAATCGATGTAAGAATGTACAACTGAAGAGGGTAAGAAATTTCTGTACGTTTGCTAGTAGAAGTAGAAATGTCAAATTTATTTTGAGAATTTATCATATCTTACACCGAGTTGTAATGTCGCATGTTACTACAAACTTACCAGTAAAGACGACTACAAACGTGGAAAGAAACATAAAACATATAAATGCACAATCCGGAGCTGTTACCATGACGTCACATCACTTAATTTTAACCTGAAATGGAAACGCAGTTTTTACTTGTAATATAAAATGATTGAAAATACTGATGAATATCAAACAAAAATTGGATAGATTTATAACCTAAAAGTAATAACTTCTAAAACAGTAAATATTAACAAGTAATTAAATGTATTTAATCAAAGAACAAAAGCAAACAATAACTAGACAAAAGACAAGAATACCAACTCAAAACTACAAAAAAAAAAAAAAAAGATTTCAAAACAGCGAGTGGTTAATTCATGAAACCATTGCTAGCCCCCGACACCGATGTTGTTATAATGTCATTACAAGATATCAACTAACACATAAAACGGTTTGTCAAAAAAAAATTAAAAAAAAAACAAAACAAAACAAAATTTTGATTTTGTATTAAATTGTCTCTTGAACAAGCTTACGTACCTACAGCGTACATATTAGACAGAAACCCTACAGCGAACATATTAGACAGAAACCCTACAGCGTACATATTAGACAGAAACCCTACAGCGAACATATTAGACAGAAAAGTAGGTATCATCTTTGTATAATAAGAACCATATAGATTCATATAAAACACCAATAAATACGCATATGACTAGCCTACCTTGTTTGACCTTAATTCTTTTGAACCAGTAAATAATCCACGTTATACTTACAAACCAATTATATTCGATTACACATTCTGAACAAAGTAATAGAAAATCAAAACTATCAACATGCTCTAACATCTGTTTACCTGATTGTTCTAAAGGAAAATATCAATGTAATACAAACTCGCTACGGAGAATTGATTTAATTGAAATTGTGGAAAAATGTGAAATAAATCAGTTTGAGGTTTAACATTAGAAGCCTGAATGTGATTACATTCTACCGTTTCCCAATTGCTGAAGTTATGGAAACATACTCAAGCAAGAAGATATGGAGGAATGAGATGAAGATAAATGTTTGTTTCTTATTTGATTAAAATAAGTAAAATAAAAACATAAGCTAGAACACTTTGACTGCCAGTACTGAGGTTCGATGTGTTATGAAACCTGGAATAACCCATTAATTCCATTGTTTATGCCTGACCCAAGTCAAACCATAGCGGTTGCTTCCAACTTTTCAGTTTTTTCTTCATATTGCTTTTTTATATAGACTTTTCATCTTTTGACTATTACTCTTGAATATTGCATAGAGTTTGCCTATTTTGGTGGTTTTTGTTACTCTTTACTTCACACTATCTCTTACCACATTAACTAGAAGAAGGTTGTTGTGACATCTAAGGCGTACAAAAACTCAATATCAATATCATGCTTAATTGTTCAGAAACCTCATTGGTATCATTCTAACATAAACATATTTTCTCCCATTCTAATCAGCATGGTGATTAAAATGCATTTGACTTTTTGACCATTTAGCGTTGATTCAATGTCTGCAAGAGTTTTCCTGTCATTTAACATTTCCGATTTCCGAGTTTTCTACAGATTTTATGGGAGAATAGATTCTCCTCTAATGATTATGATATTTTAGCGGTTGAGAAACATATGTCTTCAGATTGCTGTCGCAACAGTTTATTATAGATATTTTCTATCATAGAATTACATTACGCTATAGCTCATTTTTAGTTATCTATTTTGCTTGATCATTGTTAACCTTTGTTACTGTTTGTTGCTAAATAAACTGACATTACAGAGAACAAATTGGAACATAAGTTTCAATAAGTTGTTTTGAAAACACACGAAAAACATGGTTTTTATATGCTTTTCCTTTTAAGGACCGCCATGAAAAACATATGAAAGAGTAATCAAGGCAACCAAGGTTACAGCGGTAATCAAAAGAATGTACAGGGACAAAGACCAGACATGGAAAACAGACATACACAACAAAGAACATAAAGTAACTAAAATCATACATATAAACAAAGTAACAAAAGCAAATGAGCAATTCGGACTCCACTAAAAACTGGGAGAATGGACCAGGTGCACCGGTAGGGTAAGCGTCCTCTGCTTTTCTAGAAACACCCACCGAGTTGCTCATAAAAAGTCAAGTCCGGGGTAGACAAACGAGGAAAGGAAAACTATGACCCGTTGAATAAATCAGTTTTCATGGTGCAGATGGATACACCATAACGATCCACGAGTTCATGATGACGACCATAAAACTTCTGTAATGATGACTTCAATTTTGTAACAACATTACCCTGTTCCAGAAGCCTATTAGAGTTCTAGCGCGATACAAAAAGTCTGCGTAGTTTCGGCAAGCTCTGGCATAACGTATGAGTTGTGATATGAACATACGCAGGTGCCGAATGGATGTTGCCACAGATGAAAGGAAAGTTGACAATTCTGAATGAAAAGTCACCACGTTTGTTGTAAAGTTTGGTCAATAGTTTTCCTTTACCATCGATTCCTAAATGTAGGTCAAGATATGAGGCTGACTTCACAATGTCTGTAGTATCCTTTATCTCAAGTTCTTTTGGGTAGATGCGATGTATCAAATCCCCGAAATTAGGATTGTTTAAAGATAATACGTCATCTATATAGCGGAAACTGAGATTAAAGGATCTAGCCAAATGATATTCTTTCTTTCTGATCAGATCAGCTATAAAGTCAGCCTCATAAGAGTAAAGGAATAGGTCAGCAAGTAAAGGAGCACAATTTGTTCCCATTGGAATGCCGTTTGTTGAAAAACGAGTCCACCACACTGGACAAATATGTTGTCGATTAAAAATTCCTCTGTATATTTGGAAGATGATTTGGAAAGTATGAGGAATCTCTACCAAGAACTATATATTTGTATCTAGATGTACCATCTTTTTTGGAAAAACAACGATGTATAATGTTTTTAAGTCGGGATTTTAACTGAGTATGGGGAATAGAAGTATATAATGTTGAAAAATCATAGGTTTTAATGCTATTATATTCAGATAGTATTCTTGAACTGATTGTCTTCAACAGATCTTTCGAATTTTTCAGGATCCACATTGAATAAATACCACTACGGGTGTAACAAGTGTTGTGGTAAGACAGCAGACCCTCTTTGACAGTTGTGAGTATAAAAATTAAAAGTTTTGAAAGAGATTTGGTCGTTCATTTTGCAGATCCAGCTATGAAACGTTGTTTGAATGGATTCTTGTGGAGTTTAGGAATCCAGTACATAGACGGTAAATCACAATCATCGTCCTTGGTAGAGAGACCAAAAGAGGATAGCACAGATTTATGGTTTTCCACAATCTCTTCTTTGGAGAGAGTGGTAGCAGTATAGGTCTTATCACTGCTATTATTTTCTACGTCTACCTCTGATAATAAACATTGGATGTAAAACGTTTTGCTGAGAAAAACAATGTTGTTTTGGGCTTTGTCTGCTGGTACGACAACATATTTGTCATGTATAGTAGACAATGTTTTTGCTACATCGGGGTCTTTGAAAACTGATGTAGCCTTGGCACTCATTGACCTACTTAAAACTTTCATTCATTTCAAAAATAAAGACCTCACGGCCTTTAACCACTCTGACAGAGAAATCATATATTTAGAACTATCATATAATTTATGAAAAAAAGATAAATAAAAATGAAATGGTAATTACATGACTTCCATAAGACTTAATGTATGAAAAAAGGTACGATTTTCATAAAATTTAGAAACAAAAAAAAAATTGTTTTCATGTGATTTTCTAGGCAAAAGAACTTAAATTTCCACATTGGTTCTAAACATATGTAAACTTCCTGTGTAGAGAAAAAAAGTGTCATTCAACAATATTCCCATGATAGTGATTAAACAACGAAATGATATAAATACAAAATTGATATCCATCTATCCATCATTATATATGAGAAAATCAAATATTTTATGCATAAAAATATTGCTTCCTACGAATTGATGAAAATTGCATAACTGATTGAATTAAAGATATAATATACAATGTTACTATTAATCACTTTACAAATAAGTTGTATAACCCCAGGTCACATGATTGTATGATATGTGAAGTTTTGAATCATCGTAATGCACATGGTTTGTATAGAAAAGTACTAACTTAGAGTACTAGTAAAGAATAAGAATACAATTTGATTGATTGATGAAATGGTTTTCAACGCCCATACAGCAAATAAGAATTCGAAAGAAATATTTCCTTGATTTAGTCTGACAAAGAGGAAAACAGCTTACAAGAAGCAACGCATATGAAATCATAAGCAGCAAAACAAAAGTTTTCTAAGCCACCATACAGTTTACTTAATTGACTTTTTTGTGAGCAAGAACTTTGCATTTCAAAAGAAGTAAAGAATATTCACAATAAAGTAATTGTTTTAATGGACTAGAATACCTTATCAACGACAAACACATTTTTGCGTTATGAATCTCTTTCAAATAAAAAGATGGTATCAAGTCATATTTACATACACCTCAGGAAAAATAACACAGTACATGTCCTTTGCAGCATCAGATTGTTGACATTAACTAAATGTGTATTAATGTGACAATGAATCAGATTTCAATTAGACTAAATCGTTTACAAAATCAACAGTATTTAAATAATATCAAATTACCTTTCATTATTATTACAACTGATCAATAAAGAAATACAAAAATAACATTAAAACTGTAAAGTGTATTCATTACAGTATTCTCGTGAAATAGTTCACGTATTTATGTCAGCCTATCATAAATAAAGCTGTACATACTGAATATTGCGACAATAATTATATTATAATTAACTAAAAAAAATGTCAATCGGTAAATAAGAATAAAAACGGCAATCAAATTCAGTGTCTGCAGACAAAAGAAATGTCATTTCTTTCATAACTTAATAATTATTGAAATTCATAGAATGAGAACGAACTGTAATATAACATTTCAATATGACCAACATATACCACTGAAAGAAGTTAAATATAAGATTAGTTTACTACTCCCCTCTGTTTATACTGTCGTCTAAAATGAAGTAGATGTAGTAAAAAAGTTAATTGTTGTGCAATTTGCAGTTACGTGTTGATCAATTGTGCTATTTTCGGTATGTAGATTTTTTTATGGTTATCATGAGGCTGATACGTTGAATCAAAAATAGCCCAAATGAATCGTGTCTAACTTTATGATACACAACAACAGGTTGTAAAAAGATACGCACAGTACTACAGCCAACGGAACACATCGTCCTAAATTCTATTTTTCATACTTTGACCTCTTTTTCTCTCCAAGTTGATTCAATTGCCAAGAAAAAAATAGCAAGTCGCGTTCAGTTGGTCGTAGCACAGTGCGTATGATTGTACACCCTTAACAATGCAACTGAAATACTATTAATGCAGTTCAAAATCAGTATGTGCAAAATTGTATCGTTCTCATTAAGACTGAACAAGACAACATAGTATCTATGTCATTTAAAGGTACGTATGTTAAAAAGTGGTTTTATTGAACATAAGTTTATCTCCCTTGGGTCTCATTTATTTCATGATTGATACATCTTTCATATCATTCAATCAAAATTTATACACCACTGTACCAGAAAATCAATGCATAATGATTTAATATTAAGACGTATTTTATACAATTGTAATGAAATATTCCTATTTTAGAGTTAAAATACACTTTCACTTGACGAAACTACTTTATTTAAAGGTTACAACTATAATCAAAATTTTTAAGTTAGTAAAAACTTTAAAAAAAAATCTCTGTGTCAATTTATATTTCCTGATTATAAAATCACCTTGATTGAATAGTAAGCATCATCGTAGTTTGTGTTAATCTGACGAATCAACAGCAGAAATGTAATCCTGATAATTTTTTTTAACTGATTAGATAAAACAATATTGGTGTTGTACTTCTGAAATGTTCCTTTAAAAAGACACTGTCTTAGTAAAGGTACAGGCATTTACCAACAGTTACAGGTAAAAATAATAACAAAATATGCTAGATTTGATTTTAATGCCCAGCAGGAACAAATAAGAGATAAACTAGCGATTATTAGGGATTTATATTCAATTATAAATTATATGTTATGAATTCAAATAGGAATTTAGACAGAAAAGCCTTTTAGTGTTTGTATTTGTTCGATCCTGTCACTAAATTACTGAATTAGGTAAAACAAAATGAAACATAAATAAAAATCGGGTTATTTTTAAAATGACAATGCTGATGTTAGAAATATTTATGAGAGAACAAATAAAAATATAGAAACAAAATCTTGCCGTACCTGTATCTAGTATATCATTTTAAAGTTAAAAAATTCTGATAAACAAAAAAATACATACTTTTGGAGTTTCGTAACCTGATGATCAGTGGACATTCCCTATTTTATTGTTTTTTCCTTCATTTTTTCAGTCATCTCATTACTATAGAACACTTTTATAACTGATGAAGGATTCTTTCTGTACAATTTAAGTAAGTAGTGGAGAGGTCATAAGCATAAGCAGCAATATGAGCGTTCGTAAGTGATATTTCTGTTATTAAATAAATCATAATACGAAAAAGCAGCATGAAAGCTATATTGTTTATAAAAAATGTTTACCTTACCTTTCTAAATGCTTCATATGCGGTGTTCATTTAGTTTCAAACTGGAACAATGGGTGCATACAACAACTTAAATAGTCTTCAAAAATGACATTTTGTGATGTCGCATTTATAGAGTATATGACCCAAGAACAAGAATATCAGATTACGTCCATCATAATTGAAAAATTCAAAATGTGATGTTACATTATAATCAGTTCTATCATTTGGCTTAAATATTATAAGAATCTTGATAGATCAATCCCTCGCCTTTTGTCCATATTCATTATATAGAATATGCTAATCAATATCATGTTTAATTATAAAAGTAGTGTTTTATTGTACCTGTTAAATCATTTATTGGTAACATAATTACATTTGTATTTACTGTACTTTCAAGTAATGTAAAAAAGTTTAAAATCACAAATGTTGTGATCAGTATTAACGTAGATGCACATCTATCGATTCACACATATCACACAGTGCACCATTACTTTAAACTACCTTTAATAATATACATTTTTACAAATAGTCTCAAATGAGTCTTGTAAATGGATTGATTGTGATGTTCACATTCAGCCAACAAGTGTTTATTGAGGATTTAAATATATCATTATACTTTTTAATAAAGCAGTTGTGAAAACCGTATGATTAGCAAACGCTTAAGTTCGGCTTTAAAAGGATTTTATAACTCAAATATTGCAGGCACTGTAAATAGCATAAATTAAAATCTTAATATCGCGAATACAGTTTACAATTCGTAGGGCAGGTACAGAAAGATAAAAAGAGATGTAGATTTTAAGTACTAAAACGTAGACATACAAATCTTCTGTTCATCTTTTCCAGTGTAATATCTGAAAACAACTTAAAATTATCAGAACTGTATTGCAATGTTAACTTAATTTAATTAAACAAACAAGGGCGATGTATTCATATGACACCTCCTAATGAAAGGATCATTTGAAGCCACAGCCGAAAAACAAAGTCAATAAAAATGCAATCGGAACTACTCGGCCATTTCTGCTACACTAAAAAATAACCTCGGTTGCAGAAAGTAGAATTTCTTCTTAAAAAATTGCCAGAATTGTAGTCATACGCCAATCAGAGTAGTTCCATCCACCAGGTGGCGCTAAAAATTTTAGGCGAAGCGAGGAGCTAAGAATAAAAAAGTAATGGTGAAAAATTCAACCAGTTTAACTATAACTTTAGAATCGGATCGGTCAAATTCCGGACAAATTCGTCCGCCTAATGCTTCCGAGGTTTCCTTTTGTGTAACTAAAAAGGCTGTGGTGTTCCGATTGATAGAAATGGTGACGCCAATCTGCAAAAGTCACGTAACAAATGACCCCAGATTGGTGATTCTTTTCAGTACCATAACTTGCATTGAAAAATCGACTCCTTTTTAGCGTCATCGATTACAACGGCAAAATACACAGTTATGCTGCGAATTCAGTTTATCAATAAAGTATACCAAAACAGAAGACAAAATAACCCACAGAAGAGATCTGTCAGCTTTTACCAGACCACCCCTTAAAAAAAATTTGCCGCCTTACGAAATAAAAATAACGAGAGCAGAGGACGCTTACCCTACCGGTGCAGCTGGTCCATGCTCCCAGTTTTAAGTGGAGTCCGAGTTGCTCATATGTCTTTGTTGCTTTGTGTGTGTGATTTTAGTTGCTTTGTGTTCTTTGTTGTGTGTGTCTGTTTTCCATATCGGGTCTTTGTCCCTGGATTACATTGTTTTGATTTCCTTATAAAATCCATTCATCAATTAAAGTTAAATAAATGCAGTCCACTGGGATAGAGTAACTAAAACAATACAGTAAATGGGATCATAGGTTAGTGCACCGGTGGGATAGAAATTTACTGAATTCCATTTTGTATCTTAGATATTAATTAATTAATGTGTAGTTTGATGTATCAAAAATATTTTGCGATTATTTTGATTGCAACTACGGATGCTAAAATGTTCTGTTGAACTTTGCGATTTTCAGAAACCGTTTGAATATATAGTTAATTTGCAGTCGAGCCAGACTGTTTACACAGGAGTACTTAAATAACAATTTGTTAGTTCGATTTTTAGAAGACATTGGATTTTTTCTCTCATACAGAATGTCCTATTCACCTAAATAAATACAGAAATAATGTTTCCAATATAAATAATAGTTGTTAACCAAATATATTCAATCGAAAGAAAATTAGCTTTATTGATATTGTCTACTTCTGGCGATAAAATCTAAGATATATTTCTTCTCATAGTGATTGATGGCTAGTTTTCACATCAGACAGCAGTTTAAATCAGGCAAGAAGAAGATACATTGACAATACATACACTAATGCTTTGTTTTTGAGCACATGTATATTTAGGCACACTTGTATGAAAAATATTAAAACATCTTCGTGGAATCTTATGAAAATAAGGAAAATGTTTTTGTATTTATGTTCGTTTTGTTTGCTGGGGTTTAACGCCCGAGCAGCAATATTTCAGCCATATTCAGGCGATGAACATGAAGTAGATGATAAAATGAACATGAAATGATGATGAAATGAAAAATAGGATGGGATACAAGATAAAGGGGTCGACAAATTTTGATTGCCACTGGAAATAGGGAGAGGTGGGTAGGGTCGAGCAATTTAGCCTCCCGTGGCGGAGACCTATGGTTCCTACTCCGGGAGAATGCTTTTCTAGAAACAGTTGCTCAGAAAAAGTCAAGTCCGGGGTAGACAAACGAGGAAAGGAAAATTATGACCCTTTCAATAAATCATTTGAAATAATTCCTTTTTTCATTTCACTGAAGTATGCGCGGAAACATTGGATATTTCTTAAGTTGTCAAACGAGGTCATTGTTTAGTTAAAAATGAAAAGCAAGCTATCGTTGCTGTTTCATAGATTTATAAAACAAAACATTAACACTTTTTAAAAGCCTTCTTACATAAACTGTTTTATCATAATTGAAATTACATGGCTCAATTGTTTCATTTTCTATCAGAATTGCCTAATCCGAAATGCCAAATTTTATAGTTCTTTCAACATTTAACATGCCACTTACAACATACATTGTGCTCTTTACGATTCTTCAAAGTATTAGAAACATCACAGCACCGGTGGTCGACTACAGTTTCTAATAAAAGTAGTATTAAACACAAAAATATCTGAAATACTGAGAACAGGTACGCGTTATTGAAATACATTTTTTATCCTCTATAAAAAGATCCCTTAAGTCTTTAAAATGTAAATAACAAAAGTGATCAGAAACAAAACACTACTATAAAACACTTACGCAGATGAAATTATTAATAATTGAGACTCCACAAATCGTTCGATTCGGAGGTTTGGGTGCGTGTTTTCGTAAGAAGGCAGAATTCTTTCTACTATCTTGTAAAATCTTAATGACGGGTTGTCAAAACAAAAAAAAATTGAACATATTTCTCAGTAAATGCATTTTGTACTTTGCAAAATAAAGATCTTCAATAGGAAAAAATAACACTAACAGGATACGACGCAAGGTATGCAAATATATGTTCGCTACCCTTCTGATTGTTTGCAATCGTTTCCGAAAAATATGTACTCTACGAGAAAAGAATCTAAAATCAATAATTTTAATCTTAAAATTTCCTTCTCCGTATTTGTGCTCATTTCTTTCGGGATGTTTTGACTTAGCGAACCGAACTTTTCCATACAGTTTTCTGAAGAACCACCATTGATATATTACATTTTTTTTCATATAATTAAATGTCTGATGTTATTAATCTCACCGGAATCGTATGATGAAAATTAAAAGAATTAAATTAATGCCATGAGGATATTAGTGTTTTCTTAATATTTCAAAGTATAGCAATTAGATTTTCTGTCATTTTAATATTTAAAAATCGTCAACCCTAAGATCACGCACATTTGAACGAGATTAGATAATTTAAATATACTATTAAACACAAAAGATATAATTTGAGAAACCCGTAAATCTTTATGAATGATTTATGTTTACATTAAGCTATTTCTTCCATACAGTCACACACATTGTAACGATTAATCTGTCCCTTTCTTTGGGCACACTGCTCATTAATGCCAACTGAAGTCAAACAATATCAATTATCCAGTAAATTATTTGAGTACATTTAATTCCAACATGAATCATAGCTCGTGTGAGAAACGATACACTTTTTCACTGTTTCTTCTTACTAATAATTGCCAATAACTGGGATAAATTGAAGTTTCTATCCTCAAAACTTGTAATCAGAAAACTAAATTACGCCTTTTCATATAACTTATCAACTTATTTTTATCACGATAGAAATGCGTTTGCTAATTCGCCAATAAGCTGAGAAAACATTTGATTCATCGATGACAAAATACTGAATTAATTTCAAGGAAGAGGATCAAATTGAGTCTTTGTAGTCAAAATACGTGACCATAAAATTTTAATGAGATGTTTTTTTTTTAATTAATTATATTATTGTTATCGAAGGGATGTGAACTGTTTTGAATGGTAGAATTTTTCATTTTGTTTTAAACAGTCAGACAAAAATATGATGATATGAACACTCCATACGCAGGAGCCGAAGGGATGTTGCAACAAATGAAAGGAAAGCTGACAATTTTGAATGAAAAGTCATCACGTTTGTCGTAAAGTTTGGTCAATAGTTTTCCTTTACCATCGATTTCTAAGTGTAGGTCTAGATATGAGGCTGACTTCACAGTGTCTGTATCTTCTTTATCTCAAGTTCTTTTGGGTAGATGCGATGTATCAAATCCCCGAAATTAGGATTGTTTAAAGATAATACGTCTATATAGCGGAAACTGAGATTGAAGGATCTAGCCAAATGATATTCTTTCTTTCTGATCAAATCAGCTATAGGATTCTTCATTTGAACAAATGCGACTTAGCCTAAGAGCTTGACTAAATGGTATACCCTTAGTCCGGTGAGATGGATGACAGCTCTTAGGCATAAGATATTGATGTGTGTCTGTTGGTTTGGAGTAAAGGTCCATGGAGAGCTCTCCCCCCGATAAGGTGCTGGAGGTATCGAGGAATGAGATGTTAGTAGCAGATGTTTCGTGAGTGAACTTAATTGAAAGGTGTTGATTGTTGACACGTGAAATAAAATTGTTTAGTTCTTCGTCATGTGTCCACTTCATATCCACGTCGTCAATAAACCTATACCAGGACAGGTTTTTTCTTTAGAGGATTCAAGTAGTTATTTTTCAAATTTTTCCATGAAAATGTTGACATAAGACGGAGCCATTTTGGTACCCATGGCTGTTGCCATTTTTTTGTACATAATGGTCTCCATTAAAAGTAAAATTGTTCTTTTTTAAAACCATTGTGAGTAAAGTGACTAGGCAGTCAGTAGGTGGAACCTTGACCTCCCGAGAGTCCCATACTTCTTTACAAGTTTCGATACAATCAGAGTGAGGAATGTTGGTATAGAGAGATGTGACATCCATAGTGACCAGAGTGGTGTTTGGTTGAAGGGGATTCAGAGCCTGCATCTTCTGTAAGTAATCAGTCGTATCTTTTATAAATGATGGTTTTTCAACATGTGAGCGTAGATGAAAGTCCACGAATTCCGAAATTTTCTCTGTTGGATGGCCGTTAGCAGAGACTATAGGTCTACCTGGGTTGGTGACTTTAAGAATTTTAGGGAGTAGGTAGAATCGACCAGGTTTAGGATTTTCAGGTTTGATATATTCAGGAGTTTTAATGTCAATGTGGTTATTTTCGTACATTTCGTTTAACTCAGTTTTAGGGACGATCTTGAAATAGAACGAGTTCCGATCCATAATTTCGTTACAGGTTGTTGGGGTCAAGACTATCATTAGCTAAATTTTACAAAAGTCTGAACAAAACCAACATTAAATCACTTAAACCAAGATCAAGGTATTTGCGTTTTTTTTCTTTTTCTTTCATTCTTTGATTTTTTTAAGAAGGGGTAATATTTAGTTACAACAATCAATAAATATTCATATTAAGGGTTACAATCTTTGCTGCGGTAACAGATTTTTATAGGTTTCATAATAAGTAAAAGTTGAATATTGAAAATATCAACTAAATTTATGAAACTGTTTTCCTATATAATTCCAGTGAAATATTTGGTCGATTGACTTCCGGCATCTGCAATGTTTTAGCGACCGTCCGCTGTGACGTCACCAGTTGTTACAGAAGAACTGCATAAAATAGTCGAAATGTCGCTTTCGATTAATCTGCGTTCATCGACTTTTCGTCCTAACCACACAACAATCAATCACAACGGCGGATTTTTCATATCACTATTTCTAAATATATTGCCGTCTAAGAAGTACATAAAACGATCAAATCATAGAGAATATAAAAGTTACCAACATGTTGACAGTAATCTAATTAAATATAAAATTAAAAAAACAAATTAAAAAAAAAACGCACACACGCGAAAATAACAACAACAACAGAAATCAAATAACAATAGTTTATGTTACACTGAAAGAGGAAACGTCCTTACTAAGATATTTCATATTATCAATTTTGTTTTGTATACATTGAAACATTATATTCATTGGTAGGATTTCTCAAGGGCAACTTAATGTTGTCAGTTAAAAAGCTTCTTTCAATATTGTTCTAAATTAGACAAATATAGAAGATTTTGATCTGATTTATACTAGGACGGACTGTTCGAAGCAATTTCAACAATTTCTGGATTTTAAAAAGAAATCCGATTGCTTTAAAAAACGTTTTTCAGTGAATTGCATAAAATCAAGCAATATAAATCTTATGCATTCACAATAAATCATTTACATTTTCTATTTAAAGAAAGCAATACCTACTGGTGGGTAACATTTTTGGGATTTATTGGAGACGGAAAAAAATTATATGTTATACGGTCAACAAGTAAACATATTGTGAATGAAATTCATTTATATCAATTAAGTTGAAATATACAAATATTTTATCAAGTAAGAGTTTACTTGAGCCGAGTCCCGACATCTTACAAATGTACGTAATAATGAACATTAATTCAAATGCACATGTTTACACAATAAAGCTTAAGCATTTCAGAATAAACAGATTGCTGTACTTGATATTAAAATAAACAATCACAATGGTGTAAACATGAAACCCTGCAGAACAACTTAATCGCTTGTGTGGTAACATAATTTTCTCAAAGTGTGCCAGATATTAGAAAAGCAGGAAAAAATCTAGTTAAGGTTCAGCGGGAAGTGCAATCATACCGATTGCGTTAATGCCAACACATAATTTAATTTTTACATAAACACGTAGGAATATCCCCAAGATAGTATCTAGTTCATCGCAACTTTAAAAACTTTAAGGATAAACCATTGCTTAATATAAAACTTTGATTATATTTTAGGAAGTATATGTCTAGATAGTATTTTTATTTTCTACATTTCATTCATATCAACTATAAAAGAAACTGTATTTTACAGTGGATATCATATAATCCATATTTTAAAAAACAATGTTTTTTTTTTTATATATGCCTCAAATTCTTGCGATTTCATTTGTGTAGGAATAGCTAAAGTATTATATTAAACAAATTAAATTAAGTTAAATTTCTTTTGCACTAATTTGCTCAAATGTTCCTTGGCGATATTTAAAAAAATACTCTTTAAAATTCTATAATAGTAAATCTGACTTACCGGAACCAAGAATAATGTTGCTGCGAAAGACAGATCATTACATTAAAATATCTGTTACGTTTAATGTAGCAGAATGTCGCTCTAATCGGAAGGAATAAATACACTTATCGCTGGCTGTTATATTGAATCCATGAAAACTAAGATGTTGGAGCGATTTAATCAGGTCTGTTAATGTTTACTGCGATCACAAGGGATGAGTTGGTCATAGGCTATACCAGTGAGTGATTTAAGCAACTTCATTATAATGTCAGTGTGATTAATTAATCACAAATTGCAATATCAATAAACCATTACTGCAGACTGTTTTATTTTTGCTTTTTCTCATTCAACTTATAATGACGCAATATATAAAAGATCAAAACATGTTTGCTGAATCGACAGAACTGCATGCTTTATTAAAAGCCATCTGTATGATAATTGTGACGTTATCAGTATGAAACCTGCCAGAGTTGTTGGGCAAAACAGCAATAAAGGGGAAAGTTGATGTGTCAATAAAACGAAAACTAAATTAAAAAATATTTAAAAAATAATAAACATTTAATAAAATTAAAACCAAAAAGATGACAGCAAGTATAACCGATATGCAGGCTTCTTCGAAGCAAGATCAAATAAACATATAAGGTACAATTAAATGTTTTGACGATACTGCACTATCAGATGACAAAAGACATCATTTTTAGTAAAAAATCACTGGGATAAAGATTTGAATAAAAATGGAACTAGGGTACTTACATACTTTTTAATGTAAAACAAAGCCTATGTTTATAATATTTTGTAAATTGAGTTTTGCAAAATGAATCCATACGAAACTATTTGAAAATTAATAAACTATTAGGTTATTTATGGATACTTTCTTAACATGATAAGCGCTAATTATATATAAGAATATAATAAAAAGTATCGTGTACAATTGTGCAGACCGTGTCGTGTTAAGTCGATGAGCATGAGTGATATATACTTCCATAAGGAAGGGCTAGGGTAGAACAAAAGAATTTTTCTCGGGGAAGTGAATATCGAGCGGCTCCACGCATGACCATCGACCATCCAACAAGTAGCATGTTATTAAACAAACTATTAAAGGAAGTCTTGACAGTCATTAGGACGCTTACCCTACCGGTGCACCTGGTCCATGCTCCCAGTTTTTAGTGGAATCCGAGTTGCTCATTTGCTTTTGTCACTTTGTATGTATAATTTTAGTTACTTTATGTTCTTTGTTGTGTATGTCTGTTTTCCATGTCGGATCTTTGTCCCTAAATTGCATTCTTTTGGAACAGGGTTATGTTGCTTCTCGAACAGGGTTATGTTGCTACAAGATTGAAGTCATCACTACAGAAGTTTTATGGTCGTCATCATGAACTCGTGGATCGTTATGGTGTATCCATCAGCACCATGAAAACTGATTTATTCAACGGGTCATAGTTTTCCTTTCCTCTTTTGTCTACCCCGGACTTGACTTTTTATGAGCAACTCGGCGGGTGTTTCTAGAAAAGCAGAGGACGCTTACCCTACCGGTGTACCTGTTCCATGCTCCCAGTTTTTAGTGGAGTCCGAGTTGCTCATTTACTTTTGTTACTTTGTATGTATGATTTTAGTTACTTTATGTTCTTTGTTGTGTATGTCTGTTTTCTATTTCTGGTCTTTGTCCCTGGTTTGCATTCTTTTGATTACCGCTATAACCTTGGTTCCCTTGATTACTCTATTAAAATAATTGAATGATATCGATTAGTATGGTACAAACCAGACAATCATTTATTCAAGATTTAGTACTCCTTTTCTATTAGTCTATTACTGATACAAGTGTCAAAGTATCATAAGTAGGTTATGATTACAAAACTTGACTGGTTGATTGATCCATCCTGTCTCATTGGTCACATTATTCCACGAGGAACTATTTAGAACTCTATTTCTGTAAGAGAGACAATAAACAGACAATAAAATGACATTTTGTTACAATACCATTGTGACTGATAACTTTGTTACGTTAAAGATCAATTCAGGTATATTATGACGATCGAAGGGTCTTTACATAATGTTTGAGAGTACTGGTTCATTTCACTTTCGAGTAATGTTCTAGACTTGAAATATCGTAAGTTGAACATTCCCAACAGTATAACTAGATTATTACAGACATTATGTATTTTTATACATGTACTTATTTCCATCATGAAACTAGAGGCAGATGCCATTAAAAAATTACAATCTTTTATACAGTTACAGATATTGTCTTATATGAAAGAGTAATCAAGAGAACCAAGGTTATAGCGGTAATCAAAAGAATGCAATCCAGGGACAAAGACCAGAAATGGAAAACAGACATACACAACAAAGAACATAAAGTAACTAAAATCATACATACAAGGTAACAAAAGCAAATGAGCAACTCGGGCTCCACTGAGAACTGGGAGCATGGACCAGGTGCACTGGTAGGGTAAGCGTCCTGAATCTGGGAAAAAAGAAAGTCTATGGTACACACTGTTCTGCAATTTTGGTAGAAGATTGGGACATTAGGTCCAAAAACATGATCTCGTCCTTTGATGCCTGCATCTAGTGTCCTAATGTTGAGAACCCTTTATCTAAGCTCTAAATAATTAGACAAGTCAGTGGAATTAAAAAGTCATTGACAGGTTAATTTAACAAGTGAAAATTTACGGAAAAAGCTATAAAGATAACATTAAAATCCAACGTTAAATTTACAATGTGACAATGTGATGTGTGCAAACTATTTGAAATTAATTAGAAAATCATGCTTTGTCAATCAGTATTAACATTTCCATAATCCTCTCCAACTTTAAGATGAAAATGACAATTTTATTGCTGGAGTGAAAATCCTGTTCCATGACATGTGATTTATCACTAACAATTTTTAATCTTTAAAGTTGTATCTCATGAACAAAGGCATCGTATTTAGCAAATTATTAGGTTTTTAATGGTATATTACTTACAAGGTAGGTTGAAATAAACATATCAATACAATCAATGACGAAATCATATAAAGTAACAACCCAGATAGTTGAAATCAAAGCAGGACCTCGACATCGGTGTCTTAAAATCTGAACTTAAATTCTTAAAAGAGTAATCTAGAAAAGAAAACAAAATTCTAGCAGAAATCAAAAGAATGTAATCCAGAGACAAAGACTAAGACCAGACATGGATTACAAACACACACAGAACAGAAAATAACCTAATTAAAACATACAAAGTAACAAAAGTAAATGAGCAACTCGGACTCCACTAAAACTGGAAGCATGAAAATTAATTAACAGAACTTACGTAATTCGACAATATGGAAATTTATTAATTACATTTACCTTATTGTCAGATCTCAGATCTTCAACCGAGATAATTTTTATTTTTTTGGTGTAATTGATGGGAGAAAGTGATAAATTATTGGACAGGTTTTCTTCATGTAACGAGCAGATATCCAAAACGTCAGTGACGTCAAATATATTTTATGGTAAACATATACGGTGTATAGTGGCATTTTTAATGTTGGAAAGTCTTGAACATTATTTCAAATCCGTTAATTCAACTGTCTATATCTAATATATAGATTGTTACTATAAATCAGGTAAAAACGTTTTAATTTTGATGGAGTTCTTCAGGACATAAAACTTGACTTGTATTCATATGACTTATTTCCGTTTTAACAAGGGGACTCAGATCTTTTTGAACTGATAATTGTGTAATATTTTCCACAGATGTCTGATTTAAAAAAAGAGAGAGTGTTGTGATCACGCTTAAGTACTTTAACCCGGCCGCATTTTGTTGCACCTGTCCCAATTCAGGACTTTCTTGCTTCGGTATTTATTGTTTCGTTTTCACTTTCCGTTTACTTTTATGTTGCTGGAGTATATAGGGGAAAGTGTTTCGCTGTACCTTTGTTTGTTTGTTTGTTTGTTTGGGTTTAACGCCCGAACAGCAATATTTCAGCTATATTCAGGCGATGAACATGAAGTGGATGATAAAATAAACATGAAATGATGATGAAATGAAAAAGGATGGGACACAAGGATAATGGGGGTCGAGAAATTTTTGATTGTCCCTTGAAATAGGGAGAGGTGGGTAGGATCGGGCAATTTAGCCTCCCGTGGCGGAGCCCCAAGGTTCATACTCCGGAAGAATACCAGAGCAGGGTTCTTTAACGTGCGAGGAACGTGGCATTTTTCCCAACACGGTGCACCACTATGGTTTGTGGTCAGGTTTTCCGTATTATAGCATGACAACCCCAGCATGTAACACGCCAGGGGTACCCCATTCCACCACCTGGGGCAGACAACCCAGTTGCTCTGTGGGCAGAGCGCCCTAGCCCCCGGCTAGGGTTCTGAGCACTATTAAGTTGCCTTTTACGACAAGCTTAGCGCTGCTGCAGGCATATTCTGTTGACATCCGGACCTGCATGGGTCCTGTACCTTTGTATACTGTTGTTTTGGGACTAGCTGCAGCCTGCCCGGTGGTGTTTCCTCGTCGTTCATTGAAGACCCATGGGTGGCCTTAAGTTGACATTTTACCTCGTTGTTGCAGTGACATATTCACCACAGCCATTCTCATTATAATGTCGACTGAACACGAAGAACATTATGAATATGTTGTGTTAAATATGAGTTCAGTTTCCCATACATTATTCATCGAAAAGAGCCAACAAAAATTATTAAATAAATGGAGAAATACGGACAGATAGATTCAAAATTATAAAAAAAGCAGGAACAAGTACAAAAAGCTTCAATACGGAAAAACAGGACCAATATGTTAAAACAGGTCCAATACTAAATTCCGGCACAATGATGACGTTACTTTCATTGTTCAACTACGTACAAAACATCATTGTTTTGACAGTTTTATATACCTCAGATTTGTGGAGCTATGTATAACTGTTACATTTTTATGTAGAAAGGTGGACATTCTATTAGTGTATGATAACATAATATTTTTACATATATAGATAATATAGTTATAAAGATTGTGTTTTATGGGTATTTTCATATTGTTCCTGTACTTTATCCTCATCATGCTGTTTTGGGCTTGTGATTTGCCTTATTCAAATTTATATGTTGTCGAACCAATACGACAGTATTTGAACATGATGTGTATCAAGATGGAAAAACACACTGTAAAACCCTATCATATGTTCATATTTTTGTGGGAAAATTACAGGTAAGAATCAAATAGCCATTAAAATTACACAAAATTTATATAAAAACAACAAATCAACAAAACTTACCGCAAATGATAAATGCATATCGTAACTCAATCTCCAAAACAGAGGTCCTGTATCTCCCACGTCAAGCAAACACAGTACTGGGACGAAGGAGCTACCAACCTCTGTTTTGGAGATTGATCGTAACCTATTTATCGTCTAGAAACAAATACCAACATACCTTTATTGGACAACAAATCCCAGAATTATTATCTTCTTGGTATATTATCAAATACTAACTTCTTACGGTTTTTCATTGATTCTTTTTATTTGTTGTTCTCTTTCTTACCATCTGGGTTTGTCTTGATAATTTCTAAAGCGTGTTTAGCATAGACTTCAGGATTAGTATCTTCATTGGAAAAAAATAAATAAAAAGATACTGAAAATGTTGTTCAGAAGAATTTGACATTTGTAGTTTTCTTCTTTAACAAATGACGTCATAGCAATAAAATGATTCATGAAACAAACCATACTAGGACAGACACATATATTTTATGAAATAATAAATTAAACATAAAACCTTTCAGTTGTATCCTATGCTATTAATTTGGTAATAAAAATTACAACATTTGATTGCACTGAAAATTAAAGCGTCGACTACTCGTAATATAAAAAGAAATATGGTTTAAATCGATTTTTAGCTTGTCTGATATTCTTAAGTTGGTTTTGTTGATATATCCCACCTAGCGAATTGTCTCGTGAATACTGTATAATGTATAAGTGTGCCATGTATTCAGTTGCAGTCGTTACAAATACCAGACGACAGGAAGTGATTCGCGCATTTAAAAAAAAAAACTCATGCGCTAAATCCACTTTTAATTTTTATTCCACATAACAGGTCTCAGTTTTGTTTTCCACTTTTGAGATAAAAAATCATATAGATCGTTCATGAAATTTGAAATATGCAGGAGTTATCGAACTTGATTTTGTTAGATTTGGTTGCATTTAATGGGAAATGAATGAAATGTTTTCTAAAAAATACATATCTGAACACAGAAGGACTATCCTTACGTCAATGTATAAAATATGTAGAAGAAAATAATATTGTTCGGTTGGATTTTCTTTTCTTTTTTTTTAATCAATAACAAATATCCAAATGTAGATTGGAAACTAGCATTTTAAATAAATTTCACCACCAATTTTTGCAAGGGATATTTTTTTGGCGGAAAATAACAACCATTCTCATCTATCTCATCTACCTCATCTTCTTCACTTAAGAGAACACTGTTCCGTATGTATCTTCATGTACTATATTTCTTTTGTAGCGGTAACTAACAGTTTGTTTTAAAGATTAGTTGTAGAGCGCTGTAAACCAGAAAATAGACTAATATATTACTAGCAAAACAATAAACTAAATATGTATTCACCAACTCAATGACCCCAAATTATATCAGTTTTTTTTATCACATTTATCAAGTTTTGCAGTATTACAAATTTCAAAATACCTAAAACACTGAGGCTTCATTCCTTGTATTGCATTTAGTAGAACCTCTCAGTGATTGATTTGGCTTCCTATTTCGATATTTTTGGTTTTGAGTACTTCTTGAATACAATTAATTTTTAAACTTATCTTCCTTTATATTTAATTCTATGATGCTGATGAGAGGTTAATTCTCGAAACACGTGTTTATATATGACAGGTATTTTTATATGTTATCAAAAGGTAAGCTTCGGGAAATGTTGTTTTCAATTGGATCGATGATTCTCAGAATAAAAAGAAATGACATTATGCAAACATTGTTATTTTAAGCCAGTTTTAAAATTTTAAGAAATAGAAATAAAAGTAATAAAAGGATTTTTGCATATACAAAATCGACATTAAATAAAACGATGGCACAAAAAAGACTTTTACAGCCAAAATCATAAATATATATCAAATAAAAGCAGCACGAATAAGCAAACAAGACTATAATATATATAATACAACTTGTAGGCAAAAAGAAAAAAATAAAAACCCGCTGATGAAAAAATTAACACCAAGCTGCACATTTCATGTACATTACATTTTAGATAAAAAAAAACATGACAACTTCAAGCAATTTACTGTTTTTAGATCAGAATAAGTTTATCGCAGGTACACACATAAGTGATCAATATTTTGATTGACATCAATTTACTTCTATAAATATGGGAAAATTATAACAATGCCCACAGCGCCTGGTACATCTGACTGATATCAATATAAAAAGAAATGAAAAACCAAAGGAACATTCAGTTACTTGGCGTGATGGATGTTTTTATTCTCACATGAAACGAAGATTGTTAATCGACCGGTTATTGTGAATAATAGTCTTAATTGCCTCTATCAGAACAAATCTGAAAGTGGAAGCAGAGTACCTACATAACGATGTTACTGTTTATACCATGCTGATGTAAGACACGGTGAACAAAATGTCAACAGCAATTGCAGTCTTAAAAATGCAATTGTCGAATTTTGATAAACAAGCTTTTTTGTAAAATTATGAGCAACTCGGCGGGTGTTTCTAGAAAAGCAGAGGACGCTTACCCTACCGGTGCACCTGGTCCATGCTCCCAGTTTTTAGTGGAGTCCGAGTTGCTTATTTGCTTTTTTTTTTACTTTGTATGTATGATTTTAGTTACTTATGTTCTTCGTTGTGTATGTCTGTTTTCCATGTCTGGTCTTTGTCCCTGTATTGCATTCTTTTGATTACCGCTATAACCTTGGTTCCCTTGATTACCCTTTCAAATATTGAAGCTGGTCTAAACCGAACCCCTTTTGTACTAATGAATGTATTGGATTAAGAGTTCTGTGTTCTGTTTTCCAGTGTTCAAAATGCATTTGTTTAAATGAAAGTGATTTACAAAAGTGGCTGGTATAGACAGGCTTTCTTATTATTCGGGGTTCGGTTTAAAGAGACTTCATTGTATTTGTCTTTTGGCATTAATAAACTTTTGGTTCTGATTTTATTTATATAAACGATTCTTTACGAATTTGACTATTTGACTATATGCAATAAAATAAATCTACGTTTTGTACAGAACAAGTAGTGTTTTAAAACGCTTATAAAGAATAGATCGTTAATTCTATTAGCGTTGCAAAATATATTTTCACGATAAAAAGAAAATATAAACAATTACAATTGGCAATTTGAAGTTGTTAATTCATTTTGGAAGGAAACTAGGTGTCAATCAATCAGGTACCATTCATGTAAAATCCCGTGTTACCATTATGAAACGTCAACACAAAGTATATGAACAGAAAGTAAACGAATAAGAATGAAAAACCTAAAATCAAAGACAGAAGAGATGAAATGTAAGACAAATGACATATAGAAAAGTTAATGTTGCCGATTGCATCTGAACAAAAGTACGAAAAAAATAAAAGATATACAAATCTAAACTTTCTTCAATTATACAATATTCAGTAGTAGAATATGATGGCATGTCCAGCGGTATAACTTCTGTCATCATGCAATGGCGAAATACCAAAATAAAATTCCTTTGGCTGGCCTATGAGGGGCATGGTTACAAATACAATACGGTCAAGTTATAAAGAACACGTTGCTATTTCTGATATGTTCCTTTTTTACCTCTTTTAGTGATGCAAAAAATGAATACAACAAAAGGAAAACACTGTGTGCAAAGCTCACTGAAACATCCTCCACACACACACACACCCACACACACACACACACACACACACACAAGGAAAAAAAAGATAAATATAAATACAAAATGTCCTCAAACACAAAGTTGATGGCATCGCTTAAGTCCGAAATCGAATCAAACGATAAAGGATATCAATATGATGCTCCTGTCACAACAACGAGTGGATATGATAAGATATATATATCCCTAATTTCAAAGCCGGGTGATATAATGATGATTGTATGACGAAAACGCAATATTAAAACGGTAAAATGTAAAACAGACATGTAAAAAAAGTATTTTTTTTTAAATATTTTACAAACACAATTCAAACAAGAAACATTCCTAGGTAGAAAAAAATAAAGCTAATCATGTTATTTTTCGTCTATAACGGAATGCCATTTATTTCCATATTGATATATTTACTTTCATGGAAAATCTAACTGTTTCAAATTTTCAAACCTCAGCATCTCCCATATCACTGAAACATTTTCATAGTCTTACTGAGTTTATTGTTAAAATTGATTCTGATTAAAAAGAGCAATTATTTTCCAAAAGAGCCTGGCATTGTAGTTTATAGCTTCGTCAAAGAATTTGATTGTAAAGATGCTACAATACCAAATTTAAAAAAAAAACCACTTAATAAAGCTTTCCAATTTCAGAGTTTATATGGGCATTTTCTTTTTGAAATGGATGCTTTTAAAGATGAATTGGCTTCAGACAGGTTTATGACAAAGTTATATAATTCTTCATTTACTATGGCGTTTTAGCACTGTTTCTTGATTTATAAGAATAAAATTTGAAAATAGGTAATAAACTTGCCATGAAGAGATTAAATTGTCGATAATAATTGATCTAAAAATAACGTACGTAGGTTTATATAGAATTTTAAGAAACGCAGAGGTGTAAGGTACTTGTTTTGGGGAAATGGAAGTCATTTAACGACGCTTTCTTTCTGCAACAGAAATAAATAAATCTACATGTATTTTATTAAGATGCTACCCCTTAAAGATAATTAGTAGGTTTGTGGCTCCAATCACCAGGGTAGAGGTGACGATGCGTCTACTACTATCCAGAAGAACTATTTTCATCATAAGAAACATCATCAACGACACCTACTAAAATTATGCAGTGGTACAAATATTCTAAGTTAGGCATAAACTTATCGTAGATTGTTTAGATTCTTTGCAGGATGCCTTGACATTGTTGCAGTTGAAGTAGTATTGTGTTCACTATTATATAAATTATCTTTTCTTCAGATGTTTTATAACCTATATGTGTTAATTTGGTTCACTTACGATTTAATTATATTTTTGCAGAAGGAGACAAATTGTGTGTCTTCGAAGTTATGTTAAGAAGTTATATTTGCATCTTCTTTTTTTCTTTTGTTGACAATTCGGACACCAGAACTTTTTTCTGTTATAAAATTAAAAGAAAAATGAAGTGTTCAAGCATATCAGACTTTTGCCCAGAAAACAACTCCCTCGTGGGAATTATGATTTTGTTTAAAGAGCAATATAAAATTGTTGTTTTTGCTCCTTTCAATGAGCACCAAAATTTTGCTTTTGCTGAAGATTTTTTTCTGAATGATATATTCTATTACCATCGTTTGCACATTGATATTATCAGTAATATTTTATGCCTACTAAATTTTCGAAATAAAGAATAGATGTACATCGAGTTATTCCAAGAAAGACTTGTAAGCTTTGTCTATTGGTCCTGTGAGAGATTAATCAAGGGAACCAATATTCTACCGGTAATCAAAAGAATGTTATCCAGGGACAAAGACCAGACATGGAAAACAGACAAACGCAACAAAGAAGATAAAATAACTAGAATATTACATACAAAGTAACTAAAGTAAACGAGCAACTCGGACTCTGGGAGTATGGACCAGGTGCGCCGGTAGGGTAAGCGTTCTATGCTTTTCTAGAAACACCCGCGCGAGTTGCTCATGAAAAGTCCGGGGTAAACGAAGGAGGAAAGGAAAATTATGACATATTGAACAAAGCAGTTTTCATGGTGCAAATGGATACACCATAACGATTCACGAGTTCATGATGACGACCACAACACTTCTGTAGTAATGACTTAAATCATAATCTTGTTCCAGTAGCCTTATTGTAAGAAGTAAAAAAAGTTTGTGTAGTCTCGGCAAGCTCTGGCATAACGTATGAGTTGTGATATGAAAACTCCATATGCAGGTTCTGAAGGGATGTTGTCACAGATAAAAGAACATTTGACAACATTGAATGAAAATTCATCACGTTTGTCGTATAGTTTATTCAATAGTTTTCCTTTACCATTGAACTCGTGGAAATTGGTCCAAAGCTTATATTTAAAAGTACTAGAAGTGGTAAATATAAAGTTAATACTATAATCCCGTCAATGAAATATTTTATACGTGAGTAGTATGATTATGAAATGATGACGCACTATTATTGCCACGTTATACTAAGTTTGGTAATATAGAACTTACGCAAAATACAGTCTGATAAATATGGACTATATTGTCGTATTTTGATAGTAGCCACCTGAATGTAAAGTGGTCCTCGGTTATGTATGCTTTTGAGAATTTAGAATGAAAAATCAATCGAGAACGAGACTTACAAGGTGATATATTAATGAAAAACTACACTTACCAGAGTTGAGTAAATTTTTGATGTGTTGATAAACAAGAACTGTGTTGTTTAATCCCATATGCTGTGCTGTACTCCTTTTTCAGCAATTTCCTTTTGATGTAAAGTGTTTAGCCTTGGCACCACAGGGAGTTGGATTTCAACGCAATACTGGATGGTTTCTAGGCTTACTTTAAAACCAAATTATTTCAATTCACATGCACTTCAGTTTCATTACGTGATATTTAGAGGTTCTGTTTCCTTGATATGTATTATATATTACAGCAGATAACCTTAAAAAAGCTCAATGTTTATTTGGGGATTACGATGCCAATGCATACTTGAATTGCATAATTATCATTTAAAAATTGTTCATGATCGTCAAAAGGAAATTGGTAACCAAACCGTAAACAGTGTAATGGTGGTCATTATATAAAACACAGTTAATGTTCCATTAACATTAATATGACCACTGTTGCTTTATTTATCAGGCAAATTACATCTATGTAATGTCAATCATCCACTTAAAGTTTACATACAGTAAGATTATGTTTTCTGTTGTTTTTATACAATTTAAAATTTTGTTCTAAAAGACGAAAATTTACCTTCTGTCATTATTTCATACAACAAACGTCGATGTATCTTAAAAAAAGTTGTTACTACCTGACAACTTTTTAAGCTATACACCATGAAGTTTCTAATCTAAAAGCTTGTGTCAATCGGTTAACAGCATATGAAATGATCCCAATTAAACAGGCATCGCTTACGCTTTCATTATCTTTGACTTTTATAGGAGAACATTTGCTAATAAAAATGTGTTGTTACAAACAGTGCAATGAAATAATCGTGTCATTAACAGTTGAATACCGTTTAAAAAGATCAAACCACCACAAATTTTACAATGATAATTGAAATAAAACAGTGACCCCTGCTTTTTACAAGACATGTGCAGTTCATATTTTTTTTTCGGATTAAGTAGAATTGATTAATGCTTGCAATGGGAGAAATAAGTAGGAAGAATTTATTTTATTACCTATCCATTTGAGGTTTTACATTGCAATGAATACTTCATTCTATGCAATGTTTCTGTTTTATGTCATGGTTTTATTGAAACACAAGTTCTAATGAATATAAGATTTAAATTTAAGAGTAGACCGTGTATTTACTTTTGTCATAATTTTCCTTTTCTCTTTTGTATTGTTTTGAAAATTTTAGTACAATATCTGGTTCCGTTTTTAAAAATGTGCTAATAGCCAAAGACCTGTACTATTTCAATACCCACTTTAGGTAGTACTCCAGCTAAGAATCATGCAAATTCCGTAATTAAAAAAAACCACATCTTTATTTTCGTTATTAAGTTGCTTTATGGGTCTGTATGATGAAATGTATAATCATTCATATCAATATAATTTGTCTACTCTTAGGAAATAATCCACATTAAAAATCCAACAGTTTCTATTGAAATTAAGTGTAATTTACAGAGTAATCTCCCATAATTTTGAATTCTAAAGTACATTCTATATATTTTTTATCTCCTAAGGACAAAGGTTATATGAAAAGCCAAATGTTAATTTCTGTTTACTTGAACATTTTAAACAAAATATCAAAAATAAGAATATGTAGGCTTTCCAACCTTGAATCACATTTTGCATAATTCTTATTAAGTGCTACTTAATTGTTATGTGGGAGTTATGTCTCCTTGAAGTTAATTATTTTGTAGAAAAGACAACCATTTGTTTACCTTGATGAACTACTAAATATTTATGTTAGTGTTAATTATACTTATTTCGTGATGTAATGTTAATTTAGCTGAACTTACGTTTACATAAGCAAATACGGGATATGGGAGAACTTTCAAAAATGAAAACAAATCTCCATGTGAGTGGATTTTGGGATTTTATTTTCTTAAGTATTTTCACTAAAAGCTCAATCAAATATTTGTAAATATTATTTAAAATTGATTATGTTTGCAAACGTGTTAAGACCAGAACCAAGTATAAACTCGATTACAAGACGTTTTGCTAATTTGTTTGTTGTAAACAATACCGTTTAAAAGATCAATTTCTTGGTTTACTGTAATAATTGCATTGTTTTAAGTAGCAGTCTTTATCAAAATCAGACAGGAGGTGATTTATGCATGTCAAAAAACTAACCGATTTTATTTTTTTTTTGTTGTTCAGAAACACTGATCACATAACCAGTCTTGATTTTTCATTTGGTCGCTGGGATTTTGAGGAAAAAATATATAGATTGTACATAAAACTCTGCAAGAGTTATTGTTCTTGATCTTGTTTGAACGGGTTAATTTTAGTCGGAGATAAATGTATGATTTTCTCAAAAGTACAGAACTGAATATGGAAAGGACAACTGTTACCTATAAATATAGCATTTGTAGTCATCGTTTGTTCAGTGGGTTCTTAACAGTGAATCATTTTGATTTGGGCATTGTCCGAATTATTTTATAATGACTGGTACTTATAGTAGTATCAAAACTATCAAATATTCATTTACTATCAACCTGAGTTACAGCATATGAATTTGGAATAGATATGTCTTTGGTAAAATATCAATAAAAAGAGATTTTAGGCAAGTCTTGCTCTTTATTTATTCAAGTCGATGATTACATGGTTTTGGTTATACGAGGTTTAATATCTAAAGACCGATTAATTATATCAGTTTTTTTTTACCGTAAATTATACATCTATACTCCATTTTATCATAGAACTGAAGCATTGATAAAGGTTTTACACTCATTTCTTGTTTAATAAAATTGATTTGAAGTGTCATTACGACTTGAACAAACGTCATTAAAATGAAACTTGACGACTTCTATCATCTTTCAAATCCAAATCTACGTAAATATTTCCTACAATTTCGGCAACATACTTTTATAAGATCATATGCAACATATTGTCCTGATAAATAGAATTCCTTTTGATTGTACAGAAATCTGTTACAAACATAGTTATGCAACATCATCCCAAACAAATATTTGTTAATTATACTAAACAATAAAATTAAACAAACATACTTCACATTTTTCAATACGTTTCGTAGCATTATGCGATCCATGAGTTATTCTTGTTGATTTAGTTCGGAAGATAAAACGAAGGTTTTTTTTCTTAGAAACCCTTGTTTATGTAGTCATAAATATGTAACATCATGTTATTAGATAATACCAAATTAGATATATTTATTTGCGTTATGATTACAAAGTTCTTGAACGAAAAAAGGTTAATTGAGAGCAATTGAACTGATAAGCAATGCGTACAGTCAAATAAACATACAACCAACAGAGGATGTAAAAACAGATGAGCAGTTTTCGTCATGGAACAATACAATAATATATGGATAGAATCAAACCTTGAGTTTATTCTTAAAGATCAGTAGTATACGCAATAAATGAAAAAAGTTCATACACAAGGTATATTATTTTGAATACTGATGTGATTTTGACTGGATGCAATTTGATGCTGCCCATTTGTGTTAAAGTATACCGAAAATAATGAACCGTAATGTAAGCGGGAGGTTTAGCGCGATATAAAACCTGGTGTAACCAATCCTTTCATTTTGAATGCCAGTACCAAGTAAGAACCATTGCGGTGGTTTTCCAACTTTCCGGTTTTTGCCCTGATATTGCCATTTGTTATACCGACTTTCCTTTTAGATTATTCCTTTTGATTACTGCATAGATTTTATCAGTTCGGTGATTTTATCCTTCATTCGCTATTAGTAGAAAAAATAAACATCCGCATTTGTTTTGACTCAACTGGATAGATACGGAGGTTTTCAACCTAAAATACGCGACAACTTTAAGAAGGTTCCAAATACATCCTTCTCCGGATATGAAAGACAATTTAGTTGCTCGATATCCATGAACATTTTTTGTTTGAAAATAATTCTATTTGATTTTTTATTCCCTAAATTTTTCGATGTTAGTTGACCTTGATTTTGTTAATATGAATAAATTCTTTCTTCTGCAGTTGTTCTAACCTAGAAAGATGGATAATCAATATTTTCCTATTTTTCCGTGCTCATAAGTAAGATTAACTTTCCTGCTTCTCAAAATACATCCACCAATATACTTGTATCCATTTCCCAATGAGGCGACGTATTTTGAACATATGCCTCTTCTTGTATATGATATAAACAGTCTGTGGCAACCATTACGCTTGTAGAACTTCCACCAATAATTAGAATTTTAGTTGCGTTGATCATTGTTTTCTATACAATATAAAATTTAAATGTTTGATCGTATAATGACCCAAACAACAGATGTTCACAAATAATCAAACAAATCGACAAAAGAAGAAAAGTTCAAAACAAAGTGAGACTATAGTCTTTACAGTGTTATGTGAAATAGGTTAAAAAGTCTTGACTCTTATAACTTACAAGTTAATGAAAAAGTAGGAATTCCATTTAGGGAACGAAAACAAAATTCGAATCATTTGTTTCATTAAAGAAGAAGAACCATCATTTACAATGTAAAAAAAGACGACGATGATATTCGGAAACAGCAGTATTGCAAAACAACTATCATCGTTAGACGAATTTAAAATCTAAAAAAGACAATAATGAATTAATTATTATTTGAAATGATACAAATTAAGTTAACAGCAGATACAATAAGAACAAAATTATAAATGACATAAAGGATTTGTTGGTTAGGCGGAATGAAAAACGGGAAGGTTGTTTAACCCGCCAGTTTTTATATTTCACCATTGTATGGGATTATTTCATTCAGCCTTAGCTTGTCCTTCACTTTTTTCCGTTCTGACAAATAATTGGCAAAAATGTCTTTCATGCATATACTTAATTTGACAGAAACATTGAAAACAGGAGAAGATGCTAACAAAGCTGGTGAACGTGATAAACTTTATTTGTTTGATATACCTTTTGATTTAAATATATATCAGAATGCTACTATATTGCCTTCGATAAAAACATGCATATGCATTTTTCATTCAATCAAAACGCAGGTTCAGATGTGAAATCGTGTACAAATGAATGGAATGTTTACGAAATGAAACGGAAAGCCATTGACTTTGTCGTTTACTTTAGTCAATAGTAATCCTGTAGTATACTCTATCAAGTTCTAAACCAAAACTTTAAAAACTTATGCATAACTGAGTTAAGAATTGTATGTTGTTTAAAACATATTGACCATAGGACTATGTCTTGTATGAAGAGATGACATCAGACTATGTCTGGTTTGTTTAATCACCTAAGTTATATAAATAGCTTAAATATATGACTTTTGGACTATGCCTCGTTTGAGGAGTTTTCTGAGGAATATGTCTGGTTCGTAGAATTTATCTAAGGACAATGGCTGGCCTGAAGAGTTGACTGACCTAAGGCCTATGTCTGGTTTGAGGCGTTACCTTAGTGCAATGTTTTGTTTGACGAGTTGACCTAGGAACAGCGTCTGGTTTGAAGAGTTGGTCTAAGGATTATCTTTTATTTGAATAGTCGCCGTAGTACCATGACTGATTCAATTAGTTGAATTGAGGACTATGTCTAGCTGAGAAGTTGATCGAAGGACTATGTCTATTTTGAAGAGTTGAACTATGGATATGTCTGCTTTGAAGAATTGGCTTATGTACTATGTTTGGTTTTAGAAATTTTACCTGACACAATTCTATTCATCATTTTCAGGAAAATATTTCCAAACCAACTATGGCGCGCCAGAGAACGGGGGAAGGGGGTCTGTTAAATAATTTTGTAAAGATCATGTATAGTTACCTGTATAATGACCACATTGGAACAAAATTTAAATAAAAAGGTTATCATATAATTATGTGCCTGGGATACATAACTTGTCCATTTTACATATGTGCCCTCAGCTATGGATCAACTACAACTGGTATTAAATTGTTTTCTTTTTAATCTTTCAGGGAAAAAACACTACTGTTGTGTGTGTCTGTTTTCCATATTTGGTCTTTGTCCCCGGATACATCTTTTGATTTGATGCTAGAATCTTGGTTCCCTTGCTTATTATTTCAAATGACCGAATAAAAATGTGATTGTCGAATTAAAGCAAATTTACTTATTTGGTCCTGAATGAAGTACTGAAAATGCAAAGATTTATCATTGGCAGACGATTACGACACAAACAAACTGTATGCTGCAGTAAAATAGTACTCCGATAAGCATAAATTGAGTCGTAGTTTAATTGTATTGCCAAAAGTAGACTTTTCATTTATTGCCTTTTTCAGTCCATTAGTGTAATTTGATATTTCACAGACGTTTTCGCTTTGACATGTTTATCATGTTATATTTATTTAGGGTGATAAGACGTGTAAATAAAGGAAAAATTAGGTAACTTCAGAAGGAGGTGTTTACATATTTGGGCAATCTTGGATAAAGCTGATAATGATATACTGTTATATAGAAAGTTTACCCATTTCAGTTTCGACTTTATTTATAGGACCTTTTATATTTGATCTATCGGAACTTAAAACCGAGGTTTTCGTTGTGTGTAATATATTAATGAAAAGGGAATAACTTCGCGTTTTAATCACTGTACATTTTTTGTATCATCATATCCGTATACAATCTCATAGCAAATTGGTAGCATCTGATCTTACTCTAATCAGCCACTAATTAATCAAGTAACTTCAATAAATATAAGGAAGGATTGTTAGAGCCTTTAGGTAACAGGAACTAATCCAAATTTACTTTTTAAATTAATTTACAAAAAGTCGAACAAGGACCAAAGTTTGATGTTAAGATTTTAATAGTAAAATATTTAAACAAATGTGAATTTAATATCTCTGGTTATGGTTTACTGGTAGAGGTTTACATGCAATTTCAAATAATTGCATGAAATACAGAAGAAAGTCAATTAAAAGTGCGATATTTGAAAACTAATTGGATAGTATTCAAAATTCGAATGTTAAGAATAGTGATGATCATTCCCAATACATAAAACATACCAAAGAATGGCGGGGGAGACATTTTCCCTGAGAATAACTTAATCCAAAAAAGGAAGAAATAAGAAAATAATATTCTTAAAATACTTTTGACGCTTCAATCGCTTTTTGGCGTTTTCAGTAGAATTTGAAGTCTTATCTTTATCCATAATTAGGTATAATTTTGCAAAATATTAAAATCCCTGAACACGTATTTACACATATCATAAAACTTACTGTCCAAGTACGTCAACAGGTTTATAATTGCTTACAACGGTTTTTCCAACATGATTTGATTTGTATCGTTGTATATTACTTCCGTTTCTGCTTATTATGCTTGATCCGTTAAAATAAACAGTAAATTTTGATCAATAGACAGAAATGAATAAAATAATTCTTTTGCATGGTAACCACCTTTGCTGCAAGTCATCTTTATTGTAAATTCAATGCATTTGTTCATATAAATGTTTGGAAAGGTAATTACATCTTTATAAATATTTATCTTGACTTGCTTTTCTGCATTAACTTGTTATTAAAAGAGAAGTCAAGAAGAACTACGTTTAAAAGGAGCATTGCCAGAAAGTCGTACAGTTTATGTACACAAACACCCCATATATCTTTACCTTTCTATTGTGGTCTTAAATCACCTTTATTTGTCTGGTATGATGCACATATTTAATGGGTGCATGATTATATTTTAAATATTGTTGCAGGTATACTGTGTTCTATACAGTTCATGTGGCCATGTACATTTTAATGAGATATTCACTGATGTGCTCTATTATTCCTTTTTGTTCCATTGTTTAAAAAATTTACTCTATTCATTATATATATATGGCAATGTTGTTATCAAGTGTTACCTACTTTATTTCGTTTTAGAATTTGTCATTACCGATAACAAACATTTATCAACCGTTTCTTAACTTCATCATGAATTATGGATCATGGTACGTGATCTTCGTGAAAAGAATATTGGTTTGATGCGTGTAATATCAACGGTACCAATGTCTTAAGTAAATGTTATATTACATAGCATAATTCTAAACAAATGAATAGACTGTACTTCATATATCATTATTCTTACATGGAGTGGTACATAACTCTTTTCGTGTTTGAGAAATATATATTTTATCGTTATTACAAATATTAATATATAATATTGTGTCGTCTATAATAACATATTAAAAGCATAATAGTTGTTACTTGTAGAGAGTTAGAGCGTACTTACTTATAGAAATCCTGAATAGATTTAACGGGAATTTAAATTGATTCACAAGTTATATATGAAAGACCGAATCAACAGTTTATTCACCAGTATAGTTAAATGTTGTGCCACTTTGATTTTTGTATTGTTGTATTGAACGAAAGCATCAAATGCACATCAACCTAGTACTGAAATGGAAAAACAGGCAATTGGTCAGGACATTGTGGCTTCAGTTCAATCCCTGCTAAAAGGTAAGGTTGACATAATGAAATATGTAAATGAATAGAATTTGTTCATTTTATATATTATTGTGGATTTTAGAAATATGCTTTAAACGCGGAATATTTTTACGTTTTTTAAATATTTTAAAGTTGTTTCAATAAAAAACGAGGCAAGAGCAAATAAAAGCACATATTTAAATTCTATGAAAGAACCATAATTTGAAAGGCACTGTTTTTACTTTCTCGTAATTCAGTCAAAATTTCAATCAAAATTTGTAAAGTTTCAATTAAAAAAAATGATGGTCAACTGATGTGAACAATGGTTAAAATTCCCACGAACGAAAGTACTTTCACAGTAAAAATCTTTCATTGTGTTTAAACCTGATTTCTCTTGAAATAACGTACAATGGAAAGCGAATAACATACATATATAAAACTTGCATGCTTTAACATGCAACGGAGACGGGCCAGAGTGAGCATGTCATTAATTGTCATGTAGGTTGATTAAAAAACCGGTTTTTTTTAAGTTGTATCATTTTACAACTCAAATGATTTTTTATCCATTATATATCTAACAACGCGGTAATTACAAACCATATTTCTCATTCAAACAATCATGCAATATTGCGTTACAGCTTTGCACTTGTCTCCCCTTTGTGTAAATACAGAGTAAGAATATTCAAAAATTAAAATCAAAGTTGGAAAAAGAGCCAATTATCTTTTTTAAAAGAATACTGGTATAGTTCTTAATTATGATTTTAATGATCCCCGGCCTGATCATTCTATATTTTTCTTATATTATATCTTAAAGTGTAATGTAAATTTTCGATCTGAACAAATGTATGTGCAAATTCAATTGCAGATAATATCGAAATAAAGCTGGAAACAATGAGGTTTTAGCTAATTTTCCTGTACCCCAAACAAATTGTCTCTCTAGGGGTCTTTTTCCCCTCAGACTTGTGTTTCAAAACTTTATATCTTCATTTTGTGTTTATGTTGTTTAGGGGTCATATCTATTATGCCCGAAATCTATTTTAAGATAAAATCATAATCTAATCAAATTACTTAATCTTATATTAGTGCATCAGAGACGTTTTAATTGAACTATGGCTCCTTTAGAGTGAGAGCATACTGATAATATGTGTATTCAATAGCTTGTGATTGCATCTTGTGACTGTATTGAGTCATAATATACATAACAAATGTACTTTGTACGTGTAAACATCAGTTAATTATCGTATCAGTTCGGTTATTTTTAAAAGATAATTTCAAGTTTGGAGGTTTAATTCTTGTGTTTAATGTTATCCGAATAGTAGTTAATAAGTGTACAAATGAATGTCATGCAAGGATGCGGTGATAATAAGGTGTACCGAGAGAGCGACCAAGGGAACCAAGGCCATAGCGGCAATCAAAAGAATGCAATCCAGGGACAAAGACCAGACATGGAAAACAGACATACACAACAAAGAACATAAAGTAACTAAAATCGTACATACAAAGTAACAAAAGCAAATGAGCAAATCGGACTCAAAAAATTTGGGAGCATGGACCAGGTGCACCGGTAGGGCAAGCGTCCTCTGGAAACACCCGCCGAGTTGCTCATAAAAAGTCAAGTCCGGGATAGCCAAATGAGGAAAGGAAAACTATGATCCGTTGAATAAAACAGTTTTCATGGTGCAGATGGATACACCATAACGATCCACGAATTCATGATGACGACCATAAAACTTCAGTAGTGATGACTTCAATCTTGCAGCAACATAACCCTGTTCCAGAAGCCTATTTGTTAGAGTTTTAACAAAAAGTCTGCGTAGTTTCGGCAAGCTCTGGAATAACGTATGAGTGGTGATATGAACACTCAATACGCAGGTGCTGAAGGGATGTTGCCACAGATGAAAGGAAAGTTTACAATTTTGAATGAAAAGTCATCACGTTTGTTGTAAAGTTTGGTCAATAGTTTACCTTTACCATCGATTTCTATGTGTAGGTCAAGATATGAAGCTGACTTCACAGTGTCTGTAGTATCCTTTATCTCAAGTGCTTTGGGGGTAGATGCGATGTATTAAATCCCCAAAATTAGGATTGTTTAAAGATAATACGTCATCTATATAGCGGAAACTGAGATTAAAGGATCTAGCTTAATGATATTCTTTCTTTCGGAATAGAAGTTAAAAGTTTTGAAAGAGGTTTGGTGGTACATTTTGCAGATCCATCTGCGAAACTTTGTTTGTATGGATTCTTGTGGGGTTAAGGAATCCAGTACACAGAACGTAAATCACAATCATTTGGTAGAGAGCACAGATTTATGGTTTTCCACAATCTCTTCTTTGGATAGGTCTTATCACTGCTATTATGTTCTCCGTCTACCTCTGATAATAAACATTGGATGTAAAACGTTTTGCAGACAAAAACAATGTTGTTTTGGGCTTTGTCTGCTGGTACGACAACATATTTGTCATGTATAGTAGACAATGTTTTTGCTACATCGGGTCTTTTAAAACCAACCGATGTAGCCTTGGCACTCATTGATCTACTTAAAACTTTCGTTCATTTCATAATTAACGACCTCACGGTCTTTACTCACTCTGACAGAGAATCAATGTCTTCTTGTTCTCGTTTTATCCATTTTCTTGCATAGTCCTCGATGGCATCCATAAGAACTTCAAAGTTATAATTCCAATTTATGGAGCGTGGTTCACGGTACTTGGGACCTTTAGAAAGGATATTACGCAGAGATTCGTTTTCGATGGTGGTTAAATCTCCTGTAACGACGTGACCAGAAGGACCATATTTGAATGGAGAACAGTCAGGTGATTTGGCCTTGAAGTCCTCAATCTCGAGGTTCTGCAATAGCCTTTTATAATTGAAAATTTTGGATGCAATGGGTGAAGTATAGGAATATGAAATAATTGGTATGGATTTGTCTTTGAAATATGGGGGAATTTTGTTGGTAACATTTTTGTGATGGAGGATGGTAGCCACATTAATTGCATCTATACCTTTGTTGACAAACGGTAGTTGAAGAAATGATCGTTTTTCTTCATCTTGACTTTTCACACAAACTGGTTTGAAGAGTCTGTGAATACTAATATCCAAAATTATGGCAACAATTCTATATAATGATGAGGTGGGGTCAAAAACAGGAGTGTCAAGACTTGTTTTGTAAAGAGAGTGTAGTAAAGTGAGAGGTATAGAATAAAGTTTGGTTCTAATGTGATGAAATCCAAGAGGTTTTTGTATGAAAGGAAGGAGACTATCTATGGAGACACCATGTTACTTAGGTGACGTATAGTGGCGATGGCCGTGACTCCGTGATTTTTGTCAAATAAATTCATCACATTTATGCTATTGTTATATTGGCTTGAAAGGTTTCCTATACTTTTGATGTTGTCATTGTATCCGTAAGGTATTGCAGCTTAGTATGCGTATCCAGTACTCCTCTCTTTCCCTACGGTAGTTTTTACTTAGAACGGGGCTGTTCATAGGATGGTAATTTTTTTTCTAAAATACGAAATTTCATAGAGAGGATTGAATGATCTTGTTGATTAAAGTGTTGATAAACTCTCGGGAATTTGGTGGTGTTAATTCCCGAACGATGACCGGACATTATTTTGTTTAATCGTTCTTACGTTTCTCCGACATATACTAAACCACATAAGTTGCATTCTAATCCATATGAAGTTAGATATTTTTACCAATTTGATCTTAAGAACAAGCGTTTCTGTATATTTGCTGTGTTTGCTATATATTGGAAAGAAATTTTTAATAATTTACAGCGCATGTACATAAAAACTGATTCTGGAAATGGATAACACGAAATGTTGGTATAACAATATCTATTATGCTTTTCAAAAAAGATTGAAATTAATGATACAATATCTGAACAGCCTTTTCTTTGTTTTCTTCAATGAAGCAGCATTCTGAATTATATCTTTCCTAGTTGTCATCAATCCTTAAAAATTGGTCAAATTCATTGCGAATTTTCAGGTCATTTTTTGAAACAATTCATAAAAACGTGTCAGTTGACTGTGTCGCAGTGTGTGTAATAAACTCCATGCATGCTGATCATACATATTTGGTCATAATTATGATGCTCACAAAAACTATACAGGCTTAGTAAAGCCATCAAATTGTTGTCGCAGTCATTTTCATTTTCCATCCAATGTTCTCGTTTTCACAAAAAAAAACCCCAAAAAACTAGAAACTACGTAAATAATGTATAAACAATTACTTGTAATGACCTAAAAAGTTAGACTATCCAACCTAATTATCTTGGATTGTTATGTTTTTATTTTCTTAAATTTGGAAGGCTCATTTCAGTTGTTTACAAGTTGTTGCATGATGTAATAATAGATATTTGAAATCGATTTTTCTACAATAAATCGGTACAGACTCGTTGTAAATGATTACCGCTTGCTTGATACTGTTATCCATTGAAATTGAAAAAAAGGTTCAATTTGCTATTAAAAAGAGAAATAACCTAATTTATTTTAATTGGATTGACTGGTGTTGCTGTAGCATGGTTTGTTATGAAATAGAATGATACAATATAGAGTAATCTTTTACATTCATTTACCGCTGATGATTTTAATATTCTTCCATAACAGAAGAAAGTGTTCCAAGTATAATAGTTGTAAACAGTATTAAACCGCTCAATCATTGATGTTATTTAAGTATCGTGATCGTTTAGCATTATAAGCAATTACTTGCCGAATCGCATTGGTTAAACATTTGGATGAATATCAAAGAAAAGTTTTGTTGTTATAAAAAATCAAAATAGTATTTCTAGAACATTCATTTCCTTGTGATTGTCTGTCCTGCTTGAGTCGCATTAAAGAAGATTCGGTGTATCTACTAAAAATTGTGTCGATTATTAGAGTTATTGATCTTTACAGGCAGCACAATCATGTTTGTTGTGGTTTTATGCTAACCACTTGAAAAGCATAATACATGTAAAAATAAACTTTCTATTGATGTTATGATTCTTATTACAAGGTCAACAAAAGTCATCGAGGGTCGAAGATGCATGGAAACTCCCTTTTAGAATTATTTTAAAGACTTGTTGACCAGGTGAACGTGAGATCTTTGAATAGCCATCTTTCCAGGGACCTGCTAGACACTAACCATACCGTTGCACCTGGTACATGCTCCCAGTTTTTAGTGGAGTCTGAGATGCTCATTTACTTTTGTTGCTTTGTACTTACTATTTTGATTATTTTGTGTTCTCTCTTGTGTGTTTCTATTTTCTCTGTCTTGTCTTTGTCCCTGGATTACATTCTTTTGATTTCCGCTAGAATCTTGGTTCCCCTCATTACTCTTGCTTATATATTGGTAGGAAAATCATTTTTGGGAATTATTTTTATCATTCACACATGAACACAGTTCCTAAAGGTTTCTTTGGATTTTCTGCAAATATATATACATTATAATGTATTATGCTTTAATTTGGTAGAAAGAAAATGCTGTTGAATATTGAAAATATGTTCTGAATATGAAAGAATACATTTTCTACTTAAAACCACATGCGCGTATGTTTGCGACCACTCCCTCTATTTGCTCGAGAAATTTTTTTTTCCATCCGATTGATATTTAATTCGTATTTTTGCTGGTTTCTTGACCAATTCATGAAACATATCACAAAAGAATGGCTAATACCACTATCTTATAAAAATCGACTCGGGTAGTAGTATATATGTTTGATTAAGTAGCACTCCAGCTAAGAATCATGCAAAATGTGATTCATGGCTGAAAAGCCTACATATTTTTATTTTTAATATTTTGTTTGCCATAGTAAATAGAAATTAACATTCGGTTTTTCATATAACCCGTGTTCTTAGGAGATATTATATTGAATGCACTGTAGATTTCATAATTAAGGGAGATAACTCTGTAAATGACCCTCAAATACAACAGATTTTCAATGTTGATTATATCCTAAGAGCAGACAGATTGGAATGAATAATTAAACATTTCATGATATAGACCCATAAAACATTTTAAATACAAAAATAAAAATATGTAGACTTTTTGGGATTGTATCACATTTTTCAGAATTTGCATGATTCTTACAAAGACAGCTACTTAATCTGTTAGTACTATTAACAATACGCAATTTAATGTCCAGTCGACCTAGCCAAAGATTGCATGATGTTATTAACAAAATATCATCGAATTAAATTTCTGACAACCTGACATTAACAATAACTGTATTTTCACGAGTCACACATCAAAGTTAGAACCGTATTATTTATCTATTCGTGTTTTTATAAGAACAACTTATCTATACCCGAGCAAACATATGGCGATTTGGTCCACATATTATTGTCACCATAAATAGTATGTTTGTGTACAAAAATCAATTAAATTACCGATGACGACGATTATCTTGCAAATTTATAAAAAAATCTTAACGTAAATTGTCAAGATCAATTTGACCCGGTTTTCAATGTGACCCTCGGTTTTCTAGATTCATGTAACGAATTCATTGTTGATATCCGCTAATTTGTTATTTCAGTGACGAACATTTTTTTAGTTTGTTGCAGTTTGTGAGTACAACCAACATCGGTTAAATTATAAGATAATCCATGTACATGCCAACATGAAAATATATTCACAAGCAGGCACGAGCTGTCCCTTATCTTTGCTCCTTGTCTTTGTTTTATCATCCATGTGTCAAAATGCTTGTCTTGGTTTGTTTGAGGTCTTAGTTTTTATCTCATTATCCATAGCTTACCTTTTCATTTATTAATTTCGTGTTGTGTTCATGATTAATCAAGTTGCACTTTATTATGTCACTTGCTAATTTCGGGTTTTTGATAAGAGATTAGGCATCACAAATGTAGTCGCATAGAAGTTTGAAATATACCATTATCCTATAAATGACATACAGGTTTATTCAACTAATCAAGTTAAATAACGATGGTAATTTACAGCAAACTTTATAACGAGCTTTTGACCTTTATGATTAAAGTAGATATGTAAACAGGTGAGTAATATTCAATTTTTTTAGTATTTTTTTTTTTATCATTTATCATTTTAATAGCTAAAACGTTTAGTCTTAAAGCAATCCAATAGTTTTTTTTCCCAAAAAATGAATTATCAATGTTGGCAATTCAATGAAGAACTGATAAATGCGAAGAACGAAAACTAGACAAGACAGAAATCCAATCACAATATCGGTATACAAAATACAGAATGTCAGCATGATATTCTAATACTTAAAAATGCCCCCCCCCCCAAAAAAAAAAAAAAAAACAAAAACAAAAACAAAAACAAAAACAAAAAGAAGAAGAAGAAGAAGAAGAAGAAACAAACAAACAAACAACCAAACAAAAAAGCATGACTTAAACATGTGTAGAGGTGTTTATTTTCATGATAATTAGTTGCATGTCTAGATAAGCATATTTTGATTTTGTCATTGTACCGTCATTCTTATATCCAGAAGTTTATCTTTATTATGATTTTAAGCGGTTTTCTATAGGAAAGGTGATGAAGTACAGTATCATGTTACCCATATAGGATGTTGTTTAAAGTAGTTGTCAAAGTTTTTGATTTATTGGAAATTGGTGCTACGTTGGTGTTGAATTGGTGCTTAATTTACGTCAGTTATGTAAGTTATGATAATTAAAATAGTTGGTGCATAGTTGGTGTAAAATTGGTGTTGAAAGAAAAGCATATAAGGGCTTTGATTTTCAGTTTTAAAAAAGATTGGAGATTGAAATTTAGTAGTGGAATAAAATGGGATAGGTGGCCAAAAAGGAGAGAAGGAGAGAGGAGGAGTATTGCAGATTTTATGTTTAGGAATATACGGTTACAGACTGAATGTAAGATTGGGATTTATTTTTATGTGGTTAAGGGATGTGTTTTTCGAGACAAGTGATGCGAGAGGAATATTATTTTTGAGAGTTGTAACTTGCCGTAATTGGAAGTTAACTCGTTGTTGTTGATGATGTTTGTTTGACGTTTTGACGTATGCTTGCCTTAACAGGAAGTACTTGTATTCCGGACAATATGTTCCGAGGTTCCAGACAATGGTCCGAGATTATTGTAAATGTTTGACGTTAGTATAACTTGCCTTAACAGGAAGTTATCGTGTTCCGGAAAATGGTTCGCGGTGCCGGACGGTGGTACGAGGTCGTAGATTGTATGTGTTGCCTTAATAGGAAGTTATCGCTATATGGAGAATTCCTCGATTGTTGATGTCTGTTGTATTGCTCCCCTGTACCATATGGATCCCATCTGTATTAAGGAATTTGAGAACTAAGACGTCACACGAAAAAAACTAAAGCACTAGCAATATAAATTCCCACAAGAAACCGGGAGTGACATCAGGTGCTCCGGAAGGATAAGCATGTTCTTTTCTGCCAATCTAAACAATACAAGTAATGACCTACATTGAGGTAATAACAAAAGAAACCAACATTTTTTTTTTCTTTTTTGGACTCCTTATACATCGACTTTATATTGAAAATAATAGCAATGTATACACTTCCATTCGTTTTCATTCCATTAGTATCTTGCCTATTAAAAGAACTTCATGGGAGAAAGAAACGGCACGAATAAGAAAGCAATGAATATTATAAAATGCAAATGCAAAAAACAAATCGTTAGAGTAGGTTGAGAAAATTGAAAATAACCATATTGTATTGCATTATATAAGTAAGATGCCTAATGTTTGATATCTGACTAACTTTTTTTTCATACTTCCATATCGAATATTTTGTTTTATTTGACCTTTTATTTTTAAAGATATCTCAAGTGTATTATTTTACTGATTTATGAGTCAAAGAAAATTATTTATTACTTGATGCGCAAAAAAATGATTCCCCCTTTTGACTTACTGTAATGTTCACGTTTCAAAGTTACATTTTTCATTATTTTTTTCCTTAATTATCTTTTAGTTATTCATTTCAAAGGAGTGCTCATTAATTTTGGCCACTATATAATGTCAGGTTTTCTTTTAAATTCAATCTGGTTCGTTTCAAACTTCTGATAAAATGAAAACATTACACAACCCACCCAACTTAAAAGCGCAAATGTCGCGATTAGAAACTATAGATAAGCTGCTGTTGATCCAATTAATCAAGCTAAATTGTTTTGTGTGACGCAAAGCAAAAACATTTGTTACCATTAAAATTCAAAACTTTCAAATATTTAACTTAATTCATCTTAGAAATATCTAAATATAGATGCATCGACATAAATGTTCGATGCCTACCGTTTAATGGATTATGCATAATATTTTAGTATAACAACTGTACTTCATAATAAAAGGACGAAGTTCACGTAACGAAAATCAATACAAATTTAATTTTTTGCATTAGAAGCACCAAGAACCCGATTTCAGTCAGACAGGAATTTCACCAGTAATACCGAGTAAGGATCTAGTTTCGCATATTTATAAAAAACAAAATATTTATATGTTTATAGATTACAGCTAAAACGTTTTATTTGATTATGATGAAAACTATATCATAGTTGACAAAAAACTTTAAAAAACATGGTAAAATTATCTTTTTTAAATATCAATATCAATATCAATATGCATGGTACCTTTAGTAGTGCTACAGGTATGGCACCTTTTGTACATGTATTGCTACTTGTATTGTACCTTTGGTATTGTTACTTCGCTTTTACGAATATCTTTCGGAACGAACATCTACGATAGATTAAGCATATATTGTAATCAATCTATCCCGTAATTCCCCCTAAATACATGTTGGCTTTTGAAACAACGTCCTAACTTTGAACACCATACCTTTGGTATTGTTTAACATACAGATTAATTGCGCATAAAAGTATATAGTTCGGAAAAACATGTTTCAATAAATAGTGGTACTATTGACCTTATCTCAAAACAGCTGCATCAGATTAAGAAGTCGATATCAAGAATTCAGATTTTCCATTTGAAGACCAACCTTTTCTGGGTGTTTGTTGCAACAAACGTCAAATAACTGTAATTGTATGACCCCATAATTAATTTTTGAACATATCTCAAGATGATCATGTTTTGTTGTTTGATTTATTTAGATTATTCATACAGACTGCACTAAATGCACAATAATCTGATGACCGAATACATTTCTTTCAAAGCAGTCATGATATTAAATAAATTGATTGAAAAAATATTTAAAATGTTTATATACGAAGGAGTAAAGACCAATTAAATGATTGGCACCTTGCATAATGTTTTCGGTTAAGTTATTTAATTAGTGTTTATTTTTGAAATGCTGTTGATGGAGAGCGGGCCATTTCAGTGTAGTAAAGTAAGTAAATTATGTAATATTTTAATATTTCTATATACACGCTTATATGACAAGGCAGATGTTGAGATTTTGATCCTTTGGGGTTCTGATGATATTTAATTATACACTGACACTTTGAAATATGTCAATTAATCATGTTTAGAGTTTTGAGACAATTTATATCAGAATAGTAACCTTGTCGTTGATAAATGACAAAAGTTTTTTTTGTTTTTCTTAATAACCGCCACAAGCTTGTGATATTTAAATATTCAATACATGTATAGTTTGAAACGGATAAATTTATTGAGTTGGGTCTGAGGGGTCGCCAATTTGGATCTGAGTGGGGACTTTGGGCAGGGGAGGGATTTGCAGGCTTTTGGAAACTAAAATAAATATTCTCGCCCTGAGAAAAAGAAAATAAATATTCTGGCCTACACCTCCTACAAGAGAAATCTTGTCCAAATACACCATACAGTGAATTGGAAATAGATTATCTAGCCCCGATGTGGGTTGATAACAAATTTTCTGATCCTCAAAATTTCAAAAAAATAAATACATGTATACTGACCACACAAACAAATGGTTGTCCCCTAAAACTGTCGAATAATTGGTTTACATACTTTGAATATTAAGCACATTAAACATGAAGGAAACGCTTACAAAAGTTCACAAAAAGTGAGCAGTAAGCATTTCAATGTTTAAATACATTTGTAGATCTGATCAATATAATTTTGTACGGAATAATTACAGAATCAAATAAATCTACCAAAGCGTCAAAATTAGACACATATATATTTTAGAAAATGACCAAACAAAATGTTCTTAAACTTTGAGCGAAGCCGCCGAAGACGTGTTTAAAGATGTACATGTTCAGTAATAGATAATCTTTACGACTGGTGCTTGGTACGTAATTTGGTCAGTTTGCTTTTTCACGTATTGTACGTAGTCTAATTTGGTCAGTTTGTCTTTTCACGTATTTTCTAGAATTTTGATATTACTTCTTAAGTACCAGTCTTTATAAAAATCAGACAGGAGGGGATTCATGTATGTCAAAACCCCACGGAATTCACTTTTATTTCTTGTTCAGAATCAGTTACAAACCACATAACCAGTCATAATTTTTCATTTGGGTGTTGCACTTTTGAGATAATATATATATATAGATTGTACATGAAATCAGCACTTTGCAAGAGTTATCATTCTTGATTTTGTTTGATTTTAGTGGGAGATAAATGTATGATTTTCTCAAAAGTACAGATCTGAATATGGAAAGGACTGTTACGTAAAAATATAGCACATGTAGATTGAAAAAGCATTGCTTGTTCGGTGAGTTTTTCTTCACCATGAATCACTTTAATATTGACTGTATCTGAATTTTATATGGACTGGTACTTAATATTTAATGTAAAACTAATGCATATATGTAGTGTTCTACAATCTGTTTAAATCAGTTAAGCAATCTGTTGATTGTGTAGAAAATTACATTCTTTCTTGAAACACTGTGCTTATAAAATATCATAATACCAACACGTCATCTGAGCATTCAAAATGACAATTCACTAAAGGGATGTACGTTTGTAGAGGGAAAGTTTTGAGGAAAATCGGTAACCTGCAGTTGACGGGTTAAATAATTCGAATGACCTTACACAAATGCTTTAATCCTAATTAGATTTAAAAGTGTAAGGCCGACTATGACAGATGTCACAAGACAAACAGACCATTAAAATGTAAGTTTATAAATGACACTTAATGGATTAGTTTAATATGATTAACTTACTTGGCATTAATAAATTTAATGTTGGCAAATGTTCTTATATACTTTAATTTGAAAAAGTTAGTAAAGGAATGATTGTTATATTTTTTTTCGGTCTATGAGGAAATAACCGCAATCACGTGCTGTGTAGCATGTTATTTTTAAGTGTGCACCACGGACATTGAGTTTTTTTTTCAAAAAGACAAAAATATAACAGTAATTCCTTATAATTTAATTTGAGTATCAAAATTTAAAAAGTAAATCAGCAGAAAAGGTTGATGACGTCACAGTCACATAACAAAATTTGATCTATGAGATGATGGAATAATGTTTTATCCAATCAGTAAGTTTGTTACATTTAAAATCAAATTATGATTCAATAAAAAATCCGCTAAATATTCTCTTTAAAAGACATATAATTTGCCTAATACATCAAATTTCTTTAAAAGTACATTGTAAATTATTCAAGCTCATGATGAAACACAATACATCGCATCATTTACTAACAAACTTGACTAAAATTATTTTAATCTAAATTATAATCGTAACGGTAAAACCAACCTGTATACGCGGTGTCGTTATACCAAACTCGCAACAACATAAAAACAACTAATGCACTATCAACATATAGCCACATACCAAATTTGAAATCAATTCATCAGTTTAAGAGTCGAGATGATATCGACAAAATTTGGATGGATAGAATAACCCAGGAAACCACGATTCTAGCGGAAATCAAAAGAATGTAATCCAGGGACAAAGACCAGACATGGAAAACAGATATACACAACGCAGAACATAAAGTAACTAAAATCATACATACAAAGTAACAAAAGTAAATGAAAAGTAAACTAAAACTGGGAGTATGGACTAGGTGCACTGGTAGGGACGGACAGAATGAAGGGCAAACATACAAACAAACAGTGATTCCAGTATACCACCCGATCATTGATAGGGGACATAAAAGTGGACTGCATTGTCAGACGTTACACATCAGGTATAAAGATCATGGATAATTATTTTATACTTGATACTTTAATTACATTAAATGATAAATATGTATCGTGATAAATAGTAATTCCGTGTTTAAAATACCTGTTAAAATAATGACTTAACTTAATTGACTATTATAATAGACGTATACGTTCAAGTAATATGTATTTAAAGATGACTCCTTTAATTAAATTCTGCCTTTACATACATATGACGAAAACAGAATCAGTATGATAAAGTTCCTATTTGTTTCTTTATAATACCTGAATTGATGTTCGGCTTCCTATTGTTTTAATTATTTATTTCTCGAAGTCAGCTATATCACAAATCTATCGTAAATGATGCATTAAACATTTCTTTTGCTTTGAAATGAGTGTTATTTTTTTTTCATATTGAGCTTACATAAAGCAGTAGTTTTTTGTTGAGAAAATGAGCATGTCGAAAGCCTCTTAGTGGTTTTAAACAAAAGCAGTATTAGTTGTCACAGTGTTGAACTCTTTTAGCATTGAAGTTGTAAACACAATATTCTGAGACAATTATACCTACCATGCAAAAGTAAGTAGAACAACGTTCACATTTTCGTTTACCTTAAAGCAGTAATGCAGTCGTATGTAATGAGTTTAGATTTAAGGCATAAATAAGAAACAATAATTGTTTTCACAAAGAACACTTATTAACGTAAAGAATAAAGATAAAATTCATATTAATTTGGCAGTAAGAGAAAACGTTAAATTAGACAACATCAAACAATTCTTAGAACGTTAATGGCCTTAGAATTTATAAATGACCAACAGGTTGATAAAGGTGACTTGTTCTAATTTTTCCCCTTTCTGTTGAAAGAGATTTTTGACAGATGCTAGATGAAAATGGGAAAATCTCGAAGAGTGCAATTAGGCAAATAATTTGCTGAATGAAAACCCCATTTTGGTGTCATAGTGTTCTCCAGCAGATTTAACTTTTAAATTTAGTATTGATTAAGGGAAAACGATGTCAAGGAAACTTGGTCTAAGTTGTGATCGATATTTTATGGACGAGGGAAGGTCTTGCTGATTACAAACGTTCGAAAAGGTCAAATACATCGGCTATAAAATTATATCATGTAAAATGTATATTTCATTATTTATAATTTTTATAAGCGTTGTAATTTACCACATTATAAAACCTACATACAAAAAAATAATAAATTTTAGAAGAACTATATTAGGCGATCTGTTGAGTATTGTCATGGACATTTGAGCCAACAACACTAGATATGATGGACATATCATATTTTTTTGTCTTCTATAAGTTCTTCGTGGATACGACTCCCCCCCCCCTTCTCTCTCTCTCTCTCTCTCTCTCTCTCTCTCTCTCTCTCTCAAATCATTTAAAAACGTTATATAGGTCAACATCTTACAAATTATTAATTTGATATGCGTATTTGAGTTTGGTTTGCATGTTACCATTACCAATCGTGTATGAATTATTGGTCGTGTTTTAGTTATCACTAAATTGAAACCTAACGTGATTTTTTTTCTCTCATGATAACAGGGTACAAAGAATTTTATGTTGAATAAATACTTTTCCTTGAATACGATTGACTTCTTTCGTTTTATCTTCATAGCACAATTCGAATACCATCCGACTAAAATTGGTACGATCTTTTCCAAATACAAGAAGGACAAAAAACCTTGAATGACTACCACAGGGGAATACTTAAAAAGTAAATCTAACAAATGCAAAAGTAGTAGCAAAAAATTAAACTTTTGTATCAGTAAAACTTAACAAAATGTTTTCACTTTTTCTTTCAAGTATATTGAAAAGAGGCTTTGATAACCTATATCTTTAACAAAGTTACCTTGTGTTGATAAACTTGAAACAAAATAAATTTTATTGTTTTCGCATCTGTTTGTAATCATTTGTACACGCATTGCGGCTTGACTGTTTCTCTTTTTGATAATATTGATTTTATACCGTACGGCTGTATATTGGCACTTGTTAGTAATTGTTCTTAATTAATTAATTAATTATATGAATTAAAGTGGATTTAATAAAAACAACGGTAAGATTAACAGCTATTATTTTCAAAACTAAAAAAACAGATAAAATTAATGACACTTTATCACCGATTGTGAGCACAAACATAGAAACCACCTCTTTCAAGAACCGTTGATAATTTTGCGGGGATTTTTCTAGAAAAGCAGAGAACGCTTATTCTGTCAGTTGATCAATTACTTTTGTTTCTTTGTACGTTTTATTTTGGTTCTTCCATGTCTTTGTTGTGTGTGCCTGTTTTCCCTGTCTAGTCTTTTTCCTAAGAACATATTCTTTTGTCTTCGGCTCGAATCTTGGTTCCCTTGATTAACCTATGCAGAATGATAATTTTAATTGCAATATGTTATTTCAGTCAATTTTCCAATCATAAATGAAAAAAAAAAAAAAAAAAAAAAAAAAAAAAAAAACAACCAAGTCTCTAATTTTAAAGTTACATTAAGTGAACTAAGTAACTTGTCTAATTTTACTTAATTAGAACTATATTTATCTTCTTGGCCATTCTACCGGTTTACAAACCGCATACCGCATTACAAAACGCATTGTTTCTTTTCTACTGTAGAAATGCAAAATGTGTTTGTTGTAGCTGTAACGCTCTGGTAGTTACTTTGTACAGACTTAATCGAAATCAACAACGGCTACAAAGTCATTTAACGACATAAAACAAAGTGCAGGATGATCTTATTCATTTGGCATGAACGAATTCAAAACATGATTTGGTAATCAATTAAATGTTGGGCTAATTATTCACTGGCACATTCCCGGCATTGAGCACTAAAAGACTTGATGAATAATGCGAAATACTCCAAATTGTCACTGAAATTGAAATGTCATTGAGATAACAGTATATTGTGATGATCGATGAAATCCTTGACTTATTTGGTTGAAATAAGATGAACAAACAACGATTCAATGCTCCTACTTGAAAAGTCAAATAAAGTACTCGAAAAATGAGGTGCGGATATAATTGACTTATAAATTATTACAGCATATATGCGCATGATATTCCATATCACAAGTCATGTTTTTCCGTAGTTCTATATTTTTATTTGTCTTTCATTTATAAAAAAGTGAATAACCTGACGTTATGGAGTAAATTGGAGTTAAATGAGAGAGATGTGAGGTACGGAGTGGTGCATTGAACATGGATAGAAATGAGTCACTAATCTGTAAATTACACACTGATCGGAAAAGTATATTCCTGCGTGATTAGGCACCAGATCATGTGTGCTAAATTGTCTGTAATTCCAGGAAAAATATCATAGTATCAGGTTTATATGTAATGACATTATTACATTGTATATTTCAATATTTGTAAATTAATCCTTGACCTCATGGAAACTTTGCGCTCTAGGGTGGTTAGTAATAGTTTTCCCATTTAAACGACCAGAAAAAAATATCCATGAAAGCGTGATTATTTATTTGTTAATATGGCCCATTAGGGTTTTCTGTGATCGCTATAAAATTTGAATTGTAACCAGTTAAAACATTTCTTCAGCTGTTGCCTGCGTAATGATGAGAGTAAATAATCAATTATACTACAAAATTGATTAATCTGTCTTAAACCGTTCGAGAGGTAGCGATCGTACATAGATGCACTGGTTTAGTTGGACTACTTCATTAAGTCATAGTAATTTAGCATGAAAATATTAATGGATTAAAAACTCTATTTATATGTAAGTATATATATATTTGTTCAAAAACTGTACTGTACTGAAGTTTCTGATCAACATCTAATATAAAGTTCTTTTTTTTTATTTTGGAATATTGTTTTCTGACTGTATTCATTCAAATTAATTACTTCATCGCATAGGCATATTTTAATTGAATTACAAAATTCATCTATTTTATTTATAAAAAGAGTTATAACATGGCTATTTTGGTATAATTGTGGTTTGAATTATGATAATGTATATACATAACATAATTCATATGACATTTTTCATAAATTGTAGTACACTTATGTGATCATGTTCATCACAAAAATGTAATTTCTTTTTCGACGCAAAACAAAACAAAAGTAATAATATTTCTCTATTAAGCATAGAGTAACATATAACAATTTGAGGAGGAAAATTAAAATCTTTATAAATTCAATTATCCTTTCATGCATATTTATATTAACTACTTAACATTGATTACTGCTAAGATTGTAAACAATATATTTCACGATTTGATTATGTCTTGAATACATTATTCAATTCACAGTAAAGTGAATACATTATTGATTTGCCTGTATCTGAAATGATTTAATCTTGTTATCTGGAATACATTTTGAATTTGACTATATTGTGAATACTTCGATCATTTGACTATATCTTGAATACATAATGCATTTACTTGTATCATGAATATAGTATTGATTTACCTCTATTTTGAATACGTTAATACATTTTTTACTTGCCTTAATTTTTACTACATCATTACCCGTATTTTTACTACATTACTTATTTGTCTGCATCTTGAATACCTTATTCAGGGTATATGATCATCCTTTGCTGTAGTTATATGACTGTATTTACTCAAATCTTTTTCCTTGTGACATGTCGACGTCTGTCGGATCTGAACATTACATTCAAATTGCTGATCAAAACGAGTGAAAAAAAAATGAGCTTAATAGAAACACAAAGATCTTCATAAAATATCACAGACAAAAAAAGTTTCATTGGAATTTAAAAAAATAGTTTCATTATTACTGAAGTGGAGAAGTTTTCCTTTTCTGTAAGTTTGAAGTCATTCACTATATACCATAATGCTTATTTGTCGTTCTATATGCATATTGCGCTAAATGTTGAACAAGTGGCAACAAAACTCTTTGATATTATGTTTACGAGAAGACAAAAGACAAATAACTGCTCATCACTGACTACTTTAAGATTTCAGTTCAAATGTGTTTTCTTTTGGAGTTGTAGACAAAATAGGGAAACAAAACAAAAACACAAAATAACAAAAACAAAAACAAAACAAAAACAAACAAAAACAAAAACAAAAACAAAAAATTAATCAACAAATCAAATGCACGTTTTAATGTATGTTGTATTGACTTCAAACTTTGCTTCGTACATCCTTTTTTCCAGGATGATATTTTCCTTTTGTCATATATTTGATTCTGTTTTGTCCCTTTTTCGTCAAAGGTAATGTAATTATCTGATGACAACATTTAAATGTTTCATTTTTTTAATCTTGGTAAATATTAGTTAACACGAGATAACAAAAGTTTTCTTACAGATGAATGTGTCATGAATTCGAGATATGATAAAGATAAACAGATCTAAAAGCATTACGAGTACTGTCATTGAATTCATGTGGAATATTTGCTTTCTTTTTTAATCTTTGGGTGTTTTAAACGTAGGTGAAAACCTTGTTATACTATGTATATCGTTGTTCATTGATTGTAGAATTATACAAACAAGAATAATTAGAAGATTTAGTTTATATATTTTTATAACGAAAAAAAAACAAACAAAAAAACAATAAAACTTCAGGGTTAAATGCTCAAACTAAGAATTCTATGTAATGATTTCCACTTCTTTTTTTTTTAAAAAGAAAAACCTATCTATTTTAATATTTTTTAAAATTTAATTGGGATTGCTATAAGAACGGACATACTGCTTCAGGAAAAATACTAAAATATACCCAAAAACGAGAAGCACAATTGTATAATTATGACAAATGATGGTCTTTGACACTCCATGGCGGTTAATCGAGTCATTTTCTTTCTTTACCATATGAGAGACAACCATTACTTACTCTATACTCCCTTCGATCTATTATATTCAAACACATTATTACCGAGTGTTTCTGATTCAATTCATTCATTCTTGTCTGTATGTACAGCTTCACTGCAAAGGAGACAACTGTGGAATATTCAAATTATCTGCTGTTATGCTTTTAATTGAATGATGCGTTTTTCGTTTCTTAAAAATGTTTTGATTTGTTGACTGTAATTAAGTTTACAATGTTATTTTTGTGGAAAATGGATTAATGAATTTTTAGAACGTTTTTTCTGATTTATAATATAAGGTTGATAAAACCTGAAAAACGACGAAGTTTAATATACTGATACTTTTCGAATATGTATCCCTTGTACAGTTTTACACCAACAAAGAATTACTTTCTTCACAACTTAACGGGCAAACTTTAAAGATGTGAAATATAAAGAGAACAACATTTTGTTTTTTTGAGGTTATATATACGAAACTGGTAAAGATTCTTATACTTGTTACTTCCTTTCAGAATAAAATCAAGCTTTCAACGGTAATTCTTAGGTCAAATTATAAATTTGTATTGATAACCGTTATGATGACTTCGTCCTCCATCATATAGGTTGTTCACTTTCATAATTCGTGTAAAAAATCGTTGAAAAAATTCAAATGAAAAACAAATCGCAATAAATTCATGGAGCAAAATTTTGATTACCTACATACATAACTACCGATTCTTTGATCTGTGTGTTTTATTTTGCTGTTGGATTGAGGTTTCGAATGAAAGGCGTATCGTTTGAGGCCAGAAAACTCAGATTGTGATTGTTGTTTGTAATGGGTTTGTAAACTGTTCTTTTGCGTTGCTTGGATGGCTGAACATCCAATTTTATCTAAAGGACAGGGCATCAAAGTTAGAGAAGTTAACGAGAGCAGTCTGTTGCGTATCTATTCAACAATAAAAGATAAAATAAGTTCCGTGTTTTTAACATCAACAATATATTATTTTGAGTTTTAAAGAACTTTTTAGTTAGTGACGGCTTTTGTCAGACCAACTGTTTCCTTAAAAATCAAATCATGGAACACGTTTGATCTCTATAATTGCTGAAGTAAATACGTAACTAGACATAACGTCAGTATAGAAGTCTAGTTTAAATGATTTCATTGTTCTTGGATTTTCAACTAAAGTTGGATGTAGACGTGCACAAAGTTTTTTCTTCTACTTCAATGTGTTCGTATAACAGAATTTATGGGAAAATCTTTTTGAGGTGAGACTTTTGATAACGTTTAACTCCAACTATCCATATTTATATTTTTAGAAGTTCGATTTGCTCATTAGTTTTTAAGTTTTTTTATATTCTTCTTCGATTTTTGTTGTATCTTTATGTCTCCGCTTAGTTGGACTGGTTTTTGAATATCATCTTAATAATGTTCCTATGATTTCATGTTTATTTAACATCATTCAATATCAAAGTTCGTAATTGGTTGCAGGAAATATTCTAAAAAATTGAATTGCGTATGTAAACAGACAGAAAATAATTAGTTGGATCATTGCATGATACTTTTGCGACTGTAGACTTACAAAAGTGCTGTAAAATCCAGAAAGCATGCAACTAACAATAAATAAACATCGACATACAATAATCATGGTTTGTTTTATTTGTTGACGAAACGTTTTCTATTGTTGTCGACACATTAGGGAGTTATCAACAAATATCTAAATTAAAGCAGTAGTACTCCTTATAGAGTTATGCCATTGATTGAGAGTGATTTGGTTACGATTTTGTCTACAAAAAGTGCATAAAGTATCATTGAGCTGTAACAAAACCTATCTGTTGCATAATAAGTAGTTTGATGTTATTATCAAGATGAAGTTTGTCTTAATTATACCATTAGTAGAACAATTAGGACTTTATTCAAACGGTTGTGTTGACTCTTTACTTCTGTTAACAAAGATCATTAACGCCTGTGTACATGTTTTAAAGGGAAATATCACATTAGCATTGATATACGCATATTTGATAATGGTAGAAGCGACAGGACTTGTTCATCTAAAATATAAACTACAAACAACAAAAACAAAAACAAAATGGCAAAGATTTACCTTAAGGCCTCTGTTTACTCTTTGAATTTACATGTGCTTTGTTTTAATTAACACGGTGCAAGTGATGTGACAAGATTGAAATTAATGAGATCAACTATTACGTAATAGAGAGATAGAGTACTGTAGTTTTATATAAGCTGCGTTTCAAGCCCTCTGTTTAGGACAACGTCATTAGGTTACGACAATAGAAGAATTTCTCATAAGTATCAAATTCCTTTTATAGAAAATACAGACACTATGGCATTCAACCTAAGCTGAATGTTGAGACATTTAGATTCAATGTAGAAAATGTCTACTTTAGAAAAAAATATGGTCAATATTGACTATCATAAAGGGTTACAGTGAGTAACATTGTTAACGTCAGGGAATAGAGATCGTGATCCCTTGGTGAAATGACCATTCCAAGATGATACAGGTGATTTAAGCATTCTTTCAGACACAGATAAAATACATTTCGGAATGATAGAAAGTTTAAATCTACTTAAGAACTACCTTGGGATATGTTGATACGACAACATAAAGATCTTGTCTCGTAGAACTATGGAAGTTTAATATCTAGATATCAAGATATTAAACTTCCAGTGTGGAACCCATATAAATTATAAGGTTGAAGAATTCTTTTGTAAATATGAATTTCATCAAAATGAATGGAGATAGATTCGTTCTGTGGTAACGTCCAAGTGCTGTAAAGTAAGTACAGTTATTACTATTAGACAGCACTTGATAACCCAATAAAGTATTGTTTGACTATCATAACTTGTAATATAAAAATGCCCAGGAAATACGCTATAAATTTTTATAGCAAATCAACTTGACCACTTTCTGTAAGGTGTGTTCACAGTGTGACGTTAATATTAAAGTGAATCCAGGAATCATAAGGCTATTAACTCATTATTTGCTCGAATAATGTCATTTTAAGACAAATATCGTTATTTACAGCTATTTGCTTGTCAAACTCTATTGATTTGAGAATCAAATTGACGAGCAAGTTTGTTTTCTTTAAAAAAAAGATATTTGGTTTCCCTTTGGAGACAGCTGTATAAACAAGATGAAAGTTGAATACAGAAAAGGCGTACATTACGTATAAAAAATCATGTTAATTTTAAAATCAATTGTAAATGTATAGTATGTAGATCATTATCTTTGTAACAATGGTTTTATATGGGAAAAAACAATCAAAAGATTTCTATTGAGACCAAAATCTAGAAACACTTGGTGTAAACGACATATTTGCATGGTGTACGTTGGCTGCTTAGTATCTATAATAATCTATGTCTTTGGGTCAAATTTCTAATAATATCTTAACGGTTGCATAATATTATTTATTAAACCACCATTCAAAGTAACGGTCTACTTCGACAAAACAACAACCGAGTCTGACCTTGGAAAGAGAACGTGGGGTGACTGATAAAGATTTTTAAAACTTGAATATTGCTTACATTTGTTTTTTAATGTACAGAAAACAGCAACAACAAAACAAAAGAACACAAAATGCTAATAATATTTTTCTTGCCTATTCACATCATTATCATCAATGCTTTAACCTTATCACGTGGTATCAAAACAAACCATCCAGCTCCCCTGTATACCGTTATCGGTAGCATGACAGTATTGGTTGTGTTTTAGTGGGCGAAAATTAATAACGAAGACAACATCAAAGATAAAGTACTATGTTATAGATATATATATATATATATACCGCTGTGAGAAATCTTCCAAAACATTGAACTTATTTATATATTTATATCTTATCACGAGAATCGTAATTGTTTTGATAACAAAGAATAACAGTTAATGAAAAGCGATACCAGAAATCTTCCGCGATAAACTGACTGTTAAAAAAGTTAAATTGACGTTTTGGTATCATTTTCTTCCAAATGTAACGGCTTATACTTGTCTTATGTATAAATAATAATTAAACAGATATTTCAATCGGTTCAACCAAATGTACGTTATTTTGGCACATGTTTTGACATGTTACAAAGCTCCCTGAAGTGTGAATAATGTAAAAAAAATATAACAAACAAAAAATTAACAAACTATTACACAAAGTATGAACAATTCACTATCTACAAAAATTGTTAACCGATTTCAGTAACTTGAGACATTTCTAATTTTAATTATTGCTAGAAAATTAAATTGCATTTCTTATTTTACAGAGATTATTACGGTTTAGCGCGCTGTAAAACCTAGTCTAGATTTAACCCACCATTTCGTTTGAAATGCCTGTTTCAAGTCAGGACCATTGCAGTACCAGCTGTTTCGCTGATGTAATATATATTTTGCCAGATTTATTTTGGACTTGACTTAATTATTGTTCGGATCGGTGTTCCGTAATTTTGTTGTTACCCTTACACTACGTACACTTGAACTCAATTTGGAATCACTGTCACATTAGAATTAATATCACAACAAGAACACACCTTTTTTCCGACGCAGTCGGTATAGTTTCGCTTTTTACCCTTTGACCTTAAAACCGCTCTTCTATGGAAACGCAAGTCACCTGATCGTACTTCTGAGTCGGCTATCTGTTTTTTTCAAGATTGTACTTGTTTTATTGATATTTGCACATAAAGTGGTTGATCTTGGTTACAAAAATAAAATGATTGTACAAGTACTGAAAATTTCATCCCATAATTAGTGCAATGAATAGTGAATACATTTACTGTAAAAAATCATCCCGACATACCTCATCGATTAAGTTAGATATCGGTTGCTGAACTAACACATATCGAACAGCGGTCGATTGATGTACTGTGGCTAACTAAACGCTGTTATAGATCAATCTCTTCGAAGAAAGAACGCTAATTGGATATAATTTATCGTTCAAAGTGATTGAACATAAAAAAGTCTTCAAAATAGGTTTGATTTGCTCAACTTAAAAGAATTTAATAATATCAACCAGGCGCGTAGCTGCCGTTAGGCAAAAAAGCTTTTGCCTGCACTTAATTTTGCAATTTTTTTTTTGAGATAAAATACATCCAGGAGAGGCATAAATGATGCTCTAAAACGCTATCTCCGCGGAGCTTCGGGGGGGGGGGGCTTCGCCCCCTGGACCCTCTATCTTAAGCGGCCCCCAGACCCCGTGCCGTAATTTTGCCTACACTTCAATTTGGCCTCAGCTACGCGCCTGTCAACTAAATTAGTATAATCTGCAGGAGTTTTGAATATTTTGCTTTATTAATTAGAATCATTCAGATATGATTTCAAACTATTGATAAATAAAACGAGTTTTGTATTCGATCAACAATGATATTATATGATTAAACCAATTTAGTTTGATTTTTAGTTTTTTGTAATATTCCACGTCGTTATTAATTTAAAACAAAATTGTACAGCAGTACTTATTTTGCAAAGGTAAAGAGTCAGTTTTTGGAGAAGTGTCTTAATCTTATCCGGGTAACAGAAACCATGCAGTTGCTATTATCAAACTCTTCAGTATTGCCTGCCGTGTTATGTTCACTGAACCGTGTAATTGGGATTGAAAGGTTACAGCACGTTTATGCCGAATATCTCTTATTTGTTTAAACTGATTATTCCGAATGTTTAATAAATTGTTTCTTCATCTGTTTCAGAAAGGATGAGTTTTAAGTGATGATTTGGAAAAAGTGAAACCTCTGTGTATCATGTTGATAGAAATATGAAATGTGGTGGAGTTAATGCATTGGCTGCTTTGCTTGTTCTCTGCCATTGCGCAATATATAGAGGTATGTTCGTTGAGAAACAGAACCATTACTTCTTTTGTAGTATAGATATCCTGATGCTGCACGCTTATATATGCAAATTCCCAGTTACGTTTTACGTTATTGTCATGTTTGTAAGAATTTTAAAAAATTGTATTATGCTTCCTTGGTGCAGCGGGTATAGAAACGACTTACCAGTGTTTTAAAGTAGCACTCCAGATAAGAAAAATGCAAAATGTGATTCAAGGTTGAAAAGCCTACTTATTATTATTTTTGATATTTTGTTTAAAATTTTATAGTAAACAGAAATTAACATGTGACTTTTCACATAACCCCTGTTCTTAGGAGATGATTATTATATAGAATGTACAGAAGAATTCAAAATCAAGGGAGATAACTCCCACTAAAGTACAATTGAAACTGTTGGATTTTCAATGTGGATTATCTCCTAAGAGCAGACAGATTGGAATGAAAAATTATACATTTCATCATATAGACCTATAATAACATTAAAGACAAGAATTAAAATGTGTAGCCTTTTTGGGTATATCACATATTACAGATTGTGCATGATACTTACGAAGACTACTACTTGAATATTCAATAGCAGTAAAAAGGCGAATAGCGCTATATTATATTGCAAAAAAACAATTGATAAACTTACAGGTACACTATTTGTTAGAATAATATCTACCTCGGTAAGAAATCAATATGATATTCCCTGAAAATTAAAAAAAAACAACCCTGATTTCTGTTTCAGTAACAAATGGACAGAATTTGACTGATGAGCAACGGTTGCTGTCGATTCTGATGAAGGACTACAGTAGTGAAACACGTCCAGTGTACAATGCTTCTCACATTGTTATAGTTCGACTAGGAATCTCACTTACACAACTTTTTGATGTGGTTCGTTTTGATTAATCGCTTTTTAAACCAAGATGAAAACTCAACAAAAGAAAAAAGTTTCATCTCAAGTCATTTCCAAAATCTGTACTTTATACCATTACCACGTTTGACTAATTTTGTTTCTGGTGTTAAATGGGTTAATGCGTTTTTGTTTAGAATTTTGTCCTTTCTTGTTTTTTTTTCTATTTTCTATTATCTGTCTTTATGAGGTCAATAATAATCATTTCTACTATTAAAGTGGTTGCTTTATAAAAATTACAGTAGACATTTTTGGGGTAAACAATGGATTTTGAATTTTCAAGGTTTTTTTGCAGGATGAAAAGAACCAAGTATTAGATCTCAACATATGGTTGGATCAGGTAATTATTCTATTTTTAGACAAAATATTTAAAATTCAAAACAAGAAAAGACGGCATGCATTGAATCATAGGTTCTTCAGCATTCACTTGAAAAACTATTTTACAAAGTTGAACTTATTTATAATTTCAAACTATCAAAATATGTATGCAAACTTATAAAAGATAAAAATATGTACACAATAATGACTATTCTCCTTGCCTTGAGAACACCGATCACCTGTCTGCAGACGACTACCGCTGAAAAAAAAAAGTAAAACGGAATGTCGGAATGTATAGCATCTAAGAAGAATACAATTATGATATTGTTCTCTTAAAAGGAATGGATAGATGAAAAACTGTCATGGGACCCTGAAGATTACAATGGATTAGAAACGCTCAGAATTCGGTGTACGAAACTTTGGACACCTGATATCATTCTGTATAACAGGTAATACAAACTTAACAAATAGGCCGGACGAATTAACTGCTATTGTTACCGGAACACAAATCGTTGCATGCCCTCTGACGCAAAAATTAACTTGCATAATATTACGTGTATACACGTACTGTGTATATATCCAATGTACTGAAAACTGTGGATGGAGTTATTTGGACTACATGTACATGTTATAGCAGGTAACAAAAACAATAAATTGCTAAAAGAAAACAATGATCTGTGTAGTGATAACAAAACAAGACCCAGTTAACCGCGGTTGAGTGTCCTCATTTTATCTGTAATAATTTTTTTCATGAATTATGTTTTCTCAAATTTCAGTGCCAACGATTACACTAATAAATACATGGAATCGTTAACAATGGTCGAATATAACGGGAATGTTTTCTGGCCACCAATCGTCAAATTCAGAAGTACCTGCCAAATTGACATTACTTATTTTCCCTTTGATGATCAAATCTGTAAATTAAAAATGGGTTCGTGGTTATACGACGGATTTCAGGTGGACGTTACCAACAGAACACTTGATGTTGACTTGACAAACTACGTTGAAAATGGTGAATGGGAACTTGTTGCTACAAAAGCAATAAGAAACGTTGTGGTATACCCATGTTGTCCGACTCCGTTCCCTGATGTGACATTTTATCTACATATACGTAGACGAACATTGTACTATATGTACAATGTCATAATTCCGTCAGCCATGTTAGCGTCCTTGACCTTGTTAGGATTTTGGCTCCGTCCTGATAGTGGAGAAAAGGTGACTTTAGGATTGACAGTGCTGTTGTCTTTGTCAGTTTTTATGCTCCTTATTGCTGAAAATACTCCTGCAACATCGTTTTTTGTTCCATTGCTTGGTAAGTATTTAAAAACATGTGAGATACTTTGCTATAGAGCATTTCATGATCAGATCATTCAGTTACTTAATAAAATACTTATTTAACACAACCATAAGTTTTAGAGGAGATACAGGTTCGATAACTATTATACATATACCTCTAAAAGTTAATACATTTGAAGATTCGTTGAAAAAGCGCAAACTCAATACTGTAAATGAGTTAATATAACTTAAGGATTTACCAATAACTGAAGGACTGAATTGCATTGAACCTCATGCTAATAGGAGTTACACTTTCAAAATCGGGTATCCTGAGTTAAAATACAGGCAATAGATCTTCGGCTAATAGTACTTTAATTGAAAAGGTTTTAGCGTTTATGAAAAATGTACATTGGAACTAAGAAGCTAAGCCACGATAATAAGCCAAGGATGCAGAATTTATCAAATGGGGAGTGAACGCCCGTATGAGCATGGTATAACACCCAAATTCAGTCGATCAAAGCGGTTGTTTCCTGAAAATATCAAACACATGAAAATAAAGCCGCTTTGAGGTTATTGCAAACCATTTCACCAGTGCAATCAAAAGTTTTACCTAATTTACACCTTTCCTAAATGAACTTAAATGATAACAGTCTCTAGTCTTTTTACCAACTTTGTATCTTATAGTATTCTATTATCTTTCCAGGAATTTATCTCATCACCGCTATGTCGTTTACTTCATTATCAATTATATTTTCCGTCCTCGTGTCTAATATTTACATGAAAGGATTACATGATCCAGTGCCTCTCCCGAAATACTTGAAAACTATAGTGACATTTCTATCAAAAATGATGTGCATGAAGTTGTATCACATCCCATACCAACATCGACCTGCAAGAACCCGTTTAGTGGAAACCATTTACACGGGAGGCGGGAGTTTCCGGAAGTTACCGATGACCAACGGAACTTCCCGAGTCTGTGATAGTTTACTCTTCGTCAAAAATGAAAACGAGGTTAATTCAAATCAACAGAATGCATTTAACTTATCACAAGAGAATACTCAGAAGTTTCAAGAGGCTGTATTACAAACTTTACAAAATCTCATCGATCGAGAGGATGAGAAAGACCGAGAACAGAACTTTAGAAATCAATGGCAGGAAGCGGGAACAATTATAGATAGGTTCATGTTTTGGATATTTCTGGTTGGAACCATGTCTGGAACCCTGTATTTACTCATATTCCTACCAATGAGAAAGAATGTTAATTTGACTCTTTGAAATATGCGGCACTTCAACAAGTGTATAAGGATGAGTCCTGAATCGATGCCTTTGTGTGCGTTTTATGCGATATTAAATGAAGCTTGTGTTAAAATTTTATGCCGGTGCCGAAGTATTCTTGCTTATTTTTTGTCTTCCCGAAAAGACAAATTATTATGGACAATTGACTCAATTGGTGCATATGATATTTTTGTATAGAGGATTTATTTTCGAACGTAAATATCAAATTGAGACCTGAAAAAATATTAACGAGAAGTGTTGTTTTTTTTTTTTTTTGGTTCCTTAAGAGATAGAGGAGTGTATTCAGTTCTACGAATGAGATATATAAGTTTAAAAAAAATCTAATTCTAGACTCCTTCAGTAATAAGCAACTTAAAACTTTCATCTTTTGCTGTGTGTAATTTTTTATCGGAAAAAATGACAAAAGTTTTCAAGTCCTTATCTCTTTGCTTATCACCAAAAAGTTTCAAATATCAAGTGTATGACCTCGGAATTGTAAAAAAGAGAAATGGTCAGAAGTATACCATTGAATGCCAAACACCCATCTGAGAGCGCTAGCCAATAAAATACTTCTGGTAAAACTCAAGCAAATAATAACAAAACAAAATATACGTAAAAGAAACAACAAATAAAATGCCTCGCCGGGGCGGGGGACACACACACGCGTGCGTGTATACCTGCAAGCCAATAAGCTACTGTCTGGATGTGGCACGTCAATGTGATTAGAGCAACACATTTTCATTGTGACTTTATTGTTGGATGACACGCGACAATCTTTTGATCACATTGTAAAGAGCACTAACATTTAATTGTTCAGACAAACATATGAATGTCAAAATATAAATGGAAAATAACATTATCGTTCCAATAACGTTAATACATAGGAATTAAACCTATGATCTTGGAAGCATTAAGAGCCCAATTTCAGTTACCATGTTATACTGAGTAAGGATCTTTACTATTTTCGTATCTTTTCCAAAAACAAAATGTTTACAGCACAGATCTTAAAGTTTTGTTGAATCGTGAATAACAATAATTTTATTAAATGTTGAACTGCAAAAGGCAAAATTATATTTTAAAATTACATCTATATATTTTCAACTTCGCCATCTTACAGTTTACGCCTCTTATTACGAAAACCCACCTTTTCATAAAATTTCACAAAAATTGGGGCAGCACTTTTGAGTTATTGTGTGGACGACGGGCGGACGGACATCAGTTTTCAATAAAACATCTTAATTATTCTAGAAAGTATTAGTTTACAATAAGCTCTACAACCAATGAGGAAAAACAAGTTTTGATACCTCTGTAATATAATTACAATGTAATTGTAAAAGCATATGGGATTCATAAATCCCTTTGCATAAAACACGGGACAGTTTGTATCAAATGATGACTCGTGCCGTATCCATCTCATCTTTAATGTTCCTTTAAATTTTAAGAATGGCATGTATCCGTATATACAGACATTTCTTCAATATTATTATAATACTTTCGTGTATGTCCAATCTAGACCCTAATTGTCATGTCAGGTAAAGCAAGGAATTAACTATCATATATAAATTACTTGGTAAAGCGACAATGCTGTTTTAGCACTAACTTCCAACCGTTCAGTTTTTCTGTTGTTTAGTATTTTAAAAAAATTAAAATGTATATCCATAAATGCATTAAATTATGAATATAAACAAACCGAAAATGTGGAAGTGGACATGATGATACTACTGTAAAATTATCAATAATATATAGTTTATATGTACATGTATGGACAAATTACCTGCTAAATCAATCCTTCAATCAACTAAATGAACATGAAAGAAAAGAACGTTTAGTTGCAGAACACCAAAGAAGCATTCATCCTAAAGATATTTTGTTCATTGAAGATTGAAAAATACAAGAAAGATGCTGTGAGAAATCTTCCGTAGACTTGCAGAAAAATACCACTTTGTATGCAATTCTGTTACATAAAAGTACTCTTTTTTTGTTTCATGACAAAAGTGTATGTATCAGACCACCTTTTGACAGTTGTTTTAAAGTTAATGTAAGGGTTACTTTAAGAAAATACTTTGAAGGGCACAGCTTGATACAACTGCAGATGTCAAATCCTAAACAGTTTGGGGAAGCATGGATACACCATTCAAACTTAAAACAGCTTTAAAATTTAACAGAGATCAGACATTTGGCATCAGATAATAATTTGAAGAATCAAAGTGGGCTCTGTTTGGCCCTTAATTCCTAAATGGTTCCAATCACAACCTTCAAAATCAATTCCAACCGTTTTGGGGCATGGCACTTGGTAGAACAATTTCAAAAAGAGATTTGTGCCCTTTTACTCAAGATATCATCCAGAAAACTACAAAATGCTTGTTTTTGGCCCCTTTGCGGTCCCAATTATCTTTAAAATCGGCTCACAAGTCACACACCGAAAAACCAATCAAACATTCCCTTGTGTGGTATAACATCATGTAGTACAATTTAAATGAAATCAATTTACTCAAGTTATTGTTCAGACATCAGGGAAATGCTGGTTTCTGACCCCCTTTTAGTGTCTTTTTCCTAAACTATTAAAATCTTAATCCCTAAAATCAATCTCAGTATGACCATAGTGATATAGAATATTGTGGAACAATTGCCTAGACATCCATTTGCTTTTACTGGAGTAAAATAATTCAATTCTTCGAAAAACTTGTTTATGAAGTTTAACCAACTAATGTCCAACAGCATCATACCATTATATGACCCCAAATAATATAAATAAATATAGACAAAAAAAAAATATATAAATGATATAAAAAATGCATAATCACTAATGTTAGATTTGTTTCATTTGTACTGAATTTCACTTCTGAACACATCAAATTTGTTTATCCACCCTGAGGATCCTTGGCAAAGTTTCGCATTAAATGAAGTAAAACTTCTCTTTGGGCTTGACTTCCGATAAATCTGGTGAGAGCCTCGATTCCAGTACTACCTACTAACTCTTGAACTTTCTGTACTAGTTTTTCCTTTTCACTGTCTGATAGATTATATAACACTTTAATCATTGAATCATAGTCATCAGCCTGCCAGTAGCCTAGTACTGACCCTGAAAATGGGAAAATATACTTGATATAAAAAAAAAAAAAAACAAACAATAACATAAATATACCAAATTCTATGAAATTGACAAGAAAAGAGATAAGCTTCGCCTGATTTCATGAAAAAATTCAAACTGATATTAACCTCGAATCCTTCCAGAATTCTATCTTGGACCAATAAGTCAGATCATTTAAAGTTGCAGATTTTAGAAGTTTAAAGGATAAGATTAAGTTTGAAGGATAAGAGTAAATTTTCAAGTTGAGATTTTGTTATGAAACCTATGGTATTTTTATACATGAATGTTTGTGTTAGTTCTTTCATAAAGACAAAAATTACATGTTTTTTTCTTATTCATCAAAGCATTTTGGTATTGCCAATTTATTTGTTTTACAGAGGGACATGGTAAAAAAAACATGGAAGAAGCCAATCTTAAGTTCCACTGAATTTTGTGAGCAATTTGCCTTAAAAGGGTTGGATACCATTCATTAATAAGATTCTAACATCTATCTATGTAATGCTGCAAGCAAATTTTTCAAGGGATAACTTTTGATTCCAAATAATCAAGATATGGCTTTATTATACTTCATTTGGGCATGATTCTTTCTGCAGTTAGCAAAGGAGCAAAGGAATTATGCACATTGCTAGATGAACTTTACTCACTTCTCTGTATCCATTAATGTATAGACATTAAGATACAAAATAGATACATTTTGATGATGGTCAAAAGGTAAGAAATTAACAAGAGTGAAATAGCCATATATAGATCAGTAATTTATTTCATTTCATTGACAATTTATTTTACTAAATTCCCAACTCAATTATGTAAACATACACTGGTTGCCAAAGATGTTCAAACTACAATACTTGCCTGCTATTCCGCCAACTAAAGCCCCAGGTGGACCACCAACAACTCCACCAATTGCTGTACCACAAGCACCATAAGCTACCTGCTTAAATATACCTTCAATGGAACATGAGTGCAAGGTAATTAGTGACAATTATCATAGCCACATGTAGATGTAGCTTGATATTTTTTCTCACCAACTTTTAGCTACTACTAGTCTAAGAGCAACAACTCTATAACAATATACAGTGAATTGGGAAGGAATTTATAGAACTATTGTGCACTAAAATGTGTAATCAATCAGTTTCACATGCAATCTAATTAAAGTTAGATCTAAATTGCTACCCCTTTTTTCTATGTTGCATGCAACATATAAAACAAGTACTATCTTTAAAAAAGATAGCCGATGCATAATTCTCCCTTTTTAATACCAAATCTGATTAAGATTTTATTTGGTGAACTGTGTGATCACTGTACTATGGTTCATATTTCAGTTATTTTATTGGTTCAACAAGTGAACTATTTCTATTTATTCAATATAATTAAATATATAAAAGTGATAGAAAGTATTCCAGACACCAATGCCCCCTTGGTTTCACATTCATCTCTGATGTTCAAATCTTAAACAGAGAAAAGAAGGTACCCTTCTAGCTAATTATTAACATTACCTTCTTAAGTTCTAAAATTTTCAAAACAATTCCAAGACCTTACATTTCTTACTGAATACTATAGACCTGCAAATTAAATACAGATCTATGTGGATACACACCTTTAGCACTTTTCCTGAGATCTGGATTTGTTGATAGAATCTCCATTAACTGGTTATAGTAAGGGATAAAAGCCATACCCATTACCCCTGCTGCCATGTTTTTACTCAGTGTAGTAATAAGACTGAAAACAAAAACAAAAAAAACAAAAAAATTATAACTGGTCATAACAAGGGAACAGCTAATAGATTCTGTAGTAGAGATGGCAATGTTCGAGAGTAAGCATGTTTATTTCACTCTATTTATTTTGACCTTAACTGAGGACAATTTCTTTTTTTTTTTTTGATGTATAAATTGTTATAATCCAGAATAGTGGGATATTTGTACTTCATTTCTAAATGGCAGACTATGTAATAATATCACATTTCACAAGTGAGGCTGCCATCAAAAACATTTTGTGGATACATGTACCACATTTACATTGCTCCGTTGAACAAATGAATTTTTAATTTTTTTTTATTTCATTATTGGTATGCCTATGTGCTAGCCTTTTACATAGTCAACTGTAAAGATTGTAATTAATTGAAGAACAGAATTTACCAGCCCTGGTTTCATAAAAAAAATCTTCTGCTTTTAGGGATATTTCTGTTCAAGTTTTATATCATTAGACTTCAAGGCTGAGCTACCCCACACAGCCTCATGGATATCATCTCTCCCTTACACTTGACATAACTAACTTCCACACCAGACTGTTTATGGAAGAGTCCTTTTTTCACTTTTTTTAGGACATTGATACAAAGTGAAATAACTAACAGATCAGACAGACTGACAAACTGGTTGCCTACCTCCTATAGAATAGGAAGAATATCCAACCTTTTTTCCTTAGAAAATAAAAGTAACTGAACCTGGGTAAATATCGGAAAAATGAAATGCTTCACAGATGCAGCTTAATATTACTACAGGTACCAAATTCTAAACATTTAAGGCCAGTATGGACACTATAACTAAACTCAGCTTAAAACATCTTTTAATTTGGACATTGGTTAAATATTTGACACAACATAGTTTCTAAACTATGAGTGACAGTGAAATGATCTTACAGTAACAGAACCTTAAAATCTAAATGCAAAGTTTGTATTATACAAAGTTAAAATTCATTACAAAAAGGGAATCATTTATAATAAAAAAAAATACTAATCATAAATGTGTTTAAATTAGTTAAATAAATTACAAAAGTATAAAATTTAATGATAAATGTATTTGAGATTAGTACCTACATTTTTTGTCCTCTTCTATGGAAGAAATTACCGAAAATTTCCAGCAGTTACATCTATTTATATAATAAGCTCAAAATTGAAATTGAGTTATCTCCCTTCATGTCATTTAGATATATTTGGTTTCTTAACCCCTTACTTCTATGTGGTCAAAGCAATTATAATAAAAAATCAGTCAGACCCTTTCATTCACTATAAGGTACCTTCCACATCAACATAGACCCATCAACTGCATCTCAGTTATTGGCAAAAATCAAATGTTTACATTAATGTAAATTTGTTTACTTACAGAATAGGTATTGCTGGGTATGACGTAAAAGGTTGTCCTACTGTACAGAACAAGTTAATTCCATTCGAACAAGTAAAAGTTAATCATACTTGCCCGGGGACAACTAAATTTTATTTATTTTTCAACAAGCATTTTACTTAAGGACAATCTATATTTCAATTTGGATAAGTAGAATTTACATCAACTTGCCTGATAGCACAAGGTTGATAAAATGTAAACATCATATCCTGTATTGAAAATCAAGTTATAAATAAAATGCCTTTTGGTGCATTTTGGGCCCATTTGGGCCCCTAATTAACTGACCATAACACCAATCAATTCTTTCCTTTCTTGTAAGAAAATTTGTTGAAAACTTTTATAAAGATACATGTTCTAATATTCCAATTTATAAAGTTATTGCTTGAAAACCAAGTGAACAACAAGAGCATTCAGAATGACATGAACAATGACAGCTCCGTACCATTATACAACAGGAAAACTTTTGAGGTTGTATATTAATTACTAAAAAAAAAATGACTGAGTAATTACATATCATGAATAACTTTAGTTTCAAAGGATAAAATGTTTTCTGTTCTATCACTCTTTAATAAGACCACAAATCAATCTGTCTGCTGTGTGAGTTATTTCCCTTTGCATATTGATAAAATGTTCAAATGCCAGGAACTGAAACAGGGACAATTGTAGTAAATTTAGTATCGTGTTTAAGAAAGAAGTTTATATTACTTATACATTGACACTTGAATATTTAAGAGGAAGTAAAATAAATGAAGGGAATTCGTGCAGGATATAAATCAATTTATGAATATGGTTAATTTTTATTGAATAGTACAATTTAAACTAAAGCAAGAACTTTGATGAAGCACCTTAAAATCCTTGATAAGTCCACTTTTTATTGTTTTTGAAAATATGTGAGCCCTATGACCAATCTTAAACATATTCCACTTTGGATTGGATAGATGGTGCAATAATGTTTGCCTGAAGTTCATTATGAAAAATATCCTTCTTGTTTGACTTTTCTTTGAAATAAAAAACCTCAGGATATTTTCCTCATCAAGTCAGAAGTACATGTATATTCAGTAAACAAGGTCTTGCTAAAACATTCTGGTATGGAGTATATTGCAATCTAATTAAAAGTTGATCTTGCATTGCTCCTGGTTTTCTGCTATGTCACATATGACAAATAAAAAAACTGACATAACAAAAAATGGGAAATAACAGATAACTGGGAGCAATGCGAGATCAGCTTTTAATTAGATTAAGAGTAGTTGTACCAAGTACCCCATGCACTGATATGTGTCTTCTATAAATTTTTAAAAATCATATCAAGACATGTATAAAGAAGCAGACTATGAGGATATTGAAAATGGATGCAAAATTCACCAATAATTGAAAAATTAAAAAGGCCCACCATTCTTCCTTAAAATTTTACATGCTTAAATTTTCAATTTAAAAAAAGGTAAAATATTCTGTGCCTGTAAGATTCAATAAGGTACATTTACAGAACAAGGCCAGCAAAGAACTCAAGTGCACTTTAAATCAAACATACTCCTGTCATATATGTAGTTTGCTGTTTCAAACCAAGGGAATGCAAAGAGGTTTCTGAATGTGTTATTTTTCTGTGAGATGGTTTAAGTTAGCACCTGTCTTACATGTACATGTATGTAAGCAAAAGCATTTTTCAACCTAATAATACAATGAATCTGACAATTGTCTTACATGTACATGTATGTAAGCAAAAACATTTTTCAATCTGATATTTTTCTGTGACCACCAATTGTTGTATTATCAACTTGGGTTCCCTATACTTATGACCAGAAAAAGAACGCAGTATGCACCTTCATTCAGAAGCTTAAGAATAGCATCAGACAAATCTATTTTTGTACACTGTTCGGGGTTATTGTAAATGGGATTGAGAATCAAACAAATCTCAGTTAACATTTACAACAAATGGACTTAAATGATTAAATACAAATTCAACCATAGCTTTTAAGAAGACAGGGATGGCCAGAGTCCACAGAATGATGGTCCCCAAATGTTCATGAAAATGATGATATCAGTTTTCCCCACAATCCTTAAGAATGCCAGACAATTTAGCAAAAAGACATTTTGGACCACAACCAAGTGTATTAGAACAATTTCCACCCTACAATGTATATATCAGGAAGATTTACACCCAATTGGAAGGTAATTAAAATTATGTAACAGGGCTGACAAAATAAATGGTACAAATTTATGTTTCTGTGGGAATGTTTCAGGTTTCATCTGTCTCACACTACTTCCAAAAATCAAAGGACACCCTTTCCTTTCCTCATTGTCACTGATTAGAATTTTCAAGTCACAATTGATAATAAGTTTTTATTGCTTATTGGCTCTTAATTAACAAGACCCCCCAGCATCACCAGTGTCCAATATTGTACCTACTAGTGGTTTTACCTGTACAGTTAATTATCACACACAGGTGGGTCATCTCAATATTTTAGAATTACTATATAAGTAGAATACATTAAAAAGAAGTCTTTTTTATATAATTTAGGGTTTGAAATTTTTAAGTTTGTATAATTAAAATTACAAAGATATTTAGTTCTTAGGGAATTTATAGATGAATTAGTGTATTAACCAGTATTTTAATTAAAAATACAGGCCTTTCATTAATAGGCAGTAGCAGGTACATTTGTACTTTTAGCCTTCTAAGCTACTGAAGGTAACTCCAGAATTTTAGAATGTCAAATAGTTTTATAAAAGAAAATGATGACAAGTACCTTCTCCAAAAGAAAAGGTACCTGAATTGCAAGAAAAATCTATGGACATATGATTTTTATGTTAACTGAAAAAAGCCACAGGGAAAAAAGTCCCAATATTTGCAAAGAAAAAGTCACAGAAAAAATATTGATGTATTACAGTACTTGAAATCATACATAATCCTAATTAAAACATTCTACATTCTAGTAGGTAAGGCTTAATGCACATGTCAATTTGAGCCATATTTTCTCAGTTATTTTCATTGAGGTGTGTAATGACCATTTATTAGTTGTAAAGCAATCAAATTTCCTATGCAGATCGGTCCTGAATATTGTCATCTTCTGGTAGATGTTGCCTTTTTTCAATATATGTAAAAGATGAATTAAGAAAACAAATGGCTTCCTTGCCAATGAAAAAAAAAACTGTTTTGTTAACATGTTTCATATTTCATTCCTTTCATTATTCATTTTTTTTTTGGATACAAATGAAACTTTCATCTTTTCAGATATGTATGCAAATATAATATAAAATTATTTAATTTCAGTATTAAATGATATATTAAAATGAATGACAAAATACAATTTTTTATCTTTTACAGTTGATATGTTCCATAAAAGCACCAAATACATTGTACATGTACATGTATAAACTGTAACTTTATATTTCCTGTTACCTTGTCCCTACATTTGATTTTTACTGACACACCTACATGTAATCCTAATGAAAAAATAGAAAAAAATATAACTGAAATGAAATTCCCTTTTGAAATTAAATTTTAGTCGGATTTTATTTAAAAAAATTAAATTAATAAAATTTTTCCTCTATTGGCATGTTAAGATAGAACACCAGACACTTCGCATTTTATGTATTCTTTTAACTTTGAATAAATTTATCATTTAAAATGTCCTTTTAAAGTAGAAATAGAAAATGCATGTACACATGTATTTCAATTCAATATTCATCACTCCAGTTGCTCATTTCATATCAATAATAAATTATTTAATTTTTATACACACAATTATGTGTTCTCAAGCACTAATTAAGTCAGTTTTTACCTTACAGGTAAATTACTTTTCTACAATCACCTGTCCTGGTGGACAGGTAAATTTTACCTGAGACACCAAAATTTATTTATCAATTAGTGAGTTGTATATTACAAATAACAGAATCAATTTCAAAGGATTCATATCTGGCATACCAGGTATTGGAGGTATGCCAGGTATTTATCAGAGTATGCTGTACTGTATATCGAAAAAGGGTACAGGGGCTAGTTTTCAAGATCACCGGACACACACTTTCTGAGGTGTGTCCGGCAATCTTGAATAATCACTGTACAGAGGTTGTATCTAGACTCTAGTGATCTTGACGACTTGAGCAATTTAACACCAAATTCTTTTGATTGTAGCTGGTAGTAAATGGTAATCTTTTGTTGATATACATAATTCGATCAAAAGACTCCCTCCCTTTTCCAATTTCAAACAAACCTGATTAATATTAGTTCAATTATCATGTAGTGAAAAGATCCAACTTGAGTTCATTATAAGTTTGCTGAATCAAAAATGAAAGTAAAATCTAGTGAGAAAATTGATTTGTAAGAGACTATTAAACAAATAATATCATAATAATAATTTTGAAACAAGGAGATTTTAAACTAGGTCTTTTTAAAAATGCGACAAACCTTTCCAAAATATAGAAAATTGTAGCCCTTGTGACACACAATGATCAATTCAAAATGAAAGTAAGACCAACAAACTGGTTCCCTGTAAAATTTCCTACTTATGGTTAGTAAACCAGTTAAAATACTAAAAGGTGGACAGGATTCCGTGAGAGCCTAACTTTCGAATTACTATCTTTTAATCCCCTAAAATAATAATAATAATAATAATAATAATAATAATAAGAAGAAGAAGAAGAAGAAAAAAAAAAAACAAATATTGTGGTTTAAAAAAAATCCAGATGCAACACTTCACAGGACGAAGGTGTGAGGTTACAGTTAAAGGCACACTGCAAAGATTTATACGGAAGCTCTAAAAACTAAAGGAGCCACAGGGCTTGAGTTTACGAGTTAGATATATTTGATGTATGGCCATTGACAGTAAAATGTAAAATAAATATTGTTTTGTACAAGCAGTGACGATTTCATGTCTTAACTTATATCAAGCTCCTATGGAATACACAAGTATCATGACAATATCATGAAAAATCGCACATTTGAATATGCTAATTCTAGATTAAACATCGAAAATGCAAGAAATGAAAACATTTCTATGTAGTATTTTTTATATTAAATATCCTTTTTTTATAATTTCTCGTACACTTGCGTTTTACTTGACATAAACGGTAGAAAATCCGATGCGCACCAATAGAGCACCTAATTTTAAGACCCTTTAAAGTAAAAGAAATGGAAGTTGACGCAACTAACTTTAATATCTGCATTATGTAGTTAATGTTTTATCACAAATAAATCCTCGATTCTCGTCGCAGCTATAAAAAACAATATCTTGAAATATTTTAGGACATGAAAAAGACAATACTTACTTCAATGACAACCACAAAGACTTATTGCCGATTGTCAACTATGCTGTCCTATCACGGTAGCTTGCTTTTTTGCCTCGTAGCACATAATCATATGTTTTGCCACAAATTTCGGGCAATCATTCCATTTTCTGTCCATAGATTTAAAGGGGCTTAAACTAAGGCTACTTGGACAAGGCAAGTTGTAAATACATGTATAAATTATTAAGTCCACCATTACCTAATTAACCGTTATATCAAGTGTCTCGTGATCAGTATGTCACAAAATTAATGTTCTTCCTCCTTCGGTCCGATATGACATCCGATGAATAGAAAGAAGCAGGAATTCTCACCCTTCTGAATCGCCGAGTTCCATCCGATTTTTATGAGACCCCTGGTGCTTGTTTTTTATTTGATGTAATTTGAAATGTATTGTACATGACTTGTTACTTGTCAGTTGTCTAATGTAGTATTTTGGGTAGAGTAAATAATAAGTTGTATGCATAAACATATATTATACAGACACTATCATTGTACAGGACAAAAGGAAACACAGTTAATATTTATTTCAGTTTGTTCAGAGGAAATGGATATTGATGATTGGGGTATAATTTAAAACAACCGACTTCAATAGGGTAAAACAAAATAAGGTGTTTCCTGAAACATCAATACCATCTGAAACCTACAAGAAAATATGGATTGTCTTTCTTCCGCCAATGTTTGAATGAAAAGCATTTATGTATTTTTAAAGGTTTAAATATATGATGCAACTATTGCATCTGTATTAGGCGCGGGTCTAAGAACGGGCGCACCGGGAGTAAGTCCCTTCTAAAATTGGTAAAAAAAAAAAATTGCATGAAATTTTGTTTTCTCCTCACAAATTCGAACTCCATTTTTGGTTTAAATTTTGTCCTTTCAACGCTCCCTAACTCGAAATCCTGGGTTCTCCCATGTATAAGTCAGTTTTAAACATGTTTTTTTTATATTTCTATAAAAAAAAAACAACGATACATTGACATTGGCGTGAGAACTTCTTCTATTTAAATATCTAAATGTTTTTTCCTTCGCTCTTATGAGGCTGACTTTATAGCTGACCTGATCCAAAAGAAAGAATATCGTTTAGCTAGATCCTTTAATCTTAGTTTCCGCTATGTAGATGACGTATTATCTTTAAGCAATCCTACTTTTGGGGATTTGATACATCGCATCTACCACAAAGAACTTGAGATAAAGGATACTACAGACAATGTGAAGTCCGCCTCATATCTTGACCCACACTTAAAAAATCGACGGCAATGGAAAACTATTGACTAAACTTTACGACAAACATGATGACTTTTCATTCAGAATTGTCAACTTTCTTCCTTTCATCTGTGGCAACATCCCTTCAGCACCAGCGTATGGAGTGTTCATATCACAACTCATACGTTATGCCAAAGCTTGCCGGAACTACGCAGAACTTTTGTATCACGCTAGAATTCTAACAAAGAGGCTTCTGAAACAGGGTTATGTTGCTACAAGATTGAAGTCATCACTACAGAAGTTTTATGGTCGTCATCATGAACTCGTGGATCGTTACGGTGTATCCAACTGCGCTGTGAAAACTGATTTGTTCAACGTGTCATAGTTATCCTTTCCTCTTTCGACTACCCAGACTTGGCCTTATTTTGGAGTCCGAGTTGTTCATTTGCTTTTGTTACTTTGTATGTATGATTTAGATATATTCTTTGTTGTGTATGTCTGTTTTCCATGTCTGGTCTTTGCCTCTGGATTACATTCGTTTGATTACCGCTATAATCTTGGTTCCCTCGATTACTCTTTCAAGAGACTGAAAATTTAACGAACAAAATATAAGACTACTTACATCGACTGATCGAATTTGAATTAAATGAGAGCTAAAATTAGCCGAATTCCACTCAATAATATTAATAGGACTTCACTAATGAAGTAATGTTAAACATTGCATCACAATAAGCACTAACGCGTACATGTTTTGCCCTTTGTGAAAGCCAATTACTTGGCCAGGTTGTATATTCCTGATATTGACGATGCTTCATCAGTATTTCAGTTCAAATAAACTGTAGTTTAGGACTCAGTTTTCTGTTTTGACCTCTGTCATAACTGAACGGAAATGCCGAAACTCAGCGTTATACATAGAAACCCCTAACATTAATTTAGGAATTATTTGTCCAGTTTGAGCACCTGATGTTAATCCCTGTGTTTTGCGTGTTCATAAAGCTAATTCGTATTTTTTTGGTGCTATCTTGTTTTCGTTATCTTCAGTTTTATATATTTATAAAATTGTATTTTATTCTGTTAACTACATCATGTATGTAGATCGACTCTTTTTCCTGTATTCACATTTGTATTTGGATTTCGATATCTCTGAAATCTCCGTCTATTTTGTTGTATTAAGCATACATTTTTACTTTGTTATCAGTTATACATTATTTATAAAAGCAATAATTCATCCGGTTGTACATGTTCAATTACAACCATTTTGAAGTAATTTAAAAAAAAAGACGTCCGAGTCCGACACGTCAATCTTTGCTACAAATATATATGCTGGTCAACATTGACTGCTATCACGGCCCTGGTTTGAAATGGATTAGTGTGTTAGATATTAATGACCAAATGAAAGTGTAATTTGTTCGAAGTGTTAAATGATAATGCCAACCAAATGTTTATGCATTTCTAGCATACCACTAGTACCTGAATTACCATAGCCACTTGACAACCTTTAAAGGAAATTGACATCCTCAGTGAAATGAACATGGTGCTTTCATTTCATCAACGCTGTGTTATGTTTGTAAACACGGCTACACGCTAAATTACTATAGAATAGAGTGCTTGGGTGTGATTATAGCTCTCATCGCTGATTGTTTCTGTGTAATATCATCCATTTCCTTTGTAAACGCGTTTTCACTAACAGCTAATCCAATCTTTCCTATCAATGTTATTGAATTTCAATGAAGATGTTCCTAATTCTAATGTTCGTCAATTGTTTGTGTGACACGAACAATCGTGTTCAATCTAAATTTTTACAATTAGGAGACAAATAGCGTCGATTAACCATAAACATGTTTTACATCAAGCTAATTATTTTCTGATCTTAGACTCTTAATTCATCTAATACCAGTCCATTATATGTCATTCAGAGGCGAAATAAAATAACATATCACATCTCAAAAAGAATCTGTTAATTGATTTCGCTTTAACTTAGTGCCAACGTCTTTATTTTTTTAACTTCAAGTTAAAAAAATGATATGCGAAGAGTCACTGGACCAAGTACTTTAATCTGATTTGCAGCATTGCATACATGCTTAGTCTATTATTTGCAAACAAACTGTATTCGGAAAACTGGTGTATTCGAACTTTATGACATTTTCACTGTAAAGAAATTGTGTACTGTTTACATTGACTTTTAAGGTAAATGACATGCTCTATAAAAGTATGGGTATTCGTCAAAATTAATTAAAATGAACAAGATCAGTCCTTGTATAACTTTCCTAACTTATATTTTCAAGGTGATTGAAAGCCGGACCTTTAATATACAATATTCTTATCACAATCTGAAGCACCCACAATATCTCAAGACGCCGACAGTAGTTTTATACATGTATCTTTAAAAAAACAGACAATAGTGCCCTGTGGTGCGAGGGTTTCCTCGTCGTTCATTAATGACCAATGGATGACCTTAAGCTGGCATTTTCATCTCGATGGGGTTGTTGTCTCTTTGAAGTATTCATATCTATTCTAGTAATATAATAGTATAATACATAGCAAAGCATTATTTACATTTGTTTTAAACTCCCTTCTTAGCATGAATATTATGAGTTATTGTCCAACGACTCGCTGTTAAACTAGACATTGTCAGACTAAACGACTCATTGTTAGACTAGACGATTCAAGTAATATTAGAATATACGACTCATTGTTAGACTAGACGACTCATGTAATATTAGAATATACGACTCATTGTTAGACTTAATATCCCAGTGCTAGACTGGACAACTAAGTGTCAGACCAGACGACTCAGTGTTAGATTAGACGACTCTGTGTTAGACCAGACAACTTAGTATGTAGACTTGATGACTCTGTGTTAGACTAGACAACTCATTGTTAGACCAGACAACTTAGTATGTAGACTTGATGATTCTGTGTTAGACTAGACAACTCATTGTTAGACCAGACAACTTAGTATGTAGACTTGATGACTCTGTGTTAGACTAGACAACTCATTGTTAGACCAGACAAAGTATGTAGACTTGATGACTCTGTGTTAGACTAGACAACTCATTGTTAGACCAGACAACTTAGTATGTAGACTTGATGACTCAGTGTTAGACTAGACGACCCGGATTTAGACCAGACAACTCAGTGTTAGACTAGACCACTCAGTGTTAGATCAGACAACTCATTGTTAGACTAGATATCTCAGTGTTAGACCAAACAACTCAGTGTTAGACTAGATCACTCAGTGTTGGACCAGACAACTCAGTGTTAGACTAGACGACTCATTGTTTGACTAGACGACTCATTGTTAGACTTGACGACTCAGTATTAGACTTGACGACTCAGTGTTAGACTAGACGATTCTGTGTTAGATTTGACGACTCAGTGTTAGACTTGACGATTCTGTGTTAGATTTGACGACTCAGTGTTAGACTAGACCACTCAATGCTGGACCGGACAACTCAGTGTTAGACCAGACAACTCAGTGTTAGACTTGACAACTCAGTGTTAGACTAGACGATTCTGTGTTAGATTTGACGACTCAGTGTTAGACTTAACGACTTAGACTAGAAAAGTCAGTGTTAGACTCAGTTATAGACAAGACTCAAGTCTGATGAAGTGTAAAAACACATATGTTGTTGCGAAATAATATTCGTTCCCCAGGAGAACTTTACGACCGAGCGGATAAGCGCTTTTTCTGGAATCCTTGGTTAATAAAACGGATGACAAGAACAAATGCTACTTTTGAAAACTATAGTAAAAAAAAAACAACAAAAAAACAAAAAAACAAAAAAAAACAAAACAAAACAAAACAAATCAAACAAAATAAAAAACAAAACAATACAAAAAACAAAACAAAAAAAAAACAAAAAACAAAAACAAAAACGGAAGAAACCTTCAATATGTCACTTTTGCAAATGAACGATGTAAGTTTTTTTATATTTCCCACACATTTTTCTTCCAACATTTAGTTGTAATCAAACCATGATCTTTAATCAGGAGGGCACAAATTAAGTCTTCGAATAAAAGATTTTATTTTATTCCAAAAATTGGTCTAAATGGAGACAAACCTTCAAACATGATTATAGTTATGTTCCGTTAGTATAAAGATATCATAGACGCCTTAATGTAGGGTATTTAGTACTTAATAGTCATTTGAGTCGTGTCAAAATAAACTATTTAATAATATTTAAATGCAAGTCATTAAAATATGACACTAATTTGATAAAAAATTGAAATTCTATATAATGATTTAAGAAAAGCGTACAAGAGAAAAACATATTACCAAATTGTACAATTTGGATCTGACAGTTAGAAATGCTCAACCTTAAAGAAACATGAAGCTTATCTCCAACTGAAATCATAAGATTGCGATAATTGGTGATCGTAATAGCCAAATTGTGTAATGGATACTTGCTATTATTTCTCGTCTTATTCACCTGTCAATCTTAAAGGAAAATTTGCCAAACTCTGTAAAGAGTTCAATGTCATCAATGACAAGAAGCGGCCTTAAGTTTATTAATAATGATATTAATAGATACCCTCTAACGTTATTAAACCGCAATGTAACCGTATATGTAATTAGCCGTATTATTGAATGATCTGCTTTGTCTTGAATACAATAATGTCTGACCATTACATGGAAACATTTCCGTTCAGGTTATATTGAAATTTCAACGTCTTCAAGCAAATATAAGCAGGAGAAATTCCTATCGTGCTTTTGAACATCACTTGCTGATAAGTGTGAGTCAGAGCAGAGGACGCTTACCCAACCGGTGCACCTGGTCCATGCTCCCAGTTTTTAGTGGAATCCGAGTCGCTCATTTGCTTTTTTTACTTTGTATGTATGATTTTAGTTATTTTATGTTCTTTGTTGTGTATGTCTGTTTTCCATGTCTAGTCTTTGTCCCTGGATTATATTCTTTTGATTACCGCTATAACCTTGGTTCCCTTGATTACTCTTTCCCATGTAGAGTGCACGGTAAATATTACACACAAGTACTCTTTATGTACATGTATATTGTAACATTAATTTTGAAAGAGAACTTCTGACTGTGGAAAGTCGAATGACATAAAATAGTTTTGATCACAAACCATCGCTTCTGAGTTTTCATTTTCTAGTTCATTTAGTAATCTCAATGGATTGCAAGACTTTTTTAACATGCCATAAAAAAGGGTTAAACTATATTTATTTTTGATTTAACTTAGGAAGAGGTATCCTCGAATCCCTAGTACCTGTGTATGCATGTATTTTCTTGAATATCCAATTAAATCTAAAGCTTGTGAGACATAGTTCATTAAAGAAGTTAAAATAGAAGACAAAAGCACCATGTAAATGTTTGTTCGATACGGAACTGCAACGTCAAAGAAAAACTAAAACATTGATTGATTAATTGTTGGGGTTTAACGCCCAAACAGCAATATTTCAGCTATATTCAGGCGATTAAAAAACTAAAAAGAAACAACATAATCTATCAAATAAAAAAATCAAAATTATAGGCACACAATTGCTTAAGTAAATGTATCTGTAAGGATCAGACAAAATGGGGAAAATCAGAAACATGCATGTCAAAAACCCACCGGTCTGACTATTTCATATCACTCAAGGATACTTTCTGTATTTGAAAAGACCATTATTTGATCTCTGCATCGCTGGATTTGCTCAGAAATTTTTCAATAGAACCTTAGAAAAATGAGGTATTTGACAGAGTTATCTGCCCTTAACTGACACTTAATAACATAGAAGTCATTTTCAAATTTTATGGAACTGTTGTAACACTGAAAAATAAAAAAAAAGTGACAATTCCTGTTTCTAACAAGATACCGCCATACCATGGCCTGCTTGTACAAGCCCGATAAGTAGAATGGATAATTACTACAGTTAATTATACTAGCAGCGGACACCTTGATATTGGTCATGTCATGGTGACGACGTTAATCTAACATATCTTTGTCGATGTAGTTTTTGTAGGCAAAAGTGTATGAGGTGAGTGACCAATAACTCATAAAACTGGACCCGCTGTATTGTAACTTGGAAAGAAAGGATAGCTGTCAATTTAGGGGTTAGAGTAATATGACTTGTCAAAGAATTTAGTTGAAAACTTTCTGTTTTCTGCAACTTCGAGATAAAAGTAAAAATAAGAGGCAGAATCCAATGTGTCTATGTTGTCCTCAATTTCAAACTCACATTGATAGATGAAATGAAAATAGTCACCAAACCTTGGATTTTTTATCGATAAAAGTTCATGGTGAAATGAATTTTAAAGTATGCACCATACCATTGATCTGAATTAATGACAATGTCCATATAACACGGGAAACAATAAAAAAAATCGCGCAAATTAGCTTCGCCTTACTAATAATTCTTTTAAAATGTCATAAAATTTAACTGGATGGTCAAGGAGTTGGGGATAGAACAGTGTGACGGCTGAATGAAAACACAAGTGGATGGACATTGTGACCATTATACACCGAATGAAGTGTTACCTGTCTGTTTCTCAAACATTTGAACTAAATATTCATTCTACTAGAACGCCTCAGATTATGACATAAATAAACGAAATTTTTTGTGCATAGATTGATAATTATTAAATCAGTTGGACTTTTGAATGTAATCTTAAATGAAAATCAAGTTCTTTTTTTTTATTTTCCCTTCACTGAAAGAATGTTGCATAACGCACTGCATGGTGTTCTCGAGTTTCGTCATCTATTTAATATAAATATATTTTTGTGATAAAACTATCTTGAATTGGAACTACAACCGCATCATCCACTTGATTCGGTATCATAACCTATGTTTTGTAATGATTAGGTTCTTAATGAGTCTTGATTGATTTTAATAAGTAAACCTTCTTGCACATGAAAAAATAACGAAACAAATTTTTAACTTCACTTGCAATGCATTCGATGTATAGTTTAATTATACAGCTAATACAATTCAACTTCTACGAAGTTTACACAACTGGAAGCTGTAGGAGAAGCGAAATCAAGGGAACTAGTATGAAAAAGAACATAATCGTAGGATAACGACTAGACAAGGATAACACGACATCCTCAACAGCAAATAATTACATTGACAGTCAGTTGCGTTTACTTCTGACTAAATTATATCCTGTAAGTAACAACATAATTGAATTTCGACATTTTTAAAGAGGGGACAATTAGAATGGAAATGTTAATACTAATATCAAAAGAATTCTAACATTTTAACAGGATATACATATAAAGTTATTTTAGATTATTTAGGATTATTATTCTGTTTGAACTCATTTCATGAAGTATTTTATAAATGCGTCATGTGCGAATTATCACGTATTTCAATATTATGATATTCTCGTAGAAAATAAATATTATCTTTACTGTAATTTGTTAAAATCAAATGGACATTGTGATTTTAAATGTGATTGTTCCGCTCAACTTTGGGCGTCTTAATTAGTAGTAAAGCTTTTTTGTAATTGTATTGTATTGTACAAAGAACATGACAATGCAAATATTACACGCTCTTATAAACAAAAGTAAATGATCAACCCATTAAAATCCGGAGCATGTATTAGATGCAAAGGTAGGATAAGAAAATGGGAGTCAATAAATGACTCATCATATCGAAACTACATACAAAACTATAACTTATTCTTTGAATGGAACTAAAATAAAAGACATGAACTTTATACTTAACAAGATATTTTTACAATGTCAAAGTCTTGGCTAAACATGATAAATTGAAAATAAGTGAAACCCAACATATCAATGCCAAGAACAAATTATGAAATCTGTTCAATAGAACCAAAAAAAAAAAAAAAAACAAAATAAAAAATAAAAACAACCCCCCCCCAAAAAAAAACAAAAAAACACACACGCACACAAAAAATATGGTAAGTAAAAATCCCCTCAAGCAAGAAAAACGATGCTGGGGCTATGGATTCTCTTATTAGTTTTAGTTTCACATAAAAAGTACCACAGATATCGCGGACGAGGATAACGTTGAATACGAATATAATAAAGTTTGACAATATAAGAATATTCAAAGTAGCATTCAAAAAATAAAGACATCATCATTTCTAACTAATATATTTTATTTATGATACGATTGTTAAATGGTTTTACACTTCATATCAAATATAATCTTATGTTGTACGTATAACAATCAACGTCATTCAAATTAAATATTAAACTTTGTTTATTATTATTTTTCGCCAAAATCCAACTCCGAGACAAATATATAAATGTATTTAAGGAGGTAGACCTAGGGTAAGGGATACAACTCTTGTAAATCATTTGAATGTTTGTATTCATCATTATACATTAATCCCATGTAAACATCAAAGTACCTTGAACTGACTTTATTCTGTTTCAGATGAAAGCTTGATAGGCTTCGGTGTAATTGAATATGATACAAACATATCAATGATTTCCAGAGTGATGCCCCTTACCCTAGGCCTACCTCCTTAAGAGGGACTTAAAAATCAGACCATTAATAATACATAATGAAAAACATTTCCAATGTTGAACATATGATTCCTTTATATGCTTTCATCACCAGAGCTAGATCATGTAATTATCAGGTACATACACAAACTAATATGCATTGATGTAGAGGATATTACCTAAACGTCTTGTTAAAAAGAGGTATATTTAAAAGATTTTCATTTAAAAAAAAAGCTTTCTGCATTGTTCTTATAGATTATTGATAAGTCTCTGGATTTTAGGAGTTTTTTATTCAGGGAGAAAAGCAACAGGAGGGATTTACAATGAAATTTAACTTTAACTTGGTCGTCGCTTATACGACGTCATTACAGTTTTGATCAGCTTTATATTTGTCAACGAGAATAAAGTACTGACTTTAGTCGCTAAAGATATCGAAGTTTATATCACATGCATGAATCGATTTAGGTTCAGTTTGATTTATGAATTAGGTTGTTAGTATGAAATCAACACCTTTAAAGACCGCCCTTTGCCACTGAAGTTTGATTAGATTTAAATGAGTTGTTGACCCACTGTGACTGCACTGACATCAACACCATTCCGAAAGACGTCAGTCACAGACATTATGGGCGGAGTTTTATCAATTAAATCAGTTTCTTTGTTCAAAATAAAAATGATATTGATTGCACCAAATAAAAGAAATCATAAAATTTATTTCTTGTCGAAGCGTTGGTCCGATTTTCTAGGTGACTGAATATTATGTCCATTATCGGTTTGTGGTTTTCTTAGGAAAATGACAATAATGTCCACTTCAGCGTCTCGACAGACCTCTGGATTTACCATTCAATCAATACTGGGTGAAACACAATCATCGTCTCATGACGATGAAACTGGAAACAAAAAATCAAAACAAGATGACAGTGTGAGCGATTCTGACAGTTGCAATGAATGTTCACATAATCAGACAGTAATCGTGAAACCGGAAGATCGATTTCATTATGGAACTTATGATGCATTTTCAAATGACGCTTTCATGCAAAAACTTCATTTTGCGCATTACGGACGAATTCTGTCTCAAGAATACATATCCCGGACACATAACGATTATAGAAACTTGTGGAGTTCAATTCCTGTTGACGGGACAAGTTCTTTCCATCTACCGTATCAAGTTCACGGAGGCTTAAATTCTAGAAATCATTTAAGAAGTGGCAAGTATTTTCCATGCTGTAAAATATGATATGAACTCTTAATAACTTTATTTAGAAGTGATTTACTACATTCATCACTAATTGTCCTTAGTCTTAATTGTTACACAATGCATTTTTGAGGAAAAAATATTAATTCAAGTTTGGCCTGCTACTAACACGCTAATGTCTTGTAAATGTTGGAGTGCACACAGGTAATACTATGATGCTTACAAATTTCAAAGAAATATGACATTTTTTTCTGTTTCTCAGTATTTTAATAACATATAAATAAATAATTAATTTCTGAATCCATAAAATTTTTTATACGTATCAATTGCATATATTATCATAATAAATATATAACAAAACTTAATTTAAATCATTGAAACAGGATATTTTATTCCTTTTTCAATGACTGAAGCTTCAAATTTGAAAATATTTCAACAAAATGCGAAATTTATTAAAATAAAAAAGCACAGCAAAATGATTTTATTATAATAAACAAATATGTAACTAAACATTTTCAAAAAAAAATATATTGAATATATTTCACAATAATTAATAATATAATCGTGCGTATAAGAGCATGTTAGGGTAAGAATGTTTTCTACAAGAATGTTAGTGTACGGTAATTACATGAGACATTATACTCAGATGAAGATTACAAACAAAATACAAAAAGTAAGGAAATAAGGTTTGTTTAATCGTAAATAAATGTCTTAATTTCTCGTTTAAAGGAGCAAATCCAGAATACCTTTTTTCACATTTACGGAAACCAAAACGTGTGAGGACTGCATTTTCGCCATCTCAACTTTTACGTCTAGAACATGCCTTTGAGAAAAATCATTATGTCGTTGGACAAGAAAGAAAGGAATTGGCTGCTGGATTAGCTCTAACAGAAACACAGGTAAATCGTAAATGAATCCTAATTATTTAGGTTAATTCAATAGTAATTACCTACGTCAAAAACAGTTAAAAAAACGTACATATTTAATGTAAGGAAAAATGTATAATGAATCTCGATTACTACTAATAATTACAAACAGTAATTGCTTATGAAAGACAGCTCATCAAATTTACCTAAACATTAAATCTTAATCATTGAGTTTTACTAAGAGCTAATGCTTATGTGGTATATGTTGTCAAATTTTATTATTATTTTATTATTTATCATTATAAGCTTATTAGTATGCACACACACAAGATCATCTGATTTGAAAAAAAGATTTAACGTATCAGGTTAGGTGTCCAGTTCAAAGTGCATCATCATTTACCAAGAATTCGGTTTTCTTTCATTAACAGATCTAAAAGATGGATTTCCTTTCAAATGATTTCCTATTATCACAATTTTCATAATTGACTTTAAGTCATATTCTCACAAATGTCATCGCTGCATGTGGCTTCGTTATTCCATGATTAATTAGTATTCAAACAAATTCATACAGAACAAAAAAAATATAAATCGGCAGATAATTAACCTATGAACTATTTTCTAATGCAGCCAATTTTATGCTGTGCATTCGATATAAAATACCTCATATGTTATTATTAACTAATGCAGCGTAGTAAAACATACTGTGTATTAGAGATCAGTATCACGATAAAACAGTCATTAGCGCATTTCATAATTGCACTATGAAATTGATATATATCAAGGAGCTAAAATTTCTGGTGGTCTTGTAATTAGTAATTTGACATTTCATGTCATCGACAGATAAGCTTTGTTATCATTCTATGTTTCTTGATAAGTTGTTACATGTAAAAACATATAAATACAACTTGAAAAAGCGTAAGCATTTATAAAAGGAAAATCTGCTTTGCAATTAATTGTACCATTCGCATTACAAAAATGAAACATACTGAAAAATTATAAAAAATACAATTAACAAAAATAACAAAAACACACTATTGCCCAAAAACAGAGTGTTTTTTACAGAAAATTTCCATTTCTAATGTTTTTTTTTAATGTAATTGTTCAAATATATTCTTTTCGTCCATGATTCCATACAATTTAATTCACAACCTTTTTTATATCTTATTTCGAACCGTTTATCTACTCTGTACACTTCCCTGCAGTAAGACACAGAGGCCTGGGTCCTTAAACGTAAACATTATGGTATCTACATTTATCTTTTACTAAGTATTGTGCATTTTAGTTGTCAGTACAAAATTTTAATGCTGATTTGAAAACTTTTTGGTGGCTATAGAGCTGCTCCGAACTCAGTTTTGAAGAATTCAAATTAAGGGTGAATATTGGAACTCATTTTCTATATTTCATACAGACAAAAAGACAAAATATTTTGTCGTTTACGCGTAGCAAACGAGATAACCTTGAATTATTTGTACTTTTGAGGATAACTAAATGCAACTGTTTGCCATCTTGAATGATTTATGGTGTGTAAAAGGGTTTTGTTAATAGTTGTTCGTAGCCATATAAGCATGAGAATAACCCCCTTTAACAATAAAAACCCTGTCACTCAGTTTTTGTCTAAAGTCAAAATCTGGCATGATATCTCGACAAGATCGGATCAGATAAACTTAATTTAGGCGTCATTAACAATACTAATGAGGTTCTGCATTATTCTCATTTCGACATGGAGTTGGTTAATAACATATACTATTTCGTGTAACAATAGAGATTATATATGATCGCTTACCGAACGTTCAGAGTGTAAATTTTATCTACGACTAACCACCCAATTGCAAATTATTTCATTTGCATTTGTGTCTATCGCTTAATATTTATAATCTCTTAATGTGGACCGATATACAACGAGACAATACATGCCAATGATGATAGTAACAAATATTGTATTAGTCAATACTATTTTACATAATGAAATTTTAACTACATTCGCATGCTATGGTTTCGTTATTTCTTCAAATCCGTTAACTAAGTTGAATATGGGAACTAATGTCAATTGCATTACCCAAATGTTCATAATTACGTTAGATATACTCCGGATTTATACTATTCTACAGAATCCCAGTAGAAAATCAGTCAATGCCGATGTTCTTAAATTATATTACATATCGGCATATCAAACTTTCTTTTTTATTCATGTAAAAAGGTGTTTTCTGCAAAACAAAGTTATTGTCTTCGATTTCAACGTTATATTAAATCATATTTGTTTGTTTATAAACATGAACCCATATGCTTCCAGAAAAATCGTTTTCTTACATACGTAATAATTGTTTTTACATGTACCATTTTTTGAAAAATAATCAAATTTAATCCATCAACACTTAGTTTTTTCATTAAGCATGCGAATAAACTTGTGTAAGAAATCAATAGATTATTATTTTGACATAATTATGACAATTTTCATTTAAGATTAAACAAAGACTCCATTTATGTGTTGAACAATGAGTTAAAATGAACCGTATTGAATAGACTCTGTTATCAGATAGCGTGTTATTGTTCATTACAACTTTTTGATATTGAGTACCAGTTAATGACTGTTACATCAACTGATTATGATCATTTATCAACAATTAACTACTTAATTTTTATTTTTTATGATTTATCAATAAGTCAACTATAATTAAAGTGTAAATTGACTCTAATTGTGTCATTATTTTGTTTTACAGGTCAAGGTTTGGTTTCAGAATAGACGAACTAAACACAAACGAATAAAAGCTGAGGATGAAATGACCAGATCGTTAGCTAGAAGCCTAGAATCGCGGGAAACAGAACCTTTAGACGAATCGGACTCGGGAAGTGATTTAGATGTATGACTGTATCAAATTAAAACTTATTTTGTATATTATAATAAATGTTTTGTCATATAATGCATTCTTTAATGAACAAAATTATTTTTGATTTGCGTCCATGGAAATGAGTTTCATGCAAGGCAAACATTGTATAAAATCTGTGACAGATAAGTTTAACATGATTGTTTGGAAAAACTGAATCATAAAAACGCACAAAAGAGAAGATTAACTCCTCAATATGTTGCAACCCAGGATAAAATTATCAGTTAACGATGACACAAACGAGCAAACATTTGAATAAAAGCATCGCAAAAAAATTTGGGCAAACTACTGATACTGTGACGAACGCGTTTACAATTGATGTACATCTTCAATATATTAGTACGCACTTTCATTTGTCACGACTCAAATTAATGGTGTCTGAATTTCTGCTTTCGACCTAGACGGCTTAGCTAATTACAGAAGAAAAGAAGATTGAGATATAAACACACATACAGTAATTAGCAATTCTGACATAAAATAGTAATTAATTACAAAATAATAACTGGAGGTTATATGAGGAGCTCAGGTAGAGTTAGCGGCTGTTCATCTTAACGACATGTTTATGCAATCGCTGACAGAAAACTGAAAATTGAAACTTTTATGAAAAATATGTGTTCAGAACGGATTTGGACGTACTTAATTCGTAGACATTTAAAAAAAAATTATGACGACTTTTAAAAGGGACACTTCAGCCTAGAAAGCGCCTACCATTGTCACCAAGGAGTTATAGCTACATTGTTTTTTTTCTGTCGACTCTAGTAAATAATGTTCACTTTTCCACAAAATGCATTTTTTATAGATTCCGCATGTTAAATACTTATCGTCTTCGCGACTAGAGATTCTTATGCTGTAGCAAGGAAACTCCAAGCATCTCAGTCTTCGGCGATTTTCTCAGTTTCACCATAGGTCTTTCCGATACTTCTGAACTCACCTGTCATGGTTCTTGTCCAGATTTTATTTTGCTTACAATCAGATGATGACCATTTTGCATGAATTGTGTAATGTTGTTTGGGTCTCTTCTACTCACATTCCGGAACCATCTTGATCATTCTTTGAATCTGGTACAAGATGCTAGTTCGATCAGTTTTTTTTATACAAAGACAGATAGGAGGTTTTCCTTGGCCAACAGGATTATTCATGAATTCCTCAGGTATTCACCCTGAGACCACGACCGTTTCTGACTATCATTTTGGTGTTATTCCAGCATTCAGATCCATAGAGGAGAATGAATAAGACATTAACTTTTTTCTTCAGGCTCATATTACTGCTCTTCTATATTTGGTTCAGTTGGTGCAATGGTATATTTACCTTTGGGAGTTTCCGATATCTTTGGAAATTATTTTTTTTATGCTTATAGTTCTTAGCAGATATGTAAAATTTTCTACTTAATCTAGCGGCTCATTGTCAAAAGTAGGTGGTGGTTATGAGATAGTTGCTTGGTGTTAGTCTTCACTTTTTCTCTCAATATTTTGACAGGAATAGAAAAATTATCTCGGCACGAATAATAATTATGTAAATGCAAAAAAACGATTCTGATATATTGAACCATATACCGGATTGTTTTTCATTGCCCCCCCCCAAAAAAAAACCCAAACAAACAAACGAACAAACAAACAAAACAAAAAAAAAAACCCAAAAAAAAAACAGAAATTGGTAACTATTATATATGGAATGTAAGTTTCAAAACATTAACAGACTTACAGGCTGCTGCTTCCGATAATTTACGACATCATTCTTTTCTTGGTGTAATAACTAGCTGGTTCTGTTAACCATTAAAAGATATAGATATTAAATTAGTAATCATAATTAGACAACATAAAATTCTTATTACTATGTACTTCCAATACTTTCCAATACGGGTCTTCTGTAGAGGGTAGTAACGAACTACTGTCGACAACCGAAATAAAGATAAGATTGTTCCTATATATAATAAATACTGATAATTTATTTCTTTGAGATTTATGTTTTTTTGTAAATTGAACAATGAAAATATACTATGAATTATCTCATACTCAATTCTTTTCTTGTTATCAACGATGAGCAACTCGGACTCAACTAAAAACTGGGAGTTGCTCATAAAAAAGTCAAGACCTGGGTAATGAAGGTAATGAAATAAAATGGCATTTTGTCATACATTCCTCTATGGAGTTTTTATATCACAACTCATACGTTATGCAAGAACTTGCCATAACTACGGAGACTTTTTGTATCGCGCAACTTATAATTAGGCTACTGGAACAGGATCATGTTGCTACAAGATTGAGTCATCATGAACTCGTGGATCCATCTGACCATGAAAACTGATTTATTCAACGTGTCGTATTTCCTTTCCTCTTTCCTCTACCCCGGTCTTGACTTTTTTTAGCAACTCCCAGTTTTTAGTGGAGTTCATGTTGCTCATTTACTTTTGTTACTTTGTATGTATTAATTTGGTTATTTGTTGTGTGTGTCTGTTTTCATATCTTGTTTTGTCTCTGGATTACATTCTTTGATTTCCGCATAAAGTAATATGCAAACAGAAAGCAGTCAAAGTGTCATTATTAATTTCACGGAAAACAAAGAAACAAAGTCGAGATAAACCAGAGGTTCTCTTGGAGACTGGGCGATGCTCATTGATAAAACCTAGATGTAAGGAAAATCGGGAAAAGGTTAAGTTTCCACTAATGTGTATGCACAAAGAGTAATAGCAACTTTAAACAGCCAAAACACCCGCAAAAGTTTTATGAATAAAAAGTTAATTTTGCAAAAGAACTAATAATTGCTGTCAACAACCCTATCAATGTTTGAATGATTTCCAAAATTATTTTTTTAAAGAAATTTATACTTAGAATTTGGTCAATAAGAAGGTACTTAGGCGTCTGGCAGCCAAACAGACCGTTAAAAATCAGTTGTTTGTAGAGGGGCAACCAAACAGCATGCCTGCCAAGTTTAAACAAACTAAGTCAAGTTGTATTTGAGAAGTCGAACAAAGTTTTTGCTCGACCTACGTGAAGAGCAAGAATTTGTTATAAAGTTACTAGAAATTTTTGTCTTTGTGTGCAAAAAAAAATGTAACCCACAAATAAAAGAATAACACTCACTAAGATTGTAAGACCTGGACAAATTACCAAAAAAAACCCCTTAAAAATAGTTACTTCAAGTACTTGAAAAATGATCATCGCATTATGAATTGTATCATGTTTATCATGTTGTATGGAAGCTTTGTATGCTTTTCTATACAAAGGTCGTTGAACAAAGTATTTCTCAAAAAACATATTTTCAATTTCCATTTATCATTTACTTCTAGACAACAAATTGTTTTTTAAGGACATTTTCTTCTCATTTATGGGCAAAGGACACAGAAATAATACATTTTGTCTAGAAGGTGAAAGAGAGAAAACGCTCCAGTTAAAATCACAAAGGTAATATTTGTCAAACGTATAATCTAATTACAAAACCAAATAAATGAAAGGTTAATACTTTAAGTTTAGGTCCTTTACATTTTAATAAAATTAGAATAATGCAATTGTAAACATTTTAAGAACATTGAATGCTTACACTATTTGAGACTAACTAATAGATGAATGGAACTGTTGCTTTCAAGTCCATTTCACTAAGAGATTAATTGAACTAATCATTTATGTAAAGTTGCACTTCAAAGTGTGCGAAATGTAAATAATTAAAGTATGCCAACCTCATAGGGAACGTATTTGATAAGGTTTGTGATATTCTCTATGAACCTTGATTCAGAAAGAATTAAAAAAAAAGAATGTTTTAACTTTTGAAGCAATTACTTATAAACATTGAGTCTTTACTGTGCTAATCAGATATAATTGCAATACTCTCATGCAATTGCCTCAACACTCCAATCTGCGAAGAAACTAAAATTTGTTAAGTACCTATTTTCGAAGTTCCTGCAAACTTTCAAATTTAACTCTTTGACACTCTAATATATAAAATAAATATCAACAAATTTAGATGTTTTGAAAAACCGCGAAAATATCCACTGTTCATAGTACCATCTAAATATACATTAACACATATAATATACTACTATATACTGTCCATTGTACATATTCATTCAATTAATACTGAATATTACATGTCAAAATCGGTATTATATGCGGTATCAACCCGAGATTCCAATATCACCCCAAGGACCACCGGCCCGCGGAGTGATAAAGGTCGATGGTTCATGCATACCCCATGTAATACAGAATTTGACATGCCATTTTCATTATATCGTATATTTCAACTATATTCTAAGTATAGTATATGAAGAGGTGCGATATGTGATATGCAATATAGGTCTAGGGTTTGATATAGGGTATGTGATATAAGTCTAGAGGTGTTATATAGGGTATGTGATATAAGTCTAGAGGTGTTATATAGGGTATGTGATATAAGTCTAGAGGTGTTATATAGGGTATGTGATATAAGTCTAGAGGTGTTATATAGGGTATGTGATATAAGTCTAGAGGTGTTATATAGGGTATGTGATATAAGACTAGAGGTGTTATATAGGGTATGTGATATAAGCCTAGAGGTGTTATATAGGGTATGTGATATAAGTCTAGAGGTATAATATAGGGTATGTGATATAAGTCTAGAGGTGTTATATAGGGTATGTGATATAAGTCTGGAGGTGTTATATAGGGTATGTGATATAAGTCTAGAGGTGTTATATAGGGTATGTGATATAAGTCTAGAGGTGTTATATAGGGTGTGTGATATAAGTCTAGAGGTGTTATATAGGGTGTGTGATATAAGTCTAGAGGTGTGATATAGGGTATGTGATATAAGTCTAGAGGTATGATATAGGGTATGTGATATAAGCCTAGAGGTGTTATATAGGGTATGTGATATAAGCCTAGAGGTGTTATATAGGGTATGTGATATAAGCCTAGAGGTATAATATAGGGTATGTGATATAAGTCTAGAGGTGTTATATAGGGTATGTGATATAAGTCTAGAGGTATGATATAGGGTATGTGATATAAGCCTAGAGGTGTTCTATAGGGTATGTGATATAAGTCTGGAGGTGTTATATAGGGTATGTGATATAAGCCTAGAGGTATGATATAGGGTATGTGATATAAGTCTAGAGGTGTTATATAGGGTATGTGATATAAGTCTGGAGGTGTTATATAGGGTATGTGATATAAGTCTAGAGGTGTTATATAGGGTGTGTGATATAAGTCTAGAGGTATGATATAGGGTATGTGATATAAGTCTAGAGGTGTTATATAGGGTATGTGATATAAGTCTAGAGGTATGATATAGGGTATGTGATATAAGCCTAGAGGTGTTATATAGGGTATGTGATATAAGTCTAGAGGTATGATATAGGGTATGTGATATAAGTCTGGAGGTGTGATATAGGGTATGTGATATAAGCCTAGAGGTGTTATATAGGGTATGTGATATAAGTCTAGAGGTGTGATATAAGGTATGTGATATAAGTCTGGAGGTGTTATATAGGGTATGTGATATAAGTCTAGAGGTGTTATATAGGGTATGTGATATAAGCCTAGAGGTGTTATATAGGGTAAACGATATAGGGTTGAAACAAACACTTATAATGCATATACAAAAAGATATAGTTTGATCTAAATATATGATATAAGGTAATAACAAAATTACTGAACTGATGAAATACAGGCAGTACTTAAAAATAGTATAAAAAGGAAAGTCCGTATAACAAATGGAAATATCAGGGTGAAAACCGGAAAGCAATAAGAGACCACATAAGACGCTCATTATGGCCATTGCATACAAATTTTAAAAAAATTATGCAGCTTACATTAGTTCCAATGCAATGAGTTTCCAGTTTAAAATGAGAATAGCATGACCATTATCATAAAAGAAAAATCATAGTAATTTCACTATCATTGGAAACAAATTCTGATTAACAAACTACGCCTGCTACTTAGGACCAAAACTAAACCCCATTTTCTCCTTTACTGACACAACGTTGTATCTAAATATAATAAAGTGAAAATCTGTTCGTCGATGCCTTTCATCAAAGTTACCTTAAGTAGAAAATTCAGACAAACGTTAAAATAAAATGAAAATTCTTATGAAAATATCTGTTTATATACAATTGCAGCTCTTGATGTCTTACTGGTGGTATCACTGGGTGATAGCGATATACTGTATGGGAGTATATGAATTAAAACTTAATAACCCTTAACAAACAATTTATTTATTCTCAATAGCTCAAAGGAATAATCGTTAGTACAATTACGATATTGCACAATTTGTTGTAATTGCATCAATTATATTTGATGCATTTTTAAATTGTGTGGTATCTTTCAGATCTCTTTATTGTCATATTTTAATAGGTATAAATTTAACGCCAATTGAGACCTTTTTGGTAACCCGCTCTCAATGATACCTCCTTTTTCAGTAAGTATAATAAAAAGACAACTCTGAATGATAAATTACGTCTAATTATCCTTGATGGAAAAAGATTAAATCAGAAATTGAGTAGCATTAATAAAGCTTTCACACGAACCGTCCCTGTCACGTCGGATAATCTTCAAAGCATGTGAACGTACGAAGGTTACTTTGACCGTTTCCTCTGGCGCTTCTGTGACAAAACTATCAATTTGTATCAGGAATTAGGAACAAAATTTATTTGTCCCTAGATCTAAACTGTACTTTTTTAATTTCATATCACTTTTTATTGACTCTTGAATGAAATGTCTTTTATGTGTCTTAGCTTTGCTGTCTATTTAGTTTCACTTATTGAAAATCGATGAATGGGCACTAGTAACAACAAGATTTCGGAATATTTGTGATAAAATCCCTTCCTTTTTAGTTTTTTTACGTTTTCTATATATCAGTTTTTTTATATATTTACATTGAAAATTTTCTTCAATCATTGTCAAATCAAGGAGTCTGTTTAGGAAAATTTACAGTTTTCACCTTTATTGTTATATCACTTGAGTATATAGGGGCAAGTCATTCGTTGTACTTGTGTTTAATGATGTTTTGGGGCCAGCTGCATCATGTCCTGTGATGTGAGGGTTGCTTCGTCGTTCATAGAAGACCAATGTGTGGCCTTGGGCTGACATTTTCATCCAGGTGGGGTGGTTGTTCTTTGACACATTCACAGTACCTATTCTCTTTATTTACAGTACATTAATAATCCACATACGAAGACTAGACTAGACCATGAATTACAGATATTACATACATCAAACCTATTATCGTTATATACACAAAGAAACTAACAAATAAACGAGCAATCCGGACTGAAATATTGGATTTTAGGCAGATGCTCTGGTAGAATAAGCATCATCTAATCTTCTTGTAAAACCCGTTGAATCACTCACATGAAAGAAGGAAAATAGACCATCGTGAGCGAATATATTTCCATGGTGGAGATGGCCAGACAATATATAGCGACCATTGATTGCATGCCGTGGACCCTAAAATATTTCAAGTGATTACTTTTAAATTAGCTTATTTGCTAGAACTGACGCACGATACATAAAATCTTTATAGCTTCGACAGAGCCATAACGGAGCTGTGATATAAAAAAATCCATACACAGGGACAGAACAATGAAAACAACCGCGTTTGTCTTCTAGTTATGTTATAATTAACACTTCTTCGTCGATCCCTTATAGAAGGTTAAGATTAAAGGCAGAGATCTTAGTGTATGTCCTTTATCAACGAATATTGGATACGAATGTCGCCTATGTAGCGGAATCTGAGGTCAAAGTTCTGCTCAAGTGCCGTTTTTAACCAGTTCTTCTCTATATTCTTTCTCATAAAAGTAAAGAGGAAAAAAGCCCAGGAAGCAATTGATATCCATCGGTATATCTTAAAAAGATGTAAACATGTAGTCGATATTCATTTATATATGTACATATATATGCATATTTTGTTTGTTCCGTCTTTCTTTAGAACACAACAAGAACGATAGTTAGCTAAACAGAATACTGACATTTACACGTAGATAATCTTTACAAAAAATATGGAACCTTATCATTGATTGCATTTTTTAACACATCAATACATGTACATGTACAAGTAATGTCTATTCTAATTCCGTCAGTTCAATTGAGGACACTTGGTAGTATAGTATCGAATAAAGGTGCGTAAATATTAATATCACATTTTATCCTGTATTAAAATCGCATTCATTAGACCTTGTTAATTTTATTTACGATCTTAATATGATGTTTTGTTCCATGGTTTGCTGATTTTGAAGAAAGAAGCATCATATCAAATTTTGTTTCTTAAGATTGCATTCACAATTGGTCATTGTCGACATTAGAATATCTGTACCATGTCTAGGACTTTTAAATGGAGACAGATTAATGATATATGGCGTTATCAACTGTTGGTGCATTTGTGCATTTTAAAGTTAGCTATTCGATATTTTAAGTAACCATACTGTCAAAGTAACTTTTTTTCATATCATTATTTCTGATAATGTGTTTATAAATCATTGTGTATTTTACTAAATATTAGTATAAAACAAACGTCTGATGTTGGTGGGACTGTGAGTTTTGAATTAAGCCCTTTTGTGCTATTTAACCGAGAAATATTCGTATTGACCTTGGGGAAACAAAGTTTGTTGAATTCCGCAAATGTCCAGTGACGATTTGGTTAGCCCCAAATACCCCTTGGTAATTTCTATTTAGATTGATTTACGATCTACATACATTGAACACCTCTTGGTATCAGTTTTCACCAAGTAAAATTAATCACTAGTTTAAACATAGGTTCAAAGTCATTTGTAACTATTAACTTGAATTATATTGTTAATAGTCCAAATTATTTTTGTCCGCCCAAACATTTTAGTCAAAATTAAAGATGGGTTTTCACTCCGTGCGTGAATATCGCGATTTCGGAATAACAAAGTGATCTCGACACGAGAAGTACTGATTTTAGAGTATTCTAGTAGACTTAATATTACTAAAACGAAACAATTAGACTCCAACAATCAATCAATTGTGGCCGTAAATGAAGCTTTAAATATAATGACATCAGTAATTCGGAGGTTGAAATTATAATGTAGCCAATAAATCTTCATTTAAATGCAGCTGACAGATGTTATTAGTTACAAGTTACTTTTCCATTTCGGTCATTCGAACCACTGAAATGCGTTGAGGTGGTTTTGAATGCTCAAAAACTAACTATGTGGCATATGTCTTCGCTCTCTGTCTTGTATGCTAGAAAAAAATGATACCAAGTGAAGTACACATAACGGACATCAAATTATTAAATATAACTAAGGTGAAAAAAAAATCAAATTACTAGCAAATTAAAGCTTATATAAGCAAGACTGAGACAGCGGACCAAACATAACGTTAGCGATGAGGACAAGTGTTTTGTCTGTGGAATAACAGTTATTTTAGGATTGAAGTCCCTAAGCAAGAACAAAAACTTTTTATATTTGGTTAAAAAGAGTAATCAAGGGAACCAAGGTTATAGCGGTAATCAAAAGAATGTAATCCAGGGACAAAGACCAGACATGGAAAACAGACATACACAACACAGAACATACAGTAACTAAAATCATACATACAAAGTAACAAAAGAAAATGAGGCTTTAAAAAAACTTCATAACATTAACCGAAATATTTTAAAATCAATATTTTCTAGAATATTAAACAATTCTTGTGTAACCTTTTTTTTTCCTCTTGCAAACTTTGTTCACAATTGCTTAATGTTGTTTGTGTTTCGGCTTGTTATTTCATTTTACGGTCTTTTCTCACCAGTGCTTAAACTTAAGTCTGCAATGATATAAAACTGTGTATTAAATTTAGACAACGGAACAATGCTTCAAAACATTTTGGTTCGGAAAAGTTGCGACCGTTGCTTTTTCACATACGATAATGTTAAATTAACAATGATAAAAATGCTAAATTGTTGGACACAAAGCCTCAAACTTTGTTAAATGAACATAAATCTTGAAATTATAATAATAACACGAATGTAAAGTTTGAGTATTATATTTTTATACATGAAGTGTTTATACTGAAATGAGGGATGAAATTATTTTATGCTCAATCACATTTTAATCGAATGGAATTTTGAAATATTTTCGCAGTGAACGAGATTTGATGAAAGAACACATTAATGAAAATACATTCTCCTATAAACCTAAAACCTGTATCTGTTACAACATAAATGCCATGAATGATAGAACGATCGTAAATAACATCATTAATAAGGAAAATTACAAGGTAAATGCCACATGGAAAATAAAGCTTTATGTATATAAAGGCTTTAAATGACTTCCTTACTGTGGAAATTTACCCTGTGTCACCCTACTCAATTTCACAGCTGTCGTAAAACACATTAACTTGTAAAATACGCATTTTGCAGCTACCGCGGGATACCTGAAATGGGAACCGAAATTATAGCCATTTAAGGATACAATAAACATAACAAAATACCAATTAAAGACTAAAGTTTCCCCATTTAATAATAATTATCTGTTTATTTTGACACATAATTAATTCTGTACATTTATAAAATTATTCCGGTACATGGTATTCATTTCAAGCCTAAGAAACTGCACCCTATGAATTTAACAAAATGATAAGGATCTAAATATAAAAAAGTCAGCTTGAAACAGTAAAGTAAAACACTTACAAAGTAAATTTACAAAAGTGTACAGATCGTGCATATATTCTAGACCACACAAGTAAGATGAAGTTGATTCGACCAAACGAAGGAAGGACGAATATACTAGAGAAAACAAACAACAAACGGAACACTCATCGAAAATTTGTATAAAATAATATGACAGCCAACCAACAAGTAAGGTGTGTAAATATGTATATATACAGCGGATTTTATATATATAATGATATACGTTACACTTTGAAAATTTGCATTATTGCATTATTTTATATATATATGTATTCTTTTTCTTTGCCTTTCTCTTTTTATTGTTTTCTTATATATAAAGCAAAAAAAGACCATTTAGATAACGGACGGGTGATAATCAATTTCATTTCGATCTCGTTGCACAAGACACCAAATCTTATTCTAACAGAAGTGTAGTTCCGTTCACTTCAATATCAGGCAATAAATAGAAGGCCACAATGTAATAGATCCTTTGACGTACTAAGGTAGAACTCATCGGTGCTTCCAGTTTGATATATTAGGTTTTCAGTTCTTCTATTATAAAATTTAATTCTTGAATCTTGAATTTTTTTATTATTTGATTCTAATGCCGTTGATGAGAGGTTACTCTTTGAAACACGTCTTACAGCATACCAAAATTTGCATTATTTTTGTTTGATATTTTTGTATACAAAATTATGTTGTAGAAGAAATTACAATTTTCGATATGATATCAAATATATGAATTGATTAATCTACTACTCAAGTTAAAATAATACTTCCAGATACAAATGCATGTCGCTGAAAGATATGTTTGTTTTAATGTGTGTCTACCTGCTTTGTAACAGAAGCTATATCATCACATTGAGTATAAATCAACTGCTGAAAAGGAATTCATTTCAAGTAGAATAGAATTGTTAAACACTGGGTACAAATAGGACTTGGCAGCCGAACACATGTCGACACCTGCTTAAAGAAGTATTAGTTATTATCCCTGGGATGTTCCTAAAGACGTGACCAATTACTAATACTGATATAATTGCTGGGCCTTTAACTGTCAATCAAGTACTATAGAAATAGCCTGAATGTTTTTGTTCATTAATTGGTGTTATCATTATCGATATTTATAAAGATTTTAACATTAACTGCCTTGTTTATGACCGTAGCAGATTCTTCGATTGACAGCTAATTAGTTGTAATAACAGTTGCCTTTTGTACACGAATTTAACCTAATCATGGCTAATTGAACCAATTAATTTGATTTTAAGAACCCTAATTTTCTTACTGACGCCCTATCATTATACCATCCCATAAGTCACTACTTCCAAGACCTATTTAGATAGTGATATATGAACAAGGACATAATGACTTAATGAAAACCTCTACCAGGTGGCATAGTGTATAAGCGATCTTAAACTTTATTAAAGATATCAATTTCAATAAATTAAGAAAAAGCGAGGTGAATTCGAGTCCATGGCAGTTTTCTCAATTGAACCATACTTAACGTAAATTAATTGTATATTAACCCGCTTATATGTACATTAACCGCAAAACAAGGTATAAAAGAAACTATTAGTCCTTCACAATAAAAATAAAGGTTCAGTTATGTTTGTATTCGATTCGGACCCTCCAATTAGCTGTGAGGTGAGGGTTTGAATGCAGTAATTTGCAAATTATTGTTTACTTGTTTATGCAATGCTGTATGATCTTAGACAGTAATAATACATAAATGCCTTCGGTTTAAAATCCTAAATTTGTTCCCAGTTGTTTTTTTTTTCAAAACCGCTTCCTTCTTTGGACTGTTTCTTGTCGAAACTACGCAGACTTTTTTTTTATCGCCCTATAACTCTAACAAATAGGCTTCTGGAACAGGGTTATGTTGCTACAAGATTGAAGTCATCACTACAGAAGTTTTATGGTCGTCATCATGAACTCGTGCATCGTTATGGTGTATCCATCTGCACCATGAAAACTGATGTATTCAACGGGTCATAGTTTTCCTTTCCTCGTTTGTCTACCCCGGACTTGACTTTTTATGAGCAACTCGGTGGGTGTTTCAAGAAAAGCAGAGGACGCTTACCCTACCAGTGCACCTGGTCCATGCTCCCAGTTTTTAGTGGAGTCCGAGTTGCTCATTTACTTTTGTTACATTGTATTTATTATTTTTGTTACTTTATGCTCTTTGTTGTGTATGTCTGTTTTCCATGTCTGGTCTTTGTCCCTGGATTACATTCTTTTGATTACCGCTATAACCTTGGTTCCCTTGATTACTCTTTTTTACCTTATTTTATTTTGATGTATATGAATTGTTCCGTTATTCATATTTATTACAATATTCCGATATGTTACAGCTGAATGCATGTGAATTTCGTTGTCCTGAGTTTCAACGTCAATGGAAGAATTTTATTTCTCTTCTTTTGTGAATTTCAATCACGTTAAAATACAATACACAAAATTCAAACCTCTGAGGTTTCGTTTTGTTTTGGTATTTGACATGGCAAGGCTTTTCGCTTACCATTTCAATTTCGTTAGTAATGAGTACTTCATGATTAAGTTTTTTGACTCGATTTTACCTTGTTGAAGTTACTCTTTGAGTAATTAAAAATCATACCGAAATATTCAATATTTATATTTGATCGGTATAATTGAAATTCCAAGCCAAGATGTCTATCATATTATTGTAATACTTAATGAACTTATTTAGGTGCACAAATTTGTCACTATTTATTTTTTTCAAAAATCTGTAAATCCTTGAGCTGGTTCGTCCTTTTTTAAAATTAAATTGATCAGTTTAGTTGCTACTATTTTTTTTTCTAAAGTTCTCTTAATATCGTTTGCATGCAACATGATCGATGAAAATAAATCGCTTAATTATTTATTTGTTCAAATCAAATTATGATCATCTGAACACCTACATACTGAAATGCTTAATGGGTATATAATTGGTATTTTTTTATTTACAAAAAAAACCAAAAAACAAAAATGGTGTCAACCTGTTTCGCCAACATTTAATGAATGTTCTATTTAATCATTGAGTGTTTTGGAGTATTAGCAATCAAAGCCACTATATATCCTTTTAATGCAATTTTTCCTTCTTCTGTACCAGTGTATCGTTTGCGCTCCTTTTACTTTTACCTACGTGAACTTATTTGCGACATAAATTGACTTCTAAAATATAAATAAAATGAAATATGATAAACTTGTGATATGTAACACTTTTGAACAACCAATGATAACAACTTTTATTGAAGATGAATAACACGCTATTTAATGTTGTCCTGCATATAGTAATTAGAGAGAATCGCTTCTTTTATATTTCTATTAAATTCGATTATTTCTTAAACAAATTGTACAGATATTCTGACGTTTAAAAATAATATGCGTCAAAACGTCTAAGTTCAAAAAGGCATCGGGAACTTTTACTTTTGAAATGGAAATAGTAAAATGTCTTATGCATTACAATTTGGATTGATCTAAATGTACAATTATGTTGTATACTATCTTTCATAAAGCTGTATATATTGGCTAATGTATATATTTTTTATGTATGAGATATTTGTAAACATTTTCATATCTATATACATAAAGTGAGAGGAACATATAATATTGAATTGAATTAAATAGTAGATTGAAAATATGAACTTTTAGATAGTCATCAAATGATAAAGAAAAACAGAAAAACAGAAAATATTTTAATGTTTATTTTTCATGTGTGGTCAGTAGTCATATAAGAATAATGAAAAGACTTTTATGTTATTCATTGAAAATAAGTTTAACAACAAAATTACCGAACACTAATCCGATTCATTATCAAGTCAAGTCTAAAATAAATCTGGTAAAATAGATATTACAACACCGGAGCAGCTGGTACCGCAATGGTCCAAATTTGGTACAGGCATTTCAAACGAAATGCTGGGTTAAATCTATGTATACAGCGCGCTAAACCTCCATCTTCCATTGCGGCAAGACTATACCAGTGATGATTAAAATGGATTTGCATGTTATTGTCATAATCGATAAATCAGCGGTCACATCAGCACAAAGAACATTTTACAAAAACAATCATTACTCATTGTTTTAGAAGAAACAGTATTTTTCAACCAAGAAAGGATATCTAAAAAATAATTTGGTAAGAGACCTTTTAAGACGCATTTCCTCATACCCCTGATTCAGGAGTCTGTTACGCAGATATTTATGGCGTTCAAGGAAATCAGAGTAGTTAGTACTTGCTCTAGCGTAGCGAATCAATTGTGAAATATAAACACCATATGCAGGAGATCAGGGAACATTGCTGCACAGGTAAGGAAAATTTATGGTATTAAAATTAAAGTCGTCTCTTTTATCATAAATCTTACTGCTGAGAAGACCACTGTTGTCAAATTCGATATCTCTGTTTCTGTAGTCTCCTTTATTTGGAACACTGGTGGATATATATTGACCATTTACCAAAAGAAGGGTTGTTGATGGACAATACATCATCACTATATCTGTATGTAAAGTTAAAGGATTTAGCATCTTTTATTTTTTTATTCTTTTGCGAGGTTCTGCAGAAATTCAGTCCCGTATGAATATAAAAACAAATCGGCTAGGAGAGGAGACAGTTAGTGCCCATTGAAATGCCAACTTGTTGAAAAATAGCTCCTCCTTTGCCAAACATGTTATCAATGAGGAAATAAAGCATATCGCAAACCTGATTTTCTGTGTAGCATACTTTGCCCTTTTGCGATGTTTTAGAAAAATATGTGGATTTGTAATCGAGAACAACATAATTTTTTGAAAAGCAAAAGATTTACGATTAAGTCCTTTCAAACGGTATTTCAATTTATCATGTGGTAACGTAGTGTAAAGAGTTGAGAAGTTTGGGAATCCAATACAGGTAAGGTAAGTCCCCACAAAATGAAGTGAATTCTAGAAACCTAGTAAATAATTTGTACATAGGATATATGGTGTCTATGCAAAACCCAAATTTTTTTTTCTTATCTTCTTATGAAACTTTAATGGTCAGTTGTTTTTTTTTGTCCCTGACTTGGATGTATGATGTCTATGCCAACGTCTTTGCAAAGATGTGGGCACTACGGTTTAAATATATTTTGTCGATTCAATGCAGAAATTTTTTTGGCACCTTTTAAACATTTTGTTTACTTTTAGATAAAATTAAATGATCATAGGTCTTATTATGGTCTAAGGTTTGGTCTTATTCTTCCTAAGTGTGATTATCAAAGATGTCGTAAGTTAAGACACATGTTAAGTGGGGGTGTAATAGAGAAAGCTAACCCTTTTGGGTATTAGGTTCTAAATAAAATACTATGTAGGGCTTCGAAAAATGTAGTACTTGTGCTTTCGTTTCCATTTGAGTTTTGATTTAAAGAAAAACATTGATACACTACCTCTCATATACAATTAATCCCTTTTTCAAAAGTACAATTTACATAATGACGTAATAACACCTTGTGACCATCATAATCATATCTTTATAACTATGGTATAAGACAGCTTTGTTGTGTAACTTAAGCGTCGTCTAACGTTACACAACAAATAATAAGACATTGATTAGAACGGTCATATTTTAATCAATGTCCGAATACAAGTCTTATGATCCGTCTCAGGATATTTTTTTAAAGCATGTGCACGAACTGTTGACACAAAGTGAAGACACTTTTCAATGTTGAGGTTGACAAACAGTGTTTTAGGTAGACCAATTAAGCATATACAACAACCAAAGTAAAACCATTACTATTAAAGCCTATGATTTTAAAACACTGTATACTTCTATTCCCCATACTCAGTTAAAATCCCGACTTAAAAAAATTATTCATCGTTGTTTTTTCCAAAAAAGATGGTACACCTAGATACCAATATATAGTTCTTGGTAGAGATTCCCCATACTTTGTAAGAAATAATTCCAAATCATCTTTCAATTATACAGAGGAAGATGTTTACAAAATGTTGGAATTTTTAATCGACAACATATTTGTCCAGTGTGGTGGACGTGTTTTTCAACAAACGGTCGGCATTCCAATGGGAAAAAATTGTACTCCTTTACTTGCTGACCTATTCCTTCACTCTTATGAGGCTCTCTTTATAACTGATCTCATCCAAAAGAAAGAATACCGTTTGGATAGATCCTTTGATCTCAGTTTTCGCTATATAGATGACGTATTATCTTTAAACAATCCTAATTTCGGGGATTTGATACATCGCATCTACCCAAAAGAACTTGATATAAAGGATACTACAGACACTGTGAAGTCAGACTCATATCTTGACCTACACTTAGAAATCGATGGTAACAACTATCGACCAAACTTTACGACAAACGTGATGACTTTTCATTCAGAATTGTCAACTTTCCTATCATCTGTGGCAATATCCCTTCAGCACATGCGTATGTAGTGTTCATATCACAACTCATACGTTTTACCAGAGCTTGCCGAAACTACGCAGACTTTTTGTATCGCGCTAGAACTCTAACAAATAGGCTTCTGGAACGGGGTTATGTTGCTACAAGATTGAAGTCATCACTGCAAAAGTTTTATGGTCGTCATCATGAACTCGTGCATCGTTATGGTGTATCCCTCTGCGCCATGAAAACTGATGTATTCAACGGGTCATAGTTTTCCTTTTCTCGTTTGTCTACCCCGGACTTGACTTTTTATGAGCAGGTCGGGGGGGTTTCAAGAAAAACAGTGGACGCTTACCTTACCGGTACACCTGGTCCATGCTCCCAGTTTTTAGTGGAGTCCGAGTTGCTCATTTATTTTTGTTACTTTGTATGTATGATTTTAGTTACTTATGTTCTTTGTTGTGTATGTCTGTTTTCCATTACATTCTTTTGATTACCGCTATAACCTTGGTTCCCTTGATTACTCTCCTACAACATGTCACATCAGTCACTTTTTTGTGTAGTAGTTCATATTTTAATCCATCACTTCTTAGAAGTTGTAATAGGGTTCTAAATAGATACGGCTATATGCAATTCTCAAACATTCAAACCAATCACCTCCCGAGCCTATAATATTTAAGTCATTTTTATACCTCACTGAAATATATATATATATATATATAGTACATACGAACTGTGGAAAATATTTTTCTCAACAAATTTAAAAACTTCTATTATGATTAGTACAACTGTATTAATTACCGATACTTTAAATTATTCAATTTAATTGTTGGAAATTACGTAAATATAAACAACAAATACCAACATAGTTAGCTATTTAACACAGCTCTGTTACTTCAATAATTTTAACATCTATAGAAGTCAAAATATCTTGTAGTAATGATCAATTGATATCTTAATATTCAAATGAGTTTAATTGTGTATCTAGATGTTCAAGTAGCTCATCCAATATTTAAGAAGACAAAAAAGAGTTGGTATGTCTGTAGAAACAGATCTGCAGTAATTAAATGAAATTATTTTAAAAAAAGTGACTTTTTAAGAATTTTTTTCTCGAAGAAAAATCTCAAACGGACTATTCATGATATGAATACTTATTTATAACAAGGTAAATCTAACTCTGTATATGTATAGAACTCATTTCTAAATTTCAAACTATCCATTTCTATAATTCAATTACTTAGTAGAACAATACACAAAGACTCTATTTGTGTATATAGGTTAAATCGCGTAATAGTGTGGAAACATGCGAACCTTGAGATGATTACAGATACATCTAACATTCATATTGGTAGTACTTTTTAAATAAAAAGTTGTTTGGCAATGGAAAGGTCTCCAATAGATGTCCCATTAACAATTGACATAAGTATATAGCAATAATGACACTTCCGGTACATAAATGGAAGTCTTCGATATTATTTGTCAATGCTCGGCTATTTCGTGTTTTAAATATATTGATATTGAATATTCAGAATACTAACTTACTTATCTGACGTCATTAATTTTGTCCAAAATATAGTGATTAAGTATAGCCATGTCGATATTTTTCCGACTTTAAACAAAATATATCATGTTACGATTTTCTCAATTACATTTAACAGTTAAAAGGGCGATAACCTTTACGATTTTTTATATCATTAATTGACCCAATACTTTTATTCACATGCTCAAAATAGAAAAGAACTATTGATTAAAGTATTTTGATTGAATTAACAATATGACAGATCTAAATTCGATAATACTTGTATAATTTTTAATCTGTTTTTAGCTTTTTTCATTACCCAGCAACTATGGTTAAAATCAATATAATTAACAACATATTAAAGTAACATGGAGCCTTCATTTTTATTGTACTTGGCTATGTCTTTGAGTTCCAATGTATCTGATTATATCTTTGGGTTCCCATGTTTCTTGCCATGTCTTTGAGTTCCAATGTATCTGATCATATCTTTGGGTTCCGATGTTTCTTGCCATGACTTTAGTTCCGATGTTTCTGGCTTGTCTTTGAGTTTCGATGTTTCTGGCCATGCCTTTGAGTGTCGATGCTTTAGTATTTTACCGCCGATATTTTAAAGGCAAGCACATTTTATAAGATAATGTTTACAATGTTTAATAATTGGAACAACATTCTATTGAAGCGATAGTCGTTCTAAATATAACAGTGATCGCAAGAGGCTTCTTCTGTTAAAATAGTTAAACAATGTTGTAAGTGATTTAGTTACATAAAATTTGTTAGATTATAAATCATAAGGAAGTTTTATAGGACAGGATAACTTACTCCTTCTCTTACAGTGACACGGTAATAAGTTGAAAAAAACAAAAACAAAAACAAATCAAGCATTTACTTATGAATACAAGGCAATAATAATATATAATAAATAAATACTGTTGTTAGAATCGCGGCCGCGTGCCAACACATTACCAACATTTAATAAATTTGACCAAACACTTTTCTGCAGTATATCTTCGTTTATCGGCGTGTTGATAAAGTAGCAACTTTCTATCTTCTTAATGCATTAAAAACGTCTACTGCATCCTAATGTAACAGATTAAAACGAGTCTTAATTATAAAATATCGATAAAATACATGACTGTTTAGTGTTAAGTAATTGCCTGTTTACAACTAATTATGATAAAGATTAACCCGCTTGTCAAGACTAACATTTGGATCTACACTTCATTGTCAATTCCGTTGACAAAGGTCCAACGTTCGGATGTAATTCGACGATGTTTAACATGCAAACAATGTATCTGTCTTAATGTTTGTCGCGTAGAATGTATTTTTTACAAGCTAAATGGAATATTTCACATGGAAGACAATGCCTAACACGGTAAAAATGAAATATATCAGTATTTAACTAATTGCATCATTGTGATTACGGTTGATAGCTGATTAAAACACTGTCCAGGCTCTCGAACAATACAGAATGTGAACTTTATTAATTCTTCTTATCAAAACGCCGTTCGTTACCAATTTTGATCATGTAATTCTTTGTTTCATTCATGATTATTTTGTTGGATCTATGTATATTTAACTTAAATAGAATACATGCTTTACTATGTGTTATCGTAATTCCGTTTGTTGCAATAAACCAAAACTACTTTGATTACTTATAAGTATGGAGCACAAATGCGGAAACATATACTCTACTCGCCCTGGTAGAATGGCAAAATAAAAACCTACAGTTTTTCCTATTTATTGCAACAGTAAAATATCCAAAACTGCAGAATAATCTTTAACATATGCAAAGAATACGTGCCATGTTCCGTACATTTCATTATTTTAGGCTTTGTCTATGAGGAATGGAGCTATTTGTACTAAAAAAAATTTGACTTTTCATTTTTTTGTTATAATGCACAGCAATGTTGTTATATCGATAATATTCAACCAAAGTAAATATGCAAGACTTCCTATTACACAAGATGTGCGCCTGCGATAAAAGTTCAAACAATCATTTCCTTACTGCATACGTCATTTCCGAAATGTGACACTTTCGACAGAATGATTTTGAGCCATTCATGATTCAGAGCATCTTTATTTATCTAAGAGGAAGTCGCTGAAGTTTCGTCCTTATCGACAATAATTTTTTATATTTTTTTCTTGCACAATCGATGACATCTGAAAGAGTCTGGCATGATAAGCTACATTCCATATACAACATACAAAGAAAATTTCGTGTTTGTGGAAAAACCATGAACAAAATATTGAAAATACAGTAGTGTTTAGGAATACTTAATACGATTTGTTACAACATGAATTCCGTTTCCAACCAGGGTGCGTTTTTTAATCTTGAATGATCTAGTTAATATGTTACACCAGGCTTGTATTGCTTACAACGTATATCTACAAAAAATATAAGCTGGCTTTATTGTATTTTTCGTCGAAACTCCTTTAAAGTTTATCATAACCTTTTGACAAATATGGCCTAAATTTTACGGCAAAATTTTTTTGACTACAGACAATACTGTGCATCTTTAGATTTCAAACACCTTAACATATACCCATTTAGAAGCTTATTTCACAGTACATGTACTCTACAAAGGAAGTCCTTGTAAATATCCCAGGTTCAAAAGTAATGGATCGACTATGTGTAGTCAATATATAGGTTTGAGATGTTTTTCGCTAAGAAAAGGGAATTTTACATATAGAAAGTCATAATCACATTGATCGTAAAGTTTCGATTTCAAACATCTTGTACCATCTTTATTTAAGTTAAGTTTTGGGTAAGAAGCAGTCGAAGGCGTATCAATTGTCTCTTTAATTCAAAGTTCATTTGTGTTGAACAGATATAAGTTGAAGCTAAAATTATCCAGAGATATTTCATAATTTACATATCAGATTTTGAAATTGCAGGACTGGGCATTTCGTTTCTCTTTTCTTTTCTGCAGTAGCCCTTGAAAAACTAATATGACAAGAATAAAGGTACAAATTGTTCAAATGTGGTACACACTTGTTCCCAAATGTATTCCAATAATCTAATAATGTAATTTTTTTTGACTTTTTGAGAATCTCTATCAGATTCACGCCACTTTAAGTGTAGGCATTATCACAGTAACTCATAAGTACACCTTTAATTACCGTAAGCAAAGTAGTGAGGAGTATAAATATAAATGGGTAAGTTTTGTATTTGGCAGAATCAGCAATATAGGGCAACATCCCTTCAGCACCTGCGTATAGAGTGTTCATATCACAACTCATACGCTATGCCAAAGCTGGCCGAAACTACGCAGACTTTTTGTATCGCGCTAGAGTTCTAACAAATAGACTTCTGGAACAGGGTTATGTTGCTACAAGATTGAAGTCATCACTACAAAAGTTTTATGGCCATCATCATAAACTCGTGGAACGTTACGGTGTATCCATCTGCGCCGTGAAAACTGATTTGTTCAACGTGTCATTGTTTTCCTATCCTCTTTCGTCTACCCCGGACTTGACTTTTTATGAGCATCTCGGGGTGTTTCTAGAAAAGCAGAGGACGCTTACCCTACCGGTAAACCTGGTACATGCTCCCAGTTTTTAGTGGAGTCCGAGTTTGCTTTTGTTACTTTGTATGTATGATATTAGTTACTCTATGTTCTTTGTGTATGTCTGTTTTCCATGTCTGGTCTTTGTCCCTGGATTATATTCTTTTGATTACCGCTATAACCTTGGTTCCCTTGATTACTCTTTCTATTTGGAACTAGTATCCAATACTTGTAAATGGAAAGTAGATCATATTATCATCAATCAAAGTAATGCCAAAGGATGTTAGCACATATAACCAGGTGATTGCTATTTATGTCCTTCCTCGGTTTAGTTCTAAGTGAATATGTCGGCTTGTCAAGACCCATTTTCTTAATTAAACAATTTATGTAGTCTTTTGCACACAAGTACTATGCTCAGTTTTCACCTTCAGAATTTAGAGAAACACAGGTAGGTTAATTACGTGACATTTGCGTGCTCAACATGGTTCACGATTTCATCCTTGCATATGCTATTAGTTGATAATTTCTAATAAAATCCTCTGGAACATTTTAGTCAAATATACCATGGCTAGTCCTGCCTTTAGACTCGGACTAGGAGGCAGTCTATGAACTTTGATTAAGTAGCATTTTAAAATATTTTAAATATTTGTCTGATAGTAAATAATGCAATGTTTGCGATGAGTAACATCACCGATGAATTTCTATTAAGAAGACAAAAAAAATAACATTGCATTGTAACAGAAAGTTTTTATTCAAATAGTGGTAATATTTCAAAAGAGAAGTGAATTAGGAGGGTGTCCATTAAAGACCCAGACAGAGAGTGACGCGCATGCAAAACTTGTTTCAAAAATATTTTATACATTGAAAATCACAAACTTATGTCTTCCAAAAAAATGTTGGTTTGTGATTAGCTAGAATTAAAGGAATGAAATCAATCGGATAGAAAGTACAAGAAACTTGAAAATAAATGAAAATAACTATTTGAACGTCAAATTTTGGTCGATTTATTAATGAACTTCAAAGTTCAAAGTGTGATAAGTAAAAGATATTCTGAGTCATCCATGACAGAAAAATCCAAAAATTATCTGATATCACAAAAACTTTTACATTACATTTGATTAAAACATGTGGAATGAAATTAACTTTGTGCCGCCAGTGTAACAGGGTATTCCTGGAACAGTGTCATAATGAATATATATGTTAAAGACGTCGGGAGTTTACAGACACTTCTATATAGTTGTGAGGCAAATGTAGTACTAAGCTGGTTCCATAAAATTTCGACTGGAACTAAGTGTATCCCTCAAACGTATTCATCTAGAAAAAAATAAGTTTGTTGTCCTGTTCTGAAGACTTTTTATTTGGATTTTGTCTCTCTAGAACGAGTAAGGCCAAAGTTTAAAATGAATAGCGGTTTATGGTGATACCCCCGGTAATGAAAAGAAAATTTCGTCTAGTTCTCAACCCTTTTATTTAGTTCATGATGTTTCGTATGCAATGACAAAACTTTATTTCAAGATTTGAATGGAAAATATTTCGTTTTTGACTTTATTCACCGAGAAATATTATTTAAGACAAAAAAAGTTATAATACGATATAGTTTAATTTCTGTACTTAACGGTGGGTTTTTCGTTTGGTAATCTTCTTATTGTTGCATACATACATATCATTTAATGAGCTGTACTATAAGATTAGTTCATCGAAATCCGAAGTTTACTCGGTGTTTTTCAATAATCTCTTTCTTATTAGAAAATTCTTAAAAACTGTTTTGGTTTTCACAACTGATTTTGTTCGATATTATCTGGCTTTGAATAGGTATGCTAACATCAAATTGTTTCACTGAAACTGGAAAAAAAATCAAATAAAATCAACCTAATATCGAAAATTGGTTCGTCAGCAATGTTCACAATACTTATATATTTATATGTGACATTTAAGTCTGCTTATTTGTGAATGATATAGAAGAAAAGTCCCATTATCCTTCCTAACTACTTCATGGCATAGTTAGATTTCCATCACCGTGGTTAATGTTTAAGAAGTGCATAATACATAATTTTAAATGGCTTTTATATATTCATGTATGGTTTAAATCATATAGAGATTTGTATAATATACGGAAATACAAACGGTGAAATCTAGTATCGTATATGTTTGATAGGAAAACGGTCAAAATTAAACATTCAAACCGTGATGTGTACCAAAATCTTTTATCCAACGTTGAAAAACAGTGGCAATTTTTTATTCAAATAGCAACAATCTCATTATCGACTAAAACTTTTGCATTTTTAAGGTATTTGAGCAAACGCGACAGTTAAATTGCATTTTAATACAAAACATTTTCTGGGTAACGTCGCAAAAAAAGGACTGAGAAAGGCAATGACAAGGCAATGAATTTGCGAATCTTGTTAGTTAGTGTCTTAAATTGTAATAAATGCAAATGTCCAAAATACACATAGATATGTCAAAATTTAAGTATGTAAATATAAAATGATAACACTTTTAAGGAATTCCATAATCTACCGATGAATACACAGGACGGCTACTTTTGTGAACTCAGATATAATTTTGTACGTCTCGAAAAGAAACTGTTTTTGTCTTTGAAGGGAATTTAGGGTTTAGACTTTTTCATATCTCAAATACAAGATGTCGCCCATCTTGAACCAAGCGACAAATTTTGATGAATTAGTAAACCACGTGAGAGACGTGATGATGAATTTCAATCGCCCATAAAATGCAAATTTGAAAATATTAGGGCAAATTGATATCAGATGAATTCATAGAAGATTTATATTTCATGTTAAATGAAGATTAGGACGTTTTCATATTAATTTCATCAGAGAGACAGTTCAGCATACAGTGTAAACATGATAATAGCTACCATGCTGCTTTTGGTAATTAACAGGAATAAATATATCAAAATTGCCATAGAATGGGATATTATCGTATCAAATATACCTACTTCACCGAGGCAATTATTTAGCTATGGTGATGGATAATGGGTAAAACGTTTGGTCCTACTGGGAAGAAAATTATGTAGTGAAGATACCACGAATAAGTGACGTTTTCTATCAGACTCGACCAGGTGAGTGATATCCCTGGACAATTAAGGCTACCTAGGTCGTACAAAGATTAGCATAATATTACATCGATCTTTGCAGGAAATCTGAAAAATCAACATTTTGCAGAGCTTGTATGTTCAGACCATGTCAGAGATTTTAATGTTATGTATTGGTTGGTTGATAATCCGAACGAACTTTAGAACTCAGTAAAAAGGGTAATTGCTACTGGCTTTTTATCAAACGTTTTCAGGTTGTTATGGTGTGTAGAGCAACATCTGACAGTTGTCATGTGTTCCAGACATGTTCTAGGTACTGTGATAATCTCACCTTTGTGTTTTCTTACATTTTTATAAATTACTTTCAGCACAGTTCAGCAAATGAATCCAAGTAAATCAAGTGAAAAAGCCAGACAAATAAAAGGGATCTTTGGGCCAAGGTATATTCTAATTACGATGAGAAAAGCATCTTTAACAACTAATAATAATCATGGGGCCCCGGTATATTATCATTACGATGACAAAAACATCTTTAACAACTAATAGTGATCGTGAGGCAAAGGTATGTTTTTTATTTCGATGAGAAAAATATCCTAAACAACTTGTAGTGATTGTGGGGCCCAGGTATGTTCTCATTTCGATGAAGAAAACATATTTAACAACTAATAGTGATCGTGGGGTTCATGTATGTTCTCATTCTCATGAAGAACATCTTTAACTTACATTTTTTGTTCAATTGATCTGGTGTACTTACTTATCAATTGGATATGATTTCTGTTGAGAATTGTGATAATTTGTAACCCTGAAAATCTTTTTTGTACAAAAAGTAGCAGTTCATAACTTTTTTGGCAAACTGTGGCAATACTGTTCACTAGATGAAGAACATTAATGATTTTTGTTAATAATTTTAACGAACTTAAGAATTCGAAAAAAAGGGGTAACTGCTACTTCTTTTTAATAACATATTTTAACATAGTAACAAAAACATTGATAAAATGCATTGTTTATTTGAAGTTTTTTTAATTTTTATCATTAAGATATGATTTAGAAATGAAATGTAAATTGAGTTGTTCGTCAATGTGTCGCTAATGGACTCTTTCATAAATAAAATTGAAATTTTGATAACATATATTTACAATAAAATGATGATTTGTTATAAACTTCTCAAAAAGTACTCAAGGGAATCAATATTCTAGCGAAAATCAAAAGAATGCAATCAAGGGACAAAGACAAGACATGGAAAACAGACATACACAACAAAGTACACCACATAACCAAAGTTATGCACACTAAACAACAAAAGTAAATGAGCAACCCGGACACCACTAAAAACTATGTACATGGACCAGGTGCTACAGCAGGGTAAGCGTCCTCAAGAAACACCCGTCGGGTTGCTCATACTTATTCCAGACCGAGGTAGACGAAAGAGGAAAGGAAACACTATGACACGTTGAAAAAATATGTTTGCATGGTGCAGAGTAACGATCCACGAGTTCATGGTGATGACTTTAATCTTGTAGCTACATAACCTTGTCAACACCCTAATTGTAGGAAATCTAGTGAGATACAAAAAGTCTGTGTCGTTACGGCAAGCTCTGGCATAATGTACAAGTTATGATAAGAAAATTCCATACGCAGGTGCTGAAGGAATGTTGCCACAGATTAAAAGAAAAAATATAATACGAAATGAAAATTCATCGCATTTATTGTATAGTTTTGTCAATAGTTTTCCTTTACCATCGATCTCTTAATGTAGGTCAAGATATGAGGCTGACTTCACAGTGTCTGTAGCATCCTTTAGTTCAAGTTCTTTGGGTTAGATAAGAAGAATCAAATCCTCGAAACTAGGATTATTATACGATAATACGTCGTCTATATATCAGAAACTGAAATTAAATGATTGATTGATTGTTGGGGTTTAACGCCCGAGCAGCAATATTGCAGCTATATTCAGGCGATGAACATGAAATGGATGATAAAATGAACATGACATGAAAAGAGGGATGGGCCACAAGGATATTAGAGTCGACAAATTTTGATTGCCACTAGAAAAAAGGAGGGATGGGTAGGGTCGGGTTCCTGTGGCGGAGCACAAGGGTTCCTACTCCTATCGAATACCAAAGCAAGGTTCTTTAATGTGCGAGGAACGTGGAATCTTTCCCAACACGGTGCACCACTATGGTTTGCGGTCAGGCATTCCGCATTATAGCCTGACAACCCCAGCGTGTAACACGCCAGGGGTACCCCATTCCACCACCTGGAGCACACATCCCAGTTGCTCTACGGGCAGAGCGCCTAGCCCCCAGCTAGGTTTCTGGGCACTATTACCTTTTACGACAAGCTTATTGCTGCTGCAGGCCTATTCTTTTGACACATGGACCTGCACGGGGCTGAAATTAAAGGATCAAACTAAACGATGTTCTTTCTTTTAGACCAACTATGTTGTCGATAAAAAATTCTAGCATTGTGAATACATCTTCTTCGGTATATTTGGAAGATGACTTGGATTTTGTTTTAAGTATGAGGAATCTCTATAAATAACTACATATTTGTGTCCACGTGTACCGTCTTTTTGTACTAAAAACGCAGTATAATCTTTCTGAGTCGGGATTTAAAACTGAGTATGGGGAATAGAAGTATATAAAGAGTAAAAAATCAAACATAGGTTTTAATGCTATTGTATTCTGATAATAATTTTGATTTGAGGGTTTCCAGAAGATATTTCGATTTTTTTCAGGATCTACTTTGAATTAATACTATTACGGGAGTAACAAATGTCGTGGTAGGACTGGAGAACCTCTTTTACAGCTCTGAGTATAGAAGTTACAAGTTTTGAAAGAGGTTTGGTGCTATATTTTACAGATCAATCTATGAAGCGTTGTTTGTGTGGATTTTTTTGGAGTTCATAGACGGTAGATCATCTTTGGTAGAGAGACCAAAAGAGGATAGCACAGATTTGTGTTTTCCATTATCTATTATTTAGAGAGTGTGGTAGCAGTATATATCTTATTACTGCTATTATTATCTAAGTCTACCTCTGATAATAAGCATTGGATATAATACGTTTTGTAGTCAAAAACATGCTGTTTTGGGCTTTGTCTGCTGGTGTGACATGTTTGTCATATATTGTAGACAATGTATTTACTGCATCGGAGTCTTTAAACACCGATGTAGCATTTACAATCATTGACCTCACAGCCTTTAACCACTCTGACAATCAATGTCATCTTGTCATATTTTCTTGCGTAGTCCTACACAGCATCCATAAGAACTTTAAGTTTTAAGTTCCAATTTATATGGCGTAGTTCACAGTACTTGGGACCTTTAGAAAGGACCTTACGGACTTCTTGACTTCTTACCAAACATTGTAGACGGAAGATTTTTTCCTGACTATACCTTACTTTTAATTAACTTGACTGTATTTAAGAATAATTGAATTATTCTATGTATAAAATGATCACTCTTACCTTTTGCTTGTCAACTGACATATTAAATATCTTTGATAATGCGACAGCACTTGCCAAAAATTTCAGTATACAACGTTTAGAAATGCATAGTATGCTTGTAATTCAGTGTCCTCCTTGGCTTTGCAGATTGGTTGTGAGTTTGGAAACATTTTGCTACTGAAGTTTATAAACTGGATAAACTAAAGTCTGTGCTGGTGAGAATATACCACTGTCTGTGTCATAATTAAATCATTTTGTCGGTATTATTTATGTAGATTGATGATCTAATATCTGGTTCTAAGACACAATTTGTTTTCAAAATTTTAATTGGACTGGCATTGACCCCAAACTTTTACTATGTTATTATACAAATTCAAAAGATTGTCGAAACAATTTTGACACATAATACACTATATAATGCACAGCCGTTCAAACTTTCTAAACAGTTGATTTAATAACCTTTCTTTTATCTTTTCGGTTCAATATATTTTATATAAAGTATATAAAGATAAGAAATTGTAAAGGCATGAAAAATATTTTTATAGCTAATGTATTAAAATGCCATCAGAAAAAATTATGAATCTCTAAATTGTTTTTGTTTATAATTATTATTATGTAATTTGTCAGTGAGGTCACACAATACAGATTTCCCTCTCTTCGATTAGTCATTATCTCTTCCTAGAGTGCAGTAGAATAGCTTAGTCAGCCAGGCATCACTGTTGTAAACACGTAGGCGCCATCGTTTCAAAACGAACATTCTATGATTCTGTTGACTATTTGGTCATCCTATCTTGGAAAAAACATGATTAGATTTGATTTAATCGTTGAAGCTAGAAAATGTTTCGAAGACTTGTTTAGTTCTTAATCGCAAATACAATAATGAATAATCACCAATATGACAAATTATCTCGGGGGGAGGGGAGGGGGGGTAGACTGTGTTCATCTTTTTATCTATTTTTTCCGTCTGTTTAAATTTTTTGTCTGCATATTTAGATTTTCTTCATTAAATAAAGACACGAGTTCATGTTCATTTATAAAGGATTTCGTGGGAGTGAGCTGACTTTTGCTGTCATGGGTGACTTCCGCTTAATTTAGGTTGGCTGAGGGGAAACGCGCATATCGGAAACCCGCTTGTTAAAATATCAACCTGCAGAAACTTTTTAAACCCCATAGTATATAAGTTTTTAAATTAACCACTTTTGGCCTTCTCATTACCATTTAGCTACCTTAAGGCATATCAATAAACAACGTTGATTGTTTTAATGGTGCTTTTATGTTTTTTTTTTTTTTTTGATTTTTGTTGTTGTTTTTTTTTTTTTGGTTTTTTTTTAATTTTAGGAAATATCGTTAGAAGAAATGACACATATAGTCATGGGGTTCTGAAATTCAGTTTTATGGTCAATAGAAATTGTTCAACGTTTACATCATTTATTCAATTGGTAATACAATGTGTATAAATAAGATGCAAAAAAATTTGAAGTATATTCATACAAATATCCTTTTAGCTTTTACCGGAAATGCAACTTTTAATGATTCCAACCAAGGAATGTGATATGCGTAGACATCAATTTTAGGAGGTAGACCTAGGGTAAAGAACAAAAATCTTAATAATCATCGGAACGTTTGTACAAACATATCACTGATTTCAAGAGTTATGTCCCTTACCCTAGGTCTACCTCCTTAAATGCATTTTTTAAACAAGAAAACTGACTACAACCCCTAGTTTTCTTGTTTTGTTTACACACTAAACATAGTATCTATAAGTCGCCTATGTAGTATTTGTAAATGAGTGTAAATGCAGCATTACTTCGAACACAAATATTTTATTGGCGATGCATAAGCACTTTTTAATTTGTTTTCTTATTAAATGGATAATTAAGCATTATTTTGGTACATACAGCTTTCGAATATCTTACATTTCAAATATAAGAATTAATAAGTAATGTTTGATGATGTTTTAATATCAAACATTGATTTGGAGTTTCATCATTGACCAAGTTTTCTGTACTTTTACAGTAACTGTTAAAATAATGACGAGAAAAAAAAGACCGTATATCTCTAATATGAAACGTATCAGTAACGCCTTTAGATTTTGTTTGTTTGTTGGGGTTTAACGTCCGAGTAGCAATATTTCAGCTATATTTAGACGATACGACTTTCGAAGTTACTAGGTATGAAATCATTCAATTGTAAGGACACTGACACTTTCATATTAGAAAGGGAAAGTTACAAAGACTCCTTTTTATTCAAATTAAATCTTTGTTCTCAGACACCATGGTACAGGTTTTACTAAGTTGCATAAATTTTGTTTACCCAGCAAACAAAACTACCGTCCAGACACAAGATCATGAATCTAGTCAATTAGAACAATTAAGTCTTCATTCGGATTTTTATTTATTTAAGCTTTCCTTGTTCACTTCGCGGGAATTGTTTCAATTTCATTTGTTTTCTAATTTGGTACTTGGCACGACAGCTGAATCACGGAGACCGGAAACCATTTGAAGCCATTCCGATGTGGTAATCCGAGTATTCTAAAGCTTAAAAATGTTCTTTGTGTTTCGTGAAAAAAACAGAATAGTGTTAATTGATCTCGATCGATGGCAATTTGGATCTGAAAAGTAACATTGCACAGAGTTCCCTTTTGATTCAATCTAAAATGAAGATAGATTAGGGATTTCAATTCGGTTCTGCACAAACATTCAGCGTTAATTATCAATCCATTTAAGCATTTTAGTCAACACCATGAATATCAAGTTCCATTCAATCATATATAATATATCACCACGGAACAAGTGAAGCTGTGTTTATTGAGAAAATACAACTTTATTATGGCACATTAGACCACGGAATCTGTAGAAACGGTCGAATCGGATACCCCTTTTAAATGAAAGTTGGGCACAATTCTATGCAAGTCATTTGTAAACCAATACACATAATAAATACTTGTCTAAATGATAATGCAGTCGATAAGGAAAACTATAAATGGCGAAAACCGATTAAAGATCCGATTTAAAATGTATTTCAAAATTATGTGCGTCGGAGAGTGAATTGTGAATTGACGCTATTGTTTCGAAATGAACAAAATCTCGATCGGAAATAAATTAGAGAATAATAAATGCAAATAATTAGTTATTTAAGTTACTTTGTTGCGATGTAAATTGCTGATAAATAAATTTAATTATTTTTCTATGGAAATATGCACGAGGTTGTCAAGATAGCAAATGTAATTAACCACGTAAATGTGAAACTGCATTCGTTTGCTGATTCAATTATTCCATCCACTTTTTGTATCAAATCTCAAATTGATGGCAATTAGGCTTTTAAACTGACATATAGAAAATAATTACAATTCATTACTTGAAAACGCTTTCGACATTTTCACTGTTGCATCAGAATAGGATTGGGATCTTACATTGCCCAAAAAGTCTGCAAATAGTATCGTTTTGTTTGCTCTATTGTTACTAATTTATAGACACTTAAGTGTTGTCTTCTGTATTAACTTCAGTTTTTTGCACTTTTAGATTGTAAGACGCTGTAGATTAACACGTTTGAAATGAGTATTGTAACACAAGATACCATTTATAAAAAAAATATATCTAAAATAATGAAGACAAGACAACTTATATCTTTTTTAATGCCAATAGCAAAGAGAGTTCTATGATGTATCAAAATGTTTCGAGAATGTACAAGTCCAATATCATTATCTCGAATGTAAATATCATTTATAATTCTGTAACTGCAATTCATTGTTATCTGTTTTTGGATTGTAATGTATAGTAAAGCATGCGCATATGTATTTGGATTATACTATAATGTTCCAAAAAATACACGTGTGATAACGAATGTTAATGAATATTAAATACTACATGCAATGCATAGCACCAACGAATTCACTCGTTTTTTTTACCATTTAGTTTAAGGCAAAAAATATGTATTAATATTTTGTAAGACAACTGCTTACTTCAGTTCACAAAAATCTTCCTCACTTCATATACTGTAGTTTTAGAGCGAACTCGAGACTTAATCTGCGTTGTCTCCCTTCTCACATTTATATTGATTTATGTTCAAAAACTTATGAGTGAACACAATCATTTTTGTATGTAAAGCAGTGAAGTCATGCCTAATTTGAATAAAACGTAATTTTCGAATTAATAGATTAATGATTTTTTCATGTTAATGTTTTCTAAACAAAAAGTGTAAAACCACCATGGCACATTAAGCAAAGTTTTGTCACACGTCGTTTGCAATTTTCGGGATATTATACGCGTCTATATATATGTATCATGCATGTGTAAATTATGATTTTACGGAAACCTACGAAATGAGGTATTCATTATAATGACAATATATTGAATGCATGAACGCAACAAATATGTCTTGACGTTTCTAATCCTTAATGATTAATGTAAGAAAATACTTCCTTTTTCTGAACAGTAGACGAAATAAATTATACTTAGTGTTACATAGTTATTTTCAAAATATAATTTTAATGAGATACTTGCCATTACTTATTTTTAAATTGATATTATAAATATATAAATGTGACATACTCAAATTGACAGGGTACATTAACTCTAAAAATTGCTTAAAAAGTCAGTATTTCTTTATGTCAGCTATATTTGCACACTTTGAACTTAAGATACAATATTATAATAGAGGAAAATAGATCTTTCTGCCAAATGGAATGTAATAAAATTTATGTGTGAATTGAACTGGAAGCTTTTTGATTATTTACAAAATTTTCAGTATAAAATGACGAATATTTTTGGAGGTGAAGATAACAGAACATAATTTTTTACTCATAATCTGGTACGGAATACAAAACCAAAAAAAAAAACATAAGCTCTGCAGAGCACAACAAAACGACACATGCAATTACACAACGTCATGCAAACCTACAAATATACATGCAGATACATAATACACATTAATATTTAAATACAAACAGCATACGCATATTAAGGAGGTATACCTAGGGTATGGGACATAACTCATGAAATCAGTGATATGTTCGTATCATGTTCAATTTCACGAAAGCCTCTCAAGCTTCCGTTTGGTTTAAAATGAATCAAAGTTAATTAGATGCTTACATAAGATTGATGTAAAATGCTGAATACAGACGTTCCAATAATTTTTAAGAGTTGTGTCCCTTACCCTAGATCTACCTCCTTAAGTTATTGCGATGTTCAATCACAACATGAAATAAGCAAATTGTTAAAATAAATTAAAGATATAAATAGCTAAGCTTTATGAACCGGATCTGCCGGATCCGCATCTGCATAGGATGTCATTCCAGTTATAAGTTAAACTCTGAAACTGTAAAACGCTGGTTCCTTTGCGAATTTTGTCGGGCAGCTTATTTCATAATGCGGCTCCCTTAAATCAGAATGAATGTAACCCTAAGTTTGTAGTTCTTACCTGTGGTATTTCCACTGTATTTACCATTCTAAAAAAATAAGATGTATTCTTTAATTCAATTATATCATGTATGAAGAGATTGTTTAGATCTAAGTTTAAAATAAAATTTCTGGAGCCACTGTTCGTAATCTTCTTATTTGATTTGTTGGTAAATTAGATTTCTCAAGTAAAATATCATTTCGAGCTATTATAGTCTTCGTAAATCAACCTCAGGGCAAGTTCTTGGTTTTTTTCAGTTTTTTTTAAATATTTATCTTCCAAAAAAAATGCCAATTAACCGGATAGTAATTAACATTTGACATGATGGAAGAATTATACATAGTAAGCCTCGCCAATTTTGTTAAATGTTTTTCAATATGTTTCAATACATTTCGCTGCCTTGAAGTTTTTCTTGCGAATATCAAATATATGTTTATTAAATTTAAATTAATTATCCATTGTCACACCTAAGAGGTTGACTTCTTCTTCACATTTAATTTTATTTCCATCTAAATATTAAATAATATATCCCCATTTTTAGTCTTTTCCCTATGGCAATTGCCTGAAATTTGTCAGGATTAGCCTTCATCTGATTATTTCCAAATAATTAATTCACATTTTACTTCCAAATTCAAGAGTTTTGACTAATCCTTAATTCTAACGTCTTTTCCTTGTTATGACAATTTATTATCATCGGCATGATTGTATAAGGTACATTCTTTCATAAAATTAAAAATTTGATTTATAATAAATTAAACAAGACAATAAGTATAGACCCATAAGATACTCCTTCGCGGATATTATTTCATGTGCAAAATGTATACCAAGTTTTATACATTGCTTTCGATCTTATAAATACTTTGAAATAAGTCTTAGAGCATTAGATGACTATCCAAATGATTGTAGTAGGTGAAGAATTCTTCCAATTAAAATGTTAAAATCTTTGACTACACTTTACTTTTAGAATTGCACATGGAATAAATGGACAAATCTTGCAAAATATGTACACTCCAAGTAGTCATATCAAACAATTAGGGAAATTATTTATTTTAAGGGAGATAAATATAGCAAATGAACGGAACTCAAGGTAGTAAAAAGAGAACGTATAAAAAGAAACAAACTTTTTTACGAAAAAAAAATGAGATGCTTGATAGCATATTCTCAGTTTGTGTAGAGATTGATTTCGTGTTCACATACATGTAGTAGCTACTTAAGAATATATATATATATATATATATATATATATATATATATATATATATATATATATATATATATATATATATATATATATATATATATATATATATATATAATATATAATGATATATATGACACTATGAAAATTTTTATGTCAATATTAATTCTTTAATTGAGCATTAAGTTAATGGGTATTTAAAAGGCAAATCTATCATTCGTTTCAGTTTCATTTTTGATTTGCAGTTTGTTCGACAATATATTTTCTTTTTCGTACAATTCTTCTGGTTCTATTTTCTTCTTCTTCTTGTGTCTAGGAATCATCAGACTTTCTAAATCAAGGGTTCACAGTGCCAACGGCAACCTTGGTTATGTCGATATTCAAAACATTAAAGCCAAAGGACAAAAAGATATCAGAACAGCAAATGACACACACACACACACACACACACACACACACACACACACACCAAAAACGCCTATTTTTTATCCTGGACAATTAGATTAGAAGCATCATCAGCTATATTCATGAGCTACCGTAAATGAATTGTAAAAGGAGATTGTCTCTAGATGCATTTGATATTTTCATTCTTATTAAGCCAACGTCGTACTTTTATATCGCATATCAAGAAACTGATTCAGCATTGTATAGTAAACAATTAAGTACTGTTGACTACCTTATCGGTGCATATGGTCTTCGATCCAATAATCTGTTTAATTGAAGATTGGTAATTCACATATTTATGTTTAGTTTATTCTTGTCTTCGTCTGCTTTTCATGTGTTGTTTTGATGTTCTTGTCTATTTTTGCACTCGTTGAATTTGTGCTTAATGTTCTTGATTAAAACATTGAATTTTCTTTCACCTGATTTTTTGTATTTATTTTTTAAAGACTGCCCATGTAGAAACGAGGCAAATCCTGTGATTAAGCTGACACAGGGTAAATATCATCCAACATTTTTCCAATGAATGTTAACTCGTTTTGATGCCAAGAAGAGCAGGAATTTGTCTATATAAGAAATGGACGACTCAGAATATGTGTTGAAAGTTTAACTGAATTATGAACAAATAAGAGTTGTAATTTTCTAGTGCTTTTTATGTATTTAATATCATTTGATTTGAATAAACATTCAATTTTAGAACACATGTGTTTGTGATCTCTAATGAATGAATTTTGTTTTTGGAAATAAATCTTCTTGGGCTGTGCTACCCACTGCTTTGGTCTTCGATTGACATCCTCTGAAAAGGGCAAATCGTTGAACTGTTATATATACATGTAGGTCTGCGTGGTTTTTCAAAAGGGTAGTAATATAATTGGATTTAATTCTTTTTTCTATATGCCAAAACAATTAGTTTTGCAGCAATGTTATCTTACCTGATATCTTCATCATAATTGTTTATAAAAAAATAAATCATCGGAAAGCGTCATTTTGCACCAATTTAGAGGAATCATTTGCGCCACAAACCTATTTGTTAATTGTTTGAATTACGCCAGAATTGGGAACTCATTTGCTATACTTGTTAATGCATTTTGTATAATATTATGTATAATATTATGTATCATGAATGTATGAAACATGTATGAAAACAGTAGACAGGAGCAGACATTACTCTGATGTAACTGAAACTGATTTATTCAACGGGTCATAGTTTTCCTTTCCTCGTTTGTCTACCCCGGACTTGACTTTTTATGAGCAACTCGGCTGGTGTTTCTAGAAAAGCAGAGGACGCTTACCCTACCGGTGCACCTGGTCCATGCTCCCAATTTTAGTGGAGTCCGAGTTGCTCATTTACTTTTGTTACTTTGTATGTATGATTTTAGTTACTTTATGTTCTTTGTTGTGTGTGTCTGTTTTCCTTGTCTGTTTCCTTTGTCCCTGGATTACATTCTTTTGATTACCGCTATAACCTTAGTTCCCTTGATTACTCTTTCTGAGAAAGAGAACATTTTTCTATTAGTATGCGAACAGCAAAATAAGTCACCGAGAAAACGTGCTTATAACGAGTTCAAAGTTCAAAGTTCCATCCCTTTATTTGAACGTTTCATTCGGTTGGTTGTATATTCTGTCTGTTTATAATTTTACTTTTATGTGTATTGACTTTGAATTAAGATATAAAAATTATTTGAATATTGATTTGTAGCTCTTTCTAAAGATAGAAATCAAATTATTTATAAGAATGACTGACTATTCTATATTGCCTGTGTCTAACCCGGATGAAAGCGGAGGGGAGTCATACTAATATCTACAAAATGTGAGCAATTTTACCATACTTTATTATACAAGTGGTGTGATCGAATACAATAATGATTGGCGCAAACAAGTTTTTTGTGAAAGTGGGTGACGCAAAAAGTACGCAAAACTGGCGCAAACTGTTATCTTCCAAATCATCCATAGTTTTGCATTGAAGTGATATGTATATACATTAGTATAAGTCTGTTCTGTTTTTTTTATTGTAAGAGTAATAAGTACATAGCAACAAGTGGAAATAGTCCATACATTGAGCTATATTCAATTCTCTTACGCGTAGTTACAGGAAAAAAATAAAAAAAAACTTATAGCAACTGAAAACAGATAGTCAGGAAATGAAAGACTATAGAAGCGATTCCAGCATTGAAGATATTTCTTTTTCATTATAGTGACATTTTCCACGGTTTTGTATTTTGCTAACTAAACTAAGTGTGTGTGTGTGTGTTTTTTTTTTCAATATTACCTTCATTATTGAAAATAATGTCAGTATGTATCGACTTAGTGCTACTAAATAAAATTTTTCCATTACTTTATTTTTTGTCATTACTTGGTTCTTTGGAATTATTACAAATAGATAAAAAAAAAACATCATGTTGCAAAATACAATGTCATGCAGTTATAGATACGCCTTTGCGATGGTTGTATTATGTAAGTATTATAACAGGGTATCAGATTATGCATGCACATGATCAGGTATATAAAACGCGGAAGTAACAAAAAGAGATACGATTAGAATTGTTTAATAGTAGTTTACGAAGTCACTTTGAATAGCAAGATGTCACCTATATGAATTATTTCACAACAATTATTTCGAATTTTCCTCATTCAAGTTCATGTTTTGATCATGCTAACACTGCTGTAACTGTATAGCAAACGTAATGTGTTGATAATACAAAAAATTAAAGGAAATAAGGCGCCATTCAGTTGATCGAAAAGTACTGTTATAATATCTGTAAGTGGTGTAGTTTTTCTTTAAATGATATACACATACGTTATCAGCATTAAATTTTACGGTTGTAATAAGTATGTATCAGAGTTGTCTCTCTTGTAAACTTTTTTCATTTGACGTAGTCGTTTCCAGTATTATTGAATGTATGCAAAAATCTTTTCTGAATACCTTGTTCTATAAGATATAGCAATACAACAGTTTATTCTAAAGAACAGAATGGTAAGAGTACAATAATGTGGACAATGTAGCCATTGTTTCAAGACTGTATTCATTATTATGGATTTCTACAATTATTTTCAATTTATCCACTGTTACAACGTTTTAAAATTTTAATACAAATGTTTCAATTCCGTTTTCTGTTTTGTTTCACATAATAAACAGAGCATTATTACTCTTTGTTATGACATTATCAATATTTAAACTTTATTTGTGATTCTTATCGATAGAGAAACGGAAGTACATTTTGTGATGTTACAAATAGTGTATCACCTTAATTATTTGCAAATCAAATAATTGTTTTTGTTGTAGATACAAGTATCGAATGAGAAACATGTTTCATAATACATGATATTGGAAGGCGTGATAAATATCATCACCAAACCACAACATCAATGTGATAAAAGTGATATAGGCTCTGTCAAGGACGTCAGAAAATTACATAGTTCTTTTTATCGGTAACGTGACAATCAGCGTGACCTTATTCTTTAAATATGTTCACGAAAAGTTTTGCAAGAGCAAAAATGAAAACATTTACAGAAATACCACACACATGCATTAGCAGTAATCTGTAAAATCGTGTCATCTATATGTCTGATAACAAATATTTATATATTGTAGACAAGATCCGTACGTTTATTTGGTGTTTAACTGATTTAAAACTGTTTTTTTTTACGTTTAAAGAAGACTTTATATTTAGTATTTAGCGTCTGATAAGCAAATTACGGCTTGGTATCTATCTTGTCTTGTTTTATTTATTCTACGTTTTAATCATGCAGATATATGACATCTTGACGAAGTATATTATTATCTTTATTATTATTATTAATATAGTAGTTGAAGTCTAAGCAAAATTTTGTGTGTGTAGGTTTTTCTTGTTTTTTTATATTTTCATAACCCAATCTTTATGGCTAGACATATGTATGATTTTTTTTTCGTTGTATTAACTTTTCATTTAAATCGGAATAAATAGGGACGGCCATTTAGATAATATTAACTCTAGTTACATATATAATTATTATATTTATATACTAATATTGCACATCTTGTCACTTAGTAACGTCATATTACCCGTCCTATTGCAATCACAGAAAACTTTTGTTTTTTAATTATAAATCTAAGGGTGAACGATAACATCTTGCTCTTGTTCATCAAAATCACTTAAATCACAATCGCTCTCTTGAGGCTCTTCAGAACATGGTGAAGCCATTGAAGTGCCACCTTCTCCTTCTTCTGATTTTACTCTTTTATGTTTAGTTCGTCTGTTTTGGAACCATACTTTCACCTGAAATCAGACAATACAAGAGTAATCAAGGGAACCAAGATTCTAGCAGAAATCAGAAGAATATAATCCAGGGACAAAGACCAGACATGGAAAACAGACAAACACGACAAAAAACATAATGCAACTAAATTAATACATACAAAGTAAAAACTGGGAGCATGGACTAGGTGCACCGGTAGGGTATGATTTTTTTTAAATAGACAATCAACAGAAATATTATCTAACGTAGGATCGAATTTATGTATATTCAAATTTACTTATTCGAACTATTTAGCACACATATAATTGTCTGCGTGATTTTTCTCTAGTCCTGCCAAGCATGTTGAATTAATTACAATATTTTGATAAAATATTTTTTTATCTTAACCGTGAATTCTACAAGTTTACATTTTATTCATATATTTTCTTGCAAAAATCTTTCACAAGTATCGATATATTTCATGCATAAAATGTTCATTCTTTCGATATGATATGAAATGTATTTACAATATACATGTAATTATGAAAATGTTACTCACAGGTAAAATAAAGAACATAGTATTTGATATTTCAATATATTTTTAGCTTTAAATGCAATTATAGTGATATAATTTGTAAATTACATAATACGTGTTGCACTTACAAAACTGATAGTAATACGGGCATGATAAAAGGTATCACTGGTAAATTCGAACATGGGTCAGTCTACTATTACAAAATGTGTTCAGTGAACCATCTGTTGGAATATAAAGTAACGGAACCTCCCTGGGGTCTCATTTAAATGCACTATCAGGTACTTCATCTTACAGCCACTCAACAAGGTGTGACTATCTGCAAATGCTTCGACGATTAGAAGCAATATCGGAAAGTAATTGAACATCCACATCCGATTTTATTTTAATTAGCCGTAAATTGGTCTTTGAGAACTGACAATGTAAAATTAGATGATAATGTCTATCAGTGAGCTATATGTCAGACTGAACCCACTTGGGGGTTTTAAACTACAGTTGAAAGCACGACCAAGGAAGCAAATTATGTAAACGTCTTCATCAATTTTATATAAACGATGGAATTAGATAAATAATTGACATTCAAAGTTACCTTGTTTTCTTTGGTTCTTTGGTCAATGCATCGAGAGTGACTTCAGAAAACGGATGACCAATTTAATGAAATAAAAACAGATTAAGGATTCAAGCACATGATCAAGAACATCTGGTGTCTTGGGGTTTCTACTACCAAGGTCATAATGTCTTATTTTGTTCCCGACACATTTCGAGTGAAGTGATGGTCCATCTTGCATTTGAGATGATAGTGGTTTTATTAAATTAGGGTATTGCCTGCTTTTTCATATACTATCTTTTTAAACTTCATTGTATTTAGTACAGGTATGAGACTGTGCCTCCTTTCTGTATTGATCCGCCCTCAATTTAAATAAATATATATATATATGCATACCTGTGTTTCTGTAAGGTTAAGTTCAGCAGCTAAGTCCTTCCGCTCTTGTCCTACAACATAATGACTTTTCTCAAATGATTTTTCTAACTGTAAAAGCTGAGACGGTGAAAACGCAGTTCGGATTCTTTTTGGTTTTCTGTATGGTTGAAAAAGGAAACTAGGTGCAGCAGCAACTGAAATAAAAAAAGTTGATTTTTGTATTGAATTATTATATATCCAATCTAAAATATCCAATATATGCCTGCTTTTAAATGATGGAGGCCTTTAATTGACGAAAACCTTCGTGGAATAACACATTCCTTACACGAGCCGCATATGAATTTATCAAATAAACAATAAACCTATCAAGATATCTATATCGTGTCTAAAAGTAAGATTTTAAACAAATATAACTTGAAAATGAACGATGCATATTCTTTTTTAACGCAAAATTTATCACATGGCTTCCGATTAATGTCATCTGGAATTTTCCATTGCATATTATACAAATGGAAAATATCATTTGCGACTTTCTTTGATGTATAAGATGAAAAATGGACATCATATGGCCAGCTTGTACAACAGAGGCTAATGTTAAAACGCCTACAATTACGCAAACTCTGTAAAGTATTTCCTACTAAATAAAACACGATTCTCATGAATTCTTTCATTAATACTAAAAGCGTCATGATGAAAAGCGTTTCTTCAATTATTTCTACTTAGTCATTATGATGTTTTGTGACACTCCCACTAAATAGTCATGGGGTCAAAGAATAGTTTTTTCACAATATCTACGTATACGTGCAACTTTTATTTGTTCAGCTGTGTGCAATTCTTCCACATGTTGCACTTTTTCATTTGGATTTCATGTTTCAGAATCTTTTTCTCGAAATTTACATTGAGTGTCAGAAGTTTTTGACACCGAATGTGAACGAGGGTACCTCAATATAATACGAACAACCAAATCCGCTATTTAAAATTCCTTCTTTTTCTAAAATAAGAATGTTTAAACATATCAGTCTTGATTAATACCTTGTCTGTGTGACAGTTTTATTTCTCCTAATTAGTGAGACTGTCGCACACAAGCCCGTGACCCTACATTAAAAAGTCTCATTATTCCTGTTAATCACGTGACCTCAGTCTGACCAGAATACGTAATAGATCTGGCCTAACCGTACAACACTGTATTTTGAGGCATATAAAAACTATTAGTTCGTTCGAATCGAGACAATTGAACGTTTAAATCAGTTTTCGGAAAAATCAGTTTCGCACCTTTTGTCAGTGCTGTGATGACTTCATGGTTGTCTCGGTAGTTAAACCGATGTTTTTTTAGTTAGTCATGAAACTGCTTGAAAGTGAATGAAATATAACTCACTCCGTTGTTGGTACCTAAGGTTAATGTACGTGTGATTTACTTAGCTGTGCTGTTTAGAGCTTATTTGTCAGAAATGTACTTATTCATATCAAGTCCCCTAAGTGTACTGTTATCAACGCAATGCGGTGATTACAGAAAGTATAGGCAAAACACCTGCTTTTTCACGGGCATAAGTTTCGGTCAATACTTAATTCTAAATTTAAAAACAAATGTATTGAACTTGTCGTTCGTTTTATAATTTTACGATGATGTAAAGCCAGCGTCAATGATTTACAAAAATACATGTACTATACGTATTTTACAAGTATACAAATTAACTTCGAATTCATTCAGAATCCTATAATCCAACATTTATCGATTTTGTACCACTAAACTAAGGTTTTTCGTTCGTTTTGGCAGAATTGATTTATGACTATATTTTCTATCGATCAAATCTACTAATTGCTAGTGGAACGACAGTTTGATGCCACTGAACAAACATATTAAGACTATTTTAATTTTATGATCGCAAATTACTTTTCAAATTTCAACAAAACCTTTGTTAGAGAACATTAAAAATAATGAAAGAGAATTCATCAGCGATGTAAATTGCTATTGATGAAGAACGCTATTTAAATCCATTCAATTTAAACATCATTATGTGAATACACTAATTCGATAATGATGGATTTTTTTTTGTTGTTCATTATGTTATTTTAAATTTGCTCTCGCTCGAACAGATAAGGTGAACAGGTTAAATTCATTTGTCTCTGAATTCTAATAAATCACAACATTTTCTGAAACAAAAGGACATCTCTAAAAGCTTTAAATTGTGGATATTAACACCGATTTTCTATAATATTTCAAATTCATTAGGGTTAATATTCTAAATTAAACACTGAGTCAATATTTAAACAATAAAATGATAGAAATCTCAGCCTTAATGTAATATAAATAGATTAAAAGGATTTTTCCAACTTTCATCAACACAAAAAACTAAGAGGGAAAACCTTTTAAACGATTTCTTAGGTAAATAAAGTTCTGAGGTAAAATGAATTTCATTAAAGATATTTCAAAGCTTTGAAACAAGACTTTTTTCGCTCTCTTTTTGCGAGACAAATTGGGTGTTCCAACCGACCTCGTGTACAATTACGGCACTAATAGTCTAATGGAAGATTTTCTGCAATAGGAGAACCTTGTCTAGTTCCGATACATTGTCTTAGGTCAAAGATCACTTATTTTTTCACAATGATGAAATATTTATATGGTCTTTAAAATTGATAAAAGCGTTGTCACCGTGTGACCCGTTCCCTATTTTAGATATTCAATTAGAGCAGACATTTTGGACCCGTAATCTCATACGATACAGAAAGTGTTCTAAATGATGGTCTGCATATCATTTTGCAAAAACAATACTACAAGCTACATTTAATTGATTTAAATACCCTAATGATTGTCCAATTAAAGATATATTACAAAATTTAAGGGGAACTGTCCCTCCCACTCGTAAACCAGAATCAGATAGGGGCCATATCTGAACTTCGTGTGGAGCATTGTAACTTGATAGAATATATAGCAATGTTAAAATATTTGTTTGAATGAGAATACCCTTAATAAAGTTTTGTTCTAAAGACAATTTAATTTAATGGAGCACATTATGAAATCCAATCCTCCGTAGAACCCGGGACACACACATTTTGGCTATTTCTATTATTAAGAGATAGATATTAGGTTATCCTTGTTTAGTAGAGTACAAGTTGCTAAATAAACGGTCTTTATGTGTACCATTTCGCATTTACTTTAGAGTAATGTTAACAAAAAATGTGAATTAAACTGTTCAAGTCATTATTCCCACATGTTTAAATATTTTACCAAAGACTTTTTTTTTAAATATTGTTTGTAAACATGAATTTATACTATTTAAATTCAATATACATGTAAACGAAATGTTTTGTCCCAAATTTAATTTCAAGTATATCAATCAATTTCTACATTTTTGGATCTAAATTGTTCAGTGTAATTAAAACGAATTATTATACATATATAATATTAGTAAATAAATATATAAATGTTTGTATAAATACATAAAAAAAATATTAATAGGTAAAGAAAATAGTGAACGATATAATCAAATCTGTGTGACTTTTTATCACTATTGGTATAGAGCAAGTTATGTATTTTTCTACATACAATAGCTGTAAAATAAGTTTATCAAGAAATATCGACTTTGTAAATCTATTAAATAAAATACAATAAAATATTTAAAATACAAACTGAATTTCTAACGCTAGTTTTTAGATTATATAATTGTAAATTGCGTGACTGAATTAAAGCATAAATTGTTTCAGAAATAATTTCATGTAGAAAATGGGTTAAAAATTGAAACAAAATATCAATATTCAAAATAGAACTTGTTGCGCTTCTTAAAAAAAAGTGTGCAGATAGTGCATGCTATAAAGATAAACTTACCAGGGTACCTTGGGTAGTAATAGCCCGGGTATCTGTCCCACGGGTGGATATGTCTTCCTGAGTTCAGAACTAGGGGATGAATCGGTGACGGGTGCTGGAGTTGAGATGGCACAGATAGTGAATGAATGTTCAAGTTTGACAGTGGATGGCGGCATACACGCGGTGCCAAGTATGTGCCCGTGGCACCTGCAGATAAAATATCATGTAAGTGTTTTAAAGACTGAGAGGCGGCATGATACGGATGAGAAGTGTCATGGCGAAGCAGGGCTTCCTCAGCAGACGGTAATGTCTCCTTCCGCTCGTTCAAAATTTCGAACAGTTCTTGCCGCTGATGTCGCACGTGCATATCGGAATCATTATGCCGACAATTTTGTTCTTTTTGGTTGCTACTTTTTTCAGTCTTTTCTGGTTGTTTTCCCATGATAGAATCTATCGTGAATCCAGACATTTTCTTCGCAGTTTTCTCCATTACTATTGACACAAACTTACAATCAACACAGACTCTTCATCACAACACCAATTTAAGTAGGTTTATTACACTCTATCTATAACTTGTTTTTTAACACTAAATGGTAGATTTATTATTCACATTAACTTCTGTGGTAAACTGCAGTGGTTCGTTGTTTAAGTGTGGGCGGGAACTAATCTGTTTTTCTGCTGCATTAACTCCGCCTCTTCACAACAAACCAATTAGAAAGCTATTACATCTTTGTAAAGGCGGTAACACTTGTGGATCGAAAGTACCATAATAAAAGATCTGAAATTTATTAATTTTTTTGCATTCGGTTATAAATCTGGTATAACGATATTATCTTTCGATTTCAATAAACAAATCGCGACCTTTAGTGAACAAATTGACGCGTGTTATTGAACAAAACTTGATTAAATTAAATTACTCTAAAAGTGAAATAAATAAGTTAAAAACCAATAATTTATGGACCTCGGTACTACCTACACGAACACAAAATTAATTGAAATATAGATTTAAATTCACCTTTATTTGCTTTTTTTTTTTATGAAAAGACAAACCTGACATGCATTTTTTTCTTTTTCTACCGTTGTTCCGTTCTCATGTTATTACTTAATAAATCTCGATTTTACTCCATAAATGAGATTGAAACTTATCATTTTATTAATTTCAATTTTCTAAAAAATGATAATTCAAACAAAGAAACAATTGTAGATAAGATATCTTGATTGCTATCAGTTCATATGAAAATTTATATTTTCTTACAGAAATATTATAAATTTTCCCTTTGTTGATATGATAACGAAATAAAACATATCGAATGTTGTGTAATTCGAGACTTTCTTTGTCTCAAAATAAATTAATACATACATACTTGCTGGAGAGGGTGAAATTTCATAAGTGACGTTTCAGGAGAGTTAAGCGGGTAAAAATCAAACTACGAATATTCTGACGAATATTTTCGTTTTTATTACTAAAAGTTATAGCCTGTAACAGCTGAATATAGAAACGACAAATAAATGTAAACACATAATGTATTAGAATGAACAAACTCCATTTCAATCATAGAAAAAGAACACATTACAGATTCATGATATAATTAGTACGTTTCTAAATCTTTGACTGATTTTTGTTTAAATTGCACTTTTATTAGCTCATATACAATACACTTGTGATTAGCTTAATTATGCATGTATATCATTTTCAAATTCAACACTTTTTATTCAAAGTCAAACCAGTGATTTACTCCATTAATTTCCAGAAAAAAGTGAAGAATGAAATAAAAATATATAAAAAATGTTTGAAAACCTTTTTGTCTTTCTTTACTTCCCGTTTGCATTATCAAAATTTACATTCATGTAATTACTGTTTGTTTCTTTACTACTTCATTTTTTGCACACATATATTGTAAAATCCAACTCAGTCACGGCATGTATTTAAAAATGTTCTTAGAATACCCTTTTCCCTTCTGAATCCTGAGTATTTGATAAAGGTAAATCTATATATCTATAATAATAATAATTTCCATTCATTGAATTATGTCTAACATAAAAGTATTTCATACAAGATGTGATTGGCGTCAAGATTGGTTGAGGATAAACAATGCAGGCCAGCACACAAACTGGTTTATGGTTAACAGTGCCTAGCATACAGATTTGTCGGGGGAGGGGTGGGGGTAAGAAGTACCTAGCACACAGTTCGGTTTGGGGTAAGCAGTTCCAAGCATCCAGATTGGTTGGGGTAAAAAGTGCCTTGCTTGGGGCTAAGTGTCTTATAATAAGATTGGTTTAAATTTTTGGATATGTTTGAATGACTTGCAATGAACGTAAAAGGTTCTTCCGCATTTCAAACCTCATTATACTCACCAGAAATTTCAGGGGCGGATACAGGAATTGGAGAATGGTGGGCATCAGTGCTATATTTGTTACCAAAAATGCTCAATTCTCAGAGGAGGACTACATTACCATTTCGCTTGGCCTTTTGTGTTTAACTATTTTGCGAAGATCTCATTTATAGCGCTATATACTCTTTCATTTTTCCTATTCCAAACTGACTCTCTGCTCAGAACATTATACCTATATCAAATATTTTATCAAAACAGTTTTCTTTTCTTTCCTTTACTTGAGGCCAATTACTTTGTTTTCTTTGACGTTGGACAGTATGGAAAAGTATCAAAATCTATGACAAAGAAATCTTTGATAGTGTCAACAGGGCTTCAAAAGATGCGAAGCTGACATAATCGTACGTATCGGAAAGCGATGACGACTATAACGGAGGTAAAACAGAACATAATGTGCATGAATATGACCCAAAATTACAATGAAATGGTATATTTTCACGCACATGTACACAGAATAAAACTGGAACGGCACTGATTTGATTTTTCCCTTCTAATAACTATATATGAATATGCCTTTAGGCACATGCATGGAGCACACTGTTTTACCGCTGTATGTTTGTAATATACCTCTGGCAACTAAGTTTTCTTCGCAAACAATGTCAGCAAGTAATTTTTAAAATTCAGTGTACAGCTATATGCTGATATTTTTTAGCGCGTCTCAGCCTTTGGGAGCTGTCACACATCTACTTTCGGTTTTTCTAGAACGATTTTTGGCTTGTTATGGTGCTGGTCCCATATATTTTAGCACTTCTTCATTTGAATGATTGAACAATCAGTGCGCAACTACATTTTAATAGGTTGTAATACGTGTAAGCATTTACTCGGTTGCAAATATACTTTCTGTGAACAATTTGTTGCATTTAAAGATGTTTGTCCCATGTATTTCAGTCAAAGTCATTTGAATGGTTTGTATTCAGCATGCGCTTTATCTTGACTATAGCGCGTATAAGCTTTTAGATTCGGTTGCACATCAACCTTCTCCTCGCAGGAACAAATTAGTTTGCATTTTAGGGTGTCTTTTTCATAACAGTCTATGGAAACCTTCATTAGAATGATTTGATGTTCAGTATGCAGTGTTATCCTGATTTGATGTAGCGTGTAGAAACTCTTCAGCTCGCTCTGTCGGAGCGATTTTGATGTTTTGTGGGGATGTCTTTCTCAAAAATGTTCATCACAAACTTTTCAGGAATCCTTCAGTGGAATGATTTGAAAAGCAGACACAACCACCATACAAATAAGTTCATCGTTAAGCATACTGGTATTGTAATACTTCGAAATTGTTTTGTATCCTTCCAAAGCTGAAAATTGAAAACAAAATACATACACAATAAAATTAAAATGAATCCGGTAGATATAATTGGCTTTATGAATAATATTGAATTATAACGCCGTTGGAAGCTCTGAAAAGAACGTAAAATTATACATAATTAAACTTTCGAAAACAATGTATGGAATGGACAAATGGAAATTGTGAATACGTCAAAGAGACGACAAAATCAGGATGCACAAATTCAGCTCAAGGCCTCCCATGGGTCTTCAATGAACAACGAGGAAACCCTTATACTCCAGGGCTGTATACGGCTGGCCCTAAAACAACATTATACACAGGTACATTTTTATAATTGCCCCTATATAATCCAGCAACATAAACCGAGAGTGAAAACGAAACAATACACACAGAGGCCAGAAATTCCAGACTTGGGACAGGCGTAAAAATGCGAAAAAAAGATGACAACCTTTCCCCTTTCAAATCTGGCCACTGTGGAATGATACCTTACTAAAGCATTGGTCATTGGTATAATCTTGCGTATCAATATCGAATATTTAGAGATGCCAACTGTCTCACGCAAAATAATGGGGTTGTCTTTAGCTATCTGCCTTATTCTTTTTTCAAAAGCAAGTGTTTCACTATAAGGTAGGGGTTGTCACGTTGATTTACAAATGATACGAACAAAACAGTGTTTGCATAATAATCTATGGGCATTCCTATAGTTGCAAAAGTAATGGATTGTATTCTATATAATCATCTCAAGTTGTAACCGAGTAACTTTTAAAAACCGCGGTGGTTTGTGAAGTCAGTTCTTGTAGCAGTGATTACTGGTATAAATGTTGAAATAGTATGCGTTTCCTATAGTCCACACCGTAACATTGTCAAGCGTGAGAAATGAACATGAACAGAGCAATAATATTAGTCAAATATTTCTGTAGGACGTTAAGGATCGTGAACCACTAATAAGGAACTTTTCGGTTCAATTTTTGTTACATTTTTCAACAATTAACAGCAAAACTGCAACTTTTACAAACAAAGCAAGGTATAATTCGGTCATTTTTATACAGTTTATTAAAATAAGAACAAAAACATGATATTAGTTAAACATCTTGAAAGTTATTCTTCATTAAGAAATAGATCTTTAATTGTCTGGTAAATCAAGGAAACTTGTAGAAATCTTAATAAGATGTGTTCACTTCCGTGATAAATGGATAAGGTGTAGTGTTGCCTTTGGCATTTCCCTACCAATTGTTGATCAAACTCAATGTAACATTACTTCATGTCCTTTGTAAAAGCTGGTCAGTTTGACAGACATCATTTGTTTGTAAAAGTTGCAGTTAAGTTGTAATTGTTCAAAAAGTAACAAAAATGAACCGATGACTCTAAATCAATGGTTCACGATCCCTAACTACTTGACTTGTATTATAGGAGCTGTTCACGTTCATTTCTCTCGCTTGACACTGTGGCAGGGTGTAATTGAAACATGCATTAGGTTTTGCATCAATGCAACATATCGTATTTCTTTCTTTCAGCATTCCCAAATAAAAGTGTTTCATAAGTAAATCAAAACTGCGTATTGTTAAATAGCGGGAAACGACAATATGGTATGTTCCAGTTTTGTTGAACTTTTTGTTCAAGACCGAATCTGTAGTATTTTAAGATAGTCCGATATGCTAATGAACCATATGATATTGTTTTTATACCTGCATACATATATACTATATGTTAATAAATATGTAATTTCATATTGGCCCTGTTATAGGCTTGAGGTCTGTCATATTGGTCGAGGCGGTCGTATTGGTCCCAAGGCATTGCCGAGGGCCAATACGGCTGTCAAGGCCAATATGATTGACCGAAACGTAAAACAGGGCCAATCTGAAATTACATATTTATTGACAATTTTATTAACCAACTCAACTAGATGATTTGTAGAACAGTAGTTTTCGTGTTTTACCAAGAACATGTAGGTTTATTTAATTACTTGCATTAATCAGTCTTAAATATCCTTTTTGTATAAAATAGAAGATTTTTTTGTGTTTCTGCAGCTTTTAGTCCTGGTGATCAAAGTTCCTGAAATAACACAATTCTGAAAGAACATTTTAGATATACAATTGTGCAATTGAAATTATATTCTGCTCTTTTGTTCTAGGCATTACAATAGAGTTGTCAGGTGTAATAAATTATTGGTTAGCATATAATAGTTGTGTTGGATTTCTTTTTTTTTGTTGGTTTTGTCTGGTTTATGTTACAAAATGTATGTTTTTATATTTGGTCTGAAGCTCTTAATAGCTTGTGATTGAATTTGAATGACATGCCAAATCAAAATAAAGTTTTCTTACCTTATTCTAAGTTTCTTATTTGTTTGGTTAATTATATACATGTTTATATACATATGCATAAATAATCCAACAGGATAATGAATATCTAATATCTAATTCAAAATGGCAGTGTCAAACGACTGGACGTTATGATGCCGTATTGGCCCTGGTTTGATCCATATTGGCCCTCTTTTTTCATATTGGCCCCGTATAGATGCCCGGTTTGAATTAATATCAATTGGTCAGTTTTAGACATAGTTCAACGTATTTTGGGTAGTTGGTTAACAATGAGTGATTACTGCACTTTTACAAACAAAACTACATGTAATAAGGTCGTTTCAAATGGTCCAATTTTCAGTTACCGATAATGATTCTAAAACATAGGGAAAACACTCGCTAATCATATAGTTCACAGTCTCATCAAGAAAACTGAGCAGAGTAAACATTTTTTAATCTAAATTGATTTAAACCTAGGAAATTACTTTGTTTTTTATATTTATTTTTCTCCAGTGTTCTAAACAGTTAACTGTTCTTCTTATCTGTTGTATGAGTTATTTCCCTTTTCATGAAATGCCTTAGAATCAGAGTGAAAGCAGTACCTAAAAAAAAGGAACTATTTGCATAAATGAAAATGTACTCGTAACACCACTTGTGTTGTACCATAAAATAAGCATGCTAATCAGAAATGTTCATGCAGTTTATCGGAAACGTTTTGTCAATGTGATTCATGAGACGTTATATGTATAGATATTTTAGAAGTGTTTGTTTTGAATCGAATGTCTATAATGTACATTATATGCACGTGAGAACGAAGCATTAGTTTGGTAGAATCTCGGTAAAACGATTTAATCTTTTAATCTTACAGTCTAATTGTCGAAGTGCTAACATTCTCTATACCTTAACGCCCATGATGTTTTGCATTCTGATAGATAGTTTTTCTCTTGGAAATACATTAATTCAAATGAAAATTACATAGACAGTTGAAAGTGTAAAATTTACCACAGCACCTGTGTATATCAATGCTGAAGTGATATATTTTAATAGAAAAAATAGCTTTACTTTGGGCATATTACAATCGTCAAGTCTGATATCGAGATAAAATTCACCTTCTCTTGTGAAATAGAAGACAATTAGCAAAATCTTCTCGAACAAATAGATACAATCCGAAAAATATTTCTGTGTGTGAAATAAAACAAGTCAAATTAGTTATTCAGTCTAACAATACGATACGTGTAGTTAGCACGGAGCTGTATCATATTGCAGTTTGAGAACGCGTACCATATTATTAACGGGCGAAAATAACCAAGCCTCTTACAGTGACTAAGGCCAATTTTACGCTAATAAGTCATTATCTAAACAGAAATTACCCCCTTTTAAATAGATCGTGTTTTACTTTAGAACTATTAAATTTATTATGAGTATATAGGAGTGCATATCAAGTTGATTATACAACTTGCTAGTACAGATTTTATGAGTTTGGAAAGGAAGGGTATTATTACACTGTCACTGTACCCATTTGGCACTGCTAACTAGATCGCACTTAAGAAATAAATAAAAATTTCGGTTATTTAATTCACCCGATGTATTGAACACCTGTGAATCTGTGGAATGTTTCTACAGCAAGAGAAAACATATTCAGTTTGTTTGAATGATTTTATAGAACTGTGAAGATTTAACTGCTGTTGATAAAGCGCTTGGCTATCAGGCTGAGTGTTAAATATTGCAATAATAGGGTATTACATGCGTAACCCAATCTCTTCGCATCTGAAACTTTTTTGGTACCATAACAATTAGTGGCGAAAGTGGAAAAGACAATTTGACAGAAAATATATGCATATCACCTACTTTCTTTTATCTCTGCCTTACGCTTTCTACTGATAAAAATACATAAATTATTGTAATACCAACAAGAAAATCGCCTTACTAAGTAGAAAATCAATCCCATTTAGTGAACATAAACTGTTATGAATATGTTTTGATATGAGAAGTGATCGGGCTAATTAAGCGTGCGTACAAAACATCTGCTTGCCGCACTCCTTTTACAAAGTCAAATGACTCGTAATGATCGGTATTATTACAGTTTCAAATACAAATTAATGAACACAATTTTTTTGAATGACGACCGCAGATTGCGAAAACGAAAGTACACAAGCACATATAGTGGCTTAGAATATACAATAGAATTTTATTATTTATTATAATTTACACAATTCTTGAGATAGTACAATGGTTTTTATAACATGATTAAATTCACTGCGAATAAGCGATAGACATGGTTGTTTTCCAATTTTTGTACTTTATGTTAACTAATTGCTTCCTTATTCAAAGTATAGTAAAACATGTTGGATAAGCGATTTTGATAGATTCGGATTTACATAACCTCTGGCCCCAAACATATTTATTATGATAATAAGAAAAGGTAAAAATTGCTAAAGTCAATACTCTTAGGTACGAATAACATTAGAACAAAGGGTCTCAGAATAATTTTAAATTTAGCAATAGTACTTATGATTTAGTAAGAATCCAACTCAAGTAACGCCATACCTAAGCTCTTTGTTACAAATCTTTTGTTGCAGTGTTTTGATGTGTGTGGGATGTGGTGACAAACACAAAACAACGCTATTTAGAAATATCTGTAACTTGTGTTGATTCATGTTGAAACTATAACACTTTATTAGATCGATTTGTTTTCATTTCTCTTCATAAAAAATTTTGATATTTGATAAAAAATATAATTAAGACTTCTTTTCGGTTTTCATTTGTCCCTGAATCCCCGTTTGTATTTAATAATTAAAGAAACGAAGAATACCATTGATGTATAAAATTTATTTGAACTACCTCCGTACGCCACCTACTAAATTAATTTAAAAATTCTCAGTAATTGAGATTATCTGAACTTTTAGATTAACACAAGAGTTGTTGACGTCAAAACTTTCCTTGATTTTAATACGTGTTGTTTGTTTGTTTGATTTTTTGTTATTTGTTTTGTTTTTTTTTTCTTGAGAGGAATCTACCAGGAGCCTTTTGTGTAGTAATATGTATGACAAGATCATTTGGCATAGCATATGATGAAAACAAGTATAAATCAAGTGCGACAAATCTTACCTCTAGAGATGCATACTCCATTAGATGTGAAAAATCTCCCCAATGACAGAGAAAAAACAATAACTTTTTTTTTCACTAAAGATTACAAATTGTCGTGTAATGTATGTGTTGACATTGTATGTAGTACTCCACAAAAACATCAGACACTGCCAATAGTAAAGTGATTTATAATGTAGAAAAATCCACCGTACAGATGATGGTTTTTCACTCTACATATGCTATATTGTTACATAACGATAATGATTTCAGTACCAGATCGGCACTTTTGAGAAAATCATACATTTATCTGCCACTGAAAATCAACCAAATGGAACCAAATAAAGAACGATAACTCTTGCAAAATGCCAATTTTATATACAATCTATATATTTTTTTATCACAAAAGCGCAACATTCAAATGAGAAAAAAACTCAGACTTGTTATGTGATCAGTAACTGTTCCTAAACAATAAATAAAATTGAATTCGGTGGGTTTTTCACATGCATGAATCACCATTCTGATTTCAGAAAGACTGTTACTTAAACAGTAATCAAGGGAACCAAGATTCTAGTGAAAATTAAAAGAATGTAATTCAGGGAAAAAGACCTGACATGGAAAACAGACACTCCCAACGAAGAACATAAAATAACCAAAATAATACATACAAAGCAACAAAATTAAATGTTAAGGAGTACTCCACTAAATACTAGGAGCATGGACCAGGTGCAATGGTAGAGTAATCGCCCTCTGCTTTTCTAGAAACACCTGCCGAGTTGCTCATTAAAAGTCAAGTCCAGGGTACACTAAAGAGGAAAGGAAAACTACGACATGTTGAACAAATCAGTTTTTACGGTCCAGTTGGATATTCAAGTACCACATTAAACTTTAATCAAGTAAACGATTATAAGTCCTTAATATTAAATATTTCACCAACCTATATCACACTGAGTACTAAAGAATCTGATCATTGGAAAATTTTGATTTGAATTGTAAAACAAGCCAGATTACACACTTCATAAACGTTATGGTATCTTTAGGAACATCCTGTGGACTTGTTTCTTGTTACCGTCGAACGAAGCAATTTGGAACCATTTCGAGATAACGGTTTCGTATAATGTACATTATAGAACATTCATATATAAATTTTGTAATTATTCGTCGGTAAAATTACTGTTAGGGAGTTGTTAATGAAATCACTATGGGTCATCCATTAGAACTTTTAGATTATAAAGCAGTAAGATCAATTCCTAAGTGGAATAATAGTGAGTTAAATAGTAAAAAGGAATATAAATAAAGACAATTTATTATATAAATCAACGTGAATTGAGAATAAAATTATCATCGATACCACGGACAATTAATAACGGATGTTGTCGCTTACGGGCGGTCATGAATCTTTATTAGCCATTCCACAGAGGAAAAGGGAGTCCTACAAAGCAGATAAAGATGAGTTTTAGTAATGTGTCTTTAAAATTAGTCAGTTGTGACACGAACGAGCATTTTCGTAATTGGATGAATATATGTCACAGTTATAGTAGAGAGGCATATCGATTAACGTGTACTTTTCGACTTCTGTTTATCATTATGCCTATTATGATTCCTATCATAATGAAAGGCAAAATATTTTCTATCTTTAAAATATAAGAAAACGATTGTTATATTTTTTGTGTATTTTTAAGACACCATAGCATTATTTGCAAACATATATCCGAATTCAAACTGATGACAAGCATGAAAGGCAACACATTTAGAATCGTTAGAAAACGTCACTCAAACAAAAATGACCACCAGATGATGCATGTCTAAATAAAGATCATGTTATTTGCTCGCTTTCATCTATTTAATACAACTTTACATACCCCGTTAAGTAAATCAATGTTAGTTTAAAAAAATCAAAATCGCATATTCAAAAGATATAAGGTCAAGAAACGTTAAACTGTTGTTTGGCCAACCGCTTTTCAACTGTACCTTAACCGCGAGTTCATTGCATGTAATTAATCAAGTATAAATTCATTGTCATATCTATTTGTATATATTTGTCCATAATTTCATAAATCAACCAAACGTGTAAACACAACGATTAAGAAGAATTAAAGCATTGTCCGTTACATCAAAACGCTAAGGTGATCATCTTCACCAACTGTTCGGGTAACACGTGTCATTGGCCATTGTTATCATGAAGTATAGTGTCGTTTCATCCCCTTTAATGTTTCATCACATATTTGGTTGAAGAAAAATATCAATTTATAAGCATTAAAGTGTTCTAATGCATTATGTTAAGTCACAAAAACGTGTCTATTCAAAAGTTATCTACTTTCAATGTTCATGCATTTATTTTGTTAATCGTTAAAGATGGGCTACCGTAATGACAGTACAAGATGTTCAAAGCATTGTCCTCGCTTCTATTCTGTTACAATATTTGTAAGGATTTACTACACATGCATAATTTGTTCCAGTATAAACTACAATGGAAGATTTATTGAATCGACTAAATCATTTAAACCTAACTGGACTTTATATTGGCCATTTCTGTAGTTGTACTCTTACATGAGGAGGTGTAATGCTTATGAGGACGATACAACACGTTTTTTTCATTGTTTACTGGTGGCCATCTTGATTTTTTTATTTTGTTAAGATGTACTTTACAGACTAATCTACAAGTTTTACCATATTTACATGTAAAATTATTGAAATTGCCACATTTTTCAAGGATGGTGTCGTAACTACTAGCATGTGATTCTTTTTTTCAAATTTAAAGTCGTGTCTGTTTAAAACATCCCATACAAACAGAGCTACATATATATTTTATTGTAATTGTTAAGAGGAATAAAATCGAAGAATTTTATTTCATATTTACTTTAATTTGTTTCCTTTTGTTATGTTTTGCTATAAAAACTGTAGAGTGTACAGTATGAATAGGAAATCGCAAAAATTAACAAGTAAGCAAATATGCGAAATAACGGGTTTTACTTAAGGATGACAACCAATTAGAAAACTTGTTACAAATCAAATTGAATTATATAGAAATACAATATATCCATCTCTTGCCTAATTTTAAACGTAACTTGTGTTTTAAAACAATTTTTCCCTAGTATTATGCTACAGAAAAAATATAGATTGTGTATTCAACAGCTGTTTTGTTGTTGTTTTTTTGCACAAAGTAGTCTCCTTATTCGAATCTTCGGTATTACTATATCGTGTATACATTGACTATAACATTTGACGGATTATCCCACCAAACCCAACTGGGGTGATGACGACTTCAACTAAAATAGATAATTATTGTTTATTGTCACTTGTTGTTTTCTTTTTCGACTTATTTTAAAGGTAAATCAAAATATTTACACAAAAGCACGATAACTATTGTCATTGACGTTTTGTGTTCGATATGGCCATTTCAAATAGAAGTTCGAACAGTTAGTTTGTCAATGATAGAACACAGTTTTCTCTTTGCACAGTTGTATTTGCTGATGTGTTTGATGACAATACATAAGCTTTGTTTAACTCAATAAAAGTCTCAACAATTACTTTATTTTACGGAAATTCGTTTTCAATTGTATGCAAAGAAAAAGTATCAGAGGAACTTTCCATGATAACTAATCACAACTAAAACATCTGGCGTTACGATTTACAATAACGTGCAGCTACTTACTGATTACGTTTTGCAGTTGACTTGAAAGTCATAGTACGTTAAGTAAAATTTATTCGCTTTGCACACTGATAGCCGTGTAAGTCTATGATAATCTATATTTACGCGAAGAAACTGGTTCTGTTTTGCGTAATTCTTCACAATTTAGCAAATGAATCAGACTAACTTGATATTTAGCTTAATCTACGGTTAAATGTTTTGTTTTATTGCTTCAGCTAGTCTCATTTAGTCGGCAAATCTATAATAAATGAACTAAAAAAAATGCAAAATATTGATTTTAATTTACAAAAAGAGCATCCTTCCTTTTCTCGACCTTCTTTTGAGTAAAATGGATCTACATTGACAGAAAATAAAAGAGGGGATTTCAGATTTAAAAAGAATAACTCCAGTAATACAGCTATATCTTCATCCGTTAATGTATGTTAAAATATAAATTTCATCAACTCTTTTAAATGACAAAATGTCAACACACATGTAACTTCCAGACTTTAGAATCATTATAGTCATCTCCCACACAAATGTAAGACAGGATCTATTCAATTCAGTCAAAACTCATATCAAACAACTGCAGACTTATAAATTCTAGTCTGATACATACACATCAGATGCCAGTAATCTGTAGAAAAAACAGGAATAAACACGTCATATCGATAATAGGGGCACAGGTACAGTCATATGGTCACATCGATAATAGGTGCATAGGTATATAGTCATATGGCTATATCGGTGATAGGTGCACAGGTATGGACATGTGATCATATTGATAGTAGGTACACGGGTATAGTCATATGACCATATCGGATATAGGTGCACAGGTGTAGTAATAGGGTCATATCGATAATAGATGCTCGGATATAATCAAATGGTGATATCGCAAGTACGGGAATAGTAATATTCATGGTCAAGGGCAAGCACGGTAAAAAAATAGAATCTTGAAAGGTAAGATGGACAACGGCTAGGCAAACAAAAAAAAATGAGACAGAAATAATAAAGAATGTTCTGGGACCAAATGAAACACATAAAAACTAAAACTAAATGAGCTACCAGGACTTCATAAGTTGCCCATGCCATGCCCGTTAAGAAGAGAAAAAAAATATGCCAAATGAAATATTGAAAAGTGTTCTTGCACATTGTATACATGGGTATGCGATATGAAAACCTAGGAGAACTACAAATGAATAAAAAAAAACTGATAATTCAAAATGTTAAATAATTTCGTTTAACCCTGCCCCCCCCCCCCCCCGTATCATTTTGTCTTTTATTTGGCAAAGAAAAAAGAGCGTTATTGAGGAATCTGTAGGCTTGAAATATCCGAAAATTTCAAATGACAGAAACATTTATGAGACATTAGAACACGACCGTACGGGTTTGGAAGAAATTACGATCGCTTCTCCTCGTTATGAGATAACTATTTTGGATCTCGTTTTCTTATGGTTGTTTTCATCATGATTTTCATATATTTCAATTATTTAAAAATTAATGAACAATATTTGCCTTCTTATAAAACAAATGTCACTAAATCGTTATGACGACCAAATTGAGGGAAACGTAAGCCATAATAGTAATGAAAAAAAACAACAAAGGGATGACACAAAAGTAAGTAAGATAGTAACATAATATGAAACGAAATAAAAGTAAATCAATTAATAAGTAAAATGCAAACATTGAACAAAAATTGATCGCCGATCCATGCAAACCTAGAACACAGGAAAGGTTTTCTAGTTTCGAAAAAAAACTTTCCAGTAACGCTTATTTGATTTAGATACTTATTTGGCAATCCCGTGATGATGGCGTTAGGTGGATTCATAGTCTAGATTCGTAGATATTCTTTGAAGTGAAGAGGTCAATAATACAGAAGTTTAATTTGTCAGACGCTTGCTACGGTGCCGAAATTCTTTGTATCTCAAGCATAGAAAATTAAATTATTAGACGTGTGTATTTTTTATTTCATTTTTACTATGTTACAAACGTTGTTTAGAAGCATGAGACGGGCGACTTCAAAGAAATTACTTCCCGTATTTCTTTACATTAAAATTGATGTAGCTATAGAACTTTACAACTCCGTACTAAAAGGTGTGAACTTTTCAATAAATAAATCCATTTGCTTGACTAATGAAGTAGAAGAAGAAATGAAGAGGATCCATAACATCGGAGGTCTCCAACATAAAAATATAAAACGGTCTATCTGTAAATGGTCCACTCGATTGGTCCCGATTCAATGGCGATATGAACAAATGTATAGGATGCTATAAGTAACAAAAGGCTATGTGTGGGATTCCCGTAGAGAGGCACGCAACAGATACCGTAAAATGGTTTATCGTTGTTCCATTTTGTGAAGCATTTAACAGTTTAATGTGAATAATGCCTATAGCCCTTGAATTGGCGATGTTCTTTTCTAGTAGCTGATATAGTTTTCACAGTTTGTCTCCGTAACAGATTTACCTGCTCATTAGCCAGCTTGTAAGTTCATTGTAACTAAAATATAGATATTTAATGGTAGATATTAGACTGATATATATCATTTTGCATAAGTTTTTTGCGAAGGACAACTATGCTATGGCTTGTGAATTTGTTGACGCGTGGAATCGTGGATGCCGCTTGAAAACTTGGCTTTGGAAATGAAGTTGCCAAGTTTTAGTTCGTAGTTTTTTCTATATGTGTGCATTTGCGACATTTCAAATTAGTTTTCTTTTTACCTCTTATTGATTTGTTGTATTATTGTAGTTTCTTTTAATATTTCTTTCTCCAATATTTTTCCAATTACTAAGCACATAAAACTACACATCATTGTTATAAACAAAGATAGAAAAAAAAATAAGTAATTACTACATTAAGATATTCTTCTATCAACAAATTATAAAATGCAAATAGTCGTATGATTGAGCATCTAAATAGAGTTCCTTTAATTTTACTCCCGTTTAAATGTAATTTAACAATTGGTCCATATTATAATTATCTTGTTTTATCTGAGTAATTGGGTGAAGTGAATGGCAGTCACAAATACGGCCAAAATGACTTCTAAACGTCCCTTTTGCGTGTATTTGTTTTACATTAACGAGAGCCTTGATGTTGTTTATTGTTAAAAAGTGAAAATTAAACTTTGTTAATATCTCACTTTTTCACAATTATGTTCTGTATCATAGGAAAATAATTGCAGCAATTGTATCGAGCTAGGGGATATGTATCAATGCACGAACGAATTAATTGGCAATTGTTGGTGATGTTCTTGTTCATGTGCTCATTTGGTTACCATCAAAGAATTAATCCTATGATTGTGACCACTTTCGGCAATTAATTCTCAGAAGGGCATGTCAACCAGTGTTAACGAACCATTACTTTTTCACCTACAACATCTAACAAGGCATCACCGGAAAAAAATGTTTTCATTGGTGGAATATTTGAATTTCCGGTGACATTTAGAAACCAACATCGATATGGGAAAATCGTTTTGGCAAGAAAGAGTTTACTTGATCAAATTAGCTTGTTATGATGATCTATATCTTATTAATAATAGTGATTACAGTAAACACATAGGACTTTCGGGTCAAATTGGCATTTTAAACTTCTCGGATGAGCAAATTTGATAAAAGAGTTTTAGATAGTTACAATTAGATGAAGCAATTTCGTGTTATCAAGCCACTTCTTCAGTAATGTATGATGTTTATATTGTCATTCATTACAAACCAAGTTTTGTCGAATCATTCTCTGGTCAGAAAACGTATTATTTTAGGTAATTGTAAGTTTTACGCTATTAATTCCTATTTAACGCATTCAGTATAAGTTTATACTTAAGTTAATCTATATTTAATAGTATACTAAATGTTTTATGCGAAAATAATATGTCTTTTACGCATATTATTTCAAAACATAAATTACTGTATATTTATGGCCATTTTGACATGTCGGCAGTAATAATAAACGGAAAATGAGGCTAAGCTATACTTTGAGCTTTTGTGGTGGATTAACTAACAACAAAGAAATCCGAAGAGACGCCATCGACTACAAAAATATATGAACTTGCCCGAAATAATTTACGATTGGTCATGAAACGGACGTGTATAACAATTTTGCAATAATTATTATTGATATTCATTATCACGGTTTATTAAATACATTCGTAAAATACCTATTTAGTTTTTAATGAAACATCTTTACATACTCCTTGGAAGATGTTTGTTTTGTTTGTTTGTTGGGGTTTAACGTCCGAGCAGCAATATTTCAGCTATATTCAGACCATGAACATGAAATTGATAAATGAACATGAAATGATGATGAAATGAATGAGGGATGGGACACAAGGACAATGGGGTCGACAAATTTAGATTGCCACTGGAAATAGGGAGAGGTGGGTAGGGTCGGGCAATTTAGCCTCCTGTGGCGGAGCCCTATGGTTCCTACTCCGGGAGAATACCACAGTAGGGTTATTTAACGTGCGAGGAACGTGGCATCTTTCCCAACACGGGGCACCACTATATGGCTTGCGGTCAGGTTTTCCGTATTATAGACTGACAACCCCAGCATATAACACGCCAGGGGTACCCCATTCAACCAACTGGGGCACACATCCCATTTGCTCTGTGGACAGAGCGTCCTAGTCCCGGCTAGGGTTCTGAGCACTATTTATTCGCCTTTTACGACAAGCTTAGCGCTGCTGCAGGCCTATTCTTTTAACACCCGGACCTGCACGGGGCCTCCTTGGAAGAAGCTTTTATATTCATATATATCAATCGATGCAATGCGTGCTTCATGTCTGTTGCATTTTTATGACAATGTATATTTGTTCAGTCGAATATTTGTAGAAAGCGAAATCAAGGGCAGCAATGGTTGAAGCAAAAATGAAATAAGCATTAGCACAGCTCATACCTTATGCCAGAGCTTGCCTAAACTTTTTGTATCGCGCTAGAATTCTAACAAATATGCTTCTGGAACAGGGTTATGTTGCTACAAGACTGAAGTCATTACTACAGAAGTTTTATGGTCGTAATCATGAACTCGTGGGTCGCTACGGTGTATCCATCCGCGCCATAAAACTGATTTGTTAAACGTGTCATAGTTTTCCTTTCTTCTTTCGTCTACCCCGGACTTTTTATGAGCAACTCGGCGAGTGTTTCTAGAAAAGCAGAGGACGATTACCCTACCGGTGCACCTGGTCCATGCTCCCAGTTTTTGGTGGAGTCCGAGTTACTCATTTGCTTTTGTTATTTTGTATGTATGATTTTAGTTACTTTATGTTCTTTGTTGTGTATGTCTGTTTTCCATGTCTGGTCTTTGTCCCTGGATTACATTCTTTTGATTACCGCTATAACCTTAGTTCCCTTGATTACCCTTTTAAGATCACAAGACAAAAGACAAGAAATAAAAAGCAGCGCCGAACAACAAGCGATATATACAATCAGAAAAAATGAAATTAAATGAGCAATGCTATTATGACTCCACCAAAAGTCTTCTGTAGGTATGTAACATTATAAAGTTGTATCTGCGAGTTTGATGCATTTAAATCACTTACTAATGACCTAGTATCAGTTCAAATTATAAAAAATAGAAATTTGTGCAATGCGAGTTCAACTGAAAGCTGTGGGCATCAGTAAAGTTTGCGTCTTCTGAGTTTCTCAAATATAAACCATTTTGGAATAGTCCGATAAACCAGATTCATCTGTCGTGTACCATGTCGTTTGTGACAAGCGTCTTCACCGGTAGTTGGTTGATCGTACGTTAATTTGTGTCTATGTCATGAATAAGGACAATGTCATATTATTCTATGCAATCTGGTTTAGGTATGATAACATAATATACAGAATATTAAGTTGATAAAATGAATATATAGCAAATAAATTAATATTTCACAATTTGAAAAGTCATATCGTTTTACAAGTTACAAATGAATTTTGATGGTAAGAAAATAAAATGTTAACATGCTCGCTAATTCTTGCCTGTTTTAGATTTAGACTATATTATCCCGAATTAAGATATAGTGTAGACTAACGTACCAAAAGCATAACCTAATATGTCACACACTAGATATTGTGCAGTTTAAATAAGAATAGGACCATAAAGACATAATCTCAATTTTTTTATGAAAAAAAATGTCCATCCTATAAAGGTTGGATGTAAATAACAGAACATGCACTAACTCATTTCAGTTATAAATAGAGTAAAAAGTAAAATCAAAGAAAAAAATTATCAGCAGCTTAAGTTTAAATGAAACCCCAAGAAATATTTGGCGTTTTTTTTTCAGACTTCATGTCTCTGATTTCAGTTACATCATTGTGTGAATGTACAGAAAGTAACAGTACAGCCATCTGTGTTTCCCATTGTTGAAATTGTATTCTTTCCTTTATTTAGCTAATATTAACATGAATTATAAAGGATAATTATAAAAGTCTCTGTTATTAGGCTTCTAATTGCATTCTATTATAGCAATGTATTATGGGTAACATCTTGGAATATAACTTCGAGAATGGAGTCGTCTGCAGTATAAAGTATAAACTGGATTATCCCTTGTCAATTACAAGAAAAATCCTAGGCCATTCAAATGTCAGCATGAGTCTCTTCATTGGTGTCACATTAAAACGTTACGCATGTGTTGGAAGCGAGATGCACATTTATTTCATTTTGTATTATTTCATTTATAAATAAATAAAGACGAAATAACCTTAACTTGTATTTTGACTTTGTACCGAAAGGAAGCATTTTACTATTCAGTGAGGTTATTTGGTACTAAAAGGTTAATAGTTTGGTAACGGCTAATCACATAATTATGTTTGCATTTTCTGCCTTCTTCCTATACTGACACTATTGTGACCACGTTCAAAACGAATTCCAAAATAATGAAGAAAAAAAAAACAAGTATGAATATTTGAGATTATGTGATCACGAGACTGTCCATATACAAACCATGCAAATCCTATGAAATGGAATGTGTTCTGAAAATCATTATGACATCATGCAGGAAGAACAGGGATTTTTCTGGATCAAAAGTGGATGACTCAAGGTATATGTTCAAAGTTCCTCAACAAATCAACTAAAATATGAACAGATCAAAAAATTATTTTCTTTTATTTAAAATTGAGTAATTCTTTCTATGGAATTTATTTTATTCTCACAATTTCAGATAATCGCCAAACAACATCCGTTTTTGAGAACACATGAGTTGGTCATCTCAAATAGATGAAAATTGCAAGCAATATTTGGCATGTGCCACCAACTGCCTGGGGTTCCACTGACCCCCTCTTAATATCTATGTAAAAGTCATTATACAACAAAGCAATTACTCTCCTACAGACGCTGAAATGATAATAAAGTATCGAAGACAGTCAATAATTCTTATTTTAAAAAAAAATGTTCTGTAGTATCATTAGTTTAACCATCATCTGTTGATGATAAATTTATTAACATTTGTATTTGTTACTCTCTGTTAGGAATGCTGCTTCTGGTTAAGATTCTGTTGATTACATGCCGTGTCATTGGTTTGCATTTCTATCCTTTTTTGTATTAGGGACTATTATATTAGCTTGTATATATACTTGCCAATTGCAAACTTGAATTACGACACGTGAACATTGCTTACATTTTCGTAAATATAATGAGAATGAACCCCATCGGGATGCAAAATGTTACCACAAGGCCACCCGTGAGTTTTCAATGAATGACGAGGAAACCCTCACACCCTACACAAACGGACGTTTCATATCGGACAAACTCATCATATGTTCCGTTTGGAATATTCGAAAATTGGATCATATATGTATATATAAAACCTCAAAAATAAAAGCAAAACAAGGACAAAATTAATATTAAAAAAAGATATAGAGGAAAAAAACATTACAGTTGCGATCACTTCTAACCTCTCTTCGATCCTGTCAGAATTCGCTGTCATAGAACAGTTCTAAACTGTCAGAAACTGTTCTGACCCGCGCCACACCATGTCCGGGTCTGTCAGGACTTCGGACAAGCTCTGTCATGGGTCCTGACACCCTCCGGTCAGGAACTGTTCTAAGTAGAAGAGATACGTGGATTAAAAGTGTTCCTGACAGATTCTGACAGTCATTTGCTCGAGAATACTTCTCTGTCTGAATTACATGCAGTACATGTACGTGATTACGAAAAAAAAGGCGTAGCACCCGAATCCCGATTCGTACGACGGGAAGGAAGCCTTGCTATGTTTAAAGTTATTTTTTTCAATTTTTTACCCGACTTTTATGAATGGCATGCAGTACCAACAAAAATTATTGCCTGCCGTATATGTACTTGCTACGCCCCTGACTTTATAGAATTTAGGCTGAATTCTTTTTGGTTGCAGATCTAGACACCGGTATGATACAGATTACCTATGTATATATATATATATTGACATCTTTAAACAGTTTATACAAAAATTTTAGACCTGTTCACACTCAAACAATTTGAAAGAATAGGACCTTTTGAAGAATTTTGACCGAAATACATTAGTCGCAGTCACCCACATGGTAGTTATATTACAACAAAATGCATTTCAGTCAATTATTTTAAGCTCTCATGGAAATCAAAAGTGCTCGCACTCATACATTTTGCAAGAATAAGATTTTTTTTAAAGAATTTTGACTAAAAAAAAAGTGTCACAGCCACCCACATGATAATTGTATTGATAAATTTACCATTTTAGTCATTATTTTAGACCCTCAAGCAAGTTAAAAGTGCGTGCACTCATACATTTTGCAAGAATATGACATTTTTAAAGAATTTTGAGACAATATAATATGTCGCATCCACCACATGATAGTTACATCATGTACATTGAAAAAAAATAGCATTTTAGTCGATATAATTCTATACCCTCAAGCAAATTAAAAGTGCGCACACTCATAGATTTTGCAAGAATATGACATATTTAAAGAATTTTGACTCAAAATAATATGTCTCATCCCCTTCATGATAGTTATATTGAAACATTTAGCATTTGTCTTTAACTTTAAACCCTGATGGAAAATAAAAGTGCTCACACTCATACATTTTTCAAGAATATGACATTTCTAAAGAATTTTGACTCAAATTAATACGTCACAGCCACCACATGATAGTTATTTTGTAAAAATTAGTATTTCAGTCATTATTTTTAGACCCTGATGGAAATTAAAAGTGCTCGCACTCATACATTTTGCAAGAATATGACTTTTTTTTAAAGACTATTGACTCAAACTAATGTGTCGCAGCAAAACATAATATTTTTATTGAAAAATTTACCATTTTAGTCATTAATTTTAGACCCTCATGGAAATAAAAAATGCTTGCATTCATACATTTTGCAAGAATATGACTTTTTTAAAGAATTTTGACTCAAACTAATGTGTCAGAGCCATCATATGATAGTTATATTGAAAAATTTAACATTTCATTAATTTTAGACCCCCATTGAAATTAGAAGTGTGGGCACTCATACGTATGCTGGAATATGACATTTCTGTAGAATTTTGACAGAAATATATGAGTCACAGTCACCCAAATGATAGTTATATTGAAAAAATAAGCATTTTAGTCAATACTTTTAGACCCTCATGAAAAATAAAACAGCATGCACTCATACATTTTGCAGAATTTTAACTGAAATAATGGTGTCTCAGTCACTAATATGAAACTAACATTTTCAGTTTCTACATTTTCTGCATATAAGACTATGTAGGGAAATTGGAAGTGTTATCATATTTACTCATCTTCGTTGCTAAAATGGCATTTTGAAGAATTTTAACCGAAATATGTAGGTATCAGTCACCCACTTAATACAAAATAGTCAATTTAAACAAGTTTTAGAATGATTTGTGACCCTGATGTTATTAAAAGTAGCTTTCGCTCAAACAATACTTTGACAGTCTTGAACTTAGTGAGAATTACCAAACATCTGAAAGTTATCTGTTACGACTTTTACACTTAGAACAGAAACATAGACCTTTAATTTTGTAATTAAATAATTTGATTTAATTAATATCACGGGTGTATGACAGAATGTAAAGTAATAAAACTTAAACAATGATAATGTATTAACGATGAGTGACTGGACCGTGATCGACGAAAATTGGAACATGACCAACGATCGAGTGATTGTGTGATGATGATCACGACGAGCTCTCCATATATTAACTGGAAATTCAATGTAAATTTTGAAGTCAAGATTTGTTTCTTAATCGGGTTAGCTAATTTATATTAGTCACACAGTTTCATTCACTAATTGCGAACTTCCTGTTCTAAATTACGTCACACAGAATAGAAAGATTTAGTGTCAGGAACTGTCCAGGGGTGTGACAGTTTAGAACAGCCTTTCGTATTTTCTTTGTCACGACCCTGGACAGTTACTGTCAGGATCTATTAGGGAATAGGGCAAAATGTGTCCTGACCCAGGACAGCCTCTGTCAGGATTTCTGTTCTACCTGCTGTCTTAGAACAGAAATCCTGACAGATTCTGACAGAAATTAAGAGAGGTTAGAAGTGATCGCAACTGTAGTTACCGATCATGTTGAGAACTAAAAAAGAAAAAACCACAACCACAACAACAACCAAATGATTTGATAAACGCTGTGAAAAATTAATACCTTATATTTTTTTCCAAATGAGTGCGGGTAGGTCAAACTTAGATATTGGTATCTTTTTTTTTTGTTTAGTTAATAGCAACGTTAACAAAGCATTGCAATAAGAACATTGATTTTGGTTTTCCCATAGTAAAAAATATACCCTTTACAAATGTAGAATTAATGATAAAATCTTTTCTCGCAATTTGTGTTTTATTACTTTATCGGAGATTTTTTGTTTCACAAATAAATATTTTATGTAAAAAGCTAACAATTTAATCGAATGTATCCATTTCATATTCTAACCAAACCAAGAAAAATGAAATTGTCACGTTTGATGGTTACTAATTGGGAATCTCGATGATAAATTTAAGTTTATTTTCTCTCTTCAATTATTTCTACTTAACTGTATTTGTTTAATCATTGTCTGTCTGTTACCAAAACTGCTAAACTGACTCACATTGATGACGAGGTACGAGAATTACGTGCGAATAAATCAATTACCTCCCTTTGAAGGGATCATTACGTGCTCTCGGGATCACTGATTTGTTTAATCAACGCCATTTTGTCAACACTATTTGATCGGTAACGTTTTTCACCGCGTGATGTTAAAATGCCAAAATAGTCCTAACTGTTTGATAATAATGCCATAGAATTTTTTCACTAATGCATCTTTATATTTGTTTAAGTACTAACTTCCTGGCCAATTTCCGGAACAATTTGTGGGACCTATGAATTCAAACGTGTATAATATTGTTTCCCAATTACTATACTTTGAAAATAATTAGCTATATATTTGAAAAGATTCGAAACTACTATTATTAGCTGTGTATATTTGAATATCAATTAGTATAATATTTTGTAAATTTTAACGGACTGGATTTATTAATTTCGATAATTTTCTATAAAGCTTTATATTAATTTAGTGTGCTGTATAAATATTTGCTCAAACATCAGAACTTTAATTAACATTGATCTGATTTTAAAATTAAACAAAATTACTTTTATATGCCCTTCTCTTTGTCCAGAAAGTTATTAACATGCATGCTGACATTAAAATTCAATATACTATGAAATTGATGAATTCAAATTTCGAATGAAACACATTAGATGATAAGGTGGTAAGGAATCAGGCAAAACACTAACAGCTCAACAAAAAAAAAATAAAACAATTACATTTGCTTCTAGAAGTTTTTGCTGAAACTTAGCTTTCAATCATTTTTTGGGGTGATATAAACTGTCCCGTACTACCACACATCGTGTACCAAGTTACAACCCTAGATTAATCCTACGTGGAGGAATGATGCGGCCAGCGAAAGCTATATTTTTATATAGCCTAGCTGGCCCAGTGGTCTAGGGCGCTGGACTTCGTGCAGGCGGTGTTGCCATAGATGTCACAGCGGTGCGAGTTCGAGTCCCGCTGAGGGAACGACCGAAAATTGGCATCGCAAATTTGAGTTCTAACATCGTTGGGAATTTTTCAGACCCTTCTATAAGTTTACATTATCTCCCCTTTATCAATTTGATATGATGGAGCAGTGTAGCGAATAAAGTCGTCACATTCTGTGACGTATATATATATATTACATACCAATTTTCACGTCATAAGCTTTATCAGCCAGAGAGCTGTCTGATTTGAAGGATTATAAAATGAACTACATGTAGGGCTTTTAAATCATAACATTTTACCTTTAGTTACAAGTACATGTATATAATAAATGGGAATATAGGGTTTTTTCATGAATACTGGGGAGTATTATCCCAGTAAAATTTTATATTGCACTTTACGAGTGTAATATATAATTCTATGAGGATAACATTCATGCAATAACCCTTTTATTTTATGGCAATATGATTTAGTATTTTTTTAAATGAACATTTGTCACGGATAACATCACAAATTTTAACTATACTTGCACTTGTGCAATTTGATTTTTTTTTTCACGCTGATGTTGCATTTCTTTCTATGGGGGAATAATATTGTTAAAAAGATAATTTTATTTATTGCTCTGGACAATCTCCTATTCTACATAACGAGTAACTTTTATTTGAAAATTATGGGTTTCATAAGTTATTTGTTTTATCATAAGGTTTGTAAAATGTTTGGTTTCATATTGGTAAGCCCACCCAAGAATGTACATACTGATGTAGGAAATAACGTTCATTTTATCTGCTGGTATTTTCACTTCTTTCTATTTTTTAGACAAGTTATCTTTTAAATTGCGGAAAAGAGTTCTTTACCCTGCCATGATATGGCCCATCCTATTGAAATTTAATGTTTGCTTTTGTACCAAGTTGGCGAAGCGTTTTAATAGAAGCGTATGCAACACTTACTTCGAAAACATTTCTAAACTCAATACAGCAGTTTGATTTAATTACACCATTTCATCTGTTTAGGTACGGTTTGTGATTTTGAAGAGGTACACTGCACGCCAGGAACAATTTCAACTAAGAACGAGGGCGGGAAATAGACATCATTACAGTGGTAATCCCCTAATCCGGCTCAGTGTCAATGCTTCACCGATGACTGCTTTGTATTTTACTATTTTCTCAATTCCATTAAAAACCTATTGAAATGAAATTAAACTCTGTATCAACTAACAAAAAGTGGCATTGTGCAGCGGTAAAAGAAAACATTGGTGTCATCAGGCCAATATTGGCAATTTTACCTTTAATATTTCTCGTTTTGTATAAGTAAAGATGTAATTAAGGGAAAGATTTAAGTTATTCCGGATTTAAATGCATTCGAGGGAATGTTTTAGTTCAATGAGTCGGACTTAATACGTTTTGGTAGACGAACTGACATGAATAATAATGTGAATTGAAAGAACAAGGATCACATATGTTTGGCTCCAGAATATAGTACCGTCAAGTTCGTTTCCGATAGGATTAGGAACAATTAGACCTAATACTGGGACCAAATCACTTCAAATGGCCGTGCCAACTCGGTACATTCCGATTAATACACAACAAATAAACAAATTAAGGAATTAAAAACATCTGCAACAAAACGTAAACTATACAGAGGTGTTTAACGTAATAGTTGCAATCACATTTTAATATTTATGGTATTAGCAAAGAAATTCTATTGAAATAGGCCTACAATAAGAAATTGCTTTCGTATTAGGGAGGAATTTGTATAAAGTGCACTTAGTGTCGCTTAATATTTGTTGTAAATAACTTGTAATCAAGTCCTAAATAGACACTTTAGGAACTGAATATGAAAATAAACCAACTGAACGTTTAGTCGTGCTTTGAATGAAAACTTTATAAAGAACCATAACTGACATCTTGAAAAAAGGAAGATGGTTTAATGCTATTGAAAACAAGTTTGAAGCCAGTCTTAACTTTTAAAAGTAAACACAGTATTCTCTGTTTCTAAATAGTAAATATTTTAACAAACTCATTCAAGAATTTTTATATTCAATTTTCTTGTGGGAATCGTTGCAGAGAAAAAAAACCTACGCCTTCATTTACTGCTTTCATTGATATACATCTATTTTAACATTGTTTTTTAGAAGGGGCTTGTATGATTATCAAACGATAAACGCAATAGTGAAAAAAAAATCAATCATCATACGGGAAAACCTATCACGGTGGTTTCTGGAAGGGTAATCAAGGGAACAAAGATTCTAGCGGAAATCAGAAGAATGTAATCCAGGGACAAAGATCAGACATGGAAAACAGTCAAACACAACAAAGAACATAAAGTAACTAAAATAATACATACAAAATAACAAAAGTAAATGAGCAACTTTTACTTTCTTTATTGAAGTTTTGCTTAATTTTTTTTTATATTCCTATTGTAGCATATAGACTTTTCAAAGTTTGTTTCGTACAATTTTATTTACTTTATATTTAAACCGATAACAGCTTTGCATTTCGTACAAGTTCTGTGTTACATATTAAATGATGCCTTCGTTTGTTCTGTTTATATATTAGTGTTAAGACCATTCCCCATTTTTATTTCGCAATCTTTCTAGAGCTCTCTCTATTTTTTAGTTAGAGGCGCTTATTTGTTTAATGTCTTTTTCTAGTTGCAATTTTGAAGATGTTTAGAGTCAATACCATAATATATACGCAAAACAGAAAACACAATAATCATTAAACAAAACAGCTATAATGATATTAAATCCACACTGATATACCAAAAAGAATATGTATTTCCCTCAAAGGTGAGAAAATACAAAAAAGTGTTCTTCAAAAACATTAAAACATTCATTTTTTGGTGCTGTTATAACCATTATTTTTGTACTATCTATAAAATAATATTACTCAGGATTATGTATAAAAAGTTTGTTGCCATTAATTAAAAAAAACTTTTTCAACCCTAAAAACACCAAGATTGGGCTAACTTTTTTACAATTGTTTATGATTTCAGTGATGCATCACGGGAAGGACATGTTACGTATATCATCAAAATTAAATACTCAGTGATTCTCTCTCTTTCATCTTTTGTTTTTTGTGCCTAATTAGAATTATTGTTTAAACCAAATAATAACCATATACCTAAACAAAAGTTGCATGATAAAAAAAAAAGCGCGCGCACACACACACACACACACACATTTAGGGTGAAGAGCTAGTGTCTTCTTTTGTCATAAGTAATTTGTCACTTAAATGCTTTGCTGATTGATTATCGTTAAACAGATACAAAATGATCTAAGTTTTAGGAACCTTTTGAACGATATTAAACTTCTCAATTGGAGTAGGAAATTATTTTTTTGCTTCAAAATGTCTATTGCTGCCATCTTGAATTTTATGCCGACATCTATAATGTGTCAATCTCCAGTCTTAAATATGTACTCGTCATACTTTCATTAGTTTCCAATACCGATAATGACTCAAGTGGCTTTATTGGAGTTTCAATAGGAGAAGAGGAGGTCAACTATCATACCGATGCACCTAACTTTATCCTTATAGGATTTAGTGAAGTACAGAGGGTTTACAATGATTTGTTTCGTTTTCCCTTCTATTTATTTTCATTGTTTTGGGAAAATTCATTCTAATTGCAGAATATTTTCCCTTCCTCTTTGTACATATAGCTTTTGAAATTATATAGCTCTTTAACCATGCATGGTTCCTGCTGATTCAATTCATCCATATTATCTCAGTACACATTTACCTAGGAAAAAGACAAACAGACTCAAAATGAGCTTAGCCGTTTATCAGAACGGATCATTTCACAGTATCAAGTTGTTCTTGCAATAAAGCATAAACGAAATTGTCCATGAGACACAAGGTTTGAAGACTACAGACACATGTAGTTATTTATGTTTTAGGGACAATTTAACTATTAAACTGCTTTCATGCCTTTTCCCAAATATAGTAAGTCTTTTGTCTAGGGGAAAAATTATTCCGTTCAAAGTATTATGTGTCTGTAATAAGATACATACACTTAATAGAATATTATTTTCTTTCCAGTCGTATTAGGAAGCATAATGATTTCTTAACAAATAGCCGTTTGACCTTAATTACCAGAGGTTCTATCGTGTATGAATTCAAATAGTTTTTGGCATGCGTACGATATAATTAATTGATGTGTTTAGTTCTAATGTCACAGGTTTATTACACTCGAATACTTTCAATCTATGCTTAAATCAGAATCTTTTTCATTGTTATATTAAGAGTTAAAGAGTAATCAAGGGAACTAAGGTTATAGCGGTAATCAAAAGAATATAATCCAGGGACATAGACCAGACATGGAAAACAGACACACACAACAAAGAACATAAAGTAACTAAAATCATACATACAAAGTAACAAAAGTAAATGAGCAATTCGGACTCCACTAAAATCTGGGAGCATGGACCAGGTGCACCGGTCCATTTTATACAAAGCGTTGAGTTTGTTTGTTTCTATGTTAATACTTTAACTACTTTCTCCTGTGCTATCAGTTGTGTTTATGCTGGGTTGCGGAATATGATTTTCCTGTGCTATCAGTCGTGTTCATATTGGGTTGTAGAATATGAATCTCCTGTGCTATCAGTCGTGTTTATATTTGGTTGTAGAATATTAATACCTCCTTTTGTATTAAGCTAAGCAATATGTTTCAGACACCACAACCCCATCCAGAATCTGCAAACACGCTCGTGATTGTAATTTAAAACGTTTTGGCATTGGTAAATTGTCGAGAGAATGATTCAAAACCCTGATTCTGTAATTTTCTAAGATTCAGTGAATTTCGAATATATAATCCATTGTTTTTAGAAAATTCATTCTAATTATACAAGTATTATAAACAAGTTTTCAATACAAAAATACATCAACCACCCTATAACAGTAGCGTGAGGTCAAAAGACCATGGTATATATTATAAAAAAAATTATCTACAAAACGTAAATTGATATCAACGTAGAAAATGTACTACAATGTATAAGAATAAATTGACGAAGTATGATAAGGAACTGAAGACAATAGGTAAACACATCTGAGCACCAGTAGACAAGTTCATTTTAGACTGTTTGAACGTCACATTCCGAGTCTGAATCAGAAGACTCATGATGTTGCATTGCATAGTCCTCGTTGTCATGGAGATGAGATGACGAAGCTTCTCCGTCCTCACCATCTTCTTCAGTTTTAACTCTTTTGAACTTCGTTCGTCTGTTCTGGAACCAAACCTTTACCTGAAATAGAAATGTTTAATAAGCCTTGAAAAGGGATAGTTAAATCAAAAAGTTATCCTTTGGTGTTAAGTAATTAACGCATTAATTATCTTTTCAAATATTATTTTCAATGAGCCCTTTAATTCATTTTTAATATAAACCATTTTCAGTTCCAAAAAAGGAGACGCGATTTTATTGTCGATAAATTCGTTTCATTCTTTCTCTTTGTAATGCATGAATATTTGCTGTTTGATTATTTACGATTTTAGAATATGCCAAGTTAAAGTATACTCGTATCTAGTAATAACAATTACTAATGTTTACGACAAATTAAGACTGAGAAATAGAAGAAAAAGAACCCGTTTTGTTTTTAAGATATTTAATTGCATTCCTGTCTGTTTCCTAGCAAAAGTAAGTACAATATACAGTACAATTTTAGTAAATTTTGCCCTTTGTTGCACCTCTTCAGTTTCTCTATTGTATCGTGTTCATTCACTTGCAAATGAACAGTCAATTTTGTAGCCGTCTAATTTCTGATCATGTCAACGATCGGGACATTTGATAACTACTAACGCAAGCACGAGGTTTACACTGATTAAATATAATGAAGTCACTAAAAGAAGTGTTACTAATTTTTATTGTGGTTTAGTGTCTTGGTGCATTCGAAAAGTGACATTAGTAAAATGGTGAACGATTTATTCGTCATGCCTTCAATTTCAAATTAGTATTCCACCACAGGTTAACTGTCTAATAGAGTTTTTATTACCGTAATTGAAATCATAATCCGCGTAAAGATGACTACATTAACATGACAGGTAGTTCTAGGTACCATTTTCGGGACCCATGCTGATTGCAGGGGATCAATGTTAGGGTTGTACAATAGGCAAACGAGATCATGTTTACGCATTTATATAAAATCATCGTGTATTAGACCAAAAACAATGTATTCCTACATTTATCATTTCAGGAAAGAAATCAATTCTAATATGTTATATTTCTAAGGAATGGGTTGGTATTGAAATCCCCTAGTAAACCTTTTTTAATTTGAAACTAAATGGATTATAACTCATTTGAAATATGATTTGTGTCACACTATTGTAAAAGGTGGAAAGTAATTTTGGTACCCTATGAGGCGCTTTATAATCCACAGTGAAGGAATTGCGTTCCTTACTCCATCACTCTTTCGGAACTGGCGCCCTGCAGTGATGATGATTGTCTAATGACCTACGAAGCATACTTTCTTTCATACATGCTTATTTCTTATTATGAAATATATATTTTGACACCTGTCTTTTATGAGGGATATAATGATTAGAAAATTGATCAGATCATAAACTATTTATCACATCTTTAATAACTATTATGAATACTAAATACAGTCTATTATGAATAATACGGTCTTACTGAGAATCACGAACATTTCTTCGCTTATTCATTACTAAACAGCATCATATGGATATGTTAAAGTGTGATTTTATATTAATTTTCATTTTAATTTAAAAAAAACAACATAGTTCTGATTTGTTTACTTGCCCTCATAGAAAAATAAAAAAAAAACAATGTAAGAGTTTGTATAATCTAAAAAAAAAAAGAAATCTAACTATTTTGAAGTACAAAGTTTAACTAAATGACATTTTTAAAAATGCCTAGTGTAATATTTTTCCTTGGGAAATATTTCATACGTTCGGTAACATTTAAAATTAGGTATAAATAAAAGATTACATATAGTAAAGTTACAGTAGTTCATTGCCATTATTTTTTTTTTCTATAATACCAAAAAATAAGGGTACACAACTTCGAAAATAAAATTTGTATATATATATAAGTCTAAAGGAATCTGCCAACCAGCAAACGTAATGGGTATCGGATCGTCCAGTCATGACGATGCAGCACAAACAAAAAATATATAAGTCTAAAGGATTGTACAACGACACCGATAATGATGTTAACGCACTATAATAAAATATATAATGGGCAAAATTTTCAGTCAACAAATGACCTTCTTCAGTGCCTTAAATAAACTGAGTGTTTATATATAACTTATATATATATAATTAAGTCTAAATTACACTAAGTCCAACGCTTTAGGCCAAGTAGGCTATAAAATATAGCTTTCGATAACCGAGTGATACTTCTAGAGTGCAAACATTAGCACATAATGTAACTGAATAGGACAATCTCCGATGGGATTGGGTAAGACAGTAGAGGATCTGCAACATTATAGAAATACAGCCACACCAAGTATACATATAAGAGGTATAAATTTTTTATTTTGTTATTTTGTTATTTTATTATTATTTTTTAAATTTGTTTTAACTTTATTTGTCTTTATTTTAAAAAAAATACTCTGATTTGATCTACATTCATGTTTTTACATCAATAATTAGAATGCGATTGTTTGCAAACATTCACTCCCCTTTCGTATCTATTGGTTCCATGTAACAATGAGGTATTATGAAATCAGTGTGCAAATCACCTGATGGAACGATGTAAGTGGAAATTGATTATAACAGATATTTATCGAAAACAACTGATAGTAATAAAAATAGCTAATGTACTCAATACTTGAACTGATTTTTTTGGCACACTGTCATGAAAGACATTTCATACAAATTTTCGAAATATTCATCATGTCAAATATGACACAGGCTGATATTAATTAGCCACTCTGGCCGTATAATCGTTTCAAAAATATAATGAATCTACGATTATGATCAAATAATCAACTGACACGTAACAAAAGACAATTCCAGTGTGATACAAGACCAGCAATGTTATAAAAACTAATAACATAATTAAAGCAATGTAAAACAATTAACTCGTCAATCCTGTAATAAACCCATTCGATACCAGTTGACAGACTGCATGACAGGAAGTCACTGCGTTACATTGTCCCCCGCCTTACAAAAGCTTTGTCCTCATTATTCTTGTTTCAAAAGATTTGTCATTTGTACAACTTATATTTTACACAAGGAAAGAAAAATACATTTGAACTTTACAATTCAATTAGCAGGTAATGAGCATAATATTTTATTCACGTCATTGTTTTGTACCCTCGGTATCTGGCGAACCAATCTTTCTACTTGGAGATCAACTACGCTACGAACCATAATGAAGTCTCTATTGACAAGAATCAATTCATTTGTTCCGCCTTGTGACTTTCTTAACACAAAATATTGTTATCTATGTAAAGTTATCAGTACATCACAGGCGGGAGTGAGGTCTAAAATTTAATTACCAGCTTATTTTCCGTTTAAGATAAACTGTTGCATGCTTAAATGAGTTCCAATTGAATTAAATTAGAAATTGAGAAGCCAGTGTATTCTATAGGACATGAAACAATCATCCGCAAGTAAATAATTTACAGCAAGTCTAGATATACACTTGTTAGTGTTAATTACCACCAAAACGCCATATTAAATACCACTAGTTTTCGTGCTTCTTTTTGCAGATTGCAACAGGTTATCCTAATATGACTAATTTGCACGAAATATCACATTCTCCATTTTCAAAAGTATTTATATGTTTTGTCAATTTGTTGTAATGATATAGAGAAAGCCTCCAAAGGTTACAAATGCTTGGTTATGTGCCTTAACATTATCAAAAAGTCAGTAAAGCAAACATAAAACTAAGCTGGGCCATCAATTGAACAACAGTAAAATTGAATATACACAACATGAAAGACACCAAAGGATATTACAAAAAATACTTTACAATCTGCGTATAAAGTTCTAAAGATAAAAAGTAAAGAGGAAGCCGCCAAAAGGCAAGCAAGGATAAATTGAGCCAGAAAATTGAAGAGCGTCATCTGTTCAGAAATGCGGCGTAATTTAGTCACTTGAAGATTTATATTAGTAGCTAACTTAACTTCAAGTATCGTAGCCGGGTCCAAATCTATGTGGAAGCATTTCATAGCACAGAAAAGGGGAGGGATATATTTTAGTTGGTTTCAAAAGCAAGCATATTGACACCTTGGCTTCTTTAAGTACATTATAGCTACGCCACTGATTTCCTTATTTAGCAAATACAAGGCGGTATTTCGTTTACTTAAACATGTTAAAACAATGACTTAGAATACAATAATACACACTTTTTTATCAAAGCGTTTGATTAAAAATCCTTTATACATACATCTGTGTGTTAAATAGATACCATTTAAAAATGGTTTCATTATGTGTATTAAGATTTTGTATTTTTATGGGTTTATGTTAAGAAAACAATTTATATAATCCTACATATAATTCATATAACAAAGAATTATTTTTGATCTAATAATTTCAATTTTCGCCGAAAGTTAACACAAAAGTGTAGGGAAAAAACTTGTTAACAATAAAAAAAAAAACAAAAAACAAAAAAAACAAAAAAAACAAAAGAAGATAATTTTCCCAGTTATAGATTTTCAGACTATTTTTTTTAATACAATAAGTGGTTACATTTCCAATGCAACTGTCAAACATTGCTCTCTCCTTTCAACGTATGGGGTATGAATTTTTCCTGAATATTTCATATGTTTCATAATAAATTGTTTATGGTTGAATTCGTAATAGCTGTGCCATTTTTAGGCCAATGGTGCGTCACTACGGCTACATCCGTTCCACTGAGACGCACGTGCAAATGGAACATTAAATGAAAAACGCAGATGACAATGCTGAAGATACTGATGCACTACGTTTTGTCTGTTTTTATTGTTTCCAATAAAACAGTTCATTGCAAACACTGAATGCACATTATAGGAAAAATAAATTGCTCCTGCTAGGAGGATAAAACGCGGGACGGTTTATCGTTGCCATTGATGACAAACAATTAAAATTCATTTAGAACAATTAAACTTCTACCATTTTAAGTATGCTGCTGTGATTGTCATACTGTTTTAATACAGATGTGCATCATTTATTTTATTAACTTCTAACTTCATATCCGTGGTGATAATATCAGTACATCATATTTTAACATGTCAGAAATCTTCTTTAACGACATTCAACGAAACAAGTGATGTTTGATTTTCAAATCATTTGTTACTTCAATACTTATTTGTGCATGTTTTTTGTCTAATTTATTTAATATATATTTTCTTTATTAACTCATATAATTTTAAATTTTTCAATAAAAATATAATAAGAAAAATAATGAAAGTGATGACAGGCAATATGATGTGGGTGTAACCTGTAAAAGACGACGATTAATATATTGGCATTTTTAAGAAAATAAACCTATTTTTTTTATGAACATTATACAATAATGAAAGATCGCGGATTTAAAATTGCGCAAAAGATTGCGCATAAGATTGATCACAGAAACCGCAAAAAAAGACGGCACGAAAATTTCCCGCAAACAGTAATTGATTTCCTTCTACATTTTTACACCAACTAGCGAGATCCCTGCTCTGCATTACTGGTTGCCGAACGGTATATCATTTCATAACCTTATGTTATCCATTTAGGTTATCCGGTCACCAGTTCAGGTTAATTTTAACTTCCTGTCAGACTGAAATCAGGCTTTCAGTGCTTTTGAGGTCAAAAGGTAAATTCATATTGATTACCAGTATAAGTAAGGTTACATATATGAAAAGAAATATTATATCTTATTTTGCTTTTGTTTTTGTTTTTATGCAAGATGACAAAAAGATTGTTTTATTCACAATGTTGCTTTCGGAATGTCTTAACGTAGTCAGGACTATAGTATTTTTTTCCTAATTCAGGTTTATTTTACTTTACCTAACCATAATAATTGACGAGATCCCCCTTTTTACTATTCCATTTAACTGTTGCATTCGAATTCGAAAACCAAGTTATGATATCTCTTCATCGTACCTGCGTTTCAGTTAATCCAAGTTTGGAAGCCAGATCTTTTCTCTCTTGTCCGACAACATAATGGTTCTTTTCAAATGCATGCTCTAGTTTTAGCAGTTGTGAAGGTGAAAAAGCAGTCCGGATCCTTTTTGGTTTTCTATAGGGATGAAAGAAAAATCCTGCTTCTGGGTGACCTGTAATAAAAAAAAATACTGCCGTCAGAAAGATAAGTTAAAAAGCTTAAAAAACTTATTCTTAAAAAGTAAGCAATAAATAATATGAGCTACACACGAAACAATGAGGAATGCACTAGCATTGACTCATAAATAAACTCGTGAAAATATGAAAATGTCGGAATATCAAAAATGCAAAATCTAAGCCAGCAGTATAAAATGACAGAGGTAAAACAAGTCACACATAACATAAAAGAATAATTTTAAAATTATTTAGGATTATACGATAATAATTCCAATCTGTCATATCTTGTGAAAAAAATATCTAAAGTCGTCACTAAAACTTGAATATTTTATATCTCTATTCAATATGATCCGTACTATTTTGTTTGATTTTAAATTCGCCCTACTCCCTTGTAATGTGTTTGTCTGTGGTCCTTCTCACAAAAAAAAATCGTAAGTGTAAAATTAGTCGTAAGCTATGACGTCATAGTAAATCAAAGTATTTTGACGTCATAACTTACGACTAATTTTACTCTTACGATTTTTTGTGAAAAGGGCCACAGATTTGATACTGTGTTGTGTAGTGTTGCTTTGTTATCGTAGTTTTTTTTTGTTTGTTTTCCTGTGGATGTTTTTACTATTACAATACATTGATAAAATATATAAAAGCTGATATAGAACATGAATTTGAATTTTTCGTTTCATATTTCAAACGTAGAAATATGTTATAGTGGTTCTAGGTCATGCTGGATTCCACTTATACTTTCGCTAAGTTTCAGTAGTATTACTGTAATTTGTTGATGATAACTTGGCAATGTAGTTTTATCTAGATTATAAAACGTCTATTTTACTTGCTGTTTTGATTACATTTTAATGTGAAACAATACAATTATATCTCTATCTCTTATTACCCATTATACATTTAAAGGTATTTCATGTTTAGGCACTTTTTTTCAAATCAATATTACTCATTGTGAGTAAAAATATTTCTCAATTACTGGGAAATATAGGATGGTGCAATTACTCACGTTTAGTGGGTTAAAAACCCAGAGGTCGTGTGAAACAAGATTAATTACCGGTAACCTTCAACATAATTAGGTCCTCCTTACCGCCTATAGTATTGGGTAGAGGCGTTCCAAGACTGACAAAGGTTACCGGTGCCAGATAAAAAATAATGAGAGGTAACAATGGTTCTTTTCGTTTCTGTTAAATGTAGTGGTATCTGAAATTCATATGCCAGATTTTAAATCTTTGTACAGGTGAAAGAAATTTGAATATTATACAATATTAGTTAATTTAGGCCTTTTATCCAATTGTTAGGCGATTGAATGGTACTGTTGAACCAAAGGAACTAAGCAAACACCAATTAACAAATATACAGGGCTAAAGGTTTCAAATTTTCGTTTCTTAGAGAGGTTATTAGTGAAATTGAACACCAAAAACTTCACTTTTCCAGTTATACATTTAATAAATGAGGACATATTAATTGAACTATTTGGTAAATACTATCCTAATAATTTGGTGCCGATCTTAAAGAGGTTGTGTGTGGCACCACAAGAAGAATGACTCATTCTAATTGTCCACTTGAATTAAGAATAAGCACTTCATCCTTAATGTTGTATAATGCAATTTCCTTTGAACCTCTTCGTTCCTGGTACTGTTGGTAGGACTTATTATTTCACAGCACCATCAAGGTATCAAATAATTCCTCAGAACTCATATTATTCACTATATAAACAGTTAATTTGATAGGCTGATTAAGTAGTTTCATTTTTTATCAATCCAAAAAAGCCTCGTATAGTCGTAACCGGAGGACTAGGTCTACCTCATGGGAAAAGGTCCAGTAATATGTCACTTTTAGCAGACACGTGATCTGCTGTGTGATTCAAATTTCGTGCTGCACATTTTATTATACACCAGTGTCAACTTGCATCAGTAATAACTAACATTATGTTCTTAAATTGCGTAATTTGCATTCATAACTGAACTAATTAAGGCGTCTGGTTGAACAGAGAGAGGTTCGTATTGTTGGCAGAAAGCTATACACTGTGAATATTGTTCCATGATGCTGACACTAATGAAACGTGTTAAATTTGTTATTATCACCTCAGAATCAAATGTAATTCTATTGTTTGAAACAGAAATAGGGCGGACATGGTCCATATTTAATAATACTTTTTTCTAGGGTTTTTTCGACTTGTAATACGAAGAACAAGAACAATTTAACCTTTCAATATTTAACAATTATTAAAAAGTTGGGTAATTACTAAGCCTTTAGACAGTGGAATGTATGGTATTCCAGTAAGACACACACATGTCCAGTAGATAAAAAAACTTTTGATTCCGACTAATCAGATAATGAAAACATTAAGACATATATGTTTCGCTATAAGAAAATATGACAGAATCGTCAACAAAACAATCAAAACAAAAAGAAAATATTTAAAAAAGATAAAAAAAAATCATGAAAATCATCAAATTTATACGCACATTAAAAAGTATAAATAAAAATGCTAAAGTAGTATCAGTTTTTCTGCATGTACAGAAAGGAAAAATTGTAAATATCAAGATATACAAGAGATGTTGTATAATGAAATAAAAGGTGCTTAGTTCCTAAAGTGTATACAAAATGCAAAATATATTTCGTTTATTGAGAGCATCTTTCATTACCGAGCCATTTAAACAATGTAGGAAATGAAACTATGGAAAACCTATTTTTCAATATTATAAGACCAATTTGGTTATGCACATATGAATCAATTGCTTAAAGTATTTTTTTTTCAACGTTTAAAGAATGAAAAACAAAATGATAAAAAATGGTGTAATAGTCATGAATTGCAAAAAAGACGTAGTGATACAATCTTTAGCTATAATGTTCCACAATTCCGTTAACGGTGTGTCTGCAACAAAGATAAACTCATAATTCTATAAATTCGTCAATTTATACGTGGTGTTTTTATTAAAATCGCCGTGTATGTTCTTAGTGAAATTTACAAAGTAAGTTTTGGAAACAATTAGAATACACAATGAAACCCTGGTAAACCTCAGTATGTATAAGCTAAAACTGAGATTAAAGGTTGACCTGATAAAATTTGTCACTATCACGTTGTGAATTTAAAGAAAAAACTTTTGGACGGTAGTTCTGTCGTTTTCTATCACCCATAATGGATTCATAGAAATAACAAAATATTTTGCATGTATGCAGCTACGTCTTTCTTCCGATGAAATGTAACGATAGTATATTGAATATAAATTATAAAAAAATATAGCACCGAACTACACAATAAGCTTGATTTTACATACGCCTATTTATACAAATTGACCATGACTAATATTAAAACTCAAACATCAACCTCTTCAAGCTCTTAAAGTGATTGATTCGGACATATATATAAATGTTCAAATTTTTTATTAGTATATAGATTCAAGACAAAATTTTCGAGTGTTCAGGAGAATTCATAGCAAATACCATTTACAATATTGCACACTAAAATAAGTAAATTTGAAAGCAAAGGTAAATACAAAATACCGATCAAATAAATATTACAAATATCAGTATGCTGTGCTCGTTTTTGAAGGAACGACCTCTCATCAGCAAATTAAAACTGAATACTTAGAAAAAAATAAAAACAAATGTAAAGATGCCAAAAGTATAGACATAGGAAGCCAATTATGGCAACAACTTGTTGCGTATTGATGATCGTATAATGAATAATATACAGTTTATTTGTTAGTTTCCTTCGTGATTGGCGACTACAAGCGAATAAATTCAAGTGCATCGTCAGAAACAATTTTACAAGGGTGTATTTAGAAGAACGACGATTACTGAAGTGTTATGAATAAGAGTCCACAGATGTAACTTATTATATTTTAAGCTTAAACAGTTAGTTTATTTTATTCTATAGAACTGTCATTTTTCAATCTATTATGGGTTATATATCAAGATTATAACCATCTCTATGTGAAGCCCCTCAATGTTTTATTGCCATGGATATTAAATTAGCCGCGTGCTGGTTTCATGATGGAAATTTAAATCTTTATAGAGATCTTAAGTTAGATTTTCTGAATTATTTTCTCATTTTCACATGTAACTTGTTTATCATTGAATATGATATTTCTTTTGGAGTATTTTTCTTTAATTCCAACTTCTATAGTTGGATTAGTCGGTCATTTTTGCGAAATAATTGAAGATGTCCGGTAAACAATTGAAATGTATTAAATTGTTGCATCTGTTACGGATTTTGACGAGATAGAGAAATTATTTGATAAACGGGTGACGATAAAAGTACGTTAACATTGTTTAGCCAATCTTCTTCATTTAGTAATTGACAGCTTTGGTTTTGTGACAATAATTTGTAGCTAGCCATAACCCCAAGATGTCTCCTTCCATGTTTCAGTTTCACTGTGAAAGCTTACTGAGACATCAATTGTCATGGGAATGCACGTTAGATATATGAACATAAAGGAATTACATTATAATATTATAACACATTCCACTTGTAGTCTATAAGGCAAAACAAATGTAATGTATTGAAAGTAAATTTCATATATAGTCAGACCTGTCATGAACATTTGAAAAAATGGAAATGCGAAATATGGAACCAAAAACAAAAAAAAAACAACTAAGGAAAGATGATTTTAAATGACGTAGGCATCTACAGGAAAAACAAGAGTAGAGGGGTTCATTTAAGGATCATGTTTATTTCAACATTTTTCGGAAATGTAGTTGAAGTGCATATATGAATAAAAAAACTGCATTAAAACAACATATTTTATTTCATCTATAGTATTGATTTATCCAACAAATACATTAAAAGAAAGCAAGGAAATTCAAAACCAAAAACAAAACAAAAACAAAAAAAAAGAGAAAAAAAATAAAAACAGAAAAATGTAAACAATCAAACAAACCAAATACGAAGAAAAAACTCAAAACACAGTCTAGTAATAATATGCGAAATCGTGAAATATTCAATTTCAGCCTTAGTAATAGCTATTGTATAAGAAAACAAAATGGAATACGAAATGGAATCATTTCAAAATGATATTCGTCTGCATGTTGTTATTTATGAAATTGTTCTCTTTCGTACAGAAATACTATTGTAATGTTATTTTTTTACTTCCGAACAGTTTGTTTTCCTATGGCGAATTATTATTTCTTGGATATTTTGTAATGAAAAGAACAAATTAATTACAAAAAGTTAGTATTCTTTAGTCTCTTTTGAACAATGAAAATTTCTCGAATTTGACATATTCAGCACATAGTCTCTTTTTATATCGGTGGAACAACGCCATGCAAAGCCGATAAAATTGGTTAAGGGTCATAACTAGGTTTAGTTGTATTTCTTCAAAATGGTTTCTTTCAACGATAAATCTGAATGCAAGGGCGTATCATTTTTCCCATGTGCAAAAGTTCTTTACTTCTAATAACTGAATAATAGATATAGTATATAATCTTAGCACTAATCTACATTGTTTTATGAAAGCTCGTATGTCTAACTACCCAATTAATGAAATTAACAACAGGGATCAGTTTCAACGAATAACTTGGTGGTTCTTGTTAAAATTCTATGGAAGCTCATAAAACAATTGAATCGTGTCGGATAATTGCTGTTTTTGGGACAAAAACTCAATGCAATGGTATTATATCTTACAACTTAGATGCCTTAATTGAATATATGGAATTTCAGAGGCGTCGTAATTGTGTAAAAATTACCACACAAGTTGATATAAACAACAGTATTTAGAAGTCTAATAGAGGATTTTTGTCATTTTGCATGTAGATTCTGTAATAATAAATTTGGTCGTTTTTTGTAATTAGTTTACACACGTGCAAGTTCAAAATTTATATCACATGAAAAGCATTTTTCATCCTCCAGTTAAAAATAAAAAAAGAGTATACATTTTTGAAGAAATATGAAAGTCAATTTAATTCTTATAGCGCAATCAGAAGTTCTATGTTATCATACTGCACTAACACTATGATTAAATGTACTTTGAAATGAATATTTATTCATCCCAAGGTTTCTTATCCATGCGCCCACGCATTTAGTACATTCATTTTTTTAGGAAATAAACAAAACCACATTTAATCTTTACTTTTGTTTACATACAAACATGACAAATCTAATGTTCTAAATATTGATAATGATTAGTTGTGTATGTTTGTATAGCAGGAGACTGTATGGTAATAAACATGGAAATATTTTCATGTTCATAGCATTCAGTTTATACTTGTCCAAAATATTAAAATACATAATACATATTAATTTAAAATATCACGTGTATATGTGTGTTAAATGTATTTACACCGACTCAAATTGATACAGGTGTATAAAATGGATAACATATTTATTTAAAAGAAACATCTTTATACATCAAAATGATACATAATTCAAATGTTATTGTCTTTTTTCTTTTTCCCTCTCCGTTTAAAATGCTCTGTTTATTATAAGAAAAAAAGTGAAAACCCATAAAATGAAAAGTCCTTAACAGTGTTTCAAGGTGGTACCGGACAACGCATTTGCATAATTTTGGTTTATAATTACAATTTGGTTTTTATTTAATTTTATTATATTTTCCCATTAAAATGACTTATTCCCTTACCAAAAAAGTATTTAGTTATTCATTAACTGGTAGATCAATATTCCCTATATCAGCATATTTTCAATGTAAACAAACCTCTATTTGTTGACTTCTTTTGTAACAGATCAATATCAGAATTAGCTTCACACTGATGCTTTGAATACCAATCAGACATCTCCAAGTATTCAGAAAATATCTTTGTATAAACTTAAACAATCGATTCAGATTTTGGCATTTTGTGACAAAATTCTTCACTAATGTCATTGCAAAATTACCATCTTTAATATTTCACAGACATTAATACTTTAATTGAAAACATTAATAGATATATTTCAAATATAAAGTTTACCAACTTTTGGCTAAAGCAAACGTTTATCTGGACAATGTAAAAGATTGAGAATAATTTTGTTCCTTGATTGTTACCAGTATACTATGATGAATTGTTTAAGAAGATTGGGTATATTAATTATAATGTATTATTTTAAGAACACATTTAATCAATGCCAAGTTTGTGTAAAAGGGCATGCATGATCCTACAACTGTTTCGTGTATTTCTTTGGTTCTTATTTACAGTTTGTAAATAATTCGTTTTTTTTCTTTTCTCCTTTTTAGATAATGTTTAAACTAAATTAATAAAAACTCCTAGTTTTCGGTCTTATATTCGCTTCTAATAATGTAATTCGATCAAATTTTGTTTCCTTTAATCGATTTTATTAAATAAATCCAGAACCGAATTCTTTTCTACAAATTTATCTAATTTAGGCACAAAGGTCAAACGTTTTTAATAAAAAACGAAATTTGATTTATTGCCTTAAATTTGTCTTCGACAAGGCTATAACCCGTTTTTGCACACGATACACGAATTATAATTCTACAAAATGTTACGGGCAATTGCTTTCTTTAAACATAATCTGTTAACGCAATCCTGCTATAAAATTCAGAAAACGTCACGTTCTTTTTAGATAGCAAACAAAATAAGGTTTCACCATAATTTGAGTTACACAAACAAAATATTTATGAAAAATAAAATATTTTACTATGTGTATTTCCACTTATAATAGAAACAATATGTATAAATATTCATCACAAAATTATTCTCCATCATTTATGATTACAAAAAAATATATATTAATTGATATATACGAACAAATAAATTCATTCAATCCTCAAAACACTTTTTTTTTATTAATATTTACTTCTTCATTTCTGAAGTTGATCTTATTTGTAAAGCTTTCGTCAAATATCTTAATCATAATTCCCAAACAGTTTTGTTTATATTCATATGTATTGGCTTTGTGTTAAATGACAATTTTAAAAAAATAAGCATGAATATAGTAAAATTACTTACCAAATGGCAGACCAAATAGGCCGTTGTTATTTCGTGACATAAGCCATGGATACAAATTTAGTGGATCTCTTTGTGCCTGAAGCAAATTTGGATACGTTGGATGCAGTGGCATCGAAGTTGAAGGAGCTGGTATACCTCGTGAAAATGATGTCATTGATGGCAAAGGTGAATTTTGAAATGCCCATGCTGATCTCTGAAAATTTAACAAGTCAGTATGGCTTGTTTGTTGAGCAACTTGGTCGGCCAAAAGCAAGTTTCTAACATGTGGTGGCAGTGCTGGATGTAGAGGTGGTATTCTACTTGGAATCGCTGTTGTTTCTGACTCAGATCGTCCAGATCCGGTTGACGAGGAACACGTTTCATTATTATCTGTACGAATAAGAGAATCGATTGAAAATCCACTAATTTTACCAGTTGAACTAATTGGTTTCATCTTTTAAATAAATGTCTATCTTCAATTTTAAATAAGTATCGTTTTCTTCTATATGTAGTCTTACATTGACTTTAAAAGTCTTCTAGAAGAAAATGAAATTAATGTTTTCTCTAAAAAATCTGAGAGAAAATAGCACGACATAATGAATAAGGTTTCTTCAAATTGCACGTAGCATGGCTGATTGATATTTAGGCGGCACTGATTGGCTAATTTATTGGTCTGTCGTCTGTTGGGGTCACTGCCTTTCTGACAGAGGGCAGCACAAGCTCAGATACTTGGTTTAACTGATTACCTGTCGTTTGTTTCAATTTCAATTACAGGTAAACAATATATGTACATTAAAGACGTAGGAGGTTTTAAATAATATTAAAAGCATTAATAGTATTACTTAAATATTTGTGAAGTGAAAATACCTAAACAAACTTTTAGACCGTTTTAGAAGTTTACCGACTGACTGTTAATTTAAAGGAGTACAAATATTACTTTTATGGAATAAATGCTATTCTTTGAAATTAGCAGTAAATTAAAAGGGATGGTTGTGTGTTTTTATAATTATTATTATTATTATTATTATTATTATTATTATTATTATTCACCAATTCATTCTTTATTTTTTATTATGTTATAGTTTATATATATATATATAAAAATATATATATATATCATTATGAGTTTTTCATTTTTTTAATTTACATTAATTTTTTTTTACGTTTGTAACTTTTTGTTAGTTAATTTTTCTATGATGATACAGTATGTTTTATTTAACAATATGTTGATGTATTAATTATATAAAAATATAATTTTAATCTGAAAATTAGAATCCAACAACAAAACAATATTATTCAATTTAGCCATATCTCATATTAAAAAGGCAAATTAATTCCTGTTCACTTCTGACGCGTCTTGTGACGATTGCGAATTACTTTAGCGGAAACTGTCTTTAATTATCCGTACTTATCGCAGTTTAATAGGATGTTATCTTCAAAATTCCACTGGGAGCATACGGCACATCAGCAAATCAACCTCCGTCGCAATAGTATAATCGAGTGTTTCCACAGATGGGTCCCTTAGGTTCTAATGAAATCGTTTTAGTTTTGATGTTGTAAGCGGCGTTGCGATTGTTATAAGACTCAAGGCAAATAATCAACGTATCTAATGATAATGACACGGTATTTGTAGTGAACGCAGTCTTTGATTGAAGATCTAATTGAATGTTTACATACCCTACTTTGCTGGTCAAAGGGAACCAGTACATTGTTGATAAAACTACAGGAACTAATGTTTTGTTTGAATTTAAATACTTATGCACAAAAACGTTCAGTGAAATAAAAAAAATAACATTTTTTTACCTTACAACGCATGGAAGGTGTGCTATAAAACTGTTATAAAAACAACAATTAGATGAAAGTAACATTTTAATAATTGGTAGACAATCTCTTAGGTCAGTTTAAGAAAGAGTAATCAAGGGAACCAAGGTTATAGCGGTAATCAAAAAAATGCAATCCAGGGACAAAGACCAGACATGGAAAACAGACATACACAACAAAGAACATAAAGTATCTAAAATCATACATACAAAGTAACAAAAGTAAATGAGCAACTCGGACTCCACTAAAAACTGGGAGCATGGACCAGGTGCACCGGTAGGGTAAGCGTCCTCTGCTTTTCTAGAAACACCCGTCGAAAAAACGTTTCATTGAAATCTGTGAAATAATATTATATGTAAGTTGTTATCATCAGCCATTATCTAAAAAGTTTATTACATGTATAATAATTTACAAATAATACAATCGATTAGTATAGTAATACAAAACCAAAAATAAAAGAAGAAAAAATATTAATTCTTAATTAAAATCATAATTTTATAAGCCTTAAAGTTTTTGTGAATTCTTTTGCTTTTCCTTTTATTGCAGGTTTATTTTTGAAGTATGTAAATATAAAATATATGAATGTCGTAATGAATTATTATTTCAGATTAGCATCTACCTAAACTGAATATATAGAAATCAACCGGATATAGTGTGCTAAAATGTCACAAAATATGGGCTAAAACGTACTATGTCATATGACCTAGTAAATATGTAAAACAAATCATTAAAGTTTACAATAAAGATGAACATGATATTCATTCGCACAATTAAAAGCATCTAATATAAGAAGACATACTTCACGTATAACGTAAAAAAAAATAAAAAGACAAAGATATTCTCAATTTATTTTAGAACATAATTTAAATATATTGTTTTACCACAATCATTCGTGAATTTATTCAATGCTTCAAGCTTTACACGTATTTCATAAGACTGTATTTTTATATATATTGAATAAAGCTTACGAAGAGTAGAAATTAAACATAAAGGATTTCAGCACAATTGATTTGTTTTATATCAAACAATTTAAACACTTCCATCACTCCAAAAAGCACTTTTAATAAAATAATCGATTTTTACATAATCTTTTACACTTTATGAAAACCTTTCGGTGATCTATGTAAGTATTTACTATTATTATAAAGGCTATACGTTGGTGCATTTGTTGCGCATTAACTCATAATGTTGCCTGAAAATACAACTGTAAAAGTATCGGTTAATGTATTTTTGATAACTGGTATAAATAAAAAGGGTTATTGCCCTTTTCTGCTCTGTATGATGACATTAACCATCAAAAACAGACTGCCATTACTAACCGTACTTGTATAGTTTAAAATAATTTGACAAATTGTTTTGAAATCCTTTAACTATACGGTAACTTTCTTCTCTTCATTATCACAATAAGCAGATCTGGTTACAATAACTGCATTTCCTTTTTTTTCAGTAATTAAAAAAATAGGGTAACATATTAAAACGTGAAACTGTTCGCATTTTACACATTGTCATCTGATTATTATTAATAAATTATAAAGGGAGTTTCTGAAATGTATTGCTTTAACTGTTTATAGAAGAGAAAAATGGCCTATGATATGACGTATTTTTTAATGATTTAATGGACAATAAAACAAATAAATTCATATTTTTGAAAGTAAAATTTACTTCAAAATATAAGATATGTGCTGCTGAATAGAAACAATATTTAATTATCATGAAAACATATACTCGAATTAGGGAATATCGTTCGTCTATTATATAGGCATCGAAAGACTGCTGTGTTTTCCGGTAAAATCTAAAAAAAATATAAAGGTTTGTTCGGATTTTTATTTTGTGGATTTTTAGCGATATCGTATTTAATATATGGACAATTAACGTGTTTTTTCTGAGTACGATGCAAGAGGGTTTTAACCGATATACACCGATGCATGTAACATTGTTTCGGAGTAACTCTTACGATAATCTTTGAATTCGTCCCCCGTGGTAGTTTTCTGACACGTTTTACAGGCATAATAGCTCCATAAACAGTAATATTGCAGACAAAAATATAAGAATAACGAATTAGTGAACAAAAGGCAAAAAGGAACTAAATACAAATAAAATATGAATAAAACGTAAACATTTTGAAAAAAAAACATGAGCTCATATTTTTGGCCTTACGGCCTTCGTCAGGGGCAAAACGTATTGAAAAGAAGAGAAAACTGTCCGAGAAAACTCGAGGAGAAAAAATGTATAGTTGAACTCTAGCACTAAAACAAATTCTCGTTTTATTTTCTTAAGATGAAATGAAAAGTTCGTAGTCGAATGGAATAAGGTTGGCAATGTAAGGGGAAAGACAGTCTAATTATTGATATTGTTTTGATATCTCCATGTAGACTTTTATATCAATATCAATTTTCGGCTAAGCAAACCGGGTTCATTCTCATCAATTCTGATATATGAAGCTTACTTGAATTTACTTTACGATCCAGTTTAACAAAGTATCATTCACCAATTCAGATTATACAGCTGACAAAACTTGAATTTTTCAGGGTATCGAAGATTTTTATAAATTGAATTAATTTAAAAAAAGCATTCTGCTTTTTAGTCAAAACTTTTTTTATTGGGAATATTTTGTTTATTTGGATACTTAATCAGAATGTTTCGTTTGCAATTAATTCAAGTGTTGTTTTTGGCCACCAGAATGTTGTTTTAAAACTTGTAAAATAATCTTAAATTGGTCATCAACCCTGTAAATTGGTTTTAGTTAAATTGCATAAAATGGAATTCTTTAGCAGGGTAAATTGTTAACAAAAGCTAAAAAGAGTCGTTATCCATCTTCATATCATATTAACAGCCATTTACAACCTTAAGCATAAAAATGATACCCCCACGATTATTGAATTGGCTATCAAATATCACTGAAGCGATTCCATTACTAACAGGAACAAACTAATGAGAAGATAGAACATAACAATATTACAGAACTACATTGAATTGTTCGTTGATTATTTTTTGTAAGTATATGGTCCTTGTATTCTTATAAAGACGTCAGTGGACAAACCTTAATTTGATCAACAAATAAATACACATTTACAAAAAGGGAAATTGTCGTAAACCTTTGGATCACTTTACAAGTTAAGAATATAACAAAAATGCAATTTCATTGAAGCTGTACAAGTGTAGAGTAATTGTATACAAAAGATCATTTAAAAATGCTGTTGTGGTCAAACTAACGAATATCCGTGATTAATTCTCTTGGTTCAGGCATTCCTTTGCCATGGTTCTTAAGATGAATATCGCATGCACCGTTGTATTTCTTGACATCACTTGCCAAATTGTCAGATTGATAGACTTTAGACATGTATGCTCCTATATGATGTTTGTTTACATATGTCCGTTTGTAATTTCCGAAAGTAATATATAAAGTTTCAAATGAATGTGTTTGAATACGGTTTCTGTAGCTGTGAATATTGAAGTATTATTCGATCAAGTAAGGCATTGCGTCCTTTTTTTTTTAAATTTAAATTCAATATTAAAAAAATATTCATTACAAGTATGTGTAAAACAATGCTTTCTTTAAAATTTAAATTATCAATATGAAATTCAAAAAATCTGGGTTAAAATATAAAAACAAACCTTTGTTTTTTTATTGTTTGTTTTTTGTTTTTTGCCAAGTTTTTGATGCTAAAATATGAAAATGGTAGTTTGGTCTAATTAAATGCAGATGGTCTTGAATAAACAACACTTGATATAATATTACAATGGATTACCCTTGAATATTTAAACTTATTTTCTACTTAACTGTTCACCTGCAAAACAAACAAACAAACAAACAAAATAAGCCAAAAAAAACAAAACAAAACAAAACAAATTAACCAAAGCTAAAAGTTCTATTTTCGTGACGAACACTCACATACCTGTGTAAAAAAAAATTTGCTTAACATTCAGAAGTCTTTTAAAATCTGCACTTCAAGTGTCTCATATATGGTTTGAAATTAAAAAAAAGCCAAATATTTCAAGGAGAGGGGCAATCAGTTATGATATATAAAGTATGACAAAGGGTAGTTCCAAAACCTACAGAACTGGCAAAAGGAATCATCGCAAGGAAAGTCCGTATAACAAATATCACAGGAAACAATTCTAATATTATTTTTTATTAGGTAAGTATTCCTTTATTGGGTACTGTTACAATATCTGTCGTCCCAGTATGGATTGAAACACCGAATATTAATATTGATTTATTGTTACATACACACTACATACCATCCACCACACCTCACCCCAAATTACAATATGTATATTTTGACTTCACCCGTGGCTGCATGCTAAAATAATAAATTGTAATTTTCATTACTTATATTTTCTGAAAAAAATATTCGGAAATCTTGGAAAGAATATGCACGGTCCATACAACTTAATATTACCTAAAAATGCATTTTGATTATGATCATATGTGAGCAAAATAAGTACGATGAATTATTTCATTACATATTTTACACAAAATCGGCATATTTTTGTTATCTTGAATTATTGCACAGGATAATGAAGAACTCTTTTAAGTTGTATATAATACAATATAAAACACCCCAATGTCTCATTCAAAACCAGAAACTATACTATTATGGTGTAAAACACCTGATACGATCAAGAACACCTAATGATATATAAGAAAAAAAATGGTTTTAGATTTAAAAAAAAAAACGAAGTTGTTGACTGGAACAAATATAAAAAATTATGGCATTATTAAAACTGAAAAAGACGGATAGGAAATAAAAGTTTACCCTAATCATTCAGCTTGTTTTTCCAGTTTTCCTGTTAAGTAGCATTTTATAGAACACACATGCTTAAGGTTCAAATTTACAATATTCATACATTATAGAACCAAATGACATCCTTGATTTGTTTCTATCCGGGCAGAATTCTCACTCTTTGAAAAGAGGGTATTTGCTATCCGTTCGGATGTCAAATAATTTGGAACATATTAAACGAAAAACACCTGTATATTTGCAAAAAACGACTTTGCTAATAGTCCAAATCAAGGACATATTTACATACGTAGGTAGGTATATCGCAATGTACAATGGTCATTGTATCATCACAATAATACTTTTATAGTTAATACATGTAGTGTAAAACATTAGTACATATAAGTGACGTACTGAGAATACAGTTGTATAAGATGAAAGCACAATACAGTATCAGGGTATGAATATATAAACTACAAAATATAACCGAAATGTCTCTTATTAATTGACATAACAGACATTTTCGCTTTATTTGTACTACTTTTGTAAAAGATAAAGAGGCAATATTCCCTAACTTTATATAAATCCACATATTATGTGTACATAGACGAAAAATACCTTTAATTAATCTTTTTGTAAACTGCAATTGTTGACTCTTACTTTAAAAATTATTGTTGCAGATGTTATTTGCTTAAGACACACATAAATCTTACGTGACTCTATAAAAGAGATTTAGAGGTCAGTACTTGAGCTGTTATTGAACTCTTTACTGCCAAAAGAGGCGATTTCAAAGAGTCCTCCCTCCCACTTTGGTCAAATTATATAAGTAGAATTAGGAAAGTTCATATTTAAGGTGTGAATCAGCAAAGATGAGAAGAAATGATTGGGGTGCAAAAGTGCAATCTTTCTTTCTATTTGAATTAATTAATTAAGATCAAAGGTTAGGTGCCACTTACAGGGTTTGTTACTTTTTTCCACAATTAGTAGACTGTGCTTTGATTTAAAATGCACGTTACCAAACGGTTAAGACATTTTAAACAGTTAATCAATTAAAACGCAATGTGGGTGAGAAAATCAATTTAAGAACACCTTTTGATAACTTGTATAGATAATGTGTTATTACTAAATAATGAATGTCCGTGAAAAATCTAGCATGAATTATGTGTTTCGAATATGCGAACAAAATAGGACCGATTAGTTACGCTGGTAAGCTTTGTTTCCGTGTCATGGATTCAAATAATTCCATAATCAGTACACCTGTTTCACTTGGATTGAGAATCAATAGAAACAATGTCTATTTTTTTATAATTTGGTCTAAGATTGTTCATAAATGCGAATATTACTATTTTATAACCGTGAGGCTTCATAAATAAGTACAGATCTGATAAAAATTTAAACGAGTTTCTCGGATTTCCTATCAGTAAAATTCAATCTGAAAGCAAAAATATCACACAAATAAAAGATTTTTTTAATATACTCGAAACGAAATGGCGAAAAGTTGATACGTGTCATAAAATAGCAATAAAACCTAGATAAATAAGTCTGAGTTACAATTCACCATCAAAACAAATGAATTCAATTTGAAGTAGAAAATTTGTTTACAAATACTGTTATTTTTCTTACTGTTTTCTGAAATATTGAAACTATGACGTGGGTAAGCGCGAAAAAGTGATAGTTTAGCTTAGTTTAGTTTAGCTGGGAGTAGATTATAGCATGATCTAAGGTGTTATATCATCGAAAGGCAGACCTATTACTATATACACGGATTAGAAACAGCCGTCATCTTTCCGTGGAACCAGCATGGCGATTAATCAGTTTATGAACATCATATTCCATAAACAGTACCTATTACAATCTGCAAATAGATTTTCAGTTTGCTGCTTTGAAAATTGGTTTCTGAATTTTTCAAATTTGGAAAAAAATAACCTAAGAGAGATGTTTGTTCAATCCTAAAAGGCTTTATTATTTTTAAAGATTCACGTGATTCAGCTCGACAGAAAATTAGTTCCAGAAAAAAAAACACATTGATATGTATTTAATAGAAACAATTTGATTTAGGGTCGGGTAACAAAAGGAATAATATAGCTACTGTTAAAAGTGTTCCCAACTATTTTTAGACATAAATATGACTGGATAAAAGCATTACATAGGGTAGTTTTAAACCCAGAGTATGAAATTTAAGCAAAACAAATGTATTTAGTTCTGGTGAATAGACAAGTCTAAGGTGTCGACCCTGAATGAAGTTGAATTTTAGATAATATCTTGGAATGCATGATTAGCTCAGTAATTAATTTAAAGTACTTTTTTAATTGATTGTATGCTACAATAACCTTGAAAAGAGAAAGATAATGTATTGGATTTGTTAAATACAGTGCATTTTACACAACCTCAAAGAAGAAATTGTCAACCACTCTAGGTAAATAAAATAAAATAAGCCGTCTAATATGTTGTTTGGACATTTTTTTAATATATCTGAACTTCGCTATTCACCATATGAATCAGAAAGTGGGTGAAACAGTGTAAGTTGACTCTTTGCATCATTAGATTTAAGGAATAAGGACAATCATTTTGGTAAAATTAGTTTCATTGTAATGGGCTTTAAAGGGTACGATAAGGGCCATACTTGCCCCTTTTTATATAAAAAAATTGAAGCATGTGACAAAAATGCGAGATGCATTGTTAAATGGGCGATTATATCTTTTGTAATGGTTTTAAATTTTCACTAGTTCAATATTTTTCAGTTTTATTGAATGTGAAAGCCTGCCAAAAACTAGAAAATTTGGGAAAATAACATTTTTCAATGCTATTTTTTGTTATTTTCAAGGAATATTGTAACTGATTTAGATTCCTATAGCAGTTGCATTTAGAAATCATAAACACTAATTTTGAGTCGAGTAGACGGAGACATTAAAAAATGGAAAAATGTGCCAAAAGTGCCCAATTACAGCATCTTTGATGGAAAATTCGCAGATTTCCCATAATTATACAAGGGATCAAATTTGGACCTTATCGCATTTTGTACTTTCAACGTCTAATTAATCTGCCATTCTGATTTATCTAGTGGCGAAGAGATGCAATAGTGGTCAATTCAACTAGAACCAATTCCTTATTTGAAGGAATATTGTCAAATCGTTAGGTTTTTTTTACTATATATAAATATTTTATTTTTTTTGCATTTTGTCTAGTTCTTACAAAGACGTGTACTTACATAAAATGTTGGAAAGATTCATAGACAAGGTGCAACACATGTTAAGAAATCACAGTGTGTTTTATTTTGTGTAATTATGTTAATAGAAGATCATAAACAAAACCATGCCTTGAACCAAAGGCATGGGAAAAGAGGATTTTCTTTCATTTAAAATATTGCATTTGGTAATCTTTATTGCTTATAAGAAGCGTTGTTGGTTACGATGTAATTACCATATTAGACCTTTAGACAGTCATTACTTGGCTTTAACGTGTTAAAGTATATTTGAGTTATTGTAATTTTCCTTTTTTATTTTCTGTTACTTAAGGAGGTATACCTAGGGTAAGGGACATACCCCTTATAAATCATTGGAACGTTTGCAATGAGCATTTCTCATCAATATTATATAAGCATCTTATTAACTTGGATTGATTTTATTCTGCTTCAAATGAAAGCTATGGTGAAATTGAATATGATACAAACATATCACTGATTTCAAGAGTTATATCCCTTACCATCCTTACCATAGGTCTACTTCCTCGAAATGCACCATTTCAAAACAACATATTTTCGTCACAGTTTGGCCAAATCTTAGCCATTTCCAGAAAAGAGCATAGATGTAAATGCAATATGTTAAAAAGACTCGGTTTTAAAGTATTTATTTTCACTAATTTTTATGGTAAAGATAACAATATATTTTTACATTTGCCTTTTAAGATGAACATTTGGTGTCGTCATCGGTCTTTAACCTGGTATTACATGAATACATCTTGTCCAATACATGGTGTGTCTATAATAATTTCAAAAGTTGACAATTTATTTAACACAATATTATAACAAGAAAAACATCACAATCTTTGAAACTGTGACAATTTTTTATGTATTATACTTCTCGTCTTTCAAACGCATAAAGTCCCTTATAGACATGAAATTATTTGTTTTGCACTTGATTTATATCGCTTGTTGTAATGGTTTGTTGAAAATAAATTTACGGAAAATGAAGCATAGAAGCAACACATGTCTCCGTAAAATGAGGAAACCTGAAAAAACGGTAATAGAAGAAGGAAATCAAAATACGAATCACAAGGCGTCTGCACCCATAGGATACTTGGTGTATTCTGTTCCAGAAGTTCACTGTCATGTCTGGTGGTGAACTGGGGTTATGAACTTATCAAATTTATTACGATTCTCGCTGCTTAACTTTTATACCGAAATGATATATGGAATATTAATGATAAATACTTGTTGAATACATTTACTTCTTTTAGTTTGTAACTACAATTACAAAAGTCAGCAACACGTAATAAATTAAAACTAATTACTGTCACATCTAAAATGTTTGGCATTTCCAATTAGAAAATGTTGATAATTAAAATTTACAATATTAAGGCCATCAAGACATCGCTGCGAAGTTTCTTACATTGTACATAATTTGTGTCATTTCAGTCATAATTGTGACAAATAACTTAATAATATAACTCGAAATGACTCGGCGAAGATTATTCGATGGTGTAGGTTGCCATTAAAATTAAATTTAAGGCAAATTTGACGACACATGAAAAAATCTTTTCTTCGTTCTTAGTGATAGGTTTGCTAAAGAGCTACATTATCTGATGATCAACATGATAACTCACAATGTAATTGAAAATTTTCCTTGACATAAAAGACGATCACGGCGCACTTGATTGTTTGCTCACAAACTGGGTACCTGTTAAACTACATATTTTATACAGATATTATCTTTCTGGACAATAAAGCAGTAATTTTCATTTATTAATAAATAAAGGGGTTCAGAACAGCGTTGTGTGTTTTCCATGAATGCATACAAAAATTTTCCACCTTATTCAATTATTTCTATTTGAATCTAATGATATTGAATAGTGACATCTTGGTAAAATAGTAAAAAAATGCAGATTTGGATTATTTTATTTAAAATTTTAATTTGTTTTATTTAGTTATTTTAAAATCAGTATTCTAGATGCTTCATGTTCTCTACTAACTATGAAACTACATGATGTTTCAAAGTGACGCGAAGAGGTCTACCCTGAATTGTTTCCGAGTTCAGCATTACGTCGAAAATGCAATCAAGTATTTTTCTTCGAAATCAATAAGTAAATGTATTCTTCAAGCGATGGTAACATAGATGCACGATTAAGCTTTGCTTTAAAAATTTTTTTTTTTAAATAATATGAAGATTTGCTTTTAAGATATAAAAGCTTCAATCGTAATATAACACTTATAACTTGCTGTGTATTCCATCGTATGAAGATCTCATTATTCGAAATGCATGTGATGTTATTTTGAATTTAAAAAAATAGTTGCCATGAGCCAGAAACAATATCAATTTTCAACTCCAATTCTACATTGTCATTTCATTTTGAAATCTACTAAAACTTAGTCTCGTGATTTAAAACAATTCCGCTAAAGCTATTTTGGTACAATTTCGGACCTCCCAAACTCTGCATTCTTTTAAAGAAGTCATCTATATCTCACAGACAACCTAAATGAGCTTTAATGAACAATCTAACAAGATCTGATAGTAGTTTGGTAATTGAATATGATTATTTATGACTTCTTTAAATCTACATGACACAAATAACCATCTAATAGTATACCAAATGTTAATCATAACAAAGGATAAATACTACTATTGTGGCTTTATCCGGTCTTTAACTGGGGATCGTTTTCAGCCCAATGAACATTATGGGAGCTTCTATGAATTATCTCCAACTACTTGTTGGGTCTGCGACTCAGGCATGGCTGTTCAAACAACTCAACAAAGTTAGACAAGCTATGTTAAAGCAAACAAAAATGTGTCCGATCAATATATTCAATCTTTTTCCTCTTCTTCTTGTTAATATGGTATTTCTGCTTTCGACGTTACCTGTTCTTTATATCAAAATATTCTAAGCTTAAGATAAATATATACAGAAACTGACACTGTCAACACATTACAAATGAACCTGCTTAATTTCACAAAGGATGGAATTAACATTTCAAAGCGACATTTGGCAAACATGCAATGCCACTGTCATGTCAAGTTTGGCCATTTTAATGTCAAGAGTTTGAGTTGCTCAACCTACAATTTCTGGGTGTTCTTTAGAGTACGTAATTGATTTATAGGTGAGTTTAATAGACGAAGCTTCAATAAAGATTTACACTTCATTTAAGGTGAAAAAAATCAATTATCGAATCATAGGGCTAATTAAAACATCAAATTTCGGTCCATAACTCATTCAATCTTTATAATGCGTACGTAATGGTGAACTCACATGAACAATGGTAGAAATTCAAATTTGCAATCCATTTACTAAATATACTGAAATGTTTGGTGGGTGGTAAGCTTTTTCAAAAACAAATCTCATCTGCTGATATTCTGTTTAAAGGCGAATTCAAATATATTTGTCCATAAATATCATTTAAAAGATAATTTCGCCAGAAATGGACATTTAAAAGAAGAAATTCTTATGTTGTTTCCTTGAAACGTGGTGCTTAATTAAGTATTTTGAAACCATTTTTCACGGAAAAAAAGGTTTCAAGGTCTTTCGAATTTTTCTCAGGAAAGGAGTAATTACGGAAGCCAAGAGTCTATCGGAAATCAAAATAATGCAATTCAGGGACAAAGACCAGATCTGAAAAACAGACAAACACGACAAAGAACATGAATAACTCAAATAGCACATACAAAGTAACAAAAATAAATGAGCAACTCGGACTGCACTAAAAAATGGGAGCATGGACCAGGTGTACCGGTAGCGTAAGAGTCCTCTGCTTTTCTAGAAATACCCGCCCTGTTGCTCATAACAATTCAAGATCAGGGTAGACAAAAGAAGAAAGGGAAACTATGACACGTTAAACAAATCAGGTTTCATGGTGCAGATCGATACACTGTAACGATCCATGAGTTCACTATGACAAGCATAAAACCTCTGTAGTGATGACTTCAATCTAGTAGCAACATAACCCTGTTCCGGAAGTCTTGTTGCAAGAAGCCTAGCGCGATACAAAAAGTCTTGCGTAGTTACGGCAAGTTCTTGCATGAGTTGTGATATGAAAACTCCATACGCTGGTGCTAAAGGGATGTAGCCACATATGAAAGGAAAGTTGACAAAAATGAAATGAAAAGTCATCACGTTTGTCGTATTGTTTGGTCAGTAGTTTATCTTTAACATCGATCTTTAAGTGTAGGTCAAGATATAAGACTGACTTCACAGTGTCTGTAGTATAATTTATTTCAAGTTCTTTGGGATAGATGCGATGTATCAAATCAGAGGAGCATGCAAAATTGTTCACATTGGAATGCCAACCGTTTGTTGAAAAACGCCTTTACCACACTGGACAAATAAGTTGTCGATTAAAAAACACCACCATTTTGAATACATCTTCTTCGGTATGTTTGGAAGATGATTTGGAATTATTTTTGCAAAGTATAGGTAATCTCTACCAAGAACTACATATCTATATCTAGGTGTACCGTCTTTTTTGGAGTAGCAACGATGTATAATGTTTTGGAATCGGAATTTTAACTAAGTATGAGGAATAAAAATATATAGAGTTGAAAAAAAATTAAAAAATATGCATTTTATACTTGTATATGTTAACGTTATGTATTCAATCTTGCTCCAATATATATATATTACTTGTGCAAGATGCAACATGAACGACTCATGGACCAAACCGATTTTTGTTTACAACACATTTAAAATTGATCAATACTTATTATGAGAAAGAATGTTGTATTTAAAGAAGTGACTTCCACCTAGTACACTTTAGTTTCCGATGCTTTACGATAAGCACAATTATCGACGGAGAAGAAGGGATCACAGTGACTTTGTAAAAGTAGAATCCAGGTAAAACACTAAAAGTTAAATCTAAATATAATTATTCACTGATATGTAGTAAAGAAAAACACAAAACACAAAGACAAATACAACAACAAAAACAAAATTTTCACACACCAAATGATAAATAATGGTGACAGTTTGGAAGGCAAACCGTAGATGGTTGAATAATCTGAAGAAACTTATTCGAAAAAAAGGCGTATGCACTCTAAAGCAACGAAGAAATCATGATGGCGATTGGGCGAAATTCAGGCGTATACGGAACTTGGGTCCTTTTCAATTGCGAAAAAGCTCAACAGGTTACCAAAATCAACTTATATTTAAATTCAAAGATAATCACCAATCGATGAAATTATGGAGGCACGTAATACCTGGCATGAAACAACATCAAGTAGGGATACCACTGTTGTTAAATAAATGGTAACCTTATCACCGACAAAACTGTCAAAGCAGACGAATTCAACAACATCTTCGTTCTGCAAACCGAATTAGATTACTTTAATTTTCATATCCCCAATTGTCCCGTAGGAAGAAATGAGATCGATCAATTTGCAATTACAAAAACCGATGTTGAAAATGTACTCTAGAATCTTAACGTTGGGAAGGTATCCTGTTCCGACCATATTAGCCCAAGACTTTTAAAAGCCGCATATTCCGAACTGAGAAGTCCATTGTATAATCTTTTCAATTTATCACTTTCAAGGTCGTTCTTTCCCACTATGCAGAAAAGAGCTAATGTGACGCCAGTATTAAAAAATGGAAATGCGCCAGAAATCAAGAAGTATCGTGCTATTTCACCTGTCAGCAAATTTTCAAAATGTATGGAACGTTGTGTTTTGTGATATTTCCAGGGCTTTCGATCGTGTATGGCATGACGGTTTATTGCTTAAGTCACAACAGTGTGGTATAACAGGGTGCCTTTTGTGCTGGTTTAGAAGCTATTTAACTGAAAGATTCCAGCGCGTTGTCTTAAACGGTTGTTTTCCATTTTTGAATCCAGGGAGAGTCGTTGTTCTGCAGGGATCCATACTTGGTCCGCTATTATTTCTTTTTTCTATAAACTATATCGTTATCGACGTCAATGCATGTACCAAAGTATTTGCTGACGACAGTAGTCGTCTACGTGTTATAGTAGAGACTCCAGATCCATCAATGGGCTACACGATGGCTTGCCCGATTTAATCCTCAAAAAAAGGGATGCTGATATCGCTTAAACCCGTCCGACAGCTTCTACCCCCTTAACAGAGAAAAATTTTGATCTCCAGGAAGTGTTGAACCACACACACCTGGGTGTTTATTTCTCTGATGATGGTTCTTGGCATTACTATATTGAGTATATCGTTAAAAAAGCTTACACTAGGATCCGTGTCCGAGTGATTCTCGATTGGATTAACTGGTGGCACGAAATTAACATCTCTAGAAAATTTATATCGTGGAACCGGATAGGCAAAACTCGTTGATAGAAGGAGAAAATCTAAACTCGTAATGATGTGAAAGATGATGAACGATGATACCTCTGAGTATTTAAGTACCCTTAATTGTACCAAATGCGCGGTCAGACTTCCACAACTTATCCGAGATACGTACAAGGGCGTCTTTTTATCAAGTAAACTTGGTCAAATCTTGTATGCCAGGTTGCGCATGAAGAGCAGCTCTCTCAACGAGCATATGTACAGGAGTAACTAACCTGGAAGCCATTCCGAACTGTTCCTGTGGCCAAGTAGAGACAGGCAACCATTTCTTAATTGAATGCAACAAGAACTCAGAAACACTATTCAAACTTTGAGTTTTCAGTTTGATAGTAATGTTCATCTTAAAGAATCTGATGCTCTTACAATAAAATAAAATACTAAACTATTCTTGTAGGTGAATTTTATATTTTAAAAAGTAAACGATTTTTAGATTAACACAGTATTGTATGTTTTTTTATTTCCCTATTCCATAAATATATGTAAAACGAACGTATTAGACAATGCTGATTCAATGTGCTAAAATTTGTCATACGAAAGAATACGGATAAACATGAGCTTAGGCTTGTTTCCGAATTCTTATGTTTTTTCACTGTTGCATTAATTATAATCGATGCATTTATTTGAAATAAAATATGTTTAAACTAAAATATTGTTTTAATCTCTGAAGCAATCTGTCATAGTCATTGATTAATATATTGTTTTGTAGATATTCATGTAATTTCTCTTCCTTGAAGAAGTGAACAATATTCTTTAGATTTTTAATAACACAAAATTAAACTTCAATCGACAGAAAACTCAACAGATCGAAAAAAAAATCGGACTTCACTGAAAGAATTAAACCCATTAATAACGTTACAAGTAAAGTAAACGTAAATGGCATTTCTAGACATTCTGGTTGCTTTAAAAGCCAATGTATGATGTTCAAGAATATGGTTTATACAATATAGATGCGATAATAGTATTGTCGTTAAGGGGTTTCAAGATGAATGTTTTCTTGAACATTGTAATGACCAAATATATTTGAGGAGTCCGATTTATGAACACGCATAAATGGTCCAAAAGTTGGTTATACTTGGATAACTGGTCATAGGTGGAAAACAATATTGAATTCTTTGCGACCTTCAATTAATGCAATATTGTCATTTAAGACGAATGCATTTAAATTGCTTCGTTTTTAAAAGAAAAACTGCCACATAATTTTTTTTTAATTTCATGGTGTTATGATGTTGCAGTTCTGAATCAATCGCATTTCTCGCAATACTAAAAATTTCGTCATAATTTCTTAATAAACAGCTACCTGTTATGTTAGTAATGCCAAAGGGCACTTATGTTTGAGTATGCAAAATCAAGAATTTAATTATTCCAATCGATTGCAGTTTAAATTCTTCTTTTTATTGATAAGACCAATATCCGAAGTTTGGGGTAACGAAATAATGCAATACATACCAATCATATCTATTAAAAATTTCGATGTGCTGTACGCGGGTTTCAAGGAGTAATCTCCCATCAGCAGCATTAAAATCAAATCTAAATCCAAATGATATTTGTATAAAAGAAGTACTAAAACCATAGCTATAGAAATATTAAGCCACATCCATTACCCAGAGTTTCTATCATTTTCATTTCAGTGAATGAAGGCGCAGTGTTCTGTGTATTTTAAAATTGTAATATTGTAAATTGTGCAACATATGATAGATAAAACGATGAAATTGCAAGATTACACTTCGAACTTTGTAAGAAAAATATGAAAATATGAAATATCAGGTCGTAGGATCAATGGACGATTAATTCTTAATCCTTTAAATATTAGCATCAGAAATAGGATGGCGATGTTTTGGAATATCCATTTGCTAAATGATACAAAACTTCTGTCATGTATCAAGTTTTGTTAAAGTTACATAATAAAGATCCAGAAAAACTCAAATGGATTCCTCATATCAAATTTATTTTTGATAGTAATTTATGATCGGTCATCTAAGAAGGCGGAACACCGCTTACACAATAGCTAAATTTAGTGATTTAGTTCAGTACAAATGAAATATCAGTTTATGCAGCATTGACTGTCTAGTATGTTAAACAGGAGTTTGATGACTTAAGAGTACTTCTGACATAAAAAGTGCATTCTATGCTTACAACAATTATATATTTTTAAATCAAGATGCTCGACTTCAAATTGCTATCGAAATTGACACATGGTCAGTAATTCTAAAATAAACGAATATGCCATTACTGTACGTAGAAATGAAATAGGCAATGAATTTCATTACTTTTTCAGTTGTCAGGAACGAGAAAATTTAGAAATGAGGCAGACATGTATATATGTATGCTATCATTTAGAGTATCCATCAGGGCATAATTTAACAAATTCACTTAAAGTGTGTCATAGTGAATTGCGCCAAGATCAGTATCCCAACCTTTTACGTTGGCAAAGATTTATAAAGTGTAAATCAATTAATATGTGCGTTCTGTAAAACGTAGTGTATTGTTATATTATCATCGTAATAAACCAATCGTCAATCAATATAAATCGTTTCCCCACCATTTGGATATATGCATATATCACCATATACTCTGTATCTTCTTAATAGATTTAAAAGGATAGTAAACAAGCGCAGCAACCACTTGATTTTCTGGGAAAAGATATGGATTTTATTGAAAAAAAGTTTGCTTCCAATGTTTTTTGAGATAGTAATTTGTTTGAAGCAAAATTGGTTTTAATTAACCCTCAGCTTTCACCATAAATTTGAAGAAAACAAATTGTTGAAAACATTGTGACATCTATGGCAATACAGCCTTCACAAAGTCTAATGTTCTAGTCTACTCAGCCATATAAGCTATGTATATTTAAGAATATAGCTTTCGCGCTGGTTGGGTCATTCCTCCTCGTAGGATAAATCTAGGGTTGTAACTTAGTACACGATTAATGGTAGCACTGGTCAGATCGTTTAGGTGTTATTAGGACAGAGTATCATATTAACGATACATGCACGTGATCCTCTATCCTACATGACAATAATTTAGATACATGTGTATCTATATTTGCATCCTATTTAACAAAATAAAAAATGGATATACAAATACAAACCTTATTTTATCAGTATCTACTATACCTGAACGTATCTTAATTTGACATTTTCTCAGCAATATTAAAAGTCTTTACATTCTTACAAATAACCTTTTGGATAGGCTAGTTGTCGTTTTATAAATATGACGTATTGTCTTTAAAATTTTTTAGTTCAGGGGATTTTATTCATCGCCTATGCACATTTCTTAGTATTAAGCTTCTGGAATATGGTTTTTTTGCCAAAAGATTAAAGTCATCACTAAGGAGGTTTTATGGTCGTCATGATCGTTATGGTTTATCCATCTGCAAAAAAAGAACCTTCGCGTTGGAATATGTTTTCCTTTTCTCTGTCGTCTGCCCCGGACGTAACATTTTATCAGCCGGTGGGTGTTTCTAGAACACCAGAGTACACTTTACCTACCGGTGTACCTGGTCTATGGTCAAAGTTTAAATGGAGTCCGAGATGCCAATTTACTTTTGTTTCTTTGTGGGCGTTATTTTGTTCCATGTTCGTGTGTGTGTGTGTGTGTGTTTTTTTTTTTTTTTTTTCTCTGTCTACAGACTTTATCTTTTGAATATATTCTTTCGATGCTTGGTTCCCTTTATAACTCTTTCATTAAGATTATTATGTTACTGCTAGTAAATTCGACTGACAAAATATCTTATGGCCAAAAACACTGTAAACAAATCTACAGGTATTTCTACAGAAAGATGACGTTTGCTTTACCGATGCTGTTAAAGAATTTAGATTACTCATTTTCATTTAGGTATAAGGGTGTTCATATGGATTGTTGGATGTTTCTTTTTTTAAACAAGTCAGTATTGTTCAATGAGTTCCGAGTATATTAGGATGTCGCTAAACTTGTAGTTACCAGAAAACTAGAACTAAACCAACTATGTATGGTTACAATCGCTTGTACTTTTCCCATATTTTTTTCATTACTGGGTCATAACTACAATTTTGCTGATCTTCTACCTTTATATCATATTGCATTTGAAAACAGTTACCATGTTAATCGTAAAATATATCAGCAGACTATCTTGAGTTATAAGTTTTCCCACATACTATATATGGACCTGTTTCAACCTTTGAGACAGTTTAAAGACATGTTTGATATGACAATGACATCTTAATTTGTGTTCTGTCAATTGTATCTATTACATTATTAAAACTTAAATCAGCCCACCAAGAAAACGTAAAAATCTTTTATTTTAATTTGATAATTATCATAAATTTTATGAATATGAAAATTAATAATTTAATAAAATTTTGGAATTACTCTTCGTTGCACTTTGATAAAAAGATACTGCATTCAATTTGAACAAAAATGGATTGTCAACTGTCTTTGTTAACATATATTACGTGCCAATCTGTTCTGAAAAAGACACAATTAGTGACAATTTGAGTGATATAGCAGTAAATCGCGTATGTGACTGATTGGTATCAGTCCAAGACAGGACTTGCTCTGACAACTCTTTAATTATTTGATGACTGATCTATCAAGTACAAGGATCAAATCTTTTTGATTTTTAGTTTGTATTGTTGATAACATGTTTTAATGTAATATAGCAAATTTGTTCAATTCATAAAAAAATATATGTCCCTTCATTGTTGTTGATGGAGTTTTTTCATAGGCCATGTTAGAAATTTAATTTATGCTTTAAAGATATATTAAATTAAATGATATCTTTTCACTTACGTTAATTTCAGACAATGGAATAAGTATGAAATATAAAATGGCAGTTAACAATTAGAAAGCAGTACCAGAGTTTGTCAATGATGCCCAGACAGATCTTCGTGATGTCATGAACCAACCTGACGCAAATTGTTTTTTGTCTACATTGACAATATAACAACATCGTTCTAGGTTGATAATTAAATATTATTTAAAGACCAACTCGTTTGCAATAGCGAGTAGAAACGGCTTGATAGAAAAAAGAACAGATATGGTGAAACGGAACAAAAGCGCCAGCGAATAACCTAATTACCAAACAGTAAATATAGTTATAGAAATCACCAAAAGGTATTCCGTATTAGAATATAAGCGAAACACACCTTTAAGTATGCAATATTTTCAGGTTGGGCCTGATTATTTATTTTCAAAAACTGTCAGGTCCCCACCTCAGAATCAAGTCGTCGCCTCTATAGTAATATATCGTGGAATAAAGAGGGGACTCAAACAATCTAAATTATGAGAAGAGACGAAAGACATCTCACATATGCACTTGACATGTAGAAAATAAGGCTAATTTGGTATAAAACTGTTAAAGAGAACTATTTTTTGTTTCAATACAAATATTAACTTAATGCTATTTTAATACAATTAACTCTCTGTTTCGTTTCTTTATGATCTTCGTTGCAGAAATGAACAATAGTAAGCAAAAGCCAAAGAGCACGAATCGTCCGAGAAGACCAACTCCAACTTTCAAGAGGAAACTATACTGAAGGAACAAGTTGTAAAACAAAGATAAGCTTTAGGAAAATATGTAATTCTTTCGTGCTAGCATGCTATACAATGTCATTAGCCATAGTATTCATCTATAGATTTCGTTTTGTGATGATGCTGCAGTGATACAACAGGGCACCTCATTACATATGACACTGCCAAGTAATTACAGCAATCAGCTTTCTACTCTATACTAATTGTTCCCACAGGTCCTCATAAACAGAGACATGATGGACAGAATGCTCTATCCAATTACAAAAATAATCATCTAAGTAAATAAAAACCTCAGCAATGAAATGAAAAGTATGTTATCACAGATTTGTCAAAATGCAAGTATCTACTAATTTGCCAATTAGCATACGCTTAATAAATCAGTGTAGGAAATAAGCAGACCCTGATACCACGTGCGACGCCATATTTATTGAACCATGAGACAAGTTATCGTTCTTGTTGCCTTAGACCACCACACGTTTATGCACGTTAATGAAAATACTTCACTGAAATCGTAATTTGAAATGTACATGGAAGTGACAGTTGCTTTGACATTTATGTCTGTTCATTTCATTGTAGTAACTTTGAGTTTGTGCAAATTGTCTGTGTTAATTTGATGCGACTGAACATTGATTATGGTGGGGATATTATTTGTCCAAGTACTATTGCGCAATAATTTTCTTGGAGAAAAAGTTGAGTGAGCTAGGTAACTTGGAATTCATGTATTAAATGTATTCCGTTCATCACACTTTTCTTCATTCACAATATACCGAACATGGCACGATCGAGTTACTCGCAATGTTTTTCAAGAGCAGCAGAAGTCGTATACTTTTCGATTCATAAAGAGCATATAGAGAGTATATTTTTGCTTCTAGTTATTTCTTGGTTTTGTAATAATAATTATTTATTTATTGTAATGATAATAATTTGTATGTATGTATTTTTGTTTTGGTGTATTTTTATATATTTTTGTTCGTTTGTTTGTTTTTTGTTTTTTTGTTTTTTGTTGTTTTTTGTTTTTGTTTTTTTTTTTGTTTTTTTGTTTTTTTTTTTTTTGTCGTGTAATGGTATTGCGCCGTGTACGTCTTCGTCGTCCGCAAACACATGGTTTTTGTGCGATACCGTTAATACTTGAAGATTGAACTTTTTATAAAAAAGTTACAAACCTCAAAAGGATTTTTGGGGTTATGGTGTCAACCGTTTTAGAAGCAGGGGGGTCAAAAGGGGACCATAAACAAGCATTTCATAGAATTTAACTATTTAACTTCAGTAAAAGGTTAAGAATGTCTATGATATTGTTCCACAAATATTCTATACCACAATGATCGGACTGGTACATCTCTTACGGTTTTCGTGTTATAAGGGTTAAAGGGGCCACGCACTAAAAAGTCCACTTTTCTATTTTTGGTCCCGATTTCGAACAACTAGTCTTTGATATTTCAAGGGACCTATGGATTAAACTTGGCAGTCTTAATTAAATTGAATTAGGTTGCAATGGAGACTATGCATAATCCTAATAAAGACTTGAACAGTTTCCAAAGCAGGAATGCCTTTGTTTTTTGCCTTTGTGTGGTTTTTTTTAAATCACCTTTTTGTACAACAACCTACTTCATATAAACATTGAACAACTATAAACATGCAAAAACTATCGCTAATTGTTAATTTCCTTTTTAGATTTCTTCAGATAGTTCATACCTATTACACAGAATATATTTTTCTGTCTTCTCGTATAGTCATTCAAATCATGTATTTACAATAAGAAAATGTGTTTCATACGGTGTAAAAAATTATCTTGAAATTATTTCTTAATTAAAGTTTTGAAATATAACTATTTATTGATTTCTTATAAAATCAAAAACATTTTCTTTAAAATGTCTCTTCCAATTGCAAGGAGGAGATAATTGGGGAGAAAGTTCCTATAGAAATATTGATAAATGCACATTTTAGGAGTTGTTTTACTACCAAAAAAGATAAGTTATCCTCAACTCTTTTCAAAGTATGACAGAATGTCAGAAAAGCATTCTCTTGACAATTTCTATTGACCAGTTTTTAAATAGTTTGCAAAGGGAAAATTCTCTGTACAATCTATATAAAATTTTATTAAATCGCTATCATTAAGGCTTAATTATCGTAAAAGTAAAGTCGGTTACCTATATTTTTTTTAAATCAAAAATCTTAAATATGATAATCCAAAGTCATCTTTAAAAAATAGGAATATCTATAGACAAAATATATTCAGCATGGTCTAACATAACTATATTTACCCATAAGTTTTACTTTTTTGACAATTTGGTCAATTCTTGATACTTCGTAAACCTATTAGAAATATTGGATACATTTAATATTGAATAATGTATACAAATGAATTGTTTTGATATGACTGTTGTTTGTTCTAGTACAAAAGCAAGAACCAGGATCAGGATATGCATAGTCCTGCCACAAAAATAGGAAAAAGACATAATTAACAACAAGTATCATTTTAATTAGAAGAAAACACATAGAATTCAAAGAATAAACTAGTAACACGGACTTCACAATTAACTGGGAGTATGGATCAGGTCCACTGGATGGGCAAGATTCTTCTTCTTTTCCTAGAAAACTTCCATAGAGTTCACTTAGGATGTTAATCCGGTTTCAAATGGAAATGAGGAAACTATGCCTACTGTCTGTAAATTGAAACATAAATTATCCAAACTGTATAAATATGTTTTGAGTAAAAGTACTAGTCATCATAGTATATTATATGGTATAGATATATATATTTTCTCACTTGATACCGTCGATCGTTGGAGTATTGATGAACAGAACTCCATTCTATTATGTTGAAGGAGTAATTATAGTGTAATGATTTTCCATCCCCACTAAGAAATCAAATGGTTGTTCCCATATACCTGATACCAAAACTTCACAAAAAATCGTTGGAATTGTGTTTCCTTCGTCTTCATCTTACAAAAGTTACAAATGTTTCTAAATTATTTATCTCTACTTTAACCACTATTAAAAACTTTGTATTTAATTATTGCAATAAATGATATGAAAGTAACATATGGTGTCAACTATTTTTGGATAATTCATTAGAGGTGTTAGATGGACTTCATACATTCATGATTCGATTGATAATTACTAATCATTTTTATAAATCTAGATCTCAATTAATTTCTTGTAATTTTTGGTGTTTTAAAACGGGATATAAATACATTACCTGGACATATTAATGGTTTGAATGTTGTTTTTTTTATAATTTGACAATACTTACATTCGATTTGGTAATGCTTTATACAGACAGGTTGTTGGTGTTCCAGTGAGCATTGATTGTGCTCCTCTCATAGCCGATTTGTTTCTCTAGTGTTACGAATAACTGTTACACTTCATTTCTAAACTCTATAAAGATCATTCGAAACGTGATATACTGCATGAATTTAATAATACTTTTAAATTAAATATCTTTGTGATATTTTGGTGGTAAGTTCAAGATATATACCCAAAAGAATTATTCTTTGAACCTTGATTTCGTTACTGGAAATATAAGACCCCTAAGTGCATCCCTACGTACACAATACAAGTCATTCTCTAAGTATTGCACAACATCAAATATTGTTTATTTCGTATTTGGCGTAACTATATACTCCAAATCAAGTCCACTGCATGGAATTGTAATGACCGATTATTTCTAATTCTAGTAGTTTTGATGGTAATGTCATACTTTAGTACGTTCGAACTAAGCTTACTTTCGTTATATTAACTACGATCATCTTTAAGTGGATATCTCCTTTTTGTCTGTGTGGTGTATGTTTGAGGTATTCCATGCATGGGAAAATTGGATAAATAAGCGAGAGAATTTTATGGTGCATTTGTCTGTTGTTTCATTTCATTTTTTTTTCCATACAAGAGGGACGGTCAAGGACTTAAAAAACTAGTTAAAACCCATTGCAGATATCTTGCACCGGTCCACAGTCAGGACATATTGATCATTAATGTGTCTTTGTGTTGTTAAATTACTTTTTATTTTGATCTTAAAGAATTGTCGCTGTTCTGTTACCGTGGATGATATTACTTTAGTTGTCGGCGCCTTTCGGAGCTAACTGAAAGGTGTATTGACATTTTTATAAGATATTTTTGGTGATCTATGAAAGTATTCAGTGTTTTGGAATTTATGTTATACATTGAACGGTGTTTCATCATATCCTTTCCCAATGTTTGGGCGGTTTGCTTCTCGTGCGCATTTCAACCACATCTTTACTTAAGTCCTTATACGATCGATCACTTTCACGCTTCCCTTGAAGAAATTTAAAATCAAACTTCCAGGCTCAAACTCATGAACAGAAAAGATTTTTTTTTAAACATATCAGATTATTCAATTGTTATCAGTAAACTCATATGACTTGACAGTTTGTAAGCTTTTAACAAATTGATCAACAATTTTATATTTTGATAAATATATGACCATGTTATATATTATAGAACAGAATACTTTTGGGACAACAACTTCTATAATAAAGTAATTTTTACTGGTACTTTCGACCGAAAGTTTTTTTTCAATAAAAGCGAGATAACTCTTATTCGACTTGTTGAAATATATGAGTACCCTATATGCTGTTGGTCACAAATGTGGTAAATTGAATTAAGCGCTTTTATTAGAGTAAAACAAATTAACTCCTTCACACAGTTTCCTTAAAAATTATTTGAATGACTTTAGAATAATAAAGGACGTTGTCTTCTGAATTTATTTGTAATTTTCAGATATTGTTGGTATTAGCTTAAATCACATTTGTGCAGTGAATTGAGAAGTACATTTTCATTGGACGAAATTAAAATATTAGAGAGCGCCTCCATCAAAGAGTAATTGTTGAAGAAAACAAGTACCATGTCTTCTGAAGAAACAAGCGAGAAGAAGGAACCACAATTTGTCGAACCAGAACCAACAACAATGACTTTAAAGGTTACAATATTTATACGTTTTGAACAATTTTGTTATGTCATCAGACTGGCTTTTTTTTCGCATCTTTTTTCGTGATGTAACTTACTTAAAGTTTGACTATAAATATCGATACATCATAACATGCACATTGCAATGGTGTGAAAAAACACATTTAATGGAAAACATGAATAGTCAATCCAGATTTAAAACGATAATCACAGGGGCTCTTAAAAATGATCATATGATATTGTAACAGGATAGATGATTTGACTCACAAATGTCAAAAATACACTTTGCCAGTGGATCGAACCCTAGACCGCTTGGGGCTATACTGGACGTCACATACAACACATTTTCGAATTGAAGCTCTACTTTTTAAACCATTGGGACTTACCGCTACAGTTGTCTCTCTTTTATTCAATATGAAGATAGTTCGCATATATGCATGACGTGTTAGTACAAACGAGTCGCTTATTAGCTTAAATCATGCGTAACAAATCCTTACGGGAAAATCCCATATTAATATCCGCCATGTTGGTTTCTACGGGACGATTTGTTTACAAACAAAGTTCGTAAGTTCCTGCCGAACTCCGGTGACAATCGTCTGCTTGATCAACTTCTCAGTATTGTACGTTGTTCGCATAAAATAAATTTGAGATATTCAAAATAACGCCGAAATGCATTCTGGGTTCTTCGGTTTTTGGACAAACCATTTAAACGTAAACAACATCTCCTAGCAACCCGATCACTGTAACATGGCCGACTTTTTACAATGTAAATATTGGCATCGAGAATTAAGATCTGACCGGAATTTAACGATTCAATGTTTAGAGAGAAGCCGTTTGGCTAAACGAATGAGCAAGTCATTTATGACAATTTAAACGGTAGTAGGTGTCAATAAAGTCGTAGAAAATATTTTTATTCAAATTTTCACAGTATGTTGTTTATGTGACGCCGAGTATAGTCCTATAGCATAAGTCTTCATAGTTGCATAGTTTTTTATTTGGATGTTTATATGCGTGCGCAACATGTTGCCCATATAAACATCCAATAAAAAACGTGTAACTGCGAAGACTTATGTTATAGGACTAGCTTGGTGACAAGCCATCAACAAACCAATTCGGCTAAAGAATTAATCCTTCTGCCAAGTCAATTATCTGGCTATTTAAATCTCACTACCTACTGCATACCTGCCAACCTGTGGAAGGGCAAATAAGGGAGATCTTCAGCTTTCCAGAATGAAGAAGCTGGTCATTATGGGTGATACCATTTTTTATGAGGAATTTTTTACTACAGAAAAATTCTGAAGTAATTTTAATGCATACTGTGACATATATACGATACAGATAATTTAAACTCATTGTTTGATCATTAAACCTTTGATTATGTTCAGCAACAAAGTTTGCAAATAAAGTCTCCGCTCTAGTGATTTTACTTTTTAGTGCATTTTCTTTGGGATTTGTCATGAATGATGAGATATACTTTGAACTTTTTCCAACTTCTCATGACCAGTCAATTTTGCATGATTTTTTTCAAATCATGCCTTGCCCTGCTCCAATATATTTATTTGAATTACAAAGGGTACAAAAAGCATCATGAACTCCTCTATCACTAGCCTTAACCCACGGAAATTCTAATTCCCAAGATTTGGAGTATATGCCACAGTATTTTTCATTTAGAACAACTTTCATCATTTGAAGTAGCAGGTCCTGACACAGAACATATCCATCTTGCTAACATGTTCCAAGTGAATGATTTAACATTTCATTCTAAAAACAATTCACCTGATTTGCTTTAATTACTATAAAAACACATGTGTTAATTACCTGTCATTGTCTGCTGTTGTCCTGAGGTATTTTTGTTTTGTTTACATAATTAACGTTGATCAGATAGAAAAGATTGAGTTTCTCGAATGATTTTGATTTTCCTAAAATCCGGGAGATTTTCCTGGGACCCAAGCGAGAGGGCAGGAGATGGGCCAATTTTGCAGGAGGCTCCAGACAAATTTGGGAGACTTGGAAGGTATGACCTACTGCAAAACAGGTAGGCTGTCCTGCCACAATTTAGAAGATATATTGTTATGGAGGCCTCTGTGGTATATTATAATATGTAATACAATGTAAGTAGGAGACCGCAATAGGCATTCCAAATATTGATATAATTATGAAGAGAACTGTTTCCGTGACGGCATAGATTGCAGGCTTTTATTAAGATCCTTCCAAATGGATATAGCTTTTTTGAAAAATAACATAGATGTCTTTTAAATATTTTGTCTAGCCTTCCTTTTTTTTAGAGTTCTAAGGCTTAAATGAATCCCGATGTATGGTTTTGCTGGACAAAAGTTTCTCAAATGTCAGTATGATGAATTTTTAAACAAACTTCTGTACAATAAGATCAGTCTATACGAAACTTGTCGGACCTTCGGTCAAATCCGATAAAATTGCTGCCGGTTCAATAAAGATCGCTCCAATATCCGGATCAAAAGTCCGACATCGTTTTCGAGTTTTATTGTACATCCGTCATCGAGTTGTTTCCCTTGAAAAATGTCCTTTTTAAGGTATACGGAGGGTGCAGTACCTGGCAAAGCAGTTAAGATTAAAAGAAAATTGACTGACAAGCAGAAACAGTATGAGGAAAAACGTGTTCGGACGTTCAACAAAAAATAGTGTGAGAATCGTCCTTGGCTACAGTATGATGATAACGTAATGACATGAATTTCATCTCATTATCGGACATCACAGACACTACTAGTACAAAAAATGTACATGTCAAAGGCTTTAAAATAAAACACACAATTTTTTACTAATCACCACAAAAGTTTAAACAAAACCTTAAACACTATTAAAGGAGAATATTCAGTAACCATGAAATAACCAATTTCTTATCACTTAAATGAATAAAAGTTTTTTTGGACCAGTAAAACAGTAAGCTTTACAGGTCCGAATGACCAGTAAAAAAAAAAGTTTGGCGTAGACTGTAAGAGTGAGTTCTTTGCTCGCTTATGAGTGGGAAAAGGGAATAAACAAGTTTTCTAACTTTTTATCTGAACTACCACTTACATGAACTTGGCATTTTTCTGCAGCCTGGAACCTCATCTTCAAGTTGAACCATGCATTTGTGATGTTTGCAACAGAGTCGGCGATATTTAAAGAAATTCTGCCTTTTATTTTTCAAAAATTAACAACAAACCACTCAGGAAATGCCATCATTGGTCTCACTTATAAGCAACAAGAAGTGACAAAAAGCTCTTGAAAAAGTGATGCTTCTTGTCACTTTTTGTTGCTAATTAGTGAGACCCAAATGGGTGGGATGGCGTTTCCATTCTGGTTTGTTGTTGATTTTTGTAAAAACTGCCTTTCCTACTTGCATCTTTGAAAGGATATGTTTTTATTCTGATTATACAATTCATATGATAAACCATCAGTTATACATGTACATGTATCAGACAGGTTAGGTTCTTGAACAGCCAGTGGAACTGAACAGTGGAGAAAAATATTGATATGTACACACATTCCCATACTTTTTCAACCATATTCATTTCTTTTCAATAAAAAAATAGGAAAAAAGTCAAGACTACGTGCATCTGAAAAAAATAACTTACTGTTACTGTGACAAGATCTTTAATCAAATATTTTTATTTATTTGGGTTAAGAAAATGCAACGACAGTCACTTTTTGTTACTTAACTTTTATAATTTCCAGAAAAATATCTTTTCCCCATCGAAGGCAGGAATATTTTACACAAAACCAATGACAAAAACAAATGCACATAAAAGATTTTGATGACTGTTTATTTGAATACCTTTCCTATTTTAGAAAATGCTTAAATTTGGATAACATAATCAAAACTATGTATTTTTCTGATGCTGGTTAGGCTCTTGAACACCTAGCAGAAATGAACAATGGAGATATTTTGAAGTTACATGTACATGCATGTGTACATACATTTCCCAAACTTTTTTAACCATATTCATTTCTTTTAATTAGGAAAAAATAAAAAAGGCCTCAAGATTAACTGAAAAGATCAAATTTTTGTAACTTCTTTTTACAATAACGTGATCTTTAATCAAACATGTTTATTTGTTTTGGCCCTTTAAAATAAAATGTTAAATTTTCTCCTTAAGGACATTCACATATGGTTACTTCTGGGACATTACTTTTTTCGTTGATACAAATGTATATTTAGAGAATCTGAAGGGAAATTAAGATACAACAAGAGTGTAAATACACTTGGTCTACAGGTAAGAGTAAATTTTTAAAAATTCAACTGTAACTTTCATTACTTTACCTATGCAGAGGTTTCATTAAGAACCAGCTACTGTCAAAATATAGACAGTTCAAAAAGTTGAAGTGAACGGTTCAAAATTAAAATGGGTCCATTCCCCCTTTGTTACATATTGAAGACAGTTCATTTTCTCTATTAAGCCTGTTCACTGAAAAGATAACGAAAGCCCTAGCTATGCCAAAGAAGTCAATTTAATTTCTTTTATTCGTGTGTGGTAATATCTGAAGTAATCATATGACATATGTAACCATGATGACTTTGACAAAAGTAATCATATAATCGATTAAATTTGAGAATAATCAACCCTAACCCTGGTTATTGGTCAACAGTGTGCCATACTGAAAATTTAAAATTTTGCAGAGTACAATGTACAAATGTATCACACCCTAATGTCCAGTTGAAATAAGCATATAATAAAACCTACCTACATGTACATGTATTATTGTAGCTAAGATAAAAATTAATCTTATTTTATAGTACAAAAAAGTATTTTGTACATGTACTACAAAATGTATTTAATGAAAACTGTTGGTCTGCACTCATGGAAATATTCAAAACTGCATACATGCAACTCGAAACTACAAATGGGATGCTGACTTCTAAACTTGATCTGTATTTGATAATACTAAAGTGAAAATAATTGTGCAAAGGAATTAAAAACTTTGGGTTTTCAAGCTTACATCTAAATACCACCAGGATATAAAACAAAAGGATAGATCCCATTTGTGACAAATATAATGTAGTAAATCACATTATACCGCATCTGTACATAGGGTGTGGGACAAAAAGTATATACAGTGTATGTATGTACTTGTACCTTTTGTTGTTATTTAATTTTTGAAGTTGTTTGTTCATTTTGCAGGAAAAAATGATGATGGAGGAAGCTAAACTGAAAGCAAAATATCCAAATATTTCAAAGCCAGGCGGTCCATCAGGAATATTGGCAAAAAGACTTCAAAGAGGGGTAAGACAAATAGTGGTCCTTATGATTGTAATACATTCAGAGCAAGTAACTAAACTGATAAACTCTAGGCAAAAGTCAAAAGGAACGGTTATAACAGTACTTTCATTCAGAGCCGGTACCCAGTACTTTTACCCGGCTACGGTAGCGCCTGGTACCGGCAGAATAAAATAAAAGTAAAAAAATCATGAAGAGAAATCTAGTAAATAGATATCTAAGATCGTTCAGTCTGTGGGCTATGTCTTCAAAATCACGATCTCTGGTATTCATTGTTGTTTAATATATGGATGTCTTCATCGAGGTCTGCATCGGAATCCTATTGGTAAAGCGCTTTAACCTACGACGATTTAACCCACAGTGTCCATTTATAGAAAACATGTGGTGACTTAACAATGTCAAAGCAATCGCTGATTATTTTGTGCTGAACAAAAAGCTAAACACAGGTGAAGATTCTGGAAGGAATTGCCCCATACCTATCATTTTTCCCATTATATGTGTGATTTGTGCAGATGAGTAGGGGTAGTTTTGGTAAAAATATTCTGGCAACCCTGTTTGAAAAAAAAACATGTCTGACCTTTGCTCCAAAAAAATATGAAAAGATATTGGATCCTAGATTCAACACAGCTATAAATGATAATAGAAAATAAACCATTGTAATGTTAAAAAAATTCTGTCTGTCTAAGAGTCATCCAAACTAAAACTGCTAACCTTGTTCTTTTTCAGAAGGAACGAATTTCTCATCAGACTGATTTTTAGAACAACATTTCTCAATAAGACACATGCAATTGCACTACACGTCACAGTTATAATTAGGCAATAAACAACAACTAAGTTTTATTATGAAAATTATTTAATCAGCACTAGGAACTACCACATATTATGGAATTTCATTTAATAAATGTTTAGTTTTGTTCCAATGCTTTTATGTGCATGTGTTAGTGTTCAAATTTTGTAACAAGTAAATAAAAGCGTAAGAACAAAATATGACATTTATCAAAATTTCATTTAAAATGGCACAGTATTTAACAGTCAACAAAGTTTATCAGCATTAGTCTAGAAATGGATGTGGTGGGAATCATGCGGAGCTTCTGGATTTCAGATTGATTGATTGATTGTTGGGGTTTAACATCTGAGCAGCAATATTTCAGCTATATTCAGACAATGAACATGAAATGGATGACACAAGGATAATAGGGTCGACAAATTTAGATTGCCACTAGGAAAAGGGAGGGATGGGTAAGGTCGTGCAATTTAGCCTCCTGTGGCGGAGCGCAAAGGTTCCTACTCCTATCGAATACCACAGCAGGGTTCTTTAACATGCAAGGAATGTGACATCTTTCTCAACAGTGCACCACTATGGTTTGCGGTCAGGTTTTCCGTATTGTAGCCTGACAACCCCAGCATGTAACACACCAGGGATATACCCCATACCCCATTCCACCACCTGGGGCACACATCCCAGTTGCTCTGTGGGCAGAGCGCCTAGCCCCCGGCTAGGTTTCTGAGCACTCTTTAGTCGCCTTTTACGACAAGCTTAGCACTGCTACAGGCCTATTCTTTTAACACCTGGACCTGCACAGGGTCTGGATTTCAGTGTTTTTGAGACTAAATCAGTTATGATTCATCATAGATCTTGATTTCAAATTCACATATTTTAAACAAAGCTGAAGCAAATATTGCAGACTTAATTCCATATTTTCAAGTCAAAATTATCAAAAAGGCTAACATCCAGGAGCTTCTGGGGGTATGCCTCCAGCTCCTAACTAGGGTGTTGCTCTGGACCTGCTGGGGACCTTCAGCGGCCCCCAGAAACCCTTGCTGAATTCATTTGGTACCTACTACTTTCTATAAAGTACCTCCTGCCTGAAAAATTAATGAAACCCCTGTATAAAAAGGAAAGTAGGTATAATGAATGGCAATATCAAGGTAAAAGCTGGAAAGTTGGAAACTACCAGAATGGTGATGACTGTTCAGGAATTAAGATGGAAATGGTGGGTTAAACCAGACAATAGTAGTGCAATAAGAAGTCAGAATAGTTGCTGCTACATTTGTAGCTTGGCAAAGAATGCAAAAAAAATACATAGTAATTTTCCAGCCATTACAAAGACCATTTTAAACAGTAACTGTACAATAAACTACAAGTTCACTGTATTTTCACATACACTAAAGCAAGTGGTACACAAAATGCATTTTATTATTCTCTAAAAAATTTCAGATATACAAAGTAGATACTAGTACACGTTCTATGTAGTTTTTCAGTTTTGAGGAGATATGACTACATTCTCTTCTTTTTTTACACTTTTCAGAGATACATGTACCTTAAAAAAATAAGGTCCTTCCCTTGATGAAAGTTTCCCAATATATCAAAAAATGGCTAAAAAAATACTCCAAAATTAAGATAAACTATTTGTCTATTTACCAATTGGTCATCAAAGGCTAGGATACAGGTTTTTGCTCAAAGTTACACCGATTAAATGTTTATGACTTTTCTTTTTTACATTCTCTGTAAATTTATTCATTTTAAATAGAAATTCAAGGTTTTGTATGGTTCAGACATGTTTTTTTTTTTGCTTTCTAGCGGTATGTAGCAAGAACATCATATGTAGTTGTGCATATTACCAGGTAATTTTGATCCTCTAATTTTTGTTGGAGTTGTGCCCCTTTGAACTAAGAAATTTGCCAAAAATTCTCATAAATTGCCTTGTCATTGCAACTCCTCTGAAATTATTGAACCAAATTTTTGTCGAAATTCCTTATAATTACCTTGTCAGTTCAAATTTTCTGAAATTACTTCTCTGCACCCTCTCAAGAGAATTTTATGAAGCCGTTCTGTAGACATGGATACTGCAAGTGGATCCAGTTTGCTGGATGGGGATGTTTTTGCAGACAAAACAAACTTTAATTTTAAATAATAATAGATCTATTATAAATGGAATGTCGTGTTCTTAATACAATCAATCTGAAAATCAGTGCGCATTTAAATTTTAAACTTAATCATGCCAATAATGATTATTATATTTTTACAGCAAAAATATTTTGATTCTGGTGACTACAATATGGCCAAGGCAAAAATGAACAATACTAAGACACCAATGGCCCCAACAGAAAAGATGATATTACAAGAGTCAATTGGTGATGCTATTCCTACACCTGAATCCTTGCCGCCACGTAAGCCATCCATCATTCAGAGCAAGTTGGCTGATGGAACCTTCATGTAGTCTTGTTATTTATATACTGTTATCAATCAGGGATTCTACATGTACATGTAGATGGTAGATTGCTATGGTTATTCTAATGTATCATAAAAGGTTTGGTCATTGGTGCCATAGATGTTATGTGACTCATAAGAACACAGTGTCAGATTCAGAGTCAGTGCTAATCAAATTGTCAGAAGCTGTTTTCTTTGTGATAAATAGTTTACCACACTAAGCATTACATCAGAAAAATCAGAAACAAAACTTCAGTTCTTATTACTTTGCATAGAATCTACCATCTATGTAATATAATATCCCTTTATTGAGTTCTCTCATAGAGATCAGTTTTGTGCAATTCATTTCATACCATTAAACATTTTCTTGAAATGTAAAAGAAATATGTAATTATATTGTACTCTTTTCACTTCTTCTGTAAACTGATCTTGGATCTGTCACGTTGAATGATTTTGGTTTAAACAAGGTTTAACTTTAGATAGTATTCATTTAGTTTTAAAGTGTCACAATAGCATTTGTCCACGAACTGCCTTCTTTACACGGAACTGGGAATATCTTATTTTAAGTTCAAAACTGTACATTTGCTAATTGACCATCTGTTTTTAAATGAACAACTGGAATGGATAGCATTCACTGTGTGATAATAAATATATGAATATTATGAAAGGTTTTTGTATTTTAGATAGTCTGCTTTTTGGCTTCAATACTGATGTAGAAATCTTTCTCTTTTTTCTGTGGAGCAGTATTTTATTAAGACAATATTTTCCCACTCTCCATGACTTTTTTGTAACAAATCTGATGAAGTTTGAAACAGTGTTTTTGAAAGTTGTGTTGTCTTTATAATTATAAAAAGTTTAAAGAATCAAAATGGTATTGTTCCTCTTCTTTTTCTGTCCATATTAATCTTCTTCTTCTCAGTACTTGTAATACATTTATTCAACACTTCAGAGTTTGTAGTATGAAAATGTCAACTAGTAATTATTGAAGTCAATTTTTGCAGGTGTCTTATTAATGTCTGAATTTCTGTTCTTCATCCATTGGCATATAAAGAGATCTGCAGTATGCCTGGGTTTTTAAATGTTTTACTTTGTGTTAAACTTCAGATATCTTACAGTCATTTTCAGTTTGTTCATTATAGTTATCATATTTTCACAAGAAAAAAATGGTACTTAGATTTCAAGAAGATTTGACATGAAATATTTTTGTGTTCTTGAAATTTTACAAGTTATTGTGAAACTCAACTAAACTTTGTAGTTTTTGTTCTTTGTGTAGTAGATGTTGCCTCCTTATATATGTTCAAATTCTTATTCAATCATTTGCAGTGAGTGACGCACATAGGGATATATACATGGTTGTATATAAAAGCATTTTCTAAGGATCTAAAAATTTGTCAAGCAGTAATCATATTGATTCCTTCTGAAAGGAAGCAATTCCATTTTCGTATGAAGTTAGAAAGTAGTTGCAAAAATGGAAAAAGCAAGTTAATTAGGCAGGTAATTAAAACAAGTCTGGACTGATAAATGTAGTCCTGTCCAATTCTATGGGAGGAATCATGTTATATATGTACACTTCAGTCTGCATTGTTAATTTGCAAAAATTTATATATTTGTTAAATTTAAAAGTATTGTAATTGTTTATGAGTATGTAAATACAGATACCTGATGTAATAAATTCATAGATTGCTATATTAGTTTCTGTTTTTTTATTGTTGAATAAGTACCAGTAGTGAATAAAGTGAGTTGTTTTTTGTTCTCCATAACTAAACAGCAGAGCTGTGCATTGCTTTTTTTTTATTTGGCACTTACCAGTTGGTAATCAGAAATATATTTTGAATTACATGCATGTGCATCTATTAAAAATACTGAGGAAAACTGCCAAAAAATGTAGTCAAAAAATAGTTTGCTGCTGTCATCATTCATTCATATACATTAAGTATCCATACAATAACGTGTGTTCATGTTTAAGTGTATAGATATGATGAATCGAACCACAAGGTGCCATACCACAATAGGAAGGCTGAAGTGGATTTTAGGGTTTGTGACTTGAATCGTTTAAGAATTAGGGACCATAAGCAAACACTTTCGTAATGTCCATACAATAACTCCACTAAGAGTGAATGAATCTCTTTGATGTTGTATTGTACAGTGTGTTATAGCACAAAAAAGATGGCTTGGATTGATTTAAGGGTTGTGACTTGAACTGTACATAAATTAAGGATAAAAAGGGGCCCTACATAAAAAAACGTTTATTATGCAAGCACAAAAACTAGCATGACTACACATGCTAAAACTGATTGGATATTTTTGAAATTGTACAAGGTGTCATACCACTAAAGATGAAAGAATAATGGGTTGGAAACAAGCATTGACATTTTGTGTAGACATCAACATTGATCTCTTTGAAACTGATCCCAAACTACCCCACCACAAAAAAAGGATTGGTTGATACTGAGGGTTGTGACAGCCCTCAAAGAATTAGGGGCCAGAAACAGACATTTTCGTATATTACGTCCAGACAATAATTTTAATAGATATCTCTTTGAGAGAAAAAAACATTGCCCAGAAGTTGTACTACAACTGAATTTATGGGTTGTGACCGGGATCATTTTGTGAAAAGCTAAGGGGGCTTTTTGATGCTCGTCAAATTCTTATCGGGCATCAAATATTTTATCTCAACCAAAATTCCGAGCTATATCAAGCATGAATGATGTGTCCATACTTGTCCCAAGTGTTAGGGTTCGGCCTCTGCAGTCCAGAGAATGTTAAGTCCAAAGGCCATAACTCGTGTAGCAAAAAAATAAATGGACCAGATGAAGTTAAACTGTAACTTGCCATGGTCAAGCAATGTACTGAATATCAAATAACTATCAAATACGCCGGGCAGCGGACGGTCAGGGTGCGATCCTTAAGCTGATATACGTATACGGTCATGGTCTGTTTTCTGATTTTTGGGTTCTAGCAATTTTATTTTTAGCTTAGAAAAAACACAATTGAATTTCATATGCGAGCAGAGTTAATGTGCTTTAAAATGAGGCTATCTTATTCAGAGTTTTATCAGAAATAGGGACTTGACAGCTGAACAATAGGTTATGAGTTAAGAATGCCTAAATAAATTGTGACTTTTAAGGGGTAGGGTTCAATTCTCGACCACTAACAACTACAGAATGTATCCATAGTGCTTCATTTCACTTGGTTTCTATAGAATATTGATATCTCTCACCACTCACACGATGTCAACCCCATATATACTAACCAATTCCGGTTTAAAGCCAAAAATTGCAAAAAAATCCTCATTTTTTTCTCATGAGTGACCCCTCTGGGAACCCCTGACCTTCCACTTACCACTGTAATGAACAATTTTTGGCTTAAATTACCATAAGAGGGAACAAGCTTTGGAAAATCTGCACTTTGGACACAGTCTTACCCATGGTGAGCACCACATCCGGTGAAAAATAACATTTTCAGGCAACAGATCCATTTTCCCGCGCATGACCACCCACCCACCATCTCCTCAGCCCATCCACTCCAAACCGTGATCAAATACCTTAAACTTATATAAAACAATCAGCAATCAGCACCATGATGCAACTAATTTGCATAAGTTTGGAAAATATCGAAATCTATACCTAGACATTATTTTTAAGCAATTCAGCATGGTAAGCGTTAATATACATGTACTTAGAATGAACACATCATGTAAACGAAAAACTCAAAACGTTCAATTACCAGAAAATCGCTTCATATTTAAAAGAGTTTGACTTGATAACTAACATCGTTTACCTGTTCTTATAAGTAAACTGAATACAGCATTATTATATATAGTATATAATACTAATAAATGTAGTAATATAAAATACAGCAAGCACGAGGGAAAATCTTCGTTTTAACTATAGTTTTGAAATTTCCTCATCCGATAGTATATGTGCAGCTAGATGGTTAAATACAGTTGTTGGCATCTATGCTCCTCAACAATATTCTTTTTCCATGGCTCTGTGGATGGTTCAACGATTGCCGTGGTTGATACAAGGAAGACTGATTGAATCATTGAAACCTTATGGAGATCAAACAATTTTTGCGTGCATCTCTGGTAATCAGACGTAATCAGGATTTAGTAAACTTTACTGGAATCAGGGGCGGATCTAGGTTTTAAGCTTAGAGGGGGCGTAGATAGAGGGTTACAAAGTGACCCTCCCCACCTGGAAGAAGTGGCCTTACGGCAGGGGGGTTGGGGGCCGCTTAAGGCCACCAGAAGCTCTGGGGTAAATGGTTCAAATTCCTGCGATCTAGCGATAACTAACGAAATGACACTTTCATGTGAAGAAAGAGTTGTGATTTTCACTTGTATATCTATAAGAAATATGTAAAACATTTCAAGTGTTTAATTTCGAGGAAATCGAATCGCCAATAACATATAAGGGGTGTTTTTGATCAGGTAAAAATCTCTGATTCAATTAGTCCTCATACCAGCTTTACAAGAATGAGACTGTAGCACATTTGTTGACCTGGTCGTTGAAACCTTTGGTACAAGTAGGAAATTGGCACAAATACAGCCAAAGATAATCATGCTAGGAACAGGCTGCATTCTCTCTCTTAACATTTTAGACTGCATTTAGCTACTTCATCGAAACAACATTTGTAATCCAATACTTTTTATAGTAGTTAAAAAAGATGGCTTACAGGAAATAAATTTAGGAAAACATTTTTTCGAACTATAATGACTAAATCTCTACAGCTAGGTGACTGTCAAAAGATTATAACAAAACTGAAACAATCAGTTGCTTGCAGACACTCCTCCCGGGACAATGAATTACGTAATAACATCCGTCTCGGGTGCCTTTGTGCATCCATATATCATTATCCTGTCGTGGTTCAGTTCAATATATTCATGTATGAACATAAGAACTAGAGTATTAAATCGGTTGCTCCCCATTGTACTTCGAAATGGGGGTTTTCACAAATCGAAGTGAAGACTTTGCCCTTTCTACGCTTGATCCGGTGACTGATGTCAATAACAGCATGCAGATAAAGAATTTTCCTTATATTGGGGAACATAAATCTATACACCTTCTCGTTAGCCAAAGTACCTTGTATGGTATCCGGTCAATCTTGACAAGCTACCCACAGTTGCTTCCATAATAGTATCTCCTGTTGAAATGACTCTGGTGAAGGTAAGTCGTCCGAATAATGATTTAAGATCGCTGTTGTTTCAGAATTGGATGTTTCATGTACTTGGAAGAATTTTGAAAGCTTGGAATGCCTAGCTGAGATGACAGGTGATTGAATCTGTCGTTCAAGTGATTCCAAACCCACAACAGCGACCATGCATGGACTTCATCTACCGGAAAACGGTATCAAATACTGTTACATTTACTCTAGCATTAACTAAAGTTTTTCTTACATTTTCAACCATCTCGTGACCTTGAATAATGTCGACTGTGCTTCCTTGAAGCTGTTTGCTCATTCCTTTGGTGAACCCAAAAAAAATACAGTACAGTTTGAAACGAAGTAATAAATGTCTAATCCGTAATTCTTTTCATTAGTCCGTAGCTTCTCTAACTGTTTTGCATACCAATTAGGTTCTGATATGGCAACAGCATCCAAACATCGAAGAATTGCTTCGAACATTACAAAATAGAACAAAGTTGTATATATGTTTATCTGTCCAGGCGCGTAGCTTAGGCCAAATTGAAGTGTAGGCAAAATTACTGCAGGGGGTCTGGGGGCCGCTTATGGGGACCGCTGTAATTACAGGTTTATACACTCGATCCCTGCATGCACTTACTTATTTTTGATCTGTTGAAAAAGAAGGAGAATAAGCCAAGCGGTTTCAGTGTTTTATGCTTTGATAATACAAAAACATCACTTCGAAACTGGGCTTTCATTTCAGTGTTCATATATAGCGGTAATCAATACGAATTTAACCAATGACTTTAGAAGCACTGATACATGCATATGAGTTCAGTCTGACAGGAATTTACCACTGACCTGTGATACAGATTAATTAAGGATCTTTATATTACTAGTTTCGTATCGTTTGTCAAATTATGAAGAAAAATAAATCCTAGTTAATTGTACGTATAATTAACGTATATAAATCAGAACATGTTACGTCTGCCTCATATCAAGGATTTTTATAGTAGATTATATACGTATATAGACCACGACCTGTAATTAAAGAGATGAATCATTTTAGATACAGGTCTAATTGCTAGGTAGCACGTGCAGGTCTATGATATTTGGTGTCTGCTATGCATATCCTTCAAAATGCTTGCATTGCTCATATTAAAACAAAAAAAAAAGTCGATAGAATGACCACGATTTTTTTTGTTTGATATTGAGACAGTATCTTTCATTTTGCGAAATACTAATCATTTCAAAAAGGAATTTCGTTAAAGCTTCGTTTCGTTAAAATCAGCACTATGTATAATTCGTTTTGTTGAAGGCTTCGTAATTTGCATTGATCACGAAATGATTGTATCACGTGACTTCAAAGATGGCAGACGAACGAGAACCACCCCCGATGGAAGATTCTAACGAAAATGACGATGACGACATATTTTCCGAAGCTAAAGAGGTTATTACAATTTTCCAAATGGTCAACATCATTTTCAGCTATGCGTTTATACTACTGCGTTTGTTAAAACAATAGAATACTGTATTTAGACAAAAGACATCTTGTCACCGGTTTTCCTCATTGAAGACTCTAGCCAGTCTTGGCCTACGTCGCTGTCTTAACAGCTTGTTTTCATTTTTATTCACCTAAATCACTCTGCTTTTCATCATAATACATTAAAACACGATTAACCACCACGTTTGCACCTTGAAGTGTACGTAAATATATTTTGAAATAATGTTTGTCGTATTAAATGATATTTGTAAGACTCAATGACTCAGGTCATCAGACCAGTAAGTCTTCACTTTAATATTTCATTTTGTTGAAGGCTCCTTGCCCATTATATGTACATTGAGATTCTGAAAATTTCTTGCATGTTTGCATGAACCAGACATTAAAGGTGAAAGAAACAACTTTTTGTTTGACTTGTACATTTTTTGTTGTATATACTGTACATAAAGAGGAGATACAAAATGTGCATTGTAGACCTGATTTTTCCAGACACAGTTGGTATAGTTCGCATTTTAACCTTTGACCTTAAAGACGGTTTTCTATGGAAACGGAAGTCACCTGATCGCAACTCTGTTTCCTGATTGGCCAAATACTGATAACTTAGTGGCATTAAAAAAATCGAAATTGCGTGCCACATGTTATTTTTTTTAATGAGATGTAGAAAATTATTAGTAAAAAGAACAAAATTTAACTGCGTCGGCTGTCTTTTTTTTAAAGATAGTACTTGTTATCATTCGAAACCGAATTGTTATCATATTCTTATGATGTGCATAATGTGGGTTTTTACACGGGACAACTTGTGATACAACATTTTCAAGACATTTTTTTGCAAACTGCATGGGTTTTACTGTAGTTGTGTGAAAGAGACAACCACTGTAGCATAGAAGGGCCTTTTTCAGATGAGCAACTTGTGCATGCACTATAATAAATTGAAGTTGTACGTCCCTCTTTTCTTGTGGTGGATTCCTCCAAACCTAATTGAAATTCTGAACATTTAATTTAAAAATGTCAAAATGAAAACTTTTGTTTACATTCAAATGTATTTCTGCTATTTAAGAATACATTGAGCACACCTTTCCTTCTTTCAATGAAAGTCAATTGAATGGGGGAGTTAGTGTTCAGTTTTGAACTGAAAGGATTATAGTTCAGAATGTTTTCTCGCCATAGCAACTCAAACTTGATCTATGTGACAGAATGATGCCAAATAAAATGATGAAATGGAAAGATTGCAACTTTGGCAACTTTTACTTTTCATTAAATGCAGTACAGTATAAGAGGAAATGTAACAAATATTCATTTGTTTGTATTTATCTTCAAAACTGTTAGGTTTAGCCAATATCTATCAATGGCTGAAATTAGAGTTAAATCTAAAGCAAAGTAGCATTTCGCAGCGCCATGCCCTTTTTTCAGAACACCATGCCCTTTTTTCAGGACGCCATGTCCCTATTCGGTCGTGAAAATGTGCCCCTGTTAGAAGTTTTGTCCTCTCGAAACCACGAAACTTCGCCACCATTTTTTGTTGTTCACGATTTTTGGGTAAAATTTGACACAAAACCCGATCTTGTCAAAATTACTTAAAAACTCCGAAATCAAACCCCTAATTCGTGTTTCAATCTCATTTCTTTAATTAAAAGAGTCATTAATCTGACAAAAGGTGTTTATTGCTGTCTAAACAGGTAAGGGTACGTTTTATGACAGCTAAATAATCTCCGAGGACCAATCAGCTGATCAGGGTTACTTTTTTAGCAGTTTTCAGTCAATATCTTTAAAACTTTAATAGATCTATAGAATGAAACTTTCAATCCATGAAACGATCCTTATGATAAGTCCTACCAAAGTCTTCATGGACTCAAAATTGTTGGACATCTCCTTGTTAGAGCTATTGCAAAACTTTAACCAGGGGAGCGATTCAGGCTCCTGGGAGCCTCTTGTTTATAAACAATGATATTTTATAATTTGTTAACATACATGGTTCTACAAATTTTAGACCTATTAGATTGACAGTATTTGTCAAGTTAATTGTGGAGCAGAAGTTGATCTTGAGAAAATGATTGGCTGTTCATAAAATAGTGGTAGATCCAATCAGGATTCATTTTCTAATTGTCAGACCCTCATCAGCTAATTGCTCCTCTAAGATTATTTAGCTGTCATAAAAAATACTGTTACCTATTTAGAGAGCAATGAACACATTTTGACAGAATAATGATTCTTCAATTCAAAGAAATGAGATTAAAACACAAATTAAGGGGTTTTATTTCCAAATTTTTCAGGTAATTTTGGCAAAATCTGGTTTTATGACATATTTGACCTGAAAAATTGTGTTAGCAGGACGAATGGTCAAAATCTTGAAAACACAATTAAATCTTGTAAGTTGGCAGGTACATGTATGTGTGTATAAGGTATGAGATGCTTAATTGTTGTGCCATTATCCTGTTTCAGAAGTCTAGCGATGAAACTAAACCAGAGGAAACTCAGGTTTGTATATGGCACATAGGCTCCTAACTGATATGGCTCCCACAACTACAATTTTCCTGTTTTCATTCTAATTCATTTTATTTATGTTATATCACATATAAATGACCAAGAAATATCTAGCAATTCAAATGTATTCCTGGGTCCTTGCACTGAAACGTGTTACAACCTTACACATCCTACACACTAGTACCCATATGCATACATTGGTTAATATGCTGTATTTCCCCAATTTACAGCAGTCATCATGTGTCTAGGCTATGTAGGCTTTATTTTCAGGTTGTTTTTGTGTTTAGTACCATTCTGTGTAAGAATCAGGCAATGGGTGGCTCATCATAATTCTCGAGTTGGTTTTTTTTTTTTTTTTTGCCTCAAATATACATGTATTCAATACAACTGGAAAACGACAGGAAAGCAGGCTATTTAGATTTATCCTGAATCATCTCAGACCTACATGTACATGTAGATATGAAACATTTAGTCTGGTTTCTGTACAATAACTTGTATTGAATTGCATTTGAACAAGTACTAGTATATGAAATTGTAGCACAATGTTCCAAGGATAGTAATGATTTTGAAGGGCCAAAAAACAAACATCTTGTTTCTGCACATTTTATTTTTAGAAAAGATTATGGGTCTGTATAAAATAAACAATAATATTCCATATCACATAAAAAATGATGGATCTGATTTAATAGAAAGGCTCAGGTTTTTACCCTTTTGAAACTGGATTTTGACCAATTTTTAGAAGATGAGTAAAAAAAAAAGCAGAATACTGTACTAGTGCTAACAGATTACATAAAAAAAAACTGATAATGAGAATCCTGTCATTTGTTTATAAACCTCCTATGTGTAAAATGTAAATGTTCGGTATAATTACCCGCCCCCACCCCACCTCTCTCAATGTGTTGGTGGTATATTTGAAGCATGTTGCAATATTCTGGGCTCTGAATAATTAGATTTAATTTTGGATTTATTCAATGTCCCATACAAATGGGGGTATACCTATCACTTAAATGTGTGTAACTTCATGTTATGTTTGTATGGTCCATAAAATTGATAAATGATTGTTGAATACATTTTACATTTTAGAGCAGTAGTACATGCATATATAAAAATGTTTAGTCTTTCAAACTGTACTGTTTAAGTGTAAGTGTTTGCAAGAATCAGGCAAAATGGGAAAAATAAGAAACATGCATGTCAAAACACCACTGATCTGACAATGCAATATCACTCAAGAAAACCTTCATTATTTGAAAAGACCAATACCGGTATTTAATCTCTGCATCACTGGCTTTGTTCAGAAATTTTTCAATAGAATGTTAGAAAAATGAGGTTTTTGACAGAGTTATCTGCCCTTGAAATGTTCATTTTCAGTGCATTTCAGTGAAATTGTAACTCAATGGGCAAGCATGATATGGAAAATCTTTTCTGTTTTCCTTGATTCTGATGGTGAAAATAGTCAAATTAAACCATCAAAATGGTGGGTTTTTTTCATACCATGTTTCACCCACTGCCTCATTCTCACAGATACTGACACTTAAAGCATTATTACAATTCTCGATATGAGGACTACTGGTGCTAGGTATTCTGGTTTTTCTTTCTAAGTCTGAAACTTCATATTGTGCATGTGTCAATAAAAAAAAAGACTTATGATTTGAATTACATGTATATTCTAAATTATGCTACAAAGTACAATAATATACTTGCATGATTTGTTACTCTGTAGTCATGATTCTATATGATTATTTATATTATGTTGTTAAAGTATTCATAGAGTTTCATGTTAGTAATTTTACTATATCAGAAAATTTATTCAATATTATTATATTCAATGAGAAAAACAAGACATACATGTGAACATAACTTAATTTTTAGAAGTGGTTTATGAAAAGTGAGCACTGGCCCTAACCAGGTTATTGAGTATACACACTTACCTATTTTTGAGAATTTTTTTTTCTTTTCTGAGGTGATCATGATGAGTTCTTGATTTAAAGTGGTTTTTTTGCCAAAATTATTATAATTGCTCTTGGAATTACATGTATTAACAGTTTCCTTGACGTTGTTACAAATATTGAGACACAGTAAATGTTTTGTAGTTGATTCCTAATGAGAATTTCACATAAAGTTATAGTGATTGCCAACTAATTGGCCTAAAATGGGCATTTGACTTATAAAATTCTCACCAGTATGGGACTTTAAATTGAATTGACCCTGTAATACTATTAAAGCATGTTGTTGAATTTTTATATAATTAACTAATATATGTCACTGTGTACTACCTTAATGTACATTAAATATTTTTGATGTACATAAAGGTAGTACACAGTGACCTATTTTGGAGATACCGGATCTGTTCTATCAAAAGAACCTATATATACATATCTCCAAAATGTGCAGTTTGTAGTTATATGTTTGTAGAAGCTATGAGAGTGAAAATAATGGAAATTGTCTTAAACTAGGATCTAAGTTTGTATACATGTTGGGGTTATGAAAGAAAATACATTTTACATGTGAAAATGTTGATTAAAGGGTGACCAGTGACTTTGCTATATGAATCCGATTATAATCAAATATTAAAATCTCAATCAATTAATCACATTTATATGGCCAACCAACCAATGTGAGACTTTTGTCGATCATTGACACACTACTAGCTGGAATTATTGTTAGGGAAAATAATTCACTTCTTTAGTTTTTAGTAGTTAATGTTCACATCTTGTAACCACAGCTTCTAAACAGCTTCACAGATCTTAAGATTAGGCATTATTTGAAGATATAATGTACGCATGCTGGAAGATCGTTAATGTCTGATCCCTGTAATAGGAAATAATTTGCCTTAAGTGTTTAACATCATGTTCACACTCTTACTAAACCACACAATGGATTTTTATTCAATTACAATGTATATGAAAGGTTTAGCTAATACGTACAAAATGTAGATGTGCATGAGGAGATAATACATTTGTAACTATTGATATCTTGTAAAATTAGATTTTTATAGTTATGATTTAAGGAGGTAGACCTAGGGTAGAGAAAAAATCTCAGTGATATGTTTGTATCATATTCAATTTCACCAAAGTCTCTCAAGCTTTCCTTTGAAATAGTCTGAAATCAATCTGAGTTACTTTGATGCTTACATAAGATTGATGTCAGATGCTGAATACAAATGTTACAATGATTTGTAAGAGTTGTGTCCCTTACCCTTGGTCTACCTCCTTAAGTTTAAGTGAAGTAGGACAGAGGTATTCTTTTTGTTATGTAGGAACAGTCTGTAGTTGAAGAGCCAGCAGATGAACCAACACGAATTCCTATTAAAGCCAACATCAACTCAGAAGATTTGTTTGGAGGTACAAAAAAACTAGTTACACATGTACAATGTATTATAACCCCACTTGTAAAGTGGGATTGATTATACTCCCATTTTTTAAAAGTAGGAGTGATGTTCTGTATTATATAGTGGTCATGGTTTCAGTCCATCCTTCTGTCCACTTTTCCATGAGTATATTCTACTACTGTATTTATCACAGCAACTTGATATTTTTACAGAAGCTTTATGATATATATAGTAATGCTATAAGTAAGTGATTTTGATTACAGTATGATATCATCTTCATGCATGAGTTGGGGTATTCCTAGTACTTCAACATGTGCAAGTTCATTTAGGAGATATTTCGGCCATATGATTTATATGTAGATACAAAATTTTCACAACAGTCTTTCTCATTAACTACATACCACAGCTACTTAATATTTTGACAGAAGCTTATACATGTACATGCAGGTATGCCATATTAAATGATTGGAATTAAGACTAAGGCAACAACAGCTTCCTGCTTAAAGACTTATTTAATATTTTTATACCTGCCACAAAATAGTTGCTTGTCCATTCATATGTCTGTCTCCCAACAGTTTCCACTTGATAACTAGAAAATAATAAAGGATTTTTTTGAAACTTTGTGCACTTATTGAGTATTGTAAAACACCAATCTATGACAAATTTCAGTTTGGTTGTAATATTTACACAAATATTAAAAAAAAACAATTTTATGTTTGTTATTACCCCCAATTTTATTGGATTAATTGGAGTTACATGTCTCTTTCTTTGAATATTAAAGTATTGTGAAAGATAGTTCTTTTTGTGTGTTAAGGTAACATGATGGACTATCATTTAATGTCTCTTTAGATGCCCTATTTTTACCATATGGTTTTAATGCAAAATTCTTTGCAACTACACTTCTTGTAAGACAACTTTATATTTTGCCCATACAGATATTGGTAGAGTAGTGGAGGGTATCTATTAGATAGTTTTAGTCAAAGTTTTTTTTCTAGAGACAAAATATAATTCTTGATGTTTAAAAACTATTTCTCTTCCATTTGATAAAAATATTGAGCAAACATACACATGAAGTCAGAAAAAAACACTTCAGTATTTAAAATTCATACATTCATTTTTAGCAGACAGTTAATGGACAGAAAGTATTACAAAAAACCAAAATGTTAGAATCTTTACTGGTTAATGTACAAAGTGGTTTTTTTTTTAAACAAAATAAGACTGATCTCTAGATACATTTGTATTTTGTAGGGGAAGGAGATGAAGTTAAATTAGATTCAGATGAAGAAACAGTGCCAGACCCAGAACCAAAACAGAATGGAGAGTCCAACCCATTTGGTACAGAATCAAACCCATTTGATTCAGTAGACCCTCCCAAGACTGTTGAGGAAAAAACTGTTGAAGAACCAAAACCACAGATATCTGTATCATCACATAGTTCTGCTACAGCTGTCAAGGTCACAGCTGCAACTAAATCTAAGGATGATGTATGTTCAGTTTTACTAAATTTATTGTTCAAAATGACATCTTCTAGCTGTTGATTTTGAAACTGACTGCAGAAGAGACTGTCAAGAGCTTCAATAGATGTGTTAATTGAACATAGAGATTTACTTCGACTGATACAAATTCAATGGATAAGTTCACATAACAAAATTGTTTTCTTATTCCAATTTAGTATCATCAGGTGTACATTAAAGCACTCTTGGATGGTTACTACTTTTGACTGTTTTAAAATTAGATGTTGTTTCTCAAATGCCACTTCTAGATGAAGTAAAGGCATTTTAAGAAGAATTTGATGTGTCACATTTTCTAAATATGCATGTATTACTTCATATGATCAGGTTGAGGAAGAAAAAGATGAATATACAATAGACATTAAGATATCAGACCCCCAGAAAATGGGAGATGGTATGGGTGCTTATATGGTATACAGAGTAAGAACTAAGGTATGGGTTTAAGACTACTAAAATAATTTTGTCAAGGAAGACTCAGTTTGTGATTTGTGGTGATTCAGATTAAGTGTAAGTTTAATTTATTTTATTCACAAATATGTGTATACAGAATTCAAATTCTGAAGCCAATTACAGTGTAATGAGACATGGATTCATGATTTATTTAAATAGTCACTCCTTCAAATAATTTTTCATTGGAGGTGTCAATCAGATGTAAGTAAATTATTGAGCTGATCAAAACTCACATCTTCTGGTCAGAGGTTATACAACATTAGTCATATACACATAGCTATGTGCAAGCTTGACAGCACTGATAAACCATATGATACATTCAGACACTGATTTATCTAATAAAAGAATATATTTTAAATCCAATTTGAAAACAGTTCCATCAGAAAGTGTCTAAAACACTTCAAAATGCAAGAGACATAAGAAAACGTAAGCCAGACCAGCCCCTGCTTCTGTCTACATGCTCAGCTGCTGTTCATTGCTTATTCAATTATATAGACCAGCATGCATTACAATATTGTATTGTGAGATTTGGAGATTATTTTACATCATTACAAAAAAACCTTAAACTAAGACTGCAGTCCTTTCCTTCAAAATTCTCAACGACTAGCTCGAATAATAGAGAGGTGTACATGATTAAACTAGCCCAAAACAAGAAAAGTACACATCATTTCAGTAGCCCAAATAATTTTTTAGCACCCCCAGGCTTCAGGCTTGTGGCTAAAGGTAAGCATTGAAATTGACTATCATTACTTCCATATTAATTTAGCATTATGTATGATATGATACCGTTAAATATGCCTTTTTCTCCTTTAAGACTACCATTCCTGCCTTCCGTAAAGCTGAGCTTAGTGTTCTACGTAGATTTAGTGACTTTTTAGGACTTCATGCCAAATTAGCTGAGAAACATCTTCCTAGAGGTGTTATTGTACCACCAGCTCCAGAAAAAAGTGTAATAGGTAATTTTATAGATAAAGTTATTTATTTAAAATCTTAATTTAAAAGTTTAGAATAGTAGAATTGAATTGCTGATGGAAAGGTCCCAGTATTGAAGGTGGAATAATACCTCAAGATCTAGATTTCACCATTACAATTATTTATGCAAAGTTTTGCTTCTCTGTTGATCCTCATTTTGCATCCCAATATTAACACTTCCAGTTAATCCTGAAAAATGCTGTTTAAAGCGTTGGCAAAAACCATGTTAAACTCAGCCAAGAAAATAGAAATTCTCAGCATTTAAAAATGTATATTTTCACCATATGTACTTATACAGTCTAAGAATAAAAGATAGTTTTAGACTATTTAAATAATCTACATAAAAATTTTTTAACAAAATAATTAAAAACTATTAGTTTTCAATTTTAATTTAAATAAAGTTATATTTTGTTAACATGTGTAAATATTTTGCTATCATACTTTAAAAAAAGTAACTTTGGATAACACCATGCTATACTGAATGTGTAGTACTCAGTAAATTCCCAATTTTTAAGGTATGACAAAGATTAAAGTATCAAAGGATGATTCAGGATCATCTGAGTTCATAGAAAGAAGAAGAGCTTCTTTAGAAAGGTATTTTATTTAAACTTATTAGTTAACCATTTTCATGAAAAAAAACAGAAAAAGATGGAATACCAACAGCTGGATTATTGATTAGTTGAAAATGTAGGAAAAAAAAGAAAAAGATGGAATACCAACAGCTGGATTATTGATTAGTTGAAAATGTAGGAAAATGCCAGTGAAGTAACCTTCTCAATTACTAAATTGCAATGTCTACCAAGTTGACTGTTGACCCCAGTTGACCTCAATATAAGTAAAGAACTTTTCCAGATTGAAAGAGAATGTCAAAGTTGTCTATAGGCGCCATCTAACCTTTGATACATTATGGATTTCCACGGAATTACAAGTTCTTTATGGCCCTTATACAAAAGTTGACAACTACTAAATTAGTTTTATACTGTCAACCGATTACCAAAAAACACACATTTAGAAAAAAAGATGACGATAATTAGAATACCTGACATAGTTCTGATGCATAGAAAAGCAATAGAATGAGTGTGATCTTGAGATTTCAATCAAAATTTGTTTGAATATTCTCAATTCAAACCCTTGTGCCTTTTAGATTTTTGAATAGGACAGCCTCCCATCCATTACTGCGAATGGATCCAGACTTCAGAGATTTCTTGGAGAGGGAAGGTGAACTTCCCAAGTCAACCAACACATCAGCATTGAGTGGGGCTGGGGTAATGAGACTCTTCCACAAAGTTGGTGATGCTGTGGAGAAGATATCATTTAAAATGGATGAGTCTGATGAGGTAAGAGACCACACTCATGTGGCAATAAAAGCCATATTCTTTTGAGAATGTAGTCTACCTTATAACAGTTAAACTAATGTGATTTGAATGGTAAGTTCTTGGTGAATTTCCTGCTACTTATTTATATCATATAAAACCTGTTAACTATTATATTACTTGCTGAATGCAATTACTCTGATTAAATAAATTATACAATTGAGGGCTAGGTTTTTTAATTTAGGTATTGGATAAAAGTAGTGCTTACTTTCTTTTACTCTGTAGCTGTATAGGTTTGACTTTGAGTACATTCAATATATAAGCTGGAAAATAAGCTAATCTTTTACACCATTCATAAAAGTGGAAGGTTTCATGACATCTGTCCTTGGACTGGACATGTTGTCAACAAATTTACATGTACATGTAGTTGTTTTATTTTTTGTCATTTTGAAAACAATGGTACTATGATATGATAACTCTAATGTCTTCGTTTTAAATATTCCTGTTCAAATTATAAATATGATATATTTCTATCCATTTTTGCCCTCTGGTGATTAGTGGCATAATTTGGAGGTAATTCTACCTGTTGTCATGATTACATAATATATTAATTTGTAAACCAATTTATTTGCATAGAAAGATTTGGTTTCTCATTGGATAATTTAGCATTTTAAGTCAAATTTCTAAAAGGTGTATTATTTTTTATTGAGATATAATTGATGCACCGTAAAATCTGTGCAAAAGGAATTGAAAGTAAATATGTCAAACACCAGTTTCTCAGCCCATAAAATGGAGCTTTAAAGGAAGAAATGGTCAGGCATTATTAGAACTTCCTTTAGTTTTCTTCTGAAACTTTTGCTTAACTCCATCTCTTATCTTGCTTCATTTTGCTCTTATAATTGTTTTTAAAATTTAGCCACCAGATGTTTGGTAGTAAGTTGGCCAGAGAAACTAAAATATTTGGGCCTAAAAAAATATAAAAAAAATATGCTTCACAAAAATATTTATCTGTGAAGATAGATTGGTTTACATTTGTAAATTGTATAGTTGTTTGTAGCTGAATTTAGTCATTTGAAAAATCATGTATTAAAATGAAATTATGATGTATTTAGTTTCTCAGGCTTTGCTCTATTTTAGTACATTAAAAAAAATTATTAGTTTTATCATTGCATTATTTATGTCCTGTCATTGAGTCATGTCATTTTAGAATGTTTGTGTATTTTTTCTATTTTGTTTGCATTATTTGCTTTTTTATACTTTTTTGTTATTTACTTACAAGAAATTGGTATTTGATGTCAATATTTGTATAAAGTTACAGAAGAATTTGCATGCAAGTTTTCATGTTTACTTGTATGGAAAAAATTATGTATTCTTGTGAAAAACAAGCCATGTTTTTTATGATTCAGGAAATGATTTTTTTCTATTTTCAGTGGTTTGATGAAAAGCACCAACAAGTAGAAAGTTTAGATTCACAATTACGTAGACTTCATACCAGCATGGAGGCTTTAGTTCATCATCGAAAAGGTTTGTACACATTCAGATAAATATTGTGGTATCATTTTTAAGCATTTAAGTCATCTAATTTTAATTCTATACATATGTGAAAATAGTTGACATGCGAATAAAACATTTTGAGGAAAACTTTACTCCTAATAAACAACATCAAAACTGTATTTCCCGAATAAAATACAAATTGAAAGAACTCAGCAAAGAATTTGTTTTTGTTGAAATTATACAAAAAGAAATTACGAAATTCAGCAACATTCACTCTCAAGTAATATGAACCGTATGGTGGATGCAAAATCCAGTAGTGGACAAAACAATTTATGTCACAAGTAGCAGTGATGGCCTAACAGGTCATCGTGATATATGCTGTGATTAGTGCCGAAAGGGTTAATAGAATGGGATTATTTGAAGGGCAGAATGAGGACCACTTGATGTTATCTATTTTAATCACAGACTAATTTGACATCACAATAACAAGTTAGTTTATACAACTTAACCTGTGTTGCCCAAAGAAGCCCAACCAGTCAGAAAGTGTATTAAAAATTGAATTAAAGTATATGTAAAGGAACAGAATGGGTTTGCACAATGAAGGAAAATAAACCAATCATTTTCATATTTTAACTTTTATCACTTGTGGTTGTGGAAAATGTCCAAATAATTGAAGTTTTGATTCATGTACTATTTCAGAATTAAGTTTAACAACAATGCACTTCTCAAAAAGTGCTGCCATGTTGGGTAATGCAGAGGAGCACACAGCATTGTCTCGAGCTCTGTCACAGTTAGCTGAGACAGAAGAAAGAATTGAGATAATTCAGCGGGACCAAGCTGACCACGACTTCTTCCTTATGGCAGAATTACTAAAAGATTATATTTCATTATTAGGATCAGTTAAGGTGAGTTAGTGTTACAGAAAATAAAAAATAGCTGGCACCAATTTCAATACAAATCTAGGTAGGCTACTTAGTAATTTTTAAATAGCTCTTTAGGTAGAAATTTGCCCTACATTATATCAATGTGTCCTACTTAATTACCATAGAATACTCGTGTGATCTTTCAGTACCAGTAATTTTTAATATTCTGTAACTATTGTCTTTATTTACATACGTGGTAGACAGTTTTTTTTATTTGTTAATTTTAAAAATGAATTCATTGGTATTGGAATTTTTTTTGGTATTAATCCCCCAGGCAAACAAAGTTTTTTTTGGGGGGGAGGGGGGTTATATAAGAATTTTCCAGTCTGTCTGTGCATTTGTCCACATTTCTTGTAAGCCAACTCTTCCTTAACTGCTGAAAGGATTTTGATGAAATTTTATAGGAAGGTTAGGTATCATATGTAGATGTGCATTAAGGAATATAATTGTTGCCACAGAACTTCAAAAGGAGATAATTCAAATTATGGGTTTTACCCAGGAAATCTTGTAAGGACAACTTATCTAAACTGCTTAAGGTATTTTAATAAAATTTTCTAGGAAGGTTGGGTATCATATCTAGATGTGCATGAAGAATATAGTTACTGTCAGAGATCTCCAAAAGGAGAAAATCTAAATTCAGGGTTTTACATGGTAAACCTTGTATTAAAGTGCCACTCCTTCTAAACTGCTCAAAGGATTTTGATGAAATTTACAGGAAGGTTGGGCATCATATGTAGATGTGCACGAAGGAATGTAATAACTGTTGTATGATGCTAAAAGGAGATAATTCAACAATTGTTTTACAGTAAAGTCCATTTGAAGTAAGGATGTTCTCTTCGTGAGCTTGCTCACAGTATTTCTAGTTATTATTTGTGCTTTGAATATGCCTGTCTCAAAAGATTTAACTGGTTGTAATAATCTAAAGGTTTATTCATAGATAGATGTACATTTTTGGTTACTTCACATTGTTAAGTTATATGCTACACCTTGGCATGTTCACAAGTTTTTAACATGAAAATAAGGGATGTTTAATACCATGTGTTGAAAGACTTGTAAGACTCATTTGGTTAAAGTTTTTTTATTCCCTTGCTAATGATGCAATAGAATAACTAATAATACTTTCATCCATCTGATACACAACTTGTAGTAACTCTAGAATCAATGGTCTTCATTTTTGTTATCATTTTCTTCAAACTTGTTTGTTTGTTTGTTTGTTTGTTGGGGTTTAACGTCCGAGCAGCAATATTTCAGCTATATTCAGACAATGAACATGAAATTGATGATAAATTGAACATGAAATAATGATGAAATGAAAAAGGTATGGGACACAAGGACAATGGGGTCGACAAATTTTGATTGCCACTGGAAATTGGGAGAGATGGGTAGGGTTGGGCAATTTAGCCTCCTGTGGCGGAGCCCTATGGTTCCTACTCCAGGAGAATACCACAGTAGGGTTCTTTAACGTGCGAGGAACGTGGCATCTTTCCCAACACAGTGCACCACTATGGTTTGCGGTCAGGTTTTCCGTATTATAGCCTGACAACCCCAGCATGTAACACACCAGGGGTACCCCATTCCACCACCTTGGGCACACATCCCAGTTGCTCTGTGGGCAGAGCGCCCTAGCCCCCGGCTAAGGTTCTGGGCACTATTTAGTTGCCTTTTATGACAGGCTTAGCGCTGCTGCAGGCCTATTCTTTTAACACCCGAACCATCACGGGCTCTTCAAACTTGAAAGTAGTATTGGTAATCATTAAACCCTAGTTCAGATTTATTTTCACAGAAATACTTTGAGGGGGATCACTCTCTGTGACTGAGTGTCTAATATGAGGGTGCATGGGGTATGAAAATATTCAGTAAGGTTCGTACCTTAAACATGGACATTTTTCTTGAGAATGATTTGAAATTTGTATTGCACTTTCCTATGGGCACATTTCTAATTGTATGTAATCCTGTATGTACGGCAGCTAATTGTATGTAATCCTGTATGTATGGCAGCTAATTGTATGTAATCCTGTATGTATGGCAGCACAAAGACTTGATACAAATATTATATCAACTTTAAGTTAAACATAATCTCACCATAGAATCTTTTTATGCTGTGTATAACACTCCTTTGAGTTCATTTGGTTTATGGTTTCTTTTCATCTTCAGAGTGTATTTCATGAACGATTTAAAACTTACAAAACTTGGAAGGATGCAGAAGCAACACTTACTAAAAAAAGGGAAAATAAAGCCAAGATAGAATTAGCCATGAAAAATGATAAACTTGGCCAGGCAAATGCTGAAATAACAGAGGTTTGTTTATTACATTTATCCCATGGATATTTTTTAATTGTAAATGACCATACTACAATAGTGATATAGGGGTAAGAATGAAAAAAGGGTGTTGCCTACACATCAATGGTAGTAAAAGTGAGAAAAAATAAGCAAGCAATTTATAACGTGTAGAATATAGACACTTATAATCCTACTCAATGTTTAATAAGAAACTTGAAAACATATTTTATCAAGCAGGTCTCATTCAGGCACATGTAATACCAATCTATGGTTACAATGCTTTTGTTTTGATATGCTGATGCATAATAAAACTAGTGACACATGTAACAGTGATGTTGCTCAATAACAAAGAAATAAGAGGAAAGTAAGTGGCAAACTTTGGTAGAAGTAAACACAAATATCATTCTTACTCAGCATATTGCCTCATCTTACATTGATAATTTAAAAGTGTCTTTCTCATATTACCCTGAAAACCAGTCATTAAAGAGAACATTCCACCCCCCAAAAAAATCCATTCAATCAAAAGCAGTATTTTCTTTGTCAACATATTCACTATGATAGTTGTTGGAAATGGTGATGGTGTTCTTTGTGACTATAGGTATACTGTCTATAAAAAAGCATAAAAAAATAGATACATGTACTTATACTTGTCCCTATTGATGATCTGGCCTGGGTTTCATAAAAAAAAATCTCAAGTTGAGATTTGCCTCAAATCCACAATTGCCGTAACTACACAGACTTTTTGTATCCTGGTAGACTTCTTACAACTAGGCTTCTGGAACCAGGTTATGTTGCTACAAGATAAAAGTCATCACTACAAAAGTTTTATAGTCGTCATCATGAACTCGTGGATCGTTATGGTTTATCCATCTGCACTATAGAACTGATTTGTTCAGCATGTCATAGTTTTCCTTTCCTCTTTTATCTACCCTGGACTTGACTTTTTATGAGCAAGTCAGCTGGTGTTTCTAGAAAAGCAGAAGACACTTACCCTACCGGAGTACCTGATCCATGCTCCCAGTTTTTAGTGTAGTCTGAGAATCCTTCCTCTTGATATGAGTGAAATTCATTGAAAAAGATGAAATCTCTATTGTGGATTTAATTCCAGATTTTCAATAGGGGACTCATTGAACATTTTGAAGAACTTATTGATTTTGACATAGTTATATTTTTATTTTTGCATGTTTAAGGTTACACACTGTGGCTTAATATTTGTTGATATAAAAATGTAGTCAACTACCTAGGCAAGAGACTTGGAAAAGCTAAATTTATTATTTAATAAATTCTTTTCAGTGGTCCGAGAAAGTAGAGAAAGGAAAAGAAGATTTCGAAAAGATATCACAGACTATTAGAAAAGAGATGGGTCGGTTTGACAGACACAGGGTAGAGGATTTTAAATCGACAGTAATACGATATCTAGAGCAACTCATGGAAAATCAGCAAAAGGTATAATATCTAACTTTATAATTATCCTCATTTAAGTTTTTGAGTATGCATGTATAAGAGTCACCCTGTTTGTCTGTCTGCATTTCTGGTTAATTCTACGACTCATCCATATAAAAAAGCAATATGTAGATGATGATGCATAGGCAATACCATTCAATGTAATCATTTCGCTGTAGTCTTTTATATCAATGAGCTTAAAACCTGTTGAGACTAACTGGTTATTGCATCTTGGTTGCCAGGCTATCTCTCATCTCATTTAAGTTTACCTCATTATACATTTTTATATGTTTGTCTTTTGAGATCATGATGGCTGTATTATGGTATAAAAATATTCCTCAATCTCTGACTGCCTGTCCCTGTTTACATCTCGCACCATAACTTGAAAACTTTATATCTGAATTACTTCAAACTACATATTTTCTGTTTGTTTTTGAAAATCTATTTGTTTTGTTTACAAGTTTTGGCATTTGTTCAGTTTAATGACATACCACACACACTCATGATGCAGTTTTTTATGATTGCAAATAAAAAATAGACTGAAAATAGCACCAGCACCAGGAAGTTTACTTTTAATATACTCATAAAAACAACAAATAAAAGAATATTTTAATATAACAGTTAAATGACAGTGAAAAAAATACTGTCAGTGTACTAATTTTGGCTATTTTCACAGTGGACAGAAAACCAATAAAAAAAAGTACACAAGAAATTTATTTTTTATACTGTATAATGCTAATCATTTTTTTGAAACCACGAAAATTAATACCTGCATATATGCTCACTTGACAGAATCTGCAAAAATTAGCAACCTGAGAAGGGAATGCATTAACATGTTAGTAATTATACCCATATTTTTCTTTTTTCAGTTAATCAAATGTTGGGAAGCATTTTTACCTGAAGCTAAGGCCATAGCATGAGACTTACGATCATAATGGACAATGTGCAAAGTTCAAGAGGTTGCTCATGCAGGTCATGATCTTCATAATATTGTGAAAATGGACCATAGATGCTTTCAATATTTAATTCATTGTTGAATGAAATTGCCACTGCCTGGTATTAGGCCTAATTGAAGTCATTTTTGTATATCATTCCATTAATAAGCCATAATAAGGGCTATTCCAGTGAGATGTAACCCCTAGAAAAAGTTGAGAGTTTGAAATACATACATATAAAACTTTAACATTTGGTGGTGATAATTGCATCCTGATGGGAATCTATAATAGCTATGAAGTGATAAACATACCAGTTATATTGTTTAAATCATGTAGTAAAAGTTAGAATTCTTTCCAAACTTCTTACAAATTCATATTGGGGGATGGGTTTCACAAATTATTTACTGTACTTTCCTTACAAATTTCAGTGTAAATTGTTTGTTTTTGATAAGACTGGATAAAGTTAATAGAACACTATTATTTTAATGACTAATACATGTATTAATACAAAATTGATTACATAGCAAAGACTGCTCATTGGAAGAAATTCAGTTTGAAAAACTCGCAGATGAATGAATACATCTTATTGCAAATGTATGGTGAACCCTGACTTAAACAAATTTATAATTAGGAAGAATACAGTACTATTGTAATGGTACAGAGTGCTTTATAAATGTTCACTATGTTATTAACTGTTTTGTTAGTGGGTTAAATTTGATGTTTGACATTTAAAATGTCATTGTTTTTATTTGCTTGTACATGTCCTCTTAAATTTCATGCCTAGTCAATTCTTGTTTCAAGGTACAAAATTATTGACTATGTTTCACTATATATAAATATAACTTCATCTTTGGTCTAACTGGTATGAAGATACCATTAATATGACAGTTCCCTTTATAGTTAAATTTCAATTAAAGACTTGAGTCATAATAAATCTGCTTCTAGAAGTTAAAATACTCATAAAATTATGGAAATATTTAGTAGGGGAAAGGAAATTTTATGAGTAAAAGAAAGTGCCTGTTAATGTGTAATTTTGAATACTCAGTCCTTACTTTGGTGAAAAAGTAGAGGCCAAACCAACTGAATTTTTACTGACTTGAACTTTAGCAGACTGAAATGAATTCTTTTCAAAGCTTTGTGTTTTTCAGTTTAACTTCATATGTTCTATATAGGGAAAAAATATAAAACTTTTGGTTTTTGGTATTTCTAGTTATGCTTGAAATATGAACTAATTCTGACCACAAGCACTGTTGTATTCATAGTGTGCAGGTTATACTTAACAAATTTGGTTTCTTAGGTCAGTGAAGAAATTTTATGTTTACTGTGATTAAATTGTAATTTGTGAAATAAGTAGATTATTTAATTGGTGCAATTTTTTGTCTGATGTGACTGTTAATGTTTTAATTGTTAGAAAAATGACATAGTGTATTTATATCATATGATGGTCATTTATCTAGTACACATCTATATTAAATTGGTCTGTATTTAAATCACAATTTTGCAAAGAAAATAAAATCTTCTATTATGTAATGGTTTTGTGGTATTAAACCCTTACTCAACAAGCGGGTGATATATTGAAATCACCTTGTCTGTCAGTCCTTATTTTGTTTTAATTATCTTGGCTTTTCAAATTGATTGATTTCAAATTTGATTTTTTGGCTGCCTAAAGATATGTTGTAAGTGATTTTGGGTGCTGTCTGATATCAACTTCCTGTTTTTGTGAGACAGCAATTTTTCACTATTTGGAATGTAAGAGATAATTTTCTTCACAAAAACCTTGGCCCCCAATGAATGGATTGATATCAAATCAAAGTGTGTTGCCTTGTATAGATGGGATATAAGATTTTGATATCAACTTCTTATACAGGTGGGGATATGCCTAGCACTAGATGTACGACTTCATTATTAGCTCACCTGGCCAAAGGCCATTTTAGCTATTGCCATCACTTGGCATCTGTCGTCATCATCCGTTGTTAACAATTTTTCAAAACTGTCCTCCTCTGACACTACTTGACCAATTGGAACCAAACTTAGTATGAATGTTCACTGGGGTATCCTGCATAGAACTGATGTGGGGATTTTTGATCGGTTGAAAAACATGACCACTGTTACTAAAAATAGAACAGAGGTCAGACAATAGTCTTTCGCATATATCTCCGAAATCGTAAGGTATGGCGAAATTCTGACAGTGTAAGAGTGTTCAGCATCATGAGATCTATCTGTGGTCAATTTTTCATTTTTATCTGTTCACCGTGTTGGAGTTATTGCCCTTTTTTTTTCTTTTTTCTTTTTGCTATTTTTAATGTTATATCTTTCAAAAATCTTCTCCTCTGACACTACGTGACCAGTTGGAACCAAACTTGGTATGAATGTTCCTTGGGATATCCTACATAGAACTGATGTGGTGATTTTTAATCCGTTAAAAAGCATGGTGGCATTTACTAAAAATAGATTATAAGGGTCAGACAGTAGTTTTTCCTAAATCTCCTAAACCGTTAGGTTTACCAAACTTATCAATTGCTGAAATGATCCTTATTATAAGCCTTCAAAAGTCTTCAAGGATCAGAGTTGTCAGGCGACTCCTTGTAAGAGTTATTGCCTTAGAAAGATGAAAGATGACGTTTTTTAACAGTTTTCAGTCAATATCTTGAAAATAATAATAGACTGAAAGAAACTATCAATTGCTGAAATGATCCTTATTATTATAAGGCCTTCGAAAGTCTTCAGGGAACAATGTTGTCAGACGACTCCTTGTAAGAGTTGTTCTTGAAAGATGAAAGATGACGTTTTTAAACAGTTTTCAGTCAGTATCTTGAAAACAATTACAGATAGAAAGAAACTTTCAATTGCTGAAATGATCCTTATGAGTCCTACCAAAGTCTTCTTGAGTCAAAATTGTTTGACAACTTGTTAAATTTATTGCCCTTGAAAGGCAAAATTTAACCAGGTAACCGATTCAGGCTCCTGGGAGCCTCTTGTTTAGTTACAGGGATTCATGGCAAAGGTCTTTGATAAGCACCTTTAAAGCAACACTTTTTCACCTTTAAATTTCAAATTTTGTCATATATTAGCCTAAACCAGTTGTTGTGTCCATAATTAACTGAAAGTCCCTGTGCTAAAATGTGTCAAAAACTAATATTGTGTCATCACTTGCCGCATCAACATGCTGAGGTTGTATCATACTGAGATCCGCATAACTCTTTATTGAATTAACTTATATAGATGTGTTTTCATGACCTCGCAGTTCCAGTTACAATATTTAAGGCATTGTTTGCTATGCTTAATTTTACCATGTTGTCTTTTGGGTCTAGTGGATCCCAAACTAATCGATTCGTTTAATTTTAACGAAAAATAAACTTGAGGCTTTCTTTGACATGCTTCATCTTTTTATTGTTAAAGATATGGATATCAAGCTTGAATCTTGCTCTAATTATTCTGTCCTTGATGTTGTATGAAGCTGTGCCCTGTGAAGCACTTCATTTTAATTTAAAGTTTTAGATCCATTTAATTGCAACGTATTCGGTATATTAAACTTTTAAGGGGAAGGAAAATTGGATTATGGGAATGTTTATGAAATATATTCTAAAAACCCTTCCTTTCTGTACTGGGTTTCTGTTGAGCATGTTCAATTTTTATTGAAGACATTTTAATCCATTAATTTATGCAATGTGTGAAGAAAAATTGAACTATAAGGCAATGGAAAGCTGAAGTTCAGTGATTTATTTTGAACACATCCACATACATTTCTAGACACATCATAAATGACAATTTGTAATAGTTTAACTAACAGGAATTGAGCTTCATGTTGGATTATTTTATATCAGTGCTATTGGTGGCTCTGATGAGTATTTTTGTACAATTCTGTTCACAAGTATTGTATGATAGTCTGTCATGAGATCACCAACTATGTACTTAAAGATCATGGGACACTTGACTTGAATTTCTTCTTCCAGTTTTGTATGTGCTGTTGATCCCTGAGTTATAGAATAAAGTTTCCAGTCAATGGATACTGAAAATAAAAAAAATAGACGGATAAAAACATGACTTTCCTTGAGAAAGCCAAGCTTGAGACATAACAGTGTATATAGTAATGATTCGTTTTTCAAGTACTGCATGTAAAAAAACCCTCATTCGAAGTCCACTAAATATGCTCATCAGGGTGGATTTGTGATAAAACATGTCTTGGTATAAACTGAATGATCTGTTTTAGGATCACAGTATGCATTGTAAAGGGGTTGATGCAGACAAGCAACTCTGCAAGTTGTCACAGTTTCATAAAATGGTACCATCTTAAAAATGACTTAAGACATTTTCCTAAGGATTCTGACCACAAGAAGGGCCAATTTAAAAAAAAAGGTTCAAATGCTCGAAATTTCCATCAGAATCTATAGAAAATAGTATTAATTGTTCCCAAAGATGCAAAGGAGAAAGTTCGGTAAGAATCCTTTTTGGTCTCATACTCTGGACATTTTTGAAAATTTGACTAAAGCTGATCTCTAGGTAGCAGTAGTATAGTAAAATGGTCGCAAACACTGAATATACGATGTTTTTGACGAAATTTATGACGTTATTCCAGAAATAACAGTATACGTTTATATAACTTTCACAAAAATCTTGAACTTTTAACATTTCTGCAATTTTAAGATCATTTCTGCATTCAGATCTGCAGTTTTAAAAAAAATCATACATTTATCTATTACTAAATGTAAAATCAACCAAATGAAACCAAATCAAGAATGGTATCTCTTGCAAGGTGCCAATTTTTATGTACAATCTATGAATTTATTTTTTATCTCAAAGGCGCAACAACCGAATGAAAAACTAAGACTTTTTATGTGACCAGTAACTGTTTATGAACACGAAATAAAACTGAATTCGGTGGGTTTTTGACTTGAATTAATCACTTTCTGTCTGATTTTTACTAAGACTGCTACTTAATGCCATTTAATTTCTTCGTCAAAGGACAAATCGTATTGCTATGGTAACACTAAAGATGTACTATCATACCTTCAAGTAAATTGAGAAACGTGTTTACTTTCATAGCAACATTTCTGTCCACGGGATTAGCGACTAGATTAACTAGAGTAGTCGTATTTCCAAATGACAATTGTTCAGTCATGTAAAAATCAGCAAAATCTAGGGTCATCTGAGACCGCTTGTCAAGTATATGTATCTCCACTCTGAAATAAAATTTAAAAATCGAAAATATAAATAACTATTTTTCTAGAGTGCAATTTGTTGTAGTATATACGTCATACTGCTTAAATAAGAGACGTGCCCGAGGACTGGGAATATGTAGGAAGTTTGATGCTTCGCCGCTGGATCTGTCTATCTTGTTTTCTGAACGAGGACACATTTTACGTAGAAGTGAATAACGTTTAAAATAGCGGAAAGGATGGTTCCGACCACGCTTTTTTTCTCAAGAACCATAATTACATCCCCGAAAAGCTCAGGGGATATATAGAAGTTACTAAATCTGTCTGTCTGTCTTGCCCGACATATTTTCTGTGTCTGGCCCATTGTTTCTTTGGCACATGAGTATATTACTTCACGGCTTTGTTCTCCGATAAAGGTATACGCCGTACGCGTACGCGTACGCCGGCACGCCTTTCCTGGGACAAGCACCTGAATTATGTAAAATCATAAACAGGGAATAAAAGTTGCCTATAAATGACTAGGCTAGCAAAATATAATTCTTTTTAAAACAAAGAAAGTTTACTATCATTTCGCTAGATAAGTGTTCCAGTTTGATGTATAGTCATAGTATATAGTTACAGGGATGCGTATAATAGTTCTTATCCTTCCGTCGTTTTCATCACTACCATTAATGTGTGGTTTTGACCCCCCTTATAAAGTCACTACGCTTGTTACCATGTATATACCTACACAAATTCGTAATATCGATCTGACCCAGTACTAATGGAACCTTAAATCATAGACTTGCAATTAGCAGATCTATGCTCAGATATTTATATATCAAACGCCCAAGACCGTGTTGTTTCTTAACTGATATTATACAAAAGTGAAAAATCAACATTAATAAGAAAATAATACAAACAACAAAAAGTTATTCAAGTTCTCCTTATAAAAAAACTGCTCCCGTCTATAAACAACTTCGTGAATTCGTTGAAATAAATCTATTTAGGGGACAACTATTTGATTTTAAAGGGGGCTGATAGAATTTTAAAATGTATATTTTTACTCTGGCCTTTTTTCAAATTAAAATTTTTTATCCTTTCAAATCACAAGATGATACGAACATTATAAATAAACGAAAATAAATAACTATATTCAATGAATGTGAAAAGTAAATAAGTTTAACTGTGAACACGGGGAAAATAATATTTTGATCCGAAGAAATCATACAAGCACCCCCTTTTTCTTCTTCAATTGTCGTCCCCCTAATAACTAGAACTAGTAAACTTTAAAATTAAGGTTAGATACAATAATGTCTGTTACTTACGCCTTTGGCCCCGTGCAGGTCCGGGTGTCAATAGAATAGGCCTACAGCAGCGCTAAGCTTGTCGTAAAAGGCGACTAAATAGTGCTCAGAACCCTAGCCGGGGGCTAGGGCGCTCTGCCCACAGAGCAACTGGGTTGTGGGCCTCAGGTGGTGGAATGGGGTACCCCTGGTATGTTACATGCTGGGGTTGTCAGGCTATAATACGGAAAACCTGACCGCAAACCATAGTGGTGCACCGTGTTGGGAAAGATGCCACGTTCCTCGCACGTTAAAGAACCCTACTGTGGTATTCTCCCGGAGTAGGAACCATAGGGCTCTGCCACAGGAGGCTAAATTGCCCGACCCTAACCATCTCTCTCAATTTCCAGTGGCAATCAAAATTTGTCGACCCTATTGTCCTTGTGTCCCATCCCTTTTTCATTTCATCATCATTTCATGTTCATTTTATCATCAATTTCATGTTCATCGTCTGAATATAGCTGAAATATTGCTGCTCGGACGTTAAACCCCAACAAACAAACTAACTTACGCCTTTGGATGTAGAAAAAGCAAGTTGACTGGATCTTTGAGTAGTTTGTACACATCATTTGGGTCTGTCTCCACCACGCGTGATAGTCTCTGGACATAAACTGACAAATGGAAGAAATAACAAACAATACCAAAGCCAGCAGCCCAGTACACGGTTTTCTTTGGTATCTGAATAGATGAACGTTTATGGCTTCTTGGCATGTTTCATAACTCACATATAGATTAGTGTGACACTACAACATTTTTAGTTAATACACGGTAAAATACCTGAATATTTACTGTTAGTATTTATCTATTGGCAAACAAATGAACTTTGAACTTCTATCAAGGTACATTGATATCTACACTGTGTACCAGATATATTCCACATTTTCACATTAATGGCAGACCGCTGACAGGTAAGAGACTTACATGTACATGTAATGAGAGAGAAGTGTAAAATTTTTATATTTACATGTTTGAGACAAATCCTTGATATTATATTCTTATATGATGAATATAATATACCTTATGTTATACTCTAATCTATACAATTTCCAGTTAATTAAATTTATTTAATTACACGTATATTTGAAAAATTCATATTCCTATTATTGAAATACTCTAATATATACAGTTTCCAGTTAATTAAATTTATTTAATTACACGTATATTTGAAAAATTCATATTCCTATTATTGAATACATGTAACAGTAAGTTTTATGAACGTGAAAAATCTTATAATGAATGCAGCGCTTGACCAGTTTTTTTCCGATGTAAATATAACTGTTTAACTCATGCAGAAGCAAATACACATTCACATACAAAACTAATGGTAGGATTCGGAAAGAAGCTAAATAGCTTAATACATATTTCCGTGTCTATAAGAGTAAACTTACAAGGAGATGCTTAAATAAAATACGCGTGGAATGATTTTGTTAACTGACTAGTAAATAAGACAAACGAACACGAAAAATGGAATTACAAAATTAGTGAAGAGATGCAGTACATGGAAGTCAAGCATTTATAAACCTTTTACTTTTGATATTAAATTTCAGAATTTAAAAAAAAAAAAACTTCTACTGTAACATTATGTTCATCATTTAGAAAATTTGAGCCATACAATAATACGTTTACTGCAATAGGTACATCAAGTGCCATAGAAAATATGATTTCATTTCGTAGTATAGTATATTTGGGACAAAAGAGCAAAAATGGGAAGTTGATAGACATTACCACAGGTGCAATTAGGGGACTTTACAAGGTTAAGATTGAGCAGATGTCGTTGAGTGAAGCACAGTTCATTCGCAATCTGGCATGTATGATATTTGCCCTAGTCAATGGTGTACCAATAAATTAAAGATTCGGGCATTTTATCCAGTGGCGGACGATGGAGGGGCGGGCGCCCCTTAGAAAATTATATTTTATAATTTTTAAAAATTGTTCAAGATACCCTCAGAATGCAGGATTTTAAGTTTAATTTTTCAAAACTTTCTTGGGCACATGCCTCCCGCCCAACAAAGCATAATCGGACCACTTCGTGATCCTCACCGGTGTTTCTGTCAAGAATTTTTTGGGGGGCTCCCAATACCTAAAACTCTGGATCCGCCCCTGTTATCATGTTCCATAACCATATTTCTAACAATGTTAATGGAGTTAGAACTCCTAGTATTCCGTGGAAGTTTGCTCCACAGTTTAACTGATGCTGGCATAAAGTATTCAGAGTAGAAGTTAGTTCTAGTCACCGCGGCGAATTTCTGAAATATTTTGTGATTGTCTAGTATAATTCTACCGAGTTTGGAATTAACGATTGCAAATACTCTGAAGTTTCCTCGTTGATAATCACTTAATAATATAAGTCTATGATTTTTTCTTTTGTCCGAAAGTTTTTCCCATCCCGTTTCCTCATAAAGTTTATTGATAGATGTTGATTGATTTATAATAAGAATGTTTAAAAATATACTTAGACAGATTATTCAGCGCAAATGATTAACATTATTTCTATTTTAGCTACGGAAAAAAAGCGCAAATTTGTAAATCTCTTGATTTGCCATATTTTATATTCAATGTTTTCTCCGGATTTTTCAAGTGTTCCGGTAAATCTTTTATATTCTATTTAAGATCTACTAATTGACCTTTTACCCGCAGCCCCTATCGATGTTCATGAATTATGTAAATTTTCAACATAAACCAGGTGAACTTTAATGATCGAAATAAGCAGAGACCTATAATTTAATTATGAAATAAAGAAACGAACGAAAGATTGAATTTATATTTAAATAAATATAAAGAGATTTAAAATTGATGAACTGATATATAGACTATAGTATAGTCCGTAATATATCATCAAAATATTTCGGGCATTTTATCAAAAGTGAATTCTATTTCTTAAAGCGTTAGTGGAGTTAGAACTCCTGGTATTCTGCAGAAGTTTGTTCCATGGTTTAACTGGTGCTGGCGTAAAGTATTCAGAGTAGAAGTTAGTTCTAGCGCGAATTGTAAATCTTGTATATTGTGTTAACGATCTACAATTTGACCTTTCACCAGCCCCGCTATCGATTTACATGTAAACTTTCAACGAAAACCAGGTGAAGTTTGATAATCGAAAAAGCAGAGACCTATAATTTAATTACAGGTCTAAGATCTATGAAATAAGGAAACAATGGAAAGATTGAATTTAGATTTTTATTAAATACAATTGATTTAAAATTGAAACTGATATATAGTGTGTAATATGTGTAATCCCTTTTGTGATTCAGTCCAGGAGATATCTTTTTTTTTTTGTTTTGGCAACCGATGGCGGTGGTTAAACAAAAAAATATATATATATATCTCCAGCACTGAATCCCAAAAGGGATAAGTGCTAGTGTACAATGACTGAATGAGTATTCAAGATCGCCAGACACAATGAGAGATAAGGTTTTTCTGGTGAACTTCATATACTGCTATTGTTCGTGTGATACCAATTCTCACGGATGGGTAGGCCAAATCTCCTAATTTGGTTCCAATGAAAAAGAGAATCCTATTGATATGTATTTGAGAACCTGAAATCTACGAATTCAAGACTCCCCGAACTTATGTTTCTTCCCAAATCTACAAAAATTGGTATCCACGAATTAAAGTACATGTACTTTCACAGTATTTTGCTTTTGAAAAAATGTCGACTTTTTCATATATTTTGTCAGAAAAAAAGAGACTTAATCCCATATACACTAGGACATATAATAACAATATTTGTTATGTATTTATTCAGTATTCATCATGAATTTATTTTACAAATACGAAAATAATTACTGGTACAACAGATGATAGGACAATGATGTTACTGACTATCTGTATAATTCATAACGTGAATTTGATTGACTTACCGTAGAATTATGCTTGTTTTTCCCCAATTATTCACATTTGCCAGCTGGAAATGGTACCTATTTCTGTGGCATGTCCTATCACCTTACATATAGGAAATGTGAGTGTCAGTATTAATTTGTATAACCTGTTCAAGAATTAGAAACCGTCTGTACGATTTAATTTCTGATGTTTGTTATCAAAATGTTATTTTATTTGAGATTAATGGAATGTCAAGTGTGGAACAATCAACATCAATGATATCACAGTTCTTTAGCAAGTATATGTAATACAAAATAACAGGTAAATGCTAAAGGAGAAGCAACCAATAAGAAAGTTTGTTAAAGCTAAAGGAGAACCAACCAATAAGAAAGTTTGTTAAAGCTAAAGGAGAACCAACCAATAAGAAAGTTTGGTAAAGCTAAAGGAGAACCAACCAATAAGAAAGTTTGTTAAAGCCAAAGGAGAACCAACCAATAAGAAAGTTTGGTAAAGCTAAAGGAGAACCAACCAATAAGAAAGTTTGTTAAAGCTAAAGGAGAACCAACCAATAAGAAATTTTGAAAAATTTCAATTCCAAATAACTACGAAACCTACTGTTTTTGTTAACACTGCAAAATTACCTCTACATGGGTCTGATTGGTTTTATTATTAGAATTACCTCTACATGGGTCTGATTTGTTTTATTATTAGAATTACCTCTACATGGGTCTGATTGGTTTTATTATAAGAAAAACTTACCATAGTCATACTCATTTATAGAAGTGGAAAGATAAAACGGCTTTGTATGTTTAATTGAACATTTTCTACTTCAAATTAGAAACATTTTTCATAATAATATAAAAATATCATAATTTTTATTTAAAAAGTTGTCTGTTAGAGACCTCAGTTGTACATTCTCACTCAATCATTTCTCCGCATATTTTTAATACATATACATTATATATGATTGGTATTTTTTGTAATTTAAAACAGAACATGACCATTAAAAGAAACACAAACAGATGAAGGTACAGTGTAATATAAGCTTTTTTTTAAGGAACATATGAAAACTACTAAATATCTGTAATCAAGCTTTGGTCAAGATGATCACAGAAGCCTGAAATTTTACCGAAAAATGCTGTACATATATTGTAACTCTAACCCATATATTAAGAGCTATGTACAGCATTTATTGGTAAGATTTCAGGCTCCTGTGCTTACGTGAGTATCTTAATTTCCTCTGAAATTGATACTTCTCCTTATGCCCTGCCACCTGAACCAGTCAGGTGTTATGTGATACCCTATGAAAAGTTGTCGAGCCATCTATCTATCCTTCCACTGATGGTTTCCAAATGATAGCTATTGGAGATATCATAGGATCTTTTTCTAACTTAGTATAGTTATCAGTATTATAAAAAAAGTTTTGACTGTTTGAAGTTGTTTTTACCTCTGACTTTTTGTATTTTATGATTTGGAGGTATCTTTCTTTGAATATCAAAGGATTGTAAAAGTTTGTTCTATTTGGGTGCAGTGGGGTCTACATTAATTTCAAATTTCATTTTCAGTTCATGTTTCCCTTCCAATTTTTTTGTCTTGATGAATTAGTTATCGTTCTTGGAATATGAATAAATGAAGTTATTTCTTATACGATGATTTTTAATTTACATGTAGCATGTATCCATGGATACAACACAATGTGGCAGGGTATCTTTTGGTGTCCCATTAGATGCCCTGTTTTTTTAATTGAGATACTGCAGGGAGTTTATAAATGTGTTGGATCAGATAAGGGATGTTTCAAACCTAATTCCATTTACAAGTGTACAAAAAGTTAAAACATAAGTTCCCCAAATAAAACAATGTGGTTAAATAAATAAATTTATAAAGAATAATTTTCTTTGACATTATATATTTCCATTTAACATTAGGAGGTATTTTTCAATGAATTTGTAGCTCTTCAAAGACAGGAAATTCAGAATAAGTGATGCCATGTTAACCAAAGAATGAAGCGTTTTCTCCATTTTGTCCTTACTATCCAGTATAATTCAGTCATTGTACTTGTACTTCTGATATAGAGTTGAAAAATGTTCATGTATTCATTTACATTAATGTCAAAATGAAACATTTCATGCATACAGTACAGAAAGAGACATACCACAGCAGATCACCGACATATGTAGTGGTACACCACTCTTAGAGTGGTAGCCAATAACGTTATTATTTCTTAAGAGTTTTTTTTGGAAGTTGTTGGGCATGACCTACTGTTCAAAAGTTAAAACAAAGTGGAAAATATCTATTTGGATAAAAAAAAATTGTGGGTTGCCAACAACTGGTGTACTACCATGTCAGTGATCAGTTATGGTATGTCTCTTTCTGTCTTGTAATTTTAAAATACCTGCTGGAGTACAAATAAAACTTAATGCTCTGCCTAAACACTACATAATCTAGTAACAAGTAATAATCTGATATTTGTTTGCGTTATGCTTTTTTAGAATTTATGTAACACCAAAGAACGATGCCTACTGCCAAAGAAAAGGCCCTTTTAGGAGTTGGTGGGGCAATAGGAGCTTCTGTGGCAGCCTGGAGGGCCTTCTTCCCGTGGATTGGATATGACCTGCAACTCATGAAAATGGGGAAAAAGTTTGGTCAGATTGCTCAACAAAATTTAATGAATAACCAGTTTCTGATTGACCTTTTTGAAGCATCTGTTCAGCGTCATCCTAAGAAGCCTTTCATTATTTTTGAGGACAGGATCTACACATATGAGTTTGTAAATATGCAGGCATGTCGAGTGGCTAACTTGGCTTTAAGTTTAGGGTTTAAGTTTGGTGAAACAACTGCACTATTAATGACAAATGAACCTGCCTTTATATGGACATTTTTAGGTAAGTGCATGTACATGCTCAGTTCAACTCCACCCAAAAAAAAAAGACATAAAGTGCCAGCAAACAGTGATTGAGATTAAAATTTTGAGAATGTGCCATTTTTATGATCTATAGAATTTCATTCTCAGTAAAACTTTTTCAGATGTTAATTGGACATTTTCAGCATGAATTTATCAAGACAAATCATAATTTAAAAAGTATTCAAATATTTTAAATTAGTGGCTTAAAAAGAAAAAAAAAACATATAAAAACTGATTTCATTTTTCATTATTTTGCCTTAATCATTGTATAATACCACATTAGTTTAGTGTTTTGTTTTTACAACATAAAAATATAAAAATTCCCATTTTGCCTTAGTACTTTTTTACCTATTTTTGCCTGTAATTTACAGCTAAGGCGAAATGGGAACACAACAGAAAAAGTGCATGGCCCCCTCTAATCCAAATCACTGAGTAAAAATGTCAAAGGAAATGAGTCAGAAACCATCAGAATTACCCTGATACATGAGTTATCAGATTTTAAGACATTTATCTTTGAAATACATTTTTGAAAAAATTTCCAAGTTTCCTTTAGATAGATGCAATCATTTAAACATAGTTTATAAGCTGTATGATTCAAGAGTACCGGTATTAGCCTTGACCTTGTAACAGTGTTTAGTACTGTTTTTATACAAAACCAAGTGGTGTCACTCCTTGTCCATTACTTTTAAGTACCAGTCTTTATAAAAATCAGACAGAAGATGATTTATGAATGTCGAAACCCCTCGGTATTAACTTTTATTTCTTGTTTAGAAACAGTTATAGAACAGATAAACAGTCAAAGTTTTTCATTTGGTTGTTTAACATTTGAGATAAAAATGATATGCATTGTGTTTGAAATTGGCATTGTGCAGGAGTTATTGTTCTTGATTTTGTTTGATTTGGTTGATTTTAGTGGGAGATGAATGTGTTGTTTCCTCAAAAATACATATCTGAACACAGAGAATACTATCCCTAAATAAAAATATAGCTTATGTAGACTGAAAAAACATCATTTGTTTGGTGGGTTTTTCTACACCATGAATCATCTCTAATATAGGCAGTGTCTGAATTTATATGGACTGGTACTTAAGTGATGGACATTTACCAATTTTTGTAACTTTAAAACCAAAAGTTTTACAGGCAGAGATAAATGGTTTATTCTGAGCTAAACTTTGCTAACTGGCTAAGTTTCAATTGATTCTTGGCATTTCTCTCAAATAAATACTTGAAAGTACATGAAATGTTTTATATCTGAAATGTCCCAGTTCTAATATTAAGACTCTTCCCAAGTCAAAATCAAGGCCCCCTACATATACACTTCCAATGTTGGATTGGTAAAAATATTTGCATACAGAAAATATTTTCATTTTTCTATATGTTTCTGTGTCAAGGGTATGCACTCCATGCACATTTCTGGGTCAAGGGTATGCACTCCATGCACATTTCTGGATCAAGGGTATGCACTCCATGCACATTTCTTTCACTTTAAATGTATTCCCATATAAATCAAAATTAGGAGGACATCTGCAAGATGTCAAAGGAACCGTTAATGAATAGTTAGGAATCAAATATCTATTTCCCTTTCTCTGTATTTTTAAAAAATTCCAAAGTTTCCCAAAAGGATAATTAAATTCCTGATTGCAGATTAACAGATATATTTACCTTTTCTAATTACTTTTATTCATGATATTGTTCTATTAATTAATTTTATTCATGATATTGTTCTACTGTTCAACTTTCTACATCCAATATTAGGGCATTTTTTTTTCCATTACATTATCATGTCCTTTTGTCTTGTCTAGTTTTTGAACCATACATATATAATGCTTTTTTGTCTTGTTAACAACTTTCAGGTCTTCAGAAAATTGGTGTAGCAGTTGCTTTATTAAACACAAACAATCGTCAGAAGCCACTTCTACATTCCATTAAAGTCAGTGAAGCCAAGGCACTTATCTTAGGGAAAGGTATAATGTAAATGAAGACCATAAGTAGTAGCCTCCGTCTGTTCCTTTTTGCCACTACCCTTTTGTCTGAGTCTTACAAATATATTAAAATTTATTATGGCAAATACAAATTTATTGGAATTTTTTTTACATTTAAAGAAAGATGTTGAAATTTCTTATTTGGGCTAGTAGCTGAAAAAGTTTTTGGCACAGGCAGTGGCAGCTGCAACTTCTGTATTTGAATTCACCTTTATATACTTGCTAATGAAGTTTTGTAAAATTATATAAGGCATTTTCCTTTTATATGACTGCCATTTGTTAACATTCGAGCCCAACCCCTATTTAATATTTTAATTTTAATACAAATCTTTGAATCTTGAAAAGAATTTAGCAACTCCTATAGTACATGTATCAGTAATACCTTTACATTTGTTTTTGGGAATTTTTGTTGCTCACTGCAACAGTGGATGTAGAATTATATTATGGTGTCCATGCATCTGTCCCTCAAACATGATTTTGTGAACGCAACTCCTCAGAAACTGCTGAATGGATTTTTTTTCAAATTTTGTAGGATTGTTGTTGATCATATAGCACTGCTATTTTGATTCAACAAATTTTACAGGACTTATGGGACTTTTGCACTTCATTTTTTTTTTTTGCAGCTGCAGGGGACTAATATCTTTGCATTGCAGTCTTGTTTTATTTGAGAAACATGTCATTGCATCTGATATACCGGTAAATAATCCCTATATTCTTTATAGAGCTAGAATGGTGGTGAAAGATTTATTACACTCCTAAAAACAAAGTTAGTGAAATATATAGGAATCACACAGTCCAGTTGTCTGCCTATTTATTTCTCTACATATTTTGGTAAGAGCAACTTTTCTTAAACTACCAAGGAGATTTTAATGAAATTTTGTAGGCAGGCTAGACATCATATGTTGTGAATGAAGTAATACAATTAAAATCAGAGGACACCTAAGGGATTTAATCCAAATTAAAGGTTTGCATGGTTAAACCTTGTAAGAGCAACTTCTTACTTACCACTGATGTATTATAGGAAGGTTCTCCATTATTTGTGTGAAGGATAATAAGTATTGTCTGATGCCAATAATAAATAATTAAGACACATTACTTATATCCTTTATATATGTAGGGCAAAATTCTACCTATAACTGTAGTAATTTAATGTGGTATACCACTCTTTTTCATATATATACACACTAGTATTGGCATGGTAACAAGTCTAGAACTAATACAAAATGTAAATGTTTCAGGATGACAAGTTTTTACTGCACTTACTTATATTTTGTGTTTAAAGGAACAGAACTTTTTAATGCCATAGAAGATGTGAAACAGGATATTGATATACCAATTTATCTTGTTGGTAGTGGAACTGGGGAAGTCCCGGCAGGATATATGTCCTGGGACCAGGAACTGTTGACAGCCTCACATGCTGAAATCAGTAAAACAATGAGAGCTAAAATGAATATAATGACAAGATGTTGTTACATCTACACATCAGGAACAACAGGTAGGTCATATAATATCCAGTTGTTGTAATACCAACTTATCAGGAAAACAGGTAGATCAAATATAATATCCAGGTGTTGTTACATCTACACATCAGGAACAACAGGTAGATCTAATATAACACCCAGGTGTTATTACATCTACATATCAGGAACAACAGGTAGATCTCATATAATATCCAGGTGTTGTAACATCTACACATCAGAAAAAACAGGTAGATCTCATATAATATCCAGGTGTTGTAACATCTACACATCAGGAAAAACAGGTAGATCTCATACATTCAGGTGTTGTTATGTCTACACATCAGGAAAAATAGGAAGATCTAATATAACACCCAGGTGTTGTAACATCTACACATCAGGTATGACTGGTAGATCTAATATATTTTCCAGGTGTCAAAACATCTACATACCAGGAACAACAGGTAGATATAATATAATATCCAGGTGTTATAAGATCTATATATAAGGGACAATAGGTAGATTTAATATAATATCCAGGTGTTGTATCATCTACATATGATATCAGGAACAACAGGTAGATCTCATATAATATCCAGTTGTTGTAATATCGTCCTACCAGGAACAACTGGTAGATCTAAAATATCCAGTTGTTGTAATATCCTCATATCAGGAACAACAGGTAGATCTCATATAATTTGCAGGTGTTGTAACATCTACATATCAGAAAAAAAAACAGGTAGATCAAGTATGATATTCTACTTCAGTGAAATACATGTAATTGGTCAGTTTGACAGGTATCCTCACAATATACCCAGGGATATAGAAGCAGATAAAAAAACTCATTCTTTTTTAATGAAAGTGGAGTTAAAATAAGTACTCAATCATAATTATACTTGTTGGATGTTAAGAATTCAATGGACCTCAGCTACGCCTCAGTACATATGATTTTTTCAGGCCACCAGTAGGTTTATATATTGCCAATTGACCCAAAGAATCATGGAATATTTGCTGCATTATACTTTTCAAATGTGCTGCACTCTTGATCAATCTGGTGAAAAAAAAAATAAAACTGATACACATTTTTTTTTATATTATGATGTCATGTTCTTAATTTGAAAACGAGGCAGTCTATATGGCATTATGTGGACTGGCAGATATATCTAAGAAATAAAATAAAGGTCTTAAAAGTTTAATATTTAGCAAATATAATACTTGTCAGATATTATGTCTATTTCCGTATTTAAATTTCATCAGTCCATAAAATGCTATATGGATCGGCTGGAAATTATATTATACTGGAAAGTGTGGCTTATTTTCATTGACAGTGTTGTTCCGTATTTGATTCCATTATTTAATTTTCAATAAAAACAAAAATGTTGTCTGGCAGATTTGCTTTGTTTGCAGAAGATGTATTGAAGGCTATACAGGAGTCAATGTACATGTATTTGCAAAATTAGCAATGGCACAGCTAAAAAAGACAAAATTGGCTTGCATGTTGTAGAAAAAGGATATCTTCAGCATCACACAGTAAAGTTGATGCATTTTTGAATGAAACTTGTTAACTGGAAAAGTATAACATAGCAAGTAGTTAATTGTACAGAGGGTCAAATGGCATTGTATGGACTGGTATGTGGCCTTTAAAAATTATATGGACCTTAGCTGCGGTTCAGTCCATTTAACTTTTTTAGGATGACATACCTGTTCATATAATGCCATATGACCCTCCATACAGTTAGCTATTTGCTAAATATTGCATATGTAGATAATGTATTTTGTATATGGACTTGAGTGTTGTTGTTTTACACCATGATTGGCTGAGAGTAATTGCAGAATAGAACAGTTTGTATCCAGATCTAAATTTATAAGTATAGCATCAATATACATATAAATAGAAGCATAGCATCAATATATTTAAAAATAGAAGGAAGGTTTCATGTATGTGGAATATTCTTTGCATCCTATGATCATAATAGCCAATGATGAAAGAAGACTGTTTCACCATATGTTATATGTAGAAATTTATAGACTTCATTTCCAACATTGGAGAGCAGTTGAAGATTATCAAGGATAATTTAAAATTCTAGCTAGCTAGTTTACCTTGGACAAAAATAATCAGATGAACATTTGTACCTGTCTCTCTCGGACTGTTTGTTTGAAAACTGCTTGGTATGGAAGGAAATCATATCAATAACATTATACAAAAGTATGTGTCATAATTATAAGCAATATTCATTGTCTAATCATTACTTTTGTGACTCTAATGAGTTCAAAATTTCAGGTCTTCCAAAACCGGCAATAATAAATCAGTCCAAAGCCATTGGGATGTCCAAGTTTTTATACCTTGGTGACCTGCAGCCTGAAGATATTGTATATACTGTTACTCCACTCTACCACAGTGCTGCCTGTCTGGCTCTCTTTACTATTATTGATTGTGGTAAGACTAATACGATAATTCATTGGTATGAGTGAATAACAAAAATATGATCAAGAGTGTTGAAAAACAGCTAGATTTAACGGGTGTGCAGAACTTAATCTGTGCACATTTAAATCATAATGCATTCTTGGCCCGAGTGATCATATTTTGGTAATACATGATAAACAATTGATTATCCTATTTAATTATTCATAGATTTTCTATGTTATTCGTTGCTACTTTCAACATCCATTTAAATTGTGTGTACGGCAGATTGATATATTTGTTGTGATGCATTGTGATGTATTTGAGGGATAAAGCCCAAGATTTAAATTACATTTAAATTTAATTTTTACACAGGGAATATTAGGTAAATCACTGCTGTCTATAACATATAAAAAAATTTTATACCTTTGATCTCAGGAGATGTATACTTTTTTACACTTTGTAAGTATGTCTGTCTCTATTTTAATTCCAAAAAATTTTCTCTTCATCTACTTGTCACAATTACCAATACTTGATATGTATATAGCTATACTGTGACTAGTTGTGTCAATTGGGTGCTTTGAAATAAAGAAACAGAAATTATCAATAATTTCCCAAATGTTACAATTTTGAATAGCAAGTGTATTTAGGTATTCTTTATGAATAAGTAAAACCATCTGGTGGTCTCATAATTGATTTTAGAATTGATAGTCATTGCTTCTCCACCAAGTACATGGCATATTGGAGATGGAGATTACTAGTTAGCTCAGAGACATTATAATGTATCTAGTGGGATGACATGCTAACCTGCAGGCTGTTGCTTCAGTGAGCAAGCACTTTAAAAATCTGGCTCACATATGTGGACTTGTACAAAGCAATGTCTGTTAAAATGATTAAACTTTCTTGTCACGAAATGCTTGAAATATCTGCCACAGGCTCATAGCGTGTTTCACTCAAATCAATCAATCCTGAATGAGTAACTAATGGTTTATTAATAAACTAAGAATTCCCTCTGTGTCATTAAGTATACTTTTATGATTAAAATACTTGCTTCTTCAAAAAATGTTTTTTCTCTTTATGGTTGTAATGCATATACTGAAGTTGTATAGTGGGGATATTACTAACAGGCATTGGTTCACAGATTTCTTTTTTTGTTTTGTGTTTTGTCTGCGGTACATAACTTTGTTAACATCATAACATACATACCTAATATAAAAGTTGCATTGAATCCGGTTTAAAAAAAAAAACAAGCAAAACCTTTTCACGTGCCCATTAGTGACAACAAACCTTTTTACATGCCCATTAATGACAACAAACCTTTTTACATGCCCATTAGTGAAAACAAACCTTTTTACATGCCCATTAGTGAAAACAAACCTTTTTACATGCCCATTAGTGAAAACAAACCTTTTTACATGCTCATTAGTGACAACAAACCTTTTTACATGCCCATTAATGACAACAAACCTTTTTACATGCCCATTAGTGAAAACAAACCTTTTTACATGCCCATTAGTGAAAACAAACCATTTTACATGCCCATTAATGACAACAAATCTTTTTACATGCCCATTAGTGACAACAAACCTTTTTACATGCCCATTAGTGAAAACAAACCTTTTTACATGCCCATTAATGACAACAAACCTTTTTACATGCCCATTAGTGACAACAAACCTTTTTACATGCCCATTAGTGAAAACAAACCTTTTTACATGCCCATTAGTGAAAACAAACCTTTTTACATGCCCATTAATGACAACAAACCTTTTTACATGCCCATTAGTGAAAACAAACCTTTTTACATGCCCATTAATGACAACAAACCTTTTTACATGCCCATTAGTGACAACAAACCTTTTTACATGCCCATTAGTGAAAACAAACCTTTTTACATGCCCATTAGTGAAAACAAACCTTTTTACATGCCCATTAGTGAAAACAAACCTTTTTACATGCCCATTAATGACAACAAACCTTTTCACGTTCCCATTAGTGACAACAAACCTTTTTACATGCCCATTAGTGAAAACAAACCTTTTTACGTGCCCATTAGTTAAAACAAATCTTTTTACGTGCCCATTAGTGACAACAAACCTTTTTACGTGCCCATTAGTGAAAACAAACATTTTTACATGCCCATTAGTGAAAACAAACCTTTTTACATGCTCATTAGTGAAAACAAACCTTTTTACATGCCCATTAGTGACAACAAACCTTTTCACATGCCCATTAGTGAAAACAAACATTTTTAAAAGAAGAAAGAATTCTGAAGAAAAAAGAATGTTATGCGTCAAGGGCTCTTAAAGAGTAACATTAGAGTTTATGACTTGAAACTAAGGAGAAATGTGCTGTTGTTGAAATTGTTGCCATGAAATTGGTCCTCAACCAAATAGCAATAAGCAACTTATTGTTGGTCATCTTCACTCAGATTTCTATTCTTGATTTTGCTACATACCAGCTCAATCACTTCTGATAAAATTGATCAAGAATGATTTAGAGGTAAAAGGTATTGTGACATACAAAAACAAGAGGTTCAAAAACAACCAATCAAGTCCTTTAGATACCCTTATTACTACCATGGCAACAGAAAAATATTGTATGTTACTTATCTTGGAGGTATTCTATAATTTAATATTTGTTTTTTTCTCCTAGGTAGTACAATGGTATTACGATCTAAATTTTCTGCCCATCATTTCTTTGATGACTGTAGAAGACACAATATTACAGTAATACAGTATATAGGTGAACTCTGTAGATATCTATTAGCTTTACCAGAGGTAATATATTGAGAATATACTGAACAGAATTACTTACACCACTTTTTCTGACAGTAATATAATTTTTTGTAGGTCTGACTACTTACACATTATTCAACCTTTTTTTTATCTAAATGGTCAGTGATAGGTATTGGAAATGATTTTCTAGCCACAAAACTTGAAAAGTGTGAGAAAATTCTTAACTAATTGTGATGCATCAATTTGAAAGATATTGATTGGTGTTACCATGGAAGTTAAGAATATTCTCAGAGTTAAGTATTTTTTTACTTTTATGGAGCTGGTGGCTGAAGAGACAAAATTGGGAATGAATTTGAAAAAAGATGTAAGTCAAAGTATCAGTGGATTGATGAAATTGTCATGTACATGTATAAGTGTACATGACATTTATACTTGAGAACCAGCTCAAAATCAAAAAGAGAAAAGACAGGTTTACTACATGTTCATGTAGACAGTCTGTATGAATCACAATATAGTCCATAAACCCAGTCTGTATTTATCACAATCTGGTCCCTATACCCAGCCTGTATCAAAACCCAGTCAATGCAGCCAGTCCATAAATCCATTGCCGGGTATGTATTTATCACAAATCAAGTTTATTGATAAATAGCCAGTCTGTATTTATCACAATCTGGTCCATATAGTTGGTATATATTTGTATTGACCAGTTTATCAACAACATTATGTTTATTTCATTGAGGAACAATATCCTTGGTTGTTTTTTTGTTGTACATAAAATTAACCTGAAAGAAGTGTGACTCCATACCCATTTACTGCTCCAAGTTATAAACAAGCAATCTGAAAAATTGTATCATGTCCTAAAATAAATATACTCTGTGTTCTGTGTGATGTTGTTGTATGCACATTCACTCAATATTTTTTTTCCTTTCAACATGTTCAATGGAAAATAACAAAAGTTATTAAAAGTTTCATAGAACTGTTTTTGGTTTGGTTCATTTTCCTGGTGAACTGATGAAGTTTTTGTTTTTTTTTACGTTTTTGGTGTATACAATGTATGTACAATTTGTTTTTAATATTTACCCAAGCTTAATAGCTATTGATACATGTATATGTCTGAATTGTAACTGTTTTATTAAAGGGGTGTAACTCTAAATCCTTAGCTGGTCATTATCATGAAATGTTCTGATAATGACTGGTTTTCTGGTCTGTTTTTTCTTCGTGGTATTGACTGATGGAGATTCTACTGTTGAATTAAGAATGACACATGACCACCTTTTATCCAATCAGGAAATCAGATTTTTCACCGTTTGAAATAATTATAAATACTATATATTTATACTATTGTTAGTAATATTGATATGGAATCAATCACATGCTGGTGCCTATGAAATATTTTAGAATGGATATTTGGAGAGAGTGAATAACGGAAAAGATCAGAAGTCCTAAAAGAATGCTAAGATTTAAGTAGTACTCCACTGAAGAATCATGCATTGATATTTTGTTTAGAATGACATTGTTAACAAAAAGTAGCATATGGCTTTTCATATAACCCTTGTTCATAGGAGATAAAAATTACATAGAATGTACTGTAGAAATCAAAAAGAAGGGAGATAACTCTGTAAATGACACTAAAATACAATAGAAACTATTGGATTTTCCATGTAGATTATCTCCACAGACAGATTGAAATGAATATATTCACATTACATCATATAGACCTATAAAGCAACTTAGTAACAAAAATAAAAATATTTAGTCTTGTTTTAGTTCTATCACATTTTACAGAATTTGAACACTTCTTTCAAAGACTGATACTTAAGAAGTGTGTGGAACTTGTTCCATGCATGAGTTAAATCTACAAATGTTGGTGGCATGCATGATCATATTTCACTTACTCATGATGACCAACTGAATGGTGGGTAATTACAAAATTACCGAACTTATAAAATCTATGCAGTAGTCAAAAGGAATAATCTAAAAGGAAAGTCTGTATAACAAATGACAATATCAGGGCAACATCCTATTTCTGAATTATTTATGAATTTTAAAGTTTTGATTGGTGGATAAGTATTCCTTAAATGGTGTCAAATAAAGCCAAAGTCACAAGAGGAAAATATTATGATGCTTTGGGGCACAGGGACTTGCTCCCACTATCAAATGTGTAGCCCCACTAGCATATAACCTAGGAAAGGGTGATCCCAGATTTGGGGGTGCCTTGTTTCAACTAATTTTTTTTTCAAATAAAATTGAATATTTTGTAACATATTGTAATGGATTCCATTATAAATATAAAACTGATAGTTTAAAGGAAAGAGACAGTTACAGAAAATCATTTTATGTGGATGAAAGTATCTGTGCTCTTCTTGTAGAACCCAAAAGATACTCAACATAAGATAAGAATAGCAGTAGGTAATGGTTTAAGAACAGATATTTGGGAAAAGTTCATGAAAAGATTTAATATAAAGTCTATTTGTGAATTCTATGGAGCATCTGAGGGAACATCAGCATTATTTAGCCCCAGTGGTAAAGTTGGAGCAGTAGGCAGGTTGTCTCCTCTTTTAGTGAGTACATTTAAAATGCAAATTTTAAACTTGATGATTAACTTATATCTTTTTATAAAGATAAATTCATTTGTATTACAATTGATTAAGTTGAGCAGTCAAAATGCTCTTGCTGTATATTAACTAGTGATATACTGATAGTAACTGAGTATAACTTGTACTTATGACATCACAAATGTTACACTGTTTTGAAATTGCCATCTGCTTTGAATAAAAAAAGGTTAAAGTGCCTAAAATGTTGTTTTGCTGCACTATGAAGACAATAAAAGTGCATTGACTTAACAAAAGCTTTGATACACAAATTCAGCTTTATTTTAAAAAAGCTTGGCACAGCTTCATATTTTTCTGTTGTTCTAATCCTTTTCCATATATCAGTTTTATTTCAAATCATTGCAGTGTTATTGTCTATAGACATGTTGTAAAGCCACTTAATGTATAAGTGTACCATATGGAATTTGATATCTGGCTTAATAACTACTTCTTGATGACTCAGTTCATATTTTGATTATCTAGTCAAGTTTAGGTAGGGGGTAGCACTAGTGTCAGGGGTTGAACATTTCTTGATATAAAATATTCAAAAGTAACTTTTCAATGCTTTTTAATTTTTTATCCATTGGCTGTTTGTAACACATGAAGATGTTACTTGTCAGGAGTTGAACATTTCTAGATATAAAATATTCAAAAGAAACTTTTCAATGCTTTCTAATTTTTTATCTATTAGCTGTTTGTAACACATTAATATGTTTGTTGTGGTCTTTGCAACATTTAGACCAAACGATTTCTTCATTGTGTTTCTTCATTTCAGGTTAAAAAATGAAATTAATTCCTCCAGAGTTATCTAAATGAATGAATATACAATTGATATGATTTCTGGTTTTTTTTTTTTCAGAAAGCACTACATCCTGTTGGTTTGGAAATTGTCAAGTATGACAGCGTTAAAGAAGAACCATATAGAAATAAAGACAAAAGGTGTGTTCCTGTAGCAATTGGTAAGTAAATGTATTATGTCAGATTGGTAGTCTGATTTTAACAATTTGAATGTCTGGTCTTTGTCCCTGGATTACATTCTTTTGATTACCGCTATAACCTTGGTTCCCTTGATTACTCTTTCCTTAGGACAGTCATGACAAGGGATAATGCTAGGCTTTGTAATGCTCTGACAAAATGCATAATTTTAGTGAGGATTTGTTTGTTTAGCTTTATTACATGTATTTTTTAATTTCAAAAATCAAACACATGTTAAATTGTGACATAAACATCTTATTTAGAATTAAATATACACTGTACTTACATACAATAATACTAAACTGTTTATCTTAAAATTTTGCATTGGGTGAATAATTTAGACTTTCTTTTATTTCTTTTCGTGGGCTTTTATTACAAATATTTCTATCTGTCTGTTTAATGTAATCTATAGGCTCTAAATCTTTTGCATTCTCTCTTGGCATTGAAAAAACTCAACAAATTATGAAATATCAGTATGAGCTAATCAAATCAACAGAAATAATTGTAAATAATTCATAGAATCATACTATTTTTATGAATATAATACCAGTACTGTTTAAAGTAACTAGGCAGCTTCATCATTTATGACTTAATATTTGTTTCAAGGATAATGATTAATAAAAATTTACTATTTTAGATACAAATACCATAATAACTTTTCATGAGTTTTTATCCTGCCACATGAAGTGACATATTATGTAATACCCTCCAAAAATATTAAGGTTCCATCCATTCATATGTCCATCCCCAAAGGTTTCCATATAATAACTTTAGAAGTTATCAGAGTACATTTTAAGTTTTGTGTAATTATAATGTCATAAAATACAGATCAAGTTCGAATTTCAAAATTTTGGAATTTTTACTAATAAGAAATGGCCATTTAAGTTTGGTTTTCTGCCAATTTTATATAGGACCACAAAAGTTTGCGGTCCTATAATGGTATGGCATTGTTATTGTCATCATTGCCTGTGGAGTCATCTTTAGACACTTGGTTTATTTGCAATAACTTGAATAATAGTTGTTTGATCTAAGTAAAGTTTTATTAAAAGGTTCCAAATCACAAAAGGAAAATTTTCATCAATTTTAGGGGTTATGGCCCCAACCATTTTAGAATTAGGGGTCAAATAGCGGCCAAAAACAAGCATTTCATAGAACTTAATATTTCTGGTAAATGCATAGGAATGTGTATGATATTGTTACATAATATTCTATACCACAATGGTCAGACCTAGTATCTCTGTCAGTTTTCATAATATAAGGGGTCAAAAGGACCACACCCAAAAAAAATGGACTTTTTAACTTTTGGTCTGAATTGGAATTTTTTTTATTGGGTTCTCTTTAAAAATCCCTCCATGCAGTATTCAATTAAATTTTGGATATCTCTTATGGTTTTGGAGTTACAAGGTGCCAAAGGGCTTACTTTCCCAAAAAAATTGACATTTTAATTTTTGGTCTGATTTCCAAAAATATTTTTAATTGAATTTTAAATTTTGTGCTCTATTGTGTCCATAACAGTTGTTGTATCCATTATGATCTGTAAGTTCCTATGCTTAAGTGTGTCAAAACCTTATATCGTGTCCACCTTTGCCCCAAGTAAACCGAGTTCGACACACAGTCTGTATCATGCTGCACTTCGCGAAGCTCTTTATTTTATGAATTGGAGTTATCTTTCTTGTAATATTAAAGAATTGTAATAGTTTGTTCTTTTCAAGTATTATGGAGTCTAGAAAAAGTTTAAATTTTAATTTTCAATTATTTTCCCCATTTTTCCACCAATTATTTTCTGCTGACTTTGAGTAATTTTTCTTAGGACATGAATTGGTGAAATTAATTTTTTAGATTTGAGTAAGCTTTCTTCAAATGCAGAAAAAAAGGTGGAAGTTACTTTTATAAAATTGCAAAAAAATTTATTGGGTTTCTTATGAAAATCCCTGCCTATATTTTCAGTCTGATTTCAGATACCTTTTACAGTTTTCCATACAGAAGGGGTCTAAAGGGGTCACACCCCAAAAAAAAAGACTTTTTAATTTTTGGTCTGAAAATTTTTAATTGAATTTCAAATTTTATGCATATAGTGTCCAAACCACTTGTTATGTCTATCATGAATTGTAAGTCCCTAAAACTAGTATTGTGTCCCAACTTTTCAGGGTTCGACCACTGCAGTTGTATTATGCTGTGCACCACAAAGCTTTTTGTTGAGATTATGAAGTCAAGATGAAGTTTTTTGAGTTCGATTTGTTGTTTCTCTGTGACGATTTGTAATTTAGCATATGTCAGTGGATGTTGAATACATAAAAAAGCTTGCAAGGTATCATTTAATGTTCCATTAGCATGCTAATTTTTTTTTATAAATGGAACTTAACATACAAAAAGAAAGATAGATGAATGTAGCATATGCTTTATTTATAGCATATTATTTAAGTACTGGTATATCCTCAGACCAACTTAAGAAATCTCTTATATTTTAGGTGAACCAGGTCTATTGATAGCAGGGATTCCCCCAACTTATAGTGATGGGTTCTACAAAGGTCCAAAAGAAACTAATGAGAAAAAGATTCTGAGAAATGTCTTTAAAGATGGTGATGCTTATTTCAATTTTGGTGATCTATTGTACCTGGACAAAGATTACTTCGTATACTTTCAAGATAGAGTTGGGGATACATTTAGGTAATGGTGAATTGAAGATGCATTCAGGTAATGGTGAATTGAAGATACATTTAAGTAAGGATCAATCGAATATACTTTTATGTGAGGATGAATTGAAGCTACATTTGGGCAACTGTAAATTGAAGATACATTTACGTTAGAGTCTATACAAGATGCATGTAGGTTAGAGTCAGTTGAGGATACATTTAGGTCAGGATCAATTGAGGATATGTTTAAATAAGGTGAATTTAGTTTTTAATGCACAATTGAAGATAAGCTGATTTTTAGGAAAGGAATTTGCACCAACATTATTTTTATGTATTCCAGATGGAAAGGTGAGAATGTATCCACGAATGAGGTAGCCAATGTATTGTCAGGAGTCGACTTTATACAGGATGCTAATGTGTATGGGGTTTCGATTCCAGGTGAGACTATTTATTTTTGAATTAACAAATCATTTTGTATAATTTTATTGTAAAAGGAATGCCTCTTTAATAACTTAATCTATTTCAATAACATGCATTTTACTTTTGTACCCAAAGGCATTCTGTAACGTTTTTTGGTTCTATTTGGGTTGCAACTCATTTTTTTATCCGTCTTTATATGTGTTATAGTTAATCATTTGCTAATTATTATCACATATGTCAATAGTACCTTTTTCTTATCCTGTAGAATTGTTAAGTTATGAAAATTCTACTGCATAGCTTAAGAAATACGACTTTTAAACCACTGGGCAGTGATGAAGTTTCTGCAAGAGTTTTCCCACCATTTTACATTTATTGAGTTTTCAAGATTTCATTGGAGAAACAGATTCTTCTTCAATCTATTCTTTATTTGAATTATTTTTCCACTCTCTTTGGTAAAATTAGGAATTTAACATGCTCACTAAAGCTTGCATGTGTCAATGATTTGTAAGAGTTGTGTCCCTTCTCCAAGGTCTACCTCCTTAAGAGAGAATGTTTTCTTTTAGTCAAATCAGTTCTGCTTGTTAACTCTGATATTTTTCAGACAATATTTTTCTTTAATTTAAGGTCATGATGGCAGGGCTGGAATGGCAGCTTTACACATGAAACACAACGAAAAATTAACACCAGAAAGATTGAAGAAAATTTATAATCATTGTATGAAAAATTTACCAAGCTATGCGAGACCATTGTTTCTGAGGATAGAGGCTGATACAAGAATCACTGTGACCTTTAAACAACACAAGGTTGACCTTGTAAAAGAAGGCTTTGACCCTAATGTTATATCAGATCCTCTGTACTATATTTCAAATGACAATAAGACTTATCTACCTTTGGATAATCATGCTTATGGTAGTTTTCTGCAGTCAAGGTTGTAGCTAGTTAGGCACATAATACATTTAATGTGACTTATTCTGTATTCTAACTCAGCATATAAAGAAAACAAATTGAGTGAATGAACATAAACAATTGTCATGTGAAATTCAGTTTACAAAATTTCATGCAATTATATTTTTTCGTGAAATATATGTGACAGCTTGACCAACCAAATCTAAAACGAAACTATTTTTACAATATAGATTAATATCATGTCATATTCAAGTGAGTTGTCATGAACTTTTCTTTATTGATTTCAGGAATTCAGGAACTGAAATTTAATGTTCCTTAAGAGTTGGTTATTGATTTTTCAAACTAAAACAATAACAATATATTATTATATAGATAGCTGTGATTTACCCAATGCTTCCAGTGTAAAAAAAAATTGATATTTCACACTTAAATAAATTCTGTAATTTCACTCTTTGGCTTTCTCCTGCCAATACGTCAGAACACAAATATCAATCCACCGTTCACAAAATTTGAAATTTATGATGAAAACAGCAACAAATAATGGAGGAAATCTATATAAAAAATAGGATAATTAATTGGTTATCATGAATAAGCAAAATATGATCACTCTTGCCCAGAACACAATTTAACTCGTGCACAGAACAAGTTCTGCTAATTCATTAAATCTAGGCATTTGGCACTCGTGATCATATTTTGGTTATTCACTCTTTCCAATTAATTATCCTATTAGTAATTGATAGACTATTTTCATTCATTGGTGATATTACCAATGTTGAAGATAAATTGTAGGTGTAAATAGATAAATAGAGGAATAGATTCTAAGTAGATAAATAGAGGAATAGATTCTAAGTAAAGAATAAGGAAAGCTGGTTGACAAGGTTACAATGCTTTCTTCATTTGTCTTATTATATGATGAGTATTGAAATGTTTGCAAGGTTCATGGAATATAAACAAATGCTAAAAATTCTTGATAAAAAATGGACTATCCTGAACAATGAATTTTGTAAAATCACTCTAAGGTTTAAGATTTGGTTACATTCAGTAGAACCTCTGAAGTATATCTTTTTAAGGAGCATATTTTAATGTGATAGAAAACATTTTGTATTTGACAGGTGACTTTAAATGGCAGTCAAGCTGACTATTTTTGATTTACTGGGGATTACTGGACGTCTTCATTAAATGATTATAATAATATATAGCTTTTTCAAACGTTCTATCTGCAGTAAGTTGTTTAATTACTCAGGAATTATAATTTGAAATAAACAGTTTATTATTAATATTTTAAGTTATTTTCTTATGGAAGATATTTTTACTCTTAGTACACACATTTAAAAATTGTTCTGACACAGGTCTCCTTCCTTTATACTGTTAATTTATATCAATCTGATTAAATTTAGAACTGGCACTTGCTCCATGTTAATTCTTATGTTGCATGTCATATTAAAGGGGAGTAACTGATCTAATTTTAATTAGATTGACTTTATATTGTCGGTTACGTGAAGATTTTGAAGGTTACATTGTATTTTCAGTATTTTCATCACATCATTAGAGGAATAATCATACAACTTTATTTTGTGTGAAACATTACCTACCTTGTTGCCTTGATTTAGAGGTCACACTTTGACCTTTCTTAAACCTATATTGTACTGTAACTTAAAACAGGTGTGAATGGAACAAACGGCTGTGAAACATTTTTCACTCCAAACTTCCATAAGATTTTCAAAAAAGTATACATGTAGAATCGACACTTTACTTATAAAGTATTTGTTGACAATCTATTTCCCTTCTTATTTCGTATTCTATTTCAAAAATGCTATTAAATAGGTACAGTAGACACCCTTATAGTCAATTTTCAATCAGCATCATATTTTTAGTTTTTGTTTTTTAATTTGTATTATTTTGAAAAAAAATTACTTTCCTGCAACGAGCATTAAATCTCTTTCTCAGACTGCTTTTTGTAAAGATTTATGGTAACTTGTGGAGTACATTCCAGTCTAATTAAAAGCCAGTCTTGTATGGCTCCCGGTTTTCTCTCTTTCTTGGCATTTGTGCATTTCACAAAATTTATAATAATTCGGTTTTTGTTTAATATACTTTACAAACTGTTGATAATTATAGCTGTTTTAAGTGCATTAGGGATAACGGTATTAGTAAAACGCGGAAAACGGAACGGAAACTGAATAGGAAAAACGGAAAGATTGCAAGAAGAATGGTTATGGTTACAGTTCAACATTCTTACCTTAAACAAGTCGGTGTATGGTTTTTGTTTGTTTGATTTCATTAGATGTTGTGCTATTCAAGTTTCTTGTTAAGTCATTGTCGATGAACGCGTTTCGGGGACATAAAAAGCAGCATTCTTACTAACACCTACGGGATGCATAGAACGAAATGGTGCAGCGAACATGTTATATATCTACGAACTAAAGTGAAAGCATGGATTCCAATCTCCTACTATAGAGAAATGGCAAAATAAAGTGGGCAAATTCGTTTGCAGCATATTTTGCGGACATTTACAATGAACATTATTGTGAAATGTTTGATTTTGAGTTAAACATGATATTGAAGCCAAGTACACTGTTATTTTACAATCTTGTAGCGACAAAATTGAACAATTGCCTGGTGATGTAATAACAGAGTATGAGGTCTCAATAGCAATTTCGTATTTGAAAGTTAAAAAGGTCCCAGGCCATGACCGAATTCAGAATGAGCACTTGAAATATGGTGGAAATGGTGTCTTGCAATTCATATGCACACTTTCCAATCGTATTGTTCTCGAAGGTCGAATTCCAATAAAAATGGAAGCTAGGTCTTATAGGGGTTTATTCTGGCTATTCCAACATTCTAAAATCTATAGGTAAAAATTATAAAATCTATGTAGGAATAGCCAGAACGGTTGTATAAACAAGGGATTAAGTTTGTGTATACTGTAAAAACAAAACTTTAATTGGAATTCTAAATGTGTTGGCGATACCTGTCACATGTTTGCTGTATGTATGAAATTTTATTTGGGATCTGTAAAGTTTTCATGTGAAAATTCTTATGAATTTTAGACTTGCAAGTGTTTAGGTGTCATTTAAAGTTTTCTTTTTTAACAAATTAAAAATAAGATTTTTTTTTCACAATTTTATTAAATATTCAATATTCATGATGACAATAAGTCATTGATAATACACACTTTAAGTACATAATATCCAAGCACTGATAACATTGTAAATAAATGAAAAAGCAGTAAATAAATTTAAAGTACACATGATTTGTTTAAAAGAATCATACAATAAATGCATAAATAAAACATACAAAGCACAACAGCTCAAGCACTAATCAAAAGTTCACAAGTCTTCTCTAGAAGCAAACGACTGATGTGAGTTCCTGGTTCTGTAGATGAAGCTTTAGTGTTGTCAGTCCGGAGTCGATCTCTCGGTATTTGCGTTTTCTTGGGACACGTTTACCATCGGCTTGGTACTGGAGCAAGGTGCAGGCATGGACGGCTTCTTCGTTTGTTTATTAATTAACTGAATTTAATTTTCATTCTCTATCTTCTTTCCAATATTTCAACATTTTAAGTCTATATTTTATATGTTTATTACCATGAAAAAAGTTATAAATTTGGCAAAAATAGCCCCACATTTCTCTATAACACATTATAATTTTGCTAATAAAATGTTTAAATCCAATGTTTAATCCTAAATTTACCTGTAAAATTAATTAGGCAATAATTACTAAAACAACAAAACCTACTAAAACAACATCCATTGTTCTCTGCATGTAGGAATATCTAGAATATATATTTTTAAAATGTTGGAATAGCTAGAAGACACCCTTATAGGAGAGTTCGCCAATCTCATTAGTGATGTCATATTCACTAATTTGCATATCATTAAGTGTCAAATTGGTTGGCAAATAAACAATTTAATAAACAATTGACAATTTTACGATTAGAATCCCAATTTTGAAAACTTTATAACTTTGTTATTTTATATCCAATTGCATACCTGTTAGTTTACTTTCTTCGGTACTTAAGTTATCTAAGACAACTAAAAGTTCGTATTTCCTCGTTTGACCTCGGGAACAGCAGGATTATAATGACTCGAATAATTTAAGCCCTCACCGTCACCGATTCTCTCCGACTCACGTTAATGAAGCGGTCGATAGTGAGTGGAATATAACGACTGAATTATTCGGGTTAGGATTTAAAAAACCTCGGTTGTTCCACTGCATCTTTTAATTTACTTGAAACGATTTACCACAATGTTGAATTATCCAGTAAGGTTTATGTAGCATTTCTTGGCAGCAAGAAAGCTTGTGACTCTGTAAGGAGGGTGACGTTAATGTACAAGCTGCGTAGCGTAGGTATCACTAATAGACTGGGTTATTACAAATGATATACATACTGATACAAGTGAACATATAGTGGTGTAGTTGCAAACCGGTCATGTTTCTCATTTTACCCAGTTTCAACAGGTGTTGGACAAGGGGATGTTCTGTCGGGTTTTCTGTACTATATTTTTATTGATGAAATGTTATCCGAGTTAAAAAAAACTTAGTAACTAACTAGCGTTTTTCATGTTATCAGTTGTTGTCCAGCATTAGCAGATGACGTTTGCTTATTTAGCTTATTACCTTCTGGCTTTCAGAAGATGCTACATGTAGATGTCTGTAGAATAATGCCTACAAATGCATGCGCGTTTGGTTCAATCCACAAAAATAAGCGGCATTACAATTTTCAAAACACCCTCGCGACCGAAAATTGACCCATCCTTGGAAGATCAATTCCTATACAAGACGAATATGTTAATCTTAAGAGTTCAAATTAACTGTTCATTTAAATCGCCTGATCGTATCTCAAACGATTGTAGAGAGGGTAGAAATGCGTTATTTGCACTAAACAAACTTCATTGTAAATCAACAAATCCAAAAGTAATGGTTCAGTTTTATACATCTGTTGTACTGCCTTCTGTGCTATTTGGATGTGAAATATGGACAAACCTTAAAACAGCGGATATTAGTGCATTGAATCATTTTCAACATTTCAAAGTTTAACATATACTCGGCTTAAACAAAGGACTCGTTCTGATATTCGTGAGGGCTTATTATGACTTTGTCCGATAACTGTATCTATCGAGACAAGAAACCATTTTTTCTTCAGAAACTCGTATCATTAAATGACAATCATTTAGCGAAAAAGATTATGGGGGTAATGACCTGAACTTTTCAGAAATAAGGGGCCGAAAAGGGGCTGAAACATGCATTTTCCTGATGTTCAGACAATAAATTGATTATAATTTATTCATTTTTTTATTTTATTTGATACCTTATGAAAATCCGTGTCCAAACCAAGTTGTGGTGTTCATAAAGAATTGAAAGTCCCTATGCCTAAGTGTGTCAAAAATAATATTGTGTCCACACTTTCCTCCAACTTTTCTGGGTTAGTCGTATCATGCTACGCTCCATGAAGCTTTTTATTAATATTTAAAAAGAGACAAACAAACAAGCAACTCTTTTTAAATATTAACAACTGATTTATCAAATAATTTAAAAGCCATTATATTTAATGTCTAAAATTGATTTTATAATATTTAAAATTGAGTTTGGTGTATATCAAAGCCATACTTTTGATATAAAAAATATGTTGGTTTTAAAAATTGATTTTTGAATTATTCAAAATTCAATTTCTCTAATATTAAAAATTCAATTTCTCTAATATTAAAAATTCAATTTCTCTAATATTAAAAATTCAATTTCTCTAATATTAAAAATTCAGTTTCTAATGTTAATACAAACAATAAATTTTAATATTATAAATTTTCTTTTAATACTAAAAAGTCAAATCACGAACAGTAAATGATTTTTATTTATACATACACAAGATATTTTCCCTATTTCATCAATTATAATACCAGTTTCCTCTGAGAATCAACGCGGCGGCACATGCGCAATGATATGATTTAGGAGCCTTATACCAAAGTCATCATTAGGTTGAAATTTTAGATCCACGATCCCAGACTATTTTTTTTGAATATTTCAACTAGACATAGGTCCAGTTTTGGTTTCCTTAGCAAGGGCAGTTCACCTTTCCAATGAGTGATATAAAATTCTCTAGTTTGCATCTTACTTAAGTGTTTCTTGCCAAAATATTGCTCTTGGAATTATTAACAGTATCTTTGACTTTATTCAGATAGTTACAGATATTAAGACACAATAAATGTTTGGTATTTGAGTCCTACTGATGAGTTTCACATAAAGTAATTGCCAAATAATTTTCCTAAAATGGGCATTTGACTTTATAAAATTCTGACCGGTATAGGACTTTGAATTGTATTGACCCTCCGACAATAAGAATGTTGTTGAATTTTTATATCATTTTTTTAATATATATTGTAGGTTATAATGTGTAAATTTAGCATGGTTCACTCACTAATATAGGTAACTGTGTACTATACCTGTATGTACATCCAATATAGGTAACTGTGTACTATACCTGTATGTACATCCAATACAGGTAACTGTGTACTATACCTGTATGTACATCCAATATATTTGAAGGTTCTTTTGATAGAACAGATCCAGCATATTGTGTCCCCAAAATGTACAATTTGTGGCTGTACATTTGTAGATGTAATGTCATGAGAGTGAAATTTATGAATTTTTATTCTAAACTATGGTTTTATTTTGTATTTTGAGATTATTATAGAAAATACATTTTAGTGTGTGAAAAAGTTGATTTAACGTAATTGTAACATTAAAATAATATACATGGAATTGTTGTAAACCTTTTCAAACAATTTCAGTTAGTTATTTTTGTATTTACGTGTCCGCACTCTCTAATCGTGTTGCATGTCACTGTACCAACATACATGTATAGACCAGGCCTTGGTGTCATAAAAATCTCGAACCGAGATTTCCGTAAATCCTAGAGTTTTCCTCAAATCATCAACTACATCGCAATTTGAGTTGAAGAAGGATTTGAAGAAAATCTCAATTTAAACACGGCCTTGTAATAACAGGTTTATGGGAGTCCGTAACAAAAAATATTAAACTTGACGCTAAAGCTTAGTTACAGAAATTTAGACCTTTTGAAAAGTCCCAAAAAATTTTAAACTTACATGTCAAGTTAACTTCTGGATAAAACTCAACAAACTATATTTTCAAACAAACATTTGAAATTTAAAAATAAAATTATACATGATTGTATACCTGGTGTTAGATTTCACAAGACATTACAACAGATTATATTACTACGCTTAGATATTTTACGAAATTCATACTTTCATACGTATATATATATAGGATTATGGTCATATAAATAAATATTCTCTAAATAGTACATTAATTGCATGCGTTTTAGGTTCTCCCATATACTTTCGTAGGCTACGTTATCAAGTTGATTAATGTCAAACAACTCATTCTCAAATAACCTCTTTTTTCATTTAAGTAAAATATCAATTTCCACAGTCTGTTTAAAGAATGTAAGGTTAAAAAAAAACTATTCAGCTATCAGCTGTATATGCATCTTACCAACACAAACAGCTTTTAGTCTTTTCATTTCTGAAAATAAACCGTTTACATACGGTGTAGTAATCCATTATTATGACGATAACGTTCTGAAAAAATGATAAAATGATGTCAATAAGAAGAAACTCTAGAATTCTGATCACCTGTTACAGATCCTCGGTATAACATCTTTTGTCTTTCGGTTCTATAGTGGTTACTTGTAAATATGTAGAATCATAGTCTAACACATCAAATTAATGGAATTGAATTACAATTGCATGTAATTGATTTCGTTTTAAAAACGGATGTTCAATTTAATTATCGTGGGTAAGATAGTACATTGTATATAATTTTAAAAGCGCTAAAGTTTTAATTGAATTAACTTCTGTGAGATTTAATGGAGAATTTTGAACTGCCACTTTGTCTTGAACTATTTTTCATACGACGACGAAATTCTTCTAGGTCGTGAGCCTATATTTAGTTTCGAAAGCGATAGTTATATTACTTTGTTCAGATATACCACTCGCATGTTGCACAATGTGTCGCCAAGTTCGGCCGATCGACAAAACTGATTCTTTAGTAATGCACGACGTGTCATCAGCAAATTATCAAATTGAGTAAATTTTATAACTTCTTTATGAGATCGCATTTTATATAGTATGTGTGATATATATATGTATACTTCGTCATTAATTGTGTTCTGTTCTTCTCTCCTCCAGTTTAGTGTTGATTTAATATGATGTTTCATTGTGTAATCTCATTTATGAGGAAATAAATATATGAATGAATGAATGAGAATCCACATAATTTATGATAATTACTATGTGTATACCATCACGGTCTTTCCATTGTCCCTCCTTCACTGCGGACAAAATCTTGGTCAGCCGTATGTAACTTTTTTTGAATTTTAAGTAGTATAATAAGATAAATCCCCTGAATTCCGACTTGAAGGAATACCAAACGAGACTATAAAGGACTTGTGGTTCCTTGTCGAACGTTTATATGAAGGATTACCTGGTTAATCTTTGATCCCTAGTTCAGTTTTAAGGACAGGAGTCAAAAGAGACAACCCTGATTTTTGAAATACCGCGGTATTTCTTTCTTTACTTCTCCTTTAGTTACACGTAAGAATGGTGCTGATTTTGAGCGGATCAATATACCTTTATTTGCAAATGGAATGTGCAGAAATTTCGAGCATTGATTTCGTTTGAGAGCATGAGGACATTTACTCCTTGCATGGGTGTGAAAAACACCCAAAGCATTAAGTTCACTGCGTTTAGGACTTGACTGATTTTCAACAGAATGTGTAATTGCACCGGATTCAGAAAATGTATTTAGTAGCCACAGATACCACTGTCTAGTTGTTGGCTAAAACTCTTCCTGATAAAACGACCCAAACTTTTGTTTTTACAATAAACTTTTAAGAGATATATCGACATTATACATGTATCTGCCATTTTTTTCACATATTATCAGTTGAGTTTAAATGAGAAGTAAATGTGCCCCTTACTGATTTGTGTCCTCATTCTATGAGGGCGACTTCCTTTCAGCTTTTTTGTTCAATTGAATTTTAATTTTGCCTCACTTTTCTGTTTTATAAATGATGTGTTGTAACGGAACAATACTCGATTCGGTGATTATCTCTAACTCATCCATCAAATTGAACTTAAGCTAAGGACAACAAATATACTATGTTTATATGCCTCATACCTTGCATTATATACGGAAGAGAATACTACACTAGATGGTTAACATGATTTTATGTACCGTATTGATAATTTCCCTTAAATCTTTGTCAGTAAAACCCCATCCTTTCCTATATCACTTCATCTCTGAACTTGCACATTATTAGAAGCACCGGCATTGCTAAGTAATTTTCGAATTTCTGTTCCAGTGAGACTGTGTATGTCAATGATTCACTTCTTTTGAAGATGCTCTTTGTCTGACTATTCAAATTTACCGCGTCGTCTTCAATTTCAGTCTGCATTAGATTTTGTCAGAGAAAAGCATTAATTTTCTTACATTTCCCCCTTTTGATACATGTATATATAACAATTTATAACATTTTCTAAACGTACAATTCCCCCTTTGTTTGTGAAGTTGTGAATTTATTTTATATTTTCAAATTATGCATTTTTTGTCAGTTTAGACGAAACATAGACAAAACGTTTCCTTTGTACTGTTCATTGTAAATACGGGTACCAAAATCATTTAGAAGAAAGGCTGACAAAAGAGAATACGGCTTTATTTACTGAATCCGGTTTCATAATCTCAAATCTATCCTCCACCAAAAGTTTGACCAATCAAATCACTTGAAACTGGATATTGGAGAAAAACTCAATGATTTAATTTTTTTTATGACATCCAGACCTGATCAACGTGCCGTTTCGTTATACATACATATGTGCAGACCTTATCATGCTTTGTACGAAGCTGCATTCTCTAAAACTGAAATGTTTTCCATCAACAGGCTTAAGACTGACGATATAAAAATTATTATCATAAAAAATGACAGAAGAGACAGATTGAGGACTTTGGAGTTGCATCGAACTTTGTAAGATGAACAATGTTTATCTATAGCTGCGAATACTCATGCTCATTGTGCAAACATTTTGCCATATTTCTAATGTCTGGAACTGGCTAACCGCGAATAAAGATAGTGCCCTGTATCAAATCATTACTAATTTCGCCTGTACAGATTTTCTTCAAAGCAATAAAAAAAAGTCAAATAGAGGTTAAATTCTGTAACTATTTGTAAGTCGTATTTTTACGTCTCCAATGCTCTAAATGCTGAACAAAATGTAGAAGTTTTTCTTAAATTTAAGAAGCTTCTTCGGGCATAAGTAGCCCGGTGCAGGTCCGGGTGTTAAAAGAATAGGCCTGCAGCAGCGCTAAGCTTGTCGTAAAAGGCGACTAAATAGTGCTCAGAACCCTAACCGGTGGCTGGGGCGCTCTGCCCACAGAGCAACTGGGATGTGTGCCCCAGGTGGTGGAATGGGGTACCCCTGGCGTGTTACATGCTGGGGTTGTCAGGCTATAATACGGAAAACCTGACCGCAAACCATGGTGGTGCACCGTGTTGGGAAAGATGCCACGTTCCTCGCACGTTAAAGAACCCTACTGTGGTATTCTCCCGGAGTAGGAACCATAGGGCTCCGCAACAGGAGGCTTAATTGCCCGACCCTACCCACCTCTCCCTATTTCCATTGGCAATCAAAATTTGTCGACCCCTTTGTCCTTGTGTCCCATCCCTTTTTCATTTCATCATCATTTCATGTTCATTTTATCATCAATTTAATGTTCATCGTCTGAATATAGCTGAAATATCGCTGCTCGGGCGTTAAACCCCAACAAACAAACAAAAAAAACGGGCATAAGTAAAATGTTTATAATTGGCTGATTCTCTTCACTTTCGTCATTCCATTTTTCTATTGTTTTCTTTAGTCAGTTAACAAATCATTCCACATAGTATTTGATTTATACGCCTTTTTTGCAGACACTAATCTTTGTACAATTAAACTATTTAGTTTGTTTCTGAATCCTATTACGAGTTTTGTAAAATATATTTATTGTTAAGTCTGTGTTTACCTAAACTATTCTGCTTAGCGTCATAGACTACAAAAGATATAAAGTCCATAACCTTGGATTTCCGACGATGCAAGTCAATTTTCAAGTTGAACTAAATAATACACTCAATGTTCACCTTGACACCGAATTTAAATGTCATACCGACATATTTCTACTTAGATTACATACATTTAGCACGTCTGAGTAAGCGAATTGATCAGTAATAAAACTTGGAGGTAAGTTTTTTTTAAATTCTTTAAACTGATTAGATTGCTAAAGCATAACTGTTTGTTCAAGCTGTGACTCCTAATTGATCGAAAGTGAAACTACCACGAACTTGACATCGTAGCATCAAAACACGAGGGCCGTTCAAAGACATAGCCAAATAGTGAAAACCGAAAACAGGGACAATCTACATGTACACAACAACAAAAAATAAATAAAATACACATAACAACCAAAACTAAGAAAGCATTGCAAGTAACATCCTGTCGAGGTGAAGCGAGGCACACCCCCTCCAATCTGGGATCACCCAGTTTGTGTTTATATATTTATATATCAACCGGTTCATATATTACGATATGACCCCCAGCATAATGAACTATTACTAAATAACAAGTTCACGACAAAGCTATAAGTGCAATGCAGCCTAATATGAGCAAGCTTGGAACCAGAAAAAAAAATAATTAAGTGAAACGAAACAAAACAAATACAAAACGAAAAGTTAAATTCGTAATTTGTTGAACTCTCTTTTGTCGTTTTTTTTTATTTTCGAATTGCTTATTATTATTATTATTATTTTTTGGTCATTCGATTGGCTTTGTATAGTTCAAATGTAATAACTGTATAAACACGAATAGTTAAGATTAACATACTTGTAATTATATTCTAGAATGTCATCAGTCAAAGAAAAAGTCCTTCTCGGAATAGGCGGCACGGTGGGCGTGTCTATTGCAGCATGGAGGGGTTTCTTTCCGTGGATCGGATATGACATTCCAGTCATAAAAAAGGGCAAACAGGTAGCAAAGATGATTGAAGATGATTTGGAAAACAGCCGGTTTTTGATAGATTTGTTCGAGACCTCTGTCAATCGTGTACCAAAGCGAACATGTCTGATATTTGAGGACAGATTGTATACGTACGAGTTTATCAACAAACAGGCTTGTAAAGTGGCAAATGCAGCACTAAGTTTGGGACTGAGGTTTGGAGATACTGCTATCATGTTTATGCATAATGAACCAGCATTCTTGTGGACGCTGTTAGGTATAGATAATACAATATAATATTGTAATGATATATGACTTTAAGAGAAATACTTGTGCATATACTCGAAATATACATCCGTATGTGCTGTACAAAGATACATACAAAACCGGATGTGCCAGAAAATCTCTTTTCCAAATTTCAATACAACCAAAAATGAGCCTTTTGATTTACCACGTCACTTGTTAAGCAAGATACTTATCATTGTAATAAATGCTCAGTGTATAGGAACAAGATAATGACCAAAACAAAGAAAAAGCAGTCCAAAACAGAAAAAAACAAACAACAAAACAACAGAACTTAAAAAGGTCGGGGTCGCTAGTTTTGCTTCAATACTCCCTTTTTAAAGTGTGGCTTTGTGTTTTGTTTTTTCATTACTATTAATAGCAAAATTTATTTTAGCCTCCTCTGACTAATGTGCATTGATAATTCTAAACTATTGCATGACTCCTTTTACCATTTGATTGAATTTAATGTGTTAGCACACACCGTTTAGCTAATAAATACATTTAATCTCCTTTGAAATACCATACATGATATTATACTCGACCAGTAAATGCAATTTAACTGAGGTTTAAAATTATGTATCTTTTTTTTCTTTGAAAAATGCACAGATCCTTGTTTCTTGATCAGCATTTTATCCACATCTTCTTTGTTCAGTGAAGTTGACATATTTTCTATAAAAACAATCGGTAGGTCAATAAACGAACAGGTTACCTTGTTTTAACTCGAAGTCATTAATTATGCCAATTAACTTGTTCATCAGAACGGATATCAACTTACGAACCATAATATTGATAAGTATTGCCGTTGAACTGTCTTCGATTAGGTTACCAGATTAAGACAAAAAAAAAAAAAAAAAAACAACAACAACAACAACAACAAAACAAAACAAAAAAGTCTGCAGCGTTTCTAAGAAATGGATGAAAAATCAAACAGATATAAGTACCTGAATCGACTACAACATCGCGGAGATTTTTCCATTTGTCTTTCATCGTATGGTCTTTTTTTCGTCAATCATACTCTGCGCAAGAACTTGACAAAGTTGCAAGGAGTTTCAATTTTTAACGTATATTCATGTCTTGTTTCTTGGAGTATGAACTATGTTCTACTGCAACAGCCCAATTTCGATATTGTCGTCCTCACATAAATCATTGGATGTGACAAGACCTACTCCAGCAACAAAGAATGATTAGGGAAGTACCATTTGATTTTCATGGGGTTGGAGACTCGGATTTTAAATAAAAAGGTAGGATTGAAATTTTTAAGAAATAAAAATAGCCCGGACAGACCATAATATAAAAATAGCCCGGACAGACCATAATAAAAAAATAGCCCGGACAGACCATAATAAAAAAATAAAAAGGCAGGATATTATATTGCCTTAACACTTTTTTTTTGTTTATATTAAGAAAAAAGGCAGGACCAAATTTTTCTTATAATAAAAAGGTAGGATAGAAAGTTTGATTCTTGCCTCCACCCGAACCCCCCATAGAAATCAAATGGTAGCTCTCTTATCTTATAGATGTCATTTTCATATGTTCTTTGTTTTTGGTGAAATATAGATTATCAATTTACTTTTCGATTTCTGCTTTTTTAATATTTTTTCTATTTTGTTTCTACACTTTTGTTTTTCTTTTCTTTTGTCTACATACATAATACATACATACATACATACATACATACATAACTTTAATGTTATGTCACGCATGTAAAAAAAAACCCACCGATTTGACAATATCACATCTGATATTGTAATTTCACTTAAGGATTCTTTCTCTATTTGAAAATACCATTATATTTTGATCTCTGCATCAACAGATTTACTCAGTTTTCAACAGAATGTTAGAAAAAAGGTTTTCGACAGAGTTATCTGCCTAAGAAAAGTTCATTTAAAGAGATTTCAATTCATCAAAATGTTATAGAAAATCTTATCTTGTTTTCTTTGATTCTGATGGTGCAGTCAAATCAAATTTTAAAAATGGTGTTTCAGCATACATGTACTATGTTTCACTCACTGCCTAATTCTTACAGAGACCGACACTTAAAAGTCCAATACTTACATTTATTGATCCATGCATTTGTTAGACACAGATTTCGGTTGCTTTAGTTCAAAGTCAATTATATCTAAGTTTATTTCATTTTGGTACTTCAGTATCAACGTTAAGATTGCTTAGTAAATTGTCTTATATGTGGAGCTTTAAATATTATGTATTTTTTTTCTGCTGTTTAAATGGTCAGTATGTCCTATAAGTGGATGTTCCAACAATCGACAGAACGCACAATGAGCTAGAATTCCCAGTTCTCGATAGTCGAACTGAAAGCCCTTATTGCATTTACTTGCATCAAGCCCCAGAGCTTCTCGGCGAAAAGAGGCGCCCTTATTAACGACACTGACTCGTTAAAATTGGTCACAGTTCGTTATAATCCGTTAATTATCGTTACACATCGTAAAAAATCGTAATACATAGATTTTTACCAAAAATGTCCACTTTGTTTTGAAAGTTATTTATTGGTCCATTTATTTCATAGATTGCAATAAGATAGCACTTTTTATCTAACTTTATAGGCTTCATGAAGATAGGTGTTGTAATCAGTTTACTCAATACCAATATAAAAAAAGGACCACTCTTACATTGTATAAACACCAGCGAAGCGAAACTTCTCGTTGTTGGAAAAGGTAAACGGTTTATTAAAAGATATAGTAATTGTTATAACAAAGTATATTGGTAAGTTAGCTACACCAACTATTCTTTATTAATTAACACATCAATATTGATGAGTGCTAGCCTAATATTCTTAAATGTTCGTTATAATATTGGATTGCCTTTTTCATTTACATCAACCAAGAACTCCAGTCCTTATTTTTTGAGTACTTTTTGCTTCTTTAAAAGAGTTGCTCATTCTGGGATATCTTTTATTAACCGACTAGTGTTTATTATGATTCAGAACCATACTAACTACATTTCTTACATGATTACTCTGCATAAAAATATTACGGTGATCATAATAATCACACTGGGTATTAATCCTGTGTTAATATGCTTTTCTGCAATTCAGATGGTGATTTAGAACAAGCAATAGAAGATATCAAAGTAGACATTACTGTTAATGTCTATCTGATGGGGTTGGGTTTTGACGAACCACGGCAGGGATACCATTCATGGGACCAATCAATGCTTACAGCATCTTCATCAGAGATCAGTAAAACTTTGAGGAGTTCTATAGAGGGAAGCACCCCAGTATTCTATATGTTTACTTCCGGTACAACAGGTAATTAAAATTAAAAGGAAAAACGGTATTGGGGTTTTAAAAACATTGTGCATGGATAAGAGATAAAAAAAGGTCATGAAATGAACTAACGTTTGTTAATCAAACTAGAAATCATTGAGATGGAATCCATATCTGATATGTCAACCAAAGCGGACCAATCAGACCAATAAACAACACGAATCCATTTGGTATATTGCGACGACGTTTTTATACTGGTAAAACAGAAGATATCGGATTTGAAGGCTAAAAGAACAATAAAGTTTATGTGGAAATATATGTACCTAACCTTAAAATATCTGAAATGCTTCTACAAACTATGTATCATTCAAACATTCTTTGTAATAATCAAATCAAGATTCTGTTCCCTTGGCATCCCATTGCAATGTTCTCGATCTTACGCCTTATTATTAGGTTACACACCACAAATTCAACCGATGAGATTACCTGAATTTGTAATACAGTCGTTATATGTGACTCGCTGTCGATCGCTGCATTAACTCGTGATTCGAAAAGAATCATTGACGGCGAGGGCTTGAATTAGTCAAGTTACCTACAATAATAGTCCTACGCAGAAATTAACTCCTGTTCCTCGTAGTGCTGTGAAAGAAGTTCTCATTTAAACTGTTTCTGAAATAAAATACATTTCTGCAACTTTATTCAGGGCATATTTTTTCGTGTGATGTAAATCCTAATCTCCATAGTGATCTATTATCCCTTGTTTCTACTAGTGCTGTAAACAAGTTCTCATTTTGTAATTGTTTCTGAACGAATTTAAAAAAAAAATAAGCACATTGACAAGTCATAGTCAATGTCATAGTGTTAAAATGATTTTAACATAAATACTGTCATTTAAGTAAATTTGTATTCGAAGGATTGCCGAAACCTGGAATATTAGATCATCGTAAATGTTTGCAAATCGGACGTATGTCGTGTGTCTTAGGAGTAGTAGAAGATGACATCCTATACTGTACGTTACCATTGTACCACATGGCAGGTTGCGGTAGTGTCTTGTTGACATGTGTAATTGGTAAGCAATATTCGCTCCTAAATATCAAAATTACACTTATTTTATTGAGAAAAAAATTATTTGTGTTAGATTTGTTTACGATTGCATTATCATTTTGAGAAATTTAAAAGTAGATGTGCATTTCCTGGTTGTATCAAATTTGGATAAATGTTCACCATTTTCATATTATTTACATTACTTGAAATTTTATAAATGATATAGCCTAAGTGTAAATCGCTTCGAGTTTTTTTATTGGACTTCTTTGTGACACTGCCTGATAGTGTATGAGAGAGCTTCATTAACGTGGCAAGACTTTCACTGGATCCGGATTTAACAAGGACAGGCTTACTTTTCCGGATTATGATATCTTGCAACTGTGGATTTAGGAGCAGGGCGCTTTGAATTTACATACTGATCACAAATCAATTTAAAAAGTGAGAAATAATCTATCACCGTCAGTATATGTTAAGACTAGGAAATCTCAGAAATTCTCGATTAAGATTTCTTAAGACTATGTCTTGAATTTTTAGCCGTAGCAGACCTTTCAAAGTATGACGAATATCCAATACGAATTTATTTTACCCGATTGCAATTTTATGCTGCCTGTTTGATGTTGGTATTGTAATATACCGGAAATAATTAACCATAATGGAAATTGCAGGTTTAGCGCGCTATAAAAACGGGTTTAACCGACAATTTTCATTGGAAATGCCTGTACAAAGTCAGGACCATTGCAGTGGTCTCCAACTTTCCGTCCTTTCCCTTGAAATAGCCATTCGGAATACGGACTTTCCTTTTTGACTATTACCTACAATTAATTAGTTCTGTAATTTTGTGATTACTTTTTATCAAAAAGAAAGTAAAACGCTTGCAACTCAAAATTATACATGTAATTTCCGAGTTTTCATAACTGTTATTTGAATTTTATTTGAATTTAATGTTTTTGTAGGGGCTACAGTAGTAATACAATCAAAGTTTTCAGCCCATCATTTCTTTGATAATTGTCGTAGATACAACGTAACTGTGATACAGTATATAGGAGAGTTATGTAGATACCTTCTTGCCTTACCGCAGGTAGACTCATTTTAATTTTACAGTCGGTATATTAATTGTAGCTATAAAGATACAACAAAAAGAAAGTCAATCTAGTCTATTTATTAAGTACCAAATGTATCTCAATTATCATACATATTTAAGATATGAAACGTGTGTGTAGTCGACTGTATACGCCAAGCTACGGACAACGTCTAATGATGTCGGTATCAAACGACGTCTTATGTAAATACTCACGTGCGTAAATCGTTACGGTCATTTCAATATGGCGGAGAAAACTTAGGGAGCAATATTTTGAACAAATTGATCAAAATATATATATAATATATATGATAAATAGTTGGTAATTCTTCCTAGATTAGAAAATGAAGCGGTAAGCATCTGTGTAAAATATTGCTCAGATACGGTCATCCCACATCTCGTTGATATTTTTACATTGAAATTTTTCATTAACCATGGTGTGGGATGACCGTAACTGAACAATAGAGTAACGAACGGTATGATCGTGACGACGTTGCGTACGTTTTTGGTCCCGATTCCGACTAAGGGTGCACTATACAGTTACATTAGGGTGCACTATACAGTTACATTAATGCGCACTGTTTTGCACACCAAGTTACCCCGGTCAAATTTTGTAAAACTTAAAATTATAAGTTGAAATTTGGTGGATATATTGTTTAAATGTAGTTAAGCATTTATACATAGACAGATGTAATGCATGTAATGGTAAACTGGTGTAATTTAAAGGAAGAATGGTATCCGGAACGTTTCAGTCCACTGCCGTATTAGGTTCTCTCCTCAGCATCAAATGGCTGATTTTCAAAATACCTTATTTCGCACGAACTTTTGGAACTAAAATTGTGAGAGAATGAATCGAAAATGGTCTTATTATTTTTACCCTTTTTTCAACTACTCCATGCATGCTTTCATCCTGTAGTAGTGTCGAAGTGCCTGATACTTTATAAAACATAGTAATTGGCTGTTAGATTTGGAAAGGCACCCCTGATTTGTACTAAAACTCAGTAATATTTTTTCAGTATGTTACCATGGCTACTGGATTTTATAACAATAATCATTAAATTACGTGTAAATGACTTGAACCTCCACACACCAAGGATTTAAAAAATATGCACTTTTTTATGACAAAACACTAAAAATTGCTGTGCGGACTGCCTCAAAACAGCTTTATTTCAACAAAATGAGACCAAATATTCAGAAACGACCTAACTGTATTGTACTACCTAAGGTATATTTTACCAATTCTTTTGGGTTCTACAAAATTTTCTTATAAACGGTAAAAATGTGTAAAAAAACAGTCTATGTATAGTGAAAAATTTTAGTTTACGTCCAAAATACATTTTTTTAAATAAAAAAAACCATATTTGCTAAGATAAACGTAATGTCCAACGTTTCATTTTTTTGGTCCGAAAAAGTGTGTTTTTGGTACAGTTCATCAAAAGTCTTAAACCAAAACTGGTAGATATATTTTGTGTGCTGTTCTTAGTTTGACTATATTGCGACATTAACGTCTGTGAACTAATAAAGGTGCACTAATTATGATATGTTCAAACTGGATTGCACGTGCACAGACAGGTTGGTAGACCCTGATTGCTCGACAAATGAGTTACTTAGTATACCCGAAATTGAGTTGCTCAATGTGTACTGTGAATATGAATATAATAGGTATTTTTTCTTGTTTGACCCGGATTAGATTTTAGAGTTTATCATTGTTACATTTGGATCGTGGCATTATCGATTTAATAACGGAATTGCTAGCAATACACGATTTGAAATTGTTATCGTAGTTCACCTTGAATTGTGGCCACTGATGATTCATAAGCATCAGATATCCTAATACAACTGTTAATCAAAACGACTTATAAAACATGAAATTCATATACAAACTTTCATAGAAATACAATTTATGTACTGAGTTTGCTTTTATTGGCAGCAGATAATTTATTGATAAGCACAAAGGCAGCCTACTGGTTACCTTAACTAACTGACCGCCTGTGACCTATGTGAACATAGTATCAAATCCCTAGAAGTTCCATAACCATCGGGAAGTTAATGGGGGTCCACCCGTCTTGACGCCCTTTCCCGAAACCCGGTGCCAGTATCTCCTTTTTGAGCGAGTTTGAGGCCTGTTATTTGGTCTGTTATATCATTTGCACCACAGTGTAATGTAAAAAATTCAGGGTGAGATGATAAAGTCCACAAATTTATCAAGCTCCTTATATGACAGCCCCTTTTCCCCTATACAACAGACATTAACACCCTTGTTTTTCAGCCCTAATGATCATTCCTTATTCTGCTTATGGCGTCCAGTTCTGCCCAGTAAAGAGGAAATTACTTGTAGCTTGTTAGTCGACTGAAGTTAGAGTACAAAATGTATAACATAACGTTCAAAAGCATGAGATTTCCACCAACTCATTTACATTATTTATTTTTCAGGGACCCCTTCTTTGTCAGGTGTGTGGCCCCTCCTATGCGAAAACTTTGCGACCGAATGTGATGGCCTTGTTGAAGGCTTAAAATAATAAGCCTTTTTTAAGGACATGATTGAATTGATACCTAGTCAAAGATGATTGATAAAAGTAGCAGTATTTCTAAAAATCAGACAGAAAACGATTCATGCATATCAAAAACCCACCAAAATAATTTTTAGTTCAGAAACAGTTACAGATCACATAACCAGTCTTAGTTTTTCATTTGGTTGTTGCGCTTTTGAGATAATTTTTTATAGATTGCACATAAAATTGGCGCGTTTCAAGAGTTATCGCTCTATATTTGGTTTGATTTTTTTTTTTACTTAAGTGGGAGAAGAATGTATGGTTTTCTAAAAAGTGCAGATCTGCAAAAATAATTATCATGTGATAGTATAGCATATGTAGACGGAAAAAGCATCGTTTGTTTGATGCTTTTTCTACACCATAAATCACTTTACCATTAGCATTGTCTGAATTTTATGTGGACGGGTACTAATGTGTAAAAAATAATTTTTTGTTGTCGCATTGAAGCCGTTAGTAGAGATATTTGTTCATTTGACAACTGGGTAGCAAGGCCTTTCATTTGACAGAATAGTTATTTTCATCGGGTTGTCTCTTTGTTGAGTTTAGGACCAGTATATAAGCTTGACATGGATTAGGATGTCCTTAACTAGAGTCAGATCAGATTTTGACTTAGTGCTACTTTTCGTGAATTCACTTATTCTGAAAATCCAAAAAAAAACAATGAAAAGGCAACTGAGAACTGAGCTTCAAAAATTAAGGAATTAACAGTAACTCTCTAAGTTTTTAACCAGCTTGTTTAACATAGAAATTGTTATTGGTGTCCTAACATCTTTTTGTTGGACTTTTTTGGCGTTTTAAACCTTCAACTGTTTTACCGACAATGAAATATTTGGTAGTGTCTTTAAGGCCATGAATTTTATGATAATAAGCTATCCCTGATATAAAGATGATACAACTGTTGAATGTGACTAGCTTTAACTACTAGGAAAACCTGAAATCTGATAACAACTTTTAAAAGTAAAGGAGCTTTTTACTTTTGAACGGAAAAACGGTATTTAGTCTTCTGTCGATTGCAATTTTAATGTCTATAATTAGGGAATGGCAATAATATGTTTGAGCTTGCCGGAACTACGCAGACTTCTTTTTGTATCGCGCTAGAATTCTAACACTTCTGGAACCGGGTTATGTTGCTACAAGGTTGAAGTCATTACTACCATGCTCCCATTTTTTAGTGGAGTCCGAGTTGAGTTGCTCATTTGCTTTTGTTAATTTGTATGTATGAGTTTAGTTACTGCATGTTCTTTGTTGTGTATGTCTGTTTTCCATGTCTGGTCTTTTTCCCTGGATTACATTCTTTTGATTACCGCAAGAACCTTGGTTCCCTTGATTATTCTTTCACTTATCATACAATTAACACGTGTGTTTCCAAGTTAGGAAGAATTACCAACTATTTATCATATTTATTTTGTTATAAAAATATTCTTGTCCGAATTTTCATCCGGCATTTTGAGAAGAGTGTAAAGACAGTTTACGGACATCGGCTTTAACCCAGTGAATTCTGTCCATTGATATTCAAAAAGCCTATCCACATCTGTCAGTAAGAGAGAACGCTTTGCGAAGCTTGCATGTATTCTACTTAAAATGTTTTTTTTCTCTCGTAACTTATATATTAAAGGAATGAATGTTATATTATTCGGTCTATGAGGAAATAACCTCAATCAATGCATAGCGGGTTATTTTTATTAATAAGCGTGTACCACGGAAATTGGGGTTATTTAAAATAGATCGACAAAATATAACAGTCATTTTTAGTATCAAAATTAACCAGTAAATCACCAAAAAAGGTTGAAGACGTCACTGCCACATAACAAAATGATGGACACAATGATGTTACATATACATGAAATTAGATTATTACGCAGAAGTATAATATTATTAATTTGTTTATTTTTTTTGCCCAAAAATTTGTTGGCTTAGAATTTTTGACAGTTGTAATGTACATAATGTATTGCAGTTCTTCAACTTTCAGTGCGATTTGCTCTTGGTCGCGGATTATTGACCAGTCACAATAGAATCGACTGCACGGGCTAATCTTACCTTGTACTGTTAGTAAACATAGTATCAACGAGTTTTGCCGATCAGTGTAAATGTTAACGTTCATGATTCATAATAAAATTTGCAAAGTGGCCTAGTTATAGTCCTGCAAGAAACGTGTCTTAAATCCTGTAGTACTAGCGATGCATAAATTATACACATACACCATAATTATATATGTATTCAGTGTGTACTTAAAGTACGTTTGACAAATATTTTCATTTTGCTATTATTCTTGTGTGTGTGTGTGTGTGTGTGTGTGTGTGTGTTCGTGTATCACACTTAGTGTAAATGAACCTCTGATATCTCCCTCAAGTGAACGCTGTGTCTTAGAAAGACCGAAGTAAAGGATGAGCTCAGATGGTTGTAGTTACTGGATGAAAAGTTAAAGTGATAATCTAATTTCAATTGGATTTATTTGTTCTTGGAAGACAAAAACAAAACAACAGACACAAACAACACAAAAAAAGCAAACAAAACAAAAAGGCAAATGTTAAATAGTAAAAAATAAGAATACTTATGGAATGACGCAAATAATTAGTAATTTGAGATTATCTACTATCATTCTAAATTTGTCTTGGATTTATACATTTTGCTACGTTAATAATGGATTTTAAGTGTAATCATAAATCATAACGAAGATGACAGAATAGCATTTTATGTTCATCGTTCAATATGTTCTTTGTATGAGGATTCGTGATTCTTGAAACACCACATTGTATTATTCTTCCATTGACCCCAATGTCAAAATTTCACTGCTATGCCAATTCTATATCGATCTAGAGTCCTAAAGATAAAGACCACAAGGTGCGGCTGGCATTTGGAAATGGTCTTAGAATGGACATATGGGAGAAATTCATGAACAGATTTAATATCAAACAAGTGATCGAATTATATGGAGCAACCGAGGGTGTTTCTTTTTTAAGCAACATCAGTGGTAAAATTGGATCGATTGGACGGATTTCACCCCTACTAGTGAGTTTTGATCGATATGCTTACTCAATGCTAATAAATAAAATAAATATAAAATTCAAACACAATTGAGTCATGGACTCAATAATGCTTTGGATCAATCATTATAACAAATATTGTTGTGTTACCAGTCGTGTAACTGTAACATCCCTTATAATAACTGAAATATGCTTTTTCTGCAGATGATTAAAGAAGTATATACCCCATTCTAATTAAAAGCCGATCTCGATCGCTCCTGGTTTTCTGTTATGTCGCTCATCAAATAACCGGGATCGATGGGAGATCGGTTATTAACCTTATACTATGACTAACGCAATCAATTTTAAAGTAACTTGCATGTGTTTAAGTTGCTATTATTCTTTGTATCATAATGCATCAAAGCTATTTTGTAAATCATTAACTGTTACAGGCGTTCGTCATCATATTTGCTTAAAGCTTTAAACCCTGAGGTTTCATTTCATGAATTAAGGATGCGGCTAAATTGTTGTCACTCCTTTAACAATACTTTAATGGAAATCTGTGCCTGCGTTTTTCAGATACCTCTTACAGTTTTTTAGTTACAAGGGGTCAAAGGGGACACACCCCCAAACAATCTACTTTTTATTTTTTGGTCTGATTTAGACATTTTTCTCTTGAATTTCAATTTGTTTGCTATATTGTGTCAGAAACAGTTGTTGTGTCCATAATAAATTGTAAGTCTCTATGCTTACGTGTGTCAAAAACAAATATTGTGTGCACACTTGCCCCAACTGCTCAAGGTTCGACCTCTGCGGTCGTATTATGTTTCGCATCGTAAAACTTTTTATTTAGATTATATTTTAACTACTTTTTTAAAAATTGAATTGGAATCCAGAACTTCCTAGGTGTGTGGTTCTAGGGCTGATAGTGTGTGATCGAAATAAGCATTATTTATATGATCGATATATATTTTTTTGTAGTTGCAAATGTATGATTTGTGGAATTTGTGTGTGTGTGTGTTTTAATAGTTGCTATGGTGGGATTGTAAGGATATTGCAATAACGTATGAAATAATTTCAGAGGAGACTTAGTCCATATGGTGTTGGTATCGTAAAGTATGACAAAGTGAAGGATGGGCCACTGAGAGATGACAATAACAGATGTATTCCTGTTAACATAGGTGAGTTTAGAGATACTTACATTGCTCTATAGGATTTCTTTAAGTTTATGCCAATACCACTTTAAGCTTATCTCATTTGCTTTTGTTGCTTTGTACGTGTTATTTTTGGTTATTTTATGTTCTTTGTTTTGCATGTCTGTTTTTCTTTGTCCCTGTATTTCATTCTTTTAATTTTCGCTAGAATCTTGGTTCCCTTGATTACTCTTTCACACCACTGATCGATATCTCTGCTGGTGGGTTTTGTCCCTGAGCTCGGACATTGCTTAGTCCAAAAAGATCCGAACCTGACTATAGACCGAATACACTGTTGTTTGTAAGACTGTGGTGTCCCCAGATGGGAATCTAAGCACGCCCACATTTAGTATGGATAGTGCCTCTACAATTCCAACAAAGTGTACACAGTCGCACGTCCAGTCTGCTTACCATCTATTCCAGTACAAACATTCTGACTATTTCAAACTAATTCAACCATGTTATATCATTTTAAATGACATATTTGATTACAACGATGACGAACCATATTGTACTATATCAAAATATGGAATTAAATATTGCAAAACATGCAACATTCTAATAACTGACTCTTTCTTCACTAGTACCCTTACGAATAAGTCTTTTACACAAGATGTCATAATATCGACGAACTAAATTTACGGATTAGAATGCAACTTATGTGGTTTAGTATATGTCGGTGAAACACAAGAACGATTGAACAAACGTATGTGCGTTCATCGTTCGGGAATTAATACCAACGAATTCCAGACATTTTCATGATTTTAATCAACAGGATCATTCAATCCTCTCTATGAAAATTCGTATTCTTGAAATAAATAATATACTATTCAATGAACAATCCTGCCCTAAGTAAAAGCTACCGCAGGATAAGCAGGATAACACTGGATAAGCAGACTAGGTACTGCAATACATTAGGGATGCAATAGTAACATCACAAGTATAGGTAAACTTTCAAACTAGTATATCAAAAACATAAATGTGATGAATTTATTTGACAAAATTCCAAGACGGATAAGGAGACTTGGTGTATATGGACAAGGACTACTTTGTTTACTTTACATAATTCCCCCGTATTTCAAAGACAAATCAATACCGACTATTTTATATTCCTATACTTCACCTATAGCATATTTTCAATTATAAAAGGCTATTGCGGGACCTCGAGATTGAAGACTCGAAGTCTAAACCACCCGAGTGTTCTTGCAAAAAGCTCTCCAATTTAATATGGTCCTTCCGGTTACGTCATTACGGGAGATATCAACATCATATAAATTCTAAAGGTCCCTAGTACTATGAATCACACTCCATAAACTGGAATTATAACTTTAAAATTCTTATGGATGCCGTGGAGGACTATGCAATAAAATTGATTAAACGAGAACATGAAAAATTCGATTCACTGTTAGAGTGGGTAAAGGCTGTGAGATTTTTAATTTTGTAACGTATGAAAATTTTAAGTAGATCAATGAGTGTAAATGCTACTTAAGTTTTAAAAGACCCCGATGTAGCAAAAACAAGAATCAATACAAAGAAAGCTACATAGCTGTTTCTGCAAAATATACCACCAAACCTCTTTCAAAACTTAACTTCTATACTCAAAGCTGTCACAAAGGGTCTCTAGTCCTACCTCGACACTTGTTACTTCCATAGTGGTACTAAATCAATATGGATCCTAAAAAAATCGATAGATCTTCTGAAAACTCTCAATGAAGATTGTTATTAGAATACAATAGCAAAAAAACTTATGATTTTTCAACTTCTTATAATTCTATTCCCCATACTCAGTTAAAATCCTGATTAAAAACATTATAAATCGTTGTTACCCCGAAAAAGGCGGTACACCTAGATATAAATATGTAGTACTTGGTAGAGATTCCTTATACTTTATAAAAAAAATTCCAAATCCTCTTCCTAATATACCAAAGATTTTTTTTTCAAAATTCTCAATTTTTGATCGGCAACATAAACATCCTAGTTTAATACATCGCATCTACTCCAAAGAACTTGAGATAAAGAATATTACAGAAACAGTGAAGTCAGCCTCATATTTTGACCTACACATAGAGATCGACGGTAAGAGCAAAAAAATCATGACCGAACTTTACGACAAACGCGATGACTTTTCATTTTGTACTGTCAACTTTCTGCTCATCTGTTACAACATATTTCTACACCTGCGTATGGAGTTTTCATATCACAACTCATACCTTATGCCAGAGCTCGCCGTAATTACGCGCACTTTATGTACCGCGCTAGACTACTTACAATGAGGTCCAGCACCAGGGTTATGTTGCTACAAGATAAAAGCCATCATTATAGAAGTTTTATGGTCGTCATATTAAATTCGTGGAACGTTATGGTGTATATGCATCTGCACCTTACCGTTCCAGTTTCTTCGACGTGTAATAGTTCTCCTTTCCTCAATATTTTAGGCGAACCAGGGTTGCTCTTACAAGGCATACCTCCAACAACAAAACGATTTTATAAAGGTTCCGCGGAAATAAATGAGAGAAAGATAGTTAGAAATGCATTTGTTGAAGGAGATGAGTATTTTGATACTGGTGACTTGGTGTATATGGACAAGGACTACTTTGTTTACTTTACGGACCGAATGGGTGATACCTTTAGGTATTTATGTTTCAAATATAGCAATAATATGTATTATCACATTTCGTATTTTATTTTTCCATTCGAGCAATGTCTTTTTGACGCACCCATATTATACATAAATTATCTACGTCGATATCCGTAAATATGGAGATTTTAACTTCATGAAGTTCCCAAGCGAAGCCGATGGGTGTAAAGGGTATTGAAGGGTGTAAAATCTCCATATGTATGGATATTTACGTGGATAATAATATTATCCTCTTGTCTTTGCCTAAATAGCAGCATTTAGGCTAGAAACCACTAATTCCACTTCCCATAGGCTTCTATGCTAATTTCACAATATTCAACGGCTTCTCTGGACTTTACCTTAACTTTAACCTGCAGAGGACCATATATCAGCATGATTCTACATATGTCAGCTCACAATCCTCTGAGTGGCATGTGGGGTTAGCAGACTTGCAGTTCAGTACTGGTCACCGGAAGTGAAGGGTCTATAAAAAGCATGGGAAATCCCAGTGCACAAGATAGGGGTATATTTAGAAATCATTATGGAGATTAGGCTTCACATCACAAGAAGCAAAATGCACCTATAAAATGTACAGATATGTTTGTCCTTTCAGAAACTGTTTAAATTTTTTAAATAAAATGAGAACTTTTTTCACAGCACTATGAGGAACAGAGGTAATTTCTGCGTAGGACTATTTTTGCGTACGTTCCAAATGCTCATTGGTGGTTTGTAACCTTAAGGGACAAATAGAAACAAATGTTTAACGTTGAAGTGACGTTTTTCTTACTCTTAGTAAAAAAATATGAAAAATCGAAAATTTGGATATTCTTTTGCAAACGTAAGGTAATACCAAAATATTCAACTTTTAAAAATAAGAGATAGCGGCCAACTTTAATTTGGCAGAGAACGTCGCGCGCTGCAACACCACAAGTTTGTGACGTTGACGTGAGTCATTTGCATGATTAGGTCAGGAATTTCATTCATGAATACGTCGTGACATTTTCATCACAGCACAGGAGGTGTGGTTATTGCAGCACAGGAGGTGTGGTTATCACAGCACAGGAGGTGTGGTTATTACATGAAATAAAATCAGGAATAAATGATCCAGTTTAGTAACAGACATATAAGTGCTTCTACATCATTGAATTCATTTTCATTGAAAACAAACAGCAAATGGAGTAGAAATCAAAGAATAAGTACGCGCGTGACTTTCCCCCAGAGTAATAGCTAGCAACGTTCGGGTATATGGGTTAGCAATTTTGAGGTATATGTTCTTTTCTGAACATGTGCCATCAACCAATCAGAATCCGAGATTTCTACAAAGCCAGAGATAATTCGCGATATTGATTTGGCGTTTAGTTATTGGTGATACTACACGGCTGACGTCATTCACTGTAAATTTTCTGTAGCACAATTATCAGAATCAGAGTCAAAATTAATTGGTCAAATATAGATATTCGCCTAAATTTAAATTTGTTTACTTTTAAAGAGACATCCAAAACAAATGCATATCAAAAATACGGTTTGTACATACCTGTCAGACCTTACCACATTAAATGCATACCAAATATTAGTTTCCATAATCAAGACGAAAAGTACTTCATATAAACTGAATGGGAAATTCTTAAAATATCTATAGAGACATGTAATAAAACAATTATGGCAGCTGACCGCGTGCAATATCATGCTTTATGGAATAATTAAGAGATATAGACCTCGGCCAACGGTCTCGGTGTTTCATAAAACATGATATCGCATGCACTGAGCAGCCATAATTGTACAACAGTGAATGATTCTATAACTTTCTGTGATCATTTAATTATATTGCTAACAAGGGGTAAACACTCCAACAAGGACAATACATACTACTTTCAGTTCCTAACAAGGAGTAAAAACTCCAACAAGGACAATACATACTAATTTTGTACTGCACACACTTCTGGAGCTTATTAATTCATCCTCGATTTTAAGTGAGATTCGTCCTGCTTGTTTTTCTATGTATTTTTTTTTAATTCCTTGTATTATATGGTTTGTACGAATTTTTATCAAATGTTTTTTATTATGCTTCTTGTGTTGTGTAGTATTTCTCTTCGTGTGTACCTAACGTAATATCACTTCTACACATAATAAAATAATCAAGTATGAATTTACGACATTTATATCCCATCTTATATACCAGTGAGACAATCACCATGGCCAAAAGCCAAGTAACGAACAATTTAATAAACTGATTTCTACAGGTCACCACACTCTATATATTTCCTTTCATATCATATCTGTAATTCAAGATAGAAGTGAAATGTTTCCTTAATTTAATTTCAACCTAATACAGATGGAAGGGTGAAAATGTCTCTACAACCGAGGTGGCGAACGTCATATCAGCTCTAGGATTTCTTCAGGACGCAAATGTGTATGGTGTTACAGTTCCCGGTAAGATTTACAATTTACTAAATTAAACGAAACATCTCGAATATTATTCCGATGTAGAGTCTTTGACATTGAGAAGAATGCATTACAATGCTTTAAATATACAACCTTTTTGCATCAACACAAACAATTCATAAATTTTGATGAAAACAATTTCATAAAAATATGAAATGCTGATAGAAACATTTATCTGATAATTCAAAAAATTACGTGTAAATCATTCTTCAGGTCATGATGGCAGAGCAGGTATGGCAGCATTGCATCTTAAGGAAACGGAGCAGTTAACAGCAGATAGATTGAAGCAAATTTACAAACATTGCGAGAAAAATCTGCCAAGCTACGCTCGACCCTTGTTCCTTCGAATTGAAAAGAAAACACGGATCACAACAACTTTCAAACAACATAAAGTTGACCTTGTGAAAGAAGGTTTTGATCCAAATGTGATACCAGATCAATTGTTCTATGTTTCTGATGAAATAAAAACTTACCTTCCACTGGATGGGAAGTCTTATAACAACCTCATACAATCTAAATTATAAACGTTATTTGTAATGAGTGTCCGCAATGTAACTCAAAAACAAAACATATAAGCATAAAGCTTAGACAAAATTTGGTAATGTGAAGATTTACCGTTTTTATTTGATATGTACAATTTTGAATAAAACTTTATCCCGTAGTAATCGTCGTCTTAAAACACTTATAAGGTGTAAAATATAGTTGTGCTGTATGCTGTGTAAATATGCATTTTTGCCTGTATTTTAAACTAAGCCTTAAATACAGAAATTTTGTTTGGTCTATGCATTTCGTTAACAGACAGGAAACAAGGTCATGTTGTAAGACATAAAATTGGCACCATGACCCAAGGAACTCGTTTATGTAAGCAAATTAAATTCATTTTAAATTTATAAAAAAACCATTTATCTTGTTTTCTCTTCAATTCTATTCAAATTCGTAATGTATAGTAATTGCTCTTAAAAGATGCATAATGAAAAAAAATATATTTTCCTGAAGCAATGTTCACTGAATACTTCTAATTAACGAAATTCCAAACAACAGAAAGAATGAAGATACTCAAAGAAATTTGGATTTGGGCAAACAATTCTTGTGTATGATCGAATAAAATATTCGTATTTCATTTCAATTTACAGCTGTTGAAAGTAATAGATATGAGCCTTAAGGGGAATTTAGTGCAGGAGATGGAAAATGCTCAGCAAAACTCCGCATTCCCATCATTCCCTCAGCCTCATACACTTGTTGGCTGTATTTTCGACAATTTACTTACATTGAGTATGTGTCTTGCAATAGAGAAGACCATAAATCAACCATTACAGCTATGCCTTTTCACACATTAAGGATCATCGTGGCACTAAACATTCCATTTAAGTACCAGTCCATATAAAATTCAGACACTGTCAATGGTAAAATGATTCATGGCGAATAAAAACCAACCGAACAAACGATGCTTTTTCAGTCTACATACGCTATACTTTCACGAGACATAATCATTCCTGCACTCAGATCTGCACTTTTTAGAAAATCACACAATCATCTCCCACTAAAATTAAACAAATGACATCAAATCATGAACGATAACTCTTGCAAAGTGTCATTTTCATGTACAATCTATATTATTGTTAAAAAAGCGCAACAACCAAACGAAAACCTATGACTAGTTATGTGATCTATAACGGTTTCTGAACAAAAAAAAAATAAAACTGAATTCAATGAGTTTTTCACGTGCATGAATCACCTCCTGTCACTTTTTAGACAGACTGCTAGTTAAGACACAGCTGATGAACAGTAAGTACTCATAGTCTGTGACATGCCAACATAGACAATACTAAGGTATGCACGTCAATTTAGATATTTTAAAATATGTATACTGTATAACAAATTGTTATTGGAACGAGTTTAAATGACAGTACGTCTCCAATTTGACAATTTCGTCAAATCCATCCTCAAATTAAATGTTGACCACATCGACAAAGTCAGCAATCAGTGTATACATACTTCGGTAATGTATCTTCAATATGTCTGTAGACAGCATTGCTTGTTTCAGAAAACCCGTTACTATATAGGTTGGTGTTATTGTTTCTACAGTTTAATTGTGTATGTTAAATTATTATATTTTACTACTATGCTTATATTTTTCTTGTGGCGTAACCTTTAGTAGCTGTAAGATATATTATTATCAAAGAAAAATTAGTAATTTAAATGCGATTCTGTAAAGAGGTTTTTATAGTTCACAACAATTTTATTTGTTAACTTCACAAAAGGGATAGGACACAAGTTTTTCAAACTTATGATGTCTTTTCCAAAAAATAATATAATACATAAATTAGAAGATTGAGAGTATGCATTAAATCATGACTATTAAAAATTAATTAGATTTAACAGTACAATGAAAAGAACCAAAACAACAGAAAAGCAACAGTGCAATGAAAATAAATTAAAAAAAAAAGTATATCAGGTGAAAGGAGTATATTTGGTTTAAAGCTTCTTTAGCTGCCAAATTTGTTCAGTTGTGATTCTACTGCATGAATTTTGCTGATTCAATGAATGTCAGTAATTACAGAAAACAAGGCTTTTTTAATCAAAGAAGATCGATAGCTCTAATCTAATAATTTTTGGCCATTAATTCCGAAAATTGCCGAGAGAACATTCACCTAGTTAAAATACTTTCACCTTGGTTAAAAATAGCAATAACGGATACATAGGTAAGTACATGTCTTGTTTTCATTTTATCGACCCTTACAGAAAATGAGATTTTATGTCACCAGAAGTTCACGCATACGGATTTTATCTAGGTCGATTTTTTGTCTTGTTTTTGCATTTTATTTGTAGATATCAAATGAAATTATACAGGAAAAGTACAATTTAGTACAAATAATTCAAAGGCATATTTCAACAGAAACAAAAATTACGAAAATGACATGTCTTAGTTAATGTATATATGAATAATACAAATTAAAAGGTACAAATTGTTATAAATACGAATTAAATACAAATCAAACCTGATTTTACGTTTCATTTGTATTTTATTTGCATTTACTTCCATTTTTACCAAATGATTCTACTTTTTACCGGTTTATTATGCATATTTTTTGTTATCAATTTATACGGACACGATGATTCACGATTAAATTTAACTCATCGTCTGCTCTATTTAACGCAAAAGACGTGTTAGTGCAAAGTATAAATGTCAAGCGTTTACCTTGACACGATCATGCCGACATCCACCTTATAGCGAGAGATAACAGTCGGTATGTTGAACGATCTTTAGACCAATTTGCATATATGCGTATGGGACTTAACCTTCAAGGTAAATATATTTTTGTGAACGTTAATCTCTCAATCTTTACAGTTTTTTTTCGGTGGTATATAAAGGAAATCACAACATTTCCGAACTTTTAAGATTTAGACAGTAGTTAAAAGGAAAGTCAGTATATTTAATGGCAACATCAGGGTAAAATTTGGAAAGTTGGAAACTACCGCAATGGTCCTGACATCGTACAAATATTTCGAAATAAAAGGTGGTATGAACCAGGTTTCAGAGCTCGCTAAACCCCCTGCTTCCATTACAGTTAATTATTTCCGGTATATTTTTCAACACAAACGGGTAGCATATAGATGTCACCACTCAAAATCGGTTTGATATGTAGTCTAAACAATATATAGAACATGTACAATAAATGAATGTGGGTCAAGTTCAAGATGTATAATGATATACAAATAAAACTACAAAAAATCAATTCGTAGACATTATGAATATCCATCATCTATAATATGTTTGTCAGAAACAGATTATTTTTCAATAAAATATGGATATTGGAAATAAGACTTTTTAAGGCAGCATATGAGACGTATTTTCTTATAACCGTGGTCAAAAAGCCTGTTTCCTAGGCAACGGTGGCGTGTTAAGAAGTCAGAGTAGTCGCTATAAGGTCTGACATGAATTAACAAGTGAGAAATACAAACACCGTAAAATGCAACTGAAGTAGGCGTCATTTTCACAAAAAGTCGTCAGTGTAAAATTGATTGTCAGTTATAACATAACAATACTATTTTATGTTGTAAGGTCATTACTTATGGACAACTTTACAAATTTCCCCCATATTTCAAAGACAAATCCATACCAATTATTTCATATTCCTATACTTCACCCATTGCATCAAAAATTTTCAATTATTAAAGGCTATTGCAGAACCTCGAGATTGAGGACTTCAAGGCTAAACCACTTGACTGTTCTTGCAAAACCTCTCCATTCAAATATGGTCCTTCTGGTCACGTCGATACGGGAGATTTAACTATCATCGACAACGAATGTCTGCGTAATATCCTTTCTAAAGGTCCCAAGTACCGTGAACCACGCTCCATAAATTAGAATTATAACTTTAAAGTTCTTATGAATGCCGTCGAAGACTATGCAAGAAAATGGATAAAACGAGAACAAGAAGACATTGATTCTCTGTCAGAGTGGTTACAGGTCGTGAGGTCTTTATAATTTTGAAACGAATTAAAGTTTTAAGTAGGTCAATGAGTGCCAAGGCTACATAAGTTTTCAAAGACCCCGATGTAGCAAAAACATTGTCTACTATACATGACAAATATGTTGTCGTACCAGCAGATAAAGCCCAAAACAACATTGTTTTTGTCTGCAAAACGTTTTACATCCAATGTTTATTATCAGAGGTAGACGTAGAAAATAATAGCAGTGATAAAACCTATTCTGCTACCACACTTTCCAAAAAAGAGATTGTGGAAAACCATAAATATGTGCTATTCTCGTTTGGTCTCTCTACCAAGGATGATGATTGTGATTTACCGTCTATGTACTGGATTCCTAAACTCCACAAGAATCCATACAAACAACGTTTCATAGCTGGATCTGCAAAATGTACCACCAAACCTCTTTCAAAACTACGATACTCACAACTGTCAAAGAGGGTCTGCAGTCCTACCACAACACTTGTTACTCCCGTATTGGTATTAATTCAATGTGGATCCTGAAAAATTCGAAAGATCTTTTGGAGACAATCAGTTCAAGACTATTGTCTGATTATAATAGCATTAAAACCTATTATTTTTCAACACTCTATACTTCTATTCCCCATACTCAGTTAAAATCCCGAGTTAAAAACATTATACATCGTTGTTTTTCCAAAACAAAAATGGTACACCTAGATACAAATATATAGTTCTTGGTAGAGATTCCTCATACTTTGTAAGAAATAATTCCAAATCATCTTCCAAATATACAGAGGAAGATGTTTACAAAATGCTGGAATTTTTAATCGACAACATATTTGTCCAGTGTGGTGGACGTGTTTTTCAACAAACGGTCGGCATTCCAATGGGAACAAATTGTGCCCCTTTACTTGCTAACCTATTCCTTCACTCTTATGAGGCTGACTTTATAGCTGATCTGATCGGAAAGAAAGAATATTGGTTGGCTAGATCCTCCAATCTCAGTTTCCGCTATGTAGATGACATATTATCTTTAAACAATCCTAATTTCGGGGATTTGATACATCGCATCTACCCAAAAGAACTTGAGATAAAGGATACTACAGACACTGTGAAGTCAGCCTCATATCTTGACCTACACTTAGAAATCGATGGTAAAGGAAAACTATTGACAAAACTTTACGACAAACGTGATGACTTTTCATTCAGAATTGTCAACTTTTCTTTCATCTGTGGCAACATCCCTTCAGCACCTGCGTATGGAGTGTTCATATCACAACTCATACGTTATGCCAGAGCTTGCCGAAACTACGCAGACGTTTTGTATCGCGCTGGAACTCTAACAAATAGGCTTCATAAAAGGGTTATGTTGCTACAAGATTGAAGTCATCACTACAGAAGTTTTATGGTCGTCATCATGAACTCGTGGATCGTTATGGTGTATCCATCAGCACCATGAAAACTGATTTATTCAACGGGTCGTAGTTTTCCTTTCCTCGTTTGTCTACCCCCGACTTGACTTTTTATGAGCAACTCAGTGGGTGTTTCTAGACAAGCAGAGGAAGCTCACCCTACCGGTGCACCTGGTCCATGCTCCCAGTTTTTAGTGGAGTCCGAGTTGCCCATTTCTTTTGTTACTTTGTATGTATGATTTTAGTTACTTTATGTTCTTTGTTGTGTATGTCTTTTATGTTTTTCATGTGTGGTCTTTGTCCCTGGATTACATTCTTTTGATTACCGCTATAACCTTGGTTCCCTTGATTACTCTTTTACACTTACGACTTTTTGTAAAATTGACGCCTGGTGTATTACTGCACAAGAAAGGGAAATTTATGATTTTAAAATCAAAATCGTCCCATTTGTCATAAATGTATGTACTGAAATGACTGCTGTCGTTATATCTGATGTGAAGGTCTAAAAATGATGCCGAAGAGCCCGAATAATAGTTTCTTTAATTTCTATTTCTGGTGGATAAATAAACGGAAGCCATTCTCCAAGTTTAGAATTAATAATGAAGAGAACACCATAAATTTATTGATATTTGAAATTAAAGGATCTAGGCGCTTTAACCATTTTGTCCTTCACATGATACTAAAAGGAAGATAATTTTTTGAAATATTATCCCTCCAAAAGTGACAAATATGTCGATAAGGAGAAACTCTTGCATACTAATCTCCTGTTGCTCGGTGTAGAAATGATTGTCTTTTTTTCTGTAGTTTTAAAATAGGTTATAGTGTATCCTAAAACTATGTGTACTTTTTTAAAAAAAAACAGAGAAAACACAAAACCATACAATCTTAATATTTCTTTTTCAATTGAAACCATTCAATCTGAGTAGTGAAGTCAAAACGCATTAATTTTTTGCGTAAATTGACCGAGTTGTGATGTCACAAACCTAAAATTGTTTTAAAGTTGTAAACGTTGGATCAAAATCGTTGTTTTCTGGCTCTCAATTTATCTGTCGTCATTGCTTTTTTTTTTTTGCACTGGCAAGGTATAACATTTGTTCCAATATTCTAAGCCTCTTCGTATATTATTTTCATATTACCCCGTGTATTATTATTGTGTATAAGTATGTGACATATAGAAGAACTTTTCAACTGAAATACTCTTTTAGTTTAATGTGTATATTTTTAGACTGTATGAACAGGGTGGACAAGAGCACACACACAAAAAACAAATAGTAAAAACAACTAAAATCAAACAAAAAACAAACAAACAAACAGACAAAACAAACAAACAAAACACATGCATTTACGTATTTAGTTAACATGTTATTTTTGGTTTTTTGCTTACCATTCGACTTCCTTGAATTCCATTTAGAGTTCCTTGCATGATAGAATTCCATTAGTATGTCATCAGTTCAAGAAAAAGTCCTTCTTGGAATAGGCGGAACAGTTGGTTTGTCTTTAGCAGCATGGAGGAGTTTTTTTCCGTGGATTAGATATGACATTCCCGTAATTAAAGAAGGCATAAAAATGAAAAAGTCAATAGACGATGATATAAAAAACAATCGTTTTCTAATTGATTTGTTTGAGAGGTCTGTCAACCGAGTACCAAGGCGAACATGTATGATATTTGAGGATAGGATATACAGCTATGAGTTTATGAACGAACAAGCATGTAAAGTGGCAAATATAGCGCTAACTTTGGGATTGAAATTTGGAGATACTGCTATAATGTTTATGCATAATGAGCCAGCATACATATGGACTCTCTTAGGTACAATTCTTATTTTCATAATTCATCGTCAAATACAATAAAAACTTTTTTTCTTTGCTTTTTTTGTGACCTTATCAATTTCTCCGCCAAGACACCAATAAAGCAGTTTAAGGAACATAACCAATAAAAAAGAGATATTTTAAAACGACAACTGCTTAATTTCTGTAGGTTGCAACGCTTAGTAATATACCGAGTATTTTGTTTGCGAATTCATCAACAAATGTAGCTAAAACTTATTAGTTTTTATCATATAAATCATTGTTCATTCTAACTGAATTTCTGTAGAATGTAGAATCTTTATATAAAATGAAATAACTGCTGTTGCGCTTTAAAATTGATTAATTATGCTTAAATTTGTACTCTTCTCGTATTGTATTTCTGCTTTAACAGGTTTCATGAAAATTGGTGTTGCTGCTGTTTTACTCAATACAAACATCCGACAGAAATCCCTTTTGCATTGTATAAACGTCGGAGAGTCAAAGCTTCTTATATGTGGAAAAGGTATATAGAATGTATACATTCAATGTTGCACAATATAGGTACTTCCATCATTAACTACACAAGAGAAAGTTTTCTTACTTTTAACTGTTTATAGTAATGAGTAATACTGTAATTATGTATCTATATATAAACTTTCCATATTTCAATAAAAAAAACATAAGCAAAAGTATAACTAATTAATGCTTATTCACTCTTGTTACTTTGTATGTATTATTTTTGATTATTTCATGTTCTTTGTTGTGTGTGTCTGTTCTGTGTTCCTAGATTACATTCTTTAGATTTCCCGTAGAATCGTGGTTCCCTGATACTCTTTATTACAGGGGAAGAATTAGAAAACGCATTAGTTGATATTAAACAAAATGTAAGTATCCCAGTCTACTTGATGGGATGTGAATTTAAGAAACCACTATCCGGATACAAATCTTGGGATCAGTTAATGCTTAAAGCCTCCAGTGCAGATATTAGTAAAACAATGAGGAATTCGACGGATTTAAGTACTACCTTATTTTACATGTTCACTTCTGGAACAACAGGTAAAATGTCTGGGTTTAAGAGCAGATCGTTGTGAAGTATATTAACCTACTCGTTCACTTTGTATGTATAGACACTCAAACGGATAATGCATCAATAAAAACTTTTTTTATTCAAACACAGTGTTGTTAAGATAATTATTGATTTCTTGACATAAACTTGTTGTAAAGTTTCATGAAGGATTTCTTATCATGCGAACAAGCATTTTGATTTTGGGTTTAAAACAGTGATTTAATATTTTAAAATACTATTTAAAAAAATATACCATACACGTGACATAAATTCATTCTCTTGCCTATAGTTCTTCGTCAATATAACAATAATTAGATAGTAAGAGTTTATAACTCCCACTGATACATTGTCTTTCCAGCATCACTAGAAATGGCTTAAAGTTAACGAAAAGCATCTTGAAAGTTTGAATTTTTTTAACTAAACATATGTTTATGCTTGCACTTCAGGCTTGCCAAAACCTGCAATAATTAACCAACAAAAAGGTATGCAAATGTCCAAAATGTGGACATTTTTAGGAGTGAAGAAAGACGACATTGTATACAGCTGCCTGCCGATGTATCATATAACTGGATGTGCTGCTTCACTTGCAACATGTTCGTCTGGTACATCATACTTAATCAAAAATAAGGATCACGGATTTAAAAATAGTCAATAATTCATTGATGTGCAATAAAAAGAAGACATTACCTCATACTAATACTCGCTTTTAGTTCTTCCATGAAATAAACACAATACAATTCTTGTATCATATACAGATGAAATTTTCGATAAATTAATAACTTTGTTTGTTGGGGTTTAACGTCCGAGCAGCAATATTTCAGCTATATTCAGACGAGAAATATGAAATGGATGATAAAATGAACATGAAATGATGATGAAATGAAAAAAGGATGGGACACAAGGATAACAGGGTCGACAAATTTTGATTGCCACTAGAAAAAGGGGGATGGCTAAGGTCGGGCAATTTAGCCTCTTGTAGCGGAGCCCTATGGTTCCTATTCCGGGAGAATACCACAGCAGTGTTCTTAAACGTGCGAGGAACGTGACATCTTTCCCAACACGGTGCACCATTATGGTTTGCGGTCAGGTTTTCCATATTATAGCCTGACTACCCCAGCATGTAACATGCCAGGGGTACCCCATTCCACCACCTGGGGCACACATCTCAGTTGCTCTGTGGGCAGAGCGCCTAGCCCCTGGCTAGGTTTCTGAGCACTATTTAGTCGCCTTTTACGACAAGCTTAGCGCTGCTGCAGGCCTATTCGTTTAACACCCGGACCTGCACGGGGCGATAAATTCATAACTGGTATTTGGAATGGAAAATGGCGTACATTTTTCATGATAATGCCCTCTACATAAGCATTGTTTTGTTTTAGTAAATACTCATAAATGAAATGTAGCAATGGTAACAGCTAATTATCAGGTCAGGAGTTCTTCTATACCTGTTAACATGAAAGTCATGATTCGAAATGACCTAAAATGAAATACTTGAATACGTCATCATTGTATGTGTAAGTTGTTGAATCGTGTTTGAATTGGCTTTCAGATACATATTTATTGATTTTTCGGGATATATACTTTCAATACTGTTTTTTTTCCTGACTAAGAATATAAAAAGTACACCTTCTAGGTAATTAATTGGATCCAATTTCTTTTTTGCGATGATTGATTAAACTTAAACTGACTATAAAAAACTTGAAAAAGTTTCAGGTATGTCCGGGTCGGTAATTAATTTTTAAGTTACTGTGTGTATTCTTTTAGTTATTTTGTTATACTTAGTTTTTTTTCTGTTTTCATGGTCTAGCCAAATATCAAGTTATCTGCAAATAATATATATCGTGTTTCTTTTTTTTTAATTCAAAATCATGTTGTTTTTATTTCCATGTTGTAGGAAATACTGTAGTAGTGAGGGAAAAGTTTTCAGCACACCATTTCTTCGATGATTGTCGTAGATATAATGTAACAGTTGTACAGTATATTGGAGAGTTATGCCGATATCTTTTGGCTCTACCGGAGGTACTCTTGTGCAATGAAAGAAGCTACGTTTTGTCGAAAGAATCAAAATGAAAAACAGCAAGAGTTTTCATTGAAGTCATTAAGTAAAGAATGCAAAAAACACCAAAAAGTTAGATTATTGCTCACAGTGCAGGCTAAAACAACTAGTTGAAAACATGTAAGATTGAAGTATCTTATCACAAATTCCATTTGTTTGAAACCAGCTAATTTTTTACCGTTAAAAGTGACTAAAATCAAAGAAATTGGTTGTTTATTCTAGTCACCCCCTTGCCATTTATTTCCTTAAGAAGTCATTCATAAACATATGGAACGTAACTAGAACGGACGAGTACTTTACATTACAACCAGTTCTTTTTTTATTTTTTAAAAGAATAGTAAAGACAGAGACCATAAGGTACGTCTCGCATTTGGAAATGGGCTCAGAATGGATATCTGGGAAAAGTTCATGAAAAGATTTAACATCAAGCAAGTAACTGAACTATATGGTGCCACAGAGGCCGTTTCCGCGTTTTTCAATAGCAGTGGCAGAGTTGGATCAATTGGTCGACTTTCCCCTTTACTTGTAAGTTTAAGGCTTCAATTTTATTTTATATGCGACTCAAGTGACATGTTCCTGCTATTCTAGAAAGAGGCTTACCTTTCAGGCCTTTATTGTTTGGCTCATGTGAGCTTTGTTTGATACGTAAAACATCTTACATCTTTGTCGGTAATACATTTCGACTTTCAGCACTATCACTGTTATGACAACCGTTTAGATAAAAATTAGACTAACATCTTCCATACGTTTTGCAACCAGGAAACAATGGCCAAGTGTCTAAGCATTGGGTTTCATAGATTTTGTTTTGTCGGTTTTGATAAAATACTGCACGTGTATAGTTACAAATAAAATGCAAAAAGAACGTTTTACTAGGGATCATTCAATATTTTTCCGAGAAAATTTGCTTATATTCTTACATTGATGTAACTGTTTGATTTTTTTTTCTTTTTGCATTTAAGGTTTCTCAAAATGTTCGTTGACATGCAATTCATAATGTTGTGAAAAAATTATTTTAACTTCCGAGTTTAAACGCATTATATATAAAGCTAGTACGCAAAGTGGAGGAAAAATGTTTTATGATATATGAATATACTTTCAGAGGAAAGTTAACCCATTTGGAGTTGGAATCGTAAAATGTGAAATTGAGACTTACACACCACTCCGAGACCAAAACAATAGATGTATCCCTGTAAAAATAGGTAGTCTGTGTATATATATATATAAAATTAATGATGCATGCTACAACAAATCAATATTATACGAACGTCTCAGAATGTGACGACTCTATTCGCTACACTGTTCCATCGGATCAAATTGATACAGGGAAGATATGTAAACGTATAGATAGGTCTGAAAAATTCCCAACGATGTTAGAACTGTCAAATTTTTTCAAAACATTACTGATTACTATCATAGACAGTGTCATACGTGACGTTACGCATGTAAACAATAAAATATAACGAGAATAGGTATGGTGTAGATGTCAAAGAGATAACAACCCCACCGGGATGAAAATGTCAGCCAAAGGCCACCCATTGGTCTTCAATGAACGACGAGGAAACCCTCATACCACAGGGCATGCTGTAGCTAACCACAGTATATCACTGCACAAATGTACAGCGAAAGAGTTGCCCTTTATACTCAAGTAACACGAAAATATAAAGTTGAAAACGAAACAAGACAAAAAGACGCCAGAAATTGCTGACTTGAGAAAACAAATATTTGACATAATAAAAAAATGAATATTATTGCACATGGAAACATTTTTATGACATAATTTAATTTTGAAAACTTTTCAAGCAAGATGGGTGTATAAAATTTAATATAATAAAGCACTTAAATTTAACTATTATTCTCCATAATAATTCAATAGCAGACCCGTATCGAGAGCGACGATAGTGGGTCAAGTTCCGAGTTCAATAACCCAGTAAATTTAGGGATCGAGTTGAAAACAGTCCTACGTGTAAAATTGATCGTACGTCATGACGTTATATGATAAACATAACTTTGTGGTGTTGTGGTGTCATTACATGCAATTATTTTTACATTTACGATTTTGTTTGGTAAAATCGATAATTGAGGTTTTAAATATTAAATATGCTTTATATTGTGTCCGGTCATATGACGCCTAAGATAGTGACCACCATTTTTATAGGGGGGGGTTGGATATTCTTGAAAAAAAATATTAATTTAACTTTTTTGAAGAAAAATATTTAAAAAAAAATAATTTTTCTGTGGCTAGAAAAAAATAAATAAAGTTCCACAATGGTAAAAAAAATAATTTTGTATTCTGTTTCTATAAAAAAATGTTTGGGTAGAAAATAAAAGTAAAAAAAGAAAAAGAGGAGAGAAATCTCATGTAAATATAGTGAATGAATCATAAACTGCCATTCAACATGTTAAATTATGTATGAGGAAGTATGTAACACATCGGTTTATCATGATGTTATAGAGCAACTAAATGGATATCAATATCTAGAGACCTTTGTTTTATATTAATCCAGTATGTTATACAAAGTATTAGAAAAATGCAGAAAAATACACGAATTATCACTAAACATTATAACAGAGAAGAGATAAGAATACCAGACCGTCCGATTATTTCCCATTATGGAAATTGCGTAGACATCATGACTAATTTTTGCTACCTAAATTTAGAAACCAAGGAACTTGTGTACGAGACAGCTCGAAACTTTTACAGTTCCTAAATGACAACAACTTTCCTATGTATATACTTATGACATGACAAGCATGTATACAACCATGTTCAGTAATGAACTAATTAAGACCACTGAAAACGTATACTTGGAAATAAAATAGAAGACTGTGCTATACATTTGAGCAATGACAAGTTACTTCTAATATTAGAAATAGTTCTTGATATGACATGCAATGGGAACACTCCCTAGCCCTAACATATGTGACATAAAATTAAGTGTAAGTTATCAAATTTTTGGTTGAAAAGTTCCCGAACAAGTACAGCATAATAAGTCCTGAGATGATGGTTTTATTGTCCTTAATGAGTTTTTTTTTATCAGCTTCAAATGCTATTTAACATTAATATTGCTAATAAGAACCTGAACTACTCAAATTTGTTTATACGTTATCGAAGTCCTCAGTAAATGTCTTAGAGAAAGTGCAATTAAATCCAAATGGAACAGGGTGAAACCTTACGACATTTAAGAATTAATAGTTATTTTAGTCCAATATGCCTAATGTATAATATCAATTAATTCATTAAAAAGCTACTCGACTGCAAAATATACAGCTTGTTCTGCCCACTAGCAGAGCATGTGCTCACAGACATTAAGTCAATTAAAAATAGTAAAAATTTATTAACATTTGTAGCAAAATACTATCCAACATTACACACAATCTCGTATTTGTTACGAAAGCACTGGTCTTATATAATTAATGACCTTGAATGTTCTCAACTACTTGAACGACCACTATATAGCAGACTGTGGTCAAACCTTAATAATGTACATAAATATTACTCCATAGTATTTTTGTCTGTTTAATATAAAATTGTCACCTGTATATATCATTCTTTAGATATGCATCTTTCACATAATACATTTAATAACGAAACTAATTAATATTTTCACTAAATGATCGGAAGTCAATGCAACATTCTTGAAATGTGTATATGTATTACAAACTACATTTGATTTTACTAAACTATAATTTTTTATCCGCCAATTAAACTTTTCTCCCTTAAGACCGCCTCAGTGATTTAGAGCTGGAATGTTCAGACATTATACGAAACCGGAAAAGCCGCCCAGGCTGCAATAGAAATGGAGAGATACAACCTTGATTTTTGTAACGAAGTGAGATGGAAATCATCTGGAGCGGTCATACTATCTTCAGGGCAAACTCAACTGTACCCTGGACCACCAAGAGGATGGTAACCATCAGCATGGAGAAGGAATCTCAGTAAAATGGCCAAATCATCACTCATTGAATGCAATCCTTTTAGTGAAAGAATTATCATGGCAAGATTTATTTCAAAGATACAAACAAGCAACAGTCATTCAATGCAACGCTTCTACCAACGTTGCTGAGGAAGAAGACAAACAGGAGTTTTACCGCCAGCTTTAAGCTACTCTAGATTGAAAACACCACGGGACATCTTGATTCTTATGGGTGACATGAATGCCAAAGTTTGAAAATATAACACAGGGAGAGAATGTGTCACGGGAAAGGGGTAACATCAACGAAAATGGACAACTCTTTGCAGATTTTTGCTCCCACAGCGATATGATCATAGGAGGTACGACATTCCCATTCCCTCACAAGGATATACACAAAACAACCAAGGTATCCCCAGAAAAGAAAACAAGAAACCTGATAGACAATATCACAGTCACCGGGAGATGGAGAAAGATCGTTAGAGCTTATAGAGGTGCTGATGTACGTCCGATCATCAACTTGTGGTGGCTAAATTTCAGATCAAGATAGCCAGGACATCTACGCAAGATCAGATTAGAAGTAGAAAGTATGACATAAGGAAGAGGCACAGTAGACAAAAAATGGGAGAGAGTAAATTCCACATATAACAACACATGCCAAGAATAACTTGGATTCTCAAAAGAATACAAGCCATGGTTATCTGATGATACAATCGAGACAACTGAGAAGTGTAGGTCTGTTAAAATACAACTTGACCAGGTCAAGACAAGATTGCAGAAAGAATAGTTGACGAGGTAACCCATAAGCATCAGGAAAAGAGTAGAGAAATATCGACGACCTTGCTTCAAAAGCAAAGAATGCAATGGCTAGAAATGACAACAACACGGCGTACAACACAAGACGCCAACTGCCAAGTAGAAAGACCAACACATCCAAACTAGGGTAAGACAAAGATGGCATTGTGATAACAAATATAGATCGACCACTTTGAAATGGAGAAAATATACAAGACGCTCCTGATCTACCCCCTGGAGAAGATTTTGATGTGCATACTGGCCCAATCACAAAATAATAAAGTCCTACGGAGAATAAGGACTGGAAAAGCCCAAGGACCGGACCAAATTCCACCTGAGGTCTTGAAGATCAACCCAGAAAACACCTGAAAGATCTTGATTGATTGATTGATTGATTGATTGATATTTGGGGTTTAACGCCCCAGCAGAAATATTTCAGCTATATTCAGGCGACAAACATGAAATAGATGATAAAATGAACATGAAATACTGATGAAATGGAAAATGGGATGGGACACAAGGATAATGGGGTTGACACATTTTGATTACCACTGGAAATTGGGAGAGGTGGGTAGGATCGGACAATTTAGCCTTCAGTGGCGGAGCATAATGGTTCTTACTCCCGTAGCATACCACAGAAGGGTAATTTAACGTGCAAGGAACGTGGCATCTTTTCCAACACGTTGAACCACTATGGTTTGCGGTCAGGTTTTTCGTATTACAGCCTGACAAACCTAGCATGTAAAATGCCAGGGTTATCTAATTCCACCACCTGGGACACACAATCCAGTTGCTCTGTAGGCAGAGCGACCTAGCCGCCCGTCAGGGTTCTGAGCGCTATTTAGTCGCCTTTTACGACAAGCTTAGCGCTGCCGCGGGCCTATTAATATATAAAATATCGAAATTTACAACATATAAAACTTGTCATATTGATACTTCTGACACTTGGACCTGCACGGGGCCCTACAGTATCGTGCCTGAGCTTTTGAAAACATCTGGGAAACAGTGGAAAGCCATGATAAGTGTAGTTTAGGTTACATCATTGAGCTTCCAAAGTAGGGCGACCTGAGCAACGGCCAAACACTGTGAAGGAATTCAGCTACTCTAACTTCCATGTAAAGTCCTAGCAAGAGTCATTCTGGAAGGAATCAAGGCAGCAATAGATACAAACATCCGTGATGAGCAAGCAGGATTCCGGTGCGACCGATCATGTTTTGACACAATTGCCACATTCATCTTCGAGCAGTCCATAGAATGGCAATCAACTCTCTACATCAACTTCGTGGACTTCAAGAAGGCCTTCGACATAGTTAACAGAAATACTCTTTGGAAGGTACTAAGACACTAAAGAATCCCTGTCAAGTAGTAAAGATTTTCAAGGATTCTACGAAAACAGTAAATGCCAAGTCATCTACAATTCAACAATCTCACCTTCCTTCGATGTATATACAGGACTACGCCAACGTTGTCTCCTGTAACTCTTTATTTTCTATATAAGTGTGCAAGAATTTAAATTAGATATAATAAACAATCACGAATTTCATCATAGATTGCTCTTTGTCTAATTGATATATTTTTGGGTGCTATACAAGGTGATCACTATAGATTGGCCATGCATAATTGATTGTGACGTGGGCTGCTTTCCTGCACAAGTCCCAGACTTTCTCGTGCTATTTCAGGGAAGCTACCCGTCTGCGTGAGTCCTAGGCTATCTTGTGCTATCGCAGGGAAAACTTCCCGGCCTATACGAGTCCCATATTTTCTCATGCTCCGTTTTGTTTTAGAAAGAACAAGCAGCTCCTCATCCAATTGCTGGCTACAGACAAAGCCATGTCTTGTTTAGGCCAAGTAAATTTCATCCAACTCTCACCAAAAATGTGGGATAGTTGGGAAGGGTTTTATAATTTTATTTTTTTTATTATTTTTTTTTACTCTTGACCTGATATTTGCTAGACTAATTTTAGCTATATGATGTATAAACATGATCTTAATCCATAGCCACATCAGTTTCAGAGAGGAAACATTATTTTGGTCACCAAAAATTGAAAGATTTGTATATTATAGTGCCTAAATACAAGAGAGCGACGTGAAAAAAATCCTGATTTTGAAATTTCTGTCCCATTTTTAATTAAAAAAAAAGTCATTTTTAGGAGCCGGAGACGTAAATCTACTTCAATCTATTTGAATAATAAATTTTTTAACGTCAAACATTTTCCTCATTTCTCAAATCAAACACTCAACGGTTCATATCTTTATTAGGTGAAACTGGATTGCTTCTTCAAGGAATACCACCAACAACGAAAGGCTTTTATATGGGATCAAAGGAAATAAACGAGAAAAAGATAGTCAGAAATGCCTTTGTTGATGGAGATGAATACTTCAATACTGGTGATCTTCTCTACATGGACAAAGACTACTTTTTATACTTCCAAGACCGTTTGGGAGATACATTTAGGTAATTTTAAATTAATGTTCTATAAGTTTTCACGTTTATGGCATCTGCTCGGTAATCCAGTCCTGTGTATTTTCTAAGTATTCACCCTTCAACGTTGATTTTAATGTGCTATTTCAGATGGAAGGGTGAAAACGTGTCTACAACTGAAGTGGAAAATATATTATCATCCCTTGACTTTATTCAAGACGCTAATGTCTATGGCGTAACAGTTCCAGGTAAATATTTCCGTCCAGAATCTGAATTATCTTTATATGTAACAAATAACAATTAATAATAGTATAACAGTGTTTATTAAATTAAGTTCCAACTACAAAGTCGGCCAAATATTTAAACATAAAATAGTTTCAATAGTGTGTGTCTGTTTTCCGTATCTGGTCTTTGTCCCTAGATTGTATTCTTTTGATTACCGCTATAACCTTCGTTCCCTTGATTATTCTTTTAAAAGACATTCATACAAACAAATAAACAAAATAAAACACGAAATAATTGTAATCAAAGATGGGTTAAATTGATAATAGTTTATCTTTATATACAAATTAATAAACAAAATCTTCGCTTCAGGCTATGATGGCAGGGCTGGAATGGCAGCGATACAATTGAAGCCGACAGAACAGTTGACAACAGAAAAACTGACACAATTATATAGACATTGTGTTAAAAACATGCCTAGATATGCTAGACCCTTGTTTCTGAGGATTGAAAAGGATACTCGAGTCACATCAACATTCAAACACCATAAAGTTGATCTTATCAAGGAAGGGTTTGACCCTAATGTGATATCTGATAAATTATATTATATATCCAATGAAGATAACACTTATCTACCACTGAATAAAAACTCGTATAAATTTGTTCTTCAATCTAGATTATAAAAAGTTAAACTGAATTTCGATTGATTGTGAATGTAATAAAGCTTTCATAACCAAGAATTTCAATTAATTAAAATGTTGATTAAAGTAAAATAAAATTGTGTATTAGAATTACACATTGTAGTTGGATATGCAGAAACTAAGTTGTTCGTCCAAAAACTATTACAGAGTAAGAAAGTTGTCAAGGAACTTTCCACAAAGCAAATTTAGAAGTGTGTAATAAACTACGAAAGATGGATCTACTTATTACTTTGAATATATCTGCAAATGACGCACCAATAGATTAGTTTGTTTGTATTCCTTACACAGAGTAAGTATAAGAACAGTATTCAGTAAGTGTCAGTAATTGTAAAAAGTAGACGTTTTGAAGTAAAATTAGTTGCCTACACAAACGATGCCTTTTCAGCAATACACGTCATATTACACAGCCTCGAAAGATGCCAATTTCATACGCAATCTGCTAATTTATCTTTGGTAAAGTGCAAAAACGAAATGACCAACGAAGACAAGGCATGGTTACGTGGTCTGTAACTGCTTCTAAATTAGAAAGAAAAAAGTAACGGTAAAACAATCATACACTTGTGACACCATGAGTTCTTTCAACTCTAAAAAAAGCATATTAATATTTGTTTATATACTTTCCAAGGCATAAGTAAATAAAAAGAGCTATAGATAAAGAAGCAAGCACATGAAGTCTGAAATTACCTTGACATACAGCAGTCAGCATGCGTGGCATTCCAAATGACTTTTCTTCATCCACCTTTGATGCCTGGAAATAATCAATGAGGAAACAGCTTTATTCTATTTTCCCTTATAAAAACCAGGAAGAAATGGCGGTCAGATATATTTCTAAACTAAACACCAGAAATAACATGCTATGATAGTACTTGAATCAGGTTCTTTAAAAACGAGAGATCAATGTGTGAGCGATATGTGCGTTTATCTAACTGGTTTCAGACATGCATCGCGGTCATAAGTGTCGATTCATATTTTTTCAAGATCCCTTGTATCATTTTCATTTCATCATTTTATTTATTAATTTAAAAAAATATCCAGATTTCTTTTTTCAGTAAAAATATCTAATCTGTATACTCTTTTGTAATTACACAATTAACACGTGCGTTATTGAATTATTACTTTAATTATATAACAAGGATCAAAAACAAAATCAATAAATAAAAACAACAACAACAAAGAATAGCATAACCTATTAAACTAGCTAAACAAAAGAGAAAAAAAAAGAAAATAGGAACATAAAGGGACAATGTAAAATTTATTATAATATGATACTGCAATGATGGTTTCAATGACAGAGCATTTGACGGACATCAACTGAAGTTGATAATCTCAGCTGACATTATTGAAATAGTAATATTAAAAAAGTATCCGACAGGTTATTCATGCATGTCATATAAACAAATTCACTTCTTTTTCTAATTTATAGATAGTCAAAAACTACATAACCAGTCCCACTTTGTCAATTGGTTGTTGCTCTTTCGAGATATAGATATAAATTTTAAAAGATTGTGTTCGGATTAGGCATTTTGCAATAGTTATCGTTCTTGATTTGGTTGATTTAAGTGGGATATAAATGTATGGTTTTCTAAAAAAATAACATAGAGCTTACGACAAACATCGTTTTAGGTGGGTTTTCTTACAAATCTATCACAGGCAATCTCTGAATTGTATATGGATTGATACTTGAATAAGCTGGATCAAGGACAGGGACATGCACATCACCTATTGTATGTGTGCATTGAATTATCCTTTTGCAAAACATGAGGCATTTTTTGTTACTTTTCTTATATATATATTCCTATTTCCCTTCAGTGAATGTATTTACGCTGATTCACTAAAGTGTCAGTTTAATGTGTGTATAATGGTAAGAAAAATCAGTTTAATTGTATAAACATAAGGCCTCGATCTTATTTTCAATGTCTTGGAGACTCAACAGGTAATAAGAGAATGTTTAGAATACACTGAAATCAAATGTTTAGGATATGCTGTAACCAAAGAAATATAGCTTGCATGATTTGCAAAATTTTTATTATGTTACCGAAAAAGGACTAAAAACTGAATACTAATGGAATGAAGTTCGCCTCTCACCTTGACCTTCATATAGAGTAATCAAAGGAACCACGGTTATAGCGGTAATCAAAAGAATTTAATCCAGGGACAAAGACCACACATGGAAAGCAGACATACACAACAAAGAACATTAAGTAACTAAAATCATACATACAAAGTAACAAAGGTAAATGAGCAACTCGGACTCCACTAAAAATTGGGAGCTTGGACCAGGTGCACCGGTAGGGTAAGCGTCCTCTGCTTTCTAGAAACACCCGCCGAGTTGCTCATTAAAAATCAAGTCTGGGGTAGACAAACGAGGAAAGGAAAACTATGACCCGTTGAATAAATCAGTTTTCATGGTGCTGATGGATACACCATAACGATCCACGAGTTCATGATGACGACCATAAAACTTCTGTAGTGATGACTTCAATTTTGCAGCAACATAACCCTGTTCCAGAAGCCTATTTGTTAGAGTTCTAGCGCGATACAAAAAAGTCTACGTGGTTTCGGCAAGCTCTGGCATAACGTACGAGTTGTGATATGAACACTCCATACGCAGGAGCCGAAGGGATGTTGCCACAGATGAAAGGAAAGTTGACAATTCTGAATGAAAAGTCATCACGTTTGTCGTAAAGTTTGGTCAATAGCTTTCCCTTACCATCGATTTCTAAGTGTAGGTCAAGATATGAGGCTGACTTCACAGTGTCTGTAGTATCCTTTATCTCAAGTTCTTTTGGGTAGATGCGATGTATCAAATCCCCGAATTTAGGATTGTTTAAAGATAATACATCATCTATATAGCGGAAACTCAGATTGAAGGATCTAGCCAAACGATATTCTTTCTTTTGATCAGATCAGCTATAAAGTCAGCCTAATAAGAATGAAGGAATAGGTCAGCAAGTAAAGGAGCACAATTTGTTCCCATTGTAATGCCGACCGTTTGTTGAAAAACACGTCCACCACACAGGACAAAAAAGAATTTTGTAAACATCTTCCTCTGTATATTTGGAAGATGATTTGGAATTAGTTTTTACAAAGTATGAGGAATCTCTACCAAGAACTATATATTTGTATCTAGGTGTACCATCTTTTTTTGGAAAAACAACGATGTATAATGTTTTTAAGTCGGGATTTTAACTAAGTATGGGGAATAGAAGTATACAGTGTTTAAAAATCATAGGTTTTAATGCTATTATATTCAGATAATAGTCTTGAACTGATTGTCTCCAAAAGATCTTTCGAATTTTTCAGGATCTACATTGAATTAATACCACTACGGGAGTAACAAGTGTTGTGGTATGACTGCAGACCCTCTTTGACAGTTGTGAGTATAGAAATTAAAAGTTTTGAAAGGGGTTTGGTGGTACATTTTGCAGATCCAGCTATGAAACGTTGTTTGTACGGATTCTTGTGAAGTTTAGGAATCCAGTACATATACGGTAAATCACAATCATCGTCCTTGGTAGAGAGACCATAAGAGGATAGCACAGATTTATGGTTTTCCACAATCTCTTCTTTGGAGAGAGTGGTAGAGTGGTGAAAAAAGGGATGGGACACAAGGACAATAGGGTCGACAAATTTAGATTGCCACTAGAAAAAGGGAGGGATGGGTAGGGTCGGGCAATTTAGCCTCCTGTGGCGGAGCGCGAAAGTTCCTACTCCTATTGAATACCACAGCAGGCTTCTTAACGTGCGAGGAACGGGGCACCTTTCCAAACAAGGTGCACCACTATGGTTTGCGGTCAGATTTTCCGTATTATAGCCCAACAACCCCAGGGTGTAACACGCCAGGGGCACACGTCTCAGTTGCTCTGTGAGCAGAGCGCCTAGCCCCTGGCTAGGTTCCTAAGCACTGTAGTAAATAGAGTCGTCACATTCTGAGACGTTGTATATATATATGACATTTATTTGTTGTAACGTGTATTGTTGATTTCATTCTAACAACACAATGATGAGCCGCCTGTACTACCATAATTTGCGTACTAATTAAACCAACAGAGGACACCCAGCCAGGGAAGGCCCTGTTTTGTATAACCTAGATTAAGATCCAAATCGATGTAGGCTGTATAAAAAACAGTAAATAGCGAAGGCGATATTTTGTAAAGCGGTGTTGCCATACATATCACATGGTAAGAGTTCGTGTCCCACAGAGAGACCAAGCACAATTTGATAGTTTTAATATCGGTGGGAGAGTTTTAACACCCTTATATAATATATACTTACATTATCTTCCATAAGTCTAACATAAAACGATGGAACAGTGTAGTAAATAGTTCTGAGACGTATGTATGATATTTATTTAATGTACAGAGTGTTGATCTTCTATACATTACAACACCTAGATGAGCTGACTTGTGCTGACATATATCGACCGAGTTAAGCTGCAACCCTAAATTCTCATATGCATTGATCAAGCATACGAGGAGAAAGAAAGCTATACTTTAAGTAGCCTTGTAAACAAATAATTTACGGACCGAATGGTCTAGGACACTGGAATTAGTGTAGGCGGTGCTGCCATAGACATCACAGCGACACGAGTTCGAGTCCCGGAGAGGAAATAACGAAAAATTTGCTTACAGTTCTAACATCGTTTTCAAATTTTCAGACCATTTAAATAGCTTTCATATTGCTGATATCTTCAGAAGAAAGAAAACATTTAATATAGAAAAAACAACAAACACAATAAAAACACAAATACAAATAAAAACACAAATACAAATAACAACAACAATACTTACACCAGTCATGTTATTTTGAAATGTATAACAAACTAAATACCCACGCTCTTAGTTTTTTTTAATAAATGAATTCTGTTAATGAATAAAAGTGTAGGATTCAAAATGCACGCAACCATTCATTCAAGTTGTCCAATACGTAAGTAGAACGGAACAGAAAAGTTATTAACTTCCGCGTACATTGCTCCTTGATATCACTATCTCGTAATCTGTGTCATTGACCTGTTTTTTACCGGATAGCTTCGAGCTGTTCAAGCTGCCGACTAATTTTTACAGCTTCAACAGGTAAAACATATAACTACATACTATGATTTTAATTGTTCTTGTGATTTTAAGTTCACAAGATGAATTAATATTTATTATTATTGTTATTATTAATAACTTCTATGGTTGTAAATGACCTTCATATACTTACTTCATATACTTACTTGTTATCATTGATATTGATAAATATTATGTCATATATGTTTGCAAAATTATATCAGTCTGTGAATTTTTAGTCAAACTTGTCATCCAGGTGGGTATTTATTTTGGAATTGAACGAAAAAAATTATAAAGATATGTTCACAGGTTTACAAATTTATCTATTATCTCATGCTTAAGTAAAATTCAAACGACATTGTTTATTTACAATTTTGTTTTGTTTACTTACCATAGATCTTAGTGGCATCACTGACAAAATCTATCTGTCATATTAACAACATCAACAATGCCGTCTGTCAGAGATAAAGCAATTATTGGAATCGGTGGTTCTATTGGTTTTTCGTTGGTAGCATGGCGTACCCTCTTTCCATGGATAGGATATGATTTAGAAATGATGAAACATGGCAAAAAAATTGCGGAAGAATCCAAAAAAGATTCAAAAGGCGATTTTCTTGCTATTGACCTGTTTGAAAGGTCTGTGAAGCAAGTTCCGACAAATCCTTTTGTCATTTTCAATGACAGGATTTACACTTACGAGTTTATGAATGAACAGGCTTGTAAAGTGGCAAATATCGCGTTTACATTAGGATTAAAGTTAGGAGATACTGTAGCCATTCTCATGTTGAATGAACCAGCATTTATTTGGACATTTCTAGGTAAAGTAAAATAGTCCCTTGCTGCTTAAGTTACATAGTTATGCAATAAAAACAGAAATTAATGAAAAAATATTTGTAACAATAATTGACAGAGACTGATTAAAGTATATCTATCGATGACAAATAAACATTGGAAGAAAAAAAAACAGAAAAATAAATTTACGAAATGAAACACCAAGTCCTTCGGAGAGTAAGTCTACCCTGCTGTGTTACAGTGATCAGGCCAATATACCAATTCAATCATAGTTGTGACTAGAGTGCATTTCAATTTATTTGAAAAGTCAAATGCTTTCATAAATTCTTTAATATATGTCACGCTGAATATAGTAGTTTATTGGTTGTTGGAAATGTAATCAATGTGATCGTAGGAATTCAACAAGTAAAAAACATAAAACAAAAACAAAACAAATAAAAACGAATAGACCATAAATTTGCCTATTAATCTACAAAGCTAATTATAATTATTAATCAAAATCGTTGCCTCTAGCCATGTGTATTGACAAAACTATTATTTCTAAGGTTTACAAAAGATAGGCGTTGCCTGTTCCTTTCTTAATCCACATAACAGACAGAAACCGTTGCTGCATACAATAAATGCCAGTGAAGCAAAGCTACTGATTGTTGGACAAGGTATACATAACAAGATGTTTATATTGTCTTTATTTAATTTTATATTATAAGCATGTTTGGCGGTAATGTACTGACGATAAGAAAAAATGTATTTATATATTTTGATAAAGGTGTTTCATAAGGTATTTTAACCCTTTTAGAGTCATTTGCAATTGTTGGCATGTTGACAAACTGGAATTTCTTATTACGTTATCAAAAAAGAAAAGACGATTGTCGGACAATAGTTATTTTCATCATTTTACTCATTTGATATTAAAATCCTTACCATCATTATTAATTATCTCTTCTTAAAGATAAATTTATGTTTCAGGACAAGAACTCCGAGAGGCAGTCGAGGATATCATTGATAGCATTGATACACCTATCTATTTATCAGGAACTGTAACAGGATATGAAAACTTCAAATCCTGGGACGCGTTAATGATGTTCACACCACCAGCAGAAATATGCCGAACACTACGGGCTTCAATAGATGTAGACTCACCGATATGCTATGTATTCACTTCAGGGACTACTGGTAATTTAACAGAGCTTTACAATGTAGTTATGAAATATTGCTCCTATACCTACTTACATACTTTTATTTATAAAAATTATAAAACTAGTGTGCACTAATTAAGGATTGTTTTAATGTTGTAAGTTACGCGAAATAACCAACTTTTGGGCAGTTTACCCTTCATAAACAGCGAAGCGATTTATGAACAATCGTAATCTGTTCCATAAGATTGTTATGTAAGCATAATTTGGTCCTTATAACCCTTATGATTCAAATTCTAATACATCGCAGTTAAAATTAAGATTTATTCCTTCATCATAGCCTTATTTAGTTTGGAATTATTTGAATCGAGAACTTCGACCTAATCGACGTTAAAGACGTTACAGGACCAAGTTTTTTTATGGAAAAAAATATATCTTACCCAAAAGAGTAAAAAAATATCAAATTAAGTAATTGAACTATGTGCAATAAATGACCCAACTTGTAATCAGTTTTTCGGCTATGTAATTTACAGGCCTTCCAAAACCGACACCGATCAGCCAGGCAAAAATACTCTCATTGACCAGGTTTTTGTTGGCGGTTAATTTCGGATCAGATGATGTTGTTTACACTGTATTACCACTATACCACACTGTGGGGTTGGCATCTGTGTTGACAACGCTTCGAATGGGTAAGTGACAAATCATTCGCTAACTTAGTCACCAAGGGTCTGCACCCGTTTTCATAGATTTTAATCAACTCAAGATTTGAAGAAATTCTGAACTTGAGATATTTTGATGAAACCCAGACCTGGTATGGTAAATTACATTAAGTATAGTGCTGACGACATTTATAAACTTCGGTTTCACAAAAAGTCGCAAGTGTGAAATTGATCGTAAATCATGACGTCACAATTCTAAATTACTTTATGACGTCATTACTTACGATCAACTTTACACTTACGACTTCTTGTGAAATCGAAACCAGCTGGAACAGAGTTATATTGCTACAAGATTGAAGTCACCACTACGGAAGTTTTATGGTCGTCATCAGGAACTCGTGGATCGTTACGGTGTATCCGTCTGCGCCATGAAAACTGATTTGTTTAACGTGTCATAGTCTTTGTCTTTCGTCTTCCTCGCTTGACTTTTTATGAATATCATCGTCTACATTTGCTTCACTGCCTCTTCTAATCATGTCAAAAATAGGTAGAACTATGTAATGATTACCTATTGCTCTATAATGATATTGAAATCGCCAGTAAATGCTATCGCTGCTGTCCTGTAACTAAATGGTTTACAACGATTCCAATTAATATGATTCAGTCTCTCTAGAGCACTTTACTAAATGAATATGAGTAATACAGAATGTTTTGAATTTTGTTTCCATATTTTTGCATTTATTTTGGTTTTACAGTAATTTCTGGTATTTCAGACCTGCTGGAATGTTAAATTGTTCTCTGACGGTATACTCACGTGTATTTTTATATGAATAACCTGAATAATGTAAATATTTTTTTACAGGAGGTAAATTAGTTCTAAGGGAAAAGTTTTCATCGCACCACTTTTTCGATGACTGCAGGAAGCATAATGTAACAGTTATACAATATATCGGAGAACTCTGTAGATATCTACTGGCATTACCAGAGGTACTGTTAGAATATTTATTTGAAATACTGAAAAAAGATTAATCTTTCACAAATACGGAACCCCCCCCCCCCAAAAAAAAAAAAAAAAAAAAAAAAGAGAAAGAAAGAAAAGAAAAAGAAAAAAATACATGTAGGAAATTCAAAATTAAGTTTAATGGTAAGTATTATAAAATTTACATATTTTGTTCTCATTTGGCGCTTACTCTAGAACTCCAATTTAATTTGTTTCTAGAGTTCGAAAGACAAAGAGCATAATATACGTGTTGCTATTGGTAACGGCTTAAGGAAAGACATCTGGGAGAAATTCATGAAGAGATTCAACATAAATTCCATCGCTGAGTTCTATGGTTCTACAGAAGGGACGGGAAACTTCTTTTCAATGAATGGAAGACCAGGAGCTATCGGAAGACTGTCTCCTCTAATGGTAACTGTATCTCAACTTAAATTGCCACACAAATCAAAAGATAATATCGTCAAAAGAGGGTTTTATATATAAATACAAACTCATAAACACAAAAGAGTAGATTAGTAGCATGGACTCCACGAAGTTAAGGGATTACGGTCACTTTTTGAACCACCAGCCAATTTTCATATTTTAAAACCGCTATATGAAAAGAAGGAAGTAAATCAAATTCTTTTAATTGTTTCCATATCAGATGGACACAGCATTGTGGTAAAGTCAAAGCAACTAGTATCAAACTCGGTGATTTCTCAATCCCTGACATAACAAAACCATTCCGCAAAGAGACCAAAAAAATTATATCTCGATACAATATGCAAGTGAACTCTGAAGAACGTTTTTTGTTGTATGATATTTTTTAAAGTTAAGGTATCTAAAACAAAGACATGCTCATTTGAAGGTGAAGTTGAAAACGTGCCACCAATACTTATATTTACATTTCAGCAAAATGTATAAATATTATTCTTTTACAGAAAAAGTTGGCACCATGGCCAGTTGACCAACATTTGATAAAGTATGACCAGAAGAACGAAAAACCATACAGAAATAAAGAAAACAAGTGTGTTCCTGCTGGCATAGGTTACTGTTGCATTAGATTACCTTAAACGCACAGTCTGATGAAGTCATATATTAACCATAGCTACCTATTTGTTTAAGGAATGTTACTAAAGTCTTTATATATCATATACTTAGATTACAATATACCTTTTTTATAAGTGTTTTTTTAAACCCTATATCGTTTACTCTATATCATATTCCATTTATCACAACTCAAGACCTATATCGCATACCCTATATCACACCCATAGACCTATATCGCACCCATTCACGGACCGCACTTGAAGTATAGTTAAAATATATGATGTAATGAACATGACAAGTCAAAATCTGTATCACATGTGATATCAACCCGCGACTCCTATATCACCCCTAGGGTCCCCGCATGTGATGCAGTTTTTGACATATAATATTCAGTATATATACCTTGACAAAAGAAGTTTGTTTCGATTTACTGCGGGGTCAATTACACCAGTGTAGGCTATTAAAATGAGTCTAAGAAGAGAAAGAAATGTACATCGTTGACTTGTCAATAGTAATGTGTACTTCGTGGTAAAACTTAAGTAGGTATCGTCATATACTGTTTTATACTTATCGATACTGGATCAAAAGGTACTGAAATTTCAGGACACTACCAGTTATATAAACCGGCGTGATTCGGCTAGATAAACCGTTATTACGTGGACGTTGAAATAATAAAACCAGTTGTTGACTTTTATTGTAGTCCAGTAATATTAGCAAACAAGCATGCAAGGTAAAAAAGTTGTAGTTTGCTACATGTACAATGTATACCATAGTTCTATCCGTGAGGGGAATGGAGATAGGGAAATGTGAACGTTGTATACCATTCGGTTACGATACATATCAATTGAAATTACTCGGCCATTTCCGCTACACTACCTCGGATGCAAAAAGGAGAATTTAAAAAATTGATCAGATATCACTAGAAATAAAAACAATAGCTTTGTCAAGAATTTTGTCGCGAAGCGAGTAGCTAGGAAAAAAGTAATGGTAAAAATTTCAACCACTAAAATTATAAATTTAGAATCGGATCGGTCAAATCCGGACAGATTATTTCGCCTAGTGCCTCCAAGGATTTGTTTTGTGTAACAAGAAAGGCTGGGGAGCTCCGGTTGGATACATATAGATTAGAAATGCTCCATGGCACAATACAGTCGACTCCACTTAATCGCATATCGCTTAATTGCATATTTCGGTTATTAGCATAATTTTCTCCTGCACAAAACCATTTCCTATTATTCTATTAGGGAAAAAATCGCTTATTTGCATAGGCCTTGGAGGTGCATTTCGGTTTATTGCATAGAGAATTTTGCCTCGTCCAGGTAAAGACAGGTTTTCCCAAATTCTATTTTAAGCCTTCGGTTCATAAATATGTCAATCATATTTATTGTTGTAAACACTATATTATCATCAATCAGGAGGTGTTAATAATGGATTAAAAAAATCATGGACATCAAAGACAATATAAATGATTTCTAATTACATTAAAATAAACAAGCACCTAGGTGAACAATGACTTCTGACGACATGCCGAACATCATCTTGTGATGCGGCTTGAGGTTCGGCTTGGGGTATTTTTTGTCCCTATTTAAATTCTTCCGACTACAAATGATTATCAATGTAAATTTAATTTTCTTTCATGAGCTGAACAGTTTTGAGTGAGCTTGGGTTACTAGGCATAAATATCATACGAAAATTAAAAGTCATTCATTCAGTACAATGTCTAATGAAATTCAACTACCCTAAGGTGCCCCATACTATTCACTCTTCATAGGAATAAATCGAGGTCAATGACGCGTATAATACACAACTGTCAGTGTACAATGAACTGAGGAATAAAAACACACAGACCATTTCAAAAGCCCAAAAACTGCAAACATTGATGAATATTACACTGAATCCTGCCTGAAATATGAAATATGGGATTTGCTTTCGTAGAAAGGTCAGGAAATTACTTGACTATTTATAGATGAGAAACACGTGGTTTTACTTATAAATACACACAGCGTAAAGAAGGTCAATAAACAAGACAAACACAATATATATTATTATTTATTGATAAAAGAACAATACAATGAGAAGGTCTATAACAATTAAATACCAGATCAGAAATGTTGAACAGTGATAACCCTGGTTGATCCACAGTATCGTCGTCTTACCTGAACTCGCACTTCCGGTAAAATCGTAATTTCGGTTATAAGAATAGCCCGGTTATTTGCATATTTTTTTACTGGCAAATAGGCTATGCAATTAAGCGGAATCTACTGTATTAAGTTCGGACCAAATAATGATTGATAATCTCCCAATTGGATTTGATTAGACGGCAGTTAAAAAAATCTTGATCCTTTAACGAATGTTAAACACATAAACACATAATAAAAAAATATGTGACAGAACATAATTTACGAATGTTACATATAATCATTTGGTAATATTCATAAGTATCAAGTTAAGAAATAATTCACGACGGCAGTATATCTTAAAACTATTTCATTGTTTAGTTCCCTTTCTGTTTAATTGTGGTACCTGATTTCCGTATTGTTTGTTTCGCCTGACTTAAAGAATTTAAAATGAGTATTCAAATTAATTGTAAGTACAATTTTTAATGTATTGCTGCAGGTGAATCTGCCCTCTTCATTTCTGGAATTCCATCAACTTTCAAAGATAAGTTTTATAAAGGACCACAGGAAATGAGTGAGAAGAAAATACTAAGAAACGTATTCGTAGATGGTGACAAATACTTCAACTCTGGAGATTTAATGTACTTAGACAAAGATTACTTTGTGTACTTCAAAGACAGGTTAGGCGACACGTTCAGGTATATTACCTATCTGTATTTTAGTGTTATTGTGGGATTCTAAAACCAAACTACTTTAAATAATGAATTTAATGTAATCAATTAACCTGACCTTAGAAAGCCACTGATTCGGAGAATATAAACAAAAAATATATAAGCGGCAATGCCCTATTACTGAAATATTTAAAATGTTGTTGTTGTTTGTTTGGGTTTAACGTCCGAGCAGCAATATTTCAGCTATATTCAGACGATGAACATGAAATGGATGATAAAATGAACATGAAATGAAAAAAAAGGATAATAGGGTCGACAAATTTTGATTGCCACTGTAAAAAGGGGGGATGGGTAAGGTCGGGCAATTTAGCCTCCTGTGGCGGAGCGCAAAGGTTCCTACTCCTATCGATTACCACAGCAGGGTTCTTTAACGTGCGAGGAACGTGGCATCTTTCCCAACACGGTGCACCACTATGGTTTGCGGTCAGGTTTTCCGTATTATAGCCTGACAACCCCAGCATGTAACACGCCAGGGGTACCCCATTCCACCACCTGGGGCACACATCCCAGTTGCTCTGTGGGCAGAGCGCCTAGCCCCCGGCTAGGTTTCTGAGCACTATTTAGTCGCCTTATACGACAAGCTTAGCGCTGCTGCAGGCCTATTCTTTTAACACCCGGACCTGCACGGGGCGAAATATTTAAAATAAATACATCAATATTGTTTCTGTCCTTTACATTAATTATGGAAACAATATTTTATTCAGAAAAAATACAATAACGATGAATATACACAACAGCTGAATTTAAAAAAAGTGTAGAGTTCTTTTCAAAATTGCTCGACGATAAATTTCAACAGGGTCTACCATGTAGCATGAGGCTTTTTGTATCAAAAGTGATTTTCATATATGTTATTTAAAAAAAAATGTTTTCTACATGTCTCTTCCGATATATTTGAGCTGATCAATATATAATCTATTGTATGTACAACATCTTTTTAAATCTACAATTGAAATAAATGCATAAAATAGTAGGTTATATATTAACTATTAACAGTTTTACCATATATTTAGATTAAAATATACGTTTTTTTTTTCTTTTGTTTTGTTTTGTTTTGTATATGCATTGTAAGAAATTACTGTATAAACCCTATGATAATTATCCTATATCGAATATCTTATATCACACATACCCTATACCACAACCCTAGACCTATATCACATACCCAATATCACACCCCTAATCGGAACATACTTAAAATATTATAGTTAAGATATATATCATGATATAATGAACGTGACACGTCAAAATATGTATCACATGCCATATCAACCCAAGACTCCTATATCACCCCGGGGGGAGGGGGGGGGGGCACTGGCCCTTGGGTGAAATATGTTGAGGGATGTTATGGTATGTGATACAGATTTTGACATGTAATGTTCAGTATTTATTGATACTTAAGTTTTATCTAGCGTATCACAAGTTTTTTAAAAGTTTGCAATCAACAGCTAAATATATGTATGAAGGACAATAGTTACATGTTCAAGTGTAAGAACTTATCGATTTGAAGCTTCTGAAGTGATTGCAGAAACCACGGCGTATGAATAGTAGCATTTTATTGATGAACTGGTAGTATGTTTTTGATGTATATGTGTTTTATGCAGGCCTTTTTTTTAAATCTTGCAAAATAGAAAACAGACTATCATAAACCATCTAATAATAAAAACCATTTGAATGAATTTGCATTGGCAGAATCGTTATTTGTTTTATTTGTAGATGGAAAGGGGAAAACGTGTGTACAACTGAAGTAGCAAATACACTATCAGACATTGATTTTATTATTGATTCTAATGTATATGGGGTCATTGTTCCAGGTATGTATTGCAAAAAAAAAAAAAAAAAATTAACCAATGTGAACTAGTAAATACCATTACGGAGCAGTCCGGTATGTCTGCGCACCTAAGACTTGCAGGCTTTTATAAACATAAGCTCATGGTTAACTGTCCTTTAAACTTTAGAATACTAAATCTGCATACCATGTTTTTTTTTTCAGGAAATCATTCTTTATAACCAGTGGCATTAGCAAATTTGATTTATTTGTTTTCTATATGACAATATGACAAACATGCTGTTTTCTTGTTAACAATGAAAGTCCGGTCATTCTGCGCATGCATAGAATAAACACCTGGGTATGGATAAAGGAATGATTATGAAATTTCAAATTAAGTTTTACAAATTGTTCAGAACATTCATTGAACAAAACAAACTGTTTTAGTTGATTTTAACCAATAAAAGTTGCAAAACAATGGGTTCGAATTCTAGTTGTTGTGATACGTTAGTGATAATGTGATTTTTAAATGGAGCTAAATTTACGAGTTTCTTTTATTAAATGAACTGATTAGGCAGTTATAAGGTTTAATAACCAATTAATATATATCTATTGTAAATGTCTATGGTACAGTCACAAAATCAAGCTATTTATAAGATGCTCTGTGAGGTAACACACAAGGGACAGTAGAATTTATCAGTTTTAGATATGTGTTCCTCCTCGGTACAATACTTCAAATGGACCCACTTGAGACAGCAATCACACTGTGCCCAGTTAACAATTATAAGGCTTATATCCAGTCTCAGTTCATCTGGCTGACATTTTCCACACACAATGCAAGTTTCTGTATCCTCAACTTCAAGTTCATCACCATCCTCTAAAACATTTGAGTTCTTTTCAGAAGTTTTTGTTTTTGTTGACTTTGCAAGCCCTTTTCCTTTAGATTTGTTTTCTTTTGAAGACCCCTTCCTAAATTTTCCATTTATTTATTTTGAACTGATTTGTTTGCTTTTGACACTGCATTTGATGTTGATGGAATTTCTTTCTAAATGCTAGCATATGGTGTTTCAAATGGTTTTCTTTCCTTTTGAGCTGGTTCTTCTATCTCAGTTTGACTCATCATTTTTCTTTTCCCTCTTCTGTGTTTTATTTGATTTAGTTTTTTTCCTTTTCTGTCTCCTTCTGGATCAGTAAGTCTCTGAATGTTTCTTCAGTAATTGCTGCGCCATAGGGAGGTACAAAAGTTGTTCTTTTCTTCTTGGGTTTCTCAGTTTGATTTGACTTTTCAAATGTTTCTACTTTCTGTGCAAACAGTACTTTGATGGACCTCATATCTGTACGTTCTTTCCTGCTAGACTTGTTTGTTGATGACACTGGATTAATTTGTTGCACTGACCTTTTTGGCTGAACAGCCTCTGGGTTCAGTGGGAAAATCCCTGTCCTACGGAAACCTGACATGATGTTTGCAACGGTCATAAAACTGTTGTATGCAGTGTTAATGAATGAAGGTAGCTGATCACGTGTAATTACTGAATTAGGTTTCTCATGCATACGTTTGTGGAATTCAGTATTCAAACTTTTTTTGAATGGACTAAAGACAGACACGTCCAGGGGTTGCAACATGTGAGAACTATGTGGAGGGAGAACAAATAGATGAACATTTGATTTCCTGGCAGATTCAATTATCAATGGTGATGTGGGTAGAGTGCCCATCATATAATAGAATTAAAGGCTGTTGAGTGACATGAACAAGAAAATGGTTATTGAAAAAATCCAAGAAAATCTCAGTGTTAACCCATCCATTAGTAGATGTATTGTATTTGGTACCAGCCATTCCTTTGCTTACCAACTCATGTGTCAGACGCTGACCTTTATATATAATGTAAGGAGGTATGGTCTCACCAAGTGCGCTTACTGCAGCCACTAATGTTGTTGTTGATGACCTTCCTGAAGTAACAGAAAATGCATCACGGCCACGACGAGAAAGTACTTTGGGTGGGGAATGGTCAAGAGAGATTCCAGTCTCATCAACATTCCAGATTTGTGAGGGTTGGTTTTGTAAGACTGTATTCATCGAGAATACATTTCAACTCCTCAAAATACTTTGTAATATACTCAGCCTTGGCATCATTTCTGACCTTTTCTCTTTTTTTAGGCTGGACCATTTTGACATTAGAATTTCGGGACAAAAAACCATAAAACCAATGTTTAGTCGGAGCTTTGTTTCTTCCTTTTAAAGTGCACATATTAGCTGCCATTTCTATTATTTGCCATCGTGCATACCCATAACCTTTTTCTGCCATTGACACACAATGCCTTGCTAACTCAATCTCAGCTGAAGTTGTAAAAATGGTCGGACTACGCATTCTTAAGTTATCAACCCCTGTAATATTGTTTAATCGTAATCTGAGTGTGCTCTCTGGGACACCATGTCTTCTAGCTGCACCTCTTATACTTTCTCCCCTAATTCTGACATCATCAAAAGCCTCTTAACATTTCTAAATTATAATTTGCTCTTTTTTTCTTTTGCATTGTCTAAAATTAAAAGAAATTAAAGTTTTTTTTTCATCAACATCAGTATTACTAACACATTGAAATCTTTCCTTTATTTACTACTTTAGAATGATGTTCTAACCAATCAGAATATAGCACTATCTAAGGTCAATGTCAAAGTAAAGCAGACGCTCTTGTGTGATGATGGCAGATAAAACTTTCGTTTATCTTTATATATGTTTAAATTTGCATATGGCAAATCATATCCTTCGGAGATTATTAAGAAAGGAACATGGTTTTGAGCTAATATATGAAAATGTATAACAGATAAGCGATTCTAAATCACATGTAGTGCATTGTTTAGGTCATCATTTCATGGGTCATTACACATTAGGGAATCCCCTCTAATCCAGTCAATTTATCGACTTCTACATAATTTTAGAGATTTTTTGTAATAATTTTACTTACAAGTGGTATTGAAAGAACGAAACTTACCAAATATGTCTTGTATTCTTGATTGATATTTTGTTTTACGGATGAAAACAGGTGATGATCAATTTTCTATTTACGGATATGACGTCAGCGCAGACATACCGGATGCGCAGAGTTCAGGGAAAACACTGTACACCAAGTTTTCTACATTTTAGTTTGACAATCATTGCCATATTTTTGTCGAATATCGTCGAATGGGTTTGATCATCCTCATGTTGTTATCTAGTCAATTATCGATTATAGCGAGCACCGCCAAGCGGTGTGAGCTCTACGATTATTACGTGTATTATCTAAATTTCCTTTAAGGTTCCCCAATATACTAACGAAACAAGTCATGTCCCGGAAGTAACAAAAAGTGACCGCTTCCTTAAATCAAACAAATAAAAATATATAGGTTAAGATTACGTTTCAGTATAAATAAGTTCATCTTTTCTGATAGTTTCAGAGTCTTTCTATATTTTTTTTAATAATTAAAAGAAGTGAATATGATGTTTTTAAAAAGTTCGGGAAAAACGTGGAAGTACGTCTTTGTATATCCGCAGTTCAACTGTTGCTGTTGTCAAGAACCTAACCCGCCTTGGAAAAAATATATCTCCGATTGTGTTATCCAAATTGAAGCATAGCTTTTCTAAGATAGGAAAGACAATCATTTTCTTGTTCGGAATTTGCAGCTGTCAGTTGCGTCTCAATTTTGTTTACGTCACATGATATGTGTAAAATATTCCCACCATCCGTGGAGAACTGTAAAATTTCCGGTGTCTGTTCAAATTGATCTGAGCGGCTAAAACTGAAAAGATCGTTGCTAGAGATGCCATTAAGCGTTAAAAATTATAAAGTATGTCGAAGTGCTATTAAGTTATCGACCATTTTGAAAGCGAGGGAAAAGGGGCGATAGGGTTGGGATTTTGAACAAACGTTTTTTTTTTCTTTTTTTCTCTCAAGTTACTCATTCATTGAAAAACAATTTCCCCCACTAACAAGGCAAAATTTCAAATAAAAATATTGATTTCTTTTAAATGTCGTTGAAATATAAATTAAAATATTGCATTTGCGAAACAAAAATTTTCATCCGACCCTTTTTGTAGTTACCTTTATCATTTTTACGACTCTCGCACAAATGGTACACGTGTGGCGCTCGCTGATTTAGGCAATGCCTACTCCATATTATTGTACACTATGTTTGTTAAACATGTTTTCTCTAATTTTCTTCAATTTGCATACCGCTTCACCGATGTGGAAAAAGATGTTCTCATCACTAGTGACATTTGTTCTTAGAGTTCGATTGGCTTAGAAATCGATTGTCTTGGACTCCATCTTGAATCGTCTCGATTGCCATTGTAGTTATATTTCAGTTAAATGAGATAATTTTGGTGTTTTCTTACCTTAAATAAGAACTATGAAGGGACTCGGGAAGATCTGAAGTGAAAAAAACTTTGAAATCGTCTGGTTTCTTTGTTTAAAATGTTTGCGTTTGTGTGACGTCAACATGTTTCCTACGAATCGGAATCATAACGTTTCGCGCGCTTTTCATTTTTTTGTTGTTGGTATTTTGAACGCTTTTAGGGCATTAGAGAAACAGAATCTACACTCAAAGCTTGCTGATTATGAATTTCTCACATCTCGTGAAATAAATTTTATGGTTTGAATAGCTGGACTAGCCTCGCGATCAAAACTATAAAATTTAATTCACTCGATGTGAGAAATTCCATAATCAACTCGTTATCGATGTAGATTTTATATATATCGGCTGCTCTAAGAATTAAAAAAAACGATAAGAGGAAGTAAAAAATAGTAATGCGTTCAGAAAAGCAAAATAAATGCATACACAGAACCAAAAAAAAGGGTTTACATATATCATAGTAAAGTTTGGGACTATGAACACCATCTTTACAATCCACCGATTGCTCATGTTAATGTATTAAAATCATTTATGTAAATGTAGACAATGACAAAAATTAACATTTTGTCGTAATTACCAGGTCATGACGGCAGGGCTGGTATGGCATCCATTCAACTGAAAGATAATGAAAAGCTCACACCAGATAAACTGAAGAAAATTCACGACTTCTGTGTAAAGAACTTACCAAGTTATGCTAGACCATTATTCCTCAGGTTGGAAGGTGCGACCCGACTTACTACTACGTTTAAGCAGCAAAAAGTTGATCTAGTTAAAGAGGGCTGTGATCCACAGTCAGTATCTGATCCGATGTTTTACCTTTCTAATCAAGCAAAAACATATTTACCACTAGACAGGGAAGCATACAGCAATTTTCCACAATCAAGATTGTAGAGATGATAATTGTGCTTATCACGTCTTACGGTTGTTTCAACCGATAGACTGATGATCTGAACTCAAATAAAGAAGTATATGACAACTACATATATTTGCTTATTTCTGATTTACCACCAGATTCTGTTTCATGTCACCTATATATTCTACTTATCCAACATAACACAACAATGAGTCGTGACTTCATTTATATATTCTACTTATCCAACTTAACACCACAATGATTCGTGCATGACTACATTTTAAAATTCTGATGTTTGATCTAGAGACTTTGGGTTACCTTTCTTGGTCCCAGCATGAAAAAAATTAAAGAAAAACTTAAAGAAAGAAGCAAGAGTTCGATTGAAATGTTGATGTAATAGACTTTTGTTGGAAACAAAATATCGAAAGTTTACGGCATAAACAACAGCACTGATAATGGTAATGGGATAATCTCTTAAGTTAATTGACTTTTATCAAATCGTTATCACGTTAAAGCTGTTCCCACAGCAGATGTCGTTTAAAGAGCATTGCCAATTTATTAAAACCAATAGATCAGCTTTTGTAATAAATGCTTCAAATGTCAAGAGCACTACAAATACAACCGGTGTAGAACAGATACATTATATGTTAATATATTACATACAGCTATTATATTTTAATATATATATATCTAAAAATAATTTATCAACAATTACGGAACTCAAAGATTAACATAATCACACGCACTATTTGTACCGTGTTACACTCCTTGAAACGTTCACGTTTTCCATTTTAGCGTTCGTGCATCGTTTATCGTGCGTTTACACATCAAACGCATAATAGAAGCGTTTAAACGCACGATAGGAGCGTTCGTTTAAGGAGGTAGACCTAGGGTAAGAGACATAACTCATAAAAACAGTGAATCAAATATGTTTGTATTATATTCAATATCACCAAAGCCTCTCAAGCTTTTGTTTGAAGCAGAATAAACTGAATCCAAATTAATTAGATGCTTACATTGGATTGATGTAAAATGCTAAATACAAACGTTTGAATGATTTTATAAGAGTTGTGTCCCTTACCCTAGGTCTACCTCCTTAAACACACGTTGGGCCGGAGCGTTCGTTTAAATGCAAGATAGGAGCGTTCGTTTAAACGCACGATAGAAACGTTCGTTTATTTTTGTACTTTGATTATTTCCTTGATTCAAATATTATTTTTATATTTTTTGCTATTATTAATTTATACAGTTTCTTTAATTTTCTTTTTTTTTCTTTCTTCATTATTTCTTAATATTATTATTTTCCATCGTTCATCTTTCGTGCGCTGGGAGCGTTCGTTTATCGTGCGTTTGGTGAAGTTTAGCGTGCGTTTGTTAATCGTGCGTGCGGGAAACCTTAACGTCTCAAGCAGTGTAAACCTCTGTTGAATTTTGAAGAAATGCAATTTCCTTCAAAATTACAATCAAACGTCTTAATTTCATTTAGTTGTTCCCGTGATAGTGGGTCTAATTCCATCATACAAATAGATTCCAAAGGTTAAAACTGATGACAAGAGTTAATGTATTAGTTTCATTCGGACAAAGCTAACGAATTAAAAAATGGAATGTAGATCCCCAGTCTGTATATTGTAAGAAGTATTATTGCTGCCGATAATCTTCTGGTGCCAATTTACATAACCGAATTTTCGTTTTTCAAGCCATGTTAACATTGAGTAATTTATTGGAGTCGTTTTTTTTTGTTTTTGTTTCCTTTTTTTGTTCATTAATATTTGAAGGAACCATTTTGTGTTGCTTTTATATATATATATATATATATATAAAGGTCTGAAAAATTCCCGACGATGTTAGAACTGTCAAATTTGCGATGCAAATTTTTGGTCGTTCCCTCCGCGGGACTCGAACTCGTACTGCTGTGACATCTATGGCAACACCGCAAATCGCAAATTTGACAGTTCTAACAGCGTTGGGAATTTTTCAGACCTTTATATACGTTTATTCCCTGTATCAATTTGATCCGATGGAGCAGTGTAGCAAATAGAGTCGTCACATTCTGAGACATTGTATAATATTGATTTGTTGTGACATGCATCATTAATTTGATCCTCTATCCTACATAATAACATCTAAATGAACTGTCCCGTACTACCATACATCGTGTACTAAGTTACAGCCCTAGATTAATCCTACGAGGAGGAATGACCCGGCCAGCGAAAGCTGTATTTTTATATAGCCTAGCTGGCCGAGTGGTCTAGGGCGCTGGACTTTGTGCAGGCGGTGTTGCCATAGATGTCACAACGGTACGAGTTCGAGTCCCGCGGAAGGAACGACAAAAAATTTGCATCGCACATTTGACAGTTCTAACATTTGACAGTTCTAACATCGTTGGGAATTTTTCAGACCTTTCTATATTTATATATATAGAGAGAGAGGTTTGCAAAAGATATTCGATGGAAATATTGACAAAGCAACCATAGGACTTCCTACATTGACATGATATTTCACCATTAAAATTTTACTTATTTGTCAGAAAAGATATCACTTTTTAAAGCATTAATTTCCAATTTATTGATACAGATAGAGCAGTGATACGACTTCAAATCTAAAGAGCACTGCAAACACAGCCTGTGTGGGATCTGATAAAACTAATCCATGTACAAATTGTTTTAAAGGTATTATAAACACACCTGCTGCATCAGATTTAATAACAGAAAGCATTAATGTTCTAAGTAGCACTCCAGCTAAGAATCATGCAAGATGTGATACATGGTTGGAAAGCCTATATATTTTTATTTTTTTTTTTATATTTTGTTTAAAATGCTTTAGAAAACAAAAATTAACATTTGGTTTTTCATACAACCTGTGCTCATAGGAGATAAAAATTGTATAGAATGCACGTGTAATACAAAATTAAGGGAGATAACTCTGTGAATGGCACTCAAATACAATAGAATCTATTGGATTTTCAATGTTGATAATCTCCGAAGAGCAGGCAGACTTGAATGAATAATTACACATTTCATAATATAGACCCATAAAACAACTTCACTACAAAAATAAAAATATGTAGCCTTTTTGGGGTGTATCACTTTTTTTCATATTTTGCATGATTCTTACAAAGACAGCTACCTAATATCTGTTACGCATAGACATGTACTCAGTGAAGCTCATGGTTCGGTTTGTTTCATTCAGTCTTCATTTATGTGCATGTACATGGTATGTTTAAATTGTTCTTTCATTTAAGCTTATATTTAGTACGAATATGTTTAAATGGTAATAAAACGATTTGTACGTTCGGATAATTGTATTGCCAAAGGAATATGGGTTGAGTTCATAAACGGCTCCTTTTTATTTTTGGCGTTCGTCTTTTTTATAATTATTATTGTCGCCTTTGGCTGCATGTTGTAGATATACTTGTTGATTTATTGATTGCGCCACGAAAGACCAATCAGTACATTAACGGTTGCATTTACGGAAAATGTTAAAGTTGGAAATGACAAGTATTTGATCGTCTGTGGTAATTCAGAAATTCAGGATTGCTCCTTAGATTCTTTAGTATACGGGATAATTGATGCGAGCAGTATTCCTGTTGAAGCAACACGGGCTGTTGGCATATGTAGTGACATGAAAAAAAAACAGGCACTGTTCAGGCTTAGATTCAATGATATCATCACGTGCAATAAGCAATGTCTTTATTGGAAAAGCCATACCACTTGTTTTAGTGTTTTCAGGTCGTGCAGAACCTTATTGATATATGTTCATGGTGGTTTTAATACAATTAAATCGGACGCAGACTTAATTCACTCTAATAAAAGTCTTGAGGATTTTTTTCTTCATATGTATTTTAAAAGTAGATTTGCAAGATTCGATACGATAAATATTTGGTTCCCTCCAAATGCTTAAATTCACAGTTACATTTTGCCAATTTGGTGTTTATCAAGGTGAATTTTATCCGCGATATTGTATTCACTTACACGAATTATTGAGAATGTGCATTTTTCTACTGCAAATTACCGAAACAAAAATGCTTCCATTTTTTATGCACAACGGCATACAGAATGCGGCCATGAAAAAAAATATTATGTTGTTCCCTCAAGTAGTATGTAGTTCCCACAAGAAAATAAGTCGTTCCCACTAAATACACATATCGTTCCCTCAAGATAATATGTTCCCTGAAGTAGTATGTAGTTCCCACGAGATAAGTTTCTCGTTCCCACAAGATACATAGATCCTTCCTCAAGATAATATGTCGTTCCCACAAGATACATATATTGTTCCATCAAGATACTATGTCGTTCCCAAAAGATACATTAATAAATCGTTCCTTCAAGATAATATGTCGTTCCAACAAGATAATACGACATAATATCTGGTGGAAACGACATATAATCCTGTGGGAACGACATGTCATCTTGTAGGAACATATTATCTTGAGGGAATGATATCTGTACTTTGTGGGAACGAGGAACTTATCTTGAGGAACGATCTATGTATCAGTTTGTCAGTTTTTTTGTTGCGGTTTAACGCCCGAGCAGCAATAATTCAGCTATATTCAGACGATGAACATGAAGTGGATGATAAAATGAATATGAAATGATGATGAAAGGAAAAATGGGATGGGACACAAGGATAATGGGATCAACAAATTTTGATTGCCACTGGAAATAAGGAGAGGTAGGTAGGGTCGGGCAATTTAGCCTCCTGTGGCGGAGCCCTATGGTTCCTACTCCGGGAGAATACCACATTAGGGTTATTTTAACGTGCGAGGAATGTGGCATCTTTCCCAACGCGGATAGAGTCGTCACATTCTGAGACGTTGTATAATATTGATTTGTTGTGACATGCATCATTAATTTGATCCTCTATCCTACATAATAACATCTAAATGAACTGTCCCGTACTACCATACATCGTGTACTAAGTTACAGCCCTAGATTAATCCTACGAGGAGGAATGACCCGGCCAGCGAAAGCTATATTTTTATATAGCCTAGCTGGCCGGGTGGTCTAGGGCGCTGGACTTAGTGCAGGCGGTGTTGCCATAGGTGTCACAGCGGTATGAGTTCGAGTCCCGTGGAGGGAACAACAAAAATTTGCTTCGCAAATTTGACAGTTCTAACATCGTTGGGAATTTTTCAGACCTTTCTATATATATATATATATATATATAGAAAAGATGATCGACATGGAAAGTAATCAATAGCATCCTTGAGTGTACATGTATTCGCTACATTTCACTTTTAGCTTAACATTGATTTATTATATACAAAAACACCTGCACTACGTGGATTGATGTATTATTCAAATGTATAATTTTTTGAAAATTATTTCCAACAGTGATCAGTCTTCCATAAAGATGACGTTTTACAAGGTTTTAGTTGAGAAGTAAAAACAGAAGATTACAAGAGATAAATGGTAAGAAAAAAATTATCTTACGTACTTAATTAAAGCAATTCAATTTAATTAATTTAAAAAAATAATAACAACAAAGCGAATCCACATGTGTTCGTACGTAAGCAACTTGTCCAAATCCTACTAGGTAGTCAATCCTGTCATGTTTCAAGACTTGATGACGTCACCACATAGTACCTTAAGACAACAATAAAACTGGCTTGATTACAGTTATTCCTCGCTTCGCTCAAGAACCATGGACAGATTGCGCATGTGCAACCCATGGCAATGCTTACTATTTGATTTGATGTGTAGTCTTTAATTTGTTACAAATGTTTTTTTTGTGGATGAATTAGGCGGCTATAAAATAGCATTTTCTCAAAAACCATACGTGTGAAGAAAGTTTTATTCTTGACAATTTTAACTTATTGCTAGGGGGAAATAAACTAAGTAATATATCATTGATTAAAGATTATATAGTTTACAGAACATTACACAAAGTGCTTATGATCATTGATTTACAATTTGAATATATTTTGTTTTAATACGTAACAATTACGTCAACGTAAAACTAATTAAGTGTGAAAGTAAGTTTAATATACATTTTTATGACTTTTACATAACTACAAATATAATCAGTGACTAAAATCTGCTATTTGTTCATGATAAAAATTCAAATTTTCTCATGCAACCTTTTCACAATTTAACAGTGTATATTTGAACTTTTTATAATACTTATTGAAAAAAGGTAAGTTTAAGATATCACCAACTATACTATCCATAATACAACCATTTCTATACACTAGTTTTACCATACTCTGCATAGATACACTCATATAATATTTGTTTAGTTGTTTTTTGTTATCTTCGTTCTGTCTTTTGCTTTTGAAAACACTTACTGTAATGAAAAAAAAACTTTGTGCAACTGAGAGATTCAAATCTCTTCTTCAGTGTATTCCAGCCAACAAGATAACAGTTTTATGGAAAATGAAATTCATATAAATCCATGAATTTTTTTATGTGCTTCCACTGAAAACTAACAAAGTTAACTGCCTTTTGAATTCTCTGCGTACTCTAAAATCTTTTCTTCATCTATTATCATTAATGGTGTTGTTTATAAGTTGGTATGATGGTGTTCTTGGGAGATAATCGTGACTTTGACATGTGCAAATCGACCGATATGCTGTATCTCCATCCTGCGGACAGATTTAACCATTGTACAAAATTAGATTTTGCAAAATACTTGCAAACATAAAACGGGCATCTCTGGCTATTTCACCACTCATTTTAGTCCATTGGACATAATTACTTCCGGCCATGCAAATAGATAATGTGCATTTCTCCAGGAAGTTCTTTAACTCATCCCGAATTCTTGCATGAGACTGGATTACTGGATTTTTTTTTTTTTTTGTCGTTCTTATAATCTATCTGCGTATTGTTCATTGTGTTTAACTTTGATTCTCTTTTTTTGTATCGTGAATCATTAAATTTCTCTACTTGAAGTTGTTTTTTTATTTCATTGTCTTCGTGTTCCTGTTTTCTGTAGTGTTGTCATTATAGACCACAACAACTTTCCTCACGAATTTCTCTTTGTTTACAAATTAAGACAAAGTATTTCGATAAGAATGTTACCTCCTCCAAACACAAACAATCGGTTAACTGTATACGGCATTGCAACACATCATTACCGGATATAAATATACTTTTAAGACCTTTATTTGTTTATTTTCTTAGATATATCTGCCAGTCCACATATTGTCATACGATTGATTGATTGATTGTTTGGGTTTAACGCCAGAGTAGCAATATTTCAGCTATATCCAGGCAATGAACATGACTTGTATGATAAAATGAACATGAAATTAATGATGAAATGAAAAAAGGGAAAGGACACAAGGACAATAGGGTTGACGGGTGTCGACTGCCACCGGAAATAGGGAGAGGTGGATAGGATCGGGCATTTAGCCTTCTGTGGGGGAGAACAAAGGTTCCTACTCGGATAGCACAGCAAGATTCTTTAACGTGCAAGGAATGTGCCATCTTTCAATTACTATGGTTTGGTATCAGGTTTTCCGTATTATGGCCTGACGACCCCAGCATGTAGCAAGGCAGGGGTACCCTATTTCACCTCCTGGAGCACACAACCCAGTTGCTCTGTTGGCAAAGCGCCCTTGCCCCCAGCCATGGTTCCGAGCTCTAATTGTTTGCATTTTACGACAAGCTTAGCGCTGCTGTGGGCCTATTCTTTCTCACGGGGCCATAACGTCATATGAACCGGTAGGAAATTATATGTACCGCTTCGCTTTCAAATTAAAGAGAAAGACCACCTTTGCATTAAGTTAGGCTCTTATGATAAATTATACCCACGTAAACAAAAAAAAATATAACATTAAATGCAAAATGCGCTTTTATAAAATGCTCAAGGCTATGCAAAGTTCGAAATCCTTGAAATGTAAGTGGATAGCCATCTTGCAGAACTCTCCTATCTGAAGGAAGATCATAGGCAGACTTTATTGATTTTTTACCGATAGTTTCCGATTGGCTTGTGACGTCACTAAGTCGGTTTGGTACTGATGCAAGTACTGCAAATAATATGTAAACAAAGAATTTTATCTAATCACCAAAACATAATGACTTGTCAAGCTTACGATTGCACGAATGACAAAAGAGAAATGTTCTAAAAGTTTTCTTTTTTTTTTTATCAGCATCATTCTTCGGAAGTAGTCATAAGATTTTCCTTACAAATACCAGTCATCTGGCTGCAAATCCCGTTGTTCGTCAATAATGTCTGACATTTGGCTTACAGGTTGTGCCTCAATCTCTTCTATCTATTTTGGGTTGAAATTATAGGGGAAAAGTCCAAGCGATTTTTGGGACATCGTAATCAATTACCTATTTACTTTTACTTTACAAACTGACTTCATGACGTCACAATTTAACCGATTATGGTGGCACCCATAGGGGCGGGAAACTCAAATTTTCTAATTATAAATCTCGATTAATTAATTAAGAAAAGGAAATTTTTTTGTTTCAATTTAATTTTCATGAATATTTAACAGATTAGTTTCGATATCCATGACTTGCAGAATAACATGGTGTTCTCCTTTAAGAACGTGTGGCCATAGTTTAAGAATCAGCAACTATTCTGTCCATAATTTTTTGGGGCGACTAACCAGGCTATATATTGCCATATTACTCTCATCGTGAACTATTTGTTAAATTTATAGTTCTTTAGCGATCATGAATTAATAATCTGCCCTTTTCGTACGGGTTTTCATGTAGACATGAATTACTGAAGAAAAACCAATTAGTTTTCGTTTCATTTACCACCAGGAGTTGCATGGATTTATACTGAAAACATGTTTCATCTCTATGTTTTAAATCTGAAAAAAATATGTATTGTGTATTGGAAGCTTAGTGACTTGGAACGGCATTACTGTGGTAAAGAAATAGTTATAACATGTCAAGCTTTCGTAAGTAGTATTTATTTTTTATCTTTGCCTTTTTGTTTCATTCGAAATACTCTAAACTATTTACTTTCATGGAGCTCTGTAAAATTGACTTGGATGCAGGCATTCAATTTCCCAGTTTTTGAAAAGTTTCTGAAAAGTCTTTCATACTTCATAAACAGCAACCACGCAGGTTCGGTGTTTTTGTACGACAAATACAGCTTCCAATACATTCGCTTGTGCCCGATACAATCTATAGCATGAAGTGTACACTTATATTTGAAGTGTTACAAAAATCAAAAGCTTAAAATACTGAGGTTTCATTTCTTGAATTGCGCTTGGTAGAACTTCTCGGTGCTGTCTTCCTACCTCGAAAAATTTGGATTTTGAGTACTTCTTGAAACACGTGTATAACATATCGAAATTTAATTTGCAATACCAATAGGAGTACTGCTTTTGGTGTACCGTCTTTTACTGTATTTAGCAACCAGTGGGTCGATGCAAGTAGTGGTAGTGTTATGCTTGTTTTGGGACAAAACTGCCGAAAAAAGCCTTTGGATAGAACTAGCTCACTCTGTAAGTGAGAGAGAAGAGAATCCGATATATATTTTATTGCAAACCAGAAGTCATTGATAAAATAACAATATATATAAATAAAACAAAAAACATGTCAAAACAACCAAATATAACATAAAGTTAAGCGGATTTGATTTACTATTATTTGATCCCTTGACCTAATATAACTAAAATATTTTCATTCATTAATTCAGGTACGATTTGTAAACTACTTATAACCCAACGTTGTACTAAGCAATAAGGATTAAATTGTTTTCCTGAATGATTGTTGGGGTTCAACGCCCGAGCAGCAATATTTCAGCTATATCCAGGCGATGAACATGAAATAAATGATAGATGAACATGAAATGATGATGATGAAATGAAAAAAGGGATGGGACACCAGGATAATAGGGTTGACAAATTTTGGGATGGGTAGGGTTGGGTAATTTAGCTTCCTGTTCCTACTCCTATCAAATACCACAGCAGGGTTCTTTAATGTGCGAGGAACGTGGCATCTTTCCGAAAACAGTGCACCACTGTGGTTTGCAGTCAGGTTTTCCGTATTATAGCCTAACAACCCCAGCATGCAATACGCCAGGGGTACCCTATTCCACCACCTGGGGCACACAACCCAGTTGCTCTGTGGGCAGAGCGCCTAGACCCCGGTTAGGTTTCTGAGCACTATTTAGTCGCCTTTCACGACAAGCTTAGCGCTGCTCCAGGCTTGTCTTTTGACACCCGGACCTGCAATGGGCTTTTTTCCTGATAAAATTAGTTTACTGAATAAAATCTAAATTTGCTTTGCTGTGAAATAGTAATAATTTGAGAATTTATCAAAGGAATTAATAATCTATTTGAATTAAAGTCCATCATATACCTGTTAGTGAGATAGAAGAGAATCCGATATATATTTTATTGCAAACCAGAAATGATTAAGCTGGCTGCAACATCTTTTTATATACCAAATTATCTCCGTCTCTGCATTCCGTTTATGATATACTAATTGATTATCTTATTCTTTAATCGACGTCTTCATAAGATCCTTTTGAGTTGATTAACGGACCTAGATATTAAGTATTACCCTGTTTCTTTCTTGTTAATTTGGAAACATCCTTTTGACTACTTCTCAATTATACTCCTTGGAAAATGTAATGTTTAAGTGATTTAAACAATTAATTTCATAAATTAACAAAATGTTTAACATAAAATCTTCCCAAATACGAAATATGCCAAAATATATCATCACAGTAGACCAAAGGTCCCCGAGGGTATTCACCAGTCCGTCTGACCCGATTCATATCATATATTACTCACATACATTTGAAAATTAAGGAAAAACCAACGCCAGCTCCTTGTTTTTTATTTAGATCTTTCAATGTATTTAAATTCTTCAGCACCTGCGTATGGAGTTTTCATATCACGACTCCTACGTTATACCAGAGCTTGCCGTATCTACGCAGACTTCTTGTACCGCGCTAGACTTCATACAATTAGGCTTCTGGAACAGGGTTATGTTGCTACAAAATCGAAGTCATCACTACAGAAGTTGTGAACTCGCGGACCTTTACGGTATATCCATCTGCACCACGAGAACGGATTTGTTCAACGTGTCATAGTTTTCCATTCCTCTGTTGTCAATCCCAGGTTTGACTGTTTATGAGCAACTCGGTGAGTGTTTCTAGAAAAGCAGAGGACACTTTCTCAATCGATTTACCTGGTCCAAGCTCCCATTTTTAGTGGAGTCCGAGTTGCTCATTTACTTTTTTTCTTTGTACAAAATGTACGTATTATTTTAGCTATTTCATGTTCTTTGTTGTGTGTTTCTGTCTTCCATGCCTGGTCTTTGTCCCTAAATTGCGTCCCTTTGATTTCTGCTAGAATCTTGGTTGCCTTGATTACTCTTTGAAACACGTGTACAGCATATATCTCCTTATCATTATATATTGAATATTACATGTCAAAATCTGTATCACATGCTGTATCAACCCGAGACTCCTTTATCACCTCAACGGCCAACGGCCAGCCGGATGATATATATCGAGGGTAGACACAGCATATGATACAGATTTTAACATGTCATGTTCATTATATCATATATTTTAGCAATACTTCAAGTATGTTCTGTGAAGGGGTGCGATATAGGGTATGCTATATAGGTCTAGGAGTATGATATAGGGTATGTGATACTCGGTAGATGATTTAGGGATTAAACAAACACTTATAATGCATATACAAAAAAGTTATATATTTTAATCTGAATATATGATATAAAATTAGATCTGAGTATGCATTCAGTTTAAGCATGTTTAAATGATAACTTTGGATTTGATAGCTGTTATTAACAGATTTCTTCAATATGCTTTACTAATTTGTTCGTTCAAATTATAATAGTTAACGATGATAAGACAAGCGATTTTCACTGGCGAAATACATCACGATGCAAATCATAAATAGTGAATTTGCAATTTATGTATTCTAGCTACATGTACTTGTATTGAAAGTATCAGCAAGAAGTACATTTTGTAAAGTGGAATGGTTTACATTCAGGTGACCAACATTGTAAACATAACTGAAAACTAACTACTGATGCAGTACAGGGGTGGAATTGAGAAACGAGTGGGGCCACTGGTTGGCCAAAGAAAGGGTGCGCCCATGTTTGAACAGTGATTTTCATTCAATTCAATCATTTTTTTTCCGGAGAAGACGGGAGGGCGCTCCGAGCCCTGATCCCAATTGCAATACATGCAATACTGGTTTGACCATGTTAATATTCAAGGCCGAATCTTGTATTAACCGAACGTACCCCTTTTAAGTGACTGAATCTGATGTCCACTTACCCTTTTCTCTCTGTATACAGGACAAAGAATGAATGGTGTAAATGATAAATATACTTGGTGCAACATAGTTGACATTTGTGAACTTTCATCTTAAACTTTTAACATAAGATGGATATAATACATAGTTGACAAAAGTAAATGTGAAGTTTAATCATGCAGAAAAAGGAAGCAACGGAACTGTGATGTTTTACAAACACTAGCATAATAGATGTCATAGTCTTTTGCATTTTGCAAGGTCGTGTCAAAAAACGATGAAAGGTAGTTGCAGATGAAATTAAAACGAGTTCAAAGACTGACTCACGGGATCAAAATCTTTTTACAAATCTTTTTTGGAACAATGCATCACAATTAATGAAAGTGTCAATAGTTGAAACCTGTTAATCAAACTAATGAAGGTGAGAAGTAACATTTTTGAGTTTTTAGCAAACATCTTGAAAACCATTATAGGTAGAAAAAAATTCATTTGATGAAACGGATTACTTTTAGTCTGCATTGGGTCGAAGTTGTAAGGCGACTCCTTGATAGAGTAATTGAACAAGGTGAGCAATTCAAGCTTGAGGGAGCCTCTATAGTTTTTTTCTTATTAATTCAATATTTTCTGTTACATAAAAAAGCTACATGTATACGTTTTTCGTTTTATTATGTACTATTATAGTGATAAATGAAATGCTCTGCAATGATTCAATTTATGCTATTGCCTCCCTGCTGTTCTAGGTTTGCTTGGTTCTTTACGTTGATCTTTTGCCAGTTTGAGGATATACCTATACCACTCTAGCTATCATCTTGTCTGATTCTCCTAAAAGAAAAAAAATACAGTCTTGGCTTCTGGCGCTGCCTCTACCAGGCCAAGTGAGGGTTTTAGTAACAAAGTTGATAGTTTTGAGATAACTTGCAAGACGCGTTCTGTTACAACCAATGCGACCATGAATCCAAAATCTTGAATGACCAGCTTCAGCTGCTTTGCATTTTTATCACCACCTGGCGCGAGATCTTCCAAGGTGTCAACAATTATTGGATGGTCAGCAATGAATGTGTCCAGTCGTCAGCTCTACTCGACCGTTTCATCTTGCACATACTCTTTATTTTTGTCCTACCATCAAAAGCCTCTAGCTGTTCTGGGTCAGCCTGCTCAGACTAGCATTGTTTTCAATCCAGTCCTCTTTGAAGAATACCCAAAAGCAAACGAAACATCCTTACCTATGTCAACGGTATTGCGAATTATAGGAAGATGACATGATTTGGCAACAGCTAAGTTCAAGCAGTGAGCAAAACAATGCATAGAATGAGCTTCTGGAATTTCAGCTTGAATATGAGTGCGAACGCCCGATTTTTTACCTGACATTCGCCGATCCATCGTACCCCTGACCTCTCATTGCATGCGTAGTGACCCCATACTCATTTAGTTTATCCATTACAGTTTTCGCCAGAGCTTTTTACACCCGATTCACCCTCTTTGACGGTACCGACAGAACGCAAGCATAAAGAAACCTGTTCGACGGTAGAAATATCAGTAGTTTCATCTGCAATTATGCTAATTACACCCATCGACGATATCCTGTCTTAACTGTTGGCCACAAATATGAATTAACTCATTTTGTATCTAGGTTGATAGAAATCTAGCGTTTGGGGGACTGCATAAATTTGAAAATGGTCAGACAAAATCCTATCATTTTCTGCCCTAAATTTCATAAGAGCAATGAAATTACTTTTATCTTCGGTATGACCACGTAGAGGAATGTTCTGCTTAACACACAAATAGCCTTCAAAATAGTCTTTCAAGATAGCCCTGTTTCTTGATATTTTATTTTGAAATGAGCTACTCAACATCATTCCTTTTACCTTCAGCAATTTTCATAAAAAAATTCACTCATTGCACTACACTTGTCATGACCAGGTTGGCCCAAATGGCATTTTATCAAAGTTGTCAAATTTGCCCAATCATTTGCAGGGGTTCTTACAAAAGACTTATCAGAATTATTGAATAAAACGCAATACAAACAATACACTCCATTTTCTGACTCGGAATATCTTAACCAAGGATGTTTATCGAGCCATGTTCGATTAAACCACTTTTAACTCCTCGAACTTCTGTAAGAGGAAATACAAACGAAGCGGAACAACCCATTTGTTTTTCAGTAGAAATAACTTTTGTTTGCCGTCAACTTTTCCCTTGTACGATGCGATATCAAAGTTTTGTGGCTGTAATGATTTAAGCGCTAGCGTATTATCTACACATTCAGTGCAACATTGAGCAGGACGAGCAGACGTATCTGGCTCCGACAAAACTTGAGGTTCTATATCTGTTTTAAATAGTATTGTGATAATTTACTTTGTCCTTTGCTCAAAGTATGTTCTGATGAAGAGGGATGACTTCACTTGAGGATGATAATGTTTTGATTTCGAGACGTCGATTAAAGCGTGTTTATCCCAGACGCATGTATTCATCACGTCAATGTAAACGGTGTCCTTTTAGGTTTTATAAAGTTCAAGATCAACACACGGACGCTAGTTTAACCTATAGAACTTAAACACCACAGTTACATTTAAATGATCTTATGTTTAATAGAGATAATTTCTAGATGTAAAGCTAAGGTTGTGAAAAACTAAAAAAAAATTAATAAATTGTCAAAATAATTTGTAAGCACATGCTTACACTGCCTTAATGGTGTTACGCTACTGCGTTTGGAATTCTCAGTCGTTATGTGAGCCCATGCAGTTAATGCCATGAAGTTGTTACTCCCGCTAAGGACGCATTGAGAAGTAAACACGATTATAACTGGCGCTTTTTACAGCCAGGCATATAGTCTTGTCCCTTTTGTGGAATCTCCCTGTATAGAGTAGACTCGGCGAATTACTGCTTTGATAGTGAAATAATATACATCTACTGCCTGCAGTTGACGGTGGTATACTAGTAGATTACCGCACGGGGGAAGAATATTGCCCTAGGCAAACTCTAAATAAGGTGATCTATTATACCACCCTCAACTGCACACAATATGTGTTTTATTAATATACTGAATATCTTTCAATTGGTATTTGGATAGTTTTTAGAATTTGTTCCAATGTATCTCCAAAAATTATCGCCCACTCTCTCACTTTTTTTGAAAAATAACTTACATGTACAATGTAGGTCCGCAACTCGTATCATAAAGGGCGAAAAATGTTATATAAAAATTTACACAAGGCCTTATTTTAATGAAGCTGGAATGTCCAATGATTTCCAGTTATAATATCTATAATAGTTAACGGGATCGATTAAAAATTTACATTGAAAAAAAAGAAAAATGTACGATCTCCTACGGTAATGAACGTGAATTACTTGACAAACACAGAACAAGAATGTTTCAACATAACGACGGAGTCCTGCAAAATATTAATTTATTTTCCTATTTCTATGTTACTTTCCTACACATCCAATTTCGATAAACCATTTTTTTTACCCCAATACCCCAACACGCGGCGTTTAGACTCAATAATCTACACTTTAGTATGTAAAAAGAGATTAGCGCCATAAAATAAAGCGCATTTTTTATGTAGTAATTCTTTTGTTCGGAATGAGTTTTGAAAACATAAATTTTAAACACTATAGGACAAATATGTAGGCAGCTGGTCCATAGACAAACAGACGTGTACATGTATAAATTATAGGAAAATAGCAATTAAAAATGAAACAAATCTCCAGAGAGAAAACAGTGTAAAAAAGCGTTATCAAATCAAATGGCAAAAAAACAAAATATTTTGTACAATCTGTTCGTCTAACAGCCCATCAGCCTACATGTTTGTCCGAAAGTGCATTAATATTCTTTTTTTCAAAACTCATTCCGAACGAAAAGAATTACTGCATAAAAGATGCGCTTTATCTAAGGGCGCTAATCTCTTTTTGAATACTTACATGTAATGGTAGATTATTCAGTCTAAACGCCGCGTGTTGGGGTATTGGGGTAATGATATCTGAAAAATGAATGTTCAGGGAAGTAACATACAAAAAGGAGAACAAACAAGAATTGTGCAGCGAAGTAGGATTCCGTCATTTTGTTGAATCATTCTTGTTTGGTGTTGGTCGGATAATTCACGGAGATCGTACATTTTTCTTTATAATGTAATTTTTTAGTTGATCCCGATAACTAGTATTAATTCATTATAATTGGAAATCATCGACCATTTCCGCTTCACTATAATACTCCGAGGTGTATGAATATTATACTTTTCGCTCTTAATGTAACGAAGTTATTTTTCGTCTTGGTGACACTAATAAGAAAAGTGGAAGAGAATTTTCGGAAATACATTCAGACAAATTCTAAAAAGAATATCCAAATAAGGAGTGAATAATATTCAGTATAATAAAACACATCTTGTCAGAAGTTGAGGGTGGTATAATAGATCACCTCACTCAGAGTTCATCTAGGGCGACATTCTTTCCTCGTGCGTTAATCTAGTAAATCATATATTTAGATTAAAGAGTAATCAAGGGAACTAAGGTTGTAGCGGTAACCAAAAGAATGTAATCCAGGGACAAAGACCAGACATGGAAAACAGACATACACAACAAAGAACACAAAGTAACTAAAATCATACATACAAAGTAACAAAAGCAAATGAGCAACTCGGACTCCGCTTAAAATTGGGAGCATGGACCAGGTGCACCGGTAGGGTAAGCGTCCTCCGCTTTTCTAGAAGCACCCGCCGAGTTGCTCATAAAAAGTCAAGTCCGGGGTAGACAAACCAGGAAAGGAAAACTATAAAAATATAACTTTTTTTGTATATGCCTTATAAGTGTTCGTTTAACCCCTATATCATCTACCCTTATCGCATTACCTTATATAGCACCCCTTCACAGACTATAGCCCCGTGCAGGTCCGGGTGTTAAAAGAATAGGCCTGCAGCAGCGCTAAGCTTGTCGTAAAAGGCGACTAAATAGTGCTCAGAACCCTAGCCGGGGGCTAGGGCGCTTTGCCCACAGAGCAACTGGGATGTGTGCCCCAGGTGTTGGAATGGGGTACCCCTGGCGTGTTACATGCTGGGGTTGTCAGGCTATAATACGGAAAACCTGACCGCAAACCATAGTGGTGCACCGTGTTGGGAAAGATACCACGTTCCTTGCACGTTAAAGATCCCTACTGTGGTATTCTCCTGGAGTAGGAACCATAAGGCTCCGCCAAAGGAGGTTAAATTGCCCGCCCCTACCCACCTCTCCCTATTTCAAGTGGCAATCAAAATTTGTCGACCCCATTGTCCTTGTGTCCCATCCCTTTTTCATTTCATCATCATTTCATGTTCATTTTGTCGTCCATTTCATGTTCATCGTCTGAATATAGCTGAAATATTGCTGCTCGGACGTTAAACCCCAACAATCAATCAATCAAATCAATCACAGACTATACTTGAAGTATGGTTTAAGTATATGATATGATGAACATGATATGTTAAAATCTGTATTGCATGCTGTATCAACCATTGACTTGTATTTCCCCGCGGGCCGGTGGCCCTTGGTGTGATATAGGAGTCTAGGGTATACAATATGCGATACAGATTTTGACATGTAATATTCAGTATATACATGTACCACCGTCAACTGCAGGCAGTAGGTGTATAATAATACACTATCAAAGTAGTCATTCGCCGAGTCTACTCTATAGGGATACTCCACAAAAAGTACAAAACTATATGCCCGGATGTGAAAAGTATCAGTTGTCAGCGTGTTTACTTTGCAAAGCATCCTTAGCCGGAATAACATTTTCATGCCATTAACCACCTGGGATAACATACAGACTAAGAATTCCAAGCGCCACGTGAGATCCAGAGCTAGACTTCTTAAAATAAAGCTTATGGAATAGGATTATGTTGTTACAAGATTAAAGTCGTCACTACATAAGTTTTATGCATGTAGATCGTTATGATTAATCCATGAGAACCGATTTGTCATAGTCTTTTTTTTTTGTTATAGACCCGGACGTGATATTTTGTGAGCAACTCTGTGGGTCTTTCTTGAAAAGCAAAGGACGCTTCACCTATCGGTGCAACGAGTCCACGCTCCTAATTTTGAGTGGTGTTCCCGTTGCTCATTTACTTTTGTTTCTTTGTACGTGTTATTTTGGTTATTTCAAGTTCTTTTTTTGTGTGTATATTTTCCCTGTTTAAGTATATTCTTTCAATTTCTGCTCGAATCTTGGCTTCCTTGATTATTCTTAAAAAAGAAAAAATAATCCTACATGATGTAAAACTGTTAAAGGCATATTCAAGTTCGTCCTCTTACAGATTATATTTATTTAGCTTCATATTTCATATAACGAAAACGTTGAAAAATTTAAACAATTCTGCTTACCACACGTTACTTCTAATCAGACATATATATTCATTTACTTTTCTTTAAACACTGTAACGACTTAACGACTTGTTTAAGGTAAGAATTTTGGTAACAATTTCCTTTCCATCCCATGTTCGGAATGCTCCGAAATTTAAGTGCCTGTCGTTGAGAAAACCATGCAAAACTGGAAAATTCGTCCAAAAGTCATTTTGGAATTGCCGTAAATTTTATTTTAGGAATAAAAGAAGGTCATAAAAGATTCCCCAAAATGCATTATGATTATGACCAGACTTTTTTTTAGATATAAGGGGTGTTTCCTTAATGATGTGCCGGTTTTCATGATCAAATTTGGACCATGTTAATCAGTTATTAATGTTTGCTTTGTTGTATGAGGTGACAAAAATCTACACGTTGCGTACATTGTTGGTATCACATTCAATTGAACCGGGGCTGGTTACGAAAACCGAAATATTGCTATTAGAATGCGGAGTTATCAAAGGCAATGTAGATATTAAAATGATTGAAAATGGTTGTTGTTTTAGGATTACAATCATAAATCTTCGAAAGATGTCGTTAATTGTGGGGGGAAAGCATTATTCGATCACAAGAACGTCCATTTCATATGTGGACGGGTAACATTAAGAAATGCTTGCTTCCCATTTCACCAATATATCATAGTTGTCTCTTGGCGTATTTTGATAATACAAACTTTTTTGGAAAGAGCAGTTTGTGCTGCAGACGATGTCATATTTTTCATGACGTAATGATACGATGAAATGGTATAACAATATCACAAATGTCTCCCCTTTGATGTGGACATTGTAAAAATGGAAAGAAATCGATTTGAAGACAAACTGTTAAAGTTATGCGAGCAGCTTTTTTTAATCGGGACTTTTATTAACTATATTGACAATTTATTACATAAACCCAATGAAAGTATATATAAAATGTTCAACCAGTCTTTTTGTTAAAAGCCTTTTTGTCCGTATTTCATTTATGTCACAAATCTTAATTTTTTCGACGTTGGCTATTGGCTACTTTCTTGCTTACGGTTGTAAAATATAACAACGAATAGTATTTTTACCAAAGTATATTCACGCTTAAAGGACTGAATAAATATTCAGAATATCATGTTTATTCTAAAAATAATGAGTTTTATTGTCTAATAGTAGATAAATACGCACGTATGTTGTGATGTCACGTTATTTTTTTTTTTACAAACGTCTCAGAATGTGCCGACTCTATTCACTACACAGCTCCATCAGATCAAATTGATACAGGGAAGATATGTTAACGTATAGAAGGGTCTGAAAAATTCCCAACGATGTTAGAACTATCAAATTTGCGATGCAAATTTTTGGTCGTTCCGTCCGCGGGACTCGAACCGCTGTGACACCTATGGCAACACCGCCTACACGAAGTCCAGCGCCCTTGACCACTCGGCCAGCAAGGCTATATAAAATATAGCTTTCGCTGGCCAGGTCATTCCTCCTCATAGGATTAATCTAGGGCTGTAACTTAGTACACGATGTATGGTAGTACGGGACAGTTCATTTAGATGTTATTATGTTATTAAACCGTGTCTGACAAAAATGTCACAAAGCGCATTTTTGACGTTTCCAAAGTAACGTCCTGTTTTGCAACTCTTTTAACGTCAATTTAAAAAAAAAATAAAAAGTATAAAAAAGTTACGATACTAGATCAAATTATTTCGAGTGTGGACGTAATGAATAAAAAAATACGATTTTAGCGAATCTGATAAAATAATGAAAGAAATGTTGAAAAGAAAACAGGAAAAAGACCCCCCCCCCTTGCGCGCACTCCTGTCTGTTCATATGCAATGATGTCCTGGTGAAATCGGGATCAGCGTGCCTGCATCAAAGTATTTTGAAATGTTTAGACACGCGCTTGCACATTCGCTAGTGAAATATTGTAAAATCAACGTATTTCATTTTTACCAAAAATGACACCAACAGCATACGCTACGTCTATGTGAAGTTGATAAATTTATATTCATAAAAGTGGAAAATAGCCACTTGTATAGCCTTACGTAAAAATTGGCTGTGTGCCAAGTTTCCGATGATAGAAGACAATTTTTGGCTGCAAAAACACATGTCTCCCCACGTCCCGCAAACTGGATCCACTTGCAGTATCCACCTTGTCCACAGAACAGCTTCATAAAAATCTGTTAGGACACTACCAAGCAGTTGCGCTGACTGGTTCGGAAGTTTCAGAGAATTTGAACTGAAAAAGGTAATTATGAGGATTTTCGACTAATTTCTAAGTTCAAAGGCCATGCAAGAGTAATCCAGGGAACCAAGGTTATAGTGGTAATCAAAAGGATGAAAAAACAAATTGGGGGACATAATTTTCATACGACTTGACATTCATTTTTGGTAATCACGAAGCATATAAAAGATAAAATAACACTGACAAATTATCATTGTTGTAATTGAAATGTAGAAAATGTTTTTTTTTAATACACTAGAAAGTTTCATGCTTGGCATTTAATATGTTTTCACATATTTTCAACATGTAATATAGAGGTATTTTTGCCAAATTTTGGTGAAAATGGGACAATTTTTAAGCACTGTGTTCTTCCGCGATTTATTCAGTTATAATGCAAGATGTATAAATATATCCTTACAACTTTTATATCAGAGTTACATAATTAATTGATTTCGAATCAAATAAACACAGTTTGACGTACAGAATTCATTGAAAACCATTTTCTTAGAACCCACATATATGGGAGGAGTTAGTCTTGGTACGATGTAGTACAGTGAAGTGGAAACGTTTCATTCCCTTGTACATGTATTTGGCCAGTAAAGAAATGTCTAGAGGAATTTATGAGTAATTACAAAAAATTATTCAAAAGTACCTACTGACATGAATTGGTATGTGTTCTTATATCCCGAATTACAGAAAATGAATGTATCGCAAATTATTCGTCAGGATGTACATGTAACTTCATTTCTAAGGCTAAAAAATACAAAGGATTCATATGGCAAACCAAAGTGGAAAAAATCAATATTTTGTAATATTAGAAAATGAATTTTTAATATTACAAAATCAGTTTTTGAATATTAGAAAAAAAAATTTTAATATTAGAAATTCATTCTGTAATGTTAAAAAATCCATTTTCTAATATTACAAATTCCTGGTTTAGTAATGTTATAAAATATCACACATTTTGTAATATTACAAATTGAATTTGTAATATAAGAAAATGAATTTGTAATAGTAGAAAATCAGTCACATTTTTTAATATTACAAAATGATTTTCTGATATTAAAAAATTGCAACTGAATTCACAAATCCTTTTTTTTGAAAATTAATCTTATATTAAAAATTCGTTTTTAATATTAGAAATTCAATTGAATTTTTAATATTAAAAAAGTGTGTTGTGATATTAGAAATCTAACATGTAATATTAGAAAATGAATTTGTAATATTAAAAAAAATCATTTTATAATATTAGAAAACACTTATTTTCTAATGATATTACAAATTCATTTTCTAATATTATAAATTAATTTTCTGGTATTAAAAATTCATTTTCCAATATTACAAATTCCTGATTTAGTAATATAAATTATCACAGATTTTGTAATATTACAAATTGAATTTGTAATATTAGAAAATCAGTGACATTTTTTTAATATTACAAAATGATTTTCTAATATTAAAAAAAAATCCTCATTGAATACGACAAGTTCATTTTCTAATATTAGAAAATCAATTTCTAATATTAAAAAACAGTTTTTTAATATTAGAAATTCTATTGAATTTTAAATATTAAAAAAATATTTTTAAATTTTGAAAAAAAAGTGTTTTGTGATATAATAAATCTAATTTGTAATATTAGAAAATAGTTTTTTAATATTAGAAATTCAACTGAATTTGAAATATTAAAAAAATGATTTTTAAATTTTGAAAAAAGTGTTTTATGATATAATAAATCTAATTTGTAATATTAGAAAATGAATTTGTAATATTAAAAAAATCATTTTTTTAATATTAGAAAATGCTCATTTTTGTCCACTTTGGCTTGCCATAGATTTATGTATCATTCCGATCGGTGGGGATCAAAACAAAAAAATATCACCAGCGCCGAATCCCGAAAGGGATTAACTTTCATAAATACCCTGCCTTTCACTGTTTCAGTCAATGAGAAAGCCTTGTTTATATCTATAAAGGAATGAATAAAGTCATTAAAGAACAAAACCAAAACAAAAATGGAGCTTCCTTGAAAGAGTAATCAAGGGAACCAAGATTATAGCGGTATTCAAAAGAATGTAATCCAGGGACAAAGACCAGACATGGAAAACTGACATATGACATAGCATGGACCAGGTGCACCGGTAGGTTATAGACTCTTGAGCTAAATATTATTATTATTATTTGATATTTAGTAACAGTATATTACATGTAAGTTATTTCATGCATGTACAAATCGACATCATACTTTTACTGTTTTTGACTTCACTGGATTACAATGAGGTTAAGTTAACCAGGTTAAACATTTAGAAACATTTAAGACAGTCTCATATTTAACTAAATTGATAGAAGAGGACCTGCAAATCATGGCATTATATTACATTGAACATGTAAGCTGGGACAAGGACACACAATGTTTGCGTATAAAAGATGAACTAATCAAATGAAAATGGATTGCAGGGATATTACTGATTATAATATAAAGTACTTTTATTGTACAAATACAAATATTTTATTGTGCCAATGCATATACAATAAATGGTCATGAGACAAAACCAAATAGACCAAACATACTCAACATGTTCAATATGTGTATAGGTTTATAAAAAAAATGTTCCTATTCAAATTGGTTGAAAGGTGATTTAACAGATTTTACATAGAGTTTAGCATCTTCAGGTTATTTGGGTCCAAAGTTGGGCCTCATCACAAGTTTTTTAATTCTTTTTTTTTCATTTGCTAAATAACAAATATGCTTGATTATCCTTTGAATTCTTTCTAAAAATTTTCAGTGTCTTAACATAAAAAACATAACGTTTTTTAAGTTAGAATTTTGTAAGAGGGATAGGCCACATAGGGTCTACATAAAACAACATATGTCAATAAATTCTGATATTTTAATAATCTGTATCAACAATATACAATATACATGCTTGTGATATTTAATATATAAATGCATGTTTATGTATTTGTAATCAGACAAATAAATTTATGCCAAGTAATGAGGTATTAAACTACAAATGTATTTTATGTAGTAGTGTATGTTTTGAACATGGGTTATTATAGTACTTCTTGTTTTGAATTGATTGATACATGTACGAAATGTGCATGTAGAGTAAATCTATTTTACAAAAAATATAAGCCCTTGTTTATTCTGTTTCAGGTAGAGATACTTAAATACATTTATTGGAGTGATTCATTGTTGTGTGGTTAGCAAGAGACTGATACAGACCCTGTCATGGATCATGAGTGATGCATTACAAGTATTACATAAAATGACGCAGGAAATACATTGTAACCACACACCTCTGACCTGGTGGACAATCACTCAAGTTTTTTTTTACACTTTGATATCTGTACATGTACATATAGTGAAGTTAAGGTAAAATGACTATCTGGTATTTAGGAGAACTTTTTGCTGCTTTTAAGATATTTCATAATAAAAAAAATTCTAAAAAAATATTGCTAGAGTTGACCTCATGTTGAAAGTTTAAGGTCATCAACTCTGAAAACCTATATTCTTTAGATAATCCACCCACATGCCAAATATCTTAAGGCTACATACATTTATGTATGTCAAAAGATAAAAGAAATATCATATTTATAGTCCGGGCACAATTTATTTAATTAGAAATAGCCACATTGAACACAAAATTTTCCTTAAAGGTCAAAGTTCAAGGTCAACTGTCACCAATCCTGGTATTCAACACATCATCTTGAGATTTTATCTGCTCATATGCCAAATGTTAAAAGTCTATCATGAAAGAAAAACAAGTTAAAGAGAAAAACAGTGACATGATTTAAAAGTGGCAGATGGACACACAGACAAATTGAGGGTTGTATGGCATCCACTATATTTTGATACTACTTATGTTTTTTGTAGATTTATATTACCATGTTTTACCTTCTCTAGTAATTTTCTCTGTCAAGCTTAAAAACTGAAAAAGAAACAATTACAAGCACAGGAAGTAAAAAATGCTAATTTCTGATTCTCAGATATCCACCAAATCTTGGCTTCTTTAAAGTGCCCTTTTATTGTCATATCTGAAACTACTGTCTGGTTATACATGTACATATTATAAGGATGCATCTTATTGCTTATAAACAATTCAGCTTGTTAAAAGTGTTATTTAAGGAAATACAGGGCTTTGAAATGTGGTAAAAATGGCCATTTTCTAATTGTTGGCATTGGCCAAATTCAAGGTCAAATATTTTATTCAAGGTCATTATTATAACATTAACCTATATATTTGTTATGGTTGGCTATAAGCTTGGTTCCCATGATTACTCTTTGATATAGTTGAATACACCTAGCTGAAAGACCTTGGTTTAGATTATGGTAATTATAGGCTTAATATCTATTTTTGGATCTTCTTTTGAATGTCTCAACTATGAAAAGGTACTTTTTTCATTCCTTAAAACAAAATGGCGGCTATATCTCCGCCATTTTTAATTTTCAGAAAAAAATATTTTGCACTTACAAGTTTCTCATGGGGTCTTACCAGATGTACTAAAGTTTATATGTAATTGCCAATATCACTTTCGGAAGGTTTGCAGTTCTTTCTCATGGACACTCTCCTAATCGTCTGACATTCGAAATTCACTCTAGCCTCTCAGAAATGTAAAAAAAATTAATGAAAGACAGGAAAAGTGAATATATTTACTCGACGTTATCCGATTGATTTGAATAATGCCAGAGAATTTCAAAAGGCCTGTCACAGTCTGAAGTGAAAAGAACGACTGTCGCTGCGTGGAGCTTGACTGCAGTAACACCCAAATGCACTGAGTTTATTACATTCTCCAATTTAATTACACAAAATAAAAATGTAGAGTTTAAGAATATAACTTCATCTTTTTATAGACTAGAGCATGTTCTACTTTTTTCTACTTAAAAGAAATGTAACATTTTGTAATTTGTTTTTGAAGTTCAGGAAAAGTTAGACGCTAACTATCTTCCTCCGTATATCACTGGCTGTTGTGGAACCTAACCTGCCTCATAAAAAATAACTGGAGTAGACAATTGCCGCATTGTATATAAGCGAGCACAGCATTTCTTTCTAATATTTACAAAATAAAAATGTAGAGTTTAAGAATATAACTTCATCTTTTTATATACTAGAGCATATTCTACTTTTTTCTACTTAAAAGAAATGTAACATTTTGTAATTTGTTTTTGAATTCTTTCTTTTGATTACCGCTATAACCTTGGTTCTCTTGATTACTCTTTCTAATAAAAATTCACTAAAATTGGCGAACAGTTTTTGAAATTAAAAATTATCATACAGACGAAGATCATTAGTTGATTAAAAATTTTGCTTATTATTTTTTTTTTTTACAGCGTAAACTTCTTTTATGCTGTTCTTTGGAATTAAGTGTGGGTCGAAATTAAAAGGGACGACGTCACAATTGCAGTTTGACATACTCATAAGGTAAACATGTACGAAGATAAAAGTTTGCTATTCAACTAGATTTTTATACTCCAAGATATCGTGTTAGTTTTTGAAAGGATAATTGGAACTCTTATTGTTAACTAATTTAATTTTGTATTATCTCCTCGACATAACTGTCTTTTGAACGATTTTTTTTTCAATGACTCATCATTGTGCAGGTGCATGTTGCCGTAGAGCTCTATGCACTTAAGTTGTGGTTCGGCTTGAGCTGCGATCGCTATTACTCCGTTGAATTATCCAAAATGGAAGGATAGCTTTTCTAAGATATGGGAAGACAAGCGTTTTTTTTTCTTTTTGGAATGCAGTCAGTTGCATTAAAGTTTGTCTTTGTTGAAGGTTATGTATAAAATATTACCATCACACGTAAAGAACTGATATGTTTCCGGAAACTGTACAAAACGTTGATTTTGAATAGGAAAACATAAAAAAACTAAAAAAAATTTTGTTTTTTGTTTTTGTTTTTGTTTTTTGTTTTTTAATCTTTCGAACTCCTACCAAACCTCACACGTCTGCATCTCGGAAATTTGGTAACCCTTTCATGACGTTGAAGTTTTTTTTTAATATGATGGTTATGCTACATAGAGTCGACCAATCAAAATGAAAATTATCCCGGCTAGCAAGATGGCAGATTATTATTAAGGAGTTTTGCTGATGCTGCTTGCAAAGTAGTCCGGTGACCAACCTTTAAAAAGTTGCTTATTAACGGAATTTATAATTTTACTCCATAACATACGGCTAAAAATTTGCATAAAAGTAAAGAAATTATTACACTTTGATATTAGCTTGGTCGTTAAAAGGTCGAATGGTGGTATTTTTTTGAAAATCAACAAAAAAGATTTAGCCGAAAAAAATATACAATATAGGTACATTGTCGAAAATTATTAAAGATATGTGATGAGGCGACGGAACGGGTAGGAAATGCGAGGCTCCGATCGCTAAACCGGAAGAAAAAAATTAATACGTATGGCGCATGACTCAGTCAACATTGAAATTTAATCCGCACCTTATAATCCGTCAAAACTGTTTGAAGAAAATAAGCAATGTATCAAAATTTATTTAATTCCAAGAGACAAATAAGTAAAATGAACAATAAATAAAAATATTTTAAATGTTGTAAAGTCGATTTTAAGAACATTAAGGTTTTGAATTTCGCGAGGAAGGTGGAAGCTGACTTGTTTCTGTTTGGTATATGGCAGTAGATTTCAGGGATGAAATTTGTGCACTAGTTTCTTTGGGATTTGACATATTTGTTTGAGATTTTTGAAGAAGAGGAGACAGTTGTATGGACAGATCTATAATGTAGTGTTCCTCTGATTCATTATCTTGGGGTTTAGGCAGGAATAAATCCAAGAGCATAACAGTTTCCTGGTCATTTGTCTCTTCAAGAGTTTTATCATATTGTAATGCTTCAATTTCTTTAAGTGGGGACCAGTTTATGTTAAATTGTGACGGAAACTCTGGCTCCGAGTCCGATATGACTGGAATGACAAGTCGTCTGCAAACTGATAATGAATCAAATCTGAACGAGATTTTGGATTTGCCATATATATGACGGTGAAAAAAAAATACAAACAAAATCATTACTTGGTTTACATAAAATCTTTTATTTCATTCAGCTAAAAAAACTGAAAACGATACAAAACAGCGAAAAAAAGATTAACCGGATACACAATCGCAAATTGTTTATATCGTATCTATGGTGGCGGTCATGATTAATTTGTGCATACCAGAAAAAAGTAGTTCCACCGGTCACGTGAGTGGGAGGAGCCAGAAAGTCGATAACCTGCTAATGTACGGATACAGCAAAAAAAAAAATAACCGTATACCTTTATTCGTTTAACAAATAACCTCATTGCAGGATAAAAAGGTATACAGATCTTAAATTAAACGTTAACCGGTATGCCTTTAATTTTCGAATTATAACGCTTTCAAATCCATAAAATCCCCCCAAAAATCGGTTTCATCACCTTTCAATTGGTAAACGTGTTGTTGACATTGTTTTAATTGAAAATATAACATTTGTGTTTTAACAATCACTCAATTTTGTTTGGTTAAATCTGCAACTTAGATACTATTATGTATGGAAAATAAGTAATAGCAATATAAGACTGCGACTTCACATTTTCGTCCAGAAAATTTAATTATTCCCAATATATTCGTATATTACACAATATGTTTTGCTTTGTACTTCGAATGCATTGCATGTTCGATATTTACTCACTTCTATGGATCAGTTGTCGCTTTACAACAGAGTCATGCTTCTAGCATCTGTATCTAACCATAACGACGATCCAGTACTACTTCTGAAAAAAAAAATACAACGATTCCTTTATGGCGAGGGCCCTTTTCCACAGTCAATATCTCTTGAAATATCTTCTTGGAGAGCAGCCAAACAAGGATGTCCAAGATAATAACTCTTAACTTTAAGTTATAAAGCCGCGTTTAATAATCTGATAAATGATACCAGTGAGTATTTGCTGAAAAAAACCTAATTCTTCTTTTCATGTTTGTTTTACAAGTTTAATGTTTACCTTCCTGAAAATGCGCAACAAAGAAAATTACAACGTTGGCTTGAAAATCATTTTGGTACGAAGATTGTTGTACAATCTCAACAGGGACAATATATGTCCAATCTGATAATGAGTAGCTCTAAAACAGTGGCTGATGCTATAAAAGCAGCCCGAAATCTTAAGGCAGAATTGAAACGGTCACAGGAGAGTCGAGCAAATCGACCTCCTATTCAACAGTCATATGACCAGCTTATCCATTCAGTAGCAAGTGTCATTCGACTAGACATCCGAGCAAAGGTTACTACACTAAACCAACTGATGTATCACTATCACACTGTCTGGAAACAGTGCTAAGCACTTTTATTATGCTTTTCTATCGGATCATAGGCGAGAAGTCATTTATTTTTTGTTACATGCCTTCAGAAATGCAGTCTGATAACATGAACAATGCCTTGCGTTAACGGAGTGTATCGTAGCAGCCAACGATAACGCCTTTGAGTCTTGGACTTGTAATTCAAGTTTACCATGAGTTCAGTTCAAAGCGCTTTGTTGAAACTTTAAGTGCTCATGAATTGTGTGTGTGTCATTGCGCCGATTCCTTACAAGTGTAGCAAAACTTCGACCGCCGCTTGGTTGATGACCGTTACATTCCATGGGGAATTATGCCAATTTCACAAGGGGTCATCTGATTCAATAAGGATCTGATAATATTGATCTGAACACGGAAGCTACAGACTAAAGAACACGTTCCACTACATGGCTAGAGTGGTGTTTCAAACTAAGTCATCTGGTGAAGTTGACAGCGGTGATGTCCGTATAGATCGAGGATCAGATAGATCAGGATCTATAGATGAAACGACAACTTTCTTAAAGATGTTCTTCACTTTGTAAAGCCAAAGATTCGAGCTGAAACTTCTCGTACTGATGCATTTGATCAATTATTAGTGCAAACCAATGTGGTACACAAAGACAGCTCTGTAGATGTGATTTGGGCTCTGTCAAGACTTTTGTCTAGATACATTGTTGCAATTGAGTTACCAATAGATTTTCCACTGTCCCAAGCACGATGCAAATCGCGCCATTTTAGACTGGTTTTAATTATATCATGTCTAAAAAGCAAGCCGAATTATCTACGGTTGCGTACACCTTTGTAATAAATGCCAAGACAAACGATATAGCTACAAATGTCCTGTGTATACCGTCATGAAAAAGTGTGCCTTGACATGACAAATGAAGCTAGACAGAAATATGCTGTACAAACATTTGATCAGCAACTTTGGCTCTACAAGTCTAATGGTCGAAACCTGACATATTTGATCGACATATTCTAAGACTAGGTGGCTTTCACAGTCTCTCATGTTTCATTTCAACAAAGTTTTGCATGGGGTCTCATTGACTTGTTAGTCGATTCTGGTGTGTATGCTGGTCATATGGTTAGCGGAAAAGAGTTCAATAGAGCAATTAGGGGTTTAACACTGGTTTTTCAAGCCCTACAGGTACTATACATGGCCACCTTTTTTCGTTCGTGCATAACTTTGATTATTTTATTAATATCCAATTAGCATCCTGGAAGTCTTTGTCAGAATTTCACTCTAGTTTTAACAGTAACTGTGATGTTAACGTGGCTTTGCGCCTCAGATTAAGTAAATTATATGAAAACATTTACAGCCTCTCATCGATGGATTTCCATTATGGGGTTGTGATACCTACCTTCAGGTATTTTGATATGTTCATATCAGTGGTACATGTCTCCTGTCAAATGTAAGAGAAGAGCGAGGACATCATCCAAAATGCTGCCTTACTCCTCCATTAAAAACCGAACCAACTATTCAAGATGGACGCCCTTCTATCTTCTTTCATGCTGGAACTTCCAGTTGAAATGTAATCAGCTTTTGAACCAGGTGAGCTTTCCATCCGATATATACGCGGTTCTTTTATTGGCGTTTGTAGTGATATGGGCATAGTGAAAACCATCATAAAAAATTCCAAGGGTTCATGTGGTATTGTTTGTATAACAAACCAAACGACTGCTTTAGTGAGATGGACTCTAACGTAACATTTTAGCAGCTTTTAGCAGCGCAATGCGTGATAGCTCTAGTCTTGCCAATATCCCCAACAATACGCACGATGAGACAAAACGGTCAGCTTTAAAGCGAAATGACGACCATATGCATAGTAAACCATCTGAATCAAACAATGACTGACACTTTTGACGTTGAAGCTCATTCCAACTGTCTTACATTTATGAATAGTTTAACTGGTATGCATGCGACGAAAGAGGTACAAGAGTCCCTTCTAACAGCCGTACATGAGGGGAAAACTATGTGTAAAAAGTTTGTTGCACTTAGCATTGACATTTCAGGAAGTGTATATAGCCCTATCCCAAACCTTTGGTCACATGAACGCCAAAACGTCTTAAAATGTGAATCTTGGGAAATTATGAAGGTCATATCAATCCAGAAATAGTATTTCGTTGTGCTCTAGTTCTATCTAATTTAAGAGAATTATATGTCACCATTGAAAAATTCTCTCTCATCCTGTTGGTCCGATTCCTGTATCGTTGTTTCATAAGGATGAAACTATGCGAAAAAAATGCAAATCTGATCTGGTGAAGCAAAGTTTATAGAAAACAGGAATGTCCATGATTGGAAGAAATTTCTTTCTCTTGGTGAAAATAAGCAGGCACTGATTTCTTTCCTTGGAGAATTCATTTCAAAATGAACCTTTCCTTGTATCGGGTTACAAATATTTTATGCCTGAATGCCTGAATTTGTTTAAAAATGTTATCAGAAAGGCTGGTCAGTGATTGCCCTGATTTGTTTACCGTGAAAGTACTATAATAATTGTTCGTGGGGTAACAATTTTCGTTGATTTCGCGGAAAAGCCAAACCACGAAATCTTGTTCACTATGAAAAGGAGATCTCCGTTTATGTGTATTACTGAAAACATCAAAACCAAGAATTCATGAATCCACGAACTTATGTTTCTTAATTCCATAATCCACGAAAAGTGATATACTTTCACAATAGTACACAGGAGGAGGCTAACACCCAAATGATTTTCCAAGTAATGTATGCTGAAATGATGTACAAGGTACGAGATAAAAATTAAATCTTCTGATACTGACGTGGTTGTTTTTTGCTTATACTTCTTTCAATACACGAAAGACACACAGGAGCTTTAGGTCCAGTTCGGTATCAACAGCAGTGTAAAAGACTGTCGAAGGTTTTTTCCAACTATATGCAATATTCTTCTTGCAGTTCTTGTATTTACTGGATGCGACACAACTTCTTTCTTTGGAATAGGTAAAAAAAGTCCGTCTTCAAACTATTGAATGGTACTTCTGATACAGACGTGATTGTAGTGATGTTGAAGGTTTAGGCGATAATGATCAGGACGAAGCAATATTACATTCTATAAATTTTGTAGCAAGGATTTATGTCCCAAAGAGGAGGTACACCGTATAACACGGTTACATAAACAAAACTTAGTGTGGAATTAGCTAAAGATGCGAGTCTTGCGCACTATCCGCCCTTTAATCTGCCTCAATACATCACATATTACGAGCCTCCTTCCAAACCAAGATTTGACTATCTGCAATACTCCCAAAATTACACTTACTTTGCCTGTTAACATTTGGATTGCGGATGTCAAATAAATTTTTGCGTCCTGTCGTTCTTTAATGGAATATGTCTGCTGGCGTATCTGACTGGGTCTTCTTTGTTCATGCAAAGGAAAGACACAGTGTAAGAATTCTTGTGTATGCTATTAACAATACCTATTTTGCATAGAGCTTTACGCATGTCGGGAATTAGAGACATACATGTAAAAAAGATTTTACACATTTATTAGTAGAAGTCAAGGATGACCCAATGAACCATCATATCACAGCGTTCAAAAGTTTGAAAATACAACTATCGAATAAGGTTCATAGTTCTTACTGTACATTGATGTTGATGTTAATGTAGACATTTCCTTATGTATTTTAACAATATTATTCTGACAAGGCATTGGTTACTGGTGGAAGATTTCAAGATGTACTTTTTTATTGTAAAATAATATTGTGAAATAATTATTGCTCCTTTCGGTGAATTAATCGTTGCCCTTTCGTCCTAAATCTGACGAGTAGCACCCTAAATAAGAACGAAGTGTTAATTCGGTTATTCAATAAATAAAAGTACTTTTTTTAATGATGTTTTATTACATTTTGTAATAATCTGCTTCAGGTTTAACATAGATTGCATAACTAATGCGTTTGCAATTAGAAAAAAAATGAGCTGAAAAGGTACCTGAGCTACAATGTACCCCCCCTTTTTACATACTCATAAAATTTTATTAATGCTACTTATTTCATGAATTATTTGTCCATATGACTTGAAAATACTTTGTAATCAATTGCAATAATTTTGAGATGAAAATGTGTGTTTTTCACAAAACAAAATATCTTTTTTTTTTGAAAAATTGTGTTGTCCTTTGAACCCAATTTTAGAAAAATGTGCACCATGATTTTTTTACGATCAAAATTTTTGAAACTAGGTTCAGTCAATTCTGAATCGAATGATAATATTGATAGCCGCTTGTTGTTCATGACGATTAAACCTGGCTTGGTCACCGGACTAAAGGTGAAATCGATTTTTTTAAAGTATGGTGAAGCTCACGATTTTCGCATAAATAGACAATGCCTTGTCCTACTCCATACAAATTCGCCCATTCTAGCTTGGTTCGGAAAGAAGATTTCTGTCCTGGAGACCAGCCGATTTGGTTGATGTAATCTTCCTGTAAAGTGATTTGTATAGTAATAAATTCGACATACTAGTAGTAAGAAACTAAAATCACAAATTGTCATTTGTACCGATTAAAATCTGATCCACATTAATAATTGTTGTCTTGCAATATAACTAGCCTGAAGTGGATTGCTCTATCCAAGTACCTTCACGAAATTTAAAGTTTGAATTAACACAATCAAGTAAAAAATGTAATATAAATAAAGAGCGTCCCCCCTTTGAAAAAAGGGGGTTGATGTCGGATAAGAATTTTCTTTCGTGCAAACGCAAAGTTTTTTTTATCTATATTTCAGTAGTAACAGAAATCATAATTTTTTATTTGAAAATCTGTAATGGGGAAAATATAGATACATTATTTTATTTTTTTAAATGGATATGTAAAAATAGTTTTCAAGTTTCCAAAATTTCCAACATTTGGGCCCCGTGTGGGTCCGGGTGTCCAATAATAAGCCCGCAGCGGTGCTAAGCTTGTCGGAAAAGGTGACTAAATAAAGCTCCGAACCCTAGCCGGGACTAGGGCGCTCTGCCCATAGAGCGACTGGGTTTTGTGCCCCATGTGCTGGAATGAGGTACCCCTGGCTAACTACAAGCAGGTTCGTCAGCTCATAAGACGGAAAACCTGACCGCAAACCAATGGTGCACCGTGTTGGAAAAAATGCCACGTTCCTCGCATGTTTAAGAATCCTGCTGAGAAGGAGCTTTGGGTCCGCCACAGGAGGCTTATTTGCCTGGCCCTACCCATCTCTCCCAATTTCCAGTGGCATTCGAAACTCTTCGACCCTTTTATTCTTGTGTCCCATTCTTCATTTCATCATCATTTCATGTTAATTTTATCACTCGTATCATGTCCATCTCCCGGATACCGCTGAAATATTGCTGTTTGTGTGTTGAAAAAAAAGATTCAATCAATCCAGAAATTTTGAATATTTATTTTTTTTTTCAATAAGATCCCAGCCATCCTCCCTTTAGCTTTAGTCAGATAACTACTTTTTAGAGATATTGGGTTGAAAGGTGAAAACTTGTGTTTGTTTTTAGTTTTCGATCAATATCTTGAAAACTATGATATATGAAAAGAAGTTTTCAATTGATGAAATGATCCTTATGATAAGTCTTACCAAATTCTTCTTTGAGTCAGAATTGTCGGACAACTTCTGTTAGAGTTACTACCATTGAAAGGTAAAGCATTTATGCAGGTGAGCGATTCAAGCTCCTGGGACCACTTGTTTCAGGTTTTTCTTTTCGTTATTTTTAATGTTATTGCTTTTAAATTCTCCTTAGGAACTACTGGACAGAATTTTGTAAAACTTGATATGATTGTTTCCTAGGTTATGAGCGTTAGGAATTTTAACGCAGCTTTAAGAAGAAAAAAAACACGGCTGATTTTACAATAATAGAATGTTGCTTATCGATCCAGGTGAGCGACTCAGGCTCTTTAGAGCCTCTAATTTTTTAATCTTCCTTATTAAACGTTAGCAACGTTGCGTATAAACTTCCATTTTGTACTTTATATGCGTTTAAAATGTGTTCTGTGTGCGCTTCAATCGTCAGTTGTCTCTTCATTCTTGAGCAGCGGGTATGAATATCAACTCTTCCTCTGATAGATGATTGACAGTTGATGTCTCTATTTTTTTTTCAAATTCTTGAACTTCGTTTGCTTAATTCATTTAACAGAGTAGGACGATCTTAACCTGTTTTAATGCATTGAAAATAAGGCATGATACATGTGTCTACTTGACATCCTGAAATAATTTTTTTTTTCTCTCGCGTTTTCGGAGTTTTTTTTCTATCCTCTTTTCTTTATTCGTCAGTAAAAAAATCTTCATGATAATGATCACATCATTTTCAGAAAAAAAAAATTAATTTCATAACAGAAAAAAAATTTCATGCAGGAATGTTGGTTTAGATTAACGTAATAGGCTTGATGATCTGTGGTCAGAAATTATTGATGGCGATGTTGTCCTATAGAGGAAAATTTTCTCCATAGAATGGAATCAAAATGAACTGGTTTCGTCACCAGATAAAGATATTTCTTCTTGTGATGGTTCATTTCTGTTTTGACACCGAAATCGTGAAACTATATCTTCAGTTTATACATGCGATATAACCTTCAGATTCATTTTCATTGTTGTTGTCTTCTATTGATATGTTAAATGTGTGTAGTCCAGCATACCTAGAAGTTTAAATTTAAAAATAGTCAACAAAATATTAGTTCTACATGACCGACCTCTTGTTAAAATCAATAAAAGGGAGGATTATAATATTCTACCTGATCTATCTACCTGAGTCGTTTATCAGGTAAAAACAAAGTACGTTATTAATGAGAATGCAGGTGACTGTTTGATATGTGGTTGAGAGAGACTTTAATAAAATGTGGGCCAAGAGTATTCGAAATGAAAGGAACTTCAAAATGTGATGCCGATCAGCCAACGATAAGAAGGGACCATGAGAAATGAACACCTGTAAATGGTTATGCCAACCGGATCTATCTTTCCAATGCAGGAATATCGTGTAATTTCCCCTGTGATCAATACAAATATTTTTTCCATTTCATTTAGGTAATAAAGCCAAAGAAGTCAGTTGCATATCATTGGAAAGGAATTTTACGTATGGGTTGGAGGAAAAGGAAACGGAGTCCAACGTAAAGTGGTGGAACATTCTATTTTAAGCACTTTATTATTTCTATGGAGTGATTTGAACGCTAAAAGACATTTCATATACTTGCCACAATGCGGCGTTTAGCACTTCGTTACTTTTCTGCTGGAGCTTTTGTTCTGCTTTTGTTAGCCACCTACGAAGTTGTAATACATTACAAAAGCGCGAATTGGTTGCTTAAACAGGGTTTCATTTCAAAAGAAGATTATATTCGTCAAATGAAAACAACGTTTGTCCAGAGAGTGAATTTGTCCCAAACTTCTTCAACTTTTGACATATCAGCAGATGTTGGTATTAAAGTTACTATAAAAGCAGAGGATTTTAGAAAGAATAGTAATTTAAGAACTGGTAATATACTCATTGACAATTATGGCAAAAATGACCCAATGAAAAACGGCGAAAAGGGACGAGGGGTAACGTTTGTTGGGGAGGAGAAGCGAAACGTTTCAACAGTAATGCAGAAGTTTCAAGTAAACGTGATTGCAAGTGACATCATTCCTTTGAATCGTCTTGTGCCTGACTCCCGACCCCCGGGGTAAGTGACAAAGTGTTCATATAACTTATGTTGATTGTATACGTATATTTAGTTATTGAATTCTTGGTTATAGTGGCAGCTCAAAATTCTGGAGTCACAGAACTCTAAGAATAATACTTCCCTTAAAAATTTGACCCACTTGTAGGAACTTAAAAAAATATTGACTTAAAAATGAACGATTTATAAGACAATACATACAGTAATTGATGCAGCAACAGATCTCGTAATAAAACATTTGTTACTTACTGCCCTACTCGGTTTACCATAACGTGTCATAGGTCATGTCTGTAACATATTTTGAAATACAAAAACAAAAAAGTTAAACAAAACTTGTATAAATGTTTTTTTTCAAAATATTGAACTTTCCAATACATATCAAATTTCTGGTTTTCTTAAATTATAAAAATTAATAATGATACAGCAACAGCGGGTTTTGATTAAATGTTTTGTATGAAGTAGCTATCCACTCCATAATCGTGTATTGAGTTGTTGATGGATCAAGATATGATATAATCTTTCTTTTTTTTTTGGTTGAATAATTCAATGGAATGAAATTGTCTTCAGTGAAAAAAATCACTACTTAGCTAGTACATATGTATTTTCAATTCAATATTGTTTCACTAGGATTCATATTACGACTAATTGTCAATTCCATTTTTAAAATTTCTAAAGCAGACTTGCATTGAAATGTACTAACCAGTTTTCGAATGGATCCCTTAATTCTAATTTTGTTTGATTCATACAAAATAGATTTATTTTACACAATTTACAGTGTGTAAGGAGAGATGTCTATTCTTCATTCGCAGGTATACAAAGTATGGTTCCGAATTCAATTATTTCCGTATCAGTTGTTCATATTTGTTTGCACAGCCCTACAGTATTTCATTTGTATTGAAATTTATAATGTAGCTTCAGACAGATATTTTACTTGGCATTGACAGTAATCTTTGTATGTTTATTTTAATACATTACTGATAAACAGTACATTCATTGTCATAGCAGGGACACTTCAATATTTATTACAGTCAGTAGTTGTATGTCTTTTGACCATGCTAAGTTACATCGACCAATCTTTGACTTGTGTTTAATACAGCTTAGCAATATAAAATTCATTAATCGGTTGGCGTTTACAGACAAACGGACAAACGTAACGATGAGACAAGCGAAAACAAATCTGGAGTAAATCATGTTACGTAATGTTCAACACATGTTATTGTCCAAAAAGATTAGCGTATTATTCAATTACTGACACCCCGAAATATGTTCCTCTAAAATGCACGTCTATACAAACGTTGTATAATATCAATCCACGAGTACCAAGTAACAGCGCCATTTTCTATGTCCCCGATTTTGATCAAACCTTTTTAACCGTCTTTTATGTTTTGTTAACTTCGTCATCTTTATCTCATATATGGCGAAATAATGCGTCAATTCAAACCGTTAATAGACATTTAAAAAGCATATTGTTATTGATTATATCTCAAAATGTCTTTTAGGTTGCAGCTTGTTATATGTATAGCATGCTGTATATTCGTATAGTTTGGATAAGGCAAAATTTATTAGTATTATATCTACCACAGAATTTTACAATTATTCGCTTATCAGAATTATTACAAGCACTAGTAACAAGTTGAACGAGTGGGCGTCTGTATGACCTGTTCTAGAAATAGAACTAAAACTAAGAAGATTTGACAGATCATACTTAAATGTTAAAAAATACCTTTAAATTTTCGTTAATTCAAAAATTGAATATGTACATGTATTTACTATAAATAGAATGATGGACTATGAAAAATACCACACAGAAGAAAGATTTTGATACCAAAAATTACTCCCTCAAGTACCAAGATATATTTTTACATGCTAAAAATATGATCTTTGGTTATGCATTAATGAATAGACAGAACACCGCGTAAATCCTATTCCATGCGCGGAACCTTTTGGTAGCGTACATCCTTGTTTAGAGCTGCATTGACATTGTCTATGCTATTACAAACGTAAGTGTAAATAATTATGTAAAAAAAAACCAAATACAGCAAAAAACAGTATATATAAACAAACATAATTTATGCCACTTTAAATTTCAGGTGTAAATACCGGACTTACGAACACGATCTACCAACAACTAGTATTATAATACCCTTCTATGATGAGTGGCCATCAATTCTTATCCGTACTCTATACAGCATAATAAACAGAACACCAAGGCATTTACTTCAGGAGATCATCTTAGTTGATGACAACAGCCAAATGGGTAAGTTCTTAATTTCGCAGGCTAAAAGTGTTTTAGATTTAATTTACTAATAGGCTTTTCCAAATTCAGTGAAACACGTCGAAACCGTACACTTAAAACTCCAAAAGCCTGTCGAAACCAGGCACTTTATAGGGTCCATTTATATCACTTTAAAAGTATTTTGAATCTTGTCATAATGAACACCTGTCTAAACCAAACCAAATTAAGTACATAAGTTGTTTGGTTTATACAGATTGTACTGTACCCACTGTTAAGAGTTATACTAGTTATGACCTTTGTAGTATTGCCCCTGTCATTCCTATAACATAAAAAAACGATTGGTTTATACAGTCTAGTAGTATGGTACACAAGAAAAAAAGAACATGTTTTTGTCATACGTTTTGAAAACACAAAAAAAATATTTATCATAAAAATTATGTTTTTCGTATGTTTAGGACCACCATGAAAAACATATGTTTCTGACTAACGTATTAATTCCTAAAAAAGTATTTCATATTTATATGTTTTCAGAAGGATTTCTTACAGAAAATGAGTATGGCTTTCAGATGATTTTCAAAAACATAATTTCATCTATTTTTAAAAGCACAAAAGCATGGTTTTACCATACCGTTCCTAAGCATATGTTTCCGTATGTTTTAAAACAAATGAAAGCATGTGTTGCAATTTTTCCTGTGTAGTTACCCTGTAAGGAAAGTTTTTTCAGCGTGAAATCTTGCTTCTGTAGTTAGGTGTTAAGCATTTTGGCTTTTTTATTTAATCGTACGTCTGTGCTGTTTAACCTTTTCAGACATTTTTTTCTGTTTAGTTTTGCATTCATACCGGTATTTAAGGCTTTTTTTAGTTACTCTTCTCTGACACTTTTTGAGTTTGTTTTAATTGTTTAATTTTACAATATAGACTATATTACATAAAGAAAAGGCATGAATTTAAAAAAAAATGTGAATAAACAATTATATATTGCGATAGAATAATTGGTCACGATACCCTCTATTAGAGTTAGGCTGTATACACCAGTCTAAAATATTGTTTTAAGATATTGATAAGGAAGTGGAAGAATAGATAAATTTAAACAGACATTAAATTTATCTCATGGTTGAATAGAGTTAGCTATTTTCAACTTTTAAAGATGGTTATCTACATTCGTTCATGAAATTGCTTAAGGTAAATTATGTGTACATGTAAGAAGTGGCGATAAAGACTGTAGTATTTGTATAAGCACTACACAAAGATACATGTAAATGTACAACGTAAGTATATTTATCTATAGATACGACAGTGTGTTCGTCCCACTTACACCTTAAAATTGTAACTAACTTTTCGACCACATTAAGATAAATATAAAGTTGTGCTCCAAATGAATGATAATAAGCAACGTAAACCGTACAAATTGTCAGTAATGACATGCATACGTTATATCCAAATTGATCAAAACTATGTTCTTTTCAGTCGTTGCACCAATGTACTCAAAATTTGACTCCATGAGAAAATAATGATAATAATAATAATAATAATAATAATAATAATAATAATAATAATATTAAATAATGGAATTGTAACTTCCGCATCTTTCACTGACCTTAGAAGATGATAATTTAAGCTTTTCATGTGTTTGACTTTCTCGTCGAAGTGTATGATTCTCATTCTATTTTTTTTTATTTTGTTCATCTGTTTCGTCCCTCACACTGAGTTTTAAGGGAATATTTTAAAAAGAATCCTTTTCTATGTTTGAACACATTGTAGCTTTGTTTTTTTTGAACTGCGGAACACTGGTCAAATTCGAAAATGAAGTAGCTCGCATTAATCCATTTGCAGTACTGTTTTATGGACGTTTTTTTCTCGTTGGAAAGTTGAAAATATTGTTGAATGTAGTGTTTTGCAAAAGTTAAGAATACGGGGGTATCAATGGTTACTTGATCAACTGTCGCCCTATGCGGGTCCGGATGTTAAAAGAATAGGCCCACAGTAGCGCTAAGCTTGTCGTAAAAGGCAACTAAATCGTGCTCAGAATCCTGGCCGGGGGCTAGGGCACCCTGCCCACAAAGCAACTGGGTTGTGTTCTAACACATTTTTCATTAAATCACTTCATGTTCATTTTATCATCCATTTTATGTTCATCGCCCGGATATAGCTGAGATATTGCTGTTTGGGCGTTAAGTGTAAGTGTTAGTAAGAATCAGGCAAAATGGGAAAAATCAGAAACTTGCATGTCAAAACCCCACCGATTTGACAATAAAATATCACTCAAGAATGCTTTCTATATTTGAAAAGACCATTATTTGATCACTGCATCATTGGATTTGCACAGATTTTTTTTTCAGTAGAATCGTATAAAAATGAGGTTTTTGGCAGAGTTATTTGTCCTTGAAATTTTCATTTTCAGTGCATTTCAATGAAATTGTAACTGAATGGTCCAATGTGATATGGAAAATCTTTTCCGTTTGCCCTGATTCTGATGGTGCAAATAGTCAAATTACTCCTTCAAATTGATGGGTTTTTTCTTACCATGTTTCACCTGCTGCCTGATTCTTACAGGGACTGGCACTTAAACACCAAAAATCAATTAATTGATCAACTGTCCTTCTTTGTTTATTTCCCTTATCTCACGTTTAATTCTCATTTTAAGCAATGATTACACCCTTTCAAATTTGAAAGAGTTTGAGTTAACACGGCTTACATGTAATTGGTTTCCCATCTTTCTTTTTTCAGCTGAACTTAAAGCACCATTAGAAAAATATATAAAAGACAATTTTCCTGAAGGCATAGTAAAGTTACTTCGTAATTCACGACGTGAAGGTTTAATCAAAGCCAGATTGAAAGGATGGAGAGTCTCCACTGGAGAGGTTGTAGTCTTTTTTGATAGTCACATGGAGGTCAATCTCGATTGGTAAGTAATAACGCCGCTACAAACTGCTCGCCGACAGTTATCAGACCAACTTGCGTTTACATAACTGGCGAACGATTAAGAATAATATCTTCGGTATTCCTGTAGGTTTCCCGTTATATACGTTCCCTCTGAATTCTGTCACATTATCTGAGGTCATTCAGAGCTTGCCCTTGTAATTAAGGATACATTCATAAAATGTTATATAAAGATAATTTCATATTGTATTATGAAGGTAATCTATATCCGCTTTCTTTCTGTCATTTTCATCCAAAGCCACTCGGGTATTTATCATTTTTTTATACTATATATCTTCTGATAACACAACATGATTTCATACATCACTTCATGCAGTGATGCTTCGACAACTTTTTATGTATAATTTACTCCATCGAAACGAATATAAAAGTACAAAAGTAGCTAGGCATTGATACACATCTGTATGCTTATACTGGTATTGTATTTGTGTTATTTATAAATATTAAAGGAGATTACTAAACGCAACTTCGAATCGGAATATGAATTTCATTTGAACTGATTCAAAGATGCATTTTGAAAATAATTATAATCGCATAGAACCTTGACCAGAAAAAATTCTAATTCAGACTAAAATTCAACATTTAGTTTAATACGACCAGATATTGAACCGCATCTGTTGCCCGTCTTAGTGGTAGCTTTCTTGTTTCGAGTGAAGAGGTTGTGGGTTTACTGTAAAATTGATGCATCTAGTCACTGTTTTTTCGCTATAAAGCATGCGGCATATATAAGAGATTTTGGGCTCGAAATCAGAGTAATAGGTAGGGTGAACAGCCTATCTGCGGACTGGTACTTCTATTAACGTGCACGATAACAACCAATTTGGTTTGTTGGTTGGTCAAACTGTTCTCATCCTGAAAGGCATGAAATAAAACGTTAAACCACAATCGCTTTAATTATGTTAAGCTGCATGTGAACATTTCATAATAATTGATAGTCACTCATTTATTAATATATATTATTTAAAATATACGGAGACCTCACCACTTCCTTACTGGGACGTAACTGTGAACTACAAACAAAACAGTCTTCAAATTTTCGTATTTTTTTTCAAGAACGTACACTATCACGTTTATGCGACTTAATGTGGCAGGAGTATGCATTGTGTTCCTTCATGAGAGCACACGATCTGATTTTTTATTGAACGATACAATTGCAAGATACCTCTGTGTGTCTATAAGTAAATTAGTTTTATTGAATATTCTCAAATGTTCTTTAATGTTTCGATCGTTTACTTAAATCGTGTTTCCTGTTTAGGTTACAACCCCTTTTAACAGAAGTGAAAAAAGACCGAAAAACAATCGCTATGGGTGTGTTAGATTACGTAAATGCTGAAAGTTTTGAGTACCGTTTTAACGAGGGCTACATGACCCGTTATGGGTTCGATTGGAGATTGGTTTTCTTTGAGACTTTTTTTAGACAAGACCAGATTGGAGCCACAGAAGAAGATGTAAGACCGTATGTAAAAAAAAGCCAGTTATTATATTATTATCACATGTCACCAAGCACCACACATCAACGTCAAAAGGAATGAATCATCATGTTTAATCACGGAATCTTATTTTCCCTTCAGCTACTTGACCACGGTCTAGTTTTATAATAATATCATATTTATATTTGCCTCAACAAAGACGTATACTTGTCATTAGAGCTAGAGGATTTGTGGATTTCATGTATTTGGGAATATCTGAAATCAAGATGATTTGTGAATTTAGGCATTATGATAGATCGATCACTGTCTTAATTCTGGTGGTATGCGGTTTGATCTTCAATATTTTAAAACGGATCCGTCAACTTTTGAATAACGTGCGTATCCTACAATCGACAAGCAAAAATGAAAATAAAATTCATCCTAAAAGCTAAAAATGAAAAAAAAATATATACTAGACGTTGCACTTTATTCATATCCAAAATATACCTGTACAGTGTGCACGACAAGTAAAACATTAAACACTAAATTGACATCGTTGATATCTTGTATGAATGATTTGTTTTGAAAACATTTTAGGTAAACTATCCTTTTCCAAGATTTTGTTAATACAGTTTAAAATCACGGTGTGGGGCCCTTGCAATTGATTTGAAAAGTTTGGTCCCTGTGTAAGGTCTGTCTCCCTTTGCACAAAAGCTATTATATGTATATTTATCAATTTAGAAGAAAGATCAGAATTGATATAGCAGTCGCCAGAGCCTTCAGATTTGTAAAACCAATTACCATCTGCAATTATCTTAAACTACCGCAGGAAAATAGTACCATTGGCGTACCCCATTAATGTTCAAATGCAGGTAGTTTGGTCCACTTTATAGGCATTCTTAATACATTATTAAATTCTATCATGTTAATTTTTACTGCGAAATAAATATGCTGATTAATTTGGTTTCTATGAACGATCCAAATAAAAATAGTTGACCTCTAACCTCTGATCAGTATCTGTTTATTTCTCTACACCAATTGTTCACTATACTATATTCAATATGTCGATACATTCAAGTTGCCCACAAATGGCTATTATTTGCCGCTAATTTTTTGCCAAACTTCTTACAAAAGGGTTGCATAACCCCCAAGACAACCATATTACCCACTGTATCGTGTATTTTATTACGATTACCGCCTCGTGATATCGGAACCTTCATGACCTTTGAAGTCAATTGCTAGTGTTTCTTTCACCAGACATTATTGTTGACAAATTTTATTCTAAGACTTTGACGTTCATATTAATGTGCGTGTGTATGGAACTAGGTGTCCGGAAACAAAGCGCCTTTACATGATACATACATGTGGGTGTCTATGCGATAACTTGTAGGACTTAAGCTATGTAGCTTATCAACTGAGAAATGTAGCTAGTTTACAGGGACATTTACCTGGGGACATGCTTAATTTCAATGGCTGTGGCTTAAGTTTGAATGATTTGACAGTTTCGACTTGAAAATTTAGAAGCCAGGGCAGGCCTACTAATAGTTTGTAGTTCAATTATGCATTATGTTGGAGAGTGTTGTGTTCATTCACCTAGGTGTTCCATGTAAAGCAACATTGAAACCCGAATATTACACAAACTGATGCCCCCCCCCCCCCCTTACGATGCATCACGATTTTTTGGTTTGTGTTTATTTAATGTCTTTCGTAAATCAGAATGGTGAATTTAAGGAATTAAACAAAGAGTTCAATGTCAACCATTAAAACAAGAAGCTTGTTTTCTTTCAAACATTTGGATCCCCGTACTTTCCTTTATCCCATTTTGTTGCAATTTGACAATTATTTGAGGCGTAAAACACACAAAAGATCGATAATATTGATTCAGAACATAAGTACTTTGATTTTATTACATTATACATTTGCATTTAGTATTTAGTTGTTTTAGACAAACGGCTATATTTATGCAATAACACTAGACAATTTGCATACCTATATTCTCTTCAATTAATCATACATGCATATACACTTAAAGAAGAATCTCCCTGCTGTTTTTTTTCTAATAATGTCAAAGCTGTCCCAAAATCAATTTACTTTTTTCTTCACTGCTACTTTGTCTTGTAATATAAATTAAGCAGGTAAGCCAGCTTTCTATCAATGAAAGCTGTCATTTTTCTTACGCTGTAAGACTTTTTTATATCTTATTGCGAATTATAAACTTTGTTCATGTTAGTTTCTGAATTATATAAGGCTTTCTGCCTTCTAATTTGATTGATGGTGTACTATGGCAGATCCAAGAGGGAGTGCCATCCCCTTTTTACCGGAAAATTTGTCATTTTCATATATAACATTAACAAAAAATGGCAAATGATGTCCTAGCATCCCCCTTTATCTGGGGAACCTCGACCGGCACCCCTGCTTTTCAACGTGTCTGAATCAGGCCCTGGTTTAGCAATCTAATTGTAATGAACTTTTAAATTGATATTTTTCCTTCGTAAAAATTGACAGATTGAATTTTAAATGTGGTTTTGTACTAATTATGTTCTTTATACAACAGAGGTACGGTGATGGTCGGTGCAGCTTATGCCGTTAACAGCAAATACTTCGGTGAGATTGGAGCCTACGACGAAGGAATGACTGTATGGGGTGGGGAGAACCTGGAAATGTCCTGGAGGGTAAGCCTAAGCCTTTAATGATGTCCTGGAGGGTAAGCCTTTAATGATGTCCTGGAGAGTAAGGCCTTTAATCATGTCTGGAGGGTAAGCCATAAATAATGTCCTGGAGGGTAAGCCTTTAATCATGTCCTGGAGGGTAAGCCTTTAATCAGTGAGGGCATGTACATGAAATTAGAAATGCTCTGAATTGTCTGTTAGTTAAGTCTCACTGTTTTCAATTTTGACTTCAGGTAATCTCTGTTTTGGTTTATTTCGACATGAAAAAAATATGGTGAACAAAACTTGGTTTTTATATTGGCAGGAGTAACATTGAAATAATGCCTCTTCATTCTTAAAGATTTATTTTGGTTTTTTTTTTTGGCCTACATTTAATCAATTAATTTTTCAGTACAACTAACTTGCCATTACATTTTTTTTAAATCTTTGTTTGCAATAGGTTTGGATGTGTGGCGGGCGGTTTGTACATTTGCCCTGCTCACATTTGGGACATATAGCCCGGGTACAACCGTACGAGTTCCCCGGAGGAAGACGTAATATAGAAGTGTACAATTATAAGAGAGCTGTAGAGGTCTGGATGGAACCAAACCATAAAAAGTTTGTCTATGACCATTTTCCAGAAATGGAGGTAGACTTTTTTTCTTTTTTATCATTATTTACAACTTTTATACATGTGTAGTAGCTAGCCGACCATTTAAATTTGCCATAGTCTATAGTTTTCTTAAGAAATTAATTCATGTCGTGGGAAAAAGTGTGGTTAGGTGGTATTGTTTGAAATGCCTTGATTCTTTAAGTTATAAGTATCATGTTAATAGTCTTTTACTTATACGTGTTCTATTTACATAAGCTCATTGCTATGAGTATATTAGTTAAGTTTGATCTTCAGGGCAAGAAATGCAATAGTCCGAACAAGGCGACGAGTCCGTGAACAATAATGATTTGCACCATAACACTGGAACCAGGTGTTTCCATGATACACAGTCACGCGCATAAATTAAGATGATACGACATCCTTCAGGTTAAAGGGGGAACTCCATTCTAATCCTTACCGTGGTAGGTTAACAGATCTAACTGATAGGGTGTATGGCGAGCAGGGTTGTAGGCCTTTGTTTCGGAATGATATCCAGACTGAAAATCATGATTTCATCAGGATTCAAAATTTTGTTAGCACAAAATCTTGAATATGGTCGTTCATACCGTCATTTATTTCTAGACAAACTTAAAAGTCTTTTAACTTAAAATCTGTGCGTGTATTTTGATAGGCTCTAAACCCAGGTGACCTGTCCGACAGACTGAAGTTAAAAGAAAGACTTCAATGCAAAAACTTTACGTGGTTCATCACAAATATATGGCAGGAATTATCTATATTTGATCACAACGTCTTTGCATGGGGATCTGTAAGTTTAAATAGCGGACATGCAAATTGAACAGTAATAAAATGCAAACAAAAATGCTCACACTAAGAGCATTGCGGTTAATACTTTTAATTCATATTACAAGTGATTTGATATGCAGGTTTGTATCTTCTTATGGCTACTTCTAGAATAGAAATGTTATTTGAAATTAAGCAGGGTCGAACGTTCAGTGGAGAACTCTACCCAATATTGTATATATCTGCGAAAAAATACCGAAGCGTCAAATTTCTAGTACATTGCCTAAACGAGAGACCATCTGCATGCACAATGTAGCGAACAGAATAAAAAACTGTTACATACAAAAACTGAAGAAAACGAAAACAAGCCATCGCACAAAACAATAAAGCACTTGTAATTTGAATTCCAACAAAAGACGTAAGAGGTGTCAGGTGTTTACAGAATTTTTTAGAAGTTAAAAATTCAGATATTTTAATTACATTCTTGGCCAAAACTGCCTCATAAAGTCAGGATACAATCTCCATATCTGTAACCTATTTTTCATAGTAAGTGATTTAGAATTATACAGCCAAAACCAACCAAACGATTGAATTTGGAATTTCTATTCAATTGTAGAGGGCCGGCGATTGCTAAAATATATGATAATTCAACATGTGTTTTTCAGTAGTAAATACTAATTGTTCATTCATAGGAAAGTAATAGTATCCAATTGAAAACTGTGAATAAAATACAAATATTAGATTTGAGCTATATGTATGGACTTGAACTGTAGTGAGTGACCTACAATACTATCATTTTATCTTCATAAACCTGTGATAAATTGTCACTTTACTTATGATTATTCATCACTTACATATGTTAATAGGTGAACTTTCCCATCTTATATAATAATGTACATCTTTTTATGTTTCCTATCAATTTTATATTTGATCTGACCATAGCTAGTCTCCTTACGGTCAAATGCCCAGCTCCAATATAAATTGAAATTTATGGATGCAAAAATCGATCGTAAAATTAATCAAAACCAGAAATGGGTATTAGAGCTCAGTAAATATATTGTTTGCATGAGGTCATACGTAAGTCAGGAATAATGTATTGTATGAATAGTTATTTTACAATTTTAACAGTGTACGTTTAGATGCATAAATGGGGAAAAACTCCTAAGATAATCAAATTTCAAATTTATGCCTCTGTGTCCAAACTATAAGCATTATTGGTAGTTAAGTTGTAGGTTTTATTTGAAATTATGATATGCGTTGTGAAGTACAAATGCATGTATGTCGTATATATGTTTAATTTGTCTCTAGCTTTCTTTATTCTAGATTCACAGTAATATATATATTGATGAGCTACAGATTAATAGCGTTTGCATTTATACTTGTACCCTGTGGCTTTTGTCCGCATCCTCTTAATCCTTTATTAGAAAACCGTTCGTTACCCTCCCCAATGAAGTTTTATACCCCGTCACAGTATTCCTCTGTCCATCTAATCGTGTTAGCAGCCTATTATATACATCATGCAATTCATGCAATGTTTGGTATATAATGGGAATACTCTTTGAACTTCACTTATATTAGCAATATCACCAAATGAACTGACTTAGCTGTGTGTTTGCTCCATAACTTAATACTCACGACCTCATCAACTTCGCTTATATGAGAGCCTCGTATATTTATGTATACAAAATAAATAAGGTGTTCGGATTATATTTTTAAGGCAAGGAATTTACAGAACAACAAATGTCTTGATAACCATAGTTATCTCTTCCAAGCACCAGAACCATTGTATGTTGAAGACTGTCATTACAAACTATCAACTCAGGTATATTTTAAAACTCTTTACATCGTGAAAATAAAGAAGATAGTATAGCTCAGCGGTCATGGTTTCTGTTCCCAACTTTCATACAGCTATTGTAACTATTAAATGCATGAAAGCTGGGCACAAATACTTCAGTGCTCATAGTTTTTTTTTTGTCCCGTCAAACTTCATTCAAATTTAATTAATATAGTTTTACATTTCAACCATAAAATGATTAGTTGGAAGTTCCAGACAAGGATCAAACTGATGGTTGTATAATAATTAGTGCTAGCTACTTGTGACTATGTAGAGCTACTTGTGACTATGTAGAGCTACTTGTGACTATGTAGAATTGACTATGTTTTGTAGGGATTTTCTTGGACAAAAGATGGACTATTGAGAACATCATTACAATGTGTTGTACTGAAGGACCAACGTGAAGGAGGGAGGCCTGTGTTAGAGGATTGTATTATTGGACCCAGAGACGAATGGCACCATAAAAAGGTAACCATATTCTTGAATTTTTTTTTCTTATTAATGATGCAGAATATTGCTAGCAGAAGCAGAGCATACTTTTAGTTACATATGTATAATGAAAAAAAAACATCTGTAGCTATCCATGCCGTGTTCTAATGATGTACGCATTTGCACCGTATATTTAATTCAGAATACCTCCGATGTATGCATGGTATCCGGGAAATGTACAATGTGCGTGTATGTATTTTTATGATAAGAAAAATAATATGGAAGTAGTCAAAGAAATGTTAGATATCTAAACAAATCGTACCTCATTTATGACATTTTTGTTATTATTCTCGTTAATAGCAGTTTTTTAAATAACATGTTTTAAAATTCACACTGTTTTTTGTTTTTTTTTCCTCTGTGAGGCAAACTGAATATACTTCTGCAAGCACACCCTTTTATAAACCATACATGTCAGCCATAAAAGCTAAAACAATTACAGATCAAATCTACTGAAGCATCCATCTGTTCATGCATCAGTTTAAGTGATAATAAAGGGTAATAACAAATTTACTGAACCGTTGAACTGAATACACTCAAAAGGAATGGTCAAAAATGAAAAGTCCATATATAAAATGGCAATATCAAGGCAAAAAAACTGGAAAGTTTTTAACAACTGCAATGGTCCTGACTAGGACTGGTACCGGTATCTCCGATGGAAATGTGAGGTAAAACCAGTATAGGACGCGAAATTGTCGGGTCAAAGCTGGTAAAATCAGTTGTCAATGATTGCCTTTACATTACAGAGTGGACAAATAAAACACAAAAGAACTGGATTATGTTTGGACTATGATGGCATTGGTCCTATAATGAATGTCTGTCAAACTTCAGTTATTTCACAACACTGGCAATTTAATCACTATCTGATGTAACGGGAATGGATGGATAACACATTAACGTTTAGTTTCTCAGACAACTGTTTTCATATTACAGGGTGGACATTTGAAACATCGTGGGACTGGACTGTGTTTGGATTATGATGGTAGTGGACCTGTCATGCGAGTTTGTGTGACAGGTGTCATCACACAATATTGGCAGTTTAATCATTATCTATTTTAGTCTAGGAAAAGTTTAAAGACAATTGTATTTAATACTGTATTTTTTGTTCTATTGGTTTTATTTTGCTTTGGAATAAGAGATTCCAACTTGTACATCAAATGTCACACCGTCTCCATTTATACATTTAATATCAAAGAGAGGCCTTAAATAAATGAGCCTTTAAAAAGCTTTAGTGGGTAATCCATATGAAATGTTTGCAGATGTCATGAATTGATTATGAGAGAACCAGTCCGCCTCGGGCACCCTTCAGGATCCGCCCAGATACATTGCATAATTTTGTATAGTCGCCAATTATCTTCAAAATGAAGAGGAATGTAGTTGGTGGTAAATCAGATTGAATTTCGTAAATTGCATGTCTGAAGTCCAGGACACTCAGACATTTTATTTTACTCACGGATTCCTTCTATTTAGAGACAATACAACAAGCTTTACGTAGAATATGGTACATGTATAATATTGATACATATCACTGGTCACTTGAAAAAAAGGGAGATAACACATTAATTTTGTGCAATTGCTTTGTTAGGGAAGTTTAAAATCGTTTTCCGAGCCATCCGTTGTCGCTTTGAAAAATATTATTTGACTATATAAAAATCAGCGGGATAAAATTTACCTTTGACAACCATATCATAGGACCTGCCCGATTTTTACATGGACATCCTCATAAATCTATAATATTAGAAGTGAGGTTGTTTCCGAGCTACATATGTTACTTAACACAGTATTTTATTTTAATTTTCATCACATGGATGTGATCCTGTAAACTAAAAGGTTCTGATCAGTTTTACTGTTATTAGTAAATTTTAAGCTTAGTCATGTCAATCCAGAGAGACACGATCTCGAGGCTTGAAAGTGAAGATGGTAAAATGAAGTATATAAATTTATTTTTGTCATAGTCGGCAAATTAATAAGATACGTGCTATAATAGTGTTGTGTTACATGCGTTTTTTTAGTTTTAGAAGTTTTGTAATATCGTTCAAATGATAATTTCATTTCAAAACATATTCATTGAATGTTTAGTCACTTTTTGAGTTCGTGGTTATGAATATAAAACAAATGTTAATTGTATTGCTTTTTTGTTTCTTTAAGAATTTCACATTTAAACAGTTATAGGCGCACACATATTTATGCATTGCCACAAATGCATTGTAAAATAAGAATGGGTTATGATTTGTTTGAATGGTTCATTATATACACAGTCATTTCAGCACTTTCATTTTTTTTCATTCCTATAATTGTGTGGATGTAGTGTAAAACAGATATCCATGCTAACGTGCCTTGCCTTAAGTGTACTGTGTAATTTATAAATAGAAGCATTTTAATGAAAATGTTATCAATACCATTCTTCAAATTAAACAGGACAATACATAATATGTTGTTGAACAGAATAAAGAATATTGTGCAATATTTTTTTCCAAATTGAAAGATATAACAAAAGGGACTATACTATAAATTAAATTTACTTTTTCATGTATTCGATATTCTCCTTCATATAATATTAGTGCCTTGATGTTGTATGAAAGAGGTAACATACTAGTCAGGGGGGTACTTCAGTTTCTAAGCCGATGTTTGCGAGGTACATGGCATTGTATATTAAAAAAAAAAACCACAGTTGTATGTTACAGTATATCCTAAACTTTGACTTTTTGGAAGACTATCATATTGATTTAACATGTATTATACTAAATATCAAATTTGAAAAAAACCGCATCTCACGATGATTTTCCATACTAACTTTGTTAAATGTCAATTGCAGTTAAAAGCCTAGAGTAAGTTTATATACCACTAGGTGTTCTTCACCCATTTTATACGAGAATTTGATATTTTTGCAGTATCAGAGTACATGTAAGTGTGATAATGTATCCCAACATGAGGTCAAGTGTCAAATGTTTCATCAAAATTAAATAGGGGTAATAGAATATGGTCAATTGTTTCTTTGTTACCAATCTGTTTTTATGTTAAATATTATAATGTGATGTAGATAGGTATAGTGATAATGCGGGGGTGTGTTTGATTAGGATTATTTTATTTAATGGTGCTCAGTATTTTTGTGTGTTAACACAATTATGACATTGTTGGAAATAAAATTATGAATTTCGAATTGTGTCGTTATTTGGTGGGTAGTGCAACACGTAACTTTTTAGACTACTGATTTCCATATGCATATACATATAGTTGCATTTTAAAAGTGTTAATGCTGATCTGTGGTTTTCGTGTGAACGGACGGACGGAAACAAAATTGTATGGTGCTCTTATCACGAATGAAAGGGGTTGGTTTAGGATTACTTTACATCTTATCATTTCTAGGGCTAATATAGATAAAGCATGTATAGAGATAGTATGACCTCATTTTTTAATAACGAATTAATACGGTATCGGATATACTACATGTAAAATCTACATAGTCGTAGCTACAATTCACAAAAAAAAAAATGATAAAAAGCAAGATTAACCGACAAACATTACGTTTCTGGGTGCTCTTTTTTGTTGTCAAGAATGCATGAAAATTTTAAAAAAATTGATGTCCGACTTTGTTTTATAATAATTAAGTCAATAATACAGTGATTTATAAAGGTAAATAGAAAGCAAGCTCACGAAGAGAATACCCCGCTTCAAATGGACTCAAATAACCTTTAATTTGGATTTATCTCTCTTTGGAGTCATCCCAAAGTTATTATATTCCTTCTTGCACTTCTGTATAATATCCAACCTTCCATTAAAATTTCATCAAGATCCCTTGAGTGGTTTAGGAGGAATTGCGCTTACGAGGTTTTAACATGTAAAACCTTTAATTTGGACTATCTCCCTTTGGAGTCTTCCGACAATGGTTAGTTCATACATGCACATCTACGTATGATACACGACCTTCCTATAAAATTTCATCAAAATAAAAAAGTTTTCGGACAATAACTAAAAAAAAAACCACTTTCACTAACTTTTATGAAACTTTGGTGAATTGTTTATATCTATTAAAGTATAGCGCTGTTAAGCGTAATGTCAAAATGTATGGAACGGTGCGTTTACAAATATATGTACAATTTCTTGTTCGATAACAAGATCATTACCCCCTCATCAATACGGTTTCACTCAATGTGATTCGGCGGTGAATCAACTTGTTAACATATCGAACGAGATTGGGAAAGTGTTTGACAGTGGGAAGAAGTTCTGGGTTATATGTTGTGACAGTAAGGCTTTTGATCGTGTTTGACACAAGGGTTTACTTTTCAAATTGCAAAATACGGGTTTTCTGGTAATGTTTCAAAATGGGTTGAAAATTATTTTTTCGAGAGACGTCAGAGAGTAGTTCTTAATGGGAGTAACTCATATCTGGCGGATATGAACGCGGGCGTACCGCAGGGTTCCATACTTGGATCTTTACTATTTATTTTATTCATAAACGATATCGTAACTGATATTGATGCCCAGATTAAACTTTTCGCCGATGATAATAGTATATTTCTCGTAGTTGACGATCCAGTGCAATCTGCTGAGATTCTGAACTCGGATTTGGAAAAGATCCATAGATGGGCTCATACCTAGTAAATTTTAATCCTCAGAAAACGGAGACTATGACTATATCTAGCAAGGTCAATAAGCCTATTCATCCGAGCCTCAAAATGAATTCTGTTCTGATTCAGGAGGTACCCAATCATAAACACCTCGGAATTACTTTCTCTAGCAACGGTCTGTGGCACGACCACATACACGCTGTTGTCGATAAGGCATATCGTCGTCTTAATATGATTCTTCGAAAATACCGGTTCACTCTTGACACCCTTTTGCTGATATAAAATAGTGTTTCCTTTAAGTCTTGTAGACAAAGAAGAAAAGTGAAACAAAACAAAACAAAACAAAACAAGAAAAAAAAACTTAAAAAAAACTTAATAAAAACTAAAAAACCTTTTCAATACTTGAAGCTTCAATACATGTTTTTGTAACATACTTTGGGCCGGTGGTGCAACATTCATCTGGGTTACACATCACAGCAGTTGCCAGCTTTTTAGACTTGACAACCCGAAGGGATGACTCAAAATTTGGTATGAACCTGATAGGTTATATTTGTATGTGAATTTTATCTTCAGATCTTTGCGAATTCACTCCTTGTTAACCAATCATGTAAATATCAAATGAACCCCTAACAGAAATAAAAGAAAATATTTTTGTTTTGTTTAGATGAAAAAGCAAAACTGACGCAAGAATTGAAAGAAAAAGTCAAAGAAGTAATTGATGAAATCAAGAATTATGCATCTCACTTATTCACTTTTGTAACAAGAATATCAAATACTGTATTACTTGCTTAAGCTTAAATAAATTCTTCCTTTTTCTGAGAATGAAGCAACTTCGATTTCCTGTATGATCAGCTGGATATTATTTGTGACTTAGGACTCAGCAGGAACATATGAACAACTCAATTTTCATGTCAAGTTCATTTAGTTTTAATACTACATTGTTTCCATCCTTCACAAAACAGACATTCTTCTTTGTTCATTAAAAATGAATATACCTCCACAAAAATAAAATCTGAAATCATTTCTCAACGTACATGTAAATATACTCACATTTTGTTCATATCGTTTCAGTTGCCCTGACATTTTGTATATCGAGTGACATACAACATCCATCTGGTATTATAAAGTTCTCTCCTACCAAGACTAGTGTTGGAATAATAAATCTGGCGGAATTCAGTCGTACAGGAAAGTTTAAATGTGAAAAACCCGGAGTATACTTGTTTTCTGTATTTATTGCCCACAATAGCATGAGTTACTTTGATTATCAATTGAAGAAGAATTCTATTACTCTTTCAAACGTGATTGTACAAGGAAGTCATCCATCTAAAACGTATCACACAGGATCTGGGACTATTTTAGTTGAACTTAACACGGGCGACACCTTGTATGCATATATCACTTTAAAGAAACAAATTAAAGGTCCTTACTCCTGCTTCAATGCAGTAAAGATAGGATAATGTCCTCAATATCTACAAAATTTTCCATTGCCCAACCAATCATGTACCAGTGAAATAAGTGCTTTATATAAATATAATGCGTTTTCCATAAATAAGCATACATGTACATTATTGTGGTAGTGGCGTAGCTAGTCAAAGTTGAAAGCACACACAAATTACGGTGAGAGGTCTTGGTTTTGGAAAGCTTCTATCTCATCAAAAATTAATCTTAAAACTAGTTTAAAATATTTTTTCAACAAATGGCAAATTCAATCAATAAACTGTCGGGGTCTTCTCGAATATTATACAGGTTATTTGGGAAGACATAGACAATATAGACCTGTAATTAAAGGTCTATGCTGACAACTTTTTGATTTAAAAATTGAAGTAATGTAGAGCAAATCTTTTTGCGTGTATATTGTGGCAGAACGGCCTTCCTGCATTGTGGTAGGTAGTGAGATTTAGATAGCCAGTTAATTGACTTGGCTAAGGGATTAATTCTTTAGCCTAGCCAGTTTGTCGCAGGCTTGTCACCCAGAGAACAAGGTTCGATCCTCGGTTACGGGGTATAATTTTGTGAGTCAAATCATGATCTCCCGTTAGATTTGGCGCCCAACTAAATCAAAGTGTTGAGGCACTGAGTCAAGGAAGATCTCAAATATATCAAAAATATACATGCAACCCAAGTTTTTAAGCAAAATAAACCGATCAACTGGTCATTTTTTTTTAAAGCAATGAATATTTATATACTGCATGTTTATTCGTGTATTTTTGGATCTTCTTTTATTGACAGGGAAAACTTTTCTTCATACAAATGAAGATAAAATGAACAAAAATGTCAATATTGCTATTTTTCAAAGAGAATTTACTAAAACTTGTTCTTGTCATTGACGTCTTGATTAGGCCCTGGGTTGAACTTGTCGAAACTGTTCGCTCAAACAGTAATTTTACAATGAATAAGTACCTTTCTCATGGACTTTTAAACGAGGATACAAAGTCTTTCCGTAAAAACTACTGTGCAGCTTAAAAATCTTACATATTAAAAAACCAAACTTTTTTTATTCACTCTATAATACCTCATAAATTGAGCGATTTTATATTTCAATTAAGTTGGAAAGATTCGAGGATAATGAGAAATGGTGCATACAAGAAATATGTCTTTAATACACACGCATTTTTAGTATAAATCTATCTTTTTTTTTTGCTCTCAACAACAACAAAAAGAAAATTACTAGTTGCCATAGATGTCACAGCGGTACGAGTTCGAGCCCCGCGGAGGGAACGACCAAAAATTTGCATCGCAAATTTGACAGTTCTAACATCGTTGGGAATTTTTCAGACCTTTTTATACGTTTACATATCTTCCCTTAAATGTCAAATTGGCGATACAGATTATAAATATATATATACATGTATATATATATATTTATAATCTGTATCGCCAATTTGACAGTTCTAACATCGTGGGGAATTTTCTGACCTTTCTATATGTTTACATTATCTTCCCTGTATTAATTTGATCCGATGGAGCAGTGTAGCGAATAGAGTCGTCACATTCTGAGACGTTTATATTTATATATAAGTTATTGTAATTCTTTCACACATATGTATGTTCATTCAATTTTTAACAAACGATATAGTATTATAATTAAGGTCATGAATATTGTCAACAGTTGACATTTTTCTCATTTTTTTTATTCTAAAAAAAGATCTGCGAGACAGTAGAAAACAGGTATCCACAGCTTGTCCTATTTTTCTTATGTGCCCTTCCTTGGTACTTGTGTGTCTATTCATTATGCCTTTATGAGGAACTTTTATAATGCTGCTGTTTTGAATATCTAGAAAAAATCTAAAAAGCGTAACATTGTGTTACTTTGTGGAATAATAAACACAACTATTTTTACAATTTCAGAGGGCATATGTATAAATTTAGTAAATATATGAAGTGCCAAGAAATTAGGCTTCATATTTGTATAGTTTTTATTAAGAGCTGTTGATATATAAAGTTACAGCTGCTTAATACTACACATACATTTACGTGTACCAACGCTTGACTACCCACCTTTATCAGCCACAATGATAGGAATTACAAGGACCAATTTCTGATACAATAAAACACATATTAAAACAAATTTGGGAAAAATTAAAAGCAGGAATGGCATAACCAGGTCCAAATTTGGGACCCTTTATGCTCGAAAAGTAAATCAAATAAGGATACATTTAAAAGTTTGTCTTTTAAGAAAGAATTTTAAAAAAAGTTAAATTTTTGAAATATTCTTCTAGAGTGGATGCAATGTAGATATCTTTTGTCGTAAAATTAGCGAGATACCATGATCTTTTTTGAATAGTCGGTAATTTAATGTTTTAGCACCATTTTCAATATTTGAATATCAACTTTGGATGAATTGTTCATGAAGAGTTTTTTTCAACAGTGCTTTTTAGCCATTTACCATTGTAGATAAATTGATAGAGCCAATGTATTGCAGGCCACATTCATTCAAAATGTTTTCAATACCTTTAAGCCAAGATGACGAAAAAGATATCGTGTTTGGTAGGTTTATTATCAGCTTATAAGTAATGGTACTTAGTTTTTGTTCTGGACCGTTTACGAGTTTCACCCAAAAAGAAAGCATACTTACTTTAATATCTAAGACTAAAGGACATCTTCCTAGTTCCCCATAAACCATGGAGCTAGGCGTTATTGGTTTAACTCGGAGTAGAAGTTTACAAAACTTCAAATAGATTTTTCTATAATTTCATTATTACCAAAGTCCCATATTTCACAACCATACAGTAAGATCGGCTTGACAAGTTTATCAAACAGATAGCGCTGGCATTTAATTGAAAGATTATGGATTCGCATTTTTTCAGTAGACTATACATGGCTTTATTTGCCTTTTCAGCTAAATGATGTCTGCAGGTTTTAAAGCTTCCACTCTTCGAAAAATGTACACTAAGTATTACTGTAAGTAAAACTTGTCTATAACAGTTTTTAAATCGATATCAGTGTCTGTGTGAATGTTCAGATGGGCAAGAGAAGACAACCTTTCTTGTCCCATTGCCATTATGATAGGTTTTCACGCGTTTAAAAACTCTGAATGAGCGTACTGTTGTTGATGTTGTTGGAGGCATTGTTGGTGGAATTTTCAATATATTTCGGGTAAATTTCCTTCTTGTTTCACAATATAGGGGAAGATTTGTCACCAGCGTTCACATTACCGAACAAAATGCGGGCAGTACAGACCATATTTGGAAGTTGAGTCTCTTAGCCAAGGCTTTTTTTTCAACCATAAATTTGACAACTTTCTGTTAATACATGTACCTCCAGTGTTCCTGTCATAATAATTTTTTACCCATTGTTATTTTCAGAAAATATATCGGTATCTTGCAGAAAATAGCTAGGAGACTTTGCAAAATTCATTACACGTAATGATGTAAAACATTTTGGGTATGATTAATTGTAGTACAAAGAGAAATAGCGGATATTTCAGACATTCCAAGACAGTAGAGCGTAATTCGCTGATCCAGACAGATTCTGGTTTGCAGGTCCAATACGCCTAGTCGTATGTACGGGGCGCCGAATGGGACTCTTGTGGTTTTGTACTCAAAATTCAATTTTGTATGGACATAAGTGAATTTTGTTCAACAAAAATGAATTAACAAAATTTATAACATACTACACATTTTCAATTTTGTGTCACAAAAGTCAATTCTGTGTCACAAAATTCAATTTTGTGAGACAAAAGTCTATTCTGTGTCACAAAAGTTAATTGATTTTTGTGACACAAAATTCAATTTTGTGACGTAGAATTGACCTTAGTGACCTTAGTGACATAAAATTGATTTTGATTTAAAAAAGATTAAGTCCCATTCGGCGCCCCGTAGTATGTACTAATATAATTAAGCTAGTTCACCGAAGTTACATTCTTCAGACTCCACTAATAGACGTTATTCTAGCTCGTAGTTTCGTAACTGTAGTCGCTTTCTATAAATTTAGCATGGAAAATAAAGGAATTTGAGGGCCAAAACTTTTTAAAAGTTCTTAACTAACCTAACAGGAAACTGGAACTCCTTTACACCAGGCCGTCTGTTATTTTTTTACCAATTGCAGTCGGAACTGCAATTACATATTTAAGATATTCTGCACCTAATAAATCCAAGTCGACCATGATAATCGGGGATACTACTTGAAAGATTGGTTTTATTGTCAAAATTTGAACTTAAAGCAGCAGTGTTTTATAACCCTACTTTGAAAGCGAACATAGTGTCCGTCCACACTCTTTTCACAGTTCTCTGCAACTATACTTATCACAGCCAAAAGATATTTTATGCTAACAGAAGCTTTACACATTATGCCACGCCATTGAATCGATTTCTAGCGATCTTTGATCGCTTATGATATTGACCAGGGAACCAGATTATGAACCAGCAATGGCAACTGGAAATGACTATAGGTCAAAAACATTATCAGGGCCGCAATATATACCAGACCGTCTGCTCTATATATATATATGAGACTGAGTAATATTACATTATAAGTAAAATCATTTCATCTTTTAATGTAAACTTCCCGTTCTCATACAAGCAAAAACACACGCAGAACCCATTTGTATGATATTTAAGAGGTACATTTTGATCTGGTATGTAGCTAGAATTGATCAGCAGCATAAGGTGGCACAGTAATATATAATTATGCTTAACATTACTGAAGTTACGAGTGAAAGAAGTTGATAACAGATTATTAGCGACTTAAAAATCATTAAATGTGAAGGTAGAAAAATGAAGCAAATATATTAACCAAAGAGCACACAGAACTAGCTGGATCCCAATTTTGAAGACCCTACTTCGATAATGGTCTCTGATGTACTACATAAAGTCAATATTGACTTTCACACCAGGCACCAAAAGCTAGTGTATGAATACTTTTAGGGCGGCTTCGTTAGTGGGCTTCGTTTTCGAGGTAGACAAAAGGTTGTCATTGTACATATATGTAGTTATCAATGTAATGCTCTAAGTGAGTGTAGGACTAGTTTGACCTCAGTTTTGGATGAACTACAGGTTGTCCGTATTAGCATTCTACAAAAAATGATTTCAAAGGTTTACAAATTAAAATACGGAATTTGTTTCTGTTGTAGACGGAAAGGAACTCTTTTGTACTTAAGGCACTTTAGTCTTTGCCGGTCCCCTTCTGTGGGCACTGTACATGTTTCCAAATTTGTTAACCAGTATATATTGTCGATAGTAGTCAGATCGTAGATATCCAGAGCTTTAATTGATGTGCATGAATCCTTAGCGCCTCCGGTTTATTGGTTTCAGGGGGACTATATTTTATTTGATGGAAATACTGATGACAATGGGAAAGTCATCTCGAAGCTCACTTCATCAGCAAACCCATATCGAGGTCTTTCAGAATTGGCATTTAAACTTATTGTTTTTCCCCATCAGGGCTATTGCAGTTTCAATTCAGTCGATATCAACAGAGAACATCCGAAGATTTCTGAAGCGAATTTTATTAGATATATTTTTCTTTTTTAAAAAAAGCGATCTTACATATTCATGATTTTCTGTTCGTTTGTTTGTTTGTTGGGGTTTAACGCCCGAGCAGCAATATTTCAGCTATATTCAGGCGATGAACATGAAGGGGGTGATAAAATGAACATGAAATGATGATGAAATGAAAAATGGGATAGGACACAAGGATAATAGGGTCGACAAATTTTGATTGCCACTAGAAAAAAGGGGGCGATGGGTAAGGTCAGGCAATTTAGCCTCCTGTGGCGGAGCCCTATGGTTCCTATTCCGGGAGAATACCACAGTAGGGTTCTTTAACGTGCGAGGAACGTGGCATCTTTCCCATTACGGTGCACCACTATGGTTTGCGGTCAGGTTTTCCGTATTATAGCCTGACAACACCAGCATGTAACACGCCACTGGTACCCCATTCCACCACCTGAGGCACACAACCCAGTTGCTCTGTGGGCAGAGCGCCCTAGCCCCTGGCTAAGGTTCTGAGCAGTATTTAGTCGCATTTTACGACAAGCTTAGCGCTGCTGCTGGCCTATTCTTTTGACATGAATTTCCTAAAAAGTATCACTCATTAATATACATATTTTGTACACAATTCACTACGGTAAATGAATCGGGTGGGGTCGCAAGGGTTACAGCGGTGGTAATCTATTAATATAAAGATGCATATATCGACTACAGCTAGTTTTGGTCTTATTTTTTTCAGGTGACCTAGAATTAATATGATTCACGTGATACGATTAGGTCGGATTTGGGATAACGTTTCTTTATTAAATATACCATTTCCTTAATTTGGCTAATGCAGTCCTGATACGTATTTTGTAAATTTAAATCGCAAATATTTCTGTTAATAGAAAGATGAAATCATGTTAAAAAATATTGGAATTAATGTTTATTTTAATATTGTAAGTAAATCATTATTTTATGGCTTTAAAAAGTATTGAAAACTAATTCATATTGCATCGTATATAAATTGTTGGGTAATTAAGGCTAAAAACCACTAATTCCACTTCCCATAGGCTTCTATGCTAATTTCACAAAATTCAATGGCTTCTCTGGACTTTACCTTAACTTTAACCTGCAGAGGACTATATATCAGCATGATTCTACATATGTCAGCTCACAATCCTCAGAATGGCATGTGGGGTTAGCAGACTTGCAGTGCAGTACTGGTCACCGGAAGTGAAGTGTCTATAAATAGCATGGGAAATCCCAGTGTTTTCACAAGATAGGGGTATATTTAGAAATCATTATGGAGATTAGGCTTCACATCACAAGAAGCAAAATGCACCTATAAAATGTACAGAAATGTTTCAGAAACTGTTTAAATTTTTTAAATGAGATGAGAACTTTTTTCACAGCACTATGAGGAACAGGGGTAATTTCTGCGTAGGACTATTTTTGCGTACATTCCAAATGCTCATTGGTTGAATTGGTGGTCTGTAACCTTAAACATCCATACCAACATTTACAGCATGTTACAATACACCGTTTCACTCCCCTGTCGCCCCCATCAACGGACTTAGCTTCATTTCTTTCCCCTGTATCATATTTACTCTAATATTGCGGGAACCGGTTTCATTGATTTAATACCTGCGTAAAATCGATTTAGAGATTCTTGTGGTACAAAAATGTCAAGTAGACAGAGACGTTCGACTGAGAGTACCAGACAGCGTTCTACTGTCAATTCCACACCTGCTTCAACACCTTCCAGGAGCGGTTTTTACCATCTCAGAGAGAGATTAGAAAAACAACTCTCAAGCAGTCAAATAAACAAGGAAAAGCAAGTCAGTCCTACACTGGAGAAGCTTCAAATGACACCAGGTATCTTAAATGTGTTTGTTCTTATTATGCATAAATTATCTATTTACAAAAAAGTGGACAGATAAAATCGTCAAAATTTCCATTATTTTAATGTAGTGTAGTAAAATTGGTAATGTACATATAGCTGGCCTTAATTATCTGTGCTAGGGAGTTAACTCTTCAGCTCAGTAGGATAGTGTGCTGAATATAAAATTAGAGGTCCCAGGTTCAATTCCCACAGCCACCACCAGATGAGTTCTCACAATAATGGTGCTATGTAGCAGCAAATTTGAAAAAGGGATTCATTATGGGTCATGGGGACCGAGTTGCACATGGTGCATGGTGTTTTGGTCGTTTCTGAGTTAAGCAATGGACTACTCTAGGTTTGCTGTTTGTCAGTAGTTAAGAGTAGAAAACCTGTGTGCTGCTCAGAGTCCTGGATGGTATCTGTCCCTCAAAAAAGAAAAGGGGGGTGTAGTGTAGTAAAATTGTATTATTGTGTAATTTCTTATATCATCTGATGGATACTATTATTGAATGTAAATACCAGAGGGACCATGATTAGAATAATAAAAAATTGAATATGTATATATAACCAGCCTCAATTATCTGCACTAAAAACTCTTTAGCTCAGTTGTTTAGATCACTGACTACAAAATGAGAGGTCCAAGGTTTGATTTCTGCTACCATCCAATGAATTTTGATGATATTAATGAATAATTGTCGCAAACCTTCTGAATTGTCTGCAACACACTTGTCAATTTATATTTCTTCTTTTCATCAACAATATATGCAGAATTGGTTTGGGGGTACATTCTTTTATGTTGAAATTTTTTTCTCCAAAAAAATACAAAGGAAAATGCAAATGCATATTTCATGGCAAATATTCTCCCTGGACATCATGTTGAGGTCCTATCTAAGTGTCAAGGTTTGCACTCTCATCATAAAAAATACTATTATTTCACTTTAAATGAAAAAAAAATCAAGATTGGGAGTACTTCCATTAAATGTAAAGAAACGGTAAACAAATGATATACCCATTTCCCTTGCCTGCATTTTAAAAAAAAATAATCATACCTTAAATGTACATGTATGTATGTGCATGATACATGTAAATCACATTTTCACAATTTTATTTTAGAGAGTAAACTGTACTAAAGAAATACCAATTTGAGGTATGCAAAGTACATGAAAACATTCTAGGATGTTTCAGTTTATGAAGTATTGAAATAATAAATACCCATTATTGACATTTTTATGTGTATATATGTGTGTCCTAGATTTTGACTTGGGAAGAACCTCATAGCTGAGTCCAAATTGTTAATTATGCCATCTTGTGAAGCTTACATGTATTTCCATTTTGTTTGGTTGCCTTCTTTGGCTTAAAATGCCTCAGCAGATGTCATGGTCACCTGGACTACTATATGATTAATAAACCAGACCCAGGACCAGGTAAAAGAAAAACATTTTAATAATCAATTCATAGTTGCACACAATTTTTTCATTTATTATAATTGAAAATCAATATGACCAATCCAAACAAACTTCAATTTTTCTAAGTCAAATGAATAGAAGCATGACAATAAATGTAAACATAGGTTTCAAGATAGATATGATTGAAGTTATTTTTATGTTTTTTAATGGGAAGAGGAGTACTTACTGTAGATAATACTGTGTCCCTCTTTTTTGGAAAGTTAAGTCACTAGTCAAAGATGATAAACCTACACTGTGTAAGTTAAAAATTTTCATAAACAAGGATTCGTGTCTGCATGCACTTGTATTGTCAACCTGCTTGGCATATAGCATTAATTATCTAAGGCCCCCTCAAAATAAGTCTTGTTTCCTGCTACCAGCAAGAAAAAAATAGGTAATGAACATTTTGTAGGTAGGTTCAAAAACATGTTATATTGAGCTCATGGAGAAACACTTAAGAATTTAACAGTGCTTGAGCCAGAATGGCCATAAAATGTTTAGGGTGGGCACAAAAAACTAGGATATTTATGGTAGCAGGAAACAGACATTATTTTTTTGCCTTAAAGATTGTAAGACATTGAAATAATGTTTTTTTCTAAAGCAGGTTTTGTATTTGAATGGTATATTGTTGCTTTAGGTAGGGTTCTGAAGGACAGAGAAGTACTGACAGGAAAGCATATAAACGTGAGACAGAGGGCTGACAAACTGAATGTTGGGGGTGGGGTTTGTTTATGGCCCGGCATGGAGGATATGAGGCTTTCAAGGCGAGAAATTATAGATCTACTTTTGGTGTCCATATTATTGATTCCAGCTGTGGTATATGGCTTTGATAAGTTACATGGTAATATCCATGTGAGATAAGTATGAATAAGTTAAATATTAACAGTAAGAATATTCAGACATTAATGAATAAATTTTTTTTGGAGAAATTGGAGAAATATATTGAAATGCAAATTTCATAAGTTAATAAATGTTAACCTTGTACGAATTTTAAGAGACCTAATGAAGGTGCTTGAATATTCATGAGTAATGATTTGTTGTTTTATGCATGGTCTAATTTGTAGCAAAGTTATAAATACATTTCATAAAAATTTTACCTCAACAGAGGTAGCAAAACTAACAGTTTAAAACATGGCTGTTATTTTTGTCCTGATTTTAAATTTAAAAAATGCTTCATTAGGAAATTAATTACTGGTACCCATATATAAGACTGTTGGTATCATTTTATTCTTTGTACACTGACTGAGCTGTTATTAACAAATACTCTGTAATATTTAAGAAATATTCCAAACCTGTGTTGTACTAACGTGTATCATAATATCAAATCATATAACGTTCTTCGAAAAATTGGTTTATAATTTGCAGTGTATGTTACCACTCTCTAAAACTCTATTTTTACTAAATATCATGCATGCATGTTTCCTAGTGTAAGCAGTATTTCATTTGAGACATAGTCACAAAATAAAGCCACAGTAGACGAGGATTATAGAAACAATATTAAATTACATGACACTTTTTTAATTCCTTTCCTGACATGTTTTTTGACATGCTAAATACATGTACATGTGGGAGCCCATTTTTTTAACTTTACAAAAAACATTAAAAAACATGATATTTTGTTATAATACCAGGGTCAACTGTAGAAGAGTTACAAAAATACCACAGATTATTGAAAGATTTCAATGGCAATCACCACATTCAAGTCTCTCAAGGAATGAGAAGTGACCTCAGAAACTGGCACAAAGATTTTAGACGACTCTTAGTAAGTACAGTCCTTGTTCAATGTATTTTATTGATGAGCAACTTCTTGCATTCATAAACTTCTTTTTGGATTGGCCTGGATATGTGATATTACTCTTTAATATCACTATATTCAAGACTTGATTAACACTTTCTGTTGTTAAATAAATTGAGACCAACTTGCACTATTCAGAAAATATAATTTGTAGTTATCATGTAGTTTGTATAAGGCATATGCATGCTTTCCTTCTTTGATAAAAAAATGTGGAGTCAGTGTACATGTAAAGATGCATATGTAGAGTTAAAGTGATTTTTATAGTGAATGCACTATAATCTGATTGTGTATTTCACAACTACAGGTAATTCAGGGGTCAAAGTTCATTTACTTGATATTGGTGGGCAGTACCTCGCTTCCCAAATGTTAGTCAATGTTTGCTGAAGATTGCAAGTTTTTATCACTTTACTAAAATTCATTCTTATCACCATTGTCAAAAAAAATATGTCAAAAACTACACATAGACCTCTTTATGCATTTGGTATCTGCTTTCAATACTTTACAGGACCAGATTCATGCCTCATTTGACATGAGTAAAGTACCATTGATGTATGTGATGTATATACTGGTGTATACTTTTGGTATGGGTGCACTGATTTACTTCCTGGTTGACAACATGCTTGCAAAAAGTAAACTTTCTCCCAACAGAATCAAACAGTGGTAAGAATGTTACAAAGAAAAGTTTTTTTCATACACACGTGCAGTAGCCAACAGAATCAACCAAAACCTAAGGCATCATTTTCTTCCTTTTGACCCACTTTTTAAGCTTATATCCTTGCAGTGAGACCCTTTTTCTTTTTCTATATGTTCCATGGATAAGCAGGAACTCCCATTGTTTAAGTCTTTTATTTTAATCTGCCTTAGACAGAACACAAAAAGTCTCACATCCATTGATTGATCCAGGCATGCAGTAATTCTGGGGTTGAAATCCCCCTCTATTTTTAAAAAACAATTTTGTGGAAATTTGGGCAAAAACGAACAAAAGAGCAAATAACAGCCTTGAACACCCCTCTTAAAAGGGTGTTTGGATCTGCCTTGTGCTAGAGTAATCAAGGGAATCAAGATTCTAGCAGAAATCAAAAGAATGTAATACAGGGACAAATACAAGACATGGAAAACAGAAACACACAACAAAGGACTTAAAATAACCAAAATAATATATACAATGCAACAAAAGGTAATCGAGCGACTCAGACTCCACTTAAAACTGGGAGCATGGATTAGTTGCATCGGTAGAGTAAACCTCCTCTGCTTTTCTAGAAATACATGCTGAGTTACTCATATAAACTCAAGCCAGGGATAGACAAAAGAGGAAAGGAAAACTATGACAATTTAAAAAAATCAGTTCTCATAGTGCAGATGGGACACCAGTACAATCCACAAGTTTATGATGACGACCATAATACTGTTTTGGTGACTTCAATCTTGTAGCAACATGACCCTGTTCCAGACTTAATTGTTAGAAGTCTAGTGCAGTACAAAGAGTCTGCATAGTTATGGCAATTCCCGGCATAAGGTGTGAGGTGTGATAATGAGGTGCAGAAAGGATTTTTCAATGAAAGGAAAGTTGACAATATGGAATAAAAAGTCTTTATGTTTGATGTATAGTTAGGTCTATAGTTTTCCTTTACCAAAGATCTCATAGTGAAGGTCAAGATATGAGGATGACTTCACAGTGTCTGTAGTATCCTTTATCTCAAGTTTTTTGGGGTAGTTGGGAAGTATAAAATCCCATAAACTAGGAAAAGATCAGAGAGTAGAGGAGCATAATATGTTCCCATTGGAATACCAACTGTTTATTGAAAATGTCCACCACACTAGACAGATTTGTTGTCAATAAACAATTCTTGCATTTTGAAAACATCTTTCTTTGGTATATTTGGAGGATATTGATATAATGTATTGTACTTATTCAGTTCTATATTGCACTCTTAATTGCTGTATTGATACAGTAATTGTCATTGTTAAGACGCATTTTTTTTATGTTTTATTGGAAGGGTCAGTATACTTATAGTGATCAGTACATGGACTGGAACTCTGTTTTATTTCTTACTCAATGCTTACCTTGTTGAGAAGGCAGTGGAAGAAAGCATCACAAGATTAAACAAACTTCTGGTAAGTAGTTCTGTCCTATTTTGTACTAAAATTTCCAAATTGTGGCATTTATTCACAAAATAAGTCAGTTTTTTTTTTATTTTGTAACAGAGCAAAGTTGCCATACAGATTGTTGGAAAATTAGTCTCTGATATCTTAATGGAGACTCAACTTCTAGACTGACAATTAGTTCTTCTACTGCCTATCAGTATTTGTCAGGTTCTAGACTGGCTATCAGTATTTGTCAAGTTCTAGACTGGCTATCGGTATTTGTCAGGTTCTAGACTGGCTATCAGTATTTGTCAAGTTATAGACTGGCTATCAGTATTTGTCAGGTTTTAGACTGGCTATCAGTATTTGTCAGGTTTCTAGACTGGCTATCAGTATTTGTCAGGTTTCTAGACTGGCTATCAGTATTTGTCAGGTTCTAGACTGGCTATCAGTATTTGTCAGGTTCTAGAATGACTATCAGTATTTGTCAGGTTCTAGACTGGCTATCAGTATTTGTCAGGTTTCTAGACTGGCTATCAGTATTTGTCAGGTTTCTAGACTGGCTATCAGTATTTGTCAGGTTCTAGACTGGCTATCGGTATTTGTCAGGTTCTAGACTGACTATCAGTATTTGTCAAGTTATAGACTGGCTATCAGTATTTGTCAGGTTATAGACTGACTATCAGTATTTGTCAGGTTCTAGAATGATGATCAGTATTTGTCAGGTTACTAGACTGGCTATCAGTATTTGTCAAGTTATAGACTGGCTATCAGTATTTGTCAAGTTATAGACTGGCTATCAGTATTTGTCAGGTTTCTAGACTGGCTATCAGTATTTGTCAGGTTCTAGACTGGCTATCAGTATTTGTCAGGTTTCTAGACTGGCTATCAGTATTTGTCAAGTTATAGACTGGCTATCAGTATTTGTCAGGTTTCTAGACTGGCTATCAGTATTTGTCAGGTTTCTAGACTGGCTATCAGTATTTGTCAGGTTCTAGACTGGCTATCAGTATTTGTCAGGTTTCTAGACTGGCTATCAGTATTTGTCAGGTTCTAGAATGATGATCAGTATTTGTAAAGTTATAGACTGACTATCAGTATTTGTCAAGTTATAGACTGACTATCAGTATTTGTCAAGTTATAGACTGACTATCAGTATTTGTCAGGTTCTAGACTGGCTATCAGTATTTGTCAGGTTCTAGAATTGTGACTGTTGGAAAACAGTGTCTGTTAGCTATTAAATGCTATATTTTATACTGCAATATAATATCAATATTTTTTAGGTTCTAGAATGACTATCAGTATTTGTCAGGTTCTAGACTGGCTATCAGTATTTGTCAGGTTTCTAGACTGGCTATCAGTATTTGTCAGGTTATAGACTGACTATCAGTATTTGTCAAGTTCTAGAATGATGATCAGTATTTGTCAGGTTTCTAGACTGGCTATCAGTATTTGTCAGGTTCTAGACTGGCTATCAGTATTTGTCAGGTTTCTAGACTGGCTATCAGTATTTGTGAGGTTCTAGAATGATGATCAGTATTTGTAAAGTTATAGACTGACTATCAGTACTTGTCAAGTTATAGACTGACTATCAGTATTTGTCAGGTTCTAGCCTGGCTATCAGTATTTGTCAGGTTCTAGAATTGTGACTGTTGGAAAACAGTGTCTGTTAGCTATTAAATGCTATATTTTATACTGCAATATAATATCAATATTTTTTAGGTTCTAGAATGACTATCAGTATTTGTCAGGTTCTAGACTGGCTATCAGTATTTGTCAGGTTTCTAGACTGGCTATCAGTATTTGTCAGGTTCTAGACTGGCTATCAGTATTTGTCAGGTTCTAGACTGGCTATCGGTATTTGTCAGGTTCTAGACTGGCTATCAGTATTTGTCAAGTTATAGACTGGCTATCAGTATTTGTCAGGTTCTAGACTGGCTATCAGTATTTGTCAAGTTATAGACTGGCTATCAGTATTTGTCAAGTTATAGACTGGCTATCAGTATTTGTCAGGTTCTAGAAATGTGATTGTTGGAAAATTGTGTCTGTTAGCTATTAAATATTATATTTTATACTGCAATATAAAATCAATGTTTGGAAAGTTCTAGACTGATGATCAGTATTTGTCAAGTTTTGATTGACGATCAGTATTTGTCAAGTTCTACTTTGATGATCAGGATTTGTCAAGTTCTAGAATTGTGAAAAACAGTGTCTGTTAGCTTCTCTTTAGGCTTTATTTAACATTATATTTTATACTGCAGTCGTTACATTTGAGTATTTCATCATTACACTGTCATTGTCTATACGTAAGCCTTTTTTCATGTGATGAGCTCAACGTAAATCTACTTTTGAGCTTTGGTTTGCTTTTGTCACCCATGTCATATTCACATAGTTTTTTTTTAGATTCCCCCTACAACTGCCAGTACATTTAACTTGGAAAATATACAAATATTTAAGTACATACATCACAGTGTAGCCCATGGCTTATTTTTACAAAACCAATCAATAATTTGTTAGCATCAAGTTTTGTGCCTTATATTTTCTCAAAAGAGTATTATTGCACTAACATGCCTAACAATTTGATTTTATACTCTTCAATTTTAGGGTGAATCGATAAGCCAGGATATAGATGCCACCATGTTATCCCATATGAGTTTATATTGGCAAGCAACCTCACAAACAGGAACATTGAGTGTTTTAGGCTTAGTGTCCATATATGATCTAATACATTACTTACAGTACTATTTCATTCCTATTATGACAATATTATTGACTCCTGTCATAAAACTTATTATGTCATTGTTCTCTCTGTATAGTACATCAAGATGATCATTGAATGGTGTGTTCTAAAACTTCACATTGCAGACAATTCCTTGGCTGTGTGTCTGTTGCCACTTTCAACAATTTGATGAAACTTAACTAGGCATATACATATAAGGTGTTGTCTTCTCCCAGACTGTAGAAGGGGAGGTAACAAGCTTTCAGATATAATCCTTTTTCAAATAGTTCAATCAGTAATAAATCTAAAACTGATTACCTGTTACATACTCTTAGTTAAAGGTATTTGATCGATTACTGATTTAAATCTGTTGATCTACATGAAGATCCTGTGCTAAAATTTGATCACTATTTTACTCTTAAAATATCTCTGTACATAAATAGCTACTCTTTTACTGAACCATCATTGCTTAAAATCACATGTGATGTGGAAATTTTGAGTGGAACAGAAAGGATGAAATACTGTCTTAGTTTATGATTTGTGACTTAGGTTTGATACATTGCCAAAATATTAATATGAAGAGTGACGATTGATTTTGACAGAAAATCACATCAAGAAAATATACCAACAAATTTGAGACTTATTTGTAACATCAATACACCACTTAATGCATCAATAAGTTAATTAGAGGTCAATGTATCAGATTTTTAACTCTCTTTGTTTTATGCTATTTGATGTCTTAAAGTTGTTTAATTTTTTGGGTTTTTGATCCTACAGGATCAAAATACCTTATGTCACCGGTCTATCCTTCCTTACTATTTCTGAACACTACACAAAAATGTAGTCCCAATGTAATTCCTTTTATATCATTCAATACCTCTTTTATAACAAGTAAATATGTCTCTTGCAATTTATCAGCTCAATAATATTCTGTTATTTATGCAAATAAAATTAAGATCTAGTCTACATATCAACTCAAGATATGAGGTACTCATTTTTGGCCTTGAAGGATATATTTAGTAACAAATTTACATTCAGGAAATTTATTTCTTGCAGTAATGTGTCTGGAAGGATAAAATGTGTTAAATATTTTCATTTTAACACACTTGTAAGTCAAATTATCCATCCAATCATTAATATTTTACCATTTATAAGCAGGAAGTGAAGAAGATTGATTTAACCAAGTAAATTTGGTGGGAAAATTCAAATTGATAAAAGTGTCTAGTTTATGAATATCTTGTGTTAAGGAAATTATTTTCTTAAGCTGATATTTGTTTTATTAAAGTATAATTGTTATGTAGGATAAATACTCTGCTAAGATAGCTTTTGAATGTAAATGCACATTAACTTTTGGATAGATTTAAAATTGGGGAAAAAGGTGAAATGGAACAAAATTTGAAATGTTTGTGAAGTTGGATCAGTGGTATCAATTGACTTTCAGTTTATACATATTATAAAAGGACAAGTTCTCAATAGTATTTAAAAGTGAAATGTATGATCACAATTTCATTTAACATCATATAGTCTTTAAAATTTTGTTTAGCATGAACTTCATTCTACAATTTTCACAAGAATTAAAAACTGCCAGTGCTATCAGCACTTTGATTCATGCTAGCTTCAGAACTGTTGCACTTTTGTTCCTTTTTATAGCCACTTTTAGCATGTATTTTGTTATTTACCAGGATTATTGTTCATTGTTTTAGAATGCAAACCTATGTGTGTCCACCTGTTTCGTTTTATATATACCTTTTAATTTAAACAGACAGTGCTTCATATATGTTTCTTAAAATATGAATTATACACATGTATATGCCATTTTACATATCTGACTTGGTAGAATATCAGTGTTTACTTTTATCTCTCTCTCTATATATATATATAATTTATCAGTACTGTAAATTCAGATATAATTACAATGTATCATTTGACTAGGGTCAAATTTTTAAAAGGTGTTTCCCTAACAAGAATGTGAGAAGTGTGCTTTCATTACAAAAATTAAACTCACTTTCAACCTGGTAAACCATGCAAGATAACCTAAATATTTATATGAACTTTTTATTAGGTTAATCAACCCCTCCCTTCTGCTTGAAAATAGGGGTATATGCATGATTTTGCTGGCCTTCCATCCTTATGTTATTTCTGCAACTCTTCTGAAAGTACTAGATGGAATTCAATGAAATTTACACACATCCTTCATCAGATACTACCATTGTGCACCTCATATTTTGAATTTCCATGTGAATTACTTGTGGGATTTCATATAGGGTTTCTGGGGAGGGGAGTGTGGGGGAAGTAAATTTTGCTCCAGTTTTCTAGTTCGATATTTATTATTTAACAGCTGAGTATTTCCACAACTTGGCACAAGGCATTAGTGCATTCAAGTATAACAAGAATGGATATGGTATGTATACTTTGACTTTCATGTTGCTTTTAAGTAAATGTTTTCAGGTGGTTTTATATTTTTGTTTTTTTTAAATTGATTTTATAAACAATGTACATGTGTTCAGTATTTTTTTAAATGTGTTTTTTATGATACTAATGTGTTCACATGGATTTTCATGGTTTCTTTATCAAAATTCAAATAAATGTTTTAATATCCACTTGATTTTGTTCAGCCAAAGATCACAATCACAAAGTATTAACTATTTCACATGTTGGAATATAACTTCAATGTTGAGAATATTCCTTAACACAGACAATATATAAAGGTAAAGTAAGCGGTAGGTATAACTTGTCATGAAAGAAACAAAGAAATAAAACTATTTAATTGGAACAGAATACTGAAAATTGGAAGAAATCTTCCAAAATCTAAATTGATAACCCATTATCTAATACCACTTTAATCCAAGGTTCAGAGTTCAACTTTGCACATTAACTGTCCAAATTATAACGTAGTAGATAGATAGGCTGCTATAAGCTATCATGTATTGTTATATTGACTTTCAAAGTTGATACCAAATTTTGGGTTTTTTAAAATGTTTAATATCCATATTATCATATTGAATTAAATACATGTATACAGTTGTACATACTTAATGATGAACAATTGCTACATGAATTATTTAAGTACTTCTCTATCTAAGAACCAGGCAAAATGTGTATAAGATGTGACCACATGAGGAAAAAATAGAGATTTTATTGCATTATCCAAGTATTTTACCTCATAAAATCCAGAATAAACATAAGTATTTGTAAAGTTTGCCTTTTTAAGATATAGAATGGTCAAATTTATTTGAAATGCACTATGGAAAATGGCAGAAAAAATTTCCTATACTTTTGCCCTATATAAGCAGTAAGTAAATATTTACATCACAGATGCTTCAAGATTAATGTAACTAGTTTTTCGGTTGTTTTCTAGATGTATTTAATATTTTTGAGGCAAAAAAAGCAGGTTGAGAAAAACGATGTGCCACCCATCTCCTGATTCTCGCACATAATGGGACTTGAAAAGCTATAACTTTAATTTGATCGAATAACTTCCTTTAAACCAACTAGGCTAGCTAGCTACAAGTCCCTCTCTACGAGTTAATTAGACATGTTGCAGTTAGTTCTGCTGGCAACAATATAATTAATTCTCTGATAAGATACGTAGTTCTTGTGAAGAGCTCTCTCATACCAATACGTTTTAAAGAACTTTAATGAATAAAAAAATCCGAAAAGGATCAGTAGGCTAGCTAGCAAGTCTAAAACAAACAATCCAAAAATAAAATAGTATCAGGAACTTTATCTCCGTGACAGCATATAGCATAATTCTAGTACTATTTGAATTCCATATTATTTTGTTGACCTGGCGGTATTTATAGTCGTGCCACTGAAAGTACTTTTTTCTCTCCGCCTCTTCTTCTGTTTTGGATTGTTTCGTTCGTCTTTTATCATTGCCACTAAATCTCGTACCTACAATAAAGTAGGATTGTACTTATCTGATTTTTTTAAATGGCTATTGATAGGTTTATAGTCTGAGAATGAGGAAGAGTTGTTGTAAAAATAAGGAAAGTTTTGAAATTTACAATCAGCATATCGCTGCAATATGACTTGTCTTGTCAGTGAGTACCTTACAATATTCCCCAATCTCATATTCCCTGTAGATTCAGAGATTTATAAAAGGTGGTGGGGTTCCAGGCTATGAAATGTTCATTTTAATTTGCACAAAGTTAACAAAACAATTACAACAAATGGGGTTTACAACCTCCATACCCTTGGATCCGCCACTAACCTTATTTTTTCGTTGCATGTATAACGAGCGCACGTCTGTGGTTGAAAACAAAACACGGCATTGCTTGTTTATGTAGACCTATTGAGGTTGGTGATGAACAAACTACTCCAGACTTTGTAACACTGTAACTCCCTGACTACATTTAAAAAACGCAGTTACTTTGAAATAGCAACCTACCCAAACATAAAATGTTCCTGCTGCTGGACTTTTAGACTTTATACTGTCAACATTATGGTTATCAATTAATTTCTCTGCCGCTTCTAAAGCACTCTCTCTTAATTGTGGTGTCTGGAAGTGCTGCACTCGATGAAGAAGCGAGTCGTTACCCAGTGTTGTGAGCAATAAATGAACATCCTCCCATGTCTACAAAACATATCCTTGATAAAGTATTATAAATACTGAAAAATATAACTAACAGTTATAATAATGGAGTACATTGACATGTTTGGCAAGTTGTAATGTATAAGTAAGCCTTAAACAGAGGCCACGATTTAGGTTTTATTCAACTTCAAAAGGTGGAAAACAAACATACAATATCGATTAATTATTTACATGTACACTAGAACTTCGAAATTACATTCTTACATGTGAACATTTGACATTTCCAGGGTCAAATTCAGTTATGTGTTCGTATAACTAGAAAATTCAGGTTTTTCTTTCTTTCTTTGAAATTTTGATTGTCAAAAACCCTACTTTCCCGTGCACCCAATCCAATAATGAAACCGTCACTTTTCTAATTTTATGTTTGTATATACCCCTGATTGTACACAATAACTATACTTGAACCCTTGCATTTAAAAAAAAAACTTTTATATTATTTGATTTGGGCAGTAACCATTGGATTTTCTGGGAGGGGGCTATGAATTTATACGAAAAAAAATGTTTTGAAGAAAACAAATAATGTAAATAAAAATTGTGAGTTTTGCTCTCAGCCTTTTATAACTTTAAGTGATTAAAGAAAATATAGATTTTTGCCAAAGGCGAAAAAAAGTTTGTCTCGGCAAAAAATCCATAATAACCTTTCCCAGAAAATCAAATAGCTGCTACCTTGGAATGAAATGATCGAACGGGATATACATACTGTGTGTTTGCTTCTTGTTAAGTTGAAACTTGATTATTTATATATCAACAACAAGTCAAACAATAGATGAAAATGTAATATAGCATGCTTGTGTTACCATGGTTACATACCGTCAATTTTCCTTCTTTTTCTCCAAGCAGCAGGTAAACTGCTTTCATTGTATCAAATATAGCAGGCGGGGGGTTCTTATAAGCCTTTAGTTCCGCTACCGTGGAAGGCTTCATTTCCAAGATGTTATGAATCCAGTTGGAATAAATTTCATCACGGACAACTTCTGCTTTCTTTGTAGTCTCTTTTAATTTCGATACAAATTTTGATTCTCGGGCTTTCTTAATTGCACTGTCAAGAGTCCCATAATGGCGGCGTACCGTAGCATCAATGAGATCTACAAGATAGTGAAGATTATGTGGTGATATTTACAATTTTAGAGTTTTCTTATGTTGCACAGTATCTTCTGCATATAAATATGACATGTAGTCTTTTAAAATGTTACACATTGCATCGAAGTTCTATTTGAAGCGACCTCATTTTTCTGTTTCCAACATTGCCTATGTTTTGAAATCAGAAAGTTACGTAGAATTTTGTTCATATTTAATATATTGTCATTTAATGATTGTTGGATTATTTTTCAGATTTTTTCATACGCGTTTATCGTCTGATACACGCCTAAGAATTCAAGTTTCACCATATGATTACATATGATAGATACAAGCAATCTTACGTGCCTTTCCGAATTTTTAGAAAATCTCTCCTGTTCTTTGCCCTTCTGAGGTCTCCTTTATCTTCAAGTGCTAATTTATCAAATTGATCAATAATGGCGCCTATTTCATTAGGATCATTAGTTTCTTGTGACTTCATGACTAACTGCTTTCGAAGATTTCTTTCAAAGGCATTCTGTCATAAAGAAAAAAAGACAGTCTGTTAATTTAGCTGTGTCAAATAGAAGCATACAATCTAGAGAAGCAGGCGTTTCATAGGATTAAAGCTAATGTTACAGGATATAATAAATGCAATTGAACATCAAAGATCTACAAATTTACTTGAAAAGGAATTGTGATATTTCAAATTGTCTTCCGCTTGAACATTTTTGTAGTATTGTGTTGCTGGAGTAACGGTTTTGCTGAAATCCGAGCACCATTGCATCGATTTCCAACTGTTTCAATGGGAATCAATTATTAATCTTACCTCACGTTTGTAAGTCTTTGGCTTTCTAGGGTCATCAGTGGTAATGAGGTAGTTACAAACGTTTTCTTCTGGGTCCTTCTTTTTCTCTTTACTGTACATACGCAATGCGAATTCGCCTTCACCAGGTACTCTCACGTAAATGGAAAGTTCCCGATTAGCTAGTCTTTGTTCCACACATCCTTCTAAATCAGAATGTTTATATTTGTTTGCCACTAATTCAGAACGAACGACGAGTTTCTTTGTTAAAGAGAAACCTAAGTGTATCCTTTGTCTAAGTTTTGATAGTATCGTTCCGTGTTTTTGTGAGGGGTTCACGATACCAGAACGCTCCAAAAAATCACTTGGTCCCCACCCAACAGCACCAGTGTCACAGGGCATAGGTGGAATGTCCTCTATTCCTGTTTCACATATTAATTTAAAATCACAAATCCACTGTTTATCATTGGGTGAAACACCGCCATTTATAGTTAGTTTATAAACACCATTCATTGGAAAACGCACGACAAATTTCCAACTGTTTTCAAATCGTTCCATAAGAACCCAATTTCCTAACGTGTTTTCGATTCTTCGCGATATTTTCGTGTCAGAAGATTCTTCTTTATTGAAAAACAATTGATATGTTAGAACACCCGTCCAATTTTCTTTCGTACTCTTAATCGTAATTTCTTTAATTCCATGTTTTGCCCAATGTATGCCTGGGAAAAGAGCCGGAAGATGTAATTTATTCTCGAAAAATGGCTGACGGTAGTATGGTTCTTGTGAGAATCGTTCGAATGTAAGTGGAACCGTTAACAGTTGCCAATCGGGGTCGTCGGGAAATGCGAAATGCACAAATACATCAGGATCAGTCAAGAAAAAAAACTCGTTGAACTTTCTCATTGTTAAACCTGGATATACCTTACTTGGAGACATATTACCACCTACAATTAAAAAATATTTAAATCGCAAATATACCAAGTCTTTTTTATCTCACATAGATACATAAAAACGGACTACTTCAGTTATTCATATTCAGAAATTTATTCTTTAACGCAACTTAACTGTTCATCTTGCATCACTGTAAATGCTTTCCGATTGTCCAACATTTGAAAATTACAGATAAAAAGGGATAAATAAACTGTTGCACAATTGGGAATGTTTTGATAAGAAATATACATGTTGGTTAATTAGAAAATATTTTGAAAAAGATAGTTTTGAGGTTCTATAAAGGGTGTTCACTAAAAGAAAAAAAAACAATACTAGTGTTACTTTAGGTTTTTATTTTGTCTTCCTTTGGTTTGTCGTATCAGTATTTTTTAGCTGATATTTTATAACTTATAGCTGTAGTGCTAAGCTTGTCATAAAAGACGACTAAATAGTGCTCAGAACCCTGGCGGGGCTAAGGCGCTCTGCCTATAGAGCAACTGGGTTGTGTGCACAAGGTGGTTGAATGGGGTAACCCTGCTGTTCTACATGTACATGCCGGGGTCGTCAGGCCATAATAAGGAAAACCTGACTGCAAAACATAGTGGTGTACCGTGTTGGGAAAGATGCCACGTTCCTCGCACGTTAAAGACCCCTGTTGTGGTATTGATTACGAGTAGGAACCTTTGCGTTCCGCCACAGGAGGCTAAATTGCCCAACCCTAACCACCTCTCCCTATTTCCAGTGGCAGTCAAAGTTCGTCGACCATATATGCCTCGTGTCCCATCCCATTTTTCATTTCATCATCATTTCATGCTCATTTCATCATCCATTTCATGTTCATCGCCTGGATAAAGCTGAAATGTTGCTGTTTTGGTCTTAAGCACCAACAATCAATCAATCATGTTTCTGTATTCTGTATTCGACAGCCGATTCGTTTGTATTCAGATATTTTTTATAGAAATATTAATTTATATAGTATTTGATTCCTAAAGCATTATAAATACTTGATATTTACAGAAATATATTAAATACTTTTCTTTTAAAAAGTATGATTTGTTTTTATAATATTGTTTGCTTTAGGTTAAAATATCCAAAACAAGATAATAATAATAATATAATAAGACACAAATATATATTTCAAATTAAAATTACCTTTCATCAATATTAAGAAAAAAAATTGTACTAAATCTATAGTAATATTTATTTATTATTGATTTATTTACAATAAAAACCCCTTGCTACCCTCAAATTCAAATGATGATCATGCATTGTTTAATTAACAACAATTAAAGTAGGACAATCAGAATTTTTTTTTTTGACAATCAGAACGCAATAATTTCAAAATACTGGACAATCGGGAATAAAACATGAAGAAATTGTGGTCAAGATTTTTATTTATTGATATAATCACATCACACAATAATATCCATTTAAAAACAACTTAGGTCGTGAATGATTTTCTGACCAATTATGCATGCCTTCACCTCTTTTAATTAATTACCCTCAATAAGAGTAAATTTGTCGGATTCTCTACCTTCCACAGCTGAATATGCCCACAATGGAAAGATTAATCTCCAATCTCCACTCACATGGACTGCACACCAACTGTTCCGTAACTTCAGTAGTTCTTCTTGGGTGTCACCAACGTCATACACTACACTCTTCGCTACCCCTTTAACAAGAACTGCCTTCAAGCCAACAACCCTGTAACAAGAAAAAAAATCAATTAAGTTAGGTTTATCACATTACCATATTAAGTTTTTTGAGAGGGCGTCCACGCAAAAACCAGGCAGTGAATGGCACATAATAAATTTCATCTTGTGAGTGGCACATGATAAATGTCATTTATTACATATCGTAAATGCACCCTTTCTCAAAAATCAATGTTGGTTTTTGATTAACTCTAACGGTTAAAGAGAAACTTATGTTACATACAAAGCATTGAAATTCATTGAAATAGGGAGATAACTCTTTCATTTTGTGCAAAATTTGGTTGCTTTCTTCGGAACTGTAAAATCGTTTTCTGAGGCATCCATTGTCATGTAAACAAAACCTTTGTCAAATTTAACATATACATATATGATGGAAACATTACACTGGAACAAAACATTCCGTGGGATAAAATTTACCATGTGCCATATCATACAGGGATTACCTGGTTTCTATATGGACAGTCTCTTAAATGAATTACATCAGTGTTTTTGGATGGGGCATTTGCATAAAATCAGGCGAGAGGAATCCACCTTTCACGTCAATAATAAATCTCCATTATCAGTTCGAAGAAAAGTTCACGGAGAAGCCATTTCAATGACAAATTTCGAAATCTAGTCTCCAGAGTGGAAAGGTAAGAACACCGTGCTTGTCCCATCAGCTCCTGTTTTTTTTTTAACAAAATATTTAAGTAACTTATATACTAAGGTCAGTTATCGGTGTAAGGATCCATTTTACAATCGGCGAAAATATCTGGAAAGCAAGAAGTTAAAGTTAACCTTTGAATCAGTTAAATGTTTGTGAGCATTTCACGAGGTCGCAATATTTGCAGGAATTTTTATTTTCACCATTCTCACATGTACTTTCCTCAAAAGATGTGATAAAATAAAGTAGGCTTTGAGTTAAAAATTTTTTGACAAATTTAAAAAAGAATAGAAAGCCACAAATTCATATTTTCCAAGAGCTATGTCTTACCGGCACATTTTTACGAAGAATGCAGCATATGTCATTGTTTTCTTTTGCACCTTCTTCATATAACTCAGAGGTGAATCTTCCCTTCCATTAGGTATTTTTCCGGATCTAAAATTCTGACAGCCCATCCAGACAAACAAGGACCTTACTTTCTCGATATCCGTGGTCATACCTTGAGTAAGGTATTTAGAGAAAGCATGCCACGATATGCACATTGACATATCAGCCTGAAATTGACACGATACAAATATCGGTTTTATCCTGTCAATGAACACTTACGTTACATCTATAACACCATGCAGTCAGTGTAGAAAAAAATATAACAAAAATACCAATCAAAGTAATCTGTATGGAACGCCGCAGCTGCCTTAATATGTACTTAGTTCTATATATGCACATAATTTTTCTATATATGCACATAATTTTTCTATATATGCACATATTTTTTTCTATATGCACATAATTTTTCTATATATGCACATAATGTTTCTATATATGCACATATTTGTCTATATATACACATACTTTTCCTCTATAGTTTTTCTCTGTATACACATTGTTCTTCATGTGTATACTTTTACCTGATTTTCTTGGTAGTTTTTTATGGGTATACTCATATTCAATATGAGAAAGACCATGTATATACTTTATCATAGCATACTTTAGCATAGATTAGCATGATTTGTGTAGAATGACACATCAAGATATTAGAGCTACGTGAAATAAATAATTAAAATGACGGATGAAAACATTTCAACAGTTGATTTTGGTGGAACCCTAATCAATGCTCGGGTTTTCGTATTAAACTTGCGATGACTCACCATACGAGCATTTTGCTCAAGTTCTGAGTAACCCCCAGGTGTGTAGATATGGGTTTTCCTGTCTCTTGGGTTTCTTGGTCGAGGATAGTTACTCCCTGGTGTAATGAGGTCTTCATTGATCTACATAATGTATTGAATATTTTTATTTGAAATATATTCCAGTTTTTACTCAAATATGAAAGTAACTTATTAACTTAGAATAATAGCATGGGTTTCATAAAAAATCTAAGATAAGATTCCCTTTAATCCTAGGGTGTCATCAAAATTTTAATTTGAAGTGATTTGATTGGTCGAAATTTGAGTTGAGGAAGGATGCAAGGAAATTCTTTATGAACATAAATACTGAAACACTTTCAAGGAAATAGTCAAGCGAAAAGTAAACAAGTAAATTGGACCTCGTCAGACGAGTGTTATCAAATAAATCGCGTCGAGTCTGATAGTATTCAGAGGGTATCTGTGGCTCCATAGTACATTTTTGATTGCAGAGTTAATTGAGGTAAAATATACAAAACAATAAAGTTCACTGTTCCGATATGTAATTTCTGTAGAAACAGCAGCATAAGTGTGATACTTCTGATATGTTGTAAACATGTTCCACTTTATTTTCTTTTGTTTTTTTTTATCGAAGAAATAGATTATTTGCTGGGAGTTGTATCTATACCGTGCTGTGATTCAAGATCTCGACATAGTGGTACAATACAGAACCTAACAGACGTGTATAACTGTGTATGTTATACATTATCGAGGACGCAAAGAAAAAAAGAAAAAAAAAGTAAAATAACTTTATTTTTAAATAAGTTGATTATCATACCTTTTCATTTTTAGCTTCTATCAGGTCATGTTTCCGTCTTGAATCTTTTGACGGGAATCCGTCCTTCGATCCAACACAACCCATTTTTTCGGAACATCACATAACTTATATAAACTTGTTCCTTATAGAATGTCTTACATTTCCTTGTTGGTTTTTGAATTACATAGTGATAGATATTCAAAAGGACTGAAATACTTTAACGGTAACCATCTAAACAAAAAAATTCTATAAAAGGGTGTCAGTTTTTGTTTATAAGTAACCAAGCTGAACCAATCTATTTTAGAACAAAATGGTTGGCTAACTGAGAAAGTAACACTTAGACTTTTTCAGATTACATAGAATATGACCTATTGTTTTAAATTTAATTGTTTTGTAAATGGACACCAGTTAAAACTTACCTGTTTTAATAAAGATAATTTTCACTTGGCTTATATTAACAATAATGTTTTACAGAGTACATTTGCAATAATTGCAGTGAATTAAAAAGAATATGTTTAAATGTTGAATCAGTAATCCTGAAATTTTTTATGTACTATTAAAACGAATCATTTATAGCTTAGTGTAGTTAAGTAGTCAAGAGAGCTGTGCCATTGCAAGTAGTAAGCAGACCAACTTGATATTTTTATTAAATCTTTTGTCGGTAGGATTGGTTATATACATGACTTGTAATACTTGCTGAATAACCTTACTATACAAAATGGGTATCAGTTGCTGTATTTCGTCTTTAGTTATATATTAATCTCGGTTTAAAAGTATTACTAACGGTATCTGCTTTTTTTGTTTTGTATACGGTTTTGTTCTTAATGCATTCATGGTGGTGCATCCAAGTATTTATTCTCGTTGGCCGCGTGCAATACGTTTTCTCTTTGTCATTGCCCACCTGTCTTGAATGTGAAAAAAAAAAAACCAAACAAAAACAAAAACAAAATACAAAAGCAAAAATCATAAAAAAACAATAGACAAAAAAAGGGAAAAAAATCGAAACATTACATATTAGGTTTAAGATGTTTACTGAAGTTTCCACAGAGAGCCATAAACAGGGTCAGGGTTAATCCTCAGAATAATTGTCCTCTGCTGAAACAACCATCGAGGTAATGGTTAGTGTATAGTAATCTAGTTTTTCATTAGCTGAAAATATCATTCGCGATTTATAACGTTATTTCGGCATGTTTATCAAAATACAACTGTGCACCATGTAATGCAAATATCCTCTGAATGGAATATGGTGCGCGATTTAAAAACGATTTTTATCAATATTTATTCTCATAAGCACGAGTTTTGGACAAATGCCGTCTCTATAGTACTAAGTATTCAGAAGAAAATGTTTCAATATAGTTGCTCGCCTCCAAACTTCAAAGAAATGAATAGCTGGGACAATGATATTCTACTTCCCGTGGAATACAAGTTCTGCTTACTAGGATATTTCGAATGGTTCACTTATCGAACTCTGCTTGGTCGAAATCAGCTTTCTAATTCCTTTAATTACCGGTATTACATCTCGAGATAACCATCATAATTATAGATAATGCAATAGAAACCAAACGGAGAAAAATTTGGAATTTTTTTCCTAAAATTTGAAACTTATTCCATACGAACAACCAACTACAAACCTCTTATTTCATACTCATTGCTCTCAGTTTTCTAGTCGTGCTTGCAAATAAAGTGTTGAAACACATAAAACAGACACGTAAAATATTTATATTTTTTATTTGAATATGGCACTTTCAAAACGATGAACTTTGTATACACACATAAAAAATACCACTATTATAGTTCACACTCATTTATGTTTTCGAAATCGACATGTGATGAGCACACGTTGGTTCTTTTAAGAATCATGTCGGTCTTCGGGACCCTCAGTTATGCTAGTATTGTAGAAATCGATTTCCTCAAGCTCCGAACAGCGTCTGATATTCGAAATTTACTCTAGAGTGGAAACGAACGCCCGCCACTGCATGGAGCTTGCTTGGGTCATTCACAAATGCTTCATATTTGAAGCGGGAAGCATATGAGCAAAATGTGTGATTAATGAGAAATTACAAGGTAAAAAGATCGGCGGGATGACCATAAGATCATGCGACAATAGATACGCGAAACACAAAATTATTTCGTACTTTACATAATGATAACGTTGAATTGCAAAATATTTCACAGAATTATGTTAAAATTGATATACTTAATAAATTCATTCCAAATGGCTTCTACTACAAGCGGTGTTTTGTACAAAATACTGAAAAAAAATAGAGATGGATTCGGCGCCTCAAAAATCCTGAAAGTAACAGTCGAACAGCAAAGTATCTCCGTAGGAAATATTGTTGCCTTGCACACGACATGGAGTGTATGTGTGGCATACAATTTCTTATTTCATAATATAATTTTATGTGAGATCTAAACTGTTATGAATATGATCAATTATAGAAGAAATGGGAAACTGTTACAGCTATGATAAGAAAATAACCAGAAGAGGTAAACATTTGTTCTTACCAAATGATATAAGAATATTAAGTCTTACAGTTTTGTTGATTCAACAGATTCATGTGGTAAATTTACTTGCTACAAATCTATTGGTTCAAGCTAGCAATCGTTCTTGTATGTAAGGGGAAGACCATTAGATTCTTGGGGGGAAGGGGGGGGGGGCTGGCAATTTTGTTCAGGTCAGAAATTTTATTTCCAGCCTGGTGCAAGTCAAATCACTTATTTTCAACATAACCTTGGCTAGATAATTTATTTTCCATACTCATAGAAAACGCTATTTTTTTATTGAAAATTTAAATGTCCATATCCGGGTTACCAAATTATGTGGTTTGGATTCTATATCAAAGCATGTGTACCTTTTTATGTTCATTAATAAAGACATTGTTAAATGTTCATTCTCTATAATACAAGGCATAGTTTCTACTATATCCGACAGATGGTATTTCTGGACCTGAAATATGTCCTAAATTTTGCGGGAAATGTCGCGAGGGAATTTGTACCAAGTGACAGATTCGCATATCTATGTATATGAATGAAATCTACAATTGCAATATTCAACTACACATTACCCCAATAATGTACATTTGTTTACATGCATTTAATATTGCCACTGGAGAATATTAGGGTGTTGTATAAAACTTGTGGAGTATTTAAACATGACTACTTTTCTAATTTATGAAACTATAGAGAGCGCAGCTTGCAAATTTGTTTTAAAGGTTTTGCACAGGTCAGAATATTTATTTTCAATTTACTAACCAAGATCAGAATATTTATTTCAATTCACTAGCCAATATATTTATTTTCTAGCAATTTGCAAAGTTAGACTATTTATTTTCTGGTATGGTCTCACTAACCACTTCCGGGTCAAATGGCCACCCCCCTATGTAGTACCAAAAACACATTGAACCTAGACATATGCATTGTAAGTGCATTATTTGTGTGTATTATGATTAAAAGTAGTCAAAATAAAGCTGAGAATGTGTACTTTAAAATCATATATGTAATTAACTACAAAAGTGTATGAATATTGTTTACATGTGTGAGTAATTTGCCTCCATGCTGTCAGTTAGCAGAACAGGTAAAAATGTGGATTTTCAGTATTATTTATTCAAGTAAATTTTGCGAAGAATTTCTACTATGATCGTACCATTAGCATAATGATTTTGGAAGCCTTATTTTCCAAGCTTCGCAACGGTATGCAGCTTTAAGATGTCATTTGTCCTGGGAATTCACAGTGAGACTTTGAAAATTACTTTTTTAACATGTAAAGTAATGGAAACGTTAGAAGTGGTTAGTGAGACCTATGATCAGGACAGATTATTTATTTCCTAAATAATCAGAGACAGTTGTTTATTTTCAAAATCTGCCATGCCCTCTTAAGTATCTAATGGTCGTCCCCTAATAATGTCAGAATGCACGTTACAAAGGAGAAAATGGGAAGATTATTTGTAAAATAGTAAATCTAAACACACGAAATCTCTAAAAATATAAACTTCAACATGTATAAGAATGATGTATTGTTTCTTCTGTTTTCCCGGTCTATTTTTAGCTGTGGATTAACACCTACATCTTACCTTGTAATTTCTCATTAATCATACATTTTACCCATATGCTTCCCGATTCAAATATCAAGCATTGATGAATGGCTTACTATTTGTCATATTTATTTTGTTTAATAACTTGAATTAACAACTTTATTAATGAAAAATATTCTTACCCGAATTTCCATCCTCCATCTAGGGATGACCGTAACGTCCGTTACGGTCATCCGCTTTACCCTAGTGCTAAAGGACGTAGGCATTAATCACTGTGACTAAAATTTCAAATGATGTCAAACTAATTTTAAGGGTCATTTAAACCATACAGTGGAAAAGGTAGTACTTATTTCCCTGCATTAGGTTGAGCAATTCTGATAAAAGGAAGTAGAGCCTTGAATGGCCTGATTGTTGTTGAGAAAGGTATCAATGGTGATTCTTTAGATTTTGAATGTTAAAATGAAAAAAAAAATCAGTTTAGTTTCTTTTATTTTTGAAAATACTTCTTTCACGAAGTTTTAAAGAAGGCTGCTGAAAACACACGAGTTCAGTACTATAAAATATCAAAACAGACTTTTGATGATGGCTGAAAAGAAGATGGCCAACCCCTTATGCCATGGCGATTTTCTGATTTCTGAATGAAAGTACAACACAAAAAAAATTTGCATCCCAGTTCTTTTTAGAAAATCATGAAGAACTATACGATTCTTATAAGAAATCTTATGTGATATATCATTAACAATAAAGTAGAAATGAACACAAAATTTAACATGATTAAGGCACTTGATTATTAAGGAAAACGAACACATTCTTAAAAGAAAACACCATCTATCCCAGCTGCAGTTAAAATGAAGAAATTATAAATTTCCGAAGCTGCCTTATCAATACTGTCTGCAGAAAGCAACGTTTCAACATTTAGACTATTTTGATATATATCATAAATATCATAGAAGTACAGTATACAAGTGACGAATGGACAAACATGTTCAAACTTTAAATATATACATGTAAAAACAAAACAATGTATAATACAGGGTTAAGTCAGTCTGATGTTCGATAGAATGTGATTATCAAGCAATTCCAATAACGTTAGCTCTTGTCTTAAAAACTTTAAATACCATTTTGTGTAAGAATCAGGCAATGGGTGGTACGTCATTTTAATTTTTTGTCTTTTTTGTCTTACATCTAGAAAACAACCGAAAAGCTAGAGTAACTTAAAGTTACCCTGAAGCATCTACATGTGTCGTAGATATTTTTTGACTGCTTATACAGGGAAATTTTCCCGTCATTTTTCCATAGTGTATTTTAACTAAATTTGACCTATCAATATCTTAAAAAGACAAACTTCAAAAACACTTTGATAACTATTTCTAGAGGTTATAAGATATAAGTAATTGGATCTCTGTTTTTGTCCTTCGTGTAACACACCTTGTACACAGTTTGCCTGATTCTTAGACAGAGAAGTGCTTAACAGTTGGTGAAATATGAAGATGATATTTAGCATTGAAAATTACGTACACTGATTATTTAATGGCATACACGTATATAGATATATTAATAAATACAATGTCACGATGTTGCTTTCAATCACACACAATTACACCCACGATTAAGTACACCATGAACAGTTATAAACAATTTACGTAGTCACAGCATGAACCACATGTTTTAACAATTATGAATTGAGCATTTATTTTACAAGTATTCAGTATAAAACACTTATTACTACTGTTTTCATCGTTAAAGTTTCTGTAATACATTTACTATCTATTATGAACTAAACATTTATTATCATCTTGAGAATACAGATAATGTATTATGATTATGACATTGTTTGATTCGAGTATGCCAATGTTCGTATTTTTTGTATTATCCCGATAACTTAACCACGAATTATATGAAAACAGACTCCTTTTAAAACTGATTTCATGAACTGAAAAACAATATTTAACACCTGAAGACATTCATACGCATTGTGTAATAATTACTTATACGGTACAATCACATTTTCCTCCGACACTATTACAACATTTGGAATGTAATAGAAAGTGTCAGTATCAGTAACAATTGACCCATTGCTACCATCGAACCTTTGTTTTCATCTGATTCCTGTTCCTGCTTTACAAGTTCTTTGTCTGAAAAGAATAAAATGCATTTAAAAAAAAACCTGTTTGTATTTTAGTTTACTTTAATAAACCATGATCAATGTCGTAGAAATAAATATTGGACTGACTGTTCAAATACAATCTTATTTATTTAACTGTTATAATTTGTAAAAAAAATCTTTTGCTTTTCAAAAAGTTCAATCCAAATCCCTGTTAAGTGTTTACAAATTCATGATAAACTTCGACTACAATATCAAATCAATTACAAACGAATTCCGCAATAACGAACAAAGAAAAATTATTTAGATGCTTGATATGACCTCGTTTCCACTCATTTTCTTCGACAGTAATTATATACAATATACACTAAAAGAAATTCTAACGCAAATTCTTTAATTAAATGACAAGGATTCAACTGTTAGATTACTCTAAACAGAATAAAACATAATAACATGTACATCATGTTCCCTTAAAATGAAGTTTCATTATAAAGCGCAGAATTGTGTAAATAAAACAAAAAGATTAAGAGATGATAAATTTGCAGACCTGTTGGTTTTGGCTCCGATTCTGAGGTTGTTTTTATGTCATATTTCTCTTTCGGCTCTGGCTCTGACTCAGGAGTTGTTTTCGTATCACGTATATATGGTGGTTCCGGGACATACCGCTCTGTAGTTTCCGGTCCTGTCTTTACCTCAGTAGATATGACAAGTTCAGTTATTGCGGGTCGTTGTGTAGTAGTGGTTGTTGTTGTAATCGGCAGGGTTGTCTTTAATGTTGTTGTTGGTTTTGTTGTCCTCATTGTTGTCGTTGATGTAGTTGTTGTAATGACTAGAATTTATATAGTATTTATAAAATATATTGTACAGTTGTTAGCATAATTTTATTTAATTCATTCATAGCAACCTATATCCGGATGATGATTGTAATTTTTTTTATTTGAAATTAAATCAGGTATCATTTCTTATTCACATATATTACTGTAAAACATAAAAGTAAATTCGATCTATCATCAATTAATAAGTTGAGATAATACAACAAATACGCATCTTTAAACTTTTTATACCTGCTGTGTATAAAAAAGCGTATTAAAATCTTTGAACATAAAGAAGACTTGTACTTGTGCATGTTTCATATCAAAACAGCCACTGTGACAGTAAAAGAACTGTCAAAGTGTTTAATGCAACATATAAAGCATTTGACATCTCTCCAGGTTCAAATGTTAACATATATGTTTTAATTCGAATTTTGAAAATCAACCTCTACTTTCAAGCAGAAAATATTTCAATGAAGTTAAAAACAACTAGAAAGGTTCTTTACATCCTATTTAAAAACACTTTCATTATTTTAATTTTATTTATGACGACAGTACAAATAAAAATGCTTCACGGAGCCCAGCTAGATACATCCGCAGAGGTTGAACACTGAACAAATGGGGCAAATATGGACACAAAGTTCAAGCTTGATACAGCTTGAATTTTATTTTGATTAAATAATTTGTACAAAATACATAAAAATCGAGAAGAAGCTTACATTAATAAAATAATTTTACTGAATAAGTCAAAAAATCAGAAGTATATAGCAATTAAAGAGGGTAGTAATAAACTATTTTCCAAAGTTTCTTAAAAATGGGTGCAACTACTAGTGATTTATAATAGTAAAAACTGTGAAATCCCAAAATTTATGAACAAAGTCCCGTAACTTTAAATCGTTAAATCAGAATTTATTGAAATTAAGAAATTATCAATAAACAATTCACTTTAGTTTCATTGACTTTGCTGCATGGGTTTTTGAATTGTAGTCCAATAACATAACATCATCCCATTTGTGTGCCCAAAAAAGTTTAAGAAATAAAAAAAAACGGAAAAGCGGAAATTTGTGAAAATTATAAGAGAGCTCGAATAATGTTAGAGCATTTTTTAGTTATTGTGTGAAGTGTGGACGACGGACGGACATCCGAATACCATAATACACTCTGTTTCGACAGACGGGCGTATAAAACTACCATTAAAAACATGTCTAAATGCTAAAACCGTGAGTATCGAAACATGTATTGCGAAACTCTCATTAACTAGTGCACATCGCTCTATTAAGCAATTGTAGGAAGTCAAGTGGCATGCTAGGAATAAGGCATCGAAAAGTTAAGTTTTGATGACGAAAATTTCCCACACCTCTTTTCGTACACAAATTTAGCAAGTACTATCTTTAAAATAAGATAGACGACGCAGTAAAATTTGTTCTTTTTACTTTTTCTCCATTTCATTCAGGAAGTAACACATTACACGCAATTTCAATTTTTTTATACAGTTTTAGTGAGGGATTTTTAAACTCTTTTACTACCCTGTTTTTTTGAACGCCACTTTAAGTTATCAGTATACAGTTTTTTTCGAACGCCAAGTAAGTGTTCAGTATTTGGCCTATCGGGAAACAGAATTCAGGTCAGATGACTTGATTTCAAGAGCGTCTTAAAGGGTAAAAAGTGAAATTATACCGACTGCATAAGAATTAATTTAAGTTTTAGACTTATGAATAAATACAAAAGGCAATGAGTAAAATTTTCACTCAACAAAACGTTCTTTTCGATTGGTTGCTTACATATTGGCGATACTATGACACTAGCACTATCGTTGCTCATATGGTTTTCGCCGATGCATGTGTATGTTCCAAAATCTTCTAAACGCAATGTCATTATTTTCATTGAGACAGTAACATAACTAACATGGTCGACAACATCTAATGTATGGTCAAACGTTGCATTTGGACCTTTTGTTGAAGACCAAAATTTTCGAGTGATCGGGTTTCCTGTAATGTTGCATTCTGTTATGAGTGTAGAACTTAATGTCTTGTAAAGTCTGTTATACGTTACTGAAACTTTAACGGGATCTGGAAAACGGATGAAATGAACAAAACAAAAAACAAAAACAAAAAACAAACTACAAGGCAACAAATCTATCAGTTAAGTTTTGAAATTAAATTTAATAACTACAGGAAGTTAAGAAGAAGGAATGTTATGGTTAGCTTCAAATTATTTTAACTGAACGTCTGTTGCACTTTCGTCAATAGTTCACCGAGCCTGCATTTTACATGTTAAAATAAAAAAAAAATACTTTAGTTCCTCCATATAAACGGTATTAATGAACCAAAACTAATTGTAATGTTATTAAATAAATGGTAAAGATCATGCAATTAGCTAGAGGAATAAATGAGATCAGGCAATCTTACAGTGGACGTCGACTGTAATATCCCATGTTTCCTCAGCCTGCATGCCATTGGAAGCAATACATCTGTAGGTTCCTGATACAGACCGATCACTTTCTAATTCCAGCACCTCATCTGTTGAGGTTAACCCTGTTATAATGGTGAAAGACAAAATTCAGGTTTGTTGAACACATATTTAACTCATGCACAGAAAAAAACCGTGGTGTTACTGTAATTTTCGGTAAATATATTGTGCGATTTGTTTTTTTGTTGTTGTTGTTCATGCTACCTCTGAGGTATTGCTACTTCTGTTGATAATATAACTTAGAAACATGAGTAATTGCTTTCAGCTTAATCTTGCATTAAGTTACAATTTGAATATATTCTATTATTTTAATGTAGCTTAACTGAATAAGGGTTTTGGTTGGTTTGTTCGTTATCTTTTTGGTTGGGCGTTTTGTACATAGGTATAACTTACGGCCCGACATACTTATCACTTCATACAATATAAAAAATGTGATCACTGCTTGATGCCAACGTTTATAGGTTATGTTAACTTGTTATAATGCGACTCACCGCTATTATCTCAAATACTTACTAGTGTATTTTTTTCTACCATCATCATTGCCATCATATTTATGCCAAGTTATAAGTACTCTGGGATACCCTTCGACTGCACATCTCAGGTGTACAGCTCCACTGTTCTCATTCACTTGCATATTGGTCGGACTTGATAGTTTTTTATCGATACTTACAAAAGGATCTGAAAGTGAACATAGATTACTGGCAAGCCATATTAAACAAGGGAAACACTCGAATGTCAACAAAAACATCATGTGTTGCTCCTTTTCTAACGTTTTAGCATAATAACCAATAATAATAGGGACGAGGCTTCACTGACTTCTCATGATTTTGGATGCACTGAAACATGAATCTGTCAGAAATGGCGTATGCAGTTAAACGGAAGTGATTGTTTGAACCTTTAACGCAGACGCTAGGCGTGTGTTATGTTAGGAAGTCTCGCATATTCCCTTTTGTATAAAGCTTGAACGATAAATGACTCGGACGAGAACAACAGCACCATATATCATTATTAAATTGTCACATGATTTGTCACGAGAACTTAGGATCGTTAAGGTAGCACATTTTTCATCAATAAACATAGGGATCGTCACAATAATACCTACTCTATGAATAAAAATGATTTCCAATTACCCCTAACAAAATATTGTCAACTAATTTGAAGGAACAATCAGGATAGATAATACGAGAGATAACATTAATATAATGCGCTTGTAGTATATTTTCAGGTTGATATATGCTAAAAGCAAAGTTGAGACAACTATTATATGACAAAAAGTACCTATATAATACAGGCTAAAAGTCAGAAAGTACATCTGGGAAAACAAAAAATAATTTTGTTGATATTAAATTGACATTTACTTTTATTTGTTAACACAAACATTCGAAGTTTGTACGTCAACTATGGTTTTGGCAAAATACGGGTAATAGGATTTTATTTTCTGCGTTTCATAAATTATATGTCAGAAATAAATAGGAATAGAATAAATATATTGTTTTATATGTTGTTAGATAATATCCTGAAATAGACAGAAAACAATCAACGACATACTTAAAGCAAAAATTATTCTTAATTTCTTATTTTATCATACACATTTGAACTTTTACATTACTTACCAGGAACTTCAATTACGCCAAGCGTGTGTGATTTAAATACAGACGACTTAGTTCTACACGTATATGACCCTTTGTCTCCAAGTTTCATGTCTTTAATATATAACTTGCTGTATATTCTTTTATCTTCTGTGCCAATATCACGTACCATTGATATTCGTGATGACGTCTTCAGTGGTCGTCCATTTTTCAACCATGTTATACTGTCCGTTCCGATAGAATTGGTAGTTGCATTACATACTAATACAATTTCTTGTCTTAGTTTTGCTTTAGCTGGCCCACTTAAATCAATAGCTGTAACATTTTAAATGATGAAAGTTAAAATAAATTTGAACTTAATTTTTTTGATTTAAAAAATAATGTTATTTTTTCATGTTTTGAAAGTTCCTATATACTGTATTAATCCCTTATTTCACCAGTCATTTTTTAACTGCAATCGCAAAACACAATTCATGTTTATTCTCACCTTTTTGGGGAAGGGCATTTAAAAAAAATAATTACACGTCTTTGTCTTTTGGAATACTAACAAAATGCGCCTTGTGGTTTGAATTCTAACACGATTTTCAAACACAGTAATTTGGATAGCATTGTAGGGGTCATCGATAAGAAGCACAGTTTGAATATAGTGTTCAAACCAAAATGTTGTCAGTACAACCAAAAATGGTTGAATATCCCCTGAAAAAAAGGGAGTGTAAACTAATCCATGACTTACTTAATTTTTCAAGTCGAATATCCATTTCGTCACTACCGTAGTTGTTATAAGCCTGGCAAACATAATTAGCAAAATCCGAATTTTCCAATTGAACGATGGTTAATGACGACACAGTTACGTCATCCTCAATGTATTGTTCTACTGCATGCCGTTTTTTTGACCTCACTTCCACTCCATTTTTAAACCAAACCACACCTTTAGGAAATCCTCTAACTCGACAAACCAACTCTGCATTTTCAGATTTCATCTTTCGTATCAGCGAAGATTCAACGCGTATTTTTGGTACACCTGAAATTTGATAAGAACGAATACTAAAAAAGGTATTTTTTTTTGTTACGATGTAATATGTGTCGAAAAGATATAAAATTAACCTTAATGATTAAAGAGGAAGCACATCTTGTCCAAATGTTCTTTATCCTCGTTGTATCAATTTGATCCGATGGAGCAATGTTCACATAGCGAAAAGAATCATCACATTCTGAGACGTTCGTATACACGGTAAATATATATATATATATATATATATATATATATATATATATATATATATATATATATATATATATATATTTGTTAATGTGAACATGCTTATAATTAATTAAAACAATGCATACTTAGTCTGCTTATTACCTTTCTTTTCTAATAGATAGTCGTGTGATGTCTTTCCATATTGGTTATTTGCCTGGCATGAATATACTCCGTAGTCACCATCGTTTACATCATCAATTCTTAAAGAATAAATCAAGGTTTCCTTTTCTTCGTAGAGTGTTGGTCTATATTTACTAGTATCCCTCCTGGAGAATGAAATCACGTTCCCATCCTTTGCCCAGGCCATCTTTGGTAAAGGGTATCCTTCCACTAAACACTCAAATATCGACGTTTGACCATTTTCTGCTGTTTTTTTGTCATCTTGAGGATAAATGTGTGGCGGAACTAAAATTATTCAGACCAATGATAATGTCGAATGTGACGAAATATGTGAATTATAAAACTACAGTTACATATTTTATGAATTTCAGGTAATAGTTGGATGATAAGCAGTTTCTCCGTGGACCAAGTAATGTCGTGGATAATGTTACAAACTAATTAAATCTACACTTATACCGGAACCTCTGTTGTTGTGTTTGTTTGTTGCTTCTGCTGTGACCAAGTCTACGTAATCAAAGATAACGAAGTGATTCGCAGAGCGAAGCATGATACGAACGCAGGGGTCGAACTCTATTCACTTTGGATTAGTTTGGAAGCAATACTAGTTTTTGCAAGAAGGAATTTTCATAAGGAATCCAATAAAATATTATCTGGCAAGAATAAAAAAGCTGATGTTTTTGGGTGTGGCCCCTTTGACACCTTATAACTTGAAAATCGTGAGAGATATCTGAAATCTGGTAGAATAAAATGCAGGCAAGAACTTTCATAAGGAATCCTATGAAGAAATCAAAATCGGACAAAGAATAGAAAATAGTTAATTTTTTGGGCGTGACTAATTTTTGTACCCCTTTGACTCCAAAACCGTAAAATCAAAGCATATTCTGTAAAAAAAAATCGTTAAAACAGAATTTCAAAAGGAACAGATTGACATTTGAATCATATGAATCGACACCCGTTTTCCACTTTTAGCCCCTTATTTCCGAAATGGATGGGCAAAACCTTAAAAACATACTGGGCACTCCGCCATTTCTATAGGAAAAATAAATGTTAAAATTACAAAAAAGATCAGATAAGTTTTCGCTAATATCTAAAGTTAGCGGACGTCAAGGATGACGACGGCAAGGTGATACCATTATACGAACAAAGAAAAAAATGCGGTCGTATAAAAACGTCAAATTTAATATAACAAACGAAATATCATTATTGTCGATATTACATCTTGTCATGTATAACAAAAGATCTTTAAAAATCGTACATCTACTCATGTGCATGCTAATATCAGCCCAGTAGTCAGATTTGTCTGACCCGAATTTACAGAATTTTTCAGCAGCGCCAAATTCGAAACCCGGAAAAATTGAGGTATCGTACATTGTATTAAAGATGGTTACCGCTATTATGTACATAATGTAGCTCCTTTGAAAGTAGATATTCTTTTCTTCGATTTGGCTCCATATTTCGATATTTTTGTTCTTGATTTGTTATAGTTTATACTTTAATTTTGGATCTAGACTTTCCTACATGCTTGGTTCTAGTGCTTTTAGTTTTTTTTCTTGAAACACGTGTACAGCATAACGAAACTTTTAATATCACACCCTGGTGGTACATGTATTTATGTGATTAATATTATTGTACTCAAACGTCTTTGTGATCACTATAATATTAAATTCTTAAGCAGGTATCTTAATGTAAGACTCACAATGCACTGTAACTATAATTTCTCTTGAAGCTGTTGGCCCAAGTCCATTTGATGCAACACATTCATACGACCCAGCTGCTTCCCTGGTTACATTTCTTACCATAAATGACATCCCTGTTATGCCGAGATCTGTAACATTACGTAACGTTTTAGTTAAAAGTAATTCAAAGAGCTGTGACTTGGCTCTGTATAGCCTTCAGTATAAGTTGTATAGGGAGAGATCTCACACCCTGTAGAGGTCAATACATTTTTAGGCTATATTGCACCCACTCGTTTTCTATCGGGCTTGGTCTGCATTTGAAGGTATTGTTAAATAATTCTTCAAAAAAACAAAAAAAAAACAAACAAACAAACAAACAAACAAACAAAAAACAAAAAAAACCAGTGTAAACTTATTTACGAGAAATAAAGACCATATTTGAGCACTCGTTTAAAAAAAATTGTCACTTAGTTGTTATACAGAAGACAAAATATATGTACAGGTGTACGCAGCAATAAATACCTTCTCTTGTCCTTTGAACCGTATCCGTATCTGTTGTTCTGAACCATCGTATAACAGGTTCCGGCTTTCCTGTAGCTGAGCATCGCAGCATTAAAGAATCTCCTTCTTTGATTGTTTTTAAAACTGGTGACGACAACTTTACATTGATGGCTGGGGGTGCTAGTAAAAAAAGGAATAAACAAGACTTTGTTTTTACCAAATAGTATTAAAATAACGCATACGTTGAAATGTAAGAAAATGTAGTAATGACAAAAACGTATTCTTTCATATCAATATTAATTCCTGTACATCTGTATCATTTTTTAGCTTTCAGTTTGTCCATCACCCATGAATACAACCAGCTCTTTCAATCGCAATAATAAAATTTTAAAAGGCGAATACTAATTTTGAATTAGTCAAAATAACATACAAGTGTACACATTTCATTTTCACTTCAAAACTTGCTGTTTTAAATCACATTTAGATCTAATAATGAAGACATTATGCATAAAGTTTAAAATATGTTCAAAGGGTATACAAATGAATACAAGAAAAAGCATGCATGGTATAAGGGATACGAACATTTTTAAAGACTCATCGTCTGCTTGTAACTAGCATCAAAACAAGGCGAGTTACGACATATTATTGCAATGAATACGCCTCTATTATTAAATGTTGTAGTGAAAAAAAATTAGGAGACGTAAGTAGTTTAAGGAGTAAGACCTAGGGTAAGGGACATAGCTCTTGAAATCAGTGATATGTTTGTATCCTAAAACATTTTCACTAAAGCCTATCAAGCCTTCATTTGAAACAGAATGAAATCAATCCAAGTTACTTTAATGCTAGCATGACATTGAGATAAAATGCTGAATACAAATGTTCAAATGATTTTTAAGGGTTTGTGTCCCTTACCCTAGGTCTACCTCTTTAAATCTAACGATAAGACACCTACAACTTATTTGCAATGTAACTCGTTTCTCCGCTTTATGAGCCGTAACCATACACACATAAACACCAGCATCTGCTCCTGTCACATTTTGTATGACTAGATTAAAGTCACCAGGTTGGGATTTTGTTACATTATACCTGGCTCCCATATAATTGGCTGTATCCGTTGCTATAGCTGATCCCAATGGTGAAAACCATATCAACTGGAATTTGTAGCATATGATATAACTTTTACAAGTATTCAATTTATAATTTTCGTGTTTTCTTGTGAATTTGAAATATTTTATACATTGTACTTAATAGTTTGTGTAAATGAATAAGTGTTTTGATTGCGCTTTTTTATGGCTAGTATAGATTGTTTTACATATAACATAAATTGATTTGATACATTCAAATTTTTTTTAATGAACAAGTTCATGAAATATAAATAATTGGATATATTTGCTCACCGACGCTCGACCTAAATTTTGAACTGGACATGGCAGAATGACTGTTTCCCCTTCTACAACACTAATAGTGAGCGGTGTTTCGTCCAATACAGGAAAGCCTAAAAGAGATAATATGTTCATCTTGTATATGTATTAACACTGGTATCACATCAACTACAATTATGCGCGTGTCATTCACGTAAATCTGAAGAGTATGAAATATTTACTAAACTTCTATTGCCAAGCAAATTCTACGACCTGCACAAACAGCTGTGGACTGTATATTTATATACAAACTTGCACTATATGCACACCCTGATTTTATCAAATAAACCGATTCGAAAAAATCTAGCAGCGTTCTGAGGAATTTTATCAACCCAGAGAATGGGGGTTTTTAACAGACGAGTGACATCTGTTTAAAAGTTTTTAATAACCAAATACTTTTCATCAGGAATGCACAATATTTTAAAAGAAGAACCAAAAGGCTGTATTGTAGGATTACATTTCTAATATTCTATTAATTTCCTATTGTATTTCTTATTGTATATATATTAACTTCGACACACTTGATATATATGGCATACAAAGTCCAGATAGGAAACACAGCTATACCTTCTGTTTGTTTCTTTCTAATTCTTTACTTTGATTTTAAATATCGTAACCAACATCAGCGCCATCATTCAAAATAACTGACAAAATAGTGAAATTGTGTGGATAGTTGATATGTTTTAAGATCTAACATGAACCCAGGGATAAAACAAAATAGACAATAATGGACTGAGGGGAAATGTTACCGCTGCTTTTTGAATATTTCTAAGAAAACAGGAATATTAGGGTGCATTTTAAGAATTATCTAGGTGAAAACATTGCAGTAGTCTTAAAAATATTATCTTCAAACTATGTTATCCCATAGTTTAACTCGTTGTATTTATAAGAGCCAGAACGTTACATGAAGTATTGACCATCACATTTTTAGTACGAAATAAAACAAAGTAAAACTGAAAGGCACTAATTCCAAGCCTCTCGGTTCACCATATCTTAAAAATGTCAATGAATAATGCTTAATGGTAGTTCCGTTTTTAAAATTATTTATATAACTTAAAGAACAGTTTTATTACAATTTTATAAGATTATCTTAATTGTTGTATTTTGCAACAAATAGGACAATACAAAATGTATAGATTAAATCACAGTCATAAAAAACACATCACGAACAAAGTAATGAATGTTTTCAGGTTAAAACAAGATTTCAACCCAATCCACACTGCATACTGCTAATGACTTGGGAACCGTTTGATTTTCATTAATAACACAAATGTTTTGCCTATTAAAATACGCTGTTTTACTAAGAATCTGTGCACAATGGCTCAATAGTGATCGATACCCCCGCTTTTAATCACGATATAAGGGAAATAAAAAAAGTCCTCGATAAACAGGAAGTTGTTATCGATTTTTTTCCGAAAATAGATCCCACAATATGGCTTCTCTACATGATGAATATATTAAAATTTCAACTAAATGAGCAACTCGGACTCCACTAAAAACTGGAGCATGGACCATGTGCACCGTTGCTTTTCAAGAGACAACCACCGAGTTGCTCATACAAAGATGAAAGGAAAATTTTGACACGAATAAATCAGTTTTTATAGTGCAGATGGATACAACTTATCTCCACGAGTTCATGATGACAACTATAATACTATTGTAGTGATGACTTCAATCTTGTAGCAACATAATCCTGTTCCAGACGCCCAGTTATAAGAAATCTAGCGTGGTACAAAAAGTCTGCGAAATTACGGCCAGCTCTGGGTATCCAGTATTTCTTTTACTTAGGACAAGAATGTTCGTTGGATGGTATATTTTTTTAGGAGTGCGAACTCTCATAGAGAGGATTGAATGATCCAGCTGATTGAAATGTTTATATACGGTCGAAAACTGGTTGGTACTAATTCCAAAATGATGACCGCACATTCGTTTGTTTAATCGTTTTTGTGTTTCACCGACATATACTAGATCGCATAAGTTGCATTCTAATCCCTAGAGTAAGTTCGTCCATTTGCAACTTAAGTCATCATGATTTCTTGTGTGGAAGGTTTTGTTCGTAAGAGTACTACTTAAGAAAGAGCCGGTTATTAGAATGTTGCATGTTCTGCAATTTTTAATTCCACATGTTGATATAGTATGACGTGGTTCGTCATCGTTATAGTCAAGTAAAATGATAGAACATTGTTTAGACGTAACAGATCTTTGGAATATCATTTATGTAGTACCTACAAATGAGGAATGTATACATTTTATTACTCAAAGAAGAATTAGAATAAAAAGAAAGATTTGATGGCCATTCAGTCTTAATTAGCATGAAGCCACGATTTTCAAATTCGTGTATGTCCAGGGGAGAGCACTGTAAAATAGGTTCTAACTTTACTGACTTTTTTATAGTTTTTTGTAGTTAAAATTGTTAAAGCTCACGAGCTACTGTAGGTCTATAAAAACACTTAGTCCAGCTGATATTATAAGACATATTTACGGTGTATTTATATCACTACATGTCTGGTACCGTAACTTTGATCACAGTCGGTGGTGATTTAAGAAATTAATAAAGTATTACGCAACTCTCATTATTCATTATCAAAACTTATATCTATTTGTAGAACTAACTTTTTTTTTGTTCCTGGTTCAGTGCCAGAACAAACATAATTGTCCATAGTTTACGCATTATGAGATGTATTGAAGATGTAATGTTAGATAATTGTGTTTATAAACAATGTAACTGATGACTGGGCGAAATGACTCAATATCAACAATTGTTAGGGTGTATTATCTATAGAAAAAGGTTGTTATCCAAGTGGATTGTTGTTCAATTTGGCACTGAGAAGTCCTGATAATAGTAACGTAGATGTATAAGGTTTTGGAATTCAACGATATGCGATGCAGTAAATTGTAATACATAGGGCCGATACGGAATTTGAAGAACGGGATGGCCATTTACTGCATGACAAAGACGTGCACCAACACGTTTGAGAGATTTTCTTTAAGTCAATTTTAGACATGAAATGTTCATGACTTTGTCTCATTAAGCTAACACGTGCAATGTATTATTGAAAACCTATTTCCATAGATCGTTAAAATTTTGCAAGTAAATAATTTACAATTTAATCTTAATAGTTAATTAATGAATAATTCTTTGGTATTTTTGTTCAGTGCAAAATCTGGAAGTTTAGAAATATTTTTGTACCCCTCATTTACAACAATATATTATAAGTCAATAAATATGTACGCAGTCATTTCGTATTGATCCTGTCACAAGTCAGTTGTACATGTTGGTCAAGATGACAGATTTGGCTAAAATAGCCACTGAGGCAAGTATAACTCGTTGAAATTCCATAACATGGCTAAAAAAAATGTCAGCATTCAAGTCTTTTAATAAACTACATGACACACATAATCTGTTTTTGTATTATCTGGTTAAAAATTTGAAGACTGCCAAATTGGCCCGGGATCACACTTGGAATGTTTTTAGTAACTTAGTGGTAGATAACTGGTTCATGCCATTGCATTGTGTAGTTGTTCATCATACTTATAGTCATTGTTGTTTTTGAGCTTTCGACTATTTCGTTAATCTATGATACATTATTCGTTTCGTGTGTTTGAAAAAAAAATCAGTCATCGCTTCTTCATGTAATGTAAAACGAAGAACAATTATGTCATTACAATTGAATTGTGCAACTTCATTTAAGATATCGGAACGTTATTTCAAAGCATGGTCTTAACAGCAATAGTCTAATAGATACTTTTACATGACTTTTGCTCTTGTTTATAAAGAGATAAATACTTCATTACCACTAAAAGATCTACATTAATTTACAAAGATCGTATCAGATAGTGTGATTTAAGAGATCATGAAGATATCATTAATGCAGCATTCCTTTCAAGAACGACCCTAAACATCGCAAGAAACATGAATATGTCATTAAATCGGTAGACAGATTACAACGCAAAATGCATTGTGGTTAAGTAGTAAAAATGTTAAGTTGTAGTAAGTCATTAGCAAACACAATTTGATTGTTTTGGCAAATTGTAATACACACTTTTGGTGGAATAATTACAACACTCGCATTGAAATAATGAGAATCGCTGAGATGTATTATCTGTAGACAAAAAGTAAACGAAACATCAAGTTCTATTTGTCATTGCAATAACATCAGAGTTCAGGAATAATACGTAGATATATGGAAAACATCACCTAAATGTATACCTTACTGGGTCAAATACAAAATGAATTGTTATGATTTTAAGGTCTTTATTAGATACAGGAACCCATTCATTGTACTCGCGTTTTTTATAAAGATTAATCATAGAAAATTACAATTAACATCATTTTCTTGATAGGATCGTTTCAATAATTGGTATTTTGTACTGCCATAAAGCCTTTTATTTTATGTACAATTATATTTGGTTGTCGATAATACACATTATGATACGTTTTATCGTGTATGTGTATATGTTAGGGCAAATTGGAATCCAGTAGGATCCGGATTTCTGTTAGGGCAAATTGGAATTATAATTCCTCCTATGACAAATTTGAATTACAATTTGTTTTATATTTTAACCAGTGTAAATTGGAAGTGTAATTTATCCTAGGAGAAGTTGGGATATATCGATTTGCCGTAGGAGGGTTCTGGATCCTACTAAGTTTTAGTATTATCTGGAATCACACTATATTTAATGGTCAGAGGATATTACTAAACATTTTGAAAGTGAAATATGCATTTCTGAAAATGTTGAATGTTTTTCGGACATATTATATTCAATGAACATTACTTTTAACATATTTTATTCAATGAACTTTAATTTATTACATTGTAGTACGAAATTTTATTATGAAACACTAAAACAATAAAATGTAATGGATATCTCATTTATTTGATGTTTTGTTTGTATCATTTTGTCGAGCAAGTTTTTTTTTTTTGACTTTCGGCATCAGCATTTTAAGCATATACACACCAATCTTTAATTTGACTGTCTTACTTATGAATCATGAAAAAATAATAAAATAATGATTTTTTTTAAATTTAGCAGGAAATTGTCCTAAGCACATAAAATGTCTTTCAATTTTATCTTTGATATTTTCAAACTTTAAACCAATATGATCCAGAATAATCCTTGTGCTGTTTGGAATTGCGCTAGGAGAATACCATTTTGCCCCGTAAAATATATATTGTCTTGGTTGGATACATCAGGAGTCAGTTTCACAAAAAGTCGTAAGTGTAAAATTGATCGTAAGTAATGACGTCATAAACTAAAATAGAATTGTGACGTCATGATTTATGATCAATTTCACACTTACGACTTTTTGTGAAACTGACGCCAGGAGAGTAGTATGAACATTCCATTAGAAATAATGAATAACCAATTGATTATCTTATTTATCATAGATCGAATCTCATATAATATTAGTTTTGACGGATGATGATATACCAAGTTACTAATAGAAGAATATTGTCTTTTGCACTTCCTTGTTCATTAAGAATGAAATTATTATAATTATAAATAATTCAATTTGATTTGTTACAAGATTTCTGATTGGTTGATTCTCTTTGATCAAACCAGATTATTTTGTATAACCTGGGTGGGTACATTTTGTACAATAACGACATTAACGACGATTGGTCCGCACTCCGCGATTCAAATAAATAAATCCCAAACGAAATAACGTTTTGATCACGAATCAATTCATATTTGGTCTGTCATACATTAGAAATTAAGTACTTGTCCGTCTAAGAATCAGGCAAAATATGTATAAGGTGTGGAACATGAAGAAAAAAAATACACAGACATTTTATTGCATAATCCAAGTATTTATACCTCATAACCTCAAGAAATTACTATCAAAGTGTTTGAAAAGTTAGCCTTTTTAAGATATCGATAGGTCAAATTTTCAAATGGAAAAATGGCGGTAAAATTTTCCCGAACTTTTTCCTTATATAAGCAGTAAAAAATATTTTCGTCACCAATGCTTCAGGATAAATTTAAATAGCTGTTAAGTTGTTTTCTAAATGTATTGAATATTTTGAGGTAAGAAAAGACCAAATTCAGATATATGATGTGCTACCCGTTGCCTGATTCTTACACAGAGTGGTACTTAAATCATAAGGAATGTTTCTATTTTTTAAAAGGTTATACGAAATACATGTAACCTGTTTGGGCCAATTTTTATTTACCACTTTTGTACTTCGTATAACCTGTTAAAACATTAAAAAAAACACATATTATACTATTTCCATTATACATGTATATTGTCAATAGACAAATGTGATAATATAGACATGTGCAATGTTTTAATCTTTTACAATCAATATTTTTTTCACAACGTTTTGAAGTTTTGTTTGCTCATTTTCCTATCATGTTATTTATGGGCAAAAGTTAAGAACAACTCCATGTATATCTATTGTTGAACGGAATTCGGCTTTATAAATTTGGCAACTGTCCTATTTACATTGATTTCACTCCATTGTCACATTTCATCAAACGATCATATCTGCAGTGACTAGTGTCATATGTACAGAATCAAAAACAAATATCATGCACCATATTGTGTTTATTAACGGTACATGACATAACTACTATCTAACAGTTATATTTGCATGCTGCTATTTATAATGCCTGCTAATTACCTGACATAATTGATAGCATAGACACGTAGTAAATTTGTTTTTTGCTGAATGAACATGTTATGATGTGGATACATGTATCCTTTTAGAAAATGTCAATAACCCTTGAAGTATGATGCTGAAAAATAATCAAAGCGGACGAACAAGCAAATCATGAACAACAGTTTCAGTCGCTATGGTGGCGGTCGGCTATCAAATACAAAGTTTATCATTTTTAAAACATTAAGCAAAAACATGATGTATTTAATTGATAGCTTCATTATCCAGGGTTTTATCTGTCCTTATTTCCACTTCAACATCATAATCATAAGTCCCGCATTCGTCGTATGGATGTCCTGGTAAATCATTTTCGTGAATGTTCGATAACATTCCTCAGAATTTTAATCCGATATATTTCACGCACAATGAACATGTGAATGACATAAATTGCAAAATATTTCATGACCCAATTTCTTCTATAATTTAAGTAAAATTCCTCGATAAGAACAGCTACTACTGTTAGAAAACAAATATAAAAGTCGAAAAAATCAACTGGATAATGGAACTCTAAAGGTAATGATCAAAAATCGTCGATACTACGTTTAAAATGTTATTAAATGGAACTGTAGATATAAATCGATAGTGTTAATTGTTCATATGTACAAATAAGTATTGTGTCGATAAGATTTCTAAAACTGTCCGAATACAAAATTAGAACTTCTTTGCAACATATATGTTATCTTTACTAATGTGTAAAAAATGCATGAATGAAAAACATGATGTAATTTTTATCTACTGACTTGACTAAGACGAAAGCAGATTTTACTTTTTCGAAACCCAATGTTTGTTACCAGGTGTAATTGTTATCGATATTCTAGTTCAGGGTGATTTTTATTCAGCTGAGTTCTCAAGGCAAAATAATAAAAAAAGTCTTAATGTCGGAAGAGAATTATAACACTCATATTTTTAAACTTACTACACTATTTTACATATTAACAACGAAAAACCGCAGTTTAGCAAAGCTACTTAATTATATTTTCATCGCAGTTTGTGAAACGTATAAATTGGTTATAGTGCATAACGTAGTCAAAAATCGGAAACCTCTTTATAAAGATTCCATTCCATATTAAGATTTTAACATTTATTCAGAATGTTATTTAGCTTATGATTATTCAAATCGCGGATAGCAGATCAATGAACGTTAATGAGGTCACATGTTACACAAGTTCATAATTCAAAACGAAATTCAACAGAACACAGAAATTGAAAAATCGATATCACTATTATGAACGTGTCCGACTAAGTCCGCTGTCCTCAGTTCTACTGAGACTGAAACATGAATAAAAATGTACTTTTCCAATTTATTTTTTTTAAAGAGGACAGGGAATGATAACATCATGAAAATGTATTCTTAATTCGGAATACTTAAACTCGTGTTAATTGTCTGGAGACCGGGACAAATGTTCGCTTTCCCCAATTCTTAGAGTTAAGACAACAACTACCACAATTGCCTTGTTGTGTATGAATTTGTAGAACAAATCTATAGAGATTCATTAGCGTATATATATTTTTATTTACGACAATATACAATTAACGCCCTCTGGGGAGGTAAATATCCAAAATTGTCAACCCGAACTAGGGTTATTTCCCTGAGGGCTTTAGCCAGAATTAGAGTGTCGTAATTGTTTTATTATACCGAACAAAGGTCTGACAAAAATTTGCAAAGATGGGTTATTCACCTGCTCATTTATTTTTGATGGGTTATTCACCGGTGAATAATAGGGTCATTCAATGATGGCATGAATTTTGGGGGTTATTCAATCTTTCTTGAGATTAAAACAAAAAAATATCCAAATTAATCTATGTCACGTGATTATATTTCATCCAATAGAATTAATCCTTCAATATGTAAGGTATAATAACGACAAATGTCGCAATAACATTACTATTAAAAAAAATGTATAACTCTCGGTAAACCATATTGACAAACAATTATTGGGTCAGCAGATTTTTACAATAAATGATAAGAACAAAATGACCGAACAAATAAACTTTAGTCAAATAAGGAAGTCCGTATAACTAGTGGCAATATCAAAGTAAAAACCGGAAACATTGAAACCATCGCAATGGTCCGGATTTGGTACCGGAATTTCCGATTGAATTTCCAGGTTTCATATCACGCTAAACCTCCCACTTCTATTACAGTTAATCATTTACGGCAGCACATAATTCCCAACAGTTAAAGTTCGTATAATCAGAAGTCAAAACAATACTGAAGAGATGTACATAAACAATCAGTAAAAATAGCCACATTGAAAAGGTAAAAAGGAACTATACTCGGCGTCACATAAATAACATACTGTTAAAATTTGAATAAAAATATTTTCTACGACTTTATTGACACCAACCGTCGTTTAGATTGTCTTAAATGACTTGCTCATTCGTTTAGCCAAACAGCTTCTCCCTGAAGAAGTCGCTTATTAGCTTAAATCATGCGTAACAAATCCTTACGGGAAAATCCCATACTAATATCCGCCATGTTGGTTTTTACGGGACGATTTGTTTACAAACGAAGTTCGTAAGTTCCCGTCGAACTCCGGTGACAATCGTCTGCTTGATCAACTTTTCGGTATTGTACGTTGTTCGCGTAAAATAAATCCGAGATATCCGAAATAACGCCGAAATGCATTCTGGGTTCTTCGGTTTTTGGACAAACCATTTAAACGTAAACAACATCTCCTAGCAACCCGATCACTGTAAACATGGCCGACTTTTTACAATGTAAATATTGGCACCGAGAATTAAAATCTGACCGGAATTTAACGATTCAATGTGTAGGGAGAAGCCGTTTGGCTAAACGAATGAGCAAGTCATTTAAGACAATTTAAAGGAGGTAGGTGTCAATAAAGTCGTAGAAAATATTTTTATTCAAATTTTAACAGTATGTTATTTATGTGACGCCGAGTATAGATACAAATGACAGGTCTAAACTTTCGGCCTTCTTCAGGGACAACTAGCACTCATTATCATAGCAAACACCATAAGTCTGTCATGTGCATAAAACATCATTACCAGCGGAAAAGATTTGTTTATAACATTAATGTACAACTTGGTTATATTTATTTTCACACTTGTGCCAGGAAAAAGTACAACAAAACAAATTGACTTTATCACAGTTAGATAATAATACAATGAACAATATTGCATGAATTACTATTATGTTGAAACAAGAAAAGGGCGAACACGATGCAAGTGGATTCCAATATTTTATTGTCGAATAAAAAGCCTCGGGAGCGCAGCATGATACGACCGCAGTGGTCGATCCATGAGTCTGGACACAATATTACAATGTAAGTTTTGACTCATTTAAGCATAGTGACTTACAATTCATTATGGACACAACAACTGGTTTGGACACTATGTTGCACAAATTTGAAAATCAAATAAATATTTTCAAAATCAGACCGAAAATTAAAAAAAAAGTTTATTTTCTTTGGGGCGTAGTCCTTTTGATTCCTTATAACTCGAAAGCTGTGAGCGATAATTGAAATCCGATTGCAAATACACAGGCAAAGATCTAATAAGGAATCCAATATCAAAATTTTCGAAATCGGACCAAAAATTAAAAACAAAGGCAATTTTTGTTGCCCCATTGACTCCTCATAACTCAGAAATGGTTTAAAACGCGTCAAATCTACTCGCTTACCAGAATTAAATAAGAAACACAATAAAAAAGGAATCATCAAAATTTGACGAAAAACAAGCATGCTACATCGGTTTAAAAAACTCCGATTGTTTTCCCTTTTCGGCTCGTTATTCTAAAATAGTAACGGCCACATACTCTAAATTAAACAGGAACTCATTTCATAACAAAGAAGAAACAAAGTAACAACGGCCGACGTACCAAAGTACGACCCCAATTTTTTCCGGCTGTATAAAAAGCGCAGATAAAACAAATTACATACAATATCATTTTGGTGCAGATACACACATATTCCCATAATTTCCCATTGATTTAAGAAACTTGAGTGTAGATACCAGGTGTCGTGTAGGTTCTACCTGCAGAATTCAAGATTAGGAAGTTAATTGTGTATTTTTTTTTCCAAAACAAAACTTTTCATGAATGCCATTGGATTTTTTTTCACATTTTTTCCACAAACATTGGTTAACTAAACGTTTTTATCACTTTTTTATCATTGAAAGTCATGCTGTATTACATATGCTATAAAATACGATTTAGTGCGATTACAGAACGTTATTTTTGTCTGGTAACTATCCTTTTTATCATTTGTTTAGATAATGAAATAATCTGGAACAAAAATCAAAATGTACTAATGTTTAAATATTTATTGCATCAGAAATGTACAGAAAAAAATAAAATAATGGTTTCTAAACGTTTTATAGCAAAACGATTGTAATTTTTTGTATCTTAAGATTGTTCCTGTGAAATAATTCAAAAGACTGCTGCTAGATTTATGGTTTCCTAGACAAAGTTAAATAGGAAATCGAATAATCTAACATTAGCGTTTACAAGAGACAGGATCTCAAATAAATTGCGAGTAATCTCCAATATATAATGTATGTTATTGCTGACATTATTTTGCAATTAACATGCAGATTTAACTGAAAATTGTCAACGAAATCTAACAGCTGTTTTAAGAATGTTATCAATATAAACGTAAATAAATACGACACCTGTTATTGAAAAATTGCGAACATTTTTTCCATCGATAAATTCAGAAGTATCCATGAGTTAAGTAATTTCTTTTAAACTTCTAGTAATATATGTTAACCTTGGTTTCTCATGTTCGGTCAAAACTTTGAGCATTCCAAAAAATGTGCCCGATCTTTAAAAATACTTTTGAACTTCTCAAAATAAAATTAATGTTTCGAGCATAACCATATATTATTTAACTTTAACGTACTTTTACGTTCAAATATTTTATATTGACCAGTATTTTGTTTGAAACAGATACAGAATGAGCAGTTTAGTGTTATTGCTTTAACAATAGGTGTTTTCGAACAACAGTTTGAAACTGATACGGGTATCGCCGATAATACCAGACATACTGCCAACCCAAACAGTACTGAAGTGATTGATTTATGTGCATTTTGTCATAATATAATTGTTTTTATAACTAAAGTTAGGTCAGTTTTAGTAGGAAACTGGAAATGGAGAAAAAACATACAACGTTTCGAACTTGATTGTGTTGGTTTCTTATTGTTTTTAAGGGAACCAAGATTCTAGCGATTCAAGTGAAAACTATCATTATGTGTACATATGATATAGAACTGGTCGAAATATTTATGATATAGAAAGCACATGATAGAAGAACCGTGCACATGTACATGTATATATTATCTTATTATCATGCATTGATTAACATCTACCAATTAAGATATCAATTTCATATTTATTTCTGTTTAGTGTTAGGTATTATGCCAAACAAAACATACTTGCCACTATTGAGAGATATAACACGATGTAGTCTATAATAATTGTGTTTTTAAACAATGCTTTTTTACGCCTGAGACGAATATATAAAGTCGGGTAACTCAAGAAAAGGGTGAACACACTACAGGTCAATGACTGTTTTTAAAAGTAAATGGATGCAAACGTATATCATCATATAGTGGGCAATGATCTAGCAGCAGGGAAGTTAAAGCTTGGATTTATTAAGCTTGTTTGTTTTACTTGCTACTTGATTTGTAGATGAATTTGGTATCTGTTGATGTAAAGTTGTAAAGTTTGATTGTGATTAAATATTTAACATAGGATAAGAATTTGACCATTTGACCAGAAACCAAGTGGTTTAAATGTGACGTATTATTTATAATTGTTTATAGCTGTAAGTGTAAGGCAAATAAAACATACCCAAGACAAAAAAAAAACTAAAAAAAAAACAAAACAAAAAACAAAAACAAAAACAAACAAACAAACAAACAAACTATTCGATCCTTTAACTTGTTTGGAAAACGCGGTGTCTTATCCGTCTTTGAATCTTGAACTTCCTTAGTATTTGATTTTAATGCCGCAAATGAGAGGTCACTCCTTCAAACTGTGTAGCATACAAAACTTGCAATATTTTTATGATTTGAATTTTTTATTCATTGTCCTGTGACTAAATAAAGGTAACAAAAATTGACTGAACACATACTCATGAATCGGGAAGGGGAATTTTTTACCAACCCAACTATGTGTCAGCATTAATAAATTAAACTGATATATTTCTTAGACATTTTAAAAGTGTAATTTTATCCCATTCAACTAAATATACAACCCATCAAAGTAAAGCTTATTAAGTCACTACATCTAAGAGGGAATTTCTGACAAGTGTCAAATATATGATTATTTTAAAGTTTATGATATTTAAATTAAGAGTTATGACTAAGGGTACAAGGATCGACTTCTTATCATTTCCTTAAGTAATTTTTGACACTTTGTTCAAAACAAACCAGATGATGACCTTCCTCGTTGTTAAAGTAGTATTCCAGTATTTTTTAAGACTTCGGTTTATCATTTCTTCGAATTTGATACTTATGAAATGTCCAAATCCAAATTCTTCACTGTTCTTACATGTATATATGACACTGAATATATATAAAGACATATACTTAGACATTTCTAAGTATATATATATATATATATATATATATATATATATATATATATATATATATATATATATATATTAGTTATACTATATCTAAGTATATATATATTGATATATATTCACTACTATATCTTTCCATAGCGACAGAGATGATCCCTTGTCTTTGTGAGACTGAGGGGTACAGGTAATATATCATTGTCAAATATTATGATTAGATGTATATGTATACACATAAGGAAAAATATTAAACACTGTAACATGTCAGAAATTTAGATAAATTTATACATCCAAATGACTATTAACAAAGCAGATTTTATATTCAAGTAAATTTTCAATATTTTGCGCAGTAAAAGTTTCTAATATACTTCTAGCTATCTCAGTTTTTAGTAATATTACACTATGTAAGGTTTAATAAGTTAAAACTACTAATCTGATAAAGTCATTAAACAAACATCTAACTATTGTTAATTCAGTGATGCTCAGAGGGTAAAACCTCAATTACAAAGCGTTCATACCTGTCACACCTACAATAAACCACGTTTTTCATGCAAATTAGTACAGAATAATGAAAACAGCTTCGTGATTTTCGTGTTCAATACTTTGTCGTGAATATTACATATTTTTGTTTTATTTCGCGCGGGTCTTCAACAGTAAACCAAAAGGATTTATTATATATCAAAAAGATAATAAATCAATGCATAGATGCACAATGTTTTAGGACGCTTACCCTACCGGTGCACCTGGTCCATGTTCCCAGTTTTTAATGGTGTCCGAGTTGCTCATTTGCTTTTCTGACTTTGTATGTATGATTTTAGTTACTTTATGTTCTTATTTGTGTATGTCCGTTTTCCATGTCTGGTCTTTGTCCATGGATTGCCTTCTTTTGATTACCGCTATAACCTTGGTTCCCTTGATTACTCTTTCGAGTAGAGAAGAGACAAAAATAGTAGGATTTACTCCTGTGCATTAGGTCGACCAATCGTGTACCCTATTATTATGAAAGGAAGTAGAACTTTGAAAGAACAGATTGGTATACTGACAAATTTTGTAATGATGATTTTTTTTATCTCAGATTTTTAAAGTATTAAATAAGATTAGCAAAAGGGAGGTATACTACACAAGAGTTTCCGTTTGATGGTTTAACGTAGTTGTAGTTACTCATAAGAAACTTGTGTATCATGCCTAATAATTGTTCCAGTGAAGTGTTCTTATAAATATATGAAAATATTACACAAATTAAAAGACAAATAAGTTTATTGTTTCATCCTTGAAATTACATATTGTGAAATTTCAAAAAGACTGCATATGCCAACTGAGTGCCGAACAAAAAATAAATGCAAAACTTCTGGTACCTTCAAAGTTAAAAAAATAGATGGTCAACTACTATTGCCATGGTGATTTTGGGTCTGTGAGTGACAGGACTACAACAGAAAATGATTTTTTGGGTCTTACCTTTAATTAGAAATTACTGAAAATCTTAAAAAGATAAGTATTGTCGGTTATGGGAAAATAAATACTATGTCTACCGTTTTCATTGTAAGAGTAATCAGAGAACCAAGGTTCTAGTGGAAATCAAAAGAAAGTAATCCAGGGACAAAGACCAATCAAGGAAAACAGACACACACAACAAAGAACATAAGTAACTAAAATAATACATTCAAAGTCACAAAAGCATATGAGCAACTCGTACTCAACTAAAAACTAGGAGCATAGACCAGGTATACCGGTAGGGTAAGCGTCCTCTGCTTTTCTAGAAACACCCGCCGAGTTGCTTATAAAAAGTCAGGTCCGGGGTAGAGGAAAGAGGAATGGAAAATTTTACTAGATGAACAGATTAGTTTTCATGGTGCAGATGAATACACCATAACGATCCATCAGTTCATGATGGCGACCATAAAACCTCTGTAGTGATGACTTCAATCTTGTAGCAACCTTGTTCCAGAAGCCTAACTGTAAGAGTCCTAACGCGATACAAAACGTCTGGCATAACGTATGAGTTGTGATGTGTCCATACGCAGGTGCTGAAGGGATGTTGCCACAGATGAAAGGAAAGTTAACTATTCTGAATGGAAAATCAGCACGTTTGTCGTAAAGTTTGGTCAATAGTTTTCCCTTACCATCGATCTTTAAGTGTAGGTTAAGATATGAGGCTGACTTCACAGTGTCTGTAGTATCCTTTATCTCAAGTTCTTTGGTAGATGCAATGTATCAAGTCCCCGAAACTAGGATTGTTTAACAATAATACGTCATCTATATAGCGGAAACTGAAGGATCTAGCCAAACGATGTTCTTTCTTCCGGATCAGATCAGCTATAAAGTCAACATCATAAGAGTGTAGGAATAAGTCAGCAAGTAGAGGAGCACAATTTGTTCCCATTGGAATACCGACCGTTTGTAGAAAAATGCGCCCACTACACTGGACAAATATATTGTCGATAAAAAATCGAGCATTTTGACAACATCTTTATATTTGGAAGATGATTTAGAATTATTTTTTACTAAGTATGAGGAATTTCTACCATGAATTATATAATTATATCTAAGTGTGCCATCTTTCTTTGAAGAAACAACGATGTATTATGTTTCTGAGTCGGGATTTTAACTGAGTATGAGGAATAGCAATATACAGTGTTGAAAAAATCACAGGTTTTAATGCATTTATATTCTGATAATAATCCTGAATTTAGGGTCTCCAAAAGATCTTTCGAGGATCCACATTGAATTAATACCACTACGGGAGTAACAAGTGCTGTGGTAAGACTTGAGATCCTTTTTGACAGCTTTGAGTATAGAAGTTAAAAGTATTGGAAGAGGTTTGGTGGTACATTTAACAGATCCTGCTATGTAAAGTTGTTTGTACGGAGTTAAGGAATCCAGTACATAGACGATAAATCGCAATCATTATCTTTGGTAGAGAGACCAAAAGAGGATAGCACAGATTTATGGTTATCCACTATCTCTTCTTTTGAGAGTGTAGTGGCAGTATAGGTCTTATCACGGCTGTTATTTTCTATGTCTACATCTGAAAATACACATTGGATGCAATACGTTTTGCTGACAAAAACAATGTAGTTTTTGGGCTTTGTAAGCTGTAAGTTGTAAATCAGGAATGGATTAAATGTCTAAGGAGGAGTTTGTCCTTGACCGACTATGATTATGTCCTCACAATTGAAGACTTTTAGCGTGAATGTAATGCACCTGTAGGAAATTCAAATTTCGAATATCTAAGTAAATTATCATTTTGTCATAAATAAAAAACAATGTATCTTCAAAATTCATAGGACTTTACTTTAAATTAAATAAGCTTATAGATTTGTAGAGTGTTATTGTTGTTTGAGGAAACAAATGTGAATAAATCTCATCAGTAGAACTACAATATGATCTGTTTTCCGGTTTGTCATGCGCTAACGTGATTACAGAGTAAACATTGTTGTGTGGAAAACATACATGTATGTGACATATGTAGATAAAAAGTATTACCAATTATTGTCCTTGCACTTGATAAATGTTCTAAAGCGGGCTGACATTTGCAGAATTGTAATTAATTAGCCGATATTTTTCAGAAGAATGTCAACAGCTTTATATTGTTTGATACCAGTTGAAGCACATTATATTCTATACTAATATTCATAGATGATAATTGTGCAGGCGGTGTCGCCGTAGATGTCACAGCGGTACGAGTTCGAGTCCATCCGATGGAACGACCAAAAATTTGCTTCGCAAATTTGATAGTTCTAACCTCGTTGGGAATTTTTCAGACCCTTCTATGCTTACCTTATCTTCCATGTATCAATTTGATCCGATGGAGCATTGTAGCGAATAGAATCGTCACATACTAAGACGTTTGTATAATATTTATTTGTTGCGACATGTATCGTTAATTTGATCCTCTATCCTACATTATAACATCTAGATGAGGTGTCCCGTACTACCATACATCGTGTACTAAGTTGCAGCCCTAGATTAATTCTACGTGGAGGAATGACCCGGCCAGCGAAAGCTATAATTTTATACAGCCTAGCTGGCCGAACGGGCTAGGGCGCTGGACTTTGTGTAGGCGTTGGAGCCAAAGATGTCACAACGGTTCGAGTTCGAGTCCCGCGGATTGAACGTTCAAACATATGCTTCACAAATTTGAGGTTCTAACGTCGTTGGGAATTTTTCAGACCCTTCCATGGTTACATTATTTTCCCTGTATCAATTTGATCCAATTTCGCAGTGTAGCGAATAGAGTCGTCACATTCTGAGACGTATATATATAGAGAGCTGTCAAATGAAAATGGAAATAGCAAAAATGAAAGTAGGATTTAACAACCATATTGACACTGTGGCAATCAATTCAAGCCCTGGTGCCTAAAACTTTAAAGTCCGTGAGTATTTTTAACTTCCATGATAAATCAAATCAAATTCCAGATTTTAAGCTCGCTTACTAGGTTTATATATTAATACAGTAAACGCTAAAAAAGCCCGAAACCTTTAGTTGTTCTCTGAATCAGAATATCAGTAGACGTAAATGCTGAACTTCTACATACACCAACTTTTTCATCAGATAGTGACTTTATTATCAGTACAATTACAATAAAAGTAAGTTTTCCTAGAGATTTTGAACTTTGCCAATCTTCTAAACAAAGTAACAGCATTTTTTATTGCAGTTTGCTTAATTAAGATCATTGGAGAACTAGATTTAAGAGGTACCGTACTACATGTAACAAAAACAAGTTGTAAAACAGAACCGTAATTTTCCTCACAGTTTTGTTTATGCTGGATGATTAAGTGAATATGTTCATTTAAATGAACCCTGTACAAACATTTCCAGATGGCAAAGTAAAAATTTAAGAAATGTATTTATGTTCTCAACAGATCTCAGCAGGTATTTGTATTTCTTTTAGCTGTAATAAACCCAAAAAGAAATAAAAATGTGCGAATTTTTGCACATAATTGCTTTAAAATGCATTTGACGAGCACTCGTAAATTGAACAAGTTTGTTTTATATAAAGTGGTACTATCATATGTTTTAGTACTTTGCAGTCATATATTGTCAACAATCAGACCGTTTCTTTTTCTTTTTATTAAAGCCATAGCTTTGTATTGAAACAAAATATGTGTGGCGACTAAATTAAAGTTTGGCGTCTAGACTACATGCATTAAATCGTGAACCGTGAACATTTTTATCAAACATATATCTAATTAAACGTCACTTTATAATACTAGATTTTTAAGAAAATGTATAACTAGTCTAGTTTTTTTTTAAACCAAGAACCATTTTCAATGCTTCAAACACTAAAGTAAGTAAGCTTATAAGGCCATCTTTTACGGAAAGCTCAGATAAAATTTTGCACTTTAATAGAAAACCAACTGGAGATATCGTGTCAACAATCTTCTAGATTTTACCTCTCGATGTGTGCGTTTCTATCATTCACCGTAACTGGTGTTTATATTTGCGGTATTAATCTCCTGCGTCAAAGCAATAAAACACCGATAAGATTAGCAATAGGTAGGTGCACAACACATAACTTGTCGTTTGATGGTTTAACTTAGTTAGTCACAAGAACTTGCGTATCATGCTTAATAAGTGTTCCAGTGAAGTGTTTTTTTTTTGTTTTTTTTTTTATAAATATATGAAAATATTACACAAATTAAACACACCTAAAAATCAGTTCAAAAAGCTCTGAATCACTTTTTAAAACAGAAATAAAGAATTGGTTATTCGTAACACAATTGAACAAACGAAGGACTATTAGCAGTTAACTGACATGCCAGCTCCAGACCAGTTTAAACCTACAAAAAGTTATGCCCTTGTCGTATACGTAATATCAATCAATCCAAATTCATCCCATGCTGGATTGAGAACCACGGTACATCATGTGTCATACAATAAAGACACAACCCGTGTTATGCCGAAAACTGCTTTTAAATGTAGGGTGAGAGTTTCTATGTAAAAACCCTATAAGCTAGTCAATCTTAATATACAAAATAAAATGCTATCCTTCACGACTTGACAACAATATCACAACTATATCTCTTACGAATTACATGCAGTCTATTTAACGGTTTAGTCAACTTATTGGGCAAGAACCATACATTAAATGGTTTTGAAATGTTTGGCTGCTTAAAACACAAACGAACAGCTTAGCACCATTACAAAAATAGCCAAAGGTCATTTTGAAACATTAACACCATCTTGCAGGGAGACAGTGCACTTCTATTTTAGTATAGTTATAATAAATGCGCATAGAAAACACTAACTTCAAGTTCATACAACAATTAAAAGTAGAACCAAAGTAAAACTATTACGTGTACACGTCTACAATAGCATTCACTTTCACAAACAGAAGGGGCCTGTATCAGTAACTAATCACAAATAGCTTCACATTTATTATTTTAATAATGAATTGAGTTGGTCAGCAGAGTACAGTGAAGACTCCGACATCATTCCTACATCAGTCCTGCGCTTTAAACGCGGGGGGTGGGGGGCAATGTAGTGGTCATGGTGTTTGTTCTCTCGCCTGTTCGCTCGTCCGTCCACCGCTGTATTTTTTTGTTTGTTTTGTTTTGTTTTGTTTTATTTGTTTTGTTTTTTTGTTTTGTTTTGTTTATTGTTTTGTTTTGTTTTTTTTTTTTTTTTGGGGGGGGGGAGGGGGTGTCACTCATTTCAACAGTAAAATTAATAGATAGATTATTATGATCAAATAATCATCACGAAACGCTCTTTTAACTTCTTTGTTTACGTTTCATTTCATCATTAGCCATGATATGAAAAGCGCAAATGTCAAAGTCTTGATTTCAATGACCAGAAATTGTGGTTAAGTGCCAAACTTGTTGCTAAAAGAAACTTGCTTATAGGAAAGTAATCAGCGAAAATACAATATGACTGTTTTACTGTTAGTAGTGTGCACTCTTGGCAAAATATATTACAAAGCAAGAATTGTTAAGTGAGAAAACACCATGTGAATATCGTGTGTAGACAGATGATTCCAACCATTAATTTTTTTCTCTTCTTTTTGAGATAAAAGAAATGATAGAATGGAATATATCATTATTTATTTTTATTTCTTCGTTCAAAAACGTAATAAGCCGAAAAGCTACACTTTTTTCTCTTTATAAAAGAACAATGAAGATATATATATTGATTTAAGGATGTTTGTCGCATATAATGGTTGAAGACATGAATATGGTCGATCTCTCTGCAGATTAAACATAATCGCTTCATGGTTCACAATACTACCATAATCATGACAATGGTGATTCTTTGAGATTACTAGCTCTGAAATCTAGAATGTGGAATGTACTCTTTATCACAAATCATATAACTGTTCTACTGTGATTTGAATAAATATTTTAAGTGTGGAAGAATTGTGAAAGCTTTGAAATAGTGATTACACCTCTTCGAAAAAAAATTGAAATTTAGTAACTGTTATCTAATAATCTAAAGTGTAAAGGAACATACACACCCATACACTCAACTTTTAAGGTCAAGTGTCTTGTATACATAATTATAAAAATACGCACTTTGAAAGAAAAAAAAAAAAACAAGATGCACACTTCCTTGCGAGAGTAGTAAACGTAGATCACTTTTAATGTTTCTAGTAGTTAAGTAGCATCATTAATACGTTCAGTACCTTTACCTGTTAACTGGAGGATATTTGGTGGAACATGCTCAATATACATTTCCGCGAGGAAATTTTTTTCTACCCAAGCCCTACCTTGAGGAAGTATGATCGACTTAGCACTAAAGGGTAAAGGGTCTCTTGCAGTCCGTATTTGTATTTCGTTTCTGCGCATGTGTTGATGTATTTGTATCACCTATGTGGTACTTGTCTTCTGTCGTTCGTTTGTGGTTTTGTCAACAGATGTCCCCTATTTTGACGCTTTGGTGTTCTTAATATGTCTTACAAGCTGTTCTTTGACATCCAGTCGTTACATGCAGTCACTTGTACTAAATATCTTCTTCAATGACAAACCCCCACACGGATGTTGACATATACTTCATCAGTGTTAATTTAGAGGCGTTGTTGAAGATGTCAAAATACTAGTTACTATGAATAGTAACGTCATTATAGAACTTGGAAAAATATGAGTGTACGTTACGTAATGTTCTGATTTATTACATTACACTGCGTCCAAATAAACGCGTGTCACCAATAAATATATAGATATTCATGTACTTTGCAAAATGCATTCTTCTTTTCGTGTTTTGTGCTGTTATCAGCAATAGATATTTGTCTTGTGTGATCACTTCGAAAGTTTATTAATTATGAAGTATAAAAAACCGGGTAAATAATATTTGTACACACATCGAGATGGTTCTGTTGCATCATTTTCAATGAATTGCAGAATGATTGGTTCTTACATGAATGAAGATTAAAGATTGGGTTCTTTCATGAATTTGAGAAATTCAAGTACATTTTACGTGTGGACCCTAGCGGAATGAGTGAAAAGCCAATGGTGTTTCTAACGAGTGAAAGATAACCTGATCTTCGAGTTGCAACAACATATATATTTTGTTCCTTTTTCATGTTTCCTAGAGAGCGCTACAATTTCTGGAAACATAGTACAATGTATATAGTGACATCAAATTTTCTCTTGCCTTTAGACAATATTTGTTCCGGATAGCTTCCACATCCGGGTTTGTACAGTATAGTCAGTTCATCCATCATCGAAAGTCCCAAATGTACATGTATAGCTTCATTACTGATACATGTATCATCTGCATTCTATTTTTATAGAGTTTGTTAAAAACAAATCTACTAAGGTAACATTTGACATAATGAACAAAAACATTTTCATTGTTATTTAGGCTGATGTCTGCCTCCATGTACTACCATCTGTTTTGAAATTGCAGTTTACATGCGTATACTTGTAGTTTGAGGTACGTTCTCCGACATATTGGACATCATAAGCAATATCAAATTAAGTCGCAAAAGAAAAAATAAGAGGCTCCCAGGAGCCTGAATCGCTCACCTTGTTAATTTTTTGCCTTTCAAGGGCAATGACTCCAACAAGATGTCCGACAATTTTGACAACATGAAGACTTTGGTAGGACTTATCATGAGGATCATCTCATCATTAGAAAGTTTCATTCTATCTATTATAGTTTTCAAGATATTGCCTGAAAACTGCAAAAAACGTAATGTTTTGCCTTTCAAAGGCAGTAACTCTTATATGGAGTCGTCTGACAACTTTGATCTCTGGAGACTGTTGTAAGCCTTATAACAAGAATGATTTCAGCGATTGAAAGTTTTATTCTATCTATCATAGTTTTCAAGATATAGGCTGAAAACTAAAAAAAGTCATTTTTCACCTCTCAAGGGCAATAACCCTAACATGGTGTCATCTGCCAACTTTGATCCCTGGAGACTTTTGTAGGCCTTATAATAAGGATATTTTAGCAACTGCAGATATTGGCCAAACCTAACATTTTTGGAGATATATGCAGAAAAAAACTACTGTACGGTTCTATTTTTAGTAAAGGTAGCAATGTTTTTTAACCGATCAAGAATAAATTTGGTCATTTTGTTAAGGATACCCTACAAAACAAAAATAGCAACTTTCATTGAATTCTGTATAGTAGTTTCTGACGAGAACATTTTTGAAAGTAATAACATCAACAACAGCAAAAAGATGTCCAAAAAGGGTAATAACATGGCTAAACAGATTTTCACCAAAATTTGACCACATAGATCTCATCATGCTGAATACTTTAATCCCTGTCAAAATTTAGCTAAACCTAACGGTTTTGGAGATATATGCAAAAATCTGCTGTCTGACCCTATGTTCTATTTTTAGTAACGGCGGCCATGTTTTTAACCGATCAAAAATCCAAATGGTCATTTTGTTAAGGATACCATAAAAAGCAAAAATACCAACTTTCATTAGAGGAGAAGATGTTTGAATGAATTGTTAACGACGACGACGGCGACGACGGACGCCAAGTGAAGCCTACGGCCAGGTGAGCTAAAAAGAAAACTTGCTATTGGTAGACTATTTGATCGGAATTCGTTAGGAAATCGTCGTAATATGCTGCATGATTTTGGAGAAACGAGCAAATGACAGTCTGAATCGAACTCCGTTTTAAAATCCCCAGTATCCTTGCTTTGTGAACTTTGTATCAATTGGGACATAGCCTAATACAATATATAAACACATGTATAAATCTTGAACACATATATATATTTAGGAACGAATTCAGCATTTCATGTAAGGAGTATCAAGTAGAAGTAAAGGCTGAGCAAAGTGAAACGAGAGAGTAGAAAAATAGAGGCTCAAGAGAGCCTAAATCGCTCACCTGGTTAACCATTTGCGTATTTGAAAAACTTGAGGAATGAGACAGGCTAAGTTAAAATCAACTAAACTGTCAAATGCAGGAAATGCTTTTAATAGCATTTTCATGACCTGAACCAGAATTTTGCTAAAGACAACATTTTTGGAATTATTTTCAAAAAACTGTCTTCCGACCCGTAAGTTCCATTTTTAGTATAGGCAGCCATATTTATTCACGGATTAAAAATCACAACAGTCATTTTGAGCACAATACATTAAAGAACTATTATGCTTATTTTCATTCAGTGATCTTAAATGGTTTTAGAGAAGATTTTGTTGTACATGTGAAAAAAAAACCAAAAAAAAAACTGTTTCAGGGGCCGTAACTCCTACATCAGTCAATGAATGGTTTTGAAAAATTCGGCATACTAGGTCCTTCTCATGATGCTTAACAATTTTACCCTATGCCAGAAATTTGCTAAAGGCACGCTTTTTGAGTTATTTACAAAAAAACTGCCTTCTGACTCCTATGTTCAATTTTAAGTAACAGCTACCATGTTTTTTTCACAAATAAAAAATCCAAACGGTCATTTTGTGTGGGATACCCTAAGGAACATATATGCCAAATGTCATTGAATTCTGTGCAATGGATTTTGAGAAGAAGATTTTCAAAGTTGCACATGCGAAAAATGCCATAAAAACTGTCTCAGGGGCCGTAACTCTTACATCAGTTGACGAATCGTTTTGAAAATTTCGGCATAGGTCCGTCTCATGATGCTGAACAATAAAACCCCCACGCCAGAAATTTACTGAAGGCAACGGTTTTTAAGTAATTTGCAAAAAACTGCCATCTGACCCCTATGTTCTATTTTTACTAACGGCGGCCATGTTTTCCCATGGATAAAAATTCCCAACTGTTATTTTGTGCAGAACACCCTAAGGAACAATCATGCCAAGTTTAAAACCTGTCAGTCTAGTAGTTTCTGAGGAGAAAATTATTGAAAATTTGCCCACGACGACGACGACGACGGACGCAAAGTGATGAGCTAAAAAATGAGATTAGTATTGGACACATATATTACGAATATCAGTGTATCATATATGGGGTTGAAAATACTTACGATGCGAAGTTTTGAAGTTATTTCGAACTCAGTATATATTTTCCTAATTCCATGAAAAGAAATATAAAACAAATAAAGAAAAAATCAGAGAAGAACTTTTTTCAACAAAGTATTTGCACAATGCAGATGTACACGAATATATAAAAATGTTATTTGGTTCATATTATATATATAAAATAGCAAGCACAAATTTCAGGCTCCTGGGAGCCTCTTATTTTTTCTTTTGCGACTTAATTTGATATTGCTTATGATGTCCAATATGTCGGAGAACGTACCTCAAACTACAAGTATACGCATGTAAACTGCAATTTCAATGAATATTTTCATAAATACATCTACATGTAATATTGCACGTGCGCAAAATCAAAATATAATAATGAGCACAAAAACTGATCATGTATGATTACTTTAATGCTTTACATGTAACTGTGCATATATATATAAATACAACAGTGCGGTAAACTTAACGCCAGACATTTCGAATTAATTTTATTGTTTCATTTAGACACGTGTTTGGAGTGTCGAATTATATACAGGTATTTATAAGGTGAAAAATTCTAACTAGTACACAGATTGAATGAAAAGGAAATTTGTTTGCTGTCTGTTATCAATATTTGTCAATACAACTTAATACAACAAGCTAGTATCCGTGAACCGTGTCAGTTTTCCGTGTACTGTGTACCGTATGAATGGGAACGTTGGTTGAATCAGGGACTGTAAACATATAGTTTCAGTGACATTTAGCAGCGAGTGTTACCATAAAGAAAAATAATCGTCATTGAAAGTTAATTGATACATATCTAGCAGCTCATTCCTGTCACAAATTCTAGTAAGTCTCTGAACTGATTATTGTATGTCATACATGGAAAATAAACAAATCGGAATATGTCAATGCCAAAGCATTTGAATTATAGACGAGAATTCACATTTCCTCATCATATAATCGCCATTTTTTAAAATTTTTATTAAAACTAGAGGCTCTTCAGGGCCTGAATCGCTCATCTGGTTCCATAATCAACATTTGTTTTGTAAAAGCCACCATGTTTTTCTTGGTAAAAATTTCTAACGCTAATACCTAATTAAGGAACAATCATATCAATTTTCATTAAATTCTGAGAAGTTTTTTAAATTATGAAATTAAAAATAGCAAACAGATGTCGAAGAAGGGCAATTACTCCAATAAATAGATTTACATGAAAATTTAACCATGGCTATCTAGATAGATCTCATTATGCTGAACACTTGTTCCTCGTCAGAAAATGGCTAAACCTAACGGTTTTCTTTAGTTATATGCGAAAAACTTCTGTCTGACCCCTATGTTTTATTTTAGTAACGACGGCCATGTTTTTCGAAGGATTAAAAATCTCCCGATCAGTTCTACGTAGAACACCGTAAGGAAAATTTATATCATGTTTGGTTCTAATTAGTCAGGGAATGTCAGAAAAGAAGACTTTCTGAAGGAATAACATTAAAAGTAGCGAAAAACGTCTGTCTGACCACTATGTTCTATTTTTAGTAACGGCGGCCATGTTTTTCGAAGGATAAAAAATCCCCACACCATTTTTATATAGGACATCCTCAGAGACGTTTCTCCCAAGTTTGTTTCAAATTGGCCAAGTTGTTCAGAGAATAATTTTTAAAAAATGTTAACGACGACGACGGACGCTAAGTGAATCAGAACAAAAGAATGATACATGTACGATGGTCTATGGCAAAAACAGCATTTTTTTCTAGAAACGGACGTCATTTCATTCCATACCATAATCAAAGGTATGTACAAGCGAAGGAGCAACTTATAAATAAGCATACACGTGATTAAGAAAAACGTATTTAAGAAAAGCTACACGATGTTCATTTAATGTGTCAAAGTGCAGAAAAAATTAACATTATCTTGCCAGTGCGGATGAGATATGACCTCTTCGTTCACAGAAACTTGATTATTATGATCTGTGTATTTCCATGGACACATGCATATATTTGTATGTAAGTTAGTTGCTTATCGACATGAGATAACTTAATCGGTCATATCGGTGTTTTTCATCTGTGAAAAGTCATGCAGAATTACGTTTCTATAAAAATCGAGATTGGCGTGCTTTCAATTTTTTGTTTTTTCTCCTATTTATATGTATGTCTTCAAGGTTCTGTAAATAACAGAATATTCCAAAGCAGAAATAAATCAAAATATACAATCATTAAAAATGATACACATCATTCGTTACTTCAAAGATATCGCTATAGAAATGAACAGAAAGCCAAACTCACAGGAATCATTTTCGACATGAAAAACTTGCAAAATTAACATGAATAATATACATTTGCTAGATTTGTGTTCTGAATAATCAGGTTTTAACCAAAAATATGATCATGTCAAGATGATATCTTTTTCATTTAACACTTCAAGAAATTCAGAGTGCGATTATTTAACAGTAATTTTCCTAATCGTTGTGTCTCAGCAGGCCACCAAGTGTAGTGCGTATGAACTAATGATCCTTACTCAATAGCATACAGATGGTAGAGCACATGGTCATGTAGAATTCCCAGAACACATATATTGCAGCATGGGTGGGGTTTTATTTGAATGACTAATTTAAGGTATATTCAAAGGATATGGGTTTTCATGAATTTCCAAGTATCATGATCTCATTTTTTTTTAAATGGTACTCCCAATACTATTTTACTCTCTATTTCTGATGTCAGTTCTTAGGATATTAAAGGTATTCTATATATAAATAACAGTTTACATAACAATTTATTACATAGGAAGTGTTCATCGCATACGACCTCCCTTTGATTCAACAAATACTCCAAATCACATTAATTGGTATAATATACAATAGGGATACTGAGAATCGAAACGACAGTTGGTCCAACTTTTTTTACACAGTAAAATGACAGCTGATTTCGTATTCACCCTTTTCTAGTGTCGTTAGTAAATGTATCGTTACTATCTACAATACGAAACTACCATCACTTGTTAATTTACTACGTGTTTATTATCCGTCACAGTAGATACATGTAGCATTGGGAGATGCCGTCATTTTGATGCTATTATGACTAAAATACGTAACACATCAGCCATAATATAAAATGAGAATCTCGATACGGGGTCAATTTGATGTAAAGTGAACACGTAAATATTGAAACTGAGTTAATAATTATATTACTGTCTAAGTAACGTGTCCAATCAAAACACGTGATGAACAAATTATTAATACGCTCATATAGGGGTACATAAAAAAAAACTTGCATTAAGGATGCATAAACAATCGTGGCCAGGATTAATATGCTACCTCCGAATAATCTGATTAATTAATTACAATGTAACTGGTTTACTTATCAAAACAAAACACAACTAATGATATCTTCGTAAATCAAAGTGTTAATTAACACCTAATCTACTAAAACAACCAGTCAGATAAGATTGTTTTATGCATTTCTAAGAGGTAATTAGGTGCATGTGACAACAACAACTTGGGAATATTGCAGGTCAAGATGTGCCGAATATTCGTGTAAAACAAAACGCGAATAGTTGTACCACGCGCCAAATATCTTTATGGTCAATAGATTATCTACAGTAAATGATCCAGAACTAATTCGCATCATAAACGTGATGTATTACTGCAGCAAAAGACCTGAACAAACAGTTTAGAAGTCAAACTTTTAACAGATGTGGAATTGATATCTTATTTTTATTCCACATGGGATTGACCAGAATAGTTCCGGTGTTATATAAAAATAAGGATGGTTTGTCATAACTATTGCTACAGTATATGCATTTCTTTGCGTTTCAAGATATTTTTCTTCGTGATTCCAATTGTCAACTTTGCTTTTTTCAACAATGACATTTGTAATGTATGTCTAATGTTTAATATGCGATTGTCTCAATTTTCTCTCGCCACCTGCAGCAGCGCTAAGCTTTCGTAAAAGGCGACTAAATAGTGCTCAGAAAACTAGCCAGGGGCTAGGCGCTCTGCCCACAGAGCAACTGGGATGTGTGCCCCAGGTGGTGGAATGGAGTACCCCTGGCGTGTTACATGCTGGGGTTGTCAGGCTATAATACGGAAAACCTGACCGCAAACCATAGTGGTGCACCGTGTTGGTAAAGATGCCACGTTCCTTGTACGTTAAAGAACCCTGCTGTGGCATTCGATAGGAGTAGGTAACTTTGCGCTCCGCCACAGGAGGCTAAATTGCTAGACCTCCCCCATCCCTCCCTTTTTCTAGTGGCAATAAAAATTTGTCGACCCTATTATCCTTGTGTCCCATCCCATTTTTCATTTCATCATCATATCATGTTCATTTTATCATCCATTTCATGTTCATCGTCTGAATATTGCTGAAATATTGCTGCTCGGACGTTAAACCCCAACAATCAATCAATCAATCAATCAATCAATCAATCAATCGATCTATCAATTTTCTCACTAAGCTATTCCAAGTAACAATTATAAGAAATACAGCTTTTTAGACGCACCAGTTAAGTGGGATGAGGCTTATGACTGTTTTATGGCGCCTACAGATAAAAATACATGTTTATTTAGAACTACTTCTATAGGGCGATCTTAGATGATTTGTACATTCAGATTAACTTTAAATTAATGCACTGAAAGCAAGGACGGAAACCAAGTTGACTGCAAATTGCAACAGCAATATGAAAAAAAAAACAACAACAGGAGATCCCGTCACCTTTTATAAAGTCGTCACAAAAATAATGATGCTTAGTCAGATTTAATGCCAAAACTGCAATTACTACATTGACAAAGTGCCATGTATCGTAAGTTTTTTATGATGTTGACGATCACAAAAACACACAAGAAAAAAACGCGTTTCCGCTTACTGTGGGAACAATTTTAAATTGCTTTTCTGGCTACATTCCTCAGTTTGTGATATGCCAATCTTTAAATAGAAAACATTGCATGATTTAGGTTTGATAATTTCTACAGAATCTTGATAAAAGAAATCTGTGTAGTTCTAAAGCTTTAAAAGGGGGGGGGGGTTGAATTATTTAAATACAAATGCATACATGTTTTAAACAAGTCTTTGTAATAAGAGTTCATTGGTAATTATTGGTTTTGATGACAGTCTTTTTATCATACTGAATCAAATGAAATATATCGTTAACTTATTTTCTACTTGGACTTAACCTACGATCAGTATTCAGTCAGTTACATAAGAAATGTATTTCGAATTCGTTTTCTACGCATTAAAAAAACGAGTTGGTTTTCTTACAAAACTATTCGTAGCTATTGCTATGAACCATTAGCTAATTTCAAAATAGCGTTGCCCAATTAGCTAACTTCAAAAGTAACCACAAATATAATTAAATCGTACTTACCCTGTACAGCAGTAAAGATCCCACATAAAACACAAATTATTATTGTTAACATGGTGTTTCAAATTTGAAGATAAAATAAATCAAAAAAGAAAAAAATCCTTCAAGAGCAAATGTTCAACATGTAAGTGTGTTATAATACTAGCTGTACTGGTTTCTCCGTAATCGCGGGAAATCGAGATAATCTACACTCCACTATAATCAACGCTTATACTGATGAGTTCAATTAACCACGCACTCATCAACATGTTATGAATAATTCTTTATAAAGTCCAATCTGATGTAATATGCAACAGTTTATTTATCCCACCCTCTCTGGAAGAGTATTTCAATACAAAATGCGTCTGTATGTGTGCTTGAGCCAACTTCCTGTCTTCTTTGTTAGCAGCTATCTTGATATTTTATTTTTTTTATTTAGCCAGACCGAGTGGCGGATGTAAATTACCTTCAAATGAGTTTTTACTAGCCACATGGCCAGTTATTGAAATCAAAATTTAATATGCTTTTTTAATCATTGCTAACATTTCTATAAAAAAGTACATTTAAGTAAATCAAGCGGAACATGGCGTGCTTTCTTCACATCAATAAATTCTTATAATGGAGAAAAAAGATTATTTTTCTAAATTAAAACATTTTTATTGATTTTCCCGTTGTTATAAAAATGTGTTTGAAATCGACAGTTTTTAAAAGAAAATAAAAAGCAAACTGCTGACCATTAGATGGTAATCCAGGTATAACAGATAATATAAACTTCGCTATCCGGAGATTTTCAAGATGTTGCACTCATTTAAAATATAAATTACATGTATAAGCTAATGGCATTTTGCACAGATGTCACAGATACCAATTCAAGGTTGACCTTTTTCACCTTTGTGATTTGTGTACAAAAATAAGTTTCGCTACCCAGTCTTCAACAAAGATGACTTTAACCTATCATAGTTATTAAGACTATTCAACACGACACGTGTATATACATGGATGTTGGAAATACCTTAAAAAATTTACAATCATCACTTTAATTGAATTCTAGCATTGAAGTCTCTTTTTGCATTACACAGTAAAACTGATCTATAAATGATCAAAACTTGGCTTCATCAACTGGAATATTGAAATAAATGTCTAAAAAAGGGTATTGATATGTCCCCCAATTAGCTGTGCTCACTAATGGTGAAAATGTACAGATTTTGGTGCAGAGGGGGTATATTGTAAAATGAATACAAAATTCTAGGAATTCTTGGCAATCAATCATGTTCATATCATTCAGTATTTGCAATAACCACATTGTACGGGGTTCCCCTCCTGTCTTTAATAGCACAAGGAGTTTGTTGTTTATTAAACGTAAAAAAAATCGGATGCAATCGATCCTTTAAATGATAAGAAACACTCATACGTCAAAAAATTCCATGATTCACGCAGATTTGTTTTGTAACTCTTGGAGGAGTTTCACTTAATATTGGAATTATAACATGCATGTACTTCCGTTTGTTTTTCTTCAAGTTTCAATTCGATAATTCCATTACTGCAAGTCTGATTTTTTTGTTGAAAAAACAACGGCATTGCGAAAAACACTAGAGCAAACAAGGCTAAACTCCTAGCTTCTATGATATAGATAATTGTCAGTCTCTGTAAGAATCGGGCAGTGGGTGAAACATGGTATGAAAACACAATTTTGAAAGTTTTATTTGACTATTTGCACTATCAGAATCAATGAAAAAAAGGACAAGATTTTCCATATCATTTTAGTAGATTGAATTATAATTTGATTGAAATGCACTGAAAACGAACATTTCAAAGACAGATAACTCTGTCAAAATCCTATTTTTTTCTAACATTCTGTTGAAAAATTCTGAGCAAATTCAGCCATGCAAAGATCAAATATTGGTCTTTTCAAAAAGAGAAAGCACTCTTGAGTGAAATTAAATTGTCAGATCTGTGGTGTTTTGACATGCATGTTTCTGATTTTTCCCATTTTCCTAATTCTTAGAAATATTTACACTTAACAAGTAAAATCATTACTGCAGACACCAGAAATAGCATGACTTTTCTATTTTACAACCTCCAGCCAGAAAACTTTCTTTTGTGCAGTAAAAATACCTTCTCACAACGATCAACAAATGAAATCTAAAACTAATTTGGCACTTTATTTGTATGATCTACTATACATAGTCTTTGTCAAACTCTGAAATTATTTTGATCAAAAAGATTACATATTAACCCTCTGTAGTCTGCTTGTATCGACGATTGTGGGTGTCCTATCCCTAACACTGGGCGGATAACTGGTGGCAGACCTGTATACCGGTACCACTCCAACACACCATCTTCAGTGCTTACTAAATCACCGTTAGGATTGTTTAACTTTGTAAAACTAGACCAGTAAATCAATACTTCGTCTGATAATTGCATATCAATCATTGAATAATTGAACCCTAAATTTCCAATATTTTGGAACAGGTACGCAAGATCTGCACCATGGCAAGCACTTAAGGCGCACTGAGGTGCAAATTCACTTCCCGTTAGATAATCCATAGATCTACCGAAAGCATATACCCATGTATTATTAATTCTAGTCATTGACGCTGCTATACTCCTGACTGGACAAGTAAAAACATAATCTGTAATAAACTGAATTAGTTCTCGTCTGGTTTCATTCTGTGACTGAGGTGTGTACAATGTGTACCACAATCGTGCTTGGTCCGGATTCATTGCAGTTAAAATAGTTTCGAATTCCAACGCATTGACAGGCACTGGATATGTTTTGAAAATTAAATCGGCCCCATCTGCCGTTGTAGTGCCAATAATTAATGGAATATTGTGAACCTGACCTCTCCGAAATGCTGTCTGTACATCGCTTACTACGTCATCACCGTCAATGAAAGGTCCCCATGGCCTCAATCTTTGCAACATAGTACCAGACGGAAGGAAAGCATTAACTTGCGCATCTAAAATATCCCAAGGTGATTTCGACCTTAAACATTCAATATCTTTACAATTTAGTAACATTGTTAAGTTTTGCCCAAGAGCTAAAGCTTGCTCGGATGTCTTCAGCGGTAAACTGAATGGTAGACTCATGATTATTGCACTTCTAAAATATCCCAACGATTTCCTTGATGACATGTGTATTGCCACAGATGTTGCACCAGAGCCTTGACCAAATAATGTAATCTATAAAATATTTTTTATATGACAAATCGTACTGGAACCGTGTACACTGCATCAAGTGAGTTCTAGCAAAACAAAGTAAAAGATGGAAATCATTAATTCGATTTTCTGTATCTTTAGAATATTGAAGTATTTAGTCCCATATCAAGAAAAGTACAGTTTTGTAATTAGTATAGTAATGGAAGAATCTTCTCAATCTCTTCACCATTTTTGAAGTATTCAAATCAAAAAGCTTTTTTCAATTGAATAGATATATTTATACGTACATTTCGAGACCCACCAAACCTTCCAATGTTCGTATAAACCCATTGTAGTGCCAATCTCTGGTCGGTTATACCAAAATTCCCTGATACATTGTCAAAGGCAAAGTATCCTAAAGCACCTTAAAAATAAAATAAAAAAAAATCAACTATGATGATAAAATCTAATTTGTTTTGTTCAGTTGGTGTGCGTAAAATTTGAGACCGTGTGTAAATTTTCACAATGTAAATAAAATTTGAAAATTTAGAATTTATCATATGGTCACAGATACCTGCCAATTCCAGCCAACAAATGCATACGTATACATAAACGCTAGAATAAATTGTGGGCAAAGGTCTCTCAGTGATACCCACATTCTCCCCAAGAATCCACACAGGAAACGCCAAATGTCATTCAGGTGAAAAAAAAAGAACATTTTAAAAGTTGCCCAATGCACCATGTGATAAAGAAAGCGTGAAAGTTCCATTTAGTATTATTTAGAAGAGTTGCGGATAAGAAGTTGCCCCCACCAAGGGTGGGGTATTCAAATTCTGCATCAGGAAATCGCACGAGTCATTCATTTGTCAATGAAAACAAAACAAAAAGTGCACGATGACATAATGTGATAATGAGTATGTGAAAGTTTCATCAAAGTTTCAGGGATTTTGTTTGAAACGTCCATTGGTCCACCAATGACTAAGTCCTTGTTTTGGAACAGGAAACCCCAAAGTCATTTATGTAAGTAAGAATAGGCTCAAAATGATATTATAATAATTTATTTTATCATTTATTGTATGGACCGCTTTAAAAGGTGATCATATTGTCTGTCCGTTCGCCCGTCGCTATTAACACATCTATATCCGCTGCATGGAATACGAAGAAACTTTCACATATTTTTGTTATCACATAATTATTATGTGATAACAATATGTGAAAGTTTATTCTTATTTCATGCAGCGGTTTTAGATGTGTTAATAGGGACGGGCGAACGGACAGACAACATCATCACCTTTTAAAGCGACCCGCATAATAAATGATAAGGAATAAATGGGGAAAACACAAGCAGAAAGTTCATGCATCACTATTACGAGTTAACGAACGGATATCTTTTTGTCAGTTAATCTTGTTGTTTCCTCAAAGAAACTACGTGTTAAAGTACATGTATAAGCATTTATTATCGACGTGAAGAAATATGTTGCATGCACATATATTACGTGTTAGCAATTTTATTTGATAAGAAAAAGCATGTTAAACATAAAAACAAGCGGCATTTTTTTATGTTGTTGACTCATTCAAATGATGTAAACCTCAGCTTTATGAAGGCAAAGGCAGGGTCTAATTGCTGTAAACATCATATCATGGGAAAAGATCGTTCTTACAAACGATAATGTTCAATCATAAAATTAAACGACAATTATATATGATTTATGTTTTTAAGATATGGTGTCATTGGAAAATATCATTATCAAAGAAAATAAAATTCAATAGAAGAAATATCATGTTGGTACTTTGATTTTAGGTGAATGATCGATTTTCCAACTTCCTGATTTTACGATACAAAAAGATTCTGCGAAAACCTTCACTTGAAATATTTTAAAGGTTATAGATACCAAGTCTGTAGTTGAACGTCACCAATATCACGTCGCCTTTGTTGGCGAAATGTTCGCCATTAAATGCTGGAGCACCACCAGACATCTGAGTATAGTCTCCACCATGGATGAATACCATAACGGATTTCCTCTCACCACTCCTGGCATTTGGTGGTACGAATACATTGACAAAAAGACAATTTTCTGACATCTACAATGCATATACAGTAGTGGTTTTTAATAATATGTAATAATATGTCCGCGTATGAAAACAAATACAAATGTACAAGCAATTTTTTTGTGTACATTTTTTGTTTTTCAAGGCAGGTCATTACACTTTTGCGTCGAAATATATATGCAAGAAACTCCCGATATTGTTCAACGCTATGATGAAGAATGTAGCGATAAAATAAATATACATCTTAAGTCTATCTTCGTTTCCTCTGATAGAGTTTGCAATCAAAACCCTGAATTCACCTATATGCATATGGGAGGATTCGGTATACCGATATAAAGTAATGCTTCATCCAACTGGTTAAATATTAAAGTCAGTGACTAAGATTATATTTTACAATTGTTAGTTGAGTTAAATATTACTTGTAAGTCCATTATGCGAGGAAACTATCATTTATCGCTATACATCCATCCGTCTTCCCGGACGTCTCACGATAGCCCAAAAATGCCTTAAGAATTCAGCAGTACTCAGAAATCAACCTTACATTTTCTTGACAGGTGCCCGGTGGATCTATCCTGCTACACGGAGGCTGTAGACACATTGGTCGGGGTTTAGTTGCATCATAAATTCCACCCCAAGGAACTGGCGGTACGGCATGTTCCCATCTAGAAAAATATTATATTACATGTTCGGAGTGTAATTTGATACGACTGTAGAGTTCTAGTTCTAGTTCTACTCCAATACGATTGGAGCAAGCATGAATCCCGGCATTTAAGCCTAATATGCTCTGAATTTTAACTGCGATTAAATTTTTGACATTGAACAAAATTATTTGACACAGGACCAAATTTTAACCAGAATCGATGTGGCCCCTTTTGGTCACTAAATCAACAGCTCAATGTCACTACAGCAAAAGTAAAGCCCTGATTTTCTTTGATGGTACGGCAAAGTTGTAGAGATTCATACAATTTTACTCAAGTTATTGTCCGGATATCAGGAAAAGGTTTGAATCTGGCAAAGTTTGCCTTTTTATAATTTATAAAAGTTCAATACGCAAAACAATAAAAAGAAATCCACCTCAGTCCCATTTATTTGTAAGGACATTTATACACTTTTACTCAGCTATCATCTGGTCATATAAGGAATAATGCTTGTTTCCGACCCCTTTTTGGCCACAATTTCTAAACCATTTATGTGCTCTCCAAGTTCTTTCAAATTTGGTATTGCACCTTATATTACAATTGTAGCGATACACATTTAAATGCGCTAATTTTTGCCCGTGTATTAAGAAAATGCTTGTTCCAGGTTCCTTTTTTTACTCTTGTTTCTAAATTAGTTAGATCACCTCTGTTTCAACATCCAAAATAAATCAACTCCTTTCATTAGTGTTATGGTACCATGTGTTCAAATTTATAGATATTCATTCACTGTTACTCAAATTAGAAAAAATGATTGTTTCTGTGGCCCTTTTTTGGTCCACATTTATAAACAATTCAATTTACAACCCCCCTAAAATCATGGAAGAAAATGTTTTGTTTGACAAATTCAAAGCGATCCATACGCTTTTTATTGCCCCGACATTAGGAGAATGCTTGGTTTTGATCCCTAATTCTTACACGGCTCAAATAATAACTTAAAATTAATCAAGCCTTTCTTTTATGGTATAGCACTTTTATGATGATTTCAAAGAAATCTTCAGACTTCTACTTATGCAAGTCTTGATCCAGAATCAAATGTCTACGGATGACGACATGTCACGCCACCGCCATACCATTTTTTCCGGTTGTACAAAAACTAAGGAATTTGTTTCTAATGCTAACCTTACTGACCCGAAGAAAAGACGCGAGAATGTACAAGTAAGTAAATGTCCAATTGTGATCAATAATGATTTATTATGTGACAATTTGTTAACATTTTAGTACTTCTCGGTCAAAGAAACGGGCAAAATGTATATATGGTGTGGCACACGAAGGAAAAAAAAACGCAGAGATTTTCTTGCATTTACCAATTAATTATACTTGATAACCTCCAAAAATAACCATCAACGGGTTTGTAAAATTTGCCTTTTTAAGATATTGATAGGTCAAATTTAGTTGAAATGCAGTACGAAAAATAGCGGGAAAATTTTTCCACTCTTATAAGCAGTCAAAAAATATCTACGTCACAGACGCATCAGGATAAACTTAAATGGCTTTTTGGTTGTTTTCTAGATGTACTGAATATATTTTATGCAAAAATGATTAAGTTAGAGAAAATGATGTGCCACCCATTGCCTGATTCTTACACAGAATGATACTTAGTACATTGTTTGCTAATATACATAAGGACAAGTAAAGTATACGTACAGATCTAACACAAATAGTTGTATACTACGGAGAGCTGGACTCGACGAATTTTGCAACTTAAAATGTTTAGCATTTTTAGACTTTTTTATTTGTCAGTGTGGCATAATGTTTTATATTGCATTTAACTTCGCTTTGAGGTCAAAATTGTAATGTAAATTTTTACGAAAATGTACACAAAAGAATTTAAAATGTTTTTCGTTGTTGCTTTTGTGTATATAAAAGTTGATAATGAACTGAATCGTCTTCTGTGCCTTAACTTGATGAATAGCTTACCTTTCCGGTTGCTGGGCGTAGGGTATTCCATAGAACACGAGGGCATCATTAGTCTGTGTACCTTGAACCCATCCGAACTGAGTCTGAACAAAAACTGCATAACTTAGCTGAACCAAACACACAAACAGAACAATGACTTCCATAACAGAAAAGTATTCCATGTCAAATTTATGTTTACTGAATGGACATTTCCTATCGCCCTCGGCAGACGAGTTTAAGTGCTTTGATTCACATTACAAACATTTTTTTGTTTTGTTTCTACAAGATATTTAAAAGATCAAACCCCATAAAAACTGTCAATTTGACCATAATATACACTTTTTATAAAGACAAAACAAATGACAAAAATCAATCAGAAAATAATAATAGTCGACATAAAACAGATTTTTGTCGAGATTTGACTGACGCCACTGAATCAGGAAGTTGATACGGAACATCAACCAAAATCGCTTACAAAGTATAGTCCATTCAAGAACCAGGTAGTGGATGGCACATGACAAAATTTGTTTTAAAAAAAAATTCACCCATTTCATATCACAAATGCATCATATCTCAAAGTTGAAAGTTGGTATTTGATTAACTTCAACGATTAAAGAGAAATGAAACATAGAAAGCATTGAAATTCGTTGGAAAAAAAGTGGAAAACTCTAATTTGAGCAAAATTTGGTTGCTTTGTTAGGGAACATTAAAGTCAATTTCTAAACCATCCAATGTTTATGGAACGCCGCCGCTGCCTTACGTCTACTTATTTCTGCATACGCACAAACATTTTCTATATATGCACATACTTTTTCTCTTTATGCACATTCTTTTTCTTTATATGCACATACTTGTATATATATATGCATATACTTTTTCTATAAATGCACATTTTTTTCTTTATATGCACATTTTTTTCTTTATATGCACATACTTTTTCTCTATATGCATATACTTGTCTATATATGCACATACTTTTTCTATATATGCACATTCTTTTTCTTTATATGCACATACTTGTCTACATATGCACATACTTTTTCTCTATATGCACATACTTGTCTATATATGCATACACTTGCCTATATATGCACATACTTTTTCTTTATATGCACATTCTTTTTTTTATATGCACATACTTGTTTATATATGTACATACTTTTCCTCTATATGCGCATATTTTTTTCTATATATGAATATACTTGTCTATATATGCACATACCTTTTTATATATGTGCACATTCTTTTTCTTCATATGCACATACTTGCCTATATATGCACATCCTTTTTCTATATATGCATATACTTGTCTATATACGCACATACTTTTTCTATATATGCACATTCTTTTTCTTTATATGCACATACTTGTCTATATATGCACATACTTTTTCTATATATGCACATACTTGTCTATATATGCACACACTTTTTCTCTATAGTTTTTCTATATATGCATATAGTTCTCCATGTGTATAATTTTACCTGATTTTCTTGGTAGTTCTTCACGGGTATACTCATACAATATGAGAATGGCCATGCATATACTTTACTATTTCCGGATTGAAGGAATGCTGGGTAAAAGTAAGCATTAAACAGAAGGCAGAGCCTTTGGTGCTGACTGTGTTAAAGAAAATGGGATTGCAAGGAGTATACGAAAATTTTGAACTTGAAGTCATAACTCCTGATATCATTAGTCTGCCAGACGAACCTATTTCATGAATGATGTCCTTGAGTCGCCATCGTTGTATTTTTTAAACCATTCGTTCTTAACAGTTGTCGAAGCATTTGCTCGCCACAGGGAAATCTTTAATGGTTTCCGGAAAAAAAAACTCTTTCCAGATCATCACCTTCTATTTCGGAAAACTGTGCCTTTGACAATCCAAAGTGGACCATTCAACAATATATTGTGCGCTCCGATACTAAAAAGTTTTTTTTTTTCTATTTCGGATATTTGGAAGCCACAATCTAACAAATTGTCTAATGTTAATTTATCAATATCAAATTTCGGTGCTCCTGAATATCCTCCTATTTTATGTGGTTTGGATTTTCCATATTTAAGACTCTCTGTCCGGAATTTCATCATGTTAGTTGCATTTGGGATACCTAACATTTGATAAGTTTATTTTGAGAGCAGACTAATGATATCAGGAGTTATGGCTTTAAGTTCAAAATGTTCGTACACTTCTTGCAACCCAATTCTCTTTAACACACTCTGCCTTTTGTTTAATGCGTATTTTTACCAAGGATTCCTTCAATCCATGGCCATTTTCACATTGAATACGCGTATACCCATGAAGAACTACCAAGAAAATCAGGTAAAATTATACATATGGAGAACTATGTGCATATATAGAAAAACTATAGAGAAAAAGTATGTGCATATATAGAAAAAGTATGTGCATAAAGAGCAAAAGTATGTGCACATAGAGAAAAAGCATGTGCATATATTAGACAAGTATATGCATATATAGAAAAGTTTGTGCATATAGAGAAAAAGTACGTGCATATATAGAAAAAATATGTTCATATAGAGGAAAAGTATGTGCATATATAGAAATAAGTATACATAAGGCAGCTGCGGCGTTCCATAATTGTTGATTTACAACAACTATCCGAAAAACATAAGATATTTACATGTACATTGCAACAAAAAAATCAGTGGGATACAATTTACCATGTGCCGCCAATATTATGAATCTGCATGATTTTTTACATGGACAGCTTCTTAAAGCCAAAAGCCACATTTATTATCAATCTGTCTAGTGGCAGCCGATATTTTTGAGACGAAAAGTTTCTCTATCAGTCAATATAGTGAAACACGGCTAAGTCCCACGAAACAGAAAATTGATACCGGACAGCAACCGAAATCACTTGCAACGTATGCCCCAGCCTATATAGCCACATCCGAATTTCAAATTATTCCAACCTTATGTTAACGAATTTCACATAAACGAAGAACACGGGGATGGACAGTCTACCGAAGTGATTCTGGCTACGCCAATGAAACACCTATGTCAATTCTACTATTTAAAAATCTAATTTTATAATAACAGATACTCTTTTGTCATAAGTTTATATTATGAATGCAATTCCTTGAATAAAGACCTTATTGTATAATTTAAATTTGAAAACTGACAAAAAGCTTATACGGCACCTGCCAGCGACATCATAAATAAATCGTTCGTAGAGGGCCAACCAAAACATTATCTTCGAGTAATACATTTGGTACATGATGATGGAAGTTTTTAGCGACCTTGAATACCAATACAAGCCTCTCACGTTCGATGTTAGTCGTCAGTGGAACCAACTGGTGTTGGTGGTGGAGCCCAACCTTCGAGATACCTGACCGGAGAACTCAGTATGAGTCTTTGAAAATTGGCCCATCTACTTAAATCAAGTGGAAAGGAAAGGTGACCCTATATAAGGGCCACAAAAATAAATAAAATAAAAAAAAAACAAAAACAAAACAAGAGGCTCCTAGGAGCCTGAATCGCTCACCTGGTAAAATTTTTGCTTTTCAAGGGCAATAACTCTAACAAGAAGTTGTCCGACAATTTCGACTCCATGACGACTTTGGTGGGACTTATCATGAGGATCATTTCATCAATCGGAAGTTTCTTTCAATCTATTATAGTTTTCAAGATATTGACTGAAAACTAAAAAAACTTTTTTTTTTGCCATTTCATGGGCAATAACCCTTACATGGAGTCGTCTGACAACTTTGATCCCTTAAATACTTTTGTAGGCCTTATAATAAGAATATTTTAGCAATTGAAAGATATTGGCCAAACCTAACGGTTTTGCAGATATAAGCAAAAAACTACTGTACGACTTCTATGTTATATTTTTAGTAAAGGCGGCAATGTTTTTTAACCAATCAAAAATCCAAACGGTCATTTTTTAAGAATACCCTAAAAAACAAAAATACCAACTTTCATTGAATTCTGTATAGCAGTTTCTGAGAAGATTTTTTACAGGAATAACATCAAAAACTGCAAAAAATGTCCAAAAAGGGCAATAACTCCAACATGGGTCAAGATTTTCACCAAAATTTGACCACATGTAGACCTCATCATGCTGAATACTTTTATCCCAGTCAGAATATGGCTAAACCTAACGGTTTTGGAGATATATGCAAAAATCTGCTGCCCCTATGTTCTATTTTTAGTAATGGCAGCCATGATTTTTAACCGATCAAAAATCTAAACGGTCACTTTGTGCAGGATACTCTAAGGAACAATCACTTTAAGTTTCATGCAAATCTATTAAGTAGTTTCAGAGGAGAAGATGTTTGAAAAATTGTTAACGACGACGACGGACGACAAGTGATGGCAATAGCTCACTTGGGTTATGGCCAGGTGAGCTTAAAAAGACAAAAACAAAACAAAACAAAACAAAAGCATTAAATTTTACCCAAGTTTTGTCGGAATTTGTCAAGCACTTAAGTTTAAGTAGTCCAACAAAATGTAAAACAAACTTTCCTTTTGTCACTTTATAACATAATGGTATTACAAAGATTCGCAATGGATATTTAAATACAATACAAAAACACAAGGTTAACTAATAAATGATACATTTCATTCAATAAACTGCAATAATCATACAACTCCATAACATGGTTTTGTTGGTACATTTTGTTGACACTACAGGAAAACATTATATACCATTTATAATTCCCATGTGTTGTAACAGTGAAATGATGGTACATTTACTAGCTTTGACCTTTTACCAGCAATATCAGATCTGTATACATGTACATGTAATCCTAGATATCAATAATTTGGTTTCTAAAGAACAAGTTATGTTTCTGAAATAGCCTTTGAAGCAATGATGGAACACTTCATTGACTCTAATTTTAAGTATGTACTGTATACAGTGATGATACATGATTGCTACCTATAACGCCTTTACATACTAAGTAAACTGAATTATATTTACATAATCTAAGGGCAATTACGATTAAGTAATTATACCTCTCTTTTCTTCCTAACAAAATGTGTAATTTTGCAGTATGTTTCTGATCAAACTTCAACATTTTCCTTGCTTATGTGCACATTACAAGATGAAGTCTAAACATTTATCTGATCAAGAAGTTTATGCACATCTTGTATCATCCTGGGAAGAGATAAGAGGATTGTATTGTGTATACAAGATTTCTGACTAGAAGATTATGCAATTAAAATATCTGTTAAAATTCAAGTACATTTACCTGACTGTAAATGATTATACTACAAATTTCAATTGTTTAAAACGTAAATAGAGCAATTAGTATTGCCTATGAAAAAACAAGGGATCTGTGAACTACTACTTCAGTAGTTGTATGAAAGGACAGAAATTAGTAAACACCATATAGAAACACTAGCCAAGGCTGCAAACCAAATATCAAGTGGCCATGATCAGAAGTTCCTGAGAAAAAAATTATGAATGTTTTGGTTACGAACGGAAGGTCGGACGGACGGAAGGACAGAGCTAAAACAGAATATACCCTCTTCTTCAATGTGGGGGTATAAAAACTTGAATCTTACAGTCGTAGCATTATTTAAAAGCCTCAAATTTAAATCTACTGATTATTTAATGGTTAGTTTTTTTTAACAAAGTCATTATCTTTTACCCATTAAGTTCTTCCTATCAAATATACCAATAAACTTACATTTGTAACAATATATAGGGACTCGAGTTTTAAAGCATACATAGTCATAGTATCAAATACACTACCGTCATAAATTTGTAACACTAACATAATCTTTTTATCAAATACACTCTTGGCTTACATTTGTAACACTTACAAAGTCTTTCTTTCAAATACACGATTGACATATATGTTTACACTTACAAGATCTATGTACGACATTGTGTGAACATTACAAGGAATAGGAAAATATTTTGACAATAAAAAGCTGTTGATGTAATATCATATAAACAAAAACAAGTAATCAATGAAAAATTATAAGAAGCCTCCTTTCATGATGTCAAACATTGTAATTATCAGTGAAAGTATTTTTCCATGTCCATTATTATTAGATACATGTATATGGATTGATAGACGGACTATGATTTGCCTTAAAAAGTATCTCATATGGGTGTACAGAATGCAATGCATGACCTTATAAAATGACAGTTAGCACTCTGTAAAGTTTTAACAAATGACCTGACTGACATAGTATAAAGTACTTACAAAGAAACAGAAGAAAACGAACATACATTTACCAGTAGAACAGTCCTACAAAAGGACTTTTACCTCAAAATTCAATAAGTTTAATGCCTATTCCTTTTACAAAGCTTGTCAAAACCAAAATTAATGAAAGTATGCTTATCTCTATTTAGTGATGTATCACTGTGTTAAGTATCAATAGAATCCAGTAAGTACGGTAATACAGATTATCATATCAGACATATAGTAAGTGCCCCTATATGTTCTTTACTAGTGGTATACTAATTCAAAGTCTTTGTAAAAAATAAAGATCCATACCAATAAAGGAGGATTTTTAAAATGTATCCCATTAGAATTAAACTACTAAAAATGAAGGCAAAGAAGCTTAGTACCCAAATCTTGATTGGTAAGACCATAGATGTATTAGTGGTATTACAAGAAGGACAATTTGTTAAGTTTGAATTTGTATTCATGAGTTTTACCACGGATAATATACTTAGTTTATAGCCAGTCATGCATAGTTTCTGTAAAGAGTGGTCATAAGTGACAAATACTTATGATATGAAATTGAAGATAGACTGTTTAATACTAAGTCTCACATAATTATATTTCAGACTTGGAATGTTTGAATGTTTAGGTTTTTAACTTTTAATTTCTTGTGACAATGTCAATAAAAAAAAAATACTAACTTCTGCCAGTTTAGAGATTTTAAAGGTTTCCAGGTATGGAAAATTCTTCTCTGAGGAGAAAATAACAAATCACAACTTTTCTGTTTGAAATGTGCATTTTTCTACTGTTTTGAAATTTGAGGAAATTTAATTGATCAAGTAGTATCAGAAGCATGTTTTATCTCTTGTTAATTAGTATACATCACTCCTCGGTCCTTTCAGTGGGTAATTTTATCATTTTTGTAACTTTTGAAAAGCTAATCCTATCTCTCTACTTCATATTACATATCCTGCTTTTATAGTTGTGTAAGTCCAGGAACTACTGTGTTTTTTAATACCATTGTAAATAAAAGCAGTGAGTTATAAATCTTCTATATTTGAGCTTTAATTCAACAACTTCCAGGTCACTTGTAAAAGATTGAAGCACTTTAAACAAAAAATTTTGTTCCTTATACTGTGGAAGTACTATTGTTCATGGGGTACCAATCGTAGTTCTTTTGGGTAAGCAAAACCATGAAATCGGGTTCCTAATGAAAAGGATATTTCAACTGATGTGTATATTTAACACTTCAAAAGCATGAATTCAAGATTTCACAAACTTGTATTTCTTCCCTAACTTACAAAAATTGGTATCCACAAATTTAAATACTTCCACAGTATTCCTATTTAAAAAAAATGATATGTTAGGTATGAGACAATATATTAAAAATGCCCAAATAAATGCTCACAACAATATCCATAATTTTATTTGTGGGTTTCAATCAACTCTTTCTTGAATGTACTGCTAGCTCTCTAAAGACCTTGCAAACTTTTGTATCCAGTCAATATATCTCTGTGCAAGGGTCCTATGGTACCTGTCTTTGCTTGTTAAATCACCTTTTGACACAGAATCAATTTCCCTTAGCAATAAAACTTGTCTTTCATTTTCTAACTTGGTCTTTTTTTTACTATTATTTAACACAAGGTCATCTTCATTATATATCTGAGAATGAAACAATTCTACAAGTGTCCCTGCTGAATAACTCTGGCAAAGGTTCTGGAATATGAATCTCCTGGAATAATAAAAATAAAAGATATATATTTACTACTATTGCAACCTTCTAAAACTTAAGCACGAAAAACAAGAAATCTGTGAATGGTGATTCACTAGTGATACTCTCACTTTCAATCGTGATACATGTATAAGAAAAAAAAAACCGGAGTTTTCTGTAAACAGGAAGTTGTAAAACATTTCTGAAAATATATCCCACCATATAACATATTACATACCTACAGGACGAATGTGTTGAAATTTCAAGCAGATATGATGAGCAGTTGCTGAGAAAAGTGTGAGAAAAATTTCAACTTTCAAAAATATAAAGTAAAAAAATAAAACGAAGTCCTTGGTAAACAGAAAGTTATTATTGAATTTTTCCAAAAATGGATCCCTCCATATGACATACCAACAGCAAGAATGTGTTAAAATTTCTGGAAAAAAAATAGGTGGGGAAACAAAGACAAGAGTAAAAAAGTATGTTGTATATCCCATCCAAGTTCTTATATTAAAAAAATGTACTATTTAACAAAATTTGAAGGAAATTAGTCAATCAAAATGTCATTAGCACTGGAAGTTCTTTTTTCTGAAGTATAAAATAATAGTTAAACAGTATCCAAATTCCCACACATTTACAAATTCTGTTCAATTTTACCTTTTTCCCAAATTTTTAAACCTGTCCAAAAGTTAATTTGCATTTACATTAAAAAATTATTTTGAAAATATTCAAATAAAACCAATTTCAGGTTTATAAGATAATTTCCTTGATGAACATAAGATTTTCCATAACTAGACACTTTTTATAAATTTGAATTTTCCCGCCAAATTTACTTGTTTAAAATCACTGCTCTTCCTGTTTGTTTATCGTAAAATCATAAAATATGAACAGTTATGGACTGATAATGTGTAAAATGGAACATGCTTAACACATTAAATGTTTCTTGACACATGTATTTTCCTCATACTAAATAAAAATGTTATAAAAATATGGAGAAACTTAATTCTTTGATTTTACACAAATTCTAGATAAATACTATCCAACTGTAAAATTCAGAATGATGAAACAAGCAGATTAACCCTAAAAGGCTTTTTACAATAAATGTGACAGGCTAATTATCAAAATAAGATAGATAATTCATAAACAATTGATTTTTCAAAACTGTATGCCTCATATGCGCTTTAATTCAATTCTTATACCCTACTTTAGATCATAAAATGTAAAAAAAGTTGTCAATTAAACAAATTAGATTTTTTTTTAATTCCATGCCACACTAAGAGATTACAGTGGTACACCTCTTAATATACTGTTACTATAACCTGGGCATGTTATGTTTCCAGGAATTTACCAAATTTTCAATTCTACATTTCCCAAAATTTTTAAGTTTACATTTATTATTGATATTACATTTCAGGGAATTGGGGGTCTTAATTTTGTGCAGCCTTTTTCAAAAATCAACTATAACTTTTGTGCCACATGTGTATATACCTTGCATATAATTTTGCAAGGAGCCTCTAGTTTTACAAAAATGAAGCTTGCAATCTTGTACCTGCCTTAAAGTAGATACAACCATATCATCCCAGTAAGTTGAAATCCAATGAGAAATCCAATAAAGAATCATTTGTTTTAATTGTGTTGATTTAATCTGACAAAATGAATAACACATCTGATTATTAAACAACTTGAGCAAATACTTTGAATAATATGGATAAAATTTATCAATTATGTTCATGCATATGTACATGTATTTAAACTATTGTTTCTTAATGTTAAGAAGTTACATATCATTAAATTAAAAAATTTGAGGTTAAAAAGTAACTGAATGATTTTCTATACCTCCACTCAACAAGTGGGTGAATAATGAAAATCACCTTGTTTGTCAATCCATCATTCCATTCATCTTAGCTCCCAATGGATGGATTAATTTCAAACTTGGCATGTAGCTTTACATAGATGGGGCATACATTGTAAGCCATTTTGGGTGCTATCATATGACAGCTTCCTGTTTTGTGGGCCATTGTCACTTCTAAGAATATGGATTGACAGAAAGTTTCTTGTCACAAAAATCTTGGATCCAAATCAATGTATTGATTTCAAATTTTGTGTGTAGCTTTACATAAATGGGGCATATGTTGTACACCACTGTGGATGCTGTCAGTTATCAACTTCCTGTTATGTGAGACTTTGCCACTTTTTACAATTCGGAATGATAGAGAAAACTTTTGTCACAAAAATCTCTGCTCCCAATGGATGGATTGATATCAAATTTGATATGTGGCTAAAAGGCAGATAAGGCATATAATGTAAGAGATTTTAGTTGTTCTTCAATATTAACTTCCTGCACAAGTAAGAATATGCCTTGCCAGGCAAAGCTTGCAACATCATATTTCTAATCCTCTAATGTGAAATCAATAAGTACTCCTTGTTATATTACACAATAATAGTAGTATACTCTTGTCTTTGTAGATGTAGTACAGAAAAGCATCTCTAACTACAGACCCAGAAGGCTTTGCCATCATGAAAACAAAGAACACCTACAATCATCAGAAAGATAACACAAAGCAGAAACTTGGCAGCTGCGATTCTGTGTGTGGCATATAGCAAAGACCATCAAAATAAATCAAAGGGGAGCTGCTGAAAATAGATAAATATTTCCTAAGTCAAAAGGATATAAAAAATGTTGCTACATGTATGTCCTTGTACAGGAAAAGGAGAAAGAATTTGATCCCCAAATTATCTAAAAGTAAAATGGGTTTCCATGATGCTTTGCCAGATAAAGATGTAACAACATTTACAAAACTGATAGTTATACGCAAGTAAATAATAGGGATTCAGGAATAGTTATCTTTCATGTTTTACCAACATGGTATGCCTTTGTAATAAAATAACTGATATTTTCAATGATGGCACATTTAAATCTACGCCAAAGTTCTTTTATCAACTTTACTCAATCAATGACAACTAAATTTCTCTTGTCTTTGGTCTGCTGTCTTTAAAATCTGAGGTATTTTACAACAAAATGTGGGATCTGCTCATTGATGCTTGCACATGTAGAAAAACTCTCAACCCTGACAAAATTTGTATTGATTTTTAATGTAAAAAAAAATTGTACTGCTTCAATCAACTGTTGCTGGTTTCATCTAAGACAAAGTTGGTAGCAAAAGATTAAAATGGTGAACAGAAGAGGCATTTTTTGTAATTTCAAAGACAAATTCTTTTTTAAATTATCAAAACTTAATATTTTTTCCAGGAAATGTTACACATCTGCATCTGATACTCCTTCTTGCAAGTGGGTGGGGGTATATAGCAATAGGGGTGTCTGTCTGTCTTTCCTTCCTTCTGTCTACTTCCTTCCATTACACAAGGGGTACTCATATTTTATTTGCTTCACCTTCAACACCACTGAATGGAGTTTAATGAAACTTTTGTAGAGTTTGAACATATTTTCATTGCACACCTCCTATTTTAGATTTTAATCCAAAACGATTTGGAGGTCAAAAAGTGCATTTTATTGAATGGTGATGTGGGGTATTAATTAAGTGAGCATTGCTGTTTATGACTAATACAGGAAAAATCCATGAGTGGTAAAATAGGGCATTAATGGAACATTAAGGGATACCCCACCACATAACGGTGAAAATAAGGGACATGGCAAAATGTTCAAATGTGCCTATTTATCTAAGCTTGTGAGAATGGCCACAAAATGGAAAAAAATTCAATACTACCAGTCAACTCATAATAACATGCTCATTTTATAATTAGCTTTCATCACCCCTATCATTCTTATCATTCTTCTATAGTTGAGGAAAAATAGCAAAAATAACATTTTGACCCCTATGTTCTACTTTTAGTAACAACAACCATGTTTTTCGACTGTTGCAAAATTTTAATAATCAGTTCATGCAGCATACACTGAGTAACAATTAAGACAACTTTCATTACATTTTGTTTCATGGTTTTAGAAAAGAAGGTTTTCAAAGTTGTCGATGTGAAAAATGACAAAAAATATGTTTAAGGGGCTGTAACTCCTACATCTGGCGACAAATCATTTTGAAAATTTTGGCAAAGATAGTCTTCTGTTGCAGAACAATATCACCAAACAATTTGCTAAATTGAAGTTTTTGAGTTATTTACAAAAAAAAAAAAAAACTGTATTTTGACCCCTACGTTCTCTTTTAAGTAACAGCTACCATGTTTTTTGGTTTTTCAACATTTCAAAAATTTTAAATGATCAGTTTGTGCAGGATACCCTAAGGAACATGCCAAGTTTCATTCTAATTGGTCCAGTAGTTTCAGAGGAGATGATGTTAGAAAGAAAGCTAAGAACAGCAGGTAACGACAAACGCCAAATTATGACAATAGCTCACATGGCTTTTAGGCCAGGTGAGACAAAAGTTTGTACCGTCACATGTGATTTATTGTTCCTGCATCTTGGTAAATCAAAATTTTATGTGGTATCCACACAGTTGCCGGGTATCCCATAAAAAAAAAAAATTGATGACTTCATGCAAATTCATAACAGTAAGTACATTGCTGCTGATAAGATTTGAAAGTTATTATACTCAATCCCACAAAACTTGATATTTCAAAATGGTGGTGCAATATGGAAATCTACACTTATAACAATACAAAGTAACAAATATAAACGCAATCTATTATTTTTTTCTAATGTGGTTTTACAGGAGATGTATCCAAATGTGTTGTAGAAGGTCTGATGGATAGAAAGATATCATAACAATGTCTCTAATCTAGATACATGTAGTATGTATCCCCTAAATGTGATGGACAGACAAGGTTTAGGCATTCACTATTGGTGACACAAGGAAAAAAACTGCTTGCTGCAAACAGTTAAGTCATCATACCTTTATAGACTTGGAAGTTAATATCTTGCCACATGCATTACATATAGATTTTGGATTTAATTGCCTCAACTATAACAAGAGGCTCCCAGGAGCCTGAATCACTCACCTGATTAAATTTTTGCCTTTTAAGAGAAATAACTCTAACAAGGAGTTATCAGACAATTTTGACTCCATTTGATTCATTGGCCACATTTGTAAGCCTTATAATAAGGATCATGTCAGCAATTGAAAGCTATTGGCTAAACCTAACAGATTTGGAGATGTATGCAAAAATCTGCTGTCTGACTCCATTGTTCTATTTTTAGAAATGGCAGCCATGTTTTTCCAGTGATTAAAAATCAGTCATTTCATTAAGGATACTCTATAAAACAAAAATGTCAACTTTCATTGAATTCTGTAGAGCAGTTTCTGAGGAGAAGATTTTTTAAAGTAATAACATCATAAACAGAAAAAAAAACGTCCAAAAAGGGCAATAACTCCAACATGGGTCAACAAATTCTCACCAAAATTTGACCACAGATAGATCTCTTCCTGCTGAATAATTTAACTCTGTCAGATTTTGGTTAAACCGAATGGTTTTGAAAGATATATGCAAAAATCTGCTGTCTGACCCCAATGTTCTATTTTTAGAAACAGTGACCATGCTTTATAACAGATAAAAAATCCAAACATTCATTTTGTTAAGGATGCCCTTTAAAACAAAAATACAAACTTTCATTGAATTCTGTAGAGCAGTTTCGGAGGAGAAAATCTTTTTGAAGTAATAACATTATAAACAGGAAAAAACGTCCAAAAGGGGCAATAACTCCAACATGGGTCAACAGACTTACACCAAAATTTGATCACAGGTAGATCTCATCATGCTGAACACTTTTGCCCCATGTCAGAATTCAGATAAATGCGAAAAACCACTGTCTGACCCCTATGTTCTATTTTTAGTAGCAACGGTCATGTTTTTGAGGATCAAAAATCCCATTATCAGTTCCATGCACAATACCCCAAGCAACATTCAAAGTAAGTTTGGTTCCCATTGGTCAAGTGGTGTCAGAGGAGAAGAGTTTTGAAAGAAATAACATTAAAAATAGCAAAAAATGTTGAAAAAGGGCAATAACTCCAACATGGCTTGATAGATTAAAATGAAAATTTGACTGCAGATAGATCTCATCATGCCCCAGTCAGAATTTGGCTAAACCTAACAAAGTAGGAGATATATGCAAAAAAACCACTCTCTGACCCCTACGTTCTATTTTTAGTAACGGCAGCCATATTTTTCGACGGATCAAAAATCCCCGTATCAGTTCTATGCAGGATACCCCAAGAAACATGTCTAACAAGTTTGTTTCAAATTAGTGAAGTGGTTTCAGAGGAGAAAAGTTTTGAAAAATTGTTAACGACAGATGCCAAGTGATGGCAATAGCTCACGTGGCCATCGGCCAGGTGATCTAAAAATATGATAATAATCTATTTGCAAATGAAAATTTGAAATGTATAAGAAAATCTACACAATCCACTAAAATTTGAAGTATATACCTTGTATGCATGATACCTACCTATGATACCAGAGTGCTTCATGTCCTTTGTAGCTTTTAATGAGATCTGTGGTCATAGATAGTTCCTTTTGTATCAAACTTTTATAACACACAGAAAACTGTTCTTCCAGATCTTTTGCCTGTTTCTGAAGAAAGCCTAATAAAAACTGTCTATAATGCCAGCCACTATGGTCAGAGATATTTTTTGATACCCAAATTTCGGTGGTGTGAAGTTCTCCGAATAACACCTGCAACAGTATAGTAAGCACATGGTAGAATCATATACATTTTGAATACCTAAAAGTATTATTTATGTTACACAGAACTTGCTAATGGGTTATCCATCATTCCTGGTAATAAATCATGTACTACCCATACCATAAGCAGCTAATAGATATAGATGAACTTACAGACAGACAGATGGGAATAAAAAATAAATATACTTAGAAATTAATACTATACTGTAGATACATTTTTGGCAAAATATGATTTATTTTGACACGGGAAAGATAATTGGAATTTCAAGTAAATCCACTATGAACAATTTAATTTGGGCTACATATTCCTTTTAGATGAAAGATGAAATATATTCAACCAATTTTTTAATATCAAATACCTTTGTGTACCATTAATACAAAAAAATTTGGGCAATGAAACTTTATGTGAAACTTCTGATTTCTTCATAACCGCCCTAAATATCAATTTATACAATAATCTACCTGAATAGAACAATTGAAGCAATTCTTAAGAATCCATATTCTATGCGTCCATGCATTGTAATTAGAACGATATCCATCACTAGCCCTCTGACAAATTTTGAATTCCTTAAATGCATGGTCCCTATAGTCCTGCTGTATTGTGGCAGGATCAGCGGGAAGTCCATTTTGTGCATTAGGGTCAAGGTTAACATCAATAGCATCCATATTGACAAAGTTACTGTAAACACTGTTGTTACTCACAGTACTACCACTACTGTTGGTCAAGCATGTGTCAATCAAAGTCTGAAATAACCACCTCCTGTAATAAATATAGACAGAGTCAATCAAAGTCTGAAATAACCACCTCCTGAAATAAACACAGACAAGAGTCGGCCAAAGTCTGAAGTATTCACCTCCTGTAATACACATATAGAGAAGGTAAGCACTATTACTATGCCTAAGGTAGATCATCCTTAATCAAATAACATTTTAACAAAAATGTATATAGAGCATCACTTTCCTTGAATAATATCAATTTGGGTTGTTTATTAGTTTTCACCTTTATAAAATAAGCACAAGTCTACAGTACATAAAACTGCATTATTACAAATGTTAAGCTGATAAAGCCTTGAAAACTAAATCCTTTTTTCAGAGTGTTTATTCTGGTGTTTCTAGAAAAGAAGAGGATTCTTACCCTAACAGTGCACATGGTCCATGCTCCCAGTTTTTAGTGGAGTCTGGGTTGCTCATTTACTTTTGTTACTTTGTATGTGTTATTTTGGTTATTTTATGTTATTTGTTGCATGAGTCTGTTTTCCTTGTCTGGTATTTGTCGCTGGATTATATTCTTTTGATTTCTGCTCAAATCTTTGTTCCTTTGATTTCTCTTTCAAGAATCTTACAAATTTGAATACAAACACTGGGTATATACAAATGTATACTTTCTAGCATGTAAACATTGTAATAAAATTAAGTATCAAAATCACGTTTTCCAGGTATAAAACAAAGCCAACTGGAATGAAGACAATTTATGGGAAAGTTTTCTAATAAAAAACAAAATACTTAAAAAATCATAGGTTTCCCAAATATAAAGATAATGTGCTCAAATTTTTTTCTATACAACCAAAAAGCAGGTCCAATGAGTATATCTTAACCAAAAAGCAGGTCCAATGGGTATATCTTAACCAAAAAGCAGGTCCAATGAGTATATCTTAACCAAAAAGCAGGTCCAATGAGTATACCTTTATGTTATAGGAAACATCTCCTATAGAACTACTATATAACCAAAAACACATTAACAAACATTCAGTCTTAATTTATATTGTACATTTATCTAAAATAACAAATAAGAGGCTTACATGTTTCGTCACATGGGAAGCAAATAGAGTTAATCAGTTTTAACAAATGGCTACATGTAAGTGTATTCAGGCCTCACTAATACCACTTCCAGGTCAAATGGCCACCCCTCTATATACATGTAGTACCAAAAACACAATGAACCTAGATCTATGCATTGTAAGTGCATAATCTGTGTGTATATTGATCAAAAGTAGTCAATTTAGGTTACAGACCACCAATTCAACCAATGAGCATTTGGAACATACGCAAAAATAGTCCTATGCAGAAATTACCCCTGTTCCTCATAGTGCTGTGAAAAAAGTTCTCATCTCATTTAAAAAATTTAAACAGTTTCTGAAAGGAAAAACATTTCTGTACATTGCATAGGTGCATTTTGCTTCTTGTGATGTGAAGTCTAATCTCCATAATGATTTCTAAATATACCCCTATCTTGTGAAAACACTGGGATTTCTCATGCTATTTATAGACACTTCACTTCCGGTGACCAGTACTGCACTGCAAGTCTGCTAACCCCACATGCCATTCTGAGGATTGTGAGCTGACATATGTAGAATCATGCTGATATATAGTCCTCTGCAGGTTAAAGTTAAGGTGAAGTCCAGAGAAGCCATTGAATATTGTGAAATTAGCATAGAAGCCTATGGGAAGTGGAATTAGTGGTTTTTAGCCTCAAAACAAGAATGTTACGCATAGCCATATGTTCCCCGTCACTGTAGAAAGAGTTGAATTACAAATGTTTGACACTTGTATAAATAGCAGATTCAAAACTTATGTGCTTTCATAAGTCCATGTGGTGATTCAAGGTTCTTAATGAATCAAATTAAGTTAGGTTAAGAATTCTTCATACAACAAAAAAAAACCACAAAAAAAGAATGTGAAAAATGAACAAAGTCCCATAACTCCCATAAAAATTGTTGAATCAAAATAGTGGTTAAGTATGATCAACTACATATGGTGACAAACAATCCTACATAATTTGGTCAAATTCTGTTCAATGGTTTCTGAGGAGTTGCATCCACAAGATGTTGCTATGCGAATAATATGAAAAATGAACGAAGTCCCATAACTCCCATGAAAATTGTTGAATCAAAATAGAGGTTAAGTATGATCAACTACATATGGTGACAAACAATCCTACAAAATTTGGTCAAATTCTGTTCAGCGGTTTCTAAGGAGTTGCATCCACAAGGTATTGCTATTCGAATAATGTGAAAAATGAACGAAGTCCCATAACTCCCATAAAAATTGTTGAATCAAAATAGAGGTTAAGTATGATCAACTACATATGGTGACAAACAATCCTACAAAATTTGGTCAAATTCTGTTCAGCGGTTTCTGAGGAGTTGCATCCACAAGGTGTTGCTATTTGAATAATGTGAAAAGTGAACGAAGTCCCATAACTCCCATAAAAATTGTTGAATCAAAATAGAGGTTAAGTATGATCAACTACATATGGTAACAAACAATCCTACAAAATTTGGTCAAATTCTGTTCAGCTGTTTCTGAGGAGTTGTGTCCACAATATTTCGGACGCATGGACCGACAGACGTACACCAGCATTTCTATGTCCCCGCTCTGCATTGTGGCGGGGGACAATAAAGCTGAGAGTGTGTACTATAATATCATATTTGTAATTTATCATGAAAGTATATGAATATTGTTTACATGTGTGAGTAATTTGCACCCATGCTATCAGTTTGCAGAAAAGGTAAAAATGTGGATTTATTCAAGTAAATTTTGTGTAACAGTTTTACCATCATTGTACCATTACTGGCATTATTATAATGATTTTGAAAGCTTTATTTTCCCAGCTTCACATATAGTATGTTATTTTTAGATGTTAGTTGTCCTGGAAATTCACTTTTTACACATATAAAGTGATAGAAACATTAGAAGTGATTAGTGAGACCATCTGTAAAGCTGTGTCCAGTATAATGACAAAATTAACAAATTTATACCTTATTAACACTTTAAGATAGTACTTTTAGTGGAACCACATTAAAACAAAAATATGTTCAATTACTTATTAGTAGATTCTCATCTTCTCCCACCCCTAAAAAAATTTACAAAAATAAAAAGATTGGGCCAGGAATTTTAAAAATCAGAATTTTTTTCAACACAAATATTTTATTTCTTGATGACTAAAATGATGTTTCTTCTGTTAATCTGAAACTGATGATGCTATGGATTTAGAACATATCTATACTTCAAATAGCTAAAATAAGGCTAGCAAGTATCTTGAAAAAATAAAATTCTCCCACCTGCCCCATAGTTTTGTGAAGGATGAATGAAAATCTACCATTTATGTTACTTAGCCTCATGAAAACTATAAATAGAAATAGGAAAAACAATACAATTGTTTCTTTTATGAGAACATATACCTGTGGCTGAATGTTTCTGGACTTTTGGGGTGCTTTCCAAGCACCAGTGAACCCAGTTTAAGGTCATCAGCAATGGACAAGTCACCATTATCTATCAACTCCTTTCTGTAAATATCATTTCAGTAATGTTTTTAAACTAACTAATGACAAAACAAAAACCACACACACAAGGAGGGAGAAATCTTTACTTTTTCCTAAATGGTAAAATATTTTATAACTGTTTCATAATCATATAATATTGTCCTCAACATTCACTGAATAAGCCTTGATGTTAGTACCAAAAATTAATTTTACAAAATGGAAGTTAAGCAAAATTTTCAAGGCTATTCTTGAAACAAATCGTTAATTTATTTAGAATTAAAGAACCTTAGTAAGCACAAACACATACCACACGTGTCCCCATGTTGGATACTCAAGTAAATTTGTTTGTAAGAGAAATACATGTAGAAGGAACCTGTTTTTTAGGCTTTAGACCTTTATCTTCTAACTAAATTCTGTTACTCAGAATGGTAGTATCAAACTCCATATTGTGATTTCTTTTGAGTTTTAGTTAATCCAAAGTAAATATCATTGTAGCGGAACAAAACGTACACTTGACCTGTAACTTATCATGATGAACTTATACACCAAAAATCATGTCATAATCTGCAAGCGTTTCGAAAAAAAGTCTAAAAAACGGTTATTTCCGTGATTTTAGCTAAGTTCAAGGCCAGTAATTTCTGTAAAAATCATCGAAGCAGAACAAAACATTTTCTTGATCTGTAACTTATCACGATAAATTTCTGTACTAAAAATCATGTCAATATGTGCAAGCGTTTAGAAAAAAAGTCAGGAAAACTTTTTTTTCTGTTAATATTTTGCTAAGTTTTGCTCCTTAACTCACTGACCTATTCCTTCACTCTTATGAGGCTGACTTTACAGCTGATCTGATTTGAAAGAAAGAATATCGTTTAGCTAGATCCTTTAATCTCAGAGTCTGCTATATAGATGACATATTATCCTAATTTCAGGGATTTGATACATCGCATCTACCCCAAAGAACTCGAGATAAAGGATACAACAGACACTGTGAAGTCAGCCTCATATCTTGACCTACACTTAGAAATCGATGGTAAAGGAAAACTACTGACCAAACTTCACGACAAACGTGATGACTTTAGTTTCATCTGTGGCAACATCCCTTCAGCACCTGTGTATGGCGTGTTCATATCACAACTCATATGTTTTGCCAGAGCTTGCCGAAACTACACAGACTTTTTGAATCGCGCTAGAGCTCTAACAAATAGGCTTCTGGAACAGGGTTATGTTGCTACAAGATTGAAGTCATCATAACAGAAGTTTTATGGTCGTCATCATGAACTTGTGGATCATTATGGTGTATCCATCTGCACCATGAAAACTGATGTATTCGACAGGTCATAGTTTTCCTTTCCTCGTTTGTCTACCCCGGACTTGACTTTTTGTGAGTAACTCGGCAGGTGTTTCTAGAAAAGCAGAGGACACTTACCCTACTGGTGCACCTGGTCCATGCTCCCAGTCTTAAGTGGAGTCCGAGTTGCTCAATTTGCTTTTGTTACTTTGTATGTATGATTTTAGTTACTTTTTGTTCTTTGTTGTATATGTCTGTTTTCCATGTCTGGTCTTTGTCCCTGGATTACATTCTTTTGATTACAGCTATAACCTTGGTTCCCTTGATTACTCTTTCAAGGTCCGTAATTTCAGTAAAAATCATCAAAGCGGAACAAAATGTAAACTTGACCTGCAACATATCATTGTGAACTTATATACCAAAAATCATGTCAATATCTTTAAGTGTGTAGAAAAAAATACCGGAATACTGTCATTTTGGTAAATTTTGCTAAGTTTAAGGCCTGTAATTTCGATAAAATTCATTAGAGCGGAACAAAACATAAACTTGACCTGTAACTTATCATAGTGAACTTATACACCAAAAATCATGTCAATATCTGCAAGCGTTTAGAAAAAAAAGTCCAGAAAACTGATGAGGGACTGACAAACGGACTGACAGGTCAAAAGCATTATACCCTTCACAACGTAGTTGCATGGGGTATAATAAGTTACAATGTGAAAATACAAGACCACTTCATGTTCAAGTTCACTGACAAATTTAAAACCATACCTTACATTCCAAGCAATGGCACAGTCAGGATTTACTAGTATTATAGCCCTAGTCAGACTTATCAGATCAGGTGGAGCTAGATATAAAATAAAACAATAAAATATATATACTACATTGTACATTAACCCAGATAATTCCCTTTCCATATCTGTTTCTCTTCCACTCTTGAGTAATGGAGTGATTGCTAGGATGCAATATAATGACCGGATTTTTTTAATTATATTAATATTGTACATTTGAATAAATTGCTACAAGAAGCACAACTTGAAAAAAAAACAAAATGATAAACTGTGGCAAGTATGGGTTTTATATTCAAGCTTGATATACATGTACATGTATTTCTGAAACTGAAATGTCATTAAAGATCTTACTTTTTTTAATAAAATAAAATTTAATATCTGATTCTTTGAACAGACCAAATTAAAAAAAACAATACTGGTAACCAATGAAAGTGACATGACCCCATAACATCACAAGTTGAAACAAATTCAGATCCAGGCAGAAAATATTTCCTCAAGCTTTCTCTCAATCTGCCAAAGATGAGATCTATAATTTAGTGCTTCCCTTGCTTTTAAAACAAACAGTGATACAATGTAACTCTAAAACTTTAATCATATTGGGCCAATGACCCATTCTTGGGACATGAAATGGGTGATTTCAAATATTACAATGAGCCAATACCATATAATGCATGACAAGTATTTATACAAAAAAATGGTCCATTTACCCATGCACTTTTTGGGGCATTTTTGCATTTTTAGGACCAATATGGCTTTTGACCCACTCCAAAAGTGATCCCTGGCAAGCTACATTAAGATTACATTAACCCTAGGAGAACTTGATAAATTTAACATATCAATATTATGATTTTTAGTTAAACAATGATTGATGATAGGATGAATGAACTATAATATTAAATACATGTACAAGGTACATATACATTCATGTATTAAAAGGGTGCTACTGTTGCTACTTATCTAGAATTTGGATAACCTTGTTTTGAAAGCAAACACAGAAATCACCACAAATACTGTGCATGCATGTATATACAAATGAATAACCATGATGCCCAAGCATTTAAAGATGAGATGTAATACAGACTATGCTTCTCTTTAGCTGTACCAATAGGATTCTAACATAAATACATGTATAACTAATAAATGCATACAGCTTTTCAAATATTGGACAAGTGCATGTACATGTAACATGTAATTATAGATTTAGCCTCAATTTCATCATTTAATTAATATTATTTCTCTCTTTTCTTATAAATAATTTTAGTACAAGTTACAATTGTCGAAAACTTGCCTAAAAATTTGGCATTAGCAGCTTTGACTCTCCAAGACATCAGGGTATTGTACGCATACTGATGAAGAATTTTTACACTCCACATCTCTAATCCTAATTTATGGTCCTGTAAAATTAAGGGACTTCTGTTGTGCTTTGGTTCCCCCACAGGGAGGAAGTCATACTCATCACTGAAAGAATAGTGAATGATTAATAGGAAATTAGAAATTCATTAATACATTGATTGATTATGGTTAATACTATGGCAGATATTTCATACATTAAAGATTAAAAGGTTTGACCAATTAAACAGACCCCGTTTTGTACTAGTCCAACACCCTGAGCTTGATCCTTATTGTGCTATAATGTAGCTCACAGAAGCAGCAATCTGCAGGTAAACATGTCACCCTACTCAGACATATAATTCTGATTTTGGCCAACCAGTTGTCACTCTTTAACTAATTGTTCTGACTACAACCAGAGTTACTGCCCAAACCCTAATGATTTCAAAGACAGCAACTTTGAAACTGATATCACTCTACAGTTTTTCATTTTCTAGTATTGAGATACATTGTTTGTACAGTATATTACCTAAACAAACTGGAAATCTCCAGTACTTGGCGACCACAATACTGGTATAAAAAAATGTTGCAGTATTCCAGTATTGTATTAGAATTGTCATTTTTTCAAAAATAAAAATTTCTGTTGTTTTGTAGTACATTAATTTGAGGTGGCTCTGACTTCCAACAGCTTTCTTTAAGTCCTAGTCCAAAATTGCTCTCACTTCACATGCCCAAGAGCTGTTGGAAGTCAGAGCACAATCTTGGATTACATGTACATATAAGTACATGTATTGTCTTCTAGTATTGTACCAGTGTTTTTTCCCCCAGAGTTATTACTGTGGTGTTTTAGTGTTGTCATAATAACTATTATCACAATTTTGTTTAAAATTTCTTTGATCTTGCTATATGATAATTTTCAATCTCATACCAATCGAGTGAGAATGAAAATTATTGGATAGCTGCACAACATACAACACGTCATGCAGCAGTCAGCTGAAAGATAGCCCAGAAAGAAAACTTTGCATCCCTTATAAATATAAAACTTACATATTTAAATGTAGGCTGGGAAAACAGTGTGGTCTAAAATGTGTAACCTGTACCCGTACCAACTTTTCCCTGTACCCAAATACTATTTTGAAAATTTCTTCATTATTACTTGTTATTTCCAGCTGAAAGTTGCAAAATGATATGATGGTAAGGCAAGAATTAATGATTTGTAAAATGTTTGTCGAAAACAAATGGTTTTATTCAAATTTCGGTATTCAAAAGGTCTAAAATGTGTAACCCGAAATTCCCGCACCCAAAATCAAAGTCCAGTATTTCTGTTATCTTTGCTAATTCAATGCGTATTTAACATTAGAACATTATAATATTATCAAAATTTTCATTGACAATAAATTAAAATCGCATTAGACTGTTTATGAGACTTTGTTTTTCATTCTGGATAAAATCGTATCCATCCTTTGCTGGTATGGGGATAGATGCTAGGTATGGTGCAGATATTAAACTCAATCACTTCTTTCTTAAAACAATATCAAATCTTTCAAAACTTTATCTTAGTCTTAAGGTGAAGCTTTAACCTCTTAATGATTGTAGAAAAACGTAAAAATCGGACAGAATAGTTAGAAATAGTCAATAAATAGTTGGATATGGTAACTTCTGGTTACACATTTTGGACCTTTTGACTTCAGAAAACCGATCAAACAAGAAATATCAAAAATACATCATTTTCTTGATGAGAAATGAAGTGAAAGAGACTTTCTCACATCTCATGCAATTTTCAGTTCTTAACATACCATAAGAATAAATATTTTAGCAAAACATTATTTGGGTATGGGGAAAAGTTGGTACGGGTATGGGTACCACATTTTTGACCATACCTAGGCCTAGGAAAACAGAAAATAAAAGAAAACCAATACTTTACATTTCAGCAAAACAGTGATACACAGAATATTTGAACTCCCTCTGGTTGAAAAAATTAAAAACCTAATATTACTACTGATATTTCAACATCAGATACATCATGGATAAGCCATAAATTTACATTTGCTTATGTACATGTAGACAATTAGTGTATTGTCTATTGTTGATAAATGTGGAAGTATAGTTCTTCTTATTTTTTGTCTTAGTTGAGTATTGCGATCGCCAAGTACATGAGATCCGTAAATAACTATATAAAATGGTAATTATTCATTATTACATCTCGGGATCCTTCTTAAAGACACTATTCAAGTCAGAAACCAGTCGACTACCCCTGCTGTCAGACGACATGTTGGTTTTATTTTGATCACGTGACACAGAGTACATAAACAAGAAAATTATTTTTAATTTTAACCAAGTACTAACTCATAATAATCTTTAATAATCTAAAATAGAAAAAAATCCTATTCTATAGAAACAATTTAAATGAAAATTGGAGAGAATAATGTCTTTTTTATCATATAACGAGACTTCAGGAGGGTCAAACTAATTAGCGACAAGAAACGACAACAAGTGCAAGAAGCGTCATGAATTCTAGAAAAAAAACGACAAAAAGTTATTTTTAAATCAAAAGCGAAATAATAAAGTAAGTATAATACTATTTCAATAAAATGACAAGAAAATAATGAGTTCAAACTTTTAAAAAATCAATTTTGAACAGGAAAAAGTAAAACAAAAAATAATAAGACAATAGACAATTATAGACGATATCTATTAGCACAAACACATTTTACATTAAATGGTTATAGCATAATGCAATACAAAACATAGTGCAAATAAAAGTAATATGACATATCAATATGAACAAGAATTTTATTATGGTGCAACAGTGGTATACAGTTTAATAAACTTATGTATTTTTTCTGATTTCAAAACATTTTCATAAATTTTGTAATTAGTTTGACTACATTGAATAGGCGACTGTTTAATAGGGAAACTAATTCTTTCATTGTAAAAAATAAATTAGAGAATACAAGATTATCAACTTTATTTAGTTTTTCTATTAATTTGTTTCTTTGTGGAATAAGTGGAATATTTCAAGAAAAAAAATCAGATAGCACTATAAGGACATAAAAAGCACTGAAGTTTAACAAAAGCGAGAGGTTATGTGCATAAGATGCACTTGAACAATCTGCCATTCCATGCATTAAAGAGACTTTTAAACTGACTGACATAAGTTTGCATGAGTTCTAGTGTGGTTCGGCAGCTCGTTTCATAGCTTAGCCGCAGTATACCTGAATGATTTAATGCATGCCATTTGTGATTGTTCTTTCTAATGGAACTGCTGCTTTTTTTTTGTAAATGGCCTATCTATGATGTTAATCGGGGCTCTAATAAAACTGGAACAATACATGAACATTTTATACAATTAAAATTTTAAAAAATATATCCTTACAGGTATTTTTATATTAAAACAATTAACGGTTTGAAAAAAAAATATCATAGTGCTTTCAAAATTTAAAGTATTAAAAAAAAGAAGTATTTTGATTGAAATATGAATATAATATTAATAGAATAAAAACAAAATGACAAAAGGAAGTTTATTTGGTAGAAGATATTCAGAGGAAAAGATTGAACGAAGAAGGAAAAGTTTTCTTTATTGATAATTTTAAGATATAGCAACACGAGCTATTATAAAAAATACCCATCAGTACACAACAATACAAACCATATCAAAACAGTTATCAGGTCAGTCTTAGGTTTGAAAGAATACATCAGGTATATCTACATAAATTACACATATTTTCCAATCACGTTTTCAGTACAAAGAAATTTCATCAGTATAAATAAGGAAATGAGTTTTAATATACCGCTTTCTTACATCCTTCAAAGTCACGGTTTTGAGGGAGAGAAGGTGGCCCAAAACCCAGACTTAGGAGGATGGTCTTCTTAATGCTAAATAATATTTGCATTGTAATATCAAAAGTGAAACTCATCTTCGACAGTGTTCAAATTACGGAGTGCATATTTCCTATCTGCTCTAACGCCCTACTTCAACAAACTTTGCGTTGACAACCTTAATCGAGTTAAATACAATCTAGTATACGCTGGATTTCAAAATTTCTTAAGATACGAAAAGAAAGTCGTGAAGAAAAAATACCGATGGTAAACGGGTCCTTTCCAAACCAAGTGTAAACTTGTGCACGTGAGCCAGGGCAGAGGAAACGCATTTGGTCGATATCTTCCAAAAAGGTCTAACATCAAGCAGTGTGTTCGGTATTAAGCATGGGTGTGCATTGTACGTTCGGCTGTTCAAAGGAATACATACTGCATGGCTTGATACTGTTTATTTGACATGATTATAGAAAAGAAATAAAATATCTTATATAATACTTTCTTTGCGGTATATCCGTGCCTTGTGTAGGATGCCTAAAAGGCAAACATATTCATGGTATTTTTATGTGAATATATTGTTTATGAGTGTAAAAAAATAAATATATCATAAAAAATCTATATCTTATTAAATTTATAACTTAAGACTTCTTTCAACTAGACTTCCCAAACAGGGTTATGCTGCTACAAGATTGTAATCAGTACAGTTTTATGGTCGTCATCATGAAGTCGATCAGGGATCGGTATATGGTGTATCCGTCATTGTCTAGATATGTTACTGTATTTTGAGGACCGATTTGCATGTTCGCCTCATCATATTTTGCCATTTCCCTCTCTTCTACCCCGGACGTGACATTGTATGAGCAACTCGGATAAATTTTTTCGAAGTTTTTAAAAAGTCTTTACTAAAAACTTATCCTGATTTTTTTAAAAGCAGATTCCATCTGCCCTTTTTTCCCCCGAATGTCCATTCTGGATTTTGTTTACTATATGCTACCATCTTGCCTTTTTTTTCAAATTTAATCCTAGCTCCCCCATAAAATCATATGGTTGCTCCCTTACTGTTTTTACTTTATCTAAGACTATTGGATAATTAATAAAATATTGATGTCTTCCACATACAATGTCTAGGTATATAATCCTTAAGGACAATACATGAAAAAAGACAAAGGATAAAATATCTAAACATGTTTGCTCAGTTACAAACATTAAATATTAGAAAAAGGGGACTGAATAAAACTGCATATATGTTTCGTTTCATGAATATTTCTTGGGTTCATCAATCTATTCAAAATAGATGAGGTCTCATCACTCTGGGTTTCAATGTAATTTGCATGTGTTTATATTTAGGTTTGTAAATTAAGTCTCTCTAAACTGATAATACATTTTACAAAATAAAAAGAAATGTTTTTCATCTTCAATCTTATTGCACATAGTGCATAATATTTGATTTCTTGGGGTTTATTTGTCTAGAATATCTGCGCTTTTCCATAAGTAGTGCATGAGCACTATATATTCGAAGTTTTGTTAAGTTATTTATTGTTGATTATGGCAAGTATTTATGTATAGCATTTTAATTCCTTGTTTATGGTAAATCAAAATCAAGATAATGTTGAATAACAGCTTACAAAAGTATGCAGTTTAGAACCAGTACCATGTTTTGTAAAGGATTCTAGCTGATCTTCAGTTGATTTCTTATAATAATTATTTATTTTGTATGAAATTCCTTTATCTGATAATTTGTCTAAATTTATATTCATCTTTTTAGCAGTATTAGTAATAAAAGAATACCATTTCTGTCCTTCAGTGTTGAGACCTCAATCTACCTCAAAAGCTTCTTTGACTATTCTGTGACATGTGTAGATGGAAATTGGTTAAAGAGTAATCAAGGGAAACTTGTAAAATACTTAAGAGTCAGTGTACTTATATAACATTAAAATGGGTGTTCTACCTAATTCACATCTAGAAGCAAACGTAGATGATTTTTTTTATGTACACCGAGTAAACATTTGCAGAACCAGTTGCAATCTTTTTTCTAATTGAAGATTATTACTTTTATCTTTATCTTGTTTACCTTGTCCCGAGGTCAGACATCTGGGCTTGAAGCCCCTAAGACCCTTCTCAAGAATCTATTCGAAGTTCTTCCCGTTATAGAGATGTATTTACGAACATTTCTACTTCCCTTTAAATTAAAAAAAATCTGCTTGGCGCTACGACGCTTATTTATCGTCTTGTCGCTATTTCTAGCCTTCTTGGTGCTTCTTGAAGTGTCTTGTCTTTAATTAGTGAGACAGGGAAACAAGATGGCTGCGCCCATTGGTACAAGTATCTGCTCAAAAGAAATCCTTATCTCTTGAAAATACATGTCACGTCAAACAACCGATCGTTTTTTACTTTAAACGTTGAGTACACGGTTATAAAACAGTAATTGTAATGTACAATAGACAGGAACAAGGCGGAGGGTATGGAAGTCGCGGTACTCGTTTCCCAACGGCAAATTATGGTCAAAAACAAAACTTTCAAGGAAGATACCAAAGAAACGACTTCATTCAAAGAAATCCAAATAGTTTCAGACAAAATATGCAATATACACAGCCTCCAAGAGCAACCACCAACCCTGTTCCTCATTTTCAACAACAGTCTATGGATATGTGTGGTTCTGTAGCACAAGCTAATTCTTCCATGCCTCCTACTCCTAGCACTAGCAGTAGTCTACCAGTACCAAGTTGTAGATTAAGTGCTAGTGTTGATATACCTAATAAATTTGAATGGCCAAATGAGCAATCAGGTGTTATAAGTGGTGGTCAAAAGTTCTACAACCAACAGAGTCAAAGACTTCCCACAAATATTGAAAGTAAAATTCCATGGTCATCACAAGATAAGAACTATCAAAAAGCTGATAAAAGTAATAATGGTGACAACTTTTTTTTAAAGGTGCATGAAGGTGTACTGTCAGGAGCCATGAAAACAGGCATCCAGATTCCTGGTTTGGATGTTTCGGACTCACAAGAAGATATTTCTTCTCATAGTGATCATAATGAATTAAATTTTGGAACCAACACACTCCAGCGTCCACCTGCTTTTGATGGTTCTATGCAAGGGTTCCCTATAAGTAGTAATTGTCATTTTTTTTCCACACCTCCAACTTCTGAATGTAGTTATACTTTTATGAACCAAAGAAATCAACAGCAACATGCTACTCCTCAGTTCATAGGTAGGCCACCTAGTATAATGCAGCATCAAAATCAACATTTTCGACAAAATCCCGGTATTCGTCCACCTCATGTACCACCTAGTTCATTTATCAATGTGGAGAGTAGGCCACCACCGTCAAATATACATGTACCAAATCAATTCTTCCACCAACAATCACTTCAACTTGATCCTCAGACACTTCACAACAGTTGTCATAATCAACAACAATCTGATGGCTCTTCAGTTGATAAAGTTGAAACTTCAAGAAAAGAGAAAGACTTACAGTGGATAAATGACTGGCTCAAACATAGGAGGCTGAAAAAGAAGCAAGATGCTTGTATATCTACTGGCTCCTCTGGTGTAAGTACATTGTACATGTAAATGTACATAAATGCATTTTTGTAACTACATTTACATTGTATTTACATTCTGTAAAAAAATACGAAATGTACATGTACATATTCCTCTGTTAGTGTTAGTAAAAAATTTTGCATTATCCAGTCCACATGTCACGAGAGCAAAGATCTATACTATTAATGTGTGGCTTATGTATTTGATAGGTCTTTTTGAATACTTTTTAATCAGCCATATTCAATATCTACTACATACATGTATATGAACCATTGGTTTTGTGACTTCCTTTTCATTGAATGTCCATTTTTTAATAATCATTTAACATTTATTATCACAAGCACTTACACATATACATGTACATTGTATTATGTACATGCATGACTGAAGAAGAATATACAAGTATATTCCTCAGCATGTCCATTCATGTCCTGCAGTACATGAATGGACATGCAGGTCAAAATGTTCATGCATATCCATTTTAAAATATTCTATTTTTATTTTAATCTTTGAATTTCTGGTCTTCCATACTGTTCATTTTGAAAATTTGTCAAAATGTCAATATCTTAGAATAAAATTAATTTACATCAAAAGTGGAAGTGAAATAATCTTAAGTATGTCTGGTAATTTGATTGCCTGCATTTAAGCTCAATGTCCAATCAGGGAAGTTGCATGTATTTTTTATTCAACTTTCATTGTTTTTTACATGTATCAAATTAAGCATAGACCACAAAACAACATTACAAAACATATTACAATACATATACAAAGTACCTATTATAGTTCTACAGTATCCCCATAAAAAAAAAATACAAACTAATAATTCTTACCCCCAAAAATAAACTATGCACCCCAAATTCAAAGGTCAGGGAACAAACCCAGATTGAAAAACTAGTGGGCATGCTCATTCCTATCCACATGACTAATAATATTTAAGTACAGTAATAATTGAATTTTGATTCTGGGTCTGAAGTTGTTTAATACATGTGCCTCAGACACATTTAGAAACTTCGGGGATTTGATTACATGATACTGTAGTATGATGAAGAACTAACATTGAGAACTTTAAATAGAATTACAAAAACATCTAACACTAGGCAAATAAGATGGTTAATTTAAAAACCTTTTGTAATTTTCAAGAATTTTGCTTGAAAGCTATAGACTTACATGTATGTTGCTTATCAAAGGTTTAATCACCATAAATTGTGAAAATGTACATGTACATGTATTTGTTTTTATTTTAGATATGTGATGCTCAAGAGAAGATAAAAAGAATGATGTTTTTAATGGCATCATTACAAAAGCAGATCAAAGTTTTATCATCTTGTGACCAGGATCAATTTGATGATGAAATGAAAGCCTCAAACAAAATCAGAGTAAGACCAGTTTTATAGGAATAAGTAACAAAATCATTATTTAACAAAATTATTTTTATCTAGCCATGTTTCTTGAATGCAAAAATCTTGATTATGTTTTATATTTTTTACATACATGTACTGTTAACCAAGAAATTGGGACTATTTACCTCAATGGCATGTCAAAAAGTACACAAAAATACATTCACAATCATGTTAAAGATTTTTATACTGTAATCATCTGTTTTTTTAAGTAACCAAAATGCATTGACAGTATATTAATTGATGATATACTGTCTTTGGTAGTATACTTGTATAACACATAACACTTTGGTTGTGCCTACTTTTCTTCTATTGCATGAACTACTTATTTATCGTATTGTCACTGTCGGGCCACTAGTGGGGCCAAAAAGCAATAAACATGCCTTATAAAATTGTCCTTGATTTAAAAAGTGATTAGGATTCCAGCGTAAGGACTATAACAGTATATTTGACTAGAAATTGAAACAATATACAAATTTCGCATGAATCAGAAAAGAGCACTCTGTAAACCTAGCGTTAAACCCGATTCTATACCTCATCCGTACATGTATATTTTTTTTTCAAGTCAATAAACTGTTATTGTCTATGAGGAATGTATAGAGTTTGCTACAATTTGATTCACAATAAATGATGAAAATGTACACGCATATGTTTTAAAATTTTTGCTTGTTTTACTCTTGCATATAACTGGTATTTCAAAACTTGATTTTGATGTAAATGTATCTATAGGAAGAGATGGACAGTATTAGAAAACATTTGAAGGCTATTGATACAGCAGAGTTACAGAAGAAGATTCTGCTACGAAAACAGAAAAGGGTTTGTTTTATAATAGATTATAAATAGTTTTTACATGTCGTGTCTATGAATTAGAATATCTTTTACTTTATTTTCTCTTTATTATGACCATTTAAATCCATTTTTACCAGAGGTAGTAAGTTGAGTATGACATTGGCTATGAATTCTCCATCTCCTGCTCTCCTTCAGTTGTAAATCTAAAAAAATCACATTTATGGATGAATTACTTCGTTGAATTTTTTTTTATAATTGTGTTGTATTTTTTAAACATTACTCATATTATTACACAAAATATACTTCCATTAAGTAAATCTGTCAACAAAAAAATTTGAAATCACAATTTATAGCATACAGTGCAACCTCTAGAATCCAGACCATGAAAAAAAAAACAGTCTACACTAGACACTTTTTTAAAATCCCTTTGTGTAAGTTAAAATATATTTAGGACCCAAGTGAACCGAACCGCTGTGTAAACAACATATTCTACAGTCCAGAAAAGGGGGGTTAAGACAGGTTTTACTGTAATTTGGAAATACATGTAAGTACATGTATGTATTTTATCATTCCTCATGAACTTTTTTTTGGGAAAACAATGTTGGTACTGAACTTAGATGTACTTAAGACTGGCTACAATACATGTGTTAAAAAATAGAAAATTATCAACATTTTTACTTATTATTATTTTCAGTATGTGAGGAACATAAAAGATATAACTTACCTGAATGAATATATCCTTTAGAATAATTTTATCCTTTAAACATCACATATAAGTATACAAAATGTGATGCATTCATTCAACTTTCAATGTCAAACTACTTTTTTGTCATTGAAATTTCAAATGTCCATAAAGCGTAATAATTTAGTGGAGCCAAACCTGAGTGTAATGGTCATTTATTGGTTTTACAAAATATTTGCTTACACCATGTTAATATTGGGTTAGATTTTGTTCCAACTCTTGTTGATGTGTAACTTTTAACAAATATAAAATGTACATATCATGTATGATGCTGCAAAGTGAAAAGCTGCACAATCTAATTAATTTATGCTTGATCATGATTTGCCCCACTGTCCTTGTCCTATGCTCAGTATAGTACAAGTGTGTGAGTCGTAATAGCTGATTTTAATTAGGTTGCAGGTTACAGTTTTGGTGTGGGGCAAACATTCCTCCAGGTTATAGTTTTGGTGTGGGGCAAACATTCCTCCAGGTTATAGTTTTCGGGGCAAACATTCCTCCAAGTAAATGTGGGTATCAGATAGTTTATCTTCTATCATTTTTTACCTACATCACCAATGGTGACAGCAGCTCTATTAGCTAACTCCACTACATCTGTGTGTCTGTTCATCCTTTATTTTAATGGGTACTCTCTTTGTGTAATCTTTAACTCAAAAAGTATTTAGGCAATATCGTTCGAACTTTGCACAGTGATTATATACATATACATATTGAAGATGTGCATCTCATATTATTGAAAAATTTAATTAATTTTTACTTATATTTAAAGCATGTTGAAATTAGCCATATTTTCTGCTATGTATGCTATTATTAGGACAATGTACATGGGAATTTGTTACCCACAATGTACATTTGTAGTTGGTGTTTAAATACATGTACATATTGAAGACACTTATGTGCTGACAAATATATGATGGTGATGCAGGTCCAGACATGTATTGGTCTTGTTAACTTGAACCCTTTGGTGTTCATGTATAAGTATGTTAATACATTGTCAGTAACTATAATTTATTTATATAACAGTGTTACAGATGGATATGTAATGGAAGTTTTTTTTTTTCTTTATTCTGTTGTGTTATTGCAACGGTATTAGAGGTAAAAAAAATTGCCATTTTGAACAGAAAATATAATCATAGTCTTTTACTCACAGAGTTCTATTTTTTAGAGGAAAAAACAAATTTGTATGACAAATTATACTGATCACATGATAAGAAGTAAGACATACTCATTTAAATACAAAGTCATAAGACAATGAGTTTATTAGTAGCATGACCACAATTTCTAATGCTACATGTACATGTATTTTTTTCTAATTGTAGGAAAGGTTGAAACGACAGAAACAAGCTAGGTATGAAGCTAAACAGAAAGACATGGGAAGCAGAGAACAGCTTCACAGACAGATTGACAGTAGATTGAAAGTTCTACACGATAGAGAAAAGGAAAAAATACAGGTTATATTTGATTGCTTGAAAAACTGAAGTAAAATGTTAAATATGTGTGCCACTTGTTCACCATTACACTAGTCTTTTACTTTATTCAAAATGTTGTATTCACTACTATAGTAAAAGAAATCTTTAAATGTCATGTTAAATTATACCAGATAATTCAAAATAATTGAAAAAATGCAGTAATTTGCAATTGCTGGTACTTTGCTCTATTTTATTAAGTCTCACCTGTTTGATTGTGCATTTTAACTTGTTTTTGCAGCTCATTGAGTAATATAAAAGATCTATTTAATCATTTAATAATCATATTGTGAACATAAAACAGTTTCTAGCCAACTTGTTAAATTTGTGTAGGCTAATTATAAGTAGATAAGTTTGGATGATTCACTAGATAATACCATATTAATAAATCCCATATTTAAATATTTACAAATTTTTTTTTTCACAATTTATATGCATTAAAATTATAAGGGAACACTTTTTTTATACATTTAGGAAAAAGAAGTGAAGAAGAATGCAGACATTATACTGTGTGAAGTTAGAAAGAAAACACAAGATGTTACTCGATCTATAGACCTACTTAAAAATCTTTCAAAGCTGAGGAAGCTCAGAAAAGATAGACTTAATAATCAAGGTATACTTTAGGGTTTTAAATTAGTATAGTTGTCATTTTAAGAAAATTGATTATTTAGATAATCAGAATGAAATATTTATACAATATAATACGTAGAGGGCATTATGGTGATAAATTGACTGCCCAAGGGACAGTAAAATTGCCTGAAATATTGATAATGTCTACAAGCAAAAGCAAGGTTGTTATCAGTATTAGTCATTGTATCAATAATAATTGGATAATTAATTGGCAAGATTGAATAACCAAAATATTATCATGGAGTGTTGAAGAATGCCTAAATTTTATGAGTGAGCAGAACTTGTTCCATGCAAAAGTTAAATCTTCAAGTGTTCTTGGCACAAGTGATCATATTTTGGTTATTAACAATAACCAATTGATTATCCTATTTATTATATAGGTTTTTTTCATATTATATCAAAATTTACAATATTAGTTTTAAATTCTATTTGTGGGATTGATATCAAAGTTGTGACATATTGGGGGAGAAAGTCTGAGAGTAAAAATTAGAATTTCCAAATTTATTTCACAGTGTGAATTATCGAAATTTAATACACTGGGAACATTCAATAAAACACTGCTATCTGTGTAATAATTATTGATATATTGTTTAACAGGAGTGCATACTAAACCAGAATGTGATGGTAGTTTCACTGATAAGATAGATGAATGTTTAGAGACCCTGAAAAAACAGAAAAAAGTTTATGATGCTGAGAACAAAGCTCTGAGGGTATGTGGTGCTTGGAATTGATACAAAAAAAAAAATCATGATTAACATTATTAGTAATACATAATGATGGTAATAATTAGTACTGGTGGCTAATGAATTTAGGTGATAATTGTATAAAATTTGAATGAGCAATTGTTATATTGTGAAAAATAACTTGCTTTTGAAGCATGTGGTCTAGGATTATTACACCCTATCTTGACATTGGGAAATCTGTTACAGAAAAGGGTAATGGACTGTTTGATGGAGAAGGGGACTTCAATATACTCACAGTCCCCCACCCTAACCAGTGTGGTATAATATGATATTTTTACTGGTGTGTTGAACAATGTAAATTTAATAGCATCTTAGTGTTACTAAAGTTGCAATGCTAGAAGGCTATACCAGATAATATTTAATTTCAATGGCCTTTTAATGTTTGTGGTGTGTCAGAGATATGAAATTACTTTCCTTAATATTTTCATACTTTCTTCTCTATTGCCTTGGGTTACAGGTGATGATGGAAACTGAACAAGAAGAGAACAAAGAAAAAGAAAGATTCCAGTTACAGAACAAAGAGAACAAAGAAAGAAAGAAAGTAGATAGAATGCTGTTTGGAGAAGATGGTAAATATACCTTTACTATATATGAAATACTGCTGATTTTAATCAGCTATTGGTTGATTGTACACAATACAAGTGTAGTACTTTATTCTTCCGTGTATACCACACACATTTTTCATTTTTTTCTTTGTTCCAGAAGGGTGTGCATGGTATACATCAAAACAATGAGTTTTTAGATTTTTTCAGGAAACATAATTTTCGGGAATCTGAACCGAAGTTGTCAACAGAGGCAACATCGAGCCATTTTGAGAACAGTTTTATGTGAATTAAACAAATAAAGTTTTCCTGCTATATAAAGGTTGTTTTATCCATCAATGCTGTTTTCTTGCATTTCATAGTTTGTTTAACAATACACAAGCTTGGCAAATTAAAACATCTTCTTTTATAAATGGTTGGTGTTGACGCCATTATTTTAGTGAAATACCTGATTTGCATACAAACAGGAAATGTAAACATTTTAGCCGACTCCTTAAATGGATCCAATACATTGCAGTATTTTAATCAATTGCTTGCAAAGGTGCAGGGAAACATAAAAAAATACTTTTATTTAAAAGATTAATGATGAAAGGATACACATTTCAGGGAATTTACCGGAATCCTTTAATCTCAATGTGGTCTTCTGCTGGTGATTTTTCCTTGCTACTCAGTGGGTGTTTTTCACGGAATCTAACTTTTTTCAATGATCTTCCTTGCCAAGAAGGGGATGTGTGGTATCAGGGACGATTTTCTTCCTTTTTTTAATGACTTCTGCTTTTTCAAATCTGGATTTTACCATAACAATTCTTTTTTATTGTATATTTACTTCCGATTTTGCCAATTTCTGCTTTGTTTTGTTGACCTTGTAAAATCATCTCTGGTGGTATTCACAAATGCACGTTATACACAGAAGAACACGGTAGTAAGTTTTATAGCCTGCCACTTGATGTGGCAAAGATATTATGTGATACGCATAGAAAAGTTTTGTGTCTGTCTGTCCGTACATTCATCCCTAACAGTTTCTGAATGATAACATAAAATTTGATCAATAAATTTTCCGTGTTGTTTAATAAGTATATATAAAATATAGGTTACGTTCAAAGTTCAACAAAATCCAAAGTGCAGTTTTTGAGTTAGACCATTTTGAACATAGTGGCTTCTTCCTTTTTAATGCCCTATTTTTGAAGAATCAGTTTATATATGGAAACATTCTTATTGTATGAAGTTGGTATTTGACTATCATGGAGGAGTCACGAAGAAAATACACCAATAAAAGTGTACAATTTAAGCCTCTCCTTGACAAAGTGATTTCATATTTGATATGTATCTTTATCGTGGTTTTTTAAAAAAATATTTTACCATATTATTGGTACTGTCACAATCTGAAATTAATTTTTCAACATCACACACACTGCCCACAGAGCGATTGGGTTGTGTGCCCCAGGTGGTGGAATGGGGTACCTCTGGCATGTTACATGCTGGGATTGTCAGGCCATAATATGAAAATCCTGACCGCAAACCATAGAGGTACCCACTGTTGGAGAAGTTGCCACATTCCCTGCACATTAAAGAACCCTTTTATGGTATTCTGTCAGAGTAGGAACCATTGGGCTCGGCCATAGGAGGCTAAATTGCCAGAACCTATCCACCTCTCCCTATTTCCATTGGCAATCAAAATTTCTTAACCCTATTATCTTTGTGTCCTGTTCCATTTTTTCATTTCATCATCATTTCATGTTCTTTTTATCACCCATTTAATGTTCATTGCCTGAATATAGCTGAAATATTGCTGTTTAAAAAAAAAGAAAATGTCCATTGCAGTTGTTTGTTTAAAATTCATTTTGGGCTGTTTGTGGAATATTTATCTAACAAGAATTATTATTATTTTTTTCAGAGCCCCTGAATCCTGGTGATCCAATGTTTCTGTTCAGACAGTATTATGATCAAGCCAGGTCAAATATTGATTCACTAATTCAGACCAGGTAAAGATCTGTCAAGTCTATTTCAGGCCTTAATCTAATCTTAGATTTAAATGACACTACATGCACTTCTATGAATATGTATGTTAGTCTTTAATTTATGACCAATGGTATCAGCTTTGTTAAAAAGTTTATGGAAGCTTGAGTGGTTCAGGCAATATTTAAAATGAATAATTTCATAGATATCAAGATGAATGCATTGCATATGAACATTGGTTAGCTAGGTCAGTACTAAAAAAGCTTTTCTTGTTTGCATGGGTAGACTTCCTTTTGATAAATCCAAATTGAACCTAAAAAGGTATATTTTTCATATCCTGATCGACAGATTTTGATACTGGTACATTAAAATATTATTTTTAGAAAATACTACAAAGAAACTTTGTATGTTTATCATCTAGGTATTGTGATTTAATACAGTAAAGTAGTGAATTATTCTTAGGGGGTAAATTTGACATGTTTTATTGGCTTGTCAGAAAATGGCAAAATAAATTCAACAAAATATCAACTCCAGGTGTAAGTACGTTTTTGCCTCAGAATTCCCATGTTTTACACCCCTGAAATAATCCGCCACATTGTAAAACAAATAACTGCCAAAAAAGTACTACACAACATAACATGTGTTGCTCTGTACTTGTGATGTCATTACCATACAATCAGTCAATTGTTTTTTTTATTTGCAGGTGTGATTGGGACAGATACATCGTACCTGAAGGTACTCCATGTGCTAGTAGGATACCAGATGGATTTGTTGTTCCTGTAGATCCTACTAGTGAGGTCTGGGCATCTAGATTAAAGGACATTTGAAAAATAAATAAATAAAAATATGTTATGTTTATTATTTGTGTACAATTTCAAGAATACACTGAGCTCAGTATCAAACAGGCTTTACCTTACATCATGAAGTTTTATGCATAAACAAGTGAATTACATTTCTACATGTCAGTACAATAGGCATCAACTACCTACTAAATTGTCAAAATAGGCAATACAGTGAAACATGTCTAAACTGAACCCTGAATAACCCAAAAACTTATATAAACCAGTCACTCTTTGTATAAAAAGTTCCTATACAGTAATTTAAATATATTTTAAAACTAGGTAAACTGATCACCTGTTCAAACTGAACAATTTTTAGTTCTAAAGGGGTCAATTGAGAATGGCTTCACTGCATTTTAGTCATGAAAAATGTTTAGCAATACTCCAAATAAACACAATTTGTTACTGTTTGTAGTTAAAGCTTATTCAGCCCATTAATCTGTGGTCTACCTTTTTCTTTGCAACAAAAACTGTCAAGAAAGGGGATAGATTGAAACATACGTCCCAGAAATTTACTAAGTACTGTAGTATATGCAGTAGAAGGCAAAAACACAGACCATCTCAGTTTAAACGAATTTGTGCTATACCATAGTATAAACGGAAGGAAAGTACAAGTTGGTCAATACCATGTGACTCTATGAAGAAATATACTTTAATGAAAGAGATTTTATCATACCAGTACATAGCAGCACAGAAAGTACTGTGACGATAGTCAATAAACAGTAGTATTAACAGTGTTTAGATGATTTAAGACTCACACAGACCTATTTGCGTAAAAAAAACAGAAGAAGACAAAGCAACTATTTTATCTGTCATGTGACTCCAACCTACCTGGCATCATCTGCGTGAAGACCTCTTTTATTAGCAGTGATTATTCCGATATCTCAACGTTCATTGGACACAGTAATGAAAAGAATGTTAACAACATCCTAAATATTTATGCTACAACCAGACAGTCACTTGTCATTATAAATTCTAATCCAATGTCAGTGACGTCCCTGATTTTGTCTTCAGATTTATTCTACCAATTATAAAAATCCCCAGCAGTAAAAATAGTCTGACTTAAAATGTGTGTTACTGAAGAGTTGGAATTAAAAATATTGGATCTGTATAAATCAACACAACCGCACAGCAGACAACATTGAGCTCTTAGATGACAGTATAACAGAATGCTACCCAAAGCATCTACAAATGCGGGGGGGGCCCCGCCCCCCCCCCAAAAAAAAAAAAAAAAAAAAAAAAAAAAAAAAAAAAAAAAAAAAAAAAAAAAAAAAAAACTTGTACTGAATAAGGGTACTAACAACAAAATTACCGAACACCAATCCAATCCATAATCAAGTCAAGTCCAAAACAAATATGCCAAAATATATATTACACCAACAGGGGGCAACCACAATGGTCCTGACTTGGTACAGGAATTTCGAACGAAATAGTGGGTTAAATCTAGGTTTTACAGCGCGCTAGACCTCCCTCTTTCATTGAGGCGTAAATAAACCGGTGGTTATTAAATAGGTTTTGTATGCCATTGCGTTATAATTGGTAAATCAGCAGTAACATCAGCTCTAAGAAAAAAAAAGACAACCATTGCTTATCATTTTAAGAGGAAATTGAATAATGTTCAACCATGAACTGATAATTAAAAAAGAATTTGGTAAGAGGCCGTTCGAGACACATTTGCTCATACTTCTGATTCAGGAGTCTCGAGTCTCTTACGCAGATGTTTATGGCGTTCAAGGAAATCAGAGTAATTAGTACTTGCTATAGCAATAGTAAAATATTAACACCATATGCAGGAGATAAAGATATATTGCTGCACAGGAAATGAAAATTTTTAATGTTAAAACCTGTCTGTTTTATCATAAATCTTAGTGGTGAGATGGCCACTATTGTCAAATTCGAGATATAGATCCAAAATAGATGTAGAACAAGCTGTTTCTGTAGTCCCCTTTATCTCGAGCTCTGGTGGATATATTGAAGGTAACCATTTACCAAAAGAAGGATTGTTAATAGAAAAAAATCATCGATGTATTTGTATATCAAAATAAATTATTGGACATCTTTTATATTTTTATTGTTTTCAAAGGAATAGATTTTTTAAGGTTAAAAAAAAGAACAAGGATTATATAATAACTACTTAGCTTAAAAAGAAGGCCAACGTTCAGAAAGTATGACGCAAAGGCACACAACATTTATGTTAAATACATAATTCATACACAGTAACAAAACCCAAATTAAGAGTCTACCTTTCAACGATTACATAAACAGAAATTTGACATCAATGGCATCTCAACCGAAGGGACATCGTATGACCTAAAACAACCATAAACAAATCTATTTAGCAATGTCTTTAATAAGAAAGATATTTCCAATATGCAATATCTAAGAACCAAATGCAATCAAGAAATGGGATTTTATGAAACACCAATAAGCTGTTGAAAAACTGCTATAGTACCTATAATAATAATTACATAAACCCAAGGACCTAACAACATCCCAACCAATTTTTTAAAAGACATATAGACAATTAAAATAGCACATTAATTAAACAACCTTATCCGGCTTAGGTACTGTATCAACATGACCGGAAGCAATTCGTCACGGGGTATCTTTTGTTATGTGTTCATCTATTTCACAAACAAGTCGTAACCATCTAAATCTAGACATCATGAATGTACATTCAGACTCAACATGATGATCCTGTGAGTTGCAGCTACAAAATACCTGGTATTTCACAGTTAAAAGTCTTACTGTCAGCTGGAAGTATGGCAGAGAACAAATAGATGCTATGTTGATAGACTTCAACAAACCGTTAATCTTAGATCCTCATCAGCATCTTCTCAAGATTGACAACATTGCGGTGAAGATCTAACACTTTTTACATAAAAAAGCCATCTCCGGAGTACTAAAGGACCAGTACCTTGGTGACTTTTATTAATGTTATACATCAATAACCCGCAAGTAAAAGTTAACCACACCACCAGACTCTATTCCGAAAATAGTCTCAAACACAAAAAAGACAAGTTACCCATAGTTGCTGACATACTTAAAGAATATCTGTAATAGAAAGTAGAAGACTTAACCGGAACTCGCGCAAGTTTCATTCATTGCAAATGATTGATGATTGATTATTGGGGGTTAACTCCGGAGCAGCAATATTTCGGCTACATTCAGGCGACGAACATGAAATGGATGATAAAATGAACATGAAATGATGATGATGATGAAATGAAAAAAGGGATGGGACACAAGGATAATAGGGTCGACAAATTTTGATTGCCACAAGAAAAAGGGAGGGATGGGTACGGTCGGGCAATTTTAGCCTCCTGTGGCGAAGCGCAAACTTGAAGGTTCCTACTCATAATTGCATTCAATAACAACAGTACGCGTTCCCAAAGCCCTGTACTATTGACACCGAAAATAACTAGGGCGTTGACATTTAATTTTTACATGTATTTTTGACTAAAAACCAATAGTCATGCTTAAATAGGAACATTTTACACTTTGCTACACAAGTTAAAAACAGTACATTGTATATCGTTATGAAATGCACCAGTTATTTTTTTCCTATATCGTAATAAACTGAAGAAAATTGTAATTCACTGTAATAAAGCGCAGTAGATAATGTGCGTAAATCTTATCGACAAGAGCCCTTACTGTGTTCATTGTCGACGGATTTCCGATCATATGTCACTTAGCGTTATTTGTTAGATTTCTTCCTAATTTTATATTCAGTTTTATATAGGACTAAGATTGTTCTACGGCTAAAATGACTAAAGCGATTACAGTCATATCTTTTTATGCCGTGAACATAATTGTGTCAGGAATATCTATTGTCGGCGATGACATAGCGGATAAGAAGGCTGAAATCAAGAGTAATGGTTGGTATTCTTTTAGCAGTAGCCATTCGGAATATCAAACTTCATCGTCTTCCATTCTTTACGTTGAAGTAAATGCTCATATTTTGGATATTTATGATGATTTGCATTATTACATCATCTTAAAACGGATCAAGGGTTATGAGACATATATGTTATATATATTTAAACTGGTTTAATATCAATCTAAAATAAAAAAACAAACACAAACACAAAACAAAACAAAACAAAAACAACCCAGAATAACTTAACAGTCAAACAAAACACCACAAGATAAACAAACAAACCTTCACCATTCAGTATATTAAGTGTATCATTTTCAGGCGTCAGCTTCTATGGCACATCTGCTGACAGAATTGTCGATCGTCTATTAGGTGGTACAAAACCATGGAGCAGTAAAACTTGCAACAGTAGGTTTAAAATGTCAATATATTATATAATTAATTTATAATTAATACTGTGAGCATTTAGCAATAGATGCTGTGAGAAATAAGTATTTCAATGAAAAAGAAATATGTTTTTGTCAAGTATTAATGGCAAAACCCCACAGTTCTCTAAAGGTTAAATAGAAAGATATTTATAGTTATGTCACCTCATTAATGGATATATTTTCAGATGTCGATAATGACCACTTACTGCTTTCCATACCGACATTATTTTAATGAAAATCTGATATAACCATTTCCTTTTACCACATTGCGGATACGATCAATAACTGCTTTCTCAACATAGGAATGTCCCTATTTGTTTAGCATTCATTTAAAGATATTATATCATTTTCATTTTTTTGCCATGTTATAAATGTAGCAAATTGCATCGTTTTCGAGAAATAAAAATAAACAAATATCGACAGTCAAAATTGATTTTACGCAAAACATAATAATTTAGATTTAGTGTCAAACTGAAATCTCGGACTTTACCAAACTTTTTAAAAGTTCCATATCGTTCCTTTGTAATCGTATATGTTTTCTGTTGACTTTTTCTGTATGTTATTTGTTGGTTTCATGCATTGAATTGGTCACACACTGTCAAGGAAACATGGGAAGCTACCAGCCTATTCATTTTATTCCAGATTCTATTATATAGTATTATCTCCGAATAATGCTAACAAACAGAACTATTTGTACTTTAATGGATTTGAAATTAAAAACTCTTGACAATTCTTCGTCCGTTCCATACCTAGACTGTACTTGATTCTTCGGTTGCGAGACGGTCAGAATCGAAACTTTATGATAGACGTGATTTTGACTTTCCGATTGCATGCTTCTCCTATCTTATTGACAATTTGCTAAAAACTTCAGTTTTTAGACTATACATTTCGCAATTTATCCATTTCTGTCTCGCATCTGATTTGCACACGAAATTTCTAGGTAAAGCGAAGATATTGCTAAATAAGCTTCTAAGACAGGGATAAGTTGACAGGGACAGGGAGTTGTTTTCATCACAAAAGTTTATGGTCGTCATAACAATTTGGTTGTCTGATTTAATCACAGATTGTTTAGAATCGTCATTACAATTTCATTGAGCGAAAGAAGAGTCTAATAAGATTTCTTTGTTAAGATTTTACGTCAGGATTGACAACCTATCGAATGTGACGCTTACCGGAATTCAATCACCTGCAAATTGATGGGTGCCGCTGGCTGAGCCCAATTGCTTCCCCTTCCTTCATTTCCGGTTATATTTGTGGGATGTCATATTACAAGAGCTAGGATATTGTTTATCCTATCTTCTGTATTTGAATTATGTGACTAAATTTTGTTCTGGTGTCTACATTGAGTATGGGGATCATCTGCGTTTCATGTTTAAACGTTTGTCAATGTCTTAGGATTCTGTTGTCTCTGAATTTTCCTCTGTTCCGTTCCTTTAGAAAATAGAAATATTTAGTTCATCTAATTTTTATTTCCAAAACAGCCCCCAGACCATCAGACTGTGGTGAGTTAGACAAAACTGCCTGTCCTTCTGGTGTCTATACAATTTATCCTGATGACACAAATGGTTTTGATGTATTCTGTGAAATGAACAGAGATGGCGGTGGATGGACCGTATGATTACATATTAACTTTAACTTATTTGTATACATACAACTTGAAAGTCAAAATAGTTAAAACATTTCCTTTTCGGTATTGGCGAAATTAAGAACTGTGACTAAAATAATTTAAACTGCTTCTTAGTTAAAAATGATCTGTAAAGATATATATTTCACCAATAATATTATCTATTTGTCAATTCTTTTGGATAAAATGATTGGTGACATTCCTATTGCTCCTTCATACGGCGTATATATTTCTCAATTTGTCCGATATGCCCGTGTTTGTAGCGATATTTACGACTTTTATGAAAGAAATCGGTATAACCGGAAAATTGTCGGGTCAAGGTTGTCGTTACCATAGATTAGTTACGAGTTTTACTGAATTCATCCATAGATATGAAGATTTGATGCTGAAAATTAGTTTTACTTTTCGTGACTTAATCAGAAATGGGATTCAACATCCTAGTTTTTGTGGTAACGTCATAAATAAAGTTAGAAAGTTTAAAAATTCATTTAGTCCGGGAAAAATATTTTATAAAGCATACGTGAGTTATCTTTACCGTATCATTGTTTCATTATGTTTTAATTGGTTCTAACAGCGAGTCTCTTATTGTTGATTTCAAATTTAATCTAATCATTTACATTTCATCCTAATTCCTGTCATTACTTTTATCTTGGCATTTGCAAGAATACCTTGTTTTACTTAAACATTTTGTTCTATTTTTTTGGATAAATCTTATTGATTAGCATAAGACAACAATATGATCAATTTTGTTGGTACTCTGTTCCATGTTTCTAGTATGCCGGTGGCATTTAGTAGTTCTTTTAAAAGTTCCAGATTAAAGAATTCAACGTAACGTTATTATGTTAATGTGCATGTGAACGCAATTGCTTTTATCTTGGCATTTGCAGGAAGAACTTCTTTTACTTAGACATACTATTGGAAGGTTTTTCTTGATATACTTGTTTGAGTAAATAAGGCGTACTTATCATGTGCTTTGTGGATTTTGAACTAGCCGACATAAAAAGCGAGTACTCACTCTCGGTAGATACAGATTATTGTCCTCTGTCCTATTGTTTATTTTATAGTGTTTGTATTCTCTATCGATGTCAATAGTTAAATCCGAATTCAACAGATTTTTATAGTTCGTTTTATTGTTGTATTTACCCCACCACTGTCGCAGGTTAGGGGAGAGTTGAGGGCTCGCAAATATGTTTTAGAGTAATAAAGGGAACCAAGGTTATAGGGTAATCAAAAGAATGTACTCGAGGGACAAAGACCAGACATGGAAAACATACACAACTAAGAACATAAAGTAGCTATAATCATACATACAAAGTAACAAAAGCAAATGAGCTACTCGGACTCCACTAAAACTGGGAGGATGGCCCAGGTGCACCGGTAGGGTAAGCGTCCTCTGCTTTTCTTGAAACACCCGAGTTATGAGTTGCTCATAAAAAGTCAAGTCCGGAGTAGACGAAAGAGGAAAGGAAAACTATGACACTTTGAACAAATCAGTACCCCTCCACATAGTTTACGATACTGTCCCAAGCCAGGAACCTGTAGTCCAGTGGTGTTTACATCCACTGCACTACGTTTCACGTTTTTCCTAGAGATTAGGTCGATTTTTGTCTTTTATTTTTTTTTGCTTTATGGATTTTGCCAATCATTTAAGACCGTGGTGAAATGTATAAATTCAAATGTTCGTTACTTGGCTTTTGGTGAATGACTATCATTGGCAATCATATATATCACATTTCATATTTTTTTAATTCATTGTTCATCGTCCTATAAATCACAATCATGTGAATAGTTAAGTGTTAACTTAATGTTTGAGGCTTAAAAAAGCTGATACAGATGTAATTATATCACTGTTTCATCTTAGGGATTTTTTTCCTTTTAAAGAGAAATCAATAGAACCTAGATTCTCGCGGAAATCAAAAGAATGTAATCCAGGGACAAAAATCAGACAAGGAATACAAACACACAAAACAAAGAGCATAAAATAACCAAAATAAAACTCCTATCTTTTTTTTTGCCAATTAGTAACAAAAGTCGTCTGTGAAACAACTGAAACATCCATTTAACACAGGTGTTCCAGCATCGGGAAAATGGACAAGTGAATTTTTACAGAAACTGGGCAGCGTACAAGCGTGGATTTGGTTCATTGAGTGGAGAGTTTTGGTTAGGTATGATTTGTCACTCATGAAAATATACAAAATACTTGAACGGCTCGTATTAAAAACTTCACTCGAAATATTCAACATGAAGGGATAAGTAAGATAGGTATCAGGTCATTTATTACGACATGTTTTCATTGGCAAATGGACCTGACTAATCGATTTCGTCTCTTTCGATTCCCAACCCCTTTTTAAATAATGATTACAAATATAAGATAAAAGCATCTTATATAATTCATATTATAAGACAACTAAATATGTATAAATATGTGTCAGCGAATTATTTGAATTTGAACTTTTCTAAGATTTCCATATCCTATGCATAAAAAAGCTGAACTACCTTTCCTAATAAATGTTGATTTAATTTGTAAGGAAGCAATTTGACAAATGTTCATGAATGTTAAATATATCAACTTCGATTTCTTTATTAAACTCTCTCTATCATATCTTGTAATACAGATGTATACGTTTCACCCTTGAATATTCTTTGTCGTACAGGAAACGACTATCTCCATCAAATCACGTCCCAGGCATTTTATGCCCTTAGAATTGATTTGACCGATTTTGAGAATAACCACAAATATGCAAAATATTCAAAGATATCTGTTGGACCTGAGAGCAATAGTTACACACTAGAACTCAGCGGTTACAGTGGAGATGCAGGTTTGTTGGTTTGTTATGGAAATATTGTTTAAAAAAAAAGACTTCTCTTAACGGTCTATTTGCTGAACAAAGTAACTATAGAATTTGTAGCGAATCGTAATCATCTCGAACATATAATTTTGAGGATAATAATCTACAAATCGAACGCTTATAAAATAAGCATTCTCCTCTTTCCCATATCTGTATGAACGTGGAATGAATTTATTGTTTGTAAGAAATTGTATTCTTTTTCAAAATATAAAAAAGCAAAATAAGACTTTTTATATAACAAAAATCATGTAGTGCCATAGGTGCAATACCATATTTGTAATTTAAATTTAAATTTCTTACTTAAATGCTAGACAGAGTAAATTGTATCAATTTCCGTTTCGTCTATGTTTAGGAGACAGTATGAAGAGTCATTCAAATGGTCAGAAATTCTCCACTAAGGACAAAGATAATGATAAATCGAACGTTAATTGTGCTAAAGTATATAAAGCAGGATGGTGGTACAAAAATTGTCACCAAAGTAATCTAAACGGCCTATACCTTAGAGGTAACCATTCATCATTTGCCGATGGAGTGAACTGGTACCACTGGAGGGGATATAACTACTCACTCAAAACAACTACTATGATGATCAGAAGATTGTTTTAAGTAAAAGTCTTAGTAAGAATCAGGCAAATGGGAACAAATTTGAAAAATGCACCCCTATCCAGATGTTTATACATTTCTGATAAATACTCAATAAATTTGTAATTCTTCTATACAATTTTTTTTTCACAGATTCGAAGTTTTGCAATTTGCTGACCTGACCATGAATAAAATAACTTTTGCAAGTTCGGTTAATTAAAATTTAAATTAGGGTAAAATTTTTAATAACCAAGAGAGGAAAAATAGAAAGCAGGCAACAGAAAAAACAAAAAAAATAAGAAATTGGGATAAAGCAGACGAAGCAAACAAAGAGAGCCATAGCCATCGAATAGACGCCAAAAACAAATAAAAAGCATGTCCTCCGTCTTGATTTGTATAGTTCTGATGAGAACAAAATATAATCAACGACCAAACAAAATCATTTTAAATCGAAAAAAAAATGCCGCGAATATTGATTGGTTTTAATACACGTCAATTATCTAACATATAAGGCATTGATTGAGTGAAAGTCCTTAATCTTATATAACATATGTAGATAATGTATTTTCTTTTTGTTTATTTCGTCTGCGGCCCTTCCCACATGATTGGCTGAAACATAGCGTCAGTATACACATAAATAGTAACGTCAATATATTTAAAAAAATAGAAAGAGGGCTTCATGTACGTGGATTATCCTTTGCATCACGTGATCATAATAACCAATAAACAAGGAAGACTGTTACATAATATGTAATATTTTGGGATATTCAATTTTCAGTCATTATAATACCTATAAATGTTACAGACTAAATGCTCTGTATGAATTATCTATGCTTATAACTTACTCTATCGTAAAAATTGAAGAATTTTGATTTGGAAGCAAATAGTGGAAAGTATTCTTTGCATCTCTTTATTTCTTATCTGTGAGTTGCGTTACATTAATGGTCATTAATATCTGCCTATTCATAACATTAAAACTCACATACGTTTTGTTTTTGTTAGCTATAATCAAGAGAATAGTTCGAATCAAAATAACGCAACACAAAATTAACATACAACAGGGGCGGATCCAGGATAAGATCAAGATAGTTTTAATTTCATTATTATATATATTTCATTACAAAAATATCGCAAAAGCGACTACACTTCATCTTCATCAGAACAAATCTGGAAAAACGTGCCACTGTTTTCTCCATATCTAGCATATCGTAATACACGTGCATATGTGCCAGATCGTTCAAGCTGCCCTGACACAATGTTGCAATGGCGAAATTTTCAAAATTCTTTGAAAGCATAGAAGTACATAGTCTGTCTTAACCAAAGGAATCGCCTCATTATCAACAATAGTCACCTCCAGAGTACAAAAAAGATCAGTAGCTTCATGCTTTTGTTCGTGTTATTTATTAATAAACCGTAAGTAAAACTAAGTACATCAATGTACTATCTCCCGAGAACAGTCTCATACACAAGAAAAATAATTTATTCATAGACGCAGACACACTTAGATATTGCTTATAAGAGAAAGCAAACTTATTGAGTTTTTTGAGAGCAACAAACGAGCAATATAATCGAACAGGAATTTCGGAACTTTACCTTGATTATGAAATAAATCACACTCAACCTGATTTACCTCCTAAAAGCATCTAGTATCCTGATTTCTAAATTGGAATTTCATCTTCTTTATATGGTGTTTTATTTGGTTAAAAATGGCTTTTGAGAGAATACGCCTTGAAACACGTGTACAGTATACTGAAATATTAGATTGGTATTTTCGTGTTTTAGAATTCCGATAGATATATGTAATACGTTTCTGTCAAACAATTACTAACAGAGGTGTCATATCTTGTCGAAATTAGATCTTCGAACCAGTCCCACTCATATGACCCCAATTAATACGATAGGAAGCTTGAAGACATGTCTAAACCAAAACCAGCAAATACAATCTGGTTACGGTGTCTACTATACATGACAAATATGTTGTCGTACCAGCAGACAAAGCGATCAAGATAGAGACAGAGATAGACTAGAAAATAGTAGCAGTGATAAGACTTATACTGCTACCACACTCTCCAAGAAGAGATTGTGGAAAATCATAAATCTGTGCTATCCTCTTTTGGTCTCGCTATCAAGGACGATGTTTGTGATTTACCGTCTATGTACTGGATTCCTAAACTCCACAAGAATCCATACAAACAACATTACATAGCTGGATATGCAAAATGTACCACCAAACCTCTTTCAAAACTATTAACGTCTATGCTCACAGCTGTCAAAGAGGTTCTGCAGTCCTACCATAACACGTGTTATTGCCGTAGTGGTATTAATTCAATGTGGATCCTGAAATATTCGAAAGATCTTTTGGAGACAATCAGTGCAAGACTATTATCAGAATATAATAGCATTTAAACCTATGATTTTTCAACACTGTATATTTCTAGTCCCCATACTCAGTTAAAATCTCGACTTAAAGACATGATACATCGTTGTTTTTCCAAAACAGATGGTACACCTAAATACAAATACATAGTTCTTGATAGAGATTCCTCATACTTTGTAAGAAATAATTCCAAATCATCTTCCAAATATACAGAAGATATTTACAAAATGCTGGAATTTTTCATCACTCGTATGAGGCTGACTTTATAGCTGATCTGATATTAAAAGAAGGAACATCGTTTAGCAGGATCATTTTATCTCCGTTTCCGCTATATAGATGACGTATTATCTTTAAACAATCTTAATATTTGGAGATTTGATATATCGCATCTACCCCAAAGAACTTGAGATAAAGAATACTACAGATACTGTGAAGTCAGCCTCATATCTCGACCTACACTTAGAAATCGATGTTAAAGGAAAACTACTGACTAATCTTTACGACAAACGTGATGACCTTTCATTCACAATTGTCAAATGTCCTTTCATCTGTGGCAACATCTCTTCAGCACCTGCGTATGGAGTGTTCATATCACAACTCATACGTTATGCTAGAGCTTGCCGAAACGACGCAGACTTTTTGTATCGCGCTAGAATTCTAACAAATAGGCTTCTAGAACAGGGTTATGTTGCTACAAGATTGAAGTCATCACTACGGAAGTTTTATGGCCCTCATCATGAACTCGTGGATCGTTACGGTGTATCCATCTGCGCCATGAAAACTGATTTGTTCAAAATGTCATAGTTTTCCTTTCCTTTTTCGTCTTCCCCGGACTTGACTTTTTATGAGTAACTCGGCGGGTGTTTCAAGAAAGCAGATGACTCTTACCCTACCGGTGCACCTGATCCATGCTCCCAGTTTTTTAGTGGAGTCCGAATCGCTCATTTGCTTTTGTTGCTTTGTGTGTATGATTTTAGTAACTTTCTGTTTTTTGTTTTGTATGTCTGTTTTTCATGCCTGATCTTTGTCTCTGGATTGCATTCTTTTGATTACCGCTATAACCTTGGTTCCCTTGATTACTCCTTAAAACCACAAGTCATGTAAGTTACATTCACTGCAAATGTTCATAGCATTCAATAACACCAGTGGGTGTTTCTAAAACCCTGACTAAAGTCTATTGTCTTGGTGGCTACGCCGTGCAGTTCAACTTGATATGAATGAAATTCTGAAAAGTCCACTTTTTACAATTATATAATAACTGTAACCCCAAAACGAACGAAAACAAGAACTATGATAATTATGAATGCCAAAACTTTGAGTTTAACGGTGTTAATGAGCATTCTGTTTCATACTGAAACTTGTATTCTAGGGTAAGGTGTAATTTAAAAAAAATTACGAAATTGGTAGAATGAAGTCGTTAATTGAATTATCTCTCAAATGATACAAAGTATGAGACGTTTTAAACCTACAGAGTCGAATTTATAGGACTTTCTGGGGGAAAATTCGAAATTTCCATCTTCATAATTTTTTTCCTAAATTCCGACCGTAGTACTTTATATACAGCAAATACCAAAGAAGCCATTTTACACCGAAGCATTTATACTCTAGGAGTTTTGACACTGACAACAAATAAGCAATTTGTCTTTGGGATAAACGTTCATATATTGCATATCACTCAATAACAGTAAGTGTCACTGCAATTTTTGTGGTACCAAAAATGAGACAATGGGCTGCCTGATGATAACAATATATGTAAATTTACTTCATTCAACAGAAAGGAGAAAGTTGTAGAATAAAAAAAAGTATTTTTGATTTTAATTTGTAATCTATATATGGTATTTTTAGAAGTATATAGTGGTTTAAAGGGCTTAGCAATGCTTTAAATTTCTATATTTAAGATCTTTTACCTAGCCACTGCCATTTATCTCATATTACAAAGGGCAAATACTCGTACAGCTAAGCTCTGCCAAAAAACTCACTGAAAAAGTAATTAGGATTAGGTAAAATCAAAGGTTAAATCATTTAGTAAAAGAAGGGATATCTCGCAAACTTTTCAATTACTCGGAACATCGTCAAGAGTGATTTCCACAAACCAGAAGACATCTTGTATCCTAATATCTATCTTACTATAGATTCATTACCATGAGTATTGCACAGCTATCGAAAAAGATTCCATTCTGCCCAATAACTTTCATGACATGAGCCTCCCGATGCTTTAAAACAGACCTGAAACTCTGGAATACGTAGTTCCGGTCAAAATGACCCACCCGGAAACATGCCCTCAAAATGTTGAAAGTATTTATTATACATGGATGGTTACACATTTGAAGGTAAACAACAATACGCACTGAAGTGTGCAATGTGTAACATTAGACAAAAGATACAATTCATATTGACTTTACATTAAAAAAAATGTTTTTTTTTCAGCAAGTTGACACTTCAGAGTCGTGAGAGTGTCAAAGAAGTCAACACTGTCATTGATCAAAATGTCTGTGGGATACTGTCAATGGGAACACGAAAAAGGTTTCAAAGTCTAACATCCTTCAGGAATTAATAAAAACCTCTATTTATATTGATTACTCTAGTATAACACCTTGCTAATATTTACTTTTTACCTACGTCCAGTAAAACACGGGCAAAACACTGTATGCACGGCGGTTCGTTGCCTTCATATTACCTCATCCTGCCTGCATAAATATAAAATGAGCCCCTTAATACCGTTTGCCTTGTTTGTAAGGTTGTCTTTCATTTTACATTCAGTACTGCAGGACTGAGTTGGCTTTAGATCTGAAATGACTCATGCGATCACAGTCATATCTTTCTATGCTTTGAACGTAATTGTGTCAGGGATATCTATTGGCACCGTCACCACAGTAGATAAACATGCTGAAATCAAAAGTATTGGTTGATATTATTTCAGCAATAGCCATTTGCCATATAAAACGTCCCCACCTTTCTTTTTTAACGTTGAAACAAATGCTCATATCTCGGATGTAAGAAATATTTCAGCTGCCGGTGAATCACTAAATGTTGTAAAAAGTTCTCGAGAGTACGACGGGGTCAAAGTTTTTTTTTATGAGGGGCATGGGTTACATTTTAACACGAATTCAATATTTAGTTCTTCACAGTAGTCAAATGTTATGTTTTCATATTTTGAAAACAAATGAATTCATTAAGTACAGTTGAATCAACGTCATTTTTAAATTGAAAAATAAAGAAAGTCGGCAGATATTCTTTTTTCATAGTAAGGTAGTTATCATTGATTTAGTAAGTAAGAAACAAACTCTTAAATAGTCATCAAAATAACATCAAACAAAACAAAATCAATATCCATCAAAACAAACAAACAGGTGAACAAAACAAGAAACACAAACAAACAATCGCCAATTCAGTTCTGCTATAACTGTATCATTTACAAATGTCAGCTTCTAGTTTTTAGTGGAGTCCGAGTTGCTCATTTACTTTTGTTACTTTGTTTGTATGATTTTATTTACTTTATGTTCTTTGTTGTGTGTGACTGTTTTCCATGTCTGGTCTTTGTCCCTGGATTACATTCTTTTGATTACCGCTATAACATTGGTTCCCTTGACTGACAGAATTGTCGATCGTCCACTAGGCGGTTCTAAACCACGGATAAGTAATATTTGGAAAAGTAGATTGAAAATGTCAGTACTGCATGCACTGTCATAATAGAAATATATCGTAAATCTTATTTATACTGCGAATTTTTTTCATTTTTACATTTAGCAGAAGATGCCTTGAGAAATAAGTATTTTAATGACTTAGATATGCTAGAGTCAAATTAAATGTTAAATCCACGGTTCCCAAAAGACAAATTAAATGACGCATCGTTATACCAAGTAAGGAATGGAGCAAGTTACTCCTCTCCATACTGAAACTGAAAATTATAATTACCATTTTCTTTTTCCGACAACGTTGGGAAAGATCCTTTTCTGCTTTGTCAACATAATAATATCATTATCTGTATTGCATTTCATTAAAGTTAATATTTTCTTGTTTTTCTCATGATAGACTTTGACCGGTTTTTTGTTTCTATTGAAACACAAAATTTAGGAAGTTGCATCGTTTTAGAAAAATAATTAACAACAGTCGATATACAGTAGAAATGAAGTTTACGCACAGCTCTTTGAAGTCAATGCAAGTATTCATCCACTTCTTTTGTGTGGCAACTCATAGTTAAACCTTAGTAACCTAGTTAATTTCAACAAATACATGTACATGTATGATATTTCAAACATTGCAAATATTGATTTAGTAAGTGGCATTTATTGATAAGCGTTTTGATGGACTCTTTAATGCTATCACGTCTGCCCCCTTTTGACTGTTTATTGCTTTATTCATTTACATTTCAAATCCCGACCATTTTAATATTAATCAAATCAACTGATTTTTAAACAATGTAGTACATTGCTTTAAACAGACAATTGGAATACCTGTTGGAACAGTATGTGCGTCAGTCTTGGATGATCTGTTTAGCCAGGTGTTTACAAGGTATACTTCAGAAGAAAGAGAAACCAGCCTAGTCCTTCAATACTAGTATTTGTTTTTGTCATGTATGATGAATCACCTACAACTATTCGATACTTACAGAATTGCTGTTATTTAGTTAACTGAAATCAACATGAAATTAATTAATAAACCTAGTCTACTTCATACCAAGACCGTACTTTTTACCCCAATTACAGAATGATTAAAATGAAAGCCTTTATGATAGACGTGATGATGTTGTCTTTCAAATTGTATGCGTCTCCTTTTTTACTGACAAAATACTTACATCTCCAGCCTGAGGTATACATTTCACTAACTGTTGTGCATTTGATTTGTGCATGACTTTTTGGTACAGCAAATATACGGTCAAATAAGGCCCTAATGTCCAGCATTTATTGCTTTCATTACAGAAGTTTCATGGTCGTCATCACAATTTAATTGACCGATTTGAACAAAGAGTTTTTAAAGTTGCCTTTACAATATTATTGACCGATATGAAGTGAAGATGTCTTCATTTGAATATCATACCCAGATATGCAAACCATCGAATGTGAAACTTACGATTTTAATTACCGGTGCCGCTGGCAGAGCTGGCTTGTTTTCCCCTTTTGAAGCCCTTGATGTCATTCCAAGTTCCTTGAGTGAGTGGTCATATTGTAAGTGCTTAAGCATTTTCTGCGCTTTTCTGTTTTTTCACTTTCCAACAGCTTACACAATGCGGGTTAAACTTTATTTCTATGAAATGGTGAAAACATTGCATGCTGGGAAATATAAGACGATTATTTGACATTCTCTAACATGCTTAATAGATATATTTAATAGCGACTGTCAAAATGGATCTGACTAATCGGAATGTGGCATTTTCTATATTTCTTATATCTCTTTAAAAATACAAATATAAATATTAGATACAAGTTTTATGTATCATTTATGTTATTAACAACAGTGAATGTATTTTATTTTAAACTTTTCTAAGATATTTGTGATTTCCTTATCTGATGAAACCGAACTACTTTTCCTAATACATGTTCATTTAATATGCAAATAAGGAACAAGACAAATGTTCATAAATGAAAACTTCAAAGTTCTTTTCTATCAATATGTATCTTATGTTATTTTGCAATATAAATGCTGAAGTTTTACACTCAAATTTTCTTTGTCATACAGGAAACGACTATCTCCATCAGATTACGTCCCAATCATATTACGCTCTACCAAAATATTCAAACTGTTCCGTTGAACCTGAGGGCAGTAGTTAAAAAGTAGAAGTCAGTGGTTACAGTGCGGATGCTGGTTTTGGTTTTTTGCCAAAGCTAGGCGGGTGTCTTGCATGAAGTCGGAACTGCTCATCATTTCGAAGCACCCGAATTCGCTCCGATGTTTTGGTATTTTGTGCTATTCCTCTCTTTGTGTTTTTTTTATTTTTTATTTTATCTTTCTCGTTGTTTTATGTTCTCGAACGTGCTTTTGCCCAACGAGTCATCCTTTTTCATGTCCCCCATTTTTGATTGGTACTTCAGATTTACTTTTCATAATTGCTTCAAACGATATCAATATAAAGGTATACACTCTTTTTATGTGATACTATGTTCAGTGAGATGAACTGGTTTAAAGAATCTTCTATTTATATTTTTCAAATTATTGATTCCTGATTTGCCATGAAAAATTTTAGCATTTGCAAAGTAACTCAATACAACTGTCAGTAGCAACGAAAAGAAATTTAAATTCGTAAAAGAAGGGCAACTTTGGCCAAATCAATAAAATTGAAACAGAATAGATGCATTTCTATCCTCCGTTTGATGGGCACAATTCCAAATAGACCATACTGTGATATATAACTATACGTACAATACAATATTTTGACTTGATAACACTACACAAAAGCCATGAACCTGACTGATTTAAATACACGAATATATCGTCATCACAAAGTAAATTAAATGGCGAATAATACATGTAAGGACCTAACGCTTTTATCAACATGTTCTACATATATACTTTATGGTTAAAAATAAATGAATTTTGTCTTGGCGCATTTTGTGTTTTTTTTTTTACCAGCATATACATTTTTATGGTTCTTTTATATTATGGTTACAAAACATAGTGTCAACACAATATGTATATATCATAAAATAACAGAAAAAAACTGGATATTGCGAAACGCAACAAATGCATGAAAGAAATCAAGGGAAACTCAGAGAGGTCCATAGGAAATCATCAGCTGAAAAAATATGTTTTTTTTCGGTTGTGAAAAAAGTAAGACTTGTAATTATTTCCTTTAAAACCCGTTTGAAAGGCCTATGTATTCAAAACTCTTACCAGTAACAAACCGTTCAGTTTGGTTCACAAGAATAAGCCACGCTTAATCAAACCTTTCCCTACCCCTTTGTACGAAAATATGGCATGAAATATGGTATAACAAATATTTGTGGGTCCTTATACCGCCGTTTTCGTCTGGTCAGATCCCGCCATTTGAGCAGTTCAATAACTTTTTAAACCAAGTGCAAAATGATAATTAGGAGGATAAAAACATATTCAAACGAATATAAATGTTTATTACATCAATTCAAATTCTTTTCCCTGACGTATAAAATGGTTTTCATAACAGCCTGATCGCTATTTAGTATAATATCATTGTCATTGTTATGTGTGCCGTATATTTTATGAAAATCCCTTTCATCTTCGAGGATATCGGGATGCTTTATATTCACCCAGGCCTCAGATCGCTCATTATTATTTCATTGAATGTTTTATCTAGTTTTTACTGTTGCAGAATAGCAAGTAACTTTCACTTCACTCAAACTTAGTATTAGGTATGAGAGCTCTGAATCGTAGTTAATCTTATCTGATACACCCAATGAGCTCCTTCTTCTTTATTTGGCCTAATCACCTGACCAAGGTGCCCGATCACGGCATCTGGATATGGGTTTAGCCTTTGATAATGTTCTAAGTCGGGACAAAACCCTCCCATCTCATGCCACATGAGCCGTGAAATTTGACCTATTAGATTCCAGTCCTAAATTAAATACACTTGGTCTGTTGTTAGCACCTCTTTCGGCCCAGCATTCAACCGATGACCCCCGTATTCTATATGACCTTTAAAGACAAAATCAATATTGTTAATAAACTCAAGGATACTTGGGTTAAGTGTTAGATGACCATTATACTCGCTATTTTATCTCGTCAAATGAGACCCCTCTTTTTGACAAATCTGTAGTCCCGCCTATCCTAAATTAATTACGACGGGTATTACATGGAATATAGGAATATTAAAAAAAGTTTAACACCTGCTTGTGGACAGAATTTAACTGATACCTATTTAGAAATGAATCGTAAAAAGGGAGCAAAAACATAAGATTTAGAACTTTTCATACAATTCATATCAGAGTTCTAATATATTTTTATTTCAAGCTTACATCTTCCCCTTCAAATGTGTTAGACCCAGTATTATTTCGACTATAAGCCATAATCTTACCAACCTCTAACAGTGCATAAAAGGAAAGACTTAAGGTTGCAGAAAAAATGACTCCTCCTAACTCGAGAAACAAATTGAGAGCAAGGCCTTAGTCATTAACACAAGTAATTTTAACGAAATCGAGGCTCAGATATCTCTGCTCTTACCTACTTTTCGGTGTGCTCCGTCAAACACGTTTTTAACTTGAAAGTGTTTAGTGGATCTAGTAAAATTGCTATCGTATGAGGATGACTTATTCCTGCTACGAAAGTAAAAATGATTGAAGAAGCAACACAGAAAAGACAAGTTAGCAATACAGTCTAGAAGTAGGTCAACCCCTATGCCTTAGTCAAAGAAAGACCGCGTTCGACTGCATCATTGTAACGTTTCCAGGTATTTTTGGCTAAAGGATGGATTAGAAATTATAAAGCAGAAAGAAAAAAAACTATGACTTACTTGGGATACAAAGAAGGTTCTGAATGAGCATAGAAAACTCACAGAAACTGAAATTTACAACAAAGAAATAATGCATCGGCTATGATATTTTAGCAGAACTGCAATATTAAGCTTTCCTCTGCAGTAAAATTAAAACAAACTCCCCATAAGACCAATGACAATGTGCGACTAGCTAAACGTTTTATTCAGAAGGGTAACTAACTTAATTATCGATAAAAGCATAATTGTCTTGATTACTAAGTATTTGAACCGAATATAAAAGGCAACAACTACCAGAATTAACAATGACGATGTAATTTCTGACAAAATATTCCTCAGTTTCCAATAACTTGGCCACTGAGCATGAATTTATTTCCGCATCCGTTATGTCTGCCCCTGCACTATCTGTATATAGATCAATAGCCTCATTAGACCCCTCGAACAGAGCATAACTGAAAGCCAATTAAACCTTCTAAAACAATCAACTAAACCACTAAATCCGCTTTCATACTTAAAGAAAGCCTAATCCCAAGCCAAGGTTGTTTTTTTAGCAAGTTGCAATTATCAGGCGACACCAGAAAGCTCTGCCCGGAACAATTGTCTGCCAAGCAAAATTTAATAAACCAACCAAAGTTTATAAGATTTTCAGTTTATTTACTTATAAATACCTCTGTAATTCAAATTCTGTATATCTCTGACAAGCGCAGCTCCATGTTTCTGGTATCAATCATAAAAAACCCCAAAACTGAAACTAACAGAAGCATCCATAGGAAGGCAATGATAAAAATAAAAAAAAAAGTTGAGGCCCTCAGAGTTTATCTCTCTCATTCACTATCTGGTGATCGGTACTGCTTTGTGTATAAGGAGTTGATTCTTTCGGCGTGTCTGTGATAGCCCCTTGCTGTCTTTTCGAATTCTTTTTTTTTTCGTAAGTGGCTACAATTCTGACAAGAGCAATAGGCATTAATCGTATTGTATATAAGAATCACTATACGTACAATATACACTATACAGTATAAAAGACCAAATAATGAAACAATTTTGGATTATTGTTTTTAAGGGTGTTTTAATTTGTGTTTCTTTAAAATGTTTTAGTTTGAGCTTGTATGCAACTTAAATACAAGAAAACAATATAGTCGCCATAGTTTATATAAGACATCACATCTGAATAACTGCTCTTTTATGAGCGCACAATGAAGTAAAAGAAAGCGGTTCTTCAAAATCGCTTATAAAGTACTGTTAAACAAAACGACTCAAAGTCTTTTGATCATCATGGTTGTTGTCTGTAGAGAATAATTATGTCCTTTCCAACCATGCCAGTTAACTCCATCAGCTGCTGACGTGTGATTTCCCCTCAGATATAATCCATTTAAATTACTACTATGACAGCTGGTATACCACCATGCTCCCTTAAACCGTTCGGCACAGTTGTCATTCGATCGATCATTGTCTTTGTCTTTTGTGGTAAATTTATTTCCATTATGACCTCCTAAACTGTTACCTTTTAAAATGTAAAACAGAAACTATTCATCTTAATGTAATAAGATATTAGACTGTTTGTGATGATGTCAAACAAAACAATCATTTTAGTTACTGCAGGCCTGTACTTGCAAAATGAATCCTTTTTCAAAACTAAACAAAGTTTAGGTTGTGCCGTTATTTTTCTATATTACATGCTCCTCTTTGGCATTGAAATAAGTTTCACAAAGAATATTGATTAATGGGAAAATAAAATTTGCGATTGTCAATGAATTCCCAATTTGTGTCACGAAATAACAAGTGGATTAAATAGATACATTTATTATAAGAATGATAGGTGATAAAAGGAATTACCACATCTAAACAGCATTTGCAAGTATTTGTTTACATATTGTAAACGTTTACTATGAAAGAGTAACCAAGGGAACGAAGATTCTCTTGAAAATCTAAAGAATGTTATCCAGGGACAAGGACCAAATATGGAAACAGACACACACAACAAAGAACATCAAATAACCAGAATGATGCATACAAAATAACTAAGTAAGTGCGCAACTCGTACTCCACTAAACGCTAGGCGCATGGATCAGGTACACCGGTGGGATAAGAGTGTTCTAGTGCTTTTGTAGAAATTCCCATTGAATTGCTCATAAAAAGTCAAGTCCAGGGTAGACGAAAGAGGAAAAGAAAACCCTGATACGTTGAACAAATCAGTTTCCATGGTGCAGATGGATACATCGTAACGACACAGGAGTACATGATGATGACCATAAAACCTCTGTAGTGATGACTTCAATCTTGTAGCAAAATAACCCTGTTCTAGAAGCCTAATTGTAAGAAATATAGCGCGGTACAAAAAGTCTGCATAGTTACAGAAAGCTTTGGCATAACGCGTGAGTTATGAAAACTCAATATGCAGGTGCTGAAGGGATGTTGACATTGATGAAAGACAAATTGACAATAGGGATGAAAAGTCATCGCGTTTATCGTTTAGTTGGTCAAAGGTTTTCCTTTACCATCGATCTCTAAGTGTAGGTCTAGATATGCGGCTGACTTTACTGTGTAGTATCCTTTAATTCAAGTTCTTTGGGGGTAGATGCGATGTATAAATCCCAGAAACTAGCGAAAACGGAGATAAGATGATTTTGCTAAACGATGTTCCTTCTTTTTGATCAGATCAGATATAAATCACCCTCATGAGAGTTACGAATAGGTCAACCATGTAGAGGGGCACAATTTCCTCCCATTGGAATGCTAACCGTTTGTTGAAAAATGCGTCCACCATACTAGAAAAATATATTGTGGAAAAAAATTCCTGCATTTTTAAAACATCTTGTTCGATATATTTTGTATATGATTTGGATATTTTACAAAGTATGGGAAATATCTTCCAAGAACTATATACGTGTATCTAGGTGTACCGTCTGTTTTTAGAAGCATCGATTTATAATAATTTAGAGTCGGGTTTTTAATTGAGTATGGGGAATAGAAGTGTAAAGAGGTGAAAATCACAAGTTTTAATGCTATTGTATTCTGATAATAATCTTGATTTGAGGGTTTCCAGAAGACCTTCCGAATACCAATACGGGAAAAACAAGTGTCGTGGTAGGACTTGAGACCCCCTTTGACAGCTGTGAGTATAGAAGTTAAAAGTTATGAAAGAGGTTTGCCGGTACATTTTGCTGATCCAGCTATGTAGCGTTGTTTGAAGTGATCCAGTGCATAGACGGTAGATTATAATAATCGTCTTGGGTAGAGAGACCAAAAAAGGATAGCACAGATCTCTTCTTTGGAGAGTGTGGTAGCAGTATAGGCCTTATAACTATTATTATTTTTACGTCTACCTCTAATAACAAACATTGGATGTAATACTATAATACGAATGTAACAGAAAATATCGCTTGTTACGTCATACATTTTGTATTCGTTTAATAATTCAGTTACAAGGAAATGGAAATGAAGCAACGTACCTGCATCACCACTGTAGCCTTCAATTTTGAGTTCATATCCGGAGCTCTCAGGTCCAACAGAAAATTTGGTGTACTTCGCATATTTATGATTATTCTCGAAATCTCCTAGGTCTACTCGTACAGAGTAAAATCCCTGAGAACTAATTTGGTGAAGATGATCGTTTCCTGAAAAAAAAACATATGTTCTGAATACCTTCTGTATATGTACACTTATGACAGGGTCAATGTTTATATGATGTGCTTAAACTTATCAATTTGCTCAAGTATATTGATGAAATATTCTACAAGCAATTTTTATTGTTATTTATCGAGTGTTTGACAATCTTGAATGTATGTCTTTTTCCACTGAGATCATGCATTTAAGTGAAATAAGTGATGAACTTTAAAAATCCTTTAAAAAACCAACATGACAGAGCAGATAATGTAAGATAGTGTACTGTGTAACGTTTGCTAGCTTGGCTTCAAAGATTATTGACATTAAGAAGTCGTGAATGGTGACTTTTCCTTTATTTGATAACTCTCCTAGCATTTGTTGAGCCATCACTTCGATTATACCTATCCAGAATTCTCCGCTTAATGAACCGAATCCGTTTTTGTACGCTGCCCAGTTTCTGTAAAAGTTTACCATACCATTCAGACGCCGTTGTAAGACCTAAAGCAAGATATAAACAAGATGGCGACAGGTGTAAACAGCTAAGTAAAACCCGGAAGAAACATTCGGAAATAAACATGTTACACATGGTCAAAACTGGTCAATTTAATCATACAGACTTGCAAAGACTTGCAGAAGTAGAATATTTGACCCATGTTCTTATTTCTGTATATTGACCAAACAGACCGCTTAAACGAAAACATACATTTCAACATAGAAATCTGTCATAACATCCACGGTATCAAAGAATAATACGCAAAGACACCAAGCAATAAGAGTGATGGTTTTAACGACCCCGCTGAGCCAAAATGTTGATAGTCAACCACATAGTCATCCATTACTATCCCCATTGGGTAGTTCGGCCTCGGACCTGTCCTGTGTAAGCCAGCCAGGATAATTTATATGAACCGGAAACATTCAAACCAACCGGGGGAAAATGTAACACGACCGAATTAATAAATACCACCCTCAATGCAGTGCTTTCAAGTTCAAAATTCATAGACTCGTTGGTAGCAAAAATGTCAGATACCATAGAAGCAACTGGAACTGATACAATTGAGACAATCGTAGGAAAAGCTGTAAGCGATGCCGTGTCTAAATACGCAGATAAATAAGTAAAACAAGATGATATTATCACGGAATTATCTCAAGTTATTGAGCAGGTTGAAGATCAAAATCAAAGCCTCACAGATTATGTTTACGAACTCGAAGATCAAATTGAAGTGCTGAGGTTCCACAATGTACCACTGCTACAATATTAGTTACAAGAAACAGACAACAAAAAAATCAGCATTTGCAAACAAATGCATGGTTTTCAAATATCGGAAGATAATATTTGAGATCCCACATCATTGGTGAAATTGACCGACGAGGAAAGGCTCAAATTATATGCCGTTTCCGTAACTGGAAAGTTAAAAACTCTATCTACAATGAAAAGAAAGAATTCAAAGGAATCCATTGTATAATTCATATCTATAATTCCTTAATGAATAAAAAAAATAAAAAAAATAAAATGACAAACTTGACAAATGTTACATACTTGTTCAAGCCTGTTTAATATATCATTTTTGATGTGCAAAATCTACATTTTCGAGTGTCATTCAGTTCAGATTACTCGGTATATTTATAGTTCATTGTTATTTATCTTTAATGATGTAAATATTTATATTTTAATTTGGTTTTGTATAACGTTAATGTATCATTCTCATTATATGGAATTTACTTAACTATACATTTTCAACAGCTGACAATAGAAAAGATTAACTAATATATATAACTCCATATGTATATAATAATTTGATCATAATATAAACACTAATTAAAGACATTACCAAAAAAATATGACATAAACCAGTAACATTTCCGAACTGTTCCTGGTCTGTTTTAATCCTATAATGGGAGAATCTGTATCTGTTATCTGTATTTTAGTTTATTTCCTATTTTCTTTGTCATTTTCAGTTTTGACAACTAATACCTCGAGTGCTGAATTATTTTGTTTTTCGAAAACTGCGTACGTTGTTCTTTGCCGCATGACGTGGAGCGACTACATGCCTTCATGTTTTTCTCGTGTCTAGAGGAGGCCTGTGTATATATACGGATACAGTATACACTATTTGTTTCTAGGAATCCTTATGCCTGCCTTAAAATCATTCGTTTTCGCTTACCAGACATACATTTTTGAGCCATTCACTGAAAACAATTATTTCATACTTGTGATTCTTTTAATACTCAGCAATGACATCAGTGAAAATCCGGATCCCTAGGTTGATAATCTTTTTGCAATCATGCATATTTATATTAGGAGCTTTAAGCACAAGCTTTCTTAAGTTGAAAACCTAACTCATGAATCATCGATCTTGTGTATTTCTGAAACCTACTGAGATGGAACCATCCCACCCCATATTCATATAACCGGGTTTTCTAACAACCCCATTCGCAAAGATCGAAATTGCCAAGGGTATGTGTCAATATATCATACGGGTTAGCTCATAGTAATTCATCGCGATGATCTAGAATATTCGAACAGAGAGCTTATATGACTAGAAGTTTGCTCTTCTCGTTTTAAGTTGCTATTACGTGCTGTCTATTGAAGCGACAAATCCCTCTCCGGAAAGTTTTCAAGTATCCATTGAACAGGCCTTGAATTAAACGCCAAATGTCGTTATCACTGGTGATCTTAACGTGAATTCATTATCGGAGAGTAAGAACACATTGAAGGACATTATTGAGATCTGTAACATTCCTAATTATATAAATAAGGGAACGCGGTATGATGATAATGAACAGGGAACTCTTCTATACCCGGTTGTAGTATCTCCTAATCGTGATGTGTAGCATGGTGATGTCACACTGAAGGTGACTAACTTAATCAAGTACGCTAGGGAACTATTCTGCTTAAGCGTAGATGACATGCTTAATGCCGGTTCAAGCCCCAAGATATTCTGGGGTTTAGTAAAAAAGATCATGAAAGGCTTGGATTCATTTACGCATATATCAGCACTTCACGATTCAACTAGAAACAAACTTGATCTCGAATTCATGTCGGACTTCCTTAACCAATTTCTACGATTAACCATGAAAATCCAGAATTTGCAACCAAAATAATCAGTCAATAAACAACATTATAGTTACTAGAAAAAACGTTTTTGGTGTTCTAAAAGTCCTGAAATTGAGAAAGGCGTCAGGGTATAATAGTATTAGTCACCAAATATACAAGTACACCGCTGATAGTATATATGTCCCGTTAAATATTCTATTTAATAAATCATTATCGACGGGATGTTTCTGGAGTTTTGGAAGCTTGCTTCAGGTATGCCTTGCTTTAAAAATGGTAAAAGTCTCTGCCTTCTAATTATCGACCGATGGTGCTATTAAGTTGCATCGGAAAGGTCTTTGATAGAGTAACATGTAAGTACATTTACAACTATCTTATTACAAACTCATTGTTATATAAATTTCAGTCGGGGATCATGGCTTGGCACAGTACAGTTCATCAACTAACTGAGATTTATCATAATACATATGAAGCTCAAAACAAAAGATATAATACATGTGTTGTGTTCTGTGATATTTCGAAGGAATCTGATAAGGTATGGCAGTTCCACAAGGTTCTGTTCTTGGACTCTTACTATTTTATAAATGATGTATCTGATGATTTGAATAGTTTTACAAGATTATTTGATAATGATACATCAATAGGCTGTTCGTCACAGAATCACATAACAATACAGCATACCATTAACTCAAAAGTTGATTAACTACAACAATGGTCTGGAAGGTAGACATCTACCGTGACAAAACCAAGGTTGTATATTTTACAAACCAAGTAATGGAATGTAACGTTGTAGGAGTAGGCTACAGATAGCTATGTTAACCAGTACCTGCAGTCTGGCAAGCTTTTATTATTCGTGTATGCTGATATTATTATCAGCCATTTGTTGATAAAGACATTGTTATATTTATTGTATTGTATGCTATTCGGGGAAAGTCGTTTAGGCATGGCTTGTCCTCACTGTTTCTCAGTCCCTGTTTTGGTTCGGCCTGATTCCTATTTCTTGACCCCTTCAGATTTATCCTCACAATAACGTTAAGGGATATATTGTTACCCTTTTACTTACTAGTATGTGTTAAGGCCCTTTACCCCGTTCGAAGTAGTAGATGTTTACTTTATTTTCATTCAGCGCCATTATCCAATTTCTGGACGTCAACTACACAGTGTGAGGCCCTGTAATCGGGGGATCGTTTATTCGTCTAATCAATGGCGCACCACAGCATCACAGTGGAGATGCGGAGTTTCATATGAATTACGCTTACACAGACGACAATTCAGATTCGGAGACCAAGGAACCATACCGTGCATTTTCTGTATAAGCTATTAAAACCTGACCTGTTGGATTTCATCTGTATCTGTATGCACCCCAGTGGATACCTAGTTTAGATGTACGCCTACTAATTTACATACATTATTGATTTATGACGTGGTGACCCGACCTGACCTGAATACCAGTCCTAAATATTTACCTTGCTACTACTATGAACTCTGAATCCTATTCCAGTCACACATACATTTAAGGGGGTCCTTGGATTAATCAAGCGTGTGCTTATTGTATGAAAATTGCTGTTTTATTAATATTCGTGTATCAATGAATTGTTATGTATTTAAGTTTCTCTTCCTTAGACTAAACAATATATATTTTACTTATATATATTAAACAAACCAGTGCCATATCATGTTCGGCCACACTTAACCTGCTACCAAGGTTAACTTTGCTACCAGAAAAATAAATAAAACCAGTGTTTTGGGTGACTCCCGCTCAAACGCGACATTTTGGTGCCTGGCGGTGGAATACGATTTCCCTCATTCTATATTTTTACAAATGATTAACTCTGAATTGTGTTATAAAAATGACTGATCATTATAGTGATTATGATGCAGATATTTCACATGATGAAGGATGTGTTGAGTAAAAGAGGGCCTGAATTATCAAGTTCTAACCAACCCCCAGTCATGAGCATACAGAGTTATGGTACATTTCACCAGAAATATTAACACCATCAAATGTGCACCCTTATGAAGTACACTTGCTCAGTACAAAAGTCGATGTTCTTACTAGTGTTCTGAGTGATTTCAACAGAGGAATTATTGACCAAAACCAGAAAGTAGAAGGCTTTAAGAACCAATTTGATGCACACATAAATGAGAGAGTTGAAAGAATCACTTCTAGTTTCAACCGGAAACTACTGCAGTTAGCAAGTGATTTTGATGTAAAACTAAATAGCCAGGCCACTGAGTTTGAAACAAGATTTGACACAAAATTTGACTCTCTGAAACAAGAAAATAATGAATTTGACCGCAGCCATGGAAAAACGAACAGATAATGTAGTAGATAAAATATTCCCATTGTCTGCAAGTTTTGAAAAATCTGCCATTAGCCAAAGCTTAAGGTTATCAAATTCACAAATTTATCCTGAGAATGACAAGAATAAGTCAAACAATCGAGAATTAAGTGTATCAATAGCCCTGGAACAAAATTCAAACTAAATGTGCATTTATGCCTATTAAAAAAAACTTGTGGTAGCAATTTAGTTTCAGGTGCACCAAATTCAGGCACCCTGATTAAACCTACTACTATAAGGGCCGTCATAAACAAGTCATTAGCCAAAAATATATCTGTGTCTCAAACAAAGTTACCCGAGTTTGGAAATGTAGGTTATACAAAACCAAACAATTTCAGAGGCAAGTCAAGATGGTCTGACTATAAGGTCCATTTTGAAATTGTAGCTCAGTTAAATGGTTGGTCTAATGAAGTCAGAAAACTTATTTCATGCATGGAGGGCAGTGCTCTAGCAATTTTAGGAAACATTGATACCAACTGTCCCCTACTTATAATGAGATAATCACTACTTTAGATAGAAGATTTGCTCCAGCAAATCAAACAGAAATGTTCAGACCCCTCATTGATACCCGAACCCGTAAAAAGGGTGAATCCTTACCAGAGCTTGCCCAGGATATTAAGAGATTAGTGCGGTTGCCATATCCTCAGGCTCTACAAGAGACCCAAGATAGCATAGCTTACCGTTGTTCTAGGGAGGCCATTAATGACTTTGACGTAGCTTGGGCTATTACGCAGTCCAATATTGATACAACTGATGATGCACTTAACCTGGCATTGAAATATGAGGCTTTCCATTCGAGTCACAGAAGGCCATTCTTAAGAAAACTTTCAAGTGAAAATGTGCCACACAACCCAAGCATGAAACATGCAAAACAGATCACCAAGAGAATAGGAGATGTTTCTATTGTGGTGAACTAGGGCATTACAAGTCCCAGTGTAAGAAACGCATGGCTGAGAACCAGAAATTCGTTCAGCAAATGTACAATGGGCAGTTTATTAATATTAATAGGCCTGATAACCAAAAATTCCATTATAAAGGACAGTCCAAAAATAACCATGTTGGAGGTCAGGAAAACTAATGACTGCTGGTAAAGAGGATTATCTCCCAGCAAATGTTGATGTAAAATGACCCAATATTTTAAAAGTTAACCATAATAATAATGGACTTTTCGTGAAAGCACAACTTTTTGATACAAGTTTACATTGTTTATTAGATACGGGTGCATCTACCTGTGTTTTGAACCCCCCGAATTTTTTAAAAGTTACCTAACCATTGTAAAGCTAGATTAAATACTTATGAAAATGACTTGAAAGTAGGTGATGGTAGAAATGTTAAACCTGTTGCCTGCATAAAAGTGCCTTTATTAATAGGCAAGCAATATATTTACAAAAATTTTCTGGTAGCTAAAATTGATATTCCTATAGTATTTGGGGTATGATTTTATGTTCGACAATCACTGTGTGATTGACATTAAAAATAAAAGCTTTGTTTTTAATAAAGAATCTATTGATTGCCAGTTAGAGAGTCAGGTACCCAAAGTAATCAGGATTACCCTTGAGAAGCGAGTAACCTTGCCTCCAAATAGTGAGACCATTATTTTTGCCAAACTTCCAGAAACCATACCTTGTGGCACTACCATGGTAATGGATAATACCAGTGATTCATTGAAAAATCAAGAGGTCATAATGGCAAGATCAGTATGTACTTACATAGGTGAAAAGATACCTCTGAGAGTTATGGATCTGTCAAACTTACCAAAAACCTTGTATAAAAATACTTGTGCTGGTACAGGGGAGACCATACGCGACTTTGATATAGTTGACCAGTCAGCTGTCTCTGACAATACAGATTTGTCTGACCACATGTTGCCTGATCATATGGAGGTAGTAATTGATAAGTGCAAAGAAAACCTGAATACTGATCAATATCACAATGTAGAAAACGTTGTATAAAAATACTTGTGCTGGTACAGGGGAGACCATACGCGACTTTGATATAGTTGACCAGTCAGCTGTCTCTGACAATACAGATTTGTCTGACCACATGTTGCCTGATCATATGGAGGTAGTAATTGATAAGTGCAAAGAAAACCTGAATACTGATCAATATCACAAGGTAGAAAACGTTGTATAAAAATACTTGTGCTGGTACAGGGGAGACCATACGCGACTCTGATATAGTTGACCAGTCAGCTGTCTCTGACAATACAGATTTGTCTGATCACATGTTGCCTGACCATATGGAGGTAGTAATTGATAAGTGCAAAGAAAACCTGAATATTGATCAATATCACAATGTAGAAAACCTGCTTGCCCAATATGCAAATACCTTTGCCAAGACCAAAAGTGACCTTGGACAGACTGGTGTGATTAAACCCCAAATAAACACCAATAATGCCCCACTGGTTAAACAAAACTCCGACGGATACCCCTTGCTCAAAGACAAGAAGTAGACGATGAAAAAGAGCAAATGCTGGACAATGGCATTGTGCGTGTATCTACCTCTCCCTTGAGCTCCCCTATTGTAGTGGTACGCGAGCGAGATCAATCCATTCGTCTCTGTATTGACTTCAGAAAATTAAATGACTTGACAGTGAAATATAGCTTTCACTTCCCAAGAATAGATGATTGTCTAGATGCAATACATGGTACAGTACAGTAGACCTATCAAGTGGATACCATCAAGTAGAGATGGACATGATGCAATAAAGACGGCATTTGTCACTAGTAAAGGGTAATTCAACTTTGTTCGCATGCCTTTGGACTGTACAACGCAGGGGTAACTTTTTCCAGACTTATGGAATATGTCTTGTCAGGGTTAGAGTGGGAAACATGCGTAGTATATCTTGATGATATAACTGTCTTTTCACAAACCTTTTATGAACACCTAGTCAGACTTAGAGAAGAACTTAACAGGATAAAGCAAACTGGCCTCAAGATATCTCATGAAAAGTGTTTCATTTTACAGAAACGGGTGTCATTTCTAGGGCATGTTGTAAATGGGGAGGGTATTTCTCCTGACCCGGGCAAGGTTGAAACTATTAAATCTTGGCCTATTCCAAAAACTGTGAAGGATATGCGAGCATTTGTGTCCATCTGTTCTTATTACAGAAAATTTATCAAGGATTTTGCCAAGCTTGCACAACCACTGCATCGCCTCTCACAGCAAAATATACTTTTTAAATGGGATGAGCTGTGTAACAAAGCTTTTGAAACCCTAAAAACCAAGCTAGAAACTAGCCCAATTCTGACCTATTCCTGTCTGACAGAATTTATTCCCGACACTGATGCTAGTGACACTTGTATCAGGGCTGTGCTATCCCAAGTTTCGGATGAGGAAAGATAGTGCGAAATAGCATATTACAGTCGTACACTGTCGAAAACTGAGCGCCAGTACTGTGTGACGAGGAGAGAGTTGTTGGCTATTGTAGCTGCAGTGAACCAATACAACCATTATTTGTATTGAGTAAAATTTACAATTAGGACTGACCACGGGGCCCTTAATTCGTTTGACCAAGAGAGACAGCTAGCACGCTGGTTAGAAATTCTTGGAACCTACACTTTTACCATTAAACATAGGGCTTGGGTAAGGCATTGTAATGCTGATGGTCTGTCCCGTAGACCCTGCACTGATTGCAAGCATTGCGACAAACGTGATCAAACAGAAAATGAATACACAGTCAATGAAGTGTCATTAAGTGTTGTTGATGTGTTAACTGACAAAGGTGTTGAACCAACCCCAATTTCCACAATTGGCTAGAATTCAAATCTAAGGACGAACTGAGACAGACCCAATTAAATGACCCTGTAATTAAAACTGTTTTAACCTAGAAACAAAACCCTGAAAAACCTAAATTGCCAGAAATTTCTATGTTAAGCCAGGCACATAAGACTTATTGGAGTCAATGGAATCGTCTTACAATTAGTGAAGGTATTCTCTACCGGAAGTGGGAAGATACACATTCCAGTGAAATAACGCAACAATATATTTTACCTGCTGATTATCGCAATCAAATCCTGACAAGATTGCACAATGATTTATCAGCAGGACATTTAGGGTTTAACCATACAGTGGCCAGAGTGAGGCATAGGTTTTATTGGGCTGGGTATACAAAATTTATTGAAGATGGTGTAAGCGTTGCTCAGAATGTCAAAAGAGGAACCAACCTACCCGGCAAAATAGAGGTCAAATAAAAACCTATGTAATGGGGAAACCTTTAGAGAGAATATCTCTAGACATCTTGGGACCAGTATCAATTACCCAAAACAGAAATAAATACATCCTGATTGTGACAGATTATTTTACTCGGTATGCTGAAGCATACGCCCTTCCCAACATTAAAGCTGCCACGGTTGCAGACAAATTACTTGAAGAATTTATTTGTAGATTTGGTTTACCACTGTAAATTCATTCAGACCAGGGGACACAGTTTACATCAGCTCTGGTTACAGAAATGTGTAAAAAGTTGAATATGGACAAGACTAGAAATAGTCCATTTCATCCCCAAGGTTCAGGGTTAGTGGAAAGATTAAATCGAACCATTGAGGACATGATTAGCAAGTTTGCTTCTAAAAACCAGAAAGATTGGGACAAACTTCTTCCGTTTCTTATGTTGGTATATAGGTCCTCTGTTCATGAAACCTTAGGTTAAACTCCCACTTTATGATGATGGGTAAAGAGACAATTGTGGCCATAGATTTGATTTGACTACAAGTAATACAAATACTCTGAGAGAACCAGTGTCCCTGATTATGTTGAGGCCCTGACAACTAAACTCGAAAAGGTCCATACTGTGTAACGTTGTAGGATTAGGCTACAGATAGCTTTGCTAACCAGTACCTGGAGGCTGGCAAGCTTTTATTATTCGTGTATGATAATATTATTATAAGCCACGTGTCTATTGTGATTTGTGATTTAGACCTACTAATGTAAAAAGGTTAAGATACCAATTTCTGTACATTACACTGGTCGTTATTTGTTCAGCAATTTATTGTGTTTTATCTTACATGTATATAGAAGACCATGTGAGTTGGAATCACTCATGTCTAATCCAAATTTGTTTATTTGCATATAAAATATGTTTAAACTAAACTAAACTAAAACAAGAAGTAAAACATTTTAAATCCCTAGAGTCCTTTGCAGATACCGAGCATATTTTTTTGTTTTCATTTTTTATGCAAATGTCATCTTAATGAATTTTGAAATCAATTTTAACAAATAGTTGAAATAAAATTGATAAAGATTAGAACTAAACAAAAACTTACGGTCCAACCACCGCCATCTTTCTCCATCTCACAGAAAACATCAAAACCATCTGTGTCATCTGGATAAATTGTATAGATTCCAGAAGTACAAAATATTTTGTCTAACTCTCCACAGTCTGATGGTCTGTTAGCTGTGGAAGTACAATAATTATGCATGCATGTTGGAGCCATATTATAATTTCTTATGGACATATTTCTTGTTGTATATATAATTTTGGAATAATGAAACATAAGCACGAAAGTAGTCATACAAAAAAAAATAGTTATTTAAGAAAAATAAACATTAAATGTTTTACAACGTTTGAAAAAAACCCTATTTTTTTTGTTTATAACATGTACGAACTTAAGTACTTGCGGTACTTTATATTGCTAGAGATTTATTCATATGTGTGACGTCTTGTTTCCCTAATCACATATGTAATCTGCAATATTCATTTCGATACATTGTGTATAGATATCGTCTTTCATGTGTTCACGTTAGGTCACGTTTTTTGGATTTGAACGTATAGGAATCATACCACTGCAAGCCACCTAAAATCATACCTAAATCAAGTCATATCTGATAGTTCTTTGACTCGTAGAAACAGTATTCAAATGCTTTATTATAGACAAGTTCTAAATTATTACAGGTAAGTAATTTTAAAGACAACAGAAATGTCAAATAATGATGTTGGAAGTGCTTGTACATAGTGACCATTTTGATTATTGATCAACCTACTTATGCAGTCTTTGTTTTTTAATTGTTTACTTCCGCCTAGTATACGATCAACAATTCTATCAGCAACTTTCCCGAAGAATGTAACCCCTGTAAATGAATAAGGTCAAATTAAATATGACATAAAGCATCAATGCAAGGAAACCAAGATTCTAAGCTTAGTCAAAAGAATGTTATCTAGGGACAAAGACCAGACATGGAAAGCAGACATTCACGACAGAAAACATAAATTCACCAAAATAATACATACAAAGTATTAAAAATGATTGAGTAAACGGACTCCAATAAAAACTGGGGGTATATACCAGGTGCACCGGAAGAGTAATGTCCTCTGCTTTTTTATAAACACCCACCGAGTTGCTCCTAAAAAATCAAGTCCGGGATAGACGAAAGAGAAGAGGAAAAAATATGACACGTTGAACGGTCGTTTTTTTACCGAAACGATCCACGATTCCATCGATCGCTAAGTGTATGTCAAAATGCTAGGCTGACTTCATTGTGTCTGTAATATCCTTTATCACAAGTTCTTTCGGGTAGAAGCTATGTATCAAATCCCCGAAACTAGGATAATACTTCATCAATATAGCGGAAACTGAGATTATGGGATCTAGCTAAATTAAATTTCTGCAAGAAATTTCCCACCATTTTACGTTTCATAGTTTTCTAAAGATTTCATGGGAGGAACAGATTCTCTTCGAATGCTGGTTTCCCCATTCTCGATAATTAAATTCAAAATTTAGCCCACCCACTTTAGCTTTTGGGTTGAAATATAAAATTGTACTATCTGAGGTGGAAGAGTAATCAAGGGAACCAATGTTATAGCGGTAATCAAAAGAATGTAACACAAATCGTTTAATCCTCTCGAGACTGAAGGAGAATCTATATGCAAACCGTTAGTTTCTGTTTTTACATAGACCATATATTATGAAATATTATTAACAGAACGCCAATATTCCTCCAAATTTATTATAGACTAGTCTTACCGGATGATGATTCGGTGCCAATAGATTTTCCAAACACAAAGCTGCTCTCGGTAACTAAGATGAATATTACAACGATGTGCGGTGTGATATTAACCATCTCTCTCTTCCAAAACCACCCTTACTGTATTACTCTATTGAAGTAATTGGATACTTTAAAACTGCGGCACGAATGAAAACTGTTCAAGAAGAAGTCGTTCAAGATGTTTCACGTCCTAAGTGCGCAGAAAGGTTGTCGGTTTTACCATACTACAGTTGATTCTAATTTTTAAGTTGGGTTCTTAGTTACGGTTATCAAACAGCTGTCCACACTAGAACATTCAAAGCACTTTTTTCTAATCCTTTTTGAACATAATATTTGAAACAAAAATATACGCATAGACAAAAAAGCTAATATATTTAACCTATTTTATTGAGCCTAAAATGAATCTCGAAATATGTCTATTGCCTGGTGTTTTGGCAAAGCAGTTTTCACTGAAGGACGACACTTTGAAATATATTGCTTCCACTCAAATCTCTGTTTGGGTTTTTAAGTATTAACTTCCGAACGTTGTACAAATAAATATGTGTTCTCGACAAAATTTAGAATTAAGATGTTAAACGGGGCACATAAAAGAATATATAGTAAATATATAAAGAAAATATATATAGTTAAAGTTTACTTGCTAAAAGCATATGTTTTTCAAAGATATATCAATGTTTATACCGTTGACTTATAAAAATAGTTATTCGATATGGAAGTTGTAATGGAACTACATAATCAAATATGCTCAACAAAAATAGAAAATGCATGAATACATTAAATTGTCTTCCAAGATTGATACTTTTTTTTCTTGATTTTTTAAGGGATCGATGATAAAGGAAAACCCTTACCAAATTATGAGACAAACGCAATGACTTTTTATTCTGTATTGTCAACTTTCCTTTCATCTGTGCCAACACCCGTTCTGCAGCTATTAGTTGATTTTTTATATCACAATGCATACGTTAGGCACCGACCATTTTTATACTGTTCTCAGACTTAAAGTCAATAAAAAATAATAATAATACGTTATTAACATTTGTAACAAAATACTATCCAACATTACACACAATCTCAAAAGCACTGATCTGAAATAATTAAAGACCATGTGAATGCTCTCAACTATTAGAACTACAACTACAGCAGAACCTGGTCAAACCTTTCTAATGCACGTCTTTCATTAACAATTAAACTATAAATAGTACTCAATAATACTTTTTATCTGTTGAAGATAAAATAATCACATGTATATACCGTTATTTATACATGCATCTTTTACATATTATATTTAATTACGAAAATAATTAATATTTTCACTATATGATCTGAAGCCAATGCAACATTCCTGAAATATACTTGTGATATGTGTATATGTATTACCAACTACATTCGATTTCACTTAACTATAATTTTTCGTCCGCCGTTTCTCCCTTAAGACTGCCTCAATGATTGTAAGTTGGGGCATGTAGACATTATATGAAACCTGCCAAGGCTGCAATAGAAATGGAGACTACAACCTTGATATTTTGGGACGAAGCGGTCATACTATCGTCAGGGCAAACTACTGTACTCTGGACCACGAAACGAGGATGGCAACCATCAACATGGAGTAGATATCTCACTTAACATGAAGTCCAAATCATCATTCATCGAATGAAATCCTGTGTGTGAAAGATTTATCGTGGCAAGAAAGATTTATGTCAAATATACAAAAAGTAGCAGTCATTCAATTCTACGCTCTTACTAACTTAGCAGTGGAAGAAGAAAAAAAGAGTTTTAGAACCAGCTCCAAGCTACCCTAGATTGAACAACACTTGGGGTATCTTGATTGTAATGGGTGACATGAATGCCAAAGTTTGAAAAGATAACACAGGGAGAGCTCATCACAGGGAAGGAATGAATTGGTAACATTAAAAAAAATGGAGAACTCAGAATGCAGATTGTTGCTGCTAGAACGATATGGTCATAGGAGGTTCGACATTCCACATCCCTCACAAGGATATAAACAAAACAACCCGGCTGTCTGCAGAGATGACAACTAGAAATCAGATAGACCACATTAGAGTCGCCAGGAGATGGAGAAAGAACATGACAGCCATTAGAGCTTATCGAGGAGCTGATATTGCATCCGATCATGAACTTATGGTGGCTAAATTGAAGATCAAAATAGTCATGGCAACCAGACAAGATCAGATTGGAAGGCTAAAGTATAAAATAAGGAAGAGGCGCAGTAGACAAAAAATTGGAAAGAGTAAAGTCCACATATAACACCACATGCCAAGAATAACTTCATCTCAAAGGAATACAAATCATGGTTTCTGACGATACAATCGAGACAACTGAGAAGCGTATGTCTATTAAGCTATAACTTGATTAGGTCAAGACAAGATTGCTGAATGAATGGTTGACGAGCGAACATATACGCATTAGGAACGAAGTAAAGAGAAAGGATCACACAGGATAAAAGAACGTCATAGCTCGCTTTAAAAACAAAGAATGTAATGGGCAGAAATGACACTATAACTGAGTGCAACATCATACGCCTACACATCCAATCCAGTGAAAGAAAAGATGGCAATGTGATAACAAACCTAGATCGACCACTTTTAAACGGAGAAGATATATCAGATGCTCCTAATCTACCTCCTGGAGAAGACCTTGATGTTGATACTGGCCTGTTGGAAAACATCTGGGAAACAGTCGAAATCCCTGGACTTTAAGTAACATCATTTTGTTTCCAAAGAAGGGCGACCTAAACAACTGCCAAAAACTGGAGTGGAATTCAGCTACTCCCCAGAATCCAATGCGGTCGATCATGTATTGACCAAATTGCCACAGTACGGGTCATCATCGAGGAGTAAATAGAATTGCAGTCAGCCCTCAGTTAACAGAAATGAACTTTGGAAGGTATTAAATTGTAAAGATTATCCAAGGACTCTTCAGAAAACACCAAATGCCAAGTCATCCACAATCCAACACTCTCACCATCCTTCAATGAACATACAAGAATTACTCCAAGGTTGTCTCTTGTCAGCCCTTATTTTCTATATTAGTGTGCAAGAATTTTAATTAAATATTATATACAATCATGAATTTACTCATAGATTGTTTCTTGCCTAATTGATAAAATTCTATTTGGTCTTAACAAGAAAAAAAAGTTTGATTATCTGAGTCTATACTTTAATATGTCCTCCCTTGATATTTATATAATATTTTCCATTTATTGTTTATCGTAAATATGACTATCAAAAAAAAGAAATCTGCCATATTCCTGAACGAAAGTCGGTGCCTTATGCCAGAATTTGCCGTAACTACGCAGAATTTTGTATCGCGCTATACCTCTTTAAATTAGGCTTCTGTAACCGGGTTATATTGCTACGAGATTGAAGTCATCAGTACAAAATCGTATGGTCATCATTCTGAAACGTGGATCATTACGGTGTTTTCATCTGCACCGTGAAAACTGATTTGTGCAACGTGTCATTGTTGTTCTTGCATCTTTCGTTTAGGCTGGACTTGACTTCTTATGAGCAAATCGGCGGGTGTTACAAGCAAAGCAGAGCACTTTTACCCCACCTGTGCACCTGGTCAATGCTCCAAGTTTTTAGTGGAGTCCATTTTGCTCATTTACTTTTTATACTTTGTATGTATTTTTTGGATTAATTTATGTTCTTTGTTTAGCGTATCTATTTCCAATGGCTGGATTTGATTTCTGATTGATATTCTTTTAAATTTCAGAATCTTGGTTGCTGAGAATGCTATTTAGACACTTAGACTTGCAACATGACTTGTAATTTTTAGCTAATATAATATGATTTTAACAAGTTGTGTACATACTGTGTCCATTTGATTGGATATAACACAATTTTCTTGCTTCAGTTTGAATCTTGTTGAATCACTAATAACTTGTCAAATACCAACCAGACCGGAAGTTGAATCACTAATTACTTGTCAAATACCAACCAGACCGGAAGTTGAATCACTAATAACTTGTCAAATACCAACCAGTTGTAGTATGTCATTAGAAATATAAGAAGACCAATAATTTTTTTTCTATTATTACTATTACTAATACTTATTATTATATTTATCATTATTTCTCTTTCAATATCTAACATCAACTGAGATTATCAATATTTTATGCCAATAAAAGTGAAATGTTTCTTGTTACAAAAAGGGGGGAAAGAAATAAAGTTAATAAACATTAAATAAAATATAAAATTTATATTTATAAAGTATGTAAAAACAGTTTAGTTCTCTTGATCAACATTCGATGTTTCAAGTAGTAGTTATTGATACCAGTGAAACTAAATTACGCCGTCAGCATGACAAGTATGAAATCTCTTCAGAAACAACCCATTCAGATAACTACTGTGACAACTTGCATACCACCAACCGCCTTTAAATAACATAGAGCAATGCCAAGTGCTTGATTGGTCATGATCTTTGTCTTTCGTTGAAAAGCCCTTACCATTATGCTTTTTCATTACGTCACCTATACATTAAAAAAAAAAGTCTAACTATACGTATCCTAAATGTATTAATTATTGATCAATTAAATACATTTCATTTTGTGTGGAAAGTTTTGTTTAAAATACGTACACAGAGTTATTGAGAAATGTCAATCAAAGCCCCCTTTTTTCCATTCGATTAAATTGGTCAGCATCATGATAGGCTTAATAGTAATATGTATGAACATTTCAATGCGATGCATGCCTGCCAAGAAATGAATAAAACAATGTAGATTCATTTAAGATATCCAACCTAGCAATATACAAAGGATAATAAAAGCCAGTAAGTTATGTTTTCCCTATCATAATGTGCTCAATGGCAAGTATGAATATTAGTACATCAAAAAGGCTACCGAATAAATGAAAAGTGAAATCCTTAATAATGACAATTTGTGACAGTCAAAAGGTGCAGTTTCCTAGTTTTTAAGATTGACCAATACCGACATTTTCTAAACGATTCCTCTACTAATGTAGGAGTTATGGCTCCTGAAACAATTCTTAATTTTTCCACATGTACATGTGCAATTTTGAAAATCTTCTCTAAAACAATTTAAGATCAGTTAATGGAAATAAAGCATATTAATTCTTTAGTGTATTGTGCACGAAATGACTTGTGTTTTTTTAATCCATTAAAATGTATATGGCTGCCTATACTAAAAATAGAACATAGGGGTCAGAAGAGTTGTTTTCGAAATAATTCAAAAACTTGCATTCAGTAAACTTCTGGTTCAGGTCATAAAATGCTATTAAAAGCATTTCCTGCATTTGACTATTCAGTTAATTTTAAGCCTGTCTCATAGCCATTTTCTAATAAGCAAATGGTAAACCAGGTGAACGATTCAGTCTCTCTTAGGCCTCTAGTTATCCATTCATCCATTTATAATGTTTCTATAATAAATTAAAAAAAAAATAATGTTGATTTTCCAATTGTTCTTATATAAATTTCTGGCACAAAATTCCATGTCGAGGAAGTCACAGTATTGTGACATTATGTTTGAACAACAAAATTATAAAACATTTTGAAATATTCTGTAAACAAGAACCTACATGCTCATGTTTACAAGAGTAATCATGGGAACCAAGATTCTAGCGGAAATCAAAAGAATGTAATCCTGGGACATTTTGATAAGAAGATGTGCATTTCAGTAAAACAGGAGTTAAAAAATGGAATGGGATATAATGTCAAGAGTTGATCAACAAAGACAAGAAATGTTATTCTTGGGTCTGATTGAATTCTCTCAAAATACAGATATTAATAAAAACAATTTAGAATCAGTCATATGACATCTGTCCTCATTAACACTCATCAAGTCAAAAGTTGATATGTTATTTGACCATGAGGTCAAAGGTCAAGTTCAAATGTCAACCAACTAGTACGAGGCGCCTCACCTTGAGAAAACATAACCCCATACCAAATATTAGATGTCTAAGTAAAAAGACAAAAGAAAAGTATAGCCCGGACAAAATTTTGTATGATATTTGGCCAAAATTTTGAATGTCATTTGACCTTGGAGTCAAAGGCAAAGATCAAAAGTCATCCAATCTAGAACATTACACTCTAACTTGATGTGATTTACATTAATGTCAAACAGGTCAGATATCTAAGTAAACAGACCAAAAGGTAATGGCACAGACAAAATTGTGTATCATATTTTGCCAAAATTTGTATGTTATTTGTCCTTAATGTTAAATGTTAAGGTCAAAGGTCACCCACTCTGGTACGTGACACTCTGCCCCGAGAGGATATACCAACATACCAAATATTAGAAGTCTAGGTCAAAAGACGAAAAAGTTATGGTCTGGACAAAGTTTGTATGAAAAGCGTTAAGAAGAAGAAAAATCTTTATGGGGGCGATTTATAGTCCAAATGAGTAAAAAATGTAAAAAGATATGCTACATATGTTTATTTTTGATATAATTCAGTGGAGAGCATCTACTACACATCAGCATACATTTGGATAATATCTTCTTGCTCTTGTTAGCAAAACGGGTCTGAACATAGGCTATTTTTGTATATTTCAAATTGTCAAAAATTAAGAATTTTGGTTGCTTTGGTAACCAGTTCTCAACCAATCAGATTGCTTTGTACTTTATTGTAAACACTCGGCGGGTGTTTCTAGAAGAGCAGAGGACGCTTACCCTATCGGTGCACCTGGTCCATGCTTCCAGTTTTTGGTGGAGTCCGAGTTGCTCATTTACTTTTGTTACTTTATATGTATGATTTTAGTTACTTTATGGTCTTTGTTGTGGGTGTCTGTTTTCCATGTCTGATCTTTGTCCCTGGATTAAATTCTTTTGATTACCGCTATAACGTTGGTTCACTTGATTACTCTTTTCCATAAGACACACTTCATTAATATAATTATTTAGTTTGGTAAATTTCCACCATTAGATATATATTAAATACATTCTAATTGTGACATTTTTGTGATTATTAGGCCCTACATTGGTGGTTGATAAGCAGTGGTTGTTGCTATGGTAACGATGAAAACATTTTTCATTTTCTCATTTTATTCATTGTTTTTCTTATATATACAACTAATTTAAAGTCAAATTGGATAAAATATCTGACATCAATAAATCACTTTCAGTGACAAATGCATGATTCTTAGGTGGACTGCTATAAAATACTTACATTCTCTTGTAGAAGAAGAAAAACCAGATATCGTTATAAAATTTCGATTTAAATCTTTGACAAATTTGGTTAATAAAAAATCAATTAATTGAAATAGTATATTAATCATTTGTTATATATATATTTTCCTTTCTACGGAGAAAAAAACTCAGAAAACAAATATCAATACATTGTCGCCAGTAGAAAATATTCAAAAAATAATACATTGAAGGAGTAATCGATGTCATAAAATATTGATTTTGTTGGATTGATATGTTATTATCAAATTAGAATTTATTTTAGTACTTGTACTACATTATTTTGCTATTCTTCTAGAAGTCAAACTTCATGGATAGACTAAAATTGCAACAGAAAAAAACAATCAAACATGGGAGTTTATTTTACGCTTACCGTACCACAATTGAACCTTCCATCTTTAGCAGTTAAGTTAATAGTGATTATACCTTATTGTGTTTATATATATATATATATATATATATATATATATATATATATATATATATATATATGTGTGTGTGTGTGTGTGTGTGTGTGTGTGTGTGTGTATACAAATGACCAAATAGTGTATAATATCATACCTACGAATCGACTTAAATCGAAACATTATTTCATTATAAGATATTACTAGGAATAGTCGGATGGTATATTGTATAAGTGGGAAGTTGATACCTCACAAGAACTTGTATGGTGACCACCGTGTCAACGTCGATTTATTGCCTAGGCTGCAGCTTTATAACCACTTTTTACGGGTCCAACAAAGAATTTGGCACACCTGGCATATTCATGGTTTTTTGTCAAAATCTTCCAGTTCAATTCTAAGCATGTAGGTCCCTTGAGAGGTAATTTAGTTGAGATTGTTGTTACTTAAAATATCAATAAGGAACCATTTTCGAATAAGCAGAAACATTAACCAATGGCATTACATGTGTACATTTTCTTAGAGCGAAATATGATTTTGAAGTGTTACTAGTTTTTATGTGATATTGATAGGTGGACAGAATCAGTAATCATAAATAAAACATGCTTTATCTGTAGGCAGCGTGAACATTTTCAAACAAATGCTTTTTAATTAGCTTAGATCATCAAATGTCAAAGGAAGGATATTAGGGCTGAAAATCTCTAAAATCGTCATTTTCACAAGATAATAAAGCATCCAGCATATATATAGTATTTTACAGTATTCTTTTTTGAAATTAAGGGCAAATTTCCATCTGCCTTCAATTACAATTTTTTTTAAACTAACAAATGACAGATTCTGATTGAGGATAGTTTCAGCAACAAGTGAATATTAGGAAAATAAATGTAAATGGAATTTACTGACCAGAAATAATACAGTCAAGGAATAGAAATGTATTAAAATACGTAGCTTTTTCCATCTAATACTTTCCTTAGGATCCCATTTCTAATTCAACTTGTTCTGGGAGTGTATTTCAACTTACGTGTGGGTACTTGTTTCATAGTGTTATTTGCCTAATTTTGAATACAGATGCCAGGACATAAAACAGTATTTGCAAGTTTATTTTTTTGTTTGGACATTTATCTTTATTTACTAAGAAGGTAATTCCACAAGTTACAAAAAATGTTTTTGACAACGTTTTGTATTGACTTTCGTGGTTTAAAATGACTCACCAAGCGGTAACTTTTTCAACAGATCAAGGTTGTCTCTGTTTACGAACATTTTATTTAGTATAGGGCACATATTGTGACCTTTTGCCTTTTGTAAAAAAATGAAATGAAATTCTAAAACGTCTCACTTCATATCCTTTGAAAATTATAATGACAGACACATTGATTTGTTTGTTAAGTTGCTGAAATGTTAAGATATAACTTATTAAGTAATACTAGAAAAAATGTCTACGGTTAAATATTAAGTTCCCAACGTTTCCCCGCCAAAGTTTATCATTCGTTCCAATAATTTTAAAATATTGCAGCTGTACTGTACTTTGTAAATATGTTCTGACACTTTTAAATTATATGTTCTTAATCAGCGTACATTTTCGTGTTGTTACTCCAACGTTCCACGATGAAAACTCGATGTTCGCTCCGAATGACATATTGTCTGCATCGACTCAGCTAATCAAAATTCTCCGTACAATGAACCAAATTCTTGTTTATATACCGCCCAGTTCCTATACATATTCACCAATCCATTTATTTCTGCGTTGGAACACCTGGGAGTATGGAAGTTGGTTATCAGTTTTTTTAATGATAAGTATTGCAGATTGCAGTATTGTGATAACTAAGATTCATGAAAGAAAACAGAGAGAGTGATTGTTTTAATAATAATAAAGAAAACATAATCAGTAAAAAAAGGTAAACACACGCAAACTCACAAAATGTAACAAAAAGAACATTTTAAAAACACTTTAGAATAATATTATTAAATAATAATTTTATATCGGGGAAACTCAAAGATTAAAAAAGGGACAACAAAATCACCGAACACTTATCGGATCCGTAATCAAGTCAAGTCCAAAACAAATCTGATAAAAAAGATATTGCATCACCGGAGCAGCTGTTACCGCAATAGTCCTGACTTAGTATAGGCATTTCGAATGAAATGGTGGTTTAAATCTAGGTTTTACAACGCACTAAACCCCCTCTGCCATTGAGGCGTAAATATATCGGTGGTGATTAAATAACATTAAAACGGGAAATCAGCATGAAGACTTATTCACAAAAGCAATCATTACTCATTATTTTAGGAGAAATTGAGTAATGATTCGGAGCAATGTCTAAAATTACGTTTCTGCTGTCAACAACAGTATATTTCCATTTTTTACTAACAGTGTCTTTTGGAAAACAAATATTCAAACAAAAGACTATAATATAGTAAATACTGATGATCATGTCTATGTTGTTCTCAAAACTCTTATGACATTTATGAAATTGTTACTTCTCTCTGTACCTGCTGATAAAAATTTATGTATCACTTTTCTGATACGACATTGAAAAAAAATGACTTCAGCATATTAATCTCTGAATTTAGATATATACAAATTTACATTCTCAAATTATAAATTCTCAATCAGTCTACAATTATATTGCTATTACCCCACAATGTACTAAACATTTTACATACATGAAGTAACGGTCCATGTGCTCCACTGTATTGAGTTTTGGTCTCCCAACTCATACGCTTTTTAAATGTTGCGATCATTACACTTGCATTCCAGAAAGGATTAGGCGACTTAAGGAAAAACTACTTACATGTTGTAGCTCATAAATATTTTGAATGGTCTATGATAACTAGCATGACCTAAATAACAATATGTAATGTCAGTATCAGGGTCCAGCAGTCAAATAGACTTTCTTTTGTCATATTAATTATCCCTCAACTTTTCCGATAACTTTTATGTAGCCTAGTTTCAAAAGAGTTAGTGCGATACGTATGTCTGTGTATATTTCAAAGTTTTCTCTGTGTTCAGATGATGTCATTTCGTTGTTCACTGTGTTGTTTTCACTCGTTTGTACCTCGGTATTGGTACGATTACTTACTATGATTGATGTTAAAAATTCTAAATCTTCCAAACTGCACTTTTGTGGAAAGTTAAAAAACTAACAACATGTACTGTCGGCAGTAGCAAAAATATACACAGGATATTTTAGGGATTGTGAAAAGTCATTATTGCTTTGTACGAAAATCGATTCATGTAAATATACCTTATTTTTGTTGCATTTAGTTTTCCGTTTTTATTATCATTTCAACATAACAGACTTACGGTCCATCCACCACCATCTACATCCATTTCGCAAAGGACATCAAAACCATCTGTATCGTCAGGAGAGATCGTATAGATACCAGTTAGAGTATTCTATCCAACTCCCCACTGTCAGATGGCCTGGTAACTTCATTTATTAAACACAATAACCTCAGTTAAGATGTATGTATAGAAGGAAAAAGTAAAAATGGTTTAAAGATCAGTTACTATTATACTATTTCCACTTTTTGTTTCAAAGCAAAATAACGAAACATCAAAACAGAAAGACAATTCAGTTCATCAATTGAAATCATTTCACAATCCAAAGATATGACAATAGATAGGAAACAAAAACGATCCACATACACAATAAAGGCAACACAATCAAATACAATTGCATACTAGAATTGAAGATATGGAAAGACAACACACAATACCATAACCACTAGCAATATGAGTTCCTAAATTATTACTGGGAATGACACCATTTGCTTTCGAATGGATAAAACATCTCTATATTTTAATATGAACCCATTTTTTTTTCCAAATCTGTAACAAATTATGATATTTCATAGTGGATAATTTTGAATAGTAGACCAATTCAGATATTTCATTGAACGACCTTTGCGAATAGAAGTGTTATTTCAATAAAATTCATATTTCTGTTTGTCTGACTCGGGGGGAATGGCCACATGTCCTGACCAGGACTTTTAATTGGTTTATGAAATTTGATATATAAAATTAATTGACTCTCCAGAAAATACTGGAAGACAAACGAGAAGTGAATACAGTAACTTTCTAATATACAATTCAGACAAGTAAGGTAATTTCTCGCGGGCCAATTCATAGTTTTATGTTGATCAATAGTTATAATCTTATACTTTAAATGTGGTAATTGTAAATATAAAGATAAAAAACAAACAAAACGTACGTTTTAAAAATCATCAATAAGTAGATGTATAAATCGTATAACTTTTCAATATTATCGCATTGATTGACATGCTCATAACCATAGACTGTTTTCAGCCTGATCTGGCATGTCCCAATAATGTAACCTCATTTTTGTCCTAGTAGGCCAGAAAGAAAATATTATTTGCCAAACCTTGAAATTTTGATAGCCTTTTTTGCCTATTCATTTTGATTTTGGCCCTGGTATTTTATTTAAACATGATGAAAACACGTTTTTCTTTAATTGAATAAAGATCATTGTTTAATTAATATGATCAAAGCATGTCCAAAATCAGTATTTGTTATTTTATGTTTTGTTTGCACATCATTGATTTAAAATCAAACTTTTATTCGATTATATATTCCATTATTTTGAATTATTTTGATATCATTAATTACTATTGTACATGTATATAAATGTATAACCAGAACCACACGATGTGATCAGAACAGCATAAATTATCAGCAGTAATACATTTATTTTGTAACTTGAGTTCTTTCAAAATGACAATTACATCATAAGTAGAAAGCAATTACATAAAAATGGTAAACAATAAAGAGGAACTAACAGAAGAATAGTATCTCAGTGACTAGAAACATTGGTGAATAGTAGATATGTGAAATAGAATGTCACAGACAAAGAAACAAGTCATGTGTAAACATACAAACAAAGCAAACGAAGTGAACATTACCTCCATTTTATATTTCAATTTTGATTTGGCTTAACTTATGTTTTTTTTTTTTATATCATACTACTCCTTCTACTTCAGAACTATTGTAGTATTGTTATGCCTTTTCGACAGCATGTAATGCATGATAAGATTAGTTCAATTTTATTAGGCATAATATTAGAAGTTAATTGAGTATTCACACCGATTATATTGGTTTTGTTTCCCTTATGTTGTATAATTCTATGAGATTATATATGTATGCTACAAATTAAAGTATTACTGCAAAAAGTACAAAGATCCATCGTTGTAATGACGAAAATACTTTGTTGACCGATCAGATATATACGCTTTTAAAGTTTGCATTAAGTAAATATGTAAGTGTACTGTAAACCTATTTATTTCCAAAGCTTAACACCTCTGCTTAACTTAGCGCTAAACGCAGTACACCAAAAATATATTCCCGGATTTGAAATAAGTAGTGCACATGCTCTGTGAATCTTTTTTTCACATCCTGCATGTCAGACTCGAGTCTATCAACTAGCAGATTGATACGTAGTAAATCAGGGAGCGGTTATAGGTCTGCAGAGGAGAAAATAAGTACCAATCGCGAAAAATAAGTCGCTGCAAATAAGTTCCTTATTTCTGAATAACATGTTTTAGTGAGTGTTTTGATATCCTGAAACGCAACAAAAATAAGTATCGACGAAAATGAGTTGGTTTAACGTGAATAAAAACATGTTGCAAATATCAGGACTTCTCTGATTCTTTGATTTGAATTCTTGATGCACAATATGCCTTTTAATCTAAAGTAACTTGCTTGTATATTACCTGCAACAATACTATGATAATTAAGTTTTATCTTACAACCTCCGTAATACATCACACACAAGCGAAATACACTTATAGATGAATAATCAAAGACCTATAACAATTTGTTTGTTTTCAAGAATTACATTGTAAGCCCGAAACTTCTCAAATACCTTTGCAGCCTTCTTAATTCCACTTTGTTCTCCCTGCCAATAGATGATCAACAATTCTGTTAGCAGCCTTACCAAAAACTTTAACGCCTACAAATATATAATCTTAAAATTTTCTTTCTTTTTTTTAAAAACCTTAATTTTTATCACGTGATTTTTTTGCCTTGAGATATCAAGTTCAAGATCAAATTTTAAAAATTCAAAAACATTTGATAATTGATATCTTATATGGGGATTTTTCGTTACCATTAATTTTTTTTCACTTTCGGATATTTGTCACCTATTTCCAAAATCACTTCGCTTACATCATGAAACTAAGTTAAAAATTCTAAGTTAAAAATGATTTCGACCCTAATGTCGATAGTCTTTGAACTGCACTATTGTTGCTGGATTATTACCGGATTATACTTACTTGTAATATGGCGGGTATCGCTCGCAAAGCAGGACATGCTTACACTTTCCGGAGCACCTGATGTCACCCCCGTTTCTTGTGACGTCTTGTTTACCTTATCTTCAATTTTTATATATAATCTTTTTTATTTGGTTCGATACATGTGTATGTAGATCATCTGTGTTTCATGAGTTTACGTTTTAGGCTATGCTTTGTGTTTTTGACGTATTTGAATTACCCCACTGATGACGTTTCTGTATTTAATGCCGATATTTGTAACCTATGACAATATCTGTCTTTTTTTCAAGTATTTTAATCTTGAGATTAAGATCGGTAACATTCAGAGGGGACAGAACTTTACAAATTCGTTTAAGGTTAATACAAAATCGCCTTAAATTTCCTACATTTAAAATTACATGTAATGTTTACATCTGTCATTACGATGGGAACACACAAAGGCAGGTAATTGGCAAAAATAATTTGTTTGAGATTTGGTATTTCGTACGTAGGTAGTCTGAGACATTATAAGAATATGACATACATGAAGTATCTGTACACAATTTTAAGCATTGCCACAAGATTTCAAATCATCATCAGAAAGAAAACCAATACGATACATGCGCCTTACCAGATGTCATTTCAGCATCAATAGATTTGCCATTCGTCAACATTCCTCTGGTCAACATTAAAACATATATCAGTGAGACACAAATTAACATTATAACAAAAATACTCCAACGTTGAAAAAAGACCAAAGAAAATACGTATATATTTGACCGAGAATGCAACTTTTCGAGATGCAGAAGGTACCTAATGTATAAACATGTTTCATGCGCAAAGACTATATTTGTTCACGCATGTGCATTGTTAGAAAGTATGTCTACAGTTTACTTTCCGTGATTTTATTTAATTATGGAAGTTTTACCGTATCGTACATTTAAATCCTGTCATTTTTTAAGTTCGCAAATCCAATGATAATGAATGAACTATACAATGATGTTGTCTTTGAATCATCTTCACCCATGTTTTAGTTGGTATCAGTCACATTTTTGAATGACGTCAAATTTAAGGCCCAGAACTCGTATAATATTAGGACTGGTACAATCGGAACTGAATTTAGAAAATGTTTGGTATAAGCGTTATCAAACCAATGCCATATTTCTTTATTTAATTGCTGAAGAAAATATATAAAATAATGAAATCCTGCCTGTGTGGAGTACTTTTTAATCGTTTTGCTTTATTCAACGGGAATCAATGGAGGAACACTAAACTTTTGGTTGAATCCAACATATTTGACTTATTTGTCTATAAAAAAGGAACCAACTATAATGAGCCGAACAGGTTGGTTTTACAATTGTGCAATTAATCAAAAGGAACAATATGTGACAGAGCAGTTTTGTTCATTACTTCTCATATATATCTATAGATCCACCTAAACCTCTGGTTGCAATTTGAAATGTTTTCACAAATATCTAATAAATCATAGCTATTACATCCTTATTAAAGCATTTAAGCTTATGTTATAACATTCTAGCACAAAGTAAAAGAAATGAATATTAAAATTTCTGTAAGGCGACTTTTTGAAGATGGCAAACGTACTTCTAAATACAAAAATACCAATCATATATATAACATATGTCGATATGCTGTATACACGTTTCAATGAGTTACCTCTCATCATCAGCCTACATCTCAAATATATAGAAAGATCTAAAGTACTCGAAACCGAAAGTGTCGAAATAGAGCCAAATCCAACCCCGTGATGTTCTATCGTGTACAAAAAAATAATTCTTAAATATATCACTTTTTTCCGCATTACGAAAATAACTTTTCAATGAGTTTTTAAATATGCCGGTGACATCGACTTGTATTATCCTATTATAATCCAAGGCGTTTTATTCATAGAACCATCAGTTTGTTAGTGCATATTTTAAATTTTAATAAAAATCAGGGCATGTATCAAATCTATAATAGCATACTAAATGTATCGAATAAAACTACAAATACAATATCCGTCAAATTGAATTCTAAGTAAAATACCGAACCGTCAAACTTATATGTCAAGGTCAATTTACTTAACCCTGTTTCAGTGTTGATCTATCATTAACAAGTAAGAGTGAAATCGTATTTGTCGACAGTAATTTGTATTAACGATACAAAACAGGTATTTTGATTAATTTGTATATTTAATCGTGTCGAATAGTTATTATCATATTTTTATTTTTCAAGGAAAGTATAACATAATTACTATGTCAACCTTTTTGTTTTTATCTGCTTTTTGTTTCCGCTCACTATGCTTACACTTTATTGTCTAAAAAGCTTGTTCAAAGATATGTTATAAAATTTCAGAAAAAAAAAACAAACAGTAAATCGGCAAAGCAAAGCTTTTTTTCCATTAAGCATATGGTCAAAATATAGAAAATATATTCGTCAACAAAAGAAATGAACCACTTTCATTCAATTGTAGGAAATATAAAATTCATATGCATATAATTTTGAAAATAATAACGGAAATGAACAATTTTAATATTAGCATCCAAAGCATCAAATTTTGTTGAAGCAAATATTTTCCAAATTTTCTTTCTTGGTTTCACAAATATTGCAACATGTGTCGTTTTGTCAAAAGAGTACAGAAATGTCGTCAAAGGCAGTTCGAAGATTAGACTTTTACATAACCACTCATTTTGTAAGTGACTAAGTTTAGACTTGATTTGTGAATGAAATCCCTTATAACCACAACAGAAGTGCAAATTCCGTCAAAGTTATGTGTGTTCATGCCATGAAGATGATAAGAACACTTCAGTGTGATAAAATATTTAACTAAAACTTTTAACGGTTTTTAAAAAAGTTTACAACTGAAACGACGTGTTGCTTAATATACGTAATGATCATTATATTTTTTTAAATAGAGGAACCTAAAAATAAATGAAAATCTGGTCGCTTACAACATATGACAAGTAACCCACTGTTTACAGTAGAAATAAAAGCTACTGCTTTTGTACTGCAACATAGAAAAGGTAATCTTTCAAATAAAAAAAAGACCATTCATACATGTAAGCTTCATATCTTCATATCTGCTAATAATTGAGTCCCCTTTATATACCATTGAAAATATAACACACACACACACACACACACACACACACACACACACACGCGAACTCAAATACTACAACCGATTGCCATTGTAAAAACCCTATGGGCTTATTTCTTTCAAATAATATTTTATAGAAGTAAATGCTGTTGTGAAATTCATGTAAATCGGGTTTCATGAGAAATGCACGTAACCTTCACATAAAATTACTGTGATTTTCACGTGAATTTACTTAATTTATCTGTTGCTATAGTTTATAAATTCCGGACTTGTCTTATAACATTATATTCAATTGAATTCCATGTGAAGACTTGATTCATATGACTTTTATGTGAATTCCAGATTTGATACATATGTTGAAAATCGGATGAAACTCGTGTGAATATCATGTAAAATAAAATTGCCTGTATAATATAAATAAAACGTAAATTCATTTTCTTTGTTGAGTCATTTGTTCATTATCCATTTAGTATGGTGTACACATGTACATTTCCTTTAGTAACGAGCACCGAGAGATTCGGCATTTTTAAACCTTCACTTTTATCTTGACGAGCAGCTCCGGCTGCATCATATTACAGTACCTAAACCGATCCGTGCAACAAAAATTGCGATCGGTCATCGATCACCGATCAGTTTCCGATCAGTCATTGATCCGTCAAACTGATCTATCAAACCGGTGATTGCATCACGTGACCACAGAGCGGTTTATATATTTTACGGTTTCCTGTGTTTTCTTTGTCAATTTTACACATATTTACACAATGCAATAAATTTGAACATCGATTTATACTTTTATTTTACAGTTGTTTTATTTTTAACAAATCATTCGTCATTTTACATAACAAAACTCCGATCAGATCGGTCACCGGTCATCGATCCGTCAACCATTGTAAAAAGTCCGGAATTATCACTGTTCTCCGCGGATGGTGGGAATATTTAACACATAACATGTGACGCATAAAGCGCAACTGACATTTTTTTTTTAAATATCCAAATATGATTGACTTCTCTATTCTAGAAAAGCTATTCTTTGATTTGAAACATACAGTCGGGGCTATATTTTTTTCAGATACAATACAAGGAACACCACAAGAACATAAAATATATACAGAAAACACGTACCCAACGAAAAACCCAAAGACACAATGATTAGAGGTAATAAAGAAAAAAACACTAAATTACTTTATATCAAAAGGTAAAAGCTCGTTAAACCATACAATATGGTTTATTGCTAAGCATGGCTTCTTCTAGAACAATTATATTATAGTTTGGGAATGGTCCATATGAAACAGAATTTTGTTTACAAATATGAATTTATATTTATATCTATATATTCAGCTCTAAGTGACGAATCCAGACCCATGAAATGTATTTTTTTGCACACAGTTGTTGTCGAGCTCACTTTGTGTTCGTTATAAAACACATACGCTTCCAAATCATCTTCCAAATACACAGAGGAAGATGTTTACAAAATGCTGGAATTTTTAATCGACAATATATTTGTCCAGTGTGGTGGACGTATTTTTTAGCAAAGGGTCGGCATTCCAATGGGAACAAAATGTGCTACTCTACTTGCTGACCTGTTCCTTCACTCTTATGAGGTTGACTTTATAGCTGATCTGATCCGAAAAAAAGATTATCGTTTAGTTTGTTTGTTTGTTTGTTGGGGTTTAACTCCCAAGCAGCAATATTTCAGCTATATTCAGGCAATGAACACGAAATGGATGATAATATGAACATGAAATGATTATGAAATGAAAAATGGGATGGGACACAAGGAAAATGGGATCGAGAAATTTTGATTGCAATGTAAATAGGGAGAGGTTGGTAAGGTCGGGCGATTTAGCCTCCTGTGGCGGAGCCCTATGGTTCCTATTCCGGGAGAATACCACAGTAGGGTTCTATAACGTGCGAGGAACGTGGCATTTTTCCCAACACGGTGCACTACTATGGTTTGCGATCAGGTTTTCCGTGACACACCAGGGGAACCCCATTCCACCACCTGGGGAACACAACCCAGTTGCTCTGTGGGCAAAGCGCCCTAGCCCCCGGCTAGGGTTCTGAGCACTATTTAGTCGCCTTTTACGACAAGCTTTGCGCTGCTGCAGTCCTATTCTTTTAACACCTGGACCTGCACGGGTCAAGATTATCGTTTATCTCAGTTTCACCTATAAAGATGACGTTGTATCTTTAAAAAATCCTCATTCCGGGGATTTGATACATCGATGATAAAGGAAAACTATTGACCAAACTATTCTATTGGCTTGTTGTAGAACAATCATATTATAGGTTAGGCATTGTCCATATGAAAAAGCATATTTTTACAAATAGATATGTATGTTGATATCTATATGTTTAGTGACTTATCTAATTCGCAGTCAGCAAGGATCGTTAAATGTTCATATTTGTTTATAAATAAAAATTATCATTTTAAAATTTAATGGGAAATGTTTTACATGTATTCATATACATGTTAACCCGTTTAATAATTGTGTTGTAAACAATAAATGAAATAAAATTTGTCACATGGAGAAATTAACGTTGAGAATATCCAGTATTGTTAAGACTAAAAAGATATAAGAAGCGTCTCAAAATCTACCTCAAATGGTAAATGGACACCAAATTACTTTATGAGAGTGGCATAATATCGCAATAAATGCCTCCCTTCTCCCTGGTACTTTGTGTCTGTTTCCAATTCTGTTTTGATAATATTTGAGTCCATAACCTTAAATAACAGTAAAGTATCGGTTGTTTATTTCTTTTTTATCCAATTAATAATGGTGTTGTGTCTATTCAATATTTAATTCTGAACTGAACTGAAATTACATTTGACAGAACAAAAAGGATATAAAAGAAAAGTTAGTACAACAGACACAAAAAACGCGTTCAAAATTCGATTCTGAAATATCTCATTTTTGCAGTATTTCCTGAGTAAGCAATACAAATAAAAATGTCACAAAAACATAATGAATACGAAGAATTGGAAAACATCCGACTTTTTGACAAAGAAACTAGCTATCTAATTTCTCGGTTTTAACATTAAATTGACATGTCTTTTATTTGAGTATAAAGTTTCACAAAATCGTATGAAAAACACAATAAAAATATAATTATACCTTCACAAAATACTCAAGCTCTCCGAATCATCATAGTAGTGGTTTTCAGTGAGTATTTATTTCCTTTCCAAAAATTCCAAAATACACCTTTACCAGCCGAGGAGTGGTTTCCCCTAAGATATTGTCCATTTAGATGACTAAAACCACATCTCTGAAACCACCAAGCACCCTCATATACTTTGGCACAGTTTTTATTAGGTGCATTATCATATTCCCTGTCCTTTGTTGAAAATTTCATACCATTATGAAATAATAAGCTATCATCTGTAAGTTAAATTAAACATTATGTCCATATTCACATCATGCAATTGTCAAATATAACCAGTGGACACGGTAAAATAGGTCATACAAATAAAGCAACAGTATTAAGCAATTGCGCATTTTAACATTAATTTGGTTGCTGTACGAATAAGACATCTGAAATTTTGTATTACAATACTGATTTTCCATAAACTTTGAATACTATATTTACCCGAAAACACGCAAGATGATGTTATGATCGTTTCCAGAGATGGTAGTTTTATTCACACCAGAAATTCATTAAAAACAAATCAAACAAAAACAAAAACAAAAACAAACAAGCAAATAAAACAAATTATAAAACTAGACCCTTTTATGTTAACTCCTGGATGGTAGGTGAGCATGCTCAACAAACAAAGAAGGATGATTATTGTGTTCTTCCCCATACCCGACCTCATGAAGTTTATCTAACAAGTTTTTTTTTCTGATAGTTAACCTTGAATGAATTTGTAGATACTCAAATAAAAAAATTCAAAACCATAGGTTACCAAACTTGATTTCCAGATAAAGCGATCCATACGTTCTGGAATAAATCGAGTTAGCATTAGGGAGGTATTTATCTTAAATAAAGCCGAGTTATCCTGCCTTGTATATTTTGAAAAAAAAAACACTCAAGCAATGGGGTCACTTGTGGACGCAATAATGAATTCATTTACCTGATGCTGCGTTGAATGTTGTCGCGAGCTGGTTTAAATTGCTGGAGAATAACTGTTCTGTTTTAAGATAGAGTAATCGTCTTCATATCCGGTCATATGGCAAAACCGCGACATTACACCACCACAGAAGTATCCTTTTCTATATAATGCTCTTAGATACCTGATAACTGAGCATCTGTTAGTCATGGCCAGTTACGTTTTTGTTTTATCTTCAACTATAATGGTATTCTTGATCATATACTGACGGTCATATTTGATATTAAATGATTCTGTTCATTGTTGGTTGTCCCTGTCATGAAAGGGGGTTGTATTTGCTTGACAGAATTATATGACACTCACTCAGTACACACGCTGTTACAGTACAAGTCCACAAAAATGCAAAAAGTAAAGTGACGCATTTTTATACCTTTTTAAAAGTCTATGACGAATCAAGGTAACTCAAACCTTAATGTAGTCAAAAGTTTACAAGACTTTATATTATTTATATAAGTAGTTTTGTCTATTTCACAAACTATAAAAATACAAGTGTATAGACTTTTCTTGACAATTTGTAATATTCATCCAAAATTCGTATATATCTCCGAAAGAAAAATTTTTGGCAACCAAGCATTTTTCAATTTTGTAATAATTATTTACCACCAATTATCTTTCTCTTGAAAGTTGAAAAGTCTACGTACGTGCATTACCGCTGGCGGCACTGACTTCAAGCTTATACCCACTACTCTCTGGTCCAATGGAAAACTTCATATTTTTCATAGTATTTTTCATATCTATGATTGTCATCGAAATCTTCAAGACCAATCCTTAGTGTGTAAAAGCCCTGCGATGTAATTTGATAAAGATTGTCGTTTTATAGTATTGTTAATGAAAACAAATAGGAATTAAGACAAAAATATGTTTTTTCTGACTAAAAATTTAAAAAAAGATTGACCAAGGAAGATACGAATGAGAATAACAGTATGTGTTTACATTTAGACGTTGCACTAATTTCTGTAAATTGTTATCACGTGATTAATTTGTTATGTCGTTACTGCTGTCTTGTGTTTTCGAACTCAATAATACACCATACTTAATAGTTACAATTTCATGCTATTGAAAAACATTAAACCTTAAAAAAGAATAAAAATATGATTATTGTATAAAACATAGAAATACACATTTCAATTAATTTTTGCAATACATCTGTGGCGAAGTATGAGCTGTAGTGTGAAAACTCCATATGCAGGTGCTGAAGGAATATTGCCAAAAATGAAGTGGAGTTGGCGAACCGAATGTAAATGAAATAGCGTGTTCATTAACTTTATAGATCTCAAAGGGTAGGTGAAGACTTGAAACAGACTTCACAGTATCTGTAATGCCCTTTATTTCAATTGTTTTTGATGGGATGCAAAGTCTAAAATTCCCGAATCAAAACAATCATGTATATGTTGGAAACTGAGATCAAAAAACCTGACGGAATGATCTTCTTTCTTTTAGATCAATACAGCTATAAAATGAGCCTCATAAGAGGGGTGTAAAAGGTATGCGAGTATCCGAGAGCAATTAATTTCCTCTGGAGTACCGACCTTTCGTTGAAAGAGTGATCACGGGAACCAAGATTTTGGAAATCAAACGAACCGAATCCAGGGATAAAGACCAGACAGGGAAAACAGATTCACACAACATAGAACATAAAATTACCAAAATAAATCGTACAAAGAAACAAAAGTAAATGAGCAACTCGGAGTCTGAAACTGGGAGCATGAACCAGGTGCTTCCAAGTACTATGTATTTGTATCTAGGTGTACCATCTGTTTTATACTAACAACAATGAATAATGTTTTGAGTCAGGATTTCAAATGGGGAATAGTATTATAATAATATAATAATAATAGAATTGACAAATCATAGATCTTGATGCTATTATATTTCGTAGATTAGCAGGCTTTGAGGGAAATCTTTTTTCCAACTAATCAGTATCAACCTTTAAAAAATACCACGCGGGTGTAACAAATGTTGTGGTAAGACTATAGACCTCCTTTTAAATCTGTAAAACCCTGCATCTTCCAAAAGGGAATTTAAAGTATTGTGATTTTTAAGTCGGTGGCATTTTTGCAAAAATAAAAACAGCGCAATATTTTATGAATTTACAGTATTTTAGTATGATCATTCATTGCACTCCTTTAAATTGTGTATTATAATTCAATATTACCTAACCAATACTCTCCTGTCAACGAACCGAACCCACGTTTGTACGATGACCAATCTCTATAAAAATTAATTATGCCATCTTTACGATGGTGGAACACCTAATGTAAAAAAAAAAATTAATATCCCTTAAATTGACGTAAATAAGTTTACATACGCGCTAATACACCTGACGACTCTGGAAAGTAGATAAACATAAAATTGTAACAGAATGCATTTCATGTGATAAAATTAAAATTTAGTATAGCTGCTACAGTTGAAATATTAGTTTGAATCCTACAAAATATCTATTTGAATGGTGTGTTTTTTTTAATTTATATAACGCAAATTTACATAAGTAATCTCTATTTATTTTGTCCTTTTAAACAAATTCATATATAAACAACTCCCTATTAGGTAATATGTATACAAGCATTCAGCTAAACGTCCTCTTCATTTACAACATAAAGATGTTAGTTAAAAGATTTTTACAAGAAAATAATGAATACGTCATCATCAGATATTAACAAAAAATTGAGTCAGGAACTCGTCCTTTCATTCACTTGACCTAAAGATTTACTTGGTATTTTTAATCGCTAATAAAAAATCTCCAGAATAACTAATGTGCTATATTTATATAGGTCATGCTATATTTTATAGAAAATATCAATGGCTGAATCTAAATGATCCGGTTAAATTTATCCCCGTATTTTATGACAATACTACAAACTTACAGTCCAGCCACCACCATCTATCATCATCTCACAATATACTTTAATCTCTGAAACACCGCCAGGGTATACTGTATAGATTCCAGAAAGGCAAACTATTCTGTCTATTTCTCCACAATCTGAAGGTCTTGAAACTTATAAAATATAAAAAACTTACATAATATCAAAGAGTTATCAATGTAACAAGATTCTTATCAATGTAAAAAGATTCTTATCAATGTAAAAAGATTCTTATCAATGTAAAAAGATTCTTATCAATGTAAAAAGATTTCAGCAGAAATCAAAAGAATATGACCCAAGGATAAGGACAAGACAGGGAGGGACAGTAGTCATTCACAACAAAGAACATGACAAAAGCCATACAACACGTTCAAAGAAACATAAGCAAATAAGCAACTTGGACAAAGTGCACCGGTAGGGTAAGCGTTCTCTGCTTTTCTAGAAACACACGCTGAGTTGCTCATGCTATGTTATGTCCGAAGAAGACAAAAGAGAATAGGATAACCATAACACGATGCACAAATTGGATGTCATAGTGCAGTTGGGTACACTGTAACGAACCATGAGCTCATGCTGACGACCCTTAACTTCAATGCTGTAGCTCAAAAGCATATTTGTAAAAAGTCAAACGCGGTACAAAAATCCAATAATAACGGCATAACGTATGAGATTTGATATGAAATCTCCATACGCAGGAGGTGAAGTGATATAGCACAGATGAAAGGAAAGCTTACAACACATGGATGAGAATTCATCGCATTTATTGTATAGTTTTGTCACGAGTTTTCATTTACCATCGATCTCTAAGTGTAGGTCAAGATATGAATGCCAATAGTTTGTTGACAAATGCTGTTACCACACTGGAAAAATGTGTTGTCGATAAAAAATTCCAGTTGATTACGTCTTCGCCGGTATATAGGTTTTAATGCTATTGTAGTCTGATAAGTATCTTGCATTGAGATTTTCTTTTTGAGATTTTTTTACAGGATCCACAGTGAATTGATACCACTTCAGAAGTAACAAATGACTTGGTAAAACTGACGATGCTCTTTGACAGCTGTGAGTAAGGAAGTTCAAAGTTTCAAGTGAAGTTAGGAAGTATGTTTTGCAGATCCAGTTAAGAAGTAATGTTTGAATGAATTCTTGTTGAGTTTTGAAATATCCAGTATACTGACGGTATATAAATGTCATCGTCTTTAGTAGAGTAACAAAAAGATGATACCACTGATTATTGGTTTTCATTTTCCTTTCTTTTAAAGAGGGTGATTGCGGTATAGGTCATTTTGCTATTGTCTACGTCCATCTCCAATAAGAAGCATTGGATGTACCGTGTCTTGCAGACAAAACAATGTTATTTAGGCTTTGTATGATGGTACGACAACATATTTGTTATGTAAAGTTGACAATAAATTTGCTACTTCCGAATCTTTAAAGCGGAAATAGCATTTACAGTCATTGGCCTACTTTAAACTTTCATACGTTTCAAAATTAAAAACCTCACAGCTTTTACCTACTCTGACGTTGACTTTTTGTTCTCGTTTTTCATGACTTTGCATAGTCCTCTACAGTATACATAAGAATGTTGAAGGGTAAGACCATTTTTGCATTACTTTTGGCTTTTGTGATAAATCATACCCACGAAAACAAAAATAAATAACCTTTAAAGCAAAATGCGCTTTTATAAAATGCTCAATGCTATGCGAACTTCGAAATCTTTGAGATATATGTGGATAGCCATCTTGCAGAACTCTATCTGAAGGAAGATTACAAGCATACTTTATTTATTTTTACCGATCGCTTCTGATTGGCTCGTGACATCCCTAATTCGGTTTTTGTACTGATACAAGTACTGCATGTAATATGTGAACAAAGAATATTCCGTAAATATTTTTACGATTCTGTTTATTTAATCACCAAAACATGTTGTCTTGTCAAGCTTACGATTGCACGAATGATAAAAAGGAGACATTGTAAAAGTTTTTTGACCGGCAACACGAAACTTTTTCAGAAGAAGCCATTAGATTTTCCTCAGACATGCTAGTTTTCTGCCTGCAAATCCTGATGTTCGTTACTGTTGTCTAATATTTGCTTACATATTGTGTCTCAATCTCTAGGTATGTTTATTTTAGGTTGCAATTATATGGAAATATTCCCAAATTTGCGATTTCTTTGGACATCGTAATCAATAAACTATTTACTTTCACTTTACAAACCTACTTCGTGACGTCACAGCTCAACCGATTTTGGTGGCGCGGAAAATTCAAATCATTATATATCGCGATAAAAGTAAAAAAGAAACGACATAAAGATGCGAGTTTTAAATTTGTATTTATTATTTTCATTGATGATTTGAACACTTCGTGCTTTATAGATTACATAGGTATACCAAGAAAGTATTAAAAGCTAATGCTTGGTGTATCATTTTCTAAAAAAAATATAAGCCGTGATCTATACAGGAAAGGGAAAAGAAAGACCAGATTTAGATTTTTGATATTCCCTCGAAAAGAACATGATTCGCTTGTTTTGTTTTATCTTATGCATTTCCTCCATTTTGCTGTCCAATGACTTGAGATTTGTCTGACCGGAGATATGTCAAAGAAATAAATCGTTCAATTATTAATACAAAAACCATGGCTTATTTCTTATTAAGTTACACAAAGATATTCAAAATACAAAATGTTTATACTTATAATCAGTTACCAAAAAATTTAGTTTTTAATTAAATGAAATTACATTAAATTTCACGCATTCGCGAGATTTAATATTACGAATGCAAAAATATCTTCATCGTAATATTAACCCACCTGTGCATCTATTACTATTCATTTGTCTACTTCCACCAAATAGAATATCCATAATTCTATTACACTTTTTACCAAAGAATGTAATTCCTGCAAATAAAAAAAAATTGTATATATAAAACTGGAAAATTCTTCGTTTTAATTTATTCGTTTTTAATAATATTTGTTTGAATAATACAAGACATTTATAGTTCCAGGAAAATATGATCGAATTGTAAAAATGGGTCCTAAACAATGGCATAAGAATGGTAATGAATGCGTCTTTTTCTTTGATTGAGTCTTAATCTGGTGTTGTTCAGTAAGATGAATTTTTTAGAGAACATTACTGTTACAAATTCTCTTAATTGGTCTTAACGTATTTACCTTGCACTATGAACGGTATGTTTTTACGTAGAGTAAAATTATGAAAAGCAAAGTCTCACCAATAAATTTATCACAAAAAACTTTTTTTATCACGGAATTAAAAGAATATTATGAAGAATAAAAAAAATGGTCAGATGTTTAAAACATTCCGTTATTAAGTTGCTTTATAGGTCTATATGATGAAAAATATAATTATTAGTTCCAATCTGTCTGCCTTTAGGAGATAATCCACATTGAAAATCCAACAGTGTCTATTGTATTTTACTGTTATTTATTGATATATCACCTTAATTGTGAATTCCACAGTAAATTCTATATAATTGTAATCTCCTAAGATAATAATATATATGAAAAATCACATGTTAATTTCTGTAAAATCTAAAATGTTAAACAAAATATCAACCATATATCACATTTTGAATGATTCTTAGCTGGAGTGCTACTTAAATTTTCAACATAAAAATGCTCTTTTACCAGATGTTTCATCGAAAATAAGAGGTCTTGCAAAACCTAACGTTGCTTTTGGCTCAACGAATAGTAAAAGTGTAACTTGAATACCGATCATCATGGTTATCACCATTAGCACCGGGGACACAATTGCTGAAATTAAAATATAGAAAATAAAATGTATTAAAATACATCCGATCAAACGCTCTTGAAAAGTTTCCTATTACATTCCTATTATTGATATTATTTTTAAACGGTATTATCATAATAACGACAAGCATCCCGTTATAAGTTTCAATACTATAGGTAATCGTGGTCACCTGTTCCCCTTGGGTAGCCATAAAACACGGAAATTAAAAGTACTTATTCTATGATGTATAAATGATAAGATTTCCTTACAAAATTGTTAAATATATGACTAAATGGTACAATGTTTTGAAAGAACACAAAATCGGGAAACTGAGGCAAGTTTATAGACATTCTTAAAATGTCAAGCTATACTGCAAAATGTATACATCAAAGGGAAAGAGGATTTTCCACATCAAAGTAAATCAAATCAATTGTGTGTAAGCTAATTGATATGTAGGCAAAAACATAATTGCCTACTATAAATAATTGTCAAACAATCATAATGTTATTTCACTAAAACATCAAACAATACTTTTGCTTAGATTTCATGTACAGATAGTATTGAACAGGTGTGTTATAGGTAGATTATCTTTCAATTATGAATTGACATTTAAATTGAAAAGAACCAAGAAAAGACAAATAAGAGTGTGCATTTCTTCACGTATCATAAAATCAGCCTAACCTCAGTATCATTGGGCATAATCAATAAGTATATTTGTATAAAGCCTACTTCGTGATTGACAATCCAAAGAGTTTATTCGAGAAATATTATGAGAACCTAACAATTTTCACCAAGGGATCACTACTTTAAAGCTTACCTTATCAACAGTTACATATACATATAAATGTATCTCCCAAAATATTAGCAACAACATTTATACCCGTTTAAGCCATTAATTTTGTTCGATTTTAAAAAATTAAATTGTTTTCAGACGTTTGACGAAATATTTATCAAAACAATCGTCCTAACAGTTATATGAACCGATATGCACGATGAATTATGAATTGTTTATTCTTCAAAACAATAATGTAATATTTATCGTTTAAAGAAATAATTTGTTGTTTTAAGGCAAGCAGGGATTAAGGGAATATGAAAATAGTCTTATTCTAAGTTTATAGTATCTATGTAAACATGCATAAATGTGTTTCTTTAATTTCAAAACCGCATGAATTAGCCTCAAATAAATGATAAACATTAACATAGGTTTCCATATATTCCTAGCATACATCATGATTATGGCGTATATGTGGTATTTATCTTTTCCTAGTTATCTTGTAATGTATTATTTTTACATTTGGTTACGCAAGAAATAACATTTGTGTGTAGCAGCACATATGAATTTTCACAACCACTTTCATTTTTCTTTTAGATTCAGATTTGTTCACTTAATACACGTACTATATCAGATAAACTGCCACATTTTCATTGATATTTCTGATGTAATGAAGATTATATCTTATGTCAAAAATAGCTGCCCCTGTAACCAAAGACTTGGATCAATTGTTTTCTCTAATTCAATAATTCAAAATAGTAAAGAAACTTCAGATTCTGTTTGATTTGTGAAAAGACTATTAATACATTCAACATATTAAAACGGTTTTTTTTCCATTATTGAAAGTAATATTTATAAATTACAAGTTCGATCTCTGAAAAGGGAAAAAGTGATTTCGCATGTCCACGAAGATTAGTAAGAGTAAAGTTGATTAAAAACGGCCAGTTTACAAACTGGCATTAAACAATACAGTTTGGATATTGATATTATGTACATCTCCTCATTGGATACATAAAAATAATACCAGTTTGTATCTCCCTTTCCACTGTTCACTGATCAATTTCTTTGCTTTACTGCAATTTGACAGACGTCACATCAAATTTGGTTTCGAAGAAAGAAGAGCACTTGATCAAGTCCTTTTAACTCTGTTAACCCAATTAGATTGAGTACTATCGTTCAATTATCCTACAACATGGACAGCATATCTGTTCCAAAGGCACTTGACATTACAGACTTACCGTGTGCTTCATATCTTGTCTTACAAGTAGAAGTCATGAAAAGGATGAAAAAAACATTGGATTAAAATTTACGACAAAAAAACGATGATTTTTCATATTTTTTTTTTTTTATTTTGGAAACATTCTGTCTGCGTCTTCTTGTATGGATATTTTATTTTACACCACTAATTTTATACTACAGCCTGCCTAAAGGTACCAGTATCGTATTGCATATCCCTGAGCAGGTGTACGTCAAAACATGGATGCTATAAAAATATAGTGCATTTTCTTTTTGCCTCTCTACAAACTAATATTTTGTCAAAAGATATGAACAATGACTTATAAAATAGAGCAAACATCACACTGTAAGATGAAGAACTTTTTAAAAAGAAAATCTAACATGATATCATAAAAATGTTCCACTGAAAAGGTTGGTTTGGTGAGTGCAAAACGAAAGTGAAAGTATGGAAAATGGCTATTTATAGTTCGAGACTACTTTTCTGTCCGATCTTCGTGGACTCACCCTATTTTCTTTGCGGGAAATTATTTTTTCACATGTCTTTAGAAATGCTACATAAGTGAAAGTTTTATTGAATCAATTTATATATTTTTTAAAAATTCCTAAAAATATGCACTTCACTATAGAAGTCTATGGGAAAATTAATACGATACTGAGACCTAGTAAGCCAGTTTTTCAAGTAAAGTTGGATATTCAGCAAGTGGTCTTTACCAGCTGAAAAAGTAGTACCCCAATGCAGGTAACACTTTTAAGATGAATTAGCCAACTTTTGAACCTGATTTTTTATGGTAGCTCTGGTTTTTTGCATTTATGGTTAATCTTTACCAAATTTGGAAATGCATTTTGTTTTCATGAATTTGTATAATATCAGTTCAATAAAATTATTATCTTGACTGTTTATGATGAGCATATCTATATTCATGTAACCTAAAGCAAGTAATACTCCTGCATAAAGGATAGTTTTCAAGCTACAACACATTTTAAGTATGTGGTTAGGACTTGAAAATAGTCATTTTCCATACATTGCCTTTTATATATGAAAAAATAACTATTTTTTTTTATTTTTTGTTTTTCTTTCAAATAAATAGCTCAAATGAGTTGCCATATAACTGTGTGGTTGATTTAAACACAGAAATATCACAAAAGTCAACAGCCAATTTTTAGTGGACTTTTTTTAGTGGTTCAAATGGACAGATTCTAATGCGGCAAGAAAAATAAAGGTGTTTTTTCATATAAAAACTGATTTTTTTCATAAAGTATCTAAAGCAGACAGTTTTTATTATAATATTTATACCAATAAATTATTTTTCTTGCATCATAGCTATCTGTTTTAAAGAAAAAAAAAAGTCCCTTTCCTGTCATATTGAGGTCCATTTGTATCTGCCTGGGGTACCAAAATGGCTTAAAATCTGTATTTTCTGCATATGAAAAGCTATATTTGTTTAAAACTATGATATTGGTATAATTGTTTTTGGATTTATTATAATTGAAATGACCATATCTATAGTTTAAAACAGTTGGTTGTACCGTTCATTATACTTTACTTTAAACAAGAGGCTCCCTTGAGTTAAAGACAAAAAAAGGAGGTTTGGATATTAATATTTCCATATATGGAACTCACAAGGGAGGATTAAATAATGATTTGGAACTCATAGTACAGCTCATGTATCTACCATGTCAGAATAAACCACAAATTTGTTTAGTTTGACTAATGCAGCAGCTTTTTATCAAAAGTAATATTTTCTGGCTAACATTGAGATATTAGTCTCATGCCTGGAATAGGGTACCTATATAAAAATTTTAATAGAAAACTCATGTTTATAGAAGGGCAATGATATTCTGAATTTTCAGTATGAAAATGAATACTCTAGCAGAAAAACAACAACTTTTATGATTATATTGAAATGTTTATTAGTAATAGGTACCAGTATCGTATTGCATATCCCTGAGCAGGTGTACGTCAAAACATGGATGCTATAAAAATATAGTGCATTTTCTTTTTGCCTCTCTACAAACTAATATTTTGTCAAAAGATATGAACAATGACTTATAAAATAGAGCAAACATCACACTGTAAGATGAAGAACTTTTTTAAAAAGAAAATCTAACATGATATCATAAAAATGTTCCACTGAAAAGGTTGGTTTGGTGAGTGCAAAACGAAAGTGAAAGTATGGAAAATGGCTATTTATAGTTCGAGACTACTTTTCTGTCCGATCTTCGTGGACTCACCCTATTTTCTTTGCGGGAAATTATTTTTTCACATGTCTTTAGAAATGCTACATAAGTGAAAGTTTTATTGAATCAATTTACATATTTTTTAAAAATTCCTAAAAATATGCACTTCACTATAGAAGTCTATGGGAAAATTAATACGATACTGAGACCTAAACTAGATAGATTTTTTTTCACTATTAACTTATTATACCCGTTCGGAATAAGGTTATGTTGCAATAAGACTTAAAGCGGTACTTCAACCTCTAGAAAGTTACTGAACTGTCAATACCAAATAATCGTAAAACATTTCTCAAATCTAAACAGATAGTGTTTATATGAAGGAGACGATGTAGTGCGAAGAAAATAAAATACTGCCGATTACAATGGTTGTTGCATACAATGAGTAATTAAAGGCTGTCCATGTTTCCAGTTGATACCAATTGTATACAAGAGGGGATTTCTCTTCAGGTACAAACCATTTAAATAACTCGAATGGTATTAACATCACCACCCACCACTATACAACAATAGCCACAGTATTGTTCATTATGTTTATCTTAAGGTGTAAGCTTCTTCCCATTATGATATCCCTTAACGATACAGGAAAAATGGTTTGTTAAATAAAGTTATTATCTTTGATGTGTAGTCTAACCAACATCGCCGATAGACGAACGCAATTCATATAAACAAATTGATGTTGATGTTCGTGCCTGATTCACGAAAATTGGTATCCACGAATTGAAGAACCTTTATAGTAAAGGGTTTTTGTGTCTTTCTTCAGAACAAATTTTTATAGTGTATATTTTTATTGCCCATATTTATTTGTTTAGATTATCTGAGAATGAATTGATCGAAATCAACCCGAAAATGTAAAGATATTGCGGTACCTGAATGTACAAGTATATAAAATTAGTTTTATGTAAAAAAAAAATTTTTTTATTTGGGCTATACTCGGCCATTTATTCACACAACGCAAAAGTATGAGGGTCAATTTGATTGTCCATTGGACACAATAGAACACATTTGTTTTTATTTTTGAATTGTAGACTATTTTTGTAGACTCAAACACACGAAAACAGGCTGTGATTCTTGTAAATGTATTTCATACTACAAACAAATAGTATCTAACAAGATGTCTCTATGTTCGTTATGTGGCAACCTATGGTATAATTTAAGCATGTAAAATTTTAAGGTAAAACAATGGTAGATATAGTTAAACAAATTTATGTATGCAACTGTCGAGACCTGATAAACGCAGTTTTAAATCTTCGCTTTGCTGTATATCATTAGTTAACATATTTATAAAACATTCATATAAATACTATAAAAATACAATTGTCAATAACAAAGCAAGCAATTTATAATTAAAAAAACTGTCAAAGATTACAATAACATGGCCTTACAGTCCATATATCAGAAAAACAATTTTTACTCGTGTTAAATCATTCCAAAGTAATGAAACAATTATTAAGGGAACCAAGGTTATAGCGGTAATCAAACGAATGTAATCCAGGCATGGACAACAAAAAAGTATTTCTATCTAAAATACATCTAATAGCACATACCAGGATTTTAAGTTGAAACTATATTTCATAAGTTATTAATATCGAATGGCAACATAACTCATAATTTAAAGACTTTACAAAATGAAAGCTACTTTAGGACGCTTACCCTACCGGTGCACCTGGTCTATGCTCCAAGTTTTTAGTGGGTCTGAGTTGCTCATTTACTTCTATTACTTTTATGTATTATCTCAGTTACTTAATGTTCTCAGTTGTGTTTGTCTGTTTTATATGTCTGCTTTTTGTCTCTGGATTACAATATTTTGATTTCCGCTAGAATCTTGGTTACCTTGATTACTCAAGTATATAATGCTCATATCTTGCAAGCGATGTTGGAAAATGAAAAGACGTTTCTATCACTACAAGTATCTTAGATAAATAAAAAAAATCTGCCTTATATTGTTTGACTACGGATTTTTTATAAGTCAAGTGCTCAATATCTTATCGGAAGCATTTTAGAACAATTAAACTGGTTCCGAAATTGCGACACGCTGAGCTGGATTCTGATTTTGCCAACTCACATGTGATGTAGAAGCAACGGCCCATAGTTAGGAATGTCACACCTGTCAGACTCGATATTCTGACTCTGATCCAACAAGTCTTTACTCTATCTCCTATATGGCACATGCTGTACAAAAGAGCATTTAAAACCTATATTAAAGTATTTGGTGTGATTCGGCCGAGGATCGTACCAGCAAACTACTGCTGTCAAGACGAGCAGACTACCATGATACTTACGAGACCTATCATATAGAACAGACAGATCATCCATACAGCTTTTATACATCATCAAATATACTGTTCAACATTTTATATACCATTTCCTTTTGTTTTTAAGGTTATATTTAATCAATTATTTTTTAGACTATTTGACAAAATATTCATCTAGAAAGTTGTTCCGATGGTTACCTAACCTTACGAATGATCAAAAATAAACTCTGCAGTATTTTTTTTCACTTATTTGCATTAAATGACCTTTAAAAAGGAATAACCGTATATTGCACTTGATTGGTACAGCAGCTGGAGAGAAAATAAAAAGAATAATGACTTTAATAGCTTCCGTACTGACAGGTATCGATCTACTGAATACTTATGTATATTTTTGCCACACTATGCATTTTTTTTATTTTTGTCTAATTTTAATTTTAGTTAACTTTAAAATAATTTAGACTAATTGTTTTTAAAGAAAAAAAAACTACGAAGGCAAAGCCGGCCGAAAACTAGAAAAGCTGTGAGCAAAGCTCACTCAAGGATAACCTCTGCTTCTCAGCCTGAAATCATTTTATCGCACAGGTCCATGCTCTCAGTTTTTAGTGAAGTCCGAGTTGCTCATTTGCTTTTGTTGCTTTGTGTGTATGATTATAGTTACTTTGTGTTCTTTGTTATGTATATCTGTTTTCCATGTCTGCTCTTTGTCCCTGGATTGCATTTGTTTGATTACCGCTATAACTTTGGTTCCCTTGATTACTTTCTGCTCTTGGGCAAGTGGCTGCTCAAGTCACTTTATCATGACGTCAACAGAAAATAACGTCAAGTTCTAATTCCATTTATAAAATATGTGTGTCAATGTTATTCAGGGTATCTGAAATCTTTCAATATTTAAAATATTAGAGACTTTAGAAAATTGATAATATTTCTTCTTGGAAAAACATTCATGGATGAAGTCTTTAGAAAGAATACCTATATGAAATTTGGACGTCATTAGCAACGTGCATACAATACACCTTGGGTGCCCTTCAGTTGATATTTTTTCATCTCGGTTAAGTTGTTGTCTCTTTAACTGATTCACTTTACCCATTCTCGTTATATCCCAGACTATACTACCAAGACGTACAGCCAAAAATATCAAATTGATTATTTAAAAAATTCGCAGATATATGTTGGTAAAACGATACGCAAATTTGATGGAGTGAAGTGGTTTTAAAGATAATGGCCAGAAATACACAAATTTTGTAACACTACTACCTTTGATGATTATCTTTAACTTCGAAGTTTCCAAAAGTTCACCACAGAAACTTCTTACAAAGGCCTTCATAATGTTACAAAATTCAGCATTTTGGTAGTTAAGTTCGTTCATCAAAAGTCTTAAAAGGCGTCTTCACGAATATTTCCTCATATAAATCGACTCTTTCTGAGATATAATTTCCTGCGCTGATACCAAGGCGATATAGACAATGCCATGTAATAACATATTTAACACATGCTATTGTCTTTCAATGAAAATGCATAATGATCACAGTTAACCGAAATAAAAACATATAAAAATATCCACAATGTGAATGACAATGTTAAGCACCATCTCGAATGCATAGCTTAGCTGTTTAAACCTATAGTCATTGTGGATTTCATTTTATTACATGTTTTGTGATGTCACATTTCTGATATTAACGTCGTTTATTTTATGTAGGAGATTTGATTTTATCCAGTAATACAAGTGTTCACTAATTCGGTTATAATATAATTTTTGAATAATTGTTTTCTGATTTACAAATTCACACGTTTTACTAAAATAAAAAAAAAACGCAGAACCTACGTTTGTTTTTTTCTATTATCTAAGTGTTTATCACTCGTTTTCTGAACTAGTAAAACAATTTGATAATATTGACCCTTCGTGTAACGTTATTTCACAGTAAACTTAATTGATAAATACCCATCTAACGATTTAGTTGAATCGATAGATCTTTCCATAACGCTTTTCATGACTCCATTTGCCCGTTTCAGCACAAATTCACAAAACTATTGCTTTTAACAGACTGTCTCTGAAAAAACAACAACATGCAAAATCGTCCAAAAGTCATTTCAGCAATTACTAATAATTTATAGTGCATTGGGTAGAACCTGCAAAATATTTTCTCCGTAAAATTCAAGATTGCCGATATATGGCCGCCATTTTGTTTTCTGATAATTTCCTTGGAAAATGCCAGTTTTCAGGTAAAAACATGCAAGTTTTAAAAATATGATCAATGAACTTAATTTACTAAATAAAGTATAATTAGCCTTTTCTTAAACAACAAGCAAATTGTTATAATCAGTGCCCAAAAATCTATAAATAGGTTTTGAAATTTGGAAATTTTCCAAATAAAAAAAAATCTTATTTTAACCACATTTTAACTTCTTCTAATTGCCGAACTAACGCTTAAGATGTATTTTTTTTTATAAAAACATGGTGATGCACCCTAGTTGTATAACGAAACAAGGGCTGCGGCTGGGAATTTATCAAATGACATTTTTATAGCATGAGGAAGTTGGCATGGTGGGGTGAAAATTGCTAGAAACCAAAATCATTTTGGTGTTCATCATTTATCCTTTACTTCAATTAAAGCGTCTTTACAAGAAAGAAAAATCTAGAAAAAGATTTGCAACCTCATACATTATGTTAATAACATAAGTAACTCCTATATACTGACATTTAATAGCAAAACATAAGCTGGGGAGGAGGTGAAACACGGAATACCCAATCTAGGTATTCTGCCAGCATGTTCACCAGAGAAGAAGTAATCATTCATAAATGTAAATATCTACCACAAGATCAAAAGCATTCATCATCATTAAAAATATTTTCCACATAAAAGCACTAGTATCATTTATGGCACATCCATAAAACTGACAATGAATCTTTAACACTAGGATTTGTCTCCTTTAAAGGGGAGATATTTTTAAGAATGGATCATAGAAAAACAGCATGGATTTACATGTACATTCTGTACAACGTCTATCTCACACTGGCAACCAACTTAACTTTTATAGAATTAAAATATGCCAATATCTCTATGAGAAAAGAGATTCACTTTTAATTTCCAAAACATGACATACATGTACATGTATATTTATGCAATACCATTAGACAGTCCTAATTGCGGACATACGTGTACATATATAGTGTACATATATATATATATATATGTAACTGTAACTTATACATGTATGTATATATAGGTAATACATGAATTTCAAACACAAAAATATTTTTTTCGTGTGCATTATTTAGTAAGGTTGGTAATGTTTTGTCCAGTTTGTTTCCAATTCCCATCATAAGTTCCAGAATTCAAAGTCTGGATTTATCCATTCGGTTCTTTTTCAATCGTATGCTCTTAGCGTTTCAACACTTTCTGCACCCGCACACTCTCCTAGAACACTTGTTTGCCTGCAATAGAAATGGACAAGCTATTTATTTTCATGATAGTTTAAAATATATATATTTCTGTCTTTATTGACATCTTTTAACAATTTTAAAACAATGCCCTTTAATGAATAAATTGTATTACTCAGAATTTCAATGAATACTAGGAATCCCCTTTAAATGTATGTACATGTACAAGTATTATAAGAGGACTCATGAACATTTATTATTTGATAAAGGAAACGATAGACGGGAATTGTAATGCTTCAATCACCTTCTTGCATTCTCTCACACTTGTAATTCAAACAAATTTCCTTGCGAATGATATGTGTAAGATAATTAAAATCATTAAGGATTGTATTCATTTCAACAAAAAATAAAATGAAATAAAATAATTTAGACATTTCTACGTTCATTGCAGCTCATTGTAAATTTGTATCTACAACACTGAAAGTGACCCCCCCCCCAAAAAAAAAGAGAAACAACCTGGTATACTCTACACGAAAACAAAAACATGCATTCGCTGTTACATTTTGTAAGTAACTCCGAATATAAATAAATACCATAGTTATTCAGCATTTTACAAAGTAATTTTAGGAATATGTTTTGTTACTTTTTGTCTTGTTTTTCAAGATACCAAAGGAGGGAACAGGCTTTGCGAGGGCCCGGCAGCCAATATTACTGAAAATTCTATTGGACCCCTGAAAGGGAAAATATCTTTTATGAACCAATTTTAGAATTACATTTACAAATGGTAATATATGGTCAGTATTTATCAGTGTTTCCTGTAGCTTGTTCTTAGTTCCTTTAGGCGGCCAAATCAGAAAACAGCCCAAGACACTGAATCAAAAAAGGAATTAGGTTGTATTGCATACGGCCAATACAAAAAGTATTCACCACATTGGGAATCAGGCTTATAGTCGTTTTTAATATTTGCGAAGTTTTTCAAAGGGACGTAACCCACCACTCACGATAGACCTGGTTGGCGGTCTCGTTCGAGAAAGGGAAAACAGTAAACATTTTTATTGGAAACTTTAACTATTTTCATTTCGGTAAATATGAATGGTTTAAAATAAGTTATTCAAAAGAATCCAAGTACTTACCACGGCTCTTGAATATTTGAATTTGAAATCTACTTCTGTCCATTGCTCCAATTTGACAGAAAACCAGTCTGTCAGATGACAAATTTGTAAACATTTATACTCCCCTTTCCTAAAAATCTTAAAAAAACGAAGCCAAGTCAGGAATATGAAAAAGGACTATACCATGCCTATTCAGTACAGGACCTTACTCTACCGGTGCACCTGGTCCATGCTCCCAGTTTTTAGTGGAGTCCGAGTTGCTCATTTACTTCTGTTACTTTGTATGTATGATTTCAGTTACTTTATGTTCTTTGTTGTGTGTGTCTGTTTTCCATGTCTGGTCTTTGTCCCTGGATTATATTCTTTTGATTACCGCTATAACCTTGGTTCCCTTGATTACTCATTGAACCATACATTGTAAATTTTTGTACATATGCAACTACAAAATATATATGTGTGCTTTTTGCAGTAGTAATCGAAATGTTTTGGGCTTTTTGATTTCTTATTTTTCAAATTAATGATTATATCCGTACATTTGTCTACCTGTCTTTATTGAATCCATGATTATTGGCGCGAGAATTTCCGTGATTCCGTACATTTATCAATACATCATTTTGGCGTATCCTTCACACACGTATATCGCAACATTAAAAAATGTTGTTCTGTGTTCTCCTAAGGCCATTAAAGCATCGCTTTAATTCATGCAAAATGACAGTCTGCGTTTGGCTCGTAGCCAAATCTTTGAATGGTTAAGCAGTGTTTTATAACAATCCACGATCTCCACTACTCCAGCATTATTACGTCGATATTTGTTCGTGACAAAGTTAGATACAGACCCTTCCGATAAAAAGATACTAAAGTGCGAGTTAATCATCTTATTTAAGCTGTGTAAGTTTTATTTTGACGTAGAATATGAACGTTTTCCAAAAAACAAAGAAGGAACAGAATGTCGGGGATGGGAACTTCTAATTTTCCTATTGGCCAAATCGGACCAAAGTAATCTCGTCCCAAATATTGCCTTTATATAAAATATTGTTTTCCAACTTGTATTTAAATGCTATTCAGAGTTTTTCTGATTTCAATCTTTTAGTTGACTGCATTTAATGTATAAATTGTATGAAGATTGGCATATGGCATATATAACATATGAAAAAAAGCTGCATGCTCAACAAATTTCGCATTTTTACGAAAAATAACTCTTTTTCAAGTACAAATAGGTTATTTAAAGCAACACTGATATTTTTAAAGTAACTATAGTTACTTTTAAGTGTTACTTCGGCTATGACATGCTTCCGAGTTACCTATATCAAAACAGAAGAAAAACCCTTCAATATTCATTTACTTGGCAGCGTTCCAATTTTCAAAATAAACATAAAACTGACTTTAACTTAATGGAGTGTTGTTCTTACACATTTTTATAATTATTTTGTATTTAACATTCTAACACTTTAATTTTTCAACGAAGGAAATAGTCCAAATTTAATGATGAAAAATGCCGTAAAATAAAAAAAATATATGTAAATACTTAAAAAAATGACTGTTACTATAAATAGAACAATGTTTGACAAGAATAATTAGCATTTTTGGGATTCTTAACTTACTACCTTCCAACCCCAACATAGATTTTCTGTCAATGGAAAAATGACTTTTGGACAAAAGTTTTTCAATGCTTTTCTTAAAGACAGCCTCTTAATGTGTTTAAACGCCATATTGTTATCTCGCAACAGTTCATGTGCACAAAATGACTTGAAAGAGCTAGAGAGAAAAGCCACTGATATTTTTACGCATTTAACACATTAGCCAATAAATAGTTTAACTTAAAACACCTTACGATCTGTCGCTTATGTTCATACGCATTTTTAACAATCTCTGAGCGAAATCCATCTGACCAAAGCCCAATGTATCAATCATAAAAGGTTACACAAATATAGCTTCATCTATACCAAGGGAAAGAAATATCAATTTTTCCCTAAATTATCGAGGTGGGACATACTTTAATAAGGATGAAACATTACTGTTACCAGTGATGCCTAACGCGTTCTAGCGTTTAAATTTGCCAGTAATCATGACATATGCCATATAAAATTTGCCAAATTATTGCCGGACCACACAGAATTTTACTAGATATTTACCTTCGGAATTAATGGTTACAACAGTGGTCATCTCAGAACTTTTTTGATAAAAGATACGACTTTGTTTTTAAAATTTGTGCAGGAATATGAATATCCCTACATCTCTTGCATATGGTGTATATATTTCATAATTGATTCGCTACGCTTGATCAAGTACTACATGTTACACACTGTGATTTCCTCGAACGCCATCATCAACTGCGTAACATACTTCTGAATCAGGGGTATAAGGAAATGCTTCTCAAAAGGTCTCTTATCAAATTCCTTTTTAGACGTCTGCCATTGGTTGAAAAATACTCAGTTTCTTGTAAAACAATGATTGTTTTTTTTTTTTTTTTGTAAATTGTTCTTTGTTTTGATGTGACCTCTGATTTACCAATTATAAAATTGCCAAATATTTATAACATGCAAATGCTATTTAATCACCACCGGTATATACATGCCGACATTGATGCATTTCATAACAATATACAAAGTACTGTTTTTAACTTGAATAAGTGTAAAATGTTTCTATTTAAGCATGACTATTCATGTCTAACCAAAACTACATGTAACAATCAAATGTCAACGCCTTAGCTCTTTTCGGGTTCAATAGTGCAGAGTTTTAGGAACACGTACTGTTGTTATTGAATGTAATTATGAGTAGAAAGATTTGCGCTCCGCCACAGGAGGTTAAATTGCCCGACCCTACCCATCCATCCCTTTCCTTTGCTAGTGGCAAGCGAAATTTGTCGACCCTTTTATCCTTGTGTCCCATCCCTTTTTCATCATCATCATCATCATCATCATCATCATCATCATCATCATCATCATCATTTCATGTTCATTTTATCATCTATTTCATCTTTATCACCTGAATAAAGCTGAAATATTGCTGCTTGGGCGTTAAACCCTACTAATCAATCATCAATCATTTGCGATGAATGAAACTTGCGCGAGTTCCGGTTGATTTCCCGCGATGCAAAAAGTTAAGTCAACTACTTTCTGTTACACGTATTCTTTCTTGTCTTTCTTGTGTTTGAGACTATTTTCGGAATATAGTCTGGTGGTGTATTTTGAATAGTCAATATTGTAAAGGTTCTAACTATGTTGTGTTTCCTAAACTCCATACAAATAAAGATTTATGCCTTCTGGTCATCTACCAAAGTATCAAATTTCCATATGATATAAGCCCTATGCCGGAAGTCCAAGAAGCGATTGCAATTTTAAGTATTACGCACAAGACAGGCACTTAAGCATTTGAAGTGATACGACATTTGATAGGATAATTATTAATGGAACTAAAAGCAGACAGCTAGGTATGTCAATGTGAGAAAACTTCGTCGTGTTATGAGTATTGAAAATGTCCAGATAAAATTGAGATGGTCACAAGACTTATGATTATTTGGTGATTTTTTATCATCTGTATAACCTGGACTCAATTAAAAAAGTGCGCTTACCTTAGGCTTAAGTATGCATTATCCATTAAGTAGTTTTCTGCTACTTATTTATCATTGAATATTTCGTTATTTTGTGGATTCTTTGTATTTTGTATAAATAACTATTATAATGCATTAATTAAGGTGGTAACCCATGTCAAGCGTGTTTCGCCAAAGCAATAACATTTTATACATGAACTTGAATACGTAAAATCAGAAGAAAAAAAAACTAAAGTTCGTGTCAGTGACTACGTGGAATGTGTCTTAACATGATATTTTGTTAAAGTTCTTTTTCTTGAAATTGTCGTATATCTATGTAGTCGACATCTGACATTTTGCTTATTAATAGCAAGAAATGCTTAGTATTACCAGAAGTTTGTGTTATCATTTTATACCTTAAGTTTGTTCTTTTTAATTTCTCTGAAGGTATCATAAAAACAGTATTTCCTTCAATTATTTGTTTATGTTATTGTTTCTGTTGTTTTAAAATAAACCGTTGGTTTATTCTCAAATTTACAGTTTGATCCAAACTGTGTATTTACGAAGGAAAGTACAATTCAAAAAGATGTTTTATTAATATCTATACGGTTTAAAACAATTTAGCTCTTTTAATCATCATAGTAGTTGCCTTTAGAGAGTAGTTATAATTCGTCCATGTTCTCCAGTTGACACCATTTCCATATGAAGAATGATTTCCTTTCAGGTACAATCCGTTGAGGTTACTGTTGTGACAACTCCCATACCACCATCCTCCCTTAAACTCGTTGGCGCAGTTGGTACTATATAAGTCATTATCCTTATCCTTAGTTGTAAACTTTTTGTCGTTATGATATCCTAAGTCGTTACCTTTAAAGATCAAATTGAACATTTAAAGCAGCAAAATGAAAAAAAAGTTTTGATATTCGTGATTTAAATAATTTTACGTGTTACATATTTTGTGAGTGTGTTAAATCATTCATTGTTTATCGTTTAAATTTGTTTGTCAACAGAAAATGGAGTTATAAGATACTAGACTGGTTTGAAGTGTACTAAATCATTTTACTATTGTATATATAATGTCAGCTTTTGATTTGCAAATGAACAACCACTTTCACAATGAATTTGGTTGCCTACGTAATAAGATAGTAGAGAGTACAAATGCAGAATACCAAAAAATGAATTAAGATAAGAGTATTTTCTACCTGCGTCCCCACTGTAGCCACTAACTTCTAGTGTGTACCAATTACTCTCTGGTCCGACAGAAAACTTGGAGTATTTCGCATATTTATGGTTGTTTTTAAAATCAGTCAAGTCGATCCGAAGTGTGTAGATTTCCTGGTTCGTAATTTTATAGATATGTTCATTCCCTTAAATCACATAGAACAGATTAGAAACGAGTAAAGAAACGCAAGATGATGTCTAAGTGATGTCTAACACATTTCTACTCAACTGTGAAATGCATTATGTTTGCTTTATTGCTTACTAGGATACGTTAATGGAGTGCAACATTATTTGTTACTATGGAAAATGAGACAATTAATAAAGTATATTCTGTGAACTTCATTTTAACCAAGATCAATTTGACTATTGAATGTGATAAAACAGTTCCCATGATATGTTTTAATAATTCAAATAAATAATGCAATATCTATTTAACATACAAATACGTTTGCATTGCAAAAACATAGACAGTAGACAATAAAAAAAATGTATAATAATATTTGATGGTAAGATTATCCATCGTAAATAATTTTACCTAGCCAAAATTCTCCATTTAAGGAGCCGAATCCTCGTTTGTATGCCTCCCAGTCTCTGTAAAAATTGACCAACCCATTTAGGCGGCGTTGGAATACCTGTATTTGTAAGAAAATATATTTAAATAAAATATGTACTTTTCTCTAATTTGTATTACTCCATTTAAGGAATGACATATTTTTTCGGTCTATAAAAAGAAATAACTTCAAAGAAGTGGTGCACACTAAAAATCTGTCAAGTCTACACCACGAACATTAATGCTATTTCTAATAGAGTGAAACATATTATAGTCATTTCTTATAATATAATTCAATTATCAAAATTCGACAAGTAAATCATTAAAAAAGGGTGATGTAGTCATTCTCACGTAAAAAATGGGGTCTATGAGATAATTGACAAAATTTTATATCCGAACAGAAAAAGAGTTTCTTCTAAAATTCTTTTTGGTTAACGTTATAAAAAAAAATGTCATAAATAGATGTGTTTTATTGAAGATATTTATAATGAGAAAAAAATGGACATGTCAGAATCTACAGGTCTATTGAATGAGTTATGTAAAATACTTATAAATTATGGTTTAATTAAACAATTTTCATATCTTACAACATAATTTGTCACTTAAGATTCAAGATGTCATGACTAAAGTTGTTTCCCCTGATTGCAAATAGGTTAAAGATCCTTTCATCTAAGATGGACTCATTCAAAATGTTTTACTTGCAGTTTTGAAAGCGCATACGTACAGTCCAACCGCCGCCATCTTTTTCCATATCACATAATACATCGAATCCAGCAGATTTATCAGGGTAAATTGTATAGATACCAGTGGGACAAACATTCTTATCCAACTCACCACAGTCTGATGGTCGTGTAGCTATCAAATGAATATCTAATGATTTTAACATGATTTTGTTCTCTCTGATGAACGTTCTTTGAAATATGTGTACTAGTGTTTTTTCATGCCCATTGATCTAATTGCTTGTTCCTACGTTTGTTTGTACAGAAAAATGATGTACAGTTACTCTTCAGTCTTTTCTAACATTATAAGATAACCCATAAGCGAAATTACCTGAACTTAATTGATGGTCCATAGGCCATATAAGTAAACACTGACCACACGTAGATAGTAATTTATGGGACTATGATTTGAGGCTTCCAAAATGCAAATTCCTTCACAATTGACGGTGGGCAGTTGGCAATCCCTGCACATTATATTAAATGCTGTCAGAAAAAAGGGTACTTAAATTTGATTCGTTTAATTTTAACAGGTGCTTGACAGTTAAACAACACAAGGGGTATCCTATTATAATATTGAAGAAATATATTGCTGGTAAGAGTGTTTAAATAAGCATGAAGTTATTTAAATTATATTAAGTTTCCCTTTCCTTCCTTTGTATAGAAAATTCTTACTCCCACTCCACTAAGAATGAAATAAAATATCTATTTATGGCATCTATGACCTAAACAAATAAAACGGCTATTTTGTTTTTCTTGATTTTTTGATAATGCAATTTCTCGTATTCGTTCTATATGCCTCTTTACTAAAAACATTTTAGGAGAAGTTGTGCTAACGAAGTCTTAACATTTAAAACCCTTAGGTTAGCTTTTCTGCCTTTGAAGCCATCAGACAATATGTAAAGACGTAGGATAGTCGGATTGTCAGTTGGCCAGCATTTATAGAGACACAAATAAAAATAATTGTTTACTAAAACAAAATATGTGAATTATAAACTTGGGCACAACCCGTCCAGTCACTTCAAAATCTAGGTGTGCTCTGCCTAGCCGTTTTACCTGTAAAAATCACCCGTGCGTATTCGCACCTGTTTGGCGGGAAAATCATTTAGCGGGTATTACTTACCTTAAAAAAATGGCCAAGATATTTGTAAACTACATCATCTATTTCACACTATGGGCAAAATAATAAATTATAAATACAAAAATGATAATAATATAATTAAGTTCGTTACACAATAGATATTAGCCTTCGTTTACATGAGTTGCGAAACCTTAATATACAATTTCATCAAAAATTCTTGAGCGATTTAGGATAAGTTTCGCTTCAAAGAAATGTAGAGCTCATGTAGACTTACCCGAGTACTCTCTCAAATGTTGCTGAATTTTGCTGCCTACATATGTATCTAAGGGAAGAAGCACTTTAAGTTGCAGTTCATTGAAGAATATACATTATTCATTTACAAGTTTTGTAACCGATTTTTTAAAAATGTTTTATGATGTTTTTATTTTACATAAACATGTAACCTTTAGACAATGAGATTACGGCCTTGATATTAGTTGTGGAGTTTAAAAAGTTTAATTTTGTGAAAAATTATTTTGAAAGAGTAAAAACCGAAAATATATATTATGAAAGGATCGTTTTTCTTATACATATGTATTTAGTAAAAAAGAAAAAAGAAACAATACACAATTCGATGAATTATTTAGATAAATATCAAGTTTTGATAAAAGCAATTGATTGTAGTTAATATAAAAACACTACAATTTGTTTTAAATGATGATTGCATTACTTCGATATGAATTCCTTTATTTAAAATTTATGGCATTATCCAGTGTCGTATTCAAAATTCATCTGTGACAAGTTTTAATTAATTAATTTTTTTTAAACCAAAATCAATTGACATACTTGTAACTACTTGTCCAGAATACGATTTCTAACATTGTGACTTGTACCGTTAATTTGATCCCCTATCCTACACAATAATACCTAAATGAACTGTCCCGTACTACCATACATCATGTACTTAGTTAAATCTCTAGATTAATCTTACGAGGAGGAATAACCCGGCCAAAGAAAGATATATTGTAAAGCTTAGTTGGCCGAGTGGTCTACTTGTAGGGCACTGGACTTCGTGCAGGCGGTGTTGCCATAGTTGTCATAGATGTCACAGCGGTACGAGTTCGAGTCCCGCGGACAGAACAACCAAAACATCTGAATCGCAAATTTGACAGTTCTAACATCGTTGGAACCTTGGTTCCCTTGATTACTCTTTCAGACCCTTCTATATATATTTATCTGATATGTATATTTACTTTAACATTTGACAAGTTTATCTAATGTGCACACGAACAAAACTTAAATGTTGAAAAAATAATGCTCAAACAATAATAGCATTATTGCTTGATTTAATCCAAACCTTTGCATTGAGCACTGTATCCCTGTAATTTGCTGACAGACATAATATCAACAATTCTCTCAGCTGCGTTTCCATAAAAAGTAACACCTGTAAAAAGACATTTTCGTAAATGGTATTTAGCATAAGTACGTCCTCAAAAGAAGCACACGTTTTATGAAGTAAAGATAACATATTTGTTATCTTTTGAATTCCCTACAAATATCGCGAAAACAGTATGTATTTCTCTCTTGCTACAATATTTCCATGCTTGCTTAAAAAGATTGTTAAATGTATAGAATTGGCCGTTCAACACTTTACACAGCAATTTAATGTATTAACTAGTGAAATAGCAGTAAATAAATAGTACACTTTCAAACAAAACATCTACAACTTAGTTTAAAATGTATCAAATTACGTGAAAAGTATAAAAGTCTTTTACGGTGATATCGATTATCTTTCAATCAAAATATGAGATGATGCTCTTACCTGATCTAAATGATATACATGTATCACCACCAGATGAAAACACCCCTCCCAAAACAGCGGAAAGGATAACAATGACAGAAAAACTGAGGTTCATTGTCTCAATAAAAGTAGACATGGTGACTACAGATTTTGAAGTTTATATGACCAAATTGTGTGTAAGTAGTCTTTTAACTATACAAAAAAGTCACGTGTGATACTTGCAGATACGCATTACTTATTACGCAATACAATGAAGAACATGATTGTCTATTACGATAGGTTCTGAGCGCCTCCGGTTGTGGTATGTGATCATGGAAGTACATATGTACGCATAAAGATTGATTATGAAAAATAACCTCTTGAATTTTAAGAACGGATCAAAATAGAATCAATCAGGTCATGCAAAAATGCGGAGCTTTGTATTGGTTGAATTCATTCAAAGCATATATTGAAAGAGTAAACAAGGGAACCAAGGTTATAGCGGTAATCAAAATAATGTAATCCAGGGACAAAGACCAGACATGGAAAACAGACACACACAACAAAGAACACAAAGTAACTAAAATCATACATACAAGGTAACAAAACCAAATGAGCAACTCGGACTCCACTAAAAACTGGGAGCATGGACCAGGTGCACCGGTAGGGTAAGCCTCCTCTGCTTTTCTTAAAAAAATAAACAGACGAGTTTCTCATAAAAAGTCAAGTCCGGGGTAGACAGAGATGGACCAGGTACACCGGTAGGATTAGCCTCCTCTGCTTTTCTTAAAAAATAAACACAGACGAATTGCTCATAAAAAGTCAAGTCGGGGGTAGACGAAAGAGGAAAGGGAAACTATGACACCTTGAACAAATCAGTTTTCATGGTAAAGATGGATACGCCGTAACGATCCACGAGTTCATGATGACGGAGATAAAACTTCTTTAATGATGACTTCAATCTTGTAGCAACATAACCCTTTTCCAGAAGTCTAGCACGATACAAAAAAGTCTGCGTAGTTACGGCAGGCTCTGGCATAACTCCATATGCAGGTGCTGAAAGTATGTTGCCTCAGATAAAAGGAAAATTGACAAGACGGAATGAAAAGTCATCGCGTTTGTCGTATTGATGGTTCAATAGTTTTTCTATACCATCGATCTCTACGTGTGGTCAAGATATGAGGCTGATTCACAATGTCTGTAGTATTCTTTATCGCAAGTTTTTTGGGGTAGATACGATGTATAAAATATCTGAAACTAGGATTACTTAAATACGTCATCTATATAACGGAAACTGAGATTAAAGGATCATTCAAAACGAAGTTCCATTTTTTGTGGATTAAATCTGCTATAAAGACATAAGAGTGTAGGAATACGTTAGGAAGTAGAGAAGCACAATTTGTATCATCGGAATGCAGACCGTTTGTTAAAAAAATGCGTCAACCACGTCGCTAAAAAATTGTTTTACAAAGTATGATGAATCTCTACCAAGAACTACATATTTGTGTCTAGGTGTTTCCTCTTTTTTCCGAGTAACAATGATGTATTATGTTTTAAGTCGGGATTTTAGCTGTAACTGAGTATGGGGAATTGAAGTATAAAGAGTTGAAAAAAAAATATAGGTTTTAATGCTATTATATTCTGATAATAATCTTGAATTGAGGGTCTCCAGAATTTTTCAGGATCCAAATTGAATTGATACCACTACGGGAGTAACAAGTATCGTGGTAGGAATGGAGACCCTCTTGAGTATAGAAGTTTAAAGTTCTGAAAAATGTTTGATGGTTCATTTTGCAGATCCAGATATGAAGCGTTGTTTGTATGGATACTTGTGGAGTTGGAGTTTAAGAATCCAGTAAAAATACAGTAAATCACACTCATCGCCTTTGGTACAGAGACCAAACGAGGTTTTTCACTATCTCTTCTTTGGAGAGTATGGTAGCATTATAGGTCTTATTACTGCTATTATTTTCTACATCGACCTCTGATAATAAACTTGGATGTAATACGTTTTGCAAACAAAAACAATGATGTTTTGGGCTTTGTAAGCTAGTATGACAACATATTTATCATGTATAGTATCCAATGTTTGCTACATTAGGGTCTTTGAAAACTGATGTGGCATTGACACTCATTGACCTACTTTAAACTATCATACGTTTCAAAATTTAAGACCTCCCATCCTTCACCCATTCTGACAGAGAATCGATGATTTCTTGTTCTCGTTTTATCCATTTTCTTGCGTATTCCTCCTTGGCACGTAAGAACTTTTAAAGTTATAATTCCAAATATGGGATGTGGTTCATGGTACCTGCAATTGGGACATTTAGAAAGGACCTGACGAAGAGAGTTATTTTCGATTATGTTTAAATCTCCAGTGATGACGGGAGCGGAAGGCCTGTATTTTAATGGTGTGTTTTTGCAAGAATAGTTAAGTGGCTTAGCCTTGAAATCCTCAATCGCAATCGCGAGGTACTGCAATAGCCTTTTATAATTAAAAATATTAGATGCAATAGGTGAAGTATAGGAATATGAAATAATTGATGCCTCTTTGAAATACGGGGGAATTTTGTTTGTGACGTTTTTGTGTATTTTAGCCAAATAAAAAAAAATAAAATAAATTAAAAAAAAACAAAAAAAAAAAAAAAAAAAACACTCTTTTCCCTTTTTACGTTTAAGGTGTTGGATAAAACTCTAACTTAAGAACCATAGGGAAAAAGTGAAACATAAAACAAATATGCAAATTGTATCATTTCTGAAATTTCTGTAATGCACCTCAGAGACAGTTAGAAAACAGTTATGAATTACTTAAAAGCAATATATTCTAGCCGGTTTCTAAGTGTGATGAAAGCAATAATTAAATAACAAAACAAAGAAGTAAACATTTAATAAGATCACATTCTGCCCGCAAATCTAACATGAATATGACCTGCGATAAACTAATTATAAAGAAATAGCTTATATTCTCCTAATCATCATCTTAATGGTTTTCAGAGAGTAGTGATACCCCTTCCAATGTTTCCGGTCGACACCATCAGCAGTTGAACTGTGATTACCACTTAAATAATATCCATTTAGGTTACTATCAACGCAGTCCTTGTACCACCAAGCGCCCTTATATGCCTGGACGCAGCTTTTGAAATATGTGTCATTATCCTTGTCCTTCGTTGAAAATTTCATACCTCATACCGTTATGTCGTTTAATGCTGTCACCTTAAATTAGATATTCGGGTTAGGAAATTTGAGATCAAAGAAATTGTAGCACACTCTTTAGTGTATTACCTTTAAATAAAATGCTGAATATCGATTTTGTATGATTTTACCTATCATGTAAGCGCAAAAATGAAATTTCATTTGTGATACATATCTATGACGCTCATTTAGGTAAAACGACAGTAAAAAAAATATTAAAAATGAAATAAACTGACAAAATTATCAATAGCCCGAACCTGCATTTCTGTAGGCACTGATTACAAGTTTATATCCACTGCTTTCAGGTCCAATAGCAAACTTGGAGTACTTTGCATATTTGTGGTTGTTTTCGAAGTCAGCCAAGTCAACTTTTAGAGTGTAGAATCCCTGTGATGTTATATGATGGAGATGGTCGTTACCTAAAGAATATTTTTAATAGGTTTTTGTTGGAAATAACTACCACAAACAGGTTTTACACAAATATAAATTTACAAATAAAAGACAATGAGAATGATCACATTATGTTCTGTTCTCTTATATTTTCATCTGATACAGAACTTTTGCTGAAGTAGGCGAATCGTCGGATATAACCGTTTTGTTCAATATTGCAAATAGATATAAATTTGTTAATTTGTTATAATAATAAAATGTTAACACACTGAACAGTACCGATACAGGTCCTGAAATGTATAAATATATCCAATATTACATGTCAAAATTTAAATCACATGCCATATCAACCCCAGGCTCCTTTATTACCCAAAGGGCCACTGGCCGAAAGTGATATAGGTCTGGGGTTGATTATGCATGTAATACGGATTTATTCATGTCATGTCAAATAGATCATATACTTCAACATTACTTCAAGTTTCCTTCTAAGGATCCGCTGTATCCTTAGTAGGAAACTTGAAGTAATGTTGAAGTAAAGTAATCCAGGGACAAAGACCAAACATGGAAAACAGACATACACAACAAAGAACATTAAGTAACTAATGTGCATACAAAGTAACAAAAGCAAAGGAGTAACTCGTACTCCACTAAAAACTTTATGCATAGACCAGGTGTACCAGTAGGTAAGCGTCCTCTGCTCTTCTAGAAACACCCGCCGAGTTGCTCATAAAAAGTCAAGTCCGAGGTAGACAAACAAGGAAAGGAAAACTATGACACACTGAACAAATCAGTTTTCATGGTGCAGATGGATACACCATAACGATCCACGAGTTCATGATGTAGTGTAGTGATGACTTCAATCTTGTAGCAACATAACCCTTTTCGAGAAGCCTAACTGTAAGAGTCCTAGCGCGATGTAAAAAGTCTGCGTAGTTACGGCAAGCTCTGGCATAAAGTATGAGTTGTGATATGAAAACCTCATACGCAGGTGCTGAAGGAATGTTGCCACAGATGAAAGGAAAGTTGACAATTCTGAATGAAAAGTCATCATGTTTGTCGTTATATTTACGCAATAGTTTTCCTTTATCATCGATCTCTAAGTGTAGGTCAAGATATGAGGCAGACTTCACAGTGTCTGTAGTATCCTTTATCTCAAATTCTTACGGGGTAGATGCGATGTATCAAGTCCCTGAAGCTAGGATTATTTAAAGATAGTACGTCATCTATATAGCTGAAACTGAGATTAAAGGATCTAGCCAAACGATGTTCTTTCTTTCGGATCAGATCAGCTATAAAGTTAGCCTCATAAGAGTGTAGTTATAGGTCAGGTCAGAAAGTAGAGGAGCACAATTTGTTTCCATTGGAATACCGACCGTTTGTTGAAAAACGCATCGATCACACTAGACAGATACATGTATGTGTGGATTAAAAATTCCGGCATTTTAAAAAAATGTTCTGTTTATTTGGAAGATTGTTTGGAATTATGTTTTTACAAAGTATGAGGAATTTCTACCAAGAACAATATAATTATATCTAGGTTTACCATCTTTGTTGGAGAAATAACGATGTTTTGAGTCGAGGAATAAAAATATACGGTTTTAAAAAAATAGTTTGTTATAATGCTAATACAGAATATAATAATAATCTTCAATTGAGGGTCTCCAAAAGATTTTTCGAATTTTTCAGGATCCATGTTGAATCAAAATCACTACGGAAGTAACAAGTGCTGTGGTAAGACTGGAGATTCTCCTTAACAGATGTGAGTATAGAAGTTAAAAGTTTTGAAAGAGGTTTGGTGGTACATTATATTACAAATTTAAATTATACTTCATGTATGGTCTGAGGAAGGGTGTGATATAAGGAATGCGATATACGTAAAGGGTTGTGATATAGGGTATTGATATTAAGTAAGCTAAACTGAATTTTAAATGTCAAAAACTGTATCACATGCTTTATCAACTTGAGACTCCTATATCACCCCAAGGGCCACCGTCCCGCGGGGTGCTATCGTTAGTAGCCGAAATTTTACTGAATCGTCCATTTTCTGCTTAACATCTATTATATAGTTATATAGTTAGGCAGTTTGTAAGAGTTATTGTTCTTGATTTGGTTTTCACTGGTTGATTTTAGTGGAAGAAGTAAGTATGGTTTCCTCAAATGTACAGATCTGAATACAGAATACAAAAACACCAATCATTCATATTGCAAATTATGATATGCTTGTTTCTTAATTTTTATATGTTATATGAGCATAGATTTCGGTATGTAAACTTATTGTGAAGTGGTTTAATTATAAATGGTGTTAATGTAGTATTGTACACATGCCATAAGTTTCTTATACAATTATGCATGAGCACATAATGTTTGTGTTAAATGCAGATTTTGACTTTATTCAATACTGTCAGCTTCTCTCTGGAAGTATAACCTAGGTTCTGTCAAAACATTTTACTCGATATATTGCCTCAAAACTGTTACCATCAATTATAACAACTGATATGATATACTGATTTATCATTTACCACTACACATGTAGTAGTTTTCTTCGTTTTCATATCGACTTTTTTGTTTTGAGGAGATGAGCAATTTCAATCATTTTGTTTGTCGTTTGTTTCTTTTATTTTGTTGTGTTTTTAATTTTTGTTTTTCTGTTTAATTTTTCATTGAATGTACGATTTTTGTTTGTTTGTTTGTTTAATTCCACTTTGCCTATCATATTTTTTTTGACTTTTCTTAAAATGCATGTATGCTTCTAGTCAGTATGTCATCATAAATACATGCTAAATAAACAATACTGAAATAGTTTCTCTAATAATAATGAGGCCGGGATTATATGTCCAAACTTGATGCTTTTTACCTTTGTTCGTTAGAAATGTTAAAAAACGTACTTTCAGAGTTTTACGATCGACATCTATCCACCATGAGAACCGACCTCCTCACAATGTCGAAGTATCCCTCTTCGTCGTAAAGAAGGTTTGACGTCAAATGAACAACTCAGCGGTTCTTTTTTTTTATTAAAAAGCATATGAGGCGTATCCAATCCATGCGCTTTCTTAATACTTGCCGTTTTAGTGTATTTAATTCTTTTATTCATTTTTTTGTGTTTTCTCTGCAGTTAATTTGTTTCATTTATGGTATTTTTATTTTGGTGGAATCTTTGTTACTTTCACACTTCATTGGGACATTTCCACAATTCATTTTACCGAAGTAACAAATTTGTAAAAAAAAATGAAAGAAAGGCACGTTTGTTATATGAACATGAATTAAAAAAAATTAGATCTCTTTATCATCATAGTTGTTGCTAAAAGCTGTCAATGTTTTCCAGTTGATATCATTTGCAAACGAGGTGTGATATCCCTTCAGGTACAAACCATTTAAATTACTCGAGTGGCATTTATCATACTACCACCCGCCCTTATACAACAATGCACAATTACGACTGTATAAGTCATTGTCTTTATTTTTAGTTGTAAACTTCATCCCATTATGATATCTAAAAGTGTCACCTTAACGATAAAAGAAAAATGAATTGTTAGATAGAAGGAACAGTAAAACATTTTCCAAATTTTGATTTGATCCGTAAGATATTACCTATATGTGTAGCCATTTATACCAATAGACGAAATCAGTTGATATAATTACAAAGAAAAAAATAAAATAAATAAACAAATAAAAAAGAAATATTAAAAAAGTAAAACGCCTTTAAGTTTGGATGGAATAAAAATTGCACATCAAACCTGCATTACTCTTGCAGCCAGTCACTTGAAGTTTATAACCGCTGCTTATTGTTCCAACAGTGAATGTAGAATATTCTGCATATCTGTGGTTGTTCTCAAAATCTTCCATATCAATTCGTAGTGCATACACTTCCTGTGACGTAATTTTATGAATTATGTCGTTCCCTAAAATAATTGTCGGAATAAAATTCTTTTTATATTTCAACTAAACGAAGCAGGAAAACCGACATTGTTATTTGAATATTTCTATTTGATATATGTATTAGGTTTATCGTAATTGCCAACATACAAAAGCATTGTAAAGGATTTCATTATCGAAAAGTTTGTAAAACTAATATCAATATGAAACCATAAACATAAAAAATTCTAATAACGTGGAAATCTACATTGTACGCATGGTTTATGTATCATTTATCGGTACAAATCATTTTCTAATATTTTACGAGTTAATTTTGTGACGATTCATTCTTTACCAACTACATAATGTAAAGTGCCCTATGTCTGGGTTCCGCCATTACGCCATTTACTTGTTGCCATGGTTATATATGTAATATTTGCTCTAGCATTTCATTCTATTCTGTTTAAAACAAATCAAAACGGAACTAATTGATTCATGACTTCTGAACCTATTTGTTTCCAAAAGCGTTTTAAGAAACAAACTTAAATATCTTCGTCGGAAATATCCAAGCTATTTACAGAATTATAGTTAAGGGTTATATTTTTTCTCGATTAGATCAGAAAAAAATGAATACTTGTTTTCAAAATTGATAAAATTACAAAAAGGAAGACGATCTGAACTGAACAATATTGATAATATTTGCACAATATTCAAATATGCATATAACTCCAAACCTAGCCAAACTTATCCGTTTAAAGAGCCAAATCCAAATTTGTACGCTTCCCAGTCTCTATAAAAAATTACAGGTCCGTTTTGACGTCGTTGAAATACCTGTAATAGGAATAAAGCGTATGTATTGGATTAAATTATTGATAAGAATGTATGTTTCGTCTCCCCTAAGTATATTTGGTCTTGTTTTTTTCGTCAGTTGGTAAGCATAATTATCACTCGAAATGTGCTCCTGTTTGGTTCGTTTCTCTTTATTCCAAACTTTATTTTGAAAGAGGCTAATTGGTAGTACAAGATAAATTGGGATTACTGAAATCGGTTCTGTATCTTAGAAAGTAAGTGATCTGTTAAAACATATTCAGGTTTTAATTGCTATGTGAACGGACCAACGGAAACTAAGGGATTGTAACTTACGTTTTTGTCAATTAATTTAAACAGACAAGATACATTTATGAAAATCTTGTTCTTAAAACAAATTGAAGCATTCGAAAAAACTTTTTCAGTTATTATATTTTATATTTCTGCCTTAACACTAACACATTAAATATTCATTGTATATCACCCATCATCATGACATATAAAATTAATTCAAGATTCACCAATTTAATATTAATAATTGTTTTTATTCGTGAAGTGATAAAACTTTTAAACCCTGTAATGTCCTATTATCTCTTAAACTTACGTTTAAAATTTGAATAATTGTATTTATACTTACAGTCCAGCCTCCGCTTGCTTTGTCCATATGTCCGTATGATTTGTCAGGGTAGATCGTATATATCCCAGTCGCGCAAACTCTTTTGTCTAAATCACCACAATCGGAATGTCTTGTATCTTAGGCAAAGCGAGGAAAAATGTAAAAATATTTTAACATTTCAATGATTAAGCGTTAGTAGCATAAAGTTTAGTTTCGGTCAAGATACTCGTGGGAAGATTTGAATTTGCGTTTTTACACTGATGAGGTGAAACAAAGCTGTTCAGTTCGATCACATGTACACATTTTATATGCCATGAAATTTTTTGTACACAGGTAAAATTATTTCTAGAAATGTTCACGAAATTTACATGTTAAATCTTAGCATGAATTTCATGATAAGAGAATTTTACGTGAAAATCATGTTATGATTAATTGCATGTGAATTATACGTAAAATTCGCTTACACATGAATTTCATGTGAAACATTTGCATGTTTAATTTTATTTCTTTCGTAGTCAATAACCTGTCTTTATTTCATTGGAATGATCAAAATAATAAAAAGAAATGTTCGTGAAAACTTTCAAATTAGTCAAATATAGGCAAGTATAATTGATTGTACTTATTCAACAGTCAAAAACACTTGATTGGTCGCAAATTTTGGAAAAATACCTTTAAACATTTTTATAGATTAAACCGTACTTTCCTTTCACCTGTGGCAACATGCCATCAGCACCTGCGTATGGAGTGTTCATATCACAACTCATACGCCAGAGAATGCCGAAACTACGCAGACATTTTGTATTGCGCTAGAACTCTAACAAGTAGGCTTCTGGAACAGGGTTATGTTGCTACAAGATTGATGTCATCACTGCAGAAGTTTTATGGTCGTCATCATAAATTCGTGGATCGTTATGGTGTATCAGTCTGCACCATAAAAACTTATTTATTCAACGGGTCATGGTTTTCCATTCCTCGTTGGTCTACCCCGGACTTGACTTTTTATGAGCAACTCGACGGGTGTTTCTAGAAGTGCAGAGGACGCTTACCCTACCGGTTGACCTGGTCCATGCTCCCAGTTTTTAGTGGAGTCCGAGTTGCTTATTTGCTTTTGTTACTTTGTATGTATGATTTTAGTTACTTTATGTTTTTTTTTTATGTGTATGTCTTTTCCATGTCTGGTCTTTGTCCCTGGATTACATTCTTTTGATTACCGCTATAACCTTGGTTCCCTTGATTACTGTTTCTGTATATATATATATATATATACAAACGTCTTAGAATGTGACGACGCTATTCGCTACACTGCCGATCGGGTCAAATTGATACAGGGAAGATATGTAAACGTATAGAAAGGTCCGTAAAATTCCCAACGATGTTAGAACTGTCAAATTTGCGTTGGCAAAATTTTTGGTCGTTCCCTACGCGAGACTCGAACTCGTACGGCTGTGACATCTATGGCAACACCGCCTGCACAAAGTCCAGTGCCCTAGACCACTCGGCTAGCTAGGCTATATAAAAATATAGCTTTCGCTGGCCGGGTCATTCCTCCGCGTAGGATTAATCTAGGGCTGTAACTTAGTACACGATACATGGTAGTACGGGACAGTTCATTTAGATGTTATTATGTAGGATAGAGGATCAAATTAATGATGCATATCACAACAAATCAATATTATACAAACGTCTTAGAATGTGATGACTCTATTCGCTACACTGCTTCATCGGATCAAATTGATACAGGGAAGATATGTAAACGTATTGAAAGGTCTGAAAAATTCCCAACGATGTTAGAATATATATATATATATAACCTTTTAAATATTGGTTCTTTTTCAAGTCTTCAGTCCTATATTTTCTTACAGCCGGTGAGTAAATAATATTCTATTTTTAAGACTGAATGTCATTTTTGATAAACTTACTTATACAGCCTTTATTTTTCCACTGTTTTCTTCTGCCAAATAGAATATCAACTATGTACTCAGAGATTTCACTAATGAATGAAACACATGAAAAAAAATATTTGATATGTACTACATTTGATGTTGTTTAACACGTATTTGTTGTTGTTGTTGTTTTTATGATTTAAATTAGATTTTTGTGTTGTTTGTTAGTTTTTCTTTGTTTTATTATAAATATATACAACGTGGACATGACAGTGTATGTCAATTGAAAGTAGTTATGCTATACTCTAAATCACAGTAAAACATATATCTATACGATTTCCCATAGCCCATGGTACATAGAGGATACTGGTTTTTGTTATAGAAAAATAAAATACATGTCACTAACATAATTTATAACTGGAATATACATCTCATTAATACAATATAAAAATAATCACGTAATCATGTGTTATATCATACATAAATTCAATATGAGGATAACAAGAAAAAATAACTCTATCATCAAAGATTTCGCAAGGCAGAAAAAAAAAACAACCTAATTGGAGTGGAAACGTGTGTCAGAACTAAATGCAATGAACATCTGAAGATAATTACTATGACAGTAATTATAAATGGAGATAAATGAAAACATGAGCAAATTATAGTAATAGAAAATCAAAAATGACAACAGCCTCTTGTTCTACATGTAAAGTGAAATTTGAAACGTCTGAACTGATGTAATGACAAACCGTACTTGTCACGTGTATAAACTGGGTATACTCAATTTCTAAATACAATGATATCCATCTTTACGTTGTAACACGAGAAATTATAATAATATTTTGAATAATTGCACAGTGTAAAAGAAAACTAGGTTAATGGTTGAAGGTGTTTTTTTTGTGAATTGAATTGCTTGTGATTTGAAGAGCAAGAAATTGAAAACATTTAGAATAACTCTACTAAGTAATGTTCTACCTATCATTTTCGGCCCTTACCGGATGTTGTTTTGTCGTCAGTGCTATTCCCATAGGTAATGTTTACTACTGCTAAACTTGATAAGAAAAACACAACTGGTACACCACGAGCCATTATTGGTTTAATCCTCCAAGAAGTAGAACTGCAGCTTCAAATAACAAAATGAATTACAAGTGAAATATATATAATATAACAGTCTTACATGAAAGCCAAGATGTCGTCTTATACTTACGGATTATTTTCAATATTCTATCATTTATACTAAGACTTAAAAGTAAATTTGCTTTTCCTATGCACACAGAAGGACATATAGTTTTTATTTTGAAGATATTTTGCAGTCTGAAACACTCGACAACTGACAGCAATGCTTGTAGTGTCCAATCCATTTCGGTCTACACAAAAATACAGCTGTAAGATGTTTATTTGCTGTTTTAAATTTGATGATCTGTTATATAATTTAAATTTGCGAGGTAAAACAATGTAAAATTAAAGTTGCACGTTTTTTGTATGCAACTGTCGAGACGTGATTAATGTAGATAAGAAAAAACAATTTGCTATATGTAGTTAGTCTATCTATTGTTCAATCCATAAAATATATGAATTATACTAAATAGAAATAAAACGTGTGCAAATAAGAAAGGTCTCCCTTTATTCTGGCATATTATATTGACACCTGAGCTAACCGGTTGTCACTCTATCTTTCTTACGCCGCATGCTTACAAAAGAGCAATGACAGTCAATTTGATGTTTTGGTGTGATTCGGTCAGGGATTGAACCCATGGCCCGCCCACGACCTTCCGTATTCGATGCGAGAACGCTACCATGAACGTGGCATTTAACCCTACCTTACAGACAAGACGGATCTTCTTCACAGCTACTATATATCAACATTAATACTTTTCAACACTTTATGTAACTTATATTTTCCTCATGTTATATATTTTCCGAGAGACATTTTGATGAAATATTTATCTAAATAGTTGTTCCAACGTTTATCAACCCTATCGAATGATCAACATATGAATTTTTTTTTAAAGTACCCACAAAATTGAAAAAGTACAACATAAATTGTTAATCAGTTTCATCATCGTATATCTTTAATCACAATTTTAGAACTAACCAAAAATTACAATTTCAGAGAGACTGCCTGTATAAAATCCAGACAGATCTTATGATATGAGCAATGCACGCTATATTTTAGCCAACCTTTTTCTTCGTTTTGATATCAAACAAAACAGGGATGGAATATATTTCCTGACAAATTAACTACATTATGGAGAGACTAAAGTGTCCTATCCTATTTTGTAGTTTTTTTGTCTGTTACTTCTGGGTCATATAGAAACATGTAGACTCAAGGTCTCTGAAAGTATAAGCATGAATATTTTCTTAATTATTGTCCACAATTTTCCCTACGAAAAGTCTTTGTCTGAACAAACAATGTTGTGTGTACACCTTATTATATATTTCTTTTGGGGAAAATTACCTTTATGTTTAAATGATTAAATAAAATGATTACAACGACGTAATAAGATGGTTTCATCTGTCCTTGCCTAGACAAACACAATAAAACCAGCAGCAACATCATTGTTTTAATCATTTTTGTTACATGTACTTATAAAAAGTCAAGTTCGGGGTAGTGCAATTGAAACTATAATTACCCATTACATGCCACTAAGTCACGTTATAGTACAAAGAGTAATCAAAGGAGTATAATCCAGACAGAAATAATAGACACGTAACAAAAAAAAATGAAACAAACAAGTTAAAAAAAAGAAAAGTACATGAGGAACCCGGACCCCTCTTAAAACTGGGAGAATGAACCATGTGCACCGATAGAAATAGCGTCCTCTCCTTTCTAGAAAAAAAACCGACGAGATGTTCATAAAATATCACGTCTGGAGTAGACGAAAGAGGAAAGAAAAACTTGCTGAACAAATCGATGCTCATAGTGCAGATGGATACATCATAACAATCCACGAATTGTTGATGACGAGCATAAAACCTCTGGGGTGATGAATTAAATACTAAAACAACATAACCAAACATTGCACGTAGTGACGGCAACATCTGGCATAAACTATGATTTGTGATATGAAACTCCATACGCAGGTGCTGCAGGGATGTTACCATATGTAAAAGGAAACTAGAAATTCATAAAACAACACACAAACAATCACACTGACAGGTATTTCCTATACTGATACGCTCAGTTCTGTCTCAACACAATAAACTTTCATAGTATTTTTATTTTAATCAAGTTGTTTTATTTCTACTTTATGTCCCATAGTTGATAAATTTGTTGAGGTATTAAAATAAAGACTTTTGTTCAACACACATAGGTATGTGAATATATTTTTATTTAGATCGGTATATATGTACATTCTTTTTTAATTAACCTATGTTTGATTTATAGCAGTAAAAATACGGGAAGTTCAACACATATTTTCAACATTGTCATATCAGGTTGCAAAATGGTGGTCGTAAACACTATAATGATTTATTTAAGTCTTCTTTTCGTATTTCAAACTCGAAAACATTTTTGTGGATTGTGCGTAAATTTTCAGAACATTTGTGTCATTTGTATGATGGGCAATGAATAGCATTTCCCCAAATTGTTATAAAGTAGTCATCAATCGTGTAACTGTTGATTTGATATGAGTACCCAGATAGTACGAACCTTTTTGGAAATATTTTATTCAGATTTTATTGGTAGTTTGCTAAAATATTTTCAACAGAACATTTTAAAATCGTTTTTAAAACATTTTGTTTTTTTTTTAATGTTTTGATAAAGTTTTTGAAACTTATCGTTTACCGTTTAAGTTTGAAAAGGGTGTTCAGAACTGTTTATTGAAATGTTTTTAAATGTTTAAATAACAAAAACTGTAATGTTTTTGGATCTATTTTTTAAACATTATTTGGATATGCTATAAAAATGTTTCTTATATGTTACGAAAAAGTATTTTCTGATAATATTTTCAATACATTCCTTTGAAATAGGGTAAAAACATTTCCAGACATGGTTTTAATACGGTCTTCTGTAATGTTCAATAAATAAATAAATAGAAATGTAAGAACAAAAATTTAATAAATTTAAAAACGTTTTAAAACAAATTTAGAAAATGTGTTTAAACTATTTTAAATTACATATTTAAAGACAATTTTCCCATAAGTATCAAATATAGAATAAAAAGTAAATGGGTGATGAATTTAAACTTATGATAATCTAGCACTATAAGACAATAGACGCTGTATATAATTACATCATTATTTAAAAATAAAAAAATACCGAACAGTGATACATGTATTATAAACATGCATTATACACGTACATGTATTACTAGTCTATTACAATTAATTCATCCCAGTTTACTGTTCCTTGTCTTTTAATTAACCAACATCTCCATAGAAATAATACGATAATAGTGTAAATGGTGTGCCACATACTGCTATTGAAAAAGGTTAAATCTTTATCAGTGTGCGTATTATCCTACACACGTGTGCAAGGAGCCCACACTATTTTGAAGACGATTTAAATAACTGGATCTGTCCAACAAGATGTAAGTACAATTCTGTGTCATAAGATAGTTAAAAACTGTATGCCAAAGTACTTAGAATACATATTAGTCTGTATTACCTTGTTTTATAAACATAGCTGGTCAATTAGTCATTTTGCAATTTCCCCGTCACTAGACAACATCACGCTATGAAGACAAACACTCAAGTGATTTCTGATTTTGTTTTTTTTTGTTTTTGTAATGCCCCGAAAATTTGTACTGCTACGAAAAATTTACGTGTTTCTCCGTTTCCGGTTTTGTATAATATTGATTCAGTTGTATTTCCGGAATGACAAAGTTGACATATCTAAACTTATATCAAACAATTAGGTGTTGACCTCGCATGGAGGGAGTTTTTAAGTTTTGATAATTGTCTTACGATAGACAAGTGCCTCAGTGAATTAATTGACATGTTTATATTGCCGTACTTTGTATAAATAGGTGTATTTAGAGCGTCACAAAGAACTAACTATATTTTGTTGTCATCAGTTCTAGATAGCATATCAATGTTGTTTATCTATTTGTTGAACTGCTTATTACATAGCTACAATTTTAAAGTAATTATAAGAAGTGATCTTTTTTTATTTTCTCTTATAATTGGCTAGATTGTATGTTTATATTTGGAGAGGAGCACGGAGCCTGAAAATAAAGCAAATAAATAATTCAATATATTTTTATCGCTATTTGATACTTTCAGGGTTTATATATTACTTGCAGTGAATGTTATAGTTGATTAACTTTGATATGGCTAAAAACTTTTAACCACATCTTACATTTTTTAATTTGCTGTGATATGGTGTTCCAAGCATGGAATCAAAGGTATACCAGGTCATTCGTATTAAAATTCGCCCAAAAGTAATAGACGTTTCATATTATTACTCTTCTAGACTATTCCCGACATGCGGACCAACATTTTATCAAAATTTATCTCCCTTTGGAGCAGGTGTCTATTCGGAACACGTAAGGTTTTCCATCCGATATCGACGATACTTTAGAAAATCTCGAAAGTCAAAAGGGAATTTCTCGTTCTAATAACCCTGCCATAAATTTTCCTTACCCGGGATACAAATGGAAATCACCCTTATGTAACCTACCAACAAAATGAAACACCCTGTAAATTTTAGAAACAGCGTTGTGTTTGTCTGCTGGGGATTCCATTTTTATTCGAGTTACCTCTTTTTTCTGCACCCGAATCCGAACATCGATTAGAGAGACTTCGAAATTATACGTGCCCTTACGGGGGGTAACTCTGCAAAAATAGGACAAAATATGGCTGCATCCCAAGCTCCGCAAGTGGAGAATATCTCTTAAACGTTATGATGTTTTTAACGTTTTCTGGTAAGAAATATTAAGATTCGACCAGTACTGCGCACCATACATTTTTACTGACATAGCCATGTCTATATCCTGACTTTGTTCCAAGCATGGACGCAAAGGTATACAAGGTTATTCGTATTTAAATTCGCCCAAAAGTAATAGGCGTTTCATATTATTACTCCTCTAGACTATTCCCGACTTACGGACCAACATTTTGTCAACATTTATCTCCCTTTGGAGCAGGTGTCTATTCGGAACGATTAAGAAGGATTTCTTAACGATGTTAGATATTATATTTTCATTATGTCATAAATATTACATCTCTACAGTTACTACTGATTTTAGCTGTTATTCCAGGAGGCATCTTTTTGCGTCTTTTTTGTAATGTCACATAACCGGAATTAACTAACTAATGGAATTGGGAGGTTTAAGGCGCTACAAAACTTGGTTTAACCCACCATTTCCATCGAAAATGCTTGTACCAGGACCATTATTATTTCAACTAGAAGCAATACACATGATTTTTATATAACATGGTCATCAACATTTTGTAACTTTTGTTTTATTGTTCACACGTTTTGACAAGAAATCCAAGAAACTTTAATTTATATTCTAAACTGATTTGAATAATATCTTGAATATATCCAGTTTAGACTTCATTTATATTTCATTCACACTCGTTAATTAGTTGTCATTTACTTCGCTCTTTGTTACGTATGTTATTTGATAAATTCCGTTTTAAAGAATGCTGTCTTTTTTGTCCCACTGATATCACGTGTTTAATATATCCTGATGAATTTTGAAACATACAAAGAGAACACTTTACGGTAAAAGAGAGAAATGAGTATCGACTTATATATTTTAAGAATAGATTGTGCAATAATCGAAACCAATAAATATAATTACAAAACTTTTTTTGTATTATTGAGATATTGCTCTTTCCCTTGATTGCCCTTACATTCTCTTTATCATCATCATAGTGGTTTTCAGGGAGTAGTGGTACCCCATCTATGTTTTCCAGTTGATACCATCGGTATAGGAAGAGTGGTTTCCTTTCCAATATTGTCCATTAAGATTACTGTTATGACATTATTCATACCACCGAGCAGCTTTTAACTGTTTAACAGTTATTTGATGATTTGTCATCGTCATTATCTTTTGTAGTGAATTTCATACTGTTCTGACGTTGCATACTGCCACCTTTAAATATTTTAGAAATATTAATATTTTGATTACACACAGAATAAGTATATTTCGTCAGTTTAATTAGTTTAAACAATATTTTATTCAGTATAAAGCTGAAATGGATTGGGCAGCAGGCTAAGCCTATATAAGCCCTCTCCATGATACAAGGTACAAAATTAAAATTATCAATATAGCACAATATTTGATACATGAATTATTAACCAATAGACATGTGGCAGCAGGCCATGGCCATTTTGGACAATGGATTAATGAGTAACATATGTAAACACAAGTATTGCAATAGAATGTAAATTAGTTGAATTACTAATAATTATTTGTCACTATATGAAAGACCTATTCCCTCTGTCTTTTATTACATAGAAACTGTAAATTTTAATTTCTGAATTAAAGTACTAGGATAAGTACAGAGGCCAACAACAGTTATCTTAATCAGTATATTAATAGTGGAAATATTGTGAGAGAGAAAACCATACAAAAACGAAAGAAGAAAAGAATATTAAAATGAAATAGAAAGGACCAAATACAAGAGAGGGAAAATATAGATATTACAGACACTAGAAATGTAAATAATAAGCTATTTGGCAATAGCAGGAAATTTTCATTTTCTTATAAAAAAAGAATAAAGATGTAAAGTATATACAAATAATAGGCATAGTTGATGTTTTGATAAAAAGGTTTACAATGTCACAATATCATTTAACTAGATAAAAGAGTATCAAAAATATATTTGAATCACTAAAACACTGATGAACTTGTTTAATAGGAAACATGTTGTTCTCATATTTCAAGTTTGGAGATCGAGATCGACATTTACACCCACATGTGACAGATTTTCGAAAAGAATGTTTCTAATATCAATATACGCTGGGCAGTCATAGAAGTAATGAAAATTATCCTCACATGGACTAGAGCAGCATCGACAAGAGGGATAATCTACTAAGAAATCATGAAACAATTGGGATTTTAAATCACTGGCTTCATTTCTCAACCGCTAAAAAGCTATTATAATTAGATGTCCTGCGGCAGAATAAAGTTTTGACCTTCCTGTCGCAAGGCATAACTATGTTGCTTTGGATAATATGGAGCGACCATTTCTCGCATATAGTCAGGTGTAAGACCATTTATTATCTTGTAAAATGTTATAAGTTTGTGTATTTTCGTCTGTTGCAGTTGCTCAAGGCCAGGTTCATCATATAACTTGTTAAGAGATGTTTTTCTCCTTAAACCAGTTATAATGCGAGCTGCTTCAGTTTGAACACCCTCTACTAAATTTGACACCTGTTGAGTACAATGTCCCAGACAGAATCTGATTATTCGACAACTGGTCGTATGAATTCTAAATAAAAAGTATTAAGGGATTTTCTATCAAATGAGTGTTTCAGCTGTCGCAATAAACTAAGTCTAGAGCAGGCCTTTTTTTGTAAATAGTATTAATATGCAACTTCCAATTTGCATGGTTTTGGAAATTTAAGCCAAGATGACAATGATGGTCAACTTGCTCAATTTCTTCTTCGCCTTGACCAAAGTAAATAACAGGGAAGTTTATATTTCTTCGTGACAAATTCATGCTGTCAGTTTTAGACGGGTTAAAATTCACAGCCCAGTTATTTGCCCATGTATTAATATGCCCGAGATCATTTGTCAAAGATTCAGTAACATAACTAATATTATTTTCAATTATTGCAAATAGTGAAGTATCGTCAGCAAAATGTCGAATGTGATTGCTGACATCATCAACAATTCTGTTTATGTATATAAAGAATAAGAAGGGTTCAACTACTGAACCTTGTGGTACACCTGCTGAGATACCTTGTGTACTAGAGGCAAAACCATCAAGAACAACCTTTTGATATCTACCATTCAAATAGTCAACAATCCACTAGACAAGATTTTGATGAACACCACAAGTTAAGTTTATGTATTATACGATTTGTTTTGTTTCTGGGTATTGAGTCAAATCGAAAAATGAATATTTAATTCCTTAAAGAAAAAAGAATTATTAAAGAAAATAAACTACACATTTCTAACGCAAACTAGTGTCTGGCTGATTGAATATTTGAATGAAACTCCTACTCGGCCTAGTATAAAAAAATATATGTTAACATATTCTATATTCATGAATGCACTTTTTGAATCGTCTTCAAAAATTGCTATGCATTTGAGAACTTCATCTTTATTGCGGAACTTAAGAAAAGAATTGAAGATGGTTGGACAATTATAACGTGAGTAAGTAAGTAAATAGTATAACTCTGAACAAAAATAGTCAAACAAAGTGAATTTGAAAACAATTGTTTGTTTTTCGATTGAGTAAAAAAATGAAATGGATATAAGAATTTGCAAAATATTTTAAGAAAATGAGTTTGTGACCGCCCTTGCTTTATCTGTGCAAAACTGTTGATACCAAGATGAAATGAATTTCATATAAACAGATAAATTTGGCGGCAAATATATCAAACGGTGAAAGAAAATAATGATGTCTTGAGATAAATACCTGCGTTTCCACTAAAACCAAGTTTGTAAGTTTGTACCCACTGCTTTTGGATCCTACTGAAAACGTGGCGAACTTTGCATATTTGTGTTTGTTATCAAAATCTTTCAAGTCCGCTTGCAGAGTTTAGAACCACTGTCATGTTATTTGATGGAGATGATGTTAGATATAAGTAGGTTTTATTAGTGTAGCTCTGTATGATAGGTTTAACTTCGTCGGTGGTGAGTTTGTTTGTTTGACATTTCTAGGGTTTAAAAATATGGTATATTATCTAAAACGATATGATACAAAATAGTACTTGTAATACAAAATAAGTTTTGTTTATTTTATTTGATAGTGCAAGCTGTCGATTTAATACTCGTGGATCTTAATAAGTATACTGTCTTATCTCTAAAGAAAACATTTCTCATACTGGAAAGATTTTTTTTAAGTTTAGATAATTATTTCAAATTAAAAATATCAATGGTCATATGATTTGCATCGGAACATGTATTAAATTAATATTTGTATTCGTGATGCACATTTCTATAAGTCTGATGTCCATTATCAAAATTGACTTTTGGTTAATTATATTTTTTTAATTAAATATTATCATGGTTTTTTTCATGTCATATGTGGTAAACAAATTCCTAAGATAATGACAATATTTCCTTACCTATCCAAAACTCTCCGGTTTAATGAACCGAATCCGTTTTGGTACGCTGTCCAGTTTCTGTAAAAAAATACCAATCCACTCTTACGTCGTTGGAACACCTATGATAATACAAGAATATATTTGTCACCTTAGATAGTGAGTGTCATCGATCAATAATAAAAAAGTAATACATAGGTCTAGATTTGATGCCTGACAAAATTATGAATCAGCCTGAGTGTGTACTAATCTTTCGCTCGTCCATTTCAGAAAAGTTACATATTAAAAATACATGTATTCATATTTACGTAAATGTTTCAAACATAGCGTCATATTAGAGACAAAAGTAAATAACCAACCTCAAATTACAATAGAGTCCCACATTTTTATAGTACAAATATTTTCCATAAAAGTATACTTATGCACTCTCAAGCTCGTTCATTGTGATATTTTCAGCACAATACTTCCAAATATTCTTGCAATAATCTTATATTATCAATTCGATAATAGTATTGACATATATATTGTATGAGATTTTGTATGGTTATTGCTTGGAGATTGGTGAATGTAAGGCTGATGTCGTATTGCAAGTAGTGTATGATACTCTGCGAGGACTAATTCATGATTATTTATGCAACCTTTTTATTGAATAGTAATAAAATTAGAAGTGTTAGCATTTCTGAAGTATCATTTTTAGATGATGTGTGATTTTGCAAACTTTTCTGATATTAGTACTTGTGCAACGTGGATGTACTTTTCCTTTGACAGAGTTTATGTCCAATATCTATTTTAAACTTTTTTTATCATTTCAATGGGCTTAAACTTATTACCGACATAACATTTATGTTGTCATTGTTTAAAATATTCGATATTTCATATGCATATACGACCCTCCCCAACCACTTATCTTTATGATTAATAATTAGTCCATTTTGTAAGCCACGTGACTAGGCAGGCATTTATAGATTTGATGTTTTGTTTTGTTTTTAGAATACACGTATTGAAGAGGTACTGTTATAGCATGAACTATTTTGACTCAAAAGAACAATAGTTATTCATAATAATTTAGATAAATTCTACATATCGACTAAATTATTCCTAAATAAATCTGTAAAAACGCTTTTCATTTGACATTAAATATTGAAACATAAAACAAGTCAAATTTCCAAAAAAAATATGGAAAGGTATATCAAGTATTTTAAGGTATTAAGAGAGGTTATGTTACGATGAAAAGCATGCAATGTTTTGGTAATTTGATTTATAGTATTTTGGGCTGCCTTTCATCTGTGGTCGGTTACTGAAATTTGAAATATTAATTAATGTCATGGAATATGAACATCAACTAATAAGTTTAATCATTTCTTTGATAAGCATTAAGGAAAACTGGTGGTGAAGTTGAAACATAAATAAAGGTGTTTTTTTTTCTTTTTCAATTGTCATATTCGATAAACAACAATAAACAAAACAGTTTTAAAGTGAAATAAAATGTGCATGTTTATACCGTCCATCCTCCTCATTAACTATTCTATGTTGGCAAAAATGTAAATTCATACGAATTTGAAAATAAACAATTACTTAGTAGGAACGAGAACCTTGAAAAGAATATTTGACATAATATAAGGCGGTAACTCTTTGTTTTCGTCAAACTATCAACAACCGTCTTGGTAACAAAATCACAGCCGATTTGACAATGTAAACATTGTGATCTGGATTAAAATGTCATTAGATTTGAACAGTTCACATTGTACGGAGAAGCCTTTTTTTATACGAATGAGCAGGTTTACTCATTCTAAATGTGTCAATAACACTGTAAACTAATTTGTATTTTAAATTTGAATAAGGGTGCTTATCACAGGTTTTGATGTTTGGAAGTTTGTTGTCTCAACTGCAAAAGAGTATATAAAACTTTGTACAACACTTTATTGCTCTTATTTTTTTATCATTACTATAAAAGAGTAATCTAAGGAACCAAGGTTATAGCGGTAATCAAATAAACTGAAAAGTCATGAACTTACCGCCGCCATCTTTATCCATGTCACATAAGACGTCAAACTCGGATGCATCATCGGTGTATATTGTATAAATTCCAGTTGGACATATTATCTTGTTTAACTCATCACAATCTGAAGGTCTGGTTGCTTTAAAAATATAAAGAAAAGATGGACGGAAGAATTTTATGAGATAAGAATGGCACAAGATAAAGTCCCTATTGTAAATGCCAAATGTTGTATTTGGCATTTGGCAATAATAAACATTTTTTTTAATTTACTAATAATCAATCTGTCGGAACAAAATGACATCTATAATTCTATTTTAGAGGAATTACCAAGCATTTATACGTTCGTCTTGAATACTCAATTGTGCAAAAACATTTGCATTCAACTTCCAATAATCTTATTCATAACTTAGAAGTATAAGCTTATTAGTTGAAGCAGGAACTTATACTCATATCACATTCAAAGAGACACACATGCACAAAGTAAACAAACAAATCACACCAATTCAAGGCTGAACTACATGCTGAAAATTTCTTCAATCATTGAAACGTATATATATAGATAATATAGATATATTGAAAAAAAAATAACTTGTTAATAAAACTCTACACTTACTTCTGCAACCTTCCTTATTCGCTGATTTTCGTCCGCTCAATAGACGTTCGACAATTCGTTCAGCAGCTCTACCATTGAATGTAACATCAGTAAATAAAATATAACAAATGTCTACACTTTAGAAGGAAAAATGTGCAAAGGTGATAAAAACAATATTCATCAATGATTTCAACTTAAACAAAAGGCTAGATTGAAATATTGCACAACGTTATATTTATAATGATTTGAAAGACTTAATATTAATTGAAATTATATTTCACCTATTAAACAAACTTACCTGATGCAGAATCGTAACAAATTGATTCCCCAGATACAAACACATCACCTGTGTAGGCAGATAGGTAGATTACAACACTTAATGAATCTGCAAAAGCCATTTGTGTTTCTGTCGGGACAAAATGCAGCCGATCGCGTCCTTGATGCAGCACAATCAAGCCCCTTTTAAGATTTGTCTTGTCGGCTTGTGAAGTGTTTTGAAAGGTATGTTTCCTTCAATACATATTTCATTAACATTTTATCTTAACACAACAAATCCGGCGGGGTCCTTCACATTACATACACTTTAAGTTTTGGATCATAATATTCCCAGCGGAAGTTCTGTATTTATACCGATATCTAACCTTACCTTTATAATACCGATGTATATGTATTAAATGCGCGATAATAAAGAAATAACACTAAGAATGAAAATAATGTAATCCGATTTCAAAATCATAAGACAATCATAATAAAAACAAAATTATTATTGTTCATGCATGCAAAAATTACATACTCAATAACATAAAAACAATCTTAATCAATACCAGGTGCGGGATGAAACATTTTAGAATTTTAAGAAGTTTATCATTTACCCCCTAGCCTTCTGATATCTTTGAAGTCACTGCTGAAATATTCGTGTGATATTAAAATCTTGTTTACGCGGTACGATCGTATATATTATACAATCACAGTTCAGTGACAACTTGAGCTCCGTAGTTCACTCTGTTACAATAAGCGATTATTGATTGAATGGTAAAAATGTACCATGTGTAATGGGCGGGTAGGCATCGAGGCATGAAAGGTCCACTTGAATAAGGAACTTATTGTAATCACTGATGAGCTATTCATGGCATTAATGAATGTGTGTTTTTCTCATTTTAACATAGAGGCCCAGCATAGTCTGTTAGAATCATGTTAATTTCATATTAGTTGTAAATTATATTTCATTCCCTTAACACAACTCAAAGTTACATGAAACCTGATCGTTGCAAACATTTCCAGATTTACTGTAAAAAGAATAAGAAACATGATATTTTACTCACAGTTATGCTTATTACTTTCAGGTTTTCTAGATAACTAGATCACAAAGCAGTGGTTGTCCCTCAAATACATACATTTTAGTTTCCATTTGTCATAAGCAGAATAAAAGTTATAATTTGTTTTTCAATTTTGTGGTAAATCACGTTTAGCAGAGTGAACTTTGGTGAACGCTCTAGTGCGCTTAATGTTTGCAGATGAAATAAGGGTCTGTAAAATTGTTGTCCCATGCTATGGACCCTTTTAAGCATTTTTTTATGAAATTTTTAATCTCTGTTTTCGTTATATAGATGACGTATTGTCTTTAAACAATCCTAATTTCGGGGATTTGGTACATCGCATCTACCCCAAAGAACTTGAGATAAATGATACTACAGACTCTGTTAGGTCAGCCTCATATCTTGACCTACACTTAGAAATCGATGGTAAAGGAAAACTATTGACAAAACCTAACGACAAACGTGATGACTTTCATTCAAAATTGTCAGCTTTTCTTTCATCTGTGGCAACATCCCTTTAGCACCTGCGTATGGAGTGTTCTTATCACAACTCGTACGTTATGACAGAGCTTGCTGAAACTACGCAGACTTTTTTGTATCGCGCTAGACTTCTAACAAATAGGCTTCTGGAACAGGGTTATGTTGCTACAAGATTGAAGTCATCACTACAGTAGTTTTATGGTGTCGCTACGGTGTATCCATCTGCGCCATGAAAACTGATTTGTTTAACGTGTCATAGTTTTCTTTTCCTCTTTCGTCTACCCCGGACTTGATTTTTTATGAACAACTCGGTGGATGCTTTTAGAAAAGAAGAGGATGCTTACCCTACCGGTGCACTTGGTCCATGGTCCCAGTTCTTAGTTTAGTCCGAGTTGCTCATTTGCTTTTGTTACTTAAGATTGTTACTTTGCATGCATGATGTTAGTTACTTTATGTTCTTTATTGTGTGTGTCTGTTTTCCATGTCTGGTCTTTGTCCCTGGATTACATTCTTTTGATTCCGCTATAACCTTGGTCCCCTTGATTACTCTTTCAAGTTATACAGACTCGAACACTAATTTCAATATAGCAGCAATTTTATTCTTTCATACACATTTACATATGAGGCCAACCTTACTGTAAAGTTTCACCTAAATCTATTGAGTGGTTAGGAAGGCCTTGAGCTTACGAGGTTTAAACATGTAAATCATTTTCTCATCTTGGAGTCCTCCGAAAGTAATGCTTGTTGATGCACATCTACATATGATATACAACCTTTCTTTAAAGTTTCATATAAATCCCTTGTGCGGTTTAGGAGGAGTTGCGCTTACAAGACATATGGACAGACGAAGATACGGACAGACCGACTGACGGACGGGGTGATTCCTTTTTACCCAAAGCTGTGTTTGCGGGGGTATAAAACTCTAATATTGTTAAATAGATTATCGATCTAGACATTGATGATTAGTATTTTATAAAAAAATACATTACGAAGGGAAGTTAGATCTTTAAATTGGAAAAGAAACTATATGAATATGTCAATCAAAATATATTTCTTGTACTTATCTTACTTACTTCAAATTTTCAACAGACTCATCCGCGGAATAAATTAGAAACATACAGAGTCTTGGAATTTTTTTTGTAATAACTCTTCGAAGCTAGGTCGAAAATTGTATCCTACTTATCCTCCTTAACAGCACGATAAACTGATCGTACTGAAGAAAAAATATATTGTCGGGTGTTTTCCATGCCGTATAAAACTGTAGATACTGAAAAACTAGTAGGCATTTGACAAAAAAGCTATAGTAATTTTAATTACTCACTATACTTTATGATTGTTGCCTATATTTTGATGCTCAACTAACAGACCGATTTAAGATTGAAAGTTCACACTACCTTATAATAAAAGAGAAATATGATGCTTCCAACACATTCGAGTATCATATAAAAAGGAAGGCAGTTTAAAAACTTTTTTGTATCATTCAATGACAAAAGTGCGAAAAGGATTACTTACTGAAAAGTGATGTATAACGTAATGAGTCAGTTTTTTTATGTATGATATTTTATTTAACACAATTCTTCATTTTCTTGATAGATTATCCATTTCGTAATGACAGGTGCAATATACTAATGCAGCGGTAAAATGTACGCGGTGTTCTTATATATACGTAATTTCGACATGTTGTACTGGTGATTTCAAATAAGTTTTGTTAAATACCTTAAGGATTGCAAAAGTTTAACAGACCCAAGTGAAACACTGTAAAGAAACTAGATTCCCACAAAATGTGTCAAATGTATACCAACAGCTATCAACTTTACATAATTGCAACAATTTATTCTGTCAAACAATATTATGAAGAAGATGAGTGCATCCAGTGATTTTTACTCATGAATTTCATAAAATTAAAGACCAAAGTGACTACAACTGTTTTTCACTTTGTCTTTTCAAACGAAATGATACCTTTTTTCTATTAGTCAAACCCAATTTTATATTACACATAAAACTTGTTGACGGCACTGAAATGTTCATACATTGACCTTATATTGGTGTTATAAAAATCAACATTGTTGTTGGTTTTATACACAAGGGATGACTTCTCAAACGGAAAGTACTTGGTCATGGACTAGAAAGTGATAAAAATTCAACCCATTGGACATTTCAAAATAAAGTAAATATGCATTCAAGGATTTGACATTTTATCTCATAAATAGCGTGGAATGTAATCATTGCCAGTGTGGTTGGTCTGAATTAAAAATATATCATTTGTATTTCAACAATTTATTCTATCAAAACATATTATGAAGAAGGTCAGTGTTTAAGTATCATGTTTAAATGGGTATTCTCTGCTTTTTGGTAAATGTTGTTTATAAAATATTATAAATCATATTGACAGTATGCTTCAATCTGTAAACAAACATCTACACAAAAAAGAAGAATAAGAATAGATGTTGTCAATTTATTTACTATTATTCGGATTTAAAATAATTTAGTTCTTTTGATCATCATAGTTGTAGCCTTAAGCGAGTAGTTATAACCCGTCCAAGTTTTCCAGTTGATACCATCCGCAAAAGAGGTATGATTTCCTCTTAGATACAGTCCGTTGAGATTACTGCTATGACAACTGCTATACCACCACCCCCCTTTATATGATTCAGCACAGTTGCCGCTATATACGTCATTGTCTTTATCCTTAGTTGAAAATTTTTGACCGTCGTGACCCCCAAAGTCGTTACCTGAATATAAAAAGCAAATTTGTCATCAATTACAAAGGTAACTGTTTAAAAAAACTACTGTACATGAGATTTTACATCATTTGTGAACCTGAATTCTTGTAATTGTCGGGTGCATTCTTTTGGCACTTCAAAGTGATTTAAACTAAGGAAGATAATTTGTGTTGTTTTTTTTTGTTCATTACCATTAATGCGCTGCAAATTTTCTAGCAGTGTAGCTTTCACTGGAGTAACAAAGATATAAGATGTACACATGGGTATACGTGAACAGAACTCCATGTTGGCTGCTCGGTCAGTCAGGTCATGCAGACGAAATATACATGGAGTCACAATCTTAATTTATCGGCAACGTGCAACCGTTCATTAGACAACACGGTTGATGTGGAAAACACAATGGGATTTCAAATCCTATTTGGCGTTGACACGTGACAACATGTAAGTGATACACGTAAGATTTTGTGAAGATCCAACATTTACGGAAATTGATATCAAATGTATAGTAAATTAAGTTTAACAACGATTCCCATAAATAAATACATTTCCTACCTGCATTCCCACTGTAGCCACCGACTTCAAGTTTATATTCGCTATTCAAAGGTCCAACAGAAAACTTCGAATACTTTGCATATTTGTGATTGTTCTTGAAATCAACCAAATCAACTCGAAGTGTGTATATTTCCTGTGACGTAATTTTGTTAATGTGATCATTACCTGAAGATATTTAAAGAGGGTGATACTTGTACTGGAAAAATCTCAACTGTTGATTGTTATGAAAACCATATTTAATTTCTTCGGTGTTTTCAACTGTACACACCTATTCTATAAGTACAGCTTAAATGCAAATTCAAATGTATAACTTATATTTGTTTGTCTAAGAACGTGTGAGATTCATATGTTGCGAGTACAAAACAGAGTAACTTTCTTACAATACAAATGAGATTATTTTCAATTTTGTTGACAATACATTGACCAAAGTGGTAGATATTTTTGAATGTGAACTAATTGACCAAATATGCCTTTTCATTGGCCGATATGTTTCGTTATTTTAATAATGAGGTCGAAAATAAGCAGACACGTAGTGTCAGCATATCCATTATCGTGCATTATCATTTCTATGGTTATCTCAATGGCTTCTTTTTTTTAGAATAACTTTTGATAAAAGTCAGCAAAAACTCTTCGTTAGTTTTATCCCTTTACTTATAGTTTTTCCTCTCTATTATTTTGTCTGTTTCCATTGGATTATGTACCTTGTACTTCGCCTTAACCAGGGTTATCATTTGTTTTCTTAAAGTAGTAATCATCATGATTGTTTTTAAATATTTAGTGTAATATGATCAGTACACAAAACAAATATTTGTTCTGAATGCAGTGTATAATAGTGAATACTTTTAGGTTGTGTGAAAAAATGTGTACAGCATTTGAAAATGTAATATTATACTTGGAAAAAAACTAATAATACCTAGCCAAAATTCTCCACGTAGAGAGCCGAATCCTTCTTTGTATGCTTCCCAGTCTCTGTAAAAATTTACCAATCCATTTTGGCGGCGTTGGAATACCTGTTAGTAAAGAGAGAGAGAGTGAGAGAGAGAGAGAGAGAGAGAGCGAATTCCATTTATTTTTGAAAATCCGAAATAGTTTTGAGATATATTTCCATTTTACCCTGTGTTCTATAAATAAGCCATTGCAAACATATTTTGATCGATATGATCGACACAATTCTGTAAGTATATACCCAAGGTGTGCTGATGACCAAATATTGTTACTATTTACTTGATGACTACAGAAGGAAAATCACAGACAAGTGATGATTCATTGCTCAACCGGACTTTTGGTTCAGGTGAGCTTTCCGAAAAAAGGCAGGGAGACAATGGGAAAGACAGAAAAAAAACAAAATATTTTGATTGTTTAAGATCTTTTGGAGACAATCAGTTCAAGACTATTATCTGAATATAATAGCATTAAAACCTATGATTTTTCAACACTGTATACTTCTATTCCCCATACTCAGTTAAAATCACTTAAAAACATTATACATCGTTGTTTTTCCAAAAAAGATGGTACACCTAGATACAAATATAAAGTTCTTGGTAGAGATTCCTCATACTTTGTAAGAAATAACAGAGGAAGATGTTTACAAAATGCTGGAATTTTTAATTGACAACATATTTGTCCAGTGTGGTGGACGTGTTTTTCAACAAACGGTCGGCATTCCAATGGGAACAAATTGTGCTCCTTTACTAGCTGACCTATTCATTTCACTCTTATGAGGCTGACTTTATAGCTGATCTGATCAGAAAGAAAGAATATTGTTTGGCTAGATCCTTCAATCTCAGTTTCCGCTATATAGATGACGTGTTATCTTTAAACAATCCTAGTTTCGGGAATTTGATACATCGCATCTACCCAAAAGAACTTGAGATAAAAGATACTACAGACACTGTAAAGTCAGCCTCATATCTTGACCTACACTTAGAAATCGATGGTAAAGGAAAACTATTGACCAAACTTTACGACAAACGTGATGACTTTTCATTCAGAATTGTCAACTTTCCTTTCATCTGTGGCAACATCCCTTTAGCACCTGCGTATGGAGTGTTCTTATCACAACTCGTACGTTATGCCAGACTTGCCGGGACTACGCAGACTTTTTGTATCGAGCTAGAACTCTGACAAATAGGCTTCTGGAACAGGTTTATGTTGCTATAAGATTGAAGTCATCACTACAGAAGTTTTATGGTCGTCATCATGAACTGTCATCATGGATCGTTATGGTGTATCCATCTGTGCCATGAAAACTGATTTATTCAACGGGTCATAGTTTTCCTTTCCTCGTTTGTCTACCCCGGACTTGACTTTTTATGAGCAACTCGGCGGGTGTTTCTAGAAAAGCAGAGGACGCTTACCCTACCGGTGCACCTGGTCCATGCTCCCAGTTTTTAGTGGAGTCCGAGTTGCTCATTCACTTTTGTTACTTTGTATGTATGATTTAGTTACTTTATGTTCTTTGTTGTGTATGTCTGTTTTCCATGTCTGGTCTTTGTCCCTGGATTACATTCTTTTGATTACCGCTATAACCTTGGTTCCCTTGATTACTCTTTAACTGGTTCTGTTTTATCTAATGTTATTAATGTTTTTGTTGTGTTTTGTTGTGTGTTTTGATATCTAATCTATCATATCAAATAATAACATGAATTACTTAAAGAATTTTATGATCAAAAGTATACTTACAGTCCAACCACCGCCATCTTTCTCCATGTCGCAGAATACATCAAATCCAGAAGATTTATCAGGGTAAATTGTATAAATACCTGATGGACATACTCTCTTGTCTAACTCTCCGCAGTCTGATGGTCTTGCATCTTTGGTAAGAAAAATTAATTTTAGCATAATTTTGTATCATTGTGAAGTGTGTGCATTAAAATAACAGTACCTGTTGATATATCCATGGCTGAATTCCAACATTTTAATACGACTGAAAGTGAAAAGTTGTCTATAATTTGAGATAAATTATTAATAAAATATTTGATTTCGGGGGATTTTATGCATATACTTGCGTCAAATTAAACCATGCTGCTGTTTGTGAAACTTAGTTAAAAAGTGTAGTATTCTACTAGAAGTAAGTGTTGTGTCATCGGGTAAAATCAGTGTGAATGAGAGGGGTATTTCAATTCTGAATATGATCACATAGAAAGTGATATAAACAACCTTTGATTTTCTGTAACATTGTTACATCGTTGGTTTACACATTTCACAAAAATTGGAACATTAATGGTTACTTTAACGTAGGAAACGAATACTTAATCCACAGGTAAGGACAACAAAACAGTGATTTTGTTTTAAATGTCAAGCTGTTTGTTAAGGCATGGTGATTTAATAACAATTATTTGTGAATGCTTGGTGACTTAAATTTTAGTAAACCTTGGCATTTTTCACCATTCCATTGTTTTCTGTTTGCTGAAAGAATATTAGCAATTGTATCCGCAGCTCGACCATAAAAATAAACGCCTGCAAAAAATGATAAAAATGTGCCATAAAATCACAAACGTTCTAAAAAAAGAGGAAAAAGAGTTTAATGACGAATATATTATTATTGGAGCAGCTTCAATTATTGAGATAAAAAAAAATGGGAGGAACCATAAAAGAAAAGAAGAAACGGTTGTGTAGTCGTTTAAAATGAAGGGGTTAAAATAATTTAAAATCATGACTTTTTCAAATAAACCTTTTAAATCTCTGTGTAGAAACTGGTAAAAAACATGTACATGTACTCTTACCAGATCTTGTTGAAGTAAACTTATCACTACCAGATGCAAGCACGTCCCCAGCTAAAAGTAATGAAAAGAAAAAGACATGAAAACTAAGATTCATTGCTGCAATAAATGTCGATTGAATGTCCTTTATATATTAACAAACTGGATAAGATCAAATGAAATTTATAAGAAGACAAAACAAATCTGTCGTAACACAAATGCTACGCATTAAAGTAACGCTCAATGAAGGTCATTTGTCAAAAACCTAACAATATAATATTTCCGGGCGTTGTTTGTTGTTACAATATTAAGGTCATGAAAGTGCGCAGAAAAGTTGATTGTATAATACGTATAATCTGATCGCAATTAACCAAGTAATTAGGCACTTTGTACGAACTGCAGGGTAAATTTCAGTTGAATCAGTTGCATAATCAATTGTAGCTAATCTCCTATTTGTTTCATGACATTACTCTATGATGTGACTTCTTAACTTTAAGTTTGGCTAATGTCTATACAAATCAAAGCTTTTGATTACCGGATATTCATCATTTTTAAGTTTTGCTCATAAACTTAGCTGTAATACGCATGTGTCTTAATTTTAGAAACAAAATGAACACAACGACACAACGTTCTCGATTCTATCTGCAAGGTAGCTTTTCAAAATGAGTTTGAAGTTGCAAGTTTTCACATATATCAAAAACTTGTACTAAAATTGCATTCGGTTGGCTGCTTTCCCGATAACTTTGAACCAAGTTCTGTGAATACAAGCTTACTTTAACTGGTCATACAATATTTCATTTTATAATTGGACGTAAGGGTCACATTAGGTAGCTCTACAAAAAATAAGATTGATATTTCGTACAACGTATTGTTGACTTTGTTTACCTATAAAACATCATCAAAGAAAGAAAACAAATTTCAAGGTGTAAAAATAGTACCGATGTTTAAAAAAGTCTTTATAGTTTCCCCTCCACCTGTGTTGCCTATATAAAATTGAATGTGCAATATGCACCGATAGTTTAACTCCGTTTCTTGCTCTTTTATATATATTTATTCTATAAAAAATACAGAGACTTTTCAAATGTCGATTTTCACCTGTGCAGGTCCGGGTGTCAAAAGAATAGGCCTTCAGCAGCGCTAAGTTTGTCATAAAGGGAGACTAAATAGTGCTCAGAACCTTGACCGGGGCTGCGGCGTTCTGCCCAAGGGGCGGCTGGGTTGTGTGCCCCGGGAGGTAGAATGGGGTATCCCTGGTGTGTTACATGCTGGGGTTGTCAGGCTATAATACGGAAAACCTGACCGTAAACCATAGTGGTGCACCGTGTTGGGCAAAGATGCCATGTTCCTCGCACGTTAAAAAACTACTGTGGTATTCTCCCGGAGTAGGAACCATAGGGCTCCGCCACAGGAGGCTAAATACCCCGACCCTATCCAACTCTCCCTATTTTCAGTGGCAATCAAAATTTGCCGACCCCATTATCTTTGTGTCCCATCCCATTTTTCATTTCATCATCATTTCATGTTCATTTTATCATCCACTTCATGTTCATCGCCTGAATATAGCTGAAATATTGCTGCTCGGACGTTAAACCCAACAAACAAACAAACAAATATCGATTTTCACATTGCACACTTGTCGTCCAGACAACAAAATAAAATAGCCGAATAGGACATTGCATTAATCCTAAATAGAATTCTTCTGACAAATTTATGCGCGATTAACAAGCTGGTTTTAAACAAAGTCGATCATGTACAGACGAAATAACGGAACTTGGGACCATCATTGAACAGTATATTGAGTGGAATTCCTCACTAAAATGTTTGTTTTGTGGACTTAACAAAGGCTTTTGATAGCATTGATTAAACATAACTTTGGAAACTTCTACAACACTATGATATACTCGAAAAACTGATAAAAGTAATAAGATCAGCATAGGAACCAAGCACATGCCAAGTCATCAATAAATATGTACTTACTGAACCATTCAACATACTAAAAGGAGTGCACCAGGGTATCCTACATTCAACCTTTCCTTTCTTTGCTGTCTGTCAACTGGGTAATGGAAACAACCACAGAACTACATTCAAGAGGTATACAGTGGAAATTTCAAAAATATCTATAAAACCTGGATTTCGCAGACGATATCGTTGCCCTATCTCAGATCTCGAAACAAAAATATCACCATTAGAACAACATGGCCAAAGCTTGGACTCCTTAAAAATCAAGAAAAAATATCAAAGATTATGCGAATAAATGGTTAAAATGCAGTAAAACTCAAATATATTGAAAATGAATTAGAAGATGTAGTCAAATTCACATATCTAGGCAGTATTGAAAGTAATGATGGGGGTTAAGACAGACATAAAATGCCGCTTGGAATTGCCTCACTTGAATGTACATTGTAAGACTCTATGGCCATTTAAGGAAATTTTTTTGTAATAACCCAAAATCTAAATCTTTAATTCCAATGTAAAATCAGTGTTACTATATGCTTCTGAGACATGGCGCACAACAAAAGCAGTAACGCACAAGCTTCAAACATTTATAAACTGCTGTCTTAAAATCCAATGGCAGGATAAAGTGACAAATGATGAGTTATCGTACAGGGACAATCAGCTCTCCATTTAATCACAGATCAAAAGGAAAAAATGGATCTGAATAGAACATACCATAGGAAAGCCGAAAACCGCCGTTGTAAATTATGCCTTGCAATGGAACCAACAATGACGACAAAAGCAAGGAAATATATAGCCTAGCTGGCCGTGTGGTCTAGGGCGCTGAACTTTGTGCAGGCGGTGTTGCCATAGATGTCACAGCGGTACGAGTTCGGGTCCAGCGTAGGGAACGACCAGAAATTTGCATCGCAAATTTGACAGTTCTAACATCGTTGGGAATTTTTCAGACATTTCTATATGTGTACTTTATCTTCCCTTTATCAGTTGATCCGAAGGAGCAGTGTAGCGAAAAGAGTCGTCACATTATGAGACGTTTGTATATATATATACATATATATATCTACAAATGTAAACCAGACCTCCTTCTAAGTCGCCATCTTAGATCCGCCGCAAACACCCAAGAGGATCTCCACAACATTGTTGTTACGATCATAAAACATAATAAAGACTGGTCAAAATGTAAAAGAGTGTCTCGGAAAACTTTTGGATGAAGAAATTACAAACAAGTTCTCCAGATGGAATAAACGAGAAAAAATAATCCATTTTTTGGTCTTGGTCGAAGGCTGGTACAGCAGTACATGCTATACATCAATACGCCGTACTACAATATTTTGACTTGTTTTAATTGTTTTCCACAGTTATTTTTTATTTTTAATTTTTATAAAAAGACCCCCTTTGTTATTTCCATTCTGGCTTCTTATCATTTGCTCATGTATGTCTTTGATAAAGGTACAATCATCCTCAGGGTATGCAATTCAGCTTCTGAATCTGTTTTGATCTTGAACTTTGTGAGTTTTATGCTCCTAAAGTTTTATAAGTTTTATTCTCATAAGGTTTTATGAGTTTTACGCTGAAGAAGGATATCAGTTATCCGAAATATTAAATATAAATTTTACCATCTTCTGGTGATGGTTACCATAGACGTTTATTTAATTTAATGTTATGTTTCGCATCGCTTTTAACGATGCATCACCCCGTAAGAGCGATTGTTGACTTTTGTTTAGACGATATATATATGAAAATCGATTCCAGAAAAAAAGTACATTCCGAATGTCGATTTTCCTATTGCACAGTTGTCATTCAGGCAACAAAATTAAATAATAGAACAGGACATCGCCTTTCTTTTGAAATGAGGGGATTTGGTGAAATCCTAAAAAAAATAATCGAAGTCAATTAAGTAGCTGGTAAAGGCAAAGTTTGGAATAACTAAACATTCAACTTGAATTTCAATGTTCTATGTATTACTGTGCACTGACCGAGAACTTATATGAAGATCTTGCAAATCGACACGTCGGACAGTTTGGAGGACTGAGTAAAAATCAAAATTCATTGAACATGTTTAATTTGAAAGAATAAAATGAAATGATTAAACATATTCATACATATTTATTGAAAGTAAAAACCGTCCAAGGAAAAATGCAGTCATATTGTATTACTGCTAATATGACTATATTGGACCATGTGAAATATTTGAACGGTATGTAAAACACCTCAGTTAAAATAATTATTCAGATCCATTTGTAACAATATTAATATACGATGTATAATAAAAGGGTATTGCATACAAATTGGTGATAATTGTTCCTAGCAGAGCGTCATATTGCACAGGCTTATGCTCACCAATATTCATGCAATAAGCCTACATTATACATCAAATGATACATTACACAGAATTTTTACAATGCACAACAAAATGAAATATCTGAATTTTTGACAAGCTGCGGGGATATCAAATGCTCATCCTATGAAACCAACAATAAATGAAATGGACACAAAAACTACCAAATATGAAAATTCAAACAGAAAACAAAAATAGGACATACTCTCTCGATGTTTTATGAAAAAGTTATGAAAAATTTACTGAGACAACTGCTGTTGGATACGAGTATACAGCTAGCAAATTACTCAAAAACAGCAGTCATTTAGCAATCTCGTAGTGCCAATCGATAGCAACGATATATGGCTACTCCAGATTATCACGTTATCTGGATTAGTTTTTAAAGTCAAATAAAAGGATAACTTAGGATTTTTTAGAATTTGATAGGCATCACGTTAATTTTAGAGTGAAATTCACCTAAATTTCATGTGAAGTTCCAAAGTGAAGCTCAATAAATATGAATTTCACGCGAAGCTAGATTACCATTGAAAAATATTTGATCGTGCATGTATCTTGGGCGTTATAAATTGATAAAAACAGTAGAATAATGTCAACCAGGAATAAATTACGTTTAACGGAGATAAACCAACACTTGTATTGTCTGATATAACAATATTTAACATTCTGAGTACATGTAATTAGATATCTTTCGTTGTCACACAGAGTAGTGTGTAGGCAGGATCTAGCCCATCAAATTAGAGATTAGAGCTTTAGTATCGTATTGTTATCATTCATTTATAATCATAACCTTGAATTTCGATTTCTTGTATAGGTCATGTGATACCTCTTTTGGAGTTAGTATTTTTCATATATATGCGTTATATAAGGTTGCTAACCTAAGACTAAGAACCATCTAGATAGCGGAAATTTGAAAAGTAGTTTGCACTTCAATACGATTTTCGTTTAGGTAAAATCTTGAAATTATGTGACTTATCCTCTCCAAATTAGATGGAAATACTTAAGATACACACTTAAGCCTAACACACCTCTTAGGCACAACCTCTTTTATATATAATCAATTAAACCAAGAAGATTATAAACAAATATATCAAAGGAGACCTATGACACGATAAAAAATTTAGTTTTCGTGGTGCTGATAGCTTAACTATAACGATCCACGAGCATAATTTTTGTAGTGATTATTTTAATCTTGTAATAATATAACCATGTTCCAGAAGCATAATAGTAAGTAAAGCACAGTACAAAATACTCATTTGTAATGAAAAAAAAAATTTCGTATGGAATTTAAATCTGACCGGTGCCTGACCATTATCCCTGACTAATGAATCCCAATAAACTATTAATCCTCTGTGGTAATACCAAATATTCTCAAAATTTCTAACATGAAACATTCAAGACGTGGACTTTGATTTTTATATTTGTATATACTTAGTCCGAAAGAATAAAAATACAAAAGTTCAAATAAACATGGCACTGTAATGTCAACAAAGTTAAGACCAGCTTTCATGTAATGGTACAAACATGTGGCAACAAGGCAGTAATAATGCATTTTTGTGACAACTTATTTAAAAAAAAACAAAATGTATTTACCGAAGATATACTACTTTAAAACTTTTTTTGTTATAATTAAGTTATTTACACTGTAACAAATGAACAGCACATGCATTTTTAAACTAAAATGGGAATATTGGTATCTACTTAAAAAAACTGTTCATCCTTAATTTAAAAAATATTTATGGCATTTTTTCAACAATTTAGTATCCTCTTCCTATGATGATTTGTTCGATTTCAATATCGGGAAACCATTATCCAAACATTAGAACACTGTCATCTCTTTTGTTATCCAGTGTATTGAATATCATGGAAACTAAATCTATGAATGAGGGTCATTATTACAAAATATCTTATCAGCTGTTGATGCTTTTATCCCAAAATTTAATTTACTTTTATTGCGCAAAGTTATTACAACACAACTTATAAGCTAAGCCAAAACAAAAGTGATAACTATAATTTTCCATTAAGGTTAAAGTGATACTCAATCTAGGTTGATTGTTTAAGTAGGACTCCAGCTAAGGATAATGCAAAATGGGCAAAAAGCCTACATATTTTTTATTTTTTATATTTTGTTTGAAATGTCATAGTAAAGAGAAATTAACATGTGTTTTTTCATATAAGCCATGTTCATAGGAGATAAAAATTATATAGAATGTACAGTAGATTTCAAAATTAAGGGAGATAACTCTGTGTATGGCAATCAAATACAATAGAATCTTCTGGATTTTCAATGTGGATTATCTCCTAACAGCAAGCAGATTTGAATAAAATAATTACACATTTCTTAGTATAGACCCATGAAACAACCTAATTACAAAAATAAAAATATGTAGCCTTTTTGGGGTGTATCACATTTTTTTCAGATTTTGCATGATTCTTACAAAGACAGCTACTGAATGTTTTATTTCTTTTCCCCTAATTCCATTTATCGGAAAATTTAATTTCTAACTATATCCCTATCGTTTCTCAGTTATACATTTAACTTTAACTTTTATAATACGCAATATATTTATTAAAACGATTTGGATGTGAAGACATCTAATATAGATTAAAAAAGGTGTAACGATTAATATACGCACCTACACTACATTTTTGAGTTATTGGCCATTGATTTTGGGTTCCATAGAAAATTCCGATATATTTGCATATTTATGTACGGTGAACTGTAAGTGCGTAGAATCCTTGTGACAAATCTTTCTGAAAGTATTCGTTATCTAGATATACTACCTAAAATTCAATTATGTACCTTGGATTATTTAGACCATTTTGAATCAATAGAATCATGCATAAAAGTTAAAACAGACCTTGTATGTACTTTCTGTTGTTGATTTGTTTGTTGACTGTCCTATGTTTATTTTGCACAGTCTGGTAGAGTTGAAGTGTTGGTCACTTCCCGCGTTCCTCCTTTTTTTCTAACCATATCGATTCAAAAGGCCAGTCAGAAACTTGATGTTTTTAAAAGTGTTTAGTCTTACCCCTCCAAAACTCTCCATGCAATACACCAAATCCGTCCATGTGTATTTGCGTCAGAATATCTGTAAAATTTCGCCAATCCATTCTGACGGCCATGGAAATTTTGACTATTTAAACTACACTACAACTAGCTGACATTTTGTCATACTGGTGGAGTTGTTGTCGTTTTGACATACATGTATTTAATATATCCATTCTCCTTATATTTAACATCTCTATAAATAAAATGTTGATCAAAACATCTAGATAAAAGCAACACCACTGTTAACAAAATCAAAACTTGTGACGAATAACAGACATCATTCTTCAAGAATGTGACAAATGTCAATGGAGTATGACGTTAATCCCTTATAGTCACCCTTTTTACTATATATTCGACGTAACAATAGTTTGCTTTATTTTCATACACCGCCTCACAAAGCGGCAAGGTATCATGTGATACAATCCGAAAGGTTGTGAGTCCGTCCATCTGTCCGTTCCTCAATGTTTTCTAGATGATAACTTGTCAACGGATCAATATAGTTTGTTGAAACTTTGCACAGTTGTTTCAGACTACCAAATACAGGTTAATGTTGATTTTCAGCAAAATTTAAATTGTAGTTTATAGGAAGGGTGCCATTTTGAACATTTTGCTATCCCTTTTTTTCACACCATTAAACAGTTTTGTGTTTTGTTATATTACTATTAAGTGCATAATCAACCACAATGTTGTACAGTCCAAAATTAAATATGTCGAAATTGTTTTGTATCCATTTTAAGATGATGCTTAAGACAGTATGAAAATTAGTAAGAACCTGTTTCATGATATCATTTATTTAGTAACTGCTACATGTATTGTTAGAAAATATGTCGCCGTTTTTATTTTATCCTGGATACAAAATTTTCTTATCACCTGATCAATGAACAAGGTTTTGAACTTTATACCACGCCCATTTTAACTGGACTACTTTTACCAATAATCCTGTCTAAAAAAAAGTCGTGTGTATTGGAATATGTTGATATGAATTTATCATAGTTTTTGCCAAAATATTAAATTACAAGGAATGTAACTCCTATATCTGAATATATTATCTTGTATAAAGAACTTTGGATCCGATTTACGCATTAACTACTTCGCGGTTTATTCTGCCTAAATCGAAACAAGATACTTTCTTCAGATATTGGCTACATTCCTTCAATGGTGATGCGTGATTATTCTTACAATCATAAAAGTAAAAATTGAATTTTTGGCTAAAATAACAAAATCATAATTATAAACACACGCAATATTTACTTCTGAGTTAATGGGGTGCTTTAAAAGTAGAATTGATTGTCCAGTTGTTGCTTTTTGTGTTTTTTTGTTGTTGTTGTTGTTTGTTGTTTGTTGTTTTTGTTTGTTTTGTTTTTTTAATATATAATTGCCGTAGTCAATAAGGAATGAAAACAACATAATAAAGCAGAAACATACAGTCCTTACTCCACATACTTTATCCGTTTCACAGAAGACTTCAAATCTTTCTGTATCTTCCGGGTAGATTGTATAGATGCCATTTGTGCACATTATTCTGCTTAACTTGCACTACTTTTAGGTTCTGGGTGTAACTAAAAGACATGTACCATTTAGTGCACAAACAAATTTGTTCAGATCGCTAGTATTCATAAGCATGAGCATTACTTTTCAATCTAATCAAAGTACATAAGTTGTCTTTTAATTAAAACATTATGGTAAAATATTTGAACTTTAAAATTTAAATAAAGAGGAAAGGAAAACTATGACACGTTGAACAAGTCGAAATATAAAAAGTAGAAATATAAGTCGAAATATAAAAAATCGAAATTTCTAGTCGTCCTTCAACGCAGTAACTAAAATAGAACTTCGACATAATGGAAACATTGTTAAATGATTATTATCAATGGAGAGTTTCTTACAGATTTCACAATAAAGACCTAAACCTACAAAAAAAAAAACGTCAAAAAAGCGCTTCATGATTATGATGAAACGGCGCAAAGTTGTATTTGTGTGTTAGTTCTTTTTAGTAAATATTTATTGAAGATATTTAAGATATGATAATGCTTCTCAGTAAAGACTGAAGTGAAAGCTTAGATATATATTCCTTACCTGATTTGGATTTCGTGTATGTATCACCATCAGATGTAGACATGACTACTGCAAAAAACATACAAAGAACATGACTGACACACTGAATGCCATTGTTGCAGTCAATATCGACAATACTCAACAAAGGGTGAGATAAGTTCAATTGGTTTAGATGCAAATGAATCACATCATTCACATAACTTGAAGGTACGAACTCAGTTTGAACACTATGAAGGCCGTTTGTCTGTTATTGTGACAAAATTCAAGTGTGCAATTAAATGTCCGTGTGTCCGACACTTACATATGTCAAGAGATTACTAGTTCAAGTGCAGTGTTGTTTACGAGCTTATAAAATTTGGTCAACATGGTTCCATGTTTTTAGTGGAGTCCGAGTTGCTTATTTGCTTTTGTTACTTTGTATTTATGATTTTAGTTACTTTATGTTCTTTGTTGTTTATGTCTGTTTTCCATATCTAGTCTTTGTCCCTGGATTACATTCTTTTGATTACCGCTATAACATTGGTTCCCTTGATTACTCTTCCAATAACCCTTTTGAACTTCTTTTTTAACGTTTGGATTTGATATCTCATTAAATGTTATTGTCTTCACCCTCACTTTGTAACGTCTTTAGGAGAGAATAATGGCACTATATTTGTAATTATGATATTGTTGTGTTCTTGGTAAATATCAACTGATGTTAATTCGAAATTTTATTCAATCAACAATTTGTAACTTTTTTGAATACATAATAAAAGACAATTAGTGATGATGGGTCTATTAGAAATTTAGAACAACATTTAGTCGAAGAGAAAAAAAAGAAATGCAGCTTTGGTAGACTCGGTACTTATTTCCCTAGTTATTCAGTTATTTAGTTAAATAGGTAAAGGGCTTTGAGAGTCATCAAGTGTCTTTCCATGTATCAACTTAATGAAGAAATTAAGATACCTTTACACCATTCTATTTGTGATTCAATTTGCTGCCAAGAATGTTTATGGATGTTTGTTTTGTTTCAGTATTAGACTATATTAGTACGTCCTTAATAAAACAGCTCAGAATTTTATGACTCAATTGTTTTAACGTCTAAGCCATCCCGGAAGAACACAAATGAAGAAGCTTAACATGTAAAGATATTATAAAGTGGCACAATATTTGAGCTTTCGTGGAATGGTATAAAATTGAGGGCACATTTTTATTTAGCTAAATGCAAAAGTGTTCCCTACATCACCATAAATGACATACATAACAAATTTGTCATTGCCAGACCACTATATTGTATGTACACATTAATACAAAATAAACTTATATAAATCTTATATTTTCTGTTGAACAGTTTCGGGATTATTATGATGACTTTTGCCGTTTTCTACAGTGACAATGTATCAAGAACGCTAATAATGGGATCGTTTGTGTTCTCCTAAAAAAGACGCATATATTCGACTTTATAAGTATAAGATGTAAAAAATATCATATTTGGTAGCATTCGATAGATCTTTCTGGCATCATTAATGAAGGAAAAGCTATCTGTCCGAGAAAAATGAATGATATTATCTGTATCCTATAAATTTGTTCTCACACTGAAAGAAAACAAAACATACCAAAAACTGTAATACAAACATTTTGTCACATTGTTCAATCAAGATGACGACGTATCCAACATATCTACTCATTTCAGGCACTTAGTTTTCAGTTAAAAAATAAGATTTTGCAGAATTTCTTTACCTGCAATTAGAAACACTTCAAACTAGCTTTAAGAGATAATGAAAACATTTAGATAGTGTTTTTACTTTTAAATGAGACCAAGTAGTAAATATTTGAACTTCTCAAATAATACAAACTGCTCATTTATAGGATACACAAACTGTAAATGACACCCTCTTTGCATCAGTGGTGAATCCACGATAATGGCGTAAACTTTCACCTAAATATTCTCTTTAATCACAATCAAAACATAAATAAAAAGTCGAAATTTCAAGATTTAAGAATTGTATCTTTTTGTCAGTTTTTTCTGTTTCGTTTTCAAATATCATAGTTTTACCATGATTATATTTTGTGGTAACGTATGATTAATTTGATGTCTATATGATAAAAAATCTTTAAAGATTTATGTCAAAAGTTTAAATAGACTAATACATTTTCAGTATCATACTCATGAAGCATATACCCCAAAATAATCATCTGGAAATAAAAACGTTTCACATTACCCATAACGCAAAACTTTCAATAAAATATCCATATATTTTGTATGAGTCACCAGGTAAAAGTAATATCCATTTGAATACAAATAAAAACAAAAGTTGTGTGCTTCTGGGCTATTTTAAGCATGGCATGATCTTTTTTAATTTATCAAAAGCACCCCAAAAGTCAAATGTCAAGTTCAAAATATACCAAAAGCACAAGGCTTCTATTCTTGTTTATATTTACCTGAGCTATTCCTTTTCCATGCGCACGCGTACAATAAATATGGTAATTTTTAGTTAAAAATTGCATTAGTGCTAATGGGAAACTTTTTATCACATGATGATTTTTTCGATAAATAGTTTCAAAGTTTATATGATGTTAAAAATATATCTGCCAAAAACTTTTAAAAGTCTGACTATTATCTGAATATAATAGCATTAAAACCTACGATTTTTCAACACTGTATACTTCTATTCCCAATAATCGGTTAAAATCCCGACTTAAAAACATTATACATCGTTGTTTTTCCAAAAAAGATGGTACACCTAGATACAAATATATAGTTCTTGGTAGAGATTCCTCATACTTTGTAAGAAACAATTCCAAATCATCTTCCAAATATACAGTTGAAGATGTTTACAAAATGCTGGAATTTTTAATCGACAACATATTTGTCCAGTGTGGTGGACGCGTTTTTCAACAAACGGTCAGCATTCCAATGGGAACAAATTGTGCTCCTTTACTTGCTGAATGAGTAATCAAGGGAACCATGGTTATAGAGGTAATCAAAAGAATGTAATCCAGGGACAAAGACCAGACATGGAAAACAGACATATACAACAAAGAACATAAAGTAACTAAAATCATACATACACATTCCAATGGGAACAAATTGTGCTCCTTTACTTGCTGAATGAGTAATCAAGGGAACCATGGTTATAGAGGTAATCAAAAGAATGTAATCCAGGGACAAAGACCAGACATGGAAAACAGACATATACAACAAAGAACATAAAGTAACTAAAATCATACATACAAAGTAGCAAAAGTAAATGAGCAACTCGGACTCCACTAAAAACTGGGAGCATGGACCAGGTGCACCGGTAGGGTAAGCGTCCTCTGCTTTTCTAGAAACACCCGCCGAGTTGCTCATAAAAAGTCAAGTCCGGGGTAGACAAACGAGGAAAGGAAAACTATGACCCGTTGAATACATCATTTTTCATGGTGCTGATGGATATACCATAACGATCCACGAGTTCATGATGATGACCATAAAACTTCTGTAGTGATGACTTCAATCTTATAGCAACATAAACCTGTTCCAGAAGCCTATTTGTTTGAGTTCTAGCGCGATACAAAAAGTCTGCGTAGTTCGGCAAGCTCTGGCATAACGTATGAGTTGTGATATGAACACTCCATGCGCAGGTGCTGAAAGGATGTTGCCACAGATGAAAGTAAAGTTGACAATTCTGAATGAAAAGTCATCACGTTTGTCGTAAAGTTTGGTCAATAGTTTTCCTTTACCATCGATTTCTAAGGGTAGGTTAAGATATGAGGCTGACTTCACAGTGTCTGTAGTATCCTTTATCTTAGGTTTGTTGGGTAGATGCGATGTATCAAATCCCCGAAATTAGGTTTGTTTAAAGATAATACGTCATCTATATAGCGGAAACTGAGATTGAAGGATCTAGCCAAACGATATTCTTTCTTTCTGATCAGATCAGCTATAAAGTCAGTCTCATAAGAGTGAAGGAATAGGTCAGCAAGTAAAGGAGCACAATTTGTTCCCTTTGGAATGCTGACCGTTTGTTGAAAAACGCGTCCACCACACTGGACAAATATGTTGTCGATTAAAAATTCCAGCATTTTGTAAACATCTTCATCTGTATATTTGGAAGATGATTTGGAATTATTTCTTACAAAGTATGAGGAATCTCTACCAAGAACTATATATTTGTATCTGGAATTATTTCTTACAAGGGGCTGACCTATTTCTTCATTCTTATGAGGCTGACTTTATAGCTAATCTGATCAGAAAGAAAGAATATCGTTTGGCTAGATCCTTCAATCTCAGTTTTCGCTATATAGATGACGTATTATCTTTGAACAATCCTAATTTCGGGGATTTGATACATCGATCTACCAAAAAGAACTTGAGATAAAGGATACTACAGATTATTGTTTTTTATGACAAAACAATAGACGGTAACTCAAGTCGTATTGTTTTGTCTGCATGAATTCTGACAGCATATCTTATACCAACTATCAGAGGTCAGTATGGGTTGTACGATGGTTTAAATCAAAATCTTAAAAGTTTAATTTCCAGGAAGGTTCACACGTGCTATTATTGTTATGATCATAGACCTGCAATTGATATGTGTTGGTAAATTGTGTATGTCATTTTTGGTTTAAACCATAAGTATAAAAATGAAAAAATGAGACAGAACACCCACATACACACTTGTCCAATATTATCAATAACTCAGATTCATTTCACCAATTAATTTAAAATAATTTTGTTCTTCTCATCATCATTGTTGTTGCCTTCAAAGAGTAATTAAATCCTCTCCAGTGATACCAATTAACGCCATCAGCATGGGAAGCATGGACCCCTTTAAAGTACTGTCCATTTAAATTACTGTGATGGCAGTCTGCATACCACCAACCTCCCTTATACAACAGTGCACAGTTACTGCTCCTTTTGTCATTATCCCTGTCTTTCGTTGAGAACTTATTATTATTATGACGTTGCATACTGTCACCTACACATTATACATAAAAATAACTTTCACATTATATTACATATTTTTGTATCTTGAAATGAGTTACGCTGATTCAGTACAGTAATTATTTTTACGAATTATATAATTCTACCTTTTTTTACCCTTTCTACATGCGCGACAAGTAACTTTAAAAATTAAGGTATGTACAAAACCGATAGTTCTTGAAAACAACACGTATAAAATTTATATATTCATATGCAACCAATCAATCAATCCAATCACGCAAGTATATATTCATTGGTCAAAAATACTCTGTACTGTCTGATTGAATGAAACAGTTTCAGCTACTGATCGAACATTGATCATACGCATGTAAAGTTTAGAACAATGTCAACTAAAATAATATATTTCTAGAATAAGCACAATACAAATCATACTTTAACCCGCGTAAGAAGTGCAAGTAAATGAATAGCAGGTATAAATGCATCGGTAATTCATTTAAAGATACAATGTAATTTTAATACATTACAATATTTAGGAAAATTTGATAGTCCATTAATATTACCTGCATCCCCACTATAACCACTGACTTCAAGTTTATATCCACTGCTTTCTGGTCCTACTGGAAACTTTAAATACTTGGCATATTTGTAATTGTTATCAAAATCTGCCAGATCAACTCTAAGGGTGTAGGATCCTTGCGATGCTATTTGATTTATATGGTCGTTACCTAAAACAAGTTTTATAATAGCTTAAATTAAGAATGCTTTATATACAGTTATTAAACATGAGTTCTCATTACTTGCTATGAAATAGTGTTTATAACTGTGACCAGTACAATTCGGAATGATTTGTGAAAGAGTAATCAAGGGAACCAAGGTTCTGGTGGAAATCAAAAGAAAGTAATTACCGGACAAAGACCAAAACATGGAAAACTCAACAAAGAACATTAAGTAACTAAAATAATACATACAAGGTAACAAAAGCAAATGAGCAACTCGGATTCCACTAAATACTGGGAGTATGGTCAAGGTGCACCGATAGAGTGAAAACGTTTTTAGTTTTTTTTTTAAATTGTAAAATAGCTTTGCTTTTTATAGAATCTTATTCAGCAGAACTAAAAAAAGAACTTATAGCTACTGGTTCTTTTATCACTTTCTTGCAATAGATTTCCTGTATCACACATTAATATAATGTATATAATTATGTGCAATATTCTAGTCATATCGAACATCAAACAAAGACCTATTGTATATGACAAAGTCCGCATATAACATAAGCAAACCACAGGGAAGACGTGTCTGATCACAAGGAGTGAAGAGGTGTCAAAGATTCGAGGATCCCACACCGCTTAAATAGAGCTTGGGTGAATTCCCCCTCCAGGTAAAGAGACCAATATGAAGACTAACGGTCACTGAGCACGAAACTGTTGAAACAGTGTTGAGAAATTTATATGTGATTTTAAAATAGGCTGTGACAAGGGCATGGAACCTTATGCTCAAGTCGGACGGAAGATGATAAGTAAATAAGTATATATAGTTATCTATAAACGTCAAAAACATATATGTTACCTATGCTGAATAATACGCTTTCTACATGTATATGATTTTACTATTAGATTAAATATCATCTTACCTAACCAAAATTCTTCGCTCAGTGAACCGAAACCCTGCTTATATGCAGCCCAGTTTCTATAAAAATTCACTAATCCGTTCTGGCGGTGTTGAAATACCTACAAATTAAGATCTGAACGCTTTTCTTTTCTCATAATAATGTTAATGTGGTAAATCATTTCTAAATCTCTGTTGTGTACCAGATTGTATTTGTTATCGCATATACGCATATTTTTTTTTATATTTTTCTTTTGTTGGTATTTTTCTTTATGTTGTTATTATATGTTACGATATTCCTTCTTAAAATTATTTGTTGATACATCCCAACTAAACGTACGGTCCATCCACCACCATCTTTCTTCATCTCGCAGAAGACATCAAAACCATTTGTGTCGTCAGAATAGATCGTATAGATACCAGTCGGACAAAATATCTTATTCAACTCACCACAATCGGAAGGTTTGATAGCTGTACACAAAAGAAATTAAATAGTGTGTACAGTGACTTTTCACTTATACAAGATGTTACATTATATCAAAGCTTTATCATTACCATCGTCGAAATTTGCAATTTATATGATTGGTATTTTTGTATTACGCATCCATTTATCGCATATTATAATGGAAAAATAAAAATTTATTTTAACATTTGTTTTTAATTCATCTATGTTTTTACTCTGGCTACATGTTTCCGTAAGAATAATTGCATGTGAATTCAAACGTACCGGCTTTCATGCAATTCAATCATAACATATTCAGTTATATAAATGATCGTGTTCAAAGGTCACCCAACTATATCTCCATACCTCGAACAAAAAAGTTCATATTAAAATGAATGGAATTGTGTGTATGATATTTAGAGGAATAAGACATACTTGTACAACCTGCATTACTCAATTGTTGATTTTTGCTAAATAGAAGATTGAAGATTCTGTCAGCAACTTTACCATAAAAAGTGACACCTGTTAAGTGAAAAAAATAATTATAACAAACAAAAAGGTACCTGACAGTTCAAAACATCATAATGAAACTTATCTTTTTTTGTAAATAAGGTGCTTGTAGAGAATAAAGCTGCAAATGATTGTCGATACTTGACCAAACTGGCTTCTTCAAACTGACCAAAGGGCACAACATAATACACCTACATCTTATAATATCTTCAATGTATCACTGTAATGAGGCAGAACATGATAAAACCCACATTTTACAGACATGCGATATCAGATATTGAGACCACAAATATCACCAATAACAATACAGGAAATGTTATATGGAACAGTGGATGCCTTACAGATTACCAAGATAAAAGGATGCAAAACATCCAAGTGTGAATGAGAACGACAAAAAGAAGAAGATTTGAAAAAAGAAGGAGCTAGAAAGATAACTTTTGATTAGTTCTTACCAGAATCGGAACCAATGGATTTTCCCGACGAAAACACTCCTCCATGAAAAACTAAAAGAACGAGGAGAACATAAACTGATAAACAAGCATTCATTTCTGCGGGAAACCTTGTGAAAAACTTTGCAGTAAAAATGAACCAAATGATTGGCTGATTCAGATCAGGAGCAAAAGAAAATGTCGAAATTTACATCTATCTTGAGATACGGAAATGAACATGTAAGTTGCGTACAAATGGCCTTCAAATTATTGTATTACGTAAAATGTACTGCGTATTACACACTATACAAACTTTTCAAATACAACACTTTCAAAAAACTATTTGGGTCATTTTAACACAAACTGTCAAACTTTAATTGCAATAAAAAAAAAGTCAGCACTGCAAAAACAAGAACATAACAGAATGATGCATATTCTTAACACGAAGCACTAGATAAGGAAGTAAAAATAGTGGAGCAGGAATTACTAGAGAGAATATGACAACTTACTTGCTACGAAAGCAGAAAGTGCTACATACATGTATAACATGTCTTTATACTGACTGTATAAAGATCCTATATGACATCGCAAACACCTTAAATAGACGCAAAACATGCAAGTCTAAAACAGTCAAAGGCAACAATGGAAAGGACCTTACCAAGCTAAATGAACAGATAGAATGAGCACTTCATTAGCGTCTTGAATAGACCAGAACCAGAACAGCCGGGTACAACTAGGGTAGATCTAAACATAAATTAAAAAGAAATATGAGATCAAGAAAGCCTTAAAGTCACTTAAGTATGGTAAAGCAGCTAGAGTGGACGGACTACCACCAGAGGCTTTGAAACATGGAGAAGAGATCTGCAAATATTTGTCCAAATCGCTAGATAAAATTTGGGAGGCTGACAAAATACCTACAGAATGGAATAAAGGGCTACTTGTCAAACTGCCTAAAAGGGAGACTTAAGCTGTTATAAATATTCTGACAGTAGCTGGTAAAATCCTGTGTAGTGATACTGAACAGGATGAAAGATACTGTGGACAAAGCTCTGCGTGATGAACAGGCAGGCTTCATATCCAATAGAAGTTGCACTGCCCAAATTGCAACTCTCAGAATAATCGTGGAGCAATCAGTTGAATGGCAATCATCGTTGTATACATAAAATTTATAGACTTTGAAAGCCTTTGACAGTGATGGAATGTGGCATCTGCTAAAACACAGTGGAATACCATCTAAGAAAGTACATACAACCAAGACCCTGTACAAAACTTTATCAGTGCAAGTGATACATGAAACAACTCTCACTGGCCCCTTTCAGGTAAAAAATGGAGTGAAACAAGGCTGCTTACTCTCACCTCCACTTTTCTTAATATTGATTGTTAACATTACCCAAAAGGCATTTGACAAGCCCGAAAACAATGGATATTGGCTAGAATACCTTGAATATGCGGATTACCTCTCCCTACAGTCAAACCAGATAAAGGCCATCAGAGAAACGTCCAAACGAGTGAATGAGACCTGAAAAAAATGGGGCTTTAAATCAACAAGATAACAAAAAATTATGAAAGTTAAAACTAAAAAAGGAGGATGAGTCGCAAAACCTAGAGAGGCATTAGATTGGAATCCACGATGACAGAAAACAAAGGCGACCTTTGCACAGCTACACGAATGAAAGAGCTAGAAAATATCGGAAAGACCTGGAATGAGGCAAATTAAAAGAACAACCAAAAATAAAGTGAGTTGGAGAACAGTCCTATGCTCCACACAGAACAGGAATGTGTACTAGTTCAAAATGTATCTACTTTATTGTAATTTTGTTTGTTGTGATGGACTGACTGAATAGTTGAAAGTCATTTATTATGGTAGCCTTGGTAGGTTTTTCGGAACATAAATAGCGTCGGGCTAAAAAAAAATAGAGAAACATGTTCTTTCCGAATGACTTTTGAATAGTCCTTAGTTTCAAACTTTGATCGGAATTAAAACCCATCCTTCTTTGTAATTACACTGACTGAAATAAAAAGTACCACCGTTTGCAATTGGTCTCAGTCTATATAATTCTGCAGAAAATTAAATTTTCCAAGACCAATAAAATCAAAAAAATCCACGGAAACGGTAAATTTAAATAAGAACTTCGAAAATCAAGAGATTGAGAACAATGAAAGAAACAGAAGCCGAAACAAAAAACACACTTTAACACTAGGAGTAAATTCATAAAAAAAACTGGGAGTAAAGACCTGCTATGTACATGTAAACGTCTTCTGCCTAAAACACCTACCGAGTCGCTCATCATTTGCAGTGAATGGCCTTTTAAAAATATTGTTTAATTTCGCAAACTTGACACCTCTCTTTGGATCGTGATTAGACCTACACATAGAATAGGTCTGTGAGACAATTCAAGTCATCATATAGTAGATATCAAAATAAAACTTGAATCAAAAGTCAAATTCTTTAGACAGTAAATTGCTCTGCAGGCATATCTTTATTCGACTTCAAGTTAATTCATTGATAGTTTAACGCTTTTTATCAGATATTTCAAGCATATCAAGACGAGAACGTTTACCCTATCACAGACACCCTGCTCTATACTAGTCCGACAAGGTGAATCGTAAAATTGTGTCTGCTAGCTGACAGAAGCAACCGCCCGCTAAAAGGCATGTCACCACTTTGGACACATTATTCCGACTGTAAACAAAACAGTCCTCACTATATCACCTAAATACCGCGGGCTGGAGGAGAAGCAATGACTTCCTTTTTAAAAGTCTTTGTTGGAATTTGGCCGGGATCAAACACACGTCTTTCTGCATTAGAGGCGAGCACATATCGGATGACCACAACTACAGCTTGATTCTATTATACAACATTTTTTTTCATAGTTTTTAAAAGTTCAGCTGAACTCAATATCTAAGACATTCCTTCATAAAATGGTTTCATTCATAGCTTTAAAACCTATGATTTTTCAACACTGTATACTTCTATTCCACATACTCAGTTAACATCCCGACTTAAAAACATTATACATCGTTGTTTTTCCAAAAAGATGGTACAACTAGATACAAATATATAGTTCTTGGTAGAGATTCCCCATACTTTGTAAGAAATAATTCCAAATCATCTTCCAAATATACAGAAGAAGATGATTACAAAATGCTGGAATTTTTAATCGACAGCATATTTGTCCAGTGTGGTGGACGCGTTTTTCAACAAACGGTCGGCATTCCAATGGGAACAAATTGTGCTCCTTTACTTGCTGACCTATTCCTTCACTCTTATGAGGCTGACTTTATAGCTGATCTGATCCGAAAGAAATATCATTTAGCTAGATCCTTTAATCTCAGTTTCCGCTATATAGATGACGTATTATCTTTAAACAATCCTATCGCATCTACCCAAAAGAAATTGAGATAAAGGATACTACAGACACTGTGAAGTCAGTCTCATATCTTGACCTACATTTAGAAATCAATGATAAAGGAAAACTATTGACCAAACTTTACGACAAACTTGATGACTTTTCATTCAAAATTGTCAACTTTCCTTTCATGTGGCAATATCCCTTCAGCACCTGAGTATGGAGTTTTCATATCACAACTCATACGTTATGCCAGAGCTTGCCGAGACTACACACTTTTTGTATCACGCTAAAATTCTAAAAAATAGGCTTTTGGAGCAGGGTTATGCTGCTACAAGATTGAAGTCATCACTACAAAAGTTTCATGGCCGTCATCATCAATATGTAGATCAGTATGGTGTATCCATCTGAGCCATGAAAACTGATTTGTTCAATGTGTTATAGTTATAGACTGGACTTTTTATGAGCAACTTGGCCGATATTTCTAGAAAAGCAGAGGACGCTTACCCTACCTGTGCACCTGGTCCATACTGGTCAAAAACAAGATTTGTAGTCTGAAATTCATCATGTTCATAAAGTCATGGTCCTCATTGTATTTTGCAATGCAAACTAGCATTAATTTTCTTTTAAAAAGTGCAATTTCTTTAAATTTAAATGAACTGAGATATTTTATGCCATGATCCAGCTTAAAAAACATAAAATATTAAAGTTTTCATTCAAATCTGGCAATTTGTCACAAATTATTGCCAGCTTACACTGCACTAGTTATAGCTACAGCATTTCCAAACAAAAATCTGTCCTGGTAAATCTGTACATTTATTTTCCAATTTGATGTTTTGCTTTTGTTGTTAGCAAAATATAGCTGTAGTAACATGTTTTGTGAAGGAAGAAAACATGAATATATATAGAATACTGTATAAAGAAGTTTTAAGCAAAGTTTTCACGAAGATAATAATTGCAGTCTTAACATCTTGACTAAAATGATCTTAACAATTAATGTCCTAAATTTTGAATTTAGCAGAACCTTAAAAATGTGCAATCAAATGGTTATTTGTATGAAAGTAGCTGAGGACATGATGTTAGAAAGCTAAATTAACTTGAAGTATAGAAAATTCAGCTTGGTCTTCAGAATTTTATTTCTTTTAGCACTACATTTACAGATTCTATTTTCTTAAAACTCCTCTTACACACCAGCAGCTATTCTCCACTACATAGTATTTGAAACTAAGACTGTTTGGCAGCACCAACCATTCAACTTCCCAGAAAATAAATATCTTTCCACTTACAAACAAGATGGCATTTTAAGTGCATATTCAAAGCTTTCCTACTGACACAGACCATTAAATGGAATGCGGATTCACCATCCAATGATTTAATAACACCTTTACGGTAGTCATGCTAAACAAGACATCACAGCATCTATGTCAAGTCTGAAGTTAAGCCAAGTCTCTGAACCAAGACCATCAGGGTCAGTAATTGGAACAAATTTCTTATCTTGAATATAAGGCTTGTAAAAAATTGATTTATTCTTTTCCATTTGATTTGATTTCATCCTGGGACTGTTGTGTGGATGTCTTTGTCTGTCTTGTAACGGATTTCCTGTCTTTTCATACAATTGTTTATTGTAAGGTGGTCTGTTTTGGTTCATTCTGTCATATCTTTTTCCATATTCAGGCAGGTCTTTGTTTGATCTTGGAGAATATTCATGAGATTCTGTTAGATTTTCTCCAGTGCCCATGAGTCTGCTTAGATAATCTGGTCTGTCCTGTCTGTCTTTAGTTTTTTTACCTGTCAAAACATTTCAATGAAAGAACTTTAAAGTGAGCACTAAGAAATTCAATCCATTCCAAGTTGTTTTTTTTATGTTTTTACTGCTTTATCTAAATTTGAAGGAATTTGACAAAAATGAAGGTGCTATTCAGGGGACAGGTCTATATCCATTACTTCTATCATTTATTTTCGTTCCCTCTGAAAAAATGTTCCAACCCTTCGATAGATTTATATGTAAATCAATCCAATCAAAAGCTTTCATTGCTATGAACACTTCAACCAAATTTGTTGGGATTTGACAAAGTTCTTTTGGTGAACTAATGTGTATAAGGAGGCTGGATTTAGTACATCAGTCTGTTACTGAGGCAGGAAATGACAGGTATATCTAAGTGCAGGAGATTTTCTTCATAAGCAATTTATCAAATCTTGAATTTCTAATATTCTAAACAAATAGGGGTATTGTATAAAGTGTATTTTTTGTGGTGCTATTTTTCTTTATTTGTATTTTTCATATGGTATCATGTCCAACATATACACAAAAATATCAGCAAAAAATATTGAGGCATCAATAAAAGACAATTGAGATACATCAAAACCACAGTACATAACCTGGAAGTGAAAACAGGAAATGATTGACAAGTAAGCTTACCTTGATCATCAAACTGGCTGACCAGACTTCTTCTTGGAGTTCCTGATATTGTACCATCCCTGTTCTGAAAGAGTAAATAAAGTTGTAAAAGTCTAAGCTGGAAACTGATTGAAAAGGTAAATATCAAGACTTTTTGTTCCTCCACTTACCAGTATTTTGTCTATAATTTATTCAGTTACTGTTTTCAAACACATTTCATAGAAAGGGTACATAGAATATGATGTATATTTTTTTAATTACACTACTGATTAGTTGATACACTCAAAAATTAATTTAGGTTATTTTGAAACCATATACTTGGAAAGAAAGGAAATGCAAATTGAATTAATTATGAAAATAGGAACCAGAATTTTATGTTGTTTTTGCTGCACAGGGGAACTCTGAGATCTTGACTTTTGGTAGGGGTCTTTCCTGGGTGAAACAGATCTTGTTCTGTTCTGTTGATTTTCTTTAAAGGGGAATAAATCTTGGAATTCCTGTTGACATTGTTGAGCAAAGTGTTGTTGAAGCTTTTGTTTCTTATTTTCACGGTCCCAATACTTGATGGTTTTCTGTTTACCACCAGGTATGTCAGAATCACTGTCTTGAGGATATAGTCTATTTTTTAACCACTTTCTAATATTTCTGTCAACAAAAAAATACAGCTTATTATTCTTTTATTAGTTGATTTATATAAGTATACAACTTTCTGACATTATTACAAAGATTAGTGTAAAAACAAGACATTCTTGGACAGTGTTACACAAGATATCTGTGAACCAATGCCCACTAGTGATACCCCAAAAACCCCAACTTTAGAGTATGGTCAAAATATCAACCCAGTCAGCAAACGGGAAATTCTTGTTGTTAGTCTCAAATTGAATTACACAATATAGCACACTTGTGTCAAAAAAACAAGTGTTTGTGACAAGTAAATACCAAGAAAAATGTTACAAAAAAAGTATGATGGACAGATGGGGATACAATAATACCCTCTACACATGTATCAAAAATACTCATATGTACCATACATATAATAAAAAACAATTGTACATTGACATTTACATGATCTTAGAAGGAGATGTTTGAGAAAATTAAAATAATTGCAGTCAATCTGAATTGTAGATTTATTTTGATTCTAATAGGACTAGTTTCCTCATATTTTTGAATAGACACAGCCTATGTGTTGCACGAAATGTTGGTCATATGTTTATCCCCTTTGTGGTCTAAAGAGTTTTGAAACATGTCATACTAGAATGGACAATATACCCTATATGTTTGTGTATTAGTCTCTTTTTGAGTTTTGTATACAGCCTGTCATTTGCATTGCATTATTTTCATGAATTCTGTGATCAGTAAATACACGGATTTATTCACACTTACATGTAAGTGAACATATGATAACTTTCAACATAATGAAAATTTAGAAACTTGGAAAAATGTCTGAAAACCATATATGTGTATAGCAAAAATATGTATATGTAGGTGAGAAAATTAGTACAATTACAGTGTTTACCTAGCAATTTCTTCTGACAAAAATATAATTGTAATTTCACCAGTGTACACTGATACTGATAACCTGCATACTCTCTACTTACTTGACAAAAGGAATAACCATGAAAAAATTGTTTGGTGTCATGTTTAACATTTTAGGTGTCAAGTCTCTTTTGTGTGCTGGTAAAGCCTCAATAGGGAACCATTGTAAACTCTACAACAGAATGTCAGGTGTATTAAAGAATATACTATAAAAAAAAGTATTGTCATACACATGTATATGTGTTAAGAAACAATCTTGATCACATCTGATAGATTGTTTACCAACCTAAACTGTGCTTATAAACTTTAAACATCAACTACCGGTCAGTCTAAAAATAGAACATACCAGTATTAAACACTATTCAATCCAATGATTAACAGTATTAGTTTAATTTCACTATTGGTATCTATTCAAATATTAAAAGTAACCTGCCTGTAAAAGTTATTTCATTTAAGTATTTATCCAAATACTGTTACATTATTTTGTTTTAATGAAACCAATCTCAGTGGCACCTCCATCATCAGTTCAATGTTGGTTGCATATGTTTTTAAGTCATATCCTTTTGTGTAGAAAGGATTTATGCATACTTAGATGGATCGTCAGATTCATTTTTTATCACAATTCAGACAGTGATAGTGTAATCTAATGTACATATGGCTTATTTTTTTGGTGTCAGTTTTTGTAAATGGTATTTTAATATGGGATAGTTTATACTCTACTTTCTGTTTGAGTAATCAAGAAAAAAATTGACAAAAGGAAAAGGTTTTAACTTGAAAAATTAAGGACTTATCATACTTGATGCATTATTTTTTTGTGTATGGTTTAGCAAATATAAATGAAGATTGCCTTGACAGTAACATATTTCTTTTAAAACATTTCAAAAAGAAAATTAACTGCCTAAAAATCTTGATTGGATTCCAAGCCTAGATGTGAACTTTGTATGTAAAAATAGGTTAACAGTTAACTAGTACATTGTCTAAAATAGTGCCTACCTACCTATCCTCTTTGTGCCCAGTGGTGCATAAGGCTGAATTCATTTATTTATTTATCTTTTTTTTTTAATTTTGTTTTTTGGCTAAAATAGTCTTATCATTATCAATCAATTGAATGATAAGATGGATTGCACACTTGAACTTAATTTTGCCTTTTGTACAGAAGATAATGATAAGCAAAGTACAGTATCCAAAACTTAAAAACTCACTTTTATCTCTTTTCTTGTCTTTGGTTTGAATTTAGTATCCAGAGGAACTCCAGGTACTATATATAGTCTTGTGAGCTGATCATTAAAATAATTTTCCATGTAGTCAGTCTTGTCTATCAAGTTACTGATGTCAAATCCAGTTTCTTCCATGACCTAAGAAAAAACAAAAAAAAAACATTCATATTTCTGAAATACCGGTATTACATAAATCAATGACGGCAAAGTATAACACATACAAATCGACCTGATTTGATGTGACCAATCACAGGTTCAATAAAGGGAAAAAAATATGGCTATTTTTGTCAGCTAGCAGTTATTATACATGTATGTTATGAATTCTAATCAATTTAAACAAAATGATACAATGGACTAAAGAAAATGCGTAGCAGATTATTTTCAAGTTTGCACCAAGGGCACTGAAAAGACCAAAAAATTATAACAGTCATTCCTTATAATTTAATTCTAGTATCAAAATTTAAGGAAAAAAGGTTGACAACAACACAGTCACATTACAAAATTTGGTCTATAAGATGATGGAGAAATGTTTTTATCCAATTAGAAAGCATGTAACATCTGAAATTAAATCATTAGTTCATAATTCAGCAAACAGGAAGGTCAAAGATAAAAACATGCACATGTACACTACTGTCAACACAAATTTTAATTTCTCCACTCTCCACAGTGGAGATATTTTGTGTGGAGTCACAGTGTCTCCATTTTCCACAGTCACCATCTCAAAAATTGTCCGTAAGTAACTTCTCCTGTCTTCATACCAAGGTATATTTAATGGACCTAGCAGTTTAATAACATTTTAGTAAAGGACAAAAAAATATTGACAACTATTGAAATGGGGAAAGTTTATCCCTGTTTTTACAGAAATTAAAATTTTGGTTGACAGTAGCATACACATGTAGTACCCATAAAGTATTAATAAAAAGCTTTGCAGGGTGCAGCTTGATAAGACCAGGGTTTGAACCCTGAACAGTAGGGGCTAGTATGGACATACCATGCAAGTTTGAAACAGCTCAGAATTTAGATTGCAATTAAGTACCAGTCCATATAAAATTCAGACACTGCCAATGGTAAATTGATTTATGGTGAAGAAAAAGCCACCAAATAAACAATGCTTTTTCAATCTACATATGCTAAACTTTCATATAACGATAACCTTTTCTGCATTCAGATCTGCACTTTTTAGAACATTTAACATTCATTGCCCACTAAAATCAACAAAATGTAGCCAAATGAAGAATGAAAACTCTTGCAAAATGCAAATTCCATGTACAATCTATAATTTTTTTTTCTTAAAAGTGCAACAACCAAATGAAAAACTAAAACTGGTTATGTGATCAGTAACTGTCTCTGAACAAGAAGAAAAATTGAATTTGATGGTCTTTTGACACTCATGAATCACCTTCTGTCTGATTTTTAGAAAGACTGCTACATAATTATTTGACCAGAATTGAAGAAGCACCTCATTCCTCAATAAGTACAATCCCAAAAAACCAACTAAAGCCTTTTGTTGTAGAATGACACATGTTGGTACAATTTAAAAGAGATCCATTTCCATTTACTTAATTTATTGTCCAGACAACATGAAAATGCTTGTTTCTGTCCCCTCATTCCTTAACAATCACAACCCCAAAATTTCATCTAAGTCTTTATTTGGAGGAACGGCACATTGTGGTACAATATTAATCCATTCAATTATAGTCAAGTTAGTATCCAGATATCAGTTAAATGCTTGATTTGGGCCTTTTATCAACCTTTAATCCTAAACAGTTCAAGACACAGCAACCAAAATCAATCACAGTCTTCTCTTTGTGGTATGATGCCTTATGGTACAATTTCAAAGAGATAAATTAACATTTACTCAATTTATTGTCAAGACTTCATAAAAATGTTTGTTTCTGTACCCTTTTTGGTCCTTAATTCCTAAACAGTTCAAGTCACAACCCTAAATCAATCCATCACTTTCTTTAGTGGTATGGCCCCTTGTCGTACAATTTCATAAAGATACATAGACTCATACTCAAGTTGTTAAATAGTATTCCACGTAAGAATCATGCAAAATGTGATTCATGGTTGGAAAGCATATATATTTTTATTTTTGATATTTTGTTTGAAATGTCATTGTTAACTTAAAGTTACATGTTTTTTATATAACCCATGTTCATAGGAGATAAAAATTATATAGAATGAACTGTAGAGTTCTAAATTAAGGGAGATAACTCTGTAAATGACACTCAAATACATCAGAATCTATTGGATTTTCAATGTTGATTATCTCCCAGGAGCAGGCAGATTAGAATGAATAACAACACATTTCATAGTATAGACCCATAAAACAACTTAATTACAAAAATAAAAATATGTAGCCTTTTTTTAGGTGTATCACATTTTTCAGATTTTGCATGATTACAAAGACAGCTACTTAAATGGACATGAAATGTCTACACACAATGGAAAACAATATGATACCATTTTCAACATTAATTTTTTTTGCACTTGTATAAAAGGCATAGAACTCAGCGTTGTACTGTTGTAAACAAAGAATATCCAAAGACAGTCGATTTTTATAAGTAGATGATATCCCAATTTAACTTATTTCATTTTACGAAAAAGAAAATGAAAAATGGAATATGTCATGGCATTTTCTTTTTAGGATTTATAGACAGAAGTACGTGTAGCAAAAGGGAGCACAAATGACATAAAATACTTGAACAAAACAAGAAACACTAAATAACAAAAAGAGTACAAAGAGGAAAACAAACAGAATGATTCTCACTTAAAATAGTGATGCACATTAACATTCAGAGCTAAATTGTGATGCACCTTAACATTCAGTTAAAATAGTGATGCACATTAACATTCAGTTAAAAAAAGTGATGCATATCAACATTTAGAGTTAAAATAGTGATGCACATTATAATTCAGAGCTGTACCTAATTAATTATTGATGTTTTATCCATAACTAACTTTTGCAGGATATATATAGGTATTAATATTTCATTACATTTTGTTCTGTATAAGTGTCTTTTTCAATACAAAAATATATTGCAAATTTAAAAATGCTGTATATGTGTATCAAGGAGTAACCTAAATAAAAAAAACTGCATTTTAGATTTAAATTTACCTATATTTTATGTTACAAAGTTTAAAAAAAATCAATGATCTGTTCTCCAGTTATCAACTTGAAACCAACAGGGGAAAAACAAGAAAGCTTTCAGAGGATTTCACCTAATACCTAGCTACTTTGTGTGGTGGGGTATAATTACATTTATATTCTAAAATTGGCATTTTGATTATTTTTACATCCCCATCAGACTACATGATAAGATTTTACATTTTTTTACCACAATAAGAACATAACATTACAATACATACCTCCCTGATGGCACAGTCATAAGGTTCTTCATTTTCATTGACTTTACCTTTTGGGAACCCCCAGGATGATTTGGTCCAGAATCCCTGTGCTAACAGCAACTGTCAATACACATATACATGAAAAAACACCAAAATATTAAAGCAAATAATTATAGAAGTCAAACTACAGGTAGGTGTATCATTAATTACTGGTGACAATATAATTGATATCTACATGTACATGTACTGTAATTCAATGTAGTGGTCTTATTTTTTAATTTGAAGTTTATAATTTTCTCTCTAGACAGAAATAAATACCAACAATTGTTTTTTATCAATATTTATATATTTCTATAAGTTACAAGTATAATAGATTAAAATTTGTGAGTTAGTTCTATTAATTTCATTTAGTTCTTTGAGATTATTTTGATTTCACTGTTGATCAGGTAAATTTGTTCATTTTTCATTTTACATGTATACATGGATATTCATGGAGATTTATTGGAGTTTATTTTGTAAAGGTGTAGGTAATCTGCAAGGTTTTTAATATGTCTTACCTGGAAAATTTTGACAAATAAAGTATTCCAGTCTTAGTAGGTTGTTTTAAGTAATTAAGATTAAATTAAGAGATATACAATTGCATGATAGTGGGAAGAGAAAAAAAAAATTAAATCATACTATGAAGAATTATTAGCATGTCAGACTGACTATCAACCTTATATGTATGAGCATGATTATGCATAAATCAACCTTAAATGTACGAGCATGATATGCATAAATCAACCTTACATGTTTCAAGTCTGTATCAAGAATGATGGCACCATATGTAGGAACACTCATCTTGTATGATTTCCAGTTGGCTAAGATCTTGTCTACTTCTCCAGCATGTCCACTCAAGAAAGGACAATGTTTGAAAAGTACATGGAGTTAAGGCATTTTAAAAATCATAAAACTTAATCTACCAGTAACTAGAAATACAATGAGAAAGCTCACAAAGGAAATGTCCTTGACTTCCATTATGTTAAAATGATGAAAGCAAATATAGTTGTACTAAATCAAACCAAAACACAATAGTAATATCTAACACTGAAACTCTACATGTACATGTATGCAGTTTTTATTTTTCTTATTGTCAACATCATTCCAAGAAAGACATGCACTAAAAATAGGAACTCCTACAACTCAAATATAATTATTTCAGAGTTTTTACCCCATGTACCAGTTATGAAGCCTAAGAAAATTACAAATCAGGAAAAGTGTGCAAATAAATTTGAATTTAGCAGAATATCTACCCATTTAGATTTTCAAAAATAACTGTAAAATAAACTACCACCCACTCATAGCCACACTGTAAGCCTTCAATGAATTTCAAGTTTAAGTACATGTAAACCCGCTACATTTTTTTGTACATGAACATGTACATGTACATTGTACCTGATGGATTTTAATTTTCTTAAAAACTGCACTTCAGTTCTTGTTCTTATCAAGCTGATTAATGTAATTTTTTCATTTCAATTTTATTCTCAATAAAATTCTAATTTTTTACCACATGTATCTACATGCATCTAATTGAATGAAAGGATATCTTGAGCTGAGAAGTCCTTGATTCCACATGTTTTTAGTTCTGTGTTTTCTGCACAATAAAAGTCCAGGTAAAACCAATGAGCCAATTCAATCTGGAAGAATATTCTAATCAGATCCTGTCTTTCTTCCTCTGGTATGTTTATAATGAAACGACTGAAAGAATAAAATAATCACACAGAATATTAATAATCAATTCAATAAATGTGATACATCAACATTGTACATTTATTGCTTCTTAGCAGGCAATTGTTAATATATTTCTCTGGATCGAAAGTTTAAGATTTGCACCTGTAATAAGAAACTCAAAATAAAATAATCTGTGCTTTTATTCCCTATTTTATGAATATCAATCAGTATCCAGAATATTATTTCATGGCCATTGGGATGTTTTATGCACAGTTTTTGTTATTCAGAATATATTTATAATTTAATGGTTAAGTATCATCCTGAAAATATTTACTTACATGTACATTTTTGTACATGTATATGTATAACATATATAAAAAAAAAAGTAAATAATTCCTAGGATATTATTTACATGTAACATGTTTAACATTGAAATTTTACAAAGTACACATATAACTTTAGATAGCAAAACACTATAAGCATATTTATACATTTATCGATGTTGGTTTTAAGTACTGCTTCAATTAAAACCAAATTGATTTTTTTTACACTTTGAAAATATTCCTTACTTTAATAATTATGAAAAATTGTTCACACCCATTAAATTATGGCAACAGTACAAAAATGTACGTCAGCATATCCAACTTAATCTATTAATAGTACACATAAACACTGCTATTTTTAATTCTCTTCACATGACTTATTTTTTCCAGTATAAATTCTGGATTTTATTTAGTATTAAAGTATGAAATAATATTCTGAGTACAATTAGGTATACCTTTAGTATTTCATAATATGGTGAATATACATTGTATCATGATCATTAATCAAGTGGGGAAATAATAAGGTGTGGACAGTTTTTCAGAATAAAAAAAAAATCCTGCAAAAAAAAAATGTGAAATACTATCCACTAAATGAGGTTTCATCTGAATAGTTTAATATCTTGTAATTGCAACGGGAAACACTTGCCCCAGAGACAGGTTAAACCACTTAACATGGATTTAGTGAGAATAATTGAATACATTCCAGATACATATGCATGCATGATACATTGTATCTTTAGAAAAGTAGGTAGAGGGTATGCAGTAAGTTTTAACATAATACCACTGGTCAGAGAATAGATTTTGCCATATACATCAGTCTTCGCAGTTAACTTTTTCAGACAGAAGTTATTCGGACTTCCAAAGTTACAAATATTGGAAGTCCAAATGATTTTTCAGTGGCCCGATAAAAATTTCCTATATCATTTGAATCTATGTCTAGTAATAAGACTATCCTGTCATAATGAAATTACATAACAAACAAACGCACATTTGATTCAGAAGAGTAATTAAGGGAACCAAGGTTATAGCGGTAGTCAAAAGAATGTAATCCAGGGACAAAGACCAGACTTGGAAAACAGACATACACAACCAAGAACATAAAGTAACTAAAATTATACGTACAAAGTAACAAAAGCAAATGAGCAACTCGGACTCCACTAAAAACTGAGAGCATGGACCAGGTGCACCGGTAGTAGTATACAAAGTGTACTTTCAGACTATTTAAATATGTCTAAGAACCCAAAAATAAACAGAACACTGCAACACCCCAAAATTTTTAGAAGTCCATTGGGCTTCCCAACAACATAATTTCAGAGGCCGGGGCCCCTGGCTAAATTCGAAGGCTGATTCATGTATGTTTTCAAAAGGGAAGCAATTCTACCTTATCTGCTCACCAAATTTTTTTTCCTGGATGAAAATCATTGCACAAGCTCATTTTTAGAGCAAAATATCAGGAATCTGTTGGATGTTTTCTTCCTAATTTTTTTACATGAACTCGTTTCACAGGAGAGGATGAGAAATTGGTTGGTAAGAACTTTTTCTTGACCAGGACATGTGATGACATGTACAGATGTACTGAGGCCAGTGAGGGTAATCAATGGAACCAAAATTCCAGCAGAAAACAAAAGAATGTAATCAAGGCACAAAAACCAGACAAGGAAAACAGACACACACAAAGAACTAAAAATGTTTTTTTTTCTCATTTCTGTTGATCCATAAGTTAAGTGTTAATAAAACAAGTGCATGTCTATGATCTGAACAATACAAAATGATATTTACTGTATCCCTATTACACTACTATTCGGGTAATAATAATAACCTGCACAAATCATTCAATACATATTCAGGGATTTGGTATGCAGAGAATGTAACAGTGTTTTGATTTTCCATTTCATTGATGCTTTAAAAATATAACAATATCCGGAAGTTGTCCTATTTCTAGAATGAAGAGTTCATTTCGTTTTGAATTGACTGGTCGTTTATATTACGACATAACGGATTTGAAATATCATATACTGTGTATTTGGATTTCAAATTTTATTTTAAATAAATCATAACAATACACAGCATTTCATAAATAATAATCATTATTATGGTACACTTTCAGTCATACGTACATCAAAAATGTGAGGTTTTAAACCAACCCTTTACCTTTAATTTGTCAACATAGCCATGCTGCAAGATGACTTTTCGATATCTTTGCAAAAATATCCAGCAGAAGATATTGATCGGTGGCTGTAGACCTTCAATTATTGAAACCACTTTTCGTTTTATTAGAGGAAGAGGTGGTTCAAGGAAAAAACCATTGTCAAATGCGGAATTTCAAGAATTTCTGGCTGTAGAAGATGATAATGAGGTCGATTTAGCCGATTTAGCTGGTAATCCTGAAAAGAGTCAACTTGTAGACTTCATTGCTAATGTTAACTTGAAAGACCCAGAGACCAGAAGAGAATTAAAAAGGTTATTTACATGCTGATTAGAATTGTAAATAAGGAAATAAAGTAGCCACATTCTATAAAGGTCAAGAGAACTAAATTAATAGAAATAAAATACAAGTAGTCAGTTTTAATAACTGATTTAAAGAAGAAAGAACTGCCGAAGTTTTCAACCAAAAATGACAAATAGCACTTGACAAGAGGAGAAATACAAACTTTCAACTCCAACCACAAAAAATCAAATGACCTTGATTTACATAATTGTACTTTTACAAAATGTATTTGCAGATTTTAGGAGGTATACATTGTACATGTAGTTATTTTTTTTTCTTTTTGGATTCAGTGTCTGAAGCTATTTTCTGATGTGGCTGTCTTCTTACACTGAATCTCAGAAGGAATAAGAGAAGTCCTTTCTTCTATACTCGAATCATTAAACTGAAGGCCGTTCTAGAGCAAGCAACATACATTTCCAGTGTCAGTAAAATAGCAACTTCTGTGAGAGGAGAATATGATAGAACTTGCTAAATATGTGTATCCAATGCCAAATTAAAATGTGTTTAAATGTACAAAGAATTTTAAAAAAATTACGGTAGTGTTATTAAATATTTATAACCTGTGTCATACATTTATACATGTACATATTTTGTGTATTGTGTATCACACACTTGTCAGTATGTGTATTATAATTCAACTCAGTCTTGATCTGAAAGATACAATGTACATGTATCAAATGATCCTTGCCTTACAATCCAATTCATATAATTTTTTTTTACAAATACATGTAGGTAGATTTTGTGTTTTTTTTTAAATTAAATTTCAAGTATAAAATTTTGCATTAAAATCATTCATTTATCAAGAAAGTGCATTTTGAAGTGCTTGATATACATTGTATGTTAACTGCATTTTTTGTAGCTTACATAGGCTAAACTGTTGTGTTTATATCTAATTTGACAATACATTATTTTCTGTGGCTGCTTATACATATATACTTCACATTAAAGAGAATATCGATTAAAAATTTCCACAGCATTTCTAATTTACAAAAAAAATGTAACAAAAAAGTTAAAAGAAGTGACTTAATTGTACACTGACCTTGCAATCAATACAGATGTAGATTGTATTGATTTTAATAGAGTATTTACATGTATACCACCATGGACAGATCCATAGGAAAGATTTGCACAGGGGTACCTATACATTGGCTATACATTGGTAGGTCTAAAAACATAAAATACATACATGTAAATCACCCAAAGCTGAAAAAATGACTTTTATCACAGAATGTCACATTATCAGAATTTCAAATATTCACCAGATGGATTAGCCCAAACCATAAATTGATCTCTCCATGCATATAAATCTTCTTCTGATTGCATATATTACAGATGATAAAAAATTTTACTACATGTATGGCTTTTTGCTTTTTATTCTTTCTTACTAGATTGGAGAAACATGACAGACACAGATTAAAGAGAACAATCATCAAAAAGAAATTATTTAAGAAAAAGCCTGAACTCAATGTACTTACTTGGCAAGCCAAGGAGCAAATGAGATATCTTCATCAGGTATGAAATATCTGTTGGTATTCCTTTTGTTTTTTTTTTGTTCTCCTCTCAGCATCAGCTGGCTGATTTTTGGGTTTTTGATCCCTTAGGATTAAAATACATGCACCCTATGCCATCGGTCCATGCCAGGGAAGTTCCCTACTATTTCTGAACTCAACATGAAAATATAGTTCAAATGTTGTTCTTTTTTATCATTCATTTCCTGTCATAACCAGTATATATGTTTCTTTCAAATATTTAGCTCAATAATATTTTATTTTTTCTGTAAAATGAAATTAAGATCTAGTCTTATAATAAACTGGAGATTTGAGGGACTCCTTTGGCCTTGAATGATATTTAGTGATAAAATTCAATTAAGGAATTTAGTTCTTGCAGTAATGTGTCAAGAAACATTAAGTGTCAGTCTCTGTAAGAATCAGGCAGTGGGTGAAACATGGTATGAAAAAAACCACCATTTTGAAAGTTTTAATTTTTTTCTATTTGCATGTGACCAGATTCAAGGAGAAAGACAAGATTTTCCATATCATGTTGGTAAATTGAGTTACAACTTCATTGAAATGCACTGAAATTAACATTTCAAGGGCAGATAACTCTGTTGAAAATATCACTTTTCTAACAATCTATTGAAAAATTTCAGAGCAAATCCAGTGATGCAGAGATCAAATAATAGTCTTTTTAAATATAGAAATCACTCTTGAGTAAAAATATATTGTCAGATCGACAGGTTTTTGACTTACATGTTTCTGTTTTTCCCAGTTTGCCTGATTCTTACAAAAACTTACACTTAAATGTGTTAAGCATATTTCATTTAAAAACATTTATCACTCAAAATATTCACCCTGTCATATTTTATGATTAATTATCAGGAATTGAAAAGAAGTGATTTTAACCAAGTAAAATTTGCGGGAAAATTCAAATTGATAAAAGTGTCTCGTTCTCGAAAATCTTACATTCATCAGGGAAATTATTTTCGTAAGGTGAAATTGGTTTTAATTGAGTATAATTACAGTGTTGGATAAAAATTCAGTTAAAATGTTTTATTTTACACCATGTAATCTTCGAAAGTTAGTTCATGCTTCAGTTTTTATTAGAATCAAAAACCTTTAATGCTAACAGCACTTTTATTAAAAGTACCTAATTACATGTACATACAAACTTTAGGAACTAAAAATTGTGAGAAATTGAATCGAAAAGGATTTTATTATTTTTACCTTTTTTTCCAACTTCTCCATGAATGTTTTCCTCTTGTGGTAGATTGCCTGATATTTATATTATACTGATTTTTATGCACTGTCATATTTCTTGAACCACCTAACATCAAGAATTTAATTAATTTGTACTTCATTTAGGAAAAAGCAGTTGAAATTTTTGGTTTGACTGCCTCGAAACAGCTTTATTTCAACAGAATGAGCTGAAATTTTTAGAATTGACTGTTTAGTACTACATAATACATTTGTTTTTTTTTCTAAAAGAGACCATTTATTTGAAATTTTTGTGAGTCCAGGGCCCAGTTTCATAAAAAAAATCTCAAATTGTGATTTTCCTCAAATTTTTCCTAAACTGAAATTGCGACCAATTAGATAACTTGAGATTGCATGAATACTTGAGGAAAACTCAAGGATTTGATGAAAATCACAATTTTCCAATCCAATACACTTTTGTATTCCTTTGTATGAGGCAATGCTGTGTATAAAAATCCTCTCAACATGTACATGTATATATGTGTACATATATACCCCTTCGAACAATGTGAGCTTATCAACCTTACAGTCAATTTGAACTTGGATTATAATGCTGTTACACATTGTAGATAATTCAATGTAATAAGCTATTAATAGTGTGTTTTCCATACAGCTTGAAACAAGCATTTTTCTTATGTTCGCACAAAAACTTGATCTCATAAATTTTACTACAAGATGCCACCAAAGGAAGACTGGGATTGATTCACAGGGTTGTGATTTGAGCCATTAGTAAGAATTATGGCCATAAAGGGGTCAGAAACAAGTAATTTTTTTTTATATTTTTGGGTAATTTGAAGAAAATGGAATGAATCACTTTGAAATTGTACCACAAGTGCCATACCCCCAAAGGAAGGATTGGATTGATCCTGGAGGTTTTGACTTCAGTCAATTAGGAATAAGGGGCCAGAAAGTGACCGCTGCAATTCAGGTCAAATTCATGTCCTGTGTAAATTATCTAATTATAAACAAAATACAAAGCAGTATCAAGTTTGAATGCTGTGTCCATTCTTGACCCAACAGTTTGGCCATGTACTTTTAGGTGACTTATTATCTTCAATTTTGTGTAAGTTGCTTATTTCTTGCACTAAATTAAGAACTGAAAAGCTCTTTGACCACTTTGATTCTGTTCAGAAAACTGTTATGTTTTAAACATCCGGTCTGTACCAAACTTGAATGTTGGGTCCATAATTGGCCATTTTTTTTTGGATTGACCTCTGCTGTCTCATTGTCAAGCAATTGAATAACTCTTAACATTATAATCTATATGATACAAAACACTCATCTAGTAGTTTTACATTGTACTAATTGTACATCATTGTTACATCTTTGTATTTTAGTGATCTTTAATATATTGTTGTTTTTTAAAGGAAAACCCTGAAGAGTGGAATGTGGACAGATTAGTAGAGACTTTTCCTGTTTCTAAAAATGGAGTTTCAGATATATTGAAATCAACTTATGTTCCCAGGAATGAGGCAGAGATTAGAAAACATGACAATAAAGCAATAAAAAATACTGAAACTATCAAACAAAATGTAGAAAATGGTGACATTGAATTAGATGATCAAGAAATGGAAAAATTGAGGGAGAAATTAGCTAAGGTTGGTAATGCTGCAGGTATAAAATCACTGCCCTTAACAAAGATTGTAACAAGACAGACTATTGCAGCTCATAGTAAGTTACTAAGACCTTCAAAGAAAATTGGTCCATTTCAATCAATGTTAATGTACTATGATAAAATGACTAGTGGGGCAGAAATTCAACAGGAACAGTATGTTTTACTTCCTGAAGCAAAGTATGCAGAGGAGGTAGAAGAAAATAATATTGTTACTAAGAAGCAAAATGGAATATTAAGTGAATCTAATTTATTTAGTCCTAGGGAAGAAGGCACAAAATCACAAATGACTTCTGATGTTACCAAAAAGTCTAACAATCCTAATGATTATATCTCACAAAAAGGACAAGTTAGTGTGAAAAGGGTGGATGAATATAATAGAACAGTATTGGACATGAATAAACATCATAAAATGAGAAATATTTCCACAATTAAAGAGTCAACATGGAGGGAGCGTAACAAACTTGACCATTCACTCAAATGGAAGAAAAAACAAAAGGTGTTTGATCACAACCTTTCAAACGAGGATTCTATATCTGACTACCAGTCTTATCATCAAAGTTCAGAAGAAAATCAAAGTTTTAGATATGAAAATTCAAATGCAAAATTTGACAAACATGGTATTGAAACTAATACAGCTACAAAGATCAATTCTTCTAAGATTAAAGCTTTGCAAAATGAGAATTTGGGTGCTGTTGATACAAACTCAAAAATAAAGAAATGGAACTCAGAACCAGAAGTATACACTCCTGATAAATTTGGTAAGGTTGTTACAAAGAAGATACCATATGCTGAACTTGAGGACAATAGTTATTCAAGATCAGTCACAACTAGAAGAAGAAAAAGGTCATTTTATCAAAAAGAAAATATTGTGTATGATCAACATGGAGAGTTCTTATATAAAATACCCTGAATCCTTAATTTTGTGTGTTACTTGTATATGCATGTACCGGTACATGTTCACTGCACAAGGTGAAAGTACAGTTGAATAGTAATTTGGTAAGTTTATCAGTGATAATGGTATACATGTAAGTTAAGTTTATTAGCCAATCATGTACCATTAAATACAGGGATTAAAATACATTTAAATTATAGAAAGCTGTCATTTTTTTTGCATTAGACAATCCATGTCTACATTTAGAGGTGACCTATGTGATATACTACCAGATATAGGCTAAGGCAAAAAAATGATAGTTTTGTTTCCTGCTACCAACAAGATCCAATTGGGCAGGTAGGTAGGGGAATTATTTTATTTTCAAAACATTTTACATTGAGTTAATGGGGAAACAGTTTAGAATTTAATGGTGCTTGAGCAAAAAATTGAAAATGGCCATGAAATGCTAAGGATAGGCACAAAAATGGGGTAGGTAGGGTAGCAGGAAACATATAATTTTTTTTCTGCCTGAAATGAGTTACTTCTGGTAAAATATGATATTAATGATACTACAGCAGAAATAAATAAATGTACCATGCACTTTCTAATTATTACAATATGTGTTTACTGTTTAATATTTACCCAGTTGCCATAACCTCTCATGCTCAATTCAAAAAAATATTCAAAAGGAAGAATTTAGGGAGCTCTGCTTTCATACATTGACAACAATACATTCATGTTCTTCATGGACTTGTTGATGTATATCAATCTAATTTCCTCTTTAAAATTACATAAATATGAAAAATTGGGAAGGTGTTCACAATGTTGTTTGAAAACACCAGTAATATGGGAATATGTTTATATTTTTAATTGCTTTTTGAGAGTATTCAGACTTCAGAATTTCAATTATATTTTGAGGAAATCACCACAGTAAGTGGCTTATTAAATTCTTTGTATTATATTTCATGTACAGTTATTGTCAAAAACACTTGATCAACTGAAAAAAAGACTTTTTAATGCAGGAGGGGTGTCATTCATACATCAATACAGTGTAAAACCCATGTAATCACGATATTGCCTGTTCCGACGTTGTCCCACTTAACCACCCCCCTTGGGGATTTTAATAAGTTGGCAGGTGAAGTGGTATTCACCTTGTCCGTCCATCTGTCCGTTACACTAGTTTGTTACAGATTTCTCAGCTTCTACCAGAGGGAATGCCAAGATATTTGGAATACTAGTATTGCTCTTTCGTGATGACTTGTACCGTGTCTCCCCATTTCAGGTTCATCGCTTATCTACATGACAGATTTCTCAGCTTCTACTGGAAGGAACGCTTAGATATTTGGTATATTGCTTCTGCATGTTTACTCGCACAGTATATCCCTTTACCAACTTTGACTGAAATGGTGCATTGGGGATGTTCTTAGCACGACGTAGCGTGCAACATCTTGTTTTGTTTTCTCTAAATTTTCAATGGATACACGTACATGTCACTTTTGAAAATAAATTGGAAAAATAATCTGCCTTTGTGACAGATCTTCACTTGTCAACTTGAAATGCGCATTGAAATGGAACAAAAAAGAACAGGTTTTTATATTTGTAAATACTGATTTTTATACCACCAATTTTTTGGCGCTCGTATATGATGTTATGGCGCATTCATCTGTGGACACTTCATTTTCGTATGATAACTTCAGTTGTGGGTGACTAATTGCTATGAAATTTTGATATGATATGATTAATATAACCACTAAAGTGAGGATCCTATATAATATGGAATAACGGCCGAAAAGAGTAAAACGGGTGTTTTATTAAAATCCATGTAGAATTTTTGCTTATCGTCTGATTTTGATTTTTTATTGTGTTTTTTATTCAGTTCTGGTAAACAAATGTATCAGCAGATCTTTTTTTATTGTGTTCCTTATTCAGTTCTGGTAAACAAATGTATCTGCAAAGTTGATGCGCTTTGGACCGTTTTCTAGTTAAAAGTGGTCAAAATTGGGCCACGCCCCCCCAAAAAATCGACTTTTTAGTTAATGGTTCGATTTCGAAATGTTTTTTAACTGGATTCCTTATGAAAACCCCTGCCTGCCTTTTTCATTCAGATTTCAGATATCGCTTACGGGTTTCAAGTTAAAAGGAGTCGAAGGGACCACACATAAAAAAATCGACGTTTTTGTCTGATTTTGACTTTTTAATCGAATTTCAAATTTTGTGCAATAGAGTGTCCAAACCAGTCGTTGTGTCCATAATGAACGGCAAGTCCTTATGCTTAAGAGTGTCAAACACTAATATTGTGTCCACACTTGTTTCAACTGTTCAGGGTTTGACCACTGCGGTCGTATCATAATTGAATTAATTAACCGTTGGGAAGTAATAAACCTGCTGTAAATCTGGGTCCAGTCGAGGGATAGTGGAGTCTTGAGGTCAACACCCATCACCCTATTCTTTCGGATGTTTTATTAATATTTGACAAAGAACGTAAATTATGAATATTTTGAGACTTTTTTTTACCCTTTCCCCAGTCTTTAATTTTCTAAATCTGTCTGACTTCTGCAAACAAATTCAGACTGAAAATTTCTTAAGGTAAGGGAGCGACCATTTAATTTTTTTTGAGGTGGGGCTAGGACCACAGTTTCTATCCTGCTTTTATTTTTGAGAAAACATAGGTCCTGCCTTTTTTTTTTCATCGGCGCAACTCTGCCTTTAAAATTTTTTCCAAGAACCACCCCATAGAAATCAATTCTCTATTGAGGGATTTAAATTGTGTTTTGATATGACGTGGTTGCATTTTTTTTTTTTGGGGGGGGGGGGGGGACTTGAGTGTTCTGGAAAGTTAAGCTTTCACTGAAAGGTTGTATATTCGGTCTGAACTCCGTCTGATTGTCAGTTAGGTGACAGTTTCCGTACTTTCTGATCTTTGCAGATTATAGCTTCATATTTGTAGATTGTTTTATCATTACAACTTTCAGATCAGGTTGGAATTTCGTTAATTCCGGTTCGTTTATTATGTACCTGCCGCAAATGCGATTTATGGGGTATATAAGTTTCACCCTGTCTGTCTGTCCAAACTGTTAGCAGCTTGCAACATTGTTAAGAGACTTTGTGGGATGAAGTATAACCGCATAGAGATGCATATACTGTCAGGAATTTATGTCTGGACACAAAATGTAGAAATGACTGTTGAACTTAGGCGTTTTTTTTCAGGAAAACTTGGTCTCGTGCGTTCAACAACTTGCAGGAGTGTCATGAAACTTAATGTGGTGTTAGATTACCATATTTGGATGTGCATATTGTCAGGAATTTATGTTTAGACAAAAAATGTAGAACTGATGACCGTTTGGACTTAGGCATTTTTCAGCAAAACTTGGCCTAATGCGTTGTCCACAACTCCTCCTGAACGACTAGCAGGATTGTAATGAAAATCATTATGGTTATAGAATACCATTTGAAGATGTGCATATTGTCAGGAATTTATGTTTGGACAAAAATTGTAGAAATGACGGCTGTTGGGCTAGGGCGTTTCTCTTCAAACCTTGGTCTTATGTGTTGTCCGGAACCTTTCTTCAACAACTTGCAGGATTGTTATGAAATCTTGGGTGTTAATTTACCATATTAGAATGTTCATATTTTGTTTTAAGTACATTTGCAATCATATATTGTCAACAACACAAAAAGTAGTGCTGATTGTGGTTTGGAGTTGGTAATGGTAGCAAAATAAAAATTGTGTCTGAATTGTGTCCACATTGGTCCCCAAGTGTACAGGGTTCAACGAGCTGTGGTGGTATTAGTCCCGATAGGAACAAGTCTAGTTTTTTGCTGAGTTGTGATCATGATCCTTGACTTCAAAACTAATTAAATAACTGTCAATGTTGATTGAATTGATATTTGGTACATTATATTTTACGATGAAACGTTACAGATGTTTTATCTTAATTATTGCCCTTGTACCTAAGCTCGGTTCCTCGCACTTTTCAATCTAAGCTCTTTAACGTACAAATGTATTTTTCTGCCGACAGGAAACTATGCATTGCCATACAATAACAATACTCTCATGATGCCTGATAAGAATTTAGTTAAGACAGGATTCATCATGTCAGTGTGCATTGTATTTTAATCTTCAACAATTTTTAGAGAAAAATTTTAATGTTCGAAAACTAACTATGATATGTTGTTAGTTTCTGTCAAATATCATAACGCAATTATAATAAATGTAGGTTTTTTTTTTTTGTCTTATCCAGCTGCGTTGTGCAGAACATTTTATTCCTTGAATAACACGAAGTTGACGGAAACCATGATGTCAACAATATATGTGGTTATGAGAGTTCTTTTCCAACTTCACTCAATATGTTTCAACAATCAATACTATAATAATAATTTATAATTAATATTAGTTGTTTTTTTTATAATCATACACATAATAATAACACTTTTCATCTGCTACAGAGGCAAAAAGATTAACATATTTATCAGTATACATGTAAAATGTACCTGCATGCCCCTTTTACAATTTTTACGTATCACGATTGAGCAGGAAGGAATCGATTTCTATGTCAAGTACAGTACTGTACTTCCTTTACGCCCCAAGTGCGGAATCTTCTGACTTATCAGATCTTGTCATAGATCCCTGGTGGGTTAAGTCGACCTCAGTCACACATCATATTATCTTGACCTCTTTTAGTCATTTCTGGACTAAACTCATGTATAAAAATGATGATTTTGCAGTTCAAATTGTAAGTTTTTACCTACGTCAGTCACCAACGGTGAAAATAGGTCTAGCAGCTGCTCGACTCTGTCCGTCCACTCGTCACGCTTACGGGGTACCAATTTAGTGTGATCTATAACTCTAAAAGTATTTAACCAATAGTATTCGAACTATTCACTGTGTTTATGTGTATATTGAAGATGAGCACCTCCTTTTATCCAGAAATTTGATTTTTTTTTAACTAAGCTATTTTCAGCAGTGTATTTCATCATTATTCTGTACATTTCTTATGAAAATTTGTACCCCACACTATAATTTTGATCATATTTAAGAAACTTGTATGCTGGCAGTTATATATGACGGTGCCACAGGTCCAGACACGGATGGGTCTTACGTTCATTTGTGCTTACAATAATTGAATTTGACCACCCGCAAGGCGTTTAAATATATTTATAAACTTATATATTTATTTAATACTGTTTTCCTGCAACATTCATTCTTTTGTATGTGACCAAAGAAAAGCTAAGGGTTTTGAACCAATACACATTTCCTATAGGCTTCGAACAAATAAATAATCAACATATCAAGAATTGAACTGTCAATATAATAAAGTAAGTTTAACAAGCGTTTCAAATCAGTATTGTAGCTCTAGGTCCATTAATTTTGATTAAAAGAACCAAAGTCGTAATTTTTGCCAAACCATGTTCATTTCTTCGGCGTCATTTGGCCACTCGATAAGTAAAACGTCTTTCCATAATGTGGCAAATTCTGCAGGTATTTCCGTGACTGAAACATCTTCAGTGACTACAATGACTTTCTGAAGGGCTTTAGAAAACTTTTCATATTTTACTCTTTCGATCTCGAATCTGCCCCACTCGCTTTGAACGAACGTTGGCGTAACAAGAAATACTACATGTCTGCTTTTATGAATCGCATTTGCTCGTACATCTGCAGTAGAGTCACCAACACTGAAGTCTCTGTCCCCAAAACACATTTTCAGTCCCCATTCACGCTCTATCTTGGGTTGCAAGTGCTTCGTCAAAAAGGTTACGTTGTCATCCGAATAAGACACATAGACATCATATTCAAAATCGAGTTTTAAATGTTTCTCTGCATACCTCCGAAATTTTCGGTAGAACCAAAATATTAGTCTCCATCGGAAGTTGTATAGCAATGTAGTGCAAATGACAATCGAAACCAAAAATACTAACAAAGAAATACCTATCTTTAGCAAAACTTTACTTTTGCAAGCTATAAAATAGTGATTGTAGTCTTCTAAAACATTTTTGGTGTAGTTAGCCACATCGTTCCCGCCTCGACCTCGAACCAAACACGTGTAATTCCCAGCATTGTCAAAATTCACTTCGGAAACAGATATCCAAAGAATAAAATCAGCACTTTCGCACGAACAAATTAGTGCGTTGCTCTTCAAATATAGGTCATAATGACCCAAACGTTCAATTTGAGTGCTTATCCATTCCCTTACGATAGTCTGTATAGTGGTGAGATGATTGAAAGAAATATCAAGTTGGACAATAGAAATAAAATTCGTTAATGTCTCTGGTATTATTTGAAACATATTATTCGAAAGATTTAGGCACCTTAGAAATGGAAGGTCACCAAAAGAATTTTTCTTGATGTACCAAAGGTAGTTGTGGGAAATATCCAGTGTTTCTACTTTAGATGCCCAGTCAAAGATATTCTCATGGCTAGGTATAAGCTTATACAACTCCGCATCTCTCGAAATTAAGACTGAAAGATGTTCTAAAAACGGAAACTTTCCAAAAGTAATTGTTGCACTTATACCCGATATATCTAGATATTCCAGAGAATTATATCCTTCAACAATAAACCGTGGGAAAATCTCTGTATCGAAGTAAGACATTTCTAAATGTCTTACAGATGAATTAATAACCCGAAGTTCCTCAACCCACCACCGAGCCATTGTGTGAGTTATCCGAAAAAATGTTAGCGAGAGCTGAGGAACAGTTATTGATAATTTTGGAGTAACTGCTGGTTCTTTTTTGGTTCGGTAGAAATTACTGTTTTCATTATTAAAGTCAATGTTTAAGAAATCGACATTAGAATATCGAATTGGTGTATAAGAATAGTCAAGAACCTTTATGTTTTTTGGCATCTTTAACACGGGAGTAATTACTGATATATCAGTAAATGTGAATCTGTTCGCCGAAATGAACACGTTTTTCCAGCAATGTGGATATCTAAGCATTAACAATGCATTCTTGTCGATAGAAATTATATCGAGGTCAGAAATATCAATAGTTTCTACACAAATACTGCCGATGATACGTGTCAGATCAATTGTTACAACAGTATTATATGCTATTAGTCCTCGGAGAAGTAAAGCTTTCATTTTCCTGTCTTTGAAAGACTGAAGTGCATTCAAAACTTCTGCTAATTCTACAGAGCTACTCGTCAGATCTAATATTTGTAAAAACCGGAAATATTGAAAAGCTTTAACTTCGATCTTGTATGGTTTACCACGACAAGAAGTCAAATTCAGAGTTCTTATATTCAATGGCAAGTTTGAAAAAGTTTTATTTCTGATTAATTGAATTTTGCAATAATCAAAGTGTAAAATGGTCAGATTCCTAATCCTTTTGAAGTGTCTTCCGAACATTGGTTTGTTTGCGAGGTCAATCGAGAGTTGTCGAAGCATCGGGAGTTCATTTACAGGAAGGGTATAATTCAAAATACTTGCCAGAGACTTCTCCATATTACGACTAATATCTAGAATGGAAAGTTTCCTGATTCCACGGAACGCTCCCGGTGGATATGATGAAGACAATTTTAACTTGTTACCTGACATGGACAGATGCCTAAGATTTGTTAATCCACTAAATGCATTTGGCTCTAAATAACGTAATTCATTCTTATTAATAAAAAGTTCCTTTAAACATCTATACCGGTAAAATGCTCTTTTCGTAATAATAGATAATTTATTTCCATTCAAGACAAGCCTCAGTAGATCCGTAGGAAGGTTATTAGGAACACTTTGAAGCCCCTTATCCTCACACAGAGCTTCTTTTATACCATGTTTGTCTGTTCGAATAGTGCAGACTGAGCTAGTATAACATATTCCATAGCTCATACACATAATCCACAGAAACATTTTTTCCTATAAATGGTCTAAATCACTCCTGCCCCAAGAATCAAAAATGCTTCCGAGTTTTAAAGTGATCAGAAATTGCTACTTGTGATTTAAAGTAGATTTCGTGTAACCACTTTGTTAATTTGCATTTAAGTACCAGTCCATATAAAATTCAGTCACTGCCAATGGTAGAGGTAATTCATGGTGTAGAAAATACCCCAAAAACAAACAATGCTTTTTCGGTCTACATGTGTTATATTTTTACATAACAATAGCCCTTTATGTGTTCAGATCTTCATTTTTGAGGAAACCATACATTCAACTTCCACTTTAATAAAAACAAAGAAGAAAAACAAACCAAATGAAGAACGACATCTCGTGCAAATTAGTTTCAATTTCATTCACAATCGAGACATTTTAAAGGCAACAGTCGAATGACAAACTAAATGTGGTAATGTCTTCTGTAACTGTCTCTGCATGAGAAATAAAGGGAATTCGGGAGAATGTTGACAGTCATGCATGCATGGATCACCTACATGTACTGTATGATCTTCATATTGAGTGGCACTTAAATGCCGCTTCTCTTATTATTACGTACTGATTCTATAAAGTTAAAGGTGAAATACTACATTGAAAATTAATGTATATATGTCCTGAGTTATTGTAGATAAAAACGAATAACATTTTCAATATAGTTAAATATTAATATGAGACAACAAATATAAAACATTATTGACTGAAATTGTTGAATTATAATGTTTATTAGATAAAAAAAGTGTACATTATCGGAGTCCCCGACTATAGCACTCTACCATCCATTTGTGATGTAAATGATACTCAAAACATCCAAACTCTTCAACATTTACTTAAGTTTTTTTTTTTTTTTAATTTTCTACGTATACCAACCAAAAACACGGAGAAAGCGCAGAACACTTGTTAACATGTTTTGGAATCTATTTTTCTCTCATTCTTGAAAAAAAAAACCCACCATGGTCCGAAGACGTGACAGAAAGGAGCGACGCAGTGCTCAGCAATGATTTTTTGGGAAAGATATACAAGTACTTACGAGTACAAGTCATGTACAAATGTACTTGCATTAGTATTTTACATACAAAATCATGCGACTTATAGAAGCACTATATTGTAAAGGCAAATAAAACATATTATTGTATAGATAGCAGTGTTTTATCAAATTTTTCCAGTGTAATAAATTTTGATAATTCACTCTGTGAAATCTGTGAAATAAGCACATAAAGTCGTTTCACACATTCTTAAGGTTGGATTTCATTGGCCTCAGCAACACGAGAAATCCAAGCTCATTATCATTCATTCATAAAATAAGACAGTAATTTCAACTTAGATTTGTTAGTCAATCTTCTTTGCAATGCAAACTATAATTAAAACTATTATCAAATAAAAAATGAACACATACAAAATATTGCATGGGAGACTGATCCAACCAGCTGGTCTTTTACATGATAACCTGAAATGATACTATTATTTTATCGTCAGTTGTAGATATGGTACATCTAAAATTATTATGAACTTGAATTGGATTTTCTATGAGAAACAACTGAGTCTATTCTTTTTTTCAACAATATCTAGCAAGAATCGAATTTTTACTTTTTTTTCAATGAAACCTACTATGAGATGAAACATTTTTAACATACTTGTACGACAATGTCCTGTGGCTACCTTGTATTGTGTCTTCTAAGCTTGTTTTATATTATTATGAGCTGTAATACATATTTAACGAAATCATTTATTAAAGTACCTTCAGGAGATTTGTCGTCAGGCTTCGTATTCATACACATGTCCTTTTCAATTTCAAATTTCTGGCTTATCCTCTTTGTACCAACATGACATACCAAATCAAAAGGATGGTGAACGCACGTCTCTGGTGTATTGTGGTAATGCAGTTCTATCTCCGCTCGATAAAACAAACATACGGGTTTTGTTTTGACAAACAAGTTATCCGTTAAATTCATTTCCTGTATACAAATTCTAAAAAATAGCATTTATTTATGTCGTTTTAACATTTCCCATGAAATATTTATATTCATAAATTAATGGTGAAGGCATAGTGATTAATATATTATAATTCACTTACCACTTCCCATAATAAACAGAAAATTAACATTCGTTTTTTTTTCAAATAACTTGTGTTCTTAGGAGATAAAAATTATATTTAATGCACTGTATATTTCAAAATTAAGGGAGATGACTCTGTAAGTGACACTCAAATACAATAGAATCTATTGGATTTTCAGTGTTGATTATCTCATAAGAGCAAACAGATTGGAATGAATTATTACACATTTCATAATATATACACATAAAACAACCTAATTACAAAAATAAAAATATGTCCCCTTTTTGGGGGTATATCACATTTTTCAGATTTTGCATGGTTCTTACAAAGACTGCTACTTATAGTATCAAAAACGTACTGAAGACGTTTTGAAATTTTTTAAAAGCATATGAATCATAAGTCTAGTATATCATGTGGTATTGTTATTCTTTTGTCAGCACTCAAAATATTGAATACTTACTCCGTACATAGCAGTACAACTTCGGGATGGATACGCCTCCTCAAAGGAAATAGTCATTTTAAAATCTTTCTTCTTGTTTTCTTTGTGAGACTTTGTTTCTGCAGGATGATCTAGAAATCAAACGAAAAAATGAAGGTCCATCCATTTAACATAAATTCTCTTTCAGTTATGAATGGGGTGAATTATTTCTCCACTCGAAATAGTTAATAGTTAAATTTGTATCCTGAACACCAAAGTTTAAGCGAGCATGTTACAATCCTTTAATCAAAAAGAATAAAGATTATAGATTTGAAATGTCATAATAAAGGTTAAGCAAATTAAAAGAGAAAAGGACTTTATCGTAATTAGAAAAGCAGAGAATGCGTTCCCTTACCTGTGCGCCTGGTCCATGCATCCAGTTTTCAGTGGAGTCCGTGTGTGTGCGCGTGTATGTTCTTTGTTATGTGCGTCTTTTTTGTCTATATATTTGTACTAATTGTTACCTCAGGATTATTTCCTTTTTATTACCGTTCGAATCCAGGTTCGTTCCCTTCATTCCTTTCCCATTACATCATTTAGCAAATAACATATATTACACTAAGATATTATTTGGTTATCTTATTTTGACACATGCAAATGAAAATAAACTTACGTTCAAAATTTTAATCTTCAACAGTCATGTTTAAAACTTGTTTGTAAATATTGAAGCCATACTGACACGTGTATGGGACGTTTACGTCGTTTTCATCTTGTGACATTATTGTCAATGTCGATGTCCGGTCTTTACTACTAATGTCATTTGAATATTTGCTGTCATTTATTGTGATACCATTGATAGATATTATTGACGCGTTTATTCCTTTGCTCCAATGATGTGCTTGTTGGGCTCCTCCGATAAGGAGCATGTCAATGTTACATCTTTACCAAACACAGCAGGTTTACTTGATAGCATCCATTTAACAGGAGAAGCTAAATGAATATAAAATGTATCTCGATCCCAATGCATATTAACATTATGAAAATCATTATGTATTGTTAAGGAAACAACCATGTTGGAGCATTCTATTCTCCTTTTATGATTTCGCTCCTATCTTTTTATATTTTACACTTTTACCCTTTGAAATAAAGGTAATATGACCAAAATATTTGCTAAGATATTTTTGCCATAAATAATGGCTTTTATAGATATCTTTAAATGATTGCTTTCTATTGACAATAAGACAGAAAAAAAAACAGAATCTAGTACGAAGTTAAATATATGCGAACATTTTAGACTATTTCATTCAAACGTCCCGCAACCAAATGCTGAATTGCGACGTGGAACACTGTAGGGGTGAAATAAAGTTTCAATGTCCATTTAAGCTTATTTCGTCCGATTAAAGAAATTCGTGCGCTCGTGTGTGTGTGTGTGTGTGTGTGTGTGTGTGTGTGATGCAGTTGATCTTACTCTCAGAAAGGAAATGTTTCTACGTTCGGAAAGCAATACGTGACTGAATTTTCTTTTTGAGAGCAGAGAGTAGTGAAAACGAACATTTAAAGTATCTAAATCTTATTTTACCTACCATATGCATACGGACGCGCAGTATCAATGAAGAAAGTCATCACAATAAGCATCTAAAATAGACTTCTAAATTGTATAAAATTATCTGCAAAATGTGTTATGAATATAAGTGGTGGTCCTAGTATACAAACTTCACATAAATTGGTAATTTACAATATTTATATCAGTGGTGTTTCTTGTATAAAGAAAAGGATGAACTGTGTAGAATTACTTTTTGTGGGTCGACCAGTTTCCGTTGTTCTACTGGCTTCCATCTAAAACTACATAAAACTGTTTTTTTTTTTTTTTTTTAGTTTTTTTTTTTATTTATTTATTTTTTTTTGCTAATATTATCCATTATAAATTTATTATTAGTGTTGAATTATTGTTAAAATATTGCAACAAAGTATTTACTTTCTCTTCTATAAATATTAAAGTATATTCTATACCCAGGATTTTATATAGGGTAAACAATGTTTACTTACCATGATCATATAAATATATACCCGGACTGTTGTTTCATGATTATTACATGAATCTTTATGCTATAGTTTCTAGTTAAAAATCAAGTTGATGTATTTGAGGAACAAAAATGAAATTCCATGACATAAGTGCAGTGATGCATACAATGAAAATAACTCTTTTGTCATAAATTTTTGTATGATTACCGGCATTTAAAAAACAAAGGAAAGTGTAATCGTACTGTTATTGTAAGACTTGGTCAATTCAGGTTCTTCAGGTATAAGATTGTAACACAGTTTTCGAAGTTTTATTTACGGCCAAACTGTGTATATCATCTGTATCTAAAAGTATTTACATTCATGCTGCAGTTTGGAAGGTGATAAACTTAAGACACACCGACAGCAGCTTCAAGGTATTATATTGTAGTTATTTTGATAAGTCTGGTTGCTAAAAAATATTCAATAAGGCCCTAGTCGAAAAACACAAGTTTGTGTTGAAGATTTCAATTTAGCATAACTGCAGAGAGAATACTGGGTGTTTGGAAAATTTAAACAGATCACTGTATTAGTTTTAAAAGTTTTGTTTACAAATTTGTTAATCAAATCAACAATATGATTAAATAATACAAATTCAATTGTTATGTCTTTATTTATTACAAAACGGAAATTATAGACAGTTGGCTTACTGCGATTATATTTCTGTAACTATATGATTTCGTTGTTAGATGCCGCAATGTATCATTATTTAATTTCCCGTGTACTACCAAAGATGAAACAGCTCCAGCTATACTTTATTGTGAGTTTAATTCATAGATCAGGTAAGAGGGAAAATCTTTTTTTATCTACTTCGAAGAGAAAAAAAACGAGCACTGGACTTTGTGCAGGCAGTGTTTCTATAGATGTGACAGGAGTTTGAGTCCCGCAAATCGAACGACCAAAAATTTGCTTCGCAAATTTGAAAATTCTAACATCGTTGGGAATTTTTCAGACCCTTCTATGCTTACGTTATCTTCCCTGTATCAATTCAATGGAGCAGTATAGTGAATAGTCGTCACATTCTAAGACTTATATATATATATCTAGATAGTAAAGCAATAGCAAATAAGATGATATAGGTGCTTCATCCCATCAGATGATCACACACACACACACACACACACACACACACACACACACACACACACACACATATATATATATATATATATATATATATATATATATATATATATATTTACCTGCTATTTTTATTTTCATTCTTATTTTGTTAAAGCATGAATTTATAGGCAACGTTAACGCAATAGAGTTATGCCAAATACATGTAGTTTGCTTCCTGGCAATCTGTCATTTAGAATTCTTAACGCCCTTTTCTCAATAAACTGTTATAATAATATTAACTATTATGATATATTTCTGAAACTTTCAATTTGTGTTAGTTTGCAGCTTTCAGTCTGAATACATTATAAATGTTGGTACAGTTGCTATACTACGCTCTCCTTTTATTTCCCACCAATCAGTTACGTGGTACGGACCACTGGAATTAACTCCACACAGCGATTTTTTCAATATCAGTAGAAACGTTCCTGCATCTAGCAGGTTAAGGGTGATCGGAAACTCAGAAGACGGAAAATAAGACCTTGAAATTACAAATGTAACACAGGCAGATGAAGGACTGTATAAGTGTCGGGTTCTTCAAAACCGCCCAGTGGAGTGTAAGATAAGATTGACATTAAGATGTAAGTTATAATTTACATTGTAAATGTAGAAAATTGCTTATCAAAAATAATTGGAAGTCACCATTTGTTAGAAATTCGTGCTGTCAGATTACAAGTACACAGAGAAATTTAATACACTCTCTGGTGTACCAATGGCATACATACATGTACCACTGATCCTCTGTCACTTTTTGAAGTTTCCTTTTCTCTAATTAATTAAATTATAAAAACAAATAATTAACACAATTGTATTGAAACCATACACTGACTGTATCACTTGAATGTAAGGAAGTAATTCCTTAATATTGCTAATGATAAGCCTGCTTTGGGAACACTTTTGTCTTTATTTTGTTATTATATATTGAAAATTTGGTCAATAATACTTAATACAAAGATTACACTTGAAGCTTTTCAAAATCGTTGGATTTTAAATAGTTAAGTTAAATTGACAAACGTAACTCCCACATTTCAAACTGCGATGATTTCTTCAGATTTACCGTATTTTGTATCAGATAATGAACATGACCAGTATGCTACATCTGTCATAAAGTAATGAACATGACCAGTATGCTACATCTGTCATCAAGTAATGAACATGACCAGTATGCTACCAACTGTCATTAAGTAATGAACATGACCAGTATGCTACCAACTGTCATCAAGATAATGAACATGACCAGTATGCTACCAACTGTCATCAAGTAATGAACTTGATTAGTATGCTACCAACTGTCATTAAGTAATGAACATGACAAGTATGCTACCAACTGTCATCAAGACAACGAACATGACTAGTATGCTACCACTGTCATCAAGTGATTAACATGACCGGTATGCTACCAACTGTCATCAAGTAATGAACATGACCAGTATGCTACCAACTGTTATTAAGTAATGAACATGACCAGTAGGCTACCAACTGTCATCCTATAATGAACATGATCAGTATGCTACAAACTGTCATCAAGACGTACACAATGAACATGACCAGTATGCTACCAACTGTCATTAAGTAATGAACATGACCAGTATGCTACCAACTGTCATCAAGTAATGAACATGACCAGTATGCTACCAACTGTCATTAAGTAATGAACATGACCAGTAGGCTACCAACTGTCATCAGGTAATGCACATGACCAGTATGCTACCAACTGTCATCAAGATAATGAACATGACCAGTATGCTACCAACTGTCATCAAGATAATGAACATGACCAGTATGCTACCAACTGTCATCAAGTAATGAACATTATTAGTATGCTACAAACTGTCATTAAGTAATGAACATGACCAGTATGCTATCAACTGTCATCAGTAATGAACATGACCAGTATGCTATCAATTGTCATCAAGATAATGTCACAGTATTCGTTTACAGTACTCCAAAGTATCATGCACAATATTTTACCGGTGCAGTGAACTCGAATAAAACTAAAATATGAATAATTTACATTCAATTTTAATGGCAAAATATTTTGTGAATAAATAGACGGAACATTCGTGGATTGGGTGAAATGACAAATAACAAATCCACGTACTATGTTCTATTGAATACTAAAAAAGTAAGACAGCTGTCTTCAGTGGTCGTTCAAATTGATAAGTTCAATTTCTGTCGTTTTATATTTTCTTAAGATATGTTTGAAAAAAAGTGTAATAATCCAAAAGAGAGCGACAGAGACAACGCGTACTTAAATGATAAACATAAAAGGAAAGATATCACACAAACCAAACACATAATAAAAGAATGGGACTTTTGTCAAAGTTGACCACATCGTTTTTCTCTTGGTATTATGATCCATTCGAGTATTGGAAGTCATGGTTTGGATCCATAGCAAAGTAATACTAAAAAGTAATCAAGAGAACTAAGATTCGAGTAGAAATCATAAGATGATAATCCTAGAACAAAGACCAGACAGTGAAAACAGGCACACACAACAAAAAAAAAAAAAAAAACACAAAATAGCCAAAAATAACACGTACGAAGAAAAAAAAGCAAATGCGCAAATCGGACTCCACCAAAAACTGAAAGCATGGACCAGGTCACAGTCAGGTTTAGCACCCTCTGCTTGTCTAGAAACACCCACCGGAATGCTCATAAATGTTAAGTCCAGGATAGACGAAAGAGGAAAGGAAAACTATGACACGGTGACTAAATCGGTTATCATTTTACAGTAGATACTGTTCCTGTGTCTGCGATAGGGAGACAAAAAGACGATTGGTTGGCTCGGATATATGATAAAGTGTTTAAGTGGGACAAACGCCTTTCTTTCGGATGTTGCTTTTTTGAGCTAGCACACTGAAACTTAAGATCAACGTGTCCATATATGTTGGTAGTGCAAAGCAGGGAAGGCTTGATAAATCGAATGTCCTTGTCATTAAAACGGTGGATGCAATATCTGCTAACTACGATCAATCGATTAAATTCGGAAAATGCATTAGGTGAAGTGGTCAGGTAGATCACATGTGTGCTTGTTAAAGGGGGATCATGACAATGACAATTATAAAAAGAACAAAACGGCAAAATGTTTGTAATAAATACCCATGTTAAACTAAACTTTCGTTTTCCTTCCTTACTCTGGTAGTTCATGCATGTGAATTGTCATCTTGATTGCAGTAAATGAGTTATCATAAATCATGGAAACAGCAGTTACTTACTTTATATATTTTCTTTTAACTTATAATGTCAAATACGCGATGGTAACAAAGACACAACATCTACATTTACAGTCTCCAAGTATCGCGTAGTTTTGGGGTTTGTATTTCAATTGGAGCACTTGCTGCTATTACAGTAATTATTATCTGTAAAATAAAATTTATCCACAAACTTTGTTCACGAGATTCGGTTAGTGGTCATGAATATGAAGAAGAATGGATTGAGTTTTATTAGAATCGGTCCAACGGAAATGACAGAAGAAAGGGAAGGAACTAATGATTGTTCTCACTCAGATGTCGATTTACAAATCATGGACGATGTAGAAACAGAACAAGAACGCAATAGTGACAGCGAACGTCCATGTCGTTCTTATGATACGGAGAGTGGATTTTAGTGTAACTGAAAATAATGACAGACCCTATCAACTGTTACACGAAAGACGAAACGAGAAAAAATATGCTACTCTAGCGATGTAATTATTCGATCAGCGTTTGCATATATATTCTAATCTTGTTACTCTTCTTTTTTTCTTCTGCCATACTGTCTCTATTAAGTATTGATAAACTGATGAGCTAAGCAATTATTATTTTCCATTTCCGATACTATTTTATCACATTTTTTTTTCATCAGTTCGTAGTAGTGAACGACGTCCTTTATGTATAGATGCTATGAAATGTGAAAGGAAAAAAATCTTTCTGCCGAAATTGACATAAATAGGAAATGATGTCCGCAGTTAGGGTGTGTTCGTTTGAACGTATAACGCAGACGCATATCATGTGTTTCAGGAAGTCTTGCATATTCCCGTTGGTCGGGACATCACTGCGGTGTAATACATCAACAATGTTAAATGTAATTTGAGTAAGAATAGCTCAGCCATTCAAAGGCAATGCCTTTACTCTTATTGCGAGAAAATTTTTAAAATCAAATTTACAAGCTTCTTCAATCTCTATCTACGACGGTAAAATGTTCATTTGGTACAAACAGAGACATAAGTTAAGCACTACGTATGACAGATCCGAGAAGCTAATATTCTGCAATAATTTACACCTATGTACAGAAGCGGAGTATAGGTAACAATAGTGCATTTATGTCTCTTTGGTATTCATCCACATCTTTGTCCGTACATAAGACCTAGGCGAAAATACAGATATGTGCACGATTGGTGTTTATTAAAAAAAAAGAAATGTACAAGAAGAAATTGTATAAAAAATAAGGCACCTAAAATTGGTTAATACTACCGCTCATAGTTTCTGTTTTTTTTTTCTTGGCTTGAGTTGTCTTTCGTTAAATTGGTATACTCCTCTATAAACTTAAAGGACTGATAATGTAAAAGCTGAAGTCACTGCTCAATGTAGCATGGTAAAATAAAAAGGATAATAAACTGGAAAAATAAATACTTATTTCTCATTCAGAAGAGAAAAATACTTAAATTTAGAAAATTTTCAACTGAGAAATCTGTGAATTTCGTATCAGCTCACACAATCTAAGAGTGGAAACAGAAAGGCATAAAAACAAACCTTTGACAGGAACTTGAGAATATGCAATTTCTGTACACAAAATGAAAATGTTCCCTTTTACAACAATAAACGTGCTGTTTTATATTCATTGGTCGATTACTATTGTCAAAATTTAAGAATTTAGATGAAACCTCCAAATTTTTGTGGTGGATGACTAATGAAGATACTTTTGTAATTAAAAAAAATCGCAAACTGTCTTATTCAAGGATTTAACCAAAGGACTGATTCTATGGTACGATTTAATCAATAAAACTAAACATCAAATCATATGAATCAAAATATAGTATCAAATTAAGCCAGTGTCGTTCATCTTAAAATCTTCCTGAAAAAATCAGAAATATACAATCATCATTTCTAAAAGCTTCTTTTGAAAGGGAGTTCTTGCGGGAATTTTGTTTTGTAAAACTGTAAAACAAATGTAAATCTGATACAAAACGTAATAAGTCGCAGTTACCCTACTTTTTATTACAAAATAAAATAGAAATAATTTGAAAATCGGGGAAAAATGAAGCGTCAGCAGTGTGAAGCAAAGCCGATATACATACACAATACAGAAAACCAAATAAAGTATAATTTTTAGTCATTCGGTTGACCATTATTTATTTGCTCGAGAGATAAGCAAAATCCCTTACAAATCTGTATACAATTTTGTTTTTAATTCCAAATATTAAAGTTGAATTATCTTGGAAGCAAGTTCAGGGAGATATCTTTTTAAATCAAAAATAATTATCGTAGATTTATCTAACAATTGTTCAGAGAAGTAAAGGGTATAACATATTAAAGAAAACTATTTGTAGTTTATTATTTATGTTTGGTTAATAAATCGTGTAGATGTGATACAAATAATATGTGTATGCAGGAAATACGATATTATTGCAGATTGTTACCGATGTTTTCGTTTCTGTAATTTACATTTTCAACCGCAATGAAATCCCATTGAAATAGTTGGGGTAGATCAATTTATTCTTTCCACATGACAAGCATATGAGAATGAAAACATTCAATTATCGTGCCGTCTTGACCAACTTTCCCCCCATTAAAACAATTAAATGTCATAACAATTTAGTCACTTAGGTTTTTTCTTTAATCAAATCCAAGAAGGGATGGTGGCCGTCTGTTTGTCGAAATTACTTGATAAAGATCTGATATGAAGCAATCAGGCAATTGAGAAACGCCAATTGTGAACATAATTGAAACCGATGGAGATTCAGATCGTTTGATTATTACATTTGTCTGAGAGGTTCCAAATAAATGTAAAATGACAGAGATTAATATCAGCTCATAAAAACATCTTTGATTGTTTGGGAAAACAATAAACTATGGTAATTTACCAACATGAATACTTTATTTGGTTTAAATAGCTTTGGGAAAACATAGAGAAAAAATGATGTCATTTGTATCGCAAGATGTCTGACTGATACCCTTCAACTGGTGGAATTAAGCCATTGAAGTACGAAGCCCTGTTACTATTTATTCTTTTTAGCACAATCTGAAATTGTATATAATTTTAACCAGTAGTAAAGTAAATGCAAATTAGGCTTCTGGAACCGGGTTATATTGCTACAAGATTGAAGTCATCACTACAGAAGTATTATGATCGTCATCATGAACTCGTGGATCGTTACAGTGTATCCATCTGCACCATGAAAAAGTAATCAAGAGAACCAAGGTTATAGCGGTAATCAAATCAATGTAACCCAGGGACAAAGACCAAACATTGAGAAACATGAATGAAAATTGATTTGTTCAACGTGTAATAATTTTCCTTTCCTCTATCGTCTACCCCGGACTTGACCTTTTATGAGCAACTAGGCGGATGTTTCTAGAAAGCAGAGGACTCTTACCTTACCGGTGTATCTGGTCTATGCTCCCAGCTTTTGTGGAGTCCAAGTTGCTCATTTACTTTTGTTACTTTGTATGTATTTTCTTTTGATTACTATATGTTCTTTGTTGTGTTTGTCCGTTTTCCATGTGTGGTTTTTGTCCCTGGATCACATTATATATATAAACATGTTAGAAAATCTATAATCTATAGTAATATCGTGGACTTGGAAAATTCAAACTTCTTAATGTCGTTGGTCCGTTTTTCCTCGGACGGTAATAAATGGTTACACAATTTCTCGGTGCAAGCGCTTGCGTTGTAGGTTCCAAACTTCAATCTTAATACACTAAACGTTTGATATTCATTTTTTATCAAATGTATTTGATTTAAGATATACGGAAAACATAATCGGAGAGTTTTAATGTAAAAAATATTTACTCAAAAGATACAAATAATTTATTATTAATCATTGACCATTAAACAAAAAAGATGCTGTAATACCGAGATGAACCCATATCATTTTCATGTTCACCATGAATCTTTTTAAAAAGATTGTTCTTGAAACAAACGGGTGTTTATTTGTCGCGTTCTATCAATACTCGCTTTTCTTGAATTATCTTGCAACAAATGATATCAAGTTGTAGTAAATTGATTAAATGATTGATTAGTTTGTTGCTCAATGACATCATTGCCAATCCCATATACACCGAAATATTTCTGTGGTCAGCTCTAATGGTAAAGGAATTTAGTTTTCTAAATTAATATGTTATAAACATCTTCTTTATGAATCATATGTAGGTAAGCTATAATAAGTCATCCTCAAGATATGCCACAAAAATGATAACAGGATGCCATCAACAGACCACGTTAGATTCCGGTTATGGAACAAACATGCTCGACTGACCCGAAATGAGCTAAAGGGATTCTTAACCGTCGTTTGTAATATGGATATTGTAAGGAATCCAACAATTGAAAGTTATACTGGAATAAAAAAAAATAAAAAATCATATCGACACCTTGGTTTTCAAAAGAAATCGATTTTAATTAATTCTTAGGTTCCTTCATTCGGTTAACAAAGAAAAAATTATGCCACTTGAGAATCATGCCAATTATTTTTGAAAGTCATTATTTTCCAGAGCGCGAATTACCTATAGCTAGATCATTGGTAGGATCAAAATCAAGAACTGTAATGACTCAATTTATACCCTCAAAGGCACATAAGTTCGGGTTAAACTGTGGATAATTGTTGAAGTCAACTCATGCAAGATATGTAATCCAATTTTGTCATCGCGAAAAAAGTTTTTGATCCTATTCATGTAGAAGAAATTCAGATTAGTTACATCATGAATGCACTTTTACATACAGTAGGAATGCTGAACATTTGATAATTGTGTTGTGTGTTCTTGGGCCCGGTCACGGATTGTTTGTTCGCGTTGTCGTAAAGGATTACATGGACTTTGTTGGAGAAGCACTTTTGCGAAGTTAAGTTTCAGTTTTGTCATTTAACATATTGTTACAAGGCTTCTGGTAACTAAGTATACGTGATTTGGATCCTTTGATTTTATTAATAAGTTGTAATTCACAATAGAAGTACTGAAAGAATAATAAAGAATACTGAGTGCCATTTCACAATAAATATGTAACATTGGGATCTTCTACGGAAAATTGATTTGATACCATTGCCGATTTAAAGTTTTAAACTAGTTTAATGCCATACGCACACACTGACACTCACTTTTCATACGCAAAACGATCTTTGAAATTCTTTTATAGTCTACCACTATCCCTTGATTTGACAAGACATGATACAACGTTGTTTTGAATCTAGAAAAGCAAAGGACGCTTACCCTACTGGCGCACCTGGTCCATGCTCCCAGTTTTTAGTGGAGTCCGAGTTGCTCATTTGCTTTTGTTACTTTGTATGTATGATTATAGTTACTTTATGTTCTTTGTCCCTGGATTACAGTCTTTTGATTACCACTATAACCTTGGTTCCCTTGATTACTCTTTGTGACGTCAATATCTTCACGTGTTTTACTCATCCAAGGAATTCAAACCCCCAAAGCAACTCCAGTTTCGTTTCGTTGACGTCCATCCATTAGTTATGACCGCATGATTAATACGTTTTTGGTGGTGTAACTTTTGTAACAGATTCTACGAGGAATTTTTAAATGGAGGTTTCTAGTGAATGTATTTTAAGACTTTCTCATGATATTAGAGTGAACCGATGTTTTCATGAACATTACTAAATTATAGTATATTATATATACAATGTGTACACAGTAAATTATTATTTGCTTCAATATGTTGTTAACAGTATAGTTCTTTTAACAAAAACTTATAAATATGTTATATATACGGATAATAATCATATCGTTGCCCTTTTTTATTTTTTATCTTATTTTCTGAAAACTTCTAATTGGCAATTTAAATAAAGGCTGATATAACAAAGCTGATAGTGTGTAGAACAGTATTATGAAATAATACATCAATTAAACTGATACTGTAAACTGTTCTTCTTTGTGAAGAATATTCAATCAAACATTGATAAGAAAACTCGTAATTCATCGACTGAATCAATTCGAAAATCGAAATTGAAACCAGAGGGTCCATATAAATAACTAGATTATAACTAAAAATACCAAAAGAAATTAACTTCATATTATTGAGCGTGGCTCAAAACAACTAAATCGTGAAATGGATTGTTTGCTTAGTGGGTCTTTTGTAAAGGTTTGATGTTGTGGTTTGATTATTTGAACTTTTATGAAAAATTCAATTTGTGTGCTTTCAATCGACACTCCCGATCTTTCTAGATCATTACATAAAAGAGTCCATCACATCAGATAGAGTAATTTGACTTAATACTTTTCTGATTCAGTATGACTAGTGCTGATCTTGCCAAGCCTTTACATAATGTAGAGTATTTTGAATAGAAAATCTTATGATTTTGTAGCGAATTATTTGCTTTGTTCAACGGGTTACTGTAGTTTTCTATTCATGAAGAAAAGGTTAATTGTTCTACTAAAGTCTTGAAATAATTTAGTAATTGACATAATAACGAACACAGGTTTAATTTACAACAGAGGCAGATTAAATCTATGTAAATCCAGATATAGCGTTATGGTATCGTATGTACTTATATCATACATTGATGCTATGGTATATTAAGGCGTTTGAATATAATTTTCATTGAATAATTTATCGGTTGGCATTGTTAGTTTACGATAGAAATGGGATACATACCGGGTATTTCACTGCACATTCTAATATGACGTGCCTCAAAGCTCTTTAGACCACAGCCAGGGTAAAAAAGTGATAAACACATGACCAACATTTCGTGCAACACACAGGCTGCGTCTATTCAAAAACATGAAGAAACTAGTCCTATTAGAATCGAAATAAATCACTGAAACTACATTTTGTAATTGTTTTACCATGGACTGGCAATTTATGTCGTTATTTAATCGCTCGCTTGCTCGGACTGGAACAATGCGACATATATGGCCAGCCCGTGGTAAACCAATGATAAAATGGAGTTTCAGTAATTTATTTGTTTAATTTCTGTATAATATATATTTTTTAAGTTGCATTACATACACTTTAGGTATGAATGCCTGTAAGTTCTCGTTGTCCGTTTGTGAATGCCTGCAAGTTATCGTTGTCCGTTTGTAAATGTCTGTACGTTCTCGTTGTCCGTTTGTAAATGCCTGAATGTTCTCGTTGTCCGTTTGTAAATGCCTGTTACTTTTCGTTGTCCGTTTGTAAATGCCTTTAAGTTCTCGTTGTCCGTTTGTAAATGCCTGTACGTTCTCGTTGTCCATTTGTAAAGGTCTATACGTTCTCGTTGTCCGTTTGTAAATGCCTGAACATTCTCGTTGTCCGTTTTTAAATGCCTGTTACTTTTCGTTGTCCGTTTGTAAATGCCTTTAAGTTTTCGTTGTCCGTTTGTAAATGCCTGTACGTTCTCGTCGTCCGTTTGTTACATTTTAAGTGTCTCTTCATTTATGTAATATTTGTTTTATTGTTTGCTGTTTTGTTTGTTTTTTTTAATGAATTTTCTTACATAAGACACTTGAATATTTCTCCATTTTTACGATTTTGTTTTAGTAATAAGTCACTGTAACGATACTTTTTATATTTCAAAAGAAATTTGATATTTTATTCTTAAAATCTGATATCTTATCTGTTTTCAACTTATATAATTATGTTTCAAACACAACAGAATATGATGGCGGGGACTTTACAGTGTTTTGAATCACTGTATAAGATGTTGTGAATGTTATTTGATTGTCATAATTAATATAATTCTAACCTAAAAGTTGTATTTCTTTGTAGAAATTAATGTATAGCTGACTGTTGCAGAATATTAATTGACAATGTCCCATAAATTGTAGATACATTGTCGTTTAACGATAACATCGATGTCATAATGCTATCATAAATTGTACTGTCACAGGCCAGATTCATATGCCTAATAAGAATACTGGAGACAAACAACAAATGGCGAAATTTACTTTTCCCATATCAATAAAATCACAATGATAAATGAAATGAAAACAAACCTAGAATCAGACGCCAATTACGGTGATTGATAAAACTAATGTAATCAGCGAAACAACTGAGGTAATCAAACACTCGTCATGTTCTATTGAAGTGTTGTATATTGAAACCGAAAACGGAAATGCGTAATTTATCTTTTTCCTGTCTATCGGTACAACAAAGGAAGTCGATCCAATCAAATTCCAAATATTGCTTGAAGATATCGCAGCAACCAATTTTATCATATCACATAGAGCGTATTTTAATTTTCATTTTACATTATAGCGTGATTAATGAGCAATTAATCCCTTACAACTTCAATGACAAATTACATAAAACCCTATTGAACTAATGACGAAATTGTATATAATCAAGCCATAAGGTTTTCCTTCTGGTAAACGATCTCAAGATTACCGATGAGCAGTAGTAATCAGTTATAACTTTGTCGGGTATTGTATGATGAAAACTCATTTAGAACATTACAAAAGCTACCTGATTATTGAAAATAGGGAAGTCGTTAAGACTCCTATTCAATATAATTTAACAGTAACATTTATTTCTTCCCCGAGTTATAAATTTGTATTTTGATAAAATACGATTTTTGACTGTTAAGTACTGCAATAATCGTTACGAAGAGGGAGGGTCTGTTACTAGATAAAGTGCTTTACAATCATCAGCACTCAATAATTTAAAAAAAACCTTCCTCGTTAAACTGATAAACTGGCACTATTTGAGAACAAAAATATCTATGGAGTACTAGACATTGGCTGAAACTTGATGGAATAAAATTTGAATGTTTCAACGCCATTAGAAAAGGAAAAGAAATTGTATATCACGTTCCATCTATATAATGATTAATATCCATTAAATTGCATTTTTTGTAACATGGTAATCCGTTAATATACCCCAAAATAGTCAAACACTCACTGTCCGTTGCTATCCGTCATGCAATTTGGTTGGTTTGTGGTTTGTATTATTTCAGAATATATGTGTTTTTCCTTGCCTCCGTTTTACTGCTTAACAAGACAGTCACTACAAAATCTTAAAGATAGCAAACTGAACATCTATTGGGGTTATTCAACACACTAATAATATCAAAATTTAACAGAGGAAATATTTTTGTTATTGACTATATAAGTGCTGATGAGTAAAATTCCGTCGGATTAGCCTAAATTGTCAGTTTACCTGAATACAAAGAAAAATATACTTAACCTGTCGAACAAAACCTAGAGTTTTTAGTCAAATCTGAGACTAAGATTTTAATGTAGCAAACACCTGTATTTACCTAGTAAGATAACTGAATATCCATAGTTATAATAAATCAGAATATGAAAAACAAAACGCACAATATTATTGGAATCAAAATCTTAAAGATTTAGTTTCATGAGAACTAAAAAAAAGGTTACGTTTATGCCGAGTCAGGCCGAGTCAGCTGGCTATCAAATTATTACAGTCAATGACATCTCTTTTTATAATATTGCCAAGTTAAAGTTAAGGCCAAGCAAGATAAGGCTAAAATAACCATGCCATGTGTGAGAGTATAAATGATACGTTTAGGTAATTGTATCATTGAAAAGATTTAAAAAGAAAAAAAAACTAAGTTACTGCTTATCAATATCTTTAAGTACCAATGGTCCTTTTCACAAAAAAAATCGTAAGAGTGAAATTAGTCGTAAATTATGACGTCATTGTAAATCAAAGTATTGTGACATCATAACTTATGACTAGTTTTACTCTTACAATTTTTTGTGAAAAGGACCACTGGCTCTGCAACATAGTTGTGAATGTACAAACCTTTTTGTCAGTTACAAGACAAAAAAGGAAAGATAAGAATAAAATATGTAACAAAACACAATAAATATTTATTTCGAATGTACGAATGAAATAAATAATACATGAACGATAAACGAACCTAAATTATAACATCATGATAACGATAACATATTTTAGTACTTTAGCGCAAACTCAGGTATATTTTGAGTACAACAAAAATTGTAATATTTTTTTTATAGATCAATGGACAATCATTCATTCTGGAAGAACTATGTTCAAAAGAGGATTTTCGTTTTGTTATCATTATTTGTTTGAAAAGCAAAGTCCCATCCACGAACCATTCATAAGTAAACGAAAATATAAATACATATGTATCTTAAAAACATTTTGCCTGGAAGTCCTTCAAGAGACCTGCTAAACATTGAACGCAACAATGAAAGTGTCAGTAATAGTAGACAATTACAAGTAATATTTCCTGATTTAAAAACGGGAATATATACTACCACTACCGAAATTTGTACACAATAAAAATATATCTCGAAATGAATACATTATTGCCAGGAAAACACATATTGCAAGGATTTAAATGACCTTTAAATGCTAGGCTACATAAGATAGGTTATGACCCCCATTCTGTATGACTTTAAAAAATGAACCAAACTAAAACGCAATGTTCAACATTTGGTCTAGTGTCTAACAAAACAAATAACATTCGGAAAGTCTAACAAAATACTTGTTTCCTTAGTTTGTATCCGACCTACAATATTTAGTATTTTTTTCAATAAAGCTAAACCAAATAGTCCAAAGAAACATTATACAATCTATGAAATCTTTTAAATTATTGAGTACAAAATTTTACGACATAATAAAAAAAAATCAAATTAACAAATACGACATTTCAAAACTGAAACCAACTGTGTTTTATTCAATTGATCTTGATTTCCATATCTGTATTAAATATTCATGTTTCGTACTGTTTTCTTGTGAATTCCCCATAAACGCAGTACAAAAATGATTCACTGAACATAAAAGGGTACCAATTGAATTCATATTAACATGAACTGGTTAAAGTGTGCAAAAATGTACACGGAGATGGTACATGTTACCAGTGATATGATTTCATACTTTATGTTTTTTTTGAAAACGTTTTTCACAATTTTATGAAGTTAAATGGCAATGACTCGAAAATACGGCCAGTTTAACTTATGTCCCAGCTATAGAAACATATTCCATTTGTTCAGGAAACACACTAGTTGTTTCCTTGATAATTGTTTAATTTAAGAACTCTTGTTATCACGTCTGTAAATTTGGTATCCAAATACACGTAACCAGAAATATTAACACAGTTGGATAATGCGTCTTCCAACGTGTAGAGGTATTGCTTTGTTGACCAGAAGTTGACGATTCAGTGCCTAAAAAGTCGGAAATAACTGGAAAAAATTATTATTAGGTATTAAATTAGCATGCACAGTTGTAACAACAAAATCATGTGTAAAAATATATATTTTATGTTAAAGGAATTTGCAAGAATATGCCAGACAGCGCATATAAGTACTGCAAAGAAAACCGAGAGTTATCAACATCTTTGTATTTGATTGTTTTACTTATTAATGTTGTTTTGTTAATATTTCATTTGAATAGTGTTTGAAAAGGCGCAGACCTGCATTACTGTTGCTAGATTATCGTATTGCACTCACTTGCCATATAACTGGTGTCGCTGGCGCAGCAAGACATGCTTACCCTCCTGCAACACCAGATGCCACTCCAGTCTTTGTACGGGAGTTCATATTGATAGAAAATTAGTTTTTTGTGTGACGTCTTATTTCCCTTATCTTCAGTTTTTATGTGATATCTAATTTATTCGATTAGTTATATTGTGTATGCAGATCGCCTTTGATTCATGTTCAGGCCATGTGTTTTGATTTTATTGTATTTGAATCATTTCACTGCCGACGCTTCGGTACTTTTTTTGCTGAAATTGAAAATTTTTTTTTAGTAAAAATATGATGGAATATACATAGTATTGGTAAAAAAAATGACACAAAATTTTTTAACAATCTCTCAATCACAAATCTTATAACAAGTTATTTTATCTGCATTTGCCTTAACTCACATTATTAACAAACTGAAACACACAAAATCGAAAGATGTAATTTAGCTGTATTCTGATCTGTTGTAATAATTTTAAAGTAACGATGACTTAGCAATATTTTGATATGCAATGTTTGTCTGTAGTTCATGCCCGATATGCATTTATACTATAAGTTTCACTTAGTAAAACATACCTCGCTTCTTGTTATTGGTTTTCACTGAAAAAAGTATAAATAGTCAAATAAATATCGAGTCCGTTAATTGTAACGAAGTTATATTATCTGTTATTATATAGAAAGCAGTGTGATTTATCGAACGTTCCCAGTTTAAAAAATTATACTAATTTACAATGTGAAATAAAATCGGTGATTTCAATCTCGCACATTCTCCCGCCGAAGGTTACAATACGAATATCAATCCACCATTTACAAAAAATTAAAATTTATGTTGAAAATAGCAATGAATAATGGTGGAAATCTATATATAATAAATAGGATGACCAATTGGTCATCTTGAATGACCAAAATAAGATCACACGTGCCCAGAACGCATTAAGATTTAACTCGTGCTCGGACTCGTAAAATCTAGGCGTTCATCGGCACACGTGATCATATTTTGTTTACTCATTCGTTCCAATTGATCATCCTATTAGTATCTCGTCCCTTGTTTCAGTTTAAAGTATAAGTAAAAAGCAAACCATATTAAAGTTTATCCACTGTGATTTGTCGTGTTTTTTTCAGTCATTCATCAAACTACACAGGGAATAATCTGAACTAAAACACTCTAATGTATGTTAACGACACACTCATTTATCACGTTTGCAAAGTTAAGCGTTTTTTTATAATTTAGGAGGATTTAACACATTTTTCGTTTTAATCAAAGAACCGTCTTTTCGCATGGTTGGAATACCAGACGCTAATTAGTCGCTGTACCAAATAATCTACATAACTTCACGTAATGATATATAATACGAACCGTCGCTGAGTATTGTAAGTTCGAATTTCTTGACATACTCGTCGGCTGACCTACACGTGTATTTCCCTTTATTTTTCATCGAAGCCTTTTTCAGTGTTAAAGTGCTATGTACAGTCTTTGTTATACCGGAGTATCGCTCTTTTATTATTATTCCTTCGTCAATATTTGACTCTAACAGGTACCCCTCAAAGAACCAATCAATTCCTGCCACTCCTGTGAATGTTGCACTACAATTAATGATAACTTCTTCCCCAACATGTTTTACTTCGGGACCAGCTATTGAAATAACTGAAACAAATTTTAAAGAAAAAAACGTAAGAGAATAGAATATTCAGTAGTTAGGTTATATAATGTACTGCACGCCTATTATCATCCGTTTAAATTGTATATTTAAGTGTATTTTCTATGTTCATTCTAACTTTATTTAAAATATTTTCCCCTTTAGTTTCTACAAGTTTGAACATAAATGTAACAAGGTGCTGTATTCTATATTCCTTTTTTCTTGCTTTTTCGTCATTTTGGTCCATCTTCTTGAACACAAATATAACTATGGGCTTTGAGATAATTCTTGCTTTGTCCTTCTTACTGACAAAAACCTAAAACCTTTATTTGTTATTATGGCTTAATTCGGTTGTACCTGGTGGTGGTTCTGTTTTCTCTTCGACAGGACGATCTGTTAGTAGAAATGTAAATATGAATTAACACTATTTTGAGTTATTGAACAGTTAATTGTTCATAGTTCATCATGTATGATTACTTCACTCTACATTATTGTAGCTAGACTCTAGCCTAATTTTACTCACATCCAGTTTGATGGGTGCTGATATCGGAGCAAGACATGCTTACCCTTCCGGAGCACTTGATGTCACTGTCGGTGTTTAATGGAGTTCATATTGCCAGGACTTTAGTTTATTATGTGTTGTCTTGTATTCATTATCATCAGTTTTTATTTTATGTTTTTTATTCTGTTCGCTAAATTGTGTATGTATATCTTTGTTTTCTGTTTTCACGTTCAGGCCATTAGATGTTGGTGAATCTAAAATGTCCTAAAATTGACGCATCGGTATGTTATGTCGATATTTCAAACGGTGTCTTACGATATTTTGACACCCGCGAAATACTTAACCTCACAATAATTTAACCCCTTATGAAAGCAAGGGATTGCTTTAAATAACGACCCCGGGTATGCTAAATGTCATACCATGGGTTAATTAATCATAGTAGGAGGTTAAAATAATTCAACAGGGTTTGATTTTTCATCAAAAGGAGAGGTACACATATGCAAAAAGAATGTCCAACTTAAAGAGGGGGTTGAAATATAACAGCAGAGGGTTGGTATATCATGATATATCAAAATATTAGGGGTTGTTCTTTGAAATACTTTGGGCTCTTTACTCTAAACGTTTCCTCGACTGGTTCGTTTTTCAGGTTGATTAGATGGGGGATTAATTGACCAATTGCAGGACTTAAAATCTCACCTTTTACTCTGAGAAACAAATGCTGGCGAATATTTTTATTAGATGAAGCAACTTGACATTCATATACACCCGTATCCTCCGTCTTTAAGTCTTTGATTAAAAGGTCCCAGTTATTTCTGGAGGAATCGTGACTAATGGAAAGACGTTCATCGTACTTTTTATAAATAGTTTCTCCAATAGTTATTGGACTTTCGTCAGGTAATTTCCTCCATATTACCTGTAAATAATTGTTGATTTTATGACTAAAAAATCATTTTTACTCTTTTTATTTAAATTTTCCGATTTTCCGATATAATATAAAAAAATATATGACTCGTATAGAAGAAATAATATAGATATTCATACATAATAACCTAAGGATTGATTGATGTCATTGCAGTCTTGTACTTAGACTAGAGTTATTCGACATATAACAACATTTGGAAAATGCAAATTAAATATCTGTCTTGAAAATCATCATACAAGAGACATGTGTTGTGTTGTGACTGACTTTAAATAGCTCTAAATACATTAATAGCACTTGATATGGAACAATCCTTAAGGAATCGATACGTGTACATGATTTCAACATAATTTGGTCTTTATTTGAATCACAGTCAGGGCAAAGTCTGTGTGTTCTAAGTGTTGATACACCTTTTAGCAATATTGTGGAATAAGTACTGTAATAAATGCTAATTGAATAAATGTCCAAAATGTTTTGCAAACTTGACAGATTTCAGAGCCAAATTTACGGAAACATTGATGACATCTTCCCACGTACGATACAAAGATGTCAATAAATATAAATGTGAATCGACCGAGGGTTGCTCGGTCAATTTTTGCATGACTTAAAGAGCCAAATCAAATATGATTGCCTTCCTGTCTCCGTAGGCTATCTGCTATATAGCATGCACTGATGATATTTGTTGATTTATTGATTAGTTGCTATATGTTTTATGCAAATAGATTGGTACGATGCCACATATACAAATGATGCATGCTTTGTTAAGTTGATTTATTTAAACAATGAATAAAGCACGTGTAAACCATTGTTGGAAATATATACATGTGCTTTAAAATTATTCACTGCTGTCAACTGGTCGTTTGAAATATATGAAGTCTACAAAATTACATATACAAGAATATTTGTACGCCTAGTCAACCTTTTCGTCTAAATTTGGTTTAATCGAATATAAAACCTATGTATGATCAATGCACTTCACCCCAATTTATAATGAAACGAAAAATGTCACAAATGCAACCGAGATTTTTTTAGGATAGGACTCTTACATTCAAAGTACATGCACAAATTAAGTGTACGTATTCAATGCATTGAATAATTATTTGTTGGCTCGTCTGTATGACGATGAAACTTTGTTTTATCAAAACAATTCATTCAATGTCAACCCTATTCTTCTTGACAATGTTTTAATTACTATTGCACAAAGCTTCAGTCTTGAAATCTGAAAAATTTACTGGTTAACTTCAAACGTCGTGAACTTGACATGTGTTGTCAGCTCATTACTTAACGCGTTGAAGGGTATGACTATAAATACAGTTGAGAATTCCATGTGTTTTTATATTTGGAATGTCAGGTCATCGCATTGCCGAATGAGTTAAGTTGTGGATAATTGCACAGTATCATTATCAACGGTTTGTCGATAAGTATATTAGTCATTTACACTTGTTGATTCATATGTTAGATAGAAGAGATAACAACATTCTAGCCTGGAGAGAACCGAACATTCATTTTCCTTGATGATAAAAAGTACCGATAAAGAAGCTTGTCAACACTGCCTATCAGCTTCTATATCATTTACATGACAAAGTCAAATTTCATTTCAACCTAAAGAGCAGATCAATCTATTTTTTCTTTGATATATAATGTAGATAAGACGTTTGTCATCATTACACAGTAGCACTGAATATTGAATGCATCTCGTCTGGGAAACTCTCATAGTTGTTCATCATGCTGGAACGTATAAACCATAAATCAAGAAATAGCATAAGAAAGCTTACCGTTCTGGCGCCGAGATTTTCAATGACACAAGACAAATTGGCTGTGCTTCCAACCAAAAATGTTATATTCCCTGAGTCAGATGAAAATGATGGAGTTGGATATCGTCTTTTATAGTCGTATTCTGTTTTAAGACCTGCAATAATGGTAAAAATTACGATGACTTAACATATTTAATCGTAAGTTAGTATGGTTACACGAGAGCAACGATACAAGTTTAAACTCTCACAATCACAAACAAAAACAAACAAGAAAGGAAATGGTATGAATCTCTGGATCATATATTAATACACAACCATAATTTTATAAAGAATGACAGATAAACGATTGATCAAATTCAAACAAAAGGTTGCATGTAAATGTTCATTATGGCTAAAAACAAACACGTAAAGACTATGTTATTTTCCGATGACATTTCATTACACGCCATTAAAAAAATAGGCAGTCTATGATTCATGCCATATGAATCAGGTCACTACAATTTAATCATTAATGATTTAGGTTTTGTAGCTATAAAGATTTACATAAAATATCGATATAATATTTGTTTATCTTTTAATCATGTTTAATTTGTTTCTACAGTGCACAAGTACTATATATGCCAATTAAACATAACTCTAGGCGCATTTGGAAATTAATTGTTCGAATGTTGAGGGGATAATACCCGAATAACTTTTAGGAATATTCGGTATAAATCTAACGTCGCCAACCCTGTCTAACAAATTACATTGAAATGAAAAATAAACCTAAACAATAATATTTGTTTTGTTTCCGATGAGCATCAAATGTGTTCACAGCTTGTGAATGAGGAAATGTACCGACAACTTTAAAGGTAACCATTACAATAACACGATAATGTAATTTGTTTGCAATCAATTAAGCAAACACCACTACATGTGCTGCTTACCATTATCGAAGGGGTAAAAATGTTACTTTTGTATTAAATGGATGGCAACAGTCGTTCATATCTTTTAATTGTGACTCGAAACTATTTTTACCTCTTAACAATGTGTTATGATAATCAAACGTTTAGAAAATGCACAATAATCCCTATCAAATGAGTAATTTCTAAGTGTATGACAGCATTTTCTTCAATCATTTTCCCGGACTTTGCATTACATCTTGGTTAATTTGATGCATTTTTAATCAATTGTTTAACACAAAATGGATTGCAGATCTATTTAGTGCATAAAAGCACGGAGGTATTTCGTAAGCAGATCATATTTGTTATTTTTCAGTCAAAAACTGTATCAAAAATGATTAAATATACAACTATTTGAAGAACATCTATGAGAAAACAATCTATAGTGTCAATTACTTAAATCCTCCATCTACACGAAGCTGTTGGCATAATTTCAAAATGCAATGTGTCATTAAAATGTTTACTGGTGAATAAATGCATATATTTTCTATTTCTATCAAACACTGACATGTTATATTCAGTCGTCCAATATATATAGGTACTCTTACAGCGCGATTATTCTTCGCGATAATCACAGTTTATTTTCTAAATATATTGAGTTGTTTAAAGAACATGATTAACACTGTTTTATTTGTGTACCTAGGACATTCATGTAAAAGTGATCATATAGAATTATAGAGTAGTTCTAATCCATTAAACTGTTATTTTTGGCAGGAATCTAATCTGTTTTCATAGGTTTGCATCATAATTGGCTAATGAATTGAATATGGTTCCATTTACAAATTCTTTTCATGTCGAGAACATCCTAATTGTGAGAAAGAATTAGCACATTATAAGAAATTAATGATGTTTTCAAAAAGTAATTATCACCTGCATTTTATCACAATGAGTAATGAATCAATCCACTCAAGACTGAGTGAAGTGTTATACTTCAACTTTGTTGAATGATTTTGTATATTTATTGTTTTAAATGTTAAAAAGGAAGATAAAATTATTTTGAAAAAAATAACAAACAAACAAACGAACATACTCGCCAATCTTTACTGAAGAGAGAGACTTAAACATGTTTTATTCCGTTTGGGTTGTTGTCTCTTTTGGCATATTCACCATATCCGTTCTCGTTATATTATAGGATAAAGATAAAATTTAAATAATAAAAAAAAAACAAATAAAAAAAACAGTACGGTATGTCAAGACATGTTAGAGGGTTACAAAAACTGATATCAACAAGCTATTTCAATGTACAAACAATAACAAACAAACAAAACATAGCGTATTGGATACATGAAACATTAACATAATGCACTTAACTTCTGTTTGTGAGAAACATCCCACCAACATAATGATCGTTTGGTTCGTATATTTAATTAGAAACAGGAACAAAATTAAAAAAAAAAAACAAAAACAAAAAAACAAAAATGCGTGCATCTGTAACTGCGGGTTGTCATTTTAATATTGGTGATTTTGAGATTTTTCATGATAATATTTCAATAATTTAAATCATTTCGATTGTAGGTCAGTCGCAATAATGACATCACAACAATTAATAAATTTCCAGCACTCAGATCGAAGTATGTTTATATATTGGAACGAGTAAACAATGATAAACCCAGTCATAGATGTATGATAATATCTTCATTTAGAAAATATGCCCGAATATAATTATGCTTCAGTCAAAAGCTGCATTATTGGCATATAAAATCATTTTGTTATACAAATGCTGTTGCAATAGAGTCTTCAAAATATCACAAACTACTAAATTATAAATGGTAAAAGCAAAGAACCAAACGATGACAGCGATATCCTCAAATCATACTTTTTTCTTAGTTATCATATACCCAAATATATCGAATGGATGTCTTAACACATTTAAAAGGAGGTCCGATCAACAAGTTCGCATGTTCTTTTGCTACTTTTTTGCTCCGTTTTCGTTTTTGTTTTGTTTTGTTTTGGTTTTGGTAGGAGGTTGAGGTCTGATTTACATTGACAAAGTTTTAATCATGCTATATAACAAATGCAGTAATATACATACTTATTACAGTTTCAGCATGAATTTTACCCGGGTAAAGAGACAATGCACGGAGAGTGCACTCCTCCACAGATAAACCCCTTATTAGACATCTATTATTGATCTAACTAATAAATCAACGTATTTTTTTGGTTTGGTTTTATGTTCTGTTGAAAATTTAATGAGCCTTCAACATTTCCTGCATATAAAAGTCTTATCACTCTGATTCTTATCAAGAAAGTAATTACTATGATATAAACTTGCAGCGTTTCGATTTTTGTCTACTAGTATCCGATAAATGAACCTTTTCAGATGAATTTGTTTCCACATCAGTTGTATTATCTGATGAAGTACGATCTTTTTACTTCATTTCTGCTAAATCCATTGACTTTGAAACTAATATTATGTTCATTGACAATAGAAAAAATCAATTTATCCAAATAAAAAATACCTATAAGATAAAATGGCAAACTGAAAAAAATGTTTCAGTTTTTATTTTAACTACTGAACTTAGTTTTAAAAAATACTTTTCTGAGTAGCATCAAGTTATAGTTGTAGATTTATATGTAAGTGAGTTTACTGCTGTGTTGAAGCTGTAGATAACATGGTATTTGACGTTTTCTTCATCTTTATTAACACGGTAATAATTTTGTTTACAAGAGTAACAACATCAAATTCCTGTTAATTATAATAAGAAAATACCATTTAAGCTTTGGACTCTCAAAGTATTTGTATCAAAGAATGTGTTACCAACCGTCAAACTGAAAAATAAAACAACGAAATCATGACCTTGTTTTTCTTTTTTAAAAAAAAAAAAAACAGAACAACACAACTTATGTTTTAACTTATGAACTTCTAAAAATAATTTAAACATAAACAATGAATTTACGGTAATTTACGGACCATAAGTCAAGATTTCCTTGAAAATTAAGTCGTGACTACAAAAAAAAAAAAAAAAATGAAAATTCCATAAATTTATTTCTGAAATATATATAGTCGATTTACTAATGTATTTAGGAACCTTGCAGAAAATATCCCTCGATATGTGTGTATTTGTACTTAGCGAGTTATATATCCATTAGCATATAAGCATAAAACATTTGAAACTATAAATAATACTCAAATAACGAAAACCTTTAAATAATACTAACTTTAAAAAGTCACAGTTTACAAGACTTAGTTTATTTAACGCAGGTTTGGGTTTAAGTACTTTCTTTGTTGCACAAGTGATCATATAAAATCAAAGAAAAAAGCTAGTTTTAATTAGTTCAACTATTATTTTTGGCATTAGCAAGTTGTATCTGCACGCAAATTAATTCGCTAAATGCACGAAAATTGGCTAATGATTTGTGTTTAGAATAAACGCTTAACGCCTTTCATGTAGAGAAACACTTGAGTATTAAAATAATCATCATATAATTGGTCATTTAGAACGCTTTTATCGAGCTATTGAAACCTGTGTGTTATGAGTAAATAATGGGAAATAAAACAGTTTGCATAGAAAGCTTCTTCATCAGGTAGTAAATCAAAGTTTGTTAGGTAAAACATAACAATATGAAATTATCTGAAAGTGCATATGAACTTCTGCTTTTAACCTAACATAATCAACGATTTTACATTCTTATTTTTTATTTTGTAGGTTCCATCTATTGTAACACCCTATTTGAAAAATGAATAGTTTGGATCCATTCGTTAAAATATCACTATTTTTCTCATTACAACTTAATAACTACTACGTTACAGGCATTTTAACCTATGCTGGTTAAATATTTAACTAATGTTAATAGTCAGATGATATAACAGCTACAAAGTGAAATGATAAGGAAAGTCATAAAATGTAAATTGCATTATATTTCACAGAATGTAATAAGTTATATACCGAGTGACTAAAATCTCTATAGATATCACGTCTTGTAAATAATTGGATTATATAGATGTTCATTTTTAACACTAGTGAAAAATACATTAAGATCAGTTTATAGCAAAGAATGCAGAAATACGAAAATTAATCATTTCATTCCAAGGATTTGACTATGCGCTTCTTTATAACTAAAACATGTTTATTTTTATCATCTCTAAATGCACAGTTTTGTCACAAATGACAATACTATTGAAGATATATACAATTGAATATACACGTACAAGTCTAAAGGTAAGTAAGCCGACGAACTTATTCAATGTAACAAGCCAGTAATGTTTGCTTTATCAGTTATGAATGGCATAAAGACAAATTCAGCTGATATAAACTAGCATGTGATCTCATTTCATCTTTTAAATCAGTTTTAATGTACCATTTTACAGGAATGTTTTTCCCTTTACTGAACTATGAATATATATCTAATTAAATGTATGACTTTCTGTACAATTTTTGATATAGTAGCATTCAAATATTTTAACATGAACTGATCTGCATTGCAGTATTATTACGATTTGAAGACATACTGAACAAACCGGAAACCAATCGAAACATACTTAAAAATGGTATAAAGATTAGAACTTTATCTTAAAAAGGTGTTTGCTATTGTGTTTGTCGCTTGTTAAGTTGTGTCACAACGTATAGTATCATTGTTAAATATGGTATAAAAACATATAGATAAATAAGCAAAACATATATAATGACATATGTGTGTGTGTGTGTGTGTGTGTGTGTGTGTGTGTGTGTGTGTGTGTGTGTGTGTGTGTGTGTGTGTGTGTGTGTGTTGAGACGAATATAAAACCAACAAAAAAAAAACAAAATAAATAAACAAAAAACAACGCCTTTCAGTTCGTTTAATGAATTTGTTTTTTTTTATTTTACCTTACCTTATAACACAAATTTAGAATGAAAAAGTAAATGTAACTTGCATATTCACGATTTTTTATTCTTTTGTTTATAAAGTCAAATCAATGATATTGTTTGATTGGTTCAATATGTTTAGATTGATATGCTGAAAGTGGAATTAATGTGTAATCATGTTTTACACTACAATGTAAGATCTTAATACCAGAACTTTTATAGGGGTGGGTTGGCCGAATTAAACTGTAACAACGAGATTAAAGCCCCACAGTGTGTATAGGTTTTCAAGGGTCACAGATTTTTCAGCCCAGAAGATCGGACTTTCCTCCTTCACAAACCTGACGACCACACGCTAAGCTCATAATATCAATTGCTTGTAAATCTCGCCGTCTAATTAAAAAGCTATACAGAGCTTTATTGAAGCTTATATTAATATGTTTGTTTGTTTGTTTGTTTGTTTGTTGGGGTTTAACGTCCGAGCAGCAATATTTCAGCTATATTCAGACGATGAAAATGAAATTGATAATAGACTTGTACATGTTTGTGTATTCACGACGTTAAATAAGTTTTACCTTAACCATGAAGGACGATCTTCCTTAAACATTGAGTTGAGTCAATGATAATGCTGCACTGTCAAATATTGAGTTCCAACTAATTAATTCATTAATCCTTTTTTCAACGTTGTTATTTATCAGTTATTAATTAAGCAATAAACAGTCAAACTACACATACAGTGTAATGAAAACCAGTATTCTAATTACATTTTACCAATAAAACTACCAGATAGAAGTTCATAATTACAATTAAACTGCCAGAGATACCTCAATTATTATCACATTTATTTATCAAGATTTGTGCGAAGTCGGAAAATTACTCGACAAACTCTAATGAACTTTCCACAAAATGTTCTTCATGGATTACCCCAGACAATGATTTACAGTAAATAAAAGGCAAACCGTGTCTATTGAAGAATTGTGTAGATAAAGAGTTGCTTTGCTGGTCCTATGGTATTTTTTGTAAACTAATTCAGAAAGCAATTTATTCTCTCTTACAGCCATTAATTTTTGTACGAGAACAAATGGGTTAATTTTGAAATTTTAATAGGTCGAAATACCCTAAGACTAATTTTATTATTTAAAAGGCGTTTCGATCAAGTTCTGTCGTTGAAGTTTTCGAAAAGACGCGGTCAAAGTTCAACATCGAAGGCTCATGAGAAATTGTGCAATTTTGTCATTTTCTTTGAAACTGTTTGACTTAATTGAACGAAATGTGAACACAATTTTACCAAGGCGTTTATCAGACGTCCGATATTGTCAGATATTATATTTTGTCTAGTGCATTGTCACAAGATGTCATCTCCGGGAAGTCCCAAGAAATTAAGAAATTTAAAAAAAACAAATGCAAAAACTATCGACATTGTGCTTTAAATGTTTTGGTTTTACATATGTAATATATGAAGTTATTTTGTGGTCAGGTTAAATGTAATCCTCTTAGTAACAAAGTAACACATGTTTGTTAAAATTGAACCATCCAATTGTATCTAACAATCAATATTAAAACTTTGCCTATGTCTTCAATTCATGACAATTTTCTTAATGTAAATATATTGAGGCAACATATTGGAAACAAAGACGACTCTTACCTTGTATACGAAAACCAGAATATGATATCAACGTTATTGCGCGTGATAATGGTAGGTTATAGCCAACAATTTAGACCAATTGTTTTGTATACTCCATCATTCAAATTATCGACCTCTAACGAAGAATTTTATATTTAATAGTCTTCGGCGAACAAAAAAGAACATGTATGCAAAATCATATTTTGAATTGAATCATCAATAATAGCATTATTTTCATCACATATATATTTATACAACCAGGAAGGTAAGAATAAGTTTACCTTTCAGTCTGTCTGATATTCTGAAAATAACAAGCTTTAAAAATGGCATTTTATACACAAACAAAATAACCGTCAGCTCTATTGTATAAAATTATTTTAGTTACAATTTAGCTTGCACATTAAATCTATCACTTGTTTGTTTGATACCAATCATGGTTTGTAATACCTGCTTAACTCTGATTAGCTTTAGTTGATTCGACCTGTATAAATATAAAGATCAAAAGTACCTACATGTATTGGTTGTAACTACCAACTTATTACAACGAGGCATTTAATAACAATTGTACGATATTCCGTGTAGCATATATTTTGGTGACGAAATTTGTCCATACACACGTACATGTAGAAGTCAAAAGAAATAATATAATTATCATATTTACTGTGCATTTCTATCTCTATGCAGTTTTTGTTCTGCTGATCTACATAGGATACTTATTAGCTTCAATGGAATGTCGGAAGTACAAGAGTACACCGAAATTTACTATTCAGTCAGTAAATGAGTGGGTTGACAACGTCAAAATACTGCAATCAATGTGTGATTTTATTTAATTCCGTAGTTATTTACTTAGTTATATAGTGTCAACTGAGTGAAGCTTCCACTTTCCTCTATCTCCTTGCCCTATTTCCCATTTATGTTCAACCTTGACCTATACGGAAAAGACATAGAAAATGCATATCAATATTTCACTTATCATTACTCTTCATTTAAAGAGTAATCAAAGGAACCAAGGTTATAGCGGTAATCAAAAGAATGTAATAGTATCTTCAAAGACCAGACTTGGAAAACAGACATACACAACAAAGAACATAAAGTAACTAAAATTAAAACATTCAATATATTTTACAAACATAAGTAAAAAAACTTTTATTGTTATAAACATGAAACCTATAAATTCAGATTTCAGATTTCCTTTGCCCTCATCCCCAATCTCATATTGCCCTACACCCCACTCCCTATTATCCATACCACATTAAATGGGATGTTTACCCATTTCGAAGAGTTATCATGGGAACCAAGATTCTTGCGGGAATCATAAGAATGTAATCCAGGGTAAAAGACAAGACATGAAAAAACAGACAATGATCATACAGAAACACAAATAATGCATACAAAGTAACAAAAGTAAATGAGCAACTCGGACTTCACTTAAAGAGAGAATGGACCAGGTGCACCGGTAGGATAGGCGTCCTCTGCCTAAACACCCATCGAGTTGCTCATAAAAATTCAAGTCCTGGGTAGACGACAGAAGAAAGGAAAATATGACACGTTGAACAAATCAGTTTTCATGGTGCAGATGGATACACTGTAACGATCCACCAGTTCATGATGACGACCATAAAATTTCTGAAGTGATGACTTCAATCTTGAAGCAACATAATCCTGTTCCAAAAAGCCTTACTGTGAGAAGTCTAGCTCGATACAAAATGCTATTGAAGTTACGGCAAGCTCTGGTATAACGTATGAGCTGTGATATAAAAACTCAATACGCAGGTGCTGAAGGGATGTTGTTACAGAAGAAAGGCAAGTTGACAATTTTGAATGAAAAGCCATCGCGTTTTTCGTAAAGGTTAGTTAATAGTTTTTCCTTTATCATTGATCTCTAACTTTAGGTCAAGATATGAGTTTGACTTCACAGTGTCTGTAGTATCCTTCATCTCAAGTTCTCTTGAGTAGACGCGATGTATCAAATCCCCAAAACTAGGATTGTTTAACGTACTGTTAAGTACTGTTTCATACATAGTGTGCCCAAAGCAGTATAAATACGTGTGCAATAAAATGCGATCTGTTAATAAAAAAAAATATCAAAACTGGTTACTCATCTTAGGCAAACCTGTCCAATAATTGATGGACGTCGTAGCGTCAGCACCGCGCAATACGTCTTTTTACCCTTTCGCGATCGTACATTAAAAGATGATAATAAGACCCACAGTACATCAGATCGTTATAGCAACAGAATTCGAGTCTGCTATTGGAGTCGGCTATCTTTCTATTAAATTCCACAAACTAAAATTCTTGAATATCATCTTGATCCGTCCTATTGGCCCAGGAGCTATCTGTGACGTATTTTGTTGTGTTGTGTCACGATGAACGCTTGAAATATATTTTATTTTTTTGGAAAACCATTGTTTTTGATATAAAATTTGTGTCATTTGTTTTTTACTCATATATTTGTTTTATATAAATTGGACTGTTTTATATCAGTTCTCGTATATAAAAAGAAATATATACATGTGTATGATTTATTAAGACGTTAATGTGAGTATGTGATTCCCACATGCTTTTTACCTTATATTGCGCATTGTAACATAATAAAGTAATCAGTTGAATGTTTAAATAAGATTGTTCAAACCCATGACAATGTCATCGTGACAATTCGTTTGAACAATGCTTAATCTTTTGACACTTTTTTAGGACGAACGGCGTGTATATACTTATTTCATTACAATAGTAAAACAACATTGGCGCCCGTCTTAAATAAGAAGAGTCTACAAATAAAGAGCTTACTAGTCCTTAGTATGAATCGATCTCGTTATATACATTATTAAACAGTGCGACTATTTCAAGTGCATTAATTATAGATATGATGGTGTCCATTGACACATTTATTTCTTTATGTGCGATGATTTTAATCCAGTCTGAAATTATGAACAGATGTTCCATGGTCAAGGATTTCCCTTTTTGTACATTGATATAATCTATGGCTTTTCTAACAATATATAAAGTACATTTGATTATTTTTGTAAAATATATTTGAGTTATTTTCATGGAACATTTTAGAAATGAGAAAACTATACATGATAACTCATATATGATTTCATTTCAGTAATTAAACCTTAACACGTATTGATTTGTTTCCTATACAGGGTCAAATTCAACGAACTAAATGTAAAATAAAGTACAAACTAGGCAAAATTGTTGTGCATAGCGTAACAGGGTGTTCTCCTAGCTTCCCAATTATCACATGACCATTTGAAATCACCTTATACGACTTCATAATGTAATTTTGAATTTTGTTTTTAATTTTCTAACGTTTGACCGGCGGCTATTTTGGAATGGCCGCCATTTATAATATTTCAATAGAGTCAATCCAAAGCCTATACACCTAATTGTAAACCAAGTATGAACCTTCTACGATTTGTACCTGTCTTCTGACAAATTTTATAAAGTTTGAATAGCGGCCATTTTGAAGAATTATAAACAATAAGTAAAAACAATATTTTCCCAAACTTCGATGGGGGATATTAATTCTGCATAAAGTTTTGGCAATCCCGAAGGAGCAATATATGAACTTTAGTACATAGTAAAGGTAACATGCATCAAGACCATCTGCTAAAAGCAATTTACACAATTATCTGAAGTAACATAGTTTCTTCAGTCACTAATTACTGTGTTTTATTGCACAAAAAAACGCCTTTTATAATTGTACATTGTTTAAGGGACACTTTCGTATATGAACAGCTGTAATAGTTAATTAACTTTCTTACTCAAAACATTGTATTGTCTATTTGAATACTTTAAGCATGCACCTTCTCAATCATTTATTGCACACGTATTTATGCTGTAATATTATGTTAATAATATTCACCTGGTGGAATGAGTTCTTTTATTTTGATACGCTTAAAGCACAAAATATGCAAGCAATATTTTGAATTTATTTATTTATTTATTTATTTATTTATTTATTTATTTATTGTACGAATTGCGTATTCAAACTATAGTATTTTTTTTTCGTTCTAAACTTAGAACACTTTAAAACTCTGTTAAAGGAACTTGGATAGAATGTATGTACATGTTATATACCACACTTAAGCATAAGAGACAAGAAAGATGGTTTGTTCATAAACCTTAATATGGTGTAGGCATCGCCTTAATCAGCGAGCACGTGAGCTTTACCATACGTGTACCATCTGTTCGATACTCATACAAATGGTTAAGGATATAAAAACCCCTTGGCTCAAAGAGGTATGGTCGGAAGAGATATTTTGTTTCGCAAGTGCAATATTTGTATTTATATTTCAGCAGTAAGCGAAATCAATATTTTTATTTGTAAATCCGCCCTGCTAAATAATGGGGAAAAGTCTTTTTTCAATGAATTAGTACAAAATGTTTTTTTTCCAAAATACTAGCCATATTCCCCTTTCTTCTTTCTTTAAAAAAGGTCGATAACTTTGTAGCACTTCGCCTTACTTTACAATTTCAACACTTATGACATTTTTGTTAAGTTTAAGGGGGTCGGATTAATTTGTACAGATACCGGAAATACTATAGTTTTCCTCTGGCGATGGAAATATTTTACACATATCATGTGACGTCAACAAAATTCAGACGCAACTGACAGTTGTAAATTCCAAGAAGAAAATGATTGCTTTTCCAATCTTAGAAAAGCTATAGTTCGATTTGTATAATAAAATCGGAGTTATGTTTTTTTCGAGGCGAGTTAGATTCTTGACAAAAGCAATAGTGGAACAGCGGAGATACACGTACATACATCCTAGTTTTTAAAAACACATCATACTAACTTCTAATAAGTAAAAAAATGAAATGACTCGAAAACTCTCAGAAAAGATGAAATTATTTTTAATGAATTTAATCTTAACCTCTATATTTTTATTTGTTTGATTTGAGGAAACGGTGAGTCATTTTTTTGTTACTTCCGGGCATGACTTTTTTTCGTTAGTATATTGGGGAACCTTGAGGGAAATTAATATAGTACACGTTAAAACCGTAGAGCTCACACCGCTTGGCGATGCTCGATATAATGACAATTCAATCCAAACATGACTTATTTGTTTTATTTATAACTACATACTGTTTTCAAACAGTCTGTTTTTAAACAATTAATCACAGAACCCAAACTAGTACCAATCATTCCATTCAAAACGCTAAAAAAACTGTTTTAATAAAAAAAAATCAGCTCGTAAAGAAATGCACGATAATTCAAAGGAAGAATGATGAATTTTATTGTAAGTTTTTCAAAAGAAATTTAAACTTGGAAGATACGAGATATACTTAAAATCTGGCAACAACTGATTTTTGTGAAGAGGAGACGTAATTATATCTCAAACGTTTCTTACAATATCTTATCAATAAATATCCTATGATGAATGATTAACGGTCCTGTAATCTTGCCTTTGAAACATTTGTAAAGTTGTAAATTGTAGATGAATAGCACTAAGTAGGTATTCGTGTCATTAAAAATAAATAGATTGATTATTTAAATTATTTAAAATCTTATGTAATTAAACGTTGCCGAGTAGACACAAAATGCACCTTCACAGGTCTATATCTAGTTCCATTAATAAGTTGACATTGGAAAGAGTATATCAAAGTGCTTCAACTGGTACTTTTTTATGCTTTCAGAATAGCATCCGTCGCTTCTGTGTTACCGTGGCATTTTAGTCGGTCATATTATATTCTACGTTGTGTTATTCGGCGTTTTAATGTTTACTATTACATGCAACACTAAAACACAGTTACAAGCAGGCTTTGCACTTTTTTTGAACTACCGTTTTATTATATAAAACAACAAACGTATTATCAGAAAGATTCATAAACACTATTACAGCATGTATATTTGTTTCCATTGAATGTCTTAGAGCCAGCACTTAATATATGCAAATTAATTGTAGTAGTTTCCATCGTACCATTTACCCTATTTTGAAAAAAAAATGTACAAAATATCAATTTGATAATGACATAAAATGTGTTATTAATCCAAAAGATTGCATTTTAGGCAAAATGATGCTATTGTTAATCGTGTTTTTGTCTCCAAATTAAGTTGAAATGTTTAAGAAATTGACACTGTGCATGAACAACGTAATTTGTTGTTTAAGCATACATGTATATCAAACATTGAGGTTTGGGCGGCTCACAAATTAAATAAATTAAACGATTTTCATGTTTGTAGTTTTTATTGGATGAATACACACTTAAATACCAGTTTCTGTAAGAATCAAGTATGGTATGAAACATGGTATGGTATAACCTGCCATTTTTAAAGAGTAATCAAGGGAACCAAGGTTATAGCGGTAATCAAAAGAATGTAATCCAGGGACAAAGACCAGACATGGAAAACAAACATACACAACAAAGAAAGTATAATTTGATTATTTGTACCGTAAGAAACAAGGAAATGACAAAATTTTATATATCAGTTTGGTCAACTGAGTTATAATTCCATCAAATCCATCAACATGCATTGTAAATGTACTTTGTCAAAAACCTAATTTTATTTACATTCTTTTAAAAAAAATTTGAGCAAATCAATGATGCAGAAATAAAAAAAAGTGTTATTTTCAAAACCGAGAAGAAAACATTCCTGAGTAAAATTACATTGTTAGATCGGTGGACATTTGACATGAATGTTTCTGATTCTTCCCATTTGCCTAATTTTTATAAAGACTTGCACACAACATGGTTGCAGATTTTGCAAGACATTCAACGGAAACAAATAGACGTATCGTAATGTCTCATTTGTTTCTTTCAGACATTAAGATTCTAATCTATAATAAATTCAACTAGTACAAATCTGAATTTCAAATTCATTTACGACAAATCAGAGAAAAACAAACTTGTACTTCTGGATTCGACTGGCTTTTGAAATGTATTTTAACTTACTCACCCCAGTCATGAGCACTACCATTAATAAGCGATATCACATATTGGATTTAGACATCACGAAAGCTTTATAATTGGTGAATGTATCGTCGTTTTACCATGTATAGTTTCTTTATGTTTAACATTCAATATAACGGTACAATCTGACCTTCCTCAGCAACAATTAACAATACGATTTACAAAGAGAAAGCAAAAAATATAACAAGATATTTTGAAGAATTGTTATATGAGATGTCAGAATTTAAGTTGGATTAAACAGTTATCATGAATATTCTATATTGTTAATAAAAACGTATTTATAAGTGCATTTTTTATGATAATAATAATTTTCCAGCAATTACTAGTATGCATTTTTATTTGCAACCAGGGCAATAATAACATGATAAAAGTAGGTCATTAGTCGATAGGAAAGGTGTTTTGTTTATTGACAAATATTCTCTTGTACTGTCTAGACGATGTAAAGGTCCTTATTATCTAGTCAAGACAATGTTTAGAACCTGCTGTTATCTGTATAAAATACCCATGTCTTCATCATATGAAATATATGTTCGAAACATGTACAGGTAAAAAAAATACCAATGATATACATTGTAAAATCCGATATCCTGTACACGTGTTCAAGGAGTAACCTCTAATGAGCAGCATTTGAATGAAACATGTAGAAAGTTCTAATAAATCCCAAATCGATTGTATACAAGAAGTACTCAAAGCCAAAACTATTAAATAGGAAACCAAATCCATCTACCATGTATAGGAACAATAACAAACTGAACTAATTCAGTCCCAGACAGGTTCAATATTGTTTGATATTTATTACAGGCCGCCTTTACAGTTCTACGTCTTTGGGTTCTAGTATGTTATAACTATGAATACTGGACGCCAGAAAGTTAGGTACTTGACAATATTAGGTACTATAAGTGGGCGTAATATCTGATACTGATATTTTTGCCAGATGGAGATTTAACATCTCAAGACATTTTCAGCTATAATTACTACTCCAAACGGTATAGTTCCTAAAACATGCGTCGATCAAAGCCTGCACATCAGCATGAAAAAGTTAAAGTGACAATTTACATTACACCCAATAACAGCCCCATACCCCATTGCCCAAATTCCCTTTTCAGTTTAAACACACTCTATTGATAAGTATCAAACATATGTACAAAACAAATCAAAGTTTGAGAAACATGATTCGGAAACAAGCACTATGCTTTTATTAATGGTTTTCAGTAATGACATTTTATACATTTAAACATACAAATGGCATGCTTATGAAATAAGAAACATCAGGTACGTGTATTACTATGTAAATACAATAAATATACTACTATTCATTACATTTTATCTGCATTATATAATTAAATAACTAACTTTATTTTTTACGTTTTCATATTTACATTTTTAGTTCAGAATATTGTTGTTGTCAAATTAAGTATACCATTTATTTGAGCAAATACTTTTAAACCTATATCCTCTATTCCTTCCATTCACAATCCCAATCGCCATACAAAACCCCCATTACCATTCTACATCCCCATTATACCAAAGTATGGGAATAATCTTTCCGAGTACAAGTAGTGTTTTAAGTTTTCACAAAACCAGCAATCTACCACCAATTTGCTTAAGCAAAATTTGACTTTCATCAGACCAACCATTTCTGTTAGGAGCGAATACTACATCTGATATAGTTGTATGCAAGCCCACAAATACCTGGCCATTTAATGTCTCTGTGAGAGTATCTATCGCTTAATTGTCCATCAATCTCTCAGTGAAATCCTGTATTGACCTCACATCTAGTGATTCTTATAATACGCAGCATTTTATTTATGTTAAACGGTTGTTGATTTGTCATCTCCCTTGATATGGTTTACTTAGGTCTTCCAGAGCTCTCTGTCATTACCTTATATATCCTGCGTCCAGTGTCATTCAAAGATTTCTTCAAAACTCAAATTACAGACCGAGGAACTCACTTTTAAATTTAACACCTTATGCTATAAATGTCATTCCGGCTTTTACAACACCTATTGCATGCAACGTTTCAGCGTCAGTCATTTCTTGCGTATTATGAACAAATGGTTTTAAAACGGGATACCAATCTTCAAGTGCAAGAAGAAATACAAAAAACCTGCAAATATTGTTATTCAATAAAATAGTAAATTCATGAAGAAGAATTTTACAGACTTGATGTTGTCAATTGTCAAAAGATAATTTGACGGATGCATTAATGATTATATTTATCGGTAACTTAGTCAGGTACACCCAAACACATGTCAATGTATGCACGTGCATGCCATGATACCTCTTAAAATAGGTTCATTATGAATATATAGAGATAGACCAAGTACACGAGTGTACATTAAATTGTTACTTATTAAAGTATTTTGCTGATAGTCGAACACTATGATACATTATGGCTAATTATGGTACAACTTTTGCAAACACTACGCACAGTTATCCCATAAGTAACAAATCATAAATTATTAAAATTCATTTAAAAGAAAGACAGAATCAGGTACTCGTCTATTGATATGAAGTTTTCTACCTTTTAAATTACTATATAAACGTCGATCAATTTATTTTTAATTTTGTAAAAATAACAAAATATGGATAAGCGGTACGTAAAATAGAAAGAAATTGAAGTTTATCTTTTTTTAAAAGGTAAATATTGATATATTTTTGACTGATATAAAAAAGATGTAATCAATATTACAAAACTTCTACTCATACAAACAATGCACTAATCAACTACTACTGGCTTCTACAACATCATCGATAAATGTTTAAATTCCATGTAGATATCGTCAAAATACATCGTCTCGACAAAAATAAATAAATAAATAAAATAAAAGAACAAAATGAGATGATGTAACGAACAAAACGATATCATCTGCTGTATTCCATTCATTTTTCAACATCGTATATTCGAAATAACAATTTTTAAAGAATGGTTATCAGAAAGACCTATTTACTTCGAATATTGAAATGACAACAAAAATGCGTTGTTATTGGGATTGCCGGCGCTTTCAATGTCAATTACGGGTATTAATTCACTATTAAATTAGATACTCCAAGAGATAAAGCTATACATTTCATATATTTTCTCCACAATTTATGGGTGTGTAAAAACGGACCATTCACACACAAACTGACATAAAAGTCAATCGGGCTTTTTTGAGAGGTGGTCTGATTTTACACACCGATGAATTTCGTAAGAAACATTGTTTAGTCCATTATTGTATTCTTAAGAAAAATGATACAAAACTTCGGTTGAATGAACTTTTGAATACAATCTTAATTATCGTTATAGTTCAACACAAATCAGATGTAAACAAGAAATCAGTGAGCGACGGCTTACTTGTGATACCCCTGATTTCCATCACAATATAAGGAAAATGTATTTTTATGGGCAAGTAGATGTCACATGAGTAGTCATGGTACAACATCCTTATAGGGGGTGTGGTATAAAATGTCAGCTACCCGTAATTAATAGTATCCCAGAAAAATGTGGCATTTTTTTTATATTACTACTGTATAAAAAAATCAAGTTTGTCTGCCAAACAAGGAGTAGACGTCATATGAAACTAATTCAACGATTGAATATATACATATGAAGCTTTGTATGAAATTTCAATATCCTGTGATTAACAGAAGCTGAGAATGTTATAACAAAAAATTGTATTGCGGAATGACGGATATAGATAAAATAATATACCCATCTTCAAAGGAGCGGGGGTTTAAATATCAGGAGCAATAAAAAAAAAATAAGTAAGATGTTTTACAAAGCATCATTCTGCCTTCAAACATGATCACACTTAGCTAAAACTGCAGTATCAATTAAGCTAGAATAAACTTGTATATTAATCATATCTGTGCGTTACTTGTTAAAGCTATAGAGAATTGGAAAACGAACCGTTGAAGCTTACACAACTGCAAATAAAGACTAAAGATGATAAAACTATTTATTGCATAATTGCATGCCAGAGTATAGTAAGGCTTGCAAATTACATTAATATCAAAACAACAATTACTTTTCATTACAGATGCATCAATTAAGTCCGTTGGATTTAGTTTGGAAAATAATATTTTGATGGGGTGTTATATTTGATTATACAAATTGAATTAACATCCGGCTATTGAAAAGAACCATTTTCAATCAGTAGATCGGTTGGCCTGTGGTGGTTCTTACAATAATGTTGTCTATCTTTGTTCTAATGTTTGTCAATAGCAAGATTTATCTCCAACAAAATAAAACAGCAACATCCTACTAGAGCTATTAACATGAACAGAAAACTAGAAAGAAAAGATGATACCAAATCAAATCTCAACAACAACAAAAACATTAATAGAAACATTACTGTTAAATCTAAAAATGATCATATACAACAAGTCGGCGTAACCAAAATCACAGACGTTATACATTAATTTTGATTTTAAATAGTAGTTACATAAATATTGAATAAACCATTGAATTTGCATACTTTGGACGTACACACTCTATCGTTATTTTTGTCTTGTTTACGATACTTGTCTCCTTAATTTAGGCCGATCTATCTCATAAAAGCACAATCTATATAATGGTGATGGAGCATAATGATACTAGTTGCAGGACTTATTTCCCATGTAAAATTCATAAGTGTTCAGGAAATGAAATATTGATAGTCTGTCTAGCACGTACCACCAACTATATATCAACGTACTGTTTCCGGGCGACTTGCTGAATACTAAAGTTACAAAAATTGAGGTACCGACAACCATGCCAATTAATTTCCACCCAAACTTGCCAATCGCAAATTTACGTTATTACTACTAATAAATTGCTATAAATATTTAAAAGAAATTTTGAAAAAAGACACAATTCCTAATTCTGTTTGATTGGATTTCATTAAATGTCAGAATGCAATTAAAAAAAAATTGCTCGACTCTTTGTGCAAAAGTTCGTGACGGCAGTACAATATAAGTTAACAAAAAACTTCAAAAGCTAAAATTATTTCTACGAAATGAAGTAAAATGTTTATCTTCAATGACCGAATTTTTAATTAAAATTCGGACTTCCTTCCAGTATGGAATACCTTAGCTGTAGTGGTTGTAGCAATACATCAGACTAAATATTATGTTTACGATAAAATCATCATATAATAAGACAAGTAATGCAATGCTTCGTTTACACGTCTCTAATCATCTGTGTATGTCCTAATGTTTACTGTCATAACAACGGAACGTTCACCTTTACATTACCTTGTAAACGTAACATTGCGTTCCATTGCGTACAAAAAAAAAAACAACACTTAGGTTATACATATTGGCAAACACTACATGGACAATACAGATACATTAAATGTTAGGGGACATCCATCGGCAAAACAACGTCTGCAAAATCAAAATTTAAAGTCCACAAAAAAATCAATAATACCCGTTCTAAACCAGTGTGAACTCAGGTCCTACTGTAGTTTAAGTTCGTGTTAGACATTCATCATGCTTGCAAGTAGATGATTTAAAGGAGTTTGTTGTAACAAAAAACCCTCCATAATTTCTGATAAATTATATGTATGTTGGATTACAAACTATATGAAGGCATAAGTTACTCTCATTCGTACATAACTTATTTGTTTTAGTCTATCGTGAGAAAAATCTTGCAGTGAAAAAAAGCAGATACAGAAAAAAAAACAATTAAAACACATTCATAACTTATATTTAAATATTCTATTGTTACCATAATTCAAACGCTGCAAAGGCATAAAGAAAAAAACACAAAATAGGCTATTATTTCCTGAAAGAATGGTATCATCAGAAGTTTAACTTTTTTGTTGTTGTTGATGATATTAAAGGTGCTTTGTGAAATCAAGATTAAATATTAATTAAATAACAAAATGATATCGTTATGACTGTATCGTTAGAATTATTAAATGAGTGTTCACTTAAGATACACAAGTATAACAAAATAATGTACTGATGAGCTAAAATACGGATTAAAGTATTTTTATAGTCTACCCATTATGTTACGAGCAATAATATATATATATACAGTATATATGTATACAGTGAAACCTGTCTAAACCAAACTCCAATTGGAATGAGAGATTTGTCCAGTTTAGAGAGGTGTTCAGTTTACAGTGGTTCAAAATGTTTTGAAACTGATTTGAAGGGATTTAGGAAGATACCTTGTTTAATCAATTTACCGGTTTATACATGTTTTTACTGTATTTATTAATATAAATCGCTAAGTCTTTTGACACTGTATTACTTACAAAAAACGTATGTATGTACACCATTAGAAACAATGTTGATTTGGTTCAGTATTTTTTTCTGTCATTAAGATATATGGCATGTTATATATTGGTCGAATCAGGGAGACTACATATATCAAATTTCTTATATTAAACATTCGCCAGTGATATCTTGTTCATGTGACATACTTATAGTCGGAAGAACAGATGTAAAATGTCTGCACAGCAAAAGATCATAGTAATTGAATAGTCCACACGTTTTATATCTTATGTATAGACAATACAAGTACCGATGCGTCAATAATGGGGCATTTAGAATCCAAGTACATGCCCTGAACGTCAAAACAGGAAAGTAATGAGATTTACATACACAATGTAGCGAATATAATGAAATACAAACGTAACTATTAAAGGTGAAGTCAACAAAGTTTTGATAACTTACCCAAATTCTGTGATACCCACAATAGAACACACAATAGAAACGTATGCCATTTGATATAATTCCGAAAAGTGGAATAGCAGCTTTTTTCCAGTATCATCTGCATGGCGATATAAACATATTCATTGCATTGAAAACAAATCAAAATTAAATCTCTCCTGATAGAAACTGTGACCGGTAGAGATCCGTTATATGTATGGTATGTGCAGAAGGGATTGAATTTATCTTGAACAGGAGGATCATCACCCACTAAGAATTGGAACATTCTTCGATATTCCTCTATTTATTCAGCAACCTTACCACAAATATATAGAATGATTTATTTATCATTCAGTCGTTGCCCCTGATTGTTTAAACATAACATCATGCTAAATCACGACACCACGTTTCTATAATTTTAACACGTTCCGATTAATTTTTAACAAAACTAAATTTGATTTTATTCAAATATTTACATTGAAGGTAGCCGAATGAAAGAAAAATTATTTTACCAATGTTTCGGTGTTTGTTAAAAAGAATTTTCTACTTCAATGACGTACAATATTTTAGTTTGTGTTATGTCTAATAAAAGAAAGAGGTATCAGCGTCTTCTTTTTTTGTCATGTAAAATGTGTACGCTATTTGTTTATTCGATCGATTTAAAACGATATGTTTAATCTTCAAAATATTTGTTTACGTTGAATTCATTATGATTAAATCATAATATTAGTACTCGCAAAACCATTTGTAATACAGGTGCGTTATATTAAGTGTATTCACTTTTAATCTACAGTTTTCTATTTTATATTTATAGCTCAAAAACATGCTTATTTACACACATTTTCGGGTATATTTGGAACAAAATATTGCATCAATATATTACCCAGATGGTGCTATGCTATCATTGCTCATTTGTGCCTAATATTCGCATACATTTTATGTATTCGTTGTATGTGGTGTTCTACTATAACTTTGGAAAGTCGATTTTAAGTCTTAGATTCAACTTGAAAATGATCAAAATATTCAAATGTGCCACATGGTTGATTTTTATAATGTTGTTGATTCCAGTATAACGATTGGTGATGATGATGATAATTTTTTTTTTCAGATGATTGTTACGATTTCACCTATGATTAAAAGAGAAACTAGGATTAATGTAAAAACAGACCTTATAGATATAAATTCTCAACAAATCACACGCTACTAAGTTGGTCTTAAGTAAGAGTTATTGACAGGATTTTTAGGGAATTGAAAATGGAACATTTCCAAACCCCGATTTGCTTATATGCGTATATATTTAATATAATAATGTCACCGTAAAACATTGTATACTTGTATGGTGCTGAAAGCGGCGTCACAGTTTTCGTGCAATGACTTTATAGTTGTGGTTAATCAATTGTTATGAAAGTTTGATATGATTTTACTAACAACTATATAAAGAAATGCTCTTATATTTGATTTTGAGTTTATGGCCCCTACTATTTTCAAATAAAGACCATCTATGCAACTAACAGATACCACACTGTAGGTTTCTGTTAATCTAAAACATGAGAGTCCAGAATTTTTTCAAGCCAACTTATATAAAGTGAATTGACCAATCCTTAACATGAGTCGCTCATTTGCTTTTGTTACTTTGTATGTATGATTTTAGTTACTTTATGTTCTTTGTTGTGTGTGTCTGTTTTCCTTGTCTGGTCTTTGTCCCTGGATTATATTCTTTTGATTACCGCTATAACCTTGGTTCCTTTGATTACTCTTGAACTCAACCATGCAAGTACGCCTTCAAGGAGGAAGCATTGTAATACGTATGTGACTAGTCTTATGGCAATCCATAGTGCAATTTGTTCCACATATAGATGTTTAGTAACACATGTTAATGGATATTTTTCAACATGTGCATAATTCAATTATTGGTAATAATAAATGGAGAAGTTTTCTAGACAATGCAAACACGTTGAAGAGAAAACGTATGTATGTTCAATTTGCTCTTCGGGCAATACCAGTCTGCGTCCATACTTGTCCCTCGGGCAATACCAGTCTGTGTCCACACTTGTAACGATAAAAATGTTTAGTTTTCACATACATCGAATCAAACTATGTATTTTCATATATGTAGAGGCATAAAGTATGGATCAGAATGATTCGACAAAATCATTGACTGTGAATATAAGTAATGTATCATAAAGTCACAGTTAATAATTAACTACAACTGAATAGGAAGAAACAGTTCAAATCATTGTATCGTATGTTCTACGATAAGGCATCTAGTAGCTGGAGAGTCTGGAATAGAGTAAGTTGCGCGTAAATCCTTTAAAAAGTCGTCGGAAATTGGGATTTGTTTGAGTATAATTGTATTGGTTTTTTTGATTTTGTTTTTGTTTTGTATTTGTTTTTGTTTATTTGTTTGTTTGTTTGTTTAAATGCAATGAGCATCTAGGTGGTATAATTTTTTCTTGTAAATGATAAGATTTTCTTACTAAATATATCGGAAGAGTGGGCAAATAGAAAACTTACATTAGAAACTTGCATCTAATTCATTCTATAATGTATTTCAAATCTGCATTGAATAATCCTACCCAATATGACACCACCACTGATAGATGTCATGGGCAAAAACTTCTTTAACTGATAAAATTGTTTTAAATAACATTATAGCACAACACTGCACGCAAATGTCCGCCTTAAGCTGCATGTAAATTAGCTAATATTTTTTTATTTGAAGGCATCATTTAATTCTTTCATGTTGAGAAACAATTTGCGCATTGCCTTTAACATCTTGCGTATGTTAAGATCAATACCGATAGATTATTTTCATATTCAAAGAAGTCTTTATCATGTTATAAATAGATATACTGTTTCATAAACAATTGTTCAGTACACATTTCAAAGAGTAGATGTTGTTTAAAGAAGTGATCAAACAGAAATCTTACTCTGAATCTGAATTCGATTTTCATTTTACGTAGTTTTACTAATGCTACTGTGCATATATTTTCCTCATCTCTACCCCTGTTTTCACGAAATTAGGATATGTTTTGAAACTATTGGTACCCCAAATGATAACATTTTAATTTTCTTTAGCAATAGAACGCTCAACTATTTTGATGTATACATCGCAGCCCATTGTGGCTGTAACATCAGCTTTAATACAATATCTTGCTTTATCGGATCCGTTTATAAAACAATGTCAAAACTATTTTTGGGTGGATTTTATACACAAATATTCCCTTCAGACATTCAAAAACTAGCAATTTAAGTTCGTTTTACAATCGGATTATATTTCCTGGAGATTGCATATTAGTATAGTCAGCTAAACATATTTCCTCAAGACGAATCATCGGAAGATGTTTAATACAATGTCTAAATGTAATTCCCTTTTCAAAATGATCATCGTACATGTCATAAAATGTTATGTGATGTTTTCTTTTCAAATCCATCGTTAAAGAGACGATATTGTTATTTGACTATAACTCTTTATCTCCTCAAGTTCCATATATACACCGTTTGTGAAATATTTACATATAAAAAACGTGAAAAGTGATTATGGGCGATTCAGTAGTGTTAATAGTTATTGGCTGTTAGCTATGTGACTGCCTCTTCATATAATTGTATATCTTCTATTTCGCAATGATACAAGGTAAGAACCTGATATAACCAGGCAAAAGTAAGGAAAGTGAATTGCAAAGTAGCGTCGGTAATCTTTAAACGAATGGATTTGAAAGTCATTTTCTTTTTTATGTAAGTACAAAACAGACTTGGTGGTTAGGGTGCCGATTGTTATCGAATTTCAGTTGAGATAATGTTGATGAATAGGGATGCTAAAATTAACAAAGCTACAAAATATATTGTTCACAATCGCACTTTGGCCTAGGCTTTAGGTTTTTCTTGTTAGTTTGTAGCAATCTCATTTGTGATACAATAAGGTAATAAAAAGATGCTATAAGAATTGCTTTATTTGCAAATTAGTCTTTATATTACACAATATCACTGATATTAGATCAATTTATAATGTGACATAATGGTACATTTATCATCACACTGACCATAAATGAAATTTCTAACGATGCACAGAGAGAGATTTCAAAGGTACTACTCCATGTTTGTAAAGCTACACAGTATATATTGAGTTGGAATCACAACTCCAGGACAAACGTGACTATTCTGAGATGATTAATTCAATGCATTAATCTTACGTAACACTTTAAAATTTTCAATTATTTTTTTTTTTTATTTCTCAAATAGTCTTTCTAAACATTCCCACAGAGCTTGATACTTTTTTCTAATATAAAAGACGCTGCAGAAACTACTATAGTAGGAATCTTTTTTTTCGGTATTCAGAGTACATGGGAAAGACGATAAAAATGTACTTACCTTGTACTGAACTTGTCGAGCACAGTAATAATAAAACCGTGGTTGTTGACTCGCTTAAATAAAGAATATATCGTAATAGAATACTTCCAAATATGTTCATCAACATTTCTCCAAATTACTGCATTAATGCAAGGAAGAGCATATTTCCGGTTTTTGTAAATATTACGGAGACTCGTTGACAAATTACAATATATCCTTTAACGTTTAACGTTATGAATGTCCATGAAGTTCTAACTTGTTCTGCTCATAAACTATTCGTTGTAACTGTAAACACCATCAATTGAATTTATATATAAACTATTTTATTCTCTTTTTATTTCTAATGTTGGTAAATAGTTAGTATCACGCTGGTATAAATTGCTTTATGATAATCAAAAAACTTGCTGAAGATTTCTACTAATGTACAGGATTATATAAAAACACTTTTTCAACTTCGGTTGTAATGTTTTAAATGTTCATTTAATTCTATTCATGATACTTAAAACTTAAATCCTGATTAGTAGTGGCTTAATATCTTATCAAAAGTAAGGTGGGATATCAACATCACCTACAAAAATATTTTGTATGGGAAAATCATTCTTTGATGACATGCTTCATTGTTCGAAAATATGAACGTTACAAACTTAAAATATACATTTTTGGTGACACATGGTCTAAATTACACCTGTTTAACTACAGGTCCATAGTTTAAGTCTTTTCTCTAATCTTAATACATACAACTTAGTTGTGTGGGACAGAAAATTATTTATACATGTAGTAGCTTAAATGTTTTGGAAGGTATGAATTTATAATTGATGATAAATGAAGAAACTTTGAACTCGTGGTTAAAACTACCAAAAATACGTCATACATTATATTGGAATATGCTAATGTGGACGATAGATACAAGTAAAACACGACGAGTAAAAGCAGCTTAAAAAATAATATGCACAATATGCACATTACATTGGCTCCTTTTCAGTTTTTTCTTCTCGGTTCAATTAAATATAATTTTATTTGATTGTTTATTTTCTGGGAAAAAAGTTTGTTTTCCATAGACTAATTTGGTTTTGTGACATCATTAACGTCGATTGGTCAGCGGTCCGTTATTTAAATAATTCTTAACAAAATAAAGGTTTTCTGAATGGGCAAATTAAAATTGTACAAAATTATGCTTGCATAACCAACTTAGGGACAGTTTACGATAGTTCATAAACCGCTTCGCGATTGATGAAGCTAACACAGCCCATAATCTATAGTTTTGCATAATTTGGTCAAAAATAATAAACGATCCTTAAACGGACAAATATATACCTTTGTTTCTTATGAGTATGTCCTGATTGACGTTGCTAAATGTTTTAGAAACGTCTTCCTTCACATACTGTTAAATATCCTTTTCTCTTTTGTTTAACTTCATGGTTCCTATTATTTTCAAGTTTTTTTTTTCAGAAACATTTTCATGGACCTCGTTACCCATGCAAGATGTGTTGGAGACAATATGTTTATTAGCAAAAAAAAAATAATAAATAAATAAAAATATGTCCACATACTATGACAACGACAAAGTTCATGTTTAAATGTTTTAACGTGACCGTATTGTTATCAAACAGTTGTTAACCAATAATTAAATCAAATGGTACAAACTGATATCTTTAAAGTATAAAATGAACTAGCCGGGCCACGTCGAGTAGGTTTTTTTTACAGTTAAGAAAATATTTTAAATCGTAATACGATTTATTTACGAAAAAGGTATAATACTTAATTATTTGTAAATAACAGAATTTAAATTAATGTTTTAACCTCGCCGCTAGGATCGGGGACATCAATCAGGGCATTTGAAAAAAATGCAGTTGTGATATAAATAGTTGTAGAATATTTGAAAGGTGTAACAATGGTTATCAATCCGAAGTTTTGGTATTTTTTTTTAATCGATGCTGGTTGTGTTCTGGCATTGTAACGTGACGTTTATCAAATGATTATTCCCCTGTCAGAGTCATCTAAATGATATTCCTACACTTCTCAGTCTTCCTTTAATCCAGTTAATGAACATGATAGATCTTGTCATGTTCGGTCAAACTTCCGACATGTGAAATTATTCCCAATGAATGAGACATATGTGATCAAAAATATACGGCATCTTCATGACAAACATTTCCATTGTAAAACACCTGAGACCATATAAAGAATAAGGATCTACAACAGAAAATTCAATTAAAACGAAGCGCTTACGTAGTTCGTTTTATAAAAATAGTGCCTTATTTAGGCGTTATATACTAGACAATTGTTTCTTAGGCGAGTCTCGCGTTTTCTTTTTTTTTTTTGGTTTGTTTTTGTAGACCCTCTAAAGCCTAGGTCATATCTTAATTTACTATTCCCGACATTATGATTGGAGAAACAATTTGATAAGAGAATGAATGGTCGAGTGTATAAGTACAATATACTGAATTAAGATATTGAAATACTATAATTCCATGGGGTTTACGCACAAATTCAAAGGTCTACATTACGCTTTTTATGAATTTTAAAGCAATCTAGATTTTACTTCACTGACATTGTCGAAGAGAACGATTGCAGTGATCAAAATCAAACATGGAGAACGTTTGATACATATTGTTCCGGAAAAGATGTTTAAATAACATATAACTTTGTTTCTATTATTTGGCAATAGTTCAGGTGTAATGATAGTTTATTGCATATAACCAGTTTTATCAACTAAGAATTACAAAATGTTAGCATTAAACTAGTAATAAACATACAATGCAATATTTAGAACAAACATAACTTTAATATGCATTTAGCTTAGTATTGAAATTGATGTCCAATTATAATGTTGCAGATAAATAAGTTTTGTTCTTTCAAGTAAAAGAGTAACTTTAGAAAAAAGCAACTGTCAAAGCGCTCTGCGGTTGAGAATATCTCCATAGTTGTTTTACCCATCCTTGCCTTACATTAAACATCGGAAATGAAATTAATAGCTCTTTTATGTTCACGTTATTGTATATAAAACTGCAAAACAACCAAGCCGTTTGAACAAAGGTAAAGCAATACAATAGATGCTCTTTTCACCTCACATTTTTTTTTTAGAAATTACACTCATTGAATTACAGCTTTCAAGTGTCTAGAAATAACTAATAAAAAAGGGTGCAGAACTGTTGTGAGTGATTAACACCATAAAGATGAAAAGGCAACTATTAAAATCTTGATTTTTTTATACCGAGCCAGTTATATCATAGAGTAGGTTGGATATATGTTAATATAAGTCAAAAAGACAAAAGCCAAGACCAAACAAATGAAATAACATACAGCAGGCGAACAATTCTACGATAAAACCAAATATTCTACTTTTGAAAATAAAACATGATAACATGCCATATAAATTTGAATACAACCGAATTGGTAATCAAATCCATTTGATAATATTTGAAAGTATACTGGTTGTTAATTGGGAAAAAAAGTTCGTTTTGGTTAGTGATATATATAACTTTTATAATCTTAAGAATTGCTGAATAATGATGTGGATAATGACATGTTGGTAGTAGCATTAGTGATAATAACTATTTGGCAGATGAAAGCCATTGACTTAAAAATGTTGATTCTTCCAAAAGTACTGTTTGTCATCTATGTAACCTTTTCATTGTACTATGATAAAGCAAAACATTTATTTTACTATCATTGTATAAGTTGACTTGCAAGTTTATGTTATGTAATAGATTCGAAAATTTGAACTGTCTTTTTGATTTACCAAAATTTGTATCAATAATGAATTAATAATGACAGACACATCAGTTCAATTCACATTCCCAGCAAACAGAAGGACTAAGCATCTTGATTTAGCATTAACGTTATATTTTTGATGGAAAAAGATAATTAGATAACATACTTTGTTTATTGTTATGCTAAAACAGCAACAGCAAATACAATAATTATTCAATAACATCTATATTAAACTTTCGTGATTGATCTGTATACACACAAACAATAGGCATTACAACAGGTACATGTAACAATTGTGCGCCTTTACCCTTTTCATTCATATGAAGAAGATTTATATCTATTTCAAAACATCCAAAATTATTTGCACACAATTTTCGATTCTAGCTGTCGGCACTTATTATTTTGTCATACTGTATCATTTATACACCTTGTCCATCCCACAAAGTTAGTTTCGAATTTTAAAAGAAACTAATTAGTCTATAATTGTACATGTCTTGCGTCTGAAAAATAGAAAAAAAAGTATATATAAGGGCAATTAAAACCTTAACTTTATTACAATGGCGACGACCCTCATTGACCGTTTTCTTTAATGCACCAGTCCCTCTGTTCCAGTGTGTGGATTACAATATGATATCTGATACATTTTGCTTGTATAACAATAAGATAATTGTGTCTTTTTCCTTGGTAGGAATATCTGCGGTTTTTACGAAAGTCATTAAGACAGGACTATGCTCGTCATAAATCAAACTACTTTTATCGAACAATTCATTAAAAAAATTCATCTGATTGACCAATTCGCAGTGTTATTTTCCAAAATTCATATTAAGTGGGTCATACATTTCCATTTGTTGGAAACTATCTTTAATGAGAAGTACAACTGCGGATTTTTTTTTAAAATACAATCAGGAATTTTGCATTCTTCCGGAATACGTGTGATTTTAGTATTGTTTAGATGACAATTTAATGTATACATTTTTATTTCTTTTTATTTGTCACTAGCTATCATGTTGTCAAAATGGCTTTTCGTTTGAAAATCTGGTGCTCATGCTATTAGTCTCTCTTAAAAGATAATTTTCTGCTTAAGAAAATTCTCCATAAAACAACACCATATGATCACATCTTGATATGACCGCATAGGTTGAATCAAGAATAATAAGGATAAGCATGGGCACAATTTGCAAGTTTGTTATAGCTCGGATTTTCAGATTGCGTTTACATATTTGACACAGAGGAAGCTTATGGAACTATAAATTTGATATTAGACAAAAAGATGTATAAACAAAAAAAAACCAAACAAACAAACAAACGAAATGAAAAAGAAAACATTTCTGTTAATATTACTAAGTTTAATTGTAATCCGGGTTGCTGACTTACTCGGTGCGTTTTCTAATTTAGTTTAATATGTTGTTATATAGGCTAAAAACCACTAATTCCACTTCCCATAGGCTTCTATGCTAATTTCACAATATTCAATGGCTTCTCTGGACTTTACCTTAACTTTAACCTGCAGAGGACTATATATCAGCATGATTCTACATATGTCAGCTCACAATCCTCAGAATGGCATGTGGGGTTAGCAGACTTGCAGTGCAGTACTGGTCACCGGAAGTGAAGGGTCTATAAATAGCATGGGAAATCCCAGTGTTTTCACAAGATAGGGGTATAATTAAAAATCATTATGGAGATTAGGCTTCACATCACAAGAAGCAAAATGCACCTATAAAATGTACAGAAATGTTTTTCCTTTCAGAAACTGTTTAAATTTTTTAAATAAGATGAGAACTTTTTTCACAGCACTATGAGGAACAGGGGTAATTTCTGCGTAGGACTATTTTTTGCGTACGTTCCAAATGCTCATTGGTTGAATTGGTGGTCTGTAACCTATATAAGTGGTTTTGTTTGTTCTTGTAGTTAAGTCTGATCTTGGATTATATATATTCTGTTTCTCGTTCTAATCATGGTGGTCTTTTTCTACTTTCATGGAATAAAATTTTGGATATGTATTTTAGCTTCATTTTACTGTTATCGAAATGCTACATCTAACGTTGAAAAAAAGCGACGTAAATTGACAGGATTCATTTTCGTCTAAATGGAGGTAATAGGTAGTTTGAGGGCACTTGTCTCTAGTCATTATCATAAGTTTAACTTAATCAGATTTATACATGTCACGCATCTACACTTGTAATGGTTGGCAAGTACTGGTTTTGCACAGAAGAACGCCAGGAATCTCACCGTGAAACGACTAGTTAATGGCTGGGAATTTCATTTCGAATTTTAATAAATATAAAAGCATGCTTTTTCAAATAACTAAAGGTTAATTGTGGTATCGTATTATGATAACCATTTATTAAGCGCTTAAGACCCTGACGCATTTCCTCCAGCGACTAAATTTCGCTTTAGGGTAAAATTTGCCATTGACATTGTCTTCTATACATTCTATGCTAAGTATTGCTAAATATTCTGTTAATGGATACAGAGATGAATATATGGTTTATGTTTATCATGCGTACACTTAGCTTATAATGTTGTACATCGGTACGACTTTGTACCATTATTATTGCATCAAAGTATAAATGTCAATATTTTTATACAAGTCTAACATTGAATAAATTGTTGGTTCTCTCTGAAAAGCTCTTGCAATCTATTAAACGTGCCATTGATTATTTTTTTATCAAAACGATGAACAACTTAACATGTTTACCAAGGTATTGAAAACTGAAGCACAAACAGTATCGATAATTGCACAATTGCACAACAGTAAGAAATGCCAATCATCAACGATGAATATAAATATTCGGATTTTACATGCATTACATTACTTTGAAGCATGAAACGTTAAGGATGTTAACAACAATTCATGTTCTATGACAGCTGCACATTCTCATATTTAAGATTTTTCTATTGTTCCCAAACAATTACGAATTTTGTTTTAGAAATTTAGAAAAAAAAAACGAACATTGATTATACCAGCTATAACATGAAATGAATGATGAATATTTTTGTATTGATAATTATAATTTTCCTTTGTTTTATTTTGCAGATTTCGTAGTAAAAATCTATTAGCAAGTGTAATAGTTCCGCCTAAGAATCGGGCAGAAGTAGACAATAATACAAATCTTGCGCACTTATCAATTTTGAATAGAAACCTGCCAGAAGGCCAAATAGTCAATTTTTTCAGCAATGAACGTATAAAAGTTTGGCTTAGCGTTAGTTCCAGTCAAGACTTAGATAACATACATGCAGGATGCAGCTTCATACTGTCGCAAAGGTCGGTCGCAGATTTTATGGAGCAAGGTAGGATACTATATCCAAACGTAACACAACGCTAAATGTTTAAATAGTACACATAAAATTTTTTTTAATCATAAGCAAATGTTAAAATGTATAAAAGGCAATGCCATTTTACTTTATAAAAGTACCAACACCCCCCCCCCATCCCCCCCACACACAAATAAGTCAAAATGTTTCAAACAAACATCTTACTTTATAAGCATGTATATTGAAGGAATTACCTCATACATGTAGATATTTTAGTTGTAGTTATTAACTTTCATTAAGTTAGTGCTTCGATACTTTCACTTCAAGATACTTATACGGGTTTGTTAATTTTAGATGAGTATACAATGTAGTTCTTGTCGTGAAAATCAGAAATACGTGTATAATTGAACGTGCATGCCTTGGTATTGGAAAATCGCTTGACATTTAAAAGCTTTAATTTCCTACTTGTAACTCACACAAATTGGATGCATTTGAACCGCTTCTGTTTACCATCAAGTATTACATTAAAGTTTTTTGCTACTATGTAGGTTTCTACCTCCTATGTCGTTGCAGATAAAGTATAGAGGGTTAGCAGCCTGTGTGTCAATCACGCAACCAACATGCCACACGACAAATAATGTCGTACATCATTACCACTCCGCTTATCAAATGAATATTTTCGTTTAAAGATGTTCTGAAAAGGGGGTTCTTTTAAGCCATTTAAACGACTTTGGTTGCCCAAATTAAATCTAACTATTGTCATCAATTAAAACAAATACTGCATGCTAAGTCTAAATCAGTATGCATTTCATCAATAAAGTTCTTCGAATACATAGCCGTGATTGCAGTTATAAATCAGCTAATCAGTTATCCTTATGATGGTCGTAGATATGTCATTGCTTTATGTAATGATTCCTTCTTCACTTTGTTATATTTAAAAATTACTCCGAACACAAAAAAGTGGGTAAAGGTGCTTGCATGTACTACATATAGAATGTTTTCATACTGACCAAAAAAATATGTCATGCCCTGAACGAATCTAAACACTTTAAGTGTGCAGATTAGAGAGCAGCTAGATAGGACCACTAAGTGAAACTCTGAAATTGACGCAATATTCAAGCTTGATACAATGTACCGTCCTACATTTAAATACTAAAAATAAACATTTAAATACTGAAAAAAAACTTAATATTGGATAATATTACATTAAATGACTTCATATATAATTCTATAATCTCGCTTGCAATCTGCATACATGTATAAAAGTTCAATCTTTTATACAATAGGGCCTCAATCTTAACTTATCCAGTTATTATTTCATAACTCAGGTTTAAATACAATGGTCCCTTACAGATCAGCCTTACACGCAATACAGTACACTATGCAGATAAAGCGTTTGATACAGTCAGTAATATTTCACTTGTAATATATCAATTTACTTGTAATACACCCAAATGTCATCAAACATAAGAAAAAATAAGCAAGTCAATAACAAGTAAAATCTTGCAAGCATATCGAAAATACCAAACGTGCATCATCCCAAACACAAACTTTTGAACAAAATTTATGAAAAATAGGACGTGAATATCTAAGGTTTTGCTTTTATAATAAGGTTGTCAAAACATATTTGATGTGTTAAATTCTGTTTGTACTTTACAACAGTAATAACACTTGAGGTTTTGACTCCATTCGAAATGTTCGTTTAAAGTTGCATTAAGTACACTTACTGCTTGTGTAATGCATATATAATGGTTATGTTTCTCTTATAAATGAATTGCACGTGTTTTGTATAAAGTGGTTTTATCACAGAGAAGAAATAGCTCAGTTATTTTGGTATGTTTTACAAATAGTAGTATACATATACACGTATGTGTAACATAACTTTTCTCAGATGTTTCCTTTTTATCTCTTTAATCTCATTTTAAAAAAGGGTAATACCACTTGGACGCAAAGGGGATTTTGGATCTCTCAACATGCTCAATATTAAATTATCCGAAAGAAATAATTTAAAAATAAATGTAATTTTTATCGTTTTATTATTTTACAAAGTATTTAATCTAGATAAACTACATATTGACTTTTGAGTAAGTCTTCATTTCTCAAAATAGTCATAGAAAAATCATACATTTATAAGTATGGCTTGTTTTTTGTGTATTTAATTTAATTGTCATTTGGAGTAGTATTAAACATTCCTGCCACCAATTGCGTCAAATAACATGCATTTGATTCAAGTAAATTGTCATGATTTCGATAATTTCGTAACTTTATAAATTGAAATGAAATTTTATAAATAAAAATAAACATTTATTTAATGTTGTCAGTAATAAAATAAATGTTTCGGTTTCTTTCATGGAATGTAGTGCACATGATTTGTACATTATGCCATTTTACATAAACTTTTTCTAAAAACAATAACACACTCTATCAATAGTAATACATATCCAAGTAAGTGATGTTACAAACATTTAAGTTCTAAAATAATACTTACCAAATGTTTGTGAAATTGAGAAGGTAATCCAAGAAAAAAATATGTAACACCGTAACGAACTCCGAAATGTAAAATTCCCGTGAAAACCTGACATCAGCCACATGACGAGTTGGACATTTTCATTTAACACAATAAAGTAAATCAGAATCAGCTATAAATCCAAACTAAATGTATTATTTGTAAATGTAAAGAGCATTGCCAACTATATCATGATGCATGGGGCGTTCTTCGGCTATTGAATTTACCTACAACAGAAGCGTAATCAAGCAGCACAGTGATATTCCGCTTTCATTCAGCTACTGAACCACACAAATTAAAATCCTAACATTATATTTAATGGCACAGAATTTTACATGCTTTCATTTACTCTTGTTACAATTTAATTGATTCAAATCAGATGCTCACAGCGAATGAAGGGAATTTAGCAATTGTGTTTCGATATACATGGATGACTGTCACCAATGTAGAATATCGTATGAATGAAAGATTAAATATACCGTGTTAATACATCTAATACAGATTAAAGGATTTGTTAAACTATATTCGTTTGTTTAATTACATACAAAACACATATTTAAATACCATTTTGTGTTAGAATCAGGCAATGGGTAACATATCAGAATTTTCAATTTGATCTTTTTTTTCCTCAAATATATTCAATAATCTAGAAAACAACTGAAAAGCTAATAGTATTTAAATTTATCATTACGAATCTATGACGTAGATATTTTTTGACTGCTGATAGAAGGAACAAGTACTATCTTTAAAAAAAGATAGCCGACAGTAAATATTTTCACTTAAAATTTTCATCAGGAAATAATACAAGGCACGCAATTTTAATTTCCGATACAATTGTTTCAAACGCCACTAAGTTAGCAGTATTTGGAAACATTATTTTGATCGGGTGACTCGCATTTCCATGGAAGAGCGTCTTTAAGGTCAAAGGGCAAAAAGCGGAACTATACCGACTGGGTCGGAAAAGTGCGGGAAATTATAGATCCCCAGAACTGTAAGCTGCGTGACCTTGGTTCAGAGTTTGGCTTCGGGCTGGTCGGAAAGTGTTTCCTTGATGTTATATTTTCTAATTTTAGCTACATATGTTCTACACATGTGTCGTAAATCAAGTTTTTTTCAAATATTACACAGCAATGTGTTCTGGATTCAATTCTGTAAGAATCCCTTTGTAAAATATTGTTTTATGATGTTCCCGGTCTTCACTATCGTTTCTTGGGTCGAGTGATTTGAAAGCCGAACACCCAACTGTAAACAACATGTATGTATATATGACAAAATCTTTAACTTAAAACTTTGGAAGGTGATTTTTTTTAATATATAAAAACTCTGAAAAGTGATTTTTTAAAATAAAAACTCTGAAAGTATGAAGTTAGAACTCTGAAGTGTATTTTTACTCTGAATTTTAAAGTTGAAACTCTAAAATATGACATTAGAACTCTGAATTTTGAAGTTAAAACTCCTAAAATATGAAGTAAGAACTCTGAACTCTGTATTGTTTAAGTTTGGACTGTTACATGTACATGTATGTCTTAAGTCCGAAATTTTAACGATGAAATGTTGAATACGAAATGTTACCTAAAGCTTACTGTAGATGTTTTGTTAACGCGTGTTGTAACTCAATTTATATGGATGTATAAACATTTTCCTAATATATTTCTGCTATCATTAACGTTGTCAATGAATTTACAATATTCCGGACATCCATCACGGTTTCTCTTGAAATTGTATTATCTTATTTACTAATCTGGCCTTTAATTTATGTAACGCATAAATAAAGCAGGATAAAGCTTACTCTCAACAATTTATCCATTTTTGTATTTTTCTAAAATAAAGAATTGAAACTGGCGTTATGTTTTAATTTGTGCACCCTATTTCTTATGCTGTTCAAAATAGAGAGGAACTCTGTTCAGACAGTGACGTCGGACAAATTAGCGGAATCGTTCGCATGATGAGAAGCAGTTGACTGGGGGTAAGTACTGTTAAAACTACACTGGACGTATTAATTCTCGTACATGTGTATTACACGTTAAAAGAACTTTACTTATTTAATGCAAGTCTCACTGATTACTTTTAAACATCAAACAGAAACTTTAAATTAAAATGTTCTTTACCTGCGTGTACCTGCGTGTATTCAGTTGGACTTTGTCTGGGTTTCATAGTCTTCCTGTGCTACCTGCATTACGTGGTTACTAAAGAAATTTTATCTTCTGATTCTAAAAAAAACATTTCACCCTGTGTGTACATATGAATGTGTGATTAATCAACCAAAATAAAGAGTTTTTAATTAGCAGGTAATTTTCCGATGTAATTTATGTTTACCATTTGAAATCTATTTATGTATTTAAATTATATCTTCCAATTAGGCTTCTGGAACAAGGATATGGTGTTACAAAATTAAAGGCATTTCTACGAAAGTTTTGTGGTTGTCATCACGAATTCATTGTCCTTCTGTACCATCTTAGGGCAGATTTGTTCACCTTGTCATAGTGTTTTCCTTTACTATCTCGTCTAACCTGTGCATGACATTTATGAGCAACTCGACGGGTGTTTCTATAAAAGCAGGGGACGCTTATCCTACTGGTGCACCTGTCAACGCTCCCAGTTTTGGTTATTTCATGTTCTTTTTTGTGCGTCTGCTTCCCTGTACATTCGTTATCCTTTGAATATTCCTTTGATTTTCGCTCAGATCTTGGTTCCCTGGATTACTTTTATCCAACACTGAATTTGAATGGGCGATATGCTTGACATATTTAAGCCGTCTCCATCTAGGAATGGCCCTTTAGAAACGCGTAGAAAAAAACTAAACGCATTTTAATTGGACAATTTCGCGGAAATCTCATTGAAAATTTGTTTTCTTAAATTATTGGAAAAGTAACAAACAAACAGAGTGTCAACGGGTGACATAATGCGGTTTTCTTTATAACGTATATGAATTTTGAAAGCGCAACTTAAAGGACATAAAAAGAATAATACCTTTCAAATTAAGATTTAGTAAATGTTGGCTGGAATATTCGATAAAATGCTACATCGTTATAAATTGAAATAATCTGAATACAAAATATAATAAGTAATGTCAGCATTACCTGTCTCGGCTTTTCTTTTTGTTCGGAAACATATCATCCAATACGCTGAAATTACGAAACTTCATCCGGGAGAATTGTAAATCAATGTGTCAGTATGACATGCATTACATCATGAAAAGTGTAAATTAGTAAATACTATCTATACGTCAGTTTTGACAATAATATGCGTATATTCTTGAAAAGATGAGCGCTATGTATCAATGTAAGTGTTATAGAAGATCGAGTTCTGAAAGTCCTAAAAACAAAATTGCAAAATTGAACATTGTTCTATTTTCGAAATATCTGTGTCTAGGGGACCAAGCACATGTTGAAGTCATTCATTGTTTACCCGATAGCAAATCTTTAGAGAGGAAATTGGTTTGTTAATCACTAAAGTGCATGTTCTAATCTTTTAGAAGGTTTCAAATTATTGGGGAAGTTTCGAAACAAAATATTCCAAGGAGAATTGCATATCAAAGCAGAAAATATCAAATATTCTGGTAAAAATACAATTTTTTATTCAAGGTAAATTTTAAGTTAAACGTGAAACTGACTCACGGCTTCTTCTCATTCTCATCCGAATACATAATTACCTTAATGACTATGATTTAACAGGAACAATCCATTTCTATATAAGAATTATTTCTTTACAAATAAAATCTTGTCTTGTTTTCTTATTATTTTTTTTAATATTCCAGAGGACAACAATTATGAATTTTGCATTCTTTTCCCATAAGCATTTCACTAAATTTATACCTTTGTACTAACATGATGTATTTAGTACGCCGTGTAATCACTGCAGATGAATAAAAAGTTCACCCCTATTTGAGGACTCTACACTTTGAACTCTAAATAATCCTCAAAATATGTTAGTAGTGTTGATGTTGGCATCAAATTCATATTTTTGCACCAAGTTTTTAACGTTTAATGCATTATAATTAGCTAATAAATTTTAAGTTAGGAATTAACTACTTAACGTCTTTCATGTTGAGAAATATTTAAACGTTAATTTATTATTAAATAATTTGTTAAAAGAAAAAGTTTTATCATATTATACAAAATTATTTTGTAGGTTTTTAGTTCACAGGAAAATATAGCATAAACACAAATAGTTAGAAGTAGGATTTTACTGTTATATCAACATAACAGATCAATATATGACAATACCAACACTTGCTTGTGAAGAAATTTAATGTAAGATATACCAACGCCAAATAGATAACAATGATATATTTTACACATGTTATACCTATTTGACAATTTGTACTGCTGATTTTGCGTACATTGTTGAGTGTAGACGTTACAATATTTGAGTCTTTTTTTTTTTTTTTTTTTTTTTTTTTTTGTGTGTGTGTTGTTTTAAATATTTTATCGTAATACTAAATCACCAAATATGACAGGCTTTGACAGACCGTATCAAAACAAAAAAAAAGCGCATTATTTATGAAATTAAGGTCGTAAACGTTTTATATTTGTATATTCTATTTCTTATTTATGACTAATTATTTATTTTTCAATCTTTTATAATTTCGTTTGAGTTAGGTTGCTTGATTCTTGAATTCATGACACAACATGACAATGATGTCTTCATCATTGCAATTTATTTCCTCTTAACAGGTATTTAAAAATAATTATCATTGGACAAGGAAAAAGAAATAATACACTTATTTTTAATAACAATTGTGTACCGTCCCTGAATTGTTTATATGGTAGAGTTTTACGGTTCATTGTCTGTAACAACACATCACCATCAAGTCCAGTTGGTAAACATAGAACTTTAATGTCTAGGTACCTCCACTGACAACATGATGTGTGTCTCTCAGGGGTATAAACAACTTCGTGTCATATAGTCATTTGGACATTCAGAAATAGACTAAGTACATGATCAAGTATTTTATCCGTCTCTGGTACTCTAGTATATGCATGTAAGCTGAAATTTTTGTTGATTAATATCAAATGATAAATTGGATTACTCATACTTCGAGGGACCCGTGCAGGTCCGGGTGTCAAAAGAGTAGGCCTGCAGCAGCGCTAAGCTTGTCGTAAAAGGCGACTAAATAGTGCTCAGAACCTTAGCCGGGGGCTAGGGCGCTCTGCCCACATAGCAACTGGGTTGTGTGGCCCAGGTAGTTTAATGGGGTACCCCTGGTTGTTACATGCTTGGGTTGTCAAACATTTCTCGACCCCCATTATTCTTGTGTCCCGTCCCATTTTTCATTTCATCATCATTTCATGTTCATTTTATCATCCACTTCATGTTCATCGCCTGAATATGGCTGAAATATTGCTGCTCGGGCGTTAAACCCCAACAAACAAACAAACAAACATACTTCAAGGAGCAAATATGAATAATTTGTTTTAAGCCCTTAGCAGCTTTAACAAATGCATACTAAGAATTATCGTTTGTATTTTATATACGACACTTATCTTGTAAACGATACCGCAACAACAGTTTCATGATACTACTGACCATTAAATATCTGTACAGAGCCAGACAAATTGAATATTTCTATTTTTGTCTTTACTTCTGACATTTGTTATTAGGTTGCATTAAATTAATAGTACCCATCATATGGCTATAGAAAATTTGACAATTTGAAGCTACATATTCGAAGGAAATGTGAAATAATTGAAATCTGGAAAAGAACATTATTTGATCTCTGCATTACTGGCTTTGCTCAGAAATTTTTCAACAGAATGCTAAAGAAATGAGGTTTTTGACACAGTTAACTGCTCTTGAAATGTTTATTTTCAGTGCATTTCAATGAAATTATAACTCAATTTATCAACATGATATAGGAAGTCTTGTCTTTTTCCTTGATTCTGATGGTGCAAATAGTCAAGTTACGCTATTAAAATGATGGTTTTTTTCATACCATGTACCACCGACTGCCTGATTCTTACAGGGACTGACACTTAAAAACTATCTTGATGTACCAACTACCAAGTAACCAAGCATATTCTTTGCCCACCTTATGCAAAGTTTCTTAAGCGGTCTCACTTCTACATCAAATTTCCTAACCATCTAGTTTACTAAATTATTAATTTGTTTAAGTTCCCATTGAAAATACGTTTACTTTGTGTTAAAACTTTGTGTCACTACCTTTAAAGTCAAGTTGAGCTATCCGATTAAGTTTCAGATAATCAATGTTTTAATTATAACCTCTGTTTAATTCAAAAGACAAAATACGAATAGAAAAGAAGAAACACCAGAAAAATAATAACAGCTCGTCGATTATCGTCTGGTTCGACATTAACATATGAAAAGTTACATGTTACATGCATCATTAATTTGATCCTCTAACCTACATAATAACACCTAGATGAACTGTCCCGTACTACCATACATCGTGTACAGCCCTAGCTTAATCCTACGAGGAGGAATGACCCGGCCAGCGAAAGCTATATTTTTTTATATAGCCTAGCTGGCCGAGTGGTATAGGGCGCTGTTGCCATAGATGTCACAGCAGTACGAGTTCGAGTACCGCGGAGGGAACGACCAAAAATTTGCTTCGCAAATTTGACAGTTCTAACATCGTTGGGAATTTTTCTTATATATCTCTTATATACTCTTATATATCAAAATAGATATTTCAAATGTCCTAATATAGATATAGACAACCCATAAATGTACAATGTAATGCTATAGAAGAGTAAACATATATTAAACCATATATAGCACGAATTGTAAATTACATTTTATTTTTATAAAATATGATTTAACAGAAAAATCTATATCTAATTAATACTGAAGTGCAAAGTTAACCACTTTAAAGTTTGTTCATGTAATGTTTGCACGTAAAATGGATCGGTAAACGCATCTTTTAATTTACAAGTTCAGTGCAAATATTTAATCGGCGTTGATTAATTGAAATAATGCATGATTTCATGAATCACTTTATTGAAATTAACAATACATTTGTATTAAAAGCGACAGTATATTTATGTTTCTAAGTGCTTAATTTGAAGCAATTGAGTATACTTTTAATTCAATGGTTAATATATCAACATTTCAATGGAACATCGAAAATTTGTACTTACTTTGATAAGCATTAAAATTATTTTTTATTCTTAATATGTTTTAACCTACTTGCAAATATTTATTCAAGCTTATTCGGTAATATGATGTAAATTGTGAATGTATTTATTAAATCTTGAACAAGAAATGTACCGTTCTTGACAAGATAAGTATACGTAGACATGTAATTTTTTATATCATACTTTTTTATCGGCCAAATTATAATTATTGTCAAATAAAATCTAATTTTTCTATTTACATAAGTCGAAATACGACTTCCTCTTTTGGACCTGATATGCTAATGAAGCAATATAGTAAATATAGACATAAAAAAATACAAAGGTTGAATAGACAAAAATGCATTTGTTTTTTTTTTTTTTTTTTTTTTTTTTTTGCAGATAATCTCAATATAACGAGAATAGGTATGGTGCATATGTCAAAGAGACAACAAGCCCAACGGGATAAAAATAGCCCACGGCCACCAATGAACGACGAGAAAATCCTCATACCACAAGTCAGACTGCAGCTGGCCCCAAAACACCATACACAGATACATCGAAGGAGTTGCCCTATATACTCAACTAAGAATAACTAGCAGTTAAATGACCTGCCAGCACCAGACCAGTTTAAACCTCCTAAAAGTTATATTTCCATTGTATGTAAAATCAATACCAGTTTTTCCCATGCGGGGTTGAGAATCACTGCACATCACAAGTCATATAATAAGGACACAACCCACGTCATGCCAAAAACTGCTTTTAAATATAATATTGTTTTAATTTCTATGCAAAGACCATATGAGCAAATCAGTGTTAATACCTAAAATGCTATCCCTAACGATTTGACATTATCATCAAAACTATATTACTTACAAATGAGCCTATTCAAAGGTTTAGATAACATTGGGTGAGTATCAAGCTTTTTGTGCTTTGTCTAGCATAGTACCGTAAAACAAAGGGTGAGAGATACTCGCACATATTAATCCTTTACAAGTACATCTGTATTTGAGAATGAGTTCCTTGTATCTGTTGAAACAAAATTGTGAATGTTTTTACGAGATTGTGACATTCAAAAACCTTGTAATTTAGTAATTTCTTGGTTATATAAAGATTCCTTTCGTTAAATTCCGAATCGTTGTTACAAGTGCGCGAAAATAGAACCAATTGTGATATGTAAACACCATAGGACGATAACAAGGAGACGTCACCATCTGAAAACTGATAGTTGACAATAGGGAATGAAAAGTCATCCCTTTTATCGTAAATTTTAATGTATATTTGCTTTATGCAAAGACTTCTACAAGATATATATTTTATATATCTTTAGTATACATATTAAAGTAATCGTTGTCAAAAGGCAAGATATCGTCCAAATAACTAAAGGTGTTATTAAATTTTTCTGCCAAATGTTGTTTGGAAGGGTCTTTATTTTTTCTAGCCGTAAATCGTGATTCGAAACAGTACAAAAAGATGTCCAAAATATGTGGTGCACAATTGGTTCCTATAGGAATTCTAATAACTTGACGAAATACGTTTCGTCAGAGCATAAGAAAATACAATCCAACAGGAATTCGAGTGTTTTAAGCATATCAAACGAAGTCGAATAAACGTGAATTTTATGTTTTTCGTTAACTAAATATGATCTAAAAGAATCAGAACAAATATATTCACATCCCGATCTATTACTAGTAAATGACCATTTGACAAGATATGTGATCTTTTGTTTTGTTTTATTATAATAAGTGGAAGTGTAGTGTATGAAAACATCAAAACTTTGAAGTGATTCGAAAGATTCCACTTTGACATGTAATTTACCAAGCACTTCAAGCGGTAAAGGAAAACTATTGACCAAACTTTACGACAAACGTGATGACTTTTCATTCAGAATTGTAAATTTTCCTTTCGTCTGTGGCAACAACACCTGCGTATGGAGTGTTCATATCAACTCATACGTTATGCCAGAGCTTACCGAATCTATGCAGACTTGCTGTATCGAACAAGACTTCTAATAAATAGACTTCTGGAACAGGGCTATGTTGCTACAGGATTGAAGTCATCACTTCAGAAGTTTTATGGTCGTCATCATCAACTCATGGATCGCAACGGTGTATCCATCTGCGCCATGAAAACTGATTTGTTCAACGTGTCATAGTTCTCCTTTCCTCTTTCGTCTACCCCGGACATGACTTTTCTAGAAAAGCAGAGGACGATTACCCTATCGATGCACTTGGTTCATGCTCCCAGTTTTTAGTGGAGTCCGAGTTGCTTATTTGCTTTTGTTACGTTGTGTATATTATTTTAGTTACTTTATGTTCTTTGTTGTGTATGTCTGTTTTCCATGTCTGGTCTTTTGATTGCCGCTCAAACCTTAGTTTCATTGATTACTCTTTAACAATTTAAAAAAGTAGTTTTCATAAGCTTTGTTACATAAGTTTGAAATCAGACTTTTTAATGGCATTGAGCGCACCATATAAAAAGTCTGGTTGTAGTGCAATTACTTGAAGAGGAAATGAATCTATATTTATAGGGTGATTTCTGAAGTTTGGAAAGCTAGTACATAGGAAGAACTTCCATGCTACTAGGCTCATCATGTAAAGAGGTAGTGTTTGTGTTTGTTCACAATATCACTTTAGTCAATTGAAATGTTGGTGAATTCTAAATTTCTTTTCTTAATATTTCATTATAAAATAAAAATCAAAGGAACCAAGATTCTAGCGAAAATTAAAAGAATGTTATCCAGGAACAAAGACCATGCATTACCTAATTGTAAGAAGTCTAGCGCGATACAAAACGCTTGCGTAAGTACGGCAAGCTCTGGCAAAAGGTATGAGTTGTGATATGAAATCTCCATACACAGGTGCTGAAGGGATGTTGCCACAGATGAAAGGAAAGTCGACAATACAGAGTAAGAATACATCATGTTTGTTGTAAATTTGTTCATAGATGTTATTATGATGCTATTATATTTTGATAATAATCTAGCATTAAGATGTTTCAGACGATCTTCAGAATTTTTCAAAATCAACGTTGAATGTATACCTCTATATGTACAAATGTACAGCCATATGTTATGTTTAATAATATAAGAGCTTGGACCAATGTGGCTTAGTCTCCATATCTGCGTTTACTTTGCAAAAGTCTTTTTTTTTTGTAACTGGATTTTAGTATTGGTTGATTGGCAATGTCTCATGGAATTTAAAATCTAAAAATAAATCAGTTATATTTAATTAAAGGTAAATGCAAAGAATACCATATAGTCAGGTGAAACAACATTACAAACCACTTGTCTGAAATGTAAGCATTAATATGCAAGAGTAATCAAGGGAACCAAGGTTATAGCGGTAATCAAAAGAGTGTAATCCAGGGACAAAGACCAGACATGGAAAACAGTCATACACAACAAAGAACATGAAGTAACTAAAATCATACATACAAAGTAACAAAAGTAAATGATCAACTCGGACACCACTAAAAACTGGGAGCATGGACCAGGTGCACCGGTAGGGTAAGCGTCCTCTGCTTTTCTAGAAACACCCGCCGAGTTGCTCATAAAAAGTCAAGTCCGTGGTAGACAAACGAGGAATGGAAAACCATGACCCGTTGAATAAATCAGTTTTCATGGTGCTGATGGATACACCATAACGATCCACAAGTTCATGATGACGACCATAAAACTTCTGTAGTGATGACTTCAATCTTGTAGCAACATAACCCTGTTCTAGAAGCCTATTTGTCAGAGTTCCAGCGCGATACAAAAAGTCTGCGTAGTTTCGGCAAGCTCTGGCATAACGTATGAGTTGTGATATGAACACTCCATACGCAGGAGCCGAAGGGATGTTGCCACAGATGAAAGGAAAGTTGACAATTCTGAATGAAAAGTCATCACGTTTGTCGTAAAGTTTGGTCAATAGTTTTCCTATACCATCGATTTCTAAGTGTAGGTCAAGATATGCGGCTGATTTCACAGTGTCTGTAGTATCTTTTATCTCAAGTTCTTTTGGGTAGATGCAATGTATCAAATCCCCGAAATTAGGATTGTTTAAAGATGACACGTCATCTATATAGCGGAAACTGAGATTGAAGGATCTAGCCAAACAATATTCGTTCTTTTTGATCAGATTAGCTATAAAGTGAGCCTCATAAGAGTGAAGGAATAGGTCTACTAGTAAAGGAGCACAATTTGTTCCCATTGGAATGCCGACCGTTTGTTGAAAAACACGTCCACCACACTGGACAAATATGTTGTCGATTAAAAATTCCAGCATTTTGTAAACATCTTCCTCTGTATATTTGGAAGATGATTTGGAATTATTTCTTACAAAGTATGAGGAATATCTACCAAGAACTATATATTTGTATCTAAGTGTACCATCTGTTTTGGAAAAACAACGATGCATAATGTTTTTAAGTCGGGATTTTAACTGAGTATGGGGAATAGAAGTATACAGTGTTGGAAAATCATAGGTTTTAATGCTATTGTATTCAGATAATAGTCTTGAACTGATTGTCTCCAAAAGATCTTTCGAATTTTCAGGATCCACATTGAATTAATACCACTACGGGAGTAAGTCGTCCATTTTAGGGACCTATGTTTGTATTTATCAATACATACATTACATGGTTGAAGGAGTTTTCTCAATATCATGGTTCTTCTGTAAAAATAGAGTTTTAAAAAAATAATGGTTTAACGTGTATAGTTAAAAATAGTCAAGAAAATGTACCGAGAATATTAATTAATAAGGAGAAAGAAAGAAAATCAGTGACAAAACAACCGAATAGATGCAGGTGATTTTCGAAAGTATACAAAAAAGAAAACTCATTACCAAAATCTAATTTTATAATTTATCGTCATTCACAAGTCAATATAGTTCATGACAGCAGCCATCTTATTTTGACAGAATGGCTTTGTTTATATGTAGTCGTTAACGTTCTTGCATGAATAGTGAAGTTTAAGAAAGTCGTTGTGACAGGAAAGAATATTCCAAAATAAAACGGAAAATTACGACGATACAAAAACCAAAAGCTTCATCAACATTTATATATGAGGCTAATTCTACTGAGTCATTGATTGCCCTAATCAATCAACAAATGTCTTGGAAATGGGCGACTGGTCCATCGATTGTGAAACGTCATGAAAACAGGTTGATGTTGACATCGGTGAATAGGAACGAACCCTAGATATTGTTTTTGCTTTCAAGTGTATTGAAGAAATGAAATAGTAAATATAGGTCACCACAAATTATATTAAGGATGTTCGCTGCGCATGGTCAGTTTTCGGTTTCCTCTGGTTTGATCAATTTCGTAGCATTGTGTTCATTATGTTTTGCCAAGTGATCCCAATCGTTCTTTTCATAATTTCATTCAACACATTTTAAATTGTTATTTGAGAAGATATTGTAAAATTCTTGTTATGTTTGTGATGTAATAAATTGATGTAACCTACTCAGGCAAAGCCCATTGAAAATCAAGAAAATCTTTTTCCCGCAACAATTTCAAATGCCTATATCACAAAAACAAGCACACTGACACATCATTGTTTTCTACTTGTTTTGTTTTAGCATAAATTTCTAAAATTACTCACAACCATTTTAAATACTTATTCTTAAACAGAGCCCCAAATATCCTAAAAGTTATCAACAAGCCGTTGTTGTCAAATCCACCAAGGAACAAAGCGAAATTGAAATCCATTCGACGTGATTTTTATCAATGGGAAATGACGTCACACATAACGTTATCGAAAGTGGAATGCTTCAAATAAATCATACATCAATGAATATCAGAGGAAAAAGAATATGTAATTATTATCAAATCAAATCACATTATTTACAGTTGTTATGCAATAAAATGTAAAATCAAAATTGATTAAAGTACATATTCAAAAATATTTTGTCGATTGAAGTTCTTTAGTTTTGTATTGCAAATAAAAAAGTCAAATCGGAACGGAAAAATATGTGATGAATTGGGTTTTAGTTCAGGTGTTACTGTAATTAGTAAATAAAAAAAACCTTTATTATTTGCCATACCAATATAGGTACATAAGATATTTTCAACTTGTTTTCAAAACATGTTATGATGCATTGTAAGTTTTTCATAATGTACGTGGGAGCTTCTGCAGTAAATCAACTGGCAGGACAATATTATTTGTGAAAACCCCTTACCTGTACATAATTTAAAAATAACTACTAAGACTGCTTTAAAATGGTACAAACGTAGCGTACGTAACACTGACAAATACATGTATGTACAAGGCAATGAATCATATCAATCGATTTGTGCGTCTTCATTCGTATTCCTTGTTCCTTTTGCGATTTCCTTGATCTGAAAGAACATTGACCTTGATCTTCATGATTGTTTTCATTTATGCAGTAATTAAATCAAATGCACTATATAGTTTCATTCTGACTGGAAGAAATTAGTTTTTATCATGGCTAGACAATCATTTCTTCCCATAAAAAGATTTCTATCAGAGAAAACAGTAATAGAAGAAAATTGGTATATTACTGAAACGGATCTAGACACTAATAGTAGCAGAATGATCACGATACAGTGTTATGGTTGCAATTAAGATGTTCATTAATTGCTAATTTCTATAAAGCAAGAACTGAGGTAAAAGTTAAACAAATAACCAAACTCAATATGCATGAAATAATGACTTGTCCAGAAAGTCAAATACCGTACACTATTGAGGTGGTAGAGTATAATGTAGCCATGTTTGTAATGCTGAGACGAAGGTCTTTAGGTACATTCATACTTTTGATTCTTACTTCAGAACGGTTCAAACAATTAACGCAATGCTTAAAATTTTGATATTAGAAACATTTGCTCCAAAAGGCTAAGCTTCCAATTGTTTGCGCCGTCATATATCTATACTTTGTTAAAACTTAATAATTGTTAAAGTACTCCAAAGCTTTTGTTAAAATGAATCATACGAGTAGACTTACATTTCATAGACACAGAGTTAAATGGTTATGTTGCTAATACATAATGCATTCCTAGAGAAATTCAGTTATTTAATTATCGAGTTTAGACAAACCATTTGCAAAGGAAGCTTAAATCTTAGTTTGCTCAGTGTTTAAAATGTTACAATAAGTGGTATTTATAGTGTCTAATCACAGCTATTGTAAAGGTCGATTACTACTATCAACACTTGAGAAATTGATTTGGTTCAAGTCAAATAACCCTTCAGAACAATGGTAAATGGTCATGGATTACTTGACGTTGGACATCGTCAATAGAGTAAATTGATTACGCTAATGTATTGGCATTCAAAGGTCAGTTTAAGGCCTAAGTTTGATATGAAGCCAGAATATTTTTAAGTGGGTTGCCTGATGAATTTATAGAATTGTAACAAATTATACTATTTATGTGTGTACTTTGTAGCCATTTGAAAGTTTAACAATACTATCGATAGATTAACTTTCCATGAAAAATAACAAAAATGTATGTGAATAAACATGATATCCCACAACCATTGAAATCAAATTAAGATTAATAAAATATTGAAAAGCAGCTGATGAGCGTTGTTGCTGTGTTGCATTTTATGTTCTACCTATTGCTTTTAAGCTGCTAAATTTCTGAATGAACCAATAATCCAGTACAAAAAGTAAGACCACAATCTTCGTCTTCCATGGAACCCCAAAGGCAAAGAAAATAATACCGATTTGTGATTGATAATCTATCGTCCTTTGATGCTATGGCTGTATATGTTGAACTGTTTTGTTCAGTTCAAATCTCCAGTTCTTCTACCTGCTATTCGCTAGTAAATTTTCCAGACAGCGACGATGTTATCTATTTATATGCAGGATCATGGATAGTAGAAAATGTCTCTGCAATGCCAAAATCTTGGAAAAGCGATGTTGCCATTTTACATATTGGCTTATAAAGGGTCTTACAGTTTCCGTATTCTTTTATAACCTTGGCACAAAAACACGTGTAAGGCAATAGTGACATCATAAGAAGTCAGAATAGTCGCTTTTATATCAGACGTACCTTAACAACTGACAAATATAAACACAGGGAAGCTGGTATTTTGCTGCACAAGAAAGGGTAATTTATGATTTTAAGATCAAAATAGTCTCGTTTGTCATACGTTTTTATAATGAGATGACTACTCCAAATTCGAGGTGGAGGTCTAAAAATTGCGCGATGAAGGGTGTGTCTTGTGAATATATTTTCGTATTACATATATGTCATGTAAATTAATACAACGTTATTTGTTTTCGAAATTTTCGAATTAAAATAAAAAGGAATTAAATGTCATTAATATGATTTGTTTTGTTTGTGAAGTTGATACCGTATGTAATGATTCTCCTAATGATAGTTCTCGTTAAAACACACACACACAAACACTAAACCAGCTATTCATGGTTGAAATATATATACATAGACTTATGTACCTTCGTGTTTTAGCATGATTAATATTTGGACACATGTGCGGGGGTTTACCCGGTCCGGACAATAATGACCTAAACTACATTTCTGTAATTTTTTGTTTGTTTGTTTGTTTTTTTGTTGTTGTGTTATTGTTTCATTAGATCAAACAGTCTTTAATTGGCGTTTAACATTTGCATTGAAAGTGATTTCATATGCATACATTTTTTTCAAAACTCATGTAACTAATGGTTGATGATTTAACTAACGAGGTTTTCAGAGTGTTCTCGCTGAAAAGGATTGTTATATTTCATGCATAGCCATAAACATTGAAATTGTTTGAATTATAAGTATATTCATTTATATCAGATAATAATATTATGAATAACATGACTAAGATGACCATTTCGTTCTCTTGGTTATAGGTCAAACAATTACTTTAGAACGACTTTGAGCAATTTCTATTTCAGAACCCAAAGCATTCACGCTGGTCCCATAAAGACGTTAAGTTCCTATGATTGGTGTTTGAATATATAGATATCAGTTGAAGTTTTAACAAGTCGACTGAAATTTATCGATTACTTTATCATAAAAAGCTTACATTTATATTACAAGAATGGCTCTGCAAAATAGAGTATTTAAGTATTTTAAAATTACTGCAAATTAAGTACTAACAAGATAAACATATAAAAGAATAGTTAGTTTATTCTTGTATGTCGTAGTCCATTTTTATCATCGTAACGTCGAACATAAGATGAAATGCATTTAGTAAATGTCTGTTTTGAACACTTAATATCGAAACACACTGTTTGAAGGAAAATACATATTTAAACAATTGATTTAAAAACAACATCTGTATTCATCTCGTGATTTATCCGAAAAACATAAGACAAAAAAAGATAGTGTGATTTATTGCGAATCAATGATGGGTATTCTAGCCATTTAGTACTGTTCAAACACCAAACAATGTTGCACTTTTCTGTATTTTATGGACTCGTTAATTGTCGCAATCAATCTGGAAGAAATATTACAGTGTTGGTGAATAAATATTTTACAACTAATGTCACTAGACAATGAAATATGGTGAGAAATCATAATTGTACAAACTTTATTTAATTTAATCAGTCAGTCGATATCCTGTAACTGTGAGTGTTATGTAGATCAGATATACAAGTCTATTTACTCAACATTTTTTTAGTCATTATAACAAGTAAAACAGCAAGCACGTTCACTGCTTCTTTCTCTTTAGAATTTCGGGCTTTTTTGACAGGTCATCGTTCAAAATTTTTACCTATTATCAAAGCATATGATGTATTATGGGTATTAATTTTTTTTCCGCTACTTATCAATTTTGTCAAATAAATTACATATACCTTTTAAAACTACTAATTTTACCATCTAACCATCTATCGTTCTGACTTGTCCAGATGTGTCTAGTGTTTAACATTATACCGTAGTGGTTTCAATGTGAATACTTATAAATTCGAAAGATCGTCTGGAAACCATCATTTCTAGATAGACCTATGATTTTTCATTTCTTTACACTACTTTTCCTTTTAGATTGTCGCAATTCTAACCTAAAATCATTCTACATTGATGTAACTATAAAAAAGATGGAACATCGAGATACAGATACGTGGCATTTGGTAGAGTTTCTCAATTCTTTGCAACAAAGAATTCCAGATCATTTTAGTAAACATAACAATGTGGTTTTCAAAATGCTCAATTTTTTTCTATGATAACATATTTGTTCAATATGGTGGCATTGTTTTCTAACGGTCGGTCGGTATTCCAGTAGGAGTTGAATTGAGCTCCGCCAATCGATGACCTACTCTTTCTCTATTTTAAGACTGACTGATGATATAGCTGGTCTTATCAAAAAGAAGGAAAATATTTCAGCCAGTTTTCGCTGAGACATTGTCTTAAAAAAGGATCAGATTCGGGAATATTATAGATCGCATCTACCATTTAAAATTTGACCCATAGGACACTACACACATTATGAAGTTAGCCTCGTAACTTGATCTACTCTAATGGGAAACCCATGACCCAACTTTACGATACAAGATGACTTTTTATTCCGTATTTTCACAAATTTTCCTTTCTAAACTATGCGGATTTTTCGTATCGTGACTTTTAGATTTTTCCACAAATAGTGTTAATGTAACATGTGAACCAGTCACTGGTTCATAATGCTTAATTTTCCGTGTCCTTCTTTCGTTCGCCCCGGATGTGACAGTTTATAGCCAACTCAGCTGGTGTTTCTGGAAGACATGAGAACGCTTACCCCATCGGTGTACCTGGTCCATGGTCCAAGTTTTTATATTGGTAATAGTGTTCCTAACTGAATATGGCACTTTGCGAGGAATAGTACTAATCAATATAAATTAAATAACCCTTTTTATACATAAAAAGTGTTTTTTAGACATGCCAATTTGGTTGCATGGATGTATTGTATTGTTTTAAAAAATTATTTGATATTGAACAAGTTCTGATTTCGAGTTAATACATAAAATTTAAAATAAATATTTAAAATATTTCAATGTACATCGCCTCACTCTTCATTCGCCCAATACATTTGTATTTATTGTTTAAAAACATGAATGTCATCTATAAAACAATGATTTGTATTTCAGGTTCTTTTCCAATTTCAGATTATTTAAGCTTCCGTTCAAATTCTGGAATATATATTGGAAGGTCGTATTCTTGGGAATTGTTTTTATTGAAACGCAAATGTTTGTTACTTTATGAAAACGAGGTATTATACGATTCCGTACATTTTAACATACATTCTAAATAACAAATAAGAACATTACAGCGAGTTGATTGGAACAGAAGATAACCGTGGGAGAACATAACTTGTATACACTCATATAGGATAAATCATAAGTGATACTAGATCGTCCGTTTTTGTAGAAGTAAATCATTTAAGGTTAGAGAGAAATCTGACGACTTATTGATAAATATGTCGTGTTCGTTTCGACGGTACATTATGTACTGATGTAATGGCTTTGGCCTGAATTTGTTATTCTAGTACAAGCAAGTGCAATAACGTGTTCAAGTTGATGTTTTAAACTTCCGTTTTGTCAAAATACAATACCTAGATTGATCTATATTTTCCCACTTTGTAAATAAATCTTCGATATCTTTTTATGGAGATATTAGTAATGGGCAATCGGTTCACTAAACAATTTTGTATTTGGTTTTGTCTCCGTTGCCGTTATTTGTTCATGTCTTTCTACTGGATTTATATAGGTATGTAGGTCTCGTCTCGCGACTCTGTGGTTTCGCAAGAATGGATACCAGCCTGCCATTCAAATGTGCGAAAATTTGTCATTTACTCAGCTTTGAGTTCAGTGTTGAAAGGAAAACAAAGCTTTTTGTGTGAAAATTCCGATAAAATGACAGATACGTATTTCTACATTACAAATAATAATCAAGGGAACCAATGTTATAGCGGTAATCAAAAGAGTAAAAAACCAGGGACAAAGACCAGACATGGAAAACATACATACACAACAAAGAACATGAAGTAACTAAAACATACATACAGAGTAACAAAAGCAAATGATCAACTCGGACTTCTCTGAATATGGGAGCATGGACCAGATGCACCGGTAGGGTAAGCGTCCTCTGCTTTTCTAGAAACACCCGCCGAGTTGCTCATAAAAGGTCAAGTCCGGGGTAGACAATAGAGAAAAGGAAAACTATGACAGGTGAATAAATCAGTTTTCACGGCGCAGATGGGTACACTATAACGATCCACGAGTTCATGATGACGACCATGAAATTTCTGTAGTGATGATTCCAATCTAAAGTATTGAGAAAAGATATTAAGGGAATATTTTGCATTGTATTGCAGCTTTTTGAGATCCTGGAAGTAAAAAATAAAATGCAGATCGGTTTCCGGTTTTCAATACGTTCTACATGAAACTTTCTGGGAAGGAAAATGTAACTAGTACGATACTTTCAAATCTTTTCTGCTTTAATTGTTGTTACCCGTGATGTTACTTGATTTAATAGTAATAGTAGTTTTCTGTTCAAATTCGTTTCTTTTTTCACCATTTAATAAAACATCGTTGTGCAGTAGTAAGGCTTAAAGATTTATCTCTCACCAAGGGTATTGGGATTTAAGTGATAAAATGAATGTTGGTAGTTGCATAGATGAATGAAAAATGTTCTTATCCGATTAAGCTCTTGTTGATGTTAACTGATATTGAAAAATATTTGTGTGTTTTTCTTTCAATTTTATCCGAAACTTAGAATATTGAATATTTGTCAGATACGGCTATTCACTATGACCTTTTATCTTCTACCGAAACAAACCTTTAATCATTGGAAGGTGAAATAAAGTATAGAGATTTAAAGAATTTCAAATGTCAATTTTATGTCTTTATCTCCGTTTGTCGAAATCAATATACTCCGAATGAAACCATAACTTTAATGGCATTCACGGGTATCAAAGTAACATTGATAAACGCTGTGTGTATCGCTGTGTCTTTTATGATAGTACTAATCAAAAAGGAAATTTATCCAGACATTGTAAAGATACCATGGACACTAAGGATTCATTGCTGTAATCACATCGGGTGCTTAATCGAATTCACTTTGAACACGTATGTTAATTCAAAACTGCTTGTAAATCATAGCTGTATGGTAATCAAATTCTATCAATATGTTGGAAAGCTTTGACATCAATTGCATTTATTTTAGAAAAGAAGAATTTTTGTCGTTATAGACGTTTCTGTGAAAAAGAAAAAGAATTCAGAATATTGAACATTCTGTTCATTTTTTGCTTTTGTTATGTTATTTTTATTTGTTTCCAGTATGACAATTGAGCATTGTAATTTGTCTGTTAATGCTTTAGCAGGGAATAAAAATAGAAACTATATAGTCAGAATATATGAACACGATAAATAGAATATAGCATACTGCCAAAATGTATAAAATTATGCCTTGCAAGTAATAGCCAGAAAATGAACTGGTTACACAACACGGGGAAAAATAACTTCAAAAAAACATGAGAGATATGTCCATTTCTTCTTCACATTTAATCTCAGGGACTAACTGTTATATATTCGAACGATATTGATTGTCTTTGAAGATCATTAATAACAAAATAACGTCACTAAGTTTCCTTAATAATGGACATAAGACAAATGAATCCATCACACCGTTTGGTAATTGATGCTAATTATTGTCCACGTCTTGTCAGTTTCAGACCAGCTTTATCTCATTCTACGTAGTATGCCGAAGCGTTAGTAACCTATAAAACATTGTTGGTATGATGTTTAACCAATAACAAAATTGGAAAGGTTACCCACTATTGATAGGCTTTTCCCCTTTTATTTCAGTGACGAAAGAGCATGTTTGATATGTAATTAATAAAATCTTCGATTCTACCAAGAGCAACCTACCACTAACGTTTTGAGAATAGGCAGATTTATTCCTATTTATAAAATTAAGTTTTATTAATGTTTAGGTTATGAATATGAAATATCCCTGAATTGGGGATTTCTTGCAAAATTATATTTTGATACAACTCGTGTTAGATTTTAGAGGACGTCAAACAGGATAATGCGATTAAACAGCACAAATCATATAGAAAAAATAATACAAAAATCCAAAATCCACCCAGTGCCCTTAAAACAATTTTTATCAATTCAAAACTCGTGATGCTATTAAAAGTGGTCATTTCACACATACATTAAATAGTACAATCCCATACCAGGGAACAATATTATTTGATTTTATTGGTTCAATGTGTTAATCTTGCTGTGAATGTAATTGAATCTCCAGTTTATTATAAATTGTATTTTTGTTGGTTTTGGCGTGTGTTTAAAATATAATGACACTATAGCTATATTTACATGTTGCGAGGATTGGCAGCTTATCACATATATAACTCTTTTACTGTTTCTCTTTATTGCCATTTAATTCAATTTGAATCTCCGGTAAGCCCCACCCGGTAAACGAAACCCGTCGTATTTCCTTACCTTGCTGTACTGAAGCATATAAAGTATTAAATGTCTATTACATGTTGCAATTATTAATTCAATGATTGATTTTAAATTAAAAAGAAAACGCTATGGGTTCATGTAATGTTTGAACAATGTGCTTTGTTCTGTAGAAAGTTTAGATATATAGATCATAACTAGAAATGCTCTACATCTGCTATGTTCAATTTTTCAACCAATCTGGTGTGGTAATCTCCACCATTCATTCACTTTACTGACTTCTTATAACGTATGTTCATTACATGAGCAAATCGAGTGGTATCATAGAAGAACAACAGATGATTGTTTCTTTTTTTCAATGCCCCAAAGATAGAGTTGAACACATCATTTACTTTTTTATGTACGGTCTTTTTGTTTCTGAATATTGTCAGTTATTTTCGTCTCCGTGTACTTTTTGTTGTCAAGTTAAATTGTGAGTGAGATATAAAAAAAACAAGCACTTAACAAACATCATTGTGTAATCTCGTAACCTGACTCACACCTTACTTTTAATTTACTTATATAATTCTATATGTGGTACTAGAGCTACAACTACAGAGTGGTATTAATTTTCCATGTAACCAATATACCATTCCTCATTGCGGTCATCGTTCGGGAATTAATACCACCAAATTTCCGACAGTTTATCAATATTTCAATCAATAGGATCATTCACTCAACTCTATGAAAGTTCGTTTTCTTGAAAAAAAAATACCATCCAACGAACAGTCCTATCCTAAGTAAAAGCTATCGTAGGGAAAGAGAGGAATACTGGATATGCAGACCTTACCGGTGTAATGACAACAACAAAAGTCTATATAACAATATCATAAGTATGATGAATTTATTTGACAAAAATCCAGTACGGAGTAGTAGTCATGGCCATCGCCACTATACATCACCTAAAATGCATGATGTCTCCATAGATGGTCTTCTTCCTTTCCTACAAACACTCATTGGACTTCATCATATTCGAACTAAACTCTACTCTATACCTCTCATGCTACTATACTCACTTTACAAAACAAGTCTTGACATTCATGTTTCCGAACCTACTTCATCAATTTTGGATATTGGTCTCCACAGACGTAACGAACAAAGTTCCCTCGTATTTCAAAAACAAATTAAGGCTCCAAGACTTCAAGGCTAAACCACTTGACTGTTCTTGCAAAAAACTAGCTATTCAAATATTGTCCTTCCGGTCACGTCGTTACGGGAGATTTAAGCATCATCGAAGACGAATCTCTGCGTAAGGTCATTTCGAAAGGTCCAGAGTACCGTAAACAACGCTCCATAAATTAGAATTATAACTTTAAAGTTCTTATGGGTGCTGCGGAGGACTACGCAAGAAAATGGATAAAACAAGAAGACATTGATTCTCTGTTAGAATGAGTAAAGGCTGTAAGGTCTTTTATTTTCAAACGGATGAAAGTTTTAAGTAGGTTAATAAATAGTGTCAATGCTACATCAGTTTTCAAGGACCCCGATGTAGTAAAATCATGATTTTGATGATTGTGATTTACCGTCTGTGTACTGGATTCCTAAACTCCACAAGAATCCATACAAACAACGTTACACAGCTGGATCTGCCAAATGTAGCACCAAACCTCTTTCAAAATTTTTAAATCGATATCCACAGCTGGCATCTAAACCATGTGTCATAGTTTTCCTTACCCTGGACTTGATTTTTATGAGCAACTCGGCGGGTGTTTCTAGAAAAGCAGAGGATGCTTACCCTACCGGTGCACCTGATCCATACTCTCAGTTTTAGTGGAGTCCGAGTTGCTCATTTACTTTTGTTACTTCAGATGTATTATTTTGGTTATTATTATGTCTTTTTTCCATGTCTGGTCTTTTTCCCTGGATTATATTCTTTTGATTTCTGGTTCCCTTTATTACCCTCTGAAGTTCTTTTTGGTAGATGCGAAACAAAATTATTTAACGATAATTAGCCATCGTTATAGCGGAATCTGAGATAAAAGGATATAGCTAAACGATGTTCCTTCTTATGAGTCAGATCAGCTATAAAGTCAGCCTCATATGAGTGAGGGAATACGTCAGCAAGAAGAGCACAATTTGTTTCCATTGGAATGCAGAACATTTGTGGAAAAACGCGTCCACCATACTGGACAAATATGTTGTCGATAAAAAATTCCAGCATTCTAAAAGACCTTATTTGCTCTTCATAAAATGTAGTTTTTTCAGTATACAAATGGAATTTTACGTTTTGTTTTTTGTTTTTGTTTTTTTGTTTTTTTTTTTGGTTTGGTTTGTTTGTTTGTTTGTTTGTTGGTTTTTTGTCTTTCCTATATTAATAATACGTATGAGTTTAAAATAAACACCAATACAAATTAGCTTTTGATAGGTTAACACATGTGTGAAATAAAAAAAAATACCTAATAAGTTTCGCCTTGTGTTTAAGAAAAGAAAAGAAAAACTCTTGGTTTATTAAGGCTTTGTTTATGCAAGCAATGTTATATTTTAAATTTAAATTGTCCTTCAGAAATCTTTCACCACGAAGTTCAGTTATAAATGTAATCATCGCTTTTCCGTAGTCTTATGAGTTACATGACCACAGAAAATGTCCATTTGCATGCGGGTACGTGTCATAACGAAATTAACATTTTTGTATCATTATAACTACTACATTTTTACATCAGGCATTCCTGACAGAAAGGAGATATGTCTTTTTTTCAGTTTAGATAAACACTTTCTCACTTAATATCTTACAATATGTTACATATTTTCCACCAATGGTTTACACTTTGACAAAAAAAATGTAGGTCATGTCCAGCTTAATAGATTAATTGTTTGTACAACTGATTAATAACAACCTTCAGTTATTCAATTGCTAACTTAAAATAAAAGAGGAAATTGCCTTCTGTGTTTTTTTCTTCCATAATACATCTAAATAATGTTTGGACCATGCCTATTTAACTAGGTGTAAATATGATTGGTAATGTTTGGCCGATGTACTTTAAAGGGATGTCATAAGTTATAGTTCATATCATTAGGATAACTTAATTTTGGTAGTTGGATCTCCTTCAAATTGATTAGCTGACCACTGTGCCATTCATCATGAAATCAGCTCAATTATGACTGTACAAATGACATAAAGTGTTGGCAATTATATTTAAAGAAGTAAAAAATGAGCATAAAACAAACATTTCAGACCAGAGATTATAACAGGTAACACTACCTCTACAGTCATTGCTTTATGAGCAAAACTCATTATATTAGAAATCTATTTCAGTCCGTAAGCAAACTTGTCCTCTTAAGGCATTAAATTAATATTATAATTTAAATAATTTATACATAATGACTGAACAATGACTTCAATTGTATTGACGAAATGATATAAGATAGGTTTATTCTTATTTTAAGCAAAAAATATTCGGACCAAATTATGTTCAGACTAGAGACTAGTCAAGGCTATTATTATTAATCATATGGTCTGGCCTGGCCAAGCCAACATGAAGACCAACCTTGGCTAATGTGGCCAGACTCTGTTTTAAAATATGCCTTTTCTTTTCATCTTTTGAACAAAAGATGGATACAAGCATGCAGGGATCAATAGGTTTTTGAAGGAGGTAGACCTAGGGTAAATCATTGGAACGTTTGTATTCAGCATTTTACATCAATCTCGTAAAAGCATCAAAGTAACTTGGATTGATTTTATTCTGTTTAAAAGGAAAGCTTGAAAGACCTTGGCGAAATTGAATATGATAAACATACCACTGATTTCAAGAGTTATCTCCTTTCCTCTAGGCCTACCTTCTTAATCGTCCTCATTTTCATACTACGAAAAGAAGAATTTTTTCTTGACTGATATCAAACAAAACATTAATTATTATCTCAGCATGTTTCTTATGTTCCTTGTTATTTCGATACTTTACTACTTCATGATCTAAAGATGTTTCTGGATGGTGCCATTGTATTTATAGATACGACTGGCTCATTTTTTATGGTTTTGCTCGTAAACGCCACATGCGTGCTTTATATTTGTTAATGGTAGATATCCACTTGATAGTCATTCTGTCTTCTAATATTTTTGTTTTCAATTCTAATTTTGTTTAAAAATTCAGTCTGATTTATTTTTAGTACAGCGTTTGTAGTAGTTTGTAGATATCGAAACGTTGTTCATAGAATTAGACATTTGGATATAGACTAAAGACTACCGCATAAAATGTAATTACACATGTATATATTACTTGCAATTAACTTAAGCCTTTAATATTTGCCGATTAAGATTTGCACACATTTCTGCCTGCTCAATCGTTTTTTCTTTTTCTGAATACTAAAAAAACAGTTCCAATAAGTAAGCGCGAATTAACATAATGCACGAGTTTTTAATTGACTGATTAAATTTAGACAATAGTCAAAAACAAGAGTCTAAAAGGAAAGTCTGTATAATAAATGGCTATATCAGAGTAAAAATCGGAAAGTTGGAAAGTCACCGCAATGATCCTGACTAGTTACGGGCATTTGAAAATGAAAAGTGGGTTAAACTAGGTTTTATTACGCGCTTAACCTCACGCTCTATTACGGTTTATGATTCCAGGTATATTTCAACACAAATAGTCAGCGTCAATTTGTCACCAGTCAAAACTGGTAAAACAAATAGTCAAAACAGTACAGAAGATACGAATAATTGATACGTGAAAATAGATAGAGCTTAATACAATAAACCTATATAGAAATAATACCAAACTATACCTTTTTGCTTCTTTGACAGAAAGGAAATATTAATTAATTAGTTATGGCGTTCACACCATCAAGTAACCAAACAGAGAATATTATTTTGATTGATTTCAAAGCATCTTCCAATTCTCTGTTTCTGTACACCAGCTCATCATGGTAGGTCATCGGAGAAATTAATCTTCACTAAGTGTGCAAAATTGCTGGCGCAATCATCATTAAACAAAACAAGCAATGTCGAGCATCATAACTTTCTATGTCATCATCTGTTTCTGGTTCTTAGTGATAAGTTTAAAGCCATGGTTGCATAACTTACTGTTTGATTAGTTAGTCGTTAAGGATGTTCTTGCGTTCAAACATATGTACAGTCGTTAGGTTTATCGTCGGTTTATTTTTCTAATCGAAAACAATGTGCGTTTTGAATTTTCTTTTTTTTTCAATTTATTTATCCGAAAAATGCCCATCATAATGCATGTTTTTACAGGATTGAAATTGATGAGAAGACAAATGAATGGACAGAAACAAAAAGACGCCAAAAATAAGAGGAACCAATCTATATACTAGACACGATAGTTCTTGTTTGCAAAAGCTGTATCAAAACATCAATTAACCCGTAAAAACACTTATTATTGACACAACACGTCTACAAATACATTTTGTCACTGACAATTGTAGTTCGTTTGTATAGATATCAGAGACCACCCACAGTCAAGTTGACCGTCAAATCCGAGGCTACTCCAGTGAAAGTATTGAAGAATCGAATGTTCCTTAATTCCCGGTAGTTTTGAAACACTCATTTAATGATAAAATATCCTCCGTTGCACAGAAATACCTCACGAATATAGCATTTATTTCCAAATGAATATGTGTCTTTGCTTTGATTTTTTTTTATAATCACTGGTACGCTTCGCTGTGAGTTAATAATTGCACCGATAATTTTCATTACAGTCGTGTTGTGGATGGAATTAAGTGTCTGTCTCGTGGTTCGTTTTTTCCTGCTTGACCCAAGTCAATGATCATTATAATTTAGTAAATCATATAACCATATACACCGAAATGTGTTCGCTTTAAAAGTGTTTACAATGATATATACTGAAATGCAATGAGTCTTGAACATACACCTTCTGGCATCATTTTCCTTTATTTAAGGTAAAATGTGTACACTAAAAAGGAAGAACTGTGAAACCGTCTGGTATATACCACCAAAGTGTGTCAAATTTAATTGGAATCGAAAATAGATGCTATTTTATTGATGTTATAAATGTTGACGCGAGTTATGTCTTTGTGAAAATTGGGGTGTTAGTATTTAAATTATTTAAAATGTTTTAGATATACTGTTTGTGAAAGGGTAATAACTCCATGATATATAGATTGTGCTTCTGTTTCCTTATAAGGAATAGTTAAACAGAAAATTAGTTGTCAGTTTATTGTGTTTATAATAATGATACCATAGAGACACACACAAAGACAACATATAGCCTTTTGTTTTGTATCTGAATGAAAGAACACGTGTAGATTTTTGACATAATTGGATGCAGCCTCAAAGTTTATAAGCCAAACATCAACCGTTAGATATACATGATCATTCCTCACAATGTTCGAATGACATAACCAACCACTGCCTTAAATATAACCATTTTTATTTATATAATGACAGGCGTAATTTATCAAAAAAAACATTATCGGGATTATAAGACAATCAAATCAATCCTTAAAACCTTTTTAATAATGATGTCAGCTAAGTCAAATATTTTTGGCTTGGAATTACAAACAAATTTCAAATATCGGCAACAAAAATACCGAGGCGTCAATAACAGGACAGCTCAGATATATCAATACCTAAGAACATGGCCGTAGGCTAGAAAACAGAAACAATCTATATTCACAATGTAGCGAACAAAATAAATGAAATTACATATGAAAGATGCAGATATTATATAAAAAGTGATGCCAGGGCTAATTGGAAAAGACACCAGGTGCTCAGGAGCGGTACGCGTGGCATGCACCGCCAGCGACATCCATCTCATTAAGCAAGATGAAAATACAGCAAGAGAACATAATTACAAAATATGTCTCTCTCTGGCACACTCTGTCAAGGCGGAATCACAACGAGGTCCAACCAATAACAATGTATTTTATTTAACATGCTTCAAAACCATCATTTGATACATACAAGGTACAAAACTATCAAAGAAAGGACAATTATGTCAAAATCTGGGCTTTGGTTCTGTTTACGTTCTACGTGAGTTAAATCACAAATACTGCTCATTGTCTTAAGATATGCTACATATTGAATGTTCTTTTATAAATTCGTCTGTAGTTGGGTTCAAAGAATTTATTTACAGTTTTTAATCTTTTGATGAATTTCAGTTTAGTCTAAGAAAATAACTTTCATAACACTTTGAACGGAAGTATAATGTTTTGTTGGTCTATTCTCATTATCGTTACAAAACAATAAATATTCCTTTTACAACGTTCAATTGAATTTCATGAGGAAAGCCAATAAGTTATTAAGTAGCACTCCAGCTAAGAATCATGCAAAATGTGATTCATGGGTAAAAGCCTACATATTTTCTTTTTTGATATTTTGTTTGAAATGTCATAGTAAACAGAAAATAACATGTGATTTTTCATATAACCCGTGCTCTTAGGATATAAAATTATATAGAATGCACTCTAGATTTCAAAATTAAGGGAAATAACTCTGTAAATGACGCTCAAATACAATAGAATCTACTGGATTTTCAATGTTGATTATCTCCTAAGAGCAGGAAGATTTGAATGAATAATTACTCATTTCATAGTATGTACCCATAAAACAACTTAATTACAAAAATAAAAATATAGCTTTTTTTTTTTTTTTTTTTTTGGGGTGTATCACATTTTTCAGATTTCGCATGATTCTTACAAAGACAGCTACTTAAATTTCAAAGACAAACGAACGAGGTTCGGATTGTTTAATATGTTTTACATTCGTGTTATCAACAGAAATTGCCTTTTAATCAACGTGAAATTCATACTTTTTTTTGCGATTTGATAATTATATGAATTAGATGTAAAAAAAATTTTCTATGAATGCTTATAACGTCTAAGTCTGATGGATTTTTGTTATGAAAATACACATTAAAGATACTCTTTGAAGTACTGACGGAAGTACTTGTCACGGGTTGTAATTTTCCTCGCCTGTTCTTTCTTTTTTTTTTTTTTATTTATTTATTTTTTTTGTCGAACTTATTTTGTATTTTGTTTTACTTTTTTTGTTGTTGTTGCATATCATTACGATTAAATATATGTATTGCCATTAAACATATGCAATCAATAAAGTTGTTATTTTTGTACAGTACTTTAAGACTCATTTTTACGATTGAAATAGGAAACTGTCTGAATGTAACCTTCATTATTTTTTTATTGTGATACTCTTTAATATTTATTCCTTCTAAACTGTGTTTAGGTGGAAGACATTGTTATTACCCTTCTCAAAATTTAGTTGCAAATATATTGTCCTTGTGGTAAATATATTGATTAACCTGACCAATAATATTTGAAGACTGAAAATTGATCATTAGATAACCCTTCGTCAATTAGTTATTGTTTTAGTAGCATTTCTCGCTACTTACTTCATCTATGTGCAAGTATGATCGGTCAAGAACTCAGCGTTTGATTTGTTTTTATTACAATAAAGATAGAAATTATCTAATAGGTGTATATTTTGCATTCTTGAAAGTAAACCATAATAAATAGTGTAAACAATAATGGGCCAAATTAAAACCAAAACACAAGACACAACTTATTCTCCACACTAATTAATTTCATACTAATGAGCCAACTAAGAGAAGAATAGAAGATAATCGACATATTTTACCTTCGCTGAGTGTGTAAAGTTGTCGACATAACCATTATGTAGGTAAGAAAACAATGTCAAGTATCATCATCACCACCATTATCATCGTTTCATGTTGCTGTCTGATAAGAAAAATATGTTACAGATTTATTTAGTACATACCGGTTAACTCTTACCAGGTTTAAATACTTTGTATTTACAACACTGGCATAGCTTGTAGCATATCCAATGGAACCTTTTACATTTCACATTTCACATTTTGTATTGCTTCTTACAGTAAAATATACAATCTTTTTATTATACAAGGGATACCAGACGAAGTAGTTCTATTTGAAGAGTACACAGACTGTAATAAGAACTGAAAATAGATACATTATGACTAGACGTGCAACGTGCTTGTATTCTTAACTGGAAAAATTAACAATCAAGCTTTCCTGTCTGAAGTTCGTGTGGACAGGTTTTTCAATTATTCAAATCTATTTAAAACAACATCTGAAACATTATTAAATAGCAAATAACTTAAGTGAACCGGGAATTTCCTAAGAATTAACCGATTTCACAGTAGAATCTTGCACAAAAATGGTCGCCATTTCGTGCAAAACATAGGCGTCGTCTTTTCAAAATCAAGAAGAAACTGGTCCACTGCATTGTCATTATATGCAATAACCATTTAGTTGGAATATTTTCTTTAGGTCCTGATATAAGGTACATTATACCTTAATACTGTTAATACTACAGTATATTATTATGGTTCAACTGTAAATCTAGTTTATTTTACATCGTAAGATAGAAACATTATCTACCGAGTGACAAGTATTATTTTATCTAATTAAGTAAACTTGTACCTTATTGTATTTACCAGGTGAGAAGTAATCCATTATTTTAATACCTCTTTCTAAAAGGAGATCTCAACATCATGAAAATAGATTCTTATCGTTTTAAAATTTCAAAAGTACCATAATGTATGTCAGCTGATGTGATTAGTTTTCCATAGTACATCACAAACGTTGAAAGATTTGTTCACTAAGTACAAATCCCAACCGCAATTTGTTCCGTGCACGGAACTTACTATTATGTTAATTAAGACATATAGATGAGAACGAATAAGCTTTGTATCATACAAATATGTTTAACTGCTAGATATCTAATATAAAATCACTCTCTCCTCCTTTTCTGTCCAGAAATCAGAAAACCTTACTTTGTCGATGAACATGGTCCATATATCCACGTCCGGTTGCTCATTAATTATTTAATGTATGCAACGATGACAGGTATGGGAAGTATGCCAAAGAGAGAACAACCCCATCTGAAAATATCAGCCCAAGGTCACCAATGTGTTAATTCTTATAAAAATATATTCAATTTTGGTATTTGCATTGTATTCTCAGTTAATCAAGTCTTAGTCCATAGACTTGTATTAAACTTCATGTATATATATTTGTTTTAATTGGTATACAAAGATAAATTATTCTGGAATACCACCTTCGCGTCATGAAAACCACCCTTTCTACTGAATAGTACATGTACCACTCTCCCGTCGGAAACAACACCAGCTCCAACCGGAAATCTTTCTTATTCTGTTTGTTCCATTTTCTGCTTTTTATTTTTTGCTAAAACAAAACAAAGGTTGAAAATGATAATGCAAATGTAAATAATAAAAAAAGAAATCATTAATCCATTGGCAAGTAAGACGCAAAGGAAAACTTTAAAAAAAAATGATAACGCATGATTTATGATTTGACAGTTAAATATACGCAGTGTGCGCGGATGATATAACCACAGCAAAAAGGAATAAAAAAATAATTGGTAATATGTCTTTGACACTACTTTTTGCACTTAAACGAAGTAAAAATGATTAAATATAACAAACTCAGAACATCTTATATAGACAAAAGTCAACGAACAATTTAAAAAAAACACAAAGCAACTACATATAAATGGTAGAAGCACGAACATTGCTGAAATTAGGAAATGAAAATCGAGTGATTCGTAAAAATACATAGTTACTGCTTCTTGCAAAACATCCACGGCGCTGCTGGGAGAAGGTCATATCTGATTCAAAACGAAGAATATCTATGACATATAATGGTTGCATGCCTAGTACTCCATACAGCGGTCTGGCAGGTCAGGATGACACCAGTAGAGTTTAAAGGTGGCGACAGGAGAATTAGGACAACCAAACGTCAGTAAAAGGTTTTATGTAAATAGTAAACTCTATCATTTATTGTGAATCATTTGCAATCTCATTACAAAAAAATGACCATAATGAAGGTATAAAAAGGGGGAAATCATTGTATAGAACGATGAGGGGCAACAATGAGGACAGCACACTTAAAAAACAAGATATAATGAATGCTTTCCCTTTAGTACTTTTAGGTAAAGGACAAACGAAAAGAAGTCTTCTCTATTTCTGCATTGTCATCATGCTCATGCTTTTTTAATGTGAGATGAAGATAAGACAATAGATCGAGTTCTATTTTGTGACACATGTAATAATAATTCCTTGTGCATTTACAATTACAATTGCGATTCTAAAGGTATTTGATTCCCATTACTGCGCTTGAAGCATCTTACGTTGATGCAATGTGTCTATTTTGTTTTATTTTTCTTCAAAATAACTCCAAGACTCTATACAAATTAACTTGGTAGCTTTTCGTGTGTTTGGCAATAAAGTATGGATTGGTCGATTGTTCTAAAACAATTATTAGATCATTACTATAACAAGTATACCCTGCAATGAAGGATCCTTTAATTTTAGTTTCCACTATATAGATGACGTATTATCTTTAAACAATCCTAATTTCGGGGATTTGATACATCGCATCTACCCCAAAGAACTTGAGATAAAGGATATATCAGACACTGTGAAGTTAGCCTCATATCTTGACCTACACTTAGAAGTCGGTGGTAAAGGAAAACTATTGACAAAATGTTCCTTTCATTTGTGACAACATCCCTCCAACACCTGCGTATGGAATGTTCATATTACAAGTCATACGTTATGCCATAGCTTGCCGAAACTACGCAGACTTTTTCTATCGCGCTAGAACTCTAACAAAAAGGCTTCTGGAACAGGGTTATGTTGCTACAATATTGACGTCATTACTACAGAAGTTTTATGGCCGTAATCATGAACTCGTGGATCATGAAAACTGATTTATTCAACGGGTCATATTTTTCCTTTTCTCGTTTGTCTTCCCCGGACGTGACTTTTAATGAGCAACTCGGCGGGTGTTTCTAGAAAAGCAGAGGACACTTACCCTACTGGTGCACCTGGTCTATGTTTTGAGTTTTGATTCCGAGTTGCTTATTTGCTTTTGATACTTTGTATGTATGATTTTAGATACTTTATGTTCTTTGTTGTGTATGTCTGTTTTCCATGTCTGACCTGGATTGCATTCTTTTGATTACCGCTATAATCTTGGTTCCCTTAATTACACTTTGATGTTCAATTTCATTAAAGTATAATAAACCCTATTTGTGTGACGAATCGTGACTTTTCTTGCAGACTCCTGGCAATAAATACTCTCTCAAATCATAGAAATATATGGAAGTTGATTTTTCACTCTACCCTGGTGTTTATCGAAATATCTATCAAAGAAATAACGATTACAAAAAGAATATTTTAAATGATAGTTGTTTATATTAAATAAATTTAGTTATCCAACAGGGGAGAATAGCGATGACAAAATATACTTTTTTTTAAAACCGTTTCAATAATGTATCACATTTCTTCAATTGGTTACAAATATTTTATTTTTAATCGAAAATACGATGCAATTTCCGCTGCCATCGTGTGCAGAACCATTTAAATATACTTCTCTTTCAGTTTGCCAAAATCTCTCATTTCACCTGGCCATTCTGTTATATTAAAATATCACTAAAAAGCAAGAGCTATTTTTGTCCGGAATAAAGGAGAAATAAACGGCCACAAAATGCTTTAAAACAAGTCCAATATCAATTGCACTATGATTTCCCGGATTGATGCTGCACTTTTTGTATTCAAACTTTTGGAAAAAAAATTGTATGACATCATATTGCAGAAAACTTTTCTTCAGTATTCTATTTAAGATCAGAAAAAAAACATATCGAATCAATTAGCAACATATTGTGATTATTAGAGTTTTATTTTTACTACTTTGCAAAATAACATAATTAAACTTTGTGCAAAACTAACAGAACTAGCCTAACTTGTTACTATATATCGGAAATTACAATTCTAATAAATACCAGTAAATGTTTGCAATAGATGTAATGTTATCGCCAACACGAAACAATAAACTCAGTATAGGAAACACAGAAATTTGCTTTATTAAACTTTTATTGCTTATTTCCGATAATGATTATTGAATATTGAAAATAAATCATCATAAACCTGCTACATTCATATTTGATGTGTATATGGTTTCTGTTAAAGAAGATATAACAAACGATTATATTGTTACTTATTTATGCCTACAAGATAACAACACTGCAGATGGTCATTTATGTTTGTAATTCGTTTATTCGTCTATCAAAATATATAATCTCGAACAACAAAGGTGGGTAAGATCTAGGTAAACTACATTATTGTATGTAATATTGCCAAATCAAACAGACATATATAGTTTCCATTAACCAAAAGTGTTTGAAATGATGCAAAATAAATTTAGATAAATTATCTCACATGATTTTTTAAATAAAAATTCTAATAGTTAAGTTAAAACATTTTTTTGTGAAAAGTCTCTTTCAAGGGGAGAGAGTAGACGGTAAAATATTCTATTGAAATCTGATAGGATTTTTTTTTTTGGGGGGGGGGCGGGGGTTAATAGTGCAAGAAAAAAGTTTTCGGTGACACCCAATTTTCTTTTTGAAATATGAAGAATGTTAGTTAAGTTTTCTTTATATGAAATTTATAGCGAGCGCCGCGAAGCGCTGTGAGCTCTACGGTTATTACATGTATTGTCTAAATTTCCCTTAAGTTTCCCGAATATACTAACGAAAAAAAAGTCATGTCCCGGAAGTAATATAAAGTAACTAACCTTACGGAGAAAAGTCATCGCCTCCTTAAACAAAACAAATAAAAGTACGCAGGTTAAGATAAGATCAGGATTCAGTAAACATAAATTCATCTTTTGATAGTTTTCGAGTCTTTCTCTATTTTTTAACTAATTAAAAGACTTTAACATGATGCTTTTAAAGAGTTCGGGAAACACTTTTGACGTACGTACGTGTATCTTCTCTGTTCAACTGTCGCTGTTGTCAAGAACCTAACCCGCCTTGGAAAAAAAATTAACTTCGATTATGTTATCCAAATCGAAGCATAGCTTTTCTGAGATAGTAAAGGCAACCAATTTGCAGCTATCGTCTGAATTTTATTTACGTCACATGATATGTGTAAAATATTCCAATCATCCGTGGAAAACTGTAATTTTCCGGTATCTGTAGAGATTGATCAGACGGGCCAAAAACTGAAAAGGATGTTGCTAGAGATGCCCTTTAGGGATAAAATATGTAAAGTATTGCGAAGTGCTATAATGTTATCGACCATTTTGAGAGCGAGGGAAAAGAGGGTATGGGGTTGGAGTTTGGGGCAAAAAAAATTCTCAAGTTATTCATTTAACGAAAAAAACTTCCCCATTAATTAACAGGGCAGATTTTGAAATGAAATGGTTGAATTCGCTTGCTGCTTAGATATAAACAAAAATATTGCATTTGCGAAGCAAACATTTTCTTCCGGGTAGACCCCCCTTTTTGTAGTCTATTTTTATTTCACACAAACGGTACATGTATGGTAAAGCTTTTGGTGCTCGCTGATTTAGGCAATGCCTACCCCATATTATAAACTTTATTAAGATTTTATCCTTTAGATTATTAGAAGTTTGCGAAATATTGATAATTTCCTACGGAATCATGATAAAATGTAAAATATTGGCTTATGTAAGGCTTAGTTATAAAACAATACAGTTTTTTACATTAAAATACAAAGGTTTGTTCATTCAGGGTCAACTTAGAGAAAGACAAAGAAAATTAATCTAATAGAAATATTATATATGATCTACCTTAATAAACGATAGATCATATCTAATATTTCTATTAGATTAATTTTCTTTGTCTTTCTGTATTTTGTTATAAAACCAGTATCTAAAAAATAAAACATACTACCGTGATTATTATCATATTTATATGATTTTTAATCTACAAATTTTTAAATTTTAGATTTTTAAATTTGGAATTTTTAGATAAGATATGAAGTTCATTTTTTAAACTGAACTTGCAATTTCTACATGCACCACAAGTGTGCTGTTTCGTTTCGTCAGAAATTTAATTTGGTTACGAATTTTCCATATTACAAATTTAGAAGTACAAAAAAGGAATCAAAGAGGTTACTGAATTCGTGGTTCTTATAAGCATCAAGCAAACACAATTTGCTTGTTGTTAGTCTTAATTTAAAAAAAAAACATGACTAACGAAAATGTTAATTAAATTCGTAAACTATTTCATTCATAACATTGCAATCATAAAATAAGTGTTTTGTGGTCTCAATATTTATTTCTTTCGTGACAAAAATGGCATTTGATATTTGATATACGCATTACTTGCAGTCTGTTATCAGTGTATAATATGCGGTGTATAAATTTCCAATAATGTTTTTTTTTTATTTTGGATGTATTATTAAACCTTTCCTAGCTTTGTGTATGAATTAATCTTCATTTAATTCATTATCAAATTTACATAACTAATATTCACCTAATGCATTCCAACTCATCAGCGGAGCTTGTACTATTTTATAAATATGCTTCTTAATAATACTATTAATAAAGGAAAATATGATAACCATTCCCATACCCATTCTCTTTCCTCATCCAGGCAGCAAACATTTGCTTGATTTACCTTCCCGTCTCAAATAAATTTCTAGATTAAATTATCTAGTTGTAGTACATATTTATCTGGAATTCTTCGTGTTTGAATTACGTAACCACATAATAAAAGAATAATGTTCTTGACAGAGAGTGTTAAATTTCTGCTTTTCCAAACATATATTAATTTTTAATTTGTTTTCTTTCTTCGAGGACCACATTTTAGAAATGTTATAACCATGCTTAATTCCAAGCGTTTTAACATTTTTAGTCGCGCATGAAATATTGTTGAAATGACTTCGCTGGCCTTGAGACGGCCTGTTTTAATAACTTTGATTTTCTTATAGTACAAGTCTGACCCTGACGCTTTTTCATATATTGATAAAATCTCAAAGGATTTGTTTGTTGAAGCTTCATCTTAAATTAATTTAACATTTGAGTATCATCAGCAAATATGTTTAATTCAGATTCGATTTCCCCACTACACTTAGAAGTGTAATTAATGTTAATTTAATTATCTCTCCTGATGGTACATGCCATTAGCTCAGCTTGTAATATATAAAGATAGGGTGCAATTGGACATCCCTGTCTGGCAGATCTAGTGATAGGGAAATAGTTTGAGATGTAACCATTAGTTTTAGTTGTCACAATCCCATTTTAAAAAATGTTTGAATCCATAATCGAAATTTTGTTTCAAAGTAAATTTGTTTCTAAAACAGTTTAACCATCCCCCTTCCATCCTATCAAAAGCTTTTTGTTGGTCAAAAAATATTATTACTTCTCCCTCATTTGTCTCATCAACAAAGTCAATAATGTCTTGCATTTGTCAATTTGCATCTGAAATACTTCTCCTTTAATAAAGCCTTTTTGGTAAGTGTTAATTAACTGAGGAATAACAGATTTGAGTCTTTCTGTTAATACTTTTGCGATAACTTTATAATCACTGTTTAGAAGAGTTAAAGGGCATCGATTACAGATTTCATCTCTGTTACCAATTTTAAAAAGAAGAGTTATTATTCCCTTTTAATGGGAATCATAAAGATGAATTTTTCTTGCAGTACTAACATAACTTCATGTTTTATAACATTCAAGTATAAAAGATAGAATTTCGAGATTATTCCGTCCTCTCCTGGTGATTTCTTTTCTTTTTTTTTTTTTTTTTTTTTTTGGGGGGGGGGGTTAATATTTAATCAGAACTTTTTCAACATCATCAAAAGTGACAACTTTATCTAACTAAATTTTTCCTCCTCACTAAGTCTTTTTTTCCAATAAGACGCGTCAACAGGTGACCATGGTTTTCTCTCCACCCTTCCGTTTTACATAAGTCTGAATAAAATTTAACGTGTTCCCTAAGAATAGAACTGATGTCATGTATAGGTATTATCTGAACACTTAGTTCTATTCCTTTACTTTTCTTGCCCTCGTTTTTCCAAATCGAAGAAGTGGGCCTTTCACCCTTTGCCCTTGAACGGTTTTTTGCCGCTTCATATTGATTAAAGTAATAATTCTTAGTTGACTTTTCTAAGATAATGATTTTCTCATTTTCACCATTTGAGTCAGAACAATGAGATTTGAAAAATCCTAATTGGTTTTCTTTTATTTCCATATCCTCTTATCCCCTCCTTATCCCCTTTATTTTCGTTTAATCGATTCTGTCGTTTACTGGTATCAACTGTTAGGGATTTTAGCTTAATTTTAGTTGATTACCACCACTCACTTAAACTAGAGAACAATTGGATTTCAGATTTCTTAAATTCCCACCATATTTCAAAAAACCTTTTTGAATTCGACGGATTTTATAATATTCAGAGTCCAAGGCCTCTCTGGAATTCGCCCATTCTTAATTACTTTAATAGATACCATATCATGATCGCTGAATGGAAAATAATTTAATAATTTAATATTTAATATTTTAAAATAGAGGAACAAAAAATGCAATCAATTTTGAATTGTAACATTGAAAGGTGAATCGCTTTGTATCAGGGTTATGATCCCGCCAAACATCATAAATTTCCATGAGCGATTTCAGTTCGGTTGTACCCGTATCATTTGTTCGTTGCGGTTTCGAACTATCTAAGACCGTGTCAACGACGCATTTAAAACCTCCAAGCAGAATGTCGCAATTATCTTTATCATGAACATAAGAGTTGTGCATACTAGCTTTTAAATTTTCAACAACAAAAAGTTTTCTTTTTTTATATCTCGCATACTATAAACATTAATGGTGTCGATTACACATGAAGACCACAATGGCAAATACTACATGAATATGGAAATAATTCACGTGAGCAATTTGTTTCCTCAGTTACTTTTACTGGTAAGGCCAGAGAGATAGTGACCAGCCATGCATTGAGGTGTCTCCTTTGAAATTGTATGGCCGCACATAATTGATTTTAATATATTTTGTAGTTGAAACCGTCAAAGGGATATATATATAAATGAAGCAATTGGAAGTTAGATATATATTGCTATTTTTTTAAATAGAATTTAACTCCATACTGGAACTAGTTCATTATAAGATATGTTTGTTTAAAAAAATTGTATTCACGCAAGCCCAAAAAGGTGTTTAAGCTATAGATTGTAGACAAAATTATATTTGACACATCACATAAAAACATACAAATGTATTAATTTATGCAGGAATGTATAATAGAAAGCAATGGCATTGTTTAAAAACAGCACGTAATTTTTTCCACAAGATATCTTGGAACAAACAGCTTGGTCCGTGATTGATTTGATTTAATTTCCCGAAATTACTTTAAAATAACTTCTTAAATTCAAAATGAAAAAAAAGTTTAGACATAAATCGGCCTAATAGAACAATTCGTCAATTGGTTATTCAATTTTTACCATGTTCTAATTTCCAAGTTAGAAACACGCCTGTTATGCTATCGATATTTCTTTTATCAGATTCACACTTGTAATTGCGTTAGTGTCTACGGAAAGAAATGAGTGCAAATTTCACAAGTGCTGATGCGTTAAATTTACACGTAGACGATTCAATCATCAATTTACCATCTTCCTACGAACAAATGTAAAAAGTGCGTTTAACTCTGAAAAAAGAGGACGAATGTACCTTAATATGAATAAATACAGACTTGCAAATGTGATCATTCAGACAAATGTTGCATATTTTATGATAACGAGGTATTTTAATGTACAGTACATACTATAACCTATAATAAATAATTAAGTTATGGAGGCCTACAGAAACTTGACTGTTTGAGATATCGCAGTTGTCTCTTCCTGAATTTTACAAGTCAGTATTAACATAGACTTTGTTTGTCAACATGCATTATAGTTATTATGTAATTAGTAATTATTAAGTTTAAATAATCAGTATAATATAAGCTTGTTCAATTTATTAAATATTCAGTAAAATTTTATTTTGACGATTAAATGTTCATAAGAGTAATCATGGGAACCAAGGTTATAGCGGTAATCAAAAGAATGCAGACATTCACAACAAAGAACATAAAGTAACTAAAATCATACATACAAAGTAACAAAAGTAATTGAGCAACTCGGACTCCACTAAAAACTGGGAGCATGGACCAGGTGCACCGGTAGGGTAAGCGTCCTCTGCTTTTCTAGAAACACCCGCCGAGTTGCTCATAAAAAGTCAAGTCCGGGGTAGACAAACGAAGAAAGGAAAACTATGACCCGTTGAATACATCAGTTTTCATGGTGCTCATGGATACACCATAACGATCCACGAGTTCATGATGACGACCATAAAACTTCTGTAGTGATGACTTCAATCTTGTAGCAACATAACCCATAATTTGTCATCTTAAAAAATATTGGCAATAAAATACCTAAGTGTCAGCAGTGGGGGATTCAAATACGTTCAAATTCAAAAGCTTGGCTTAAACGTGAACACGTGAAACAAAGACGATCTACAAAAAGTAGCGAACCGAAAATATATAATTAACTACATGCTTCGAATGTGAATGGACAACTATGATTATAAATGTTAATGATCCGACGATGGAAATAATATTTGTGTGAAATGTTTCCACAGTTAAATCTTGTAATACATCAAACACAATGTTACATCGGGGAAGACTCTTTTTTGCTATTGTCGTTGTTGCAACAAAATTAAAATTATAACTAGCTCAGGAGGTTTCCTTCTCAAACCTTTTTTTTTCTTTTATAAATTGCAATTACCTTATCTGGAATTACGTAAAGTCCTGTCTGAGAACCAGGCAGAAGTAATTCATGCATTTTTAAATCCCGAATATTTTTATAGGAAATCCTTCAGTATTCCTCATAGAAACTGTATTCGAGAATAAAAGTGAAAATAAAAATTGCTCACTGGAGATATTAACACTTTTAAAATTTGGTTATATTCTACACAATAAAGTATTGAAAAAATTCCGGCCGCAAGTTTTACATAATAACCAGTCAAAACATTGTTCACGATGTACAGCAGATCCAAGGAAATGAACAAATGAAGAGTTGTTTAAGGACCTAACAAATGTATTTGAACAGGTTCATTGATTATATTGAAATGTGACGAATCACCTCGGCATTTCATAAGACAGGAACATACTTAAACCATTTAAAATAAAGCTATTGAAGCACTCTTTATTTTCCTCATTTATTCTTATTTTTCTGTAAACTTTATACTGCATTTTACTTTCTGACACTTGTGAACAAGATAATTAAGGTACATGTTATGAGTTGTATGACACATTCGTATTTATTGACTTTTTTATCGCTGAAGCTAATACATCCGTAGGCACACCCATGCTTTTAGTATGCACATAATTCAATTCAATCCATTTTCGAAGTAATAATAAATCTAAATCATAATCTTATTTTGTAGAATATGTTTGAGATTGGAATCGTTATTTTACTAAATTATAAATTATAAAAGCGATTTTCCCATTAAATTTTACTACAATTACGTCTATTAAACCCAAACAAAATTTCCTTTCATCAAAATATAAAATGATTTTGATAACTTTTAATTTTACTTTAAACATTTAAAGCAATATCAGTAAAAATCTTTTTTTGAATAGAAATTTTTATTTTTCCAATATGATTTATTGTAACAAGTTAAATATGTTTCATCTTTGAAATTGGTAATTAACGATGGGCCATTGCATTTAGATCAGTTTTTGCTTAAGTTGTGAATTATAAAAACATGGACAATGAAGCAAATAACTTTGATTCAATGCCAAAATAAACATTAGCAAAAAAAAACAAAAAAACGTTAAAACAGCTTTCACAACATTCTAACCATATATTGTCGTATTCATACCGAAGCCCGACGTCTAGCCAATTTTTTATCAACGTAATTTCCGTCAGTACGTCTGGTTTCATTCAAAAGGAATATATATTATATGGGTTACTATAATATATAGTCCACTTTTCTTTCAATATCAACGAAACAAATATAAAGCCAAAAATTAAACATCACCTAGTATGATTTTGCTTTTCAATGACGGATCAATGTTTGTTCAACGTTGGCACAATATTTGCGAACGTTGGCTCAACATTTTGGTAGAATTTGTTTGACAATTTGTACAGTTTTGAAATAGATTCTTTCGATTTCTTTTTCACCTCGTATTTCATATTCTTCTTTGTCACTGTCAAATGTTTATGTTGTTCTTTTTATCTAGAATTATAAGTCCTCTTAACTTTTTGAATTGACAAACTTACCACTTATTCGTTAAATATTTATTCTTCAGTGGTTATGTCCACGATTTTTACTTACATCTCCAAATGTTAAAGCATGTTTAGAAGCTTCGACTTCGTCTTATACGGCGCCTAAATACATATCGAAGATGTGAACCTCCTATTGATTTTTTTGATATGATATCACTTTATCTTGTGGACGGCGGTACATATTTTTTTGTAAATCACTAAATAAGTACTTGACTAACATTATTATATCATAACACCTATTATTGTAAGCACATTTGACAAATATTTAACATGAATGTTAACCAATTAAACTTAGCCGATTGCCTTCGTAAGTACATGTATAATTTTGTTAATGTGTAATCCACTCTCTGCAAGTGTTCTTTAATATGTGTAACTGTTTTCCCCGACTAGTCTGTGTCCCTGGATTACATTCTTATTGATTTCCGTAAGAATCTTTGTTCCTTTGATTACTCGTTAACTTGCTTGGTGTTTATTTACGTATTGGATATATTGATGCGGACAAATATATGATAGTGATGGGTATCCAGTCATGTATATATCAGTTTAGTTTAATTTTGAGTGTTGATTTCCTTTATTTATGTGTTTATGTACTGCATAGCCTAGCTGAATCATATTGAAAACTAACGAATGATGTTTATTTCAACTGCTTTGTTGTTTGTTTAGAACTTTGAAATAATGTTTTTACATTTTTACAAATACAGAAATGTTTAGGATTTTCAAGCTATGTTAACTTATTTTCATTTCTTTAACTTCGGATGCTTAAATTAACAACTATTACATTAAATGCCATTTAATGCTCTCACGACTGAGGGTTTGTACAACAAATATTGAAGTATCTGATAAACTGAGATAACTTAAAATTTCTTTACCGATGTATCAAAGACGGCATTCCTTTGAAGAAAGCATGTGAAAGAATAAAACTACTCAGTTGGATTCGTTACATGAATATCTCCATTGTCAGTTTCCGGAACAACTGTCCTTTCAGTATGCAACTTCTTAACTTTCATGATGAAAAATCAAAACATTTTCTTCACATTTATAATAGTCTCTGTTAAAGATGTCTTCAACCGCAAAGCATTATATTTTGTGTTTAATTTGAACATCAAATTGTAGGAGAGGTCGTATGAAAGGGCATTTATTGTATACTTTAAACTCGGCTGGTGTTTTTAGAAAAGGAGAGGACGTTTACTCTACCGATACACCTGGTCCATTCTCCCACTTTTTTGCAATAGAAGGAGTAATCAAGGGAACCAAGGTTATAGCGGTAATCAAAAGAATGTAATCCAGGGACAAAGACCAGACATGGAAAACAGACATACACAACAAAGAACATAAAGTAACTAAAATCATACACACAAAGTAACAAAAGCAAATGAGCAACTCGGATTCCACTAAAAACTGGGAGCATGGATCAGGTGTACCGGTAATGTAGGCTCCTCCGCTTTTCTAGAAACACCCGCCGAGTTGCTCATAAAAAGTCAAGTCCGGGGCAATCAATTTGTTTATGACTTGATTGAATATTTGGTCAATAAATATATAGTTTATATTACCGAGTTTTATTCTGCTATTTTGGCAAACAAAAAAACTGAAACCAAGTTATTAACTGATTGTGAATTTTTTTTTCATACAATAGTAGTTTAATTAAATTTGTAACAACTTTTTTGATTGCATGATTCTCTTAAAGCAAACCATGTTATGTTGTATAACCTGGTTTGATACCATGACGTCACCTACCATACGTCGATTGTTTTGCACTCCGCAATTCAAATAATCCCAAGCATAACAACGTTTGATTAGTTTAATTTAGTTTAGTATCAATATTTGTACTGTCATTCATTAGACATTAATTATAAAGAATGTTTTAAATTTTGCGCTATATAGTGTAAACTGTCGCAAATCAGGTTATTTTGTATAAAACATTAAATAATTTGAAACATTTCCTAAATACTCGAGAAGTATATCAAGTTCTGTGCCAGCGTTAATCTCAATAAACATTTGTACATACTATGTACAAAAATATCTGAAGAGGAAATAAGTACAACAACATAACATAAGTTTAAATTAACGTTTGTGATATTTAGCTCTCTTCCTTCATATTGGTGTTGTGGAAAATGTTTATCATGTTTTTATTACTTATCTTGTATACAATGTTTTTTTTTATATTTAGATTTTATATATTTTATTATAATGCTCCTGATGAGAGGTTACTCCTTGAAACACGTGTATGTGTGTAGCATATCGAAATCTGCAATATATATGATGGTATTTTTGTATTTTTCTTTGAGTTCAGAACAATTTTGTTTCGTAATTAGTTCCTCTTAATTCGTTGTTCTTATGTATAGACACTAGAATACGTTTACTATCTAAGAACGATTTATAGTTTTGTGTTTTTCATTTTGATCACGCAAAAAAAATTTACGTAAGAGGCTATGGTTAATTTAAAAACAAATTAAAAGCTGTGCCAAAACCTATCGAAAAAAATATTTAAAGTTGAACATTAAACACATAAAAACATTTCTTAACGTTTTTGTAGGCATTTTTTTGTTTGCATTATTTCCCAAATAAATAATGTAAGAGGAAATACAATGTGTTTGTTTTTGCCACCATACGTTAGTCAATATAATAGTGCTAATTGCACCTTTAACTCCAGGTATATTTCGTTGTCTATCCTTCTCGTTAAAATACAGGATATGACATTACCTAAATTTTCTCTATTCGAGTGTGTTTTACAATTGTGTATGTCTACATCAATCCAATAAGTATTACGTTTAACGTTTATACTCCGGTATAGTTGGTCATTTTCGTTGGTACCTTGCGAAACATTCCCGCTATACGGTACATAATAGTCCATTAAGATATTCAACCATGAATAAAAATGATTGCATATGTGATGGCACGTGAGATTTGGTTTCTATACAGGAGTAATCAAGGGAACCAAGATTATAGCGGAAATCAAAAGAAAGTAAACCAGGGACAACGACCAGACATGGAAAACATACACACACAACACAGAACATAAAATACCCAATATAATACATACAAAGTAAGAAAAGTAAATGAGCAACTCGGACTCCACTAAAAACTGGGAGCATGGATCAGGTGTACCGGTAAGGTAGGCGTCCTCCGCTTTTCTAGAAACACTTGCCGAGTTGCTCATAAAAGTCAAGTCCAGGGTAGACGAAAGAGGAAGGCAAAACTATGACACATTCAAAAATAGGTTTTCGTGGGCCAGATGGATACACCGTAACGATTCCACGAATCCATGGTGTTTTAATGCTAATGTATTTTGATTATAATCTTAAATTGATGGTTTCCAGAAGATCTTTCAAATTTTTCAGGATCCTCATTGAATTAATACCACTACGTAACTAACAAGCTTCTTGGTTGAACTGGAGACCCTCTTTGACAGCTGCAAGTATTGAAGTTAGAGTTTTGAAAGAGGTTTGGTGGAACAATTTGCAGATCAAGCTATGTAGCGTTTTTTATATTAATGTTTGTGGAGCTCAGTAATCCAGTACATAGAGGGTAGATCACAATCATTGTCTTTGGTAGAGATACCAAAAGAAGATAGCACAGATTTATGGTTTTCGACTATCTCGTCTTTGTGGTAGCAGTATAGGTCTTATTACTGCAATTGTATTCTACGTCTTCATATGATAATAAACGTTGGATGTAATATGTGTTGCGGACAAAAACAATGTTGTTTTGGGCGTAGGACCAACACAAGCAAGACAAAATGAAAAAAAGTACTTGTGCTCATAACTACTCAGTTGACTATGAGGCGATTCAGTCGAAACAGCGACTTGTTTGCGATCGAGAGCATTCCTAAAACTAATTAAATAGTCCACATAAACGTAGTAAGCCTTCTTTTGCATATAAATCTCACTCATAAGAAGAAAAGGCAATAATGCAATATTTAAATTGTTCGTTATTTTTTTTTTCGCTGGTCGTGAAGGGTATAAACAAATTACCGTACTGATTAAATTTAGGCAGCAGTCAAAAGGAAAAACCGTAAAACAAATGGCAATATCAGGGTAGAAACCGGTAAGTTGGAAACCACTGCAATAGTCCTGACTTTGTACAGGCAGTTTAACGTTCAACAAAGTACAATTTTGGTTGTTTTTTTTATTTTTCAATTGTACAACTGTTGTACAATGATTTAAACGTATTTAGTTTTGTCGGACCTTGATTTTTTGTTTCACGATAATACTAGTGGATATCCTTTGACGTGGCATCGCGTGTTACTAAGGTCTAAAAGAAAATTGCTTGGCAAAATTGACGATCAGATACAAAAACATTACACCATTCATTTACTTAGCACTCAACCTTCCATCGTGCAAAAGGTATTTTATTATAACTGTGTATCAGTTTCTGAAGTGATATATATGATAGTGTGTCTTATTGTTTAATACTCATTAATACTTGTTCCGTTTATCATGAAAGGGCTTTGCAGTTCATTCTACGTAATTCATTAAAGAATCTTTCCGAGGTATTTTAGTATATTGCTTGAGAAAAATGTGAACTGTGTAAGTTAAAATAATTAAAATCCAATGGTTAGAGTGTCTAAATATTTATTAAAACGTGTAATTTTTCTTTTAATGGTGTGTGTTTAATCTACGCAATTAATATACTGTAACGTTATTTCCAAAATATATAATTAAAACTCAGACGAAAATTAAATGAAGTGATCATACGATTGCTGTGCATGTAGTATCAAAGGACAGGTTGGTTCATACTACAACAATTTTGAGGCAAAAACTGAGACACAGAAGGGGAAAATAGAATCAAAATATCATTTACAAGTGTTGAAGAACAACGTATATTCTGAGGTCATATATGTATTTCGTATTGCGAATTGAATATTGCCATGAAATGTTTAACAATTATGCAAAGTAGCGTGGTAAAGGAATTTCTTTGCATTATCCACTTACAGAACACCAACAATATTAACAAATGCTTTCTCTTTGTTGTCATGCTTGAAGTTGTTGCTGATGTAATAATGCTATGTAAGTGTGGCTAGTATCTATATAATCGTACGTAATTTTTAATTATATTCGATAGACCGACTACACTACCAGTTTCGACATCAGATGGTGGTATTATATCAAATTTTAATAACATAAAGTGTACACTTAAATTCAATTCAAGATTTGTTATTACAAATTTTAATTTCGCCTCCTTTAATATATAGCTGATATAAAACGATTTAACGTGCAATTATGTTAATTGTTTCTATGTTATCTAATTTAGGATGACATATTTCTACTGTTGTCTATTCGTTAAAAGTCTTAAAGTACATTCGTCCTAGTATAATTAAACTCGTCTATTGCCAGAACTCTGTGCAAAACCTGTTATGATGGAATACCTTGCGTTTGAAAGTGGCGCTTAAAACCGTTATAAATTTAATACACCTTTCAATGCTTAATGCAATTTTAATCGTTTCAGTAATTTATGAGTATTATAGATCAAAAAGAAAAAAATGAGTTTCATACAGGACTTGCTTGATATGTTCTCTTCCTAAATGCGTCCCACTTTTTAGGTTTATTTTTGTAATTAGTATTGATAAATGTGAAAAAGATTTAACACAAAGTCGACTTTAAATCAAATTTTAAAAGAAAAAAATTGAAATTAGATTTTTATATATACTCTTTTTAACAGAGAATAGTTTGTAGTAATACTTCGTCATCTCCTATCCATAGAGATTTAATATCGTTTCTCATTTTGAAAAGGCTTGAATTAAGTAATGCTGTTGGAAGGGTAATCAAGGGAACAAAGATTCTAGCGAAAAACACAACGAAAGAGGAAAGGAAAACAATGCCACGTTCAAAAAATCAGTTTGCATGCTACATATATAGATACACTACAACGATCCACGAGTTCATGGTGACGAGCATAAACTTTCTGTAGTGATGACTTCAATCTAGTAGCAACATAACCCTGTTCCAGCAGCTTAATTGTAACAAGTCTAGCGCGGGACAAAAAGTCTGGATAGTTATGTCGTTATACATTTATAATTGAATACTTCATTGCAGGTAAAGTGTAGACTTAGTTTAACTAAATGCATCGCACTGAGCCATACATTTTTAAATTATTTTTCTTGCTATTTTTGCCGTTTTCTACTTACTTTACCGTTTGTTTGTTTGTTATTTTTTATGTCTGCCATATCCTAAAATGTTGTCTAAATGACTGGCTATGATTTTGTTGGCTCAAATGTGGACAATAATAACAATATTCCGATCATAAGGTCATTTATCAAATAAAATGACGTAAACTATTATTCACAGACAAAGGGAGCTAACTCACAATTGAAAAATCAGTTATAAATTTAGTAAGCTCCCTCAAAAACAGCCATCATATAAAAAAGCTGGCGTAAAAAAAAGACAAAAGCAAAATCATTTATTTAATAATGTTTGCAGCCACGCCACCTTAGGAAACATTTGTAGGACCTTTAGTAATTAAATAAGGAGGAATTTAGAATCCCAATTTATGAAAAACCTATATAGAGCATAGGTACATGTGCATATGATACAACTGTACACTGGGTGGTGAGCCGCCAACAAGAATAATTAACTGATACATATACAAAACAAGTACATACATAATACAAAAATAAACACAGGCGTTTTATATAGATTGTCAACTGAGCAGGCAAATCCTAATTTCAGGTAGTGCTTCCATAACAATTGAAAATATATACATGAACTTAAGTAACACGGGTGGAATTACAATAACTAAAGTTAGTGAAAAAAAAGATCAATTCAATAATTTCATATCCATGTAAACCTAAGTGTAGCATGTGACAACTGAGGCAAAATATACATGTACATACATGTTAGTTCAAAAACAAAAACATAAGGAAAAACAGTGAGCAGGCATATCCAGGCCTCACTTAATGGTACAATTGCGGTCGAGAGAAATTGAGCAGGCAACACCTGGCCTCAAAAAGACATTCTAATGATTCTATAATTATACAAACAGGTATTACAAATACATGTACATGTAACCAGCACTGAGTGCACATAATGACACATACATATACATGGAAATAAACTGGTTCACAAATCATTAAAATTCATGTTCTACAACATTTAACTACTACTTAGATACAAATATAACCACTATAACTAAATGTACATCAGAAACATAGCAGACAAATGGTCCACTGAAATTGAGCAGGCAACTCCTGGCCTTAATGAGACATTCTAATGATTCTATAATCATGCACACAGGTATTACAAATACATGTACATATAACCAAACTTTGACTGCACATAATGACACGTACAATGTACATATACATGAAAATAAACTGGTTCATAATGACTGCACATAATGACAGGTACAATGTACATATACATGAAAATAAACTGGTTCATAATTCATAAAAAAAGCATGTTATATAATATTTATCTACTACTTAGTAACAAATATAACAAATATAATTAGATGTACATCAGAAACATAGGAGCAGGAAAATCCTGACCTCCTTTCATGCTAAATATGTATCACTTAGCCCAAAGAAAGAGTGTCAATGCGTATGTACCGCTGCAGTGCATTTGAATTCCAACGACCAATTTTTTGTATGTACTGCTCTGAGTACCCTTTACTGGCTGCATGGGTAGCGGCCCCTATTCGAAAACTTTGGCCCTTGTAGTTTGATTGGTCTAAATCTGAAAATGTAACAAGTTTGTGCAGATGTTCAGTAGCACACTGGGTTGACAAAGCATGACCGTTTACATGCTGAAAAAGTGGACCACATGTGTGTTTGAAGACTGTGGTATATGTATAAAGACTGAAAACTGGACAATTGAGGTTGTCATTTTGTAATGAACCACAGGGAAGGAAAATGGTCATTGGTTTGTTGGTTTTGTTGTTTTTGAAAAACCAAAGTGTAAGTTTTACTCCTGTTAAAATGTCTTTATTCCATGTAAAAGTGATGTCATTCCTTTGATGTACAGACTGCATTTATTTCTCCTAATCTAAAAAAGTCCATGAACAGCAACTAAAAATACAGCTTTCAACAGAAGTTGATGAAAATAATTCTTAATAACAGAAAGCACACACTGTCAGTTTTCCTAACAAATCCTTAGTAATTGGCAATCTCGAGCCTGATGTAGCTGGTGTTTGGTTTTCACAACCTTTAAGCATTTATACTATAAACATGGAAGTTGGATCATTAATGTTCAATATTTTATGTACGAAACTGACAGTAGAAACATGGGAATTAATGGTTGATTAAGACCCTCCTTGAATAAATGTCCAATATAGTTTGCCATGGCGGATAATGGAATTGGAAGTTTCGCATTTTGACTTCCAATATAATGCAAGATTTGTTCCAAAACTTTGAGATAGAATCTTCTTGTGCTAGGTGCTAGAGATGACCGAATCAAACTTCGTGCCTCAACTGTTAAATTCGTAACAATTGAGGTGGGATCTGCACTGACCTCTTTTCCAGCCAAGGAGCAACTGTGAAAACTGTCTGATATTGCAAACGTGAAAGATTGTCATCAATAATATTATATTTACCAGGAATGTGTTTTGCTCTGAACCACATATTATATTTTAAAGCAATACAAACCAAACGACGTACTAAAGTCATTAAAATTTTTTGTTTGCATGTTTGATTGTTTATATTCTACAGCAAGGCCATATTTTCATACAGAAATAATACTTTTTTTTATTTGACAGAAATTGTCCACACAATTCCAATGCGACAACTATTTGAAACATTTCTTTTATTGCTATCTGATGCTTTGTTAAATGGCTAGGCCAAGCCATTGCAAACCAACTTCTATTGTAAACACCTGCAAATCCAATGTAGCCTGATGCATGTGTATATAGTAAAGTTGATTTGATGAGAACCAGGCATCCTCGAAAAACACTGATTTACCATTAAAATATTCAAAAAATTATTGTCATATTTTTATATCGGCATGTGCTAATGAAGTAAGCCAAATGGAATGGTGTGCTTTGGAAATACCAATGATCAAATCTATCAATCGGCGTAGAAATGCTCGACCAGAAGGACAAACAACAGAACAAGCAAAATTCAAAAGCCCTATGAGAGATGAAGGGCGAATAGACACAATTCGAAAAGCTTTTTCTATGTCTGTTCTGGCCATTAATGCATTATGCCCATAATATTTAGCCAGTTTTACCACTTTATCCATAATGTCATAGGTAACTGCAGAGTTGTCAAAAGGAATACATCAATTGACAGACCTACCTTTTAGGAAGGACAAATCATGAATGAGACGAAATGTTCCATCAGCGTTTTTGGACATCTTGTGGAGAGCATATACAATTTTGAATAGGAAGCCTTGCAAATGGACCTGCAATCATACCATGAATTACCTCCTATTTTTTCATATACTACCTGTTTGTTTATCAATGATAAGTGATTTGTGCAGGTAACTGGTTGATTTTTCCCATGCAGCCTATAGAAAAAACATTTTTAAAACCCTGTGCAAGCTTTTGATGAAGTGATTGATTGTAACCCTGTTCTGAAACAGAGTTATGTTGCTACAAGATTGAAGTCATCACTACAGAAGTTTTATGGTCGTCATCATGAACTCGTGGATCGTTATGGTGTATCCATCAGCACCATGAAAACTGATTTATTCAACGGGTCATAGTTTTCCTTTCCTCGTTTGTCTACCCCGCAACTCGGCGGGTGTTTCTAGAAAAGCAGAGGACGCTTACCCTACCGGTGCACCTGTTCCATGCTCCCAGTTTTTAGTGGAGTCCGAGTTGCTCATTTACTTTTGTTACTTTGTATGTATGATTTTGGTTGCTTTGTGTTCTTTGTTGTGTATGTCTGTTTTCCGTGTCTGGTCTTTGTCCCTGGATTGAGTTTTTTGGTTACTGCTGTGGCCTTGGTTCCCTTGATTACTCTGTAACTCATAGTTTAAATTACTAGCGTTTACTGGTGTTGGTAAATGACTTAGTACCTGTGTGGGTAACTGTAGTTTTATTGGAAAGTTGTGATGCTGAACCTTGGGTGGTTTGAGCTTTGTATACACTACACTGGTAACGTGCATGGGGACCTTTGTGTTTTTATGGGCAAGGTTTTCTGCACTGTTGTCCCTCATTAAAGGAAATGCAAGTTTTTACCCACTGAGTTGGTGGTCAGACCTAGGTCTGATTTGGGGTGTACCATTGTATGGGTTTGGAGACGAAAAAGGGGTGCATCCCTTTGACTGTTGCAGGCATTTGCTGCTTTAGTGTAAAGTTCGTCCACAATTTTCCCCCATGGAAGCCCGTAAACGCCTAAATCTTTCGTCATAAAACCTCCATACAAATCATACATTTCCCGGATGTTGTGCACATATTTTAATAAGTGCCTAGCATCTTCAGGACGTTTTTCAATATAGATGTCCATAAAAATTAGGAATTCTGTAGTCCACAGACTAATAGTATGTGGTATTTTGTTTCTATTACTACTGTAAATTATGGAAAATTTTTATAGCTAACCAGCAAACTGAATGGGTCACACTCATAATGAGGTGAACGCATATTCAATTCAATAAATTCATCAACCCAATTTTTTTCTTTCACCTTTTTGGCTATAGTGGCCCCCTAATGGGATACCATCCGCCACTTTGATTTGGGGTGTATATTGCATATTGACAGAGTTTAATGGCGGCTCACCTAAAAATATTTCATTGACAATATTTTGTACTGATGGTTCACTGACATTACGTCGACCTAGAGTGTTTACGCCAGTTATGGACTGTACGTCCTCAGCATTGTTTATTAAAGTTGATGGTTCTGCATTATCCGGTGTGACCATGTAGTAAGATTTTGGGCAGATTGTTCTTCATTTTGTTGGCGAATTATTTCCGCTGCTAACAAGGTATAATCAATATGTACACCTTTGATCTTTTCTTAGGTGGCTCCGCAGCTGAAGTAGCTGAATTTGTTTGCTTCTTATTACTCCGTGGCGTTTTTTAAATACTGAATCACAAAATTTTGTATTCAATGTATCATGGATGGGCACCTAAAACAGAATATAACAAGCTGAATATATATCTATGAACGTTCTTATTCACCTTTGATTTTATACATGAAAATAATGTGTGTGCATGTATATTGTACATGTACATGATTCCTGCATGGATATGTGTTTCATCGTAAATGGATATCTTAAAATGTACCAATAAAATATAGCTCACACTGTGAGTGTATTAAACTCATCATAAGAAATCATGAATATGCAGTGGAACATGTACATGTATGGCAATGAATATAAAATAAAAGATTACGTTTTTGTTCTGTGCTTCTCTCCTATCTACATTAGCATGTACCCTCCTAGAGAGTAAATAATATATTGTGGGATGCTTACACTGTAAGCAGTTTCACACGGAGATGTTATACATTTGTAACATACACATGCTATGCTTACACTGTAAGCAATCTCACACAGTGTGATGACCAAAAGCACAAGTTACAATACCTTACACTGTAAGCAGTCTCACATTATGAGAAACTTGATGATAAACATACATGTATGTATACGAACACTGTAAGCAGTCTCACAATGTGAGATAATTAATTTACAAGTTGCTAATACCTAAACTGTAAGCAGTCGCGCATTGTGAGATAATTTATTTACGAGTTGCTGTCTACACTAAACAATTTCACACTAGAGAGAAATTATTTTAACATTTCAAAGCCTACACTGTGAGGAACTAACATGATGCTTAGAATGTAAACAATCATACCCACATTATGAGCACTATCGTGATTAAATTCGTACAAATTTACACATATACCTACTAGTAGAATATCAATGAGTTGTTGCATATAAAACATCAGACCGCAGACGTTTAAGATAACTCCTTATCCCAAAATGGTTCAAATGAACTCCATTATGGCACAAAAGTTTTTTTCCAAAACCCACGGTGGTGCCAAAGTTTTAGGTTCTCATTCTTCTCCTCGTCAATTTTCCTTGCTAGCAAATCGTTTTTCTCCTTTATTTTCCGGTTGTAATCAGAGAAAGTTCTCTCTTCACAGGAGGTATAAGTTGGCCAATCACAACAGAGCGAATCTGAAGACAATGAACACGGTACAGGGCCGAGGAAAAATGTCAATAGCGATTTGTTCAGCTGATCTAGACTGAGTGGAGGCGTCGTTACCACCAATTTGTAAAAATATGATGTCCGGGTGGAATCAAAATGTTCCAAATATCATTTATGACACATATCAATAGAAAATGAAGTCGTCGTAACCCATATAAGCATTTTTCCAAGCAAAACTAAATAAGACTTTTTGATGTTATGGAATTGTTTTGTGAATGTTCTAATAATGCATGTGATATGTGTAGAGCTATTCGATTGGCTAATAAACTTATTTGGAAACACGATTAATTAAACAACAATAGATTGCTCTTAAATTTAACAGCATTGCTGGAAACTTTAACGCTCAAGTAAAAGGTTAATGAATGGCGACATTAATGTAGACCCCCTAAGTTCGTTTTTTTACTTTGTTTTCTTTTGTTTTCTTGTTTTCTTTTTGTTTTGTTTGTTTTTGTTTTGTTTTTGTAAATCAACTATTAACTATATGAATTAGTGTTAAATCCGTTCATTTCTGTTTTTATTCGTTTTCGTTCTATCGTTGGGCTAAGAAGCGATAAATCAACATTTTATCTAGCATTTTAAATTTAATGCAATTGTTATTGACAAAAATTTACTATAGCGCGTCTCACTGCACACAACTTAAGCAATACTTTAAGTTTCTAAATTATTGCATGCATTTACTTTTGCGATAATCGAAATACGAAATAAAGAATGTTGTTAGTTTTTGTGTTTTCTTTGTCAATTTTATTACTTCCTTCATCTACGGTACAAATTAATGGAACAATTAAGTATGATGTTAGATGAAAGATCACGGTATTCTATTGATTCTTTGACAATAGAAGCACATAAAGAAATATGTGAACATGAATGTCAGACATTATGGAAAAAGACAATAAAACAAATTGAAAATAACCATTGCATAATTAAATAAAAAGAGAAACGACATTTCACTCCATCCTACGTCTTGTCATAATATTGTTAAAATAAAAATGATTAATATCTGATTTTATACATTTCTACGGGTTTTTTGATTGATACTGACCAGAAAAGCTATAGCCCAAATTTAATTGCTGGCTTGACGTCAGGTTGGCACCAGCAAACAATGATTTATGTGACCGTTGCGAGTATGGGTGTAATATTACTTCTTCAAATAATCAAGACAGACTAAGATGATACATTTATGAAAAAAAGTATATTGAATTGATTGATTATACCTTTAAAAATACTCCAAATAGACTTGCAGAAAATGCTTAATTGTTCAAGTGCCAAAATATTTTTCATTATGTTATATGTATTCTAATTTGTGCAGTGAATGTCCTCTTATCTCCCATTTTTGTTTTTGTTTTTGTTTTATTTTTTTTTTTGAAGCGGACTGTATATTTTTGTTTCATCCGCGATTTTTATTCTTTTGTTTCTGTTTTTTATGTTGTTCTTTTGTTTTGTTTTTTTTTCATTTTGTTTGTTTTGTTTGTTTGTTTGTTGGTTTTATTGTTGTTGTTCTTTTTTATCTTCTAATTTAGTTTAGGTTTTAATTTTATAAATACCCATTTCATGCTATTGCACGTAGATACTTCTATTAATTAGATATATTCCCATTTAAATTATTTCAAAATAAAGAAAAATATATATTTGATAACTCAATTACTACCTACCATACTCTATCAGGTAAACTTTCAAATCACTTATTTCCCTACGTAATTACCTCATTCCCTAATTATCTCCCCCAGTGCCAAATACCCCATTCAACATTCAAATTCACAATCGCCCCACCCATGATATTCACGAAATAGACTTGTTATAAATGGAAAGACCAATCATATAAATACTTCAGTATGCTGTATACGTGCTTCAATGAGTTTCTTCTCAACTGCAGCATAAGAACCAAATACTGAGGAAGTTGAAGACTTCCAATTTGTTCAAAAATAAAGTATGTACAGGAGAGGCTAAAAACAAACATATTTCAAAATAGAAAGCGAAATCAAGCCGCGATAAGATCTACTAAAGTATTTCAAATTAGGTACATCAATGTAGCTACCATGTTAAATACTAAAAATGGAGCCTTAGTGTTTAAGGAGTTTCGACTTTCTGATACTTTTTCAACAATAGACAGGGTGTGCCTAAGTTATTCCGATTATCTTTTACTCATTCAATAACACACAATATACGTGTTTAAGTGTTTAAGTATATTATTAGGCTGCATACAGTGCATTCACACTATGAAGGTTCTTGAGTATACTTAAATGTGGCTTTGAGGCACTAGTATTTAGCATTCTTAAAAAGTGACTGCAAAAGAGAGATAATTCTTACTTTATAGGAGCATGTCTATGAATAAGGGGTAAATCATTTGAAAGTCATTTTGGAATAGCCGTAAAATATTTTGGAAATGGCAATGCGCTAATTATTGATAAATTTCAAGTTACAGTCAGTTCTGTGTAAAAGGGATATTCTTTAAAATGCAGTTTTTTATTATGAAATTAGGATTATTTTCATCTATTATCAATGGCAGCCTTGTTGTGCGTAAAAGTGATATTTTATACGAAGTTGTTTCATTTAAACTTTGAAATAAAGTTACTTATGTGAAAAGTTTGTGTGCAAATGTTAAAAAATGAAAGACAATTTAAATGTAATCAAATAAACTTGATAAAATGTATTATATGGGAACAGTGACTTTCTGTTTAAATATATCATCTTGTGTCTTACACAAATATTTAGTATTTTCATAAAAAAAAAAGTGTATTGAACGAAATTTCTTTAAATATTTGCCAAGTGTGGAATTTCAGTTAATTCATAGTGTTTCGGTAAATGACAGTTACCATTCTACCTATATCGTTGTATTAATCAATGGAAATAATTGCATTACAATGTTCTAATAATTGGTGCAATATATGTTTTGGTGATAGACTTCCTCAGTGGTGCAGGTTTATGTATCATATATTTTATTTATAAAACTGTCATTCATTTTACTTTATAATGTGTTATTATGTATGGATACAGGTGAATATCAATATTAAAGATGGAAAAAGAATAACAAAACATTAATCATTAAATTTAATAGCGCATGGTATTTGTCAGCATATCACTTTGTCTTTGGGAGTCTGTAAATATCGCCTTGAGATGGAAATGTTTGGTTGACACCTTATATACATAACAATTATTCGTAGAATCATTGTCTGTATTAAGTTACTAAAACAGCCATTGTTCTAAGTGAAGATTCAGATTTATTTAAAGAACATAAATAGAGACAATAACAATACACTTCGTACCTACATCTTCAATTTTAGGAAAGCCTGGTCCCCTATACTCAAAAAGCACATTTTTAAGTGGAGTCGAGGTGCTCATTTGCTTTAGTTACTTTGTATATATGATTTTAGATACTTTATGTTTTGTTGTGTATGTCTGTTTTCTACGTCTGGTCTTTGTCCCTGGATTACATTCTTTTAATTACCGCTATAACTTTGGTTCCCTTGATTACGCTTGACAGGTTTCTGTACAACCAATAAATTGTTTGTTTCCAAACAGTCACCAAAGTTTGATGGAAATCACGAAACCCCCGCAAAAATGACATAATACTCCCTGTCCAAATTAATTATATTCAACCACGCCCCGCACCAAAAACGGTGGTCCGCATAGATCTTCTTGAGAAATATTCAAATCTGAAAATATGATTATATATGATTTTCATAATGTCAAAAATAAAATTTTCCTTATTTTTTACCGTATGTAACTGTTTCATTATTGAACTTGGGGCCTCTCTCACAATGTTCAAGACTTATTTCATTTTACACCCGACGTGACATTATATAATCAACTCGGCGGGTGTTTCTAGAAATGCTGAGGACGCTTCCTCCACCGGTGCACCTTATATATGCTCCCAATTGTTAGTGGATTCTGGGTTGCTCATTTACTTTTGTTTATTTGTACGTGTAATTTTGGTTACTCCGTGTTCTTTTTTGTGTGTTTCTATTTTCTTTGTTAAGCCATTATCCTTAGAATATACATTTTTTTCGCACGCACCTTGCCTCCTTTTATTCATCTTTTAATTGGGTTTAGTTTATTTTAATTTCACCAATCTATTGTTCATATCTGTTGTATTGTTTTAAATACTGCTTTTTACCGATTTATACTTCGTGCTGTCATATTTGTATTGTGTTATACTGATAATAATTAACCTATAGAAGCGAGTGGTAAACTTAGCGCGCTTTAAAACCTGGTTTAAACCATTTCTATCGGAAATACGCATAACATGTCGGAGGTTTTCAACTTTCCGGTATTGATCCTGATATCGCCATTTGTTGCAATGACTCTCCTTTTGACCGTTGCCTGAAGTTGATCAGTTCGGTAATTTTGTTATTGCCCTTCGTTTTATCAAACATATATCTTAATCATACCCAAAAACATTTATTGTTTTCTAATGAAGTCGATTAAATCAGTTTTAACAAGAGCTTCACTTGTCATTATAACTTTTCACTAAGAAAGAATCGATTAAAACTTCTTAAACTTGGGTTAATAAGTAATATTATACTTCATATAACATTCTTTTTATTTAATTTTTGTTTTTTTTTTTTCAATCTTATATACCCGACTTTCTTCTTGAATATCACCCTTCTGCATGAAAACTATCCTTCCGTCAAAAATACCATCACTACAATCGGAAATCTTTCCCCCTGTTCCGTTTCATCCTCTGCTTGTTATCTTTACGCGCAAATCCAAAAACAACAGACGAAAATTTGTTGACAAATAGATTTTTTTTAATGACAAATAAAGAAAATATCAGTTTAGGACAACATATTGGCAAAAAAACGCAAAGGAGACACGTGACGATTTGTTCAAAAATGAATAAGATCTTTCTACCAGTTTATATTATACAATATGTAACAGAGTGTTTTAAGAATTTTTCAAGATATATAGTGAAATATAACACATGTTGCCTGCAGTTGATGGTGGTATAGTAGATCACCACACGAAGAAAATATCACCATCGACTTCTTCCCGGGCTATATTCTTCATGCATATGGTAATCTAGTTCTTTAGAAGGCCCACAACCCTGTTTTGAATTTGAGGAATCGAACGCACTGCTAAAATTAGTAAACATCATTTCAAAAACGGAAAAGGAGACAGTGTGAAATTATTGAACATATCTTGTGAAGGTGGAATCATGACTATCTAATCTCACTTAGAACATTCCCCAAAGCATACGGTAACAACACACAAAACATTAATGTTGGACATGAATCGCCGAGACTAACATAGACAATGGCCATCGTCACCAAATCATAACAAGGAGGTGATGGACTTGTTAGAGCAGCCAAAATAAAAATGAAAAATATTGAAACATCACGACCGATCGCAATACTCTATCTGCCCGCAATAAATAGCTAGTGATACCAATGATGATGATAAATATTGACCAAAACGTGAAGCCAGCATAAAAGCAACCGACAACTTTTGAAATTGTTATATCTACAAAGTGGATCAAGACATTGCTATATGGACTGTCAAATGCCCAGTTTTAATATGGACTTTATATAACGTGAGATTATGAAGCAGAAATATTGATTTTTATTTCCCCTCATACGTCTTACAAGTTTAATGATATGTTTGATTTCAACAACTACATTTCGTTTGAATTTTTAATATATGGTAATTTTACTTTTTGCGGACCCCAAAATGTCGAAACTAGTGAAAATTGATAACGTTACGTTTGTTTAATTTTAAAGTACAATTATAATTGTATTTGATGACGTTATCATTTAATTTGAATGTTTATTTTTCATCTAGGCAAGATAGGTAACTATCCATAGACTAACATGTTACTATGACGTCATTAACATAGATCGGTCCGAAGTCTGCAATTACAATAATTCCAAACTAAATAATGTTAAATGAAAGAGTAATCAAGGGAACCAAGATCATACCGGTAATCAAAAGAAAGTAATCTAGGGACAAAGACCAGACATGGAAAATAGACATACAAAACAATGAACATAAAGTAACTAAAATCATACATACAAAGTAACAAAAGCAAATGAAGAACTCGGATTCCACTAAAAACTGGGAGCATGGACCAGGTGCACCGGTAGGTCTGCTTTTCTAGAAACACCCGCCTAGTTGCTCATAAAAGTCAAGTCCGGGGTAGACAAACGAAGAAAGAAAAACTATTATCCATTGAATAAATCAGTGCTCATGATGCAGATGGATACACCATAACGATCCTCGAGTTTATGATGACGACCATAAAACTTCCATAGTGATAACTTCAATCTTGTAGCAACATAACCCTGTTCCAGAAGCCTATTTGTAAGAGTTCTAGCGCGATACAAAAAGTCTGCGTAGTTTCGGCAAGCTCTGGCATAACGTATAAGTTGTGGTATGAATACTCCATACGCAGGTGCTGAAGGGATGTTGCTACAGATGAAGAGAAAGTTGACAATTCTGAATGAAAAGTCCTCACGTTTGTCGTAGTTTGGTCAATAATTTTCCTTTACCATCTATCTCTAAGTGTAGGTCAATATATGAGGCTGACTTCAAAGTGTCTGTAGTATCCTTTATCTCAAGTTGTTTGGGGGAAGATGCGATGTATCAAATCCCCGTTAGGATTGTTTAAAGATAATACGTCATCTATATAGCGGAAACTGAGATTAAAGGATCTAGCCAAACGATATTTTTCTTTCGGATCAGGTCAGCTATTAAGTCAGCCTCATAAGAGTGAAGGAATAGATCAGCAAGTAAAGGAGCACAATTTGTTTCCATAGGAATGCCGACCGTTTGTTGAAACACGTCCACCACACCGGACAAATATGAAGTCAATTCCAGTATTTTGTAAACATCTTCCTTTGTATATTTGGAAGATGATTTGAAATTATTTCTTACAATGTATAAAGAATCTCTACCAAAAACTACATATTTGTATCTAGGTGTACCATCTTTTGTTTGGAAAAACAACAATGTATAACGTTTTTATGTCGGGATTTTAACTGAGTATGGGGAATAGAAGTATACAGTGTTGAAAAATCATAGGTTTTAATGCTATTATATTCAGATAATAGTCTTGAACTGATTGTCTCCAAAATGTCTTTCGAATTTTCGAAATTGACATTAAATAATTAATAATTTAGAAGTGCTTTTGATTTTATAATAAAATAAATTATGCAAAATTACAAATTTTGTCGCAGTTAAACATTTTCAAAAGTTTTAAAATGAAAGTTCCAATCCATATAGAGTTCAGGCAATGTCATTCATATATGTGATACATGGTGCAAAAAAAAATAAACTATGCTTGTCCGGTTTAGACAAGACCTATCTGTAGACCTATCTGTATATAAAGTTTGAGACTACCATACACTACAATGGCATAGGGAGGTTTGGCGTGCTGTAAAATCTAGATTTAACCCATACCCATGATGTTATACATTTTGTATCTATTTTGTCAGATATGATTTTTATCTCAAAAGTTCAACAATGACAATCTAAGATTCTTACATGAAATTAATCTTGATTGATATATTTTTCTGTACATTTAATAGGTATGAAAGTTCAGCCTTTTGCACAATATATGAAATACTTTTTGACATGTACACTATCGCAACATCTGGTAAAATCAATACCATTTACATTACACATTTATTATATCTACACTCCCGTGCAGATCCGGGTGTTAAAAGAATAGGCCTGCAGCATCGCTAAGCTTGTCGTAAAAGGCGAAGAAATAGTGCTCTGAACCCTAGCCGGGGGCTAGGGTGCTTTGCCCACAGAGTAACTGGGATGTGTGCCTCAGGTGGTTGAATTGGGTACCCCTGGCGTGTTACATGCTGGGGTTGTCAGGGTATAATACGGAAAACCTGACCGCAAATCATAGTGGTGCATCGTGTTGGGAAAGATGCCATGTTCCTCGCACGTTAAAGAACCCTACTGTGGTATTCTTTCGGAGTAGGAACCATAGGGTTCCTTCCACAGGAGGCTAAATTGCCCGACCCTACCCACCTCTCCCTATTTCCAGTGGCAATCAAAATTTGTCGACCCCATTGTCCTTGTGTCCCATCCCTTTTCATTTGATCATCATTTCATGTTCATTTTATCATCCATTTCATGTTCATCGTCTGAATATAGCTGAAATATTGCTGCTCGGACGTTAAACCCCAACAAACAAACAAACAAACATTATATATACAGATAATAATCAGCAGGTCATGTGCACAGCTTTGTATATATAATTCTTTTTTGAATTATTACAATTATGGAACCTTTGTAGTTTCTCAAAACTGGGTAACAGTCTGCCATCATTAATTGCAATACTTCTTGGCTAACTAGTGAAAACCTCAGCTGCTTTAGGTTGCTTACATATTTGTTTGGTCCTATTGGGTTGTTTGTTTCCATGCAATGTACTGAGAATATGTGTATTTATTAAAAAGACACCGGAGTTCATCGTACTAATGTCTCATTACAGTTTTTAATTGTTACTGTTTTGTTTGCAGGCAGTTGTTTGAATCATGGCAACAGATGATTCTATTGCATCTAGATAAAACTATTATCAAGAGGAGTTCCGATTACAACCACTCAAAACATAAGAGGATTTCCGATTACAACTACTCAAATAACACAAAATTATAATTGTCTTCTGCCCAGAAATAACTTATGGCTTGTTAGTATGTAACTCCGCCAATTCGAAAACTGCGTGAACAAATATGAACTTGCTGGATGCCTAAAATTTTCAACGCTTTTTTAGGTACCTTATTGAATTGGAAATTAAATTGTTAGGGAGGAATGCTTTAAATGAATAAAGAGATCATTGTTGTCGCAGATTTTGTCTAATCTGAAGTTATTTTTGTAAGTGTCCAACAGGAGAGTAATCATTGCTGTTTACCTTAATAGCCATGTTAACTGGTTTGTTGTGTCTTACTTAAACCCGTAAAGGCTGCTATGTCTTGAAGATTCGAATCTTGATGTTGCCTGATTCTTGGTCATTCCGGACTTTTCTTTCTGGTTTTATGACAGTGGGTAATTCTACAAATTTAGGAGCCCATATTTTTCCTTTTACTTGAGGGGACATTTGCACCCGCGTTATTCAGTGAACTGGGGTGTTGGGATGGATCGAGCGTACTCGTCTATGTCAACACGCTGTGAAAAGTTTGTTTTCCTAAAAGAGTCCTGGTTAAATGCATGGAATTCCACAGATGGGGGATCGAACGGATAACCTGATTCGAACCGGAGTTGTTGGTTCTTTTCATAGTGACTTCCCGTATGCTTAGTGGTCTGGACGACGCATCTGGTGATGACGAGGCTCCAACCCCTCTACTTCTGGACTGGCTTGTTGTAGCGCTATTCTTTCTTATTTGTGTGCCCTCTCCTTTTGCAGTTATGCCCGTCCTTTTTATTTAGGAGTGTCTCATTGGCGGTCTTTGTTTGTGTGGTGTTTTTTGGTGAGGAAATGTAATCATTTGTTTCTTGTTTAACGCGCACGCGGTTGGAAAGGCACGAACTTTTAGTTCAATACTACGAGGATATATCAACTATAATTTTATAGGGATGATAGGGAATTTTATGCCTAAATATAGACCTGTAACTAATTTCAGTTCTTTCTCCCTATTCAACGAATGGATGGTCATTTCGATTCAATCCAAAATTATTTCGACTGGATGCATTGCTCAAATTTGTTATGTTCTTGTTTGATATCAACTCCATGTAGAATGGAATTGCCGTACGTGTTGGGATATAGCTAGCCCAACAACGCATAGAACTTAACATTTAACTGTCAAGGCCATTTACATTTATTATGTTGTGACTCATCATCTAATTTCACTTATATAGAAATAATAAACTTTCAAAAACATGGTCTATTGGTGTAAAATATGTAACAGAAAGCATAAGTCAGTTGTTGGTTCGCACGTATGTTTTTCTATGACAGACAGGCGTGATCATATACCGATCACAAGACTAAGAGTTAAACGCGACGTAGATCCGTGTTGAAAATGATTTCAAAACTTATGACTGATTTAATATAAAGATGTTGTTCATAGAAACTAAAGTGATTTAAAGTTCTTTTTGTGAGTTGATTATATAACTTGAAAATAATTAAATAATTATAACAATAAAACAATAAAAGCCATTTACATATACACCTGTAACAAATGTCCTCAAATGTTATAGGATGGTAGTGTAGAAACCACTGCTTACTTTACGACTCTTGTTTCTCTAACTTTAGTAGTTTGATTTGTTGTCTCCAGGCTGATGTAAGTTCAAGTATGTAACTACCATGTTGTCATGTTAAATTGGTAACTGTCACCAAATGTTGGAAATGTTTCACTAACACCTATAAAGATGAGAAAAATTACCAAATTATTGAACCAATCATATATTGTATATTATGTCTCAGACTGTCTTCTGTTTACATTTAGTGGATAAAATGTTAACAAAATCTAGTGATAAAAAATAAGTCAGTTGTACTAGGTTTTTATTTTCGTGTTTATAAGACGTATTTTCCAAAAATGATAAAAAATGTTTTTGTTTTACTCAAGTTCTTCATCAACCTACCTTTTGAAAGTGGTGTGCCCTCAAGATCTAATATTGACCAGTACTGCCTTTCATCTGAAGAGGCAACCATTCCATTAATTGAAGTAATAAACTGTCCCCAAGTTGTGGTCTTACTGTTAAAACTTACAAAAAACACAGAAAACAACTTTATACTGAAATGCAATGTTTCTAAAGCAAGTCAGATTAGATGTGAGTTGCAAGTCTAATTAGAACATTTGTTAACCTTAGAGGTAGTAGCCAGACCAAAATAAACTATATTGGAATAAATACAGTAAAAAAACCCTTGCTTCCAATGCAAACCCATATTTTAAGTGATGCCCCTTGTTAATAAATCTTTAGAAATGAAGAAGTTTTATGTATCACTCTTTTAGGTCCATAAGCCAAATTATCTTTTGCAACTTTTAAAACATAGGGTCATGCGACATTTGTTGCCATTGCCATGGTGTGTTTTTACATACAATGTGAAAATGTGCTAAATTTGACCCTAGCCACCACCACAATTTAAAGTGCTGGGAAAAAAATTTTGAACAGCAAAATGAAGATCTGACATCTGAAGTGCAAAACTGAAACATCTTTCAAATTATTTTAAATTGGTCTTGTGACGTCATGAATATTTACTATATTTATACCTATAACCGTGCATGTAATTGTTCACATAAAACATAGGTATGTATGTGAATTTCGTGCAATGACTTGTCTTAAAAAACACATGGAAAAAAATAATTATTTTTTAAATTATGTTTTAAATGCCTTCGGAAGGTTTTGGTCTGTATTTCGATTTAAAAAAAAAAAAACAAAACATAGTTTACATGCCAATCACTGTATTTGTACCATTCATTTTATTCAATTTAATTTTAACAAATTATCTATGTTTATGCTTAATTCCCTTTTTCTGCTTTAAAAATGTAATGCTATAATGTTTGTTAATATAAAATAAATCGTTTCCTTTTTATTTCAGATTGACATCCGCAAAACTTTTATCTTGTAAGTATTGACATTTCTCCAGTGACAGATAGTTACCTAAATCCTTGACTTGCTAATGCAAGGTTAACCATGGCATCATATAGTGTTTGTCCGAGTGTCAAGGAGGCAATCCAAGATTGGTCGAAATTAGATGCTGTTACAACGTTTGTTACCCGTATTTGAGTGGAAATAACGGGTCCTGACGGAACAGTTGGGGTGGGTTCTAAAAGCATAGGAAAACAATACGTCAATGAATTAATTATATAAGAGGTGAAATAAAAGTGTGTATACAAGCCTTCTGAACAGTTTTATGTTATTCACAATATTGCACAGTTACGTAAATAATTTGGCAGGAAGTGAAAAACGGTCATTATTGCTAATATATTGATACGATTTCAATAATAACTGTTAAGCAATTCATAGTATAAATAATTAGTTTTAAGATATATCTATTTATGAATAATCCGTTAACGACAAAGACCGCTGCACATGTAAAAGGACATTTTAGACGTACATTTTTTATTACTTGTGCTGTTGTTGAAAGGTTGTTCTTTGAAACACGTGTACAGCATATCGAAATTTGCAAAGTTAATTTGATTGGTATTTACTTGTTAAATAACCACTGGGTCAAAGACACTGCTGGAAGACCAAATGCATTCACCATTTAGACAGACTTGTCAGATCCCAAATTAAATAATATATCATTTATTCTAAATTCGTAGTGTTACAAATTTCAAAATTCCTGTTTCACTAGGCCTTCATTCCTTTGTACTACACATGGTAGAACCTCTTAGTGACGGGTTTGGTTACTTTTTCGATACTCTTGGTTTCAAGTACTTCTTGCATACAATTACGTTTGAATTAAGATCTTCCTATGTATTTGACTCAAATGCTGCTTATTAGCGGTTACTTCATGACATATCCGTACAAAATATCAAAATTTTCAATTTTAATATAATTGATATCTTTGTATTTAATAACCACTTGGTCGATACCACTGCTGGTGGACCATACATCCCCGAGGGTATTATATCACCAACCCAATAGCCCGACTTATCTGACCCCGTATCAAATCATATATTATTTGGTAACATTTGCATTGATTCTAATGCTGTTGATGAGGGTTGACTTTTGAAACACGTGTACTGCATATCAAATTTGCAATATAAATATGAATGGTATTTTTTGTATTATATAATAGCTGGAATGAGTCTCGGTTTTATTAAGTTTATTTCCTTCTTAATTTTGAACTATTTTGAAACTATGTATCATTAAGTGTATGAAAAAAAAATGATTTTTACTTATCAATGTGTAACAGATTTACCTGGAGGACATTGTACATTACCAACATCTAGAAGAGATTTCTTCGCCAGAGGAGGAAGAACAGACAGGAGAAGAGATGTGAAGGGGTTATTCATCTTATCTGGAAAGGAAACATAGAAACAGGTATCTTGAAACCTTAATATCACATTTTAATATACTTTTATATTACATCAAAACTTTCTTAATTTCACATCTATAAGTCTATGAAAGCAGCATCTGTAATACCAAATAAAATAAGTAGTATTCAAAAGTAGTAATGTAAATTTTGCAAGAACCCTGACTTGTATTCTAATATATATATATATGTTTACCATACAGGTATATAATGTAGTTTTATTTTTCAATAAAAGGAAATGATAACACAATATCGAAGATTCAAATTTGCATTTGCATTTACTTCTACTTTAAATATTTCGATCACAAAATAAATGCACAGGCATATATCTTACCGATAGACTTTGCCAGAAAGTTTATGCTTTTGTTTGTCCTATCTAAGAGAGATGCATTACCACCAGCGAATATAACCTGAAATTTAATATGGTATATTTAAGACACTTACTGATTGTTTACAGTCATTCTTTCTTTTTAAGCACAGAGTTTTTGTTTTTCCTTATAAGGGAAGCTGCCGAGAAAATGAAACAAATAGTAAAATATCTAATTTTCTTATCTAAATGTACCTGCAACGCCAAGGCAGTGGAGTATTCATTCCCAAACGTTCCATGCGGATCTTGTGATGCAAGAATAAACTGAATAGCTGCATTTTCTTTATCGATAAAGGATGAATTGTTGGTACAACGATAAGCCAAGTAAACCATAGCAGCCTCGTCTTAAAATAAAAAGTTATGGCAGTAAAATAAAGTTAATCTAAAAGTACATTTGCTGATAAAATTTAGACAATGAATAAAACGTTGTAAAGCATTAGAAATAAAATGAATTGATGTAATGATTTAAAGGATGATATAAATACTTCTGGAACGGACTGACTATACAGGAACGTTTGAAATGCCTTTCTTACATTCTTCATAACAATAAAACATGACCACATCTAAAAATATTACTATCATGCAAACATGTAGTTATCCACTCTACAACGATAGCAATTTGCCTACGGAAACTTCACAAATTGCGAGAAATGAATTTTCATAGATTTAATATCGCGGCTTGAAAATCCATTTCTCGTGATGTGGGAAATTTCATATTCGACGAGCTAAAATTGTAGATTTTGTTCCTTTTTATTTTTCAAAACGAAGACTAAGGCGTTTTACTGCATATGCGTCTTACGGGAGAACAAAGTTAGAATCGTCAAGATGTCGCTTCCATGAAATTTTATAGAAAATGCGATATAAACACGCAATGACTAACCATTTCAATTCGGCCGATCAGCGCCAGAGAACTCGAATCTCTCGAGAGACAAAAGGTATTTTTCACATACCGTTCAAAAAGTGTGAAAACTGATTGAAAATTAGAGAAATAATTGTACATTTATTGAATGAAGTTAACATCATATATTGTTGATGCTTTAGTATTATATGTGCTCTGGTACGATAAATACTGTTTTTGTGCTTTGAAAGGGGAGACCCAGATATGCGTGACTATTAACTATTAAACATTATGAAGTAATACAATTCAAATGCAAATTAAATCTTACCAACACCAAAAGTATACTGCCCTTCTGTCGTTGAAATATTATTCAAAACTGAGTCGGACACGTTTTCTCCTGATTTGCATAGAGCTATTACTATTAACGCATATGCAAATTTATTACTGTTCAAATAACTTGACTGTTGAACCAGATTGTTTTTCAAGATAGTCACCAAGTCGTGTCCATAAAAGTCATTAGGTTTCTGGCATGTGGCGAGTAACCCAAGAACGTAATACGCTAGTTTTCCACGACTCCAATCAACTCCACTGAGATCATTATCACTTAAGAAATCATCAAATATATACGTTAAAATACGCATAATGAAAGACAGTTGATTATATATTAAATTGTCGCCACATATTTTGCTGAAACGAGGCACATGAAATTCCTTAAATTGTTTCAATATACATACAAACAAACTACTACACTAATACGAGTACAAAACGCCAATATTTTTAACTGGATTAAAATTTTAAAGCTCAAGGATATATTCTAAGATGACTTTTTTTTAAATTCACCACAGTAAACTACAAAATATACAAATAAGTGTAAGTCTCTGTAATAATCAGGCAAAATGGGATAAAGCAGAAAGATGTATTTCAAAAGCCCACCGACAAGACAATACTATTTCACAAAGGATGATTTCTATATATTAAAAGACCGCTATTTGATCTATCTATCACTAGATATGTACAGATTTTTTTTTGATAGAATGTTTAAAGAATGAAATTTTTGACAGAGTTATTTGCCCTTAAAATGTTCATTGTTCGTGCATTTCAATGGTATTATAACTCAATTCACAATAAATGACATGAACAATCCTACTTTTTTTTCTTGAATCTTAAAGTGCAAATAGTCAAATTACACTTTCAAAACGGTGAGATGTTACATACACTGACACTTAATATTTGAACATCGTTTGATCTATGACCAGTATGAATGTACACGTGCTATCCATGACGAAGACATGCAAACTCATTCTGTCTAAGAACATGTTCCTTATGTATATAAATATGTAGATATTGTAGATATACTTCATTTTGATTTTGTTTTTATCATTGTAGATTATTTTTCATAACAAAATAATATATATTTGTCTTTTCTCTTTGTACAGCTCTATTTTTCAATGTGGTACACGTATACGTTCTTATATGCTTATTTGTACACACAAAAAACTTACTGCGAGAGAGCAGAAAGAAGATCAATATTCATTTCTTTAACGCTGATATATACTTTAACATCACTCTTTGGGAAAATATCAAATTTTGCAAGATGTAAGGCAATTATTGCTTCTGCTTGTACCCTTTCACCCCAAGACCAGTTTTCATCCCTTTTATCTAATAGTTGTTGTACGCCTTCTTTTACAGCAGAGCATCGTTCTACAAAAATAGGGATAAATGAATGGGTGGAATAGCAAAATATCACAAGATTTGGAAACCAAGTATAAGGAGTGATAATGAACATAGCTTTAATGATATGTGTGATACCATTTATATTTTATTAATAATTGATAAAGCTCCAATAAATTGACATAAGATAATATACCTACAAATTTCACAACAAATTTATCTAGAAAGAGTGATACATATAATATAAGTTCATATCGTGGCGTAATTCAATCGAAGTTAATCTTGCCTGGACTTGAAGCCAGAAAAGAGCAATAGCTATCAATTAAAAAGGGAACATAAGAAATATTCTTCATAAAATACGATATGAGAAATACACATTTTTTAATCAAGAGTAACAAACTTAGTTTCACTATTTACGATTAAGAAATTAACAGATTTTTTTATCATGACATCATTTTCTTTGTTTTATGTGTTTATTTTTTTAGATTTCCTTTGTTTTTTCAAGTTTTGTTGTTTTATATTTTTGTTTGTTTAGTTTATTTTGTACCCTATGGCCGGAGTAAAAGTACCTGGTCCCATAAAATAATGCCTCACCATACCTTAACCTTCCTAACGACCTAGAAATATTAATAATAAATAACTTTGTCATTAGCATATATTTGATTTTAGTTTTACTTACTTGTGTAACACTTTGAGTTTTTAGTCCAGACACAAGCCACATAGTTGTACAGCAAGAAAAGTACTACAATCTGAAATTCAGATTATCTCATATTGACTAGTGCTAAAAATGTTTAATGTGTGTCGAGAAACTAGGATAAGTATATAGAAATATAAGCAATATGTCTTATCATTTATAAGCGAGTGACTTTCAATAATATTTATAATAATCAATATTTGAGCAAATGTATATGATATTCTGCACAAGCATTTAGTTATTGACGTTCTTCAATAAAAAAGATATATTTTTCTCAGTGGCCGATCCAGGGTGAGGATGCAGGGGTTGGCACCTCTTCTTTTTTTCATGCGTAAAAATTACAAAAAAGCGGCTAATAATATCCTAGCATCCCCTTTTTATAGGAACCCGGCTGGCACCCTTCCTTTTCAAAGTGTCTGGGTCCATCCTTGTTTTCTTTTTCGAACTTATTGGTGAGAATGTTTTAGGTTTATTCGAGACAAGCGATATAGTTGATAACCAAGAGAAGATGACGAATATCCCACCTGAATGTTGACATTCAAAATTGCACTTTAACATTACAATGTGTGACACAATATCCCGTTACATATATAAATCGTGCAAGAAGCCATCATTATTGCATTGGAATCCTCAAAGTGTCTGTCAATTTTTAAGGATATTTTAGGAACTAGGAACTTACTTCGACGAATAAATAATCGAGAATAAAATATACATGCAGTGATCAACAAGAACTAATAAAATATGCACAAATAATAAATGCATTTTTTCACCTACGTTTAAGAGTTGATAAAAAAAAAGCGGTTTTTTTTTCAGTTAATATTATCATTGTCCTTTTAAATGTTTATTTCGTCCTTGAAATCAAACAAATATGTTTTTTAAATTATATTAGAAAAAGACCCTCTTAAAATAGAAAAAAAAAACATAATGGTTTAAACAATGAGATCTTGATATACAAAGTATTAGGTAAATGATATTTGATACTGGCTTTATACTAGCTAGAATAAAAAAGCAATTGTCTAATTTTCTGTAAATGTTCTGTTTATAGGTAATTTGAATTTTAACATTTTTATGTTTGCTGAATTGAATAATTTACAAAAATTCAATTTTACTGTTTAAAAGAATATTTTTAAATGGCCTATATTGGCGGTGTAATCTTAAATAACGTGGTATGGTCCACTTGTCTCCAATTCATGAAACGGAAATTCCACTGGCGAATGGATATTCATATAATGTGTGAGGCAAGGTCCATATGTAAACGATGATGTCGGTCGTTTAAATGGAAAACATTTGTAAAATCAATAATATGGTTCAAATGAGAAATCGGTAAGTTCGGTTCGCTTATTTATTAATTTGAATTCTAGATACGAAATGAATTTATTTTATGCTTTAATGAATGAAAACAAAAGTCGATTCAGTATGTGTATTTTTTCTAATACATCATTGATTTAACAATACAGTTGGAGCAACCACATTCTAAGATTAAATTTGTACATTATTTTCTTATTTGCTGTCACTGTCATAAACAATCACACGTGCTCTACGTTTTTTGCGTAAGTCGTTTGGGTTTCCCTTTTCTGTACTTTTCATGTTACTTCCGTAATTTCTACCAAAATACGATTTAAAGGTTCCACCAAGCTGCAAGCTTTACTAGTCATGGTTTCCTTTTCAGTTTTTGAGGCTGAAAGTATGGTTGACATTTTCTACTATGTTTTCAAACTGTGTTTGGCATAATTATTTATGCTTTTAACATATTTGTGGCCGCCATGCTGTTGAATTGCCCTTGTCTAAGAGTGACAGTTATTTTTTCGACTTGAATGGTTTGTAACATTTTCTCTAAATGTCAATATTATTTTTCTTTCTACAGTCCTTTTATATTTAGAAAAGTTGGTTTTTGAATCATGTATTAGCATTTGTTATTCTATTTACACCAAGATAGAAGGATGCTTCAGGATTACAATTTTCAGCCGGGCAATGAGAACGAAACTGGAATGATAAAACAATATCGATTTATTCTTATCATAAAAAATTATAAATGCAAACAAACAATCAATATTACTCTTAACATGCATATTTGTTTTTCTGTTTCACATTTCTAATGTGCTATGTATATGCATTGAAATAACTTTTCATAAATGTTACCACTTACTTTGTACCAGAATTACTTAAACTTGTGTGCCCCGTGCAGGTCCGGGTGTTAAAAGAATAGGCCTGCAGCAGCGCTAAGCTTGTCGTAAAAGGCGACTAAATAGTGCTCAGTACCCTAGCCGGGGCCTAGGGCGCTCTGCCCACAGAGCAACTGGGATGTGTGCCCCAGATGGTGGAATGGGGTACCCCTGGCGTGTTGCATGCTGGGGTTGTCAGGCTATAATACCGAAAACCTGACCGCAAACCATGGTGGTGCATCGTGTTGGGAAAGATGCCACGTTCCTCGCACGTTATAGAACACTACTGTGATATTCTCCTGGAGTAGGAACCATAGGACTCCGCCACAGGAGGCTAAATTGCCCGACCCTACCCACCTCTCCCTATTTCCAGTGGCAATCTAAATTTGTCGACCCCATTGTCCTTGTGTCCCATCCCTTTTTCATTTAATCACCATTTCATGTTCATTTTATTATCAATTTCATGTTCATCGTCTGAATATAGCTGAAATATTGCTGCTCGGATGTTAAACCCCAACAAACAAACAAAACAAACTTAAACTTGTAAATGTATTGTTATATATTTACTGCATTTTACAATACTATTTACCTTTGAGAATATTACCTATAGCATGGAAATGTGTTAATGTGACCTGTATTAGCACCAGGAAAAGAAATACAATCAGAAAAATTAAATTTTCCTACTATTAGTGTACATAAAATATTGAGCTCAGAACAAAAATCCAGAAAGAAATGCCTAAAAATACCAAAAAAAAAAAAGATTGTTGAGGAACCTATTTTGACAAAATTTAACAACCTGCATTATATTGAACATAAATAGAGGGATATGACAGTGATTTGTGTCAGATCTATTGAGAAATTTAATTGTAGGGTATAAAAGACCAAAGTTTTAACACTAAATTTGTTTGACTTCCAATAGTAGTAATTAGAACTTACCTCAAAAAGCATTTTGTAAGATTTTGAAATTTTGATTGTGGTAAGAATAAATTCACGAAACAAACTCCCATTGCTTCAAACCCATGTTTTAAGTTACGCCCCTTGTGAATATACCTTTAGAAATCAAGAAGTTTTATGTATTACTCTTAAGGTTCCTAAACAAAATTATCTTATCCAAATTGCTGTGAAAAATAAATCTGAAAAGCAAAATAAATAACTGGCAAATTCTGAAGTGTGAAGTCCCGTGCAAGTTCAGGTGTAAAAAGAATAGGCCAGCAGAAGCGCTAAGCTTGTCGTAAAAGGCGACTAAATAGTGCTCAGAAATCTAGCCGAGGGATGTGTGCTTCAAGTGGTGGAATGGGGTACCCCTGGCGAGTTACATGCTGGGGTTGTCAGGCTTTAATACGAAAACCTGACCGCAAACCATAGTGGTGCACCGTGTTGGTAAAGATGTCACGTTCCTTCGCACGTTAGATTCCTGCTGTGGTATTCAATAGGAGTAGGAACCTTTGCGCTCCACCACAGGAGACTAAATTGCCAGACCTTACCCATCCCCCCCTTTTCTAGTGGCAATCCAAATTTTTCGGTCCTTTTTATTCTTGTGTCCCATCCCTTTCTTTATTTCATCATCATTTTATGTTCATTTTATCATCTAGTTCATGCTCATCGTCTGAATAGAGCTGAAATATTGCTGCTCGGACGTTAAATCCTAACAATCAATCAATCAACTGAAGTGTAAAAATAAAATATAATTCAAATCATATTAAATTGAAAAAATATTATTCAAAGCCATGTCCACTTGTCTTCACTTCATGACAGTTTGTTCCCCTCAAAAGGGGTGGTCCTTGTGACATCATGAATATTTACTACATTTATATCTATAAACGATTAACGTTTAGCATAATTATGTGTTAATAGCCCAAAGATTTTTGGGTAAAAGAATTGTATTTAAAGTAATTACTTGTACAAAATACATATTTTCCGTTTCTTGAATCTCGATGATACAGCTAACGTAAATTAGTGTGCATTATATATATCACAACATCCTGTTCATGTTTACCACAAAAATTAAATCGTAAATACGGGAACAGACACGATCCGCATGAATAATATAGACAACAGGATAAAATACCATAACATGTACCAGTGAAAATTACAAGACAGCACACAAAGGCTACAGCTTGTGCAGTATTACCATCAGGAAAAAACCCGAGAGTGAAATCAGATTATCCGTAAATGTAAGCATGCTATGATCCATCAGCGGTTTCCATCACTAACAAGGCAATAAAGTCAGGTAAGCATCAAGGTCGGTAAGTTTCAATACATTGAGACGTGAGATGAAATAAATAATAATCAGAATGTGTCGCTTTTTTTCATTTAATTATGTACTGAACATTACATATCAAAGTATGTTTCACATGCCATATCAACCCGACACTTTTATATTACACCAATGGCCACATTTTTTACATGTCATGTTAATTTTATTTTAACCATATTTAAAGTGTGTTCCAATTAGTGTGCGATAAAGCAATATAGGGTATGTGAAATAGGTCTAATGGTGTGATATAAGGTATGCGATATAGGTCTAGGGGTGTGACATAGGGTATGCGATATATAGTAAACTATATGTATTTTAAACAAGAATATACGAAAATCCATATACGAAAACTATAAGGCAAGTCGATTCATCCAATGATATCTAAATGTTGAATAAATCTACTTAATAATGTATAACCACAATAAATGAAGTATAAGTAGATATCTTATGTTGTTTGTTTTGTTATTCCAGCAAACTTACAAAGGGTAGCCCCTATAGAAAAGGGATGGTTTTTAGTCAGGTTGTTGGATACCACAGCAATGCATACCAACTCATTCAAATTCAATGGAATTAAACAAACAGAGGGAAATTCTATTAAATGTGACGAATTTAAAAAATATAACAGAAATTTACACAAGAAACCTTTCTGCAAATACTTTTAAAAATGGTATTACAAAAGTACAGAACCAGATGAGATACTCCATTCCATGTTTTTGTATGTGCCATTATGATATGTTTCTTGTTCACTGAAGTTCTTTTCGCGGAGAATATTACCGCTAGCAAGGAAATGTGACAATGATAAAAATAAAGCAGAACAATTCTACTATTAGTATACAGGAAATTTTCGGAACAAAAATCTAAAAAAAAAGTTGCCTAAAAACATTTCTCAACATTAGATATCCTTGCATTATACTGAACATAAGTAGAGGGATAAGATTTTCGTCAAATCTATTGAGAAATTTAATTCGTATATTTAGTTATAAAATTCCAAAATTTGAACACAAAATATGCTTGACTTCCCCTAGCAATAGTTAGAACTTACCTCAAAAAGCATTTTTGAAGATTTTGAAATGTTGATTGCTGTAGTAATAAATTCATTAAAAAATCTACCATTCCTGCCAATGCAAACCCATGTTTTACGTTATGCCCCTTGTGAATAAACCTTTAGAAATCAAGAAATTTCATGTATTACTTTTTAAGTTTCATACGCTAAATTATCTTTTGCAACTTTCAAAACATAGGATCATGCGGCATTTTTGGCCATTTCCATGGCTTGTTTACATACAGTGTGAAAATGTGCTTAATGTTTCTCCTAGTCCCCACCACTTTTTAAATTTCTGTGAAAAACAAATCTGTAAAGTAAAATAAAGAACTGGTATATTGAGAAGTGCAAAATTGATATATCTCTCAAATCATATTAAATTGAAAGAGTAATCAAGGGAACCAAGGTAATCAAAAGAATGAAATCCAGGGAAAAAGACAAGGAAAACAGACATACACAATAAAGAACATAAAGTAACTAAGATTATACACACAAAGTTACAAATGCAAATGAGCAACTCAGACTCCACTAAAAACTGGAAGCATGGACCAGTTTCTCCGGCATGGTAAGCGTCCTCAGCTATTAATATTATTAATTCAATGTCATGTTCACTTGTTTTCACTTCATGATAGATTGTTTCCCTAAAGAGAGACAGTCCTTGTGACATCATGAATATTTACTACATTTATACTTATAAACGATTGACTTTTAACATACTTATGTGTTAATAGCCAAGAGAAGTTGGGTAAAAAAAATTGTATTGAACGTACTTACCTGTACACAATACATAGTGTCCGTGCTCTTGGATCTCGATGATGCAACTAACGTAAATTATTGTGCATTATGTATATAGCACAACATCCTGTTCATGTTTACCACAAAATATGATTTTAAATGGTTTGTCGAAGTGACTTTTGCCCTGTTTATAGAATAAAATAAATCAGCAGCTGTGCAATTTTTTGTTTTGTAATTTTGTTTTGTTTTTTTCTTTTTTTTTGTTTGTTTGTTTTTGCTTTTATTTTTTTTTTCATAACGTTAATATATTTATATCAGATATCTGAACTTGATTTTAATCAAAATTCAAAAGTCATCAACAGAGGCTTTGAACCATGAAGCCGTGGTTCAAATATATTACCTGTCTAGACCCATTCATTAGATCCCGCATCACGTTTAAAGCCTTACTTCATCTCTGGCATTTCGTTTTAAATTTGTATATATTAAACCGATTTTAATTCCTTGTAAATTGACTGAGTCAAATTTAATTAGACGTTCCAAAAAAAACCTTGTAACAAGAATATATAATGTTTTATTCAAGTATGTGTCTACTTAAAGTTTAAACGTACTTGCATGTGTATAATCATGACGCCGCCAATAGGATTAGCATAGATAGTTTAATCTCGTGTCTCTCCTTATCAATATGTTTTGGTTCGTCATCGATAGAATGTTATATTTTCCTTTTTCGGAGGGATCATGTCTTTTTGGAAAAAACATGTCCTTTTTGCAGGCATTCATACGATTTTGAAACTTCGTGCTTCTCTGTCGCTATTTTGATCAAATGTAAATATAGATCACGACGATGCCTATGTAATTTCCATAAAATACGCAAACAGTCGATCCAATTTTGGTCTAATATGTGTATATAAATTGAATGTATGGCAACAGCAGCTGTTCCACATCTAAGTACTGCTGTAGTAGTGAGAACATTCTCTCAAGTAAATCGTATCAAAAATTAACGCATAAACACGCAAAAACAGTCAACACTGTATATTTAGAGCTTTCAATAACAGTGTAAAAAATGCATTATATCCCTTTAGATACAAAAAAATACGAGTTTAATATATTGTACATTTCGCACACGTGTTTCAAGGAGTAACCTCTCACCAGTAGCATTAAAATCAAATACGTAGAAAGATCAATATCAAAATATTAGTTGTAAACAAGTACTCATAACCAAAACAATCGAACGAGGTTCTATCATATGTAATGCAAGGAATGAAGCCTCGGTATTTTACGTATATGGCTTGTTGCTTATGATTAATATGTTTTCCCTTTTTAATATAAGCACCTTGCCCTTTTCAAATCCAGGCTAGAACACTGCCCTTACATTTTGTGATTTAAAAGGGAATCAAGGGGACAGGGATTCGAATGGCACGGAGAGTGAAAATAATCAAAGACAAAGACAAAGAATATTAACACACACAATGAAGTTATGCAGCATATTAGGCAATTGGTCGAGACCTCAAGGGCGAATTTGAGACTCTCTTGTGATTCATTGATTGATTGTTGGGGTTTGAAGCCCGAGCAGCAATATTTCAGCTATATTAAGGCGATGAACATGAAAACATGAAATGGATGATAAAATGAACATAAAATTATGATGATGAAATGAAAAAAAAAAAGGATGGGACACAAAGGATAATAGGGTGGACAAATTTTTATTGCCACAAGAAAAAAAGAGGGATTGGTAGGGTCGGGCAATTTAGCCTCCTGTGGCGGAGCGCAAAGAATCCTACTCCTATCGAATACCACAGCAGGTTTCTTTATCGTGCGTGCGAGGAACGTGGCAACACGTTCCCAACACGGTGCACCACTATGGTTTGCGGTCAGGTTTTCCGTATTATAGCCTGACAACCCCAGCATGTAGCACGCTAGGGCTACCCCATTCCACCACCTGGGGCACACATCCCAGTTGCTCTGTTGGCAGAGCGCCTAGCCCCCGGCTAGGTTTCTGAGCACTATTTAGTCGCCTTTTACGACAAGCTTAGCGCTGCTGTAGGCCTATTCTTTCGACACCGGGACCTGCACAAGCCGGCTCTCTTGTGAAAACCTTCAAGGAAAAACCATTGTCTAATATTTTGCTTATGGAAATTTATAGGTAACATTGCATTTTTTTTAATTCTCTTTCGCAATGAAAGATGCATGTACTTCTACCTTAATTAACATTACGTTTTTATAATAGTATTGTATTAGATTGCTGTTTATTGATTAAGATTGGGTGTAAAACATGTAAATGTAATGAATCGGAAAATGGTAAAGTTAAATAGGAAATCATGTGAAACATTTAAGCATGTTTGTCACGTAGTAAACGAATAAAGGACTTTTATATTATATGTAATAAAGTTTTTTATTGATATTTTCCAATATAGCAGGTGTGTGAAATTTATTAAATTGCTATTGATCAGATAAATTAGGCTTGACAAATCGAACCTAAACTATAAGATTTGGAATACAAGAGAAATTTAAAACCGAAATAAAATGAATTCAAAATAACCTTTCGGACATACGATATTAGCATTATGGTAAGAATAAAAAATTATTTTGATATTGATTAAAATTTAATTTAAGTGCAAAGATTTGTAGAAAGAGTAATCAAGGAAACCACGGTTATAGCGGTAATCACAAGAATGTAATCAAGAGACAAGGACCAGACATGGAAAACAGACATACACAAAAAAAGCTAATAAGCAACTCGGACTCCACTAAAAACTGGAAGTATGGTCCAGGTGCACCGGTAGGGTAAGCGTCCTCTGCTTTTCTAGAAACACCCGTCGAGTTGCTCATAAAAGTCAAGTCGGGTAGACGAAAGGGGAAAGGAAAACTGACACTTTGAACAAATCAGTTTTTTTCATGGCGCAGATGGATACACTGAACATTACATATCAAAGTATGTTTCACATGCCATATCAACCCGACACTTTTATATTACACCAATGGCCACATTTTTTACATGTCATGTTAATTTTATTTTAACCATATTTAAAGTGTGTTCCAATTAGTGTGCGATAAAGCAATATAGGGTATGTGAAATAGGTCTAATGGTGTGATATAAGGTATGCGATATAGGTCTAGGGGTGTGACATAGGGTATGCGATATATAGTAAACTATATGTATTTTAAACAAGAATATACGAAAATCCATATACGAAAACTATAAGGCAAGTCGATTCATCCAATGATATCTAAATGTTGAATAAATCTACTTAATAATGTATAACCACAATAAATGAAGTATAAGTAGATATCTTATGTTGTTTGTTTTGTTATTCCAGCAAACTTACAAAGGGTAGCCCCTATAGAAAAGGGATGGTTTTTAGTCAGGTTGTTGGATACCACAGCAATGCATACCAACTCATTCAAATTCAATGGAATTAAACAAACAGAGGGAAATTCTATTAAATGTGACGAATTTAAAAAATATAACAGAAATTTACACAAGAAACCTTTCTGCAAATACTTTTAAAAATGGTATTACAAAAGTACAGAACCAGATGAGATACTCCATTCCATGTTTTTGTATGTGCCATTATGATATGTTTCTTGTTCACTGAAGTTCTTTTCGCGGAGAATATTACCGCTAGCAAGGAAATGTGACAATGATAAAAATAAAGCAGAACAATTCTACTATTAGTATACAGGAAATTTTCGGAACAAAAATCTAAAAAAAAGTTGCCTAAAAACATTTCTCAACATTAGATATCCTTGCATTATACTGAACATAAGTAGAGGGATAAGATTTTCGTCAAATCTATTGAGAAATTTAATTCGTATATTTAGTTATAAAATTCCAAAATTTGAACACAAAATATGCTTGACTTCCCCTAGCAATAGTTAGAACTTACCTCAAAAAGCATTTTTGAAGATTTTGAAATGTTGATTGCTGTAGTAATAAATTCATTAAAAAATCTACCATTCCTGCCAATGCAAACCCATGTTTTACGTTATGCCCCTTGTGAATAAACCTTTAGAAATCAAGAAATTTCATGTATTACTTTTTAAGTTTCATACGCTAAATTATCTTTTGCAACTTTCAAAACATAGGATCATGCGGCATTTTTGGCCATTTCCATGGCTTGTTTACATACAGTGTGAAAATGTGCTTAATGTTTCTCCTAGTCCCCACCACTTTTTAAATTGCTGTGAAAAACAAATCTGTAAAGTAAAATAAAGAACTGGTATATTGAGAAGTGCAAAATTGATATATCTCTCAAATCATATTAAATTGAAAGAGTAATCAAGGGAACCAAGGTAATCAAAAGAATGAAATCCAGGGAAAAAGACAAGGAAAACAGACATACACAATAAAGAACATAAAGTAACTAAGATTATACACACAAAGTTACAAATGCAAATGAGCAACTCAGACTCCACTAAAAACTGGAAGCATGGACCAGTTTCTCCGGCATGGTAAGCGTCCTCAGCTATTAATATTATTAATTCAATGTCATGTTCACTTGTTTTCACTTCATGATAGATTGTTTCCCTAAAGAGAGACAGTCCTTGTGACATCATGAATATTTACTACATTTATACTTATAAACGATTGACTTTTAACATACTTATGTGTTAATAGCCAAGAGAAGTTGGGTAAAAAAAATTGTATTGAACGTACTTACCTGTACACAATACATAGTGTCCGTGCTCTTGGATCTCGATGATGCAACTAACGTAAATTATTGTGCATTATGTATATAGCACAACATCCTGTTCATGTTTACCACAAAATATGATTTTAAATGGTTTGTCGAAGTGACTTTTGCCCTGTTTATAGAATAAAATAAATCAGCAGCTGTGCAATTTTTTGTTTTGTAATTTTGTTTTGTTTTTTTCTTTTTTTTTGTTTGTTTGTTTTTGCTTTTATTTTTTTTTTCATAACGTTAATATATTTATATCAGATATCTGAACTTGATTTTAATCAAAATTCAAAAGTCATCAACAGAGGCTTTGAACCATGAAGCCGTGGTTCAAATATATTACCTGTCTAGACCCATTCATTAGATCCCGCATCACGTTTAAAGCCTTACTTCATCTCTGGCATTTCGTTTTAAATTTGTATATATTAAACCGATTTTAATTCCTTGTAAATTGACTGAGTCAAATTTAATTAGACGTTCCAAAAAAAACCTTGTAACAAGAATATATAATGTTTTATTCAAGTATGTGTCTACTTAAAGTTTAAACGTACTTGCATGTGTATAATCATGACGCCGCCAATAGGATTAGCATAGATAGTTTAATCTCGTGTCTCTCCTTATCAATATGTTTTGGTTCGTCATCGATAGAATGTTATATTTTCCTTTTTCGGAGGGATCATGTCTTTTTGGAAAAAACATGTCCTTTTTGCAGGCATTCATACGATTTTGAAACTTCGTGCTTCTCTGTCGCTATTTTGATCAAATGTAAATATAGATCACGACGATGCCTATGTAATTTCCATAAAATACGCAAACAGTCGATCCAATTTTGGTCTAATATGTGTATATAAATTGAATGTATGGCAACAGCAGCTGTTCCACATCTAAGTACTGCTGTAGTAGTGAGAACATTCTCTCAAGTAAATCGTATCAAAAATTAACGCATAAACACGCAAAAACAGTCAACACTGTATATTTAGAGCTTTCAATAACAGTGTAAAAAATGCATTATATCCCTTTAGATACAAAAAAATACCAGTTTTATATATTGTACATTTCGCACACGTGTTTCAAGGAGTAACCTCTCACCAGTAGCATTAAAATCAAATACGTAGAAAGATCAATATCAAAATATTAGTTGTAAACAAGTACTCATAACCAAAACAATCGAACGAGGTTCTATCATATGTAATGCAAGGAATGAAGCCTCGGTATTTTACGTATATGGCTTGTTGCTTATGATTAATATGTTTTCCCTTTTTAATATAAGCACCTTGCCCTTTTCAAATCCAGGCTAGAACACTGCCCTTACATTTTGTGATTTAAAAGGGAATCAAGGGGACAGGGATTCGAATGGCACGGAGAGTGAAAATAATCAAAGACAAAGACAAAGAATATTAACACACACAATGAAGTTATGCAGCATATTAGGCAATTGGTCGAGACCTCAAGGGCGAATTTGAGACTCTCTTGTGATTCATTGATTGATTGTTGGGGTTTGAAGCCCGAGCAGCAATATTTCAGCTATATTAAGGCGATGAACATGAAAACATGAAATGGATGATAAAATGAACATAAAATTATGATGATGAAATGAAAAAAAAAAGGATGGGACACAAAGGATAATAGGGTGGACAAATTTTTATTGCCACAAGAAAAAAAGAGGGATTGGTAGGGTCGGGCAATTTAGCCTCCTGTGGCGGAGCGCAAAGAATCCTACTCCTATCGAATACCACAGCAGGTTTCTTTATCGTGCGTGCGAGGAACGTGGCAACACGTTCCCAACACGGTGCACCACTATGGTTTGCGGTCAGGTTTTCCGTATTATAGCCTGACAACCCCAGCATGTAACACGCTAGGGCTACCCCATTCCACCACCTGGGGCACACATCCCAGTTGCTCTGTTGGCAGAGCGCCTAGCCCCCGGCTAGGTTTCTGAGCACTATTTAGTCGCCTTTTACGACAAGCTTAGCGCTGCTGTAGGCCTATTCTTTCGACACCGGGACCTGCACAAGCCGGCTCTCTTGTGAAAACCTTCAAGGAAAAACCATTGTCTAATATTTTGCTTATGGAAATTTATAGGTAACATTGCATTTTTTTTAATTCTCTTTCGCAATGAAAGATGCATGTACTTCTACCTTAATTAACATTACGTTTTTATAATAGTATTGTATTAGATTGCTGTTTATTGATTAAGATTGGGCGTAAAACATGTAAATGTAATGAATCGGAAAATGGTAAAGTTAAATAGGAAATCATGTGAAACATTTAAGCATGTTTGTCACGTAGTAAACGAATAAAGGACTTTTATATTATATGTAATAAAGTTTTTTATTGATATTTTCCAATATAGCAGGTGTGTGAAATTTATTAAATTGCTATTGATCAGATAAATTAGGCTTGACAAATCGAACCTAAACTATAAGATTTGGAATACAAGAGAAATTTAAAACCGAAATAAAATGAATTCAAAATAACCTTTCGGACATACGATATTAGCATTATGGTAAGAATAAAAAATTATTTTGATATTGATTAAAATTTCATTTAAGTGCAAAGATTTGTAGAAAGAGTAATCAAGGAAACCACGGTTATAGCGGTAATCACAAGAATGTAATCCAGAGACAAGGACCAGACATGGAAAACAGACATACACAAAAAAAGCTAATAAGCAACTCGGACTCCACTAAAAACTGGAAGTATGGTCCAGGTGCACCGGTAGGGTAAGCGTCCTCTGCTTTTCTAGAAACACCCGTCGAGTTGCTCATAAAAGTCAAGTCGGGTAGACGAAAGGGGAAAGGAAAACTGACACTTTGAACAAATCAGTTTTTTTCATGGCGCAGATGGATACACCGTAACGATCCACGAATTCATGATGACAACTATAAAACTTCTGTAGTGATGACTTCAATCTTGGAGCAATATAACCCTGTTCCAAAAGCCTATTTGTTAGAATTCTAGCTCGATGCAAAAAGTCTGCGTAGTTCCGGCAAGCTCTAGCATAAAGTTTGAGCTGTGATATTAACACTCATACGCAAGTGTTGAAGGGATATTGCCACAGATGAAAGGAAAGTTGACAATTCTGAATAAAAAGTCATCATGTTTGTGGTAAATTTCGGTGAATAGTCTTCCTTTACCATCGATTTCTAAGTATAAGTAAAATATGAGGCTGACTTCACAGTGTCTGTTGTATGCTTTATCTCAAGTTCTTTGGGGTAGATGCGATGTATCAAATCCCCAAAATTAGGTTTGTTTAAAGATAATACGTCATCTTTATAGCGGAAACTACCTTTAACTCTTTGCCAATCTGTGTTTTATTGCTCGTTTGCCTACAATTTCGTCCAATATGGCTTGCTCGTTAACAGACATACAGTGACAAACGTGGACTTATTATAAATCCCATATGTCAATCCTTTTTAATAAGTTTGTTTGTTTGTTTGTTGGGGTTTAACGTCCGAGCAGCAATATTTCAGCTATATTTAGACGATAACATGAAATGGATGATTAAATGAACATGAAATGAAAAAAAAAGGATGGGAAACAAGGATAATAGGGTCGACAAATTTGGATTGCCACTGGAAAAAGGGGGGATGGGTAAGGTCGGGCAATTTAGCCTCCTGTGGCGGAGCGCAAAGGTTCCTACTCCTATTGAATACCACAGCAGGATTCCTTAACGTGCGAGGAACGTGGCATCTTTCCCAACACGGTGTACCACTATGGTTTGCGGTCAGGTTTTCCGTATTATAGCCTGACAACCCCAGCATGTAACACGCCAGGGGTACCCCATTCCACCTCCTGGGACACACATCTTAGTTGCTCTGTGGGCAGAGCGCCTAGCCCCCGGCTAGGTTTCTGAGCACTATTTAGTCGCCTTTTACGACAAGCTTAGCGCTGCTGCAGGCCTATTCTTTTAACACCCGAACCTGCACGGGCGCCTTTTAATAAGCTACACACTGGTAGGTTTAAGCATCTTGTAACGTTATACTGGTACAAATCTACAAAATTTGCCGCGAAAAACAGCAAAATTATCGGATTTAATGTAATCAAATGTAAAACCTTCGGTTGTAGTTTGAAATAAGATATGTACAGGTGTTTTAACTATTGTATAAGAAACAAGACATAAAAGGCACCGTATTTTGGTATCTAGGGTACCAGGATGTTATTTTTTATAGTATCGACCAAGACTGAAATTTCATCTTTTTGACATTTTGAATAATTATATTTGAATTATGTCTCAAATTCTGAGCTATAATCGGGTACATAGTACATAATGTACCTTTTTTTATTTATAGGATTGATTGACATAAATAAATAAGAAAAAAAGATGTATACAAACCCTTTAGAATTAGCCTTAGAGGGGAAAATATAGAAAAAAAATGGAGAACAGACAAAAATAAAAATTATACAAATTCCAGAAAGTCGTTTTCTATACAATATTTATTACTTTCATTTTCAATTTCAATTAAAGTTAAGTTCTCTTATTAGGGTGGTTTGAAGTTTTTTTCTTGTTGACCTCCAACGGGATTCGATCCAGCGTCCTTAAGGTTTGAAGTTTGTTGCCTTAACCATTTGGCTACTGTGACCAGTAAGGAATGATGGGTAAAAATGCACTTGATACCTTGAACTCTCATTGGTTTGACTTGAGTTTTATACGCATTTCAACAGAAAATGTGTAATTGTTAGACAGTTAATTGATCTTTGTTAGAACGTACGATACATTTATGTAAAGAAAAAACAAGTCTCAGCTAGCTAAGGGAATACTTATTTTTTCATCATGATTATACATTGGTCAGGATACAACATTTGCATAATTCTGTTCGGATATTGGTGTATATTTCTTCCGCTACAGATACAAAACTCCATTGAAGTGTATTGATTTTGAAAAAAAATAGAAGTAAAATACGACTTACATGATCTTATAAAGATGCCAAAAGTAAAAATGTTGAATAAAATTATAACTACGGTAACTAATTGCAACACCTTAGCATGTCCGTGAAATAAAGAAATCCATTTAATATATCTGTATGCAGAACAAGCAACAAAATATCTCTGGATCTGAATACTGCTTTATCTTGAAATATGTCATAATAAACAGAATTAATTGATCAGTATGAAGAAAATTTTCTCAACTTTTGTGTCTCCACTGTTTGTATGTCTGGTACGTTAATGACTTTTTTGTCTTTTTGTCAAACAAACAGCTGACTGTCAACTTTGTATAAGCCCTGGTTTTTACTTCTAAATGAGTCAACAATGCAAAAAATGTGCTTACGTCCCTTTGGACATTGAATGGTAAAGAGTTAAACATACTTCAAATGAACTTAAAGAAAATGTTTATTTTTGCCATTGCCAATATATATTTTACAATGAATAGAAAAAGCTTGCATAAGCAATATGTATTCCAAATTTTAGTATATGACCTCCTATCTAATTTTTTCTCCTTTTGAAGGCGACTTTATTTTTTGGTTTCCTCCAGGAGTTCTTTTCTTTTGTTCCTGTTTATGTTATGTTTTGTTTTTGGTTTTTGTTTTTATTTATTTAATATTATTTTTTGTTTTTCATTTTTATTTTCTTTCTTTCTTTCTTTCTTTCTTTCTTTATTTTATTTATTTATTTATTTTTTTTATTTATTTTTGTATTTTTTTTTTATCTTTTTATCTTTTTCCTTTTCTGTAGTCTGTGGTTTGTTGTTTATAGGAGTTTTCTTATTAGTTTTGGTTTTATTCTAATGAATAATCATTCCTCGCTATTGTACGCAGATAATTCTGTTAATCATACATTTTCCTGTTGAAAAACCGTATGTTTGATTACTCAATAACTACTATACATAGTCAATTAGGTACACTTTCAAACCGCCTATATCCCTTTGTTATTATTTCATTCCCCAACTACCCTCCCCGTTGCCCAATGCTCTATTCAACATTCAAATTCACAGTCGTCCCACCAATGATATTCATGAAATAAGCATGTCGATGTTGGCCATTAATGTGTCTTCGTATGCTTATTTGCCATTTTAAATAATTTTGAAAGCGTTTCATCGTTCTGTTACTGTGCATTTTATTATTTTCATGGACGGGGCCTCTCAGCGCTTACTTGAAGAATCGTGTACACTGATTGAATACATTTTGGTAATCTCTGTAGAATTTACTTTTTATAAAATCAAACGAATGTAATCCGGGGACAAATACCAGACATTAAAAAACAGACAAACAGACAAACACAACAAAGAATATAATACAACCAAAATGATACATACAAAGTAACAAAAGTATGTGAGCAACTCGGACTCCATATAAAAGTTGAAGCATCCCAAAAGCCTCCTCTGCATTTCTAGATACATCCGCCGAAGCCGCGTTGCTCAGACAAAATGTCAAGTCCTGGGTAGACGAAAGAGGAAAGGAGGATGCATACACCGTAACGATCCACGAGTTCATGATGACTACCATAAAACATCTTCAGTGATGACTTCAATCTTATAGCGACATATACCTGTTCCAAATGCCTAGTTGCAAGAGGTCTAGCGCGATATAAAACGTCAGCGTGGTCAATGCAAAAATACCAATTATGTAAATATTTGCAAATTTTGGTATGTTGTTTACGTGCTTCAACGAGATTCTTCTCATCAGCAGCATTAGAACCAAATACTTAGGAAACTGAAGACTTCCAAAATGTTAAAAAAAGTATGTTCAAGCCATCATTTGATATACCAAAGTATATCAAAAAAGCTACAACAGAGTAGCTACCATGTTACATTCCAAGATTAGAGCCTTAGTGATTTTGACTTAGTGGTAAAATGCATACTGGGGTATTGAAGAGATGTCTATGGATAAGATTTCTCTAACTTGGCCGAGCCTCATTGTAGATTTTGAAATCTCCTTCCTTTGTGTTCAGAGACTTTTCTGTGGATATTTCTGAAAGGTGTAAATAAGAAGGAAATTGAACAAACTATGACGGAATTCTTTGTAATCTAGTCAGTGTACAAAACTGCAGGGATATTTGGGTGCAAATTGAGAATAATCATTGATGTAACTGATGTGTTTGTTCTTTGTTGTACATGTATGTGTATATTATCTTGGTCTAGTCATTATCCATAGATTATATTATATATGATTACTTTTCGAATCCACTTAAAACTGAAAGCATCGACAAGGTGCACTGGTGGTTTATTTTTTGTTCGTATTTAACAATTCAGAAGATAAAGAGACATTTTGCGTTTTTTTTTAGTATTTCTGCTGTAAAAATCTCTTTCTCAAAGTATAATGCATGTACTTCTCATTAAAAAAACATTACTTTTGAAAATTTAATATTGCTGTATTTTATTGTTGTTTATTAAATAAGATAGGGTTAAAACATGATGAATCGGAAAATGGTTAGATATAATAGGAAAACATATGAATATTTCATCATGTTTGGAACGCAGTAATTATAAACAAATAAAGGTCTTTGAAAGATATGTAATATGGTATAGGTATAGGAAATATATTAAATTACAATTGATCAGATAGATAGTTTTAAACTTGAAAAAGCAAAGAAGAACTATAAGATTTTAAATACAAGTGAAATTTAAAAAAGGAAAAAAATGGATTTCAAATTACCATTTGCACATATGATATTAACGTTATATTAGGAATAACAAGTAATCTTGATGTTATATAACCTTCAAGTTTTGTGCAAAGATTTGTTATAAACTACCTTTGAATATACTCCAATGACTTGAAGAAGATTCTTAATTGTTCAATTGCCAATATATATGTTTTAGAAAATACTGGACAGACTTCAAACAATGTACAGACTGTTTTCCTATCACATATTGCATCTTTTGAGGGCGATTTCATATTTTCCTGTCAACAAGGAGTTCTTTTCATTCGTTCCTGTTTTTGTATTGTATTGTTTTGTTTTGTTGCTGTTTGTTTTGTTTTTTGGGTTTTTTTGTGTTGTTTTGTTTTTAGTTTTTGTTCATTTTGGTCTTCTGTGGTTTGTAGTTTGTCCGATTTTTCTAATTAAGTTTTTGTATAATTCTAATAAATAACCATTTATAAAAATAAAAAATATTACATAACCAATCTCCGCTATTGTACGTAGATACTTCTGTTAATAACATATTTTCCTGACTCAAAAAATAACAATAAATATTTGATTCCTCAATTACCACCTACCCATAGTCTGTCAGGCAAACTTTCAAATCACCTATTTCCCTATGTAATTATTTCATTCCCCAACTACCTTCCACAGTGCCAAATGTTCATTCCGTATTCATATTCACAATCGCTCCACCCTTGATATTCACGAAATATACACGTCAATGTTGGTCATTCTTGTGGTTATTTTACATTTTAGTTTATTTTTAAGGAGTGTGATTGTTCTATACCATGGTTTTTATTACTTTAGTTGTCGGGGCCTTTCAGAGTTAATTGAATGTGTGTTTACATTTATTGACGACAATTTGGTGATCTCTGTAAGTATCTACTTTTCTATAAGGGTAATACGGTAGTGCCTTTGTTGCGATTCACCATATCTCTTCCTTTTTCTATGTAATAAATGAAAATACAAAAAGTAATCAAGGGATCCAAGATTCTAGCGGAAATCAAAAGAATGTAATCCAGACATGGACACACACAACAAATAACATAAAGTAACCAAATTAATACATACAAAAGTAACAGAAATAACTGAGCAACTCGGACTCCAATACAAACTGGAAGCATGGACCAGTAGGCCCAATACTTAAGTAGTATGGCAAATAATTGTTACAAACATAAGATGGTACTGTTAGTGACAATTTTACTTTAGTGAGAAAAATTAACTTTTCTACCATTGCAAATAATCATTACAACGCAGAAGAAATTGCCACTACTGTTGTATTATTTTTGTGTTTTCATAGGAAGTACAAAATGTAAAGGTCATTTTGACTTTTGAAGACTTGAATATCTCTTTTGTGAGACCAAGATATTCCTAATTTTATCTATGAGAGATTTCATTATCTAACCAATAGGTAATATAAAACGTGACATTTGGAATATCGCAAAACAAATGTGCTATAATGTCTTGAAAATACAAAGAAATTGCACCAAACAAGTTTGAGGTAGTGAAGTTTTCACAAAGTTTATTGTAAACATGAGAACATGATTCAAATACTATCAGAAAATGCATCCTAAGGTATTGAAAATGCCCTCAAATAAGGTTGTTGTAACTTGGCAGTGCCCCATTACAGAATTTGAAATTATCTCAAGCTTTGTGTTCAGAGAATTTTCTGTGGATTATATTTAAAGGTGTAAATTAGAAGAAAATTGAACAATCTGCAAAGGAATTCTTGGTACCATAGTCATATGGACTAAAGTTAACCAGACATGTACCAAGGTTACAGAGTTTATTGAGTGCAAATTGAGAATAATTAATGTACCTGATGTATATGTTCTCTGTATGTGTATATTATCTATGTCTAGTTTTTATCCCTTGAAACTTTATGATTATTATTCGATTCCACTAAAAACTGGAAGCACCAACATGGTGTACTGTTGGTTTACCTTTTTTTAAATTGCGTATTTAACAATTCAGAAGTTAAATAAATAAATTTGCGTTTTGTTTTTAGTATTTCTGCTATAAAAATCTCTTTCTCAAAATAAAATGCATGTACTTTTTACTAGAATAACATTACTTTTGTAAATTTAATATTACAGTATTCGATTGTTGTTTATAAGATAGGGTGTAAGAGTAATCAAGGGAACCAAGGTTATAGCGGTAATCAAAAGAATGTTATCCAGTAATCTTTAATGCAGGGTGAAATGTAGATATGAAGAATCGCACAATGTTTAAGTTTAATAATAAAACATATAAAACATTTTAGCATTTTTGTCACGTAGTAAACAAATAACAAATAAACGACTTTTAGAATATATATAATTAAGTTCTTTATTGATATTGTCCAGTAAAGAAGGTATATGAAATATATCAAATTACTATCGATCAGATTGATAGTTGCAAGTTAAACAAATCAAACAGAACCTATAAGATTTGGAATACAAGATAAATTTAAAACAGGAATACTATGAACTTCAAAATTACACGTCGTACACATGATATTTACGATACGTTAAGAATAACAAGTGATATATTGATGTTAATTAACCTTTAAGTTGTGTGCAAAGATTTGTTAGAAACTTATATATATATGATAACTCAATTACCACCGAAAAATACTCTATCAGATAAAATCTCCTATTTCCCTATATAACTACTCCATTCCCTAACTATCTTCTCAGTGCCCAATACTCCATTCCACATTCAAATTAATGATCGCCCTACCGATGATATTCGCCGAGTGTCATCGTCCTGTTACGGTGAATTTTGTTACTTTTGCTGTCGAGGCCTTCCAAACTTTACTTGCAAGTGAGTTTACATTCATTGAATACCTTTTGTTGATCTCTGTAAGCATTTACTATTTTGTTAGGGTTATAAGCTTGTGCATTTGTTTCGTTTTACCATATCTGTTCGCCCCGTGCAGGTCCGGGTGTCAAAAGAATAGCCCTGCAGCAGCGCTAAGCTTGTCGTAAAAGGCGACTAAATCGTGCTCAGAACCCTAGCCGGGGGGCTAAAGCGCTCTGCCCACAGAGCAACTGGGATGTGTGCCTCAGGTGGTGGAATCGGGTACTCCTGGCGTGTTACATGCTGGGGTTGTCAGGCTTTAATACGGAAAACCTGACCGCAAACCATAGTGGTGCACCGTGTTGGGAAAGATGCCACGTTCCTCGCACGTTAAAGAAACCTACTGTGGTATTCTCCCGGAGTAGGAACCATTTGGCTCCGCCACAGGAGGCTAAATTGCCCGACCCTACCCACCTCTCCCTATTTCCAGTGGCAATCAAAATTTGTCGACCCCACTGTCCTTGTGTCCCATCCCTTTTTCATTTCATCATCATTTCATGTTCATTTTATCATCAATTTCATGTTCATCTTCTGAATATAGCTGAAATATTGCTGCTCGGACCTTAAACCCCAACAAGCAAACAAACAAACCATATCTGTTCCCTTTTCTACGTATATAAGTATAAGTATAAATACAAAAATACCAATTATATGATTTTTTCAAAATTCAGTATGCTGTATACGTGCTTAAATGAGATTTTTTTCTCATCAACAGCTTTAGAACCATATACTTAAGCTGTTGCTACTTCAGTTTAGCTACCATGATCAATAACGGGATTGAAACTTGAGTGGTTAAAGGTTTTCTAATTAATATTTGTTTTGTCAACAAAATATTATTTTGTGAAACTTGATTTTAAATTAATACAAAAAGCGTATGTTTTGTAAATAGTGTATGCCAAAGTTATTCCGGTTCCCTTTTACCCATTCAATGAATACGTGTTTAAGTATATCTATAGGTTACAGACCACCAATTCAATCAATGAGCATTCGGAACGTACGCAAAAATAGTCCTACGCAGAAATTACCCCTGTTCCTCATAGTGCTGTGAAAAATGTTCTCATCTTATTTAAAAAATTTAAACAGTTTCTGAAAGGAAAAACATTTCTGTACATTTTATAGGTGCATTTTGCTTCTTGTGATGTGAAGCCTAATCTCCATAATGATTTTTAAATATACCGCTATCTTGTGAAAACACTGGGATTTCCCATGCTATTTATAGACCCTTTACTTCCGGTGACCAGTACTGCACTGCAAGTCTGCTAACCCCACATGCCATTCCGAGGATTGTGAGCTGACATATGTAGAATCATGCTGATATATAGCCTCTGCAGGTTAAAGTTAAGGTAAAGTCCAGAGAAGCCATTGAATATTGTGAAATTAGCATAGAAGCCTATGGGAAGTGGAATTAGTGGTTTTTAGCCTTAAGCTGAAGCCATGGCAAAATGAAAAGTTTCTTGAAATAGCTTTAAACTACTTGAAGATCTTGTTAACTTTGCCATGAGAGGAATACACTACAAAAATCCTTCCAAATATGCATTTTTTTAAGTTATAGGTCCAAATTATGGAAAATTGGTTTTTTTGGCTGATTTTTATGTCCTATCTTGTAAAAAGTGTAGAAAATTTAGTAAAAATATCAAATATTAAATTTTGAGGGCTATATTTACCTAAATATGGTGATAATAAGCACTTGAAATCAAGTTTTGTGTAGATTTGAGCAAAAATTAGGTTAGAAATGAGGAAAAACTCACTTTCATTACTGCGGTTAAGGCCATATAAGCATTCCCCTATGGCAACATGGAAAATCCATTATTGTGTATACTTTTTTTTGCTTTAGGTGCCCTTTACTGGTCATGTTTTAATGTGAAAACACTGTATTTACAAATTTAAAGCCAAATATATCACCTTTTGTGAAAATTTAAAGATTTAGGATTTTTGACATGTGATCAAGAAAAAGGGGGAGGCATGTCAGAAATAAATTTTTAAAAAATAGACCAATTTCTCAGAAAATGATTACTTTTAAATCTATCTCTTTATTAATATTGTTAAAAAACAAGTTGTGATTGATTTTTTTTATTTGAAAAGTCAGAAAAAGTTCTTTGCAAATATTTAATGCATTTAAGTATGGTAGAATATTGTCACTTTTTTGCTCGCGCAACTTGGTTACCCTATATTTAAAAATCAAATATTTAAAAAAGTGCTTGTCACATTTCACTGAAACTTTGCAAATGCATTCAGTATGTGTGTAGGAAGATACCTGTATAGTTATTTATTTTTTCTAAGACAAAAAGTGACCCTTTAGGTTACAGACCACCAATTCAACCAATGAGCATTCGGAACGTACGCAAAAATAGTCCTACGCAGAAATTACCCCTGTTCCTCATAGTGCTGTGAAAAAAGTTCTCATCTTATTTAAAAAATTTAAACAGTTTCTGAAAGGAAAAACATTTCTGTACATTTTATAGGTGCATTTTGCTTCTTGTGACGTGAAGCCTAATCTCCATAATGATTTTTAAATATACCGCTATCTTGTGAAAACACTGGGATTTCCCATGCTATTTATAGACCATTTACTTCCGGTGACCAGTACTGCACTGCAAGTCTGCTAACCCCACATGCCATTCCGAGGATTGTGAGCTGACATATGTAGAATCATGCTGATATATAGTCCTCTGCAGGTTAAAGTTAAGGTAAAGTCCAGAGAAGCCATTGAATATTGTGAAATTAGCATAGAAGCCTATGGGAAGTGGAATTAGTGGTTTTTAGCCTATATGCAGCATACAGTACATTCACACTATGAAGGTTCTTCAGTATTTAAATGTGGCTGTGAGGCAATAATATTGGTTGGCATTCTTTAAATATGAAAGCAAAAGAGAGATAATTCTAATTTAACTTAATTTCCTGTCTATGAAGTGAGGGTAAATCATTCGGAAGTCATTTTGGAATCGCCGTCAATTACTTATTGGAAATTGGAATTTGCTCAATACATCTATTATTAATGGTGATCTTATTGTGTGTAAAAGTAACATTTTATGTTTGTTTGCTGGGGTTTAACGTCCGAGCAGCAATATTTCAGCTATATTCAGACAATTAACATGAAATGGATGATAAAATGAACATGAAATAAAAAAAAAAGGATGGGTCACAAGGATAATAGGGTCGACAAATTTTGATTGCCACTGGAAAAAGGGGGATGGGTAAGGTCGGGCAATTTAGCCTCCTGTGGCGGAGCGCAAAGGTTCCTACTCCTATCGAATACCACAGCAGGGTTCTTTAACGTGCGAGGAACGTGGCATCTTTCCCAACACGGTGCACCACTATGGTTTGCGGTCAGGTTTTCCGTATTATAGCCTGACAACCCCAGCATGTAACACGCCAGGGGTACCCCATTCCACCACCTGGGGCACACATCCCAGTTGCTCTGTGGGCAGAGCGCCTAGCCCCCGGGTAGGTTTCTGAGCACTATTTAATCGCCTTTTACGACAAGCTTAGCGCTGCTGCAGGCCTATTCTTTTAACACCCGGACCTGCACGGGGCAAGTAACATTTTATACTAAGTTGTTTAATTTATACTTTTTGAAAAATAATTACTTATATAACCTTAAGTGAAAACTGCCTTTGTGCCAAGTTACAAACAAAGACAATTTATACAAAAAGAAAATACTTGATAAAATGGAGGCACGGTGTCTCTTTGATTAAATAAATCAACTTGTATCTTTGGCTAATATCTAGAGCTTTACATCTCAAGAAAAAAAATATTAAAAGAAATTTTCCAAACTTTTGTCAGATGTGGAATTTCAGTTATTTCATACAGTTTCGGTAAATGACAGTTGCCATTCTATCTACATCATTGTTTTAATCAACGGAAACCATTGCATTACAATGTTCTCAGGATTGGTGCAATATATGTTTTGGTTGAAGACTTGATCAGTGCAGGTTTATGTATCATATATTATACTTGCAAAACTGTCTTTCATTTTACTTTTTATTTCATGCATAGATACAGGAGAACATGAACATTAAAGATGAAAGAAAGAACAACAAAACATTAAAGATGAAAGAAAGAACAACAAAACATTAAATCATTAAGTCTAATAGTGTATTGCATTAAACAGCATACAATTTTTTCACTGGGAGTCTACCCCGGACTTGACTTTTTATGAGCAACTCGGCAGGTGTTTCTAGAAAAGCAGAGGACGCCTACCCTACCGGTGCATCTGGTCCGTGCTCCCAGTTTTTAGTGGAGTCCGAGTTGCTCATTTGATTTTGTTACTTGGAATGTATGATTTTAGTTACTGTATGTTCTTTGTTGTGTATGTCTGTTTTCCATGTCTGGTCTTTGTCCCTGGATAACATTCTTTTGATTACCGCTATAATCTTGGTTCCCTTGATTACTCTTTATTCCCAAAATCCAGATCTTGTTTAGAAATATTCTGATCTGACAAAAAGATTGTCATCAAATTAATTTTTGGTAGTTTTTACTGTATTTAATTATTTTTATGGACTCGTCGTCCCACAATGTGTATCACTTATTTCATTTAACCCCGGACGTGACATTATATGAAAAAGTTTTTTTCTAAAAATAGCTAAGGAAATTTGCGTGCCATGATTTCCATCTTTTCGATGTTTATCCTGAGATTGTCATTTGTTACAACGACTCTCCTTTTTACTATTGCCTTGCGTTTATCAGTTTGGTAATTTCGTTATAACCCTTTCATTAACGACGTCTCTCAATTATACCACAAAAACATTGATTGTCGAGTAAACCTGTTTTAACGATATTATTTATTATGCCTATTAAACCTACTAGTATTAACTAAGTAACAACCCATTCACATTTCATAAAACGTGTGTTAATAAGTAACGATTTATCGATTGGGAGACACAGAGTTTGTGGCGTGGCTTCTTAACCCATATTGTTCCATTTATTAACATACGAAGAACAACTAATGTAGGCCTGAAAGTTAACATTTAAAGAACAAAAATATTTGCCATGGAATGTCATGCCTAACAAGTCTAGGACGCAAGGAGCAAAAGATAGACGTCCTTAAAGCAGATTTAAAATCACTATAGCTTTGTCCCGCGACCCAACAGATGAATCATTGTACCTGCGTTATCTATTTTCTGTTCAGAACAGTGTAAAGTGCTTTGTCGATGAAGTCATTGATAGATGCATTTTCCGGGTAAGAGGAATAAGTCTAAAATCGCCGATTTTGTAACGTATAATTGTTAGTGTGATTGGTAACATACAGTAGTCAGAACTCCTGATTAACTGTGGACAAGGAGTCCCCTTTTTTTTTATCTCAAGCGATATTGTTTGTCATATGTCCCGAACAAAAGCAGTTGACCACTTTGCTGCTAATCTAACATCCCTCATATAATTGCGAAATTTTTGTGCCCTAGTCCGAAATGTTTTTAGCATTATGCTCAAAGAAATCATAAAAATGAAGTCATTTTGCAATGTCCAAAAAGGGTCAGGTTGAAGACTGCTCAAATACATTTTTTTGGTATTCCAATCTTGAAGCTCGATTCTAGACCATTCATGGCTTTTTTTTTTTTTTTTTTTTGGTTTTTAGAGAGTGGATTTTTCTACAAATTTACCAGCCCATATTTTCCTTAAATATCAGGCGAAGGTTTTTACCCACATTTTCTAGGGAACTGGGACTATTTTAAACAAATACAATGTACTATGTACAGTAAGTGCTATACCATAAAACGTTGGTTTCAGTCCGATGTTATCACAAAAGAAAAAAAATTAATTTACAAAATAATAAAATTTCTATATATTATCATATATCAATGCACTAGTTTTCGTGAGCTGCGTTAAGGAATATGATAAGCAAAACTCAATACAAATAAAAGGAAAAAAATCAAGACGGGTTTGAGTGTTGCGGTGGTAGAAAATTTGGTAGATCAATAGAACGTCACATTTGCCCAATGAACTTTCAGTGGCGATGCTATGCATACGCTAGAATTTTTAATGAAGTTGAAAACGGTAGAGAGTTCAAAACGATATTGGTATTTCGTGTCATAAGAGATGTAAAAACATTATGTGTTCGCTGCGTCTGATCGATTTGTGAATGTGATACCCATCATCTTATTTGTATCATTGTATCTTTACATTTAAATAAGGTTAACATGAATAGGTGTTCTATCAAAATTAAACAGTTACAGAATTTTGTTGTAGCGTTTTCATAATAGTAAACTTATTATTGTATTATGTTGAGAATATGTATGTGATATTGAGTAACTTTAAAACCAATTGGCGATACATGTATATACATTTAAATATTTACGAAACAACAATGGATCCAACCAGAGATGAGGTTCAGATCCCGCTGAGAGAACGATCAAATTTGCATCGTAAACTTGCAGCCTGGCATCGATTCCGGAGTACAGATGTACCGTAGATTTGATTTTTTATGTATATGCATCATTGTATCAAGAATGTTAATCATTCTTTAATTTCTGTATTGAAAATATATTTTTAAACTTTTGTATACCGTAAAATGTGAAATATATACATTGAAAAAACCCTATTCTAAAACGCAACTCAAACTGTGCTAATGTCGAAATGCTTACCCGACTCAACGATACCAATGATAAATATGACAACATCAAATCAAAAAACTTTTTTGCATTAATTTATATTTAAATGTTTTGCTATTTGTGTATCAATACAAAATTGATTAAATACTAAATCTAAAAGATACTAACTTTTTAATTGACTTAATTGTTCAATATTCCACCTTTTGTGTTTAGGTCTCATTTTGTTTGTTTATAAACATAGTGTTTTCGATATGTGTTTTTAAAGAGTCAAATTATGGTACAATATATATGTATATCGGAGGCAAAAATGAGCATTGTTAGGTATACAATACAGATGTTAGGCATATAAGTTAAGATAACAAATTGTTCAGACATTTTTTTATATGACAACGACAAACTATGACAAAACAAGCTCAGTCTTTCTCTGGGGGTGGGGGGGGGTACTTTAACCCCGCTGCACTTTTTGCAACAGTCCCATCTCAAACATTTCTTTTCTCTATATGTCTTGTTTCGTTTCCACCTTTTTTTTAATGTTACTTGAGTAAACAGGGCCAGCTCGTTAGCTCTACCTGTGTATACTGATGTTTAGGAGCCAGCTAAAACCTGCCCGTGGTATCATAAAGAGATCATAAAGTTAGTTAAGGAATGTTCCTATTTTTCTTTTTGTGGATAACATCATAATAAAACCAGACAGAAAGATGCCACAGCACTCCAATTTAACACAGCTACCGCATAATGTTTGGTCGTCAAAATTCATATGAGAAGATTGTTGTTTCTGAGAGACACATTTTATGCACCTGCATGTATTTTCTGAAATATATAAAAGTCAATTTACACTTAGGTCCACTAATGAATGCTCTATATGTGTATTCTACATTGTATTTTTGATTCATTTGGTTCCCGATGTGCACTTGCAGTTTATGGTATGTTATTTTGTCTAAATAATTATGTAAGCAGCAAAGTATCATTTATGTACTAAAACCCCTATTTGGAAAGAGTTGAATTTAACTGCCAAATATTTTGCACACACGTAGACTTATAACTTATTTCAGGTCTCTGTCCCAATTCAACCAATGGGTTGCAATTTAGAATCAATCCGACATTTTTTTCGACTGCATCGATTGAACTAAATTTGGTATGTCACTGTCTGATAAAACTCTCTGCTTAGTGGAATTGTCGTTCTTGTTGGGATATACCTAGCCCAACAATGCGTGGAACTTAACACTTAACTCATAAGTCCATTTCATGATGCTGTAAAATCTGAAGTACATTAGCATTTACAAAGAGTATTAGTAATTGCAATACTCTGCCTTTCAGAGTTGCGTGCCTTAACATTTCAACAAAAACAGATTCAGAACTGACATTTCCATATTTCGTACGTGTTATAGATAGTTACCACCCTGTCGTTATAAAACAGCAATGTTCAACACACCAATAAGAGGCATCTCCAAATTCAAAAACGAATCATTGACTCATAATAGAATAAACGAACCTAACAAGTTTTTCTCATTAATGATGAATGCGGCATAAATTTCGCTAACTGCAACATTCTTCCTTGATGATGATACAAACATGTTCAAGATAAACGAACAAATGTTCTCACTTGCTTTTAGACAATATCAGTTTTCGTCTATACTTGCTACTTGAACAATACTAGTTTGTGTTCATATTTGTTCTATGTATAATTATTTCATAAACTTTTGTTGTCATATTCCTTTTATCAAATCGGTCACCCATTATCCAAGTTCACTTACATAAAAATAACAAACTTTTTGACAAATGACCTGAAAAATTATAGGATGATTTGGCAGAAATTCCTGTTTACTTTACGAATATTACGGTTCCATTGTTTTTGGACTTATATATTAACATACCTGTTTTAAGTGGTGTGCCTTCAGAATCTAATGTGGACCAGTACTGCCTTTTATCTGAAGAGGCAACCATTCCATTGATAGGAACAATCAACTGTCCCCAAGTTGTATCCTTGCTGGTAAAACTTTACAAAAAAAACACAAAAAATGTATAAAAATCCACTTAAATGAAATGCAATTATTCTGAAGCAAGTCAGATTAAATATGAGTCACAAGCCTAATTAGAAAATTGTCAACATTGGAGGTAGATAAACTATAGTAGTGCATGTAATTGTTGGCATAAAACATAGGTATGTATGTAAGTTTCATGCAATGACTTGTCTGAAATAAATATTTGGAAGGTTTGGGTCTGTATTTCACATTAAACAAAAACGAAAAGTTGTTTACATACGAATTGCTATGTTATTTTAACCAAATAATTACTAAAATAATACATAAATTCTCCACGTGTATGATATATTCCCTTCATAATGTTTTTTTCTGTTTTAATATGTAATGCTTTGATGTTTGTCAATTTTAAATCAACTGTTTCATTAATTATTTCAGGTTGAAATGCGCAAATTTTCAACTTGCAATTATTGACATTACTTTAGTAATAGATTTTTTTAGTTGGGGTTTAACGTCCGAGCAGCAATATTTCAGCTATATTCAGACAATGAACATGAAATTGGTGATAAAATAAACATGAAATGATGATGAAATGAAAAAGGGATGGGACACAAGGATAATGGGGTCGACATATTGTGATTGCCACTGGAAATAGGGAGACATGGGTAGGGTCGGGCAATTTAGCCTCCTGTGGTGGAGCCTTATGGTTCCTACACCGGGAGAATACCACAGTAGGGTTCTTTAACGTGCGAGGAACGTGGCAGCTTTCCCAACACGGTGCACCACTATGGTTTGCGGTCAGGTTTTCCATATTATAGCCTGACAACCCCAGCATGTAACAAGCCAGGGGTACCCCATTCCATCACCTGGGGCACACATCCCAGTTGCTCTGAGGGCCTCAGGGTTCTGAGCACTATTTAGTCGCCTTTTACGACAAGCTAAGCGCTGCTGCAGGGCTATTCTTTTAACACCCGGACCTGCACGCGGCCTTTAGTAATAGATAGTTACCTAAATCCTTGCCTTGCTGATGCAAGATTGACTATATCATCATATAGTGTCTGTCCGGGTGTCAAGGAGGCCGTCCAAGATTGGTCATAATTAGATGCTGTTACAACGTTTGTTACCCTTATTTTAGTAAAAATAACAGGTGCTGACGGAACAGTTGGGATGGGTTCTAAAATCATAGGGAAACAATACGTCAATGAATCAAGTAGATGAGAGATGAAATGAAAGTTCGTATATGACATTCTTGACACTTTTATGCAATTCAAAATCAATATTGCACAGTTAGGTAAATAATTTGGCAGAATGCCATGAACGACCATTATCGTCACTATATTGATACTGATTTTAACAATAACTGTAAAGCAATCTAAAGTACATCTGACTACATAAAACATACATCATTAATGGATAGTCTGTCAATGGTAAAGAACACTGCACATGTAACATGATATTTTTTTACTAACGTTGCTGATTAGAGGTTACTCAATGAAACACGTATACAGTATATCGAAATTTGCAAAATTAATATGACTGGTTATTTTGTGTGCGATAATCACTGGGTCTATGACATTGTTGGAGGACCAAATGCATTCACCAATCAAGTAGTCAGAATTGTCCGACCCCGAATTAAATTATATATTATTTATCAAAATTTGCCGTATCACAAATTTCAAGATTCCTAAATCACTGGGCCTTCATTTATTGTAATGCATATGATAGAACCTTTCAGTGACGGACTTCTCTTCCTATTTCGATATTCTTATTATATTTATTAAATTGAAGTATTACAAATTTCAAAATCCCTTAATCACTGAGGCTCCACTCCTTGTAATGAACATGAGAAAACCTCTTGTCGATAGATATTGGTTCTTGCGATACAATATCCGATCGCCCATTTCATTCCGACCAATCAGCTCCTGAGAACTCGATTCTCTCTCTCTGGTCAAGAAGTGTGAAAACAGATTGGAGATTAGAGAAATAGCTGTACATGCATATAATGGAGTTAACAGCATATATTTGTAGATGCTTCAGTTTCATATGTGTTTTGAAAAGATAAGTGCACACTTTGTTTTGTGTTTCGAAAGACAGGCGTCAAGATATGCATGACTTTTCAATTTATTTTTTTGTAAAGTAAGTACAATAAAAATCCAAATTAAAACTTACCAACCCCAAAAGTATATTGCCCTTGTGTTGTTGAAATATTATTCAAAACTGAGTCGGACACGTTTTCTCCTGATTTGCATAGAGCTATTACTATTAAGGCGTATGCAAATTTATTACTGTTCAAATAACTTGACTGTTGAACCATGTTGTTTTTCAAAGTAGTCACCAAGTCGTGTCCATAAAAGTCATTAGGTTTCTGGCATGTGGCGAGTAACCAAAGAACGTAATACGCTAGTTTTCCACGACTCCAATCAACTTCACTGAGGTCATTATCACTTAAGAAATCACCAAATATGTACGTTATGTTACGCATAATGAAAGACAGTTGATCACATATTAAGTAGCAATCTTTATAAAAATCAGACAGGAGGTGGTTTATGCAAGTCAAAAACCCACCAAATTCAGTTTTATGTCTTATGGATCACATAACCAGTCTTTGTTTTTCATCTGGGGTTTGGGCTTCAGGGATAAAATTTATATTGATTGTAAACGAAATTAGCACCTTGCAAGAGCTATCGTTCTTGATTTGGTTTGATTTGGTTCATTTCAGATTAATGTGTAGTTTTCTCGAAGGTACAGATCTAAATACATAAAACACTATCGTCAATTGAAAATATAGTATATGTGGACCACAAAATCATCGTCTGATCCATGGAAAACTACAGAATATGCAATAAAGTGTAAGTATCGACAAAATGGGATAAAGAAGAAACATGTATTACAAAAGCCACCGAAAAGACATTACTGTTTCACAAAAAGGATATTTTTTTTATTTCAAAATACCAATATTTGATCACTGTATCACAAGATTCAGAAATGTTTTAATAGAATGTTATAAAAATTAGATTTTTGACAGAGTTATCTGGCTTTAAAATGTTCATTTTCTGTGCATTTCATCGGAACTATAAGTCAATTTGCAAAAACAAGAGGCTAAATTGCTGGACCCTACCTATCTCTCCCAATGTCCAGTGGCAATCGAAAATTTTCTGATCCAATTATCCTTGTGTTTCATTCCATTTTTCATTTTATTTCATAGTCATCGCTCGAATATAGCTGAAATATTGCTGTTTTGGGCGTCAATCAATGAATCTATGAAACTCATTCTGTCTAAGAAGATGTTCCCATATATAAATAGATATACTTCGTTTCGATTTTCAAAACAAAAATAAAGGTAGTTTTTTGTCATATACTTTCTTTTGTCTTAGTGCAGCCCTGGTTTATAATGTAGTGCAAGTTCTTATACCCTCATCTGTACACAAAAAATACTTACTGTGAAAGAGCGGAAAGAAGTTCAATGTTCAATTCTTCGACGCTGGTATATACTCTAACGTTACTCTTTGGGAAAATATCAAATTTTGCCAGATGTAAGGCAATAATAGCTTTAGCTTGTACCATTCTACCCCAAGACCAGTTTTCATCCCTTTTATCTAATAGTTGTTGTACACCTTCGTTCAGAGCACGGCATCGTTCTACAATCAGACGGATTTATGAATGGATGGAATTAACCAAATTATAACCAGATTTGGGACCAAATAGAAGAATGATAATTAATAAAGTTTTAAAGACAAATGTATTTTGTACCATTTATTGAACCAAATTCGATAATTAACAAAACAATTAAATTGACACAAGATAATATACCTGCAAATGCCAAAAAGTGTGTCGCAAAAGAAAAATTAATATGTGGCGGTGTAATGCACTCAAAGATAATCTTACCTATACTTGGAACTTGAGCTATAAATAAAACAAATAAAATTACGAACAAACTTTCTTCATAAAATATTATAGGATGCATGACATTTTTTACCAAGAGTAACAAATTTCACCGTTATTTCAACTTCAGAGCAAGATATAAATTGGGAAAATGAACATTAGAAATATTCTTCATAAAATACGATATGAGACATGCTATTTTAACTAAGAGTAAAAAACTTAGTTTCACTATTTAGGATTAATATATTAACAAATACAAGTTTTTATAATGTCATCAGTTTCCTTATTTGTGTGTTGTATTTTCTTTGATATTAATGTTTTGTTAAGTTTTATTTTTTTATATTTTTGTGTATGAAAAAAAATATCAATAATAAATAAAAAGTGATAAGGATATATTTGATTTTAGTTTTACTTAAACAACACTCAACAGGGTCATTACTGAGGTTATGAGGTTACATTGCCCGACCCTGTCCATTTTCCATTTTTACAGTAGCGATCGAAACTAGTCAACCATTTTAACATTGTGTTTCATCACATGTTTCATTTCATTATCATTTCTTGTTAATTTTATCATGCATACCATGTTCATTGCCCGAATATAGATGAAATATTTGTGCTTTGGCTTAAACACTAATTAATCAATAATCTATCAATCTTCAATAAAAAAAAGTAGCTTTTTTATTAATTTGTATTGCAAAATAACGAAAAGACTTTAGAAATATAAGCAATATCTTTCTCTTTATGGCAAGTAATAATTTATAATAGTTTAGTTACTGATTTTCTTTTTTAAAAAAATGTAGTTTCCTCAACGGCCTATTCATGGGTGGGGTGGGTCGGGGTGTTGGGACGTTCAAGTACGTTGTGCTTAAATTTTGACCGCTGCACGTTAAAGAAAAGCGCAGTCATATTTTTTCCTGTTCATTTCATCATGGCGTCCTTGTAAATGATAATTTTTGTTTTTAATTACAATACGGAGAAGATGAAATCTTAAACGCTGCCGAAGAAACATGTGAATTCAAACACCTTTATTAAGAATATCCTTTCATAATTGTTGTCAGCTCTGTTATGATTCTAAAGTGGTAGGATTTATTATCCATTTTTATTTCCTATTGTCAAAGTTTGTAATATGTATGGGCTGAAATATCCAATTTGGTAAGGAATCGTTGGTTGTAATGGGCCGAAATGTCTTTTGGTCGAATTGTCCGGTATTGATAAACTGATTACGTCATTTTCTCAACATTTTGGTGCCGTGCTTTGACCATCCTTATCTTGGAACAACCTTACATTCCATTTGTATTCAATCATCGGAGCCACCTAATGTTCACTAGACTGGTGTGGTTTCCCATTGTATTTATGTTCAAAGTAATTAAGAATGAAGCCTATGATGCCAATTTAAGCTCTTGGTTTTACTGGGACAAACGGGATGTTGATGGTTTTTCTGACTTTAAACATTTCCCAATTTTTTAACTTTGAAATACATCTAGTTGTCCATATCGACAAAAAATATACCGAAGCTTAAATCGTAAAAACGTGGAACAGAGACGATCTTCACGAACAATAGACAACAGAAAAAATACAATAACATGTTAAAACTAAACATAACAAGACAGCACGCAACAGTTTAAGTTGTGGAGTAAGAACTTAGGCAAAAAACATGAGTAAAATCAGATTCTCCGGTAAGGTAAACATGGCCTGATCCATCAGCGGTTCCCATCACTTTACAAGGCAGCAAAATCTGGTTAACGCCAAGTTCGGTAGGTTTCAATACAAAAAGGTATACTTTAATCTAAACATATAATATTGTGGTATCTCGGTTTATAAAACAAATATTGCTATTCATGACTCTTCTATTACCAATTAACTTTTTACATAATTATGTGTTAATATATCAGAGACGTAAGGCAAACAAATTATATTTAACGTACGTACTTGTACAAAATACATATTTTCAGTTCTCTTTGGTCTCAGTGTTACAGCTAACGTAACATATTGTGCATTATATATAGCTCAATATCCTGTTCATTTTTGTAAAACCAAATTTGATTTTAAATGTTTTTTGTGAAGAAACTTTTACTAGTTTATAAAGTAAAACAAAATCGGTCCGGTGCAATGGTTTTTGTTTATGTTTTTTTTTCTTTTTATAACGTAAATTTATTTATATCAGACATTTGATCTTGATTTGTAGTCAAAATTTTTTAAATAAAGATGAAAAAAGATACATTAAACCGTAGTACAAATATATTCTCTGATTCATATGATCAAGTAATTTATATGTTCATTAACTGTTCATTGATTGATGTTTTCTGGATTGGTTTTCCTGGATATATTTTGCCTGAAAGTCATACAAATTCCCGTCTACCTGTCTAGAGGCATTAATAAGATGCAACATCACGTCAAAAAATAAATAATGAATGCCTCATTTCATCTTTGACAGTTCTGATTAAATTTGTATATACATGTATTAAGCAGATTTAATTGTACCTAAATTGTAGAAATGGTCCCTCTAGAACTTGTTTTGTTTATCAGAACATAAAATATATTTATTACAGATTATTAATGGTGTTTTACAGCAATAACACCTCTGCATATAAAACTTATTCAAATTAAATTTGAAATATAAATACAAATTTACTCTTGCTTTGAATTCTCATCTACAGAATAAAAAATAAAGATTTAATAGCAAAATACTTCTAAGTTTTATTTACTTATAAATTTGTATTTACCATGAATTAACTCAGTTTCCTACGAGTAATTTTTATATCTGGCTTATTCATGAATAAGTCTCTCGCTGTCAAGTCTCTTGCTTAAATTCCTATCTCTAATATGCATTTTCAAATTTGTTATTCAATTGATTGTGAATTGAGAATATGCCATGCTGTGTCTAGGCGTGTATTAACTATGACTTCCGCGCAATGTTGGTGACATGTAATTTTACACATAAAAGTTATGACGTTGTTTTATAAATAAGTCGACATTAATTTTTTTGTCGTGTTGTCCATGTTTTCCTATTACTTTTTTCTTCTTTGAATTTCATTATTGGATATCACTCTAACTGTGGTCATTCCATTTTCTAAATTTGATTGTCTATCATTTTTTACCAGTCTTGCTTTTTTATTTATCATACTCTATTTCATATGCATATAAGGAAAACTAATAAGATATACAAATAATAACAGGCAACAGACTAGACAGAAGGCTAATTAGATTTATATTTTACTGAAAATATTCTTTACATTTTCGTATTTGCATAGGTCACGAGCCGCAAAATGTTCATATGATCGTTTTCTGTTATCTCTAAAACACCAGAATTTATTTCGTTTATCAAAATATGCTCCAAAGATAAAATTGGTGCATATGCAATAATGTTTTTGACAAGTGTGAATCTGAAATTCGTATTGTCTATTTTTCAAAGTAATAACCCTTTACTGCTTCTGTCCCCTTTCCTGTTCTATCCCCCAGTAGTCTTTAATATCTTTTTTTCAAAACTTTTGGTTGAGACAATGCTTTCACTATTTGTAATGTTCCTCATTTGGATCATTAGTATATAAAGCTAAGATACTATCCTTCTTGATCAAGCTCTCTTCCCGTGTTTTCTCGTTTTGGGTAAGCGTCCTCTCCTTTTTCTATAAAGCTCCAACAAAGTTGCACATAGGATGGCAAATTCGGTTTCAAATGGAAATGAGGAAACTACGTCTACTGTCTGTAAATTGAACAATCTGCATCATGTAAAATAGCACTACTGATTCGGTATGCATCACATGTTTTCTTGAACTGACTTGTGTATTTCCATTCTATGTGTACGCGCCTTCGAAAAAAAACATAATCGTAGCACGATAAATTACACAAACATTTTCAGAATGATCTGCAGTTCTTACGATCTGATATATAGTTCGATTTTGTGGAACTGGTTTATATCAAAATAGTTTATCTCTTTGCACACTTTCTATGTACCTGAGTATGAGAAACAAAAACTTGTGAGTTAATATCAAACATTAAACATGCGTACATGTATAGTTGACAGTTTTCATCATGGTGGTGTTTTGTCTCTTTGACAAATTATTCATATTAAGAGCTGACCTGGATAAATTCCGATACAGGTGATAAATATAACGAGTATTGTTCCGGTTCGCAGTCGAGAGCACATTATGTGTCATGTCTGGGTCTTAAGTTTTGTAAGTGACTCTGTCTTTTAACATTGCTAACAATATATGAACTGTTTTACTATTTTATAGTATCGTGTTTTTTTTTATTTTACCTTTTAGTGGATATAAACTTTAAACGATATAAACTATCGTGGTATCCTTGGTATACATGGACATCTGATGAGTACCATTGGCAGGGACAAAACTTAAAACCTGACTTTATTTTTCTGAAAAACAACAAAAAAATTTCGGAAAACAAAAAAAAGTTCCGAAAAGCAAATCTTTGATTATTTAATAAGTGTTTTAACTGATGTGAATGCCAATTAGCACGAAACTTGTGAGCAGGAAAATAAACAAGTAATATTTGGTAGTAACTAAACGTTTCTCCCAGAGATGTTTTCTTCCTAAGGCTGAGTTTGTTAATTTCGTTGCATTTTGATATTGTCTAGATGCTTTCGTACCGATACTAAGAAACAAAACGGATATCTCATTCTGATTCTTCCGACAAAAGTACAAACTTATCGATTCATAATCCTAGCATTCTCTATTTAATCATTTTAGTATTTTGTCGTTATTCTCTGATTCATATGATCAAGTAATTTATATGTTCATTGATCGATGTTTTCTAGATTGGTTTTCCTGGTTATATTTTGCCTGAAATTCATACAAATTCTCGTCTCAACGTGGTATCGACAACATCAAGTCTGTCTATCGTTTGGCTAAACCGCAATTACATAGAACAGCTTACATCTTTCAAGGGTTCTCTGGCACATCTTAATATCTGAATGTTTTTTTAAAGTCAATATAAACTTCCGTTTCCGTCTTATAAATGTTGGGATTGTCATACATGTGCTCCTGATTCTATCTCGTTTTATTCCATTTTATTACTAGTGAGTCTCTGGTTTTGTGGTTCAGTTTAAAAGTTATAAGCTGTTTCCATGTCTGAATCTGGAATCGTATCGCTCCTCATTTTCCGTTTAGTCGCATTAAGGCATGATTTCTCTGTAGAAAATAAATTTTGGCGTATAAAAAAAATACTGCCAACTGGGAACAATGTTTTCTACCGAATTTATCTGACTTCTTTTTTTTTCTCGCTTCCAGACCTGCAATTGATGTACAAATGACATTCATAGTAGCATCGTCTTTACTCTTATGTTTGACAGTATTTATAACCTGGTTAACATCATCAAATATTGAACTGGATATTGACAATTTTTTTTCGGCTTCCATGACAATAGCTTTTCAGCCTCAACAAAGGCTGTTATTGTTGTGGAGTTCCTTTAAAAACACGCGTATATGATAGTAGTTATTTTAACAGGGCCTTTGGTAAACTATTAAGAAGCTTCTCAACAGATCGATACTTGTTTGTTATATTTGGAAATCATATGAAAGATTGCCATAAACTTCATTATCAAAATTTTCTACACGATTTTTGTTCTCCGGTACTTTTGATTGATTGATTGTTGGGGTTTACCGCCCGAGCAGCAATATTTCATGCAACGTGCAATGGGTTATAAAATGAACATGATACGATGATGAAATGAAAAATCGGTTGGAACAAAAGAATAATGGGATCGACAAATTTTGATTGCCACTGAAAAATAAGAAGAGGTGGGTAGGATCGGGCAATGTAGCCTCATTTTGGCGGTGCCTAATAGTTCTTACTCCGGTCAGGGTTTTGAGCACTATTTAGTTGCCTTATACGACAAGCTTCGTGTTTCTGTGAGCCTATTCTTTTGACACCAGGACCTGCATGGGACTGCGTGAGACATAATCTACAGATCTATCGAATCATATCAAAAAGTATGATTTTTATCAATTAAAATTGAGCCAAGAACAGTAAATAGCCGAAATTAGAGTCATTTTATTGAATGTCACGAATAGTGCCCACAACGTTAATACATATTCAAAGTTTTCCGGTGTACCGTCCTTTTATCGTGAACATGTAGGTACGAGACCACAAATAATTTCGTAATCCATTTCAACAGACCCTTTTTGACATATAAAACATTTCCACCGCTTCAATCCCATTAAAACCTAATTGATATAGAATATAACGAGAATAGGTATAGTGTACATTTCAAAGAGACAACAATACCACCGTTCTTCAATGACCGACTAGGAAATCCTCATACAACAGGGCAGGCTGCAGCGAACGAGTTGCTCCTATATAAACAAGTAACATAAAAATAAACTAAAGGTGAAAACGAAACAAAGGTTAAAGTACTTTGGCGTGGTTACACCCCCCTTTTAAAATCTAGCCACTGTGAAAAAATATTACACAATTAAAAACATCTAAAAATAAGTTCAAAGAGTAATCAAGGGAACCAAGGTTATAGCGGTAATCAAAAGAATGTAATCCAGGGACAAAGACCAGACAAAGAAAACAGACATACACAACACTCTGAAAAAGTATGATTCCCTTGATTCAACAGAAGTAAGAAACTGAATATACATTACACAAATGTACAAACAAAAGACTACTAGTAGTTAACTGACATGCCAACCCCAGACCAATATTTACTTACAAAAAGTGATGTCCCCATCGAGTGTAAAATCAATCACATTCTTCCTATGCCGTGTTTATGTTTTAACAATTATGCTTCGGAGACCCCGTAGACATGAAAAGTGACCACTGCAAAGTATCCTAAATCTTTATCTTCTTCCATATGACCAGACACAGAAAGGAACAAAAGGAACAATATTCGTATGCGACAAAAAATCTAGAGGAGGTAATTGTGATCTAGTACCTATTAGATCGGCTTATTTTGAAACTCAAATCAATGCTTCTCTTGTGGAAATCTTATTCATTTTTAAGTTTTACTGCAAAGTTTTACTGAAGTTGGAAATACATGACTTTTGGCAAACTTTATTTCAGTGGTGTAAATTGCGACTTCAACTTTTTTGCAGATTGAGTAAAGATTCTACATGTTGTGGCCTGACGATCATAACATGTAGCATGCCAGGGCAGCCCCATTCAACCACTTGCTTTTTGGGCGGAGTGCCCTAACACCCAACTAAGGTTCTTAGTTGTATTTAGGTTCCATTTATGACAAGCTTAGTGCTGCCTATTCTTTTAATATCCGGACCCGCACGGGGCTTGAATATATTACAAGTGTAATGAAAATATTTAATGTATTATACCAATTACCTCCCTTATTGGAACAGAAACGCAAAGATTTTAGAAACCTGTAGGATCACTTGTCATCAAGAGAATAATAACAATAATTTATTCTTATTACCTTAAAAAAGCTCGATGCAAGAAATTTTAACTGAAAAGCAAGGATTGACAGTCCCTGTGATATATAAAGATATCTTGAATAATGGTCTAGATAAAAAAAACAATCTTTTATTATAATAATAATAATAATAATAATAATAATAATTAAAATTATTATTATTATTATTTGTTGTTATTAAAAAATATTTTATAGCTCATTATATTACAATTACTCTAAGCGCGTCACATAAACATACAAATATATAATAACACAGTTAAAATACAGCAAAAGCTAAGTAAAACATTTCAACAGGCATAAATATACAAACTAAGTCATAAAATGAATATTTAAACTTTAGTAAGAGGAATTTCAACTCAAATTGAAAAAAAAATGTCTTAAAATAAAAACCAATGAAACAGTTTGAAATATGAGAAAAAAAAAGTTTGGAATATAATTTTTGTCTGGGCATTTTGTGAAAAATAGAAAAAAAGGGATGTCAAATCATTACACTTGTAGCTCGTCATTATACTTGTAGTTCATTATTTGCGATTCATTCAGTTCAGTTTTACCCAAAAACATTTTCTTTTCTTGCTCAATTAATGTTTTGAATGCAGTATGGCTATTTTATCGATTTGTTTTTTAAGTATCCAAACAGCATCACTTTCTGTATGGACCTATTTGGTTCATGTCAAACATTCAATAAAATATCATTTAGTTACACATTTCAAAAGTGCGTGATATCTATATGGTTCTTTATCTAGTAACACAGGACAATTTAAATTTGCAAAACACTGAATTGCAAATCTTGCGCCGCTTTTTCTTCACCCTACCATGGCATGTGAGTAACCATTGGATGCAGATTTGCATGGGATTTAATAAAATGCATTTTGTTTTACAATATTTACTAAAATAAATTTGTAGTTACAATTTGAAATTCATGGGATTTTTCAATATCCCATGGGATTTCATGAAATCCCATGGGATTTTCATAGAATCCCATGGGATTTTCATAGAATCCCATGGGATTTTTTTGTGTCCCATGGGATTTTTTTTCTCCCATGGGATTTTTTTCTCCCATGGGATTTTAATTTCTCCCATGGGATTTTTTTTCTCCCATGGGATATCTTGTGTTAAAATACAATGATAGTCATAGAGAGTGTATGCCTTACATATTCACTTAGTGCATTTTTCTTCTGTGCAGTATGAATAAAAAAGCTGAATGACTAAAAGAGAGAGGTTTTTTGTATTGTTTTGGGATGTTTTTGAAGTTTTTAATCTTTTATAGCTTTGAAATGAAATCACTTTGAAAATTCACTTATCAACCACAAATGTAAAACAACCAAATAGAAAAAAATATTCAAAGACACTCTGACTATAAATATGCTGTTTAAGAATATAAACTTAGAATGCTATATGAGCAGTACTTTTATCTTAGTATTTAAATAAATTATAAAAATTCTAATGGAAGTCTAAATTCAGGTCCATAATCAGCTTTTTGGCACTTCTTTTTCTTCTTGGTCAGCTTCAACCCATGAAACATCCTCCTTTCTCGTCTCTGTAGAATAAAACAAGTAAAAATCTTTATGCAAACAAAATATATAAAATATTTTACAATACCATTTTATTTGTAATCACAGTGATCTTATTTTTTCTTACTTGATATATGTTCATTTGTAATATCAACAGCTGAAATTACTTGCAATCAGACATCTAAAAGATAACATGAACAGACAAACAGACACACAGATAAAGTGCTTTCTATATAAGTTCATGGCAGCCCTTTTGATTTATTGTGCAAAGTATGAAGAACAGATGGACGGTCACCAGTATGCCATAATATGTCCCGTCTCAAAAAGCAGGAGTACAAAAATTCTGAAGAACAGTGTATACCTGATATGATAAGCTATCAAGTTTGCATATACAGAATTAGTCATTCACCATAGAGGCAAGCAGGTGGCTGGTCCCTGAAATGGTGAAAAACAATTCTGCATGATAATACATATGGTACCTTTCAATTTAGTTGAATTAATTTTCATTGCAAGCATCCTTAAAGCAGTTATCTTGTAATGCACATAAGTAACATTCAATGTTAAGTCAAACATGCTGGGGGTAAGTTTAATCAAAATTAATTAAGAGATTGTGGAGAAAGCTGTCGTTGAACTTTCAAAAAAATGTAACAAGTTCAGTGTATTCTGAGTTGCTCATTTGCTTTTGTTACTTTGTATGTATGATTTTAGTTACTTTATGTTCTTTGTTGTGTATGTCTGTTTTCCATGTCTGGTCTTTGTCCCTGAATTACATTCCTTTGATTGCCGCTATTACATTGGTTCCCTTGATTACCTTTGAAACACAAGGTATGTTAGTGGTGCAAAGAGAAGAGCTTAAAAAATAATGGTCCAGTTCAACTATAATTTTAGAATAGGACTTGACAAACTCTTATTTGCAATTGAATATTCACACAATAAAGATATTTGTTTTTGGCTTAATCATATAACAAAAGCATCTGTATATAAAAAGAGATATCTCCTGATAGCAAGTAATAGTGATTTTTACCAGAACTTAACATCTAGCTAGAGCTTGTTTATCTTTCCTCAGACATAGTTGGTTTAATATTTAATTTTGCAAGTTCTTTATACATCACTCACCTTTTACGAGTCATTACTAAGAATCCTTTCATGCATCCTCTAATCTCTCTTGAGCAACATAGAGCACCTTCAAAACAAAATTATACTCATTATGCATTATTTCAAAATTAGATAACTTTCAGATTCTGTATATAGACAGTAAAATGGAGTTATAAACATGTAACTGAAACAGGGGCTGCACTGGCTTCCAAAATTCTGTCACCATTTTTTTTTATCAATGTTCAGAAATAAGAGCAAAAAGTGGTGCCAAAAACAAATATTCCAATTTTTTAAAATATGACAGTACTAAGTCCACTGATGAAAGTCCATGAGAAGAAAAAATGAAATCAGTACAACTTATATGCCATATATATACAATTTCCAAATCGTAACACAATCTCTCTTCAAACACAAGAAATCTGACACCCCAATTCCCACTAATGAAAACTTGCATCCAATCTTCAGTGTGTGATGGACAGGTTGAAAAACTAAACTAGTATTTTCATATTTAAAATGCTAAAATCAAAACTCTGTACTACATTAGGGTCTAGAAGCACTGAATCTATTATGGTTTCAAATGATCATATCTATATTGTTAATTTCAAATTTAAAGCCTTTCTGAATTGTTAATACAGAAGAAGTTACATTTGTACCCATAACTATCCATATCTACATTTTAACAAAAAAAAACAACATTTGTACTGTATCTTATGTGTGAGACAGGACCTACCTCTATCTAGTTTGTCTTACTGTGTGCACAGATAAACTTATGGAACATATACAAAATGTATTATTCCAGCATTCAAAAATGGTCATTGCTTATACTGTTTTAGTCACATTTTTCACTCAATATTTATTCCATCACTTGTAGAAGAATTACCATTGCAGTACATAAATAAAAAATTATTGCTTAAAATATGTAAACTATGAAGTTTGACTCTGCCACATTTGCCCAAAAAATGGCAAAATATTGAAAAAAAATTCCAACAAAAAAAAGGGGTGTCTAATCCAGACCATACCCTTTGAAAAGCCATCATGTTTACATGGCTTTAGTAAACATTATCTGGAAGTGAGACCTGCTGTTATTGTCCAGTACATGCAGCCTCACTTGTAGCAGTAAAATGGTTATGACTGACTGATCCTTCAACTCGCGTTTATTTCCGTTTAGTAAACGACAATATTGAATACTCAGGAATGAATGATACTAACCTGTTTCTATTTTGGAAAGAACGAGTTTAAAATATTAATTGCATCCAAGATTTTGAAAGCAGTGATAGTTCTTATTCTCGCGTGCTTATTCTCATGCGAAGAGTTTCTCAATGAGTTTGGAAATACAGGGGAAAGAAACGAATTATGGTGTAATGTGACAAGTTATGATTTGACCACGGACCAAAACGTAACAACATATGGAAACGTTCTATCGTGCACCACATTTCACACTCGTAGTATTTTAATCGCAAGTACATTTTTTATCAGACTTTCTAAAAATCAGACAGCACGTCAAAAACCAACCCAATTTAATTCTATTTCTTGTTTAGAAACAGTTACTGACCACATAACCAGTCTTAGTTTTTTATTTGTTTGTTGCGCTAAATAGAGAAAAAGAAGCATCGTTTGTTTGGTAGGTTTTTCTTCACCGTGAATTACTATATATCCAACATGAATCACTTTTCCATTAGCAGTGTCTGAATTTTATGTTGACTGGTACTTAACATTTGATCTAAACGGAACCTTTCAGGGCTCTCTTAAGTGTTATTTGTACAAATTTGTTGTTGAAATTGTACCAAGTCTGCAAAAATATTTAACAAAACGGACTTATTACAAAAAATGCCTTACTAGATGTAAACTAAGATAATCATCACATTCCTTGTTTGTTGAAACTGGGGGTTACTATGGTATAGAGATGTCAAATAGATAGTGTGCTTTGTGCACAATGAAAAGTGTCGAGGATGAATTTCATTTTGTATCGAGTTGTGACGCCAGTATGTCTAGCCTTATTATTTTAGAAGCCCCTCCTCTTTCAAAATATAGTACATGCATATATTTCAAAATCACTGGAAATTTCAAGGTGATGCGTAATTTATATAGGTTCCTTTTCCATGTATTTACAGTCTTAACTTAATTACTTTAATTATGATTGTGTATTTGCATTTGTAACGTATATCATCTTCTGTTCAGTTGTTAGAATACTGGGATATGTACTGTTGTTTGTTGTAACATTGTACTGGTGAGCATGATTACCTTACTTAACTTATACAGATATTGATTTGACTTGATCTTCATAATGAATTTAAAAAATCAAAATCTGCCGTCAAAATGTATCCGTAAAACTTAAATTTTCGTTTATTACGAGAAAATGACTACAGGTATTAAGGTTACAGACCACCAATTCAACCAATGAGCATTCGGAACGTACGCAAAAATAGTCCTACGCAAAAATTACCCCTGTTCCTCATAGTGCTGTGAAAAAAGTTCTCATCTTATTTAAAAAATTGAAACAGTTTCTGAAAGGAAAAACATTTCTGTACATTTTATAGGTGCATTTTGCTTCTTGTGATGTGAAGCCTAATCTCCATAATGATTTTTAAATATACCCCTATCTTGTGAAAACACTGGGATTTCCCATGCTATTTATAGACCCTTCACTTCCGGTGACCAGTACTGCACTGCAAGTCTGCTAACCCCACATGCCATTCTGAGGATTGTGAGCTGACATATGTAGAATCATGCTGATATATAGTCATCTGCAGGTTAAAGTTAAGGTAAAGTCCAGAGAAGCCATTGAATATTGTGAAATTAGCATAGAAGCCTATGGGAAGTGGAATTAGTGGTTTTTAGCCTTAAGTTGAAGCCATGGCAAAATGAAAAGTTTCTTGAAATAGCTTTAAACTACTTGAAGATCTTGTTAACTTTGCCATGAGAGGAATACACTACAAAAATCCTTCAAAATATGCATTTTTTTAAGTTATAGGTCCAAATTATGGAAAATTGGTCTTTTTGGCTGATTTTTATGTCCTATCTTGTAAAAAGTGTAGAAAATTTAGTAAAAATATCAAATATTAAACTTTGAGGGCTATATTTACCTAAATATGGTAGTAATAAGCACTTGAAATCAAGTTTTGTGTAGATTTGAGCAAAAATTAGGTTAGAAATGAGGAAAAACTCACTTTCATTATTGCGGTTAAGGCCATATAAGCATTCCCCTATGGCAACATGGAAAATCCATTATTGAGCACTTTTTTTGCTTTAGGTGCCCTTTACTGGTCATGTTTTAATGTGAAAACACTGTATTTACAAATTTAAAGCCAAATATATCACCTTTTGTGAAAATTTAAAGATTTAGGATTTTTGACATGTGATCAAGAAAAAGGGGGAGGCATGTCAGAAATAAATTTTTAGAAATAGACCAATTTCTCAGAAAATGATTACTTTTAAAACTATTTCTTCATTAATATTGTTACAAAACAAGTTGTGATTGATATTTTTTATTTGAAAAGTCAGAAAAAGTTCTTTGCAAATATTTAATGCATTTAAGTATGGTAAAATATTGTCACTTTTTTGCTCGCACAACTTGGTTACCCTATATTTAAAAATCAAATATTTAAAAAAGTGCTTGTCACATTTCACTGAAACTTTGCAAATGCATTCAGTATGTGTGTAGGAAGATACCTGTATAGTTCTTTATTTTTTCTAAGACAAAAAGTGACTCTTTAGGTTACAGACCACCAATTCAACCAATGAGCATTCGGAACGTACGCAAAAATAGTCCTACGCAAAAATTACCCCTGTTCCTCATAGTGCTGTGAAAAAAGTTCTCATCTTATTTAAAAAATTGAAACAGTTTCTGAAAGGAAAAACATTTCTGTACATTTTATAGGTGCATTTTGCTTCTTGTGATGTGAAGCCTAATCTCCATAATGATTTTTAAATATACCCCTATCTTGTGAAAACACTGGGATTTCCCATGCTATTTATAGACCCTTCACTTCCGGTGACCAGTACTGCACTGCAAGTCTGCTAACCCCACATGCCATTCTGAGGATTGTGAGCTGACATATGTAGAATCATGCTGATATATAGTCATCTGCAGGTTAAAGTTAAGGTAAAGTCCAGAGAAGCCATTGAATATTGTGAAATTAGCATAGAAGCCTATGGGAAGTGGAATTAGTGGTTTTTAGCCTTAAGTTGAAGCCATGGCAAAATGAAAAGTTTCTTGAAATAGCTTTAAACTACTTGAAGATCTTGTTAACTTTGCCATGAGAGGAATACACTACAAAAATCCTTCAAAATATGCATTTTTTTAAGTTATAGGTCCAAATTATGGAAAATTGGTCTTTTTGGCTGATTTTTATGTCCTATCTTGTAAAAAGTGTAGAAAATTTAGTAAAAATATCAAATATTAAACTTTGAGGGCTATATTTACCTAAATATGGTAGTAATAAGCACTTGAAATCAAGTTTTGTGTAGATTTGAGCAAAAATTAGGTTAGAAATGAGGAAAAACTCACTTTCATTATTGCGGTTAAGGCCATATAAGCATTCCCCTATGGCAACATGGAAAATCCATTATTGAGCACTTTTTTTGCTTTAGGTGCCCTTTACTGGTCATGTTTTAATGTGAAAACACTGTATTTACAAATTTAAAGCCAAATATATCACCTTTTGTGAAAATTTAAAGATTTAGGATTTTTGACATGTGATCAAGAAAAAGGGGGAGGCATGTCAGAAATAAATTTTTAGAAATAGACCAATTTCTCAGAAAATGATTACTTTTAAAACTATTTCTTCATTAATATTGTTACAAAACAAGTTGTGATTGATATTTTTTATTTGAAAAGTCAGAAAAAGTTCTTTGCAAATATTTAATGCATTTAAGTATGGTAAAATATTGTCACTTTTTTGCTCGCACAACTTGGTTACCCTATATTTAAAAATCAAATATTTAAAAAAGTGCTTGTCACATTTCACTGAAACTTTGCAAATGCATTCAGTATGTGTGTAGGAAGATACCTGTATAGTTCTTTATTTTTTCTAAGACAAAAAGTGACTCTTTAGGTTACAGACCACCAATTCAACCAATGAGCATTCGGAACGTACGCAAAAATAGTCCTACGCAAAAATTACCCCTGTTCCTCATAGTGCTGTGAAAAAAGTTCTCATCTTATTTAAAAAATTGAAACAGTTTCTGAAAGGAAAAACATTTCTGTACATTTTATAGGTGCATTTTGCTTCTTGTGATGTGAAGCCTAATCTCCATAATGATTTTTAAATATACCCCTATCTTGTGAAAACACTGGGATTTCCCATGCTATTTATAGACCCTTCACTTCCGGTGACCAGTACTGCACTGCAAGTCTGCTAACCCCACATGCCATTCTGAGGATTGTGAGCTGACATATGTAGAATCATGCTGATATATAGTCATCTGCAGGTTAAAGTTAAGGTAAAGTCCAGAGAAGCCATTGAATATTGTGAAATTAGCATAGAAGCCTATGGGAAGTGGAATTAGTGGTTTTTAGCCTTAAGTTGAAGCCATGGCAAAATGAAAAGTTTCTTGAAATAGCTTTAAACTACTTGAAGATCTTGTTAACTTTGCCATGAGAGGAATACACTACAAAAATCCTTCAAAATATGCATTTTTTTAAGTTATAGGTCCAAATTATGGAAAATTGGTCTTTTTGGCTGATTTTTATGTCCTATCTTGTAAAAAGTGTAGAAAATTTAGTAAAAATATCAAATATTAAACTTTGAGGGCTATATTTACCTAAATATGGTAGTAATAAGCACTTGAAATCAAGTTTTGTGTAGATTTGAGCAAAAATTAGGTTAGAAATGAGGAAAAACTCACTTTCATTATTGCGGTTAAGGCCATATAAGCATTCCCCTATGGCAACATGGAAAATCCATTATTGAGCACTTTTTTTGCTTTAGGTGCCCTTTACTGGTCATGTTTTAATGTGAAAACACTGTATTTACAAATTTAAAGCCAAATATATCACCTTTTGTGAAAATTTAAAGATTTAGGATTTTTGACATGTGATCAAGAAAAAGGGGGAGGCATGTCAGAAATAAATTTTTAGAAATAGACCAATTTCTCAGAAAATGATTACTTTTAAAACTATTTCTTCATTAATATTGTTACAAAACAAGTTGTGATTGATATTTTTTATTTGAAAAGTCAGAAAAAGTTCTTTGCAAATATTTAATGCATTTAAGTATGGTAAAATATTGTCACTTTTTTGCTCGCACAACTTGGTTACCCTATATTTAAAAATCAAATATTTAAAAAAGTGCTTGTCACATTTCACTGAAACTTTGCAAATGCATTCAGTATGTGTGTAGGAAGATACCTGTATAGTTCTTTATTTTTTCTAAGACAAAAAGTGACTCTTTAGGTTACAGACCACCAATTCAACCAATGAGCATTCGGAACGTACGCAAAAATAGTCCTACGCAAAAATTACCCCTGTTCCTCATAGTGCTGTGAAAAAAGTTCTCATCTTATTTAAAAAATTGAAACAGTTTCTGAAAGGAAAAACATTTCTGTACATTTTATAGGTGCATTTTGCTTCTTGTGATGTGAAGCCTAATCTCCATAATGATTTTTAAATATACCCCTATCTTGTGAAAACACTGGGATTTCCCATGCTATTTATAGACCCTTCACTTCCGGTGACCAGTACTGCACTGCAAGTCTGCTAACCCCACATGCCATTCTGAGGATTGTGAGCTGACATATGTAGAATCATGCTGATATATAGTCATCTGCAGGTTAAAGTTAAGGTAAAGTCCAGAGAAGCCATTGAATATTGTGAAATTAGCATAGAAGCCTATGGGAAGTGGAATTAGTGGTTTTTAGCCTTAAGTTGAAGCCATGGCAAAATGAAAAGTTTCTTGAAATAGCTTTAAACTACTTGAAGATCTTGTTAACTTTGCCATGAGAGGAATACACTACAAAAATCCTTCAAAATATGCATTTTTTTAAGTTATAGGTCCAAATTATGGAAAATTGGTCTTTTTGGCTGATTTTTATGTCCTATCTTGTAAAAAGTGTAGAAAATTTAGTAAAAATATCAAATATTAAACTTTGAGGGCTATATTTACCTAAATATGGTAGTAATAAGCACTTGAAATCAAGTTTTGTGTAGATTTAAGCAAAAATTAGGTTAGAAATGAGGAAAAACTCACTTTCATTATTGCGGTTAAGGCCATATAAGCATTCCCCTATGGCAACATGGAAAATCCATTATTGAGCACTTTTTTTGCTTTAGGTGCCCTTTACTGGTCATGTTTTAATGTGAAAACACTGTATTTACAAATTTAAAGCCAAATATATCACCTTTTGTGAAAATTTAAAGATTTAGGATTTTTGACATGTGATCAAGAAAAAGGGGGAGGCATGTCAGAAATAAATTTTTAGAAATAGACCAATTTCTCAGAAAATGATTACTTTTAAAACTATTTCTTCATTAATATTGTTACAAAACAAGTTGTGATTGATATTTTTTATTTGAAAAGTCAGAAAAAGTTCTTTGCAAATATTTAATGCATTTAAGTATGGTAAAATATTGTCACTTTTTTGCTCGCACAACTTGGTTACCCTATATTTAAAAATCAAATATTTAAAAAAGTGCTTGTCACATTTCACTGAAACTTTGCAAATGCATTCAGTATGTGTGTAGGAAGATACCTGTATAGTTCTTTATTTTTTCTAAGACAAAAAGTGACTCTTTAGGTTACAGACCACCAATTCAACCAATGAGCATTCGGAACGTACGCAAAAATAGTCCTACGCAAAAATTACCCCTGTTCCTCATAGTGCTGTGAAAAAAGTTCTCATCTTATTTAAAAAATTGAAACAGTTTCTGAAAGGAAAAACATTTCTGTACATTTTATAGGTGCATTTTGCTTCTTGTGATGTGAAGCCTAATCTCCATAATGATTTTTAAATATACCCCTATCTTGTGAAAACACTGGGATTTCCCATGCTATTTATAGACCCTTCACTTCCGGTGACCAGTACTGCACTGCAAGTCTGCTAACCCCACATGCCATTCTGAGGATTGTGAGCTGACATATGTAGAATCATGCTGATATATAGTCATCTGCAGGTTAAAGTTAAGGTAAAGTCCAGAGAAGCCATTGAATATTGTGAAATTAGCATAGAAGCCTATGGGAAGTGGAATTAGTGGTTTTTAGCCTTAAGTTGAAGCCATGGCAAAATGAAAAGTTTCTTGAAATAGCTTTAAACTACTTGAAGATCTTGTTAACTTTGCCATGAGAGGAATACACTACAAAAATCCTTCAAAATATGCATTTTTTTAAGTTATAGGTCCAAATTATGGAAAATTGGTCTTTTTGGCTGATTTTTATGTCCTATCTTGTAAAAAGTGTAGAAAATTTAGTAAAAATATCAAATATTAAACTTTGAGGGCTATATTTACCTAAATATGGTAGTAATAAGCACTTGAAATCAAGTTTTGTGTAGATTTGAGCAAAAATTAGGTTAGAAATGAGGAAAAACTCACTTTCATTATTGCGGTTAAGGCCATATAAGCATTCCCCTATGGCAACATGGAAAATCCATTATTGAGCACTTTTTTTGCTTTAGGTGCCCTTTACTGGTCATGTTTTAATGTGAAAACACTGTATTTACAAATTTAAAGCCAAATATATCACCTTTTGTGAAAATTTAAAGATTTAGGATTTTTGACATGTGATCAAGAAAAAGGGGGAGGCATGTCAGAAATAAATTTTTAGAAATAGACCAATTTCTCAGAAAATGATTACTTTTAAAACTATTTCTTCATTAATATTGTTACAAAACAAGTTGTGATTGATATTTTTTATTTGAAAAGTCAGAAAAAGTTCTTTGCAAATATTTAATGCATTTAAGTATGGTAAAATATTGTCACTTTTTTGCTCGCACAACTTGGTTACCCTATATTTAAAAATCAAATATTTAAAAAAGTGCTTGTCACATTTCACTGAAACTTTGCAAATGCATTCAGTATGTGTGTAGGAAGATACCTGTATAGTTCTTTATTTTTTCTAAGACAAAAAGTGACTCTTTAGGTTACAGACCACCAATTCAACCAATGAGCATTCGGAACGTACGCAAAAATAGTCCTACGCAAAAATTACCCCTGTTCCTCATAGTGCTGTGAAAAAAGTTCTCATCTTATTTAAAAAATTGAAACAGTTTCTGAAAGGAAAAACATTTCTGTACATTTTATAGGTGCATTTTGCTTCTTGTGATGTGAAGCCTAATCTCCATAATGATTTTTAAATATACCCCTATCTTGTGAAAACACTGGGATTTCCCATGCTATTTATAGACCCTTCACTTCCGGTGACCAGTACTGCACTGCAAGTCTGCTAACCCCACATGCCATTCTGAGGATTGTGAGCTGACATATGTAGAATCATGCTGATATATAGTCATCTGCAGGTTAAAGTTAAGGTAAAGTCCAGAGAAGCCATTGAATATTGTGAAATTAGCATAGAAGCCTATGGGAAGTGGAATTAGTGGTTTTTAGCCTTAACAGCTCGATATTCCGTTTTACTGTTAATTGAGTACGATATACAGGAAGTGGTCGGTTTAGCTGGGGGCACTTATAATCTAGGTAATAAATACATGATACATTCTATTCACTTTTATCGAAAATATGTGAAGCAACTATTTGTTTGATTATTTCTTATGCACAAATGTCACATTAAAAAAATCAATTTATAAGGGGACCAAGGACAGCCGCCATAAAACCTGGTTTAATCCTCAATGTCCAAAGGAAATGCCTGTACCGAGTGACGATGACCATTGCAATGGTTGCAAACTTTCCGGTTGTACTTTGATAATACCATTTAAACTTTATGCAGACTTTTCATTTTGACTCTTATATAGAGTTTATCACTTCGATAACTTTGTTAATAACCATTCATTTGTTATGGACAAATATTCATGTTTGCCCCTCACCCTTTGCTTTACGGTAATATTCTACACATAGCACGGAAAGCTCGACACTCGCCCAATAAGTAAACTAAACTGTTGAATAGGCTTATTCGTGAGGGATATGTTATGATATTCTTGTCAGATCTTTAAGGATGACATTTTTTTGGTATTTCATTGATTCGCTCATGGAGTCTTTAAATAGAAATTGGACCACTATAGGAGAGTTCGCCAATCTCATTAGTGATGTCATATTCACTAATTTTCATATCATTAAGTGTCAAATTGGTTGGCAAATAAACAACGAAATAAACAATTAGCAAATTCATGATTAGAATCCCAATTTTCAAAACTTTGTAACTTTGTTATTTTATATCCAATTTTGGTTCTGTAAAATGTTTCATTTAGATAAAATAATTCATATTTTGTGTGTAAATTTTTTCTCTCTTACTTAAAAAATAAATTTGAAATGATATTTATATGTAAAGCTCTATTATCGTTAAAAAATATTTTAAATTTTGTATGCTCACATAGTCTAATTACTGAATATTTATTTTAAAATTCAGTGGATAAAAAGAGTATTATTGGCAGTGTAGAGAACCAAAAGAATTTTTCAATTATCTTAAAAAACGAAAACGTTATGATGATATTAAGTTGATGCCCCATGCCACTCAAGGGATTTTTTGCCAACCAATTCCAAATCACAGGTAAGTGATGACATCACGAAGAACTCTCCTATATTTTAAAACAGTTTTTGGCATGACATGGGTTGTGTCCTTACTGTATGGCGTGTGAAGCACCGTGGCTCAACCGCGCATGTGAAGAATTGAAATTGATTTTACATATGATAGGGACATCCAGACTTGGGACCGGCAAGTTATCCGGGCGGAGGTAATGTCCATTTAAAAGATTTTTCAATACTAGATCCAATACAAGGTAAATCTATTTAAGTGTAGATTACATCTTTTTGGCATTTTTTGGATATATATATTCTTAACTTCTATTTTATTTTCATATTTTTATGAAATATTTGATATCACTACCTTTTACAGGTAGACTGACACAATTAGTGCCAGTCTTTTTAAGCGCAATTCAAACACGGGGAAATATGTTGGGACAATTAAACTAGTTTTTTATCCAATTGGCGCAAAAGTTGAATCGAAAAACGCGCCATGTACACTTTCATTGAACTTCAACGTGTAGACACTTGGTAACCAATATGAACTGTACAAAATAGTATGTTCAGTGTACACCAGGTATAGATTGTACATATAGATTCCACCGTATAATGTTTCGAAAAGTAGAATGGGTGAATCTTATTACACGTATGTACAATGCAGTTTAATGCATATCATATAAATTGTAGCTATAACCAGAGGTATGACAAACTTTAGAGCTTCAGTTTCCCTACATGTATGTAGGCGATTTTGAAATTATACAATTAAGGATTTTTACTGTAATGTTGGAATATACTAGTATACCTTTATCATCATCTCATCTGTAAAAGCTTCTTGTATATAACAGAAACGCACTTTTGTACACTATATACACGCGGATGATCAGAACTGTAAGGGAACGAACATCTTCTACTGCAATATTGGACAGTTAAATCCTGTCACCCGTTGAGTCACCTGATCTGTCTGAGCCATAAAACAATTATTTTTTTTAAAAATTACCTCAGGGCGATTCTATTCGTCACCTGGCCTGTGTAGTGTCGTACGTAAACTTAACCGAGATTTTGAAAGTGGGTTCTAAAAGGGGTGGGGTCTAGAAAAAGGGGCGTATCATAGTATAATATTTCCTCATTTTCACCAAAATATTGCATGAAATTATCCACATTAATCCAATTATATCATTTTAATACTTCTTTTTTTGAATACAACAACCAAAGGATTTTGATAGGCTATTATAAAAGTCCTTGTATATAATTATATTTACTGAAAGGATCTGCTTACTAGTGAATGAGTTTTTTTTTCTTTTAATTTATATAAGGATTTTATAATTTTACTAGCGAATTAAAACCGTACGTGTAACAGGGAGTTATAAGGCTAAAAACCACTAATTCCACTTCCCATAGGCTTCTATGCTAATTTCACAATATTCAATGGCTTCTCTGGACTTTACCTTAACTTTAACCTGCAGAGGACTATATATCAGCATGATTCTACATATGTCAGCTCACAATCCTCAAAATGGCATGTGGGGTTAGCAGACTTGCAGTGCAGTACTGGTCACCGGAAGTGAAGTGTCTGTAAATAGCATGGGGAATCCCAGTGTTTTCACAAGATAGGGGTATATTTAGAAATCATTATGGAGATTAGGCTTCACATCACAAGAAGCAAAATGCACCTATAAAATGTACAGAAATGTTTTTCCTTTCAGAAACTGTTTAAATTTTTTAAATGAGATGAGAACTTTTTTCACAGCACTATGAGGAACAGGGGTAATTTCTGCGTAGGACTATTTTTGCGTACGTTCCAAATGCTCATTGGTTGAATTGGTGGTCTGTAACCTAAACTTTAATTACAGGTCTATGCGTGTAACTGTCACCAATGATTTTACAGTCCATGCTTTAATTTAAATTACACTACTGAATTACTGCAGCCCGTGAAAGAGGTTCGCTTGCATGGAAGTTATTTTCTGATATGGCACCATCCTATGGACGAACGGAAATGCCAGCATCTTAGTATTCTGGGTATTAAAATGTACACGTACTATGTTTAATCAAGACAAAGTCCAGAGGAAGTGCAGTTTCATTCGTTAGCCCAAGGATTTATATTATATATAGCATTTACCTAAATTTAACTCCTTCGCTAGCTATGAAATAACTTTTTGTACAACTATTTACTACGTTACTGGAATGCTCATCTTGTGCGTTCCTGCATCGATAAAACAACAAGTGTTATACGAAAGGATAATTACAAAGGAAACCTCGGATATGTATTGTCAGTCAGTGGCGAAACGGGGTGCCGAAATCACGCATGACACTAGACGCTTTTGTATACGGTTCATTCCCCGCTATGACCTCGTCCCAGCTGCGAGATAAGTGTTGAGGTCTCAGTATCGTATTAATTTTCCCATAGACTTCTATAGTGAAGTGCATATTTTTAGGATTTTTTAAAAAATATGTAAATTGATTCAATAAAACTTTCACTTATGTAGCATTTCTAAGGACATGTGAAAAAATAATTTTCCGCAAAGAAAATAGGGTGAGTCCACGAAGATTGGACAGAAAAGTAGTCTTGAACTATAAATAGCCATTTTCCCTACTTTCACTTTCCTTTTGCACTCATCAAACCAACCTTTTCAGTGGAACATTTTTATGATATTATGTTAGATTTTCTTTTAAAAAAGTTCTTCATCTTACAGTGTGATGTTTGCTCTATTTTTTAAGTCATTGTTCATGTCTTTTGACAAAACATTAGTTTGTAGAGAGGCAAAAAGAAAATGCACTATATTTTTATGGCATCCATGTTTTGACGTACACCCACTCAGGGATATGCAATACGATACTGGTACCTTGATGCTGCAGTCGTTCAGAAACTAACGAATCCAATACAGCAATGAATGCATACGTCAAGTTCCGACTGCAGTAAGTTAGGAGTTGTACTGCTCCAGAAAATCTGCATGATTTGCTCTGACTACTCTGCTCCTGAAACAGTCTCCTCCTTCCACAGTCACAAGTTGGGAACTACAGCTGAGTTCTCGTGCGGTGTTTACCCATTATGAAATTAGATTTTTTTTAGTATTTTATTTGAAGGGGGAATATTTATTGTATCTGAAGAATCCTTTTTTGAATTAGGTTCACTGTAATTGTAATATTTAATGATTAAAGTTACCGTGGTCAGGGAATTTATATTACAGGGACTGGTCACTCTTTACCAAGTTTATAATATGGAGTAGGCATTGCCTAAGTCAGCGAGCACCGTGAGCTTTACTGTATATGTACCGTCTGTGCAAGTCTTATAAAAATAATAATGGACATTACAAAGCAGGGGGAAGGGGGGGACGACCCGGATGAAAATTTTTGCTTCGCAAGTGCAATATTTTTATTTATATTTAACCAGCAAGCAAAATCAATATTTCTATTTGAAAATATGTCTTGTTAATTAATGGGGAGTTTTTTTTCAGCTATACTTATTTAGTGATAAAAAGAATACCCAGTCCTTTTTACAAATTTCTGGATCTGCCCAGCATTTAGCTACTTATCTGTCAAAGAAGAATTAAAGTATTTGTAATCAATTCAACCTCATTTGAACATTAATTACAAGAACAAGTCACGAATTTTCAGTCAGTAGAATAGACTTACAATTTGTTTACTTATAGTACAAAACAGGCACTTCCTGACAATCCTGCAAAACGTTTTAACTGGATTTGTTGCTTAGTATGTGTTCCTAGTACATGTTAGTTCTTAAAAGTTCTTAAATAGAACTTAAGATAAGATATGCTGTGTGCAAAGATTGAAATATGTTGATTGGCATTTGTTTTTTTGTTTTTTGTTTTGTTTTTTTTTTTTTTTGGAGGGGGGAGGGTTCAATACCAACAGAAATTTTTCAACAGAACCATATTTAACTCAATCTTTACACATGTGGCTGGCATTTTAATACTTGTACAACTAAATTTGTCTAGCTGTATTTTTATTTTTTCAGAACTTTAAGTGAAGACTTGTATTTAAAAAAGAGACACTTACACATTTCTTAGAGAAGAATATTGACCAATTAAAAAGGGTGATTATCATTTGACACAATTACTGTAGCAGTAAGTACTTATACATGCAATACTCAGTGATTATTAAATAATTAAACAATTTTTTTTCATCCACAGGTATGCATTTTTTAACATAATCTTGATGACATTGTCAATAGGCTGAAACAGTTTTGCTTTGAATACACATGAAGCTTTCATGACGCACATTTTAATAGAAAGCACACTTAAACTCGCAAAATAGTAGTGGAGATGTTTGATTTTGTTTTTCGTTTCACAGACTATCAGAAACTTTCACACATACTGTTTGAATGATTAAAAAGTCATCTAATTTTTTATATTATTAAAATTGGAAAGTTAGGCTTTATGTAAAGATATAATATATGCACTAGACCCATAAAGGGAGATAATTAAACTGATTGGTTTTTAATGTGAAAACCTTGTTAGCACAGCTCCTCCAAAACCACTCAAGGTATTTAAAAAAAAAAAATTATGTGAAGAAATGCATCAGTAGAGATTCAATGCAGTACTTTTAGCTTTGTATGTTGTAGGGACAAGCTGATAATGCCAAATGACTATCAATACATTGACCAACCTGATGGATTGGGTTTTGGATCCTGTAGTGAGAGCAACATGTGATAACTTGTAATTACAGGTATTCCTATATATGCATGGTAAAGCATTACTTGTACATGATTTTGATGTTTTTTTTAGGTAATCAGTTTACTTCAAATTGTTATTAATGTTGTGCACTCTGTTAGTTAATTGAGCACAAGAAGCATATTACTTGTAGTTAGTTTTTCAAATTAGCACATTAAGTTCTGTCTTTATACATGAATGAGATCCATATAAATCAGAATACATTAACAAGTTATAAATATTTGTAAGAAACCTTTAAGAGTTGAAGACCTACAGATTATGCTTTGCATGGCTTTGAAAAGGGAGGGGGTGGTTGTTGCCTGCTGAAACTGACCAATCACCCTCAGTAATTAGTCAGCCAGTAACACAAATCATGTTTACACTAGGTTGTTATTTTATTATCTTTCAAGGTAGGTTTTTGATAATTGGCATGTTGTGAAGCATTTGTAAGATGTATAGCCTTCTACATGCTCTAGGGTTAATTACCATTGACCTTGACATCACATTTTTGTGCTTTGTTTGCATTTTTTTTTAATTAAAAATCTACCCAATACTATGACATTTTTAGTTCTTAACTATTCTTTAGGTATCATTATTGGTTGGGATTCTATGGTCAGAATAGCTACTGGTATACAGCAAGAAATTCCTGCAAAATTTTAGGAGGATTTTCACATTATATTTAAGAGCAACACTATCATGATCAGATCATCACTACAAAGTGTACAGTTCATAACATGAGCTTTTACTATTATTACCATCAAATGAGAAATTGAGAATCTTCTTTTGGTGATACTGGAGTACAGTTGTAAAGAAATCATCATTGCTACCTACATATGATATATGTACATACATGTACTTGTGACTGCTAATATTATTCCCACTGAAGCTAAAGTGTTGACATTCAAGAAATAGTTTTGATGTATCAGCCTTCTTCACAGAAGGGTAAAATTGGAGGAAACTATAGGGGTTTAGACATAAGCAACAAACTTATAAATTTTGAAATAGGAATGTAGTTACACCTTTATTCATCAGAAGAAATCAATTCATTTTATTCAAAACCCCACCATTGCAAAAAAGGTTTTAATTTTTTTAAATAATCATTAATAAATGTCTGTCGATTCAGAAAAAACTTGGAACATACATTATTGTACCTTACTATGATTTGACGTGCTGTAATATGTATCAAGCATTCATTTTCTGTTAAAGTAATTTTATATCTGTTTACATTCATGACAATATTAGGTGTTTTTATTATGTCTATGTTAGCCAGATTGGAATAGTTTATATGAACTGTGATTCCTGCCCATGATATAAGGTTCAAAATGATAAGTTAGACTTTGATTCAGACATTTAATTCCTGTCAAATTGCATGGGCATCTATTTCATATCCTTAGAAATTATGAAAGAAGGTTTAGGCGTTAATTTGCTCATTTTTTGCCAAAATTTTGCACAAAATCAACCCAATTTTTACACAAAAGGAGGGGGGGGGTTGTATTAAATAAAGTTGATTTTGCATTTTAACACTTTTTGTTTTAGAATGGACATAAAATGCCAAAAAAAAAACAGATACTTTTGTGTTGAATGTGGATATGGTTATGAAATGTTATGAAAGACTAACCTTTTTGTAGTTTATCAACAATATCAGTACTTTTGCAATGCAAAAAAAAAAGAACTATATTTTGTTATAAAGCATGTTCAAGAAATAACACTTATCAAGATAATTTAGCTTCAATTCTTTTTTAAGTTGAATAATTTAATACATAAAAACATGCATATTCCTTATAAAATTTAATAAAGTAGTAAATATACTTACTAAAAGTGAGAACGCATTGGTTATTACTTGCTTATAAATAATAGAGATGTAAAATTATTTAAATTCTATAGCTTCATTCAATCTACACACACATTTGTACTTTCTGGTATCTTATCATAATACTTCTTCATACACATGTACCCATTTTTATATGTTTCTAACTGTATTGATTTACAAACAAAAAATCCCATGGGACAAAAAAAATCCCATGGGACAAAAATAATCCCATGGGAGAAAAAAAATCCCATGGGATTTCATGAAATCCCATGGGATAATGAAGAATCCCATGGGATAAAAAAATCCCATGATTTTTAAATTGAAACTATGAGTTTATTTTATCAAAAATTGTAAAATAAAATGCATTTCATTGAATCCCATGTGAATCTGCATCCAATGGTTACTCACATGACATGGTAGATTGAAGAAAAAGCGGCGCAAGATTTGCAATTCAGTGTTTTGCAAATTTAAATTGTCTTGTGTTTAGTACTTTATTTTGTTTGATGATTCTGTGGTGACTTTACCCTAGCCTTTTGAAACATTCCATTAAAACATTTGTCACACGTTATTAATTGTAAACATCTTTCATTCAAAATATTTATATTAATTTATATTAAATCGTTTGAATTTGGATGAAGAAAAGCAGAGCGAAAAAATCGAAGTGCCATGGAAAAAGGTCAAATTATGAAAAAAGACAATGACCCCAATCATATGAGAAGGACACGAGTACTACAAAGAGGCAAATGCATTACACTGGAAACAAACATCATATCGGGCAAAACAATCCATAACAAAACCAAGTGTTGTGAGTGTTGTTATAAGCTTCATCCTAAATCAAAGGAATATCATCATTGTCCAGTAACTAACAGTATATGTCAATCATTATAAACAAAACATTGATTGTTTTTGTAATGCGGTCGAATAAATCAGTTTTAACAAGAACTTTAGAGTCATTAAACCTATTCATCAAGTAACAACCCATCAAAATCTGCTAAAACACGTGTTAATAAGTTAAGTAGTTAGATAACTATTTACTAGAATTTTCCTTTCTTGATCTTATATATAAAATATCTATATATTATATATTATATATTATATATATAGGTTTAGTTTATTCTGCAACAACAGTGCCGAGCAGATTCCACATAGCAGGAAGGTATGTATTCAAAGATGATTAAAATTTTATGAAACAAGTAAATGTATTTATAAGATAAAACTCGATAAACAAGAATAGTATGAATTAAGAAAACAAAATCGCATTTGTATTTGCTTGTGTTTCATTATGCATATATTGTATTTGCTTGAATGCTATTATAATACAAATAAGATTTATTTTGTTTTAACAATGCGTTTATTTTATATATAAATAGCAGTGAATTATCGAATGTTCCATGTATGCTAAACATCTACCTCGGACTTAACATTTTATTAGCAGCTCGGCGGGTGTTTCGAGAAAAGCAGAGGACGCTTACCCTACCGGTTCACCTTGTCCATCATTCCCAGTTTTTAGTCGAGTCCGAGTTGTTAATTCATTTTTGTTAATTTGTATGTATTATTTTGTTTAATTCATGTTCTTTGTTGTGTATGTCTGTTTCCCATGTCTGGTCTTTGTCCCTGGATTACATTATTTTGATTTTCGCTAGAATCTTGGTTCGCTTGATTAGTCTTCTATAATTGAAATGGGAACATACAGTTTATAATTTCAATCAAGGAATTTCTCCTGTCAAAATATGTTGAGGCGTTAACTGTAACAGACTTCACTGATAATTTAGATTACATGTATCAATCTGCCGACCACAAAATTAAAAAATATATTTTGTTAAAAAACTAGTTTCAAAGTACTCCATTTGAAATTATGTACCTTTTACATATTTCTCACGGTTTCCAAATAGCTATAATAACATAAAGATCATCGCTAATATTCAATATCTAAATACTATATGTTAATTATTTTCATATATAAAATCGCCAATAGATTTACTTATATTAATATCCTAAATATTATTTTAATATTTATTTATTTAAAACTATTTTATTTGGATAGTTTGATTATAGTAGATGTTTTGTTTTGTTTTGTTTTGTTTTGTTTTGTTTTTTTTTTTGTCTTTCTTACTAAGCTGTCTGCGCATGTGTATGTGAAAGTACAAACACTTAATAGTCGTCCGAATAGATCACCTCTTTTCAGCTTTTATCTTACAGTTTTTCTGATTCGACGATATTAACAATAATTATTTGGATGAATATTAGTGATATAGTCCAAACGAATAGTTATACTTAAATCAGACATTCGAATTTTCAAATAGCATAGAACCATAGCTTCAATTATGAATATGCAATAAAATATTTTCTAAAAATTCTAAAATGTATTAAGATACGGCTATAATGTTTGACACACGGATGACAAATTAAAGAATAAAAGTATTTGTACAACAGGTAACAACAATTATTTGTTTCTTTATTTGTAGGAAAATGAAGCTTCTCGTCCTTTGCTTTCTTTTTGCTGCTGCATCTGCAAGTAATTTTTCATTAATTATTATTCATTTTGTTTTTATCACTTCAATTATATTTTTCCTTTTTCATTTGTTTATCTGTTACTCATCGTTTTATCCTACATAAATTACTTCGGTGGTCAGTCGTTTCCGGGAGAAACCCCATCCACCCCATTTAAATACAACTGATCAGAACGCATGGAATGATTGATTGATTGATTATTGGGGTTTAACGCCTGAGCAGCAATATTTCATCTATATTCAGGCGATGAACATGAAATGGATGATAAAATGCAATAATGGTGGAATAATATTGATAGCTTAAAAAATCTCGTATTGAATGAAAAACCACGTATACCACAGTTAACGGACATGTTTTATGATTCATATATTATTGGTATATTTTATAAATGGTAATAATGCTAAGAGAATACACACTTGTAGATTTATTCTGGTTATTTAAGGTTATAAAAGTTATTACGGAGGTGGTTATCGCAGACCCGGTTTTGGAGGAGGTCGCTGGGGTTACCTACGATATGGATACGGCGGCATTGGCGGTGGATTAGGTGGCTATGGAGGAGGACAGGGAGGTTATGGCGGTTTAGGAGGAGGTTATGGTGGTGGATTAAGAGGAGGTTATGGTGGATTATGGGGAGGATACGGTGGATTAGGAGGAGGATATGGTGGATTAGTAGGAGGGTATGGTGGAATCAGTGGTGGTATTGGTGGAAGCATATGGGGTGGCAAAGGTGGCATATGGGGTGGTGGTATATGGGGAAGACGAGGTGGCATTTTAGGAGGCAGACGTGGAATTTGGGGCGGCGCCAAGAAAGGTTTGTAAATGCATTTAGTTGTGGCGAAGTCGACAAAATTACCCCTTCTATCAATAAAAAAACGAACATTTTACCGGACAGAAACTTTTCTTCACTAAAATCATGACTAATTTTTCCATTGCTTCAGTATTTCATGATGTAGTTATATTTGCAAAAAAGTATTGAAGTGTTAAATTAAAGGACAGTTAAAAGATGCAAGAATGCAGTTTTATTTCCTTGACCATGGCGTATTTTGCTCTTGGTGTAAAGTTTGATAATTTTTCTCATTATTTTGTACGTAATTACATTAAGCTGTTACGATTATGATCTATTCTCGTTTCGTCACTTGTTTATCAATATTTTTTTTTTCAGTTTCAGCATATTAACCTAAAACATTGCCCTGTTTACAACACGGAATTCTGATTTGTAAATATTTATTTTTAGCTGTTTATATTTCATAGAATAACATATTAATAAAGCATATATTATAACTATGGTTTATAATTTGATGGCAACGAAGCACATTGTCAGTTGAAATAAAAAGTCGTATATATAAAAGACAACCAATAACAGTCTAGAAACTATGGACACTAAAAGGTTTGCCCATATTTTGACCTACTATTACAAATCAACAAAGGAGTACGATTCAGAACTAAATCATATGGCATATGCAATGACCTAATTTAAAATTGTGAATTGTCTATGTGTCCGTATCTCTGCATAAGTCTTCCTACATCGCATCACATATATTTTGCCAAAGCCTGCCGAAGCTATATGGAGTTTTATTCTACCATCTCATCCTAGAAAAAAATACGGTCAATATTATGAACTTATTGATTGTTCTTGTGTGGTCATCTCTACCAACATCGTAGATGTCGTTTTCATATGTGGAACTCATCGCATATTTTTAGTTCTTTTGTACTCTTCTAGCTGATTTGAGTTGTGTATTGTGTTATTTTCTTATTTATTTGCCTAGCCTTGAAGGGAATACGTACATATTTTTTGTCAAAGCGTGGAGTTTTCACCGATTGTCTAGCTGGGATTTTCGGGCTCTTCTTTACTACAAAGCTAGCGACAAAGCGAGAAGCTAAATATCCCGAACTGCCGTAAAATGTTGCGAAGCACTTTTGCATACTGTTTTCTTGTACTTGCTTGTGTATTTACTGGTGCTAAATAAAACCAACCTATTTCGTTTTCTTTGGGGTAAATGGGGCACATCATAGGGATAGGCAAATGTTACTTGTTAAGTAAAAGCTTGAAATATACAAATTAATATACCTGCTAAATGCTCAGATATAAAATAAGTAAAGATTACATCAAAGCTAAAACGAAAACGTAATTCAATTAAAGAAATACGGTATATATAGTTCAAATTAATATTATAACCTTTTAACTGTTAAACATTTGTTGCGCATGGAGGTAACGGAACCAGAATTAATTCAATGAAGGATAATTACAAGTTACCGAACTGATGAACTTAAGGCAATAGTCAAAAGAAATTATCAACAAGGAAAGTCTATATAACAAATGGCAATACCTAGGGAGCACCTTGAAATTTGGAAACCATCGCTATGGTCCAGACTTGGTACAGGCATTTCGGATGGAAACGGTGGATTAAACCAAGATAAATGGCGCGCTAAACCTCCCATTTCCATAAGGATAATCATTTCATGTACATGTATAATAAGGTACAAACGGGTAGCATAAAATTGACACCAGTCAATATTGGTAAAAGTAGTAATCAAAATAGTACAGACGATATGAAGTATAAATGAGTTGAATAGAAAGGAATTAACTACAATTAAAATATAACTTCAGCAAAGAACTCCCAAATTCTCTTGATCTTTGTACGGGAAAACGCATCATGATTAAATAATCCATTACAAGTGAAAATATGTAGAAAATAAATTTGTTGTCACTTTAAAATTACATCTATGATATGTTTGTCAGGAACGGAATATTTATCAATAACAGAGGGATATATACAATATAGGTACATTGTCGAAAAGTATTGAAGATATGTGATGAGGCGACGGAACGGGTAGGAAATGCGAGTCTCCGCCGAGCTATTTCCCCCGTTCCAAGCCGAATACACATATCTTCAATAATTTTCGACAATGTACCTATATTGTTTTCATCCTGTTATATTATTAGTTTTGTGCGTGTGTACATTTTTAAAATAAAATTTTAAAATGCATATCCCCTGATGAGCCCCGGCTCGTTAAACCCGAAGATAAAAAATTAATACGCATGGCGCATGACTCAGTAAACATTGAAATTCAATCCGCACCATATAATCAGTCAAAGCTGTTTGAAGAAAATAAGCAATGTATCAAAATTTATTTAATTCCAAGAGACAAAGAAGTAAAATGAACAATAAACACAAATATTTTGAATGTTGTAAAGTCGATTTTAAGAACATTAAGTCTTGAATTTCGCGAGCAAGGTGGAAGCTGACTTTTTTCTGTTTGTTATATGGCAGTAGAGTTCAGGGGTGAAATTTGTGCACTAGTTTCTTTGGGATTTGAAATATTTGTTTAAGATTTTTGAAGAAGAGAAGGCAGTTGTATGGCCGATCTATAATTATCATGATTCATTATCTTGGGGTTTAGGCAGTAATACATCCAAGACCATAACAGTTCCCTGGTCATTTGTCTCTTCAAGAGTTTTATCATATTGTAATGTTTCAATTTCTTTAAGTGGGGCCCAGTTTATGTTATGTGACGGACACGCTGACTCCGAGTCCGACATGACTGAAATGACAGGGGAAGTCGTCTGCAAGCTGATAATGAATCAAATCTGAACGAGATTTGGGATTTGCCATATATATGACGGTGAAAAAAATACAAACAAAATCATTATTTGGTTTACAAAAAGGTCTTCTATTTCATTCAGGAGAAAACGAAACAAAACAGAAAAAAAAAACAGATTAACCGATACGAAATCGCAATTTGTTTATATCGTATCTATGGTGGCGGCCATGATTAATTTACGCATACCAGCAAAAAGTAGTTCCCCCGATCACGTGAGTGGGCGGAGCCAGAAAGTCGATAACCTGCTAATGTACGGATACAGCAAAAAATAACCGTAAACCTTTATTCGTTTAACAAATAACCTCATTGCAGGATAAATCGGAAATAATCGGGTATATTGTATCTTTGGATATATATAAAATGGATATAATAGTTAAATATCTGTGTATTTCGTAAACTTATTAAATGTAGGATTATTTTTGCTTTGTTTTATGTCATGACATAAGTTTTTATGAAAATATTTTCAAACGATCATATTGATTATTATCAAAGTCGATTAACTACTACAATAAAAGTTACGATTTTAAAGGGGAGAAAATTAATATTCATCAGTCATCAATTTATAAGTGAACTTGATTTATCAATTTAGCTAATTAATTTTATTATCAGGTATATAGGATATTCTGTCAAAAGGTTTAAGTAAAGGTGCTACGAATCTAATCCTATAAGATGTCCGGTTTTATCTATCTTATGGTATTTGGATGCATAATCGCGTATAATACTGCAGGTACGTAATTGACATCTATTTTCACATTAAAAAATAAATTTCAAGTTAGGGACCTCTAGGTTTACTCAGTCACCCTACTTTGTCAAAAATTCCTTAGAAAATCATCGGTTTTTGAATACTCGTTTACGATCTAGAAATGTAGACTCGCTGATCAAAGAGGATTATTAGCTAAAACTTTTATTGCGTCACTTTTTATATGTATATGGTACTTGCAAAAGATAAAACTTGAACCGTATTAAATTATTTCAACCCACTTATCACAATTTTAAAATATTTAATAGTTTTCATTTTAATTTGCACTGTCAAGGCCTCCTAGTATATATGATTTGCAAACGTAATTATTTAGTTCTTAATTCATTCCAGTCACTGTAGTCGACGTCACCTTCAAGAAAACAAAGGAATTGTCAACAATACTACCTCTTACTCCTTTTAGCTATTTATTTAAAAATGACAATACAAAACACTCCTGCTTTGAATATTGTATCCAGAATGAGAACTGCTTAGTTGTGATTGTCATTGGTGCATCATGTTACGCTAGTGACTATCCGACTTCCATGACCTACTCATACAAGGGGAGTTCACAAAGCGACGTGTACATAAAAACACCAAATCAAGGTACAAACACGGCAATTAAACTAGTATGTTTTACTATTGCAACGATGATTTCTTTTTTCAAATAGCAAGAGACATGTCATTAAAATTTAAACAAATTTACAGCCGAGAGAAACAATCATCGGTATTTGAGATAGCCCATTATCTCAACATCAAACTGCTATTTTTCTTTTTGCTAAATATTCACAGATTGCATCCGCCATTTGACCTAATCTTGCATGCCCTTTATTACTGATTCATATTTCTATTTTGTCAATTTGTGAACAACTTCAATAAGTTTCTAGTGTAAGGATCAAAAGCGATTGCTTTCCTTTTTATCTTTTCAAAGTGAAAAAAATATGTGTTTTCGGTTTTTGAATACAACCTTACGCTGTAGGAAATGACGTACACGTGCAGAAAGTAGACGTAGACTGTACGTCATTAAAGTTTCCTATTTATTATTATCGTTGTAGTCTGTGTCCACTCGCAATATATTTTCTACAAAGGAATGTGCGTTAAAAGAAGTACCGACAAATTGAACTGGCATGACGCTAAAACGCACTGCAAACAAGATGGAGGGCAACTAATTGTTATGGATTCTACATCTAAACACTTGTTGGCGTTAGACTTTTTAGATAACACATGTATGTATTGTTAAGTTATATTCATTGATACACATCAGTTTTTTCATGATACTTACAATGTTACTGCTCTCGTTATAAATCAAAACTGTCTTATGCAGTTTATACGGGCATTTCAAATATATTTCAAGTCTAACTAACACTGTTTAATTGTATATCTAGTTATAGTCGTGCCAATTTTATATATGTGTGCTTTGGGTAAACAGAATCCCGTCCACTGAACAGAATAACAACGCCAAATTCTACACAGAACCGTTTGTGTTGTTTTTTTTATATTTTGCAGATGCCATTGGTAACGACCAATACTTTATTGGTGCCAGTGATCTAAAAAACGAGGGTGATTGGCGCTGGAACATGAAAGACGCGTCATCATCATTCCCTTTCAGTTCATTCAACAACAATGACAGTGGTTACCCTGGGAAGGAATCTGACTGTGGTTGCCTAAAAATGTCACCAAGACAGGTTGTTGATGAATATTGCGGACAGAAAAAAATGTTTCTTTGTGAAATATGACTGATATAGATATTATAATATTTTCTTTTAGACCATTTGTTTCATGAATTTGGTGTTGGTATTACAAATTAGTTCAATAAAACTATTACTGTTCTTGGTTTGTTTGCTTGTGTGTGTGTTATGTTTACTGGTGGGTTGTATTTTGGATTTTTTTGTTTTGTTTTCTTGTTTTTTTTTTGTTGTTTTTTTTTGTTTTTTTTTTGTTAATGTGTTTTCTTTATCATTTACTTTTATTTTCTTTTTTTTCTTTTTTTGGTATATGCATTTCCTTATTTCATTTTTCAACAACACTGATTAGTTCCTTAACGTACATAAATCGTGGATGTACTAGGTACAATTAGTCGTATGATACAGATATAAGTTAAAATTGTACTATGTGGCCATCATCGAAGCAAGAGTCATTGCTTTTTGGTCAACCTTACACTTTACAAAATCTCTGTTTTTGGAAATTGACATTTACATAACAAACTTATGATAGCGGAGTAAGTTTGTCTTTAAAATATGCTGTTTCATTTAGTCATTCATTTAAGAAAGAAGCGCACAGGCAAACTAAGCCAAACATTTTTTTAAAGATACTTCTAATAATTATAGAGGAATATTTTTCTACTGTCTGCCTGTTCAATGATATAAACTGTCATGTTTCATGTGCAACACACCATATTAAAGCTGCCAAAGTAATATAGCTTATAATGATCGAATGAATAGCCATTCATAAATATATTTTCCCTTATTTTTCAATGGTTTTATTGTTGTAAAGTGTAATTTTAGAGAAAAAATGTAAAATAAAGAGGTTATTTGTTAAAGGATATTTTGTTTGATAAAATGAAATGGAAGCATTTTATTCAAAATTATTGGCTTATGTATTAATACAACTGTTCTTTTCGACAAATACAGACTGTAATGACTGTAGTTCTGTCAACTAGTGCCTTTGTGAAGTTTTTAACTTATATTCGACAAATATTGTCAGTATACAAAAATTACAGTGCATCGTTTTGGTATAACGGCTATATCTATCTGGAGTCGGTGCCGTATTACTGTCTTCATATCCTAATTGAATCTATTCGAAGTTTTGGGTCAATGTGCCTGTACAATAATCTCTCTCAGTATGGTAAACAAATAGCAAATGAGGTAAATACGTTATAACTACTGTTGGTCTAGGAAAAATATCGGCCCTCAAATGTGACTCTGCATGGCTTCCAAAACATTTATTCACGTTACGAATGTCCACTTAATTTGCTTACTGTCCAACGTAATTGATCTTGTGTGTATGTTTGTAACAAATGTTTGTCCGAAGTGATTCTCAGTTCGACTCAGTGACTACTTAAATGAATGAAAAAAAAAAACAAATTTCAATTATTTGTTTATTGTTCAATCATGCTACATGTAACTAACCATGGGGGTTACATGCGCATTTCTATGTGTCCTCAAAAATAGTAATCATCATACTTATTTACTTTTCTGCCCATGATTGTTTCCAATGTTATAAAATGTTATCGAGTTGTAAATTTTATATAATACATTCGATCTGTTTTAATCCAATAAAAGTGACTTGTTGATGGTGTTATTGTTTATATCATGCCCTGTAATTTTCCTCAATCTCTTGAAATAATACTTTTAAATCATCGATGTTACATATTACTAAAAACAATTGGATACAATCAATAGCAATACATTGTGCCCAAGTTTGTCAAGGGTTTTTCTAATAAACTATTGCCTTTTGTGTTTTTATTTTTCTGTGAATTATGTTTTGATTAACCTAACAAACATTTCGCATTTGATTAACACTTCAGGTTTTAGATTCGTACTGCAGGTATCGAAATCCAATAAATTGTTTTCAGTTTTAAATAAAAAGTTAAGGCAAGATATAGCTCTGTTACTATGTATTATTCTACTAATCACTAAATCTAATTATGAATGCGGCTACATAGTATACGGTATTCAATTAACATATAGCATCAGTTCGTTCTCATATTATAAAATTTCACTACTAAATATAACTTGTAGAATCCTTAAAATTTATCTAAAAACCCAACACCCAAAAATTAACATCAATCCTCTTTTATATCCCCCAGACTGCACGTGCTTTCTACAATTCAAAATAATGAATATGCATGAGCAGTTGGGGTGTGGCATAACTACCATGCTTATCATGAAATGATAAGCCAATCTAAATTGATTTGATTTCACTAACCAGTATCAATTACACTAATATAACACAGGTACGTGTTTTATTTTTCACTATAATGACATATGCGTCAAATAGAAATATGACTACCGACAAACTAAACTGGTATGATAAAACCAATGTAGATACAAATAACAAAACAACTCGATCATTGCAATGAATGCTATGACAAACATTTTTTTACTGTAGACAAAAAAACTGTTTCGATAAGCAGAGGAATTTAATAAATGTACAAAAAGGTAACCACAAGGGAATCAAGATTTGAGCGGAAATCAAAGATAAAGACTAGACATGGAAAACAGGTACGCAAAACAAAGAATATAAAACAACCAAAATAATAAGTAAATGAGCATCAATGACTCCACAAATAACTGGGAGCATGGACCGGGTGCACCGATAGTGTAAGCGTCATCTGCTATTCTAGAAATACAAAAATCAAATTATACCTAGTTGTGAGGGAATACTGCCCACCGATTTAATATTATCCTGCAAAGGACGCATTTTCTGCCAATATTGCCTGTCCAATATTGTAAATCGATATTGGGCAGTTATTTTTAGAATAACGTGGGAACTACCTTTTGCCTTGGAAACTGTAAACAATATGGCGGCCTCCGTGTCGATGTCGCTTAGAAAATCAGTCATACATTTTGTACGTTTTCTGCATGTAATATTTCTCCTCATTGGAAATAAAAAGTTTGAATATTGAAATCGTGACTTGTTTTTATGTGATGTATAAATAAATGATGTCTGAATATTTTTGTGTTATTTTGTATAACCCTATGCTGGTCTATCCTTCTCGTTCCGCATTCCACTGCAGACGACCGGTAGCCGTCCACAAATGTCTTCCGACAGTGAAACGGAGCCTGTATCGCAATTTAACATGGACTGGTCGCCGACATTGAATTTCCATAATCTTAATGTTTACATGCATTTACCGCCGAATTCCATGCATGAATGACTCGTTTCGTGACGTTATGATACAGTAAAAGCGTTTGACAAGACTTATCGACGCTTTCATCAAGGTGTAAAACAGTTACCTTTTTCATTTATATTATTGTGATATGTGATTTTCACGATATAAAGATCAAAATAAATCATAAATTTATGTACTCATTTTAGCGCCCATTGTCAACAACTGCTTCAGAAAAGTGCGTCGCCGGTTACGCAAAAAAGAAATAATTCAGCCCCGCAACCGTAATTTCGGCATGGAATTACAAGAAAATATTTTTCAAAATACTTTTAAAGTCATTTACATTTATAAAAATATTTAGGTTACAAATACAGAAAGCATTTTCTCCCGAATGTATCATTTTAAAATGAATTGGCAGACTCGTACGGATTTGCACACCTATACTGTCGCTAAGATATTACTTCGCACTGTGTCGTTAGAGGCGCAATAGGGGTACCTTTTGTAAACCACGTAAAAAGCGATTTTACATAGAATTGACTTCAACCAAAATTTTTTTGTATTTGCAGAATAAACACAATACAAAACCAGTGTCCTAGCATATCGGAAATATGGGTTACTCGGCGCGAAACGGGAGTAAATCGCTCGGCAAAGCCTCACGAAACCCCCGTTTCTTAACCTCATACCCATATTTCCGATATGCTAGGACACTGAATATGTATTGCATATTTATTTCTTTGCGATTTCGTCTTGATTATAGTTGAACTATTTGCGATTAAATGAGTAATCAATGGAACCAAGATTTTAGCGGAAATCAAAAGAATGTAATCCGGGAACAAAGACCAGACGTGGAAACCCGACAAACACAACAAAGAACATATGATAAATAAAATAATACATACAAAGTAAAAAAAAGGAAATGACCAACAAGGACTCCACAAAAAACTGTAACGGTCCACGAGTTCATGATAACGACCATAATTATAACTCTTGTAGTGATGACTTAAATCTTGTAGCAACATAACTCTGTTCCAGAACCCTAATTGTAAGAAGTCTGTCGCGATGCAAAAGTCTGCGTAGTTCTACGGCAAGCTCTGGCAAAATATATGAGTTGTGTTATGAAAACTCCATACGCAGGCGCTGAAAGGATGTTGCCACAGATGACAGGAAAATAACTGTTGACAATTCTGAATGAAAAGTCATCGCGTTTGTCGTAAAGTTTGGTCAACAGTTTTCCTTTACCTTCGATCTCTAGACATGAGGCTGACTTCACAGTGTTTGTAGTTTGTAATATCAGGTTCTTTGGATACTTTAGGTTGATGAGATATATCAAATCCTCGAAACTAGGATTGTTTAACGAAATACGTGATCTATATAGCGGATACTGAGGATCTAGCTAAACGATGTTCTTTCTTTCGGATTAGCCAGCCTCATAAGAGGGAAGGAATAGGTCAGCAAGTAAAGGAGCACAATTTGTTCCCACTGGAATGCCACCGTTTGTTGAAAAACGTGTCCACCAAACTGAACACATATGTTGTCGGTTAAAAATTCCAGCATTTTAAAAGCATCTTCTTCGGTATATTTGGAAGATGATTTGGAATTATTTTTTACAAAGTATGAGGAATCTCTACCAAGAGTTGTATCTAGGTTTATCGTCTTTTTTGGAGTAACAACGATGAATAATGTTTTTGAGTCGGGGTTTTAACTGAGTATGGGGAATAGAAGTATAAAGAGTTCAAAAAATCATGGATTTTAATGTTATTAAATTCTGATAATAATCTTTTTTTTTTGTTCTTGTCTTTTTGTACAAAAAATTGATGTACGGCATGCCTTACCAACAAAATTATTGGTACGATGCAAGCCGTACCTGTCGCTACGCCCCTGTAATAGTTTTTAAACATTTCTTACATAAAAGTCTAAGTTCATGCGTTGGTAAAAATTGTTTGAAGCCTTTATGCATTGTATAGGGCAAAACACTTGATATGTTATGCAAATATTGAAAATATATATGTAAACTTCGAAGAGAATAGAAAACGCAACAATGCTGCAGGCTGAGGTCATCAAGCCATAATACGGAAAACCTGACCCCAAACCATAGTGGTGCAACGTCCTTGGAAATATGTCACGTTCCTCGCACGTTAAAGAATCCTGCTGTGGTTTTCGTTAGGAGTAGGAGGTTAAATTGGCCGGCCCTATCGCCTCTCCTTATTTCCAATGGCAATCAAAATTCGTCGACCCTATTATCCTTGTGTCTCATCCCATTTTTCATTTCATAATCAGTTCATGCCAAACATTTACTGGATGATTTCAAAAGAAATCAAATGTACATGTGTTTCAGCGAACGTACGTACACGATAACAAGACGATTCCAAATAATAGGAGAAAAAATATTTACACAACGATATTTTTATTGAAGTCATGACAAAAAGAAAAAACGTCTCGTCATTTTACGTCTTGATCTCATGAAAGATATCACCTAAAAAAAACACATGTAAATTATGGTTATCGAGTGAAATAATGATGATTAAAAAAGTTTATTACTTTACCACTACAATGTTTCGAAACTAAATACATAAATCTGTTTTGTTTTGTTTTGTTTTTTTTTTAGTTTTTTGTTACATGTGTTTTGGTCTTTTGTGGGCTTATGTTGTGAGCATTGTTGACGGAAAGGTATACTATCCCATGCAAGTGTATCTAACTAAAAATAGATGAAATATAGATATCCTTTATCTATACATACAAACCCGAAGGGTCTGGAACAGGTATGGGTCAAAATCTTTCTGTACTTAATCTTTTATTTTAGGTCATCTGGCCTAACAGGCCGTGTGAACCTCTGTCATCATTTGGCGTCCGTTGTCGTCTGTCGTCCGTCGTTAATATTTCTATAAAAATCTTCTCCTTTGAAATCACTCAAAGGATTACTACCAAACTTGATCACCACCATCTTTAAAAAAACATGGCCGCCTTTGCTATGTTTACACCACAGGGGTCAAGTCACCAACTTCTACATATATTACAAGAACTTTTAGAGATATTGCAAAATAAATGTGAACATCCTCCTTCAGCTTGCAGAGTTCTATAAAATCTACATTGGGTCAAAATTGTCGGTCGACTCCTTGTTGTTGGCATTGAAAGGCGAATATTAATGACTTTTTATGCAGTTTACAGCCTATTTCTCGAAATTACAATACAGAGAAAAAATGCTTTCATTTATAAAAAGATTCTTATGATAAGGCATACAAAACGTGTTCATTTGGTCGAAATTGTCGGGCGACTCCTTGTTAGAGTTATTGCCCCTGAAAGGCCAAAAAGGATGTGTTTTCAGTTTTCAGTCAATATCTTGAAAACTATAACAGACAGAAGAAAACATTTAATTTATAAAATTATCATTATGATAAGGCCTACAAACGTCTTTATTTTGTTTAAGTTTTAGGACGACATCTTGTTAGAGTTTATGCCCTTGAAAGGCGAGAAATGAGGTTCTTTGCAGATTTTAATCAATACCTACATTGAAAGTATAATAGACAGAAAAAAAACTTTCAATTGATGAAATGATCCTTATGATAAGGCCTACTCTAGACGTCAATGGGTCAAGTTATCAGATCTTGTAAGAGTTATCGCCATTAAAAGTAACAAAATGAACCAGGTGAGCTATATTTGTTATTAGATTTGACGGGGAAAAAGCAGCAAACATTTATGAAATTACACATTAATAATCAGTAGCTGTTGTAATGTTCAAGGCTGTGATTGAAATGTAATAAGCCTTTTCAGAAGGAGTTCTCGTACATCCCTACTGGTCGAGATATCACCCACTTGAAATCATCAACATCAAGTTCTTATTGAGTAATACTAAGTATTACTACGGGTAAGTTAAGGTTCAACTAAAGTCAGTGTCTAGGACACTACTTAATGAAATGTTCTCATTCATAGTTTTAATAATACATCAAATTTAGTACTGAAACATTGCTCAATGCATCTTTACATGTATTTGATACACAAGCACAAGTCAAACTTAGGAAAACAAGTTTTATGACTTCTACATAACATTAACAACAAAAATGTAAACATATTCTAAAATAAATTTACATGTACAGCTGTCAAAATTATTAAACAAGATTTGAAGTCCGAAATTCGTTTAGCCCTGTTCCTAAATGTATTATGCAAGCTAGCTTAATTTTCTTTGAAAAAAAATGCAATTTCTTTAAATTTAAATGAACTGAGGTCATATTTTACGCCATAATCCACATAAAATATTAAACTTTTCATTAAAATCTAGCAATTTGTCACAATTAATTGCTAGCTTACTGTGCACTGGATATTTAGGCTACAGCATATTTCCAATCAAAGATCTGTGCTGGTAAATCTGTACATTTATTTTAAAATTTGATGTTTACACTTCTGTCGTTAGCAAAATATGGCTGCAGTAACAAGTTTTGTGAAAAGGAAACATGTATATATGTAGAATACTGTATAAAGAAGCATTAAGCAAAGTTTTCAGGAACATAATAATTGCATTCTTAACATCTTGATTAAAATCATCTTGACAATTCATGTTCTAGATTTTGACTTTAGCAGAACCTTAAATGAGTTTTGCCGAATCAATAATCAAAGCACAGGGGCTTGCACCCACTATCAAATATGTAGCTCCTGTATATATACAAGTGGAGCTGCATATTTGATAGTGGGAGCAAGCCCCTGTGATCCAAGTCCCATTTATTTTGCATGAGTGTTAAACCCTTCCAGCTAAAGAGCATCAACTAAACTATGTTATAAAATTTACAAATATTTCTCAAATTAGTCGGGTTTGAATGCATGGCTCGTATTACATGCATTAGCATGCGGAACCGGATCCAGCACTTCGTGTTAGGGGGCGTTAATAGTAGGGTGTAGAATTTGTGAAAACTCAAGAATTCCAATTTTAGGAGGCGCACGCCCGGTTCGCCTTTCCTTGGATAAGTGCCTGGCATGAGCCGAAATGTAAATAGCCCGCTCCTCATAAGTAAAGCCTTAATTTATATTATAGATACATGTAATTAAATGAAATATCTTAAATTAGGTAGAAAAGATGTAATCGGTTAAAATTTTGGAAATACCGAAACCCACTTCGTTGGACAAACTGAATATCTATACTTTTTTAATAGTTAATTAATAACTTTACTAGTTGTCCAATGTTGCTCGTGTTTTGAAATACTAGACTTTAAGAATGATCTGACTATAGTATTATCCTAAGAGCTCTATCGACCAAATGTGCTAATGGTAAAAGACGTGAACCTGTACATCTGACGCTAAATTTAAATCTCACCATTTATTGGATATTTGGTGATGTTCTCAATATCGACCATAGTTTCCTCCTCCTCCCCATTCTCCTCCAATTCCACCGCCCCATCTACCTCCTCCAATGATTCCTCCGCCACCCCCAGATCCTCCCCAGATTCCTCCGCCGCCCCATCTCCCGCCACCCATTATTCCACCACCTCCCCATCCTGGTCGATAGTAATCGTCATCCCATCCGCCTACAACGATGCGAACAATTACACATGTACTTGTCAACTAGTCATTTCAAGGACGTATGTCAATGGGATAGTTATTGTGAAAGTCATCTTCCTTTCGTTGTTTTGTTTTTTTGGTTGTTTTTTTTCTTATCTATTATAGTATTATTGTATGCTCTTTTCCGTATTGGCGCTGTAACATTCCCGATGTATCAATAATGGACGAGAATTCTGTAAAGGACCGAGACAACGCCGAGGGCTATAACAGCCGTCCTAGACCTTTATTGATACCAATGACATGGTATAGGTCCAAATATAGAAAAGATCATATTAGGACATTTACCAGGTCCATTATTGGTACCGAAAGCGGGCATTGATGTTTTTGTTAAAGAAATGTGAACCATTATTTGTATAAATTAATTTTAAAAATGTTTTGATTTTTTTTATCAGGACGAATAACAAAATTAAAATTTCTAGTACAATTTTGATTTCACAAAAGTAATTTATGTATCAGTTTATTCTCTCGAACGGTTCATTTTAAAAGGCTTTTTTTTTTAGAAAAAATATTCAAGTTAACATAGCGCCACCTGTAATTGACGTCCTACACAAAATTTGATTTTTGTCTTGTGGCATTGGTTATCATTTAAGAATTTGTATTTTGCGAAAATATTGGTGTTTTCTGTTCTTTTTATTGTTACTAATTCATTGTCCTTCTCGTCGAAATTGCCCGGTAATGAAAATTTTCTGTTTAATATAATGAATATGTATTTCTATTTATATTGTAATAAGTTGATTGACTTTACTGAGTAAACATTTAGTCGTGGTACATGTGTAAGCAAAGAGTATGGCAATTGACCGCTGTACACGTTATAGATTGCATTGTTCATACAATGCAATTAAGACTTAAACAAACAAAAAGACCACTGATCGCCCCTCCCTTCTCCCCTCTAAGTTAAAATGTATAAAACTTTTCAGTCAAATAATAATAAAGGAGTATAATATTGCATGTAAATTGTATTAATAATCTCTACTCTCGTCTAACCCATTAATCTTTAAATAGCCCTTGTTTGGAAAATATTTTTTTCTGGCTTAAGATTTATATGGCTTGCTAAGACATCGACTAAAACAACTGATTATTCAACTATTGACTTGAACAGTATCATTTTTATGATTACCTCCGCCTCTCCATGTAGCTGAAGCCACGCCCACAAAAACAACTAGCAGTAGAATCTTTATCTGTTAATTAAAAAAAGGTAAAACTAGAAAAAAAAAGATGTTAGGCAACGCTCACTTCACTGATATCCAACTCCCACATGGATAACATGCAAAATTTGACCTCAACAATTAAAGGTGCACAATGGGAATATATAATTAAGATTCTGTTTGAGTTCCATTAAATTTCATTCATTCGTGTAGTTAAAGTAACCGATATGGGATGGGTACCCTGTGTCCCCATATTCATAAATGACAACGTCTGAATACTACAAATCGATTTGAATCAAAATATAAAATAAGATATGCACAATCTGAGTACGCAATACCGAAGGAAGAAGTATATATATATATAAGGGTCTGAAAAATTCCCAACGATGTTAGAACTGTCAAATTTGCGATATATATATAGCTATATAAACGTCTCAGAATGTGACGACTCTATTAGCTACACTGCGAAATCGGATCAAATTGATACAGGAAAGATAATGTAAACTTATAGAAGGGTCTGAAAAATTCCCAGCGATGTTAGAACTGTCAAATTTGCGATGCAAATTTTTGGTCGTTTCCACCGCAAGACTCGAACTCGTACCGCTGTGACATCTATGGCAACACCGCCTGCACGAACTCTAGCATCCAAGACCACTCGGCCAGCTAGGCTATATAAAAATAAAGCTATATTATTATATAGCCTAGCTTCAGACCCTTATAATGGAAGGACAGACGGACACTCCTATCACAACATACCCAATGAGGCATAAAAATACATCGTTGCTATAAATTCACCCGCAAAAGGGGAAAAATCCCCATAATGCCCATTTGCCTGTGGACCCTTATGATTATGTTGTCTCTACGTATAAGTTTGGATAATTCTAAGGGAATAAAATAATAAAACACTTGTACGTACATATGGAACACAGCATAGAATGCAAGGTTGAAAAATCAATAATAAGGAGAGAAACTTACCATGATCTAAGCTCTTTGTTGTATATTTGGTGAAATCACCAAGCTCACCCTATGTTTATATACACAAAATCCTACCGTGTACATATGCTTACAATTGCTTTTAAATTGCTTTATATTGTCAAGTATGTTACTGGTCAGTGAAATTATTAATAACCGTGTTCTGTGGTTAATTAACCCCCAAAAAATACATATGATATAATATAATAACTTGGTTGATTACTCGTGCTAACAACACACGCTGAGGTTTAGAAAATGTGGGGAATTTCAATGTTAACAAGGAAATTGTTTAGGATTCGTTCTCTCCTAGACAGGCACTCTGCCTTCATTCAACTTACATTGTGTTTTCTAAATTAGACGATTTTAGAACAAAATATTTCTTTGAAACGTTGCAAAACGTAACTTTCAAAAATACTGCATTTACATTTTAATTAACGTTTACGCTTAAAGGTAAGCAATGATTTTTGAAGCGGTCAAAAAGTTACTTAATTTAGCACATGACATTGAATATATGACTTATTAAACTCAATTACAAACTGAAAAATTGTCCGTTCTTGGACTATAATCGAAAGTTCTAGAATAATGTGTACATTCGGGATAACGTGGAAATGATCACTATTTACAGATGCGTGTAATTTAATAGGCAGTACATTAAATTATACCCAGGGCCAAATAAACTATTGACCTCGCTCATGCACTTGCGATCGGGTCAGTATTTGCTCCGAACATTGATCACTTTTAAATGTGATCACTACTACACATATACAAGTATCAGTGTGCAATTTTGGCATCAAGTAGAAATGACACGTAAAGAAGGAAGGAGCAATTCTAATGGGAAATCAAGACGTGGCAATCCTTGCTCGAATTCCTCATATTTTAATTTTACTACGCTGCACGAATTAGGTTTACCAAAAGACACAAATGATTATTTAAAAGGTAAGATATTTTTCGTTTCGATTAGAAAATGCATTTTATGTTTAATTTCATTAAACGGGATGCATGTCTGTTAAAAATCCCCGTAGTTACATTTATATACCCAGTGGTTAGCAACCATTTGATTTGTATAGGGTGGTTAGGATCAATTTTTTTATCCTGTGTTTTTATTTTGAGAAAATTTAAATCGTGCCTTTTTGATTCCCCTCTTAAAATCAAAGGGTAGGATATATGGATTAGTGAGTATATCTGTTCGTGAGTACAGTATCTTTAAGTGTCCTACACATGCATGCAGGTTTATAAATTTGTAAAATCAGTAATTTACATCGTGTAACAATAATCAAAGACATGTTTAAATTTTCATTTCCAATATACCATAAAATTAATGGGGCTGTCTGTCACCTCAATGCCCCATTGATTGGGTCCCGGTGGTCAAACGAATAGGCCCCAGCAGCTGTAAGCTTATCGTAAAAGGCGACTAGACAGTGCTCAGAACCCTGGCTGGGAACTATGGCGCTCTGCCAACAAAACAACTGGATTGTGTGCCCTAGGTGATAGAATGGACTATACCTGGCATGCTACATGCTGGGATCGTCAGGTCATAATACGAAAAAAAATCAACCTATTAGTAACTGCAAACCACAGTGGTGCAATGTGTTGGAAAAGACGCCGATTCCTCGCACGTCAAAGAACCCTGCTGTGGTATTATATTGGTATGGGAACCTTTGCGCTCCGCCGCAGGAGGCTAAATTGCCCGTCCCTACCAACTTCCCCCTATTTCCAGTGGCAATCAAAACTTGTCGACCCCATCATCATTGTGTCCCATCCTTTTTTTTTCATTTCATGTTCGTTTTTGGGCGGTAAACACCAGCAATCAATTAATCAATTTACCTCAAGTTGTTATACGGCTCTAACCATCGGAATTTTCGTGAAATAGAATCTCTTCATTTAAGTTAGTTTTGTTTTCTGGTTATCCATTTAACAACAGATAGGATTAAGAAAATGGTTTTAATCACTTCCCTACAAAGTTTATCCCACAGCTACCATTCTATATTTTCAAACATTAACCGCCTCGGTGGCTTCGGGGTAGCGTGCTCGCCTCGAGTATGGGAGGTTGTTGGTTCTATCCCCGACCGAGTCACACTAATTTTTTTTAATAGTCGTTTCTGCTTATCTGCCTTGGAAGCACGTGACATGTAGTAAATAGAGTGACGATTGGTTGACTCGGAATCCGAGTCCGCGTTAGATGGCATGCCTTCCTGCGGTTTGTTGCAACAACATTTGTATATGAGTTAGCACAATAAAGATCTGGTTTAGCGTGCTGGACTAGTACAATACAGGTCGGTCTTTCCAACTGGTCAATCATTGCATGAAATAATTGCCATATGACTTTAATTCATTTTTTTTTCATCTTTATGGACTGTACGTATGTATGTTTGTATGAATGATTTATATAATATTGCATAAAAATTTATAAGAAATATATCGTATTATTTTATAATATTTCAGAGAAATCCTAAATTATCCCATTGGATATCATGTACATGTGCGTACATGTATGGAATTAAAATTTCCCTTTTTTCTAATGGTTTATCTTAAAATGTAGGGGTAATAATTTATAAGATAAGATAAATTATAGAAATAAAAGCAAATTTGATTGATTTGTGTGATTTATTACAGTGTGATAAAATAAACTGTTAATGTTTACTGTTTATGCATGTTTCGGTAAAAAGTAAAAAACACCTGAAACGATTACTTCTTTTTTCTATTGATTCTTTTTAGGGGGGAGGGTTGTTAGAAAATCATATGGAGTACTGTATTTAGAGCGCTCTAAGTTTCATTTTGGGATTCGACTGTATTAATTTAAAAATGCAAGATATTTCATGCGGTTATTCAACTAAATTTCATGTTTTGTTTTGTTTTGTTCTGTTTCCATTTAACACATTTTCATCAATTTAAAAGCAAATCATTTTTAGAAACAAACCCCGATATTGCAATTAGCATCCAAGTTTAGGGTTATTTTTTTTATTTTATTTTATTTTTTTTTTCAAATTGCCAATTTTACACTGGTACAAAGAATTACGATGAAAAAACAATACGTGTACATGAAAGTAACACAATTGAACAGCTATATACACCATATAATTATATACAATCACACAGAAAACATAATTAAGCCAGCTAGGTGTTAGCTTAAACATATAATCGTAAATGTGATAACATACATACAAATATAATAGATATAAGATCCAGAAACAAGCATAGTTATGCTTTTATAAATCTGTCTTCATAAGAACAAGCATGATATAATTGACATTTTTTTTGCATGCTCAATGACAAATACATTGAATAAAATATAGCACAGTTTAAGAACTTATAAAGAATTCAGTTGAAAAAATTAAGTGAATGAAAACAATTACAAAAAGAAATGTATATATTGGAATGATCATTAAGTTTCCAAGAGAAGAGAGAGAAAAAAAAATATTATAATTTTTTTTTTCAAATAAGTAAATAAATGTATAAATATATGAGTATCAATAACAATTAAGTTATGTGTTAAACCTTTTACTTTTCAGAATGAATTTCTGGAAAAGCTTAAAAACCATAGAGTTTTGTTCATCTGATAGCAGAATAGATCCAAAAATAAATAAGCTCGTATCAATACTAACATTGATATTACAATCCGTCATAGCATTAAACATATCTTGTCTTATAGTAGCATATCTTTGACAGTGTAAGGTGAAATGTTCAACTGTTTCTATTTGCCCACAAATACATCTTGGTGAGTCAGATAAATGTTTTAGAAAAAGATGCTCATTTAGGGAACTGCAATGCATTCTGAGTCGTGCATGTAGGATCTGACCAAGTCTACAACCAGAGTAATAGTAAGATGGGGTCTTCCTATTTTGATTTGACAACTGACGTTTAAAGGAGGCAACAGATTCAGTATTTCGTAACTCGGAAGGCAAGGTATCCCAGTCTTTTACTGTAGACGGAAGAAAATAATCTGAATAAAAATTTGTTCTTGTTCTCACTTATATTGCGGTGTTTTCCCATTTAACATCTTATGGAATAACAACAGTCTGTGGTTTTGCCGTCTGTTCGTCAGTTTTTCCGAGTGAGTTTCGATGTACAGATTTTGGTGTGAGGTCAATTTGCTCCCACCTGTAACTATTCTGGCTGCTTCAAGTTGTACATTTTCAACTTTATCTATCTGACCTAAATTTTTTGTATCCCAGATTGCAACTGCATAGTCTAGGATGGGGCGTATAAAAGAGATGTAATTTTTTTTTCAAAATATTCAATCTCTTATAGGCTTTAGCAACGACATAATCTATATGACTGTGCCATAGACCATCACTGGAGAAAATGACACCGAGGTGTTTGTGACTAGAAACATTTTTTATCAGTTGATTAGCCATAACGAGTGGAGGATGATCAGGTTTATTCAGTTTTCTAGATACAACAAATGATTCTGTTTTATGTGGGTTAAATGTAACCAACCATGTAGATGCCCATTTGTTTATTTTCTCAATATCCCCATTCAGAATAGTAGCGGATTCATTTGGGTTGTCAACCACCATATATAAGGTTGTATCATCGGCAAAAAGCTTAATGACAGAATTAATTTCTGTAATAATATCATTAATGAAAATAAGAAATAACAAGGGTCCCTGAGGAACCCCAGTTTCTACTGGTTGCCACTCTGAGTGTGAACCGTTTAAAACAACCCTTTGGACCCTCCCTGAAAGATAGTTTTTGAACCAATCCAATAGTTTACCCGAAATTCCCAGATGCATAAGTTTAAAGAGAAGAGCCTTGTGCCAAACCCTATCGAAGTCCTTACTGATATCACAGAATACTACCCTAATTTCTTTTCCACTATCCAAAGCTTTGAATCCCAAAGTTATTTGATATATCTATAAGTTGATTAATTGGTGAGTCCCCCTTAGAAAAAACCAGACTGATGTTTTGTCAATAAACTATTATTAAGCACATAATTATGGACATATTTATATACACATCGCCCCATGCACTTAGAGACAGCACTAAGCAGGGATATAGGGCGATAGTTTTCTATTTCGTTTGGAGCCTTACTTTTGTAAACGGGAGTAACATTCACTCTCTTTTCCAACTAGAAGGATAGATGCCAATACGTAGGGATAGATTAAAAAGTTTGCATAATGGATACTTTAAACAGTGGCACCCTCTTTCAGTAATCTTGGACTGATAAGGTCTGGACCTGAAGTCTCCGACGAGTTCAAAACTGACAGCACATCCTAAATTTCATTTTCATTGAGTATAATGTTATCAAACATACTCTCGGCGTTCCCCGGAAAATCTGGAAGATTCTTATTAGAGTCATCGACCCTGGCTTGAGATGCAAAATAATTATTAAACTCATTTGCCTTGTCGAGATCGTCAAATATAACATTATCCCCCTTTATCAGCGGTGGAAAACTAGATTCCACCCCTTTAATCCCAGATATTTGGTTAACAGTATGCCACCAATTGGTATTAGACAGGTGTTATAACACTGCTTTTTATTTGCTTTGTGAATTTACACAACTTTAATATATTGTGATTTTACACAAAATAAGTGTGGATATACTTTGAGCGTTGTTCTTTCAGAGTGATGCATTCAAAAACAAAAATGATATTCATCGCCCAGCTTATTTTGGTTGTATTGTGCCTTCGTAGATTTTGAGAAGGCATTTGATAAAGTTTGGAGAGATGGCTCTGGCATAAATGCATTATAAGAACTATAAATGGCAAAATGTTCAGTGTTATACAGAAGATATACAAGAATATTAAATCAAACATTGTTTATGATAACTACATCAGAATATTTCCTTTCTAAAATTGGAGTTAGTCAAGGTAAAAACTTTTCACCTTTCTTGATTGCATTGTTCTTAAATGATTTTAAAACATATTAATGTTTTAAAATCATTTAAGAACAATGCAGACAGGAATGATATCTTAGGTTTAACTTCATCATCAGATGAAATAGTAAGTGTATTTATGAAAATATTTATATTGTTATATCCAGATGATACTGTACTTATGTCGGAAACACCAAAAGCTTTACAAAGACTAGATATTCTGTCATTTTTGTTAAGTAAAAATCGGATTTTTTTTTACTTTTTTATGCAGTGCGACTTACATCTGTCATAGTAAAAAAGAAATATGTTTATTTTGTTTTACGCCAATTGAGTCCAATTTAATATTTTTACATACAATAAACAAGGACACATAATATCACGTAATTTGATATTTTTTGTCTGATTCCGGATGAATTATTTGCCAAATTTTGGTCCATTGGAATGAACAGATTTCTTTATATGGTGAATATTTTAGGCATTAACCATTCAAAAAAATAATTTGAAGGAAACTTGATCACTATAAAATAAATGTTAAGTCGGCCATATCATAAATGTTAGCCATGTAATGCAGGGTTGAGATAAAGCGAGGCCCTCAGAATGTTATATACGGGACAAATTTACTTTAGTATTCTCGCGTAAGGTTTTCCATATTGGCTTAGTTATTGTCCCGAGGCTAGCCATATTGTACTGATGCGTAGCCGAAGTCAAATATTGCTAGTCGAGGACCAAAGCCTCCGAAAATATGGAAAACCTTACGCAGTTATACCTTTATTCACTAACTAGTCCAATATGTGATATTGGTCTAGGCCAATATGGCGTATTGTATAATAAAATCCGTATTGGACGGATTGGTCTGAGTTATCAACTCGGTTAGAACATTGCTTATCCGATATCAGTGCATGGATAAATTCCAACCTACTTCAACTCAATCAAGATAAGACGGAACGTATTGTGTTCGCTCCGAGACATCGACGTAGCAGCTTATCCGATTTTCGCCTCGCCTTCGTTGGATTGAACCGACGTTCGGTGTGTAAAAAAAAACTTGGCGTCTTCTTCAACAAAACTTGAAGTAAGGAAAACCGAACAAGTGCTATCAGGAAAGCCTGTTTCTATCAAATTCGAAACAATAGACGTATTCGACCATATATAACTGAGAATGCCTGTGAAACGTTGGTGTGCTTATTAGTTACTTCTAGACTGGACCTCGGAAATGCATTGTTATATGGCGTCAACAAAAGTTTAATAGCAAAACTCCAGCGTGTTCAAAATACGACAGCAAGACTTGTTGCAATAACTAAAAAGCATGATCATCTCACACCTGTACTAATAACTCTTCATTGGTTGCCAATACAGTATCGCTGTCAGCACAAAATTTTACTTTATATATTCAAAGCATTCCATGGAACAGCACCAGCATACCTCCAAGAACTGATTTCTATCTATTAACCCTCCAGATCTTTACGTTCAGATAATGGTAACCTTCTGCAAGTCCCGAAAGTTCAAACACAAACTTTCGGTGAGAGGCGATTCGCTAAATCAGCAGCAACCTTCTGGAACAATTTACCTGCTGAACTACGCAATGTAACATCGCTGGATGTTTTTAAAAAAACTCACCTGTCTAAACTCGCTTTTGAGACATTTACTTTTTATTTTTTTTATTTTCACTTGTCGCCCTTGAATGAACTTTCCTCATCTAAAGATTTTTATCAATCAAATCTAAGTGGTTATTTCAATATTTTTATTGTATCAATTTTGTACATTAATATTTATGTTGTGTAAGCATTTAATTTAAGCTATTATTTTGCCTTACTTTTTATTGATTAATTCATATACATTATTCATGCCTTCTTTACTTTTTGTCAAATATAAATCTAATTTCCCTGTTTTTGAGTTGCTCAATTACTTTTGTTACTTTGTATGTATGATTTTAGTTACTTTATGTTCTTTGTTGTGTATGTCTGTTTTCCATGTCTGGTCTTTGTCCCTGGATAACATTCTTTTGATTACCGCTATGACCTTGGTTCCCTTGATTACTCTTTCAGTCATTTAAAATTTTATTAAAATTTCTCTGCATTTAAAGTTAACGTAATGTTCAACATGAAATGTTGTTATTCTATTCATTTTAAAATATTTTACTTAATTTATTTTTTGACTCAAGTGTTGATTTTATTCATTGTGGTTTTTCATTTGATTATTTTTAATGTGTATCCGCTGAATAATTTTATCTATGCAGTTGAGCTCAAAATTGTTATAAATACTGTTCATTTTTATATATTGATATATTGTGAATGTATTTCATATGTTTTAACATGTAAAGCGCTTAGAGTAATTGTATAATTATTGTGCAAATATTGTGATAATAATAATAATAATAATAATAGCTCGTTTTTTTTTGTTCTAATTTTGCATAAAATTAGTAAACTTTTCCAATAAAATGGGGGTTCCAAACCTTAGTACAACTGGCTCCGCTCATGCGACAGTAAATTTGAATTAAAGATTTTTTTTTCGAATAGATAATAATTCAGTATAATTTTCAGTTATTGTCTAGAGCACTCGAATAATCCACCCGACTATCGTCCGCATGCATACAGGTTTGTCTGCGTTTTATATACTTTAATACTTTTCTTAACCTTAAAGTACTGAAGTGAGGAGTTGCATAAGTGACATATCTTAAAAGATTTTGTATTAATATATGGAATAAGTCACATTTTTATTAAGCATGGGATATATTTTATTGATCATGCGCAGAATCTAAAATCCCATTAAAAGTCAAATAACTTTCAAGTTTTCAAATGTACAAAACATTTTTTTTTGGTTTTGCCAAATGATTTGATGACGCATTTTGTTGCACTATTTTCTCTCTTGAGATTCATTTCATTTGATTTGATGACGCCTTTTGTTGCACTATTTTCTCTCTGGAGATTCGTTTCATTTGATTTTATGACGCCTTTTGTTGCACTATTTTCTCTCTGGAAATTTATTTCATTTGTTTTGATGACGCCTTTTGTTGCACTATTTTCTCTCTGGAGATTCGTTTCATTTGATTTTATGACGCCTTTTGCTGCACTATTTTCTCTCTGGAGATCTGTTTCTTTCCATGTCTGGTCTTTGTCCCTGGATTACATTCTTTTGATTACTGCTATAACCTTGGTTCCCTTGATTACTCTTCTATGTCTGGTCTTTGTCCCTGGTTTTCATTCTTTTGATTACCCTATAAACTTCGTTCCCTTGATTACTCTTCCATGTCTGGTCTTTGTCCCTGGTTTTCATTCATTTGATTACCGCCATAACCTTGGTGCCCTTGATTACTCTTCCATGTCTGGTCTTTGTCCCTGGATTACATTCTTTTGATTACCGCTATAAACTTGGTTCCCTTGATTACTCTTCCATGTCTGGTCTTTGTCCCTGGCTTTCATTCATTTGATTACCGCCATAACCTTGGTGCCCTTGATTACTCTTCCATGTCTGGTCTTTGTCCCTGGATTGCAGTCTTTTTATTACCGCTATAAACCTGGTTCCCTTAATTACTCTTCCATGTCTGGTCTTTGTCCTTGGATTGCATTCTTTTTATTGCCGCTATAACATTGGTTACTTAATAAATAATCGCTTAATTTTAGGGCGCTAATTTATTTTTGGATATTTACGTGTAGATTATTGAGTCTCCACGCGTTGGGGGTATTGCGTTAATAATTTCTGAAAAATGGCAAACAAACAAGAATTATGCATCGTAATGTTGAATTATTCTTGTTCGGTGTTTTCAGGTACTAGTAATTCACGCCCATTATCATTAGAAATCGTACATGAAAATACATAAAATAAGTATGATTAATTATCATTATCGTAAACTACAGTTTGCGTGCGATAAACTAGGTTTAGCGGCCGCTTATTACACTTTACGTGCGATAAACCCAGATTATCGAATTTTTGTTGCTGTCGCGTGCCTACTCCTACAACGTAAGAGGTTGGAATTCCGTTCTTCCATACACCAACCTCTTACTTCCGAGCGCCATATTGCATAACGCTCCTTCCGACGTTCTTTGAAATCGGCAGAATTATTTATATAATAGTTGTCGATAAACTGGACAATATCGTGATATTTAGACTGCCCACAGGACAGCGGTATTGACTAAGACCGTGATAGTGGTTCCTCAATGAAATAAACATAATAGTTGTTGATAAACTGGTCAATATCGTGATATTTAGACTGCCCATAGGACAGTGGTATTCACTGCGACAGCGATAATGGCCGAGCCGTAGGCGAGCTCATTATCACGGTCTTAGTCAATACCGCTTTGTCACATTATGATATTGACTGGTAAAACTTTATATTGCAGGTTAGTTAATACTACGTGTATAGGTTTTATCCAATTGAAATGACGGATTAGTTACTGATATGAAATAAAGTACACTATTTTCCATTTAAAACGTTAATACAGTTTCTTTACCATGACACGGGGGAAGGTGACTAAACTGAAGAAAAACAAATGACCTTCCTGAAGAGAAAATCCAGCAATCCTGGAAATCCTTTGTAAAAGCAGTTAAAATGAACTTCATATTTGGTTTTTCAGCTTTTTGAGTGTGTTATTCCGGTTGATAAAATTACGGATTTTAAAATTTGCGAAACGACCATATGAAATTAACCAATGAATTGCCTTTACCAACTTTAAGTTCGTTTTGTCAAAAATATATTTTATTCCTTAAAATAAGTGACCTAGTTCAAAACGGCTGGTCATTTTGACAACTGTCTTCATTACAAATGTTTTCTTGGTATTAAACAAATATTTAGGAGTTTTATCGCTTGATTTCCGGTAGGTTAAACTTCTTTTATGTAAATAAAAGACTTAAAATATTTTAAAACAATTGTTTTCAAAATGTCAGATGCTAGAGGTTAGGATGGCACCAAGTCGGAAAATAGCTTGCCAGACAACCTGAAGCATTGCTGAAGTATCGCGTGCCATACACCTCACTCAGAGTTCGTCTAATGCAATATTCTTCCCTCGTGCGGTAATCTAGTGTACCACCGTCTACTTCTGGCAGTAGGTGTATAATACTACACTATCAAAGTAGTCATTCGCCGAGTCTACTCAATATGGGGATACAGGTATACTCCACAAAATGCCTGACTGTCAAAAGCACCAGTTATGAATGTGTTTACTGTGAAAAATAATGAATCCTTAGAGGGAATAACAATTTTATGCCAATTACCACCCGAATTTATATACAGACTGAGATTTCCAAACGCCACTAAACTACACGTCTTTGCCACATGTTCATAAATGAAATGAAACTGACTAATATGTGCCATAGATGTTGTCTGTTGGCTTTAATATGTGTCCATACACTGCCTATATGTTTTTATGATGTTTAGCTTTGTAAATATTTTGCAAAAATAATAGTTTACATTTCATAAAATTCAAAATACTTAACGTTGATTCGGATAATATCATAATATATAAGAAATGTTGAAAAACTCTAAGAAAACTATATAAAGCAGAAAAAATAATGATAAAAGCGACAATTTAACAATTAAAAGTTTTCTCCGCTTTCATTATCCCAGGGATTCGTTTACCTTCGTAACCGAACGGAAGGTACGTATGAAATTTTTACTCGACCTTTAGTCTGATGAATACATAAAAGGCCCAGTCCATTTATTTTGATTTTATTTTCAAGGGCGATCCCTATCTGCACGACCGTTCGTTTGTCAATTTAGTGGAAATCTCTAGTAGGCGACAAAGTTAGACTATTTCTATGCCTTTTAAGAGCCATATGCTAGCCCATTTTATTTGGGAAAGATTGAATTGAAGTAAGCACCAGCTCAAAGTACGTCTCTTTATTACCACAGTCTGATGTTTGATAAGAACGAACTCTTCTCAGATACATTTACTTCACATGTTCTCTTCTTTTTCTGTTCTTATTCATTTCTTTTCTTATCTTTTTCTCTCTTGATTCGCTTCCTTTTGGCAGCATCAGATAAAATCTTAATCCCTTAAATGACACGTTTTAAGGGTCTTGAAATGATGCTATATATTGGACATTTCGATTAAGATTTTGTTTCCTTTCGTCCTTACTATTGTTGAAAATAATTTCGTTCATTATTTCATTATACAGTCTGGTCATTATATGAATGGAGGATTTAGGTGCGTGGAATTGAGAATATATAGTTAAGCTTGAAAGAGTAATCAAGGGAACCAAGGTTATAGCGGTAATCAAAAGAATGTAATCCAGGGACAAAGACCAGACATGGAAAACAGACATTCACAACAAAGAACATAAAGTAACTAAAATCATACATACAAAGTAACAAAAGTAAATGAGCAACTCGGACTCCACTAAAAACTGGAAGCATGGACCAGGTGCACCGGTAGGGTAAGCGTCCTCTGCTTTTCTAGAAACACCCGCCGAGTTGCTCATAAAAAGTTGAGTCCGGGGTAGACAAACGAGGAAAGGAAAACTATGACCCGTTGAATAAATCAGTTTTCATGGTGCTGATGGATACACCATAACGATCCACGAGTTCATGATGACGACCATACAACTTCTGTAGTGATGACTTCAATCTTGTAGCAACATAACCCTGTTCTAGAAGCCTATTTGTTAGAGTTCTAGCGCGATACAAAAAGTCTGCGTAGTCCCGGCAAGCTCTGGCATAACGTATGAGTTGTGATATGAACACTCCATACGCAGGAGCCGAAAGGATGTTGCCACAGATGAAAGGAAAGTTGACAATTCTGAATGAAAAGACATCACGTTTGTCGTAAAGTTTGTTCAATAGTTTTCTTTTACCATCGATTTCTAAGTGTAGGCCAAGATATGAGGCTGACTTCACAGTGTCTGTAGTATCTTTTATCTCAAGTTCTTTTGGGTAGATGCGATATATCAAATCTCCGAAATTAGGATTGTTTAAAGATAACACGTCATCTATATAGCGGAAACTGTGATTGAATGATCTAGCCAAACAATATTCTTTCTTTCTGATAAGATCAGCTATAAAGTCAGCCTCATAAGAGTGAAGGAATAGGTCAGCTAGTAAAGGAGCACAATTTGTTCCCATTGGAGTGCCGACCGTTTGTTGAAAAACACGTCCACCACACTGGACAAATATGTTGTCGATTAAAAATTCCAGCATTTTGTAAACATCTTCCTCTGTATATTGAAAGATGATTTGGAATTATTTCTTACAAAGTATGAGGAATCTCTACCAAGAACTATATATTTGTATCTAGGTGTACCATCTTTTTTGGAAAAAACAACGATGTATAATGTTTTTAAGTCGGGAATTTAACTGAGTATGGGGAATAGAAGTATGCAGTGTTGAAAAATCATAGGTTTTAATGCTATCATATTCAGATAATAGTTTTGAACTGATTGTCTCCAAAAGATCTTTTGAATTTTTCAGGATCCACATTGAATTAATACCACTACGGGAGTAACAACTGTTGTGGTAGGACTGTAGACCCTCTTTGACAGTTGTGAGTATAGAAGTTAAAAGTTTTGAAAGAGGTTTGGTGGTACATTTTGCAGATCCAGCTATGAAACGTTGTTCGTGTGGATTCTTGTGAAGTTTAGGAATCCAGTACATAGACGGTAAAACACAATCATCGTCTTTGGTAGAGAGACCAAAAGAGGATAGCACAGATTTATGGTTTTCCACAATCTCTTCTTTGGAAAGAGTGGTAGCACTGTAGGTCTTATCACTGCTATTATTTTCTACGTCTACCTCTGATAATAAACATTGGATGTAAAACGTTTTGCAGACAAAAACAGTGTTGTTTTGGGCTTTGTCTGCTGGTACGACAACATATTTGTCATGTATAGTAGACAATGTTTTTGCTACATCGGGGTCTTTGAAAACTGATGTAGCCTTGGCACTCATTGACCTACTTGAAACTTTCATTCGTTTCAAAATTAAAGACCTCACGGCCTTCAACCACTCTGACAGAGAATCAATGTCTTCTTGTTCTCGTTTTATCCATTTTCTTGCATAGTCCTCGACGGCATCCATAAGAACTTTAAAGTTATAATTCCAATTTATGGAGCGTGGTTCACGGTACTTGGGACCTTTAGAAAGGATATTACGCAGAGATTCGTTTTCGATAATGGTTAAATCTCCCGTAACGACGTGACCAGAAAGACCATATTTGAATGGAGAGGTTTTGCAAGAACAGTCAGGTGGTTTAGCCTTGAAGTCCTCAATCTCGAGGTTCTGCAATAGCCTTTTATAATTGACAATTTTGGATGCTATGGGTGAAGTATAGGAATATGAAATAATTGGTATGGATTTGTCTTTGAAATATTGGGGAATTTTGTAGGTAACGTTTTTGTGATGGAGGATGTTAGCCAAATTAATTGCATCTATACCTTTGTTGGCAAACGGTAGTGGAAGAAATGATCGTTTTTCTTCATCTTGACTTTTCACACAAACTGGTTTAAAGAGTCTGTGGAAACCAATATCCAAAATGATGGCAACAAGTCTGCATAATGATGAAGTGGAGTCAGAAACAGGAGTGTCAAGACTTGTTTTGTAAAGGGAATGTAGTAGAGTGAGAGGTATAGAATAAAGTTTGGTTCTAATGTGATGAAGTCCAAGAGGTTTTTGTATGAAAGGAAGGAGACCATCTATGGAGACATCATGTAACTTAGGTGACGTATAGTGGCGATGGCCATGACTCCTTTCCCGTCTTGGATTTTTGTCAAATAAATTCATCACATTTATGTTATTGTTATATTGGCTTGAAAAGTTTCCTATACTTTTGATGTTGTCATTGCATCTGTAAGGTATTGTAGGACCTAGTTTGCGTATCCAGTACTCCTCTCTTTCCCTACGATAGTTTTTAGCGCGGGACTGTTCGTAGGATGGTAATTTTTTTTCTAAAATACGAACTTTCATGAAGAGGATTGAATGATCTTGTTGATTAAAGTGCTTGTAAATTGTCGGGAATTTGGCGGTGTTTATTTCCGAACGATGACCGCACATTCTTTTATTTAATCGTTCTTGCGTTTCTCCGACATATATTAAACCACATAAGTTGCATTCTAATCCATATATTAAGTTTGTTGATTTGCAATTTAAGTCATCGTGACTTCTTGTATGGAATGTTTTGTTTGTAAGGGAACTGGAGAAGTAATTCTTCAATTCTAATATTCGAATATGGACAACTAATTATAAAAGTATTATTTCAATGCAGGGTGTTTGATGTTGGCGGAAGATTGAACCCGGCTTTCAGCTCTCTAGTTTTAACTACATGTAGCATTAAAGACAAAAAGTTTATATTGATTGTGAAAAACAGTTTCATTTATTGACGTTTTGATGAAACCTCGGGTGTTTTTTTTTAATTATCTTCTGTTTTTAAAATGCCAAAAATAAAAATAAATCATGAAGATAATAATTCTACATGTACAAGTTTTTTCATTAAAATCACCTTCTCCAATTTCTGCTATTTTTCCTGTATTCTTTTACAGAAAAGAAATAATTATGAATACCTAAATTTTATGAGTTTCACTGCGTCGGTGTGCTGTGAATGAAAATTATGTTTGATACTGAGACCAGATTTCTAGGGGTAGAGGTACTATTTATTATCATTTTTTTAATATTCTTTCTTGAAATAGTTTTTCGTGGTGTATTTATGTAGAAAATAAAATTATCTATCGCATAATACCAAACTGAGACGTTATGATCCAGAAATAAGTCATTTTTTGACTGAAGTATGAATAATTTAAGGGTTTTAACATTGGAAGTATGTCATTTTAAGCGATTTTTCGGTAGGGGGTAGCGTACATTTTTTATCTTACCCCAAAATAATCCTATGCGCCACCACAACTTTCTTGGTACCCTTGTAAAGCTGAAATAATGGGTGATATATATATATTTAGTTTATTAACACCTGCTGTCCCAGTGAGACATAGACGCTCGAACAATTGAGACACAAAAATCTTGGCTTTTTGATCCAGTGGGGTACAAATATAGGCTAAATAATCCTAAAATATTCTTTGGCGACAAATTGATTCGGTAATGGGAAAAGGAGAGTTTTTACAGGGAAAGCATAACGCCCAGTTTTAATGTTTTTATGTATCCTCTTCTCACCTATTCGATATTTCAGTATTATTATTGACTTTTTTTGTAATGCCCAATATACTCTTTCGCAAGGAGGACAAAGTAATATTCCTTGCTGAAGCGTATAGGTAGAACGGTACTATTTATTTCCTATAGGCGGCAATAGTAAAACGTTTGATAAATTCACCCCTTTAAATAATGACAGAGCTATAAACAGACTTTTTTCCAGTCATATCTTCATTTCTGTAGCAAAAATATACGAGCAAAGTCATATCATAACTGCCTCGTTTCTCTTGTATTTCAAGCAGATGATGTTTGGGGTCAAAGACCCCCCTTTTTCTACAAAAGGCACATTAAATTTTTTTTAAAATCTTAATATTTATATAAAACTTTTTTTAATAAAATGCAATTTTTAAAGTATAATAATGTTTGAGTCTGGAATTAATATAAAATTTTGGGTATTAGCGCAATTTGTCCAATCACCATGTCAGGAAGTATTAACTTAAGTAGGGTACACAAAAGGCCAAACTAAAACAATGAAGTTTAAAGTTCTTATGAATGCATGCCGTGGAGGACTACGCAAGAAAATGGATAAAACGAGAACATGAAGACATTGATTCTCTGTCAGGGTGGTTAAAGGCCGTGAGGTCTTAAATTTTGAAACGAATGAAAGTTTCAAGTAGGTCAATGAGTGCCAAAGCTACATCAGTTTTGAAAGACCCCGATGTAGCAAAAGCATTGTCTACTATACATGACAAATATGTTGTCGTACCAGCAGATTATGGAAAACCATGAGTCTGTGCTATCCTCTTTTGGTCTCTCTACCAAAGACGATGATTGTGATTAACCATCTATGTACTGGATTCCTAAACTCCACAAGAATCCATACACACAACGTTACATAACTGGATTCTGCAAAGTATACCACTAAACCTCTTTCTAAACTTTTAAATTCTATATTCACAACTGTCAAAGAGAGTCTGCAATCTGATCACTATACTTGTTACTCCCGTAGTGGTATTAATTCAATGTGGATCCTGAAAAATTCGAAAGATCTTTTGGAGACAATCAGGTCAAGACTATTATCAGAATAAAGTAGCATTAAAACCTATGACTTTTCAACACTGTATACTTCTATTCCCATACTCAGTTAAAATCCCGACCATGATTACATTATACATCGTTGTTTTTCCAAAAAAAAATGGTACACCTAGATACAAATATATAGTTCTTGGTAGAGATTCATCATACTTTGTGAAAAATAATTCCAAATCATCTTCCAAATATACAGAAGGTGATGTTTACAAAATGCTGGAATGTTGTATGGTCGTCATCATGAACTCGTGGATCGCTACGGTGTATCCATCTGCGCCATGAAAACTGATTTGTTCATCGTGTCATAGTTTACCTTCCCTCTTTCGTCTACCCCGGACTTTCTATGAGCAACTTGGTGGGTGTTTCTAGAAAAGCAGAGGACGCTTACCCTACCGGTGCACTTGATCCATGATTTCAGTTTTTAGTGGAGTCATTGTTGCTCATTTGCTTTTGTTACTATGTTTGCATGATTTTAGTTACTTTATGTCCTTTGATGTGTATGTCGGTTTTCCATGTCTGGTCCTTGTCCCTGGGTTACATTCTTTTGATTACCGCTATAACCTTGGTTCCCTTGATTACTCGTATTCACGTTCCGTTATTTTGGGAATCGGGTCGAGATATTGAAGTCATTAATTTAGATTTGAATGATTTCGATCCGTGGTCCCAAAATATTACTGCTAAACAAGCATCCGCTTCACATTGATTCGAGACCTCATCAAAATGGCAAGCACTTCAGGAACCGCCGATGGATGGAAGGCAAAATTGGACAAAGCCTTACAAGAAAAGAACTTTTTCACAGATTTGTTACAAAAGGTGGAAGAAAAGACAGGTGTACGACGTTTGTACATTGCAATCGGTAAGATTTGAAAGTTTTCTAAAGTTATTGGTGAACCTTGAACCGGCAACAGCTGTCCACGGTTCTGTGTAGTGACTGGTCTGGTACATGTACATGTAGTATATCATGTATTGTGTGAGTCAGAGTTGCGCTCTGTTTTGATGTATATTTTGTTTTAATTTAACAATCAATTTTTTCCTTTGGAAAATATATTGAGACCGGTGAAACCAGGAACCCCACCCTGTGTCCAAATTAATTTTCGTGCCCCCAGTAGACCACTTCGTCACACTGCTTAGTAATATTTCAGGGATAGTTTTTGAACTTTGCATGGTGGAATTGATGCATTTATTCTTCAAATGCTGCTCTGTCAAAATTGCTGTGTGTTTCATTGACACTTGAATTTCTCAGACTGGTTGCTTATCCTTACAATATTTAGAAGACAGCTTATCTCCGAAACCAGGTCTTTTTTAAAGTCTAAATTCATGTTTTTGTTTCCAAGTTTTCAAATTTTCTGTAACAAAACTTAAAACATATACATTATTTAAAAATTTGTGAGTGGCTCAAATTAAACATCAATAAGAGTAGCGACATTTAAAAAGTACAAAAGGACCTGAATACAATTAAAATATGAATATATCGGAAAAACAAATTTATAAATGTGAGCCTTGAATAATAATTTTTGAAACAATTGCAAATGATCTGCAAATGAAATACAGATGTAGCAGCCAAGAAATTACTTCCATACTTTAGCAAAAATTTTGCTGAGAAGGCTTTGCCTCCACGAACCCTACAGGAGCTTTGCCCCTTGACCCCACTGGGAGTTAGGCAGCCTCCTGACCAACATCCTGGTTTGAAGGCCCATTGGATTTCATGATAGTGGACCAAAAATAAATCCCAGGAAAAACCCTGGTAATTTAGCTTGCTCAATATGCGTGTACAATGTATATTTGGGCCAGCCTTCCTTATGGTATGAGGGTTTCGTCATCGTTCATTGTAGACCAATGGGTGGCTTTGGGCTGACATTTTCATTCCAGTGAAATTGTTTTCTCTTTGAAAACACATACCTATTCTCATTGTATGCTTCTGCAAGGACAATTCTTTTGTCTCATAAATTCTCACAAAAGAACACTATATTGTCAAGCATTCTCATCAATTTTTCTGCAGGTCAGATTGAATCATGGTCCCACTTCCCACCATGTTTTGATGTGATTTTATGATATTGCAGGAGTTGGAGATATTTCACTTGCAGGAAAGCCCTTTTCCGCCATCTTGCAGATTTGATTTCTTTGAAAAATGCTGTCCAATCTTTCAAATTTACTTTAAAGCCTTTTTCTGCCATCTTTCATTAAAAAGTGTGCCCATTCTCTTGAATTTACATGTATATACACAAATGTGTGGTAATGCATACTAATAGACTAGAGGTTTAAATTAAAATGATTGAAATTCAGATCTTTTCTAACATGTTCTAATGGCTAATCGGCGTGCAGGGAAATGTATCTGAAATATAAATGCAAGTACATGTATATATATATGTGTACATGAAGATAGTTTGAGAATGCGTACAGAAATTTCAGGATTTCAAGGCTTAGACTTACACATATAGTAAATGTAATATATATAACACCTTTTCTCATTTATTTTTCATGATACAATTGAATTTTGGTCTGCTATAAAACTTGATCACTGAGAAAAGTGCATATGTGTGTGTCTGACTTTGCTTATTGATTTTGTACAAATTAAAGTACTTGCATACAAATATATTTATGTTGATGCATTAAATGCTTAAATTATATGCATAATTCTTACATGCATAATTCTTACAGTGGGCAAATTTTATATCCTGCTTGTTTTAAGCCAGAAATGTGTTCACAGATTCTTTTTAATCCTGGTTTGGTCCTGCAAATATTGATCTACATGTACAGCTCCAGAGCTTTGAAATTTCCAGAATACTGCTATGATTCAAATGTATGGTAAAAAAGCTTAAATCAGTGTCTGTAAGGACAGAATGATTGAATAGAAAATGTTCACATCCTCAAATTGTTCTTGTAAATTGTTCCAGCATATTCTCAATTTCTGATTAATTGTAGTACACATGCACAATTTAATATGATGAATGAGTGAACCTTACATTCTTGAAATGATTGAAACTGAAATATGGAAAAATTTTCCCCATTCATCTTCTACATTATACATGTCATGTGTTTATGATCAATAGTGTGCTATATTTTTTTTTATTTAATGATGACAATGGATAATGTAATTTTGTATTGACATTTGAGGTACAATGCATTTGTCCTTATTTACTGGTTCATTGATACATGTAAATGTGCATTTTTACCTTGACATTTTCATGCAAGGTACAGTATCATGTTTTGTAACGTACTTGTAGGTGTACAAATTTATATTATTAATAACAATTTAAGAAATATTTACATGTATGTTATCCGACAAGAAAATCTTAACTTGATTTACATGTAAATGCTGTGTTAATGTTTTTTTAAATCTTCCTTGTGTTGTTCGTTGTTATTAAACGTGAAATTGTAAGACCCACTTCCTGTACACATGTACATCCTATTTTTTTCTCCTTAAGGGATTTTAGATCTTGCACCACTCATCATGGACACAACTGCATTATATATTTGTTATTACTTCTACAATGAATGTTTGGAATCCCATTCCAGAGACTGAGATTAAAATGAATTTACTAGCATAAGTACATGTAGTTATGGTTTACCTATTGATTAGGTAGTAATTACTCCTGAATTTGTTAACTCACATGTACACATACATTTATACAAGTAAATTTTCAGAAAATAAAGAACTTAGTGCCTTGAATTTGCCAGTCCAGAATTTTGTTAACAGCATCCCTTCTCTAGTGTTCTATTTTTGCCATCACTTGGTGTACATCATCGTCATTAACAATTTCTTCAAATATCTTCTCCTCTGAAACTTCTGAATAGATGTGCATGATACTTGTCATGACTGTTCCTTAAAGTATGCTGCAAAAAATGACTGTTTGGATTTTTGATCGGTTAAAAAAACATGGCCACTGTTACTAAAAATAGAACAGGGGTCAGACAGCAGATTTTTGCATATATCTCCAAAACCGGGAGGTTTAGTCAAATTCTGACACAGGTAAAAGTATTCAGCATGGTGAGATCTATCTGTGGTCCAATTTTAGTGAAAATCTGTTGACCCATGTTGGAGTTCCTGTGCTTTTCGGACATATTTTGCTGTTTTTGATGTTATTACTTCCAAAAATGTTCTTCTCAAAAACTACTGTACAGAATTCAATGAGAGTTAGAATTTTTGTTCTTTAGGGTATCCTTTTCAAAATGACTGATTGGATTTTTGATCGGTTAAAAAAACATGGCCATTGTTACTAAAAATAGAACAGGGGTCAGACAGCAGATTTTTGCATATATCTCCAAAACCGGGAGGTTTAGCCAAATTCTGACACAGGTAAAAGTATTCAGCATGGTGAGATCTATCTGTGGTCCAATTTTAGTGAAAATCTGTTGACCCATGTTGGAGTTTTTGTGCTTTTCGGACATTTTTTGCTGTTTTTGATGTTATTACTTTCAAAAATGTTCTTCTCAAAAACTACTGTACAGAATTCAATGAGAGTTAGTATTTTTGTTTTTTAGGGTATCCTTATCAAAATGACTGATTGGATTTTTGATCGGTTAAAAAACATGGCCATTGTTACTAAAAATAGAACATAGGGGTCGTACAGTGTTTTTTTGCATATATCTCCAAAATCATTAGGTTTGGCCAATACCTTTCAATTGCTGAAATATCTTTATTATAAGGCCTATAAAAGTCTTCAGGGATCAAAGTTGTCAGATGACTCCATATAAGGGTTATTGCCCTTGAGAGGTGAAAGATGACTTTTTTTTTTACAGCTTTCAGCCCATATCTTTAAAACTACATGTATGATACTTGTAGATAAAATGAAACTTTCAATTGCTGAAATGATTCTTATTAAAATGCATACCAAAGTCTCCAGGGATCGAAGTTGTAAGAAGACTCCATATAAGAGTTATTGCCCTTGAAAGGCAAAAATTACGTTTTTTGCAGTTTTCAGTCAATATTTTGAAAACAATACTAGATAGAATGAAACTTTCAATTGATGAAATGATCCTCATGATAAGTCTTACCAAGACCTTCATGGAGTCAAAATTGTGAGACAACTTCTTGTTAGAGTTATTGCCCTTGAAAGGCAAAAATTTATCCAGTTGAGCGGTTCATGCTCCTGGGATCCTTTTGTTCAAAGTAACAATGTACAGGTGTACTTAAAATTTATAATTTGGAAGCCAGAACATGTTGTATAATTCATATGCCAGCAAAGGTGGCAAATGCAGTGTGAGATTTAATATACACCGGGTGGTACATTTTTGTCCTCTGCGACTCGTTGCAAGAGGACTTTGAAATGCCAGGCATCCGTCTGCGTTATCCTCTCTTTTTTTGTTATGCTTTTACCAAATAAGTTTGTTTTGGTATGTGGCCTCATTATGAAGAGTTACAGATTAAGTTCGACCTTGGTGACGGTTGAATGATTTTTATGGAAGTTGTGGCCCTTGGACTTAAAAAATTTCGTTGAATTTAGTGTTCTGCACCTTTTTGTAATGCTTTTACCAATTGATTTTAAATTTACTATGAGAAGTTACAGATTGATTAAGTTCGACTTTGGTTATGGTTGAATGATTTTTTTAGAAGTTACGGCTCTTGGACTAAAATTTGAACTTGGACTTGAAAATTTCAGTAAATTTAAAGTTTTCCTCACTTCTTTCTTTTTTGCAGGGGACATTGGAACGCTGTTCTTTTATTTGTACTTAAAAAATTTGCTTCTAAAGTGACATTTACTGATAGTTTGCGTAGAAAGTTGTATACATACATGTACCCACTTTTTATGTTTACATGTAAATATATACTAGAGGTCAAATTTTTAAATGTACATATGTTAATATTTTTTTTTTACTTATACAATGTGTATTTTTTCTTTCTGGATCACACATTAACATTCAAAAATACACTACCTCCGACTTAATTGTAAAGGCCTCCAAATTCCTGAACTGCCTTCAACAGGAGTCATCTCAATGGTACAAGTATTTAATTTCATTTTCAGGTCTTGCTGCATTCATAGGTCTTTATTTGATGGTAGGGTATGGAGCACAGTTCCTCTGTAACTTCATAGGCTTTCTCTACCCAGCTTATGCATCGTAAGTAAAGATAAATGTTTGTATTAATACAGTCAAACCCATTTTAAGTGATCTTCTAATGGAGAGCAAAATAATAGTCACTGTACTCACAAAATACATTACAGGTGCTAACTTTTTTTTCATATACATGTAGAATGCATAGGTGTATTACCAGTATACTCAGTCTTCTTAGAAAGGTTATCACAGAATACAGGTGATCTTTCCTACATATTTGACTACATTATATTGATATTATATTATTCTTACACAGTGTTCAGTTTAGAGTGCCATTTGAGGATTTCTGCGATTTTTGTCATTCTCGCACAATAGAAATGGTAATCTTGGCCGAATGGAACACTTTGAATGTTCACCTTTTCAGATTAGCCTTTTTTATGAGTCACAGGAATTGTTTGCATAATGCATATGATTTTAGAAAAATCTGAGTCAATTTTGCACATGATACATCATTTTCTGTTTTCCTTACTTCAAAGCCAACTAAACACTTTGAGCATATTTCTTTATATTATAGAACTGTGCAGGAGAGATAAGTGCTTCATAATCCTGAAAAATATCCTGAAGGAAGTAATGACAATATATAACTGAAATATGTACGGTGTCAGAAATTTGTCAATTATACCTTTCAGCAAGTTTTGTCAGTGGCATTTGTTTTCATAATTGGTCGGTGCCTATCAAATACATGTATGCTTTCATAATGATAGTCTTCCACCATTGATAGATACAGGTGCCTGTGACACCCATGTGCAAATTCAAACTTTGTCGAGTATAAAAAAGTTCCTGCAGAAGGACATTGATTGTGTGGATTTCTGTTCAAATAAAAAAATAAATAACTGATGGGTGTTTCAATTTCAGAACTAAATTTTTCTTCAAATTTCATATCAGTTTTTTTCATATATTTACCACCACTTAAATTATCTACATGTATGATTGCAACCAATCTGTTTTTTGTGGACACCTTTTCTGATATTGGTTATTGTATTGTTGATAGATATTTTTTTCTGTTGACCCAAAATGATATTCCCAGTAGTTGCCCCATCTGCCAATTTGCTCTGGCCATGATGACTCCCTGTGAAAAAGTTCTAGATTGAACACCACTTACATGTGTAAAAGTACAATATACTTAGTACTTACATTTACATGTACATATTTACATGTATGTAAATCTATAGTTGGAGACAGCAGGTATTTGTTTAGCATTTTGATGTGTTTAATGTTTATTGAGTTTTTGAGGTTCTCAAAAGTTGTACACCAAAATTACCCATGACCACAATGCACACAATTCAGTTGTTATTTGATAAAATGAAAAAAAAATGACTTTATATTATTGTATTTAGTACATTCAGTCATGTATTAAACTGTCGTAAAAAATACAAGTTTTCTACATACAAAATGTAATACAGTGTGAACCTTAATGAGAATTCTATGTTGTGCAAGCTGAACTTTAGTGATACAGTGTACATTACAGCTCAGGAAAAACTGTAACACTTTCACAATGATTGACATTTTTCTTATCAGTCATTGTCATTTCCATAACCTCTCCACCAATTTATAAACTTGAAGCTATCTCTTAGGTAATAATGTGTGTTACTCAGGGTTGTTATGGGTTATGCTATTTAAAAAAATCGTAATCATATTACTATTAATTTTCAGAGTTAAGGCGATTGAAAGCCGCCAGAAAGATGATGATACAAAATGGTTAACCTATTGGGTAACTTACAGTTTTTTCGCTTTAGTTGAATTCTTTGCTGACATTTTCCTGTTCTGGATTCCATTCTACTGGTTCCTGAAGGTATGCCATGTGTATCTTTTTGCAACAAGTATCATTTCTTTCTTTCAAAAGATTTATTCTTTATACTCAAAATCAAGTCAAAAGCTTTATTTAAAGTTGTCACATATAAAACATACAAACAAAGCTCTGTTGAGCTTTTAAAATAAATATAAATATTGAAATAAATAACAATACAGACATACAATGACATAAGTCATTACCACATAGACTATGAGAAAATATTCAATGTGTTTTAAAATCATTACATCTGAAGTAATAATATCAAATATGAATGATTTTCACATGAAAGACAGGCATCCATTTAACTGGGATTAATTTTGCCCAATAATTTTATTGACCTTTTTTTCACCTTGTAGAAACTAAATCAATGTTTACTATCAGTGGTTTTTGAAAAAAAAAAAAGGGGATTCAAAGGTACTTTGTAGTTACATGTACTTGACACATCAATTTTACTTTGTAATTGTATAATGTATCTGGCACAAATATATGTATATGCTTTGTTTTCAGTGTGTGTTCTTGACATGGTGTATGGCCCCAATAGCATCAAATGGATCCCAGATGATTTATCACAGATTAATTAAGCCTGTTGTGTTGAAATATCAAGGCGATATTGATAATGCTTTAGACAAGGCAGCTGACAAACTTCATGAAGGTGAGAACAAGATGGCTGGATTTTTTTAATTTTTTTTTTTTTTTTGGATTTAAAAAAAAAAACAGATTTTGGCAGTTGGCAAGGCTTGGTACTGCCATTACTGTGTTTGAAGTTAAGTTTCTGTCATACATGTAGATTTAAAGTTTGCTTCAAGACAGCTTAGCCAATTTCTGTTAAACTGCTTGGGTTTATACGTACATTAGTGTCATAACTGTGTTCAGATCACCTTCATCCAATATTAACCTTTGTGCTGAGCATAACTTGAACCCTTCGATCTGTTTGTCATGAAGTAATTTCCTTCCTACTGTCTTTTCATTTATAGGTATTCAGTAATATTTTTCTTTTACTTTCTCACTACATTTAAATTTATAAAACACTTACTTTCATTTTATTCTATGTATCTAGAATAATTACTTTATACTTTACAAATTTTTCTCCCATCTTCTGTTTACATTACAATACTTTTGTTTAGTCTGTGAATTTAAAGTTGATGTATATATGGTACTTGTACTTGCAAGGCTTCTTCAATTATGTCTGCTTTTGCATGGCTGTTCGCATGGTACATTGTATCATTTCTCTTATTCATATTTGAAAAGTTCAGTTGTGAATGATTTGGAACCTCTCAGTTATGATTTAGAGCATAAAATGAACATGAGAAATGATCTCTGAATGAAAGTTAATAATCAGTGTTTCATGTACGAGTTAGTAAATAATCATTAAGTGTGCAACTTTTTTGTGGGTAATAACCTTCACCCAATTTAGCAAAACCTCTCTGCTTTTGTTAATATATTTTAATCAGCCTCTAACATGTCAGCTTTAACCAACATATATTTTTCCATTTTACTTGTAAAGTGTTTGGTATGGCTAAACAAAAAGGTAAGTAAAATGGTTACCATGGTAACAGGAGTTTAACCTATTTTTTGTTGATTTCCCTTGAAATCTAACCCATTTTAAAATGTTTAATCCATAAGAAAAAAAATGTATCAAATCACTCAAGTGCTTTTTCTCTTATATAGCAATGTATGGAGGTAAACAAACTTTAAATACAAAAGCATGATCCTGTGTTATATGTTCATGTACACTATTATATGTGTACAAGTCAAGTCCTATGTTAGGTTTAGAATGAGTGAAAGTGAATGTAGCACTTCTTAACTGTGTACGCCCAATTAATGAAAATGTGATAAATATTTTATATTTTAATATATACATGTATTAGGATATTTGGTTAATTTGTGAAGCTTGCCTGCAAGTATTTGTCTTGGTTGAAACAAAATTTAATGAATGTATTGATTGAATCTTTCATTTGTATTATTTTAAATACTCCTTTTCATGTATGCCCCTGTATGAATATATTTCTTACCGTGCATAACTCAGAGGTGTTTATCATTATTTTCTACAAATTTTGACTGCAAATTATATTGTGTGTGTACACACTATAGAATATAATACATTGAATCTCTCTATTTTGTATCTTTGCTTTAATCACTCAAGTTCAGGATTTTGCAGATCAATTTTCAGAGAATAGAGTCAAAAATACAGATCATCTACAAGTAGCATAAACTTGTCAATAATACTGATGAAACACATAAAATGAAAATGATTTTATCTTGACACTTTCTTAGTGAATAAATATTTAGCAAACACATGCATGACTTGTGAAATTGGTTATATTTACTGTTGCTTTTCTCTTATGTTGTAAGATTGTTTTTTGCATCACATAGCAAGTTTTGTTTCCATTTTTACCTTTCAATCCTTGCACTTACGGTAACAAGAATTTTACAACCATGCAGTACATGTACCTGTTTACATAGACAGAAAGATGGGTTACTTGTGCTGCTCTTAAATGTATATCTTTCTTGCACAAGGGTTCTTGTACACTTATAGAATACTGATTTTTAGCTCACCTGGCCATAGGCCACATGAGCTATTGCCATCATTTGGCGTCTGTTGTCGTTGTTACCAATTTCTTCTAACATCTTCTCAGAAACTACTGAATAGATTATCATGATACTTATAATGAATGTTCCTTGTATCTCCAAAACCATTAGGTTTAACTAAATTCTGGCAAAGGGTAAAAGTATTCAGCATGATGAGATCTATGTGGTCAAATTTTGGTGAAAGTCTGTTGACCCATGTTGGAGTTATTGCCCTTTTTGGACATTTTTTTGCTGCTTTTGATGTTATTACTTTCAAAAATCTTCTCCTTAGAAACTACTATACAGAATTCAATGAAAGTTGGTATTTTTGTTATTTAGAGTATCCTGCACAAAATGGTTCTTTGGATTTTTGATTTGTTAAAAAACGTGGCTATTGTTACTAAAAATAGAAAATAGGGGTTGGACAGTAGTTTTGTGCATATATCCAAAACCTTAAGGTTTAGCTAATATCTTACAATTGCTGAAATGATCCTTATTATAAGGCCTACAAAAGTCTCCATGGGATCAAAGTTGTCAGACGATTCCATTTAAGAGTTATTTCCCTTGAGAGGATAAAATTACCGTTATGCTAAGTTCCGCGTTCCAACAAAGTCTTCATGGAGTCAGAATTGCCTTGAAAGGCAAAAATTTAACCAGTTGAGCGATTCAGGCTCCTGGGAGCCTTTTGTTTTTTTAGGGTTTGATCTTTTGCATACGTTTTAAATGCATGTTATATAAAAATAGTGATTACATGGAAGTATTATTGTAACTGATTTCTTCTTTAATGAAAATACCTATGCTAATACATGTAAAATTTAGAAATGTTCATGTTAGATAATGTCAAGTTTCCTTGTCATTCACTTTGAGTTCAACTTATATCCCATTAATATTGTGTCTCACAAATGTCAGCAGACTTTCCTATTTGCTAGTAGTTGAGTATTGACATGTATGACTTCTTTTGGGGGGCTTAAAGATGTGCAATAAAAATTTGTCAAAAAACTTAACTCGATGAATAAAAAATAAAGAAATTGTCTCTTTTCTTCTGTGACATCTCTGTAGGAAATGATTTGCACTTGATAATTCTTAACCAGTATTCTTAGACTGTCTTGTGTTTATTGTAACCAAATAATGTGTTTGGGGTCCATAAATGTTTGTACATGTAACTGTGTTTTAGATGTGTTGAAATCTTTCAAGGTTTTATGTTTTAAAATTTCTTTTGTCTATTTGTAGTTGGTGACCTTGCTGAAGATGTTAGCCAAGGAGCTATCAATGATGCTCTTAGGAAAAGATTAGGTGACCCTTCAAAAAAAGAATAAATTAAGCAAGAAAAATTACAGATGCTCAACCACAACAAGCTCTAGAACAGTTCTATTTGGTTTATACTCATCATTATTGCATATCAGTTTTGTATTATTTTTCGTCTTGGTAAAGTTATATTTAGTATGTTGGTCTATGTACATTCCTAATTTTTCCATCCCACATTCTATGATTTGCATTTAAGATTATTCTAAAGCTTCGCAGCTGTTAAAGCTAATTTTTTGAAACCATGTACATGGTTTGAACTGTATTGCCATGTCAAACGCAAGTTTTGAATTATTGTGTTTAATTTTTGTATGAGATTACATCTGTACTCTGTCCAGATTTGTATTCATTTTCAGGTTTTACCTATGAAAGATGTTTTCTTTGCTTTTTGTGTTTCATAATCTTATCTTGTCGAATGATATCTTATGATTTATTTTATGACTGAATCACTTTCATTGAGCCTAGCTGTTACTATAGCCCTTTGGCTTCAGATATTACAATTCAGTTAGCTGCTGTTTAAAGCAGATTGAATGAATTTATGTCTTTGAGTTGTTATTGGTGATCTTTCATGTCAAAACTCAGGACGTATTAAAAGCAACTCAGAGCAGCTTAAAATTTGCTTGATGATGTCATACTGGTCAGGAGAGATTTTGACCATTGAAGCTAGGAACTGCTAAGTAAATTGGCACCATGTAATTGATCTGAATTCGAGGAGAGAATGAAATTGCTAGGTACTTTATGTATATAGTTAACAAAAATGGCTTGTTTTCTTAAATAGAAATTAATTGAACTGTTTCAAGTAAGTGAAAGCCATAATAAGTACTGTGAAAGTTTTTTTAACGAATAGGTGCAAATTTTCATAGTTAAATGGAAAAAAAACATTAGTAAATTTTTGATTTTTTTGGAATCAACAGCATTATTAATGAATGAATATGGTTTTTTTTTAATATAGACCAAAATTTTGTTGTTTGTAAAACTCATGAATCCTTAAAAATTGTTGCCCCACAAACAAAAATACTTTCACAGTACTTAAGGTGACAGTATCAGGGATTTAATATTAAAGAGCTGTAGTGCAATACAAAATGTACTAGTATAATTTTAACTACTTTTATATCTTATAAGGATATATTGTATTTTTTCAATATTTAAATGTTGTTCAACTTTTATCAAGGATGTAATTGTGTAGTATGGATAATTTTTGTGAGTGCAAACCTGTTGATTTGTCTTACCACAAATTTTCCCATTTTATTCTGGTGGTTGAGCTTTTTCTCCCTGTGGAAACCATGACAGTGTGTTTGATTACCTGGCAAAAATATCCAGCTTACATAATTACCTTGTATATTTATTCTGTAAGATTTATAAAATGAAGCCCTGTATATACAGTGTAGCATGTTTAGTATTAAGTGCTATTTCAACGTGCTATTTCTTTATGGGTGTTGATTATGTTGGGTTTGTGGAATGCAGTCTGAAGATGTCTTTCATTTCTATAAATTATTGTTAATAAAAAGAATTTTTTACTTAACTGTAAATTGTACATAGGAGTGAAGTATTCCAACTTGCACCATGATTTGTACTGATATGTTGTAATGCTGAAAAACATTTAATCCTCATATCAGGACTCATTTAAAGTGATGTAATGGAGTACAATAAGACATGTTTCTACTCCACCTTCCTTGTATTTCAAGTGATGTATTAATTGTCAGTTGAATTAACTTTAATTATACATTTGTTGTCAAAAATGTATTAATACTATAAAGCACCATTTATAAGTCAAGATCTGTTTTACAGGGTATGAAATGAAATTCTATGACATGAAGAAACTTGTTTTGAAAGGACATTGTGCAATGACAAATATGATGTGTCGGTAGCATTATTACATATTTAGAATTCTTCGTAGATTTTGAGTTCTTTCTTCAATAGCTAAGCTGTTGGCAGTCCTAAATATAAACTGATCTGATTAAATATGCAAGTTTATCAGAGAAACATTGTTCCACTCCTGCTTTAGAATCTGTCTTGTCAATGGTAGTTATTTATATTATATATTTGTTATAACATGTAGTAATACTTTTTTGGTGCCTTGCAGCTTTCCTCTGATCTAGACTATTCGTTACAGTGGCATACTAAGGGAAAGTTTTTTTTTAATGAACAATGCTAAGAATGTAAAGTAGTTTGTGATGAAAAACATATATAGATTATAGAATGTTGCAAATCCAAAAATGTATTTCAGTTTAAAAGTTTGTAGACTGAACAGTGCATGTGTACTTGTATTTCCTCTTAACAATATGTCTTCCTAATCTCTCCTACCAGGAAAGTTCTCCTTACCTCACTCTCACCCATTCGTTGGTTAAAATATTTAAATTTATGATGTGTACGAAATGAAAAAAAATATGTAAAAGTTGACTAGATTTGTTGTGTTCTGATATTTCTGCTAAAATCTTGCAGTCTCGTGTCTTGTATGTGAAAAACTACTGTCTGACCGCTATGTTCTATTTTTAGTATCAGCGCCCATGTTTTTCAACAGATAAAAAATCTCCACATTAGTTCTATGCAGGATACCCCAATGAGGTCTAGTAGTGTCAGAGGAGAAGATTTTTAAAAGAAATAACATTAAAAATAGCAAAAAAACCTTGAAAAAAGGCAATAACTCCAACATGGCTCTACAGATTAACACAAAAATTTGACCCCAGATCTCATTATGCTGAACACTTTTATTCATGTCAGAATTTGGCTAAACCTAACCGTTTTGAAGATATATGCAGAAAATTAGTGTCTGACCCCTATGGTCACACAGCCATGTTTTTCAGCAGGTCAAAAATCCCCACATCATTCTATGCAGGATGCTCCAACGAACATTCATACCAAGATTGGTTCCAGTTGGTCAAGTAGTGTAAGAGGAGAAGAGCTAGTTATGAAAAATTGTTAACGACGACGTACGCCAAGTGATGGCAATAGCTCACAATTCTTCATTCCCAGTAAATTTGTCATAGCCTCTAAAATTTAATCCAAGCATTCCTTTGTTGATATGGCATCTTGTTGACCAATTTAAGAGAGATCCATTAATAGAAACGTTATTGGCCGGATACCAGAAATATGATGTTTTCTTGCCCTATTTAGGCTTCTTATTCCAATAGGGTTCAAGCCCCGAAATCAAACCCAGTCTGCTTTTTGTTGTAAAGAATATTGTGGAACAATATCGTGCACATCCATATAATGGTTTTATTGTATGAAATGCTTGTTTTAATTTTTTTGTCCTTACTGGTAAATCAAAATCAGTTGGGACCCATTACCCTCAAAATCGATATCAATCTTTATTTTGTGGTTTTGAACCTTGTTATAACATTGAATAAAGATCAAACTTTCAAATACTTACAATTTTGCACAAAAACAAGGGTCTACAGACGATAGAGAACATGACAGCACCATACCATAATACGATGGTTGTCGTAGTCCATCGACAATTAATGGACTTTAATTTATTATGGGGTTATGACTTGAAATTGTTTAAGAATTTTGGGATAGAAAATAATCTTGATATCCAGACAATAACTTACCATTCGATATGGTACCTGAAGTGTGTGGTGGGTTTTTATTTCCGTAAATTTAATACCCTGCTTTCTAAACGAATGTGAAATATAACTTTACCAAACACATTTATTATAGGATGTATAGTATTGCAGATGCTGATTTACATATTCCATTTTAAAAATTGATTTCTGATATTCATTGAAAGAAAACTCACTGATTTCCCTACTCCCAATTCTCAGACATGTAGGAAAAAATCCCATATCTTTATTGGGAATGCACATAAAAACCTTTTATTTCTTATGAAACGACCATAGAATGAACAATTAGCAAAATAGCCAAAAAAATGATTGTTTGATTGATTATTGGGGTTTAACGCCCCAGCAGCAATATTTCAGCTATATTCGGGCAATGAAATGGGATGATGAAATGAAAAAAAGGGATAGGACACAAGTATTGTAGGGTCAAATTTTGATTGTCACAAGAAAAAGGAAGGGATGGGTAGGGTCGGGCAATTTAACCTCCTGTGGCGGAGCGCAAAGGTTCCTACCCCTATCGAGTACCACAGCAGGGTTCTTTAACGTACGAGGAACGTGGCATCTTTCCCAACATGGTGCACTACTGTAGTTTGCGGTCAGGTTTTCCGTATTATAGCCTGACAACCCCAGCATATAACACGCCATGGGTACCCCATTCCACCACCTGGGGCACACAACCCAGTTGTTCTGTGGGCAGAGCGCCCTAGCCCCCGGCTAGGGTTCTGAGCACTATTTAGTCGCCTTTTACGACAAGCTTTGCCCTGCTACAGGCATATTCTTTTGACACCCGGACCTGCACGGAGAAAAAAAAACTGAACCAGACCAATTCGATCCACAGCAATTCACAGAATTCAGCTGGGTTAAAAATTTGGTTGATTTATATTAAAATTAGTCTCTTTTATCATAAATCTTAGTGCTGAGATGAATCTTGCACACTGTTGTCAAATTCGAGATGTTGGTCAAAAAAAGATGCAGAAGAAGCTGTTTCTGTAATATCCTTTATCTCGAGCTCTGTTGGATATATTTATGGTAACCATTTACCAAAAGAAGGGTTGTTGATGGAAAATATATCAATATGTCAGTGTCAAGTTAAATGATTTAGCATCCTTTAAATTTATTCTTTATGAGAGTTGACAGACAGTGCCCATTGGAATGCCAACTTATTGTTGAAAATTTGCTCCTCCAAATGTGACAAATACATGTATTATATCAATTAGGAAATCAAGCATATTGCAAACTTGCCTTTCTGTCATTGTTTAGAAACAAGAGGCTCCCAGGAGCCTGAATCGCTCACCTGGTTACATTTCACTTTTCAAGGGCAATAAATTAAATAAGTTGTCCAACAATTTTGACCCAAGAAAACTTTGATAAGACTTATCATAAGGATCATTTCAGTAAATGAAATTCTAAATCTATCCTAGTTTTCAAGATATTGGCTGAAAACTGTAAAAAAAAACACCTGTCATTTCCCCGTTAAAGGCAATACCTCTTATAAGAAGGCGTCTGACAAATTTTATGCCTGAAGACTTTTGTAGTCCGAAAAATAAGGATCATTTCAGCTATTGAAAGAATTTGGCTAAACCTAACGGTTTTGGAGATATATGCGAAAAACTACTGTCGGGTCCCTACGTTCTATTTTTAGTAACAGTTGCCATGTTTTTCGACGGATCAAAAAAAAACCCACGTCAGTTCTATGCAAGATACCCCAAGGAACACTTACACCAAGTTTTGTTTCAATTGGTAAAATAGTGTCGGAGAAGATTTTTGAAAGAAATAACATTAAAAATAGTAAAAAACGTTGAAGAAGGGCAATAACTCCAACGTAGCTGAACAGATTAAAATGAAAATTTGACAGCAGATAGATCTCATCACGCTGAACACTTTTACCCAGTCAGGATTGGGCTTAACCTAACCGTTTTGTAGATATATGCAAAAAACTATTGTCTGACCCCTGTTCTATTTTTAGTAATGGCGGCCATGTTTTTCGACGGATCAAAAATCCCCACATCAGTTCTATGCAGGATACCCCAAAGAACATTCATACCAAGTTTGGTTCCAATTAGTCAAGTAGTTTCAGAGGAGAAGAGTTTTGAAAAATTGTTAACGACGACGACGACGGACGCCAGGTGAGCTAAAAATATGTGGATTTGTAACCAAGAACAACATAATTTTTTGAAACAGCAAAAATTTACCAACAAGTCCTTTCAAACAAGATTTCTATTAATCATGTGATAACGTAGTGTAAAGAGTTTTAAAGTCAAAAGTTTGGAGAGAACTAATTTCCGAAAGCTGCAGGATTTTAAGTTTTGAAGGAAATCTTTAGAATTTTTAAGTATCCACAAATGATTAATGCCACTATGAGAGTAGGTGGTATTGTAACAAGCTTGCTATCCATCCTACACTGCAGACAATATCTTTGTAAGATTAATTGACATCTTCATAAGAATTAGCAATCTGAATTATCGACATAACATCTTGCACTTTCATCATTAACAAATATTGTTTGCCCAATGATACACACTGAGATTATAGCACAATTATAAACTATCAAGGTTACATCCAAGTGCATAACTGAGGCCAAATTGAAGCGTTTTAGAGCATCATTTATACCTCTCCTGGATGTATTTTATCTAAAAAAATTTTTTTTTTTAAATTGGCAAAATTAAGTGCAAGCAAAAGCTTTTTTGCCTAACAGCAGCTATGCGCCTGACGTCAATAAACAGGAATTCTCTGATTAGACCCAAATTTATCACAGGATACTTAGGAATCAATCAATTCATCCACCTATGTACAAAAATGGCAGGGAACTTATAAAATGGCTGTAAGCATGTTTGCAATGCTTGATACATGTAGATCCTTTAAAATGGTAAATACAATTGTTTTCTTCATTTATTCTTAAAACAAGAAATGTCTATTTCACCATAGAAATAGAGGAAAAATATAAAGTCCTGTTTCATCCTAACACAACAGATGGATTCCACACTACCTGTAAAAGAAAAAAAAGTGACACTTACTAAAACACCTTATGAAAGAACAATATTGTATTCATCAATATCAAAATATGTCTTTCTGAGAGTGCAATAATACTTAAAAATTGTGCCTATCTGCAGATGTTCAGTTAAAAGAATAAATCATCTCTTTAGTAATTTCTAAGTAATTAGATTTAGATGAAAATAGTCAACTTTAGCATAACTGTACCAAATTAAAATATGTTTTTGTACACTTCTACCTACCTAAAAATATGTCGCATTACTTTCCATGGAGATCATCTACATCAATCAACCACAATTCTGGTTTGTCATAGCCATGTTCCTCTGGTGTAAAGATTCCTAATTCATCTAAGGTTGGTCTAATTTCTTGTAGAAGGTAAGGCCATATCTCATTTAGACTTTTACCACATTTATCCTTCAAAATATCAAAATAAAGTGGTTTTAAACACAATACAAATTTATTTCATATGTCATCAAATGTATGGGCAAATCATTTTATTAATTACACAATCTCAAAAGAAATTGAATAGAGAACATTTTTTTACAAACAAAACAAGATAATCAACCATTGAAATCTTTTCCTCCCATTCTAAGCCAGTGATTAAAAATGATGCAACTTTTTAACCACCAGGCAGTGATTAAAAATACACGAGACTTATTAACCACCAGGCAGTGATTAAAATTTAGCTGGTATTTTCCCGCCATTTTACTTTACTGAGTTTACTACAGTTTTAATGGGAGAAAAAAAATTCCCCTCCTATGCTATAGGGAATTACAAGATCTCTCCACTCTCGATAGTTAAATTTTAGATTTAATTATCAAGTGAGGAAATCTTGTAATCCCTTCCAGACAGAAGGAGAAGCTACATTTTTTAAGGGAGAACCCAACCCCTTTGATTTTTTCCCTCTTGTTTTACCTGGATAGCTTCCATATATCTGACAGCTAGAGCATAATCATTGACCTGTCTACAGGCCTTCAGGGCAGCAATGATAACTGTTGGTTCTGGAACAAAATCTTCACCCTGTAAGCAACAAAACAGACATTGTCATATATATTTTCTAGTAATATAAAATTTTTATGGAAGTGTCAAAATTATATTTGTGTATATAAATTTTAGCAAAATAAACAAATCAACTTGTTATGAAATTAAACTAACATTACTGTACATGCATCTTTCATGTTAACAACATGTACATTTATAAACAATTTCAGTATTTGTGTACATTTCCTAGTCTATGATAATGTAAAACTTAAAATGTACATGTAACATATATTTGTAAGACATACATGTACATGTATATACTTCTCATTTAATGAATTTCTAAATGTCTTCTGAAGGGTTATATTTTCTTAAAGACATAGTTTATTTTTGGTATTAAAACTTTAATTCTTGTTGGCAGTGATACATGAATCATGTCTGGATGTACATATATTTGATGTATATTGATTAAATAATAAGCTCACATGCTGTTCATTAATGAATCTTCGGAGTTCCCATCCAGATATATTTGGTCTGGAGAGATAATTTACACATCTTTCTTCAAATTCTGCATCTGACTGTGCTAGTTGTGAAGCATTACGTGTTGAAGCTGAAAGAATGAAACTGACAACTGTCAATACCACAAGTCCATGATTTCGAAGTCTAGGATTCTGAGTTTCTTTCTTGCTATACATATAAATGGTAAATAAGTGTATCACTCAGTGTACAACATACACCGTACCACTGGCAACATACATGGTACAATCTTTTTCAGCACTTTTAATCATTTCTGCTTTTATCGTGTTAGATTATTGTATGAACCATTGCAGTCCCATCACAATGGGCTCGGTAGCCCGAAATAGAAGAGCGCTGCGCCCTTGGTGCCCTTACAACTTTTCTGATACGCCCTTGTGCCTTTTATTGCAACGATAAGTTCTGAACAGGTGGTTTTTTGCATGATCGATCGATTTCCTGTCATAAATATTACAACTAGAGTCATGACACGTACCTGAAGTTTACCTGGAGAATACAATCATGTCATTAAAATTAATTAGTGTAGATTAAACTTCAAAGGTGTTAATTACCAGATATCAGTTACAATTTACCTTTTGTTTTGTGTAATTGATTAACATAATTAGTTTGAAGTAGGTGATGAAAACCTCAGCGCGTGCCTGCGGCTTGGGCAGTATGATTGATCTCAACAAGACTACTCAATGTCACAGCTAATTAATGTATATAACGTGTGTTTTGAGACAGTTTTTAGTTATTCATAAACCAATATGCCTTCACAGAAACGACATTTAGCTCAACTTGCCAGCGACAAGCAGACAGTTGCAAAGACGAACGTATCTATCAAATTGTTCTTCAACACAGACTCAACTCGGTACCAGTCATTTTATATTTTTTTTCCAAATAAAATATTAATGTGACCACGTACATGTACTGATGACATTAAATTTTCGAACAAAAGTTTTAAAAAAATACATAATTTTAAAAGTTGGATTGCTTGTTTGACCCAGTACGGCAGCTGACAGGATTTTATCATGACCTATGACATGACTAAAAATAGATTTCTTAAAATAACTTATAAAAACTTGCTGCTCATTAGATTTTAAAAGATTTAGTTATTATTTATTGGATTAAATATTTAAAAAAAATGTTTCGAACGCTGTGCAAACAAAATTAATTACAAGATAGACTATGACAAATAACATGTATTCATACGGAATTTTCTCCATAATTAAAATTCATAAAATTCATATCCAAATTTTAACTTTTCATGATTTATTTCTTCTCACAAAAACATTAACTTAATTTATTCACAGTGAACTGTAAAAGGTCGTTTTTTCACCAATCCTCATTTATGTGGTTCTATCAAATTTACGTATTATACATTTTCTACAAGAAAATCATTTTTAAAGTTTTACAAACAAGTTTAAACAATCAACTTGATACGGTAAACATGCGAACAAAAAAAAGTGCCCTTTCTACAAAGGTGCCCCTCTGTTCAACAGCACCCTGACCCTTTCAATTTCTAGCTGGAGCAATGCATCAAATCCCAAGAATGTTTGTTTGTTTGTTTGTTTGTTGGGGTTTACCGTCCGAGCAGCAATATTTCAGCTATATTCAGACGATGAACATGAAACAGGATGAACATGAAACAGATGATTAAATGAACATGAAATGAAAAAAAAGGACGGGACACAAGGATAATAAGATCGACAAATTTTGATTGCCACTGGAAAAAGGGGGGATGGGTAAGGTCGGGCAATTTAGCCTCCTGTGGCGGAGCGCAAAGGTTCCTACTCCTATCGAATACCACAGCAGGGTTCTTTGACCTGCGAGGAACGTGGCATCTTTCCCAACACGGAGCACTACTATGGTTTGCGGTCAGGTTTTCCATATTATAGCCTGACAACCCCAGCATGTAACTTGTAAGTTGTAACACGCCAGGGGTACCCCATTCCACCATCTGGGGCACACATCCCAGTTGCTCTGTGGGCAGAGCGCCTATCCCCCGGCTAGGTTTCTGAGCACTATTTAGTCGCCTTTTACGACAAGCTTAGCGCTGCTGCAGGCCTATTCTTTTAACACCCGGACCTGCACGGGGCCCAAGAATGTTTGACATTGTGGACTAAGTTAACAGACGTTAAAGGAATTCATTAAAACAGACACTCCTTTTACCTATTTGTGATCTTGCAAAAAGATTGGACCGGACTGTAGACTGCACTGTTGATCCAATTCTTTGGGCTAACGTGCGGAACATTTTGCCGATTGACCTTGGCTTAGAACAGTGACTTAGTTACTTCCGGTTGTTTAGCTAGTTTGATGCTGTCAAAATTCGAGAGCGTGGAGTAAAGTACTAAAATATTCCCTTTTTTTAAACAAACGAATTTCGTAAACTAAATTTATCAGGAAAAACTGAAATACTGAATCGATTATTTTCTAAGAATTTGAAAAATCCAGATGTGGACTAGCTTATGACAGTTTTAAATATATCGTGACCGGAGGCTTTGTTCGATCCGCGTTTGCAAAATCATGGGTCTTTCCTGTCTAGTTAAAGATCAGGTTAACGTTTTCTTCCACGGTGGCTATGTTCTTTGAGAATGATTGAATTTTGTAATAAGAAAAGAATGGCATTAGCCGTATTGTCTCTGATAAGGTGATTAACTTTTTGGAAAACTTTTAAAGATGTCTAATATCTTTGATCTGTTTTGATGTACACGTCCAAACATATCACAGACTCTTGTTTAATATAAAAACATTCTAATGAATTTATAAAACTAGTACATGTACCACCAGAATTTTTACCAGCCTTGGCTATCAGGCTGATGGTCAATTACAAAGACTGCACTAATTATTTATGGTTTTGACTGAACATGCATATTTTATTAGGACACAGATGAATGTACTCCTACAATGCAAGGGTTGGAATTCTGCTCCTCCATACCCCAACCTCTTACTTCTGAGTGCACAATTGCAAACCGCTTGTTCTGACGTTCTTTGAAATCGGCAGAATTATAGTTAAGTATTTTAAAAAATATTTTTAACGGTTTCTTTACCTATCAGTATTAGGTTAAGAAGGTAACTAAACTGAAGAAAAACAAATAACCTACCTCAGTATGAGAACATCCAACATTGGCAACAATCCTGGAAATTCTTTGTAAAAGCAGTTTGAATAATCGTCATATTTGGTTTTCAGCATTTTGAATGGATACTGTACATCCAGTAAATAAAATTATGGATTTCAATTTGCAAAATGAAAATAATAAATTAACCAAGAAATTGCCATTACCAACCTAAAGTTTGTTTTGTCAAAAATATATTGTATTCAGTAAAATTAGTGACATAATTCAGAATGGCTGGTCACTTGGATAATTGACTTCATTACAAATGTTTTCTATGTATTTAACAAAAAATAGGATTTTATCACTTGATATTCAGTAGGTTAAACTTCTTTTATGTTAATAAAAGATTTAAGTAGCTGTCTTTGTAAGAATCATGCAAAATCTGAAAAATGTGATACACCCAAAAAAGGCTACATTTTTTATTTTTGTAATTAAGTTGTTTTATGGGTCTATGCCATGAAATATGTAACTATTCATTCAAATCTGCCTGCTCTTAGGAGATAATCAACATTGAAAATCCAATAGATTCTATTGTATTTGAGTGTCATTTACAGAGTTATCTTCCTTTATTTTTAAATTTACACTGCATTCTATATAATTTTTATCACTTATGAACACGGGTTATATGAAAAACTGAATGTTAATTTCTGTTTACTATAGGAATTCAAACAAAATATCAAAAATAAAAATATGTAGATTTTACCCATGAATCACATATTGTATGAGTCTTAGCTGGAGTACTACTCAAAATGTATTAAAAAAAAAACATGTTTAGGTTATTCACATTTGCGTTGGCTTTCAACATGTCAAATGCTAGAGATAAGGATGGCACCAATTAAGTCAGAAAATAGCTTGCCGAACAACCTCAAGCTCTGCTGGAGTAAGATGAATTTGGTGAACATGTTGCTATTCCTTTCAGATATTCTATTCTTAGCCAGCACCTGCAGTTGAAGTTTCCTCTGTCCCTGCAACTCTATTTTTTGTTTGGATATTGATACATCCAATGTGATATGTGTACATTTTTCATCATGTATGGCAGGAGATCAGGACAGTGTACCATACTTAAGTAACTGTAATGTGCCAACATCACAAACATCTTAAAACACTGCATTTCAGACCTACCTTGCACAATTCCAGATTCATTTTTCAGATGCTGATCCCACCAAGATTCCAATTTTTATTTAAGTTTTGATCTTTGTTTTTCAAACAAATTTATTGGTCATTTAACATGTACAATGTAAAATGGAATCACCCTCTCAATGTTGTTGACATCCATTAATTTAAGAAAACTTGAGTAAAACTTATCCAAATTTTTTGAGATTTTAACACATTGTTCTTAGGGACATGGCAGTGGGTTTTATAGTTTTAGGAGTTTCAGCCCAACCCCTTTTGGCATGTTTGGAAATAATAGGTGTTTTCAGTAGAATTGATAGAAAAAGCTTATTGTTTATCCAATTGTTATGATTCAGATGTTAGTCTGTTCATTTTAAAATTTTGTTTTGAAAATTTTTTAGGCTTATCTTGAACTGTTCTGGAGTTAAGAGTAGAAAATTAGGTCACGCCCCCCAAAAAATCAACTTTTTTTGTGATCCAATTTTTTAGCTCACCTGTCCAAAGGCCACGTGAGCTATTGCCATCATGTGACGTCCGTCATCATCGTTAACAATTATACAAAACTCTTCTCCTCTGAAACTACTTGATTGATTAGAACTTGGTATGAATGTTCCTTGGGGTATTCTGCATAGAACCAATGTAGGGATTTTTGATTCGTTGAAAAACATGGCTGCTGTTACTAAAAATAGAACATAGGGGTCAGACAGTAGTTTTTCACATATATCTCCAAAACCGTTAGGTTTAACTAAATTCTGACTGGATATAAGTGTTCACCATGATCAGATCTATCCCTGGTCAAATTTTCATTTTAATCTATTAAGCCATGTTGAAGTTATTGCCCTTTTTCAACGTTTTTTGATATTTTTTGTTATTTCTTTCAAAAATCATCTCCTCTGACATGGCAGCAGTTACTGAAAATAGAACATACAGTGTAGGGGTCAGACAGTAGTTTTTCGCATATATCTCTAAAAACGTTAGGTTTAGCCAAATTCTTTCTATAGCTGAAATGATCCTTATTATCAGGACTACAAAAGTCATCAGATGAGGTCTCACTAACCACTTCTAAAGTTTCTATTACTTTACATGTTAAACAAGTAATTTTCAATGTTTCACTTTGAATTCTCAGCTTTATTGCCCCCCGCTGCCATGCGGAGTGGGGACATGGAAATGCTGGTGTCTGTCCATCCGTCCGAATCTTGTGGACACAACTCCTCAGAAACAGCTGAACGGAATTTGACCAAATTTTGTGGGATTGTTTGTTACCATATGTACATGTAGTTCATTATACTTAACCGCTATTTTGATTAGATAATTTTTATGGGAGTTATGGGACTTAGTTCATTTTTCACATTATTCATAATGGGAACACCTTGTGGATGCAACTCCTCAGAAACCACTGCACGGAGTTTGACCAAATTTTGTAGGATTTTTGTCACCATATGTAGTTGATCACACTTAACTGCTATTTTGATTTGACAATTTTTATCGGAGTTATGGGACTTTGTTCATTTTTCGCGTCCTTTTTTTTGCAGATTATTTTTGTTGTATGAAGAGGTGCCAGTAGAAGATTATATCTTTCACATTCTTTATCAAACTTAATTTGATTCATTAAGATACATTAACCTTGAATCGCCATATGGACTTATGAAAGCACATAAGTCTGGAATCTGCTATTTATACAAGTGTCAAACATTTGTAATTCAACTCTTTCTACAGTGGTGGGGACATATGGCTATGCGTAGCATTCTTGTTTTAACTACTTTTGATCAGAATTCACACAAATAATGCATTTACAATTCATATTTCTAGGTTCAGTGTGTTTTTTGTACTACATAGAGGGGGGTGGCCATTTGACCCAGAAGTGGTTAGTGAGACCTTATGAACATTTTATGAGTTTTTATGTTTTTACATTTAATGAAAGCTTGTAGTATTGTGAGTCTAATAAGACCAAAAACTATCAAAATCAGACATGGGACTACAAAGAAATGGTGATTTTTATATCATGCCCTTCAGTGATATTTTCCCTAAATTACTGAAAAAAAAATACAATTTTAACTAAATTGTCACTCCAAATTGATATCTATGATAATTCAAGAAGTTGTAATAGTAAATATAATTTATTATTATGAAAAAAAACACAGATTTCAACAATTAATATCATGTCTATTTCATCACTGTGTGATTCTTAGTCTGTGTTGTAAGACTATTTGAGTACTTTGAATATATCCCAAGCAGTGATGTTAGGTATTTTAGGGACAAGATCAAGTTATGAGTCAGTTTTACAAATAAAAATCTTGTTGCTATGTTGTTTTTTACAATATCATGCACAATGCACCTCTTAAACTATAGGCAGATTACCAATATCACTTTACTGATATTATGTGAAAATGGAAATAATGATATGGAAAGGCAATTTTTGTCAAGTTATGCATTTCTCTGAAATATGGTCTCACTGACCACTTCTAAAGTTTCCATTACTTTACATGTTAAACAAGTAATTTTCAATGTTTCACTGTGTATTCCCAGGACAAATTACACCTGAAAGTTGCATACCATTGCGAATCTTGGAAAATAAGGTTTCAAAATCATTATTCTAATGTTACAGTGACTGTAGAAATTCTTCACAAAATTTACTTGAATAATAAATATTGAAAATCAACATTTTTACCTTTTCTGCTAACTGACAGCATGGAGGCAAATTACTCACACATGTAAACAATATTCATACACTTTTGTTGTAAATTACAAATATTATTTTAAAGTACACATTCTCAGCTTTATTTTAACTACTTTTGATCAGAATACACATAAATAATGCACTTACAATGCATATTTTAAGGTTCAGTGTGTTTTTGGTATTACATAGGGGGTGGGGGGTGGCCATTTGACCCAGGAGTGGTTAGTGAGACCTGACTCCTTGTAAGAGTTATTGCCCTTGAAAAGGGAAAAATGACAGTTTTCAGTCAATATCTTGAAAACAGTGATATATTAAAAGAAGCTTTCAATTGTTGAAATGATCCTTATGATAAGCCCTACCAAAGACTTCTTGAGTCAAAATTGTTGGACAACTTCTTGTTAAATTTATTGCCTTTGAAAGGCAAAATTCAACCAGGTGGGCGATTCAAGCTCCTAGGAGCCACTTGTTTTTATTAGAATTTCCATATGAAAAATCCCTGCCTGCATTTTCAATCAGATTTCAGATATCTCTTAATATTTTCAAGTTATGAAAGGTCAAAAGGGCCACACCCCAAAAAAATCGATTTTTTTATATTTGTTTTGATTTTGAAAATTCTTCATTGAATTTCAAATTTTTTGCTATATTGTGCCCATAGCAGTTGCTGTGTCTTTAAGAAACTGTAAGTTCTTATGCTTAAGTATGTTAAAAACTTACATTGTGTCCACACTTGTCCAAACTGTTCAGGGGTTGACCACTGAGGTCTTATCATGCTGTGCTTTATTTTGACATAAATAGTGAACATGTAAAATCATATGTTATGAGAGTTGAGATGAGTTCGGTACTTTCGGACTGAACATAAGCAGACACATAGTTTTCCAACTGAATTATGAATTTTCTACCAGACTAATGCTTTGAATCTGGTCTTTCAAAATGTGTTTGCTACTGTACAAGGCTCCACACAATCCATTGCATCCTTGGGCTGACTTGGTTATATTGTCACATTCTGAGACATTATAAAACCAAATGATTTGTTACAAATCAAGTGAAATTATTGGAAAATATGAAAAAGGTAAATGTATTTTAGCAACTTACGTGTATGAACTGACTGATTCTTATGATCTCTTTCAGCTTATCTGTGATAACCCTAATATTCAAGAGTGTGTGGGCCTCGGGGAACTTAGTGGAAATCCAGAAACTAGGTTTGTTTTTAAAGTGTATAAATGTTAGAAAAAACCTATGTTACTTGAAATATCTGAAGAAAACTTGTTATCACATACATAGTATGAAAATATGGGCAAATGTATCAGGCTCCTGGTCCATATACAAATGGATTCATTCTTAATTATCTTATATACATATGTACTCTGGTACCAAGTTGACCTTCGACATTCTTAGTTTAATTTTCAGTATTGAACAAGTTACTTCTTAAAGTCATGTACTAGAAACATATTTTGTTCATGTACATCAGATACATGTAGATTTATGAAATAAAATGAGGAGAACATCAAAGAAGTGATCATTTGGTTTAATTGAATGTTTAGTATTGCTTATAAAAAAATTATTTATAGCATAACTTTGGTGTCTATTTACTTGTAACAAGTGCTCTAGGATTTAAAAAAATGGGTTCCATGGGAAAACTTTAAGTGAAGATTTAACTTTCCCATACTTGAAGTTTGCTTTCCATACTTAACTAATCCTTTACTTAATTCAAGCTTTCTACTTAATAATTTTAATTAATTTTAATAATCAACTTTCCCACACCAAAACTGTACTTGCCTGGGGTGACTGGTAAGTGGAATCCTAGAACACTGAAATTGTTTATGTATAAAGGTATTTATGGTATACACACACACATGTTCATGTACAAATAAATCTCGTCAAACCATGCAATAACTGTAGTGTGTAATAGTTTCATGAGTGCTTTTATAGTTGAATGATTACATGTATATATTTGACACAAAAAATTTTCTTTGCACTAATTTATTTCTTCTATTATGTTAGGAAAACTGTAGTTTTTTTTTAGTTTCAGGCAACAGAACATGCAAAGATGGTGATATAGTTAAAACTCAGACATGCAATAGGTGTAGCAAGAACGAACTGGTATGTGGGCACTTCATCTACAAAATGAAAGATACACACTACATGTACATGCATTTCAAAATCAATTAGTAGTACATGATTCAGAAGCCCTTTCTTATTTGATGAACCAATTAATCTTTTACATATAACTACAAAGGACTGCCAAATACTGAAACTTTAAATTCCCGAAAATGATAGAGCTTTTCTGCTCTCATAATTCTTTTTATTTTTATCTGCTGATTGATTTTTTACTTTTTTTTTCTTTTTTTTTTTTTTTGGAAAACTTGCAGTAATCCAGAGAATAAAATACCCACAAGGCAATGTTTAAAAAAAAATCATTGTATGGTAAATCACAAAAGAACTTACTTACTGTAAAATTTTTTTCTTCATATAAAAAGAATGTTTTTATTTTCGAATACATTTCATTAAGGTCCTTCTTAACATATTTGAATGAGGGAATTAAAATTGAAACTCACCTACCTACATCCAAATTTAGAGTAGGTGAACAACTAACAGACAAATTATTCTAAGAATGCCATAAGGCAAAAAAACATGTTTTTGAAAGATTTCTCAAAATATTTAGATACAATAACATGCCTGAATATTTTTAACCTATTCATCTTGCAGAGGGCAGAAGTTCCTGTATGCTCTGCAACTGGATATAAACAGATCGTGGAGTGTAAAGACGGAACAAAATTCTGGAAAAGGTGATAGACTTTTGTAACTGTTGTATTAAAATCAAATAGGTGACTTGTAGAAGAAAAGCTCCATCCATTAATTTAGTATAGACAATGACATTGTATTCACATAAACATTTAATTGATGTTGGAATAAGGCTAAGTGAAATGTGAGGTCACGTCATTTATTTTCACAGGCTTAAGCTGAGTTTCTCAGTTGTTAAGTCAGAACATAGTAATCGACTTTATAAATAATTATATGCAGTCATTAACCATATATCATAAATAAATTTACAGTCAGTGCAATTTGATTGCTCAAATTATTGAAGTTAATGTTTAATAAGAATATTTTTCTGTTAAGAAATATAATCATGTTGATTTGAAGTCAAGACAGAAATATTATCAGTAAAGTTGGTGAAAACAAGATAAGATGATATTTTCATCAAGCGCTTTAGAAATGATATACCTGTAATTCTTTGTAAGGCAAAAAACATAATAGATCTGTTTCCTGAAACCCTACCTACCGTATTTTTTGTGCCTACCCTAAACATTTTATTGCCATTTTGGCTCCATCACCGTTTAAGTATAGATTGTTTCCCCATTATCTCAATGTAAAATGTTTTTGAAAGATAAAAATCATTCCCCTACCTAATTACCCAATTTACTTATTGCTGGTGGCAGGAAACAAGACTTATCTTTTGTTTTGGCCTAATGTAGAGTGTAATTTATGAAAACCAGACCTGAACAAACAGGAAACCTACTTCTAAATCAGTAATATTTTTTAGTCTCTTTGATATCAGTCTCAGTGCAATATGAAAGAAACAACTTCCTGGATAAATCTTTCAGTGCCAGAGTTATTAGCAAAAACAAAAAAGTAGTTAAAAACTCTATAAAAGAGTGCAGCAGCAGCTGACAGTGATCTAAAAACTAGTGTAGCTTGGTAAGGTTTAAGGAATTTGTCAAAGTTTTTTTTCTCAATATTTCAATATCTAACAAAGGTTCATATGCATATCAGGCTTGCTATATTTGTCGTTGTAGCCATCCTCATTTCACTTGATGTCATCAACTTCAAGTACATATGGGTATTTATTTTCTTCTGAGAACTAACTGGCAAATATGAATAGACAGTAAAAGATGGTGTTACAATATATGTCTATTTAATCATACTTTTATATTCAATATTTTCAGCTGTGAGATTACACCAGACATGGATGAGAAAAACTTCTGGATATTTTTTGCCATAAATGCTGTTGTTGGTTTATCAGCATATGTACTAGTCAGAAAGAGGCAAAAAACTTTAGACGGTATTCTTATGGAAAAGATCAACAAACAACTGTCATCTGGGCTGTGAGGGTTTTATACTAGTACATGTATTTCTGTGTAGGGGTAATTGCTGGTAGTACATGTATTGTCATAGAAAGACATGAGAGAAGAATCGTGTGATCGGAATGCAGACATCATCAAACAGTAGATTATGATTTGATGACAACAGAAAAATGGAAGTTCCAGATATCAAAAATGTTTACTACTGCTTGTAGTTATCGGCTATTGATGACATTTCCAACCTTTTTGCATGTAGAAGTATGATTGACATGATTGTATTGTGGGTAATAGTATTTTTTTATTGTTAAAAACATTTTATTATTTGTACATTTATATGAGTGTGTGGTTAGTGTTGACATGGTTTTATTAATCTGAAAATTTGTATGATAACATCAGTGTTCTAGGATTCCACTTTCCCGTCAGCTGAGGCAAGTGAAATTTGGATGAGGGAATGTGATTTATTATTCTCCACCTTTCTTTTGCAAGTAGAAGACTTGAACTTTTGGAAGGATTTGTTAAGTTAACTTTAAGTGTTGGATAGTTAATGGAAACCTTAACTTTGAAAAAAATTCTAGAACACGGTAAAATAAGTTCAAACATCTAGTTTATCTTCTTATACCCCCACTCAATGAGTGGCTAGTATATTGGAATCACATTGTCTGTCCATCACAAAAATCATTGCTCCCATTGGATAGATTTACATCAATTTTGTGTGTGGCTTTATATAGATGGTCATATGATTAAATTTGGGTGCTGTCAGTGTCCGATATCTACTTCCTGTTTTGTGGGACCATCCCATTTTTAACTGTTTGGAATAATAGAGAAGATTTTCATCACAATAGTATCAGCTCTCACTGGACACTGGTAGATGAAGCGTACATTGTAAACATTTTGGGATGCTGTCCCATATCAGCTTCCTGTAGAAGTTGGACCATACCTAGTACAAAAACGCATGCAATTTCATGATGTAATTCTTTATACTGCAATTGTTTTTATTTGAGCAACCAAAATGCATTGACAGTATATATTATTGATGGTATATGGTCACTGACTGTATATTACACTTTGAATCTGGTCTTTAGCGGGGAAGAAATGTAATACTTAATGAAAAAAAAAGAATAGGGTTGCAGTTTAGATAACAACAGTATATTGACTGGACATAATGATTTACAAATTTGGCAAGAAAAAAAATGCTTGACAAAGCCACAAGTTTTACCCCAATTCTAAGCCTAATTCGATATTGTTTTTATTTCAGGTCAGTACACTCTTATTATTTATATTGCTGCCTAGTTCTTGACATAAATCATGAATAATTTGTGTAGATGAAGAATAATATACAGTAGTTTGATGAATACTCTGCAGTTTATTTTTAAGGGTAAAAGCAAATCCTGTTTTCTGGTACATGTATTTGTTTTGAGATTATGTTTTAAATTTGCATGAGACTGATGAATTCCATTTCTCATCTGTTTTATGTTCAATTAAAGTGAGGAATGGTGCCTGCAATATGTGAACTTATTATTGTTTTATATTTATATGTTTTCTTTCAAGAATAGTTATTTTTGTAATAAAATAGGTTATTGTCTTCAACGTGTCTTCCTACAGGCATAGATTTGCTGTACTGATTTTCTGAAAATTTTCTATTATAGAATTGCATATGATTTCAAATCAGATTTCATGAAGAATTTTCCTATTCAATATTTTGGGAAGCAGTTTATAAAGAAGATAGTCGCAGATTCATGAAATAACTGCATTTCTTTGAACAATTAATTTTAGGAACTTATCACAAACAAGATGAGCACAGTTGTCATAGTAATGTTAAATGTTTTATTAACTGTAGCTCTTACACATTCACTTCAAATACTACAAAAAAACAACTGAATTTTAATATCCATTTTTTTATAAAAATACACCATTGTTGTCATTTAATACATGTTCAATATGAAACAAATTACTTAAGGAATGACTGTTATATTTTTTGGTCGATTTGAAATAACCTCAATCACGTGGTGCACACTAAATAACCTGCATTTTCAAGTATGGTCTATGAGATGATGGACAAAATTGTTCGTCCAATCAGAAAGTGTGTTACATCTGAAATTAAATTTCTATATAATGAATTTGTTATACACATTGCATACAAATTGTGATGGGTATATAGGAATTGCTCTGCCAGTTTCTCTGTACTGTCTGTGCGAGACCTAACAGTTAAAAAACCTGTTAGTAGTAGTTTCTCTGTTGTCTGTCTGTCTGTTCATCTCTCTGATTTTATTGTAAGTACAACTAGTAAACCTAAGGTGTTTTGAGGATTTTTTTAGGGGTGTTGGGCGTCATGTGTAGATGTGCATGATAATTATTGTCAGAGGATTCCTTAGGGAAATAATCCAACCTTAGTCCAATTAATTTAACATTTAGTTCCATATGAAGTGTGGTAATCTCTCCCTGAGCTTGATCATTTGATCTTAGATAAATGTTGTCATTGAACAGGGCAATTTTTGGTGACTGGGAAATATTCTGCATAACAACTTAACAATTTATGATGTGTAAAAAAATTTACTTACGGTACAGGTACATCTTCAAGTTACATTAGGGGACAACCATTCGATTCTTAGGGGGTGGCTGCCAAGTATTTTCAGGTTAGAATTTTTATTTCCAGACTGGTGCAACTTTGGCTATATTATTTATTTTCCATACTCATAAATTAGTTTTTTTTCTATGAAAATTTAAATGTGCATATCCGGGTTACACCTATTATTATTACAGACATTATTAAATGAAATTCATTCTCTATAATACAAGGCATAGTCTCTACTATAACAGACAGGTGGTATTCCTGAACCTGAAATATGTCAAAAATTTAGCGGGAAATGTTGCGAAAGATTCGCATATCTGTGTATATGAATGAAATCTACAATTGCAATATTCAACTACACATTACCCCAGTCAAGTCATTTATAAATGTACCGGTACAAGTATTTAATATTGCCACTGGACTACTACTAAGGTGGTTTTAACGTCCTTGACTACCTTGTCGGGTCTCGCGCGGACGGTTGCCACTGGACACTATTAGGGTGTTGTATAAAACTTCTCGAGTATTTAAACATGTACACTTTTCTAATTTAACTATGGCGAGCGAGCCAACTTTTTATTTAAAGGTTTAGCACAGGTCAGAATATTACATTAATTTTCAATTTACTAGTCAAGATCAGAATATTTATTTTAAATTCACTAGCCAAAATCAGAATATTTATTTTCTATTGGCAGTCGCGGAAGACAACACCTTCTGGTATATGATGAGGCCAGATTATTTCCTACATATTAATCAGAGACAGATAATTTATTTTCAAAATCTGCCCGTCCCCCATAAGAATTAAATGGTCGTCCCCTTAGTCTGGCTTTCGAACCATACCTTGTGTATCAAAGCATGAATCTCTTAGAATTGCATGCACTACAAGGTTCCATATCTCAAAAATATAAATGATCGTCGCCTTATAAAATATTAAAATAATCTCTAATGGGATTCAGGTGTCATACACCTGTTGCCAGCCCAACATTACCAAACCAATGCTGTTTGAGAAAAGGTCTACTTAGTCGGATCTCGGCTAAAAATGTATATTTTATGTACACTTGTATTAAGTTTCAATTCTAGATTTCATGCAAACAATAATAACTGGTGCTCTAATTTCTTATCCGATCGTTCACTTTCTAATTGAAGGTCGAGTGCGAGTAATCAAGGGAATCAAGATTCAGTGGGAAATCAAAAGAATTACATGTAAGACTAGACAAAAATTCACACACACACACACACTACAAAGAACATTATATAACAAAAAAATAGCATACGTAAAAAGAAACAAAAGTAAATGAGCAATCCGGACTTCACTCAAAACTTGAAGCATGGACCATGTGCATCGGTAGGGTACGTAGAAACACCCGCCGAGTTCTTCAAAAAATTCCACGCTCGGAGTACTCTAAAGAGGATTGGAAAACTGTGATACAGAGAACAAATCGTTTAAATTCTCCTGGTGCAGATGAATGCACCATAAGGCTTCGCGAGTTCATGATGACGACCATAAAACTTTTGCAGTGATGACTTTAAACTTGTAGCAACATATAACCCTGTTCCAGAAGCCTAATTATAGGAATTTTAAGCTTAGCTATAGCACGGTATAAAAAGTCCGCTTAGTTTTCGGTAAGCTCTGGTACAACGTGATATAATAACTTCTGAAGGGATTTTGCCACAGATGATCGAGATGAAAGCTGACAATACAGAAATAAAAGAGAGTCACCGCGTTTGTCGTATAGTTTAGTAATGATATTTTCCTTTCCCGTCAATTTCTTAGAATATGTCAATAGATGGGGTAGATGCGCATGCGATGTATAAAATCCCCGAAACTAAGATTGTTGAAAGGCAATGCGTCTATATAGCAGAAAGTAATATGAAGGATCTGGCTAAAAGATGTTCCTTCTTTTGGATAAGATCAACTATTTTAAATTCAACCTCTTATATAAGAGTGGAACAATAGGTCGGGGTATCGGAGCTTCTTCTTTCACACAAAAATCATATTTTTAAAACTGTCAAAATTCAATAAAATTTGATAAAAATCGAATTAAGATTTGTATACAAATATTGTCACACTGTTCATGAGATTTATTTATATGTATACTACATATTGAATATGCTGCAATTAATAAAACCACGTAAGTAATCAATGGATATAAACATATACATGATTTTTTAACACAAAATGAAATAATTACACCCAGCCAGTCGGGGTTTACCAAGGGGATTCTGTCATTAAGCAGCTAATATGTATGTCCAACGATATCGGGAAAGCATTAGATACGGGGAATAAATATGAACATTGTCTTTTGTTACAAAAACAAGGCATTCGACCGCGTATTGCGCAGAGGTCTCTTATTTAAATTTAAAGAATACGGTATGTGTGGGGATCTGCTCCACTGGTTCAAAAAGTCAACTTTCCAGCAGGGAACAAAGGGTCGTTCTTAGTGGTGGAAGTTCTGACTGGACATCCATTAAAGCTGGTGTTCCACGTGGCTCCATAGTAACGCCCTCACTGTTCACTGAAGAATAACTTCCCATGCAATAATTTATGAGAAGCAGCCTATTGAATATTAGTTCTCATAAATTATTGCATGGGAAGTTATTCTTCAAGTAATGGTTCTTGGCATGACCACATTGAATATATTGCTTAGAGAGTTTATACTAGAGATTTTTTTGCGTAAGTTTCGTTTTGTCTTTGACAGACATGTCTTGGGAAAAATGCACTTTTCTCATATCAGAAATATCCTTGAATATGGTGACATCAGTTGATAAATCCACATCCAAGGTCAAAATTAATGTCATTAGAAAAACTTTATCAAGATACGGGTTGGGAATCACTTCCTACTAGAATGGACAAACATCGAATTATATTGTTATATAAGGTTATAAACAAAGTCCCCAAGTTATTTGTGTGACCTTGTTCCTAGTTCAGTTGGTCATTTTACTCCTCTAATTCATAACATTGTAAATATTTGTACACGCACTCTGAATACTTTCCGCCTGGTTATTGGATAGTTTGCCATTAGATACACAAATGTCTGGTCCATTAAGCATATTTAAAGGTAAATTAGTAATAGAAACGCATAAGAATTCATGTCCAAAATATCATGATCGATACACGGACAAGGCAAGGACAGATTATACTTGCAAGGCTTTGCATGACCAACAGCTCCATTACTGAGCATCTGTTCCTGCGAAATCTTGTAGACTAGCTAAACTTTTATGTGGTACATCATGTTGAACCAACTTTTCATTTTCTTTTTTAGTGTCATGCATGTACATGTAATGGAAGAACGATTAATAATAGCTTAATCCTGTTTCCGAATCCTGTTTGTCAAACTTTGTGTAATCGCTCTTAACATCAAGAGACAGGGTAGGGTTACATATTTTATTTCCAACAATGACACTGGATGTCTGGATATTACAAGGAAAAAAAGGCCCTGCAAAATAAATACAATCAAAAGTACTCTAACTTACAAACTTTGCAGAAAATATCAATTCTATATTAGACAAAATACAATTTATACATAAAACATCAATATTGACCGTGTACATGTAAATTCTGATTTTTAACACAGACTTTGTTCCATGCCACATTTATTCCAGCTTACATGTATATAAAATATTCGCATCTTGCCACTTGATATTCGCATCAAGCTACATATATAAATATTCCCAAATATGAAAAATAAAGTACGCTTGTAGTATTTACAAACTTCAACAATATAAACGCATATAAAATCGTAACACGCTATATCTTCTATATTATGCGGTAAGCAAACTAATTAACTATATACATACAAAAATAACTATACAATAAATTGACAATCTGCTTACCTTACATCAAGGTGCAAAGGCTGCAAAATCGTCTACAGTCTAGATGCAAAACCTCAATCACAAACAGGTCAATCTATACTATAGGTGGTGACATATCAAAATACCTGTAGAACAAAAATACCTTACATATAATATTTTGTCACCTGTATTAAATCACCTGTAAAACTGATTTGTACTTTTACGATAAAAATATAATTGATCCAGTTAACAAAAGTATTTACGGTTAACGAAAATGTTTACGATTGCCCTTTAACTTTAAAATGATCAAGACATTAAATCATTCATTCCGGAGCGCTCGAATACGCACTCACTCAGTTTATTTATTTACACATTCTTTATACTGGAATTACGTTAAACTTGCTTATTTATGAAAAATGCATGAAAAACAATAAACGTTATTCTTTTAATAAATATGCATTTTATCATTAGATTTAAGCGTTTAACATCTACACAACGCACATCGCTCAATCAACATTCAAATAGGGGAAAATCATGCAAACTCATTCCAATTAAAATATTCAGAATTCTGGCATATTATATAAATATATTAGTAATTTAGGAGTAGAACTAACCTGTAAAGTTGCAGTAGAAAAACTCCAAGAATATAGTAAGATATAAGTTGAATTAAATATTTGAATTCAATACAGTGAGATAAAAATTAACAGAACCACAGAAATAGTCATCGGTCAATAAGTCATATAACCGTCTGTTTGTTTGTTTGTTTGTTGGGGTTTAACGTCCGAGCAGCAATATTTCAGCTATATTCAGACGATGAACATGAAATTGAGGATAAAATGAACATGAAAATATGATGAAATGAAAAAGGGATGGGACACCAGGACAATGGGGTCGACAAATTTTGATTGCCACTGGAAATAGGGAGAGATGGGTAGGGTGGGGCAATTTAGCCTCCTGTGGCGGAGCCCTATGGTTCCTACTCCGGGAGAATACCACAGTAGGGTTCTTTAACGTGCGAGGAACATGGCATCTTTCCCAACACGGTGCACCACTATGGTTTGCGGTCAGGTTTTCCGTATTATAGCCTGACAACCCCAGCATGTAACAAGCCAGGAGTACCCCATTCAACCACCTGGGGCACACATCCCAGTTACTCTGTGGGCAGAGCGCCCTAGCCCCCGGCTAAGGTTCTGAGCACTATTTAGTCGCCTTTTACGACAAGCTTAGCGCTGCTGCAGGTCTATTCTTTTAACACCCGGACCTGCACAGGTGTCATATAACCGTAAATCGTCAATTGAATATAAACTATAATTATTTGATAACCAGTTCCATTGAAATATCCATGAAACCATCTTTATTAGCCTAAGCAAATACAAATAAAATATAAAAAACGAAAACAACAAATACAGTGAAACCTATCAAATTACTGTCTACCACATTTGTTTGACCTATTTTGTACATATGTTTTATAGTTAGAAATAAAATAAGTTTATACTAATGGATATAAAAATTAATAACTTTGGAAAACAAAATTTTAATTACTTTTGACAAACGTGTAATTTTCTTTTTTTTTGTAAAAGTTGCAGTGAAATTGTTATTGAGTTTTTGCTCCTTAACTTGCTTCGTTCACGATCAAGCTGCATATTATCGATCTGTTCACAATCATTTATCTCGCTTGACCGGTGTGCACATGACGGGGAAATTATACACCGCCTACTCCATAAGAATAGATTTTATTATCGCAAGAATAATATCTTTCACCATTTGGGATATTTCATGTATTTACTTCACTTACGATGGCCCTGTGTAACAGAATGTTTTGTTTTTTTTTCAGATCTGGGATAACATTCGGTACGCGCTAATAGCAATATTTATTCCAATTACGTACATAATTTTACATAGCCATGCAGAGCGACTATTTCCAGCTCTGGTTTTGCTAGATTTCACTGCGCCGGACTCCTCGGTTTCTATATACATTCGTTGGTCATGTGACGATCGCATTGAATGACCGTACATTCCAGTATTGGTCTAGTAGCTTGTTTTGATTGTAAATGAGTTGAGTTGAGTTGAGTTGATGACTTCGTCTTGTAAATTATTCCATGTTCTGGCTACTCTTACGGCAAATGAATGTTAGCTCATGTTTGTATTTGATCTTTGGTGGGGCAATCTATTGGAGTTTTTTTTTTTTTTTTTTTTTGGTGCTGAATCTTAAACCAGGGCATGGCTTTCATTAATGTTAAGAATGAGCTAGTTTCTCTGTAATAGTAGTTGTGGACAATTTAAGTAGCAGTCTTTGTAAGAATCATGCAAATTCCGTTATATGTTTTACACCCCCAAAAAAGGCTACGCGCACATTTTTATTTTTGTTGTTAACTTGTTTTATAAGTCTATATGATGAAATGTATAATTATTTATTTCAATCTGTCTGCTCTTAGGAGATAATCCACAATGAAAATCCAGTAGTTTCTATCGTATTTCAGTGTCATTTACCGAGTTATCTCTCTTTATTTTGAATTCTGCAAAACATTCTATATATTTTTTTCTCTTAAGAAGAATGGTTATATGAAAAAACACATATTACTTTCTGTTTACTATAAAAAAAATTGTAAACAAAATATCAAATATAAAAATATGTAGCCTTTCCAACCATGAATCACGTTTTTGCATGATTCTTATCTAGAGTGTTTCTTAAACAACCCGATCATGTCGCCTCTTATTCTTCTATACGATAAAGTTGGTAAGTTTAGTTCTTTTAGTCTGTCTTGGTATGACAGGTTTTCCTCAACCGGCAGTTATTTTGTTATTCTTGTATGAACGCTTTTTATCTTTTGAATAAGGCGCCCAGGCTGAACTGGCATAAGCAAGTTGTGTTCGAACTAGCCTAAGGGTTTTGTAAATAGCTGAGAAAGATTTTATGTTCAGCTGTTTACATGTCCTTCTAATTGCTGCAAATATCGAGTTTTTCACATATTCGGATGGTTTTCAACGGATAATTCTGAGTCGATGATTGCTCCAATATCCTTTTCGTATTCTGCTGTCTAAATTCTTGATTCAGTAATCTATATTTCATTGCAACTGCTGATAATACTCATAAGTTAACATTTTTTGGGGTGACATGCTCCATTTTTCAAGTTAATTCTTTTAAATCATTCTGTAATGTAATATGAGGCTCATCGATCTTTAGTTAATTGTTAATGGTTTGTTTACTTTTTTGAAAATTGCGCTTATTGCAGCTGTTTATCCATTCTTTTGGCAGCTTCCCTTCTCCTAGTGATTGCTTAAATATTAGGTACAGAGGTTGTTATCGATTTAGACCGATATAGGCCGAGTATTGAATGTGGCGAATTACAAAGGGTCGAAATGACTATATTCTGTAGGTAGCATCAAACGCCTCAAACCGGAAGTAAACAATGACATGAACTTCAAAAATCCTCTTTTTTCTTTTATTTTATTTTTGAATATTTGCTTCCTGACACATTCAACAAATGAAAATTCAGAAGGTAAATGACCAAGAGTCGTTTTTACCTACTTCACGTTTTAATATGATAAGTAATTACATTCCAAAAGTCGAGTTTTTTTTTTCAACTGCATTAATATCGATTGTCAAACATTGAAACAACGTTGTTTTGAATAATGATATTAATGTTCTAAAATTTCTAAAGGCCTGCCTGTAGAGATCAATAAGAGAGGAAATGAACGAACTTGAAGGGCTATGGAGCTTGAAAATATGGGTTCAAAAGTTTATTCTTTGCCAGAGACATAGTGATTGCACAATTACTGAAATGTGCTTGTTCCACATATTCCATGCTCTTGACCTAGCATTTTGATAAGTGGAAAATTTGCATTAGCCATGCTGTTATTGAAGTAAATACATGTCCAATGTATTCTAGTTTTTTTCTATTTATTTTGGGTGTAGGTACATCTGTTACATGTACCTCTCACCTAAAATGAAACTAAAAAGTGTATACAAACCTGAGTTTAACTTGCTTGTTGATTGAATTTCTCCTGTTATCTTAAAATAACCCCATATAATACTGCTATATTGGTCTCCTTTATTCTGAAAATGACCCCCTCATTTTGCTGTTGAGGGGGCTATTGGCCCCCTTTTGCAATTTTCCAGAATGAACACTGAAAATGGCTACATAAGCGTTATGTATTTGTACATGTACAATTTACAGATGTAGTCATTTACTTTAAAAAATGCACTTAACAAGGTTCTTTTTTATTTTTACCTTTGGGCTATTATATTTGTAGGCATTTTTACTAAAAAGCTCTCTGTAAAGAGAGGAGAATTAAAATTTATGTTGACAGTAGTGTACCTAGTTTAAACTCTATTGCACATATTTCACTTAAACTGAAGTTTTTGTAATTTTTTATGATAATGTCAACCTCAGTAATGTATTGACTGAATGAAAATGGTATTACTAAGGTTGTAGCTGTGTGGTTGCAATTAGTTCATAATTGTGTATGTATTCATTTTAATTCAGCATCTAATAGGTTTGCTTTCAATTTTTTTATATAAAATACATTTATTTATAGGACATGTAACTTCACCAAGTGTGAGTTTTGATGATGCATCACATGACTATGATGTTAACACAACATCTTCATCGACAACTACAACCCCTGTAGCACCAGAAAACAATCACAGATGTCCAGATGGAGTGGCTTGCAAAAAACTAGGGGGAGAATGCATCACGTGTAAATTCAACAAACATTGTTTCTACGGCAAACCAAATGAAACAACAGAATGTGAAGTAAATGAAAATATAGTTTGTCAAGTAAGAACAATAATTATAGTCTTAGAAAATGTTTTTCTTTTCTATTTTTTGAAGAAGATTTGGTAAGTGCAACAGAAAAATTTCCATTCAGATCAAACCATAAACAAAAAATCTGTTAAACTGAAATAAGAAACTTATCAACTTGATTATAACTTTTGTATAAAAATTTGAAGTTTGATTGCCTTTCCTTTTTAAGCATCCACACATGATAACATGTAAATAAATCTATTGGTAGGTAAAATAAAATGTTTTTGTTGTGAAGTAGAGCATTTTAAGTTAACATACTCATCAACTTCATGTACAAATGTGTCTTCGAAATGTGAACAAGAAATGTTGAGTCATTGCTCAGTAGTGGTATTGTAATATTAGTATATTGTGAACCATGTTAACTGAGTTGTAAAACAGTAGTTTGTTGTTACCCACACCCAAAATTGAATGCCACAATATGCCAGGCACATCTACATGAACATAAAGCTTGTGTCAAAATATCAAGTGGCTGTGACAAGATATTGTAGTGGGAAGTCAAGGTAACCAGGATTGGACGCACACAGCAAAGAACATGAAATAACCAAATAAAACATACGTGGAGACAAGTTTAAAAAAAAATGTGCAATGGACAGGTTAGGGTAAAACAATGTACTTGTCCTCCTATAAAGTGCGATGTATAGTTCTTTTTTAAAAAAAAATATGTGGACAAAATTACAAATCATATACTGAAACATTTATATCTTTGTGCAATGTAAAGCAAATAACACTATAGTACTTTATGTGTCATTTTGCAGGGAGACAGAAAATTCAACAGAACACATGAATGTAAATACTGTTACCAACTTGATAAGTCTAACTATACCTGTGATACTAGCAATGCTTCTTGTCAAGTCATCAATGGACAGATCCAGAAATATATAGCTCAGTGTACAGTGAAAGATAATGTGCTCTGCCTTGGTAGGTATAAAAACAGACTTATACTTTAATTTTGGGGGCTCGAGGCTATTTTTTGCTTGTTTTGCCTAAATTTTTTACAGCACTTAACAAAAAATTTCTACAAAAAAGGGGGGGGTTTATACAGCATATTTATTTATCGGTACAATACACCATGTATACATAATGTTATCTGGACAAAATACAGCAAAATAACTAGATTTCTGAACACTTTATTATTTTCTTCATACACATCAAAATATTTTTCAAATTTCATTATAAGGTGTGATTGTTTCCCTATTTTTCATTTCAATGTGTGATATTATATTTTTCAGGATCAAGAACATTTCTGAAAAGATCACCCTGTAACTGGACCAGTGGATATAAATGGTCTACTGCTCTTACCCTAAGGTATAATTTATGAACAAGTGTCAATTCTTGAAAATAAAAATGATATCCATGACAAACACTAATAGCAAATGTGTAACCAAAGATGGTTGTACATTCTGATTGAGTGGTCAAATTTTTAAAAGAATATTAAATTATCATTCCTGCATAGCAGTTCCAATCTCTTCTCTGACTTTAAATTTTAATTGAGATCACCAACTTCAAATGATATTGTTCAATCATGATCCAGTGGTATGGTTTGCCTTTAATTACTGCCTAAATAGGACAACTAAAAGTTTCCCACTTTGTTCAACAAATGTCTTTTATTATTTCCCAAAAGGTACTGTATTAAATTTTCCCAACTTAGTAAAGTGTTGGTACTGAAAACCAAATGTTTATAAGACAAGCAAGTCTAAGTGTTTTAATATATATTTCAAGGGGTCCCAATTTCCAGTAAAAGCCACATATTTTCCCTAAAACTATAGGTTGTGGCAGTTTTGAAAAATAAATCAGTGTTGATTTTTTTTACTATTTCTCTCTATAGGCTTTAAGTCTTAAGATCATTCAAAGAAACTGTTTGGAGATCTTTACCAATGGTACTGATCAGATGCAGGAATACTAAAACATTTATTTTATTTTCATATTATGGATAGAATTGTCAAATACAATAATTAACTTGTGTTATTATTTGCAGCATTACTCTTGGTGGATTTGGTGTAGATAGATTTTACTTGGGCCTATGGAAGGAAGGAATTGGAAAACTGTTCAGTTTTGGAGGTTTAGGTGTTTGGACCTTAGTGGATGTGATATTGATTGCAATAGGATATGTTGGACCATCTGATGGATCTCTGTATATATGATGTCATTTGTTCTGCTGTACATATACTATTTGTACAAATAATTAAAATGTTTTTAGACTATTATATTTTATTGATGTGGAAAGAAATCAGATATAACTGGGGGAAAAAATCAATTTATAAAGTGAAAATAGCAAGTTGCAGACAATTTTTGAAAATGACTGAATATATTATGACTGGTAGAAAAGTTAAGTGCTTTGAAAAGCAGAATTTTCTTTAATGAAAGAGTATGTTTTGTTTCAATGACAGGATACGATATTGGTGTCACAGATTGGTGCCTCTTGCAAAACCAATTTGTAGAAAACTCTATCCGGTCATTATAATGACCTTAGTAAAGCCAGAAACAAGGTGAAGACGAGAGCAGAAGTCTCATTCCAAGACCTACAATCACTACAGATCCTGTAAGAAAAATAATTTATTCAATCATTTTCAAAAATGTCTGCAGCTGGCTCATATTCAATCACTTCAGAATTTGATTTTTGTAGTTTTTGTTCGGTGTCCGGATGTTCGGGAGTAAACGATTCTTTATATTCTTGTTTGGTATCTTCTGGCTATTCCAACATTTTAATAATATATATTCTGGATATTCCTACAAGCAGAGAACAATGGATGTTGTTTTAGTAATTATTGCCTAATTAATTTTACGGGTAAATTTGGGATTCAACATTGGATTTAAACATTTTATTAGCAAAATTATAATGTGTTATAGAGAAATGTGGGGCTATTTTTGCCAAATTTATAACTTTTTTCATGGTAATAAATAAATAAAAGATAGACTTAAAATGTTGAAATATTGGAAAAAAAGATAGAGGCTGAAAATTAAATTCAGTTAATTAATAAACAATTTTTAAAAAAAATCTTTTAAAAGTTTAAGTTTTTTTTAATATATATACATTTAAAACAGATTCTGAAAATATTTATATACATTAATTTGTAAGCAATAAATGAGATTGATTCAATTATATTCAAATACAAGCTTTGGAAATTATTGATACATGTTTATGAAACTTCTTATAATATTCATTAATTCATAATCAATTATAAATGATGAAGGTGGTTAAAATATGACATGTTGAGTTTGAGTTGGTCCAAGTTCACCAGTTGGTGAGATTTGTTCATTTTGAGTAGTACAAGTCATGTATTTCTTATAAATATGCTGATTTCTGTGATTGAAGTCATTTTCAGTTTACCATGGCACAGTTGTTACTTTTACTACCAACAGACTAGGGAACCAGAACCTTATACACAAGGGCCCCGTACAGGTCCGAGTGTGAAAAGAATAGGCATGCAGCAGCACTAAGCTTGTTGTAAAAGGCGACTAAATAGTGCTCAGGAACCTAGCCAGGGGCTAGGCGCTCTGCCCACAGAGCAGCTGGGATGTGTGCCCCAGGTGGTGGAATGGGGTACTCCTGGCGTGTTTCATGCTGGGGTTGTCAGGCTATTATACGGAGAACATGACAGCAAACCATAGTGGTGCACCGTGTTGCCACGTTCCTCGCACGTTAAAGAACCATCCTGTGGTATTCGATAGGAGTAGGAACCTTTGCACTCCGCCACAGGAGGCTAAATTGCTCGACCTTACCCATCCCTCCCCTTTTTCTTACGGCAATCAAAATTTGTCGCCCCTGTTGTCCTTGTGTCCCATCCCATTTTTCAATTCATCATCATTTCATGTTCATTTATCATCCATTTCATGTTCATCGTCTGAATATAGCTGAAGTATTGATGCTCGGACGTTAAACACCAACAATCAATCAGTCAATCTGATACACAAGGGGTTCAAGTTTCACATAAAGACTAGACGTGGTGACAGAATTTACTGGCAGTGTTCTACTCGTGACTGCCGTGCCACCATCAACACCTTCAACAGCATACCTACCAAGATAGCCTGTAACCACAACCACCAGCCAGACTCAACCAAACTCAGGAGTTGACACAATACTCCAAGCTATGAAAGACAGAGTCAGAGACGAACTCACACCAATACCCACCATCTATGAGGAAGAGTTAGTAAAACTTCGCAACAGAGAATGGAATGACCACACTCAACAAGTAGTTCAACAGATACCCTCCTTCCAGTCATGTAAATACCAGTTCTACAACCAGCGACACAAGACACTACCCGCACTACCTACTTCACTAGCAGACCTACAACTACAAGGAGAATGGACAGAGACTACTACGGGACAGCAATTCCTACTCGCCGAAGACAGCATCAACGGACGCATACTACTCTTCAGTACTCGACAGAACCTTACCCATCTTGCCGCAGCAGACACAGTTCATGGTGATGGTACGTTATATGCTTGCCCTACTCTCTTTTTGCCAGCTCTACACTTTCCATGCCATGGTTGACGGTGTAATGTTTCCACTCGTGTACAGTCTACTACCAGGAAAAGATCAACCCGTTTACACAAGACTACTGACCTTACTACTAGACTCCTGCCAGAACTTCAACATCAGACTCCAACCAACCACACACTTTCTTGACTACGAAGCAGCCATAAGAAATGCAGCAACCCAAGTTTTCCCAGGTATGTTAATATTTCTCGTTTGTTACATCTTTATAGAATGTTTCAGAATTCATAAAAAACTAATGTATCAGAGAGCACTGAAGCAAAAACAAATTAATCATTAATATACATAATTTGAATTTTCCAATATGATAATTAATAATTATTTTTTAATAAATATAAATTATTATGACTTAAAATTTATCTAGCAATAAACTTTAATGTATGTTTTTTGCCTATTTTAGGAATCAACATTAAAGGCTGTTTCTTTCACTATACCCAATGCATCTTTAGGAAAGCACAGAAACATGGTTTGCAGGTACCCTACCAGGACAACGACGACATCCGTACCCTAGTAAGACGTACTGCCGTTATTGCCCCCGACACAGTTGAAGACGTTTAATTCCATGCACTAGAGGACATCGACGACACCGACATCAACATAACAACACTTCGTGACCTGTTTAACCACCATGCAATAGAGGTTCCAAGGACTACCAACCATCTTGAGGGCTGGCACGGGAAACTAAAGAATTGGTGAAAGCTCCGCATCACCCTATCTTCAGCATGGTAAAACTACTAAAGCACAAAGAAGCCGTCTATGCCTGCACCTTGCTCCAGTACCAAGCCGGTGGTAAACGTGTCCGAAGGAAACGCAAATACCGAGAGATCGACTCCAGACTGGCAACACTAAAGACTCGTCTACAGAACCAGGAACTCACACCAGTCCAGTTTGCTGACGCTGCTTCTCATCTTTTGCATCTAGAGTAGACTTGTGAACTTTTGATTAGTGCTTGAACTGTTGTGCTTTGTATGTTTTATTTATGTATTTATTGTATGATTCTTTTAAACAAATCATGAGTACTTTAACTTTATTTACTGCTTTTTCATTTATTTACAATTTTATCAGTGCTTGAATATTATGTACTTATAAAGTGTGTATTATCAATGACTTATTGTTATCATGAATATTAAATATTTAATAAAATTATGAAACAAAATCTTATTTTTCATTTGTTAAAAAAGAAAACTTTAAATGACACCCAAACACTTGCAAGTCTAAAATTCATAAGATAAGAATTTTCACATGAAACCTTTACAGATCCAAAATAAAATTTCATATATACATCAAAAATGGGACAGGTAATTCCAAAACATTCAGAATTCCAATTAATTTTTTTTTTTTTTACAGTATACACAAACTTAATCCCTTGTTTATACAACCGTTCTGGCTATTCCTACATGGATTTTATAATTTTTACCTATATATTTTAGAATGTTGGAATAGCCAGAATAAACCCCGTGTTCAATAAGTCAGTGGGAATCAAATCATCATAGCCAAAATAAAATAAATAGCCGACAATTGTGAAATTAACATGCCCTATATTTGTCAGGTTTAATCGATTTTAAGGAACTTACACATAGAGGAACAGTGTCGTGCTTTGCGTAAAAAAATCACGAAGTTTTTGTGTTTTTGTCATCCTATCAGCATTGTGCTAAAGTATTCACCAATTTCCCGAATAGGGCGATCAGTCCTAGGGTTGTACTTTATACAGTTTGTCTAACGGTTACAGATTTCAGAGAGTTTGGCTACCTACCTTCGAATTTTGGGAAAATTCTTTATCCCCGTGCTAAATTAATCCTTGACTCCTTGTGTAGCATTGTAGAGAGTATATTTACCAAGATAATAATAATCCTCTGAATGAAAGCAACTATGATTTTAGGGTGTTAGAAAAGCAGAGAAAGCTTACCCTACGGTGCACCTGATCCACGCTCCCAGTTTTTAGTGGAGTCCGAGATGTTCATTTGCTTTTGTATGCATGATTTTAGTTACTTCATGTTCTTTGTTGTGTATGTCTGTTTGGCATGTCTGATCTTTGTCCCAGGGTTACATACTTTTGATTACCGCTGTAACCTTGGTCCCCTTGATTATTCTTTAACATTAACTTCAAGAAAGGAAACTCGGCGGAGCATCCAAAGATCAAAGATTTTGTTGAGGTGGGAGGAGGTTCGCTTAAACTACGGACGAAATTAACAAAATTTTCTGAAAAAAAAGGAGTTCCATCCCCGGGATCCGCTACTGGAAACTGCTTATCATTGAGTGTTACATATGCGACTTCCAGTCATATAGATCGGGATTTATCTGTCAAATTAAACTATATCAAATGAACGGGACCATATTTGCCACAATAACCCGTAACCAATGTAACAAGTCCCAATGAGTTAGTATTACATGTATGTACGTCTTGGTTTCTTATCTTTAATCTTAGACAAGTGCCAGTCATGACCATGTTAAGGTCGCTCATCATTTTACTAGTAATTTTATCACTGTTTAGTTACAAATGCTGTGTTCTCGGAATATCACAGAGTGAGTTAGAAGCTAAAGTTGACGAGTTTGTCAAAGCTGTAAGTTGTCTACTACGTAAATGTTACGGCAAGTGTTAGATCAAAATCATGAATACGTTATTTGAACTTTTATCATTTACTTTGTGTACGTTTCTCTTTTCACAAACTTCATGTTGAAATGTTAGGCCCTGGACAGGCTTTTAGTAGAACTAATTTAATGGAAACATCCCGGTCAAAAGCGAGACTGATTGATTGATTGATTGTTTTTTTTTAATGCGGTTTCGGGGACTAGGTCCATATAACGACAAGAGCATTAAATAATCTGGAAACATTAAAAATGAGATCGAAGTCGCTTTATAAAAGAATGAAATTAATTAAACAAAATGCTATTTACAAATAAAAAGGTAAATTAAAGACATAAAAAACATCTATAAACATTACTTCGATAACTTTTAGAATATTGAAAAATCAAAAAAGTATCAAAAATTACATTTTATTAAATAAATCGATGTCTTGCAAGAAATTGTTAATGGTTTTTGATGAAACGGTCTTGAACAAAACATTGTCACAGTCAAAATAATTTTGCCTGGTGTTGCCGGCAAAATCCACACAATCTAGAAGAACATGTTTGATAAAGGGGAATCGCATGGGATACATTCAGGTCGAGGATCACCAACAGGCAAATGGTCATAATTTATGTAGATCTAGAATGTTCAATGCGACATCTAGTCATAACCACTTGCTCTCTGCGATTGCCGGATGCAGATTTATGAAAGCCTAGATTGAATTTATATAGAATGGAACTTGTTACGTTCAAGACTTACGTCCCATCGGTCTTGCCACATCTGCAAAACATTTTCCTTATACAAAGTTTAAATCAGTGTATTGTAAATACGTGTCCATTATTCTTTCCTTTAATGCCTTCTTGGCAACTCTAACATTTAAATTTCCCCGAATACCAACATGACTGGGTACCGAGAGGAAAACAATTTCTTTGTCAAATTCCTGAAGTCGATCAAAAGAGTGAAGTATTTGTAAAATAAGGGTGTTTTCCAGTTTGTGGCTCTTAATTACCAAAACATTGTTTAAAGAGTCAGAGCAAATAATAAACCATGAGAGATTAGAATAAGTACTAAGGAAAGACTTGCATATTTGTTGGTGACAGACCTTATTTGATCTGGATATTTGTTTTGTATCAATAATATAGCGTTACAGTAATGTTTTGGCATTTAGAATTAACGGATATCCATAACAATCAGACGCAGATCCAAGGAAAGCGTGCCGGGCGTTAATGCCCCTAAAATGAGGGTTTTTCATGAAATCGTGGTTTTATAATTCTTCCCCAAAAAATCGTCTTGCCTCGCTTCGCTCCGCCTTTAATTGTATTTACGCCCTCTAACACGAAATCCTGGATCCACCTCTGATAATATTACTCCCGTTTCAAAGACATTAGTGTTGCTGACAATTATACTACAAGAGGAAGAAGTATGTGTAAAGTTGGAAACGTCGTCATCAGATTAACCACTCAGCCTGCAGAAATCCGACTGACAGGTGTATTAGATCGTAAAAAATGAGTTTAAAGTTATATCATTTAGATCTTTTTTCAGGGGTGGATACAGGGTTTGAGTTTAGGAAGGGGGCGTTAATTGAATTTAATGCCGTGCAAAGCAAGGCAAAACATATTTTTGGGGTGAAACTTGTGGTGAAAATTTTTTTCTTACCGATTTAGGGGGGGGGGGGCTACGCACGGTACGCCAGTCCTTAGATCCGCGCCTGTTTTTGTGTTCGTTTTCCTTAGTTTTGATGACACTATAATCTATAATATATGACTATATTCTGTATTATTATACAAACTGGTCGAAACTTCGGGTTTTTCATCGATAAATACCCAGATTGAATGTGGCCCTTCACAAGCTAATTAATTGTTAGTGTAACAGTTTTGACCTGTCTTGGTTGTAACTATTATATTTTTAGTGCAAGCCTTCCTATTGCTTTATAAGTGTTCAATATATACGTACTTCGATGCAAGCAGCTTTTTAAATTTATATCTTGAAGCGTCATGACTTTACAAGTCGCTAATATTATTAGCGACTTCTTGCACTCGTTATATCAGTACTTTACATTCGCATATGATTTGCATAATCATATATTACTACTCCACATTAAGCAGCTGATTGGTGCCGTGTTTACCGTCATAGCTTCATTTAAGATCAAAGCGTTCCTTTTAAATATCATACACATATGTTCAACAATAAATTCAATATCAAGATTTAAACGTGCAATCGGAAGCGAAGACACCTTGCATAAACTAAACATTCCTCAATATTTTACAACCCTCGTAAATTAAATGTTTTTTTCGACCCAGCTACATGTACGATGTTCTGGGTCTTTCCTTAACTACGATTTACACACTGTAGCTGATCCCGCGCGTAGTTGCAGTGCTCCGATGGAACATGTCTACCTTTTTTCGAATGCAATGAATATACTGAAAACCGTATTACAATATTCGAGAGTTTGCACTTAATTCCTTTCAGAATTGATGTTTCACTGCTTACCACAGGTAGTACTGATCTAACGTACGAAGAAAATATACTTATTTTTGATAATGTCTTCATATTTATTAAACGATCAAAAAGATTTCTGATCTAATATCACTGTTGCACAAGAACAGCGCATCCACCTGTCCACTTTATGTTTCTCATGAATTTGTGATATATATTTCTGAAACTTTTTTGTTTTCATTGTACTGTTTTTCTTTTTTCTCATTGTCATGATAAATCTAATTCAAAATTGACTTTTTTAATATTCATATTGACTTAATGCATGCTTTCAATGTTCTACTTTATGTATTGTATATTATTGTTGGGAGAAGACTTCAAAATAAATTGGTTGTAAACTAAACATGTGTCCTACGTGTGTTTTTTTTTTTTTTTGCTTGTATATGAACGGGAAGTTTGCATTAAAAGATGAAAAAATCGCTTAGCACAGTTTTACGATTCAGACACAGCGACTCGTTACAATTGACTATATAGGTCATATGCATTATCAGAAACTTGTGGGACGGAAACATTACCCGCATTTCCTGGTAACCAGTTGTTTTGGTTAAAAACATTCGGGTCATCACGGTTACGAATGAGTTTGCAGAATATTTGACGACAGTGAATTTGAAGACTTCACTCTTTGATTTATTTATTTTCATTTCATTTGTTTTTCATTCTTATACCATTTTGGGTAGATAACGCTTATAGGCTATCAAATCTATTTTTCTACATTCAATATGCACGTGGGCGCGATAACCCAAATACTAAAGTAAAGACGCTGTCAAAGCATAACATTCAGGAACCAGAAGAAATAAAAGAAAAAAAAATAATATGACAACCCGGATTTTGACAAAAATAACCCAAAAACTGGAAGAATAGGTGCACTGGAAGGGAAAGCGTCATCTGCTTTCCTCAATATTAAACCGGGATATTTTGCTATCAAGTTTAAATATTTATGCTATTGATGACAGAGTTTACAATGTCACAAAGCAAACCCAGGTCTGGCTTTAGCTCTTGTAAAGGATGGGAAAATATTGATGGCTAAAGGGTATGGAACAAAAGATGTATCTACTGGTAGTCAAGTGACCAACAAAACACTATTTGCTGTTGCTTCCATGTCTAAAGCATTCTGTGCAACTCTTCTGGTGAAGCTTTTATCGAGACACTCAAAGTAAGTCAAAGTAACGTTAATGAGCGTAGACAAATGGAGTTATCAAATCGGATACATTATATGGAACGGTCTATCGAATGTTTCTTATCATTGCAGAGACGTACTAAGTTTCCAATTGGATATTTTTAACCCTCTTGTGCATGTACGATAATAGTCAATATTAAAAGATTGATAAAAATATAATCATGCCACGAGATCCAATCAGTGGTCATTGTAAAGATATAGTTAAGAGAACAAATTTCTCAGTTTTTTTTTTTAAATATTGTTATTGTAAAATTTATTTCATATTCAAAGTAACTGCAGTATGATTTTTTTGCTGAATACAAAGTATTTAATTTCAGCATGAGTATCTATACACACGTAGCCGACATTTTACCCAATTTTAAATTTTCGACACATATTCGGACAGACAATGCCAACATAAGAGATATTTTATCCCACACGCTTGGATTTCCGCCACACAACTCTATGAGATATGACTTTAATCTCACAAGGGCTGATATAGCAAGGTAAGTAGTACGATTGAGTCATTGTAGAAGGGTTAGTAGTACAGTGTATGATAGGATCGACAGCGCAGTACGAAGCAACTTCTGCGTTACGATATGTCCGACTTAGCAAGGTTGCAATCAGAACAATAAGGCTTATGTAGCAAGTGTAGCAGTACCAAAGACAAATACAACAGGTCAGCTGTACGATTAGGCTATAATGTATCAAAATTAACCGTCCCATAAGTCCGATATAGTAAGGCTAGAAGTACGTTAAAGCAGATATAGCAAGGGTAGCGGTACGAGTGATAAGGCAAAGTTAGTATAGTACGATAATTCCGATACAAGTTTATAATTACATTTTGAATTAAGGATAGCCAAATGATATGTCTAATATAGTGATAATACAGAATGAGAAGTACGACAGTGGCCTTAAGACTCTTCTGTAGCAAAACAGTTCATATATCGAACATTTGATTTAATTTTTATGTTGTAATTTTTCCTAGGCTAATCATCTAAAATGCTTTCAATTTTATAAATTTTACTGTTTTTATAACACATATTTTTGATTTATACAAGGTGTTTTCTGTTCACCTTCTGTATTGGATTTCAACAATTTTTTTTTCAGACGCGTCCAAACAATAAAATCAGTTCATCCATTCCGAGAATCGTATTTGTACAACAATTTCATGTATGGATTGGCGACTGTTATTACTGAAAAAATTGGTGGGAAACCATGGGAAGACCTTATAACCGAAGAACTTTATCAACCACTTGGAATGGCAACGTCATCGTTTATGACAAAAGTAGATTTATCCGGCGATGTAGCTGTGGGATATAGAGGTGATAAAGTCGACGGAAGTCCAATACCTATTGACTTTGCAATCAACAGGTATATTTATTCTTCTCTTCCCTTATTTACCTTGCCGAAACGTAATTGTGCATCGATTTCAATATGGCGAGGAAAAATAGCACCTGTGCATACTCTAAAACTACAATCGGGATGTAGGTAAATATTTTTTATCGTTTCAAAAGTTTGATTGGTTTGTTTTGAAGGCATACCCAAACTGTCAACGGATGGCAAAAGACTTTAGTGTAGGGTAAAAAAGGGTTGGTAGGGTTAACGGTAGAAACATCCAGGATTGACAAACGATAACTTAAATACGGCGAAATTTGACCCTCATCCACCAACAAAAATACTTTATTATACAATAATGACTACATTAAAGCTTTTTTCTGTATTATCGCATTCACTTACAACTCATGTCATATGTTAGAATCAATATTAATTTTCTTAAATAGCTTATGTACTTACATGTATGCTATGTTTTTTCACTCGGACCAGACGATGGGGTGAGATGGGAGGGTCCACGAACATCATGAGTAATGCTGTAGACATAACAAAATGGATGTTATTCCACCTGAACAAGGGACGTAACCAAGCAGGTCAACAAATTGTTTCCGAGGACGATATGGAGGCATTGCATAAGAGACGCAACACTATTTCAGCACCTACTATTGAAAAGACATTTGCAAGATCCAAAGTTCCAGTGTCATCCTTAGAAGAGAACTACGCACTAGGATGGAAAAACGGCGTTTATAGAGATACAATTGCATGCATATAAGCGGCGGTTCCATGCGTGATTCCGGTAGTTAGACCCCCGTTTGTTGAAAATAATGTTATTATTTTAGTGCTTTTGAAGTTACTACATAGACCAATTATAGTTTGAAATCCCCTTTTTCTTGATATATTTGTTAATATGATTGATCAATATGAATGTTAGTTGAAATACGTGTACACATGTACACTCTTACTTACATACAATGGTATTATAGTTAGTACGGCATGTTTTGCAGTCTTTATACGCGTATACCTGTGTCACATTATGATTAATTAACTAAATGTACTGTAATATTTAAAAATAAATACTTCTCATTTTTAGGATATAAAGTTCTCCGACATACCGGGACGACATGGGGTTTTTCGTCACTTGTTTCTTTAATTCCGGACATGAACATCGGAATTTTCACGACAATGAGTGGAGATGACCCTGGATACACTTTCCGGTATTTATTGCACAACTATTTAGGGGACCTTCTTTTAGGCGAAGGACCATGGTTAAACTCGACCACCGTTTGTTCGTTCCCTGAACCATGGTATAGAAAACCAAGAAGTACCTACCATCCCATCAAGAAAGATTTACACCCTACAAGGGCTTTGCATTTTTATGCAGGTACTTACCACAGTAGCTTGTATGGTGATCTTCACGTGTTCCAAAACACGTCTGCTAACACATTGCAGATGAATTATGGAATAGGTACATGGCTGCTCTACCCAACATCAACAGCTGATAAATTTGCAGCAATTGGAAATAACGTCCTTTATAAAATTAGTGAGCTACATACCATTATTTTCCAAGCAGACCACTTGCACAACAAATATGCCATAGACAGTGTTAAACTTACCAGTTTTGAACCAAGAGATCCACCTGTATTTTTGAAAAGGACTAGTCACGTCAATCCTAATGTAATCGTTGGGTAGAAGGAATTAAAAAAAAATAGAATAAACGTGAAAATGATGAACGTCTTTGATCGGTTTAATCCGAGTGTTTTTACAACCGAAAACAAGACATCTTTAGCATCACGATGTCAATACTTTAATCGAAGAAAATGGCAATGTATTACCAAGAGTAACCAATGGAACCATGATTGGAATGGCAATCAAAAGAATATAGTCCAAGGATAAAGACTAGACAGGGAAACAAGACACACATAACAAGAACAAGAACAAACCGAAATTACACATACAAAGAAACAAAAGTAAATTAGTTACTCGGATTCTTCTAAGAATTGGGAGCGTGTACCGGTTGTGTAAGCGTCCTTCGCTGATTTGCTCATATAATGTCACGACCGTGGTAGATGAAAGATGAAATTTAAAGAAACCAATGATACGGTGAACAAATCGGTTCTTATGGTGCATATGGATACACGATAACGATCCATGACTTCATGATGACAACCATAAAGATTGTAATCTTGTAACAACATAACCATGTTCCAGAAGCCCAATTGTCGTAAAGCACTGTACAAAAGTCTGCGTAGTTTCCGCAAGCTCTGGCATAACGTACAAACTCAATACACAGGTGCTGAAGGAATGTTGCCATAGATGAAAAGGAAGTTGACAACACGGAATGACATATCATCCCGTTTGCCGTATAGTTTGGTAATGAGTTTTCCTTTTCCATCGATTCTTAAGAGTCGATCAAGATACATCTGTATGAGACTTGACTTCATAGGGTCTGTATATATATATATATATATGTGTGTGTGTATTGTCCTTCACCTGAAGTTCTTTGGGGTAGAAATGATTTATTAAATCCCCGAAACTAGGATTGTTTAAAGATAATTTGTCATCTATTGCAGAAACTGAGCTCAAAAAGTCTGGCTAAACAATGTTCCCACCTATTTGTTCCCATTAAAATGCATAAGAAAAGTTATAATTCTAATTTAACTATAGAGCGTGGGTTCACGCGGTCTTTGGGACCTTTAGCGAGAACTTTACGGAGCGATTCATTTTCTACATGTCTTAATCTCTCGTAATGACGCGACCGGAAGAACCATATTTGAATGGAGAGTTTTGGCAAGAACAGTCGGATGGTTCAGCCTTGAAGTCGTCAATTTTGTGCATCTGATAGGCGAAGTATACGAAATTTGTCCGAGACGGTTTTATAATGGAGGATGTTAGCCAAATTGATGGTACCTTTGTTGACAAACGAGAGTGAAAGAAATGAATGTTTTTATGCATACTATCCTTTAATACAAATTGGTTTAAAGAGTCTGTGATAACCAATTTCTAGAATATTAGCCAAAAGTATGTATAATGATGAAGTAGGCTCCCAAACTGGAATATCAAGATTGCTTTGGAATAAAAGTGTCTATGTATATACTGACTATACATATATTTGTAACATAAAATGTATTATTATCAATCATTAACATGATAAAGACCAACCAGACGGATTTTTAACAATTTATTAGTATTGCATTTCGAAATCGATAAGAAACATTTAGTTACTACAATATTAGAAAATTTATGAATATTAAACACAAAATACAGAAAATATCAAGAGGCAAAACACAATTTGAAGAGTTTGTTTCTTTCTTAGTAGACTTAGTAAAAATTGGGGGATCCTTCCTTTCAAAAACCGGTATTTTAAGAGAAACTACATCGTCATTAAAGGAGAACATAAACGTTTCAAAATTAATTATATATTTCGTCAAACCTATTGAATTGCCAAAAAATTCATCTTTTTTCTTTTTGGGATAAAGCCAACACGTTTGTATGCCATATTCTAAAATAAGCTTATTGCTATCTCCATGAGCTTTAATTTCTAAATTTCCATATGCAACATTGTGGTATGTTCCAAAATATTCCGATATAGTACGTCCTGGTTGTAAGTCTTCATTGTATTTTGGTTTGGATTTCGAATTTGTTGTGTTCTTCCATGGTTCAGGGTAGTAACAAATAGAAGAAGAGTTTAGATACGGTTCAAATCGGTTGTACAAATCAAATATAAAGTTATGCAATGTTTGTCTATATAAATAGCTCGGGTCATTTCCTGTCATAACGGTGAAGATTGCCAAGTCGTTGTCCGGAAAGACTGACAACAGTGCTCTGTATCCAAATGTTGTTCCAGAGTGTACGATCATGTCATAACCTGAAATTTATATAGTAAGCATGATATTTTTTATCTTCTACTTGTTGATAATAGTCTTATTTTAGAAACGCACTCTAGACGCTTCTGACGATCCTAACAAGTAAAAAGTCTTTATAATAAAATAGTTTACCTACAGTTCTGTATGGTAGTGAATTGTGGAACAATTACACTCAGAAAGATTTATGCAAACTGAACACTTTCCAATACTTTATTGTCAAACACATTCAAGGATTTAACAGAAGGACACGATCCGACATTTGTGAAAGCATATTGGATTTACCTCGCATTCCAGTCGTAGTCAATAAGCGAAAACTGATGTTTCTACAGAAATTGTGTACCATCAAGACACTGATACACTCGCTAAACAAGTGTTCATCTACAAACTTTTTCAATATTTTCATCACCCATTAAGGAAACAGATTGGATTCATACAGGACATAATAATATTTTACACAAATATGATTTCCTGCAATACCTTTTGAACTATATATATACTCCGTCTAAGTTATCATGGAAAAACATTGTTAATACTGCCATCAATACCTCTGAACTAAATAAGAAAATGTTTAGAATACAGTGTGATAATGACTTAGCAAGATTTAGGGAACTAATAGACTAAGGCAAATTATAGACATTTCTATTTTGATTAACATTAATTTTTTCCATTTGCATTATGTAATTGTATTTATATGTCATATCTCCTTTTGGAGGAATTAAAGTTATGTATGTATGTGTGTATCCCTCTAAAAAACTGCAACCTTGAAAATTCGAAATAAGTGGATCATACAAATGCAACGTAATCCGATTGTCAAACTGTGCTCGATTTTGAACATGTCTTGGATTTTCAATAGTCTTGTCTTCAGTGGTAAGCAGGAAAGGAAACGAACGCCTGTCGCCGTGTTGATCTATATCTGACTTGTCACAATGAGCAAGACTGATTTAATAAATCATATATCGTAAATAGAGTAATTTGTTGTAAACTTATTTTACCATTTGGCAAAACCCAAATACAAGTCTCATAAGTAATAATGAAAAATCCAGTTTCTTAGATTATCAGTAAGACGTCAGATATAACAATATCTATCCATTGTAGGAGACGAGTCACGTGATTCCGTAACAAGTCGTTTACTTTACTTACAACCTAAAACTTTTCATTCAAAACTGATCGTTAAAATAGGCGCATAAACAGCAATGGAGGTATGAAAAGACGCATTTGTTAGACGATAAATAATCTTCAAACAAACCACCCGACATTGGTACTCAACAATACGCAAGGAACCGGTGTGAAACTTATCAGAAATACTATAAAGAATTCCGTGATTTTCACTCCAGGAACCAATTCCATCTTTACACAACGTAATAGGTGTGTAAAAGGTTCTAATTGCATTATTCTGTTAATCAGAGGTTATTCCTTGAAACATGTGCACAGCATAGCGACTTTGTAATATCTATATGATTGGTAACATTCTCAGCGAATAAATATAGGTATTTTTATACACAATTTATTTATTGAAAATTCCCTACCTCTATAAAACCCTCTCCTCCAGCCTAATGCATAGCTAGTTTGACTGTTTGTAACGGGAAACACAGGTTTCTGGAAATATGTTTGTGTGTACGAGTTGTCAATAATATTCTCCGCTCGAATCAAATGATTATATGCTTTTTCAGAAATTAGCCTCTTTCCATTAGGTAGTTTCCCACCATTGAGCCAAACTTTCATCCAATTCGTCATATCATGAGATGTAGACATCACACACCCACTTCCACAAAGTATTGCCCAATGTCTGGTAATCAAAAACTACATACGGTACCATTAAACAATCTAACAATGGCAATATATTCTTGACGGAGAAGCAAGAATTATGATATATATTTTCTGAAGGTTGTTCATACTACTTCAATTTAAATAGGTAATAAATCCGCTTTTGACTACATCTGTTTTCACAAGTGAACAATGAAAAATTCTGAAATTCAGCAAATGATTCTTCAGTGTACCGCTCATTGGGAAGAAACGCTATATAATACTCAATTTGAATGGTATATAATTTTAAAAATCATACTAAAGGTGAGGATGTCCTATATAAGAAGAAAAAAAACTTTAGTTGCATTCATATCCTCACCTTGAAAAGTTGAATGGTACTGGTTTTAACTCTCCATAATATTCAACATAACCATGAGCAAGATCTATTTTATCCGGATCAACTTCCGTCATAAATGTCGATGATTTCATACCGAGGGGTGTAAACAAATGATTTCTTACTAAATTCTCCCAACTGTCTCCTCCTATTTGTTCAGTAATATATGTTACAAGTCCATACATAAGATTACTGTAGAAATAACTGTCACGAAATCCGCCAGCTGGTTTTAGGTACTTCAACCGTCTATAATAAATAACATTAGTGAAGCATGCAACAAATAGGCTTGACAGGACGTTATACAGTTTCATGATATTATATTAAATAATAAAAACATACACTTATTCTGAAAATTGTCAGACTTTGGATTACTTGCTTGATCCCACCGCATGTACACCAACGGAGATTTGAAAAAGTCTTTGGGTATGGTAAAATACCTCATTTATAAACACAGTTACGGCTAAAAAGTCATTACTCACAGAGGCGAGACAATGCCGAATTCACCTATCGTATTTATCATATTTACCTCATTTAATTGAAAATATCTTTTTAGTGTTGGTGTTTCAAAATTATATTTTACGCATAAACATTTACTATGCAAGACCATTTTACATTTTATCATACAAATTACAGTGAGTTGACCATGACTTCTGATGGAAGAGCCTTAATACCAGTTTGGCTAAATGGGTTTACATTGCATCTGTTGAATTAGGGAAAATGGACCTTAGGGGTGCACTATACAGTTACATTAAGGCGCACTGTTTCGCACACCAATTTACCCCCGTCAAATTTTGTAAAACTTAAAAGTTGAAATTTTGTGGATATATTGTTTAAATGTAGTTATGCATTTATACATAGACAGATGTAATATATGTAATGGTAAACAGGTGTAATTTATGGGAAGAATGGTATCCGGAAGGTTTCAGTCCCCTGCCGTATTAGGTTCTCTCCTCAGCATCAGATGGCTGATTTTCAAAATACCTTATTTCGCACAAACTTTTGGAACTAAAATTGTGAGAGAATGAATTGAAAAGGGTCTTATTGTTTTTACCCCTTTTCCACCTTCTCCATGCATGCTTACATCCTGTGGTAGTGTCCAAGTGCCTGATATTTTATAAAACATAGTATTTGGCTGTTAGTTTTGGAAAGGCACCCCTAATTTGTACTAAAACTCAGAAATATTTTTTTCAATATGTTACCATGGCTACTGGATTTTATAACAATAATCACTAAATTACTTATAAATGACTTGAACCTCTACACACCAAGGATTTCATATATATGCACCTTTCTTTATGACAAAACACTAGAAATTTCTGTGCGGACTGCCTCAAAACAGCTTTATTTCAACAAAATGAGACAAAAATTTCAGAAATGACCTAACTGTATTGTACTACCTAAACTCTGTGGTCATCTAAATAGACATATTAAATTGCAGTAGGATAATTTTTCCTTCACATGGACAAACTCACGTTAGGTGTTTCAGTGTGTGACCACTGGAGTGTGATAGAACAAAAAGACCCCCAGTACTGGAAGTCAGTATTCATACGTTCAAATGCTTTTCTCCCATTCGTTATACATTCTTGAGAAGTTAACGTTACATGTAATCATATTTTAGAGGAAAATAAGTCATGACACATTCTGGATAATGTGAACATCATGTTCCAAATTTTGCAATTTTTAGTGTTTTTTATCACATTAGCTTGTGCAGATTTTCTAAATCTTTTTTTTATTATTTCATTTATGTTGATGACAAAAAAAAGTTATACAAAATTCTAATATAACGTCTTCATACCGTCAAACAGTATACAGTTGTATATCGGTACAACCCTGGCCACCTTAAGCACCTGCGCACTGTCTCTCTTTCTATCGCTGTCGCTTCGAGACACTCGTTTATAAACGTTTGCGCGATGATTTAACGACTGAGAGGTTATCTAATACTATACTGATACTGATACTTATTCAAGAGATGGTTTACTTGGATATTTCTTAATTAATCCAACTCCCACACGGGGGAGGTTAAACGGAACAGCCATTTTTCTTTGCTACGCCTAGGGAAATTTTGTCACAAAAATTACCGTATTTTTCATATTAGAAAAGAAATAATTCCCCCGAGGGTTGATTTGTACTCATTTTAACATGGGTTTGGCATTTATATTCTCATTTAACACCTCGCTGTCGCTCGAATATAAATGCCGTACCCATGTTCAAATGAGTACAAATGTACCCCCTCCATGAATTATTTCTCAATTAAATGATGCAGCTTTAGTCATTCACCACTAAGTCAATGTTATATTCAACTATCATCCGGCCAAAGTTATAAGCAGCTGAAGCTTTTTCATACATTATGTATTTTTCCTATAGGTAAAATCAGCTGTTTAATTGTTTAAATTAACGAATGTGTCTATTTGAATGAACTGGTATTTACCTTGGGCTATTCCAGTTCAACAAGATCAGTTCATCCAGGAAATCCACTGTAAATGTAACAACAGCCTCTACAAACAGACCGGTGAAAGCGAAAACAATTCCAGTAACCAATCCGCAAGACATGCTCATCGTTGGTCGATGATTAATTCTTAACATTTATGATAGGTAGATGTAATTTCTATGGTTTTTTTATGGAATATTTAGCACGTCAACATTTAGATCTTATTTCTATGATATTGGAAAGTCCCCGATGTGTTGCAATGGTAGGCATAAAAAAATAAACTTACTCTACTAAGTTAGCACGTGTCAGATTATTATTCATCCGTATTCGGTTGTTTCCAGGTATTCCCATGCGATGCGATAGGAGATCACGTAATGTGGCGTACTTAGAGCGTATAAGATCGTAGAATAGGTCATGTTTGTCTAGCACGGTACTCACTTTAGTGTCAAGGCTATAACTGTAAACAAAGTAAGAACATGTAAATTCTGTTGTCATTCATGTAGCTCCGGGCTGCTACTGTAATTAACTTCCAGATGTAAGAACGCTATCGTAGGATGTCGTCTAATTATCATGAGTTCTTAATGAGTATTACACTTCAGATATGTGTGTATTAATGTCGGAACTTATTTTAAATAACAAAAACTACTAAAAGCTTACGAGGACGACATGAAAATGTACCTCTCGGAATATAGACAGATTTTTTTAAAGAACTAAGTTTAATGTCCTTAAAAAACATAAAAAAAAGTATAAAATTATTACCTGACTTCCATCGAAATAACGTACACGACACATATATACACATTTTGTACTTACTTCATTTTTTCTTCTATCAGTTTTAGCAATAATGTGCTTGCAAAAGCTTTCGAGAGCGATGCTAATCCAAACACTGTATCAGCCGTGACACTTTCGTTACTTCTTAGTCTTTTAACACCATATCCACCTTGAAACAACACTTTATTTGATTGAACAACGGACACTGATAGTCCGACAATAGAATCTGATTTACATTGCTGTGTTTCTGCCAGGATTTGCTCCAGTTTCGCTTCACAGTCTGTACAAGTAAGAACGATGTTTTGATCCATCAATATTAATGAAATTGCTAAAGAGAGTATGAACATTTTAAAACTGAAACTATGATTTCACGGTCAAATATGTCGTAATAAATGTCAAACAGTTTACCTCTGCTTTGTCGTACTGGAGATAACAGCATGCCTAGATTCTATTATTAGACGACGGACTAAAGGTTATTGATGTACTTATCATCAAAGCATCCCAACCATTACTGTACTTGTGGTAAGATGTCGAATCTTATATTATCCTTGTATCTTGTTAAAAGAGGCTGATACAAACAATAATGTATATAATTGTTTATCATAACTGTTGCTATTAAATAACCGTCCACCTAAGAATCCCGCAGGGGTTGATTTGTTGTTTTAGAAGTGCATCTCTTAAAAACAGACAGAAGCTTAATATGATTAGTGATGCATGGATTTTTTAATCCAATGTTATGTATTGGGGTTTTAAGCTGGTTTGCCCACATTTAATTACACCAATTATCAATTGTTAAATGAACCCAAAAAAGGGTTTACTGACCATAAGATTGTATTGTTCCAAATATATGGGTGTCATATTTGTATTTCTGTGTATGCAGAAGATTTTGTTTTCACTGTGTAGTATCTTTTTAATATATAAATGTACAAAAAGATGAATATTATATCTTTATATACTTTACTAATACTTCACTGAGGTAATTACAATTAATTTGAACAATAAATTTAACAATATTGAAAAGTAATGTACTATTATATCAGACAATCATTAGCACATATAAATTATTGAAACACAATTTAAGACACATAATTTTTAAAACAAAATATATGAAGCAGTAGCACTATACAAAACAATGAATTTACAAATTATGCATATTTCATCACAAAATATATTTAAATAAGCACTGATTCATATCACTCAAATACAATATTTACCATGTCAATCAGAAATCAGTCTTTCAGAAGTAGATGGCATGCTGCGTCGGCGTAGTCTACCACGTTGATGAGTCTTTGCTGGTACCTGTCTTTGAGTAGCTGAATTCTGGTGTCTATCACAATGTATCTGCGTCTTTATGGTGGGCGAACTCCTGATCCTGCTGCGTACTGGATGATGGTGCATTCTCTATGATCTAGTACATGTTTTGGTGGGCATGCTGAACTTTCTTCTTGATCTTGTTGTGCAAGCCTTCCAGGTGGGTGGTGGTGCGGGCTCCCTCGGTATGGTAGTGGTTCCATAAGATACGAGGTCCTTCAACCCAAAACTATGTCGCATAGTCCGTGAATGATGTTGTGTCAGGTACGTTGTCAGCTTCTGCGAGGTCTTCAAGTGCGTTGAGCCATATGTCTTCAACTAGGCGTTGTGGCGGACCATGGAAATACCAAAAAATACCCCGAATAGACCCTTTTGTGCTAACAATGGGTTAGTCGATGAACATGCGTACAGCATTCTCAATAAACATTTCCACGAGGAAAATTCTTTTGTTCTACTCATGCCCTACCTCGCGGAAGTGTATATTGAGCATGCTCATCAACTTAACACAAAAGGGTCTATACCCCATAATATCAAGAATACCTCAAAATATACAGTTGAACCTCCAAATTGATTGAAATATGTTTTATTTGATGAAAGATAATGGTTTTATTCAGTTTTTTTTTTTCTTGATTTTTTTTTCGACTAACACCCGGAAATTAATGTGACCTGTTACGCAATGCTAATTATGATTGATAATCGATATTTTCTTTGATGTATGTTGACTTCGATCACGTCTCTGTATCAATAAATCGAAGTATTCAAGAAAATGTTTGCAATTTCAACAAATAAGTTTAGCGCTGGACACGCGCTGCATTAACCTTTGATGTCATGGTCAGATCTACAATGTTCGGTCAAGCGAATCCAGATGTGTGGCGATAATTACGGCGGTAATTTCGGTTATAGGTTTTATTGTTAATTATATCTATCTTCTATTGAAAAGTTATTGTGCGAAAATATTTGTTTATACGATGATTTGTGACTAGTTATTGTTAGATGTTGATGATTTGCTCACAGGTAAGATATTCTCGATGTAGAATAAATGCAATACCGAAGATCAAATATAGATCAAATTACTCCAGCAATGCTGGAGGTTGTCTGGCAAGCTATTTTCTGACTTGGTGCCATCCTAACCTCTATAGCATCTGACACGTTGAAGGCCATCGCAAATGTGAATTAGCTAAACGTGTTTTTTGAAATATTTGAAGTCTTTTATTTACCTGAAAGAAGTATAATCTACCGGAAATCGAGCGATAACAATCATAAATATTTGTTAAATACCTAGAAAACATTTGTAATGAAGACAGTTGTCAAAATTACCAGCAATTTTGAATTAGGTCACTAATTTTACGGAATACAATATGTTTTTTGACAAAACGAACTTGAAGTTGGTAAAGGCAATTCTTTGGTTGATTTGATTTGTTCGTTTCGCAAATTTTAATATCCGTTATTTTATCAACCGGAATTACACACTCATCAAGGCTAGAAACCGCTAATTCCACTTCCCATAGGTTTCTATGCTAATTTCACAATATTCAATGGCTTCTCTGGACTTTACCTTAACTTTAACCTACAGAGGACTATATATCAGCATGATTCTACATATGTCAGCTCACAATCCTCAGAATGGCATGTGAGGTTAGCAGACCTGCAGTGCAGTATTGGTCACCGGAAGTGAAGTGTCTATAAATAGCATGGGAAATCTCAGTGTTTTCACAAGATAGGGGTATATTTAGAAATCATTATGGAGATTAGGCTTCACATCACAAGAAGCAAAATGCACCTATAAATTGTACAGAAATGTTTTTCCTTTCAGAAACTGTTTATTTTTTTTTAAATAAGATGAGAACTTTTTTCACAGCACTATGAGGAACAGGGGTAATTTCTGCGTAGGACTATTTTTGCCTACGTTCTAAATGCTCATTGGTTGAATTGGTGGTCTGTAACCGAAAACGCTAAAACCAAAGACGAAGTTCATTTTAACTGCTTTTATAAAGGATTCACTGGGTTAATTAAGTAAATATTTTGGTTCGATTGAACTTTAGAAAGTTAGCCAACAGTCCGAGTTAGAGTTTTTAAATGTTTTATTTATAATTTGTGAGAGGAGTTTTTGGTATGTTATATTCTCTGCACGTTTTGTATCTTTAGTTAGCTTACCATCATGACCCGCTCTTGTAACATCGAGCGTTACGTATACTTATGTTAATTGTGAATCATTGCACCATCTATATAACAGCATAATAAACGATATTTTTAGAACAGTGGATTAAATATTCAAAATAGTGGAATGCCTAGCTCCTGTTAATTATTTGGTTGACTTTTTCCGGACTGGTACTTTAACAGTTGAACAACGTGTCCCCAGTTGTTTACACCAAAATATTTCTGACTGGAAATCCCTCGTAGAAACTGTATTAACAAGCAAAGATTTTGGTAAACCCATCTCCTTGGGTAATTCATTTTTAATGTTAACATGAAAATTATGAAGAGACAGTAAAATATACACAAAATGGAAGTATGTTTCTCTTTCCACAGACAAGTACAAATTTTAATTTTGGCTGTGATAAGGCAAAATCAGTGAGATCAGGCCACCCTCTTCGCCTAGTAAAACGATAGCGGCCCGAGGTTCTCCTCTAAGGGACCGACCATTTAACTTCAGAGAAAGGGGGTCGGATTATATAAATTTAGATTTTTTTTTTTAATTTCACTTATTGCAGCTAATATTTGTTTCTATATTTACATAGCGTTCAAAAGAAAATGTTCTGTTTCCTAATACCACAATATCTTTTTCTTACCTTTCCTTCGCAAATTTCCCCCTCAAAATTCAGGATAATTTTTTTAACAAAAAAAAAAAAAAAAAACCAAAGCCCTCCCAAAGCTTAAATAGTCAATAACCAGAGGGGTACTCAGAACGTTTTGTCATACATAGACTGGGGCTATTTTGGGGGATCAAAACTTTCAATTTTGGTATTTTTTTAGGGGGGGACAAAATTTTTATCAGTATTTTCTGGAAAAAATCTAGGGTAATACGCATTTTGTAACGTTCTACTTCAAAAAAGTAAGGGAAAATTTCCTACAAAAATGCTTGTCTGTTTTGTTTGTTGGGGTTTAACGTCCGAGCAGCAATATCCCAGCTATATTCAGACGATGAACATGAAATTGATGATAAAATGAACATGAAATGATGATGAAATGAAAAAGGGATGGGACACAAGAACAATGGGGTCGACAAATCTAGATTGCCACTGAAAATAGGGAGAGGTGGGTAGGGTCGGGCAATTTAGCCTCTTGTGGCCCCACTAAAATGTTTAGTTTAGACCAAACCCTTTGATCTCAGTTTCCGCTACGTACACAGATGACGTTTATTTTTAAACAATCCTGATTTCGAGGATTTTATACATCGCATCTATCTCAAAGAACTTGAGATAAAGGATGCTGCAGACACTGTAAGGTCAGCCTCATATCTTGATCTACACTTAGAGATCGATGGAAAATGAAAACTGTTGACCAACCTATACGACAAACGCGGTTTTCATTCCGTACTGCCAACTTTCCTTTCATCTGTGGCAACATCCTTTTAGGACCTGCGTATCGAGTTTTCATATCACAACTCATACGCTATGCAAGAGCTTGCCGTAACTACGCAGACTTTTTGTACCGCGCTAGACTTTTTACAAATAGGCTTCTGGAACAGGATAATGTTGCTACCAGATTGAAGTCATCACTACAGAAGTTTTACGGTCGTCATGATGAACTCGTGCATCGTTACAGTGTATCCATCTGCATCATGTTCACCTTGTCATACAACATAGCTTTCCTTACTTCTTTCGTCTATTCTGGACTGAACTTTTTATTTGCAAGGCGGCGGGTGTTCATATAGAGAGGTAGAAGACGCTTATCCTACCGGTGTACCTGGACCATACTCCCAATTTATAGTTGAGTTCGAGTTGCTCAGTAACTTTTGTTTCTTTGTACGTATTATTTTGGTTATTTTATGTTCTTTGTTGTGTGCGTCTGTTTTCCCTGTCTTGTCTTTGTCACTGGATTGCGTTCTCTTGATTTCCGCTAGAATATTGGTTCCCTTGATTACAAATGTACCCTTACTACCCGTAAACAAAAAGTTTTAAGAGTATACCAGATAATCTTAATCTGAAAATTCATAATGTTATTTAAGTGAAAGTAAAATATTAACATACTGTAAAAATTGCGTTTAGAGTCTAAACATAATCATAAGCACCATTTTTGTTCTCACTTGGGAACATATTTAACCCTAAACATGTGTCAATACAATTAAACGTTTAGGTTTTGAATGTGTTCTAATGTGTGCTTGTCCTGAACACGTGTATTTCTAGTTTTCATCTTACTGAACGTTTAGCTGATGTTGGACAATTTACTATGATCTTTTCATGATGTACCTTTTTCATTCCACTATTGTAACAGCTTTTTTTTCTGTTCTTTCATCTATTGGAATTTGTTGAACAGACCTGTTGTAAAATCTTAATAGGCCGCATACAGTACCAGAAAGTTGTATACAAACTGCTTACACTGCATATAAGAAAGCAAACTATGCAGGTTTTACTTTCACTTTACTTTCATTTGTAAGTGGAATTAAATTTGTACATAAGTAATATCTATGAAACAGATTTCAGTGAGAAAAGATATAACAAGTATGCTGACTAATCATATATATTTAACTAAATTATAGTACATGGAAAGTTGCCATTTCAAATACAAGTTATTCACATCTAATTCAAATGTCCCAATACATCTGGATATGTATATCTTCTCTATGTAGTGTCAGGTCCCTATCAGCCGCGACATAAATGTGTTATTATTGCAGTTGTTTTATACCTTCCTGAAACATTAAAAACATTCCTTAATGTATGGACATCAGATGATCATTTTATATCACCCTGAATGTGCTTCAAACTTTACCCATGAAAGCTCTAAACATTTAATCCAGTGAGGCTGTGAACAGTAGTGCACTTTTAAATGATATAGCTTAACCTCTCATATGCTGGATTATATATCATCCAAATAATATGTGTATATTTGGAATAACATAACCTATTTTATCTTTATTAAGAAACCCTGTAAATATAAATAATCTACTTTTACAAAAGGAGTAGATACTAAATTTCCCTCTCTACCTTAATATGTTCATGTTCATAAATGTATGTAGCTATAATGTGATGAAAGTTGTGTACGTACTTGCATTGTTTGGTCGGTTTGCAGGCTAGCCAAGTCAGCTTATTCCTTAGTTTCACAATAAAGGCATTGAACTGTTAGTTATAACCTCTGATGTGATCTAAAATGAAGGAGTAAGGATTTACAGCCAACCCAAGCACATGTTTACTGCCATATAGCATTAAAGAAAGTTCTTAGGATAGAATGCAATTTAAAAATTAACGAAAAAAGTAATCAACTAAGCAAAAATTATAATTTCAATGTGAACAAAAAACATAATGAATGTATCAAATAAAGAATTCTAATCATTCCTACCTTACCAGAAGCAATATCCAGTCTTAAATAAGTCAATTTTCACATTCTCATTTCTCTTTGTCCTTGCAAATGGCGCGGCAGTATTCAAATTGGTGCACATGTTCAATTTACAGTTTGTTTGTTTATTTGTTTGTTGGGGTTTAACGTCTTAGCAGCAATATTTCAGCTATATTCAAACGATGAACATGAAAGGGATGGGACACAAGGACAATGGGGTCGACAAATTTTGATTGCCACCGGAAATAGGGAGAGATGGGTAGGGTAGGGCAATTTAACCTCCTGTGGGGAGCCCTATGGTTCCTACCCCATGCGAGGAGCGTGGCATATTTCCCAACACGGTTCACCACTATAGTTTGCGGTCAGGTTTTCCGTATCATAGCCTGACAACCCCAGCATGTAACACGCCAGGGGTACCCCATTCCACCACCTGGGACACAAATCCCAGTTACTCTGAGGGCAGAGCGCCCTAGCCCCCGGCTGGAGTTCTGAACACTGTTTAGTCGCCTTTTACGACAAGCTTAGCGCTGCTGCAGGCCTATTCTTTTAACACCCGAACCTGCACGGGGCTCAATTAACAGGAAGTGTTTAATACCTAAACACGTTTAAGCACATATCTATTGACATGTTTAGCTTGTGTTCCAAACCTAAACATGTATACCAAAACTGACGTTTAACAAAAAAGTGTTTTGGGTTGGAACATTTCCGGACAATGTTTAAGTCTAAACATGTACTATTTTGTCGCTTTTACGACAAGGTTAGCGCGCTGCCACTGACTTATTCTTTTGACACCCGAACCCGCACGGGACCTATTCTTAAAATAGTAAATGGAGAGAAGATTTCGACTTCACACATTTCCTCATGATACATGTGATTTAGATAAAAAGAAACACAATTAACATCGAAATAAAAGGAGCCCTATTTTGTTTTAGACCTTTTATTACTATATTTTCGGTAATATTCTTACCAGTGTCGACAACTATAAAATGTTACATATTTCAATCTTCCCGCTCTTTGTAACTTTCCTCTGGTTTTAGTTTACCACATGACCGACACGTTGTACTTTATCTTGTTCATGTGACATTCCGAAGCGATAACGTCAGGATATTTTCCTTTGACCTCACCTTTGACTAAGGATAAGAAAAAATCCTTACAATCACAATGACTGAACAGGAAAAGGGGATTTATGAGTTCGGTAAGTTTGTTATTTTTAAGTTGAGTCATTAAATAGTTATTTAAATCTACACTTCACTGCACAGGAATACATACATGTAACGCCGATATTTTATCATTTTTCTTGAAGTGAAAGTAGAACTAAAGCAAAATACACGCGTTATCAATCAAATACAAATTTGTAAATAACATGCATTATACACGTGGTGTAAGTGGATGAAGTAAAGGGTAACTGGGTGCATAATCTTAACTAGCTGCAAGTATATAAATACAAAGTGAACAAACATACAAATAAATATAGCATAAAATTACATGCACTTGCATTAAAAATTATTGTCATGGCATTTACAAACTAATCATCAATACTGTATTTGTAATAAGCATCATTTTATACAATGTGTTTACTACGGTAAACACAGATGTTCAGTGATATATTTATCTTCTGCAGATGACTTGATTCCATCCATTATCATTACAGGCTTAACAAGTTACCACTTGTTAATTCGTGTAGGTCCGCCTCGTCTTTAAGTTTATCGTTATTTAACAAACTAGGGGCCGATTGAGGGGTGTCCATAATTATTCCTAGTTTACACTATATGACATTTACATATTCAGCACAGATGCATGTGTGACATTTTATAAAGCGTATAATTGCTTAAAATGATACCATTGAAAAGTCTTCATTTATTAATCACACAATATATTTTTAATAATGTGAACAATAACGCCTAAGTTCCACCTTTAAAATGCCAATTCTGAATTTTTATTTGTCTAGACAAATAATAATAATAATAATAATAATAAAAAACAATATTGCATATTTTTCAAATACGTCGAATATCACCTATCTAAATTACAATTTGACTCATTTTGCAATGGAAAAGAAAGGGATGCCATTTTATATCATTATTTTTTTAAATGCAGGACCACTGACAGATAAAGATGTTGTTGTTTCAATACCACAACCCGGGAATAAAGACACCGAAGTTCTGATAGTAGATGAACAAGAAATTAGGTTATCGTTCCAGAAACAAGGAAAAATTCCGGATCCAAGAGTTCTTATTCCTCAGCTGAGAGAAATGGAGTGCCATGAGGATGACATCTACATCTGCGCGTACCCGAAGTGTGGTTAGTTAATTTTCAAGTCTACAGGCATATGAGAGTTCAGTTAAGGAAAAAAACCGTAGGAAACAGGGGTCACATCTACATGTAATACCAAAGTAGAAAAGGCAATGTTACGATAAAAACGAAACAATAGACAAACAATAAAGAATAAATTACCGTAAAAAAGCAAACATGTGCACATCCGATACACGTACAGGAAAAGATAATCTTTGTTTCATGTAGCTGTAACATAACTATAGTGATTAATTTGTCCTGACATTTTGCACGTCCAGGTAGATTGACTATGGTCAACCGAAAACAAGCCGATACTTCATAAGCTAAATATTAGCTGCAACACTGATATTTATTCAAGGAAGGAAAATAATCCACCCTTTCAAACTCATTGTTGATATACTTACTATTTGTTACGTACGTAAATGTCAAAATTTATTTTAAAAAAGGTTAATTTTAATATTAAAAATATTCGATATAAATTTGTTTGTGGAAATTATTTTAATTTTCGGTATATGCATTATAGGTACACATTGGGTGTGGGAAATGTGCCAAATGTTAATCAAGGGCAAGGCAGAGTACTACTCGAAAGCGAAGGAATCGGTAATGCTCGAGTTTCATCTACCCGAGGAGTTTAAGGATTTGCCACGTCCAAGAGTATTAAACACTCACTTCACACCTATATGTATGCCCAACCAGGCTATACAGAAGAAAAATAAATTCATTCTTATCCATCGAAATCCAAAAGACATAGTTACCTCCCTTTATCATCACATGAAAAAATCCAAGTTTAATTTAGATGAGTCTACGACATGGAATGATTTTTTACAGTATATTTTACAAAATGGTAATTATATGTTACTTTAATTTACATGAACTACATCCCTTGGAAATGACTCGCATATTAGTTCTACTTTGGTCGTTCTTGACATGTTTTCTGATCTGTCAATCGATGAAATGTTAAGGCGAAATAAAAAAAAATGTTTCCTTTAACCGTGCGCATCCCATTTTCCAGTTCAAAAATAGTGAAACCTTCAGTTTTTTTGTTATTTTACAATAAGTACTGTTAAAGTCAGAACGTAATGTTTCTCGTAATGACTCGATGTAAAACAAATATTAGAATACAAGTATACCACTACATGTACCTACACATATTTGTCAAAAATGTAACAGGAAACACATGGTTTTTTTAACCGAAAAAAAAAACTATCAGGGGATAATATTTATTTTATTTGTCGGGTCATACTAATAAACGGGTTATTTACACAGATTTGTACAGAGTATTTATCTGCCCCTGTATGACGACTCCTGCAAAACCTAATGGACAGACATGCTTATGCTCTATAAGACATTGCGCATTATTAATATGATATTGTCTTTATTATTTGGTATACCATACAAACTGAAATAAATTAGAAAAATATATACTTGTTGAAATTTACCGATGAAAATGGACTTAAACTGTTACATTTGTAGCAGTTGAAAGCGGTCATGACTTGTGCACTAGAAAGGAAATAAATAATTGACTGATGCGTATTTTTTAGACAGAGAAGTTAGTTCAAACTGGATATTTTATAATAAGAAATGGTCGGCGTTTAAGTCTTCGCATCCTGAAGTGCCGTGCTTGATAGTTAATTATGAGGGCCTTAAAATGGTAGGTCATACTGAATTATAATTAAAGGCAAAATATGTATTTAAGCATACATTGCCTGAATATAGCTGAAATATTGCTGCTCGGGCATTAAACCCCAACAATCAATCAATCATGTTAAAGCATGCAGGATTAAGAATTATTGTGAATAAGTCTAAAAAAAACTTGTATCACGCAAAACAAATCCCAGAAAATCGTAAACTGTATACTATCTATAGATTATCGCGTAAGGACGTATCATTTTGTGCCAGCCAGTGGGGGAGGGGCCGGAAGGGACTCCTCATCTCTGACCAATTAAAACAGAAAATATGTATTTTCCCTCTAGCTGATTCAGAAATAAACATGACTCCCTCTACTTTGTTGCTGACAGGATTTCAGGCCATTGCAGGATTTGAAATGTTTAACTGAGGGGATGAGTGAACAGGACGTGTTTAGCTTGCCGTAACGAAGTAGATTTTTTGTATCGCGCTAGACTTCTTAGGTTCCTGGAACAGGGTAATGTTGCTACAAGATTGAAGTCATCACTACAGAAGTTTTATGGTCGTCATCATGAACTCGTGGATCGTTACAGTGTAACCATCTGCACCATGAAAACTAAAATTTTCAACGTGTCATACTTTTCCTTTCCCCTTCCGTCTACCCCGGACTTGACTTTTTATGAGCAACTCGGCGGGTGTTTATTGAAAAGCGGAGGACGCTTATCCTACAGGTGCATATGGGCCATGTTTTTAGTGGAGTCCGAGTTGCTCATTTATTTTTGTTCCTTTGTATATATTATTTCGCCCCGTGCAGGTCCGGGTGTTAATAGGCCTGCAGCAGCGCTAAGCTTGTCGTAAAAGGCGACTAAATAGTGCACCACTACGGTTTGCGGTCAGGTTTTCCGTATCATAGCCTGACAACCCCAGCATGTAACACACCAGGGGTACCCCATTCGACCACCTGGGGCACACATCCCAGTTGCTCTGTGGGCAGAGCGCCTTAGCCCCCGGCTGGGATTCTGAGCACTATTTAGTCGCCTTTTACGACAAGCTTAGCGCTGCTACAGGCCTATTCTTTTAACATCCGGACCTGGACGGGGCTTCCGAAACCGTTAAGTTTAACCAAATTCTGACCTTGACAAGTGTTCAGTATGATGTGCCCCTCTGCGGGTCCGGGTGTCCAAAGACTGGGCCCGCAGCAGCGCTAAGCCGGGGTAGGGCGCTCTGCTCACAAACCAACTGGGTTGTGTGCCCCAGGTTGTGGAATGGGATACCCCTGGCGTGTTACATGCTATAATATGGAAAACCTGACCGAAAATCATAGTGGTGCACCGTGTTGGAAAAGCTGCCACGTTCCTCGCACTTAAAAGAACCTTCTGTGGTGTTCTCCCGGACTAGGAACCATTGGGATCCGCCACAGGAGGCTAAATTTCCTGACCCTACCTACCTCTCCCTATTTCCAGTGGCATTCAAAATTTGTTGACCCATCCCAATTTTCATTTCATCATTTCATGTTCATTTAATCACCTATTTCATGTTAATCGCCTGAATATTGCCGAAATATTGCTGCTCGGGCGTTAAACCCCAACAATCACTCAATTGTGTAGAGGAAATGCATTATTGTTGGTAAACCATTACCGGATGGTGCTCTCTTGCAATAGGACGGGTGCTGTTAGCCGAGCAGGACATGCTATCACGTGATGTTACTTCCATTTTTAGGGAGTTTATATTGCTTGCATTGTTTTACTTACCTTCCATCTCTTTTATTGGATCGTCTTTGTTTCCTATTTTAATCATCCAACTTTTGACGCTTCGGTATCCCCCCGATATTTAGGCTCGTTTTCACTTCAACATACCTTATTTATCTGTGATATCATAATTTATATTGTTTCGTCTACAATGCTTTTTAACTTTTAGCATAAATTATGATTCAACTATATATGTATAGTTGGTAATTTTCTCTTTTTGTAGGGGACTTTAAGCGTTAAATGATTGTTTTCATTGAATTTTAACTACTTATTTTTGTCTACTTACTTTCTCATTTTTACAGGAACCTGTGAAAACATTGTCTGAAATAGCCAAATTTATAGGTTTTGAAAGAGAAAAGAACTTGCTGAAGGAGATTTTAGATAAATGCAGCGTGAACAAGATGAAGGAGGAGGAGAAGAAACGAGACACAGGCACTCCTGTTGCCAATTCAGAATTTGTATCAAATTTATATAGGAAAGGTCAGTCCATTGTATGTTGAATAGATAAAATGAACGGATATTGTGAAGTGCAAGAAAAGCACCAGGGTATAACCTAAATACAAATTAGTAAATACTTTCAGAGATCACCAAAAAGGGTCTTCAACAAGTACAAAAACAACTTTAATTAAGCTCTGAAAAAACTGGACAAGTAGTAAAATCCAAAGTAAACAAAACGATGATTCTTCTTCAAATTAAACTTAAAAGTGAAATAAGGACACATTAATGACTGGACAGGGGCTTGTTAATCAAGTATTATAAGGCCCTACACTTAGTATAACCAATGCCCTTCAAGGTAAGGTAAAAAAAAATGAAGTAAAACGAAAAAACAAGCACAAGATAAAATTCAATTTTGTAAGTTTTTACCAAAAAAGTACTTCATATCTGATGTCGCTAAAACTTTGGAATATCTGGTTGACAACATTTTTGGGATATTTGTTCCCGCAGACCATCAGAATACCTATGGAAACGAACTGTGTACCACTCTTGGTCGATCTATTCCAACATTCGTATAACGCATGATTTTTAAAACGTGGCTACTACACAAAAAGTAGATGAATTTTCTCTGAATAATTCTTTAGTTTCAAGGATGACCTTAATCAAATCTAATCTAACCAAATGAAATTAAACGAAATGACTAATGCACCGTCTTCTGCCTCATACCAAGACTTAACTTGTACATTTATAATGCAGTCGATTGATATCAAAACTCAATGACTCAAGGGATTTTCCCCTTTCTTCCTAGTGGCAATATTACTTCATCTTCAGCCAATGGAGTATATGTTTCACAGTTGATCCGTTATTGTCGAGCCTTTGTTCTGTACACGGACTCTCTCTTTAGAACACGGGATTGTCAAATAAACTTCTTAATACGAAGTATGTTAGCCTTTGTTAATATCATTACTGCAGACGTTTTACGGTCGTCATCAGAATTTGATAGGCTGATACTAGTGATATGTTCTATATCACAAAAGATACAATATATCATGTATATCTGCAATTAGATTCCACGTCTTACCGGATTGACAAACTACTGAACTTGACACCTAGTGGCTGCAAGTGTAACTCCTTTGACATTACTGTATCGGAGCAAGTCAAAATAGATAGGTCATCTGATTCACTTTGGTATTTTCGGCATTACTGTTATTTTGTGATGGTATTGAAATTATATTCATTTCTCTTGAAATCTTGTTACTTCTTGATACGATGTCATATTTTGGCACGATTTGTTGCGTGGTTATTTCAAGTTCAAGATAAAATGTTCCAGTTTTTTTAATATCTTAACAACCTTCATCATCATTTCATTTTCATTTTATCATCCACTTCATGTTCATCGCCTGAATATAGCTGAAATATTGCTGCTCGGGCGTTAAACACCAACAAACAAAACAATCTATTGCGGATAGTTTGCGCATTATTTTCTTTATATACATAATGATGTCACTACCGGTTATTTGTAACAGCTCATCGTTAGTGTCGTTACTAACAGTATCTGTAATTGTTTTCAGTCCTTTTGTTTACACATAATCATTAGAGAGATATTGCTAAGATGAACAGTGTTAAACCGTTTTTGCATTGAAATACAGAACACGAGAGAAGAAATATCATCAAACAATACAAATCCAATAAAACAATGATCCAATACTTTTTTAAATACAATTGCCTTCATTTAATTTATGCTTAAACAGGTGTAGTTGGTGACTGGAAGAACCAATTTACCGTAGCTGAAAATGAACTATTTGACGAATATCTCAAGCGAAATCTGTCGGAAAAAGAACTGCATTTTGTATATGAGTTATGAATTTTATCTTTAGTTACTTTGTTTAACATGTCATTGTTAAATATATCAACATTTTATTTCGTAGTTTCCATGTGAAACATATATTTCTGACACATCAATATTTTATAATATTGCACGGCAGACATCAGCTGTTTACATTCATTATTAGAGTGAATATCAATTGGTTAATACATCTAGGTACTTGCCTAAATTTGCACACTTTAAAAAAGGAAAAAAAACAAATACGTTAAAAAGTGTTTAATAATATACTTGACTCTACCAAATTAAATGTACTATACCTATATATATATTAAATCGTGATGAAGAGCAACTCACTCAGTGGAAAATTCTTAAAATTTCTACAGAGAAATGTAACAAAGTGAGTAGGTCAGCTTGGTGCATGCAATATTATGTTTTGTGCATCTGGTCCATGCTCCCAGTTTTTAGTGGAGTCCGAGTTGCTCATTTACTTTTGTTACCATGTATGTATTATTTTATAGTTACTTTATGTTCTTGGTTGTGTTTGTCTGTTTTCCATGTCTGGTATTTTTCCCTGGATTACATTCTTTTGATTTCCGCTAGAATCTTGGTTCCCTTGATTACTCATTTAAAAGAGATATCGACCTCGGTCAATAATTTAAACAAATATCTAGAGTTTAGTCGCTGCCACAACGGGTGAACCAAAAGCATCCAAGTTCTTTCCAGTCTGAAAATCAGAATTGTCCGATTCGATTCATATGATAAATTATTTACCTAAATTTTCAATATTACAATATTCGAAAGCGCTTCATTCCCTGTATTGCACTTTGTAGTACTTTATGGTGCTGGATATGGCTTTCTTTTTCGATATATGTGGTTTTGAATACCTCTTGCATCCAATTTATTTTTGGATTTAAATCTAACTATGCATTTGCTTCTGATACTGCTAGTGAGAGATTAATCCTCTTAACACACTACTCTATATCCTTTTAATCATCGCCCCGTACAGGTCCGGGTGTTAAAAGAATAGGCCTGCAGCAGCGCTAAGCTTGTCGTTAAAGACGACTAAATAGTTTCTTTTCATTTCATCAGCATTTCATGTGCATCGTCTGAATATAGCTGAAATATTGCTGCTCGGACGTTAAACCCCAACAATCAATCAATCAACCTTTTAATCATCTACTTGCTGACTTATTCCGTCACTCTTATGAGGCTAACTTCATGGCTGATCTGATCCAAAAGAAAGAACATCGTTTATCTAGCTCCTTTAATCCCATTTTCCGTTGTATAGATGACGTATTATTGTTAAACAATCCTAGTTTCGGGGATTTGATACATCGTATCTACCCCAAAGAACTTGAGATAAAGGATACTACAGACACTGTGATGTCAGCCTCTTATCTTGACCTACACTTAGAGATCGGTGGAAAAGGAAAACTATTGACCAAACTATACGACAAACATGATGACTTTTCACACAGTATTGTCAACTTTCCTTTCTCTTGTGGAAACTTCACTCCGCACCTGCGAATGGAGTTTTCATATCACAACTCATACGTTACGCTCGAGCTGGCCGTAACTACGCAGACTTTGTATCTCGCTAGACTTCTTACAATTAGGTTTCCGGAACAGGGTATTATTGCTACAAGATTGAAGTCATCAATTTTTGGTCGTCATCATGATCTCATGGTTCGTTACGGTGTATCCGTCAGCACAATGAAAACTGATTTGTTCCTTTCCTCTTTCTTCTACCACGGACTTGACTTTATATGAGCAAGTCGGCAGCTGTTTCTAGAAAAGCAGAGGACGCTTACCCTACCAGCGCTGCTGGTCCGTGCTCCCAGTTTTTAGTTTAGTCCGAGTTGTCATTTACTTTGTCACTTAGTATATATTATTTTATTTACTTATAGTTCTTTGTTGTGTTTCTGTTTTCCATGTCTGGTCTTTGTCCCTGGATTTTCATTCTTTTGATTTCCGCTAGAAATTTGATTTGTACATCATAATAGAACGCAGATATGGAGTGGTGTGTTTGTATTTATATTTGGCTTCCTATTTCCATATTTTTGGAGGTTTTAGGTACTTCTCATATACGATTTATTTTTGAATTAAGATCTTCCTGTGTATTTTGTTTTAATAATGGTGTTGATGAGAGGTTAATCTTTAAAACACGGGTGCAGAATACCTGAATTTGTGATATTAATATGAGTGAATATTTTGTATATTTAATAGTCGGAATGTAAAATATGAATTAAAACTAGAAAACTAGAAAAAAAAACTACAAGCAAAGCTCACGAGCGAATATCCCATATCCCTTCCACAGACCAGCAAAGCTCGCTAGCGGAAATCTAATATCCCTTCCGACTCGTGCAGGTCCGGGTGTCAAAAGAATAGGCCTGCAGCAGCGCTAAGCTTGTCGTAAAAGGTGACTAAATAGTGCTCAGAAACCTAGCCGGGGGTTAGGCGCTCTGCCCACAGAGCAACTGGGATGTGTGCCCCAGGTGGTGGAATGGGGTACCCCTGGCGTGTTACATGCTGGGGTTGTCAGGCTAAAATACGGAAAACCTGACCGCAAACCATAGTAGTGCCCCGTGTTGGGAAAGATGCCACGTTCCCCGCACGTTAAAAAACCCTGCTGTGGTATTCGATAGGAGTAGGAACCTTTGCGCTCCGCCATAGGAGGCTAAATTGCCCGACCTTACCCATCCCCCTTTTTCCAGTGGCAATCAAAATTTGTCGACCCTATTATCCTTGTTACCCATCCTTTTTTTTTCATTTCATGTTCATTTTATCATCCATTTCATGTTCATTGTCTGAATATAGCTGAAATATTGCTGCTCGGACGTTAAACTCCAACGAACAACAAACAATATCCCTTCCACAGAAACCATAAGGCTAAAATATGAATCAATCCGTCAAACAGGAATGATGTACCTACAACTTTAAATTTGGATCACTTTCTAAAATAGTAAATGCACAGTGGGAATTTGGAAATAAAGAGTCTATATAAATTTTGTTAATTTGGATTTAGTGCTGTACTAGGAATTGTAGTTCAAGAGATGAGTACTCTATATTCGTAAAAGACAAAGTCCACGTTTGCTATTGAAAACCCCTCCAAAATTGATTGATTGATTGTTGGGGTTTAACGTCCGAGCAGCAATATTTCAGCTTTATTCAGACGATGAACATGAAATGGATGATAAAATGAACACAAAATGATGATGAAATGAAAAATAGGATGGAACACAAGGATAATAGGGTTGAGTAATTTTGATTGCCACTAGATAAAAGGGGGGATGGGTAGGGTCGGGTAATTTAGCCTCCTGTGCCGGAGCGCAAAGGTTCCTACCCCTATCAATACCACAGCAGGGTTCTTTAACGTGCGAGGAACGTGACATCTTTCCCAACACGGTGCACCACTATGGTTTGCGGTCAGATTTACCGTATTATAGCCTAACAACCCCAGCATGTAACACGCCAGGGGTACCCCATTCCACCACCTGGGGCACACATCCCAGTTGCTCTGTGTGCAGAGCGCCTAGCCCCGACTAAGTTTCTGTTTGTTTGTTGGGGTTTAACGTCTGAGCAGCAATATTTAGGCTATATTCAGACGATGAACATGAAATTGATGATAAAATGAACATGAAACGATGATCAAATGAAAACGGGATGGGACACAAGGACAATAGGGTCGACAAATTTTGATTGCCACTGGAAATGGGGAGAGGTGGGTAGGGTCGGGCAATTTAGTCTCCCGTGGCGGAGCCCTATGGTTCCTACTCCGGGAGATACCACAGTAGGGTTCTTTAACGTGCGAGGAACGTGGCATTTTTCCCAACACGGTGCAACACTATGGTTGGCGGTCAGGTTTTCCGTATTATAGCCTGACAACTCCAGCATGTAACACGCCAGGGGTACCCCATTCCACCACCTGGGGCACACATCCGAGTTGCTCTGTGGGCAGAGCGCCCTAGCCCCGGGCTAGGGTTCTGAGCACTATTTAGTCGCCTTTTACGACAAGCTTAGCGCTGCTGCAGGCCTATTCTTTTAACACCCGGACCTGCACGGGGCACTAGGTTTCTGAGCACTATTTAGTCGCCTTTTACGACAAGCTTAGCGCTGCTGCAGGCCTATTCTTTTGACACCGGACCTGCACGGCCCCCTCCAAAAAAAAAAAACCAAAACAAAACAAAAAAACAAAACAAAAAACTATATATATATACAGGTCTTGGAAATGAAAGAATGATGCACATTGTTAATATTTTTTTAAATCTGGTGAAAATAAGAGTAAAAGACGGTACATTTCTGCGCAATGGTAGTTCATAAGGAATATATATTATGTACATCTCAGAATAGGACGATATGGAAACTCAAAGAACCCTAATAATATATTTCCATTGTGTATCTCCTGTTAAAGAGCATACAATAAATAAGTTTAACTTTCCCCAGTCAAGCGATTACAAGGATATGTAATTCCTTCAGAAAATATCCAGAGTTGTACACAACAGAAAATGCTAGGGTACAGAAACAAGTTTTGCTAGCATCACCAAATAGAATACATTGTATATGTAAATGTCCTACAAGTCCCGAATTATTTAAGTATTGTATTTGTTGCATCAAAAGAAAATGTTGTTCTACAGTTTCTTAAGCATTTGCATAGTTACATATTGCTTCATTACTTTTTGTTTTTTGTTTTTTTTGTTTCTTTTTACCTAAGACAAGAATCCAATGTTAACAAACTCGCATACTGAATAATTAGCGCTCGCTGTGGTGGATTTTTTATGTCTCCCCTTTCCCCTTTGAAAATAACCTGTAAATGTAAAATATCATTTTTAAAAGCCGCAATTTTTGGGAAATTGCAAGGTCATTAACTGTTTCGAAGTTTGTTAAAATTACAGGTTATATTATGGAAGGTACCTTTTAAAAGACACCCTCATGAAAATATCAGTATACTTTTAATGGCTTCTTAAAAAGCACGTTAAGTGAAAGCACAAATGTACTAGAATATTTCTTTTTTTAAAATTATATTTTTAAGGTTCTAGGGCCTACACATATCCATACCCGTTAACCTAGTCTAACCTAATTGTGGGTGATCTCCTGCAATCCATCATAAAATTGCGGGAGATTTTGCGTGACGAAATTATCGACATATTTTGCTTTGTTATAAATTAAATAATACAGAGGATTTCAAATATTTTTTTAAACCATAAATACATGATATATACAAATAAATCAACAATATGAACGTAGTTCACAGAAGTGAGGGTTGGTATGGCATAATATAGACTTTGCCTTGTTCCAATGTTCACCACTGGCATAACAATGAATTCGGTTTTGACGGACCTGCTTCCATCTTTAAAGATGCGAACAAGAGTAGCAAACACATTTTTGCACCCCTACATTTGCTTTCATCACACAAAATACTGAATGGTTTCTGTTTACAGTTTTCAATCACTGTACGTTTGTAGCCTCAAGACTTGGTACCATAGCCTGCTTTATGATTTGTGTACCTTTAGTCCTTTTACACTAAATTTTCTCTGTCATTTTTTGTCACGGAATGTTTTTTTTTCACAAAGTCAGTAAAATGATCAGCCACAAGTAACGGCAAGTTGTGTTTGGTCACAAAGTTTGTAACATCTTGACTTAACTATACTCGGCGTCACATAAATAACATACTGTTAAAATTTGAATAAAAATATTTTCTACGACTTTATTGACACCAACCGTCGTTTAAATTGTCTTAAATGACTTGCTCATTCGTTTAGCCAAACAGCTTCTCAAAAACAAGTCGCTGATAAGCTTAAATCATGCGTAACAAATCCTTACGGGAAAATCCCATACTAATATCCGCCATGTTGGTTTTTACGGGACGATTTGTTTGCAAACGAAGTTCGTAAGTTCCCGTCGAACTCCGGTGACAATCGTCTGCTTGATCAACTTCTCGGTATTGTACGTTGTTCGCGTAAAATAAATCCGAGATATCCGAAATAACGCCAAAGTGCATTCTGGGTTCTTCGGTTTTTGGACAAACCATTCAAACGTAAACAACATCTCCTAGCAACCCGATCACTGTAAACATGGCCGACTTTTTACAATGTAAATATTGGCACCTAGAATTAAAATCTGACCGGAATATAACGATTCAATGTTTAGGGAGAAGCCGTTTGGCTAAACGAATGAGCAAGTCATTTAAGACAATTTAAACGACGGTAGGTGTCACTAAAGTCGTAGAAAATATTTTTATTCAAATTTTAACAGTATGTTATTTATGTGACGCCGACTATAGCCATTCGAAATTGATAATCATTCTATTTGTCGATATGAACGAAGATAATTCTAGAGACTCGTATGTTGATCAGCTGTTCCAAGCGTTTTGACGATAAAGAGCTTTCACAATCCACGTGGTTGTTGACATAATAAAAGGCGGACAATAAACGATAAAGGGGGAATTCTTGAAACTGTGAGATCGATGCCTCCCACACAGGAGACTTTATTTGTGGGTCAAAAGGTAAAATTACGAAAGACACCCGCAAATAACAGGGAGAGGGGTTAACGTCTATGCTACATCTTATTTAAAAATTGTGGCCTTCAGTTTTAAGTTCGCAGGATAAACTTTACAATGATACCTAGTTTGCATTTACTTGTATTTTAGGAACTTCTTCACAACTAAATCATAGAAAGAATTTCTCCTTATGTATTCAACAGGTCATAGTTTTCCTTTCCTCGTTTGTCAACCCCGGACTTGACTTTTTATGAGCAACTCGGCGGGTGTTTCTAGAACAGCAGAGGACGCTTACCCTACCGGTGCACCTGATCCATGCTCCCAGTTGTTAGTGGAGTCCGAGTTGCTCATTTACTTTTGTTACTTTGTATGTATGATTTTAGTTACTTTATGCTCTTTGTTGTGAATGTCTGTTTTCCATGTCTGGTCTTTGTCCCTGGATTACATTCTTTTGATTACCGCTATAACCTTGGTTCCCTTGATTACTCCTTTAGAAAGTGCCGGAATGGTAGTGATACTGCTGAATATAGCTGAAATAACGCTGCTTGGGCGTAAAACCCCAACAATCAACAACGAAACGGATGATGAAAAATGGGATGGGACACAAGGATAACTAGAAATAGCTAGGGGTGGGTAGGATTGGGCAATGTAGCCTCCCGCGGCGGAGCGCAAATGTTCCTACCCCTATCGAACACCACAGCAGAGTTCTTTACCGTGCGAGGAACGTTGCATACGGTAAGGCCATATTATAGCCTGACGAATCCAGCATATAACATGCCAGGATTACCCCATTCCACCACCTGGGGCACACAACCCAGTTGCTCTGTGGGCAGATCGCCCTAACCCCCGGTTAGGGTTCTGAGCACAACTTAGTCGCCTTTTACGATAGGCTTAGTGTAGCTTCGGGCCTTCTCTTTGACACCCGGACCCGCACGGGACAGTTTTCAGTTTTACGCCCTTTTTTCTAAAGAAAACTTGTTAACATTATCTCAATTTGACAATATGTTAATTTATAAAACAGTCGGGTAATTATTCATTTAGATTGGTGTGGAATTTAAACCTAATCTGGATAATTATCATTCATTTAATTTAGTATGGACTTTGAAACCTAATCTTTGAAATTGTTCGTGCATAAAACTTTGGAAATCAGTATCTATTAAATGGATTGAACATCTATCTTGTCTTTGTTAATATCCCTTCTGTTCAAAATCAAGATCATTTCATTAGTTTGTTATTTATACTTGATATTCCATGGTAGAATTGGGGTTAGTGATATAAACAGCCGGTAACGGACAATGTATTGTTTTGTAATACTCTCAGACTGCTTGTTGTCTGTGCCTTTTGCAAATGTGGTATTTATAGTCGAGTATGTAGTAAAATACACAAAACTCTGAAAACGGAAGCAATATAAATAGTAATAATATTTTCGTATCCTGACTAAAATGTCGTTTAAGGTTTCCCTAAATAAAAAAAGTTCATTTGTGTAATTTGTGGAGTGTGCCGTTCTCTACAGCATGTTGGCAATTACATTACTACTGTGTTTAATTCTGGTTTATATTAAGAGAACAAACATGGATGTTTTAAAAGATGAAGAAATATAAGAAGAAAATATCTAATATATGTAAGCATGAACTAGACCATTTTCAATGATTAGATCAAAGCCGTCAACAATGCGTTAAAACAACAGGCATTTAAATGACACATACAGGTAATTTGGAAAGAAACTATTTACCTTCGTACTGAAATACGCAATATGTCACGTACTTTCTGTAAAAAGAGAATGGAATTCATTATCTAACATTTTGATAATACACAAGTTTGGTTTAGTGCTACGATTAACCAAGCAAGCCAGGTCACAACTTATATTATTTATTAATTTTATACTTTATAAGTTTATATAATATATTTTATTGTAAGATTTAGGAAGTCATTGGGAAATGAATTATACCAAATATATATCAAAATTATTCTAAAGCAAAGGAATCATGTATGTTTGCATTCTAAAGCCCCGTTCGGGTCCGGGTGTCAAAAGAATTGGCCCGCAGCAGCGCTAAGCTTGTCGTAAAAGGCGACTAAATAGTGCTCAGAACCCTGGCCGGGCCAAGGCGCTCTGCCCACAGAGCAACTGGGTTGTGTGCACCAGATGGTATAATGGGATAACTCTGGCATGTTCCATGCTGGGGTCGTCAGACCATAATACGAAAAACCCCCTGCAAACCATAGTGGTCCAACGTGTTGGGAAAGATGTCGCGTTCCTCGCACGTTAAGAAACTCTTATGTGGTTTTCTATCGGAGAAGGAACTTTTGCGCTCCGCCACAGGAAACTAAATTGCCCGACCCTACCCATACTCCCCATCGTCGATCCTGTTATCTTTGTGTCCCATCCCATTTTTAATTTCATCATCATGTTATGTTCATTTTATTATCCATTCATGTTCATCGCCTGAATATAGCTGGAATATTGCTGCTCGGGCGTTTAACATCAACAATCAAATTATAACAGGAGAGGGATAATGCTTCTTTCAGCAAAGTATTACGTCGAATCTTTCTGAATAGCATATAGCTCTTGGATGGTATGAACCTCACTGTTACACCATAAACCATCCCCTACATTTCCCCATAGAAAAATTCCCATTGAATCACAATTGCATGTTCATCGCCTGAATATAGCTGAAATATTGCTGCACCGGCGTTAAACCCCAACAAACAAAAAATCTTATCAAATTAAAGTTTTCATAAACACCCTCCCCATTTAAAATCCCCCCGTTACTATATCCCACCCACTATCCCAATTGCAAATCAGATATTCCCCATCAGGCAAGTCATTGAACAGAGTGAGCAATGGGGAACTCGTACGTCTACGTAAATTTCGTCGGCTTCACGATGGCGTTCGACAGTTTTCACCGTTTAGCGCTATGGAAAATCCACAGCTTCTCTGGCATTTCTGACAAGCCAATAACTATCATCATAATGTTATATGTTGACTTTAGTTCCAAAGTTATATTCGAAACTACCTAAACAGATGATTATATATTAAACTCTGGAGTCAAGCTGGGTTATCTTCTGTCTCTCTTACTTTTTAACTGCTGCATTGTTTTGATCATGAATGAAACCATCAGGAATAAGACGAGATGTATCACCTGGAGATTTACTGAGATGCTTGAAGACCTGGATTTTGTGGATGACGTTGCCCTTCTATTTCATCAACAACGATACATTCAAGAAAACAACAGATAGAGCAATATAGCCAATGATTGATTGTTGAGGTTTAACGCCCGAGCATCAATATTTCAGCTATATTCAGGCAACGAACATGAAATAATGATTAGTTTTGTTTGTTGGGGTTTAACGTCCGGGCAGCAATATTTCAGCTATATTCAGAAGATGAACATGAAAAGGATGATAAAATGAACATGAAATGATGATGAAAAAAAAAAAAAAGGATGGGACACAAGGATAATAGGGTCGGAAAATTTTGATTGCCACTAGAAAAAGAGAGGGATGGGTAAGGTCGGGCAATTTAGCCTCCTGTGGCGGAGCGCAAAGGTTCCTACTCCTATCGAATACCACAGCAGGTTTCTTCTTTAACGTGTTAGGAGGAACGTGACATCTTTCCCAACACGGTGCACTACTATGGTTTGCGGTCAGGTTTTTCGTATTTTAGCCTGACAACCCCAGCATGTAACACGCCAGGGGTACCCCATTCCACTACCTGGGGGACACATCCCAGTTGCTCTGTGGGCAGAGCGCCTAGCCCCCGGCTAGGTTTCTGACCACTACTTAGTCGCCTTTTACGACAATTTTAGCGCTGCTGCAGGCCTATTCTTTTAACAACCGAACCCGCACGGGGCCGTGAAATAATGATGATGAAATGAAAAAAGGGATGGGACACAAGGACAATAAGGTCGACAAATATTGATTGACACAAGATGTTTGTTTGTTTGTTTGTTGGGGTTTAACGTCCGAGCAATATTTCAGCTATATTCAGACGATAAACATGAAATTGTTGATAAAATGAACATGAAAAAGGGATGGGACACAAGGACAATGGGGTCGACAAATTGTGATTGCCACTGGAAACGGGGAGAGGTGGGTAGGGTCGGGCAATTTAGCCTCCTGTGCCGGAGCGCAAAGGGTCCAACTCCGGAAGAATACCACAGTAGGGTTCTTTAACATGCGAGGAACGTGGCATCTTTCCCAACACGATGCACCACTATGGTTTGCGGTCAAGTTTTCCGTATTATAGCCTGACAACCCCAGCATGTAACACGCCAGGGGTACCCCATTCCACCACCTGGGGCACATTTCCCAGTTGCTCTGAGCGCCCTAGCCCCCCGGCTAGGGTTTTTGCGCACTATGTAGTCGCCTTTTACGACAAGCTTAGCGCTGCTGCAGGCCTATTCTTTTAACACCCCAACCTGCACGGGGCGCCTTAAACAGATGGCCATAATCTAAATTGGTCATTTGTTTAATTTTAAAGTATAACAAATTTGCACACCAAATTAACCTTAACCCCGGTATATTTGATACCGCTGATATCAATAAGATGTTGGGCCCGTTTCATTAATTTGCATTTTCGCGGGTATTGCGCAGTTAAATTTACGAATGCGCAAATGAAGTACAAAAATGCTTCAGATGTAGGAAAAATATTATTTTTGTAAGTTCAAAAACCAACAATTCAATTTTATTATAATCTTTTACGAATGACTTAAATTGTTAAAATTTTCATTCATGAAATTTAGATTCATCATTAAGCATTTGTTTTGAAATTCCTTGTATTACCGGTGTCACAGCGATGACGAGGGGTCTACTAAGTCTGTCACGAATAGTGGTTACATAATTTGTGTAAAATGTAAATCAAAAAGAATTAAATCATGGTTATTCAAGCGTTCTGCGTACTGAACAACTGGGCTGATTGCCCCAGGAGGTGGAATGGGGTAACCCTGACATGTTCCATAATACGAAAAACCTGACCGCACACCATAGTGGTACAACGTGTTGGGAAAGATGCCACGTTCTTCGCACGTTAAAGAACACTTCTGTGGTATTCTCTCGGAGTAGGAACCACAGAGCAATATTGCCCGACCCTACCCACCTCTCCCTATTTCCAGTGGCAATCAAAATTGTCGACGCCTTTATTTTTCTGTCCCATCCCTTTTCTCATTTCATGTTCATTTTATCATCCCTTTTCTGTTCATCGCCGGAATATAGCTTAAATATGGTCGACCGTTAAACCCCAACAATCAATCAATCATAATTTAAAATTAATCCATCAATTGGGATCCGAGACTTTTGTAACAAAACTCTCTTTCATTCAGGGTTTTTTAATGTGCAAGGAACGTGGCAAGTTTCTCAACACGGTGCACCACCATGGTTTGCGGTCAGGTTTTCCGTGTTATAACCTTACTACCCCTATTTAACCACCTTGTACACACAACCAAGTTGCTAGCGACGTAGCCCCGGCCAGGGTTATGAGCGCTATTCAGTCAGCTTTTACAACAAGCTTTGCGCTGCTGCATGCCCATTCTTTTGACACAAGGACCATTCGAAGGGACGGAAATCCTGGTGACGGTAATTCCACTGTACTGCTCAGTCGTTGAGATGGAAAATAAGAAATAAATGTTATGTAATTTTGCCTTGTTTTCATGACATTCTGGAAATAAATCAATCTTAAATTTATATTCAATGGGTTTTTCATTTCCATAGGGCAAATTAGTGTAACAGTACAGGGTGTGCAGATAGACCGACTTAATACTGTTATCTTCAACTGTGTTGATAAATCAACGAACTGTTCATGTTCCAAGGTGAATAAATGTAGTCATTTATTCGGTGTGTAATAAATTCACTCGTTCGATAACAACTTAATAAATCGAAAATAAGTATCCAAGATGTCAACTATTCATTTCGAAATAGATGAGCATGTCTTTTTTAATTATCGTTTTTTTACGTTACCTACCATTTCTGACTATTAACATCAACACATAACTTTTTATTCAATAAAGTACATCAAAATTGTCTCTTTGTTGCAAAAACGTAACTGTTTATATTGTTTGTGTGGTATTAAGATCCGTAACCTTCAAGTACAACGCATGTTTTCCTCGTCATTCATAGAAGACCCATGGGTGGCCTTGAGCTGACATTTTTTATCCCCGTGGAGTTGTAATCTCTTTGACCCCGTGCAGGTCCGGGTGTCAAAAGAATAGGCCTGCAGCAGCGCTAAGCTTGTCGTATAAGGCGAGTAAATTGTGCTCAGAAACCTAGCCGGGGGCTAGGCGCTCTGCCCACAGAGCAACTGGGATGTGTGCCCCAGGTGGTGGAATGGGGTACCCCTGGCGTGTTACATGCTGGGGTTGTCAGGCTATAATACGGAAAACCTGACTTCAAACCATAGTGGTGCACCGTGTTGGGAAAGATGCCACGTTCCTCGCACGTTAAAGAACCCTGCTGTGGTATTCGATAGGAGTAGGAACCTTTGCGCTCCGCCACAGGAGGCTAAATTGCCCTACCTTACCCATCCCCCCTTTTTCCAGTGGCAATCAAAATTTGTCGACCCTATTTTCCTTGTGACCCATCCTTTTTTTTAATTTCATGTTTATTTTGTCATCCATTTCATGTTCATTGTCTGAATATAGTTGAAATATTGCTGCTCGGACGTTAAACCCCAACAAACAATATATACTGTCATGAATTCAATGTTTGTAACATGAAATTCATAACATTTATTTTTTCCTCTCTAAGAAACCATTGCAAACACTGTCAGAAATTGGCAAGTTCATGGGGATTATCAGACACGAAAGTATTCTAAACGATATACTGAATAAATGTAGCTTGAATGGTATGAAACAAATGGAGACAACACGTGACGCTGGAACGGTGTTACACAAGGGAAGAAATGTATCCATTCTATACAGGAAAGGTAAGCTGAATTGATTTGTAAGGTATATATCCATGAACCACAAGAAAAACAAAAAAAAGTGCTTTTTCTGAAATCACCTTTTACACAGCATATATAAATTACCTGCCGTTGTTTTTTGTAATTTAATTGGGTTTATGTTCTAGATTATATCCCCCTTTTAAATAATCACATGTGGCAAGTTTCAATATATTTGGTAAATGGGTTGAAAAAATTCCATATCTAATTGTAAACATTTTATTTCACAGAAATAAAGACTCATATCGAAAACCTATAGTTTTACATATAAAAACTTTACTTTTTTTCACACTAAGTGAATTTATCGTAGAAATACGGAAACGTTATTGTCCACTTCATAATGCCAGTTGTCGTCGACCACCAATCTTTGGAGACGTCTATATAATAATAATGTTATCTACTGATAACAATAAACACAAGAGGTTTGTTTTATTTTTATAGGAATAATAGGTGATTGGAAATATCACTTTACAGTGGCAGAAAATGAAAAATTCGATGGATTTCTGAAGAAAAACCTTCCAGGAAGTGGTTTAGATTTCGTTTATAATGTACAACTTTAATAATGATAAACATTAAAAATCGTCAAATGCAGTTAAATTCATTATCAGTAACATGTACTGGCATTATAATTATTGGTAACTGAACATGAAAAAAAGAATGCTTGATTGATTGATTATAGTGGTGCACCGTGTTTGGAAAGATGCCACGTACCTTGCACGTTGAAGAACCTTTTAGGAGTAGAAACCTTTGCGCTCCGCCACGGCAGGCTTAATTGCCCGACCCTACCCATCCCTCCCTATTTCTAGTGGCAATCAAAATTTGTCGACCCTATTATTCTTGTGCCCCATCCCATATTTCATTTCATCATCATTTCATGTTCATTTTATCATCCATTTCATGTTCATCGCCTGAATATAGCTGAAATGTTGCTGCTCGGGCGTGAAACCCTAACAATCATGATCATCCCTTCATTTCACACACAATTAATATGGACATCGACTGCACATAACAATAAAATCGAAATATTCGGATTTATCTACCATATAAAAATGATAGTATGTCGATAGGTTGAAAACATACCGAATTGTCGTACTTAATGTGGTAAGTGTAGTGATTTATTATCTTTTAATTAAAACATTCTTTAAAAAAGTTTAGTTGCATTATTCAGTTTCAATAGCAGGGTCGTTGATCAAATATATCTTTTGTATAAAAACATCAGCAGTGTTTGTTCGTGCTTTGATATTAAGGGAAAGGTTACTTAAACTTGTCACCGGTAGTTATTGCCCTTTCACCATAAAATGCTATTCTGTCTTACTAATCGCTCTTACAAAGCCCCGTGCAGGTCCGGGTGTCAAAAGAATAGGCCTGTAGCAACACTAAGCTTGTCGTAAAAGACGACTAAATAGTGCTCAGAACCCTGGCCGGGGGCCAGGACGCTCTGCCCACAGAGCAACTGGGTTGTGTAGCCCCTGGCGTGTTACATGCAGGGGTTGTCAGGCCATAATACGGAAAACCTTACCGCAAACCAAAGTGGTGCACCGTGTTCGGATTGATTGATTGATTGTTGGGGTTTAACGTCCGAGCAGCAATATTTCAGCTATATTCAGGCGATGAACATGAAAGGGATGATAAAATGAACATGAAATGATAATGAAGAAATGAACAAAAGGGATGGGAAACAAGGACAATCGGGTCGACAAATTTTTGTTGCCACAAGAAAAAGGGAGGTATGGGTAGGGTCGGGCAATCTAGCCTCCTGTGGCGGAGCGCAAAGGTTCCTACTCCTATCGAATACCACAACAGTGTTTTTTAACGTGCGAGGAACGTGGCATCTTTCCCTACACGATGCACCACTATGGTTTGCGGTCAGGTTTTCCGTATTATATACTAGAGAACGAAGTCTATAAATTGTTTTGCTAGACTAAAAACTTTACAATGTGACAGAGTGACTTGAAAGATAACGAAATTTATTGTTAGTGAAACACAGCACACATTATTGTCTAGATGGGATACATACTGTGAATACAATGTAATTTTATTTCGTCCATGTGTACGAAAGCCAATGCCAATAGCGAAGACCAATTCTATATTCCTGCAATCAGAAAGGGGACAAACACTTGATTATGAAAGGGTAAACGGAAGGTTTTTTGCAATAAAAATGTCTTTTCACTGTGGGGTAACGGTTGATATGTCTACTCTTCAAATACATTGAAACTTTATAATCAAATTAGTTCTTGCCATAATCAGTCATGCATGTAAAACCATAATATTCGGATCAGCGGGATTCGATAGAATATAAGTGTCTTTTTCTCCAATCAAAATCTTTGAACAGTATGGGTTTGTAAGTCTCAGTTTCAGTTTACCTTCCGGAATTTCCTATGTAGAACATATTGAAATCCGAAGACAGATCTGTATTTTATTGTTTACTTCCGGTATATCGAAACGCTGCATCACAATGCAAAACCTTCTATTATATCCTTTCGTTAATATTTTTATCCTGTAGAACGTAGTATTTGTCATTTTTATCAGTATTTTTGCACGTGACGAGACTTGCATACCCTATTGTCAAAATGTTTATTTAAAAAAAATATTCAGAGTAAAGCGTACGTTGAAAGATTATCGCATTTTCGCGTTTCTAAGATAACTACAACATATGCTGATATTTGTAGTTCACACCTCAGTCTAATCAATTCTTACTTAATTGCTAAACAAGGGGATAGAATATTTTGTATATATTTTGAAGGTGCATTTACTGGTCCATACTCCCAGTGTTTAGTTGAGTCCGGATTAGTCATTTACTTTCCTTTCTTTTTACGTATTATTTTGGATGTTTTATGTATTTTGTTGTGTGTGTGTGGGTATTCTCTGTCTGGTCTTTGCCCCTAGACTGCATGTTTTATGCTTTTAGTTTCCCCTAGAATCTTGGTTTCCTCGATCACTCTCACTAACGTTGTGGTTATTGTTATCGATATATATACAGCCAAGTAACAGAAAACAATTTAATTTGAGAAGTAACACGCTTTCCGATTGGATAAAAAATGTCATTTGAGAGACAAATTTTGTATATGATGACGTCACAACCTTTTGCAATGATTTATGCGTTAAATTTTCATACTAAAATTAAATTATTTGAAATAACCTCAATGCCCGTGGTGCACACTTGAAAATAACTGGTAAACAGATTATTAAGTGTGTATCACGTAATTAAGGTTATTTCTGGATAGCCCAAAAAATATGAAAGTCATTCCTTAATTAAATAGAAAAAAATAAAAAAAAGTTGTTTCATCTTAATGATGTGACAAAACGTCATATTTTGTTTGCATTACACATTCAATTCATCTTCATTGCTTAACAATTTGTAATATTCATACTTGCACTGGTTATCACAAGGCAAAGAATGAGAGGAGGAAACAATAGAAAAACACAAGGTTTAACAGTATCTCTCCATCGTCTAATCATGCCAACAAATAATCATCTTCAATACCTACAGATCAAGCGTATAATGATACAAACGTTTGTTATTTCTACAAAGACCATATGTTTTCACATCAAATCATAGATCATCATAAACACCAAGTTCGTTTCTCAATTCTAAGTAATACAAATAATCAAATTATACATAGGTACCAATACAAACACCTAGAACATACGGATAGATTATAAAACAGCTGGTTATCGCTCATATACGAATGATAACTAAACTGATCATAACAATCATCAATCAAGGAAAAGCATCGGTATTTGTGGTTACATGGGCAATACATATTTTCTCATTCAATCAGGGTAATTAGGTATAGTTTTTCCAATGCAGGCTTTTTACCCTTTGACCTTAAAAACGCTCTTCTTTGGAAACACAAGTCACCTAATTGCACTTCTGTTTCCCGATTGGCCAAATATTACCAACTTAGTGGCGTTCGAAAAAACTATCGAAGATTTCAAATTGCGTGCCATATGCTATTTTCTTGAATGAAATGAGAAGAACGAAAATTTTACTGCTTCGGCTATATTTTTTTTAAAAGATAGTATTTGTTTAGTTTAACACATCGCTTCAATTATGTCATTTTGATTCCCAGACTTAGGGTCGAATTGGGATGACAAAAAATGTTTATATTTTATTTAAAAAACTATTCTTAGATATTTTGTGTTTACTTATATTTACACCATACTTCATATAATTTGCGAGTTTTTTTTAGATCATTTAGACTTTTAGCACCATTTTAAAGAGGAACAAGATGTTAACGTAATAGCCGATATTTTTTGTCAAATTTAGTAGATTGAATGATTTAAAATGTGCCTTATAATTAACTGTATTACATCTTGTGGGTTTTTGACTTCGTCTTCAAAATCAAACGTTGAATATGCCTTTTAACAATGGATTGCTTAAATATGTTTCTTAAAAACCCCAAAAACGTTTCCACTGAACAAATTCAGTCGATAAAAATTTCAATGCGGTATTCAATATTTCACGAATTGGAATTAAGTTTTCTTGTTTGTTGGGGTTTGACGCCCGAACAGCAATATTTCAGCTATATTCAGGCGATGAACATGAAGTGGATGATAAAATGAACATGAAATGATGATTAAATGAAAAATGGGATGGGACACAAGGATAATGGGGTCGACAAATTTTGATTGCCACTGGCAATAGGGAGAGGTGGGTAGGGTCGGGCAATTTAGCCTCCAGTGGCGGAGCCCTATGGTTCCTACTCAGGGAGTATACCACCGTAGGGTTCTTTAACGTGCGAGGAAGGTGGCATCTTTCCCAACACGGTGCACCACTATGGTTTGCGGTCAGGTTTTCCGTATTATAGCCTGACAACCCCAGCATGTAACACACCAGGGGTACCCCATTCCACCACCTGGGACACACAACCCAGTTGCTCTGTGGGCAGAGTGCCCTAGCCGCCGGCTAGGGTTCTGAGCACAATTTACTCGCCTTTTACGACAAGCTTAGCGCTGCTGCACCCGGACCTGCACGGGGCAATTTGAATAAAGAAAAAGTAATAAGGTGTTTCTGAATTAGATTAAGAACATCGTTTACAGTCAAGGGTTAGAATTCATAAAATGTTATTTAAAGTCAAGTAAGTTTCGTTTTTTATATTCTGTATAAATTGCAATGTTCATCTAAGAAAAAAAAAGATACGTACGGTTTTGCATCAATATATTTCTTGTTAACATCAAAACATGAGTTTTAGGAACAATTCAATATTTTTCATATTGCGTTCTACTCAATTAAAGTCAAATGATCAATAACCTTTCACACTGCTTTTTGCTACACGGTTATATAACATCAAAGATAAGACCATTAGATTGGGACACAATTTTTCAATAAGTTTTTTTTTTTCTGTATCATATACCGGCTTGACATGAGAAACTCTTGCTGTATTTGAAGGAAAGCAGATGACGCTTACTCATCCGGTGCACCTGGTCCAGACACGCATAATATGCCTGGGCGTGGATTACTCAATAATTTTAACTTTCTGTGCGTGCGTTTTCATTTGGTACTTTTCTACGCCGTTTCATTCAGTCCGATTTTTTCCATATTAACCGAGCTTAGGATTTCGCAATAACTCGCAAGTTTTCTAATTCTACAAAGACATAACCGTGTTTAGTTCTCAATATGTAGTTAAATTAATCAATGGTCCATGCTCCCAGTTTGTAGTGGAGTCAGAGTTGCTCATGTGCTTTTGTTAGTTTGTATGTATGATTTTAGTTACTTCATGTTCTTTGTTGTGTATATCTATTTTCAATGTCTGGTCTTTGCCCCTGGATTACATTCCTTTGATTACCGCTAAAACCTTATTATTTAATGAAACGGACGAAAAGTGATGTCAACAACAAACATGCATATTTCATTAAGGCTTTTATCCAAAAAAAAAAAAAGCGGAAGCATCCCAAAAATATGTCGCTTTTTTATCTGAAGTTGAAATAATAGTTTGTGCTTAACGCTAAAAATATAAATAGTATGGTTTGGGAATGAAAGAGTCATCGATCGTTAAAAACAGACTTACTAAATGAAAAATTAGCTAAATTAAATGGTTCTAGCTTAGGCGCAACACATGCTCTGATTATTTAATCTCGAATTTCGGTTAATATATTAGGAAAAATAACGTGTGTGTATATATATATATATATATATATATATACAAACATTTACCTGATTACCTATACGAACAAAACGAGGGACTTATTTTAGAGAAACATTTCAATAAGCCGTTGTATACAGATCTCAAAATATTTATATTTTTATCATGTTCTGTTATGATGCTACGCTTTTGTGTCTCACACATTCAAAAGTTTTATTTCATGACAAATCTTTTATACATTTTGTCTGTAGGAATGTCACTGGAGACAAATTCAGCAATTTGGAGCCAGAGTGTCAATCTAAAAACAAAATGTGAAAACTCTTTTCCTTTCATTTTGTTTGGTTTCCAGCTCAAGGGCTTTCTCCTTCAAAATTATACAAATCCCGTATTGTTAATTCAACATTTCAATCGTTTTACCCCTTCATTAAAGATTTTTGTGATACAAAAAGATATTTGTATTAAATTATACGATTTGAATATAAACTCAGCGGGAGAAATAATAAGTCAATACGCAGTATAAATATTTGGTTTAAACTGTGGAGGGAAGCTGTGGGGTACTCTATTGAATAGTTGTCAATGCTTCAAACACACGGTGGTGAAATAATTAACCGAATAAAGCGTTAATTAACTGTAGCACGACATATTCAATTTGCTAAATAAACAGATTAATTATAATAATCTTAATGGATCTGGCACGTGTTAATTCTGTTATTACCGATAAATATTACAAAATATTATGAAATAAAAAATGGAAATAGTTTATGTAGTTAATGCTCACGTAATAATATGTTTTGGCAATAGTATGGATAGCTTTGGTGCAAGTTGTTTCGCTCGACTGCCTGTTCTTTCTCTCCTTCGGACAAATTAATATTTGTTAAGGTATTAACTACAAGCTGTAGCAGGGCTGGCAGATGTGTGTAGCATCGATCATGTTCAGTTGCTATCGGATCATTGACATTGTGTGTGTGTGAATAAAACAGTAGGATATAGACGGGAACTGTGTGTCTAGGCCGTCACTCTAATTAAACCAATATCATTTTTAAAGTACAGTCAAGTACAAACGTGAACGATTGGAGTTTTCATAATTAAACACTTGTTAAATTGATACGGGAACTTTAATACATATTAGAGAGTTATGCGCATGTGTGTAAAGAATGATGGCGACGCGTGCTGTAAAGTGATGTAAACACGAGATTGTTTTGTTCTTTTTCACTGTGATATTTCAAATGTCAGTAAAGTAATGGCTACAATGAACAATAATGCACTATGATGTTAGAGTTGTACCGTGTTATTCAGGCATTCTATCTGACTATGGTAGCTTCAGTCTGTTGGGGGTTTGGAGGCAGCAAATTGAAAAGAGGTATGTACATTTTTTTCATATCTGAGGGACAACTAACATTAAACAGAGTAGGTACGTCATAATCAATCAATAATGCATCAAATTTTCTCCGAATCAATTTGTCTTGAAGTACCTTAGCTCAGCCGAGAGGCATTTAATCATGCAACCTACAATCTCGAGATGTTGATCAATATAACAGTATAATAACGTTTTTTGTCTATCTTATTTCCCCCTCATGTTGTAGTATGATTAAAAAAATGTATATGAATGTTTGAAATACAAACCCCTTTGTACAGAGTGACGAATACATATTTGTCATAGATCTTTACTTATTCATTTTTTATGTCGTTTGTCTTCAAATATACCGTTTAAAAACTTAATGGTGTTTGTCTTCTTTAAGATTAAAACTCAGACCTCAAGAGAGCTACCTTCTTACGGAGGCCATAAATATGTTTCAACACTTTTTTAGAATGTTTTTGAAAGTATTTGAGTGTTCTGAAAATTATTCTTTTCTGCTGATACTTTGTTATCAGTCAGTCATCTGCATAAACTTGATGTAGACACATGGAAGCCGAATGGACCTTTAAGAAACGTTAAACCTAAAAAGTTTTTATCTATAAGATGTCATTTTTAAGCTGCTTTAATTACATCATTATCAAAGTTCGTGAATATTGTAATTTACGGATGGGTAACATATCTTCAAGTTATATGTGGTACTCCCTGTATACAAAATCAAAATAGCTTTTGGGTGAGGGGTGGAGGAATTCAATTAAACTATCTGTCACTTTTTCATTTACAGTTTGATAAATATTCCCTTCATTTGAACGCATATTTTAAAGAAAATTAAATCACACGAAGTCCTCTTCTCTTTAATTTTCTCGTGATTCCCTTCTATCCTTTGATATTAAATCGATGATCACCTTTTTACCAATGAAATAGATATGTAGAAAGTAAGCATTTCTAATAAGATTAGAAATTCGTCATTTAACGACTTTCAATTTTATGAAAATTAAATGTTTAAGGAGGGTACTCGATCACAATTTAACAGTTATTTATAATAAATTTTTAACTTGAACAAGACCAATTATAGATACTAGCTATATGCATGTTTAAATATTCGCTTTTCAAGTCCTACACTACTAGTTCAAAAGTATGAGGTTAAAGTTGGAGGACTCCGATCATTAACTAGCAATGGTTTTGCAGTTTGATATGGTATTGTCTCATTGCCACACTCCCGGTTTCTATCAAAGCAATAGAAAGCTTGGTAGGTTTTGTCCCATTGTTATTTTCAGGGTTTCTGTCAGATCAATAACAAACAATGGTTCCACCGTTGGATAAGGTTTTGTCTCATTGCAACACTCCGGTTTCTGTCAAATAAAAAAAACATGCAATGGTTTCAGATTGATACGGTTGTGTCTCGTTGACACATTTCCGGTATTTATCCGATCAATAAAAAGCATTAGTTACGAAGTTTGGTAGGGTTTTGTCTCATTTGCACATTTGCTGTTTCTAAATGATCAATACCAAACAACTGTTCCAGTTTGGTAGGGTCGTGTCTCATAGGCGATATTCCAACTTGGGGGTAAAACTCGTCAATTTAGACTTTTCCCCATTTCCGGTAAAGGTTATTTGAGGTCAAGTGGCAGGTCATTCAGCGAAGAGCAAGGAAAATTTCTGACACGCGGGAAATCGTTTTATTATGGACTTAAAGTGAAAAATATATTCCTAAAGCCTTGCAGTGCTCTTAATATCCACAAAAGGAAAGTTGGAATCGATTATGGTCTTCTTGGTCGACCAATAACGTTTTACAAAAGATTTGCATATGAATATGTTTATTTTGATACAGTTTTTTTTCAGTAGGACTATAATTCCCAAACAATTCCGGATTTCTCAAATTGCTATGACGTCTTTTGCCACACTTCCAGTTTCATTTATTTCTGTTTTCTCACATGTAACATACTGTTTACACAAATTATATCACGTTCTACACATAAGAAAGGTGAAAACAGCCTTTTCTGCCGTAGTCAGTTCATAAAATGTACCCACAAAGTGATCATATAATAATGGTTTAAAATCAGTTTAAGTGTGCTCTTAGACAAAATGATTTTAAAATTCTTTACAGATTCTCAATTCTTATAACTATTATTGTTTCTTTATATAGTTCAAAAAGAGTACAAATTGAGAAGCGGCATTTGTTATAAAGCCTATGTAAAAATGTAAATATGTTCAGCAAAATTTACTTTAAAATATACAATCAGAAGTTTTTTGGTTTCGTCTTTCTCAAGTGTAGGGAAACAGATTGAATGAGAATATAGCAATTGAAGTTGTTAATCAAATACATTTTGACCAAATGTAAACATCTATCATCCTCAGCATATCTTCTCATCCGATCATCGTTAATGAAACTTTTAACTGCATGTGTACTAAGAGTAATCAAGGGAACCATGATTCTAGCGGAAATCAAACGAATGTAATCCAGGAACAAAGACCACGCAGGGAAAACAGACAAACACAACAAAGAAGATAAAATAACCACATTAATACATAAAAAAGCAACAACAGTAATAAGCAACTCGGACTCCACTAAAAACTGGCAGCATGGACCATGTGCACCAGCAAGGTAAGCGTCCTCTGCTTTCCTCGAAACACCCACCGAGTTGCTCGTAAAAAGTCAAGTCCGGGAAAGACGAAAGACGAAAGGAAAACTAATTAATTTTAATGTTAACAGAGATGTCCATTTCTACCTAGACTTCTGAGACTTAAAGATACATGAAAAATCCGGCAAAAGGAAGTCAGTGTTTTTTTAATTTCTCGACTTTTATATTACACGATGTAACTGAGAGGAACGTAATTCAGGTACAAGTCTGACAAAGAGGTATGGAGTACACTGGACACTTGAATCTCTGGCTCGATATCGGATAACCTGTTATTGGTCTCAATCAATAAATAATATATTGAACTCTACATTTAAACATTATTTAGTAAAACATAGGAATAGATCCCCAGTCTTCATTTAAAGGGACTGTACATATGTCTACCCCTAATAACCTTCAATAGTACAACGAGTTGCATTACAGTTGACCTGTTATTTCCATAAAATATCTTTACAACAGCATGTGAATTCAGTAGTACATCATCTGCATCTGATCTTGAAGCTAAACTTTATAGTTGACAAGGAGAAATAATACAATCCGGAAAGCTCAATGAAACGACCTCAGATTGTACTTGCAATTAATTTAATGAGAACTTGATGATATTTGAAAACAGATCTTTACTTATGTCTGCACCTACCAATAAAACACCATTTACTGCCCGTGTACTGATAGATATAAGTCAAGTTTCGATACACTAACCTCTACGATTTCATATCCAAACCATGTTGCAAAGTTTATGCTTAAAACAAAAAAAGTAAAAAAAAATAAAATAGTACAACCAGTGGTGGCATTCTGGATCATTTTATTCTCAAAGGACTTCAAGAGTAATCAATGGAACCAAGAATCTAGCGGTAATCAAAAAAATGTAAGGTAAGGATCCTTTGCTTTAAAATTTCTAGAAACACCCTAACAAAAAGTTAAGTTAAAGGTAGACGAAAGAGGAAAGTAAGACTATGACATGTTGAAAGAGTAATCAAGGGAACCAAGGTTATAGCGGTAATCAAAAGAATGTAATCCAGGGACAAAGACCAGACATGGAAAACAGACATACACAACAAAGAACATAAAGTAACAAAAGCAAATGACTCCATTAAAAACTGGGAGCGTGCACCGGTAGGGTAAGCGTCCTTTGCTTTTCTAGAAACACCCGCCGTTGCCAATAAAAAGTCAAGTCAGGGGTAGACAAATGCGTTTGTTTGTTTGTTGGGGTTTAACGTCCGAGCAGCAATATTTCAGCTATATTCAGACGATGAACATGAAATTGATGACAAAATGAACATGAAATAATGATGAAATGAAAAATGGATGGGACACAAGGACAATGGGGTCGACAAATCTTGACTGCCACTGGAAATAGGGAGAGGTGGGTAGGGTCGGGCAATTTAGCCTCCTGTGGCGGAGCCCTGTGGTTCCTACTCCGGGAGAATACCACAGTAGGGTTCTTTAACGTGCTAGACAAACGCGAAAGGAAAACTGACTCGTTGAATAAATCAGTTTTCATGGCGCAGATGGATACACCATAACGATCCACGAGTTCATGATGACGACCATAAACACTTCTGTAGTGATGACTTCAATCTTGTAGCAACATAACCCTGTTCCAAAAGCCTATTTGTTAGGGTTCTAGCGCGATACAAGAAGTCTGCGTAGTTTCGGCAAGCTCTGGCATAACGTATGAGTTGTGATATGAACACTCTATACGCAGATGCTGAAGGGATGTCGCCACAGATGAAAGGAAAGTTGACTGAATGAAGTCATCACGTTTGTTGCAGATGGATATACCGTAACGATCCATGAGTTCATTATGACAATACAAATTTAGTATTATACCTCTTCATTCTGCGGTAAATTATGAATAGAGGATCTTTGCTATAGTTCACATGGGAGATGACATAATTGATGTTCATGTTTTGCGCCACTTTGAAGTGATGATCCAACACTTTCAGCAAGTTCAAAATCAATCTAAGAGACTTGCAATATGTTGGTTGTAGAATTTGGATATATCCTAATCACTCTGTACAATAACAAATCTGCTTACAACATGAAAATTTAAACAGAGATTGTATAATTTATATTAATTTTGCTACTAAATTTCCCTTTCATTGTGATTCACAATCTTACTACTTGGTCAATTGATAGTCATTGTCATAAAATTTTTGTATAACTGCATTATTATTGTAGCGACACTTCCAGTATCGCACGTAGCCCTAAATGTCCATTTCATCTTAAATAATCGCAGCTTCTAAATCTTTTGTAGTGGATCGATTATAAAATTCTAAACATTAGGTAGCTGTATGAACAATAGGCCTAAATGTGTGTTTTATATTTCTCCCTATTTAAGTCTCTAAAAATCAAAAGGAAGGGTTTTGTTGATTTGTTGGGGCTATAACCCACCCCATTCTGGTCAGGAATAGGGGAAAAAAGGAAGCCAAAAGAAAGTATTTTATCTGAAGAATATATGTATGGATCACTTTTCAGAGGCTCGTACCAACTAAGTCGGACTGTGATTGAATTTTGAGGTGTTTACTGAATCCATGAAAGATTCTTTGTTCAAAAGGACTAAACACCAACACAATTCTGGTTTTTGGCAATCACATGATTAAAGGTGCATGGGTATGAGTATTTTTTTATGGATAAGGGGTTATGGCTCTTTTGGTATAGAAATGAATTCAGAAAAAGTATAGCTCTACTGCTGTATATAAAGCTGTGCCCCAGCAAGTTTTTATGACAGTGTTTGCCAGATTTTGTATTTGTTTTTTACCAAAAAATTAATATTTGAAGTCCATAGTGAAACACAATATTTGTACATCAGTTTATAAATTCACAATTGAAACAGTTTAAAACATAATTAAGTTAGAATAATTTATGAAGTTTGCATATTGATTTATGCAGATGTGTTTTACTTAGATATAAGAGAATGTTTTTATCACATTTCTTTCTGAAAAACACGGCTTAACATATGCTGCATAAATCTAGATCTGTTGTCATAGTCTTGAATTTAAATTAGATGTTTCCCTATAGTATCGATTCGATAAGATTTTTCAACTATGCATTGACAAACAACATGAACATTTAACAGTATATTAGCTATTATTTCACGTTCATTTCATGACAATATCATTTGCACTACTCAAAGGAAAGTTTAAAGTAATAAAAAATAAAATCATCAACGTTCCAATCAAAATTAAAAAATATGTGATTGGTATTTTTTAAAATTATTAAAAAACACTGTATATTTCGTCTCTTTGTATTTTGAACGTCCAGTAAAATATTTGTCAGTTTGTTTGTTGGGGTTTAACGTCCGAGCACAATATTTCAGCTATATTCAGATGATGAACATGACAAGGATGATAAAATGAACATGAAATGATGATGAAATGAAAAAAAAGGATGGACACAAGGATGATAGGGTCGACAAATTTTGCTTGCCACTAGAAAAAGGGAGGGATGGGCAGGGTCGGGCAATTTAGCCTCCTGTGGCGGAGCGCAAAGGTTCCTACTATCGAATACCACTGCAGGGTTCTTTAACGTGCCGTGCGAGGAACGTGATATCTTTCCCAACATGGTGCACCACTATGGTTTGCGGTCAGGTTTTTCGTATTAGTCTGACAACCCCAGCATGTAACATTCCAGGGGTAACCCATTCCACCACCTGGGACACACATCCCAGTTGCTCTGTGGGCAGAGCGCCTAGCCCCCGTTTAGGTTTCTGAGCACTATTTAGTTGCCTTTTACGACAAGCTTAGCGCTGCAGCAGGCCTATTCTTTTAACACCCGGACCTGCACGGGGCAAATATTTGTCAGCGTTATTTTATTCGCCTGCTTAATGTTTCCCAACGATGGAAATATTTTTTAACAACAAAATAATTCTTAACTTTCAGCGAAGGTTACGAAGTATAGAACAGATAAGTATAAACTTGCAATACATCGTAGAAATTACTTCTATTGACACCAATAAATAATATTCTACAATACCTCGTAAACATTGATTAAATTATGTGGGCTCTTCCTATGGCTTTGTTATAGACACAAAAACACGGAATGTGATTGAAATCAAGCATAACTGTCAAGTACAGACAATGGACAATAATTAGTATTGTTCGATAAGTTGTCCTATTGACAGCGGAAGAAAAAAGGCGATAAAACACAATACAGTTACTGTCAGAGAGAGCAAATTGTTTTTGTACATAAATCAAAGGGTTCAGCATAAAGAAAAAAAATATGATCCATTGTAGTTATTAAGGTAAGGCAAAATTTAAGTTTGTTTTGCCTTTAAAACTAATGTCTCTCCCGTTGCAAAGTTCAAACATGTACATTTCCAACAAAATCAGTGAGTCATAAATTTCTGGTAATCTAAAAAAAAACCCTACTTCAATGCTGCACTTTCGGAAAAGTAGTGGTAATAAATGTGTAACAGATGGACGGACAGAACAAAAACAATGTCTCCACACCTAAGACAGGGAGACATAATATTATAATAGTTCTTATGTAAACGGAACACAACATCTTTTCCCAAATGACCTTTACAGTAGATCTTAAGGTCAGATTTAACTTACCTTAGAGTAAAATATATTATTAGTGAATTAACATGAGTGTAAGTGTCTGCAATAGTAAGAAAAACAATTTGAACTAAATTTTCCACTTACATTCTTCTGCGCTGCAACAAGCATCTTGGAAAGACTGGTTTGTATGTGCTCCCTATTGTCTATAGAGCTATAGACAACTAATATGTATGTCTTAGTTTGAAAGTTGCAACAATATAGATGAAAACAAACTTGCTAGTAAAAGTCATATTATAGTGATTGTAGGGCGGTAAATATGCTTGTTTGGGGCCATAAGTGATTAAGAAAAGCAAATGGCATGCAATAAGCAACTTGTTATGTTAAGTTTGTTTGTTTGTTGGGGTTTAACGTCCGATCAGCAATATTTCAGTACACATTATATGCATATATAAATAAATTAGATACCGGAATCAGTGTGTATATTTTTATATAGACAATCATTTGTTAAAATATGGCAAAAGTTGTATTGTTGATTCTTGCATTACATACGAAATTATTTTATGTTGACTCGAAAAGCTATTTTGATAGAGCTGTATACATACTACACGTAAGTGATTCCTACGAACTATCTACGTGTTATGAAGTCAAGAATTGCGTTTGTAATAATAGTCTTTGAAAAGTTACATGCTTTGGGCGAATCTCTTGAACAGAAAAAAAAAACCAAATTAAGGTTATGAATTCTTGCAAACACTGTAAAATATATGCAATTTACTATTCAGTCATAATAATTTTATTTTATTTTTAAATTAAACACAAACTCAATGTTTTTTTTTTCAATTTAGTCAAAATTTGAGTAGTAAGGTTCAAGTAAAAGCACACATAAGAAATAATGTATGAATATCACTTGCTTGTTTATTCATATGAATGTGTCTGTTGAACCAATTACAGCCACTAACAGCGAAGGATTAATTATCACACCGCGAGAGATTACCAGTTGAGTATTAAATAGTTATTGATGTCAATTTTCACATATTTCATCCGCATTACTATATGTATAGCACACGAGCTTTCGTTGTGATATGCACCATTGAATGACCCAAAAAGTTGGCAAGAATTATTGATAATGATCCAAAGGCGCTTATGAATTACTATATGCCATTTTAAGAAGCTTACCTTCTGTTTCCGATCAAGCTGATATTATCAAAAGTACAAGTTTTTCATTTAAAAGTCATTGCATCCATAAATTAAACGACAAAACTGCCAGATTCTTAACTATTCGCATTTTGATATTACTTCTTAATTAATTACGGATACAATCGGTCAAGTAAAGGATCAGTCTTCAGCGCCACAAAACTTGAACAATTAAGTCTGAGAAAATTCTGAAATGCTTGTGACATTATCAATATCAAAAACTTTGATTGGAGTTAAAAATATTCTCAGACTTTTAAAAGATTTTTTTTTTAATTTTATGGCCAGTTCTTTTCCAGCTGGAGACTTCTTTGCGAAAGTGGTCCAATGCATTTTGTTTACACAACAGGATAGTTTCATGAAAATTATGAACAAAAAATACACGTATTTCCTGAAAAATCGTATGTTTTCTAAACTTACGAATACCTTAAGACATTTTTAAATGTACGTGCACTTTACTGTGCACTTTGTGCTGAATAGAATTCACTTAATTTTGTTGCAGTCATTTGGTTAAGTGTTGATTTTGAGGTCAAAGCTTTTGTTCTTATTGACTTGTATCATAGTCATCTTCTTTTCCGGAGCTTTCAGAAACCAAATCTAAAGCCAAATGCAAAAGTCTAGGAACTAAGATGAAACTACATATTTAAACCAAAAGAAAACTATAGAACTGTGAGCAAAGCTCAATGAGGGATACTTCTTCTATCCACCAGATACCATTTGGTCAGGATATAAAGTCGTCAAACAAGTTAATATTGTCGCTCTAGTCTAAAACTTAATCCAACGATATGACATGCCTTTTAGCTTCTGTCAAAATATTAAGCGACTGTGAAACTGTTGTAAACTGACTACCTTGACCACTGTATACCTCTCGTAATGCGGAGGGATAAAAATGAAAATACAAGGCAATTAAAAGTGAATTACACCAATTGTTTTACATGAATGTGCGGTAGCTATAAAATTTTCAAGAAAAGGAACAAAGGCACTGTACAAACTCTTGGGTGATGTTTTTGTTGCAAAAAGAATTCTAAATTTCTCAAAATCAGAATACACAAAGCTCATTGTAACATATGCCATATGTAATCTTAGAATTAAGGTATGACCTGCCAGATACCCGAATTTAATCTAACACAAGAGGTCCGTTGTTTCATTTATTCTAAAAACATATAAACACGAAACTGTTAATAAATGTAATTGAAATTAGAATCGCCCATGTCTTCTTTTCTAACAAGCTTTTCGATCGATTCTGGACAACATGTGTTCATCAAGTGTCTTACTCTGAAATCAAAATATGTAATCAGGCGTAATACAATCTCGTTGTTTGATCTACATTCAATCTGTTATCGAGTTGAATAATTTTCTGAAGTTTGTAGAGTGACTCTTCTACAAAAAATAGTTATTAAAGACTTCTATAGAGAGGGTCACTGACAGCATCGATTATATGGGAAATAAATTTTTATGTAACGAATACTTATACCCATGTAAAGATACAACTAACTCATTTTCACGTGTGAATCCGTTGTTAAATATATTGTATTTTGACAATTACTCTTCTCTAATTGACTTGCTTAACGGATATTCCGATTCAACCTCTGATGTTCACATCTGGTGTCAGTTTCATAAAAAGTCGTAATTGTAAAATTGATCGTAAGTAATGACGTCATAAACTAAAATAGCATTGTGACGTCATGATTTACGATCAATTTCACACTTACGACTTTTTGTGAAATCGAATCGACGCCTGGTCATATTTATTGAATCATCTTAAACGTTAACCTAGAAAATAATTATAATAAAAAAAATGAGAGAAAGGGGTAAGGATATAAAGAGTTATAGTGTCGAAACGATTGATATTGAGTTGTGTTTTCTACAAAAGTGATATGAATTTTAAGTCGAAAACTTGGCAAAAACATTAAAGAATATTAAGATAATCTATCAGAGATAAGATATATTTGATAGCACCTCGATGAACCATGCAGTGCAAAACAGTAAGACCAGCAAATGCACAAATAATATTCTTCATCTTTAGAAGATGTTTTATCACTAGTTTGGTTTAAAATCTCTGACCCATAGATTCAAAATGTTAGGAGAGACTGAAAACAGGTAAATTGAGTCATGTAACCATATTTGAATTATTTTAGACTTCTGTATGCATGGAATCCCCTTGTGAAAAAAATTTTGATTGCCACTGAAAAAGGGGGGATAGGTAAGGTCGGGCAATTTAGCCTCCAGTGGCGGAGCGCAAAGGTTCCTACTCCTTTCGAATACCACAACAGGGTTCTTTAACGTGCGAGGAACGTGGCATCTTTCCCAACACGGGGCACCACTATGGTTTGCGGTCAGGTTTTTCGTATTATAGCCTGACAACCCCAGCATGTAACACGCCAGGGGTGCCCCATTCCTGGGGCACACATCCCAGTTGCTCTGTGGGCAGAGCGCCTAGCCCCCGGCTAGGTTTCTGAGCACTACTTAATCGCCTTATACGACAAGCTTAGCGCTGCTGCAGGCCTATTCTTTTAACACCCGGACCTGCACGGGGCTGAATATAGCTGAAATACTGCTTTGTATAGTATGTAACTCAATAAGTTGAAACATATTCAGTCTTTACATTGTGTTAAATTAGATATTGAGGATGTGTTTCCTTATAATGGTTGAAATTGAACAATTTTGTTGGTGTTCGTATCTATTGTTTTTGTTGAACTTCGTATTCTTTGTGCAGTCTGTAATTTAATTAGTACTGGACATATACAATTTAAATTGTTCACTGTGTTTTTATACGTAACGACGATACACACATCTTTTTATAGACAAATATTTGGTATGAAGTTTTACTTATTTTTCAGCCGAATGATTGAAAAAAACTTTCTATTTTTTGTTTTAATTTTGTGGGGTTATTAAAGATATTTATGCGCTGACGACGAAATCGTATAATAATATATAATATAAGGTAATAATGCGAGTACTATTAAATGTACTTAAGTGAAAGTTAAACAGTTGGTAAGTACGGTATGTTTAAGGTTCATATTGCCGAGTTCGGAAGTGTTTGTTTTCATAGAAGAATTATTGGTTGCTTGGAGAGAAACACGTCAAAAATATTGGACACAATTCGATGAGTACAAAATATTGTCCGTTCACAGCTGACATGTATTCATTGTGTTGAAATCTAAAATTTGCCAGACAACATGTATATATCAAATATTATTATAATGCATTTGTTGGGAAAGATGATACATCAAATATATCTGTGTGGTCTGACACGTGGGGAGTACACTGATCCTATTGTACTTATGCATTGTCTGTAAATATATCTCGAATTATATTTATATTAATATGTAGGTACAACTGATATACACAAGAAAATAACAGGCTCCACTCCTAGTTAAGTGATCATCTTCCATGTAACTTATTTCAAGTGTACTAATAATGAAACTTAGCAGCTAAGCACCCGTTGCTCGTTTAGATAGCAATTATACATTCCTCGATTAATTAATGTTTACACAAACAGAACAATTTATACAACGATCTGTTGTCTCTCTCCTTGTATTTTATCTTTAACAGTTGGCTGACAGTCAATCTCGCTAATTTGTGTGTTATTCTACTTTGTAGCAACTTTATTGAGCAACATCATTTGATTACTCTTTTCCAGCAGTTGTAATTTATTGCACATACCTAATGATAACCTTCTCTTTAATTTATTCGAAGCGTTTGCATATCTGAGGATTCCATGTGGTTACTTTGTTGATACATTTTGTTGTTAATTCCACATGTTTTTGTTATGATCATTGAGATCTTTCTCAGTATTTCATCAACACACTTCAGCTAAACTGATATCTTCAGTATTCGTTGAGAAATCTTTAGTTTTAATAGAGATATAAGGAACGATAAAATCTACTACATTAAATGATGTACTTATAAGGAACAACTTTAAGAATATTGCAGTTCTTTTTTTCAAGCATCAATACTCGGGCATTGTTTTAAAACAAATAACATTCACTCCCTGAGTGCATACTTCGTACCAGTTACTGCTATCCGATCTATTTGTCATTGCACGTTTACTGATTTCAAGCATTTAGAATAAGGCATTAAAACTTATATGAGGCAGGTGTAACCTGTAATAATACGAAGTTGAATATATTAATATTTAAAAATGATGCTTATTAAAAAAAAATTTATTATTTGGATTTTAATTCCTTTTACAATTTTGCCAATAGGACTTATTTTCTTCATAATTTAATAAAACATTACGACGCGAGTTTTAAAGATTTACTGTTGTTACAAATACGAATCTAAGAAAGATCCGTGCTTTGTATTGCTGTTTAGGTTAACTTCCAGTCATATTCTTGGAGCTTTTATTTATCAAAGTTTAAATTTGCATGGGTTACCATTTTGGCGACTTCGTCCTTTATAAAGATGGTATATTGCGTTGGCACTTTGCAAGAGTTTTCGTTCTCCATTTGGTTGATGTAAGTGGGAGATAAATGTATGGTTTTCTCAGAAATACAGACCAGTACCCTGTGTATATTTTCTCCATCTGTTACTCGGGATTCGTCCTTTAACGTAATGTATGTATTTCATTCATATATCTTCTGGTTTTTCAATTTACGTTTGTATTTAGATATGATATGTTTTGTTTGTTTGTAGGTTTGGGAAGCCAGGACCAGGTCAGGCTTATAGATGACTTATTTGGGGAAAACAGTGGATACAATCCTTTAATTCGTCCAGTCCAAAATGTTAACGAAACGCTTAATGTCGAATTCAACGTGGCTTTGAGCCAGCTTATAAATATTGTAAGATAATTTTTTTAAAAGTTGCAAATGCAATTTTCACTGTTTGTTTTATAATAAATGAGGAAATTAAAACAAAGGCAATACCTTCCTCAAAAGTAAATAAACATGGAAAGGGTAAAAACAAGAAGCAACTGTCAAAGTGCTATCGCGTGAATAGACTTATTCTGTATTGATAATACTTATAGATTAATAAATGGCTTTTTAATATTACCATTGTTATCAGCCCGAGATCTTCATATCGGCCCGGAGGGACGATAACAGTCGAGGGCTGATAACCACAGAAATATTAAGATGGGAATCTATTAATCTGTTTACCACGTATTTATTTAACCAGTAATAAATAATTTTCCAATTTTTTCTTAAAGAAAGAAAAAATATAAAAGACATGCGAATGAAGTGCATGATCACCAATTTCAACTGACAATGTTACATCAAATCGGATGTGACGTCGCCGATGAACAGAACGTTTTGAATAGTTGTGCAAAAGTGACGTCAGTACTGCTCACATATTTCCCTTTGGACTGATAATATACAGAAAACCATGCATATATGACACATGCAAAAACAATTTTATTTTAATAAAATATGTGATAAAGTATGGTACAAAATTGTTCCTTAAATATTTTGTGCGAGCGTGTTAACGTTTCCAAAGACTTGGCGTGAACAGCTATCACGTTTATAAACTACTGGTCAGTGGTGCGATGGGAAAAATGTACTGGTCTATAAATCTTTATTTATACGGGTAACCCAGGATAAAAAAATAGTATACAATATATATATATATAGAAACAATCAAATTGTATAGATTGCTTTTTCTTAGCTCCACTCAGTACGCATATAAGTATGTCTTTCTGTTTTTGACTGACCACGAAAACTCATTTAAATTGTTTTTTATTTATTTATTTTACTACAGGACGAGAAAAATCAAATCATGAAAACAAACGTTTGGTTACAAATGGTAAGTTATTGAATATATGTAGATTTTATTATAATTTCGTACAATTTATAAATGCCCGTCTTTTTGCTACTATGTAATTGTATTCGCCTGCCATATTTTTAACATACAAAAATTGGTTTGGTTAACTATAAGAGTAATTAAGGGAACCAAGGTTCTAGCGGAAATCAATCCAAACATGGAAAACAGACATACACAACAAAGAACATTAAGTAACTAAAATAATTCATACATAAAAAAAGCAAATGAGTAACTCGGACTCCACCAAAAACTGGGAGCTTGAAGAAGGTGCACCGGTAGGGTTAGCGTCCTCTGCTTTTCTAGAAACACCCACCTAGATGCCAATAAAAAGTCAAGTCCGGGGTAGATGTATCCATTCGTTTCGACATCTGTAATTTGTAGATAGGAAAGCCGGGTGCTTATGACGCTGCTCTTAAATATTGTTACTTTGCAACTTATCAATTCTATTTAAACAATGTATTTCTGACACACCCATATTGTTTGGCATTGCACCTTGATTACAAATGGTATTGCACCGGTGGCGTCGGCTGTTTACATTCAAGTTAAAATTGTCAGAATCAATAGTAATTGGTTAATCAGCTGAAAGGTTTTGCATTAATTTCTTACTTTTGTGAAAGTAAAAAGACTTAAAAAGAAACAAATACTGTGAAAAACATGGTAAATTAAATCGACAAAATTAAATGTTTAGCAAAAACAATGTAATAGTTTTAAAACTCGACATGCAAAGAAACTCCCCGAGTAGGAAATTCTGATAGGCCTCGATCCATATCGCTGTTAATTGTTTCATAAAGCATAATATCGCATGTACTGAGCTGCCATAATTGCATATACTAGAAATTGTTAACCTTCACCCATCAATTTTGTTGCTTTAAATAATATGCAGAATACTGGAACAAGAGACTTTGTTCAATAGTTTTAGTAAATTATTTATTGTTTTATTTTGCATGTATCGTATATTTACCAACGTTTGTGCTTGACACACTTAAGGTGAAATAATCGTTTCACACCTTTCATTTTTAAATAATGCAGTTTTATGTCAAATATCAAAATACCATAAGATATTGCCATGCACCTCTTTTTCAGTATTGGAAGGACTACCAAATAAAATGGACTCCAAAAGATTATGGTGATATTAAAAGTATAAGAATTGATCATGAAAAGATTTGGAGACCGGACATCGTTTTATTTAACAAGTATATATATTTTTTTTATTTGATTAAATATCGTTTTAACAAAGATTTAATCGCACTACTGTAAAATCGCCAGTTATCATATACTGTTATTAACCAACTACCCAAAATACGTTAAAATAAAAATATGTCAAAAACTAACCAATTGATACGAATTCAAACCGACCCGTGCAGGTCCGGGTGTCAAAAGAATAGGCCTGCAACAGCGCTAAGCTTGTCGTAAAAGGCGACTAAGTAGTGCTCAGAAACCTAGCCGGGGGCTAGGGCGCTCTGCCCACAGAGCAACTGGGATGTGTGCCCCAGGTGGTGGAATGGGGTACCCCTGGCGCGTTACATGATGGGGTTGTCAGGCTATAATACGGAAAACCTGACCGCAAACCATAGTGGTGCACCGTCTTGGGAAAGATGCCACGTTCCTCGCACGTTAAAGAACCCTACTGCGGTATTCTCCCGGAGTAGGAACCATAGGGCTCCGCCACAGGAGGCTAAATTACCCGACCCTTCCCACCTCTCCCTATTTCCAGTGGCAATCAAAATTTCTCGACCCCATTTTCCTTGTGTCCCATCCCATTTTCATTTCATCATCATTTCATGTTCATTTTATCATCAAATTCATGTTCATCGCCTGAATATAGCTGAAATATTGCTTCTCGGACGTTAAACCCCAACAAACAAACAAACTCTGCTCACAGAGCAACTGTGGCAACATCCATTCAGCACCCGTGTATGGCGTGTTCATATCACAGCTCATACGTTATGTCAGAGCCTGCCGAAACTACGCAGACTTTTTGTATCTAGCTAGAATTCTAACAAATAGGCTTCTGGAACAGGGTTATGTTGCTACAAGATTGAAGCCATCACTACAGAAGTTTTATGGCCATCATGAACTCGTGGATCGCTATGGTGTATCCATCTGCGCCATGAAAACTGATTTGTTCAACGTGTCATAGTTTTGCTTTACTCTTTCGTCTACCCCGGACTTGACTTTTTATGAGCAACTCGGCGGATGTTTCTAGGAAAGCAGAGGACGCTTACCCTACCGGTGCATCTGGTCCATGCTCCCAGTTTTTAGTGGAGTCCGAGTTGATCATTTGCTTTTATTAGTTTGTATGTATGATTTTAGTTACTTTATGTTCTTTGTGGTGTATGTCTGTTTTCCATATCTGGTCCTTGTCCCTGGATTACATTCGTTTGATTACCGCTATAACCATGGTTCCATTGATTACTCCTTAGCTATGTGGTTGCAACAGTAAACACACACACACACACACATACATACATTCATTCACATATATATATATATATATATATATATACAACTCATGATGGCAGAAACCAAGCGTCAAAATTTAAGTTTGTTTGTTTGTTTGTTTGTTTGGGTCTAACGTCCGACCAGCAATATTTCAGAGGCATCTAGTAAAAAATATAATGTTCTGTACTTGCTACACTTTTGTTTTAATCTTAATAATCAACTATAAAAGGTAAAAGGATATTACAAAATGTACTTGAAAGAGTAATCAAGGGAACCAAGGTTATAGCGGTAATCAAAAGAATATAATCCGGGGACAAAGACCAGACATGGAAAACTGACACAAACAACAAAGAAAATAAAGTATCTAAAAATCATACATACAAAGTAAGAAAAGTAAATGAGCAACGTTGAAAAACTATATTACACAAAATATTACGATCGGGGACTGTGCATTAAGTTATTGTAATAATTTTGCAAACATTTATCCGTATAGAACCTAAGCTAACGTTTCTCAATAACGGCTAGCAAGAAAACTTTGGCATGTGCTCTATATATATATATATATATATATATATATATATATATATATAATCTTGTCTTATTTATTTCAGCGCTGATGGTAACTATGAAGTATCCTATAAATCCAATGTCGTTCTTTCTCATGAAGGAAATCACTATTGGGTACCTCCAGCAATTTATAAAAGTTCGTGTACCATAGATGTTCAATTTTTTCCGTTTGATCAACAGGAGTGTGAAATGAAGTTTGGCTCATGGACATTTAAAGGAGATCAACTTGAATTTAGCTTTTACAAGAATATGAACTTTATAGATCCGACCGACTATTTAAAAAGTGGAACATGGGATATCATAGACTTTCCTGGAAGGATTGAGCGAGTAAATGATACGGAGTCCGATGATTATAAATATATTATAGTATTTAAATTCATAGTAAGGCGAAAAACGCTATTTTATACAGTTAACTTGATTATTCCATGTGTTCTGATATCATTCGTTAGTATATGTGTGTTTGCATTACCTGCGGATGCAGGAGAGAAAATTACTCTGTGTATTTCTATTTTGCTTGCGTTGGTTGTGTTTTTATTGCTTATTTCAAAAATTCTTCCGCCGTCGTTAAAGATACCTCTTATAGCAAAATATTTACTTTTTACGTTTATAATGAACATTTTTGCAATTTGTTTAACAGTTATTGTCATAAATCGAAACTATAGAACTCCACGAACACACAAAATGCCTTACTGGGTTCGATATGTATTTTTATACCTGCTTCCAAAATTTCTGTTTTTGGAACGGCCCGATCACGATTTAAGATGGCAACATCCTTCTGATAAAGCTTCTTCACAAACGCCCGATTATTTAAAACATGATCAAAGTCAGCATCATGTCCAACAAACAGGCTATGTGCCTGCCGAAAATCATCCGTTCCAGAACAACAGTAGACATTCAAGTTTATTAGAGCTCACCGAAGTACATCATCCGAATTGTCGATTGAGTCCCAATCAAATGAATTCGGATATAAGTGAGGAAACGTCTGATTCTTACCCAAAACGTATTACACCAGAGCTTTACAAAGCAACAGAAGCTTTAAGTTTTATCACGCACCATTTGGAAACTGAGAATGATTTTGACACAGTAAGTAAATCTTTCAATAAATCTGGAAAAATATACCACTGTTCTGTTTGAATATTATTAGGAAATTAAAATAAAAAAACTGTTAAATTTACATCCTTTGTAGTAACAGAAAAAAATGTATATGATATGGATGCAACATGTTCCTTTCACTAAACAAGAAATAACAATATTAATACGAACTATAACATAAAATCTAAAAACTGGGTAAAACATTTCTTCTGATGCAATAATAATTTTGACGCTTCTTTTGAAACTGAATTTAAAAAAAATATATGATTTCTTTTACAATATAAAAATGTAGCTTATTAAGCCATTTGAGTGGCCCTTTTGAGCACTTGCTAGAAGATCTAGTTCTCTTATACGGAAATTAGAAATTCTCTGTAAAGTATGTATTTTCACAGGAGAAGGATGTCAAGTTTAACCATTTCCAATACGCATGCCTTTTATCATTTAAAGTTTTTTAAAATTTTTTAAGGGATGTTTTGAAAGAAGATGTGAACTTGGATTTATTTAGGCACTAAAATTTCTTTTTATTTTCGTATGTAAAACATTTGTTAGTGTTTCCGTTTACTATTCTACGCTGTGCATTATTGAATTAATGTCTTTTTTCAGGTTTTAGATGACTGGCGATATGTAGCATTAGTTATAGACCGATTATTATTCTATATTTTCTTGATTGTAACAATTGGAGGTACATTGGGAATTCTGATGCAAGCACCGCATATTCTAGAATATGTTGATCAAGATGAAATAATGGACGGCTTTATGACTCAGATAAAAGCACTCGAAGCAAAAGAAAATAAATCGTAATTTGAGTTTTCTTGCGCAGGAAAAAATACATATTTTGAATGAGAAAACTCGTTTGCGAGGAGTTTCAGATAGCTAATTGGCTATCAGTGTGAGATTTACTACACCTATAATGTGGTGAATCTTTGAAAGTATAGACATGAGCGTTTTTACTTTGCAACACAGTATTTGCAAGATATGCAAACATTCAATAATCAATGTATCGTTCAGAGATTTATACATGACAACATGGTACGGATGGCAATATGTTCTTACTGTGCACAATATTTACTGTTATAGATGTGATTATGACTTTTACCTCTTTACGAAAGAAAGGTCTAATTTATTCTGAGTTCTTGATATTCCGAGCAAAATATTTAAGATATAATTGTGAGTAATGGTTTTGAGGCTATGATTATATTGGGAATTAATTATGCAGGGATCCAGGGACCAAGTCCAAGAAAAAAGACATATACAAACCAAAATAACTTCCAGAATATACACAGAATGTTTCTTTTTTCAGAAAGATCAAACCCGGACTCCACTACATCTTAGAGTAAATAGCACTTTAAACTTACATGCAAGTTCAATACGTATAACAAAACTACACACTAAATATCATATGCAATGAAACCTGTTTCAATCTATTTCTAAAAAAAAAGACTCGAAAGCTTGTCTTAACCAGACACTTTTGTCTAAACCCAACATATTTGTAAGTCGAAAAGGGGTTCGGTTCACTCAGGTTTCAGTTTATCTTTAAACAAGCTCCACGCAGCGGCAGGCGTTTGTTTCCTCTCTTATTAACCGCTGCAGACAAGCCTTTCGAAATTTTCGGACATAATTCAAATAAAACGTCGTTTGATAATCCGATAACGTTGCGTAAAATTACTCATTTTTCCCAACTTTGAAAGATTCTTGTATTTTCTTAGAGGGCTGACAGCAGCGCCTAGAGTGAATTTCGAACGTCAGACGCTGTACGGAGCGTGATCTTTAAATATGAATATTAAATCGACCGCTCTGCTTTGTTTTAAACATCATATCGAATAAAGGAGATTACAATGCTTGTTACAAAAATATGCATTGTGGTTTGTCAGTTTCATGACAAAGAAATGTATATAATAAAAAAAAATAGTTGTATTGCTTTAGTTATGTCATTAAAAAGTCTAACTATATCGGCAAAGAATACCGAAACATCAAAAGAGAACAAACATTTTTAGACATCAAATTTAAGTAAATTACTAAATCGTGAGAATTAGAAACAATGTACACAATGTATTGTAGCATGCAAAGAACTAATGCAATAGGAGACACTTTTATGGCAAGGACTTATAGCGCGAATATCCTAACAAACAATAAACATGTGCATACATGTGAACATTACTTGTCCGCAATTATCCAAAGACAGATTATTAAATATACCTTTTATGGCTTTTTTCACTATCTTGTCTGTGTGTCTGATTAAGTATCATACTATGCATTTGAACCAGGAGAAATTTATTACTTGTAGCAGCAAAATATTTGTGCAAATATCAATCACATACTGCAACAATAAGGGACGATTGTCTTAGATGTTTCTGATGGTTTATTGCCTTTCGTCTTTATATCCAAGATCAAACAATATGAGATTAAAGGGTATTGTAATGATCCGATCATGTTTAGGTTTTGCATGTAACAATTCTGAGCTTTTGTAACGACTTTCTTGATGATTCATTGCTCAAACCTCTGTTCTAAATCAACCATTATACGAAACAAAACAGAAATAGTTTAATGTATAAAACGGTACCTGACCTTTGCAATGAGTGAAAGAAGATCTTGAATGTTAAGTTTACCACAGTTTGGCGCCAAGTTATGCGAAAATTAGGTACTCAATATTTCAATGCCTCTGTGGACCGTGGGAGCAATCATACAAGTTAACTTATGTTATAAAGTCCTTTCGAAACAATATTTTACCATGCCTTTTTCGTGAACACTGATAATTGTTTATAGATATTTGTTTTTTTTTTATAAAAGTTACATTGTGCTTTGTAGTTGAAATTCTCTCTTCAAATCACCTTCACAGATTTTTGAAGTTTTAACAAAAAAAAAATAAAATTAGATAAGCCATTGACATCAGTGTTCAGTCTGTCTGAATTGTAACATGTAGTTGTTCTTAGCCTTTAGAATTTGAATAATTGATCGACCATCTTATAAATCTACAAGCGGATTTGACGTGTTCTTTTAGATCCTTCAATTTAGTTGGTATTGTTGCAAAGCATGTCTACTAATTCAGTAAACAGTTTTGAGGACTAGAACAGACACACAAGGAGTTATGCCGATACTCGGTCTCTTATAGGTTACAATTATGGTATAGTATGGGGAACAATTTAAACTTATGAATTTAACTTCGAAACCTATAGAAAGTGAGAAAGAAGTGGTTTCAACATCAAAAGTTTCATCCAAAAAGGTGTACCAGTATTTATATTTCTTTAATTAAGTGGGATGCGTTACATTGCTACCATTTTTCATCTAGATATGATCAGTTAGCGTACAATTTACCTATAGTATATACAACGATTTCAGACATTCAGCACGGACAAAAAAACAGCACTGATATGAATGCAGACTGTTGTTATCTGTCAGTCAGATCTTGGTGACGGCCGTAGATTTTTTTTTAATGGCAACTTAGATATTTAACATATTTCTCCCCTATCAGTCACTGAGCGCTCTCTTTAGAAATATGTACATTTGTCGCAGTATACATGCTAGAAAATAAATTCTGGAATGATAACTGTTATCTTGGCTTGGTCATCACATGCAACAAAGTTTCACTTGGTGACATCCATAAGCAACCAGTCTCTACGAAAAAAAACCCATCGTATTAAGAGCTTTTGTTTCAATTGTGTAAGCGATTTATTTGCAATTATTATATTCATTCTATATAAACGGTAATGAGTTCATTGTTTTAACAAATAGATGATTCAATGAATATAAATAAGGCTCTCTTGAAGAAAAGTGTATAATAGAAGTCATTATTATTTGATAGACCAATCTCATTTTTATTTATTATTTTATAAGAAAAGTCCGAAAACTAAATGTCATCGGAAACACTATTTGTAGAACTAATTTCATTAGATTCAAAACTTTACAACTCGACTGTCGTCGATATGAATTTACGATATGGACAAAATGTTGTTCTATCATATAGTCCTTGTTGACTGATGTTGATTTGATCTAGCTGTCTGTTAAGCAAATGCATTCTAAGATTACCTATCCACTGATGGTACGTAATTTTGGCTACTGTATTACTTTTTTTTTTATATTTTTAACGACTAAGGAAGGTGGTGATGTAGGTTTTTGAACCACTTTGTCCAAAATGGAATTTACCCTTTATCTTTTCTTTAAGTAAATGTGTCCATGGTAAAGGACTTAGAAAGAGGGTATTCAGATTCACATGGCAGTTGCAAGTAAGGTCAGGTCATTTGACATTGTTGCGATTTAATTATCAACTATATTTAAGAAAAACCTATTTCATCATGAGGTTAAACAAAGACGGATTATTTAACAAATAACTTTCAAACGGAGACGACCACGACAGGACTAAAAAGATGAAGTGAAAATTATTAATCCGTTCAACGTTAGACACAGCGATAGCATTAAATAAACTTTAACAAAGAAAAGAAGAAACAAATGTTTGCTTTTAATGTTATGAATTCAGGTGGATATTCGTACGAGTCACTTAGTATATATGACTTAGTAATGATATCAAATTGACACCATATGATTTATTTACATCTATTTGTCGTTATATTACAATAATAGTATGCGGATAATGAATTAGCTATTACCAATAATTGGAATGACTTCACGATTTTCCATCATATTTGTGATAAAATCTGTAATTATTTGCATCGGTTTCTTTGGAAATCATATACTGATTGCTTGTCAAAAGTTAATTGGGTTAAAATGAAGTCGTTCTGTCATTTCCTCTTAACCTTGCAGCTCCATTAAATTCCCTTTGTGAAACACTATAGAATGCAAACACAACTGTCCGATTTAGCTATCAACATATTATACGTCGTTAAAGCTATCACTATGGTCAACACTTTTAAACATGTCCAATTTGCCTAACCATTACAAAATACTATATAAATATGCCATTTCCAAGTCAGGAATTTCTGGCCTCTAATATACGTCTTGTTTCGTTTTCACCTTTAGTTTATTTTATATTGCTTGAGTATATAGTGTTAACTCTTTCGCTGAACCTGTGTCTAATGATGTGTTGGGACCGGACGCAGCCTGTCCTGTAGTATGAGGGATTCCTTGTCATTCATTGAAGACCAATGGGTGGCCTTGGTCTGACATTTTCAAGCTGGTGGGGTTCTTGTTTCTTCGACATATACACCATACCTATTCTATACTTGACAATCAGTCGAGGAAAGCTCGGGAAAAATACCTCTGTACTTCTTGCAAAAGCTATTTATTGAAGAAGTTTGTTGTTATGACATCTTTGTTTGTATCGTTTTTCATATTTTTAAAATGACACAACCGAACTAGTGCTTATAGGAAATGGTTTATGATCACAACGTGGGTGGACACGTTTAAATAATATGACCAAATATGTATACTTCAGCAATATTTATTGAACATCAAACCCACTTAAAGTCATATGCAATATTTATAATCTCTCAATTAAACTCACTGTTGTACAAATACTATATAGAGTTATTTGATATCTACACATTTAATTACATCAGAAGTGATAAAAAATATTAAATACCAGAGATCCACTGTCGTGATTTCATTAGCTAGTATTCAAAATTAAGGTAGTAAAAATACAAAACATATTTAAAAAAATTCAGTCATGCGCATGTTACTACATGTATGGACAACATACACGATGATCATTAGCTCTACTTGCACCAATGAGAAAATATTTTATCTACATAGCCCCGTGCAGGTCCGGGTGTCAAAAGAATAGGCCTGCGCTAAGCTTGTCGTAAAAGGCGACTAAGTAGTGCTCAGAAACCTAGCCGGGGGCTAGGCGCTCTGCCCACAGAGCAACTGGGATGTGTGCCCCAAGTGGAATGGGGTACCCATGGCATGTTACATGCTGAGGTTGTCAGGCTATAATACGGAAAATCTGACCGCAAACCATATCGGTGCACCGTGTTGGGAAAGATGTCACGTTCCTCTCGCACGTTAAAGAACCCTGCTGTGGTATTCGATAGGAGTAGGAACCTTTGCGCTCCGACACAGGAGGCTAAATTGCCCGACCTTACGCACCCCCCTTTTTCTAGTGGCGATCAAAATTTGTCGACCCTAATATCCTTGTGTCCCATCCTTTTTTTTTATTTCGTCGTCGTTTCATGTTCATTTTGTCATCCATTTCATGTTCATCGTCTGAATATAGCTGAAATATTGCTGCTCGGACGTTTAACCCCAACAAAAAACAAACATACCATTCAGATATGATTAACCCAACTCGTCAGGGCTTCCTTTTAATTATCTTAATTATCCATGTTTGTTCAGTAGAAGTTTCCGGACATTCGAGCATTCATTAATGGTAATGTTTACTGTTAAACACCTGGTTAACAGGCGAACTCTACATATATTCTCAAATGGCATAAAAAGCAGAAGCTATTTGAAACTTGACGACATTAGTTAATTGCGTTTACATTTGTTCTTTGCATACGTTGGTATATCAGATAATTAATATTTGTGAGAAATGTGAGTAGAATATTCATATAAAGCGAACATGTATTTCGACTATAGCTTTTAGGTGATCTAATTAAAATAGTAAATGTAAGGTATCAAATGTCCAGATAAATTTAAAGATTTAATCAAAAATAGCGCCTCGTTTTATACTGGACTTAACATGAATGTTAGTGAAAATAAGATTGAAGTATTCATTTTCGCTAAAGAAAACGTTCATTAGTTTTATGGCGCATATGAGTATGATAATGTTTCTAAATATATACAGACCCTCAATAGAAAAGGAACGGAATGGTGAAAAGTAACAAATGCACCAGCGTATAACCAAAATACAAAATTGAAAGAACTTTCAGGTCTGATTGTTTTTATATTACACTGCATGAATAAACAATAAAATGTCTATATTACTTATTAGCTTGATTTTAAAGAGTTGTCATCGTTCAGTTACCGTGGTTTTATTACCTTGTTGTCGGGGACTTCCACAACTTACTTGAAGCTTCAATTCGGAATACAAATGTTCCGAGTAAACGTTTAAAGCTTTAGAAAAATGCTTATCTACTTGTGCAAATCAATATTAACTGAATATTTATGAATTCTGCGCGTCAAAATGCATAAAGTTTTGAGTGTGTAGTTTTTTTTTAGTGTTATTTCCTTATGTGAACGTTTCCTTTAATTTCTCGGAACATAATCATGTAATCATCACTACAGGAGTTTTATGGTCGTCATCATGAACTCGTAGATCAATACGGTGTATCCATCTGCACCATGAAAACTGATTTATTAAACGTGTCATAGTTTTCCTTTCCTCTTTCGTCCACCCTGGATCGACTTGACTTTTTGTGAGCAACTCGGAGGATGTGTCTAGAAAGGTAAAGCTTACCCTACCGATGCATCTGGTCCATGCTTCCAATTTTTAGTGGAGTTTGAGTTGCTTATTTACTTTTGTTTCTTTGTATGATTTTAGTTTTGTTGTTTTATGTTCTTTATTATGTGTTTCTGTTTTCCATGTCCTGTCTTTCTTCTTGGATTACACTCTTTTGATTTCCGTTAGAATCTTGGTTCCCATGATTACTCTGTACAGTTTAGCCATTTCTAATGCATGATGAAATCCTAGTGCGGAATTAAAATTGTGAGTGCGTTCTAAAAATAAGAAAATTGCGTGTGAAATTGGAAACTTTGAGTGCAGAATAAACATATTGATTGTGTAATTTAACATCACATATTATTTCCATACTTTTCGTCATCATGAACTCGTGGATCAATACGGTGTATCCATCTGCACCATGAAAACTGATTTGTTAAACGTGCCATAGTTTTCCTTTTCTCTTTCGTCTACCCCGGACTTGACTTTTATGAGCAACTCGGCGGGTGTTTCTAGAAAAACAATATGTATGATTTCAATTACTTTATGTTCTTTGTTGTGTATGTCTGTTTTCCATGTCTGGTCTTTCTTCTTGGATTATACTCTTTTGATTTCCGCTAGAGTCTTGTTTCCCTTGATAACTCTTTGACGATAACGGCATGCCATAGTTCAATGTATGTATATATAAACATGAATTTATATGTACACAAATATGTTCCGTTCGGAACTATTTATGATGTTGCATCATTTTAATGTTATGATTATGCTTCGGTTTAATCCTCTTGCTATTCAGACTAACTAGCTTTTCTAGGAAATGGAATTCCAGTTATGCAAGTTTTGCACTTAAGCCTTCATTAGCCTTCCGGCAGATGATTGAAAGTTTCAAAAGCAAACGTTCTAGTTAACACCAAGTTTGAAATAAGACAAATACCTTCGCACTACAGAGTATTTCAGCGTAATGAGACCGATCATCAGAACGAATTCCCGCAAAAATAAAATAATACAAATATTTACCTACATGTACAGTATCGATATAATATGGTACAAAATGTAACTTCGCGATGCATTTTAGAATAAGACAGGACGATCAAAGTCAAGTCGTCTTTTCAACAGAATTAAATATACCTACAGAGCTGTACATATTTCAAAGAACATAAATGTAATCTAGAATTTTTACCCTCTGTGAACAACCCGCAATGCACAGCAGGGAACTATATTTTTTTTTCAAACACATGCACAAAAATATATAAATATATTAAAAATGATTGAAATGGGTGTTTATGTTGTGAATCAGACATTTTCAGTATTTCTCCTATCAAATTATGTTGTGAATTAAAGAGATAAGGTTTCTGTCACATGTTTTATTATCGATTTTTTTTTATTAAATTGTATCCTTCAATTTATTCCGGACAAACTCATTTAATGCTGAATATTTATTCACCTGCTCCCTAATCATTCTATTTCACAGGAGATACTGAGACCTTAGAATGACCTCTACTTTTGTGGTCATCATAAAAGTCGCGTTTGGTTTTTTTTTCCAGGAATTATATTTACAACCGATAAAACAACCGTTACCATCCCCGATTTCCAAAACTAATACAAAATGAACATGATGCCTAAGCAAAAGAAAGGTGGCACATTACAAGTTCGTGGGTTTGCTCGGAGTTGGCTGCATTTTATGTTCAATGTGTGTGTACGAAGAGAAAACCATGCTAAGATTATATTGTCGTCAAAATTAGATATGATTCTTTTTAATATAGTTTTCTTTAAAAACTTGAAGTGATTTATGTTTGTTTGTGTTTAATGTGTAGACATTTTCTTTTGAACCGTCCACAATATAACCAATTCGTATTTGAAAATCTTGTTCATTGATATGGTTATTGGGCAAGTGTTTTTGTTATGCAAATAGGATGATTGACCTGCATAATCATACCACCAAAAAGAACTGGGGTAAATTAACCGATCGACACTTTTTCGAAAATGAAAGACTTAATAAGACAAGAAAATGAATACAAAGACACACAACATACTAGTGTTAAATGGAGACAAAAAACTATGGAAATGGTCAGAAACGTTTACAATGACAGCCTAATTGATTACTCGCGTCTAATAAATAGACACAGGCATTCATCTCCATACGACAGCCTTTACATTGATGACAGACCGAGGAATTGGACAAAAGTCACTAGTTGTAGTTGTCGTGATATGTTGATGAGAAGAAAAATCCTCAACTGTAACTGAATTGAATTTATTGACATATGTAATTAAGACGACGATTCACTGGTCACGAATATTTGATTTGGTTAGACGAAAATTCATGGTATGAGTCTTGATTGTGGTAGCTTGTCTGTGAAAGCAGGTGTCTAACTAAAACATTATTATGAAAAACAGCGAATACTGAAGCAGCATTTGATCAGCTTCACTAAGGTCACCAGCAGACAAATTAATGTGCTCTTCGTCTGACCTAACTGGATCTTATGAATATTTCTTGTAATAAACAACCTTCCGACAGATTTATGCCAATGTCGACTTGTGGTATTTCAATAACCTCTATCAAAGGAAAATGATTACGAACCTAATAAGAAGCATCACCAAGAGTTGTATTGTGTATTTCCGTGAACATTTTATGGCATATAACCATGTCCTTCTTTTTATTAACAATTTTTAATTTATCATAGAAATAATTGATAAAAAAAGCATTTTAATTAATATTGTATTAAATATCAAGGATGAACAATGTTTCAGTTAAATTTAAGTTAGTGATGGTCTCTTTTATATGTCTTTTTTTTTCTTTCTTTTGAAATGAATTACTTTCAAAACATATTTTACCTAGTTATCACTGAACAATCTTTGACAAGTATACATTAAATGGTGATTAAAATTACATATAATGACCTGCTTTATTTGTGTTAAAGAGTAATCAAGGGTACCAAGGTTATAGCGGTAATCAAAAGAGTAATCAAAGGAACCAAGGTTATAGTGGTAATCAAAAGAATGTAATCCAGGGACAAAGGCCAGACATGGAAAACAGACATATACAACAAAGAACATAAAGTAACTAAAATCATACATACAAAGTAACAAAAGTAAATGAGCAACTAAATATATATCTTTCCATGGCAAACACAGAAATTCACAACAAAAATAAATAAGTTGCATCCTTAAAAAAAAACAAAAAAACTTGTTACCCTTCAAAGGCAGAGAATCAACTTTCACTAAGCCTCCATCGTGTCACTAACTGTATTATGCGGATAGACCATATACAATTTAGTACTGTCACAAACGTATAGTATCGTAAATTTGATTTATTAAGTCTGCGGTTGTTCATGGTAGATGATGCATGATTTTGTAGATGGAGAAATCAATGGAAGCGGGATTCGAACGGTAATTAAAAAGGAACATTATCAAAGGGTTACGACTCAAAACGAAAATTGACACACACAACAGAACATGAAAGAACCAGACAAAACACACAAAAGAAAATTTGCAACCCGAACTCCCCTAAAAACTTGAACGTGAACCATGTGCACCGGTAGGGTAAATGTCCTCAGGTTTTCACCAGCCAAATTGCCAATAAGATTCTCGAATGGCGAAAGACATTAACCATGTATCTTAAATAGCACTTTAAACTGCATTTACTAAACATTGTGATTTGTTTGCCACAAGATGCAAGATATCTCAAAATTCCTATGACAGCCATTCTGTATGAAGTCATCATACGTCATGAAACACTCTACGCCCGTAGAGATTTTAATGTTGAACGTTGTTTTGACCTGACAGAACAATTACACCATGCTTTTAACATCATAATGGCTATTAAATACTTGAGTGTCTTAAAAGCAAGAAATACTTGATATGGAAATATGTTTGTTTTGAACACACAGCTACTCATATCATCAAAACTGTCACGTACGAATATAATCTTTGGCGAAAATTTCCCCTTTCATTTTGAATATCAAAATTGGTTTGCTTTAGGACGAAAAGTTGAACCGATTGTTACATTAGTTGAAACCAGCAATGAAAGAGAGTATTTGAATATGCCGAGCTGCCATTTACAGGCTAAAAACTCTGGAGCATAATCCTTGAAAACTCATTCGATATATAGCCGTTAACTATTTATTTATGCAACAGAAACAAAACACCATGTACTATTTATCTATACTCCGACATGATCGATTGAGTGATTGATTGATTGTTGGGGTTTAACGCCCGAGCAGCAATATTACAGCTATATTCAGGCAATGAACATAAAATGATGATGATGAAATGAAAAAAAGATGGGACACAAGGACAATACGGTCGACAAATTTTGATTGCCACAAGAAAAAAGGGAGGGATGGTAGGGTCGGACAATTTAGCCCCCTGTGGCGGAGCGCAACGGTTCCTACTCCTTTCGAATACCACAGTAGGGTTCTTTAACGTGCGAGGAACGTGGCATCTTTCCCAACACGGTGCACCACTACGGTTTGCGGTCAGGTTTTCCGTATTATAGCCTGACAACCCCAGCATGTAACACGCCAGGGGTACCCCATTCGACCACCTGGGGCACACATCCCAGTTGTTCTGTGGACAGAGCGCCTAGCCCCCGGCTAGGTTTCTGAGCACTATTTTAGTCGCCTTTTACGACAAGCTTAGCGCTGCTGCATGCCTATTCTTTTGAAACCCGGACCTGCACGGAACTCGACATGCTTGACGCATACCATATACTTTATTCAGGAAACGACATCAAAGTTTTAATGATCAAATAGATTGTTTCGGCCAAGTTAGGCCCATAATAGAATGAATACTACGAATAATTAAGTACCAGTCCACATAAAATTCAGATACGTTAAAGTGATCAATGGTGTATAAAAACCCACCAAACAAACGATGCTTTTTCAGTCTACATAGGCTATGCATTCACATAACGATCATCATTTCTGCATTTAGATCGGCAATTTTGTTTTAAAACCATACATTTATCTCCCACTAAAAATCAATCAAATGAAACCAAAGCAAGAACGATTACTCTTGCAAAGTGCCAATTTCATGTACAATCTATATGATTTTTATTTCAAAAGCGAAACCACCAAATGAAAAACTAGGATTGGTTTTGTGATCAGAGACTGAGTCTGTTTCTGAACAAGAAATTAAATTGAATTTGGTGGGTTTTTGACATCTGTCTGATTTTTATAAAGACTGCTACTTAACTCCTAGTGTGGAGATTTATTACAGATGTTATCATATTTTCACCATAAGTCTATACACAAATAAAAACTTTTAAGAACCGTGTATTGTAATGTTATCGGAAATCTGTCCGTGCATTGCCTTTTAATATTACATTTTTTACTTTATTTTTCCATTTGAACAATGTATTTTTGACACACCTATATTTTATGAAATTGCACTCATGGCGTTTTGATTACAAGTAATATTGCATGGGTGACGTCATTCACTGTAAATTTGTTTTCTTTGGCTCAATTATCAGAATCAGAGTCAAAATTAATTGGTCAAGTATAGATACAATGTATTTACCTAAATTTGTTTACTTTTCTAGAGACATCCAAAAGAAATGCATATTAAAAAAGGGTTGTACCTACCAGGCGTTACCACATTAAATGCATACCAAATATTAGTTTCAATAATCACAATGAAAAGAAGTTCATCTGAACTGAGTGTGAAAAGAGATATAGACTATGGCCTCGGTCAGTATCTCTTTTCAGTGTTCCATAAAACATGATATTGTGTCACTGACCTGCCGTAATTGTAATGTTTGACGTAATTATTTGTTAAAGAACAGCAATATACAAATGTTTTGTTTTTGTCTGCGTTTTTAATTAGACCAAAAAATCACTTTCTAAGTAGCGTCTTATATTATTATAATAATAAACTCTACCACTTTGCTGTTTAGACTTACAGAAAAATAAATAATTCTAAGAACGTTCATCACACATCATTTCTAAGATTGGAAGGTCCTTAGAAAAAAAGTAGTATGGTCAACCTTTATTACACTTGTCAAAGGAAAGTGAATTAAAGCGAACACACAATAACGAAACCTGAAGGTCGACGGTTATAAACACTAAACTTTAAAACGGAGATGAAATCGATAAATAACACATAGACAGCTAGCATTACATGAGCAACCCTGATATCTATCCAAAACTAAGGACATCTTCAAAGCGGTGTTGAATTTTGGTAATTCGTGTTCATCTTTTCGTACTGGTTGTCCTAGTATATACCGAAGTTTGAAATGGAAGTTATAAAAATTGTTATCCTTCGACTTAATTTTTTCTCTTTTGTTTACTTTGACTACTGTAACAAATAAAACTTTTGACCTGCAACCTTGGACCGAATAACCATACCGCTGTGTTGGGAAAAATCAGACCCGATTACAGTAGTTTAAAGTTATATCAAAATAGGAAACATATATACGTACGTTGTACTACTTTTTGGGTCAAAAAGGCAGGCTTTCGAAGACTTCAAAAATTCAATAGATACTTTTAGTTTGAAAGTGCATGAATGCTATTTAAATTCGATTGACAGGAAATATTATATTATGTGACGGAATATGACTGAGTTAATTAGGCATATGGATTTAACTGTTAAATAAACCTGATTCAGATATTTAACGCCTCCGACTAAATACAATTTTGTTGTCCAAATATTTGTTATTCGGAAAATTGTTAATGAAATTGTCGTTATTAGCAGCTATTGAATACGAACGACTTAATTTGTTCATATTTTCATACTTCATCGAAGAACAACTTCATTATTTATCTGTTATTTCCCGCCAGATGGCATCGCAGATTTCTCTAATCAACAACAATATTCATCATGCTGTGTAACATTTGTGTGTGTACATTTCATAAGAAATCAATTCCTGTGTAGACTGACTAGAAAAAGATGATAGAAGTTTTAAGTTCTATTGTAACAGTTTACGGACTTTCTCTTTTGTTTTTCCTGATTAATCTCCACCCCGGTGACGGGAGCGACGACGCCCGGAGACTGTACTATGACCTACTAAAGGGCAGGCAGTACAACAAATTGATACGTCCGGTGGGGAACAGTTCAGATAAACTAACTGTACGAATGGGAATCAGACTGTCACAGCTGATAGATATAGTAAGTAGCTTTCTTACCTCATTAACGATTGCATAAAATACTTTAATACTTAGAAACTGTTATTACCTGATTTATGGGTGGTTTTGTTAGGATTTATACCAACCTTTTCATAAAGTTTTCCAGACGTGCAAATTTTCTTGTTTTTATTGATTTAGCAAGCCTTGTACAAACTTTTGATATTAGGTACATGTTAATAAAAATAAAACTAAATAATAACACATGAATATTGAAAATGTTGTATAGAAAAAAATATAAACTAAAAACTTATTAGTTTCTTGGTAGTTTGAATAATTACAATAGACTTAGAGTCTTACATTTGAAACTTAACTTTAAAGTTACAAAGCCTTGAAATTTGAATGAAAAATTTACAAGTATATCATGGCCTAATTTCTATTTCAATTAAGTACAAAAGCGACAGTATTTTATATGTTTAGTGACTATGGCACACTATAAAATTTGAATGGTGTTACTAAAGACCTTTTCCATAGAACATATACCGTTCATGCATTAAGAATATAACATTTGCGTCTATCGACGTCGTCGTGTTCATACATTGAAAGGTACAATAATTGATCTTTTTAATTGAAAAAAAAAATCCCATATCCTATTGTGCTTTCTTATATATATAGTTAATAAAACAGTTAAAATTCTTGTACTGAAAGTTCACACTAACAACATGTGTTCAGACCGGAGAGATTTAACATTGAAAATAAACAGTAATCTCTGGTACTTATTTTTGTTATAACTCTTGGTGGTCACCAGACCCTATGATAATCATATAACAAGAAAGGATGTCCAAAAACATTGAATATTTTCGGGCTAAATATAACTATCTATCAAATAACATGAAACTGGTTTATCTCAACATTTTGGTTTCTCTGACAGAGTTTATTATTTATTGTCTCCGACCATTATATATCTGGAATGGGATCCACTAAAGTAGCAGTAAAGACATCGAACACTGCTCTAACTTAGTCTTCAACGGCAAATGAAGTTAGAGTTGATTTTTTGTATACAAATATTTAATTTGAAAATTCCAAATATCATACCCATTCATTTGATCAGTTAATGCATACTGTTTAGAGTATTATTTTCGAGATATCGTGGACATCTATATGAAAACGAAAAACAGAAATTAATCATTTTCATTTTGCAATTAAAGGCAGTCAATTCAGACCACAAACACGAAACAATCGAAATAACATCAAATTTTACCTTTAGTTATGAAAAACAAACTGTTGAAGTGGTTTGCACAGAATTAGAACACATAATAACAAAAAACCCATAAAACTCCAAAGTGCATGGTCTTTACTTGAAGGATTCATATAGTAATCTTGCATATGAAAACGTGTTAATCTATTGACATCAATAGGGTGTATATTAGCTCTAACGCACGAAATGAAGGGTGTAACGGATTTACGGAAGGTGCTATCTCTTTTAACTTTTTTTGTTATAGTGTAGAAATATTTCATTTGAATCCATATTTTTTTTACAAATTCGTTTGTAGTACACTGACCTACTTCTTGCCCATATGTATACATGTATGTACACATTAACATGTTGAAAGTTTCAATTTCTAAATAATACATGTACCCATTCTTGACAATATATAAGGTAAAAATAATAAGTAAGATAGTATTTATTTTTTGAAATTTTATTTAAGTATGACAAACAAAGAAAAGGGGTGATTTAAAAAAAATATATATAATTGTAAACAATTATCTAATTGTAAAGAAACTGAATCCATATTGATATCAGGTTTAATTAGTTATGTCCTTTTTAACTAAAGCTTATATTTCTCATGATGAGTGTTTTATGTCGCGACAAAATCCTTTAGGACATTTGCTTCCTTATTTAGTTTGTATATTGTTACATCAGAATGTCCCAAAGGTTTCTATGATGCCATATTTTTGTCCGGCAAATCACGTTCTGTTTTAGTATGATTATATTTAAGTGTAAATATTTGTAAGAATCGGGCAAAATGGGAAATTGTCAGAAATATGCATGTAAAAAAAAACACCGATCTGACAACACAATTTTACTCAAGTATGATTTCTCTATTTCCAAAGACCACTGTTTGATCTTTGATTTCGGCATCTCTGGATTTGCTCAGAATTCTTCAAAAGAATATTAGAAAATGATGTTTTTGATAGTCATATGTCCCCGATATGTTCATTTCAAAGCATTTGAATGAAATTATAACTCTATTTATCAAAATGATATGGAAAATCTTGTTTTCTTTCCTTTATTCTGATGGTGCAAATGGTCAAATTAAACTTTCAAAGTGGTGTGGTTTTTTTTTCAAAGACCACTATTTAATCTCAGCATCCATGGACTTTCTCAGAATTTTTTCAAAAGAATGTTGTATAAATGAGGTTTTTTGATAGTTATCTGCTCTTGAAACGTTAATTTTCAGTGCATTACAATGGAATTATAATTCTATTTACCAAAATATGGATCTTGTCTTTTTTCCTTGATTATGATTGGACATTTTTAAAGTGATGTTGTTTTTTTTCAAACCATGTTTCACCCACTGCCTGATTCTTACACAGACCTACACTTAACCAACAAAATGTAACATGCAATTGCCTTTTGGAAATCTGATGCCAGAGTCATTAATAAAACAATTGTATGTATGTGCTAACTTGCGCGTCTAGACCAAAAATTATCAAAATAGTCATTTTTAAAGGACTTGAACCATATCACATAGGGTTCCATGATGTTTACGAAATAAAACCAGTTGTTGAAGACAAAGAGGAAGTGTCTTAGTTAATGCATTCATTATGGCATGACCATTCGAATCAACTTGAACACCATACATGGATCGGAAGACTCATAACCTACGTCCACATAAAAAAAATAGTATCAGTACAACAGTCTGTGTAAATATGGAAATAATGTGAGATTTAAGTTTAAGAATTAAGCACTTACTTTTGAATACAATACGTAATAAATATTCTATACTTAAAAGTTTTACTTGCAGGTTCTTGGCTTTTATGTAAAGAACATGAAAGTTATATTTCCCTCTCACTTTTTAGAAAGACTTGAATGTCGGATGTGCAATATATATTACGGACAGAATGATAACATCCGCCAAATTCTTTCTAGTATCTATCTTATGGCACTAATTACTGTTGATAGTTATTACATTGATGTAGCAAAATATACAAAGAGCTGATACATTCTCAGATTATTGGTGTTCCTACTTTAATTAGTAGAAATAAATTGTTTGAAAAACTAAGAATAGATCCGATAGATATTGCGTGCTTAGTACAATACAAACACAGTTCTAACGTTTTCTTTTGTTGCTGGTCGGAGCCAAATTGAAAGAAATGGTGCAATAATGATCCGAAAATACAATTATTGACAGCTTGTGCAATATTTTATTGATAGTTTATATCCTGAATTAGACACTTCATAAAAATCTTTCTTTTTAACACGCTATCGTGTAGGTCTTGTTGAAGACGTACTTTTGATATGCAAACTTTAAGTTTAGAAAGCTAGACCAATAAATAACTATAAAACAAAATTGAAGTATTTTTACGAATGATGAAGGATTTTACCGATATAAACCATGTGGTATTTGCCAGATAGGTACCGGTAGCACAATGTCGTCTAGTGCCTCCAATTTTTCATCTTGCAAGCGTATTGATATTTATCACTTTATTCATAAGTTCATGTACGAGAAATTGTTAATTTGATTTGTAACAAACTTTCTGTTTGGTTGGTTTTCTTTGAACCATGACATCATTAACGTCGATCGTTCCAATTCAGCGTTTCAAATCATCCTAAACGAAATAACGTTTTGATAACGAATCAACAATTTTTATTCGGACTGTGATCCATTAGAAATTACATTATAAAGATTCTTTCTATTTTTTAACAGGTTATACTCGATAACCTGGATTGGACCAGTTTACACTTAAATAAACCGCTTCTTGTAGTGCCTACGAACTCTGAGAAATATTTTCATAATTTATCTCAACAGACTTTATTTCATTTAGGTTCTATACAATCTTAATCTTGAATGTTTTAATCAAAATATGTCTGTTTGAAGGTTTGAACAGCTATTTTAATATTTGATATAAACATTAACAACAATCCATGTGATCAAAGCTACTTTACATAAATCACTTCAAGTACTTTTAATATTTTAAGGATTAAAAAGCATTTTTTCGTGGCCAATTGACATTTTAGATATTCGAATGAGTTTATTTAAGATGTCATACGCATGCGCTTGAAAAATTAAAATTTCGCCCATGCAACACTTAAACATACAAAAAACAACAATAAAAATATACAAAATTGAAATAACATTACATCTCACCCAAATGGGAAAGTATTTTGTTTTTTACAAAGTTGTTAGATAAAATTCTAAACATATTTCCTAGAATCAAAGTATTTTGAAAAAAATATTTTTTTCTGAGATTTATAAAACCCAAGTGGTCTATAATCGACAGTATATTTTCTAAATGTAAATATGGTCCTTTTTTATGAATTTTCTATTGTCGATTTTATATATTAGGTCTTTTTTATGTAAAAAATAACACCTAGATTTCAGTAAGATGATATATGCTCTAACACTGCACAACCACGAGTTCGCACATATTTATCGTATCTTAGCAGAGGTCTTGGTGAAAAAGACATGCCTATCACCATACAAATAATACGGTATTCTAATTCTTATAGTATTTTGTATTTTATGTTGGTTGTTGCTCGCCTTGCGACGATCCTTAATTATTTTCTAACTAAGTACCACGCCTAGAAGATGTTAACCCTAGCCTTATTTCTGTGACAATCAATAGTATCCAAGCTTTGATAGCTACTAACCATTTACAAAAGTTTGAGGAAAATCGGAAAAAATGGAGGTGCTAACCAGGCGACAACATGATATGACGAACGGACTCGTCCAAGACATTATACTCTCACAACCTGTTTCCTCAGGACAAACTAAATATTTAAAGCGAATGTTTACAAAATTATTCTACATATTTGTTTCCGTTAATTACAATATGTTATGACCTGGCTAGACGCAGTAAACAGACAATTTTCATTCCATCTGACTTCATATCAGTTATATCATATTCCTATTTACATGGAATGTCTTATAAGACATGCAGATATGTCATGTGTTCAGAGCAAATAACAAGTTTTAGATCAAATTTACTCATCAAGCATATTAAATTGAGGTAATTACATGTTCAACGTTCGTTCATTTCCGCCAGTCTGTCGAGTTTCAATTAAGTGTCAATAACTTCTGATCAAGATATTACAATTTTACCGTTTTAATGTACGAAGACTGCACGATGATGAACCGCAAAAGAAAACTGTTGTATAACATCAACTCAAATGTTAATTATGTACATAACTGGGTGATGCATTCGTGTGCCACTGATGTAAATAAGATTGTAAAAAAATAAGAGGTTTTTAAAGAAAATATCTTTTTTGTTGCTTTTAATTTTTGTAAACGTTTGAATATTCTCCATTTGTTATTGTGCTAAGTAATAAATATTAAGCGATTTTATACATCTATTCTCGGCTTAAGACAAACTAAGAATTTAAAAAGGTATCCTTATTTTTTTCATTTGGAATGTTCCTATAGATTCTTTTTAATTGTGAGCTATTCACACACTTACTTGTGAGCAATTCACACACTTACTAGTGCCATCAAATATTCAAACGTTTGTGCGCTGAAGCATTGATAGGTTTATACATCATGCAGAGAAATAATGGTTTTTCTGGATGTCAAATTGTTCCATCACGAAGTTTTTCTGTCGTGAAATATTGGCAATCATCATGTGATGAATAGAACAACAACATGAATGAATCCTTAGATTAGAGAAAGGAGAAATCGGTATCATATTCTGTAAGAGAAAGGAGATATCGGTATCATATTCTGTAAGAGAAAGGAGACATCAGTATCATTTGTTCTTTAAACTAGGTTAATTGAATTAACTCACAGCTACTTGTAATATGAAGGTTATTTCGATTCGTTATGTTAATTTTTTTTTCATGTGATTAGGTTAATTTCTTTCGTCGAATATTTCCTCATTCGTGCCATCTTGGGGAAACTTTAAGAAGAAAGAAAATATTTGCCCCTCCACCGGTACACCTAGTCTACGGTTCCTCTAAATGACCATTTTGCTTATTTACATTTAGTAAATACTGCAACTTTACTTTGTCCGACAAAAATCAATGTGAACGAGTATATATCTTTAGATATGCATTTATCAAGTTTTTTTTTTCATTGAGTACAAATTGTCATTCAACTTAGCAATTTTATATCTTATTATTTTCGAAGACTGATTGTAGTTCTAAAAAAACTTTTAAAGAAATACACAGTACACAAGACTTCGCATCAGTTCTGAAGCTTTTTTTTGTTTTTTTTTTTGTTTGTTTGTTCGGTTTTTTTTGCCGATTTTCAATCTTAATGATGTCATGTCTTAACATCATTAATATAAAGCGCGCCTTAATACTTGCAACTGTCCCATTTTGTAGAGACTTTTAAGTTTGTTTTTCTTGAACTTCCTGTGGTGCCTTAAATTTTAACAAACTACGTTTTCTAGACTTTGTTTTATTTTATCAATAGCTTAATATATAAATATATTAAATGTGTCCCTCGTTGTTCATTCATTTGTAAACTATTATCATGTTGTCATCATTGAGTGGATTAAGATATATACTGAATATAACATACAAAGTCTGTATCACATGCCTTCTATATCAACCCAAGCACAACCGGGGTGATATAAGTCAAGGGTTGATACCGCATATGATACATAATTTGACATGCCATATTCATTAACTATAATACTTCAATGGTTTTCTGTGTAGAGGTTCGATATACGGTATGCAATATAGGTCTAGGGGTGTGGTATAGAGCATGTGAAATAGGTCATGGGGTGTGGTATAGAGCATGTGAAATAGGTTTAGGAGTGTGATATAAACGGTTATCGTCTAGGATACCCTTTGTCACAGACTAGTATATCGAAAATTAAATTTTTATTTTGTTCCAACATGAATCCTGATGCAATTTATGTACAGAGATGCCCTATGAGTGCATCTTCTGTTATTGCTGCTGTTAAGAGTGCATACAGCATTGTTAATGGTTAACCACAACCAGTAAAAGAATCCCTTCATTTTATTTTCAGGACGAGAAGAATCAGATAATGACAACCAATGTCTGGCTCAGACAGGTAAGTGACAGCCACTGGGGATATTGTTGAAAAGGACTGAAATGAAATGTTAGTAATACCTGGCATCAGACCAATGATTGATTAAACAGGTACATTTGTCTCGAAGGAATCGTATAAAATACCTAATACAAGGTAACACCAGGCTATCTCGGTCAGGTATATATATTTGAATATATATATCAGTCTCTAAAGCATTAATGAAATGCTAATATATTGACTTTAGAGAGGGTCAAATGCTTTCAGACTGGTTCATGCATGTCTCAAGGACATTATTAAGAGTTCGTGATGTTTCAGTGAAATGATGCTTTTTTCGTACTCTAAAGTCCTATTTGTTTTGTAGAACGTCCCACGGATGGTACACTTTCTTATCGGAGCAGAAATACTGGAGTACATGTCTGTGTTCTTCTTCGTCTGTAAACCAAGATAAAATATAATAGTAGGCAGTTGTTTCCCAGTAGACTATAGAAAATGTTTTAAAAAAAACTGCTATGATTGCCTTTTTTCATTTTTTGGTGATTGATTACATTTTTTTGTCCCTAAACTATCATGCAAAGCTCTTATCAACTCTTGTTCTAATACATAAAAGCATAGATAAATTTGAAAGGTGTAATTGACGTCTCGTCAGCATTTCGTGGCTACTTGATCAAGTAAAATATGTTTTTTTAATCATAAAATTTCTGTAAATGAAAGTGACATTTCTAATAAATAATAGCATTTAGCTGTACATCATGCACACCATTCACTGAAATTTTAATCTGATTAATTTATAATTGACAATCGTCTCCGAATGTGACAGCGTTAACATAGTTAACGAGATACTATAGATAAAATGTTAATGTAAAGATTTTATTTTAGGAATGTTTGCAATCTAATTATGGATAGAATTTTCGAATGCATCTCTTTCACATGATTACGATAACTTACGAAAATGTATCACATTATCAGTCAACACCCACCTACCATCTTATCTACGAACAAGACATTGCATAGCATTAAGGCTGTAAAAATCCTATTATCTATATCATAAAGTGTGATATCATTACAACTGATAAACTACAAGTTTTAATTCCATATCAACAAATACTAAATAACGGTATATAATCACTGGAATATAGACTATACAGAAACTCCTTGATACTTTATCTTACATAGTAAAATGCATCTTTATTTGACCTGGCATTTTAGACAGGTTTCCATTTTTTTTCTAATTTTGAAATCTCTTTTATCGAAGCATCAGTATGACTGAGGCGACGAACGTAAGAAGTTAATGGCTATGAACGAATTCTGCTTTAAAATTTAAATTAAAAATAGAAAAACCAATGCAATTTTGGAAATCAGTATGCTGAAAACACGGTACATACAAATAAGAATCATACATTTGCAGTAATTAAAAATATGCTAGTAGATAAACAATCAAATGAAAAACACACATGATAAATCCGTCCACATTAGTATATGTAGTTGTTTCCTTGTTTATGCTGCTATCATAAAGGAGTGGTACGATATTAAATTAAAATGGGAACCAAAAGAATACGGCGGTGTTACACGTCTTTACGTGCCCTCCACGGAAATATGGCTTCCGGATATTGTTTTATACAATAAGTAAGTAACTAATTGTTGTGATGTGTATCAGTCTAGCTGTATTCAGTTATTTGTCTTTCTTTCTTGATACGTTCGATTTATGGTGGATTGACATGTCAGCAGATATTTCGGATTAACATAAAGTGGTACGAGTAGTAACAAAATAAAAAAAATAAAATATTGTCCTCAATAGTCGAAGATTAAGTTTTGATAAGCAAAACGAAAAAAAATTAAGAAATATGATTTGTATGGTTTTATTTTCGTTTAATCAGCAAGTTAGTGCTGACACTCTTTATTAAAGTCATAAAGTAGAACTATCACTTCCCCATGAATCGAATGATGTCTCTTCTTCTCACGATGTTGGATAATTTAGTTTTGCACAATGATTTGTTAAGTGTTGTAAACATTTTTTCCTAAAGGAATGGACGGACAGAAGTTTAACATGGAAGCCGTCAGAGTATGCTAATTTATCTGTTCTAGAAGTCCCTATTGAGGACGTTTGGACACCAGATATTGTTTTGTTTAACAAGTGAGTATTGGAATGGAATCAGGTTCCATCAGAATAACTGATGACTTAATTAATTTTGTTATATTTTATTACCTTTGGATATTCTCCATCACCTTTGCTACTTTACGCCAAGATAACATTTTAAATTTATACATCAGAATGATTACGCTAAATTGCTTAGGTTACCGTATATCGTTCTTTTTTTTTTTGTTATTTCAAAAGAGTGATATTTTAACAAAAATGTTTTAAATGCCCGTTAGATTTATTTGTACGATAGAGTTATCATGGAAGGAGTTGTTTGTTATGAAAATGTAATAATCTTTATTTTAATTAGTTCTGAAAAATAATTATTAAAGAACTTGGTTATATTATATTAATACACGTAGCAGCTTTCTGTGTCAAATGTGGTTTAATTATGTTGTAATTTAATACTTGCCTTTCAGATGGATAGAAAACACAGGGCAACTCTCGCCAGTCCATTTTCTCTGATTTTCCTTTAGAATATCATTAATTACACGAAGGAAATTCATTGAAAGTTTTTAGTTTTATGTCTTATATGTGTTTTATTTTCCCAACCCTACCGTTCTTTGTGTCGGATATCGAGATAAATCTGTAATAATTCGTTATCCATTTTTGATAGAAGATCTACAGACATCTTTTGTGTATAGAATCAAACGCCAAAAGTAAAGTACCGAAATAAATCTTCATGAAACCAAAATGTTGTTTATATCGCATCGCACTTTAAGCTGATAAATGATAAAATAGTTATTAAAGAATTCTGGCATTAGTTCTTAAATATCATCGGAAACAAAGTTTTTGTTCTTAAATATAACTTAAAAACTGAAAGATGTCATTGATAGCAATTGAACAATGTATGAAAGCCGACCGGTATTACGCAACATTTCTAAAAGCTTTAACATTAAAACATCAGAACAAACATACATGATTAATAACATCGGAATCGATTGTTTTATCAAGATAGATTTGAAATGATATTTTTCTCACATTTCGTGAATTTTTAGAAGAAGCAAAACGCATTGCTTTAATATCTGGAAATTCTTTTTTTCACACTTTCTGATCCTGTTCCTAATTGAATTCAATAGTTTTATGGTTTGTTTTTGCTTTTTTTAATTCTTGACATCCTACTACTTTTTAATTAATCAAAATAATCGAGAGCTATTCCTCCCACATATGGCTCAACAGTAGATCCTTAAAGACATTTGGCCCGGAAAACAAATTACGAAACACATATTAAGCATGAAAAAAATCGATTTGACATTTCAGTGCTGATGGACATTATGAGGTCACTTTAAAAACTAAAGCAACACTTCATCCCGATGGCAAAGTGGTGTGGGAACCACCTGCAATTTATAAAAGTTCTTGCGTCATAGATGTAGAGTTTTTTCCCTTTGACGTACAGAAATGTGATATGAGATTTGGTTCTTGGACTTATGATGGCAATCAAGTAGATTTAGTACATATCTGTTCAAAGGACGAATCATCAACTGCTAAAATAAAACAAGGTGTTGACATGAGACAATTCTATCAAAGTGTAGAGTGGGACATTTTAGAAAGTTCTGCAAAGAAAAACTATCGCGATGGTGTTTGTTGCGCAGAACCGGACATTACGTTTAATATCACAATGCGCAGAAAGACACTCTTTCACACTGTAACCTTGATAATTCCATGTGTTGCTATTTCCTTCCTTACTGTTTTAGTTTTTTATTTACCCTCGGATAGTGGCGAGAAAATTACCCTGTGTATTTCTATCCTCCTATCATTGACTGTGTTTTTTCTTCTATTGGCCGAGATAATTCCACCATCTATAGTAGTACCATTGATAGGAAAATATTTATTGTTTACCATGATATTAGTAACGTTATCCATTCTTGTGACAGTCATTGTGTTAAATGTACACTTTCGGTCGCCATATACTCATACGATGGCACCATGGGTAAGAAGATTGTTTCTTGGCATTTTGCCAAGGCTTTTGTATATGAGGCGACCAACACAGGACAAGCATGCTAAGAAAGCAGCAAAGAATTTTAACCATTGTAATGGCATGCCTTCGACAAGAACTTGTAGGGATATTCTTCAGCACAACTTCAACCTTCAGCGAGGGTTCCTCCAAGCTAGTAGAGAGGCAATAAGGGCTGAAGTTTCTGATTCTGGATACATAGTATCTAAGCCAGTGCCACAAATGGTGATGGAAGCAGTAGAAAGTGTTTGCTTTATAGCTGACCATTTGAAAAAATCAGATAGAGAGAACTCGGTTAGTATGCGGCGATTATATATTAGGAATATAGGTTTCGTTGTTTACCCTCCTCTGCAGACGTGAAACACAAAACAAAAATGTGAACCAACTTACGTTTTTATTCCGAACTTATAAAATTACATAGATTAAAACCATAAGTTAAGGAAGCTTCAGTTTTTTAAGGATGTTTCAGTTATGTATTTTTTTTTCTATTTAAACAAAGAATATGTTTTGCCAAATAAAATGTTCTGTTTTCATTTAAACTTAAAGACTTAAAATAATTCACGTAATTTAATCAAAACAGCTACATGCAAATGAATATAAAATAATTGCCGGGTTATTGGATTGGTTTAGGAATGGTACATTGATCTAGCGTAGTATGTTTTCGTTTCGAACAATCACATGATTTAGCATAATTTGTACGCAAGTTGTACGGAAATTCGAAGATCCCGACATGCTGTAGTACCAAATTGTTTTCGTTTGAATACTTATTCGTAACACAACTCAATATTTAAAGTTTGTATTCAATACATCATCGACACAGTCACCAAAGGGGTTGCGATCGTTGATGAAATTCGTCCCTTGGTCCTAATTGACGTCATGGCTTAATTGACACCGACAGGACTATTCAATGTGTCATTGTTAAGATTATATTTAAATGCTGACCAGAGGCTGGAAAAGGGGATCCAAATTGGACGTTAAAAACTGAAGAATTCCCATACATGTATTAGGTCTTTTATCAGTATTTTTCACTTCAAATATTCTGTCGTCATAATAAACGTTACACAACAGACCTGACATACAAATTTTTTCCGTGATGACATATTTGTTCTGAATATCAGTTTTCTGTTGACGTGTATCTATGGACATTTCTTGAACATTTGAATGGTGGTACTTAGAAAAGCTAGGATGCTCTGCCAACATTATACGTCCGGGTTTTTTTTTGGAGATGATAAATCTTATTTTTTTCCTAGCTGAGTTGTATATATTTTTCTGTATTTCCTAGACTTTGGACTTTGAAACCCACATTTACTAGTATGTGTTCCATATTAAACTGGCCAATACTCGTGACCTTAACCTAGAGATAAATAACTCTTTTCTTGAAATTCGAATTCAGATTTTGTTGTTTTCATTCTTTTTCTTCTACAATTTCTTTTGTTAAAGCTTGGTTTGAACTAATAGTAAAATCACTTGATGCATGAAAAACATTATTATATTTATCGACTGTTTAAACAGTTATCTTTATCTTAGTTATCACCCTATCCCTATTTCCATTTTTAATGAAAATTTGTCGAGCCTATTATCCTTGTGTCCTATCCATTTTTCATTTCATAATCATATAATGTTCATTTTATCATTATTACATGTTCATCGCCCGGATGTAGATGAAATATTGCTGCCTAGGCGTTAAATACTAACACTCAATCATTTATCTTAGTTACAATAACTCTTAGAGTTTTCATACTAACACTAGTTTTAAAATTATAATGTATAAGAACACATGTATGTATTTAATTAATGTATGACATATGGAGTCGTCATTTTACCAAGCCCATTTCTGGTCAACGAGTTTTGTATTTCGAGGTCAAGGATAAAACTAATTAATGCTATTTATATTTTTGTTGCATTTTGTAGCTTAGAAAACAAATGGATTTTTTTATAAACCTATTCAACAAGATGAACTGATTAACCCCATGTTTTTTCAGAAAATGCAGAACAAGCAAACACAAAAACCACCAGATACCTGATAAAGTCTCGAGAAATTCTTACATATCAAAATTTTGTTTTTTGCAAAATTAAAAGAAGCAAACTTGCTTTTTAATAGCAAACGTATTCGTCACAAGTAACAACAGTCACTTGACCTGTAACTGATCAAAACGAGCATGCAACTCTATCATTCGACACTATACTTCATTATCAAGACGGATCCATAACAAGCGTATCTCCCTATTGGCATGAGAAAATGATTTATTATATCCTATAGTTAACAAAAATCCTGCTAGTCATCTGTTTTCGCAGAGCGATAAATCAAAAAATAACCTTGATAAATCATCGAATTTATCTAATCTAAAGACGTTGTAGATGAAGATAGATTCTTCATTTACATTTTATGGAAGTCCGATAAATTGCCAATTCCATACATTAGACCATCTAAAGAATAAATCCGGTATTAATTTTAATCACAGTTGTGTGCAACGTCATTGTGTCAAACCATATTTGGAACTCGCGTCGTTCATGACGTATCAGTGATGCGGCTTTTAACATATGAATCTATATATATTTTGTAATATATGAAAAACAAGAAATATATTTAAGATAGGGTTCAAATGACAATCAGCTAATCAGTAAATTGTATAGCTTATATTCACGTTAATGGTCTTATGAACATTTAAAATGGGTGTATTTAGAAACGTTATGCGGGAAAGTTCTTATACTTATTTTCGTTTGTTCTGACTATCTCAAAATATTTTGTTTGTTGATTTATTATCTGAAGTCCACTATAGGTATAGTTTGGTATACGACTTAATTTGTTTTGTACTGAACTGTTTTGGTACAAATAGTGCTTTCATTATGCTAAATATGCGTTAACAATAACTGACATTTGATAAATACTATTTTAAAGATCGCTTTCAAATCAATTTATTAGAACAGTAATAAGAATTGGTCGTTTTCGCAGTTACCCCTCCTTCTCCCCCCCCCCAAAAAAAAAAAAAATAACACAACCACAAATTATGTTGTGTCATACTTTTGTACAATAACCCAAAACAGTTCTCCAATCTTCGTGAAACTTTTGTGATTTTTTGTCTGTCCATATGATCTTTTAATCAGCCTGATTTGAAGTATTTGCGTTATTTGATTACTTCCATTTTGGTCAAAATCTTACTGTTTGTCATATTTCAATCACGATTCAAATTCATAGCTGTATCAAGCTTGAGTTTTTTGTCAATATTTGGACCAACTTTTCGGAGTTTTATCACTTTGGTCGTATGAAGCTGACAATTGCGACACATTTGTTGAGTGGATATTATCTGAATTTTGATTTTGACAACTGGGAAGCAAGCATCGACTCTTAGTCAAAATATGCTGCCAACATGCGCTAAGACACCTTTGCAGTTACTTATAATCATTAAATCATTGTTCTCTTACAGATAAAAGAGGACTGGAAATACGTTGCCATGGTAATTGACCGACTTTTTCTATGGATCTTTACCACAGCGTGTGTGGTTGGAACATTTGGGATAATCCTCCAAGCACCAACTATATATAGTGATATACAAACAGTCACCCAAGGTGACATTAGTAGTAAATTGTCATGTGACATAGTTCATCGATGAACAAATGAATTGGTAAAAAATATTTAAGTTATTCCCTTGTTGACAGCAGTATTTAAACATATTGACAGAAATTAATGTTCCTATTTTTTCTTGTTTATTTCTTTTTCAAAATGTCATGCCATGCAACTTTGTAAATATAAAATTATCATAAAAAAGCCTTTCTTGAGGCTTGCATTTTGATATTTGTGGCATTCTAGAACGATCGCTCCATTATCAGGTAAAATATAAGTAGCTGTTCATATATTTCAATTACACTTACTTTATTTAAAATGGTATAGACGTATACATGAAAGTGGGCTATATTTCACATATCCTTTTGGATGTATCTTCCAAAGATACTTTTCACATATGTTTTGGATGCATCTCCCACAGCAGATGGATTACCTTTTTTATAAACTACATAAGTATATGAGAGTAACCAACCTTCGTTGAAAATAATTAGACAATTTCCGAAACATAAGTAATGTTCAGTTCTGTAATACTCCCTTCACATACATGAATCGTTCTTACCAATCTTTACCAATCGTGAATTCTTAATCATTCACGGGCAATCGTTGTTAACTCGTCGGCATTCATAAACAACTCTTTACAATTCGTATTGATTCTCAGAGACATGTCAAAAATCTTTACACGAATTTCAATGAAACTTTTTGGAAATGTTATTCGTAGAGAGCTAGCAAGTCACTCTTAGCCATTCGAAGGCATCGTCAGTCGATCATAAGAACTCGTAAATCATTCGCAATAGACTGTTTTGTTTGCTTTTTATACGATCGTTTATCGATTCTTTTACGAATGATTGCCAGAAATTTTCGATTGTTTTTCGATGGATTCATAAATAAACACGAATTCAAGCGAGCTCTTTGCGAATATAAATAAATGATTTGTCCAGGACGTAGAGGGTTAGGTTGTCGTGCGAGTGGGCGAAGAAGTTGAAAGCATTTTTGGTATAGTATTGACTTAATTTTCTCAAAAACATGTAAAATAATCAATTGAAAAATGCATGAGGCTATACTGCCTGAATTTATTTGACAAATGCAACCCCATTGACAAAAAATATTACCGTTCGTAAAACACTCGTAAATCTTAAGTATTCGTAAAGTCGTCATAAGCCATTCGGTAATTAACCGTGAAAGATTTGACCAATCGTGACAATTCGCATTGGACTTGCAATGATTTTTAACAATATCGTATGCATTCGTAAATTAATCGTTTTCAATCGCAATAAATCATGAACTGTCATTGCAACCATGCTTTGTTAATCGTAAACTGGTCGTGCATACCCGTAACCAGCCCTAAAGCATTCGCAAATCACTAGTAAAATGTGAAAGAGGTATAAAGATTAAGAATATTTTGTTTAATGTTTTCGTATGATAGGTTTATAGTAACGTTGGTGAAAATATATATTTATATTAACAAATGTAAGCCAATGAGGTTTATGCAAACGTTGAGGTAAAATTTGTCTTTTTTGTAAGTGCGTTCTTCACCAATTATCTCTCCCAAAGCAAAACTATAAAATCATAGTAATTTTATAATTCGATTATATTTTTTTCATTATGTGGTATTGTCTATTCTAATATGACGTCCTAATATCGTCAAACAGTATATGTCGGTACAACTCCACCTTTAGCATATGCGCACTGTCTCTTTTCTTTCGCTGTCGCTTCGAGACAAAATACTCACTTAAAATGTTTACGCGATGATTTGACGGATCTAATTAAAATAAATTGTATAAGTACACATATTTAACATATACGATGACATGAATATACATATTTAATCCAACTTCCCTACAGGGGAGGTTAAACGGAACAGCCGTTATTTTGGCTACGCCAAGGGAATTTTTTGTCACAAAAATTACCGTATTTGTATTAGAAAAAAAATTCTTTCGGGGGTAGATTTGTACTCATTTTAACATGGGGTTGGCATTTATATTCTCATATAACACCTCGTTTTCGCCCGGTATTAAATAATCGAATGTAAATGCTGTACCCATGTGAAAATGAGTACAAATCTAACCCATCCACGAATTATTTCTTAATTGTTAATTTTGGTGATACATTTTTTGTACGGCATAAACTCATGCATTCTGTGTTGCCTGTTACCCATCACTACATGCCCCATTTCCTTTTTTATTATTAATTTCAAAAGCGCTTTTCCCCATTGCCACATTCCTAAAAATCATTACCAATATCTCATTCTCAATATCTACTCATCATTGTCTTAGTTAAACCACGGAGTATTCGTATTACGAAATAAACTTTAACATCCGTCTTAAAACAAAATTTCATAATCAGTGATGCAAAGTTTGGTTTAAAACTTGGTTGTAAGAAACTCATGTCTTCATTATACAAAGCATCAAACAACATTTTATTTGTTTGTAAAGCCCATCACCTCAAACTGCTTCATTAAGGAATTGGGCATTGGCAGTAACACCCCAGGTAATGACAAATACAAAAGTACTACTTTTGACAAAGATGAAATTCTAAACAACCATAATTCCTTCTGTCTTCTCTCAACATTGACAAAAAATGCGAGGACTTACGTTACTTGTATTGGATTCCCAAACTTCATAAGAATCCACACAAAGAGAAAGTATACAGTTGGATCTTAAAGTTGCTCCGCGAAGGAGAAGTCAATTCACCTCACAAGGATATTGTCTGCAGTGAAGAATAGGCCACAACCTAGTTGTAATACCACCAACTTTAGTAGTGGCATTAATCATATGGATATATAAAAATTCTAAAGATTTACTTCAAAACCTTAAATCCTGCCGCTTTTCGGAAATTAGTTTTCTGCAAACTTTTAACTCTTCAACTCCTAACACTTCGTTGCCACATGGTAAATTAAAATCTTGTTTGAAAAGACTTATTCGTAAATCTTTCGCTGTTTTGAAAAAAACTATGTTCATGGTTACAAATCAACATATTTATCTAAAACATCGCAGACGGGTAAATTATTCTACACAGAAAGGCAAGTTTGCGATAGGCTTGATTTCCTCAATGATAACATATTTGTCACGTTTGCTTCAACAACCCTTCTTTTGGTAAATGGTAACTTCAATATATCCACCAGAGTTTGAGGTAAAGGGGACTACAGAAACAGCTGGTTCGGCATCTCTTCTGGACCTACATCTCGATTTTGACAACAGTGGTCATCTCAGCACTAAGACTTATGATAAAAGAAACGACTTTAATTTTAATATCAAAAATTTTCCTTACCTGTGCAGCAATAACCTTTATCTCCTGCATATGGTGTATATTTCACAATTGATACGTTACGCTAGAGCAATTACTAACTACTCCTTGAACGCCATAAATATCTGCACAACAGACTCTTTAATCAAGGATATGAGCCTCGGGGGTATGAAATGAGTCTCAAAAGGTCTCTTACCATATCAGTCCTTGGTTGAAAAATACCCAGATTCTCCTAAAAATATTAGTATCGATTTTTTTTTCCTTTTTTTTGTGCTTATGTGACCGCTGCTTACCGATTATGACGCAATAGTATGTAAATGCTATTTATTCCCTACCGGTTTATTTACGCTGCAATGGAAAAGGGAGGTTTAGCGCGCTGTAAAATCTAGATTTAACCTACCATTGCATTTGAAATGTCTGTATCAAGTCAGGAATATTACGGAACCAGCTGCGCCGGTGGTGTAATATCTATTTTGACTTGATTATGGATCGGATTAGTGCTCAGTAATTTTGTTGTTATCCTTATTTTCCATTCCCCAATGCCCATACCTAAATGTCTCGTTGCCCTACACCTGTAAAATTGAAGAAAGAATACGGGCACTGTTTAAATGTTCGTCATAAATCAAGACTTAAAAAAATGAGAATAATGTACGATTAATACAAATGATATTGACATAGTGGAAATGATAACTTTACAAAAATGCTCCTTACAATACTGATTTTTTTCCTTAAACGGACATAATATTTGTACATTATGCTTCAGTATTCAGATGATTGTCATCTTCATATTTCAAGTCATTTTATTAGATGTTCTTCATTTAACAAAACGAAAAACAAGTAGTATTTTGTCGCATTTGGCGTGTTGTACTGCTAAAACTGTCATTTGTACATTCATTTAGTGGGCCTTTCGGATGAGGATAGAACTGACAGATGTTTTCAGGTTCTGCTTGTTCACATGATATTCGTAAATATACTCTGACAATGTAATTTGGTGATAGATAAAAAGTTACAAAATTCATACCTAAAATATTGTTCTCCACTGCATATTGCCTGTGAAAGTTGATTAAATAAAGGATTTTTAATTCTAAAATGGTTCACCGCATTTTATTATGATGCTGTATAACTAATTATCCAACACAATGATAAAAAATCATTTTTACTCGAAATTTGGTATTTCAGATTTATAAAATAAACTAAATTATAAGACATATCCAGAACAACCTGTAAAATTTTGACCGTTTAAAACTATGTTCCGAAAGATTGACAACAATATCAATTATTAATGTTTCTTTATTCAGTTACCGCAGTAAATTATTTTTCCTTTTTCTGCCGGAAATATTCAGGAATGTGAGAGTCAGACTTTCAAAAGATCGCAAAATTTTATTGACGGAAGTTTTAATGGTGTGTGCTCGCAACAAATTCATTATTTATAGATTGTAGAACACCCATTAAGCTCATTTGTGCTTGGATCAATACTTAATGTATTTCTATATTATTGAATGATTATCAAATTAATGAACTGTCCATACACATCACATGTTACAAACATGTACTAACCAAAGTATAAGTGTATGTTATGTTTATTGGTCAGTATTAAACCGTTTTCTTTAATTTATGGGAAAAAAAACACACTATCGGCTGTTTTGGGCAAAATATGTGGGTAAATAGATTTTCTTTTAATGATTAATTTCTCCCAGTTTTTAGTGGAGTCCGAGTTGTTCATTTACTTTTGTTACTTTGTATGTATGATTTTAGTTACCTTATGTTCTTTGTTGTGTATGTCTGTTTTCCATGTCTGGTCTTTGTCCCTGGATTACATTCTTTTGAATATCGCTATAACCTTGGTTCCCATGATTACTCTTTCACAATAATTTTGTTCCGACTTTTTCCTATTCACCGTCTTGAAACAAGCTTATGCAAATATGTGTTTCCTTGTAATGTATGCATAGCGTTGGAGGTAGACTTGAAGTATAATGTTTTTGTATGGACAGTGTGGATCCATTTTCACCAAGGTATTTTTCGGATTGCGTTTTCAACAAGCGAACGCCTTTAGGCAAACATAAACTGAATATTTTCAATAACAAATGAGGAATTTTGAGATGATCTTTTAAGCAAACAGATTTCAAGTCTGGCCTGAAAACAGTTTGCTAATTAACGGTACATTTTGTTCTACCACAACAACACGATGACGATGATTAAATAGACATTTCTTTGTCGTGTCAGTAACCACTACATCAACCGAAATAATAATTTTATCAGACCATGTAAATGCTATAAACAGCATAAGACAATAAATAAGCTGAATTTGGTTAATTAATAAACTACAAGTTCAACTGATAAATCAATATATATGGTCATCCTGTATTTGTAACAACACAAGCATGTCAGTACCTTTATACTGACTTAAAATGCTAGTTAATAATGAGACAAAATTGATATAGACCAGATCAAGTACGAATAATGGCATTTCACAACTTACATTTTTACAATTTAAAAAAAATCCCAAAGCAATTTACAGCAATGCTTATGCATACCTGTAGACTCTGACATATATGTACCAATCTTGTACTTTCCATGTGCGGATTGAGACGTGATCCAAGTAATCATTATAACCCCCTACAATTTGGAAATATATACATCTATTTCAACGGTTTTCATGAAGTCTTGATTTTCCACAAGTTCTTTCCCAAAATGCACATCACCATCTCGCCATTTACTTATGTTAGCGTTTCTGTTTAATTATTCTATGCTTCGCCTTAAGCCCAAAATTTACATATTCGACAGGAATAATTTTTTTCGTAATTATTTGTTGGCAAAACGGCAAACAACGAATAAAAAATTAAGACATATTCACAAATGTTGCTACAAATGGTTTTTAAATATTGTTTAATATCATCTATGGCTCCATTCTTTTACTGTTTACTTTACGTTTTGCACTGTATAGAGCTAGCTTGTAGACTTGTCGATATTAGTAATTTTCTTTGTCCCTATTAACCTTTATTTCTAAGCTAGTAACACATGTAAGTCATTGTTTATCTTCGTTATTTGATAGTCTTAGGAATATATTTGATAAATGTGACAATATCATACAAAAAAATTAAATTTGCGCCTTTTTATCTCATTAGATTGAATTGTTATTGCTTTAAAGAAACATTTATGATAGTAAGATAAAATTTTAAAGCATTAAGGCACTCAAAGTTATTGTCCATTAATTGTGATTGGCGGCTTCAGCGGGGACCATGTTAACAATGGTACCCTTAACATGAAAGTCTTCTGATAAAGACTTAGGAAGAAATCGGAGACAATGTTCTAACGTTCCAAAATACACATACCAATTAATAAACGCAAACAAAGCAAATCAAGAAATAAAACACACATAGAATCTATAAACATCAGTCGATGCATTTGATCTTTCTTATTTGTCTTATTGAAATAGGAAATACACATGGTTAAAAAGTAGATATCAGGAGGCTCACATCTGTTCTGAAATCTGAATTTTACATAATTTGAGATATACATAAGGAAATGAATTAAATTCTAAACATACACCTTGCGCAAGTATCTTATTGTGTCATTTTTCAAGCTTTCTACGATCAAACCTAAAACAAATCTTCTTATAAGATATATTTACCTTAAAAATATACAAAATATCTACTGAATAACAGTAAAGTTTATCTTTCCGACATTCTGGTTTTCCATTTTTTTCATGTTTAGTGTATGACAATGTAAAATTGGGTATTTCAGTGCCGACGGAAATTTTGTTGTTACCCTTATGACAAAGGCAACTGTTTACTACAATGGACGGATTATATGGGAACCACCTGTTATCTACAAGAGTGCGTGTATCATTAATGTGGAGTTTTTTCCTTTTGACATACAATCTTGCAAAATGAAGTTCGGGACATGGACCTATGATGGTAGCGAAATAGACCTCATTCATCACTGTTCAGACAAGAATAATACTTCTGGAGTGATAAAGAATGGTATTAATTTCGTAGACTTTTATCCCAATGTTGAGTGGGACGTTTTAAAAGGAACTGCTGTTAAGAACTCAAAAAGTTATCCCTGTTGTCCCGAACCGTATATTGACGTCACATTTGAAATTACAATGAAAAGGAAGACGTTATTCCATACAGTCAATTTAATAATGCCATGTGTTGCAATTTCATTTTTAACAGTGATTGTCTTTTACCTTCCCGTAGAGAGTGGAGAAAAAATAACCCTAAGTATTTCGATATTGTTGTCCTTAACAGTGTTTTTCCTACTTCTGGCTGAAATAATCCCACCAACATCATTAGTTATACCATTGATAGGAAAGTATTTGCTATTTACAATGAGTGTGGTTACTTTGTCCATTGTTGCAACTATTGTAACAATACGAATTCACTTTTTGTCACCTTCTACAGTTAAAATGTCGAGATGGGTCAGCTTACTATTTTTGGAAATTTTACCAGTATTGTTGCTTATGAAACGACCAAAAAAGGACAACTTTGCTGGAAATAACAGTACTATGACATCAAAAGCAAATTATGAGAACCATGTCAACAATGTGAAACAAAACGACATAAATTCACAACATTTGTTGTCTAACGATGACGTTTGTGACAATGTAACTAACCATAGAAGGATTAAAATACACCCACCAAAGGACGAGGATGACGAATTTAGCACTTACACGAATTGCGTAGAAAATCTGAACAGCATCGTCAATCATCTGAAGAAACAGGATTTATACCTATCAGTAAGTTAACTGTGGATTGAACTCTTTCACTCCATTTTCAGATAAACTAACTTAGTGAAATTTTATATATTGAAAAACTATGAAATGTAATATCAAAATGCTTTGGCAATTTATAAGAGCACGAATAAAAATGAAGATTCAGTTATCACCATGCCCTGTTTTACATCTAGCTTTTGTGTGTATTTTGTTCTAATGCTGTTGTTGAGAATTGACTCTACTTGAAACAGCACTCCAAAATTTGCAGGATTGATATTAAAGTGGTATTTTTGTATTATGAAACACAAAGATGATAAGAAAATAACCAGAATACCAATAGTTATTTTTTTCACTCATTCGAAACAAACAAATATTAAGTTTTTGAAATTTACTGGATCAATTACTCCAATCAATGCATGACCAATTACATTTACAGTGACTACGATTTTATTATATATCATTTTATGTTGTATACATACAGAAAAAAACATGTTGATTGTTACTCAAAGTATTAGTGTTATCACTGTAAATGCGGCTAGTCGTAACTTGATTAGTGTTTCAGGACTGTTGACAAGACCGGTAGTATAATAGGTACCATATCTTTTTTCTTATTGTAGGTTCGAGAAGATTGGAAATACGTTGCCATGGTGATAGATAGACTGTTTTTATTAATATTTACAGCCGCTTGCTTCATTGGTTTTTTCGGGGTTATAACACAAGCACCTACGATTTATGACGACCAACATCCGGTCCTGCCAGAGTCGTACAGCAAGAATTCATGTGATTATTTGTTATGATGTTCTTTCACTCAGACGCTTTATATATAACTGTCATGCAGCTGATATAAATCGTACAGTTATTAGATGAACATTATGCTCTTTCCAAAGACAATGTGTGATTGTTTGATTGGTTTGCATGTTCAGTTCATGTTATTAGACTTTTTAGCAACTTTTTATCTATATGTCGCAAAAATAAGTTCATGTATTCAAAATATTGGTTATAGTTGATTGATATGATTTTATACTATTAGGGTATCAATAGGCCCTGGAAGTTTTTTAATGAATGTTAAATTGGGATGATTAACATTAAGTTTTTGTCCTTTGTCTTTGTTTTTTCGTAGCATTGAAGAAATTAGTTTTACAAAGAGATTTTATATTTGACTTGAATACACATTGAGTTTTGGGAAGATTATATAAAAATACAACTAATTTCAACAAAATAAAGAGCATGTATACAAATACCAAACCAATAAAGTATTAAAAGAAAGGAAACAACCAGTGAAAATAGTACAGTCTAACCAACGAAGACCAGAATTATTATACACATTAATGCACTCCTGTCCCTATATCATATTCTAATCATTTTAATGGAAAATTACGTCCGGCATCATTTTATTTCTAAATGCGGCCATCTAAATAAGAACTAAGTGTTTCTGGTAGTATTTACACTTTTCGGAAGAAAACTTTCGTAAAGACCATGTTATTAAAACAAAACATATATTTTAAAATTACCATATTTTGAAGTCGTCCTTTGCAGCCGGTGAGGATGGTATAAATTCACAGGTTGGAGGAACCTAGTTACAAGGTGATTTCACTATGAGTAAACATATAATGTTTACAATGTTTACACTACATGTTGTTTGGACGATTAATCTACATCTTAGATACCGACCGTTTTGGTGTGATTGTATTTTCTAGGTATGTAGAAAAGTAGTTTGCCTAATAATTAAATAACAATTTGTCTTCATAACAAACTTTTTTTTTATCAATAAAACTTTTTTGGCCGCCTTGACGAGCAAAACATCCGGTTTATAATCGTAATCTTTAACAAGCGCAACTACAATATACGTGTAGGTAAAATATAGTTTTTAAAAGTCACAATTATGCACTTGCCACACGTACCTTACAGAACATCAAAACCTCCGCATATAAATAGTAATCATAATAACTTGGTTCAGAAATATCATTTACTCATTTTTGAACATGGAATTTTTATTTTAATAGCATTCAAATGAAGACAAAAATGTAATCTATTGGTATAGAGGATACAAGTTACTAAGAAAAAAGTGTAAACTGGTGACAAATATGATCTAGAGTAATCAAGGGAACCAAGGTCATATCTAGGTATAAAAATTAAATTACCGATTACACAATATTTTATACTTATTGTTTAATGAAATTGTTCAATACTTCAATATTACAATGGCGTTACAATGTGTCTAATCTATCGCAAGATGCACGTTTATTTATGAAAAAAAAATCTGATTTTGTTCGATCAGAAAATGAACTTGAGAAAAGACTGCAAACTAAATCTTCAAACAAGATCCAAATGCAACATACATCTTGACAACATTTTCAAAAGGATATCAAGGATATTATTACCAATACATATTTGGAGCTTTTTTGTTTCGTTATTTCCTTAACGCCCATTGATATCGACATTACCAGGAAAAGGTAGGCTATGATCGATATATTCAATTTTGGTTTTCAAAAAAGTATAATTAATTCATATGAAAATATTTTTAAAATCAGGATATTGGTTCACAATGGTTCCTGATTTACTTGGTAAAATGATCAGATGAAAAGACTCAACATTGATTAAACATAACCAAATTAAATCACCGCCTACACAAATGAATTGAACGTGTCACGAATTGTAACAATTGTCTTAGTTTTGGTTGATGTCAGTGTATTCAAATGATGTTTCTGCTTGACATCTTATCATTTGCTTTAAAAATGATTACCCCAAAGCAAGTTTGAACACAAATCCAAGATGCGCTGTACAATTTCTCATATAAGCAATACTCGTATGATTCAAGAAATGGCTGACGTGTGGTTACATTTGACATCTTTAACTTATCCAAAACATATCTAGCAAAATGAAGGCAAGCGGGCACGGACCTTTAATTTTAGCTTCTGCTACATACATGATCACAACTGCCGTACACAGATTAATATTAAAAACTGTAAACACACGTTGAAGACTTCTTGACTTAGTCTTTTAACGAATACGCATTTCTAGAGATTGTTGCCATCACACCGATTTACAGGTACAAGAATATGTCGCTCATCGATTAAGGTAGACATTATTAACCGTTTGACCAACATTGATTGTCCCTAATCGATGTGCAAAGCAACCTGCATCTTACAATGATTTCGTCCGAGTTTGGCCTTCAACAAGCAGTTAGGCGGATTTCTGATAAGTATTTTGAACCAGATCACCCTCTCTGAGGTCACTTCCGGGTTTTAAGGTGGTTGTGTTGTTGTTCAATGTCCATTATAGTTCTATTGTGTTGCACGATTTGTACCTCGTATATAACATCGTATGTTCTGATGTCCGTAATGTCGTAAAAAATCCTTGATGCGACTTTGATATCGCCTCTTCTTCCGTGAACGTCGCAGTTTTCAAAACCTCCCAATGGTTTCTTTCTTTGAACCGAAAAAAGCTAAACATTTTACATGAGTTTGATAATTGTTTTTCTCGTTATGTGGTATTATGTAAATATACCAATAAAAAAATCTTTTAAAAATTTATTAACATAAATATTCATCTGAAAGGTCTATGTAATAAAAATGAAAAGGACAAATTATATTAAATTAAAGTAAAACGTACAATTAATTGTTTGCGTTACACAAACTAAAATTAAATAAGTTACCCGATGAACGTACAAATATTTAATTACGTATGACATTGTAAATTGAAAGTCACCACCTGCTTATTTTTGTTCGTTTGCTTGTTTTGTTTTGTTTTTTTGTTTTTGTTTTTTTTGTTTTTTTGTGTGACCTTCTGCCCTCTGACACTATTGCTAGTCGAAAATGCAAACGTAGACATTGTTTTATTAAGAAAATCCTAAACTGGCCATAAAACACATATGTCTCCAATAAAAGTTAAACAAGTACGTGTCTGCGCTTTTGACTTTCGATTGTTAAGTTTTTAATAAGCCTATTCCTGAAGAGAGGTAATTACATACGAAACATTAACTTTCGATTAATAGTGATGTGTATTGGCAGTTTTGGCAGCAAATACGACCTCATTATTCACGCTTGTCCTAAGACATCTACGTTCCAATAACTTTGCCTAACAAATCAGCACGTTTAGTACAAGAAAGCACATGTTGTCTTTGACAAATTATTATCAATGGAGATCGATTAGACGCCGAAAGAACAATTAGAAGTGAACAAATCAGTATTATTTCACGGCTGGGGAAAATCAATTTGTTCTGCAGTAATTTGGTAACGTAAATGTCATTAAAAGACAGATGTAACCAGGTTAAAGTCTTGGGGCTACCATTGACGTCTAAAATTAACACAACTGTCAAATGCACAGAAACAGTAACCTCAAATTCCGGCAATTTTTTTTGTACTAGTTATTGAATTTGCTTGAATGTTTTGCTGCCAAATTGGATGATGTGTTTTTAAAAAGGTAGTTTACAAAATTCCACCGTATTTCAAACAAAAATCTGTTCCTTGTTTCTCCTAAAACTATACTAAGACAATAAGTAGTAGAATATTTAACCAAAAAGACATTGCAAAATCTAAACATCGAGAAATACTTGAGGTCTCTTCTGACTTTACCTTACAAAGATACTGTACACAGTAAGAACAAAATACGCTATTTGCCATAACGTCTAATCGCGTATTGGCATTTATCATATAAGGATATTAAAATATTCTAAAGATTTACTTGAAAACTAAAATCGGGCAGTTTTTCGGAAATTAGTTTTCTTAAACTTTTGACTTCTAAACTTTCTACACTATATTGCTACATTGCTACATGAAATATCGATTAAAAGGACTTATTTGTAAATCTTTTGCTGATTCGAGAAATTATGATGTTCTAGGTAACAAATCCAATTTTTTTTTCTAAAACATCTCAGAAGGGTCAAGTGTGCTTCACAGAAAGCAGGTTTATCCCATGCTTGGTCTCCTCATTTATAAAACATTTGTCACATTTGGAGGAGATATTTTTCAGCAACAGTTTGCATGCCAATGGGCACTAACTATGCTCCTCTCCACTTTAGTTTTAAAATTATAAATGTTTCTTATCTTTGCAGCAATATACCTTAATCTATTGCATATGGTGTTTATATTTCACAATTGATTCGTTACGCTAGAGCAAGTACTAACTACTCGGATTTCTTGAACGCCTTAAATATTGGCATAACAGACTACCGAATGAGGGGTATAAGCAAAAGCGTCTCAAAAAGTCTTTTACCAAATATTCTTTTTCTTCTTAAACAATCAGTGATTATTGCCTTTGGAAAACTATTCTTTGCTCTGATGTGACCATTGATGTAAATGCAATTTAATCGCCGCCGGTATATCCATCACAATGGAAGAGGGTGGATTGGCGCACTGTAAAACTTAGATTTTACCCACAATTTCGTTTGAAATGCGTGTACCAAGTCAGAACTATTGCGATATCAGCTATTCCGGTGGTGTAAATCTAATTAGGACTTGACTTCAATTATGGATCGGATTAGTGTTCGGCAATGTTGTTGTTACCTTAGTTTACAAGAAGGACACTTATTTATGGATATTAAAAAAAAATAAAGTTACAAACATATTTCACTTTGAGCAAAAAAACGATATCAATGAGCTTAAAAGTCATTAATGATTTCATAATAAAGAAATCGTTTTGAGGATTAGATCACTCTTTGTTCTAAATATTGTTTGAGATTAAATTTATCTGTTGTTTATTTATAAATTTTAAGTAAACAGTCGTTCTAAAGGTGTTGTAATTGTTAAGCCACTGAGTTATCATCAGTTACACAGATCATAAAGTATAAAAAACATAGATGCGCTCTTTACGAACTATTGGTAAAAGTAAAAGTACTGTTCAATTAAGGAATAAAATAATATTGATTGACAAGGATAATTTCATGTCATACGTAATTGTAATTCAGGTTCGTTTTTTATGCCAGATCTTGGACATAATATGGAAGCATGATCTTAGACGCAACAGGATACGCGTTCTCATTATGATTTATGGCTCCGTTATCAGCCGGAAAAAATGTCCAGCATATAATTAGGATCAATGAGATTTCTTCGGCGCTACTGGAAATAATGGGTTGACTGAGCATCCGTCCAAATCATACCATTTATAAAATCAGAAAGATGAATTTCGTGAAATAAATAACTGCCAAAGAAGTTCTTTGACTTTATGAGCTTGACATGCCGCTTGAAAACGACCAATTTCATCTTTTAAAGCGCTTAGTAAATAACTTAAATATCATGGAACAAGCATATTCATGAAGTTAGGCTGGTCCTAAATCACGCAAGACTTTTTGAATAACAATCATTTCGACCCAATTAACTTGGAATCTTTTGAAAGATTTAATGAAGCAATCTTAAAATTTAGGCTTGGTTTCATAAACATAATGATTCAGATTTTGATCTTGTAAGTACAGTTTTGCATAGAAAATAAATTCAGTCCAACGATTGTTTGTAATTGCTTCTTATACAATTTGTTTTCTTGATACTCACGATTATTAAATATGTAGCGAAAGACATAAGTGAAAATAATTAGTTATCTTTAATCAATTCCAGGATTTCATAATGAAAAATGTTTGAATAGTATATAAACCATTTGACTTCATGGGTCTACCGTAAAATCGTAGGCTATTAGAGGTTTCGACTGACCATTAAAAATATCTGGCAATAACGATGGGTGCTGATGGTTTTACTTTTGTTTTACTTTACCCCTATATCATTTCTGTTTTTCTAAAAATAAAACAAAATACGAATAAAGCGATATGGTAGTTTAATAGCGTTATTTTGGTTAGGCAATAAAAACGAGAAATAAGTAAACAATATATTTCCAAGTTAGAAAGAGTGTGTAGCTTTTACACCGCTTTATAAGCGTTATAATTGACATAGCAGGCGCGGATCCAAGGCCTGGCGTACCGGGCGTATGCCCCCCTTAAATCGGTAAGAAAACAAATTTCACCACTAGTTTCACCCTATATTTTTTGCCTTGCTTTGCACGGCATTTAATTCAATTAGCGCCGCCCCTAAACTCAAATCCTGGATCCGCCCCTGCATAGCATTCCGTTTAGATATTATGAACAGTTTTTAAAGAATTTTCATGGTTAATCCTGTAACATACACCTACCTCCTATCAACGAACAAACAGAGGAAAAACTGTCAACACATAATTCATCCATTGTATATCCCTGGTCAATCGAACAAAAGGTGTGTTCTACTTCCATGTTTCCTTTTTTTTATCAAATTATTTGCATGAATTTTGTATTCAAACATGTTTAACTGAAGAATATATCAGAATGTCGTGGTTTTGGTGATGAATTAAATATTTGGATTGAACTAAACATATAAGATTATTACTTTATTAGCAAATAATTAAACCAGTTCAATTGTTTTGCTTAACAAAGAAATCAACTATCAATTATTCACAATAGATGTGAGCTTAATACCAAGTGACTTAAATGTTAATTAATGTATATAATATAAATATTACTACACAAATTTGAAAACAGAGCAAATATTCTCGCGTGTAACTTCTGTAATATAGACACTACAATAGGTACTATTAACAGAACAAAATTATTTTGCTATAATACTGGTCTTTGATGTCATGCTGACAAAAACGGTATTCCTTTCCGTTTTAAGTCATGAATTGTTACATCGTGGTACAGAAGGTAATGAAGAATAGACACAAAATACAAAATACACTTTGTAAACAACTGAAAATTAAAGCGCCCAAAAGAAAAAAAAGAAATATAAGGAAAAGTTCGACCATGTTTAGTTCATGTTTTTCCATTTACATACATTGAGTATATGCTAAAAAGGTATAAAGAAATCAACGAAACTATGTTCCTTGCTAGTACAAATCCTTCCTAAGCATGAGTTGAACGACAGGAACACTTTTTAGTGAAGGTTGGGTATCTCATGATGATGAGCATGAAGGGAGATGACTGTTGTGAAATGCTTTGAAGATAATCCACCTTATGAATTAACATGTTAAGAGCCTTAGTGTGGAAGTCAACAGTCACAATTCAAGATGGCACAAATGAGACATGATACATGTTTAACAATTCACACAATAAATTGGTAAAGAGGATTTGTGTGAAAAGAACCCTAAAAGCAAACACGTGGACCATCATATTGCTTTTTCATAGTGCATTTGAGAGTGATGTAAATGTTATTGGCTATCAAATGATGTGCCTTACGCATAAGCATAGTTGAAGAAAGTACCATGTTGTAGTGCTTATCACAGCACGGACAAATCTATAATTGATGATTTTGGAAAACGAATTCTACTATAATTTCAAAGCTGCTATGTATACTCTTTTAAATGTAAACAAGTTGATATACGTTAATCTTTGTAAATGAAATCAAAACTTTTTCTCAAAGGCATATTTACAAAAATAAAGATTAAATTTTAAGGAAAAGTAATTTGCAAACAAAATTACACGTTAGCATTACGACCACTGCCGAAAGAATGGTTATGTTGTGTTCAGACACCGTTTGTAATCAAATTGATCATTTAGATGCAATGCTTCTGTAAATAATTACACGATTCGGCGAAGACTAATTCGTCTTGTTTCCATGTTTTACTTAATTTACTGCCTTTAACATTCCATATGTGTACGAACGACGAAGATTAGAAGAAAAAAGACGTTCAAATTGAATTTTAACAGTGGTAGAATTAATCAGTTTTGAGACTATTTATCTCACTCAGACGTCTAATAAGATATTTCTTAAATTTTGTTTGAAAGGCGACTTGATAAAAATATATTATATTTCCCTTCGATACCTTGTATCTGATATGGTTTGTCACCATATGTTTGTATAATGTTAAGTTTTAATTTTAATATGCAGCTTTTTTCATTTAAATGTCATAAATATACATGGATCGATGCCGAAAATTGTTTCTGGAACAGATAAATGGGAGATAATCAAAAAATGCAATGATATTTTGCTGTTACAATAATAGTGGTGGATTTTGCTTTTTGGAAGTATTATATGATAGGCTAACCAAACAAAAGCAATTGTCATTTATCTAACTGTAGAAAGTTACAACACCAACATTAGTTAAGAAATAAAAAAAAACACTGTAAATATCTCTTACTTATATTAGTTATAAGGCTATACGATAAAAAATGTATCTATGAGGCTTCATGGTACATGGACTATTTTCCCCTTACATATATTTATATCTGTCAGTTTGAATAACCATATTTGTTCGTGTATAAGTGTTATGTTTTAATGGATACTACTTCAGATACATTGAATTCGCCTTTTTTTTAAAATCTTGAAATTTTTCTCACGCTATAATTGTAAGGCAAATGACCTCAGTCAGATATATATACTTTATGATATACCATCTGTATTATATACTTTGTGTTAAATAAGTAATGGCATATGGGACAGGTACGCCCTCAAACTTCATTATTCATCATTAATAGTTTTATAATTAAAAAGCTGTCTTAAATAATGAAATCTGAGCCTCTTAATCTTGTATAGAATAAAAACTGTATTTTTATTCAAGGCAAACTTTTAAATAATAGGTTCAATAATTCTAAAAATCAGTTCTTAAGAAAATGTTTGATATTGTGCTTCTCAGACTCCCGCTGTCTGTGAATTATTGTTCAAATACTTAAAAAAGTTTAAGCGTAAATGCTCAAGATGAGATCTTCTGAAATAACTAAAGTATATTAAGTATATTTACTAATTTTGTAAATAGCACATTTCAAAAGAATGTCTTGAATTCGTGTACTGTTGAAATATTTGTGATTTAAATCCTATGGATAATACGACCAACACTGCCCTTGTTGTGGTAAAGTTTACCTCACCTTACGTTAATAATGATACAGATTTTCCATTCAGTCGTATATCTGTTCATTTGAATGAGCATAATTTTCATCTATACCTTCCTTTAGAACTTACCTTAAGATTTAATACTAATATAATTCAATCGGTACCCCCCCCCCCAAAAAAAAAAAGAACTCATTACTTAGACATTCGTTTCGATCAACTCGAGCTTATATGAATATTGAATGTTGAACGCATATTTCATGAATTATACTGTTATTTGCAACATTGTTCGTGAAAAATAAATAAAAATGTTTGTAACGTATTTTTCTGTCGGTTTTTCATGTTTGGTCTTTGTCACTGGAATACATTCTTTCTATTTCCGCTAAACTACCTTGATTCCCTTGATTACTCTTCCGTACGAAAATTTACCATTGTAAGCAACAGTCCTTTTTCACAAAAATCGTAAGTGTAAAATTAGTCGTAAGTTATGATGTCATAATAGAGTTAAGTATTGTGACGACAGCACTTACAACTAATTCTACTCTTACGATTTTTTTTGTGAAAAGAGCTACAGATACTTAACAACTAATCTAAATCAGTTATAGGGCATACAATGATGATGTGTACGGGATAGACTTAACTTAATATCTATTAACCGGTCAGAACAGAAGTTTACTTATTCTACTTTCAATTTGTCAGGTACGTCATCTGAATCAAACCACTGGATACGAACCAATAATGAAATACGGATGTGTGGTTAACTTGATTAGGAACAGTTTCCCGGAGATTCCTTAAGTACAGAACTGAATAATCGAAGAAGGATAATTTAACTTTGTATCAATATATTTATTTGTCAGATAGAACTTAACACATCTGTCTCAACGGTTCAGTTATTTTTTATCATGGTATATTGTTATTTAATCATTGGATGCCCAATTCTTATACCTTAACACCATTGTATGCGCTATAAATGGTAATAATAACATACAATCTAGTTGTCGAGGTATGTAGAAAATTTTTTTCTCACAATGTTTGAAACCATGCAAAGGCGCAGTTCGTCGTATTTTAAATATTAAAATACCAAACTTAATATAGACTTCCTAATATTTTTGCTTGAAATATGAATTCCTTTACTGAATTTTGAATGATTATTGGTAAAGAAGTTCCAATCTGTTTTAACAATACCAAATGTAGACATAAAATAAATACTTGCCATAGCCAACTATCAATGTCAGATTAACCTTGTTGAAGTGGTCATATGTGTATTTCTTTGACTGAAGAATTTTGGTTACAATGATGTTTTCTCATTCCATATTTATTTATTTATTGTTCTCAACGACATTGTGCCAATTTAAAAAAAAGGTTTCTGTTTAATTTTGGCCTATAATATTTGATCGGAATGAAATATAACTGCCTTCAAAACGTTTTGCATGTACTCTCATTTTAACCATTTCCAATGAAGAATATTTATATAAACTAATGTTTTAGCGACCAAACAAGTAAATGTTGAGTTCAATGAGGTGATGTATTGTATGCGTCAATGGAACATTCTGATCGTATTCTACGAGAAACGCTTTGACCAAAACCTCACACAGCAATACTGTTAGTTCCTAGCATGATATTTGCTTTCATTTGATATAGGTTATTTATATGTGTGTGTTTTTTTTTCTGTTTTTGTTTTTTCTGTCATTTCTCTTTCTGAAAATGTTTGTCGAGTTATTGTATTAGCGATGTAGTGTGTTATATTTTTAAGTGATTTCCTCTTGTTGAAACAGATGTTTTTCACTAAAAAGATAATGTGTTTGCATGTTAATAACATCTGCTTTTTCTGACACAAACAATCATTTTCATATCGATAAAATACAAGTTTGAGGTTTTCTCGAGAGGAATTTATGCAGCTTCATTATAGTTAGCCTAGAATGTTTGATTAAACAACAGATTGCTGCAACTTGAAAGTCAATACAAATTCGCCATTATGGAGCTTGTCTGTGTTTCCAATAGTGTCGTCATGGTTTTTGTCTAAAAAAATGGGTTTATGTTCTTTCATTGATAACTGCAAGCGTGTTTACCATACAAACTACTTTCTCCTTTATTCCGTATAAAGACTTCTTTAAATTATGTGTGTGTGTGTGTGTGTGTGTGTGTGTGTGTGTGTGTGTGAGGGAGGGAGAGAAAGGGCGCTCAGTAAAGCATGTGTCAAACCGGTTGTACATTCATTTCCAGCAAATGAACTTTGCTGGTGGTTGTAGTAGATATTTTTCTAGGGTTTCTTATAAATAAAATGAGTTACATATATATAGAAATTATTTGAATACGACAGAAAACAACGATCCGTATTTAGGATAGATAAAGACTTTATCGTTGAAAAGATAAACCTTCCTTTTACCCTTTTACAAGAACAAGGTAAATCAAATGTGTTATTTTATGAGTGATGACGTAATAGGAAAACTAATTCACTGACACCATGTTCGATTGCCTAACTTTACGTTATATTATATACATTTTTGTGCTGTTTTATCGACCAATTTTGTCCAATTACAGTTACGTGTATTTATTGAGCAAGTAATGATAAAAATGACAAGTGAATTATTATCTGTATAGGTAGATGAAACAACAAAATTACCTCAGCTGTTTATAGATCAGAAACAAACATTAAAAAACTAGTATTCAGAAACTTTATAATTTATAAGGTAAACTGTGGACGTTTTTGGTTTAAGGAGTCTAAGATAGAATATCCGACGTCTTCAGTATCGTAGGTTTTTACAATTGGTTTGTCAGCTGATTTCCTGATTATTTCAATAAGTGCAATTTCCTACTCCTTGGTCGTCTAGGCTCATAGGTGGCCTAGGATCATATAACGACGGTGCATATAAAAAAATACTGAGTGTTCCACATACACAAGCTGTTGTAAAGATATAAAGAAATAATCTGTCCATTACCATGGCAATGTATTTCCAATCTCGTGCTTCCTGTGAAAAAAAAAACAAATCCGAAACCTATTATTTTTTTTCAACTTATAAAACAAGAACAAATTTAATAGTCAATAAAAGTTTCTTATAATGTGTTGCAATATATGAAAAGAGAAACAAAGAAGTAATAGTATGCTTACTGTCAATCAAAAATGCTTTAAACATATCTCTTGCTTTATGCAAAAATATGGAATCTTTGTTAGGGGTTTATTTTTGAATTTCTATATTTGAGGCAAAATTCAAACCTTACTATCAGATTCTTCCGTGAGATATTATTAAAGGCAAGTTATTAGATTGTAGTTAACTTGTAGATCTTGTCATTTAAAAGGAATTATGATTTTCATTCAACGGTATAGTAATGCAGTCATGCATCATTCTGTACGCATATTTGGAACTTCTACTTATGAGATGACCTATGTATATTTAAACGTACATTGAACACTATTTCAAAGACAGAACGACTGATGAAAAACTAAAACCTTACCGAATTGTCATTGTCCTCATTTTTCATGTGATCTGCTATTGATATGACACCCTCAAGGGCCTCTTTTATTTCTTTCGGGTACTTTTTACAAGTCCCAAAACTTGAAGCATGGACATTTTCATATGTGGTATCTTGAGGCCATTCCTTATATTTCGATGAGGACCCAGAGTATATATCCCTCACATCTCTCATTTCAACACCGTTGCATGTCCTGAATGGCACTCTATTAGGTTTTCGTTCCAATTCAGGTCGTCGCATTAGTAATATCCTCGGTAATATCTCAGTAAAGACACGTCTTACCCAGGGACTCATGCGGTGAGTTGCAGGTCTACGGAAGTTAATGCTTAGAGTATAAACAGCCAGAAATATAGACATAGTCACTACTATCATTGTAAAAAGCAGATATTTTCCTATCAATGGTATTGTAAATGATGTCGGGGGATTTATATCGGATAGCAAGAGGAAAAACACAGTCAAAGCCAAAAGTATGGAAATAGATAATGTAATTTTCTCTCCACTGTCTGAAGGCAAATAAAAAACCAACACCGTTAAACAAGATATTGAAACACACGGCATTATTAGATTTAACGAATAAAAGAGTGTTCGTCTCCTCAGGGTTACATTGAATGTTATATCAGGATACGGTTCCGGGCAGCACGGATAAAACTTTTCCTTTCGTCTCGCTGTTACGTTAATGATATCCCATTCAACATTGGGATAGAAATCTTTTATATCAATGCCTCGTAAAATAACTTTTTCCTTCGTTTCCTCCAAGTAAACTGCTTGGGAATCACAGACATGCTGTAAGTCAATCTCATGGCCATCGTACGACCACGAGCTGAATTTCATGAAACATTCTTGCATGTCAAAAGGGAAGTATTCAACATCGATTGGACAATAACTCTTGTATATAACTGGAGGTTCCCAGATTATTTTACCATCGTAGTGAACTGTAGCTTTTGTCATTAAAGTTACAACAAAATCACCATCAGCACTGAAATAATGAAAATAGATTTTTGTTAGCTGCAAACTTGCTAATACAAATATAGAAATAAGAATATATGTGTATAACCTAAAATAAAAGCCTGTATTAGTTTTTTTATTGCTAACAACAGCTCCAAGAAATACAAAAGTCACAAATGAAATTCAAAACGATTGTACTACTTCAACCGATCAGTATTTGCAGATACTGTCAAAAGAAAAACTCATTTTGTACATGTGCATGAAGTTAGAAAATTTTTTTTACAAATGTATATTTTTCAAGGTATTTTGTTTTAAAAAAACTGAATAGTATACCAGAGAAGTCAAAAAAGATTATCTCTTTTTTTTATTATTCTAACTACATGTACGTTGTTCTCTCAAACAATAACAATAATTTAATCAACAGTTCTGCAGTTATATCTCCTCTTTTATTGCATTAAGCTAAACAACTTCTGTTATGATTTTATCTGATTTGATACTACAGCTGACTTTTGTAAGTATGATAGTAAAATCAGTTAATGTAGCAAATACCACATCAATCATTTTGAAGCATTTAACTCTTTTGTTTCCATTACCCGTTAGGACCTTAGTGGAATATTTTCAATTTGTAAAAGCAGCATTTAAGTATTGATATGTCAGATGAAAAGCAATCTGTACATTGCTCTCTATGTCTTCTTCCAGTCATGATGTTTTCATTGATAATAAGTTTGATTTATTAAAGTATTATACTTGTCTTTTGGAATGTAACCAGGCAAGGAAACATGATGTCTGAAGATTCTATAGAACCGCTAAGAGCATGGCGCCTTTAGTTTGTATTGTCAAAAACGACTTCGAGACCAGAGGGCTAAAATGACAAAAGCTTTACATCAAAATTAAATCGTCTTATCGATTCACTCAACAAGACATTTATTACCAAGAACTGTAATTTTCCGTTTCCTCTTTGCAGCTTACGATAAAAAAAATCGTACAATTCAAACTTGATGCGCTAGTCAACATAACGTGATTAAAACCCCTCCAGTACCATACCAAAATAACCTGAATTACGATTGGCGATAGAAGATGACATGACACTTGCACGAGAATTCTAATTTTGAGATAATAAATATTGTGGATGACTATCGGCATGACCAACTCAAGTCATTACGCATTGGTCTATCCTCATTAGCTTAGAATTCTATTTCCTTGAAATTTCGTGCTTAGAAATTTGTCTTATTTTATTAGCAAGGCAAAGATAAGCACAACAGAATTACAATCAAATTGTGTTTATTCTAATAAAGCAAACACAGAATGATGAATGGGATATGACAAAACTGTCAACACTGAAACGGTGTTAAAATAACAAAGGTATCTATCAAAAACAATGTATTATTTCAGGAATAGTTGCCAGATATGGTATTGTAGAATGGGAGGAATGAAGAAAGGGTATTATGTTATGGTGCGTACGTTGTATTATGACCTTTAGTTACAGTACACGAAATTTCTACCTACCCTTTTACTTGGTAACACCTCGTGCAGTCCGTGTCAAAAGAATAGGCCTGCAGGAGCACTAAGCTTGTGGTAAAATGCGACTAAATAGTGCTCAGAACCCTAGCCGGGCCTAGGGCGCTCTACCCACAGAGCAACTGGGTTGTGTACCCCAGGTGGTGGAATGGGGTACCCCAGGCGTGTTACATGCTGGGGTTGTCAGGCCATAATACGGAAAACCTGACCGCAAACCATAGTGGTGCACCGTGTTGGGAAAGATGCCACGTTCCTCGCACGTTAAAAAACCCTACTGTGGTATTCCCCCGGAGTAGAAACCATTGGGTTCCGCTACAGGAGGCTGAATTGCCCGACTTTACCCACCTCTCCCTATTTCCAGTGGCAATCAAAATTAGTCGACTCCATTATCCGTATGTCCCATCCCATTTTTCATTTCATCATAATTTCATGTTAATTTTATCATCCACTTCATGTTCATCGCCTGAATATAGCTGAAATATTGCTGCTCGGGCGTTAAACCCAAACAAACAAACAAACAAACAAATTTACTTGGTAACAGTTGAAGGTTGTTTTATTAAATGGACCTTATGTATAGCAACATACTTATTGTACAAAAGTATATCAGGCCTCCATAATTGTTTGGATGGAATATGTGTCATCGTAATACCACCGTACTCTTTAGGATCCCACTGTAAGCGTAAATCGGACCATTCCTGAAAAAAATATAGCGTGATGAATGAGGATCATGTTTATAACGTGCACATATATACTTTATGATGGGAATATTTTAATACTGATTGCTTAGAAAAGTTAACAAGTACCTAAAATGAAATATACAGTAGACGTAGTTAGTGTTTATTGTTTTTTTTATATTGATGTTAAGTTTTGCCTTGAAAAGTGCAAAACAGTGGTGTATTAAATTATATTTAGGGTCGATTTCAACAATAACTTCTTTATTTCATGTTTAGCCTGGTTATCTTGTTGAAAACATATTTGATTTAAGAAGAGATAGTACTTAGTTGCCATACCTGTCGTAGCCATACACTTGTAGTCATTATCTGATTTTTTTCATCCTGTAAAAACAATTATAAAATGAATATAATAGAATCTTAACATCCTGCTAGCCAGGTGATATTAGTTACAATGCGATCCTTCACAATAAATCCAAATCATGGTTCTTATTTTCAAAAATTATATGCAAAATACTAAATAAATTTTAACGCATTTAAGTTTTTTTGTTATATTAATGATATTATATTACCGCCTCGTACTTTTTTGTAATACAGTCTGTTTTTTAGTTCTTGCTGTCGTAAGTTTGTATTCCTGATTTGATGCCTCCATTAATCACCAAGTCTCACAGTACAATATAGTTATGATAACAAAAACTAGTGTAGGATCTCCACTATTTCAGATATTGTCGATGAATTAATGAAATAAAAATAATCTTGAGTGAAATGACAAGGCTGTCGTTATATAATACAATGAGCTAGACAAATGCAACGATACAGAACCAAATTTCCATTCCATAACTATTTTGTCTTGTCTTTAATGTAGATTAATGCGAAAGGCTTCCTGAATATTGTAAAAACCAGGATATTGATGTTCTATACAAAAACCATTTAGAAAAAGGGTCATTTATTGTTATAACCGTTTATGGTACTATAAATATGCTCATTAGATTTGCAGAGTGTTTATTCTGTATTTTAAGAAGTTTGACATAAGGTAAGGGACACAACTCTTACAAATCATTGGAACGTTTGAATTCAATATCATATAAGCATCAAAATAACTTGGATTCATTTTATTCTGTTTCAAATGAAAGCTTGATAGGCTTTGATGAAATTGAATATGATTCAAAGATATCACTATTTTCAAGAGTTATGCCCCTTACCCTAGATCTACCTCCTTAAGTCACGAATTTGTTTTCATTCCGAATAATCTAAAAGTATTTTTAAAACTCATTTCAAAATATATTCATTAAAGTATTTTTGCTTAGAGCACAATTGAGTTGTACAAGGAAAGGAAGCAAACATATTTAATTAAATCTCAATTTTATGACTATTTCATCTACAGGTATTTACGTTGCATGCCAATGTTACCAACTGTCTATCATTAGATGAAAACTGTAGTTGATGCAAGGATTAAACGAACTCTATCAAATTACAAGCAATGATGTTTTAAATTGTGATATCATTCTTGAAATATAATTATAAATTCTACTAAGAAATTATTTTTCTTTATCCTTATTTGTACATGTATAAAAAATATCATTTGTGAATATTTCGAAATACGATTTGTCAATATTACAAAATACGAATATTCGATTATTCACAATACCTATATTCCAAATTAGGTGTACTACGATCTCACTATATGAAAATCAAGTGTGAGACAATTATGTACGCAGGTATTCGCTTTTGTTATTTTCTTCAAAATTTGTAGCATTTTGATATTTTTTTTGAAATCATGAATTTACAATATTCATTGCTCATCGATGAGTTCTACTGTCTCTTTTTATACAAAAGGGACAGCCAACCATACAAAATGGAAAGGATACCCCATAAAAAGTTATAGCTTAAAGTTTATTACCACCGTTTATGTTGTCAGGACAAACATATTATTTCATAATATTTCTCCATATAATAAACAGACGTAATTGTACAAAAGAAGAAAATCATTTCTAGCATTGTTTTAACGTTATCAAGCAAGACACTTGGAACAGATATTGTAAGTTCTAATAAATTTGACGGACATAATGTAAATAAAATGATCTTGAGAATAATTGCTCAGAATTTATCTTCCGAATGCTGGATCAAGAAGGGTTTTGATAGATTCAATATCATTTAAGGTAAAGTCTGGATTGGGACGATTAGGATAGATTCATTACTGGCATTCAGAGACTAAATGAAGTTTGAAATAATGATTTCCTGATACCAGTTGCTATTTCATCCCTCGTAATGTTTGCTTGTAGAATCAAATGAATTAAACGAGGCCACACTTGATCAGATTTCCGAGCAAATCAATAGTGGAATAACTTGTCTTTTCATTTACCCCATCAATGAAGAATTGCAAAAGAGCTTCAGGTCATCAAGTGTCTGAATTCGTTATCATTTAGTTTGTCAGCTGAAAGTAACCCCTGAAACATCTCATCCATTCGTACGTCGTATCGGGGAGACAAGTTATCGACAACTTTGGAGAAATGGCTTTTTCTCTTATGAATAATGACTAAGTTATTGTTTCAGAAATTTATGGTTTAACAAATGTAATAAAACACAGCATATGACAGTCAGCAGTTGAAAGCTGGTCTCTTAGTAAACTTTATTGTCTTTTGGGATTATCGGATAGTTCGAGGCACTTTGGTATCAGCTGTAATTGGATTCTAATATGAAAGGGAAATATTTTTATTGTCACTTACAATTGCCTAGTCGGTCTTAAACATGGAACGTTACTTTTTAGATCACAGTACAAATTATACTACATAGTTATTTTGCTTTAGTTAATTTGTGAATTTGGGAGTACAATCATTTCGGTTTGGAAAAAAATTTAAACTGTGAATAATTTTCTCATATTTCCGTTTGTAATAGTAGACACCCACAGCCATTCGTTATTCTGGTTTTTTTTTTTATTCACATGTCAAATATTGCAAGACCATCGTCGCAACCTTTTGATTTTAATGTTATTTGCTTAATCCCTCGGAGACGTTCTTTTAAGTAGTCGCCATGCGGTTTAATGTTAAAGAATGAAATGGTATTGTATTCACAAAAGGCATAAATAGTAGTATTCTTTCAATTACAAGCATGAATAATTTGTTAAATAACGATCCCTTAAACATTTCTGAGTCTTATTAAACTGTGGAAAGACTTGTGTTTTTCCTTACTTCATTGAGGACCACAACTTACGTTATGAGCTGAACGTAACGTACACTGGATGTTGTTGTCTCTCATGTTATCGATCTTGAAAAAAATTTTCTTGTTTCCTTGACATCTTTGTGAAACGTAAAATAAAGCTTTTTTTTCAAGTTATAATTAACATAATTAATGAGACTACCAACAAATGAGAAAATTGCCATCCAACTTTATTGACAAAGGTTGTGTGGCATTACTTATAGTTAAAAGTTTCATACCATTCAAACCCTGAATGCAGTTGTAATCTGCATTTTTTCCTGATCCGTGTAATCTCTATGTTTTTAGTTTTATGTACGGTCTTTGTACTTCTATTACGCGTGAATTGTACAGAGTACTTCTGTTGTAAATTTATTTAAACCATCAGATAGAACAAGTTGAAAATTTACATAATTCATTATTTTAATCTTGATTAATACATTTTATGAAAGCTTTCTAAATTGTCTAAACGAAAAATGTATTTGTATGTCATTTTGATTTAAAGTAAATTTTGTCTAATAAGGTACAAGGAGTACAAAGTATTCAAATATTAAAGCTTAAACATATATAGGGTATACCAAATTATCCATTTTTGTGACTACTGTACTTGTCTCTGTTTAACCAAGATTTGTAGGTAATCACAATCCAAGATACATAAAACAAAATAACATTTTTTTGGAATGTATTGTCTATGGTTTTTGTTTTGCCTGACCATTATTCTTAGTAGGAGTTGTAGTAGTAGTAGTAGTAGCATACTTTAACACGATTTAGTATCATGCAATCTTGTAACAAAATTCTTCAATAGAATTTAGCCGTAAGGTCGAAAATTATTTATTTATTTTTTTTATGTTTTATTTATATTTTATTTGTATGTTGCTCCTTTTATACCTTTTAAACGTTATTATTGTTCACTTATTCATTATTCTTCATCAAAACTGCTTGAAAGATGTTAAAAATATGTTTTAATCCTAATTATTTACTGATTTTGTCCGAGTTGAATATTGAAAATAAGAAGCGTAATATGTCAGATTAGTTGGAAAGACACAGAGAACAAGTAGCCCCGTGCAGGTCCGGGTGTCAAAAGAATAGGCCTGCAACAGCGCTAAGCTTGTCGTAAGAGGCGACTAAATAGTGCTTAGAACCCTAGCCGGGGGCTAGGCCACTCTGCCCACAGAGCAACTGGTTTGTGTGCCCCAGGTGGTGGAATGCGATACCCCTGGCGTGTTACATGCTGGGGTTGTCAGGCTATAATACGTTTGTTTGTTGGGGTTTAACGTCCGAGCAGCAATATTTCAGCTATATTCAGACGATGAACATGAAATGGATGATAAAATGAACATGAAATGAAAAAAAAAGATAGGACACAAGGACAATAGGGTCGACAAACTTCGATTACCACTGGAAAAAGGGGGGATGGGTAAGGTCGGGTTATTTAGCCTCCTGTGGTGGAGCGCAAAGGTCCTTCTCCTATCGAATACCATAGCAGGGTTCTTTAACGTGCGAGGAACGTAGCATCTTTCCCAACACTGTGCACCACTATAGTTTGCGGTCAGGTTTTCCGTATTATAGACTGACAATCCCAGCATGTACCATGCCAGGGGTACCCCATTCCACCACCTGGGGCACACATCCCAGTTGCTCTGTGGGCAGAGCGCCTAGCCCCCGGCTAGGTTTCTGAGCACTATTTAGGCGCCTTATACGACAAGCTTAGCGCTGCTGCAGGCCTATTCTTTTAACACCCGAACCTGCACGGGGCGGTTATAATACGGAAAACCTGACCGCAAGCCATATTGGTACAACGTGTTGGGAAAAATGCCACGTTCTTCACAAAGAACCCTGCTGTGGTATTCGATAGGAGTAGGAACCTTTGTGCTCCGCCATAGGGGGCTAAATTGCCCGACTCTACCCATCCCTCCCTTTTTCTTGTGGCAATCAAAATTTGACCCTATTATCCTTGTATCCCATCCCATTTTTCATTTAATCATCATCATCATTTCATGTTCTTCTTATCATCCAATTCATGTTCATTGCCTGAATATAGCTGAAATATTGCTGCTCGGGCGTTGAACCCCAACAATCAATCAATCAATCAGAGAACAAATTGACGCTCTACTGAGGCTTATCCAGTATAACTAAATGGAGCAAGAAGACTTGCACGTGCCATTTGAAATGTGTTGGCACATATTGAGTGATAATTTTTAGTATTGAAAATATAATTCGTACACAAACATATACAAATTAATCTTTCACAGTTTGTAATTTTGTATTGCTACACTTGGAAAGGGCTGCTATTAGCTTTATACATTTTTTACATAATTTACATGTAATTTCAAATTTTGTTTGTATTTGTATAGCCATGCTTCTGCTTCTTTGTATCTTGTGTCGTTCGATATTATTTAGGTGGCTTTCCTATAATATTCAATACAAGAAACCTTCACAAAATATGTTGTATAGCCATGTAAATGCTAGTTTGAGTCTATGATGTATTATTAACTTAAACTATGTTAAGTCATGCATTTAAATCATCATGTTAACAGATGTAGTGTGTGGCCGTCTTCCCCATGATTTAATACATTAGTTTATGCATTATTGAAAACATGTAACATAAGCTTCATATACTTTTACGTTAGCAGCAATTTATTTTGGGTGAAGAAAGCAAAGACAGAAATACTTAACAATAAACAGAAACTTCTAATAAAAAATAAAGCGTTTATTACTTTATATGATTAATTAGATGTTCGATATAACTTTTCTCTATCTAGTGGAACTTTTAAATATATTGTTGACACAAATAACACTTTAGATCGTCAATATTGTTTTAATAGGAATATATAAAGCAGTCACTTCCAAGTATTGACAATTTTATTTTTGAAGAAGAAACAAAGGCCAGATTGTTTGTATTCTATACAATTAACTTAATTATTTCAGATTTGACGGCGAGTAATAAAATATTCCGATTCATATTTGTACACAGTTAATTACCAGGTTGTGTATGTGTAATATTGTATGATTGATTATAACTCTTGGGTATAATTTGCATAGCGTTATGTTTTCTTGAAATATGAATTCCATATACTCTATTATTTCAGATTTGTGTTTGCCTTTATATTAACAAGTTGTTAAAAGTGTCAGTGTTATAAATGATATTGCATGTGTTTAATAGCCCTAAATACAATTTCTATATTTGATTTAGGAAATCAAATATCATTACAATATGTTTCCTTCCGTTCACATAATTAAACAAAATCATTTCCATGTTACATGTACATTTAGCTTGTCAATTTGACAAGGGTAAATAAAGGATAGTGTTTGATAGTGTCTAGCAATTTTTAACATAAAATTGATTCTTAATTATATTAAATTAAATATACCTATAAAGATATAAAACATGAGATTTGGAACTAATCAATTTGCGGGGAATAAATGTAAGAACTTTTCTTTGTACCTATATGGAGGCAGTTGAAACTTATGAAATTGTAAAAATTAAACACAAAAGTTTCATTTCAGTGAGAGTGAATGGGTGAGGATGTGAATGTGTTGAATATTAGTGGGTTATAGTTAGTGCACGTTATCATTTTTTGGGGGGGATTTAATATAATATGATATAAACATGTATTTTGTATTTGTTGTCAGACAATTTCTTTGGTATAATTACAGTAAATGCCTTTGCATTTCTGTAAATCATCTCTATGATCTATATTAGATCTATGCCGTAAAATACTTCTTCATTGTATAATTGATGAAGACTGTAACACTTAGAGTATATAATGTAAGTCCTGTAGTTTGAAATATATATTGTTTGTATTATGACCCCTGATTACCTTGATACCCATATTAAAAAAATAGTTGAATTTAATGGTACGTCACGACATCAACAGGTGCCTCTTAAATCTTGCTTATTATTAGGAATAAGCAAAATTGTGTTTAGAATTTTGTAAAAAAAAATAATAATAAAAAAAATAAAATAAAAAAACATTAGATTAAATTTTCTTATACACATGGTCTCCCATGGGATAAAGCAAAGACAAAAAATAAGGCCAAAATAAGATCGCTGAAATGTAAATTGTTAATATTTCATAAAACTTGAATCAAAGCCAATATGTCTGCAAATACCAGAGTTAAATCATTTTACAACATATACACTGTGTTTTCTTTTGACTTTTTTCAATGAAGATCAGTAACTATCATAAACCATACCTAAGGTTTTTTTTAGAAAACTTACCATGTCTAAAAGTTGTGAGAGTCTGAGTCCAATTTTGACAATGAGTTGCACTGAGTTGTTGGACACCGGACGGATAAGTTTACTGTAAGACCGTAGGTGAAGCAGCTCGTGGTGGAGACGATTTTCAGCAGGTTCCTTCTCTTTTCCATAACATGAAGTCACAATTACCATGATAAAAACACTTTTCGCTACTAACGTCCGCATTATTGTCAATTAAAGTCCGTTTATCGTTGCTTTATTGTCTTAGTCCGTTTAATATACTGTTAGATTTGCTTACTGTAATCACCATTATGGTTTTATTCTAATATAAAACTTTGAATAAGCTCGTAATCCGCTATTTCCCTGACACGCGACATCATCTTGAAGCATTCATCAAAAGTCTCAAGACTTCGATTGATTTTTGTTGCAAATGAATTTGTTCTCTTTAAATGCACTGCAAAAGTTCTTATCTGTCTTACATACTATGTAAATATAATTTTCTCGTCAAAAACATTTTCTTATTAGAACCGACAGAAATCGTGTTTGTTTAGATCTTGTATTGTAGATTATATATACACATTGAGTACAGCACTCATTTACATTGATAAAACCGAGTCAATCATAGGATTCCTAGTTTGCTTCATCGTGTTTACAAATTATTATGATCCACAAAATACTTTTGTAACAAAATAGTGTGTATTTCTATCTAATATTAGAACACATGCTACACATGAAGAAAACATCAGCTGTTACAGCAATGCAAATAAGTGAAAAATATCATATAAACTTCTAAGGCGTGATCAAGTGAATTTGTAGACTTGAAAAACCATCTGTTACAATACATATAGTAGAAAGTCGTTAATATAATGTGTAGAAACTAATTTAATGAGTTTTTCATATGGAATATTATATCTGTCTATATGAAGTCGCTGACTAGCAAGTGTAAACAATATTCATAAATCGCAACCCCAACAATGTTTTATTGTCTTCGGGGAGATATTAATATTGACAAAATAAATCTTTCAATTAATTGTCAGAGTTGATCTTGTTACAAGGCAAATTAGATTTAGATGCTCTTGATTTCATCGACCATTTCTGAAAGAAATCAGTTATGTTTTTGTAACACATTTGCACGCTGTTGATACAGACTCTGCCATTAGGTTATTATATTTTACATTATATCTGATTGTTGTTAGGTTAACATTTACTGTCATTTTTATTGCTGTGGGTGGCTATGTTGCATTTGCATTTTCATTTCATTTAAAATAATCAAATACATTTCTTGTGTACAGATTTAAGTTCTTTTCATTAACAAAGGGTATATCAAAATGCTTTATAATAACTAATTTTCTGCCATTATTTTTCTGACTGTTTATCATTATTAATCAAATTTTATAGCATCATGTTCTTTTTATATTATTATTTTAATATAAGAACATGTATAGAAACATGTAGGTTTACTTGAGTTAAATCTCTTGATGTGATCCTTGTAAACAATAAAATATCTATCGGTTTTCAACTACGAGTTGATTAACCTTTTAGGTATTTCGAAATGCACCCTTTAGTTTTGATATTTGATGTAAATATACATACTATGATAAGTAAAACGTCCTCTTGACGAAGTACATGTGCAAAGACTGCTAAAAATAAATTATTATGAAATTTGCACTTGTACGCGACAAAAACTGAAAATGAACAATTGTAAAATATTTTCGTCATATTTGTAATTAAAATGACGACTAATTTTTGTTTAATTCTTATCATTTTGTTCAATATAATAGCAATAATATAGTATATTTAAGTTACAAAAAAAAGAAGGTCACTTCGCTGGTCTCTATTAAACCCTTACGTCATCAATATATAGCTCAAACTATATAATTATCAGTGACATACTGTCAATGAAGTTGTATATTACAAATCTAAAGGACCATTTTATTGAAAGCTGAGTATTAAGAACTAAGCTTGTCTTTTCATAAAGCAGATGTTTGCTTGTTTGATATTATTGCATTTCTGTGTTAATTACCTTTTAAAGTATTGATAGGGCTAGTCATGATACAGATTGATGCTGAAGTGGCTAGTTATCGTGATATAACCACATGACAAGTACCAACAGCTTTATACGACAACTCTATTTGATTACAGAAAACAAGACACAGAAAATATTTAAAGGGGACTTAGTACTGTAATTGTTGTGTTAGTTACTACGATAAAAATGTTGGGGAGTCGTATGGGGTTTGCTTTGGGGTTGTTTATTAATTTTACTATATATTATTTTATTTTATTCTATTCTATTCTATTATTTATTATTATAATTTATTTTTTTATTTTATTTTATTATTATTATTTTTTTCTTGGTAAATTGAATTCCAACAATTTACCTGAATTGACCTGTTTTATCAGTTTATGAAACTATTTCTAAAATTAGTCTTGTAAAAATTTACAAAATACATATAAAAGATTATAAAAACTGACGCCAGAACTATAAAGAATTATGAGAAACATTTGAAATATAATTCTCCGACATATAGCAACATTACTTATATGTGTGTAAGATGAACCAACACCGTATTTGTAGACGATTTTTTTTATCAAATTATCAAGCAGTGTACAGTATTGCATTTCTACGATTTTCTCCATTCTCCGTGTATAAATTGGATTATTACTATTTCATGTTAAGAAAGCAAAGTGGTATAGTTTTGAAATCGATTACTTTTGATTATCAACAAGAGGTCTTTGCAGTTCTGTATTGTGTGCCTATAAACATTCACCAAATTTTATTAACATTATACTTCTTGGGTAAAAGAAAAGCAATGTTCTTGCACGAATGTGTGTATCTTGCTTGCATTTCAATTATCACCCCTGGCTTTAATTTATTCTCACTGCTATTATTAAATTGTATGAATAAAGTGAAAAGAAACAACGTTCCTTTAATGAAAGGTGTTTTATTTGTCTATTATTTCCAGTTGTAACATACACACAGATATCAATAAGCAAAACAAAAAACAAAAAAAAAACAATGTTATAAATAATGAGAAAAAGAAAACAAGGGATTAAGTTCTGCGTCACAAAAGTCATCTCAGTGTTAATGCTGAAAATATTATGAACAAAAATTGATTACTGTACCCGTAAGGCATTATATAAAGATGGAAGGTTCTGTTATGGATATAAAGTAAAGCGTCCGATACAAAATGTGTTCTACTAAAACGTATCTTATAAAAGTTCTGGTTTTGTCACACCTGTAAGGCACATTATTTTATCTTTACGCTAAATATATAATGGGACATATTAATGTTTATCCGACACAGTTTTCAAAGATAAACGATGAACTTTAATCTTGTAATTTGTGTTTAATGTCTTATTTGCAATGTTTTATGCATTTTGTGAACGAAACATTTTTCATATATTAATACCGTCGAACCTCCGACCATAGCAAATACAAATTTGCTTTAAACTTTTTTATAAACATGTAAACATTAACGGTGAATGAAAGCAATTTACAGATTAATACATCTGAAATTCTATATCAATCAATAAGATGTTGCAATATACATGTATTGCCAACATTGTGACACACACTTTTTATCAATTATAATTATCTCTATCTTATGTTTATCGTATTGATTATAAGGCATCAAATGTTACTGAACATATACAGCGAACCATATATGTAGTGATGTGTTTTCTTACGGGGCGGTCCTAAATACTGATTAAATAAATTCTGTTCGTTGGCAATCAACGAAAGCCTTAAATCACATATACATATTCCTTTCTGCAACAAGAACGGTTAGCTAAAATGAACATGTAAGTAACAACAAAATGCATAGCGACTTTCTTTTTATCAAATCACTGCTATCATTTTCAAAAGTGTCGATATTTTAAATCAGATAAAATCATCTGGCAATTTCTTACATGTTTCAGAGTACCAAACTTTAATAAGTACAATTTCCATTCCCGATACCGGGCGTAAGTGGAGGTCTGGCGTCATATAGAGACGGTGCATAAATAAATATGCTCAGTGTTCCACACACACAGGCAATGGTGAAAATATAAAGGAATAATCTATCCATTACCATGGCAATATATTTCCAATCCCTCTCTTCCTGTAATAAAAAAATAATGAATTATTTGATTGACATATACCAATAAAACTAGAAGTGACTTTCGTTGGCTTCCAGACAAGGCTCAGCATTGTCAATTGTAAGAACGTGACAAATAAGATATGTATGCGGAAGTAGAGATCCAGAAGCCATGTCTGATGGTACGTCGTATTTTCTTCATTTAACCAAACCGAAAAAAAATAAAGAAAGCATTCCAAATCTTTCAGTGGATGAAGAATTTACCATTCACGAAAAAAAAAAAAACCGATGTATCAATGTTTTGAACTTTTAAAGCTATCACAAAACATTCAGTTTATTAGACAAAATATGTAAACTAAGTAAATTAAGTAATTCTGTTTTTATTTATGGTGAACGTGTATATATGACAAAATATTTGGGTTGAGAAAGTGACTTTAAATTCAGAGAACCAGTTTTTATTGTTATTCGTAGGGCTCATATAGCGATATTAAAAGGTATATCAAATACCGTAATCATGTCACACAAGACAATAATGGAAATTTAAAACCGAAAATATACACTACAATTAGTAACGCGTAGTATATGATTGTTATTATCTTTAGTGTATTATATTATTATATTTTTTCTATTAATCTTACAGAATTTTCTTTATCTGTGTTCTTCATGTGGTCTGCAATTTCAATTACACCCTCAAATGCTTCTAGAATTTCTTTCCGATAAGTGACTGACGATTTGTCAACTCTCTGTCTAAGATTTTCATAAGCAGTTTCTGATACCCAGGTTTTCGTATCCTTATTTTCCTGATAGAAATCCCTGACGTCTCTCATTTCGATCCCATTACATGTTCTAAATGGAACTTTTGCCGCAGTCTTCACATCTAGTTCAGGACGTTTCATTAGAAGAATTTTCGGTAGTATTTCTGTAAAAACACGTCGAACCCATGGACTCATTCTGTGGGTAGACGGTCGGCGGAAATTTATTCCAATTGTATAGACCGTCAGAAATATAGACATCGTCACTACTATCATTGTGAAAAGTAAATATTTACCTATTAACGGTATTACAAATGACGTCGGAGGATTTATGTCTGAAAGAAGGAGGAAAAACACAGTAAGAGCTAGCAGAATGGAAATGGATAAGGTGATTTTCTCACCACTGTCTGATGGCAAATAAAATACAAGCACCGTCAAACATGAAATTGAAACGCATGGCATTATGAGATTAAGGGAATAAAATAGGGTGCGTCTGCGTAACGTCACGTTGAATGTAATATCAGGGTACGGTTCCGGACAGCACGGGTAAAACTTCACCTTCCGTTTTGCAGTTACATTTATGATGTCCCACTCTACATTAGGAATATAGTCTTTAATATCTATCCCATTCAATATAAATTTCTGATTGTCTGGAATATAAATTGCTTGTGCATCACAGATATGCTGTAAATCGAGTTCTTCTCCGTGGTAGGTCCATGAACTTAACTTCATGAAACACTCCTGCATATCGAATGGAAAGTACTCTACATTGATTGGACAATAACTCTTGTATATAACCGGCGGTTCCCAAATTATTTTCCCGTCGAAGTGCACCGTGGCCTTCGTCATTAAAGTTATAGGAAAGTCTCCATCTGCACTGTAAAATAAATGCCAAAAAAAAAATAGTTATGATAATAATTAATTATTTTTAAAAAAATTGTCTTCTCATGATTTTCATTTTAACTCTTGTACAAGCCAGATCTTAACTGTAATCATATACTAAATCATTTAGTTAAGATTTAAAAAAAAAAAGCATATTCCCCTTTATAATGTTCAAGTTTTTTTTTTCTTCCTAGTTAAACGTTTTGTCATTAGCGCTTTTGTCCCAGTATATGAATTACCTATAACTTTCAAATGTAACGGACACGCAATTTGACGAAAGAACGAGTCTAACTTGCAAAGGTGGATTGCCCTCCCTTGCGCCCCTCATCCATCTAACAATGTAACAGATATACTTCTCATGAGAAACAACAGTAACATACTTGTTATATAGTACGAGATCGGGTATCCACAATTGTTCAGCTGGAATATGTGTTATTGTAATTCCTCCATATGCTTTTGGGTCCCATTGTAAACGAAGATCGTACCATTCCTGAAAAATCAGTAGTTAAAAGCTATATATATATATATATATATATATATATAGAGAGAGAGAGAGAGAGAGAGAGAGAGAGAGAGAGAGAGAGAGAGGTCTGGGTCTGAAAAATTCTCAACGATGATAGAAGGGTCAAATTTGCGATGCAAATTTTTTGTCGTTCCCTCCGCGGGACTCGAACTCGTACCGCTTTGACATCAATGGCTACACCGCCTGCACAAAGTCCAGCGCCCCAGAACACTCGGCTTTATATATGACAATATCTGTATCGCATCCCGAAATATCTATATCAGCTAGAGGGACTCTGACTCGAGGGCTTATATTGATCTAGGATGAGACTACTTATATCACACAATTTTCCTACAGACACAACAAATAAGTCATTAAAAGTCCGATTAGGGAACGATAAACGGTCAGCCATGTGATACAGGGCAAGATAAAGGTTAGACATGTGACACATGTGATAAAGAATATGACGTCACAATGTTTAATTCGGGTCAAACATTTTTGCCTTTATCAGATATTTAAATTGCTGTATTTACTAGTAAATACATGAAAATGACAATATATTGTGTATACACATACCTGACGTACCCATACACTTGTTGTCATTATTTGGTTCTTTTCATCCTAAACAAAGATAAAGATATTGTTTCAATAATGATAGTTGCCAGTCAAATTTAAAAAAAAAAAACTACCTTGATAACAGGTTCACAAAATAAATAGCTAATAAGTAATTATACAAATAATAGCTAGTTAATAATAATATAATAATGGTTTAGTAAATAAACACAAAATAACCAACGTTTTGTTTATGAAGCATCCATTTTGTTTTATTCTGGCTAGCATACAGTTGGATAAGACAAGAGAAGATAATTTTTATTTTGGCTAGTATACCGTTGGATATGACAAGAGAAGATGATTTTCATTCCGAAAATACACACAATTCTGTATTAAGCAGCATAAACTGTTTTCAGGAAATCATTTGTTGCTTAATTTTAACCAGATTCCTCTGTCATGTTACTCATATAACAAAGGGGCGAAAGCATATCATCGTAAACAAGTTATTGCTTCCTGTCGTAATGCAAATAAATGTTCTAGCTGTCTAGGACCTTGTCAAGACCAAATATAGATGAACCTCTTGTAATCTATTCAGAGTCATCAATATATATTTCCTTTCTGGCAATGATTGGTTAAAAGTTAACTCCCATCCTGGTCTGTTTCTTGTTGTCTCGACATTTATATTAGATTAATTCGGCATCAGGTTTAGATTGTATTTTTTGGAAATAATTGCAGTTTATTAAAAAAAATGTGTATTGTTTATCGTGGAGTGTTATGGAGAAAAGAATGACCCATTTCCTACAATAGGAAAAAACTTCAGGATCAACAATTAAAATTAGAGGGAGTCTCAATATAATTATGAAGACTGTTGTTCATCTTCCCTTAGGCTCGTTATACGGGGCGACGAATGGGACTCTTGTAGTTTTGTACTCAAAATTCAATTTTGTACAGACAAAAGGGAATTTTGTTCAACAAAAATGAGTTCAAATTAACAAAATTTATGACCTACTACAAATTTTCAAATTTGAGTCACAAAAGTCAATTCTGTGTCACAAAATTCAATTTTGTGAGACAAAATTCAACTTTGTATCACAAAAGTCAATTTTGTATGCAAATTAATTTATAGAATCCTTTGGATATGCAAATGAAACCTCTCATCACGATTTTGTAAGAAGGTTTCTCATTGGATGTAGTAACCGCGGTCTCGCAGACGCAGGTTTCCGATTACTTAGAGCAAGGACATACAATATGATGAGGTACAGGGGCGGATCCAGGATTTAAGATTAGGGGGGTGCAAAGTTAAATTTTTTGTAGGTTAAATTTTGGGAATATTCTTCTAGGGTGGTGCAATGTAAGTATCTTTTAGGGTAAAATTAGCGAGAAATTAAAGTTTCAACCTAAAACCGCCTAAATCTACCCCTGACAACCCATGCTTTGCAAATTTAAAGAGGACACGCCCGTCACGCCCCCGCCTGAATCCAAACCTGAGCTATTCTGCAAAAGTAAGTAATATATAGTAAAAGTATTACTTTGTGACACAGAATTGACTTTTGTCTAAAAAAAGAATTTCTTCATTACAAAATGAAGTGACCATAAAACAAGCCTGTATAACATAGTTTTGTACAACAAAAATGATTTTGTTGTGACGGAATTCAATTTTGTGTACACAAAATTGATTTTGATTACAAAAAGATCAAGTCCCATTCGGCGACCCGTACGTTCTACCAGGCGCTCTGTTTCATTATAAATTAGCAAAGTAACAAACGTTTCATTTTTATTAAGGCGTTTCATGCTATTTTCGTAAACAATTAATAAATTTGATCATACTACCCAGTTGAAAAAAGTCGTCTTAATATTACGTCTGATATATTCGACATACTTAAGCAGTCTCAATTTTTATATGTAATGTTAATTCATAATCTGGTACAAATGTAAATAAGATCTATGAGTTGTTCAATGAGTTATAAAAACAGATTTACAGAATTGCATGTTGAATGCATATCTTATCTGAAGATGTTAAAGCATCATTTTCTTATTATAAAATCATATAACCTACATCTTCAGTTTATGTTCATGATTAATAAACAACAACAAACGAAATGGACACGATCAGCTTGAAGTGATGAGATATATAACTTTTCGTCATTTGTCTAAGTATATTTGTAATGAATGAAACTGACAATAGAAATTACTTATTTGGACAGTTTTCCATTGTAACGCCAAAAGTTCAGTTATTAATATGTACGGTCAGAGAAAGGTAGATTTACTACCATTTTTTCTTTATAACTTCGAATCGCATTAATTTAACTCTGTTGCCTACTTTATCACCCCGTAACATTCTAGGTGATATTAGACATTCTGTTTGCCTTAAAAATGAAGCTAGCTCTCGTTGAATATCTACATTGCATTAAGTACTACGATAACCATCGCGTGGGTTCAGTGGGTGGGGGGTCAAAAATTTGACCGACAGGCACCTTACGTTTCTGCAGGAACTTGAAGTTTTCGTCTGTGATCTGTCTTACTACCAGAAAGAATTAATCGTCCGTCCTATGCATCATTAATTCAATATCAGATTGTAATCAAATTCAGTTGACCAACAACTTGGTGCATAGTACATGATGTTTGTCTCAGGAAATATAATAACAACTTTAAGTGAACAATGACTATGTATGTATTAGTTGTATCAGCTGTTTCTACAGAACTCCGAGTGGTTCATTATTCTAAGCTACACAAAAACACAAATTTATTGGCAATATTTTGCAGTTTTCAAGCCTATAAATCGACAAAAATACAGTTATTGCATGCAACCCGACAATGAAGGAACATAACGTACATTCACAAGCGGAGGCATCTTTGACAAATGAAAATGATAAATTCTTTTGACTCGGGAAATGATTAAATTTAGTGATCCGTAATCGAACAAATGATTAAAGTTTATTCCAGAATGTTCATCTTGCAAACTGAATGGTGTAGTTCGGTACAGTCAACGACATACCGTCACATCACAGAGATTTACAAATTAGCAACTGTCACAACGTGAAAGACGAAAAGATTTATAATTATGCAATCAAAACTTCTAACTACAGACAATAACAAAAGAAGGAAGAAAGATCAACACTGAAATGTCTGCAACATGCTTTGGTTGTGCTATCTGAGATGTAGATCGAGAAGAATATCGTGAAATTAACGACAAATAGATCATAAATATAGTTGCATAAACTTTATCAAAGAAACGAAAAGGATAAGATAATCAAACACAAAGGTCTGTGCCAATAAATAACATATAAACGTATCTAATTGATATCCAAAAAAAAAAAGTTTACTGATTAGAAACATTGACTTTCCGAAGACATTGAGTACACTGGCAATTGAAAAGGTGCTTCAAAGATAAATACATTTATCAAGTATTGAGTTTTTATCAGCAGTTAAAAAGAAAACACCAACTGTATGCTACCTTTATCTCTATGCAAGTCAAGACATCATTGTTCTTTAAAGATGGATACATTCCAAGAGAAAACAACTAGATTCTAAACTGAGAGTATACCTTTAAACCACATTGGTAATACCATCCTGAATAAGGTCTTCGTCCGATGTAAACACAAGTACATGTAATTGTAAACTTATGGTTTACGTTTAGACTTGACTTTTTAAAAGCACCTGTCCAAGGGTAAACAAAAAGACGTGTGGACAAAATGTGCAATGCCCAATAAATACACGTCAGACACGTTTATAGTCTTGTAATAATTACTTTAAATTCAATATTTATATGTGTAAGATAATTTGCTGAACATTTAAACTGATTTATATACAAAACATTGATAAACTGTAATTGTATCCGAATGCATAGTTTTGTTTTATTTGTCAAACAGAATTAGATGCCCATTATTTTAACTTAATGCGATTTATAATTACGAAGACTACGGTTACAGGACTAAGGGAATATTTTTCCTTTTCGTAGGATTAACACTTGGCAGATGCATTAACAAATTAGGATTAAACATAAAGGAAAGATTTCACCATTGTTCATCTCGGATTAGGTTGAAGCAGCGAACGCGGTGTGGGACCTGGGTTGCAGAATTTATGTCATTTTCTTTTTAGTTATTTGATCTTAGTTTTACATTTGACGTTGATGACGTATGTATGTATTTATTCCATATTTGAACAGAAGAAAATGACACACATTGATCCAATACTTAAGAAATAAATAGCGTGAATGTGGAAGGGTAAAAAAAACTTATCATAGTTCGAATAGCTTCACATACCATATCGAGGAGTTGTGACAATCTTAGCCCTAGCTTCACGGTAAGTTGTATAGAGTTGTTGGACACTGGCCGAATCAGATTACTGTAGGTTCGGATTGTCAGAAGCTCATGATGTAGTCGATTTTCTGCAGGTTCATTTCCAAGGCCATCAACAAACAACAGCAAACAAGAAATTCCGATAACCAGTACTTTTGCAATCATTGCTGACAGTCCAATTTACGTTACATATAATTATTCACCATAGTGAATGTGCTGTATTAGTTCCTTTGAACATATGTTTTGGTCGCGCACTGAAGTATATAATATCCGTACTTGTACAACGTTTAGTGTCTTTTTAGAATGTTGATTGATTTTCACGGTAACGAAAACTTTAATCTATTTAAATGTACCATACACTTCAAATTCAAAAATGTATTCAACAAAACTGTAAGTAAATAGAAGTAAATGTTTGATCTTAGATATCCACCACAGATACAGAGAAAAAAATATTTTCTTTCTAAAACAAGTACAAGATATCCCGCTATCTAAACTATCATAGGTTAATTATGATAATGATGATTTTCTCAAGTCTATTGTATCATACGTTGGAGATCACTGATTACAGAATTATTATATTCCCTATGTGCAGTGCTAAAATTAGATAAGCACTCGTAAATAAGCTGTTGCTTACCAACAACAGATGAAAAAGTAAAGAGTACAGTATATATTGTACGTACAATGCATTATTCTTCTCATAAACTTTCATAAACCCTTGACATGTGTTACAAGGAAAGAATCCAGTGTTCAGTCAATCAATTTTATATTAAGTAAATAACCTTTTTCATTATTTATGTACATAATTATTTCAGAACCAATGTCGTAGCCAAGACTTTCCGACTTGCATTGTATTTTTAATAGAGTTGGTCAAGGTAATATTTTATTACCAAATCATCGTAAGGTTATTTTGTTTTTTTATATATATATTGAAGTTTCAATTTATGTATTGACGTATCCAATACTATCATTTTATGTATTGACGTATCCAGTACTATCATTTTATGTATTCACGTATCCAGTACTATCATTTTATGTATTTTATGTATTGACGTATCCAGTACTATCATTTTATGTATTTTATGTATTGACGTATCCAGTACTATCATTTTATGTATTTTATGTATTGACGTATCATTTACAATAAAGTAATCAAAATCATGTATATCTTTTACACCTTTAAGGTACAAACGTATGTTTGTTGGGTAAATGTCTGAAAACAAATATATCATCAAACAGTAATCAATTCAAAATCTATACAAAAGATAATAAAACGGACTGAAATACGTCTAATCATGATAAAATAACATCTATACATTGGTTGGTTTAATCATTATTCTTACAGTCCCCGAAAAAAGCGGATATCTATAGACTTATAAAAAAGCAACAAATATAGTGTCTTGACCCCGCGAATAATAATCTGTTAATTTTGTTTATTTTTCTTCTATAATTGTGCATTTTCAACCCTTTTCTGTTGCTACTGGATTTACATTTTGTATAGAATTTTCAGGTTAAAAGTTTAATCCTCGAACGAAATTACACGAGAACACATCATGTATTGAACAATCAGAAACATGTGTGCCGAAGTGGATTGAAAAATGACAAGAATAAATGAATTGTAATAAGTACATTGTGGCTTGTCTAGAATTAATCATTACATTGAAAACATGTATTGAACGATAACATCTGGACTAGAGATTATATGTTTTTATTGATAAGATTTGTTATAAAAATGGAATGTGCCTTTGTCATGGCTTTTATTTCTGATCATGGCTAAAGAGAGATAACCCATATTAAATATATGACCACTTCTTCATTAAAAATTCATACATTCGTACCAATCGTGTTCTGACAAACAAAATTAATAAGTTATGTCCATGTCATTTCTTTTCTTATTGACCAAAACGTTATTATCTACCGATTCCCGAAAGAGACACACAAAAAAAAATAAATATTATCTTCAAAAAAATATATCCGATGCAGTAAAATCTTTTTTTTATTTTTATTTATAGTTTTCTACATTTCATTCAGGAAATAACACATTGCACACAATTTCAATTTTCGATACAGATTTTTCGAACGCCACTAAGTTATCGGTATTTGGCCAATCGGAAAACAGAATAGCGATCAAGTGACTTGCGTTTCCATAGATGGGTGTCTTTAAGGTCAAAGTGTAAAAAGCGAATCTATACCGACTTCGTCGGAAAAACATTATATTGCGCGCATAGCATGGTACAAGAAGAGCATTACATATGACTAACAACGCCGAGTGCTGAGGAATAGGTCAGCAAGTAGAGGAGCACAATTTGTTCCCAATGAAATGCCGACTTTTTGTTGAAAAAACGTGTCCACCACAGTATTATTATTGCAAAAATAATTAATAGTAAAAGCTTACCCAAATGCAAGACTGAGTACCGACTATGAAATAAAGCAAATGAAAAAAATAAAAGTTGTTAATATGCTAATAATTCGAGATAAGATTTAAGTAGACTAGATAAATATTTTGTTTTGTACTAAAATTAACTCTGTAGCATACACGAGAGCAAATATTCATAATGCAATTTCCGTATAGGGGGTCCTCACTTCCACTTAAATCTAAAAATAGATACGGGTGAAATTTCTCTAAACTAACGCAATGTTGCTAAAATACACCCATATAGCTTTTAAATTTTGTAATAAAAACCACCATGCCATGCGGCGTTTCTGCCCGTAAATTAAGGTTCAAAAAGGGGGATGCTTTTTCAAACATCATTTTTTCAGTAGCCACCCTAAGCCTTAACTGCTCCATAAACATATATGGGCTGCTAGCTTTCAAATTCGATACTTTTGGTTCCTTACTGTTCGTACAATTTTTACATGAAAATATCTTTTTTATTATCCGCCAATCGTGAACGTTTCTGTATTTTCCACTGGGCTGCATGTTGGGGGTAAAGATCTGGCTGAATACCGAGGAGACATAATTGCGCTATTGTAACCTGTAAGAACACCCTTCCTCGACATAAATAGAGGTTATGTACCAATAGTATTTACTTTATTTCAATATATTTTTGTGCGCTGAATTTAATTATTTCGAGCGCACTACATCTATTTTGAAATAAGTAAATTCAGCGCACAAAAATATATTGAAATAAAGCAAATACTATTGGTACATAACCTCTATCATTTCGAGCGCACTATATCTATTTTGGCCCCGTGCAGGTCCGCGTGTTAAAAGAATAGGCCTGCAGCAGCGCTAAACTTGTCGTAAAAGGCGACTAAATAGTGCTCAAAAACCTATCCGGGGGCTAGGCGCTCTGCCCATAGAGGAACTAAGATGTGTGCCCCAGGTGGTGGAATGGGGTACCCCTGGCGTGTTACATGCTGGGGTTGTCAGACTATAATACGGAAAACCTCACCGCAAACTATAGTGGTGCACCGTGTTGGGAAAGATGTCACGTTCCTCGCACGTTAAAGAACCCTGCTGTGGTATTCGATAGGAGTAGAAACCTTTGCGCTCCGCCACAGGAGACTAAATTGCCCGACCTTACCCATCCCCCCTTTTTCTAGTGGCAATCAAAATTTGTCAACCCTATTATTCTTGTGTCCCATCCTTTTTTTCATTTCATCATCATTTCATGTTCATTTTATCATCCATTTCATGTTCATCGTCTGAATATAGCTGAAATATTGCTGCTCGGACGTTAAACCTTAACAAACAAACAAACAAACAAACAAACTATATCTATTTTGAGTTATTTAAATCCTAATAGGACTATTTTCTTCATATTTTTGAATAGACACGGCCTATGTGTTGCACGAAATGTAGGTCATGTGTTTATCACTTTTTTCTACCACGGTTGTGGTCTATAGAGCGTTGGGGAGAACGTCATATAAGAATCCAATCTTGTTTTGTGTATCAATCGTATTTTTTTTTAAATTTGAAATGATTTATTTCTTATGATAATCTGAAAAAATACTTGAATAAATATTTTAAATTGTTATTCTTTCTTGTATGAAGACAATACATTTTGAATCGACCATTATACCATTATTGGTTGACCAAGAAGGTTTAATCTTCCAATAATTGTGATGCCAAATAAAGAAAACATACCTCACAATTTTAACTTCTTATTTCGTAATTAGGATCCTTTTTGATGGGTAGGGAGTATTCACTTAATACCTTCAGTCACACAACACTCTATACCACTACAACATCTGTTGGTAATGGTAAATCTTAAATGGTGAAATACAAGACAATTAACATGGAACTTTAAGGACTGATTAACACAAATCTCTTTTTTTTGCCCACATAAAATTTAATGTATAAAAATCCAAAAATATTCTTCGTCGATAACTGGATACTTCAATGAAAGGAATTGCACAGTATTGCGGTATAAGATTTGACTTCCAATAGTAGTGATACGATTCGAACGTGCAGTGGTTTTATCAAATTAGTTTGTACTATGTGTACGACAATTCAATAAACTTTTTATGCTACACCAATTATTCATGATGATTAAGAATGTGCTAAATTAATTAAAATTCATACCATAATATCTGACTGTACAGTAAACATTAGTTTAAGAGATTACATATACTTTAACCTCTAACTTCAATGTTCTGTATCTCAATAATTGTTTCCCTTTTTTCAATTTTCTCTTCTTTTTATGCGTATTTTTGACATAGGATATTTATACTGTTTTGTCGACGATCGATCAATAGTAGATGACAGATGTGGAACACACATGTATATACGCTATTACCTGCATCTAAATCTACAAAACTGGCAGAATTTCTAGAACGCATAAGAAGACAGAGACATAGCATTGTGTGGTTTCATCTGACACTTAAAATTCGAAGAACGTTTCATAGGTTGAGTTTGAAAGATATTAATATTAATCCATTACAAACCTTGAAGTTCAAAAGCTGACTCTTTTAAATTTGCGCTGCTTTTTTACATGTATAGGGGCTGTTTCTTCAGATGATACACAAGGACTTGATTAGTGAATATCCTCCCTGTAGCTTTTTTTTTTAAATTAACCCATTTGTATGAAGTACCAGTTTATATATAATTCAGACACTGCCAATGGTAAAGTGATGCATGGTGTAGAAAAACGCACAAAGCAAACGATGATTTTTCAGTTTACATATGCTATATTTTTACATACCAATAATCATGTCAGTATTCAGATCATTCTGCACATTTGAGAAAATGATACATTAGTCTCCCACAATTAACCAAATGGAATCAAATCAAGAGTGATAAATCTTGCAAAGTACCAATTTCATGCACAATATATATAATTTTTATCACAAAAGTGCAACAACCAAATGAAAAACTAAGACTTGTCATGTGATCAGTAACTGTTTCTGAACCAGAAATAAAACTGAATTCGATGGGTTTTTTTATATGCATAATTCACCTTCTGTCTGATTTTTTAGAAAAAAAACTGCTACGTTAAAATGTGTTTCTGTATTTCTGCATAAGAAAAGGTAAAATAACTTATTCTAAGTTCTACCATAGTCTGGTGAAAGCAGTAAGCGTAGCCTGGAAAGAAAATTCTACGAATTCTTGTTGATATTTAAAGACAAAAGGCAAGTAAAATAAGAATATTAAATTCATGATTAGCCATTTTAGTTTATAGACATATACAACAGATGGTTAATGACTTGATGATAAGGTGCAGTTTCCGTCCCCGCCAATTCCCGCTGTTAACGGTGGTCGTGAATCGTATAGTGAAGGAGCGTATAGGAAAATAGTTAATGTTCCACAAACACAAGCTGTTGTAAATATGTACAGAAATAATCTGTCCATTACCATAGCAATATATTTCCAATCCTGGGCTTCCTGAAATGAGAAGTGAAATATTTGAAATAACACTTATGATAATCAACCCAATAATTCTTTACAATGGAAAAGAGCCTTGTTATGGTATTTAAGATTTAAGTCTAATTTCTAGCAACTGCTGACGTATACATTTTTACGATGCTGGTTAGTTATTTGTAGTTTGATTTTTTTTCTTTTTCAAATAATAGCATGCTGGTAAAACCTTGGCACGGATCAACGAGAGTGTTTAATTTTTGCAGGTTGATGTTCAGTAATAATATCGTTCCACCTCTTGCAAGATATTTATGACAGTTTTTCCAATCATTAAAAGGTATTAATGAAAACGGAAATTACACATAATGCATTACCGAATTTTCTTTGTCTTTGGTCTTTAAATGTTCTGCAATATCAATAACCCCCTTGAAGGCCCTTAGTACTTCTTTCCGAAATTTAATAGTTGGTCTGCTAAATCTTGAATGTACATTCTGATACATAGGTTCAGATATCCAATGCTTTTCTGGTGACCTGTTCTCCCCACACTTCTTGCAAATGTTGCCACACGTCTGTAGTCCACAATGCCTCCGGTTCAAATCCGGTCGCTGCATCAACAGAACTCTAGGTAAAATGTCTATAAATACACGACGTACCCACGTATTCATTCCATGTGTCGATGGTTTCCGGAAATTTATGCCTAAAGTGTACACAGTCAAAAATATAGACATAGTAACCACAATCATTGTAAACAGTAAGTATTTGCCAACTAATGGAATCACAAAGGAGGTCGGAGGATTTATATCGGAGAGCAAGAGGAAGAACACAGTCAAAGCCAAAAGAATGGATATCGATAATGTAATTTTCTCTCCACTGTCTGAAGGCAGATAAAATACCAACACCGTTAAACACGATATTGAAACGCACGGCATTATCAGATTTAAAGAGTAAAAAAGAGTTCTCCTACGTAGAGTAATGTTAAAAAGCATATTCGGATACAAGTAATCACAGCACGTATATAACTTTTCTTGTCTCTTCGCTGTTACGTTGATCAAGTCCCATTCGACGTTTGGGATATAATCTTGTATATCAATCCCATTTAATATAATCTTCTGATTATCGGGAAGGGCAATGGCTTGTTTGTCACATATGTGCTGCAGATCAATTTCTTTCAGATCGTAAGTCCAGGAACTAAACTTAAGGAAGCACTCTTGCATATCAAAGGGGAAATACTCTACATCGATAGGGCAGTAACTCTTGTAAATAACAGGCGGCTCCCACATTACCTTGCCATCATAGTGAACTGTAGCCTTCGTCATTAATGTGACATTGAAATCACCGTCGGCACTGAAATATATTTGTACAATATAAAACAGAGACAATTGAACGCCAAATTGAATATTTTCTTTTGTTTTCTTTTTCTTTCTTTCTCGCGATTTTTTTCTTCTTGTTTTTTTTTTCTTTTTTTTTCTTTGTTTTGTTTTGTGTTGTTTGGTTTGGTTTTTGTTTCTTAAGATGGCTTATGTTGACGCTATGTCTTATGTTCTTTATTTATAAATAAATTCTAGCTGTTAGTTTTTCAGTTAGTTTCACGTAAAGGACTACTTTCAACAACTTCAATACCATTTACTAATGAACTTACTTATTGTAAAGCACAATATCTGGCCTCCACAATTGTTCAGATGGTATATGGGTCATAGATACCCCACCAAATTCTTTCGGATCCCACTTCAGACGTAGGTCATACCACTCCTGTAATTAATGAAATAAATACAGCATTAGTAGTCGTCAGGGCGATACATTTTAAAATACCGAACAACGCCACAAATGCAAAAAAAAAAGATATATCACCATCTGTTGTGTTTCTGGTTATTAGCGGGGTTGATGAAGAACTAAAAAATAACAAACTACCTTGCTCTTCATCTGATATGTTTTGTTATTAATAATATACGTGTACATGTAATGTTTTGTTATAAATAATATACATGTGCATGTAATGTTTTGTTTAGTAATGTACATGTACATGTAATGTTTTGTTTAGCAATATACATGTATATGTAATGTTTTGTTATTAATAATATATATGTCAATGTAATGTTTTGTTATTAGTAATATACATGTACATGTAATGTTTTGGTATTAGAAATATACATGTACATGTAATGTTGTGTTGATGAATTATATCTAGCATAAATTAGTTGACAAACCTGATGAATCCAAACACTGGTTGTCATAATCTGATTTCTCTCATCCTAGAAGATAAATAAGTGTTTTTAAAAGTTTGTCATTTTTCTGAACTGAGGCTTCAGCACCTATGAATGGAAGGTATAGTAATATCTTCATTGGTTTTCTGTTAACAGTGAGAGACAAGCTGTTAGCTAGAGATCATATCATTTCAGAATTCGTTTTTTTACACAGAGAATATCTTCAGATTCACAATTGTTAGACTTTTCCAACTTTAAAAAGAATATGTTGAATGATTCCTTGATTTTAGTTCATTTTGTCCAAACGTACTCTGCTTTGAATCTAAATATATATACGTTACGCCGGAAGTGGATGGACTACTTTTGTTGATCGGAAACAACAGACATACGGTACTAAAATCAATCAGACCAGTTTAAGAAGCTGTTAATTCTTTTATAACTTAAAACTATCAAAGAAGTAGCGAATAAATGATTTCAGGGATTTGTGGACAGTCGTCTGAAACATGGTTTTTTAAGAGTCCGGATCCCAGTCTATGATAGCAGATATGTTCGGACATAGCATTCGTTACACTAACAGTAAAGTATTCATAAATGAACTCTGAAGATTACCATCACAATCGGGTCTACGTAAATCATTTAAATGGTGACCCAGATATTCAATGAACTATTTGCAAAGCTATTTAGGATTTGGAAAACTAATGAAATCAAAGCCATATGAATACTAAATACATTTTATTTCATAGAACCTTCTTTCCATGTATTATATAAAGATTCATTACATGCAATATATCTGATAGTGTACCGATTAGTTAAGATTCACTATTTGTATGCAGATTGAACAGATCGGTATCCAGATGCAGTTGATATTTAATTCCAATTAAGTTTACTACAAGTATCAAATGAATAAAATCAGTTTGAAGAGAAACAGACAAAATCAATGGGGGAGAGAGCGACTTTTCCTTAATTTAAGAATTGATCCTTTGAATTATATCATGGCCTGTATGGTATTGCCTTAAATAATGAATTCACTGTCAACAGGAAAAAAACATGTTTAACCTTAAAAAGCCAGACTAAAATAGATTACGGGCAATGGTTTTTCATTCATCATTGTCACTGATTTATGGTTATTTCATTTCAACATTAAGACTCGTTTTAGCAGTGTATCAAATGCTCATGTTGCCCAGACAATGTGTGTCGTGGGCAAATATCCATATTTAGTAAAAGCAAGAAGATCATGATTAAATTTGGAACGAAGAACATGGTGCTAAAAACTCACGAACAAAGTATAGACAAAGAAAAAATGACAAAAACATAAGTAACACAAGTTACCTCAATTAATGCGCACAGAAAAAAAAACCAATAAAAAGTTGAAGTATGCACCGGTAGGGTAAGTGTCCTTTGCTTTCCTATATCTACAATCGAATTGTTCTGTTAAAGTATAACTCTTGTAAAGCAAAACTGTACTTGACCACATGACGATTGGTTGTTATGTACAGTGTTTTAAAAAAATACAGATACAACGTAAAGTAGTCTACTTGTTCCCAAAATTCATGTTTAATTTAATTATGTTGGTCATTTGCATAGAACTACAGTGAACCTGCTCCCAAAACATTGACGTTACTAAACTTTGAGTTGATATATATGGTAAAATCTAATGTCGCATGAAATACAACCATCACATTGAAGCTTATACCAAATTACAAGTCGTTCCAACGAAATATTCTCAATTATGAGTTTTTATATTTAATATCTGTACAGAAAAAATGTGCCAAATGCCAATTTACTTTGTCAGAAAAAAAATATGACCAATTAGCTTCGAGCTGTGCAATTAGCATGAATCCCTTCTGCGCATTTTGTTGGCATAACCCTAGTTATTCATGGTTTCACGTCTCTATGATTTCTTTTCATAGACAAATCGAATGAGAATTTCAAAAATAATATTTCATTGTTCTGAAATATCTTATTTACATTTTGTGTTTGTGTTGCCATCTTATAATACCTATATAAATTTACGTGTATCACACATGATTTACATGTAACTTGAATGTTTAAAAACTTCCATCTTCTAAATTTGCAAACAATACATATAAGTACATATACGAAATGAAAATCGATTGCAAAACATTTTGAAAAACTGTTAAGTAAAATTGAACACATTAGAGTAAACAATCTTGTTGAGTCTTGAAAAACACCCTGTCTAAAACTTTTGTACATTAATATTTATGTTACATCAGGAAATAAATCCGGTATGGTATTTGTTAGCTATCGTTTAGTTGCCCTTCTATGCGTTTTCTACTAAAGGAATTATCTTTTTACGCCGCAACTTGGCAAATTATTCTGATTATTAAGTTAACAATGAAGTTGTAACTTTAAAAAAGCCGTTTGAACCTCTGTCGTTGTTCTAAAAAAAGCGAAGTATTGCTACAGTCGCCTATGGTGAAAATGGTACCGTTTGCCTATGAAGAAGCGTCTTATATGCTTTCAGTATTAGACTTACTATGTCAAGAAGTTGTGAAAGTCGTAGACCCATCTTGACTGTCAGTTGTACGGAATGGTTAGACACAGGACGGATGAGTTTACTGTAAGATCGTAGATGAAGAAGTTCATGATGGAGACGATTTTCTGGAAGCTCAGGATTAACACAATATGCAGTTATAACCACACTTGAAAATCCAAGGAAAATAGGTTTCCACATTATGTCTTCAGTTAATATTGAGTCATTTAACAGCAATCAGAGATAAACGTAATGTCCTACAGTAAAAACATCTATAATATTTATAAAACAGTGCAAGTTCAATAATTTGTCAATTGATTTTCCATTAGTTCATGACTTATCCACTTCTTTATTAGATTTTTCTTTCCTGTACTGTAAGAATATGTATCAATCACTAATTGTGTCTTTCCTGAGGTGTATTTGCTGCTTATATTCCTGTTATCTATGATTATGTAACAAATTTTCGTCTGATATTTTTCACTTCGTAATGCTAAAAATAGAAAGAGACAGGAGATTTATTTATCAGCTGTTACAAACAAACAAACTAGGTTTTAGATATGCAGCTGAAGTGGATAAAACATGTTGCATTTTATTGAGTGTGGCAATGATAAGGTTTTTAAACGTGTGGCAATGAAAGAACGCGTGTACAACTAGAAACAATGTGTCAATATCCTGTTAAGTTGGATTTTCATATTATGTCGTACGAGATTCCGGCAAAATAAAAGTGTGGTGGCAATGATTTGTTTTCCTGTCATTCATTTGCACACAGGAAAAGAATGTCTTATGACCCAAATGAATTAGATGTATTTTACGTGGCGGATAAAAAAATGAAAAGGGGGTTTAAAAAAAGGGGGTTCCGGGGTTTTATTACTCCTAGAATGTAAACAATTGAAATTCCGTTACTCCACACATTTTTTTTGAAATCGGCAGAATTTTAGTAAAACATTTAAACCATTTTATACAGATACTGTTTATTTACCCTAACACGGGAGAAGGTTACTGAACTAAAGAAGAGCAAATGACCTACCTGGTGAGAAAATGTAGTAATCCTGGAAATCCTTTGTAAAAGCAGTAACGGACTTCACATTTGGTGTTCAGCAGTTTGAATGGGTACATTTGGTTAATAAAGTTACGGATTGTAATTTGCGAAACGAAAATATTAAATTGACCAACAGTAGTATAGATGTGGGATACGATTATGATTTTTCAGGGGGATGAAGGGGATTAGCCCTAATGAGCATGTGCATGACGTCACATCCAGTGGTCAAGGATCGGAAGTGACCATTGGATGGGACCGGAAGTGGACAATGGGTATGACAGGAAGTGACCTTTGGATGTGACCGGTACAGGGAGGGGGACCGGAAGTGGACCTTGGGTATGACCGGAAGTGACCGGTAGAGGGAGGGGGACCGGAAGTGGACCTTGGGTGACCGGAAGTGGACTTAGGTAGTACAATACAGTTAGGTCATTTCTGAATATTTGGTCGCATTTTGTTGAAGTAAAGCTGTTTTGAGACAGATATTTCTAGTCTTTTGTCATAAAAAAGTGCATATTTTTTAAATCCTTGGTGTGTTGTGGTTCAAGTCATTTATAAGTAATTTAGTGATTATTGTTATAAAATCCAGTAGCCATGGTAACATACTGAAAAAAATATTACTGAGTTTTAGTACAAATCAGGGGTGCCTTTCCAAAACTAACAGCCAATCACTATGTTTTATAAAATATCAAGCACTTAGACAGTACCACAGGATGAAAGCATGCATGGTGTAGTTGGAAAAAGGGTAAAAATAATAAGACCCTTTTTTATTCATTCTCTCACAATTTGAGTTCCAAAAGTACGTGCAAAATAAGGTATTTTGAAAATCAGCTATCTGATGCTGAGGAGAGAACCTAATACGCCAGGGGACTGAAACGTTCCGGATAGCATTCTTCCTTTAAATTACACCTGTTTACCATTACAATGTTGAGAAGGGGAAACAACCTCCATAGGTAGCCCGTGTATTGATTTTTAACCGCTTTTTATTGTGCTTTATGAATACTTTACAGGTGTAAGGATGTGTTGTACATGTTATAAGGCTCTGATAGTAAATATGTTTGTTATCGCTAACGGTTTTAATAGGTGTTATCGGTTTTGAGCTACATGTTATAAGGCTCTGATAGTAAATATGTTTGTTATCGCTAACGGTTTTAATAGGTGTTGTCGGTTTTGATCACGATCCGATCTTCTGATGATTCTGCTTTAATATAAGTAGTCTTGCCGTCCCAGTATCGTTGGCGTCAAGGCTGTGTTTTTCCACTCTATTTAATCTTCTCTGCCTTTTGTTCTTCGGTTTACATGACTTCTGGCCTTTGAATTAGGTTTTCATTGTATTCCCATATAGCTCCTGCTATTTTTGATGAAACATCCTCTCATTTTATAATGTCCTGTTATCGTAGTTCAATATGATTCATCTAGTTGAACTTTTGTAACTTTCTTAATTTATTAAGGTCATCAAGTCTTATACAAGGATGCAACATACTCCGCTCTGTTTTCCACTTGTATTTGATATTCTGACGCTGTACGTTTTACGTTCTTAATACATCCGCACTATCTTTATTCCGAAATCCTCTCTATACAGTTCCATTTATAGGTGTCACATTGATTGATTGATTGATTAATTGATTGTTGGGGTTTAACGTCCGAGCAGCAATATTTCAGCTATATTCAGACGATGAACATGAAACGGATGATACAATGAACATAAAATGATGATGAAATGAAAAACAGGATGGGACACAAGGACAGTAGGGTCGACAAATTTTGATTGCCACTAGCAAAAGGGAGGGATGGGTAAGGTCGGGCAATTTAGCCTCCTGTGGCGGAGCGCAAAGGTTCCTACTCCTATCGAATACCACAGCAGGGCTCTTTAACGTGCAAGGAACGTGGCATCTTTCCCAACACGGTGCACCACTATAGTTTGCGGTCAGGTTTTCCGTATTATAGCCTGACAACCCTAGCCCCCGGCTAGGTTTCTGAGCACTATTTAGTCGCCTTTTACGACAAGCTTAACGCTTCTGCAGGCCTATTCTTTTAACACCCGAACCTGCATGGGGATCTCCGGTGCGTCCATCTCCTTTGCGGGTCATTCACGAAGTGAACCAGTATTCTTTTCCATTTCTTTTGGTAGTCATCTGCATTCAGCGGTCGACTGTCGCGTACTTAAAATGTTTCCATCTGCTGGGTTTTAGAATTTCATTCATTTGGGAAAACATGAGCGCATTGGTTGTATACAGGTCTTGGAGTAGTCCGTTCATCAAAGCATCTTGGTGTATTTCTGTATCATTGTTCGATAAACCAGGTTGCATGGGTCATATCTACTTGTATCTGCTGGTGTTCGACTGTGGGAGTAAAGTGGCTGCTGCTCGAATAAGAGGGTATTCCACCTGCTGCTCGTAATTGGGGGAAGGGGTATTTCTGCTGCTGCTTTTCATATATGGGGATATTTTTGCTGCTGCTGGCCGTATTCAGGGTCATTCTTCCTGCTGCTTCAATCTGCTGCTGCTCGGGTATGGGTGTATTCTAGTTGTTGTTGGCTGTATTCGAGTCATTTTTTCTGCTGCATTCATCTGCTGCAAACAGTCAGTGTTGTTCGTTGGGTTCATTTTTGTCGTGTTTACTTTTCAAGTTTAAATCGGAAGGTCAAGATTTAGTTTTTTTAGTTAATTTCATGTTGTCTTCTCCTAATTTACTTGACGTCTGTTACTTTAAGCAGGGTATTATCGATACCAAAGGCATGAACTTGGTTACTGTCTGCTATAGCTTGGTTTTTACCGCCTCATTATTTTCAATGTTGTGATTTCCTTCTTAAATTGCTAACTGTCTCTTATTGTATATATTTTTTTTTGTTTTTGTTATTGTTTTTAGAAAGTAAGGAGAACATTGTTTTGTTTGTGTGTGTGTTTGTACGTGTGTTGTATGTACGCGTTTGTTTGTACGTGTGTGCGATAAGATAATACTAACACTAACATTCATAACAAAAAGGTCTATCACAAAGCCTTAACCAATGCAAAATCTGCGATAGACACAAGTAACCCTGCGCAATTCTGAAGATTCAACCATAACCCTATACTTAACCATACACTTAACCATAATGTTAATCCTAACCCTTACCCTAACCTAACCCTAACCTTTATCACTACCCCTAACCCTTCGAAGTTTACCATAACCCTAGACAAACATCAACATCTGACCTCAACCTTAAACACAACCCTAAGCCTAATCCAACACTTAACCATAAATTTAACCCTTGCCATAGACCTGAGCCTATAACTAACGGTTGACTCTAGCAAATTTCTTAGTACTAGACATCAGAAATTCAGAGCTCTAACTTTATCATGACAGTATCTTTCACCTTAATACAAACTCTTTATGACTATTCCAAACACTAACCTTAAACATAACCCAGAACCGAAACAAGTACATGTATCTCATCCTTACCTGATAAGTAACTCTAGATATAACTTTAATCAAAGGACTCAAGCTAGACCATCAAGACCAACACCATACACAAGTCTTGATCTAACTTTAACCGAAACCTAACCTAGACCTAACTCTAGACCTAATCCTAACCCTAACTTAACCATAACCATAGACAAACATCAACATCTGATCCCAACCTTAAACAAAACCCTAAGTCTAACCCAACACTTAACTATAAACTTAACCATTGCCATAGACCTGAGCATATAACTAACGGTTGACTCTAACAGTTTTCTTGACTCTAGACCTTATCTGAGACTCTAACCTTAACCTGAACTTAACACTATACATAACACTATGTGTAACCCTATACTTAATCAAACACTTTACCATACACTTAATCCTAACCCTTACTCTAACCTAACAGTAACCCTCTTACCACTAACCCTAACCCCTAACCCTTACCCGAACTTAATCATAACCCTAGACAAACATCAACATCTAACCCAAACCTTAAACATAACCCTAAGCCTAATCCAACACTTAACCATAAACTAAACCCTTGTCATAGACCTAAGTCTAGTTCTGAGTCCACTTCCGGTCACCCAAGGTCCACTTCCGGTCCCCCTCCGTCTTCCGGTCACTTCCGATCATAACTGAGGTCCACTTCCGGTCCCCTCCCTCTACCGGTCAGTTCCGGTCCGTGACCACCGGATATGACGTCACGCGCTTTGGGGCTAATCCCCTTAATAAAAGACTTAAAACATTTTCAAATACATGTTAAGCTTATTCACATTTGTGTTGGTTTTCAACATGTCAGTTACTAGAGGTTAGGATGTCTCAAAGTCAGAAAATATCTTTCCAGGCAACCTCTAGCACTGCTGGAGTATGGAGTAGGTTATTATTTGCCAGTTGTTGCGGAAATTTTGCGAGAAATTACTAACATTTTCGAACAAAAAGGGAGGTTCGATCACTGAAAAATCCGTGAATCCGTCAATGATTTTATTAAACTTTCAAGAATACTATAACGATATCATAAAAGTCCCAGGCAATTAGCAACGTCCAAAGTTTAATGCGGACAGCCAATATTACAAGCTGTCTGATTCGCGCGAATTTTTCAAGAAGAAATTCTCCTTTCTACATCCGAGCTTATTTGTAGTGTAGCGGAAATGCCCGAGTAATTCCCATTGAGCGCAAACCGACTTAAAGTCGTTTATATCCCATAACCTAACTAGCACATGAAAAAATCCTTCGGTGGACCAAATCTTATTGTTTTAAGCGCGATACAGACGATCAGAAAACCGACGGCAATAGCGGAAAATCGTGCGTAAAAATGTCGTGCCAATCAGTTTAGTTTAAACATAATTTTATTGCTAAAATTTACAGGCAATTAGATTAGACATAAGTTATACCAAATTAACAAATTCCTCTCCACATAATTAACTACAAGTATTTTGTTAAACATACATCAGCAATAAAATATAATATACAAGTAAACAACTACATGTAATTGTGACAAAACTGAATAAGAACAGTATATATGTTATATGTGATGAACTCGTCATTTCAGAATCTGTGGCAATAGTTAAAAAAGTTGTATAAAAGAGAGAAAATATGGGTAATATTATCAGGATGAAGTTAAAATTGCTTGCTGTGAGTAGTTCTTTCCACCAGGTGGCGCTAAAAATAAAGAACAACTCTTCCAGGCATTTTGGCGCTAAGCGAGGAATTAACAAAAAAAAAGTAAATGGTAAAAAAAATCAACCAGTTTAACTATAATTTTAGAATTGGATCGGTCAAATTCCGGACAGATCCATCCGCCTAATGCCTCCGAGATTTTTCTTTTGTGAAACTAGAAAGGCTGAGGTGTTCCGATTGGGTTTACGCTGAATAAACCGAGAATAGTTTTTGTTGCAGCATAAATCGACCCAAGGTCGTTTATATATCCTATAATCTTACTAATATATACAATTGAAAACAATTCTTATATTTTAATTATAAAACATCAGAAAACTAAAATAAAATCACAATACATTATTTATATAATATGAAATCAATATTCTTTTTAACGCGGATCAATATTGATGGCGCTTTTTGTAATTTTCATGCATGCTTAGTTCCTAATTTGGGGTCTTGACTAATACCAAGTTCGGTTTCTACAATTTTGCTCGATAACGCTGAACAATTCAGAATTTCACAAAAAATAAAGTATATTCTTTTGAGTGATCTAAAAGCTATTTATATGTTCTATGATCTTCTAATAATTGTAATTCTCATGTAAGTTCGTAGTTACACCTGTAAGAAACATTGTTTTGTTTTCATTTTGTACCTTTTCGTTCTTACATGTTATTTTATTTGTCTAATGACGAGGACAGGAGTTTTTCGTCAAAAGAACGTCTTGGTCTGTTCGCTTAAACAAAATTTTATTTAAATTAAACTGACTAAAAATTTATTTAAAAAAACAAATCATGGAGGAAGCACGAAAAAATAAATTCTGTAATATTATTATGTTTTAAGTTCAGTCAACATATTATAGAATAATTATTTGTATATTTATTGACTCAGGATCGCGTTGCTATTGACTATATAGGTCATATACGTTATCAGGGCCAGATATATACACATCTATATATATATATATATATATATATATATATATATATATATATATATATATATATATATATATATATATATATATATATATATATATATATATATATATATATATACATTATAATTAATCGTCTAAATAATAGTCAACAATCAGTCTTACGGGGTGATGGATCGTTAAAAACGATGCGAAATATAACAATAAATTAAGCAAACGTCTAAATATGTTTAACATCACCAGAAGATGGTAAAATTTAAATAGAATATTTCGGATAACTGATATCCTTCCTCAGCATAGAACTTATAAAACTATATGTTGTTGGTTGTTGGTTGGGGTTTAACGTCTGAGTAGCAATATTTCAGCTATATTCAGACGATGAACATGAAATTGATGATAAAATGAACATGAAATGATGATGAAATGAAAAAGGGATGGGACACAAGGACAATGGGGTCGACAAATTTTGATTGCCACTGGAAATAGGGAGAGGTGGGTAGGGTCGGGCAATTTAGCCTCCTGTGGCGGAGCCCTATGGTTCCTACTCCGGGAGAATACCACAGTAGGTTTCTTTAACGTGCGAGGAACGTGGCATCTTTCCCAACACGGTGCACCACTATGGTTTGCGGTCAGGTTTTCCGTATTATAGCCTGACAACCCCAGCATGTAACACGCCAGGGGTACCCCATTCCATCACCTGGGGCACACATCCCAGTTGCTCTGTGGACAAGCTTAGCGCTGCTGCAGGCCTATTCTTTTAACACCCGGACCTGCACGGCGTTCAAACTATATGAGCATAAAACTCACAAAACTTCACGAGCATAAAACTCACAAAGTTCAAGTTCAAAACAGATTCAGAAGCTGAATTGCGTATGCTGTGCGTGATTGTACCTTTATCAAAGGCTCACATAAGCAACTGATAAGGAGCCTGAATGAAAATAACAGAGGGTCTTTTTATCAAAGTTACAATTAACTGTGGAAAACAATTAAAAAAAAAAATAAAAAGTCCAAATATAGTAGTACGGCGTATTGATGTATAGCAAGTAGTGCTGTACCAGCCTTAGACCAAGACCTAAATATGAATTATTTTTCTCGTTAATTCTATCTGGAGAAGTTGTTTGCAATTTTTTCATCCAAAAGCTTTCATGAGATACTCTTATACATTTTGAACAGTTTTTATTATGTTCTATGATCGTAACAACAATGTTGTGGAGATCCTCCTGGGTGTGTCCGGCGGATCTAAGATGGCGACTTAGAGGGAGGTCTGGTTTGCATTTGTAGTCACTGCGATGACCATGCATACGCCTGTTGAAATGTTTTGTTTTTTTTTTTTTTGTTTCGCCAACGCACTGCATACCACATCGGCACTGGAGGAGGTATATGGTATTTTCGGTTTTGCAGTCACGTCGCAAAAAATGGCAAATTCCTTTCCAGTGCAGTAGCTTTTAAACGTTTTGGTGTGCAAACCGAAATATTCTATTTAAATTTTACCATCTATATATATATATATATATATATATAGCCACTGCCGGTTGTTTAATCTTGTTCCCTGCATGGTCAATATCATGAGCGACCCAAAGATCGAGAAAAATTGAGAGAAACATTCGGGTCATCACAGTTACGAAAGAGTAATCATAATCAAAAGACCAAGATTCTAGCGGAATTCACCAGATTTTAAAGCATATCGCATTCGTGCCATTTCGGATGTTGAAACAAGCCAGCTAAAATCAGTGGTATAGAATATTTGACAACAAGCGACTCTGAAGACTCCAGTCTTTGATTTAAAGAATAAAATCGATCATATTAGTATTAACTTCTCTGCAATCGTCGATTCATTATAATTTCCATGTACCATATACAGTACTTGTACCTCCCATTAACAATCAATTTGTCGTCATTTCATTTCACTTCGTTTTATTTTTTGTCACGTTTAATACTTCGATGAGAGAATGTTGGCTTTCCGATTCTTTAAAATATTCCATTTGTCCATTTAGGAACTACTGAGGCTAGTGTCGTCCCTTCAGTTCGAAAAAGGTCAGCTTTGTACACATGGAATGAAAATAAAATTTAAAGATACTACACAACTGTTCATCGTTTCGAAACAATAATACTATTTAGAAAAAAAAATCAACAATAATACGTTTTTATTGGACAGGTTTGATAACTATTTGTTTCCATTTATAATGTGCAAATTTTTTTAATTCAATAAAACGTTAAAAAACTGCTGCTACAAAATTTAAAAGATCAACACTAATAAAGTGAAGTATGATTGATTAGCGCAAATTGAATTTTGCAGATATGCGGTTTTTTTTTCGGATCAAACAAATTTATACTGAAAATTTCAAGGGACACAATCGACATTTTGTTTTTTTTTTCGGCTGATCTCTACAGCATCTACTAACCAAAAACTTTCTCAATACGTTTAATATTTGTTTTTGATTTCTGTATTCGAAATTTTTTGCCACTGCTTTCGGCCATATCGGACTGTGAAAGGGAGGGAGGTGCATTTAAAAAGGAGAATAGCGATATTGACACAAATTAGAAGATCCGTTTAGCACATGCTCATCCTATACAATGTTGTCTGCAATGTTTTTTTTTTCTCAGTAAGATGCATTCAATAGTTCTTGAACAGCCTGTGGTGCGTCTCTCATATCCTGCAAATGATTGGCTAAAACTGTGTTACGAAAGATTTTTTGGGATTTTAGTGGTTTATATCCACAATCAACTCAATTATCTGCTAGAAGGAACGATGTCATAGCCTTATAATGCACGAAACGAAGGTTGTAACGGATATACGGAAATTGCTATCGTTTTCAACTTTATTGTTATAAGTGTTATTTAACATACCAAAAAGACCAATCATAAATACATATGTATTATTGATGAAGATGAAATTTTTTTTTTCGGTCTTCAGATGCTATATTTCTAGGAAACATTTAATTTAGTCTTTTCTGTATTCGGATATGCATTTTTGAGAAAATCATTCATTCTTTTTACGCTAAAATCAACAAAATCAAAGCAAATAACGATAACTCTTGCAAAGTGCTAATTTCATGTACAATCTATATAAATCTCAAAAGCGCAACATCCAAATGAAAAACTAAGACGGTTATGTAATCAATAATTGCTTCTGAACAAGAATTAAAACTGAATTCGGTTAGTTTTTGACATGCATTAATCACCTTCTGTCTGATTTTTTGGAAGAGTGATACTTGTATCTTTACGTAATGTTAATGTTGGTTTGGCACACGTGTATTTGGGTATTGTCTTTTCAAATGATTGAAGAGCCTTCTAACATTCAGTTATTAAACAATTAAACACAAATGGAGAAAAGTAATATTTTACCCCATCCTTTTTTACGACAGGTTTTTATAGGAGTATGAAATATTCTTGAAAGGTTATTTGCTTGATATTTACAAAACTTTGGACAGGCATTAGAAACATTAACGTTTGTGTTTCACAAAAGACAAGAAACCTACCATTGATCAATCCTTTGAATTTTGTTCTGTTTGTGTGATTACCAAACCCTCTTTAGCTCATTGGTAAACTAGATATTGCAATACATTTTATCGTCATGAAAATCTTTCTAAGAAAAATTTTATTGGTACAAAACATGCTATTTGTTGTTCTTCTCTCACGACTCTTTCATTTTATTTGAATTACAGCTATTGTACCCCTCCAGCTCTTTAAATCGTGCCCCGTGCAGGTCCGGGTGTTAAAAGAATAGGCCTGCAGCAGCACTAAGCTTGTCATATAAGGCGACTAAATAGTGCTCAGAACCCTAGCCGGGGACTAGGGCGCTCTGCCCACAGAGCAACTGGGATGTGTGCCCCAGGTGGTGGAAGGGGGTACCCCTGGCGTGTTACATGCTGGGGTTGTCGGGCTATAATACGGAAAACCTGACTGCAAACCATAGTGGTGCACCGTGTTGGGAAAGATGCCACGTTCCTCGCACGTTAAAGAAACCTACTGTGGTATTCTCCCGGAGTAGGAACCATAGGGCTCCGCCACAGGAGGCTAAATTGCCCGACCCTACCCACCTCTCCCTATTTCCAGTGGCAATCAAAATTTGTCGACCCCATTGTCCTTGTGTCTCATCCCTTTTTCATTTCATCATCATTTCATGTTCATTTTATCATCTATTTCATGTTCATCGTCTGAATATAGCTGAAATATTGCTGCTCGGACGTTAAACCCTAACAAACAAACAAAACAAACAAACTTTAAATCGTACTTGGAAAATATTTAGTAGTAATCTTTGTAGAATCATGGAAATTGTGATTCATTTTTGGAAAGCCTACATGTTTTGTTTTTTGGTTTTTTTTTTTAATTTTGTTTAAAATGTTAACATGTGGCATTTCATATAACCCTTGTTCTTGGAGTTAAAATCATATAGAATTTACTGTAGAATTCAAAAAAGGGAGATAACTCTGTAAATGACACTAAAATACTTTTTTGTGTCAATCTCGGTATTCGCCGTTTTTAAATGCACCTTCCTTCCTTTCACCAAATGTTCGATTATTCCAAAAGCAATGGCAAAAATAGACTGAATATAAATGAAGTAAGCTTTCTTTGTTTCCATTTTAAGAGCTTTATCTATTTAAGTGACACTTAGATAACATATTACGGTATTTGTAAAAGGTATATACTAATTTATCAAACTGTCATATATGTATGCTTTTATTAAAAGAAAGAACTACTGCTTTGGACATCTTCGTGGAGATGTAATAAAATTGTTAACTGAATTGTAAATATAGAAACATCACAACATCATAAGTATGGAACATCACAACATCGTTAGCTTCATATGATGAATACAGCATGGGCCTTTTTAAAATGTGTTTAAATTAGTAAGCTCCTTTGCCAGCTCCCCATCCTCCGCCAACCACAACTGGTGCAGCAACAACAGCTTTGCCATATCCTCCCCAGCCACCGTTACCCCAGCCCCATCCTCCCCATCCACCTCCCCAACCGCCGTTACCCCATCCCCATCCTCCCCATCCGCCGCCAAGTCCTCCTGAAATAGAAAAAAAAACAAGTTCTGTGTCAAATAAATTATACAAAATATAGAATTAACTTGTCTTTTAATCTTACTTTGTTTAAAACAAAATACGTGAAAATTTTAGAAAATTGTTTTGGATCTTAAATTCAAAGGTGCCTTTTAAGCTTCCGTGACAGAGATCATAATTTGTAACAAATCGTGGCAGTGAAGTATTTTCCCTAGAAGCATAACTAAAACACATTTTTAAAAAAATTGTAACTTAACCAAATCCAAACAGAAACAAACAATAATTAGCTCATGACTTTTAAGAAATATAATTCAGTTGTAGTTGGCAACACAAGGAAAATTATCATTATTCAAACCATATTAATCGTACTTAGTTCGTAACCGTGTCAGAACTGGTCGCATTTGTATTTTTTTCCTTGGTCCCATTTTGATTTTTGTAGTATTTAAGTCTTTGTAAGAATCATGCAAAAATGTGATATATCCCAAAAAAAAGGCTACATATTTTTATATTTGTAATTGTTTTATAGGTGTATATTATGAAATGTGTATTTATTCATTCAACCTGCCTGCTCTTAGGAGATAATCAATGTTGAAAATCAAAAAGATTCGTTTGTACTTGACTGTCATTAAGAGAGTTATCTCCCTTAATTTTGAAATCTACAGTGCATACTATATATTATTTATCTCCAAAAAACAAGGGCTATGTGGAAAACCGAATGTTAATTTCTATTTACTATGGCAATTCAAACAAAATATCAAAAAAAATATGCAGGCTTTTCACACACGAGTCACATTTTCCATGATTCTTAACTGGAGTACTACTTAATATTGTACAATACGTGAATATATACATATTGGTTTTGGTGCAATAAAAGCTTTCAAATGACTAAAAGTTAAAGTACCACCAGCTGAATGCAAGTACTATATATCAAACAGATAAATTTGATAAACCGTAGCAATAATTATAAAATGTACTTCATTTTCAATTTTAGAACTTTGTTCGATTGTTAATGTATGACTTCTGAAAGCAGCATATATATTTCTCAATGTCCAGTTAAATATCTCCGAATATGCGCTTTTTCAATATTTGTCTAGAAAATGCTTCAAGGTTCTCTGATCCTTCACATGTACTCATTAAGGAACAACCATGAAAATAATGTTGCATAATTACATTCATATTATGATACGCTTGAAAAAAAAAATAACATGGTCCTTTTAAGTTCAAGATAAAACACTGCATATGCTAGATCTTAAAGTCACAAATGTATTAGCATAATGTTTCAGATGTAAAATTTGTCGTGCCATAGAATGCTGTGGCATTATCATAGCCAATAGCAAAATAAAATAAAACAAAATCATCTCGCCTACCTTTACCATATCCGCCAGCTACAACAACTGGGGCTGCCCATCCGCCCCATCCACCCCATCCGCCCCAGCCGCCTAATCCTCCCCATCCTCCGGCTCCATATCCACCCCATTTACCGAAAGCTTGGGTGGATGCAGCAAAAGCTACCAAAACTAAGACGATGGCGAATTTCATCTTGCTAAAAAATGAAGAATATATATCTACTCTTGTTTTTGAATATTTTACAAAGAACTTGGATTATATATAACATGTTTACATACTATTTCCATAGATCAAAATATTACCTCTACACAAGGTTGATTTTATCCTTTATTTTGATGTTTACTGTGAAAGTACTATTCTTCATGGGGTACCAATTTTCGTGGTTTTCGTGGCTAGGCCAAACCACAAAATTTGATTCCGAAAGAAAAGATTTCCATTTATGTGTATACTGAAAACCTCAAAAACCACTAATTCAAGAATCCACGAACTTGTGTTTCTTTCCTAATCCAAGAAAATTGGTATCCTCGAATAAAAGTACTTTCACAGTATATGTATTCTGTTTTTGTTGCATGTCTGTCGTTTGGCTTTCAGTAACATTTCTAGCTCAATAATATCAGCTGTAATTTGTTCACCTTAAATATTGCTGGACTGATCATGCCTGTGCATGTACTTGTAATACATGTATATAGTATAGTTTTTCTTTTCTTTCCGTTCATCATAAATATTTTTAAAATGCTCTGGTAATGCATGTGTGATGTAATGATTGTAACATTTTTTTTAAAAAAAGTTAATGAAGATTTTGTTAAATTGGTTAATTATAGATATCATCAACAATACTAAATACAGTTCTGTGAAAGAATCAGGCAGTGGGTGGCATATCATTTTTCCCAATTTAGTCATTTTTGCCTCGAAATATATTCAGTACATCAAGTAAACTACGGAAAAACTACTTAAATTTATCCTGAAGCATCTGTGACGTAGATACTTGTGGACTGCTTATATAGAGAAAAAGTGCACGAAAATTTTTCTACCTTTTTGTCATAGCGCATTTCAACTAAACTTGACCGGATCAATATCTTAAGAAAGCAAATTTACACACACTTTGATGGTTATATTTGGAGATAACGAGGTATAAATACTTAGATCATGCAATACAATCTTTGCGATTTTTTCTTCGTATGCAACACCCTTCACACATTTTGCCTGATTCTTCGGAAGAGAAGTACTTAAAATAGTTTTATTTAAGTTTATAAATGCAAATTTCTCCAACTTGGTAAAACATTTAATACTTGTTTTAAGACATTTGTATAACACGAATAAGGGAATCTAATATTCATCGAATTTACCATGATGCACAACTAAACCTGTTAATTGCATTTTAGTGTTATTGTTTTAGATAAGACGAATTAAACCCTGGTTTGAACATTGATCAGTAGACTTCTTGCTCTTTGCCGATTGGGTACATGTGCAGACGAAATTAGGTATAAAAAGCCAGTTAGTTATTGCAACAGTAACACTACAATAATTGATTAGTCGTCATTTAATAAAATATAACAGGAATTGAGAACAATTACGAAACTTTTTTCAGGTACTAGTATACTCATTTATTACCGAGTGTGTTTTAAATTAGAACGAGAATTTAAAATAAGCAAATACAAAATACTGAAAATAGGAATTTTTCACATAATTTAAGAATTTATTTAAAGTCCATACAGACCGCTATGACTCTTTTTTTTAATTTCATCATTCCTTTCCTATCCTATTTAACAAAACTATTTTATCACTTTAAACTTCAATTTTTTTCAAATTTTAATGTGATTTTTGCATTATAACAAGTTTTTAAATGAATATTTTATCACCGTTTAAAATCAAATGTTCTGAATAGGTAGTCCTGATTTGTTCATATTTGCCTATACTAAACAAATACAACAAACAAATAACTGACCGTGTAGCATGTACAAGTAATTAAAGTAGCAGTCCATGTAAAAATCATGTAAAATCTGAAAAATGTGATACACCCCAAAAAAGGCTACACATTTTTATTTTTGTAATTAAGTTGTTTTATGTGTCTATATTATGAAATGTGTAATTACTCATTCCAATCTGTTTGTTCTCAAAGATAATCATCATTGAAAATCCAATAGATTCTATTGTATTTGAGTGTCATTTACAGAGTTACCTCCATTAATTTGTACAGTGCATTTCATATCATTTTTATCGCCTATGAACACGGGTTATATGAAAAACCGAATGTTAATTTCTGCTTGCAATGGCAATTCAAACAAAATATCAAAAATAAAAATATGTACGCTTTTCAGTCATGAATCACATTTTGCGTGATTTTTAGCTGGAGTACTAGTTAATATGTAGCAGAAAAGTCTACATTGAAAACATAAAATTAAAAATGCTTGGTAGAAATACATACATCGGATAAGGACTTACCTTTTGCAAACTTTGAATCGTAAGAGGGGATCCTAATTGCGAAATTGTTTAAAAAGTCCCGCATTTTATACTAATTTTAGATGCGATAAAAATCCTTTTTTAACCATTTGTCAATATTTATCACATTTTTAACAACATAATTAGTGCTTAAATTACAATGTTTGGTTATTACAATCATTAAACTCTATTTGTTCTATTTCAAAAAGATGCGTTTTTATGATGAATTGCTATTGCATAAGTCATTACATTGACAGTGATATTTAGGATGGGTTTTAAAATAAGCATTTTTTGAAATGATGAATTGTATATGAATCTAGAGAAGGAGGGTTTTTTTTTTTTTTTTTTTGTTCTGAATACTAATTTTGCTGGATTGGCAATTGCGATTCTCTTTCGTCATAGAAAGAAACACGAAAGCGGTGCACTATTTTCCGTAAATATTTTTACATCTTTACTATGGTCACTCTTATTCATCTTCAAAGTATAATAAAATATTATTAATGAAATTTGAAGACACTTAATAGTGCAGAAAGGAAATGTCACTTTTGCATTATTTTCAGTTTATAAAATTGGGGTGGAATGATAATTTTTTCTAAGGATTATTTTTAACATTCATCATAGCAAATGTGTCACAAAAATACAAAATTGATAACCACTCAGTAAACAGGAGCCTGGTATTTCTAACAGAGTAGGTGAAATAAAAAAAAATAATAATGCGAATAATTTGGAGGGTTTTTTGCACTTCTATCTTAAATATTCTAAATATTTTTTTTCAGGTGAACAACAAAAGAAATAAAAATGAACGCATGCAAAACACTACCAATGTTATCTAATATTATCAAATAATTCTATAACACACTTTCTATTTTCATTACTTTAGATGTTAGTAGTGACCTAAGAGACAGACATATAACCGGTTATTTTTATATTTAAATACTTGAGGGTAGTATTCGTTTTATTAAACTATTTAAAGAGTTATAATATGAGAAACATCCATAGTGATGAGGGATAAACTATTTTATTTTGTCTTTTCCACTTAAAAAAAGGTAAAATTTAAAACGAAATTGATTGTTTTGCAAAACATAAATTGACATAATGAAAAAAGTCTTATGACTTAGCAAAATATGTATACAATTTTAAACGCGTTCAAAAAGTTTATTTAAAAATTTATCATTTTTATGGAGCAGGTCTAATTTCAGGATAAGTTCAAGCACCTTATTAAAGTCTTCCGTTGTAGTTTTTATTAACTTATTTATGTCCATGATAGTATATCTTGTGAGATCGCTAACAATCATGTAATGTCTTCACCCATGATTGAAGAGACTCTTAACATTCAATTATTACCCCATGTAATCATGATTAAGAATAAAGTTATGTTTTACATCAATTTTATTTCGTTGTCTGTTTTTATAAGTAGTAAGTAAAAATAATAGCTAAAAAATTTCGAAGTGTTTATTCCAATTTTCGTTTTTTTAACCTATATTTACATATAATAGATATATATGTAAAAATTCAAAATAAGCATTTTTAAAAAATACGAATTGTATAACTTATAACAGAGTTTTCTGTTTCACAATTATCATTGTCTTTTTAAGGAAGAATTTTATTAATCAAAGTATGCCTATGAGATTTACTTAAAAGAGTACGTTTAAAAATAAAAAGAAATCCTTAAGATTTAGTTTAAAAATTAGGAATTGAAAAAAATTGAAAACATATCATAACAAATGTATCTGCTTTGACTACTATAAGTGTCGCCATCGATACTACGCGCTTTGGTATTCTCTTCTAGATTGATTTTTATAAAACATTTCCATTCAGAATTTGACTCGATTAAGGCAGCGTTTTCTGCTTCAAATTGATAATTATAACTTAGAATACAGTAAGTTTTATTTCCACCTGTTTATAAATGTTCACGGTCATGACGGAACGGAGTAATTCTGAACCTAACATGACCAATAATTACACCATAACACAAGCTCCACGCAGCGGCAGTCGTTCGTTTCCTCTCCAGCTAACTGCTGTTGACAGGCCCGTTCATGTAATTTATCGTTCGTTAATAATGATTCAGAGTATGTAGTTAGGTTGAAAATCAGTGACGTTGTTAATGACTCAAAACTGTAAGTAGGGTGCATATATATTCCTCTTGAGGGTTCGAAATATTCATCTATTGATATTTTTGATGACATAGAAAATGAAATTTTGAAATTACGAGAATATGCATGTAGCTCTTATTGGTGATTTTAATGCCAGAAGTAACAGGAATTTTGATTCCATTGTACCTAATGATGATTTATTAAAAATTTTGAATATTGATGGTGTGGATGGGGTAGACAATTTTCTGAATAGTTATCAAAAGCTTGATGAGTATAAAATCCCATTAGATAGAGCCAGTGAAGATAAAGGAAGATGTAATTCTTACGGCTCAAAGTTATTAATTTTTTGTAAAAATAACGGTTTGTTTATTGTTAATGGTAGAGTTGGAGCAGATAAAGGGCTTCATAGAGTGACAAGTAATCAAACAAGCCTCATTGATTATATGATTGTTACACCAGAGTTATTCCCTGTTATTAATGAATTTGATGTCATTGATTTTGACCCACTTTGATCAGATATACACTGTAGACTTCATACTGTTATTTCTACTAATTGTATACCTGTAAATAATACAACTGAACGTATTCCTATCAGATGGAATGCGGATATGAAAGACCAATATGTTACAAATGTTGAAAATGAAATTATAGTAAAAAATGTAATGGAAAAACTTAATGCATTAGATATCAATAGCAATAATTTTAATGTTGAACTTGACTCATTTGTTGAAGCAGTCTCTGATTTTTTTATGATATGATATGATATGATATGATATGATTTATTTCGACTAAATATCAACATGTTACACGTGTTACACAAGTTACAACATACATATACACAATATAAAATACAAATATATATTGTCTATAAAATTTTAAAAGTATAAAAGAATTGAACTGTCAAAAATATAGAACCCAAGACGTTGATATCTAATCAAGGATGGCCCATGAAAGCTAAATAGCTTATTTACAATGGGGTCCTCATAGAGTAAAAATCTTAGAGGTGAACAAAAATTATAACAATTCAAAACTTTGGCAGGGTATCTTGAAAGGAAACAAATCACTAGTATTATAAATAAAATCTAAAAACTTTAAGTGTCCAAAGAAGAGTTCATGGCTGTTGACCAAAGGTAGTGTCCAGGCGGCAAGCGCCACTTTGCAACAGTAACAATGGTCCTCATCCAGTACTCCTCTTCAAACACTCAAAGTACTGACGTACAGTAAAATCCACTGTATTACAATATAATAATGAAACTATTTATGCCGAGCTTGCTTCAATTGATCAAATAAAAAATCTTTTACTCCTAGTTTGAACGCATCTGAATTTTTTAAACTCTTTAAATTTGCTGGTAAATTGTTCCAGTCTTTAATTGCATTATAATAAAAAGATTGAACAGTCGGCCCCTTTATAATTGGAACATAAAAATTATTTTCACTAGATCTGGTAAAATGGTTATGACAATCTCGAATTCTTGTGAAATTACAATTCATATAAGATGGTGATTTTCTATTAAATATTTTATAAACATGGTTTAACCTCATTTGTCGTACCCTGTTTTCCACATTAAGAATACCAACGTCTTTAAATATATTAAAATCTATGCTATGTCTAGAGTCCAGGTTTTTAATAAATCGAATGACTTTGTTTTGAACAACTTGAATTTTATTTTTTAATTTTTTATTGAGACCAGCATACCAAGATGAACATGCATAGTCAAAGTGGCACTGAATAAGTGCCACACTCAGTGACTTCCTGGACTCCTCTGATAGACATTTAGCATTTCGGTACAGGAACCCCAGTCTTGAGCTAGACTTTTGGACAATATTTTTAACTATAGACTCCCCAGACAAGTATTGATCTATGTTTAAACCCAAATATTTTAGGCTTGTCTGTGAATCTATTGTATGGTCGTTGCATTTTACACTAAACCGGGTAAGTTTCTTTAACTTTCTTTTGGAGCCAAACATAATGCATTCTGTCTTACCCAAATGCAACGACCGTTTATTGTCCACCAGCCATCGACTACAAGACTGGAGTTCCTGACCCAGTCTGGATGATATAATACCGGGATCTCTATGTGAGTATAAGATTGCACTGTCATCAGCGTATAATAAAAGTTTGCATTGTGAGCTGATACTGGTTGTCATATCATTGACATAGCACAGAAATAAAAGAGGGCCTAATATACTACCCTGAGGTACGCCACAGGTTACATTCAAAAATTCAGATTCTGTTCTGTTTATGACGACTTTTTGTTTTCGATCTGATAAGTACGATTGAAACCATTTTGTGGAAGAGACACCAAGAGATTTTAATTTGTGGCAGAGAATGTTGTGGTCCACTGTGTCGAATGCTTTTTGTAGGTCGAGCATAATCATTCCTGTGTATAAACCATGAGATGTTTGTGTTTTTATATGGTCTAGTAGGTGTATTAGACATGTGTCGGTTGAGTAGTTAGATCTGAAGCCTGACTGTAGGTCGTATAATAGGTTATGTTTTACCAAATATCTCTCCAGTTGTGAATATATGGATTTTTCTAGTATTTTTGATATCACAACTAGTATGCTTACAGGCCTGTAATTACCGACATCCAACCTGCTGTTTTTCTTATAGATTGGACAGACACGTGCTAGTTTCATGTCATCAGGGACAATGCCACTGGTAATAGATAAGTTTATAATAAATGTAATAGGTTTATTCAAAACGTGTGCTCCGTCTTTAAGAAATCGTGAGGGAATACCATCCAGACCCGTACTCTTTGTAATATTCAGAGATTGTAGTTCTTTAAAAACAAATTCCTCCGTAACAGGAGACAGTTCTAAACATAAATTATTCATGAGAACCTTTCTATAAAAATTTTGGAAAATATTTGAGCTGTAATTGTAAAATCCTTTAGCTGCTGGCAGTTTTGCAACTAGTTTTTCAGCTACAGTAGTGAAGAAGTTGTTAAAATGATTGGCAAATGTGCGAGAATCATGACAGCTACTGTTTTCAATATTTAAAACAATTTTTGAAGTATCTTTTTGCTTATTACTATAACCCAGATTTCTAAATTGTTCCCATAATTTTTTGGGGTTATTTTTATTCTCTTCTATCTTATTTTCAAAATAACAAGATTTTACCCTGTTTATCATTCTTTGCACCTTGTTCCTCAGTTTACAGTAATTTGAGTAGTCCTGATCACAACCTGATCTTTTAAAAATAGAAAAATACTGATCTCTCTCTGATATTACCTCAAGTATTTCTGATGTTATCCAAGGTTCAGTTTTCTTTTTAACCTTTATTTCTCTTATCGGAGCTACCTCATCTAATGTAGATAAAAATAAATCTTTGAAAATGCCCCAAGCTTTGTTAACATTTCTACAAAGATATAATTTTGACCAGTCTACTTTGGTCAGCAACTCTGTGAAAATATCTTTATCATAATGTTTTGTAGATCTAATCTTAATTGAGTTGTCCACAAAAGTAATGTCACTTTTTTATATCTTTCTTGTACAATATGTCAATAAATGATCGCTTAAACCAATGGGTAAGACACCAGATTGGCTTATATTTTCTTTTATATTACAGATAATGTGATCTAACAATGATGAATGTTTGTCTGTTATTCTAGTAGGTTCATCAATAATCTGTTTCATATTATGTAGGCTGAGGACACTGTTATAGTTTTTGTACCCATTGGAGTTATTTTGCAACCAGCATATATTGAAATCTCCAAATATGTAAATTTCATGTTGTGGGTTAAGTTTATTTAGGATTGCATCAAATTGTTCCAAAAAATCATTCTGCTTTGGAGGTCTATAAACACAGCCGGTAACAATTGGCTTAGATCGTGGAAGGAGGATATCAACCCAGATGGCCTCAATATTGTCGGAATGTAAGTCATTTCTACCAGAAAAGGCAAGGTCTGACCTGATGTAAATGCAAACGCCACCGCCATTTCTATTTCTGTCAGAACGAATTAAGCTGTATCCGTCTATGTGTATTTCGGAATTCGTAATGGAATTATCTAGCCACGACTCAGTAATTGATATAGTCGCAGCTCGTGTTTTTTCTGCAATAATTCTCAATTCAGAAATTTTTTGGAGTAACGATCTTGTGTTACAGTGAATGAAGTGAAGTCCTTTTGATTTAAAGGAATTATAGCATTCATTGTCTTCTCCTGAAGGACTGCTAGTGATGCCGTGTGATTCATTACTAACTATATCATCTTCTAATTCGATATCTGATCCGTCGAAAGGAAGGTTCGATAATGTGCACTTGTTGCATTCATAGTTAATCGATACGTTGTTTTTTACCAGTTGTTCATACTGGCTCAAAGAAATCGATTTAGTACACTTTAAGTGGCTCTTTTGTTTACATCTGACACAGGGTACTGCCTTACTTGTTGCAATTACCCCCTTCTGACAAATGGAACAAGGGAATTTTGGTATTCTGGAATTTTTCGTCTGACTTTTTGAAGCTGGGCCGGGCTGCGGGTGAATATCCCCACTTTTTAGCAGCGTTATAATCATAAAAAGTTTTATCGAAGGTTCTTTGTATGGCAAGTTAATGTTTATCTTATTGTTGTACGATGATTTCAATGTTGGTTTGTTTACACTCATCAGGGTCATAATCGAGGACAATGAAAAGTTTTTGTTGTTAATTGATACACATTTGGTAAAATCAGCTTGTAAACTATCTTTCTTTGAATATCCAAATATCTGATCATCTTTTTTGTCAAAAGAAAGGAGCTGACTGTTCAAAAACGTAAAAAATACTAGCGAACAAATTACACCTTTACCACCTGCCGCCATCTTGCTCACCTTTTAAGAACTCAGCACATGATTCATTTGGTGACAGATTCATTCGTCATAATTGTCCCAATCGAAAAATTTATCAGCTATGGTTAAATAATTTATGTTTCCAAAAGAGGGCAGAATTTCACAAAACTATAAAAAGGCACAACCGCTTGAAAACCGATGAAACTAGAGCTGAGTTAGAATTGAGTAGCAAAGCTTACAAAGCTGTAATAAATCAGGCTTTTAATGATTATCAATTTAAGGTTGAAAATGAATTACGTAACACAGCAGTTAGTGAATCTAGAAAATTATGGAAAATACGTAATAAATTTAATGATACCAGTCCTAAAGATTGTAAAATTCCAATTGATGAACTGTATGAATATTTTAAAGATTTGAATTGTGATAACAATGTGAATGAAACAGAAGACGAACTTGTTTTACCAGATTGTAATGATGATGTTGCAAATGATATTTTGAATGCTGGCATTACTGAACAGGAAATTTCAGAAGCTGTTAAAAATTTAAAAAAATAATAAAGCACCAGGTTATGATGAAATCATAAATGAATATATTATAACCTACAATCGACTTGCTTTTGCCTTTGTACAAATCATTATTTAATAAGATCCTTGATTGTGGTATTTTTTCTGAAGTCTGGACTATTGGAATTATCATGCTGATTTTCAAAAATAAGGGGGGGTCCACTAAATCCAGATTCTTATAGAGGAATTACTTTTGTTTCGTCGCTTGGGAAGCTATTCTTAATAACCGTCTTACAGAATGTGCAGATTTAGTTGAACTCATTCCAAAGGCACAGGCAGGGTTTAGAAAAGGATATAGTACTGTTGATAATATTGTTGTACTACAAAGGCACAGGCAGGGTTTAGAAAAGGATATAGTACTGTTGATAATATTGTTGTACTACAAAGGCACAGGCAGGGTTTAGAAAAGGATATAGTACTGTTGATAATATTGTTGTACTACAAATGTTTATAGAATTCTATTTTCATAATAATAAAAAAATCTATTGTACAGTGTTTGGAGATTGAGGTTATGGAAAAAACTTATTGATAGTATAATTACTTGTAAAATTTTGAGAGTTATACATAATATGTATGGAAGTATAAAGTCGTGTGTTAAAAATGTGAATGATTTATCTGGAATTTTTGCTTGTGAAGTTGGGGTCAGGCAGGGGGAAAATTTATCTCCTTTTCTTTTTTCGGTGTTTTTTGCAGATCTAGGATTTTTTTTTCAAGTAATAATATTTCAGGTCTCCAAACATTATCCAAAGAATTTTTAGAACAAATTAATTGTTTCTTACTTATATTCATTCTTTTATATGCAGATGATACAATAATTATAGCAGAATCTGTTGAAAATATGCAAAATTGTTTGAAAGTTTTTGAAGAATATTGTAGCATATGGAAGTTGTCTGTCAATGTTGATAAAACAAAAGTTATGGTGTTTTCTAAGAGAAAATATAAGGGTAATGATATATTTAGATTATATGACTCTAATATTGAAATGGTTGGTATGTATTCATATCTAGGTTTACTTTTTAACTGTAATGGTAAATTTACTGTAGCCAAAAACAAACTTGCAGAGCAAGGACAGAAAGCACTGTTTGCATTACAAAGAAAAATAAGAAATTTTTCCATAACAGTGGATTTACAGTTACATTTATTTGATACATTAGTTGAGCCGATATTATTATATGGGTGGGAAATCTGCGGTTTTTTTTGGAACGGGTACATTTAAAATTTTTGAAACAAGTGCTCTCTGTAAGATCAAGTACACCAAACTTCATGGTGTACGGCGAAACTGGAAAGTATCTATTAGAAACTGATGTAAAACTTAGAATGTTAAATTTTTGGATAAAAAATCTGTTAAATGAATCAAAACTGTCTGGTATTATATATAAATTAATGTACAATATGCATTGTTCTGATATATTTCATTCACAATGTATAGTTTTTATACAATCTGTACTAAATGACATAGGCTTATCGTATGTATGGGATAGTCAGTCAGTTTTGTATGTATGGGATAGTCAGTCAGGTTTGAGTAAACTGGAAATAAAAACAGTTGTAAAGCAAATATTACAAGATCAGTTTGTACAAAGATGGCATAGTGAAAAAGATAACTCGTCTAGAGGTCAGTTATATTCACTCTTATTTACACAGGTTATACATAACAAAACTTAGGTGCTCGAACATAAAATTTCCGATCGAAGTTGGGAGATGGATGGGTATTGTAAGGAAAAACTGTGTTTGTAATTTGTGTCAGATGGGTTCAGTGGTTGATGAATTTCATTATATGTTTATTTGTTGTAATGCAGATATTGTGAGGCTAAGAGAATTATATATTCCAAAATACTATTTTACCTATCCATCTTTACCCAAATTTCAAGGATTGATACAATTTTGTAATGTCAAAGTATTAACGTAATTTATCAATATATGTTAAAAAAAACTTATGAAATATTTTTAATTATGTACTTACCAACTTGGTTCTTGTTTGTATCATTATATTATAAACATTATGAACTACACAAAATATAGCATCTATGCTGTTTCACTACTTTTGTTTTGTTAGGTGTGTTCGATTTGTAAATCTTTGTATTGCATTATATGGTAAAGTTTTTACCTAGTTCGCCATTGTAATATATGTTATATATATTTGCTTCTTGTAACAGTTTATACTATAAGAGTGAATAAATAAATCTTAAAATCTTAAATCTTCGAAGTTGTCTGACATTATTAAAGTCAAACGTCGTTTGATAATCCGATAACGTCGCATAAAATCATCCACTTTTTAACGACTTTATTAAATTATTTAATTTTTTTTTCAACGAGAGACGAGATGAGGATGAGAAACTCCCGCGTGTTGAAAAAATACTTAATAATCTGTGTATCGCTATTTTGCTGAATTGTAAAGTATTAGTTTTCTTTTATTTTCAGTTTTCCTGACCTAAATATGTAAGTTTTATAAGCGCTGCAAAAATTCCTTTCGGGACTATTTTTCGGCGACGTGCTAAGGGACGTCGCGCATGTTATGCAGCTGTGATATACATTATTTGAAAAAAAATCGGTTAACTGTGACATTCGCATTTTGGGATTTATTCATTCTAATTGGGTAAGATACTGTATTTAATCATTTTTCATTTATTTCATACGCAGAAAACAAACAAACGGTTATTGGGTCGTCAAATATTCCTTCGCTGTTACTTGTATGTCACGCGAGGACATAGAAACTAGCGATAATTTTCATTTTCACTCGACAAAATAGCGATAATGCAAGATTCTTGCATTTTCTGAATTTCGAATGTCAAACGCTGTTTCGGAGCTTGTCCACAACACTGTCTTAATGATAGTCTTTCGTGTGTCTGATGTATTGTTTAAGGAATAAAGTACATTTTTGCGCAATTGATAATAAATTTTTTGTTGCAACACATTAATGCATTAACTGTAACTTCGGTTATTTTGCGGAAGTCTATAAAATTGGTATTTTCCTTTTTGATATGTAATTTTTTTTTAATTAATTTTACTACTGAAGATTCATTGTGTTGCTTTTTCAATTTTTATATGCATTTTTCCAATTTGACATAATGAAAGTGATTGTTGTCTCGAAGTTTAAAGATAATAAAAAATTAGATGTAAACAGTAGAGACCAAGTGCGAAGATTTAAGTTTTTAAATTTGTTTATATCATAGTTACAAATCCCTGTACATTACTATCTGACAAAGATATTCAAAGAAAAGTAGAGGAAAAATAATATAAAAAAAGAGAACACATATTACAATGTGCAATGACTATTAATTTTATGGCAATATATAATAATTTATCCAATGTAAGCATAACCAAGAAAACAATTGTAATATCACACATACACACAATCAAATCTCAATAGTTTGATAGTAGTGTTGGCCATTTACATTTCTATGTGACCTGAAAAGAATAATAAAAGATTACATGTTCAATTGGAATTTGGTCGACATTTACTGAAAATGAATTTGAGAGCGGCCCAAAATTGCTCATGATTCATAAGTTTACCATTTGTAATTGCTACCTGACATTCAACTATTTATATTGCTTAATTTTGTACTGAACTCTAATAATATTTGGTAATGTTTCATTTAATTTACATTTACAAATATACTTTTGTTTGCAATAAAAACAATATATTTGGCAAATTTGATTCCTTGAAATAACCAAGGAGAAAGTCAGTTTTATTAAGAATACAATTCACAACAAATAACTTATTCGTTTTATGAAAGCATTCACAGAACTGATGAGTCACTCTACAACTATAAAATGAATGTTCTGATATTTCCTCATTAGTTTTATAGAAGGTGCACAACATGGAATCCTTAAGTTTTATTTTATACAAAAAACTATTTGCCGGGATAAATATTTGTAAAGGTAAATTCACTATATTATTGATTAAATAGTTGTTCATAAATTTGGGTTCGTGACATTCCATTAATTTCTCTACAAATTTGACTGTAGCTAATGCAATACTAATAAAGTTATATTGACTAATTGTTATTATATTTTTAATTTCGTTAGAGGAATACTTACAAGCTAAGTAGACTGTAATATCGCAAAGATTTACCTTGGTTCTCAAGTTATGGTTTAGCAATTAGTATCTTCGAATCCTCTCCTGGTTACATCCAGGATGACAACAAAGACTAACGGCTTCAAATGTGTTCAGTTCTTACTTTCTTACAGTTCTAACATTTTATCAATACTTATATGATAATTAGTATCTACTTTTGAATTCATTGTTTCGTAGCTAACTGGGTTATATGGTCAGGTGTTTAGGTAACGGCAATCCACTATCTGTAAAAGGTGTCACAAAATGTTTTTTTTTCTGTTAATGGTGATGAACCGAGCGACGAATTGTGCTCAAAACTGTTTAAAGGTTTTATGAGATCTGCTGTCCGTTTTGATGTCATAATAAAGTTAAGTATTGTGACGTCACAACTTACGACTAATTTTACTCTTATGATTTTTTTGTGAAAAGGGCTGCTGGCTTTTATTCAGTTGTCAATATATTTACTCATAGATTTAATAAGGTACTTTTACTTTCTACACACTTTCTCCTTGGAAAGATTGTAATATTGTATTTTAACTTGATTTTCGACAAAGACAGATGATTTCAGCAAACAATTTACAATAAGCACAGAAAAGCCCATTAGAGTGATTAATCTCTAGGATATATATTGTACGATTTCGATTTGTTTAACCGGTTAGTAAAATTAAAAAAAACGTTTAAAATTTGCTTGTTAACTGTCTATAGAATTACTGTTGAATAGTCAGTTGACCTGTGATGAACGTATCCATACTCGGTTATATTGTATACGTTCTTGTAAAATATGATAAAAACAAACTATGATTGGTGTCAAACAGTACTCAAGGGAACCAAGATTCTTGCGGAAATCAAAAGAATGTAATCCAGGGACAAAGAGCAGACATGGAAAACATACAAAGACAATAAGAAAATAAAGTAATTATAATAATACATACAAAATAACAAAAGTAAATGAGCAACTCGGACTCCACTAAAATTGGGAGCATTGACCAGGTGCACCGGTACGGTAAGCGTCCTCTGCTTTTCTGAACATTCGCCGAGTTGCTCATAAAAATTCAAGTCCGGGGTAGACAAAAGAGGAAAGGAAAACTATGACATTTTGAACAAATCAGTTTTTATGGTGCAGATGGATACAAGGTAACGATCCCTGAGTTCACGATAACGACCACAAAACTTCTGTAGTGATGACTTCAAACTTGTAACATCATAACCCTGTTCCAGAAGCCTAATTGTAAGAAGTCTAGCGCGATACAATAAGTCTGGCATAACGTATGAATTGTGATATGAAAACTCCATACGCAAGTGCTGAAGGAATGTTTCCACATATGAAAGGAAAATTGACAATTCTGAATGAAAAGTCATCACGTTTGTCGTAAAGTTTGGTGAATAGTTTTCCTATACCATCGATCCCTAAGTGTAGGTCAAGATACAGACACTGTAGTATCCTTTACCTCAAGTTCTTTTGGGTAGATGCGATGTATCAAATCCCCGAAACTAGGATTGCTTAACGACAATACGTCATCAATATAGCGGAAACTGAGATTAAAGGATTTAGCTAAACTTTCTATCTTTCGGATCAGATCAGCTATAACGCCAGCCTCAAAAGATGAAGGAATATGTCAGCAAATAGAGGAACACAATTTGTTCCCATTGGAATGCCGACCATTTGTTGAAAAATGCGTCCACCACACTGGACAAATATGTTGTCAATAAAACATCTTCTGTATATTTGGAATATGATTTGGAATTGTTTTATTTACAAAGTATGAGGAATCTCTTTCAAGAACTATATATATGTATCGAAGTGTATCAACGATGTGTAATGCTTTTTAAGTCGGGATTTTAACTGAGTATGGGGAATAGAAGTATAATGTGTTGAAAAATGATAGATTTGAATGCTATTATATTCTGATAATAATCTTGAATGGAATTGCGATCTTTCGAATTTTTCAGGATTCACATTGAATTAATACAATTACGGGAGTAATAAGTGTTGTGGTTTTGAAAAAAAGTTTTGAAAGAGGTTTGGTTGTACATTTTGCAGATCCAGCTATGTAGCGTTGTTTGTATGGATTCTTATGGAGATTGGGAATCCAGTATATAGACAGTAAATCACAATCATCGTAGAGAGACCAAAAGAGGATAGCACAGATTTATGGTTTTCCATTATCTCTTCTTTGGAGAGTGTAGTGGCCGTATAGGTCCCGATATATGGCAAAAGCTCTACTATAGTTTACATTTTAAAGAACTTAAATATTTTGCTGCACACACAGTTTATTTCATGCTGTAAATATTCCCTTCTTTGTACAAATATGTGATAAGCCTGAAATAAAAGATTGTGTCTTAAGGTACTAACTTCTGCTTGTTTATTAGTTTAAGATACTTTCTACTTTACCAATGCAGATGTATTCATTTAGACATTGTAAACAGTTTTTTTTAAATCTTTTTGACAAAATATCAAGGTTACTAACGATTACAATGTAACACCTCTCAATAAAAAAACATATATTCTATGACATATAACTTGAGAATATAACTAACGGATAAGTGGTGATGAGTAACTATATCCTTTATTCAATATACTCAATTATATTCAAAGTAGCGTTGTCTGAGATTTATATGAATGGTACTTGATTTTGAAAGTCTTATTTTACTTCCAGCTTTAAGAAGAGTTCGGGTTGCTTATCTTTTTACTGTAAAATGAGCGTGTGCATTCATTGCGTTATTCGTAGTGTTTATCTGGTTAATATTTCCGTTTTATGAAAACTTTCTCTTTCTGTTCGTGGTGTCCTTTATTTTATTTGAAACCTATCCAAAATATATGTAAAGCACATCGTCCATCACTGTTTGCGTATGTGTCTGTGTGCTGTATTAATCTATGAATCGTCTTTTTTCATTGGTGTTTTAGAACATTGATTTGCATTTTTTTTCTCATCGTTCATTTGTTTCAATCAAGCAGTGGGTTTATTGCATGATTATTTATATTAATCTCAGAAACATTTGAGAAAGCAACAAAGATTTGGAAGAACAATCTTTAATTCGTCAACTTATGCGTTGTGAGATAATGTAATAAAATTGTTATATCATTGAATTGTGTTCCTTGGAGAATTCATTATCATTGGCGTCGTTTTGTTATTTAGTAAGCTCCTTTGCCGCCTCCCCATCCACCGCCAACAACAACTGGTGCAGCAACAACGGCTTTGCCATATCCTCCCCAGCCACCTCCCCAACCGCCGTTACCCCAGCCCCATCCTCCCCAACCGCCGTTACCCCATCCCCATCCTCCCCATCCTCCCCATCCGCCGCCAAGTCCTCCTGAAAAAGAATGTTTTTTTATTTCACCAAGTTGGTATAATTTGCAGTTCAAATGAAGAATACAATCTATGAAATAATTGTATGATTTGTTTTTGTAATTAGTTTTTGTTTTGATTCTTTTTCTTTTGTAGATATGACTACATGTTAATTTAAGTCAAAATTTTAACAGCAATTTTATGTATGTTATTTATTATTCACAACAAATGAACACCGAAAATTTAGCGTTTTAGATGTGTACTTACTTCATAAAATCATACTTACATTTGGTTATCTTAGATGTAGGCTTAAAAACCTGTTATGTCAAGGAGCTTCAGACTTATTGGATTGAATTTTCAGGTTCAAGATTTATAAATTTGATTGTTTCCATTTTATCATTTCATGCTAATAAAGTTATGTTAAAATATTTCATTGTTTTCCTTTTTTATAATAACTTACAAAAGGATAACTCCAAAACTTTTGATTTGCAAACTTTTGTTGCAATTTACTTAAAGTTTAGCAGTTAGCATGTTACATTATACTATATACATGTTTGTATCTTAAAATCTATGTAAAAGATGTGTATTAGCATAATGTCGTCACAGTTGGAAGGTCAAAATCAAAACGGAAAAAATTATACAACGTAAAATCATCCAACCTACCTTTATATCCACCAGCTACTACAACTGGGGCTGCCCATCCGCCCCAGCCGCCCCAGCCGCCTAATCCTCCCCAACCTCCGGCTCCATATCCACCCCATTTACCGAAAGCTTGGGTGGATGCAGCGAAAGCAACAAGAACTAAGACAACGGCGAATTTCATCTTGCTAAATTATAATAGAGTATTAATGTATGATGTTAGAAATAAGAGGGTTGACGATGATGATGATACTAGCAAGGTACACATATCATACACAGGTTTTTTGATTGACACGTTACTATAAGTTTTCATTTTTTAATGTTCATTCTTTCTTGATACTGTATCATTTTGTAATATGATTTGCTTGTGTTGTTAGGGTTTATTTGTAAATGAAATATTGTAAAATAAGATTACAATTGACGGACCATACGAATTTTACATGGAACAAGAAACTATACTAATCATATTTTGGCTGTGCACTTTTGAAAAACAATGTATCCCATGGTCAGTACTGAGGTGAAAACGTATCTGTTTCATCTTACACCGCTGGCAGAGCAAGATGGATGGGAAAATCTGAAGCTTAAGATTTTTTTAAAGTTGCAAAAAGGCTCATTGTAGTTAGAGATAATTGAAATCTTCATCAAGTGTCTGATATTGCCTAGTATTGCTTATTCTGGTAATTTAGTAAACAATTTGGAAAAGTCGTTTTATACAATATGTACCCTCCTTTTCCTAGAAATCAAGTTGTTTGGAAAAGAAAAACATTATTTTGTTTAACCCTGATACATTGAAGATAAATTGAATAATTATGATGCTGCTTGTCAAAATATCGGAAAAAGTAACATCAAAACAAAAGTTCATTTCAGAGACATCAGAAACAAAATACAAGACCAAACGTTGAAACAGAAAAACGGAGACTACATAGTTTACAAACGTTTTGGTCATTTACATCACATTCCCCCTCTTTCAGTAAAGATGAATTTAGTCCTTTCAAAAACAACAGTAGCGATAACGTTTATTGAATCTACATATATCATTATTTGCATGTTTTCTATCAAATTGCTTCAGTTATAGTTTGAAATATGAAAAATATATTTTAAGCATACATGATCACATTTTACCTTTCTTTTCCAAATGGAATCAATATCATTTTCTTGAATGACCCTTTAACTTATAATTTTATGTATAGAAATTTAATAATGTTGTTCTTAATACTACTGAAAGTGCTAAAGGTATAGCAATTTTTTTTGCTTTATTAAAGAAATGTGTTACATAAAAGGAAAATCGACACAAATCCCTGACAAAAATATGTGTTAATCTTACCTGATACTTGTGCTAGTCGAGAGGATCTTGACTGTGTAAGGTTCTAAAACTCGCGCATTTTTATACTAATTTTTGGTCTTGTTACTTAACCATTTTTTAAAGATTTGTCAAAATAAATCACATCCAATAAAATATTATGAGTGGCATAATTGTTGTTTTTTGGTTATTAAAACATCAAGTATTGTTGGTTGTCTAGTGAAACATTTGTTTTATGATGAATGGTTATTGTGTTGTTTTAAAAGACACTGATGGTAAGGCACAATGTTTCGATTCAGCATACTTTTCCATGATGAATTGTATTCTATCATTTAGGTAAGACGGATTTTGTCATGAATACTAATAGACTTTGCAACAATTGCTGATTTTTTTGTAACTAAACTCCTTCATCCATCTTAAAAGATGTCTTTAATTTTTTTAATCTGCGAAAGAATAATACTTTGATCCAAATCTAAAGAAGAAAACTTTGCTTTTTGTCTAGTTGTTACCTTGATACTCATATTGTATATCACCCCATCCCATTTTTCATTTCATCATGATTTCATATTCATTGTATTATCCAATTCATGTTAATTGCCTGATATTGCTGAAATATTGCTGCTCGGGCGTTAAACCCCAACAATCAATCAATCAACCTCAAAGTGATATAGAATTTGAGTTAGGGAAGGATTTAAGGAATATCTTTCTGATGATACGCTATCACAGGGAATAATTATAAGGGCATGGTGTTTTATATTTGTTTTATTTGTGAATGATCAGTCTAAAGGTATTTTATACGTTTTATTTTTATATTAACGTATCAGAACCTCTATTCGCTACACTGCTACATTGGATCAAATTGATACAGGGAAAATAGGTCTGAAAAATTCCCAACGATGTTTGAACTGTCAAATCTACGAAAACATTTTTTGGTCGTTCCCTCCGCGGGACTCGAACTTGTACCGCTGTGGCATCTATGGGTCATTCCTCCTCGTAGGATAAATCTACGGTTGTAACTTAGTACACGATGTATGGTAGTACGGGACAGCTCATCTAGGTGTTGTTATAAGGGATAGAGGATCAAATTAACGGTACATAATATATATATATATGTATCTTTAATTGTTCTTAACTGTTTACAAAAAAGACATGTTTTCATACATGTATATAGTTCCCAATTTGTAATTTGTATGTTTTGTATGCAATTTGTCTTTTTAAAAATATAGCATATCTCACAAAAAACATAATGTTTCTTGTTGAAAGTGATATGGATTTTGATTGTAAAGATATTTTGGAGAAAATACTAATTTTGTGCTTTCAAAATTAGTCGTTAATCCTTGTTATTAATTTCAGTTGCTTTATTTGAATTAAAGTTTAAAACTAAAGAACTCTGAAAAATGGTAAAAAAAGAATTAACAAATAGCATTTTTTAAAATTCTTAAGTATTGCATAATGCTATTATTGTATAACTTATAACAGAGGGAAAATTGGGAAGAAATTTGATTTTACTTGGGAGAAGTTTGGGTGATTAATTGTTTTTCTACGTAACCATTATTCAGCGTTTTAGAAATAATCTCCAAATGAAAGTATAATGGAGTCTATGTATGTGACAATTATGAATTTCTAATGTGTCTTAAAAGACTTGTAGACAAGAATTTTAATGAGCTACGTTAAAGTGCATTTAAGTTACCGACACAATACTATTAACCATCAAGCCACAAAAGTATTTTGCACCACCATCTATCATAAATAGATATTACAAAATATTTATGAGGAATAGTACCCCAAAATAATCGTTCGTGTGTTTTCCGTGTACTTCATTATTTGTTAATACGGACTTTCTTTTTACTATGCCTGGAGTTAATCGGTAATTTTGTTATTAAACTTGATTTGTCGCAAGATTGGCTTATTAAAAAAAACTGAGGTCATTCAGTTAGCATATTTGAAGAAAACTTCAAAGTCAAAAGGAATGAAAAGTGAATAGAAATAGTTTTCAAGACTTACATTAATGTATAAATTTTGGAAGTTGGAGAGTTAGTACTAATAAAGAGTAATTAATAGAACCAAGATTATGGCGGAAATCAGAAGAATGTAACCAGAGATAAAATGGAAAACAGACGATCACAACAAAGAAAATAACTTAACTAAAATGATACACACTAAGTGACAAAAGTAAATGAGCAACTCGGACTCCACTAAAAACTGGGAGCATGGACCAGGTGCACCGGTAGTGTAAGCGTCCTCTGCTTTTCTAGAAACATCAAACGAGTTGCTCAAAAAAGTCAAGTCCGGGATAGACGAAAGAAGACAGGAAATCTATTACACGTTGAACAAATCAGTTTTCATGGTGCAGATGTATATACCTAACAACCCACGAGTTCATGATGACGACCATAAAACTTCTGTATTGATGACCTCAAACCCTGTTCCAGACGCCTAATTATAAGTCTGCGTAGTTACGACAAGCTCTGGTATAAGTTTTGAGTTGTGATATGAAATCTCCATACGCAGGTGCTGAAGGGATGTTGCCACAGATAAAGGAAAGTTGACAATTTTGAAAGAAAAGTCATCACGGTTGTCGTAAAGTTTATGCATTAGTTTTCCTTTACCATTGATCTCTAAGTGTAGGTCTAGATATGAGGCTACCTTTACAGTGTCTGTATTATCCTTTACCTCAAGTTCTTTTGGGTAGATGCGATGTATCAAATCCCTGAAACTAGGATTGTTTAAAGATGGTACGTCATCCATATAGCGGAAACTGGAATTAAAGAATATAGCTAAACGATATTCTTTCTTTCGGATCAGATCAGTTATAAAGTCAGCCTCATAAGAGTGAAGGAACAGGTCAGCATGTAGAGGAGCAAAATTTGTTCCCATTGAAATACCGACCACCGTCTGTTGAAAAATGCCTCCACCACATTGGAAAAAAATGTTGTCGATCAAACAATTCCAGCGTTTTGGGGAATAGAGGTATACAGTGTTAAAAAATCATAGGTTTTAATGCTATTATATTCTAATTTTGAATTGAGGGTCTCCAGAAGATCTTTCGAATTTTTCAGGATCTACATTGACTTAATACAACTACGGGAGTAAGAAATGGTGTGGTAGGACTGGAGACCCTCTTTGGCAGCTGTGCGTATAGAAGTTAAAAGTTTGAAAGAGGTTTGGTGGTACATTTTGCAGATCCAGCAAGCTGTTTGTATGTGTGATTTGTTTGTATGATTCTTGTGGAGTAGGTCCTATCACTACTATTATTTTCTACGTCTACCTCTGATAATAACCATTGGATGTAATACGTTTTGCAGACAATACAATGTTGTTTTGGGCTTTTTCTGCTGGTACGACAACATATTTGTCATGTATAGTAGACAATGTTTTGCTACCCCGAGTCTTTGAAAACTGATGTAGCATTGACATTCATTGATCTACTTTAAAAATCTTTCCATTGTTTCAAAATTAAGGACCTCATGGCCTTTTAAAATACTGGCTTAATCTCAAGCTCTGTTCATTTATACCCTCTTGCAATTCTTTGATTAATATCATAAGTGGAAATATAGGGTATGGATGTTGTTGTCCTAATAGATCAAATATCATGCTTTAATACTTGTAGTTGCTAAGACATGAACATTTGCCAAAGTAAATCATGCAGAAAATGTAAGTCCAGATAACCTATATCTGGTAGGAATGTTGGTAGGAACCATACATCAATGCACTAACAAATTTGTATCCTTCCAATAGTGAAAGTCGCGGTGATTTTAACCGAAACTTTAACAGAATAGTTCAAAAAGTTTCAATGCGTTATATTTTTGTGTGAATCCTGCTTACCACCCAAGATGTATGCACTGACCAAATACCATTCCTCGAGCACTAATAATTGTGGAAATTGGCGACCTTATTTTGCTACCCAAGATGCATCTGCTAAGCAAAGTGGCTGAGATTTTGGTCACCAAGGAGTATGGATTCTTCTTCGCAAGAAAATGGCCGAGTGGTTGCGATTGGAAAAATACGCCGTACATTCGATATTGTAAACCCCAAACCAGCAGGTCTGTTTAAAGGGACGTATGTCGTAATGTCGTAAACATTAAAAATCGCCCATATATGTTTTTGTAAAATTGAAACGCATTTTCTTGAGAAAAACTATTAAATTTCAATATGAAATTAATTTATAAAATCATTAACTCTCGCATTTTAAAAACGTAATAATTACTGTAAAAAAACTTTTAGGGACGAGGCAAAATACACATAGTAGCAAAACTGCAACTCCGAGTACAGTGTTCATTTATATCAAAGGAAAATAGTGCATTCACGCATAGCATATCAAGTAAATAACTAGTGCTTTTCGTTTCTTAAGATGTCGAAACACTTATTTCATTTATTTGCAGAATAACTTATTCAAGCATCTCTCTAAAAAGAATCTTCTGTTTTAACCTTCAGAAACAAATATTTTCAGATCAACACTTCATCTGTTACCCAGTGTATCCAATTTTGTCAAGTGCTTCGAAGCTTCATTAGTGATAACGCCACTTGAAATGTTTTCAAGACTTGGATTAGAAAAAAATCATAAATCATAAAAGTCATTCTAGGTTAATGACAACGATATTTCTATTTTATCAACGAAGCAACACGGCTACCCATTTCACTAAAATGTTACCTGACAGTTGTCCAGTATATTTGTTACCAACACAATGTAGTATCGTGGTTCTCTTCTCCAGTTATGTATTTTGATGATCTTCCAATTATACAGAAAACAAATAATTTCTGTCACGTGGGCAATGGTAGGCATAGATAAACAGGATCTTCTCTTGATTTTACAATATTATACGAAACCACGTATTCATGGATCAAATGAAATGCATGCTATAGTATGTTGTATTTTTTTTTTGTTTTTGTTTAAAACGTCGCAATACGATAACAGGTTATACAATATGTGGCGATACGCGATACGTCATTTGCATAGTTCTAGGAATAATACATTTTAGACAGATAGAAAAATATCTCAAATGTCATGTTTCAGTGGTACAAAAAAATTACAATACAATTACACTGTAACTCATTCAAATCTTCTATCTAAAAATATGTGGAACTTATTTCTTGAATTTCCGAAACATATTTAACAAGTATTAATTGTGAGGCATACAGATTATGTTTGCCAGCAGAAATGTTTTTTTCTAACTGGCGATAGTAAAAACTAAACTTTTACATTTGCAAGTTTTTATAAATTAAAACTTGAATGATTGACTCTCGATCTTTTAAATGTGTAGGAAATTCGGAAAACTTTTACAAGTGGGAAATTTCTCGCGGACATAAATTTACCAACCATCGATTTAAAAGTCGCGAGAACATTTATGCTCTTGCAAGACTGAAACTTGCTTGTCGCATTAATTTGTTTTGAATGTTTTAGGTAAGGTCATTGCCATAAATAGGTCAATGGATAAATTGCCAATTTGTGGTTATTGGTCATAACTTGTTATATATAAGTATATACCCCCTCCAACAAACAGAAGTGGAATGCCAAACTTATAAAACGTTTTGTCTCAAATGCCAAAAAAAGTTATAAACTAGATAACTTTCTAAAATTAATCTCAATTCTAAAATTTTCGAGTAATTAAAAAAATAGATTTAGACTGTTTGCTGGACTCTTGTAATAAAATGAAATTAAGGGAGCCAGCTTGTTATTACTTCCCTTTTAACAGCTTAATAAAAAACCACAAAATTGTGACTATTAACCACACATTAGCAAATGGATTATTCGTCCCTAATCGTAAAGTTATTACAGCTGCTATTTGACTATAATCGTAAGGTATTTACTAATAAACTGTTCCAACTTCTAATATAACTTTTCAAAATGAGGTATGATGCACACTTAATTCATGACATGTTTTGTTTGTACGTGTAGTAGTTATTTTTAACAAAATAAAGTATACTGTATCCATACTGTTTAAATATTTCGTTTCAGTTGGTAATTTACAAATATCTATCAATTAACTTATGAAAAAGACAAAAAGAAATAAATGTAGATGTTGTGATGATCGACTTCAGTATATGAAAATAATTATGAATATCATTGCATTATTTGCATTACAACATTTTTTATTGCAAAGTCTTTTGAATATAAGCAATTTCTTGTTTTGCATTCTTGTCAGAGACGTCTCATATTAAACAAATGACGGGTTAATGAGTCTTAGCTGTACACATAATCTACATTAGATCTGTTAAAATAAGCTGTAATAGGAATAATCTTATTCTTCATAATTACTTATGAAATGATTGTATATTAATGTAAGTATATAACTATTATATATGATGTATCTGTTTTCATTGTACATTACAGTAAAATATGGTTGGTTGCTAGAAAAGTTCATTAAAATACTGTTCGGGTATAAAAATCTTGTTTATTGTTTTAAACATGACGATTATAAACAGAATTAAAATCAACAATGATATTAAAGATCAGTGTTTTGTAATGCTTCAAAAATAAAAAATTAATAGAAAATCAATTAATTGATAAAAGAACTATGTCATGACATATGGTTCTATCTATCTAAATGTTGACCGATTTGACTCGATGTGACGATTTTTTTTTAATTTTAAGTTTGTTTTCAATATATGATATGTTTATCTCTTATAAAGAATATTGATTTTCTATTTGATCTTGGTTATAACTGTTATACAACATTTTCTTTTTCAATATTGAATTTTTGAACTACTTATTAACGACCTATCATAGATAATCCTTAATTATTCTCTGCATTTAGTGGTAGTGGTTCTTTTATTTTAAGTACAGAAATGTACATACACTGTAACATACTTATATTTTATGGGAAGTGTGCAAGTGACATGTATTCTTGATTGTCGACCTACATACAAGCAGAGATGGATTCAAATACGTTTAAAAGTAATTAAATACTTTCAATTACTTTGGATTTTTTGTCAAATACATTACATTGCAATTACTTTGATTTTTGAAATGTATTTGATTTTTTCAAATACTTTTGAAAATTTACTTTTCAAATACTTTATGTTCTGAAAGACCACAAAAAATGACAAATAAATAAATTCGTAAACAGTATAGCAGAATCAAATTGTTGCAAATGAATTTTTCCTTAAAACTAATCACTTTAAAAATAGAAAAAAATCATTTCACTTTTAAAACAAACTAAGTTATCATTTTTTGTTTGAAACTTTCTTAATTACTTTTACATCTATTCCAATTTCATATAATGTTATTATTTAGGTGTCTAAATATGACCTCGAGGCGCTGGGGGTACCAGGTTAATGACTGTCTAAGGTTAATAAAGATATTAAATAAAGACAGAAACAAAATTGTTTGAAGTGTAACAAATGATCAAAGGTGTAATTAATTTATTTTGATGTTTGTTAATATACTCTTTTGAAAAACATAACTGAAAATATATACTGAAATATATATTGAAAACAAGCCAATACTGGTTTATTGTAATATTGTTAAAAATATAATTATTTTATTTATGTATTTGTCATATTGTTTGATCAATCTTGCCCTATTAGCTTACACGGGTACCTCTAGAAAACCAGTATCAGAAATATTAATTTATCATTAAATTGCAATGTAATTGAAATGTGATTGAAAAGTATTCTAAAAAATCTTTTTTTTTTCAAAAAGTATTTAAATACTTTCAAATACATGTAATTGAAAATTCCTTCAGTAGGAACCTTTGCGCTCCGCCGCAGGAGGTTAAATTGCCCGACCCTACCCATCCCTCCCTTTTTCTTGTGGCAATCAAAATTTGTCGACCCTATTATCCTTGTGTCCCATTCATTTTTTTTTTTATTTCATCATCATATTTCATGTTCATTTTATCATCCCTTTCATGTTCTTCGCCTGACTATAGCTGAAGTACTGCTGCTCGGGCGTTAAACCCCAACAATCATCAATCAATCAATCCAAAATGTTTTTTTATTGTAATTGATTGCAATTACTTATTTCAATCACCCCTCCTGCTTACAAGTACATAGCAAAACCTTGTCATATCGTATTTTTGACATTTCGTGTTTTTGTAGACAGGGCCAATTTTATATGATATACACTCACTATCTATTGGTCAAAATAGTTGTTTAGAATTCTATTACTATTACTATTAGTTTATGTAGGTCATTTGCTTAGTGGTGTAAGAATATTAGCATACGAAATAAGGTCAAAAGTATAAAAATAAAATCTAAGGAAGACAACAAAGGTATTGAACAATTCAAAAAGCATATAGTTTCGTATATTCATCTTCATAAGTGTAAGTATTAATTGATTTTATGATAGTGTTTTAGAATTATTTCTGATTGGCAAACCATCTGTCTGAATTCCACAGCTTAAGACAAGTCACATATTGTTTAATTATCAAATAAACACTGAATTATCTCAATGTTGATAAATATTTCACAGTATAGAGACAATAGTTAGACATATTTTATAAGTAAGTTATTATAGTGTTGTATATGTCAGACAGACAAATATCAGTGGTCAACAAATCTTTTTGGCTTCCCCCTTTGGACAATAGGCTAATCCATTACAACTACAAGTACAATGCCAGGAAATACAATTATTTTCAATTATAAAATTAAGAGTGTCCTCTGTAGGATTTTCCCTCAACTATACATCTCCAGCACATAAATAAACCTTGCACTGTGCATGCAGCTTGAAGCAATAACAGTGCAACCATAATGGGCACCATTTCATTCTACAATATAAAAAATATAGAAAATAAAAATAGAATGTAAGTTAGCTTGAAATGTTTTAGCGATGATAGAGTTTAAACTAAAATTGATAAACAGAAACTTCAGAAAATACAAAATATATTTATGCTCACCATAATTTTTGCTCTTGATGAATATCTCTTAGTTTTCGGAAAGTTCCCAATAAGTATACTATCAAAGGTATTTCAATCATGGAGCACTTCACATAGGGTTGAATTCATGTCTGGTTTATGACCAAAACTGACTTGTAATGAACTGATTTTACATGTATGCATCATTACATAACCATGGCCGAGTTAAATACATGGTTGACATTTGAACATATTTTAAGTATAAGCATAGCTAAGAATGGTGCAGGGGCACATCCATATTTTTGTTAATTTTTTGTCAGTGTAAATACATCCAGAATATTCTGATTGTTGCTAAATAATTTTATCAAAGAAACACGTGGCGCTTACAAAAATCCATATTGAAAAACATGTTGCGTTAATAGACTTGGCCACTAACTTATTTCTCTCGATGACCGATTTGTTTAAACATTTGTATCTACGGGGTTATTCAATCCTCACTTTTAGAGTTCCTATTCCTGAAAAAATATACCATCCAACAAACAGTCCTGTCTTAAGTAAAAGCTATCGTAGGGACAGAGAGGAATACTGGATGCTGACTAGGCACTGCAATACCTAATGGGTGCAATGACAACATCAAAAGTATAGGAAACCTTTCAAGTCAAAATAACGGAAATGTGATGAATATATTTTACAAAAAATCAAGACTGATAAGGAGTCACGGCCATTGCCACTATACATAACCTATGATGCATGATGTCTTCATAGATGGTCTTCTTCCCTTCATACAAAACCTATTAGACTTCGTAACATTCGAATTAAACTCTATTCTATACCTTCACTTTACTACACTCCCTTAACAAAACAAGTCTTGACACTCCTGTTTCTGAACAAACCTTATCATTATACACACTTTTGGCCATCAACTTGGACACTGGTTTCCACAGACTCTTTAAACCAGTTTGTGTTAAAGTTTATGATGAAGAAAAGCTGTCATGTTTTCCACTACCGTTTGTCAACAAAGGTATACCATCACAAAAACGTCACGAACAAAATCCCGCCGTATTTCAAAGGCATTTTCCGCCAGAATAATGGTTCCCCTGATTACTCTTTTAATAGGACAACTAAAATGACTGTTAATTTTGTTTCGAGTAATGTGTTTGTTTTGTTTTGGATTTGATGATGTTGTTTTGGTTTGTTTTTGTTTTATTTTGTTTCGTTATGATTTTCCTATTCTCTTATGTTCTGACATGCAACTTGATTTTTCATTTTATTCTATGCCTGATCCTATTTTTTCCAATACATAACAAATGGCTACCCACTAATTCATTCAATCATAGACTGCACTAAATAGAAATTGACTAAATACCAATGCAATTTACAATTTGCAAGATATAGGTAAAATTAAAATTGAATGAAATGAATCATAGTCATAGGATGTATACTTGATAAATATTTATCACACTTGGTTTAAACAAATAAACACATATATGTACATGCATCAAACATAGATACATTAGGGAGATTATTTGCCATATTTTAAAGGTAAGATAAGTAATTGTCGAAATAATGGGCAGTATGATTGTTGAAAACATATTGGAAAGTCCTGAATTAAAATCATTGTAGTTGTTAACGGAATGTGATATTTAGTAGGGAGACATAGATGGAAAGAATTAACAACAACCTGTCATCATGGATCGAAACATAATGACAATGTAATGATCGAGTAGTACAATGTACATTTAGCATACAAAAAAAAGTTTGGTTTTCCTTTCAAAATGCTGACAAATGTAGGTGAATTCAGTATATTTAATATATTTTAACTGGAATACAAAATATTACAAAATGATTTAAGTCATCGCAAGAAGTTACACCGGAATAATTTGACTATACTCACAGTGGTGTTCTTTGATTTTACAAAAAAAATATGTATTAATATCTTTTGTTTTATTTTCATAAATTAGCTTAAAATAAGATGAATAATGATAATTCACTTTACGACCAACAACGCCGTGCCTTTGGTGTTGGAACCCTGAGATTATTCGGTGGATTGCAAATTGGGTTGGGAATCCTTGTGTGCATTCTGAGCATTGTTGGGATAGTTTTAGATGGCGTAGATGAGAACAAAGACTGCGAAGATCCTCCTTGGACTGACGAAGATTGTACAAATTATTGGGATGCTCCAACATTGCTGGGTCTCGATATTCCATGTTTGATTTTGTCTGGATGGGTAAAAATTAAAATCGATACATTATAAGGATATGGAATAATTATTTTGTATGATTGTGTAGGGTGGTGTCATCGTCTTTTTTTTTTTTTAGAAAATGGCATAATTACAAGTTCTTTAACCAGATTTGATCAGTAAGGCAGATTATATTCAGTTTTAAAAATTTTCCTTAAATCCTAGTATAATGTTTCTATCGTGTATAAAGATCCATATCTTTTTTTTCAGTTCATAATTGTAGGATGTCTGCCGTTTTGTATAAGTAACGTTAGGATGAACAGCTGGAGATGTCTGGTAGGAGTACTTTCTTGGACTTTGTAACAAAAATTCCAATAAAGGCACAAAGTTGCTTAGCTTAAGTAGTATCGTGTAATGTCCTTTGGACCGTCAAAACACAACCAGTCTGGACATAATATGATCATTGTCATGATTTAGAACTGTTTTAACATAAAAATTCAACTAAAAATACTATCTTAAGGGAAAATAGCCAATATTATAGATGTCTAACTGATTTAAGTGAGATGAGTTATTTCAAAATGTATAATTATTAGCCAGATGCCTGTTTAAATACACAGTCAAAAAGGATAATATTGTGAAAACAGCTATGGATTTTCACTAACGGTGTATTGTTTAGGTTCATTGAAGAATGAATTCTGACTGAAAAAGTGCAGCAACCAAAATTATTTTTCTGATTAATTTTATTTTGTTTTTTTGGTTTTTTTTTTGTTTTGTTTTTTGTTTTATATGGAAATAAAATTTTAAAAATAAAAAAATAAGGTTATCCAGATAAGATTAAAAATTGGTTGTGAGCAATTAACAAGTAAGCAATTATGTCGAATCAACTATACTTGTATTTGTATAATTTTGTACTCTCTTTTTAGAAAATATCTTTTATGGTATGTAATATTGTTGGCGCTTCGATTATCATACCAGCTGTGCTTAGCCTTGGTGTAGTGGGTAGTATAATTGTACGTTCATTTTATTCTAATAAATTTGTAGTTTTATAAGTTTTTGTTCTAAATATATAATGCAAATCTACCACTGAAATGAAGGGATCTCTTTTGCTAATTCGTGAATAGTAAAGCTCAAATATACAAATAGAAGGGGTTTTGCTAGAATTAATCTTTGGAAAAGATATACATTGTATTTCATTTTTGAACTGTAATCGGTATATTTACAATATGTATTAAAAAATAAAATGAGACTTTATCTATTCCAGCGTTCGGGCGACAGTTCTGTAGGACTAGCCACACTCCCAGCATTAGTAGCATTTGCTAGTTTCTTTGAGATGGTATTAGCGATTGTTGCAGCTTCTTTCTGTTGTTGCTGTTCATCTTTCGGAAAACAAAAAAATGTAAGAGAATGTATATAAGCTAAGGTGGAACACAGTGAAATTAAGATCTGAGTAAAATGTATACGTGAGGCAACAATTATATATACATGTAGCAGTATACTTAATGCATGACAGTAAACACAATTGGAGGGTACCGTCTAACACGGAGCAGGATTTGACCGAAACTGTGTATACCAGTATTGACCAAAAGGTGTCTGCCAGATTCAAAATAGAATATTGTTTTTAACTGGACTCTATAGTTGTATATCAAAAAGGTACTTCTATAAGGGAAAACAATAAAACTTGTAAAAAAAAAAGACCAATCGTTTAAAGTTAAAGAGCACATTTGCTCTCAGTCAGGCAGCCCTCTGTTACATTTCATATTTTATCTTTACATATCGAACTCTTTCCTAAAAATAAACAAATGTTGTAAAATATTCATCACAAGCTGATTTAAAAGTTTGTTCTCCATATAGAAGATACATGTATAATTGAATCTTCTGAAATAAAACATGCTTGTGACCCATGCACTTAAAGTTGATCTCAAGAATGGAAAAAAGTTAAATGTAATTATTTTTTTTCTTTTCTTGTATTTACGAATTTGTGACACTGTATTCGTTGGCTGGCTTATTAGTTTTTGTGTTGTCTTTTTAGACACCTGGTTTGGTATTTGTCACAACTGATCAGCATGGTAACATTGTCCCGATGCCTCAATCACAGATTCCACAACAATATTTACGTCCAGGATCAGGACAGTTGTCAGGTGGACAAAATATAGCCTCGGCTCCTTTAATGGGGCCTACGTACCAGACTGGTTTACAACAGCAACCGGGACCTACATACAATAACTACAGTACATTCACAGCAAGTGATGGTCAACCACCGCCTTACAAGTCATTGTAGACAATTTCATCGTGGTAGTCACTGCAGCTGATTGGATGGAGTTTTCGATTACAGTTAGCCTACATTTTAATTTGTTTTAGTTGTTTCAATGTGCATGAGACTAAACACAAAATGACTATTTTCCGTCTAGTGCTATCAATTATTTTTTATTTATTCCCTTCTTTCTTTATGTTTGAGTGCATTTACAACTATGCGTTAAAAGGTTTTGTACCGATAAATATAAGCAGATTAAGTTAAAAACATTGATGGGTCAGATATTTGACATACATGTAGTTACAAGTCATGTTTTTGTCCCTTCATTTTATCGAGTTATAATGATAATAAATTAAATATTACTTTGCAGAACAAAGCTGTTGGTTTATATTTGTAGGACAAATATTCAACAACCCATTTTTTCTCTTCAGACCTATATTCTGATTTTAAGTTCGTATCATTCAGTTAGCTTATGATAAAGCTTTGAAATAGTAATACCTTCCGTACATGACATAGTTAATGACCACCAAATCACATATTTTATTTGTTAAATTTTGCAATTGTGTTAAGTTATGATAACCCGTTTCTATTAGTGAAATTTAAAAAAGAGTTGATATATATTTAATTTTTTTTAGAATACAGGTGACCTACAAATATTTTAGAATATAGACTAACTGCACTTTATATAATACATATTCTGAGAAAGGAAAAATAGAAATAACATTTAGAAAGTGATTATCATGATGTCACCTGTAATCAGTTTGATATATATGTATTTTATTCATAACAACAATGTTTTAAAGTAATTTTATTAAAATAAATAAATCATAACTTCATATTTTTCCTACCTGTGGGAGATTACTGATGGGTTCAAATGATATATCGTTGTTTAATGTGTCTTGTTTTTTTTTTTTTTTTGTTGTTTTTTTTTTTTGTTTTTGTTTTTTTGTTTTTTTATTTTTTTTGCTTTTGCACTTTGAACTACTGCATGAAGGAATCCATGGAAACAATTAACCAATGTATTTCACTGAAGCAAACGCATTAAATTAATTAGAATGAGTTAAATTATTATACATCGTGTATTTCTGTCTTCAAATTATTTGCGCCAAAATAGTCCACCAAATTAAACGAATCACTGAGAACAGTCTCTAACTCATCAACCCTTAACCTTCAATTTCACACCCTGCATGCATCGTATTTGAAATTGAAGGACAATATTCATTTATTCAGATTTTTAGCTTTCGTATTTTTATAGATCTATAGTGCTTTTATTTAATTTTTACAATATATTGTAATTGATCATAGGTGTTATGATATTTGATACAGTGAATACATGTACGGATGAAAGTGTTTATATTCAATTCAGATAGATAATCTTCATCTTTTTTTATGCAAAAGAGCTTTCCTGTTTGATTCTTTTCGTTCCGAGACTTTTCTTTTGTTATTCCAAGGATGTTTTACAACCGATATCGACTAATCTTTTAAACGTTACAAGTGAGGGAATTTCAGCTATGGGACAATCGAGCATAAGTAGAATGCGGAATTGAAGGGAGTTTCTTATTTTCTTATTTTGTTTCGTATTAACTTGAAAGATTTACAGTTGTGTATTAAGTACACAGCGACACATCGACGTGCACAAAAAAAAACAATCAAAACTCTTATATATCACAGACGCTTTGAAATATAAATAATATCCGGTACAAGCACGACTTTTTTCTGATATTTATTGGTTAAATATTAGATTATTTGATCGATTGATTTTTGGTGTTAAACGCCCAAGCAACAATATTTCAGCTATATTCAGACGATGAACATGAAATGATGATGAAATGAAAAATTGGATGGTACACAAGGAATAAAAGGTCGACAAATTTTGATTGCCATTGGAAATAGGGAGAGGTGGGTAGCGTCGGGCAACTTAGCCTCCTGTGGGGGAACGCAAAGGTTCCTACTCCGATAAAATGCCACAGCAGGGTCCTTTAACGTGCAAGGAACGTGGCATCTTTCCCAACAAGTTGCACCACTATGGTTTGCGATCAGGTTTTCCATATTATGGGCTGACGACCCCAGCATGTACCATACCAGCTGTATCCCATTCCACCGCCTGGGGCACAAAACCCAGTTGCTCTGTGGGCAGAGCGCCCTAGACCTCAGGGTTCTGAACACTATTTAGTCGTCTTTTACGACAAGCTTAGCGCTGTTGCGGGTCTTTTCTTTTGACAACAAACAAATTAAACAAAACCATACTGTCTAAAAACTATAATTAATATTGTTCAATCTACGATCCGAATCTACATGTATACATTCCATGACAAATTGGTAAACTCCATGCACTTGAAGTGATCCATCACAAGGATCTAAAATGGCCATGAGACAACACACATAATGACCTTTTCTCGTCTTTCATAATGCTATCAATTATTACACGTTTTTCTTTCTTTCTTTTTGAGTGCATTAAAATTATACATTATAAGAAGTAAAGTTCAAATCCATGTTGAGTCAGATATTCAGGTTAAATGGTCATGTTTGGGCCCTTCGTTTTATTTTTTAATATGCTCGTAGAACCTTGTTTATTTTGAACTTAGCAAACCTGATTTTATTGATAATTAAAAGTATATCAAGTCTATCATTAAGAAAGGCCACAACATTTCCATAACTTGTGTCTTTTAATTGCAATGCAATGTCAATGTCATTGTTTTTGTCTTGTTTGTTTGTTAGTTTGCATTTTTTATATTTTTTGTGGTTTTAAGCATTAGTAAAGTGCTATACATTTCAAGATGCAGATCTGGAAAGGGTGTCACCCGGTGCCTGTGATCCCGCCCCGGAGATTGACAAGTACATGATTACGTTATACAAAAAGGGGGGTGTATTCATTTTTGCGCCAGTTTACTTTTCGATTTTCATAGTTAAATTGCGCCAATAAATTAATGATCCTTTTGCAGCAGAATACAGGTAAATTTATATTTGATATTGTTTTAGTGCTACATTAGATGCGTAGTTTGGTTAAGATGTATTTTAATTTACCTTTTTTTTAAATCTCTTTATGATTGGTGGTTCGTCTCTTTGGAAAGTATAATGATAAAAATAAAAATAAATATAAGACTTTTATTTTTGTTAAATAATCATGTAAATATAGACCCTCCTCCTTTTTCCGGGTTTGGGACCGGCAGATCGTTCTGATTATATCACTATCACCTTTAAAATCAATTTTCACTTCATCAACGGGTGAAATTTGTAACTAAGAGTATGCACAAATTGTCGCCTAGTGAATTCTCCGGACATCAACAGATTGTATTTCTCAATGAGGAAAGCTTCCTTCTCAACATCTTTTCTCGTACGTACGGCTGGTTCATTAGTACTTCTCAGCTTCACACATGTTGTTGCTTATATTTGGTGAAGAGTGTCTATGAATACAAACATTGATGGATGTGAATTGTAGCATTGCTAGTTGTAATGAACATGAAACGCTTTTAGTTTAACCATATTTATTCAAGTATATAGCACAAGCAAATACAATATATACATTTAAACATACAAAACCCATGGTAGGATTTGGAAAGAAGCTAAATAGCTTATACAAAGTTCTGTGCCCTTAAGAGTTACCTTGGAAGAATATTCTTATAAATAAAATGCATGTGGAATGATTGACTAACTAGTAAATCAGAAAAACGAATAGAAAAAAATGGAATTACAAAATTATTGAAAGAGATACAGTACATGGAAGTCAAGCATTTATAAACCTTTTACCTCTAATAATAATCTGCTGAACTTCAAGAAAACCTTCTACATTTTGTTCAGTATAAAGAACATTTGAGCCATACAACAATACATTTACAGTAATAGGTACATCAAGTGCCATAGAAAATATAATTTCATTTCGTAATAAAGTATATTTGGGACAAAAAGGCAAAAAATTGGGAAGTTGATTCGACATGACTACAGGTGCAATTAGGGGACTTTAGGTTACAGACCACCAATTCAACCAATGAGCATTTGGAACGTACGCAAAAATAGTCCTACGCAGAAATTACCCCTGTTCCTCATAGTGCTGTGAAAAAAGTTCTCATCTTATTTTAAAAATTTAAACAGTTTCTGAAAGGAAAAACATTTCTGTACATTTTATAGGTGCATTTTGCTTCTTGTGATGTGAAGCCTAATCTCCATAATGATTTTTAAATATACCCCTATCTTGTGAAAACACTGGGATTTCCCATGCTATTTATAGACCCTTCACTTCCGGTGACCAGTACTGCACTGCAAGTCTGCTAACCCCACATGCCATTCTGAGGATTGTGAGCTGACATATGTAGAATCATGCTGATATATAGTCATCTGCAGGTTAAAGTTAAGGTAAAGTCCAGAGAAGCCATTGAATATTGTGAAATTAGCATAGAAGCCTATGGGAAGTGGAATTAGTGGTTTTTAGCCTTAAGTGGAAGCCATGGCAAAATGAAAAGTTTCTTGAAATAGCTTTAAACTACTTGAAGATCTTGTTAACTTTGCCATGAGAGGAATACACTACAAAAATCCTTCAAAATATGCATTTTTTTAAGTTATAGGTCCAAATTATGGAAAATTGGTCTTTTTGGCTGATTTTTATGTCCTATCTTGTAAAAAGTGTAGAAAATTTAGTAAAAATATCAAATATTAAACTTTGAGGGCTATATTTACCTAAATATGGTAGTAATAAGCACTTGAAATCAAGTTTTGTGTAGATTTGAGCAAAAATTAGGTTAGAAATGAGGAAAAACTCACTTTCATTACTGCGGTTAAGGCCATATAAGCATTCCCCTATGGCAACATGGAAAATCCATTATTGAGCACTTTTTTTGCTTTAGGTGCCCTTTACTGGTCATGTTTTAATGTGAAAACACTGTATTTACAAATTTAATGCCAAATATATCACCTTTTGTGAAAATTTAAAGATTTAGGATTTTTGACATGTGATCAAGAAAAAGGGGGAGGCATGTCAGAAATAAATTTTTAAAAATAGACCAATTTCTCAGAAAATGATTACTTTTAAAACTATTTCTTCATTAATATTGTTAAAAAACAAGTTGTGATTGATATTTTTTATTTGAAAAGTCAGAAAAAGTTCTTTGCAAATATTTAATGCATTTCAGTATGGTAGAATATTTTCACTTTTTTGCTCGCACAACTTGGTTACCCTATATTTAAAAATCAAATATTTAAAAAAGTGCTTGTCACATTTCACTGAAACTTTGCAAATGCATTCAGTATGTGTGTAGGAAGATACCTGTATAGTTATTTATTTTTTCTAAGACAAAAAGTGACTCTTTAGGTTACAGACCACCAATTCAACCAATGAGCATTTGGAACGTACGCAAAAATAGTCCTACGCAGAAATTACCCCTGTTCCTCATAGTGCTGTGAAAAAAGTTCTCATCTTATTTTAAAAATTTAAACAGTTTCTGAAAGGAAAAACATTTCTGTACATTTTATAGGTGCATTTTGCTTCTTGTGATGTGAAGCCTAATCTCCATAATGATTTTTAAATATACCCCTATCTTGTGAAAACACTGGGATTTCCCATGCTATTTATAGACCCTTCACTTCCGGTGACCAGTACTGCACTGCAAGTCTGCTAACCCCACATGCCATTCTGAGGATTGTGAGCTGACATATGTAGAATCATGCTGATATATAGTCATCTGCAGGTTAAAGTTAAGGTAAAGTCCAGAGAAGCCATTGAATATTGTGAAATTAGCATAGAAGCCTATGGGAAGTGGAATTAGTGGTTTTTAGCCTTTACAAGGTTACGACTGAACAGATGTTCGTTTAGTGAAGCACTGTTCATTCGCAGTCTGGCATGTAATATTTGCCCTAGTCGTGTACCAATAAAGTAAAGATTCGGGCATTTTATCAAATGTTCCCGAATCCCATTTCTAAAAATGTTAGAGGAGCTAGAACTCCTGGTATTCTGAGGAAGTTTGTTCCATAGTTTAACTATTGCTGGCAAAAAGTATTCAGATTAGAAGTTAGTTCTCGTGCGAATGTTTAAAATATTTTGTGATTGTCTAGTATAATGTCCGTGCAAGGAATAAACCGAGTTTGTATGGGCTATTCTATTTTTTCATTGGTGAGGGGAGTTCAAATTAAATAAATCATATTTTGTTTTGTATTTTGTTGACAAGGTTAAAAACCATTATTTAGAATAGTATGTAAAAGTATTTATTTTAACTACATTGCACAGAAGTCTTATATATTATTACAAATATTTATATTTAAGATTTGGAATAAGTGTTATTTACATTGAAATTTCTTTGCATTAAGTGCAGTTCATTGACTTTATAGCTTTGGTTTTAACTGCTGTTTTCCTTGAAACTTTTGTGGATTATTAAAGTGTAATGATTTTCTTTCAAATGTAATAGTTTGGGGTTTAGTGCATTTTTAAAAGTGCAGTGGTTTTCATTACCGTAAAATGTAGTTTGGGATCTAGTGGTTTAAATTAAAGATTTTGATTAATTGCTTTTTTTCATTGGAAGTACAGCTTGGGATTACATGCAATGATATACATATAACTGGAATTATATGGAGAATATCTCTTAGTTTTATTTTCATTGTAATTGTTGTTCTGGGTTAAGTGCTATGATTTACAGTTCTGATTTGAGTGTTTTGTGTGAACAATGATTTTATTGGAATTATACTTACGGCTGAAGTGCATTAAATTTCATCAGAACTAAATATACTTATTGTATATGCATAGTTTAAATGATATGAAAACATGTGCAAGAAATTTATAAGAATCCACTTGTTAAAGTAGATACTTTGAAGGAGTATATTTCAATGCATATATTAAACAACAGTATTCAATGGATTCAGCTTTGAGATGGAACAATTAAAATAAATAGTAGCATAACATTGTAACTTCAAGTTATTGTTCATTCCATGAAAGTGTTACTACTTCACTTTAATTTGCCATTTCATATTTGCTATCCACTTCGGTACTTTTGGGTTTAAAGCTTTTTTTTTCTTGGAAAAAATATAAACAATATTCACAACCAATAGTTTTCCACCCCACATTAGTACTTTTTGTGTGTTAGCAAGTACCAAAAAATACACCAAGCAAGTACAAAAAAACAATCATGTGAAAAAAAAACACATTAAATTCCCATAAAACACATTGTGAGTAATATTCACAAGCTAAGAAAATTCCATATGATGTGAAACATAGCCAGTATTGGCTGTCTTACACCTGACCAGGTAAATTTCCATGGGTGAGTGGCTACCTATTCATCAACTCTTACAATAGCAACTGGTCAGTTTAAATGTCCCAATAGCTTTGTCAATCCTTTGTATTGTTCAGCAGATTGGTAACAAAAGAGTGTCATGGTTGTAGGAAAGTCAGTGTAAAGTGATTTGCCTCATCCAGGTAAATTGTAATCAATTTATTATCAACCAGTAATGATGGGATATCAGAATGTGAGGATTTAATTCCAGAAAGCTGATTACATATTTTCCACTAAGATCGAGATGAACTGTTCGTACTACTCAACTTATTCATAAAATCGGACGCTTACCCTACCGGTGCACCTGGTCCATGATCCCAGTTTTTGGTGGAGTCCGAGTTGCTCATTTACTTTTGTTACTTTGTATGTATGATTTTAGGTACTTTATGTTCTTTGTTGTGTGTCTGTTTTCCGTGTCTGGTCTTTGTCCCTGGATTGCGTTCTTTTGGTTGCCGCTGTGGCCTTGGTTCCCTTGATTACTCTTGAAAAACACGTCCATCATACTGGACAAATATGTTGTCGATTAAAAATTCCAGCATCTGTATATTTGGAAGATGATTTGGAATTATTTCTTACGAAGTATGAGGAATCTCTACCAAGAACTATATATTTGTATCTATGCGTACCATCTTTTTTTTGGAAAAACGACGTATAATGTTTTAAGTCGGGATTTTAACAGAGTATGGGGAATAGAAGTATACAGTATTGCAAAATCATAGGTTTTAATGCTATTATATTCAGATAATAGTCTTGAACTAATTGTTTCCAAAAGATCTTTCGAATTTGTCAGGATCCACATTTAATTAATACCACTACGGGAGTAACAAGTGTGCAGACCCTCTTTGACAGTTGTGAGTACATAACTTAAAAGTTTTGAAAGAGGTTTGGTGGTACATTTTGCAGATCCAGATATAAAGAATTGCATATAATCTATTTAGTAATATGGGGTGAGTGTGGATTTTATAGAACATATGGTTATTTTGCTTTCTTTCCTTCTAGTCTGAAGGGTTTCCCATCCAGTTTTGAAATAAAGCGATCGGTACTCAAAATTTAGGAAGGCCTGTGACGTACGTGCTATCTAGTTTTGGTCGCACCCCGCAGTTCACATGCATATTCATGGCTCGGCAATATATATGTAAAATACATCTTCTCTTAATTATATCTACTTAATGAAAATTTAAATTTCCTGAACATGAATATTTTTTGCGAGACATTTTTTAATACATAGTTGATATGTTCATGCCATAAACAGTCAAGTGAAAGAGTAATCAAGGGAACCAAGGTTATAGCGGTAATCAAAAAAATGTATTCCAGGGACAAAGACCAGACATGGGACACAGACATACACAAAGAACATAAAGTAACTAAAATCATACATACAAAGTAACAAAAGCAAATGAGCAACTCGGACTCCACTAAAAACTGGGATCATGGACCAGGTGCACCGGTAGGGTAAGCATCCTCTCCTTTTCTAGAAACATCCGCCGAGTTGCTCATAAAAAGTCAAGTCCGGGGTAGACAAACGAGGAAATGAAAATTATGACCCGTTGAATAAATCAGTTTTCATGGTGCTGATGGATACACCATAACGATCCACGAGTTCATGATGACGACCATAAAACTTTTGTAGTGATGACTTCAATCTTGTAGCAACATAACCCTGTTCCAGAAGCCTATTTGTTAGAGTTCTAGCGCGATACAAAAAGTCTGCGTAGTTTCGGCAAGCTCTGGCATAACGTATGAGTTGTGATATGAACACTCCATACGCAGGTGCCGAAGGGATGTTGCCACAGATGAAAGGAAAGTTGACAATTCAGAATGAAAAGTAAAAAAATACACATCAACGTGCTTATGGTTGCTGACAAAATTTACTTCTTCACCTTTAATACCAGAGATAACAATATTAGGTCGTGTTGTGAAGAACGTGGATTCAGTTTTAGATGGATTCAAGTCAACTAGCCATTTTTCGGACCAGATTGATAAATGATGAAGATTATTATTTAATTTATGTTCTATGTCATTAGCATTGTTTGAAGAACAAATAATGAGGTATCGTCTGCAAAAAGCCTTTAAAGACTCTCTGTATTATCAACGAGTCCATTAATAAATATTAGAAATAGCAAGGGTTCCTTGAGGGACACACCCATTTAAGGAACCTTCATCGGCAAGGTAGCCTTTGATCGCGACTCTTTGCTTACGATCTGATATATAGTTTCAATCCATCCTAATATGTATCCAGATAAACATAAAGCCTTTGATTTGGTTTTAAGCCGTCTATGCCAGACTTTGTCAAAAGCATTGGAAATATAGCAAAATAAATCTCAATAAACAATTTGACGAAATTCAAGTGCATGACATACTCATGATAGATTTCAGTTCTGCTAGCCACTGGCTCTGCCTATTACCATAGACCTTCAATGTTACGCGTGGACGGATATAAGTATTTAATTTCACGAGGTGGTTGGGATACATGTTTCTATTGTTTTTGTTTGTTTGTTTGTTTTTTTCTTTGGGGGGGTGGTTGGTTGGAGGAAAATGATCTGGTTTCAAATTAAAAATAATACAAAATTAAAGTTTGTTTTTGTCTACAAAACATGTCTACACCCGTCCCGCACACTGGACACACTTGCAGTATTCACCACATCCACAGAACAGCCTCATAAAATTCTGTTGAGAGGCTGCAGAGAAGTTGCGCTGACCGGTTTATTAGTTTCAGAGAATTTGAAGTGACAATGAATTTTGTCAATTTTCTAAGTTTAAAGGGGCATAACTCCTACAAAAATTGGGGATCAAAATTTCCTGGTAACATGCACAACTACATATGATGCTCTTGCTACATACCAAAGTTTTGTCAAATTCGGTTCTGAAGTTTTTAGTGGAGTTGCGCTGACAAATTTTTTGACGGACACACAAACTAAAAAAAGTGAGGGGAAACATAATAAACAATTTGGTATGCACACATTCAGCTAGCGCCATAGTAGTTCCGATTCAACTACTAGGCCATTTCTGCTACACTTAAACCAGTAAAGAAAGTCGAGAAAGCCTCGGTCAATCATGTTGAATCCGAGCATTGACGGTATAGGTCGAGGGTGAAAGCCAGCAGTACGGCTTTGATAGTGGTCTCTCACTAGCAATGGTTGCTTACTTAGCAACTGAACAGGGCTTGCAATGAAAAGTAAAAATAAAACGTTAAAATACTTGCCTTATTGGACTCACTAAAAGCCTTTGATGTCATCCAACATGACAGTCTATTAGATAAATTACTTAGGTCAATGAGTGCCAAGGCTACATCAGTTTTTAAAGACCCCGATGTAGCAAAAACATTGTCTATACATGACAAATATGTTGTAGTACCAGCAGACAAAGCCCAACACAACATTGTTTTTGTCTGCAAGACCTTTTATATCCAATGTTTATTATCAGAGGTAGACGTAGAAAACAGTAGCAGTGATAAGACCTATACTGCTACCACACTCTCCAAAGAAGAGATTGTGGAAAACCATAAATCTGTGCTATCCTCTTTTGGTCTCTACCAAGGACGATGATTGTGGTTTACCATCTATGTACTGGATTCCACAAGAATCCATACAAACAACGTTTCATAGCTGGATCTGCAAAATGCACCACAAAACCTCTTTCAAAACTTTTAACTTCTATACTGTCACAACTGTCAAAGAGTGTCTGCAGTCCTACCACAACACTTGTTACTCCCGTAGTGGTATTAATTCAATGTGGATCCTCAAAAATTCGAAAGATCTTTTGGAAACAATTAGTTCAAGACTATTATCTGAATATAATAGCATTAAAACCTATGATTTGTCAACACTGTATACTTCTATTCCCCATATGCAGCTAAAATCCCGACTTAAAAACATTATACATCGTTGTTTTTTCAAAAAAAAGATGGTTAACCTAGATACAAATATATAGTTCTTAGTAGAGATTCCTCATACTTTGTAAGAAATAATTCCAAATTACCTTCCAAATATACAGAGGAAGATGTTTACAAAATGCTGGAATTTTTAAGCGACAACATATTTGTCCAGTGTGGTGGACGTGTGTTTCAACAAACGGTCGGCATTCCAATGGGAAAAAATTGTGTTCCTTTACTTGCTGACATATTCCTTCACTCTTATGAGGCTGACTTTATAGCTGATCTGATCAGAAAGAAAGAATATCGTTTGACTAGATCCTTCAATCTCAGTTTCCGCTATATAGATGACGTATGATCTTTAATCAATCCTAATTTCGGGGATTTGATACATCGCATCTACCCAAAAGAACTTGAGATAAAGGATACTACAGACACTGTGAAGTCAGCCTCTTATCTTGACCTACACTTAGAAATCGATGGTAAAGGAAAACTATTGACCAAACTTTACAACAAACGTGATGACTTTTCATTCAGAATTGTCAACTTTCCTTTCATCTGTGGCAACATCCCTTCAGCACCTGCGTATGGAGTGTTCATATCACAACTCATACGTTATGCCAGAGCTTGCCGAAACTACGCAGACTTTTTGTATCGCGCTAGAACTCTAACAAATAGGCTTCTGGAACAGGGTTATTTTGCTCCAAGATTGAAGTCATCACTACAGAAGTTCTATGGTCGTCATCATGAACTCGTGGATCGTTATGGTGTATCCATCAGCACCATGAAAACTGATTTATTCAACGGGTCATAGTTTTCCTTTCCTCGTTTGTCGTTTGTTCAATTGGTCAAGTAGTGTCAGAGGAAAATATTTTTAATAGAAATAACATTAAAAATGGCAAAAGACATTGGAAAGAGCAATAACTCCAACATGGCTTAACAGATTAGAACGAAAATTTGCTAAACCTAATGGTTTTGGAGATGCATGTGAAAAACTATTGTCTAACCCCTGTTCTATTTTTAGTAATGGCGGCCATGTTTTTGACGGATCAAAAATCCCCATATCAGTTCTATGCAGGATACCCTAAAAAATCGTACCAAGTTTGGTTCCGATTGGTCAAATAGTTTCAGGGGAGAAGATTTTTAAAAAAAATGTTATTGACAACGACGACAGACAAGTGATTGCAATAGCTCACATGGCCTTCGGACGGATCAATAATCCCCACTTCAGTTCTATGCAGGATACCCAAAGGAACATTCATACCAAGTTTGGTTCTAATTGATGAAGTAGTATCAGAGGAGGATTTTTGAAAGAAATAACATCAAAAAATAGCAAAAAAAAACTTTGAAAAAGAGCAATAAATACAAAATGGCTTAATGGATTAAAAGAAATATTTAACCTCATCGTGCTAAGCTCTTTTACCCTATCATAATTTAGCTAAACCTAACGGTTTTGGAGATGTATGCAACAAACTACTGTCTGACCCCTATGTTCTATTTTTCTTGCGGCCATGTTTTTTACCTCACCTCACCTATCCTCTTCATCCCCAGGGGACATAAGGCCATAACAAGATCCCGCCATTTGTCTGTGTCCTGGGCCAGGTGTTGAGCTTCGCCAAGGCTGTAACCAAGTACATCTAGCTCTGCCAGTACTGTTCTCCTCCAGGTGGTGCGTGGTCTGCCCGGTTTCCTCTTCCCAGGTGGTGTCCATCGTAGGGCAATTTTTGGCATTCTGAACACGTGGCCTAGCCATCTGAAGCGTCTCTTTTTTAGGTCTGTTGCAATGGAATGGCATTTACACATTCTTAACAGGTCTTCTCTGGCAAAAATATACCCTGGATTCTTCTTAGTCATTTGTTTTGGAAAACTTCCAATTTCTGCAAGTCCCTCTGAATGATGCGCAAACTCATACAACCCATTCTGACCCATACAACAGCACTGGCTTGACATTACTGTTGTATATGCGTATTTTTGTTCTCTTTCTGTATACCTTAGCCATGTTTTTTGCGGATCAAAAATCTCCAAACCACTTCTATGCAAGATACCCCAAGGAACATTCATACCAAGTCTGGTTCCAATTGATCAAGTAGTTTCAGATGAGAAGATTTTTGAAAAATTGTTATTGACGACGACGAAGGACAAGTGATGGCAATAAGGTAAGCTAAAAAGTGCGGAAAACTTTTAATAAGGCTATATATCAAAAACAAACTATATTTGGTAGGAGCATTACAAAAATCAAAGTGCTGTCAGCACCAGAGGTTCTTGATTCTTTTAAAATTGTAGCATAAACTAAATTTCGCAGGTTACATGATGTAAAATAAAATTGTGATCATACATTTGCATTTTTCAAGTTTAATATCAAGAACTGTTTTTCTCTATTATGTATAAACCGGATGTCAATCCATAATTCCTGATCCCAACTTCACACACAAATACAAATTTTGTTCCAATTCACCTTTTTCCTAAAGTTAATTTGCATTAACATTAAAAAACCACAGTAACAGATTATTTATTATACAATGGACTTAATTAAAACCAATTTCAGCTCAAGAAAAAAATTTCCATGATTAACGTAAGATTTCCAAAAACATGACACTTTTATCATTTTAATTTTCCCGCCAATTTTACTTAGTTAAAATCACTGCTCTTCACTTCCTATTTACTATTAATGAAAAGCTGGAGAATTTGTAAATAAAAATGTGTTAAATGGAACATGCTTAACACATTTTATGCTTCTTGACACATTACTTCAAGCACTTCAATTCCTAAACACGAATTTATTACTAAATATGATATTTCAAGGCCAAACAGAAATACACAGAACATATTTCCTGTCTTAAATGAATGAGACCAAATGGACTGACAAGGAATTTCCAAAGTTTGTTCACAGCTGAATGCTTATTGTGGAAGGAGATTATCAAATAATTTTCTAAATTGTAAAATTATTTTTTTTGAAATATCAAAACTTGAAAGATACAATACCCCCAGTGGCACATCATATTAATTCTAAGGGGTGGAAGAGTAATCACCCACCGAGTTGCTCATAAAAAGTCAAGTCCGGGGTAGACAAACGAGGAAAGGAAAACCATGACCCATTGAATAAATCAGTTTTCATGGTGCTGATGGATACACCATAACGATCCACGAGTTCATGATGACGACCATAAAACTTCTGTAGTGATGTAGTGATGACTTCAATCTTGTAGCAACAGAACCCTATTCGAGAAGCCTATTTGTTGGAGCTCTAGCGCGATACAAAAAGTCTCGGCAAGCTCTGGCATAACGTATGAGTTGTGATATGAACACTCCATGAAAAATTCTTTCCAAACAATTTATTCTTTTGGTATTTTACTTATTGCTTGCTTTTAAATACAACACAAAATGTGGCTTACAATTTTGTTATTTATTTACTTATACAGCATATTAATTTGCTGACATCTACCAGTTTTTGCTGTCTCCTTATTGTTTTCAAATGACATGTATCCTTCATGACGAAATAGAAGGGGTAACATTTATTTTTGTATGTATATACCTGGTATTACCAGCACTGACTTAGGTTGTGGAAGGTTTATAAGGTAAGGTAAAAATCATAGCAGAACACAAATACAAATGTACAAAATAAATACTATGGAATAAGTTCTTACTTGTATTTCCATGTGCAGTTTCTGAACCTATGAAAAATAAAATTTCTATAAAAATGCTAGATTAAGTTGTTATTAAACTAAGGAGAGAAAGGTTAAGGAAGTGTTCATATTTGATAAATAAATATGCAAGCACCAAAGTCTCACTTTTGGCAATAAGTACAGTTTCACACAAAACAAATGTAGAATGATAACATAATATTGTCATATTGACCATGCCTGAAAATTATACATGTTGACTTACCTCAAAAAGTCTTTCAGTTTCAATATTTCAAATAAATTTAACAGCTATCATGGCTACTGTAAAGGTATTAATTTTTGTGGTTACTAATTTTCGCGGATTCTGTCAAGTGGGCATATCTGCGGTTATCAATTTTCGTGGATTAAAGAAAATGATATCCGTTATAATTTATAAAAAAATCAATTTCAAGTGTTTTGTTTTTTCAGCTTTCTGTCAACCCTGAATATAGTGAAATTACAACATTTACAGTATGTCATGATAAAACTATGTATGGTACATGTATTTCACAATAAATGTATGTGGTTAAATCTATGTATGGTATATGTATTTCACAATAAATGTATGTGGTTAAATCTGTGTATGGTATATGTACTTCACAATATATGATAAATCTATGTACATTTGTATGTTACATGTATTTCACAATAGATAAAAGAAAACAGTCTTTAATACTTCAATGTGAATGTGTGTGTAAAATTTTGTCATGTTTTCTAAAAAATGGGGTGATTAAAAGCAAATACACATGTACTTCAAAAAAACTACTCAAGATAACCAAGTTAGAATTGACTGAATAATATGTAACTCATTTCAAAATCTAATTTTATCATACAAAGGCTGTCAAACCTGATTCATTTGATTCAGAGTGCAAATACACCCTTACTGGACATCCCTCTCTGAAATTGTCGCTTTGTCTGTATGATCTCACTCTCTAAAGTATGGATCATATCTTTCTGTTGGTAAATTTTGTCTATCAACTGCTGTCTTGACATATTACTGTGCTGTATTTTGCTGTGGGTGTAGTCAATCTGTTGCTTTTTCTTACGTTCTTCCTGTCTGTACTTTCTTCCACCCAACATCCGTCGTAAAAGTTTCTTTAAAGTACTTATAGAGTTGAAGACTAAAGGCAAACCGAACCAGTTATATTTTTCTAACAAAAGTGTAAGCATCAAATTTTAAAATAAATATACAGATTTTTTTTTCATACTCGCTTGGTATTACCAATTCCCTCATATGGCGCAAGTGAACCAGTATAAGGGTCCCTGTTGTACACATTTACCAGAACAGATTTTTGTTTTGAATTGCAAATAGGCTGTTGCTTAAAGGACACAAAAATATTTTTTTTATTTTTGGTTTATTTGATTTATTACACCTAATACATATAATCAAAACACCCTTTGTAATCCCTTACATCGTTTAATTGAAGATAAATTGGTTCAAAATCAAGGCATGTCTTCATGTTTCCGTGTTATGTCATTGGTTCTTAATTCTTAGATTGAGTGGTTTAAATGCGTGGGGCTTCTGAATTTGTACATGATTTCTACAACTGAGAGTGAAAATATTGAAAGTTTTGGTTTGCCAGCTAATACAAACTTACAGTTGTACCAATTTAAACCACTTTAAGAAGAAAATGATTACTATGTCAGAAACATTAAACTATTACAGTATTCTAGCTAGGATTTGTAAATAGAGGGGCGCAGGGAAGAGGGCACTTTAAAAGCGTAGCGTGCTTTGTTTCTTTTTCAACTAGAAAGGGACAATGTTGATTTGATTGTTTTTATGTGTACGGTTGTATCAAGGCAGAGATATATTTCTTCATTTTTGTCTTGTTTATATGTTTCTAGCTTTTTTTTATACTTATGGCTGTTTCTTGTACATATACCTGATTACTATTCTTCTTTCTATGTTTGAAACCTATTAATATGACTTCCGTCATTCACTGCTATAACATTTCTATCGATATATATGGCTTATACATAAAAAAAACATGAAATTGTGTACATATAATTTATTCAAATTTATAACAGCATGACAAGAAAACAAAAACAGCACTGCATAACTATTATGAACTATGCACTATCTATTACAAAAGATAATAAAGCACTACATAATAACACATGTACCTACATCTATTCCACAAGTAACGCAATATATTTTATATTTCAAAATGAAGCAACTATAAGATTTAAGAAATTTACATCATTATATTAAATAAAATGTTTATGAAAGTCACTCTGTTGTTATAACTACACAATGTTAACCTGTCTTCTGTCTTTCATGGTGACGAATGCCTTGACACAGTCATCCAGAATGGTGTTGAACAGGTCCCTGTTGCAGTTCAGCTTTACTGTCAAGATCTGGGTTAGAGTGCTGGCTCAAGGTTGCTTCTGTGGCTGGTCTTGATGAGTTTCACTTGGCTAAATACTCTCTCTAACTCAGCTGTGCTGAGTGGTTAGACTACTGCTATAGAGTGAAGTCTGATTATTAGTGGGTACATATGTGTCAGATTCAGGTTCAGTAATAATTACATGTATGAAGACTAGACAATCAAAAGTGAGATGACACCATTTCTTTTCGAAGATGTCATATTTCATTATCTTTTGTCATGTAAGATTGAACTTTTTACACAAAGTAAGTTCATATTCTATGATTTAAATTGTTCAGATCTCGATCTTCAATGCAAATATTGATTTCACCATTTTTTTCATGAAACGTTACTCCTGACAAGTGTACCAGTAACAGGGAGTGTAATATAAAGTCCTTACAAGTACGGAGGATAATATGAAAATGTTAATTTTTTATTGGTACATGTTTTTGATAATTTTATTTGATAACCCATAAGGGTTTCGTGCTGAAGCTTCCTTATGTTCTAATCCTTTTTGCAAAAATTAAATATTTTAACTGACCTATAAAAGTATTGTCCGTACCAGAAAAGCTCCCTTAAACCCACCTAGGGTCACTTATTTTATACTGTGTATTGTGTCAAATTCTGCATTTCAACTGTTTGATTTCAAAATCTGTAAGACAAAAGAAATTCAATTAAATTTCAATTACTATCAAAGTCATACACCGGTGTCGACACCTGTGTCATGGGTCACTGAATCATGTAAAAATAAAATAATCTCTTGGTCATAATTAACTCTATCAGGCTTGTTAATTAATATAACCCAGTGGCAATGAAAGAACAATACACTGAATGTCACTATTTTAGTTGTGCCCTCCAGTTCAAGGTCTTAAAATAGTGCGCAAAATAGTTGTGTATTCACCACAGGGGGATGTACATGTGTATGCCAAACAAAATTGTGAAGTTGACAGAAAACGAGAGCAACTCAAGTCTTCTTACTTTAATTTCTAAACACGATTATTGCACATTTTTTCAGGCATGTGTGTACATTTTCAATGTACCCAAATGGAAATTGAGAACCAATGACGCAGCAATGCCATATATGGTAATTGAGCGTTATTTCCAGTTTTCATATATGCATATTAATTAGGTTATCATGAAAACACAAATAAATCATTTCAACTATATTTGGTGCTAATTTAATCTGATGAGAAAACATTTGTTACACCCGTATCTAAGCATACTATAGCTTTTATAAATATAAACATTTTTAAAATGATAGTTTTTGTGTCTCGTCTCCTTTAGATATCAAGTGCTGTGCAACCAAGAAGTAATTTGTGACAAATAGCTAGATTTGAATGACAATTTTAATATTTTATGTTTATTGGTTTTTGGTATTCTGCTGGATCATGGCATAAAATATCTTAATTCATTTAAATTTAAAGAAATGACAAATTCTTCAAGAAAAATAGCACTAACCTTCACTGCTTAATACATATAGGAACAGAACTATATCATATGAATTTCAAACTTCAAGTCTTGTTTTTGACAGCCGTAGTTTCATTCAGATATGTTGTATACATTTTTGTTATTAATGTCGTACAGATGTTAATGTAAAAATCATTTTGGTTCATATTTATGTTGATGGTATCAAACGGCATATCTGCCCATTAAAGCGTCTGAGCTGTTTCTACAGTCTACAACTGACTGGCAAAATGATAAAAATCGATTTTTCTCTGAAACTGATCTTTAGAAGTAAGAGTTTCAGACCCTAGTCAGACAAGTTCATAGTTATTCCGTAAATGTCATATCAATATTTTTCGTTGTACGTTGTATCTCGTTTCATGCTAAATCATTGATTTTGTGAGCAATTTAAAATGGGCTTGCTGTGGATGCTTAATCCGTCAAACCAAATGACAGTGGTTCACTGCTTTCATATATGGTCAATATAATTAAACATACATACTAATATAATATAATATAATGTATATATGCTATCAATTATTCTCGTATAGTTTCACTGCATTTTCCTCGATTCTCCGATGCTGACCAATTTTTGTTTCTTTTGGGGACTCTAGCCAGCAGGCGAATGCAACGTATCGTTGAATCGTTCACCAAAAAGTAACATTTTTACGATTGATTTCGCAACAGTGGTTGGAGTTTTGTAGAAGTAGACCGATATATCTTATGCTACACTCAGTCACTACACCGACCGCCTTATTTCCTCAACAATTGAAGTCAAAATTAGATAAGTCATATAAAACATTGATATCACAAAAGCAGGGGAAGCTAGAGCTAGAAAAATCTTTATACACCGGACTATTTTTTTTCCATTTTAAAACTAACGCCATGACGATCGGTCGGGTCTTGAAGATGATACAAGTCGTTTCCGTCATACTACCACATCGACCATAGTTATCTCGGCCTCAGTATGTTTCGTCCACACATTTTATCAAATATTAATTATTATTTAACAAATATTGTCCTCTGCTTTAAATATTACAGCAATTTAAATTTTAAAAAAAATATTTAAGTAAAATAAAGACGGGCATAAAGTAAGAATTTATTAAATAAATGGATTAATCATAAAAAAGAAAAAATGTTTTATGATAGATATTGAGCAGATTTATTATCACTAAATATCCTTTATGTCTTGCAGCATCGCCTTTGCAATACAGATAAGTGTACTTAAATATTTATAACGTATAATAAGAGATGTCGATGCCAAATATAAGATTTTATTTTAGATAGAGTTTTAAAGACAGTTTTTTAAATTTTTTATTACTCATTTACGTGGCTAAGTGAACTCGATCACTTTGTATTTTTAGCTTAAATGATTTTTTTCTGTCTTCATAATTTGATAAATAAAACTTATGTTATTCTGTATATTTTTTACTGTAAGTGTATATTGTATTATTATATTTATTTTTAAGGTATTTCTTCACAAGTCTACAGAGTCTGATTCCGAGTCAGACTTAAGACTTGACTTTGAAATGCATTTTTGTTTTCAAAGCAAGTACTGTTTGTGTGTGTGTAACTGTTGTATTCACTTCACTTATGATGATTAAAATACAAGAAAATTTGAATGTTCTTACTTAAATTCTAGTATATTAATCTGCCATTCGATCACTAAAACATTGGTTTATGCTATAGCATAGACATGTATTTAAATATTATACAGTTTATCAAATGCACCGTAGACCGTACATCTGAAATCAGTTTCACCTAATTTCAGCCCAGTCTACAATAAAAATCCTTGAAATCATCAACAAAAACTTTTAAAATTAACATACAGAGTCCTATTAAATATGTGTAAGGGGTATATTATTTTACTCCACATATCATTCTTTACAAAGATTTACCGTTTGTATATCATCGATAGCGTATAATATAAGACACTTTTTAACTGTAATAAAACTATTTTACCCCCCCCCCCCCAAAAAAAAAATAAATAAATAAAAGATGACAATCATAAATGTATTACATAATGAAGCCAATTAAATGTTAATTACATGTAACCAATGATATATTAATTGAATACATATTGAAAACCATGGCCGAAACGACTATGGACTACGGCGGAAAAGTATTGTGGCCGAAATGTTCTACGGCCGAGATGACAAGAAAGCATTGAAGGAGTAGGAGGGAAAACCGTCCTCGATGGCGCGACTCCGTCAAAAACATAGTCAAAAATAGAACAAATAAACGTTATCACGAAAGAAAGGTAACTTACGACGATAAGATTTCTTATAAACACACGATCATTCGGGTTTTGATGAAGAAGAAGTATGAATTTTAAATGAGGAGGGAAGACCGTCCTCGAAGGCGGGCTATGCACTCAGTCGAAACCAAAGCATGTATATAAAACGATGAATTTCACGAAAGCGGAGAAAGCCACATCTATAAACTCCTTATATACACCCTCGGACCATTTCTGTTCAATTGAAAACAAATACTAAGACGAATGATCGGGTAAGGAAGAAGAAGTATGAATTTCAAATAAGGAGTCAAACGACCTTCGAAGGCGGGATCAGGTTGAAAATTTTATAAGAGATTTAGGACTCGAAACATTACATTGATCAACACAAAACATTAATTGAAATTGGTGGAAACTTGAGGTGGCATATTAATCAACATTTTCAAACCATTTGGGTCAGAATACTCACATTTATCGTGATGAAATATTGACGCGATGGTTATCGGTCGCCATTACAGAGCACGCTCATCACCAACAAAATGCATTGTGGGTGATCTCGCTGTATTTCGCCCCACGCAACATAGTTAGATAACCGGAAGTGCATATAGGTCCCAAATGTGATCCCTTCTAATCAGTGACCTTCCGCGACGTCAGGACTTTTCCGTGTACGTCCAGTGACGATCAGAAAAATGACGCAAGAAATGACATTGTCATTTTAAAAGGTTACTGCACAGGTACAAATGACCGAATTTAACTAAATTTACAACACACACTCTTGGAATTAAAAGACACTACTTTATATTAATAAATATGTTGTTTGTTAGAATAAACAATAGAGTTTTTAGTTCGGAGTAAAAAAAATACAAGATTTGCCATAAGGGTTCAGAGGGCCGTGCGCAATTTAGGTACAATTTTAAAAAAAAATGTTCCCGCATGGATTTTCTTTTAATTTGGCATACCTATTGATCAAAATATTGGCTATCATTCTACATCGGTCACTATTTGACTCGTGAATGAACATAGCGCACCTAATTTTAAATGAGTATGGTAGTATTTTGTTATAGTTTTCCAACAATAATTTCATTCCGATTTCGCTAAGCCCATAAATTCACTTTTCCTTCGTTTTAAGCTTTGAAACTCAAAACTGTAAAGGAAACATTTGAAAATATTGAAAAGTAGAAGCTTGTGCCGTTTTCCAACGGCAAAATGCTCTTGCATTCAAAAGTCATTCTCTTTTTTGCATGAGAAAAATACAACGACAATCGGAACTACTCTGCCATTTCCGCTATACTAAAAAATAACCTCGGATGCATAAGTAGAGTTTCTTCTTGAAAAATTTGTCGAAATTGTAGTCATACGTGAATCAAAGTAGTTTTATCCACCAGGTGGCGCAAAAATTTTTAGTTGGATATCATTAATTATAAACGGAACAACAACTCTCTCAAGAATTTTGGCGCGTAGTTAGGAGCTAAGAAAAACAAGTACTATCTTTAAAAAATAAAGATAGTCGAAGCAGTAAAATTTTACTTCTAAGTTGCTACATTTCTTTCAAGAAAATAGCACATGACACGCAATTTCGAATTTTCTATGTTTTTTAACGCCTCTAAGTTATCAGTATTTGGCCAATCGGAAAACAGAATTGTTATCAGGTGACTTGCGTTTCCATAGAAGGGCGTCCTTAAGGTCAAAGGGTAAAAGGCGAAACTATATCGACTGCGCCGGAAAAAATATGGTAAAAAATTCAACTATTTTAATACAATTTTAGAATCGGGTCGACCAAATTCCGGACTGATCCACCCGCCTGGTGCCTCCGAGGATTTTCTTTTGTGTAACTAGAAAGGCTGAGGTGTTCCGATTTTTACAACGAATGAGTCGGTTTATGAGTGTCATATATGCTTTACGCTAATTAGGTACAAAAAATGTTCCTACACGGACGGATTTTATTGAAATATGGCCAAATTAATCTTTAGAATCTTGCCTATCAGTTCGTATTGGTTTCATGTTGACTCGCGTATGAACAAAAAAAAACGTACCTTATTTTCATTGGATATGGTGATTTTTAAGTTAAGTTTTCCCGCAATTTCTTTATTCTGAATTCACTTACCTAGTAAAAAATTTGTTAATTTTATGCTCTGAAATCTACAAACTGTAAATTTTAAAACATCTAAAATATTGAAAAAAGCAGTTTGGGCTGTTTTCTTTCCGCAAATGCTCCAACTGAACAAATCACGATTTTAGCAGCGCAATAATGTTTATGCAGTCGATGGAAGATGTTTGAATAAAAAAGTTTTTTTGGGGAAAAGATAGTTTTTTATTGAAAAATTACACATCTTGAGGCCCCGTGCAGGTCCGGGTGTCAAAAAAGTAGACCTGCAGCAGCGCTAAGCTTGTCGTAAAAGGCGACTATATAGAGCTCAGGAAACCTAGCCGGGGGCTAGGCGCTCTGCCCACAGAGCAACTGGGATGTGTGCCCCAGGTGGTGGAATGGGGTACCCCTGGCGTGTTACATGCTGGGGTTGTCAGGCTGTAATACGGAAAACCTGACCGCAAACCTTAATGGTGCACCGTGTTGGGAAAGATGCCACGTTCCTCGCACGTTTTAGAACCCTGCTATGGTATTCGATAAGAGTAGAAACCTTTGCGCTCCGCCACAGGAGGCTAAATTGCCCGACCCTACCCACTCCTCCCTTTTATATTATCCTTGTGTCCCATCCCTTTTTTCATTTCATCATCATCATATCATGTTCATTTTATCACCCCTTTCATATTCATCGCCTGAATATAGCTGAAATATTGCTGCTCGGGCGTTAAACCCTAACAATCAATCAATCATATGATGTTATGACGTCATAGTAAATCAAAGTATTGTGACGTCATAACTTACGACTAATTTTACTCGTACGATTTTTTGTAAAAAGGGCCACTGGTCTCGATTTCACAAAAAGTCGTAAGTGTATGGTTGATCGTAAGTAACGACGTCATAAACTAAAATAGAATTGTGACGTCATAGTTTACGATCAATTTCACACTTACGCCAGGCGTCGAATTCACAAAAAGTCGTAAGTGTAAAATTGATCGTACGTAATGATGTCACAATCTAAAATTGATAGTATTGTGACGTCATAATTTACGATCAATTTTAATGAAGCGTATACTCCAGCAATACTCGAGGTTATCTGGTAAACTATTTTCTGACTTGGTGCCTTCCTAACGGAATTCCAACCTCTTACGTTGTAGCTATAGGAGTACAGAAGCGCACATCGTTTGCGCTGTACGTGTAAATGTAGGCTACATGATACATGTATAAGAAAAATTGCCTGAATTTAACTGAACTATAATGATTAGGGGCGGATCCAAGAGATTAAAGGGGATTCGGATCTCTTTGACCTGCAGCTGTTAACACTAATATAATGTAAGTTTCAAACGATGTGCCTTCTTTCAACAACTTATAGTTTCCACTGAGTTCTAATAAATTCTTTACGGCATCACTGACTACCTAAGGATCATTAAGTTAAAAATCTACTAGACTAATGTGTATGGCAATCCAAAGTGGACAAAAATGAGCATTTTCTAATATTAAAAAATGATTTTTTTAATATTACAAATTAATTTTCTAATATTACAAATTAGATTTCTAATATCACACTTTTAACACTTTTTTAATATAAAAAATTCAATTGAATTTCTAACATTAAAAAACGATTTTTTAATATAAGAAATTGATTTTCTAATATTGGAAAATGGGTTTGTCGTATTCTGTTGCGGTTTTTTAATATTAGAAAATAATTTTGTAATATTAAAAAATGTGGCTGATTTTGCAATATTGCAAAGGGATTTTTTAATATTACAAATTCAATTTGTAAAATCACAAAATGTGTGATATTTTATAATATTACTAAATCAGGAATTTATAATATTAGAATTTTTAATATTACAAAATGAATTTCTAATATTAAAAAAATGGTTATGTAATATTAAAAATTCATTTTCTAATATTACAAAATATTTATTTTTGTCCTCTTTGGCTTCCCATAAATATGCCTGTTCTTTTATGGGATCTTCACTTTTTGTCCACTGGGAATCTATTTTTTTCTGTATAAGAAGTTTCATTTTTATTTTTTGTTATTTGTTGTAAAAAAATTCTGTAATCTGGTTTCATTTCTAATTTGTTGTAACAAAAATTCCAACCGGTAAAAATAAATTTAAGATGTATGAGTGGAACATTATAAATATTTTTTATTAACTCTTTTTGAATTCATTGTTCAGTTTTATACTTTCTATACGTACAATTTGTTTGTTAAGGCTGACTGATATAACGCAAATATTTTGAGCAAAAAATGAAACTATCATTACTGTTCTTTCCACCAAACAATTTTCCTCAAACAAATGGGTATGGTGTAAAATGTGTAACCCGTACCCGTACCCTTACCAACTTTTCCCCGTACCCAAATACTATTTTGCCAATTACTTGATTATTTCCGGCTGAAATTTGGTACAAATTTACAAAATGACATGATGGTTAGACTAGAATTAAAGATTTTTAAAATGATTTTCGAAAAAAAATGACTGCATTCGATTTTCTGTTTTTAAAAGATCTAAAATTTGTAACCCGATATTCCGATACCAAAAAATCAAAGTCCCGTATTTTTGTTATCTGTTCTATTATAATACATATTTGACATTTGAACATCATAATATTATCAAAATTTTCATTGACAATCAATTAAAATCGCACCAGACTCTGGTCATTCTGGATAAGATCGTATCCATTCTTTGCTGGTACGGGAATTTACGCTAGGCACGGTTCGGAATTCAAACTCAATCACTTCTTTTTATAAAACAATATCAAATCTTTAAAAACTTTATCCGAAGTCCTTCGGTGAAGTTTTAACCTCTTAATGATTTTTTAGAAAAACGTAAAATTTGGACAGGTAAGTGAAAAATAGTCAATAGTTAGGTACGGTAACTTCCGGTTACACATTTAGACCTTTTGACTTCAGAAAAAATATCAGAAAAATAATCATCACTTTTTGTGAAAAATGAATTGAAACGGTCTTTTCCACATCTCATGCAGTTTTTAGTTCTTAACATACCTAAAGAATAAATATTTTAGCAAAACATTATTTGGTTAGGGGAAAAGTTGGTTTGGGTACGGATACTGGTTACACATTTTAGACTGTACTAATAAAATGGCTGCCTCCAGGATCAAAGTAGGGGTGAGAAAGTTACATAAACTTTAAAGCGCCAAATATCATTGCATGCAAAGTTTGTTGTATTCATACAGCGAATTCTTTCCCTTAGCCGATCATGTCATTTGGACTAAATCTAAACCTGCTCGTGTAATAACCAGAGGCAATGAAATAATCGCACCCAAGACAAGAGTCAGTCTCTATAGACTAGACATGACATGTACAAATGTAAATAGTTGATAAAGTTCATCATTACCTTTTGATAAATATAGCCCCAATTTCACCACAAGTTTCCCTCTGACTACAGACAAACCTGTGCATCTATACTGTAGAAAAATTTTAAGGCATAGCATCCCCTAAATTAATCCCTTTTGGGAATCAGTGTCCAAATCAGAAAATAGCTCCCCTAGATGTGAATAACTTAATGCTACATGAATGCCTTAACATTGTCAAATTTTGAGTCTTTTTTTTTTACTTGTTTAAAGAAGTGAATATGATGTGTTTTAAAAATTTTGGAAAAAACATGGACGGTTGTAGGTGTATTTCTGCTGTTCCACAGTAATCAAGAACCTGACTTTGTGTTCTAGGGTTACCATTTCCCGTTACCCATGGGAAGTACTTTTTAAGGTCAGAAAAGTTGAAAGAGAGATGCTACATGTAGCTGTCCATGGGCAATTAAACTTTGCCTGTAGTTTATTTTCTTTTGGAATATCACCAATAGACCCTGAATTCTGTTTTATGAAAGTTTCACTAACAAATTTGTGTGTTTTGACAAGAATTGACAACATTTCTTTTTTCATGGATGTTATTATACGCTTGTAATAAAGCGTCTAAATGATAGCAATCATTTTATAAAATCCTAAATGGAATACCACAACCTGGATTCATACTTTCATGTATATTTTACAGTCAAAAAGGTTGCATTTAGTTTATGCATGGTAGAACGAACGAATAATTGTCTTTTTGGAAATACTTGAAAAATATTCTACTTTAAATACTTCCAATTTGTATGCTTTTCTGGGAAGTTTTTTTACTCTGAAATCAGTGACAGAATATGAAGGTGTTGGTACCGGAAATGACTTGTATTTTATAATAGAAGTATATTTGGTGGGAAAATTCAAATGATTTGAAATGAACCAGAAGACAAAAAAACTTTGAGTGTTTATTCAATTTATTCATGTTTTAAAGGAAACAAGATTCAATTATGTATCAAAACTATGGTTTACTTCACCTCTTAATACAAGGACTTGACTCTTATTTGTATTCAAAACGCAAACAAAAGCACTAACCTTAAAAATATTAGGGAAGTTACCACATGTATATTGACTGGGAAAGTAGATTTTGAGTAATGACTTTTTAGGAAAGTTGACCTACATGTAGCAAAAAAATCCTAGAACACTGTAGTTTTGATTGTATTATCTAAATCGAAACCTAGCTTTCTACGATACAATGTAGAAAAAACATTTGTTTTCTCTTTTTGTCAGTTGCGTCTAATTTTGTTTACGCCACATGTTATATGTAAAATATTCCCACCGTCAGTGGAGAACTGTAATATTTCTGGTATCTATACAAATTAATCTGACCCTTACAAATGTATATAGAATGACGCTGATGCTCAGCCCATAAGAAATGAAACATTGTGGTACCGTACAATGTATATGTAAACATGTCATAAAATAAAGGTAGGATTTTTTAAATCATAGACTGACCTAAATACGTATGGTTTTAAAACATGTACATTTACACACATATAGAATGTAAGTCCAACATATGATGTTATGTCATACATGTATTGTAATTTTTCCTTTTAGTATTTTTTTATGCCCCACTTTTAGGCTTCTGTAGCATTAAGTTTAAATACTGTCAGTAAATGTACATGTATGTACTGTACATGTACATTGTTGTCACAAATTCTCAGCAACCGTTCATGGGAATTATGCAGCTTCATCTTAATGATTGACTTAAAAATCTGCCAAACATTAACTTCTTGTTTGCAGAATGCTCATTTGTTGCTAAAGAGGATGTTACTTTTATAAATTTTCATCACAAAAATCTCAGCAAATCTCCATGGGAATGATTTGAAATTCCAGATTTGTTGTGATGGATTGTAGTGTATGTTTATACACACATGTAGCTTTTCAGCTATGTTCTCACATCTTATGTAACACCTGGCATTCATTTTTAATTTGGAATTACTTGGTTTTGTACAGCAAAAAAACGTACATGTATGTAATATGCAAGCTTGTGATTTTTTGCTTGCATGACCATGTGAAGAAATTCTGCATGCTATATTACTTAGTCAAAACAGGTGTGATTTGATGAATACTCGGCATTGATAAACAAATATCCATTGATTGACATTATTATCAAAGTTCAATTTCTAGTTACTAGTATTTGTATACTCCTACAACATAAGAGGTTGGAATTCTGGCACCAAGTCAGAAAATAGCTTGCCAGACAACCTCTAACATTGCTGGAGTAGTATGTGTATTGATTATTGTTAATACATGTATTTGATTTGATGATTTTAATAGACAGAGGAATAATAGAATTGATCATTACCCTATTGGCCAATGTGTCTTTGTCCATCTGACTGCTCCCTGATTTAATCTTTTTTTTTTTAATCGTAAAGCTTACATGTCCATTCTCTGATGATTAGAGTAAACAATTATAAACAACTCTTGTCACAACACTTTTTGTGACACTGCTCTCATTGATTCCAGTATAGAGATAAGTATAAGGTAAGCATGTGTGCTAAACAATTCATGTACTTGGGTTGTTTTAAAAGTTGTTTTGGTACATGTATGATAATGATTGCTTTAGAAGAGCAAGTTTTGGAGTTGATAATAATAATAATAGTTCTTACTCACAAATAGACAATAGCAAGATGGAATATATAAATATACAAACAATCAATGAGATTTATCAAAAAAGGGAACTTTAATATTTGCTGGTGTTGACCATGAGTGCAAAAATACCAGTTCTTACTTATTTTCATTTTTATGATATTTCTTGCATGAAAAAAGCAAAAAATTAGATTAATGATCTGAATAGTTTTTCTATTATAAATATGACTCTTTAACCTACAATGTACATTGTACATTAGATAATTAATATGAACATACAGCTTTGTACAAACTCCATTAACATTGTACATGTATAATTTAATATTATGTACAATTATTTGTATTTAATTGTTATTACATGTATTATATTAAAGTTATTTTTTCAGATTCTTCTACAAAGAGTCTGTTCATTAAATCAAAGATGGAATAAAAGATTATACAGCATGGCATCTTCTGCAGTCTCATCGGCTAATGAAGGCAACAGCAAAGTTTCAGGACCTAGAAATTTGCCAGTAGATATGTTATCAGATGAAGAGAAAATGATGAAGGAATCTGGTAATTAGTTATTTTAGTTTTTGTTTTGAAGTCATGTAAATAAATAGTGTCAGGGATCTCCATGGATCAAAATGAACACATGGTTCTGTCTCCGATTGGACAAATTTTTATTGTGGCAGGTGTCCTTTCGTGGAGAAAATAACCTGCCAAAACAATTATGATAAAGTTGAATGTGACATATTTAATAGCACAAGCTACAATATAGAAATCAACAATGTCCTTCCCTAGGCTTGACCTTAGGTCCACAGCTCTAGAGAAATTAAAATCACTGGTAAATGTGGTCATTTTGTTGATACTATTAAACCACGTGCATTTAACAAGTTCTTTATACATGTAATTTAGCCACAAGAATGTAGACATTAAAAAGTCGTTTTTGTCTAAATTATATCATTAAACAATAAGTTAGAACTTTTGGAAGTTAAACCATCGCATTTTCATAAAAGATAGACAAATAAACTGCTTTTCTCTGTCAGATAATTGCAGAAAACGTTAAGACATTGTTGTTTAAATTAAGATGGTCTTCATCCCTTTCCGATCACATCAGTCTTTGTCAAATTGAATTAAACTCTTGATACTTTCTGTATTTTATTAAATGAAAAGTTTTAAAATTTTGTTCATTTAAAAAATAAAACAGTAAAAATAATTCAGGTTTTTTTAATCCTATTGACTTTGCCAACAGTGATAATTGTGAATTAACAGATCTGAGATGTGTTTACACATGCGTTTCACTCCCTGACATATTAAACCCCCAGAAATTACCAATCAAAACATTGAAATTACTGTTAGAATAAACACACGCACCAATCGTATAGATTTATGACAGGTAAAGGTGATTAATAAACTAGAGTAATCAAGGGAACCAAGGTTATAGCGGTAATCAAAAGAATGTATTCCAGGGACAAAGACCAGACATGGAAAACAGACATACACAGCAAAGAACATAAAGTAACTAAAATCATACATACAAAGTAACAAAAGTAAATGAGCAACTCAGACTCCACTAAAAACTAGGAGCATGGACCAGGTGCACTGGTAGGGTAAGCATCCTCTGCTTTTCTAGAAACACCCGCCAAGTTGCTCATAAAAAGTCAAGTCCGGGGTAGACAAACAAGGAAATGAAAACTATGACCTGTTGAATAAATCAGTTTTCATGGTGCTGATGGATACACCATAACGACCCACGAGTTCATGATGACGACCATAAAACTTCTGTAGTGATGACTTCAATCTTGTAGCAACATAACCCTGTTCCAGAAGCCTATTCGTTAGAGTTCTAGCGCGATACGAAAAGTCTATGTAGTTTCGGCAAGCTCTGGCATAACGTATGAGTTGTGATATGAACACTCCATACGCAGGAGCCGAAGAGATGTTGCCACAGATGAAAGTAATTGGGAAATACAGTTCATTTCACCATCCGTGCGAGACCCGACAGGGTAGTCAAGGACGTTAAAAACCCCCTTAGTAGAAATACAGTGCCAATTTGCAATGCATGATGCCAATTTGAATACATGATGCACACCAAATGAACATGTGGCGCTTGTTTTGAATTCATTGCGCAAGGAAAGTAAAACATGGCACAGCCCCATGCAAAAAGAGGCCATGGAGAACGCTGAGTGTTATCCATAGATTCCTTTAATGGCATGTTCCTTCTTTTCAATAAGTGTTCTTCAAGTGTGCTAGTTCATCTAGAAGATTGAGAGTGACAATAATGTCTTGTCATGTAGATGTACATGTACAATACATTTATTGATCTTAATTAATGTAAACCAACATCTTTTCACCAGAACTTTGTTGTAGTACATTTGTACATGTAGTTTTGCCAGCAAGAAAAAAATGTGAAAATAAATCACCACAAAAAAAAGACCCTTCATGTTAAAAATTGTGCTACATGTAATAGTGAAATGGTATCGATTGATATCCCATAACACTAAAAGAAGTATCCACAAAGTGCTTTACAGTACATGTGCATGTATCTTTTATTTGTATATATATTATATAGATTGATGGTTGGTTTTCATGAACATAAATAGAACACTGTTTATGCATTCTAAGTTGGTTTGAATTTTACTACCTGATATGAAAGTCTCCCTAGCATTTATATAACACTAAAGGGAGATTTATTCCATGTGAAAGAACTTTCAATTTTTTCTTTAGTGGCAAAGCTAGCAGCTGAAAAGATTCAACCCTTGGTGAGAAAGATGGATGCTGCAAGTCACATGGAGTCCTCAGTATTACAGGCATTGTTTGAAAATGGGGTGAGTATATCATGATTTTGCTCCCACAACTACAAGTTTGGGAGCAGTTTGTTTTACCTCTGTCCATTCATCTGTCAAACAAGATTTTGCATAATAATTCTTACATAAATGAAATTTTTGGGGAAATGTTTATATCCCTAGTTGTTAGCTTCTATTAATTTTTTTGAAAAATTGTAAGTTTTCTTTTTTGAGTTAAAAAAAAATATTCTCAAGATAGGTTGGTGTTTTCCAGTTATCAGTGTTCTAGGATTTGTCAAAATTTTAGGATTGCACAGGAAAAGTCTGAACGAAAATTAACTTTCCCACACCTGAAGTTTGCTTTTTACACTTAACAAATCATTTAAAAACATTTAGTTTTTTTCTTGCCAAACAGAAAGTAAGGCATAATTAACAACTTTCCCACATCAAAATTGTACTTGCTCCAGTTAACAGAAAACTGGTAATGGGGAAAGTCAGTTTTGAATATTGATATTCATTTGTAATATATAATGTAATAAAATCTTTAGTCTCATAAAACTTTGTTCTTAATTATGTAACATAATAGTTTATTATGACATTAATAATATTTTTTTGTTTCAGCTTATGGGTATTGAGATAGACCCAGAGTATGGAGGAACTGGTTCTTCATTTTTCATAGCTAACCTTATTATAGAAGAGTTGGCAAAAGTAGATGCCTCTGTCAGTGTACTAGTTGATGTACACAACACACTTATCAATAATCTCATTAAAAAGTTAGGAACACCAGAACAGAAGGACAAATACCTCCCAAGATTGGCAACAGATACGGTAGGAAATATGGAAATATTGGCAAGAAGAATCTTAAGGAGGTAGACCTAGTGTAAGGGACATAACTCATGAAATCAGTGGTATGTTTATATCATATTCAATTTCACCAAAGCCTATCAAGCTTTCATTTGACACAGAATGAAATCAATCCAATTTTCATTGATGCTTACATAACATTGATGAAAAATGTTGAATACAAATGTTCCAATGATTTTTAAGAGTTGTGTCCCTTACTTTAGGTCTACCTCCTTAAATAGAGATTAGATGCCAGTATTAGTTACTGTGAATTTACATGTACTGAGTTCTGTAGAAGCTTGTTTTTCTTGTATATGACACTTTTATCATTAAAGATAGAGTAAGGAATGATTGGAAAGCTCATCTGTAATCCATAAAATTAATCTGGGAATAAACTGACATACATGTAACTGGTTAGTATACAATGAACATTGCTGTTATTAATATACTTTTTTTTAATGGTAATGAGGAGAACAGCAAGTTAATTATCCCATTTACAATTGCATAAGGCAAAACAAAAGTAATAGTTGTTATTGAGAGGTAAATATTTGGCCATTCCAAAAATGAAAAGTTTTAAAAATGTTTTATTATATTGAACCATAATGATGTCTTCATAATCATCAGCGGATGTTGCAACCATAGTTGTTGATTGTTGTCTGATCAGGTTGTATCAGATTTTAACATTTTTAAAGGATAATCTTTGAAAACTTAAGAACTTTGATCAGCCAATGAGAAACTCGGAGGAGTATGGCACTATTGCCCTGGTCAATGGTAAAAAAAATGTTGAATTAATAAATAGAACAATCAAGGTCTTTTGGAGTGATAAGTTAAAATGTTACAATTGATTTACTATGGTAGATAAGTACTGAAGTACTTGGTATTATAAATCAATATACTTTACTCTTTGTTAGAGTATATTATATTGTTTGAAACATATTTTATATGATCATAACTTAGTGTGCAGAAAATTATTAATAAAAGTATCACAGGCCCATTTCCAAACAGGCAAGACAGTTTTTGTAAACTTACTTATGACAACTACACAATAATCCAAGTACTATGTTATTACTGTCTGATACCGAATTGAAACAGATGAGTTATTTACTAATTTGCATGTATAGTGATTATGTAAGGCTACTAAACTTGTACTCTTTTTTTCTGTACTAAGACCTTTTTGTGGCTTTTTTTTCACAGAATTTTATTAAATGTCCTTGTAGTGGAGGTAAATTTATGGAAGATTAGTATGTTCATCTACTTTACAGATTGGTAGTTTCTGTTTGTCAGAGACAGAATCAGGATCAGATGCCTTTGCCTTGAAGACTTCAGCAGTAAAGAATGGTGACCACTATGTTATAAATGGAACCAAAATATGGATAACTAATGCTGAACATGCTGGATTGTTTATGGTCATGGCAAATGCTAACCCTACAGCAGTAAGTGATGTAGTATTATACATTTGTTGAATGGTCATGAGGGGAACAGTAAATTCATTACCCCCAAGGTATGTGAAATATGAGTTCTGCACTGTTGCCCTAATCAATAAAAACTATTGACGGGGTAAACAGAACAATCAAGGCCTTTTGAAGTAACTAATTAAAATGTTACACTTGATTTACTAAAGAAAATATACACTGATGTATAATAAACATTGCCAACATTGCCAACATCACAAACTGAGTGGTTTAATCTTTATGTAATGTCATTTCATTACCTAAATGTATTGTAAACTTGTGAATGTTTCATGTGATTTTATTGTTGCTTATCAGTTTTTAATGCAAATATAGTAAATTTGACATTGGCAGAAGTACCTGTATGGTATTAATACATACTAACTACATATAAAACCCTTTAAAGACTTTTCATCACTTAAAATTTAAATTTTCCTTTAAAAAATCTATTGATTTAATTTTATGTTTTAATTGCTCTCTTCTATATTTAACACATTGGTTTATGAATTGCATATAATACTGTAACAATTAAATTTAATGTCAAAATGTTCATGGTATATGTCATACAACAGATGAAAAGCATTTAATTACCATAATTTTCTGGGCATGTATACTGTTTTTATTTTGTTTGTCTATTCTAATCTATTTTTCTCAAGTCTGACTGATTTCACAAAATATCGCAATCGTTAGATAAGTCATAAGTTATGATGTCACAATACTATTTTCTATAATGATGTCTAAACCAATGTATAACTTTTCACTTACAAGTTTTATGTTAAGATGGCCTATACATTGTATTCAACAGGGTTATAAAGGCATTACAACATTCCTGGTTGACAAAGGCACAGAAGGTTTATCTATAGGGAAAAAAGAAGACAAACTTGGCATCAGGGCGAGCAGTACATGCCCTGTTCATTTTGACAATGTGAAGGTAAAATGTCTTAGGCCATACAAAAAATGTCTAGGTTCTCAGTCTCAGTAGGGATGGCGGCTTTTTTTTTTTTTCTTTTTTTTTTGGTCAGATTTTGCATTTTGAGGAAAAGTTGTGTATGATATTCCATAGCATCAAAATCTTCATAGAGAAACAATTTTGCACAAAATCAGTGGCCATATTTTAACCTTTGTGAAATAACTACATCTGCTTTTCCTGTCAAGCATGCAAATGATCCTGATGACAAATTTATAAAACCAAAGCTGTTTTTCAGATTTTTTTAAATTTGTTTTGCCACAGAATGAAAATTGCTGACCCTAAAGTGTTTTAGGGATATGGCTGTGCCTGAGAACCTAAACCTATTTTTTTACCTATTGGGTCTGAGAACCTATTTTTTTATAGCCTTAGGGATTTTTTTCTTAAATATATTTATGATAAGGAACATTTCTTTTTAATAATATCCAGTTTAGGGTTGGCCTTATATTTGTATTTTTTACATGTACCTCACTAAATTTCGAATATAAACCAGTGATTGTTTTCACCTCCAAATATAGGTTATTTAGAAAAAAATATGAAAAAAATCATGCAAAATTCAGAAAAATACCAGCTTTTTTCTGTTCCCACTTAGCCAATTTTCTTCCCTTATCCAACAGGAGGGGCAGTTTTGAAAAAGAGTTACAAATCACTATAAAGACCCAACCAATATGTAAATGAGTACATTGAAGTTAATGATAAACAAAGGTTGATTTAAATTTTTGTAAATTATATATTATTTTTCACCAAACCTATAAACATATAACTTGGCTGTTATTATATTCATTCATTCATTCATTCATTCATTCCTTTATTTCCTCTTTACAGAGATTTGATTTGAAATAACAAAAGTATACATACAAGAGTAAGACAAAAATAATTGAAATAGAAAAACAAACCTATCTACATACTAAATTTTAAAAAATCATGTCAAAGTACTATGAAAAATGTTAGTGATCTTAGGAAGGATAAAGCATGCCTTGTCTTGCAGAGGACATGGTGTCAAACGTCTATAGAAGTTTGATTTGTTAGAGCTCTATGGTAAGTGGCTGCTGATTTAATCATTTGTGTATAACATAGCAAGTAGAAGTGTTCAGCATCAGTGTCATCAAGAAGAAATTCAGTTTTCTTTCCTAGAAGCACACAATAAAATTTTCAATGTCATATTGACTCAGTTGAACACATAGATTTAAATTGAAGTTTTCAATCACGATATCATGGAATATATCCTGCAAAGGATAAGTATATGTACATTCAGACGATTAGTGAATAAAAACATCCTTGAAGCTTTTGTTGCAGAGTTCACAAAGTTTGGTGTCATATGTTATGTGATTTAGAGAGTTTATTAATTTCATTTGGCATAAAATTATTTTAATGATGTGTACACATGTAAATTATGAAATTGTTTCCAGGTACCAGCTAGTAATGTGTTAGGAGAAGTTGGCATGGGTTACAGATATGCTATTGAAATACTCAATGAAGGAAGGATTGGCATAGCTTCACAGGTTTGTGTATTTAGTTGCCCTTTAAGTTCTACAATGTAATTACTTGACCCTTCTTTTTCAGGAATGAGACTTAATGATAGCAATAAACTTATTAGCCTTAACTCATTAGTATTATAGTTGAGGGAAGACTGAATAAACTTAACATTTGCTCAAGCTTCTTATTGGATTAATTTTTTAAGTATGTATGGTTCTGTCTGAAAACCAGACAGGGGATGATTCATCATATTTCAAGAAAATCAATGGAACTGTTCAGATACATTTGTTGTGTTCTAAAAACAACTCTTCCTATGTTCATTTCCATGGATCTATTACATATTGCAAAATATTTTTTAAGGGTCATAGTTTAAAACTTCTGGCTGGAAATTTGTCCATACTTTTTTGTAATAGAACGTAACCAAACTTAAGTGTTAATATCTCTAGTGGGCAACTTTCGATAGCACTTAAAATTTTGAATACAGTTTTTATGAGGCCTTTGGAAAGATTCTCCCCCCCCCCCCAACCCTCCCACAAAAAAAAATATTTGGAATTATAAAATGCATGACACACTAATAAAGTCACTAATCTTAAGCTTTTGCCTGGTTATAAGGGAGAGGTGCACTTAAGTAGCTGTCGACTTCATAATTATACAATATTTGAGTAAAGTCTTTTATAGGTTAAAGATCACATATTTATTTATTTGAGTTAGCTGAATGCATTTTATATCGATAGAATGGTCAATGATTTTCTGTAGCAAGATATAAAGGTGAAAATTTTCATTGAATGACCTGTCAAAATAATAGTTTTCTCCCCTGCAAAGAAAATTTTAATGTATTACATATATTTTTTTCTGGATTCATATGATATTTTTATGAATTTCATTAGCCAAAAACTTTCTCAACAACTTTATCAAACAATATGTAATCCTTTGACCCATAACTAAACCCTACATGATACTTAGATGTTCTTCTCCTAAATTAGTAATTATAGGATCGCAAATAATTTGGGGACATGTAATGTTTTGGCGTAGTCGTTGGCTGTCTTGTTGTCTTTAGACACTTCATTACCATGCAATAACTTTAGGTGTGGTTGACAAATTGTTATGAAATTTTTATATGATTTTACCTACCACTAAAGGAAGGTTCCTATTTTTTTGTTATTTTACAGCCCCTACTATTTTAAAAAAGGGGCCAAAGAGGGTAAAAATAGGTGGTTTATTGCAACCCATATGTAACATTTGTTTTTTTTTCTGATTTCAATTATTTTTTTTTATTATGTTGAATTCTAGTAAAAAAATGTATCAGCAGATTTTATGTGTTTTGGACCGTTTTCAAGTTAAAGGGGGTCAAATTTGGGCGATGCCCAAAAAATTCAACTTCCTTAATTTTTGGTCAGATTTCAAATTTTTTTTATTGGATTACCCATAAAAATCCCTGCCTGTGTTTTTAATCAGATTCTAGATATCTCTTACGGTTTTCTAGTTATAAGGGGTCAAAGGGACAACACCTAAAGAAATCAACCTTTTTATTTTTGGTTTGATTTTACATTTTTAATGTCCAAACCTTTTGATGTGTCCATAATAAATTGTAAGTTCTTATGCTTAAATGTGTCAAAAACTAATATTGTGTCAACACTGGCCCCAACTGTGCAGGGTTCGACCACTGCAGTCATATCATGCTGTGCTCGGCAAAGCTTTTCATTCAATGCTATTTGCAATCACTATGAAGAAAGTAATGAAACACATTAAGTAATATAAACACTTACACATGTGTAATGGTATACATTATTTATACATGTACAATGTATGTTTCCTTTTAGATGCTTGGTTTGGCCCAGGGATGTTTTAATAACACAGTTCCTTTCACAAGAGAGAGACGTCAGTTTGGAAAAAGAATTTGGGATTTCCAGGTATGGTTTATAATTTTAGAATTAAGTGGTCCATTTCTTTGCTAATTATTAGTTCTATGTAGGTCTCAGTTTCCATGCTGCCAACTTAGTAACTAATTTGTTTTCCCACTGCTTTGGATTTAAGCTTTACTGGACTAAGTGTACATCCAGCATATACAGTTGTGCTGGTAATTAATGGACTTACAAATTCCTCAGTAGCAGTAGAATAAAAGTGTGTTACATATGCGATAAAAAATAAATGAGGAAAATTATTATTACAAAAGCTTAATTTAAAAAACATAAACCTGATGACGCAGGTGTTTTTATTTAAGAAGGAACTTTTTTAAAATATAGGTAACTGGGTACATACATTCAAGGCTTGTTTTTTAATTTTTGACCAGGGTATGCAATATAACCAACGTTTGGGCAATGGATGCTTCAAGCATTAAATGCCCCAAAGTTGTTATGTCAAAAATTCAAAATAATCCTAAATATAATTTCAAATTGATGAAAGTCGAAATTCTCTTCATCAAAGCCTTATTTAGTTTGGAATTATTTGAACTGGTTGACGTTAACGACATCACAGTACCAAATTAGTTTATGAAAAATCTTGCCCATAGTTAAGTTATGTATATATATCTTTAAATTTGTCAATTTAGATTTAGAAGCTAAGAACATGTATAAAAGACAATACAGCACTTTAGCTTATCGTTATACCCTGGCTTTGTGGGCGGTATATAGTAGTTATTATGTCTGTCTGTTTGTTCCTTCCACTTTACATTCATAACTTTTTCTTTACAGTCTTTTTTGCAACTACTTTTGCTTGTTATCAGTAATTTGTACAAAATTCCTTTGGTATGTACTTGCAGAAAAAGCTTGGATTGGCAAGCTGACTTGATGCAAGAAATCATTAGCTCAGTTTGAAATAGGCATGTGCTAATTATATCCATAGGGATCCCCTTTTAAGAAGGCCAATAAAATTAGGTTTTACTATGACGTTTCAGCGACCAGCAAATTTGTACTTGTAACCATTACTGTAAACAATGATTATAAATAAAAACAGTTGAAATGTAGTACATATACAGTAATATTGCAAATCTCTTAAAAACTTATCCCGAAATAATATAAATCAATCAGTACTGTACTTTTCTTTTCACAAGTAAGATTTACTGCATTCTGACATGTAGGGCTATGTATCGTCTGCTGTTGTGCTGTAGAAAAAAATAATCCTCTTCATTCTTCAGCTGATGTTAATAATGTCTTGTAAGTTTGTTATTATAATGTACTATTGTGAAATTAAACATAGCACATGGATAATAGCCAGATTGCAGATAACTGACAATGTTTATCATCTTTTGCACTTCAAGCGAGTATGGTATTATTTCTTACATTTTCACTACACAGGAGTGACTTTATCTTCTCAAGAACTGTCAAAATTATCAACAACTCACCATGAAAGAACTTTAAAAATCCTTGATAATGAAGCACAAAAGATTTCAACAAATTAATATTGTTATATGCCAACCATCTCCTGTCACATTGCATCATCAACTGATGGATATGCTAAATTTTGACTGGACCATATCTTCAATGGTCATTTGATAAAATAGCCCACATTTAATAAATACTTAAGGGTATTATTTTGAACCAATTTCAGATAATGAGTATTGTTTTACTGTTAGTACATGTATGTATCATCTTGTCATGTGCAATGTATAGAAAAAGTTTCCAATAATAACTAAAAACTATTGTGATCACTTTATCTATATTTTCAGGCCATGCAGCATCAGATAGCTCATATTGCCACTCAGATTGAGGCTTGTCGTCTGCTGGTGTACAATGCAGCCAGAAGGAAAGAGGCAGGCCAACCTTTTGTTAAGGAGGCTGCTATGGCAAAATTATATGCCTCAGAGGTACTTCATATAAGGAATGGATGGGATGAGAAAATTTAAATGAGCTGATATCATATCAAACCCATTAATACATATTGATTTTTGCCTTATCTGTGTCATGAAATGTTATTTAAAATAATTTGTGATTCAGATATACCAATCAGTTAATTATTATGATAATGATTCAAAAGAAAATATTGAAAACCTTAACGTTTTCTAAAGAGTAAATAATTCAGTTTTTCATTTTGTACTCATCTACTTGATGGTTAACAAAAATGGTAGTATGTATGTATATTCTTATGAAATAAACAATTAGCCGCCTTTATCTTCAACTGACTTCATCACTACACAATAAATAGAATAATTAAAATTGAGACTTTTTTTCAAGAATTACATCATTCCATTTTAGGTAGCCTCTCTGACAACTACTAAGTGTATTGAGTGGATGGGTGGTGTTGGTTTTACCAAAGATTTTCCAATAGAAAAATACTATAGAGATTGTAAAATAGGTAATAATATGATTATATGGTAATACTTTTAAAAAATCCTATATTTATTAGTTTCTTTTTTTTTAAGTAAAAATATCTTTAGGCATCAAAATCAATGGTGATCTGTATGACAAAATATAAATGTTTATGCAATTCAGAAAAAAAGGGTTCTCATAGTGTAAAAAATTAGAGATGCTATTTTAAAAATTGGTTCTGTTGTAAATTGCAGCATTAAATTATATACCCGTAATGAAATCCTTAAATGAATAGAATCAAACATTACCATCAAAACCCTTTATTTAGTAACCTGAAAATTGCAAACAATCAAGTAATAGTTAATGTAGCAGTCTTTATACCAGATTGGAGATGATAAATGTACATGCATGTCAAAATTCTGCCAAAATCACTTTTATTTTTTTAATTTAGGATCAGGTACAGACTCCATAACTAGTCTAAGTCATTCAGTTTGAAGTAATAGCACTTTGCAACAGTTATTGTTCTTGATATGATTGATTTAAGAAGAATGTATGGTTTTCACTTCTCCAAAAATACAAATCTTAATACAATAAGGACTACAATTACATAATTTGCTTATTTGATGGATTTTTGTGCATTTTGTATCCCATCTACCTTTAGTAGTGTGAATTCTTACCTACTGTTCTTTGTTTCCTTATCTGTTTAAAATAAAATTTCCGTTCAATAATATTTTTCAGGAACAATATATGAAGGAACCTCAAACATCCAGCTGAACACAATAGCCAAATGTATTGAGGCTGAGTCTTGATTAACAATAAGTTACCTGATGTGGAATTATATTAACCGAGAACAATTATCTCAACATGATGTTTTTTTTAATCTCATGACTAGTGTCCATATTCAAGCAGAATTGTGAAGAAAATGGCATTTATTGTATTACTTTGACTTGGCTGTGATAGATCTACATATGTTGAATACTATTATCATATTTTTGTAATGAGAGTAATCTTTTTATGATTTAACATATATAATGTTAATAGGATAAATAATTGGAAAGAGTGAATAACCAAAATATGATTATGAGTGCCAAAGAATGCCTAGATTTAACGAGTGGTCGGAACTTGTTCCGTGCACGAGTTAAATCATTATGCGTTCATGGCACGATTGACTATATTTTGGTTATTCACGATAACCAATTGATTATCCTATTTATTATATAGATTTCCTCCATTATTCATTGTTATTTTCAATATGACTTTTATATTTTGTGAACTGCGGATTGATATTAGTAGTTTTGAAGTGCGAGAGTGAAATCACCGAATTTATTTTTACACTGGGAACATTCGGTATATCACTGCTATCTATATAATAATATTGTGTACTGTGGCTGTAAGTTGTGTTATGGAATGAAATAGATTCTTTTCACTAAATGAGGACTATATATGTACAAATTTCTTCTTTGACCATTTTAATTTGGAGCTACTGATAGTTTTAATTGTTCATTGCACTTATAAGAAAAAAATATATGACTTAATATCAGTCGTATTTAGCTTTTGTTTTCTCAACAAAATACCACATTTTAGGAAAACTACAATTATATCTGTATTTCTTTGTCAAAAACTTTTCTTTTGTGTTTTAATTTGTGTTTGATTCTTATTGCTAGATTTAGTATTATTATTTATTCTGTGAAATACTCTATTAATTTCTAGTATGAGGTTACTTCAATTTTATTTTTGTTACATTTTTTTCGTTGTTTTGCATGTTTGTTATTGACTTTTTCAAGGTAAATTCAGTAAAATCTTGAACTATTGAAAGGGGTGCAACAAATGTAAGGAATTATCTACCAATCTCTTATATTTACATAGACAGGTTACCCAGTTATAATGGAATAAACTGTATGTGATCAATTATGAAAAAGAAAACTATTTAATTTTTCTGAATAATTTATTAATCAAGAACCCTTGAAATTTTGGAATAAATGATAATTTGTATAGTTATATCATGTATATTTAGGCACAGACCATTTTCATCTTGAATGAAAGGTGGCAGGAATTTTATTTTGAGTTAGAAATTTTTTTACCTTGTACACATTCTAGTTACAAAATTTCAAAAAGTACTTAAATAACTCATTTTGGTCTCAAACTACTGGGGTTTGTTAGAGGGGAAGGTGGAGTTTAGTGAAAATAAATTGACACACTTGAAGTGATAATTAGTTGTATAATTGTGATTGAATGAATAAAGTGTGATATTTTACTTGTGTTTTCTTTCTTTTATTGTTTGGTTCTTTTGGTGATGTGCATACAGTCAGGAATTTATGTTAGGAGGAAATAAGTAGAAATGATGGCTGTTCAACTTCATCAAAACTTGGTCTCCTTTGTTCTCCACAACTTGCAGGATTGTTATGAAACTAAATGGGGTGTTAAATTACCACATTGGATGTGCATATTGTCAGTATTTTTTGGACAAAGTGTAGAAATGGTTATCGTTGTCCACAAATCCTCTTTAACAACTTTCAGGACTGTTGTTAAACTCAACAGAGTGTTAGATTACCATATGGTTATGCACAGATTTTCATGAATTATTAATATTCTGTTATTGTGCTATCAACAAGAAAAATTGTACAGATTACTTTTTTGGAATTTGGTGTTTTGAACATGGCAGCAAATATGTATCAGAAGTGCTAAGTCTATCTACCTTAAAAATGGTGTCCAATATGAATCGTATGTCCCATATTAACGGGGTTCAACAGGCTGCAGTGGGTATTAGTCGCGTTAGGGGGGATGTCTTAATTTTACACTTGGTGAGAGGGGTACATGTACACTCCCCGTAACCGGACATTTCCGATTGGTACACCAATTGTAGATTAGATTGATAGTGGTATGATCTCATTGTCTATTAAAGTGTACATGTAATAGAGCAGAAATATTGAGCTTAGGGAGCAACCATTTGATTTTTATGGGGGCTTTTTTTCGTATGGCCTTTTTATTTCTTGAAAATTTCAATCCTGTCTTTTTATTTCAAATTTGATTCTAACCTCCCCCTTTTCCCCTATAAAGATCAAATGGTAGTTCCCTTACAAAAGTCTCCATGAATTATGTTTTTATGTTAATCCAATTTTGAAGCATTTTAGTAAAAAAATTTGTTTCTGGATGTAATTATGCTGCCTGGTGCAACTGTTGAGTAAAATATGTTTGGTTAAGATGACGATTCTGACCATATTAGCATTCGATCGGAGTTGGCTCTTTAATTTTGAACTCTTTACATGGTCAAAATGGGCAATAGGCGATACATGTATTTTCCAATTCGGAAAACGCTGAAATACACATGCATGTACGAGCATTAAATGCATGGAAAACATGACACTTGTTACAATATACCAATGGTGTCGAACCTATGAAATCAATTTTTAAGTGTGGCACTAAATGTCATACATGATCCTTTAATCGCATATAGCAGAGATGCATTTAATCGGTCGTAAGTATACTGCACTATTCTTTTTTTTTTCTTTTGCTTTTAATTTACTGACAATTTTCTCATACTTTCTATTGTAAGTCACCCATGATAATAAATTTTAATTGCTGTATGATTCTACCCCTAAAACTTTTCTTGCCTCGAACAGCTCCACCTTAATTTACTATAGCCCCAACCTGAAATCCTGATTTGTTTTTGAAAACCTACAGAAGGGTCCGTTACCTGTTCTAATATTCTCATAACGCGTAGGATCTGAGTTTTTTTTTATTTAAACAGGCTGAAAAGTGAAATTGTGAACAAACACAAATCGTCGCTACCTCTTCACAAACTGGGCCTAGTAGCATGGAAGTTCATACTATGTACTGGCCATGTGGGATCTCTCGAACCTGTTCAAAGTTTTTATTTTTCAACTTTTATAATTATACACTACACTTCCACATAATTTCATAAAACAAAAAAATCACATATCTCATAAAATGGTCATTTAATAAATCGGGGTTTGAATATATTTGTTCGAATTATTTTAAATCATTTTTAGTAACTAAAACATTTAAATTTAAAAAAAATAATAACACCTTTAGATATTTGGACCATATTTTGGCTCTAAACAACGAAGACTTCAATATTTATACTAAAGATATATATCCAGTAGAATTGTCTTTGAATCCGTTTCTTGATCTTAGTTATCATATCAATAATGGTAAACTTAATACTAGAATTTACGATAAAAGGGAAGATTTTTATTCTTTATCGTGAACTATCCGTTTTAGGTGGTGGCATCCCTTTGTCACCGTCATATGGTGTTTACATATCAAAATAGGTTCGATTTGCTTGTATTTGTAACAATTATGTTTCGGATTTTAACGGAAAGAATCTTGTATAACCGAGAAATTACTACATCAAGGTTTTCGATATCAAAACTCGTAAAGACATTCACAAAATGTTTTAACCGATACAAGGAACTCATTCTCAAATGCACTGATGTACTTGTAAAGGATTAATGTGTGCGGTTATCTCGCACCCTTCCTTTTACAGTAATATTCTACACAAAGCACTGAAAGCTCGATACTCACACAATAGATTAACTAAAGAGTAGATTTCAGCAGAAATCAAAAGAATGTAGTTCGGGGACAAAGACTAAATATGGAAAACAGACACACACAACAAAGAACATAAAATAACCAAAATAACAAATACAACATAACGAAAGTAAATGAGCAACACGGACTTCACTAAAATCTGGGAGCATGGACCAATTGCACCGACAGAAAATAATTATTTATACAACGAAAATACTTATAGGGATAAACACTTAAAGTGTTAATCAAATGAACATGTATGCAAAATCAATATCCACAAAATAAAATACCCCGGCGAAAAAACAGGTAATAAAACAAGTCAAAAGAAACATAACTAAACCCATTAACTGGAAATAAATATCAAGAAATACTTGTACATAAACAATTAAATAGATTAATTAATCATACAGTAATACTGGTAAACTGAACATATAAAATATCTATGTCAAAATGACAAGGGGGTTGGACCAAGTTTTTTTTTACATAATAGGAGTACATATATGAAAATGTTGTGTGTTTTATGAGGGATCCTCGATTCTACATATTTAATAAACGTTTCAGTCACCTTAGTTGTTATTTGGAAATACATACCGTCCCAGACTCTACTACAATATGTGCTATACTGAGAAAATAATTTATTGTATAATATGACTGTTTCTCGCCATATCTAGATTAGAAACGCATATAGATGTAGAAATAATTTGTTAATAACTGATTTATTTTAGGGGTGTATAGGAAAAAGGGGGTATAATATCTATTCTGCACGTACCTGTGGGCCATGCCCCCTCCAAAAAACAACGATTTTTATTTATTTATTTTTTTTTGATTCCTCATGAAAAAAGACATTGTTTGTTTTCAATCAGATTTCAGATATCTCTTATGGTTTTCGAATTGTACATAATTAGGGATTTAAGGCAATTAATGGTCTTCAATGTGATAAGAACCCTTAACACAGAACTTCCGTTTCAACTTAAACTAATAACTGTGTCCACACTTTCCTCAAGAAAAAGGGGTGTATATTAGTGTAATAGGGTATGTAAGTCTTGTTCTAGTTTCATTTTCTTTACCGATGTAGAACGTATTGAAAACCATAGACCGATCTGTTTTTTTATAGTGTACTTCCTGGTACTCGAAACTCTCTATAACAATGCAAAATCTTCTAGCTTATGTTTTTTCTTACTACATTTATCATGTAGAAATAGTTAATTGGTATAAGTTTTCGTTATTCGACGTATCGCAGACCGTGTAAATAAATCCGGAATCTAACGGGTTAGTGGCGGACGTCGGGTCGAAAATTACCTTCACTCTTCCGAAAGATGGAGGATGAAAATCAAAACAATAACGAAAGCCAAGAAGAAACACAGGATAACACTGAAGAGGTAAATTTTGATGGATTAGGAAAGCAGGAACTTGAAAGACACTTAGTACAAGCTGCAAAAGATGGAGTTTTTGCGAGTGTCAAGAAATTGTTACAAAAGGGAGCGTCCCCTAACGCAAAGGAATACAACCGGTGCCTGTTTTACGCATCAGAAAACTACATTACCCCACTTCAGAACGCAGTGTCTGGTGGATTTAATGACATCACTCAATATCTCATTGAACATGAAGGTAAGAATGATAATTATTGCTTATGAAAGAATAGTCGTAACAAAGCTTAAACCTGTTACATTGTACATGTACATTTTGTATGTCTTACATGTATGGCATCAGTACATAATGTCATAAACTAGCAAATGTAAAGAGGAATATGAAAGCAAATTATAATCTTCACAGCAAAATCTCCAATAATTGAATCTTCAATATTTGAAAATCACATTACTTCATCTTGTGTTGATTTTGTATTTATTTCAAACTACATGTACATGTATATATACATGTACAAATGTAGCTTAGATACACCTATACAATGACTGCTGTTATACAGCGGAGGGCATTATCATGATTAATTGACTTCCCACGGGACAGTGATATTGCAAGAAACGTTGATAATGCTCTGAACCATATGCCAGGGCAATAGCAATGTTGAAAGCAGTGTCACTTCCTCACGGTTGTCTATTTATTGATAATGCCCTCTACATCATACATATACATGTACTGGTGCTACCACTATTGGGAGCAGCCATTTTGTCAGAACTAGATACATGCAACATTGTATTTCTGGAATATACATGTAATAATGTGTGCAAAATATTCCTGTCATGATTACTACCATAGAAGGAACATGCTTCATCTAAATTAAGTTATAATACTAACGTTGAACAACTAACAAACCTTGAACTAAAGCTTGGAGATCAGAAATTACCATCTGTTGACAGTACTACAAACTTAGGAATACAAAGAGCTAGAAATGACAAGGAAATGAATGAGTAAACCATATCAGAAAATACGATCAAAGCCAGAAAAACAATGCACAATTTGATGTCAGCTGGATTTCATGGTAACAATGGTCTTCACCCTACATATATAAATGTGTAGCTAGCAGCTCAATTCATATTTTAAAAACATACATCATTCCTACCTTACTTTAAATATATATGGATTAGAAATTATAACATGTAACAAAAGGGGCATAGACAAGCTAGAAATGTATCAAAACAAACTGTTGAAGCAAATTATGCCATCACCACAAAATTGTAACACCTGACATTGTGCCTTATATACGGTCTGTACTTATTCCCATTGAAGGACAGGTGGACATTAAGATACTAACTTTCTTGTGTAGTATTTGTCTTCAACCAGAAGTATCAACAGAGAAATGTGTTGCTTGACGTCAGACAGCATTTACAATGTAAGAGCAACACCAGGTAGTGAAAGTTGGTCCAGAACAGCAAAAAAGATCCTTTAGCAGTATAGACTAGATGATATATATAAAATGCACCTTACTAAAATCACCGTACACTAAAACACAGTGGAAAAAGAAAGTCCATGAAAAAGTGCATAAATATTTTGAAGAACACATTATGGGATTAGCAAGTCATTATAAAACAATAAAATACCTAAACATCAAGGAATATAAACCTGGAAAGCAACATCACATGCTATTTATACTGTCTGTTACAATGCGAGATGTGAATCATATTCCAGTGAAATTAGGAATAATATCAGGTGCCTACATACATTGTATGTACATGTAAGTATTACGACTAAACAGAGCTGAATTCAATTAGAATACTGTTTACTCAATATGTAAGTTGTGTAACTCACAAGAAGAGGACCTTGAACATTTCCTGCTTAACTGAATAAGTCTGGAAGATGCAAGACGGGATGCACTCATGAGCATAACTGTAGAGTACCACAGGATAACACAAATGAAGCTTTCCACTCTGGATACTGATGAAAAGAGTCAAGCCATTGTGGACAGTTTAGTTCTGATTGGCAGAGGAAAGCCAAATAGAAACTCTAAATCAATACAAAATGTACAACTAAGAGAACTTAGTGATCTAGAATTTCACACTAGGAGACTGTTATACAACCTCCATACTGCTTGATACAAGATGCTGGAGCATACAAGGGCAAGGAAGGGATATGGCTAAATTCTGTTATACTTTTTATTAAGTTTTATATGCTCTTTTTTACCCATGCAGAAGCAAATATATTTCTTTTACTTTTTAATCTTATTACAATAAAAGAAATAGTATCTTAGTAAGCTAATGCTAGAGCCATATTGAAGTCTATTTTCTGGTAGCTAGGAAAAAAATACGATCCTTCTCTTGTTTCTTTCATGAAATTTTTAATTTTTATAATTTTAATTACTGAGTGATTACATCTTAGTTGTAAAGGATTACTGTTCATGTTAGTCATAAATATTTTTTTATTTAGTGATGTGCTTTGATAATGAACAGTTGATAAGCATACATGTATATACATGTAGAAAAATGGCAATATGAATATGTTATATTAATGGAGCACTGTAAATATAACTTGTCATGTTTTACAAATATGGATTTTTAGCTGTATTTAGAAGTACATTTTAAAAAATACTGATTTTGCTGATCTTCAACCTTGTAGGTGAAGAAAGAGAATAGAATAAAATAACCTAGGGACCTCAATTAATTACCACTTAAATACTTAGCAGGCAATAAAACTGCCTGATTATGGATTGGTTCACCTGTAGAACAAATTACTCCATGTAGGTACTAAAATGTATGTACATGTATGTTTGCATTGATATTTTAGTTGTCCATTATACAATTAACAAAATAATATGCAATTGAATTAATAGTGTAGGATTGTCAATAGAACTGTTTTATTTATTTTTATACTCAGTATATTAAATATAGGAGCAGTTATTGTTGACTTTACATTTAAGCTGCAAAATATATGATACAATATACAGTTGAATTTTTGGTAATGAAGGTGATGCTATCAGAAACAAATAGTTATTTCTTCTTTGTAAAAATGTTTTATCTGTATGTATCTAGACGATTTTTATTAGAGCTACATGTAAATTATCTGTCGTGTCTGTAAAACCAATTTATACTAGTCAATATGATGTGTAACCTTATGCTGTTGATGATTTGTTCTCACTACATATACAATGTACATGTACATGCACATGTACATGTATAATTTAATTATTGTCATGCCCCTTTGAACTTACAAATTTACCTGAAATCATCATGTATAAGCTTGATGATATATGTATATATCACAACTCCTCTAAAACTACCCAACAGGATTTCATAAAACTTTGTATGTAGCAAGTAGGCCATTTGTTGTTGTGCATATTATCAGGAAATATTTATTTAATTTTCATGGGAATCATGTTCCGTAGTTCCGTATATCTGTTCATAACTCTTTTCATTGAAGATTGTCATGGACTATAAATCACAGCTGCAGTACGACACAGGTCCGGATATAGCTTGTTTTAATAGTACTTGATGCTGCATGTGTACATTGTACATAAGGTATTTGTTTCCAAAGATGTATTGGTGTAACATTTTGGACTATAACTTCAAAACAAGCTACATGTACATTTGTACTGAACAAACAAATAAAGTACTTTATATACAAATGTACATTGTTTGTTATAATTTAAAGTACATTATTGTAGACTTTTGTTTTGTTTGTTTCAGCTGATATAAATGCTGGTGACCGGTTCGATGTCACTGCTCTTCACATGGCAGCTGAAAAAGGGCATGTAAAGTGTTTAGAGCTACTGCTAGAAGGAGGGGCAGACTGTAACATTGGTACAAAGTACTCCAAATATGGATCTTATACGGGTTAGTTAGAATCTTCAATGTTTTCTAAAATAGTCTAACAAGAACAAATCTAAACTGTCATTCAAGAATGCAACATATTCATAGCATGGTGTGCATCATAAACGTACATGTAGGGTATGCAACTATATTGTTTGATAATTGAATGAAAGTTATTTGTATCACTAATTCAGATAAAACATGCATAATTAATTTCTACTTTGCAGCTTTCCCTCATCCTGGAGGAACAACCCCTCTACATCTGGCAGCAGCCAACAACAATATAGAATGTGTGAAGACATTGATATGGCATGGTGCTGACTACAATGCTGTAGATGAGTATGGCAGAACAAGCTTGTTTATTGCTGCCAGTAAAGCTGAGGAGGCATGTGTTCATGCCCACCTTGACAATGCTATTTGGAAAGACATCTTGTCCCTGCCAGTCAAAGATACAGAAACTGCACAGGAAACAGGTCTGTATTATAATATGTAACATATTGATGTGAGGCCTTTGTTTGGAAATTAACATCAACCTTCACAAACATTGGATTACTGCAAGTAGATGTAAATTTGACTAGTTTGTTGTACTTATAAAGTTGATAACCTTGTCAATACCAGTAATTTATCAGACAGAGTTTTAAATCATTTATCCAAATTCAACCCATTGCTGCTCTATTGGTATGTAAGAGCTAAAAAGACGGTTGAATGTTAATACAAACTACCGATAAATTTTACAATTCTTGTCATTTTATAATGAAAAGTAAAAAAAAGCCTATACTTAGATACTTTTCAGAACTCTGGTAAAATACATAGTTTATCAGACATGCATTTATTTCCATTTTTAAGGCAACACTCCATTACATGAATGTGTCAAACACAAGATGGTGACATGTATCCATGCTTTACTGGGACGTGGGTCTGATGTGAATCATCTGAATGCTGCTGGTTACAGTCCCTTACACTTGGCAGTAAGAGCAGGAGAGAGTTTCTCTATGGCTGTTCTCAGAGAACTGGTAACCAATGGTTACAACACAGATGTAAATGTTCCAGATTCTCAAGGTATGTAGTCAGCCTAATATAAACATTTTGAAACTATATCATGTATTATATTAGTTTATTAGCACCTTAAAAAATTATCTGCATTAGTTTTTGTCATCAGTGTGCATCTCTCATCCATCATATACACATACATATATCCTCTTTTCCTAAGACAATAGTCATTATAGGATTGAACAGCTATTTTCGGTCGTTCATGCAGGTATGAATGAATCTCGGAGCTCCCAAACTCAAGGAATGGCCAAAGGCCGTTCATATAATGTTTGGGAATGGAGAGATCTGTTCATACATGCATGAACGACCGAAAATAGCTGTTCAATCCTTATAATTCTATCCGACAGTCAAAGTTACCCTCTGTGAGCCTCAGTCGATTATATTGATACACTGTGTTTATGTTTATGCTTCAATACACACACATTCCTTCACACACGTATGGGAGTGCAGACCAATATTTACACGTAATCGGCTGCACAACGACAGTGAATGCAGCATGGACAAAGTGATAGTTGGAATTGAAAAATACCTGATGTATACAATTCAACAGGAATATAATTATTAAGGAAATTCAACAAGGAAGAAGGAAAATTCCAACAAGGTGTTTTCAAGTGTTCAGTCAGACTCAGTTTATTTCCCCTAGCTGAAAATTACTCTCTGTAAATAAACTTGACCAGTAAAATCAATGTGTGTGTAATGAACTATTCTTATGGCTATATATGCCGTTCAGTTCGTTGCCACACTATTTTGAACGACACGGCCGCCATATTGGTTTCAAGTTGACTGGCATTCATGCATGTATGAACGATCTGGCGAAGTTCATGCATGTATGAATTTTCTGGCAACGATGTTCTCGACCAATCAAAAACAGCTATAAGCATGAAGAATCTCATGATTAGAATTATGACTGTATAAGCTTTGCTAAAATTTTACAATTATTGTTGGGGTGTCTTAAACAAAGTTTTAGTCAATTTGATCTGTCTACTACCCTTGTAATAGTTATGACCTTTCAAGATATCAGTTGTCATATGTCCTGTTTTCTATATTCTTTTCTATATTCATAGCAAGATAGGTAGATTAATTGAATCAAGATATTTTTAAAAGTAGATTTTATTACATGTAATTGGAAAGAGTGAATGTCCTGATTTAACATGTACGAGGAATTGTTCCTTGCACCAGATAAATATTTTAAGTATTCTTGCCACAAATAATTATATTTTTGTTTTTCTTTTATAATAACCAATTGATCGATCATCTAATTTATTATATTAATAAATTTTCTCCATATTTTTGACTTTTTCAAAAATGAATTTCAAATTTTGTAATAAGCAGGTTGATATTCATGTTGCAATATTTTGGCAGCAGAGTAAAATTACAGAATTTTATTACATTTGTGAATTATAAAAATTAATTGTACAGGAAACATTTGATAAATCACTGTCATTTATATAAATCTGTATCTACATCAGTAAATTTGTATTAAAGCAGCTTTCTATAATGAGTCTGTCAAGTTTTACTGTTCAGATAGGAATAACTTGTGAAATGTTTCTTTTTGTCCTTGTAACTACCTTGTTACAAGAGTTTTCTGTTTTCCAAAAATAAAATATACTCTCCATTATTCACCTGAATCCAGTTCTAATTTTTACAGTATGAAAGTCTCAGTTTTTTATTCCTTCTTTTTAGGATACACTCCCCTACACTATGCCTGTTTCCATGAGAATAACATGCAGGAACGAAGGCCTGAAGTTGCGCGACTTCTGATTGCTTATGGAGCAGATGTTAACATCAAAATCTCTGGTGCTGATCAGGCTAGTCTGCTAACACAGGAACTGAGAAGTCCTTTCTCTGATTTGTCTATTCTGAAGTATATTGTGAAAGCTGTTGCCAGATTGCCTAGCCCTGATTCAGTTAGATTAATGCAGATTTCTACAGTTGGATATCAGATGGACCTAGCTACAAGGCGTCGTCTCATGATGTCAAATTCAAGGTTGACTTTTGATAAAGTTCAATGGTTTCAGAATGAGTGTCGACAGCCAAGAACACTTCAGCATTTATGCAGGTTCACAGTAAGGAAAGCCCTTACTGTCAAAAGAATAGGACAGATCAAAACACTGAAGATTCCTAATACTCTGAAAGACTATTTGTTATTTAGTGATGGAAATGAAGATTGAAGGAAGTGGATACATTTGTGCATGTACTGTATAATGTACATGTATTTGTATCATATCATCTAGTGCAATGTACTTGTTAGAATTTTAGGTGTTCACCTGGATTTTGTATGGTGTACTATTATTACTTTTTTGATATTTTCGTTTGGTATTACTTTAGATACATGTATCATGTTTGTCTTTTGAATAATTTTTAGGGGAATTTTATGAACTTTTTTGTCTATTTTTCATTATATCATTGATACATTCCATCTTACATGTGTAACCATCTTAAATGCCTAGTGAAATACACTGCTTACTGCATACACAATTTTGAAATTATTAAAATTATATGACATATGCTCATAAAAATCATTTATTGTCAGAAATCAGTTAGGGAAGATAACCCATATTTATGACTTTAAATGGGTTCTGATAAAAATTTGTATTAAGGATAAACATCATATGCAGAAATGGAGTATAAAAGAATTTGCGTTTAATCTCTGCAAGGGGATAATGTAACTTACAAAACATTTTGTATTTAAATCACAACTCCTACACTGCTCTATAAATTTGGATGTAATTTAAGAAGAAAGTTTGGTATCATATATAGGTGTTAAAGTAAAAAAATAGGGAAGTTATTGGAATTTGAAATAACGTTAATGCCTGTGGTGTACACTTGAAAATAACCATATGCGCATGTATCATGATGTTATTTAGTGTGTTTCACATGATTGAGGTTTTTTTATCTTAGACCGAAAAATATACAGTCAAACCCCATTAAGTCGAAGTAGTAGGGACCAGGTAAAAATATTTGAGCTATCCGAGGTTGAGTATAACTTGGAAATATTTTGGCTATGATTGTTTCTGCATTAACATCATTTGTTGAGCTTGTACACATGTACAATTCTGTTTACAGGGTACTTCATGGTGTTTTGCGTTTCTTATCGGAAGATATTTTTGTGTGTTGTATATCATGTTTTAAATACTGAAGGAAAATTTTAGGGAAATTTCCTGTTTATTTTTTCTATTTCCCAAACGTCATAAACATGCTGCTTTGGCTGCTTTGAATAACTCGAAATCAGGAGTATCGTCAAACTACTATGATTAAAATTCAGATTCACTAGGGAATCGAATGAAGTCATTGAAATACACTTACTATCGGCTGTTTGATTATTAATTAAATGTTCAGATACCATTACAATTCAACTGTTTTTTTTTTAAATTATTGTCAAAATATCCAATATCACTGTTCGTGTGAATTCCGACATGATAAATAAAATTAATTTCTTTTCCCTGACTAAACACGCTATTTTGGATTGATTAAATATACAAATCAAGCCATAACGAGTGTCGACAAAATAATTTCAAAAGGCACGTTAATAGTTGTAAAAACACACTATGATCATGGTTTGTAATATAGAAATTAGTTCTGTGACTAATTAGTTGACTTAAAGACATCAGTTAACTAACATGGAAGTCCAATCGAAGAAACTGATTAAAAACCTAGAGTTATTCAAGGTTTCATTTCAACCGAGTTCGAGTCATCCGAGGTAAAATTGTATTGGAGAAAGGAATTCCTGATGGGACTTTGAAATTTGTTTGAGTTGTTCAAGTTTCGACACATCTGAGTTTGACTGTGTCAGTCTTTCCTCAAAAACAATGTAACAAAAAATTTAAAATAGATTCTCTGAAAACTGCTCAGAAGAAGTCTACTATATATAAGGAAAAATGGTTTGGACCAAAACAAAAGTGATATAGGAGAGTGTCATTACATTGAGTTCTGTAAAGAAGTAAAAGCAAAATTTTGTGATTTGGTTCAAAACTGATGACTTGTGCTTACAGGTAGATATAAATTCTTGAATTGTTTTTTCTCTAAAAAATAAACTGTTTGCTAATTTATAATGACATAGTTTATCCCCATGATAAAAATACAATTACAAATTGATGTTCTAGTATTTAGTGACTAAATTTTTCATGTAACACAAATGCATGTTACTTTAGTGTACATATATAAATATGTGTCTTAGTAAATATGAACACTCATACATTTTCATTAAACTTATTGATTACATTTTCAAGTGGTTAACTTGTTATAATATTTTTGAATGTATTGTTATATTTATGAAAAATTTTGTACTAGATATTGTTTTGTACAATATTTTATCAGTTACAATCACAAGAGGTGATACATAGCCATAACAAAATAAATTATCATCCTTATTAGTAGTTGACATACTGATTTTAGCCTGTCCCTCAAACTTTTGTGTGCTCAACTCCTGGGAAACTACTGCACCAAATTTCATAAAACTGTAGGTAGTAAGGACATGATATGTACTTGTGCATATTCATTGAACTTTGTTGAAGTAATACTCCTTTAAAATTTGAAAAACAGGGAGACATATGTTTTTGTCAGCAAAAGCCAACTTAAATGTGAACTATGTTTTATACACATTATGCCACATATTGAACAGGTTAAAGGAGACTATTCCATTAATCATTATCTTTTTTTGTGAAAAACAAAGTTAAATACAATTTCCAGCACAAAATTTATAGCAAATCCTGTAACAGTCAATAGCTAAGAAAATTCATATGAAACAACTACCCCACTAAGCCAGATTAAATAAATGGCTAGAAGGTTCTATGTCCACAACTTGGATTAGGACTTACACCTGCTTATATTTGGTAGCAACCTCTCATTTGGAATAAATAAATATATAAAAATTATTAAAAGCATAAAATCATTTCACAAATAAATTTTGCACATAAAGTTTATTGAAGCTTTTGAAGTATTGCTTATTACCTCATGGAGTAGACTCAATGAACAACAAACCCAACTAAACATTTAGATGTGACATATAAGGTATACCAGTATGCAACTGTCCTTCTTTATGCAACAACTCAAACTGCTGCCACCAATTTTTATGAAACTTGGTGAAAAGCTTCTCTCTATTGATGAGAGCTCCATTTTGATTTTTAGATATTTTTGTATTTTCACTTTTGAGTCCCAGGATTTTATTTACACAATAGTTGAGTGACTTTCTGTTTTTGGACTATAACTCAAAAATACCTTGCAGCAATTTCAATGAAACTTTTATGTAAGTATATGCTATAATACAATATGGAATCTGAATCTGCTACCTTTCAATTTTTGTCAATTTCCAGTTTTATAATAGTGGGGCTTTTTTCATAAAAAGGGGGAATTTCATAGCTTTAGACTATAACTCAGTAGTGGTAACATCCATTTTCATGGAACTTTTATTACTATTGATGTAAGCTCCCTTTTTGGTTTTTGTGAATTTCTTTTTTTTTTTTTTTTACTTCATTTATAAAAAGGGGGATTCCCCATAATTGCACAATAACTTTGTCAAGAAATTTTCATGAAACTTTGTTTAGATGTATTTTTTATTAATACAAGCTTATTTTTAATTTTCATATATTTTGTGTCAAATATTTAATCACAATAAAGATTCAGAGCTGTAAAAAGCCATATTTGCCCCATCTGTTCATAGATCAACCTCAGTGGGCTTATCTATCTGTGGTCCATGAAGCATTTAATCAGATTTGCAGTTTAGTTTATATTTATTGTTTAATTATGTATTAGGTCAGCAGAATTTTTTAGATGGGATGCATAATTTTCTTTATCAGAAATTGTTATTAAGGAAATAAAAACATGTTTGTGCTAGGTATACCCTATACGGCAATCCCATAAAGGAAGTTGATATGGGACAGCAATCAAAACGAAGTAATGCAAGGTATGCCCAATCTACATAAAGCTGCATACCACATTTAAAATCAATCCATTCAGAAGCAGCAAGAAAATTTTCTCTATCATTCCATATTGTGAAAAGTCAAACAGAAAATTGCCATCAGACAGCAACAACAATAGCTTACAATGTATGGTCCATCTACATGTGTTTAAAGTCACATACCAAATTCTAAATTGATCCACCAATGATCGCATAGACAATTGCAATTCTGAAAATGTAATCTCAAAATGGAAGTTGGGGGAAATGTTGACTTATTTCTCTCCAACTATAGGTAGATGACCTGTAAATTCTAGTGTATTACAGAAACAAACAGAAACTTACACTCGTTAATGAATGATTAGCAAAAAAAACCTTCAACAAAATTTTGATATTCTGCATCTCTGCCTTCATTCTGCTTCACTCCACTCGGAAACGACATAAAGAATTTCAAAAACTTGTTGAAGATTTCTCTGTCTTCATTTTGAATTCACTATTATACCAAAGATTTACATGCACCTTTTCAGTTAATGAGGTTAGTCACATATGGTACCAGAGCCATAACAAACTAAACCAATAGTTTAGCACTTTTACTCTATAAAAATGAAATTATGAAGTCTATACACAATGCACATTCAAAAATATCATTTTCAAGTACCTTCAGAAGAATTTAAGACATAAATCCCATGTCAACTTGGTTTGTATTACATAAAGAACACACAATCTACACAGGTTACATTAATATTAAAGAACATGATTTAGAAATGTGTGGAGAACCAGAAAAAGGTTCAGAGTTTAAATATGTTTATCAATGTTCAAAACATAGACCCTAAATCTGAACTTGAAAGAAAAATGTTAACAAGATAAATTAGGGAATAAAGTTAATATTTTTGTTCAGAGAAGGATCTCAAATAAAGAATTGTAAACAAGTTGAAAGGAAATAAATTCATACATAACAAAGAAACAAAATTGCAAAATTGTATAAAAAGAAAACAAATCATTTATGTGATCTAACATTTAGTAAAAGACCTATTACAATTTATTTTCATAGATCTAAACTTTAATTCATCCTGTCTTTCTATTTTACGTCAAATCTTGAAACAATGACAGTTCATATTGATTAAATTTCCTGCAATGCTGATATGTGGTTTAGGATTGCTTATAATATCATTATATTCTTTAGACCCAGCACATCAGATTAACAACATATTATCAGTTTTGTATTTGCAAACAAGATTTGCAATACACATTCAATAAAACCCTGATTCAACATGATCAGAGTCTGTTAAACAACATCAAGTGTTTGTGATAGATGAATACTAGTGAACACACTACTAGCAAACCAGTTCCAGCACCACAAAACTTAAAAAATTACTCAAGTCTGAGAAAATCCTTAGCATTTATGACTTGAGCAGTTTCAAAGACGTTGATTGGAGATTAAGAATATGATTTAAGTATTTATTAAGTTTTGTAGCGCACTGGCCAGGCATTTTATCAGTATATATAAAATGACAATCCATTTGTATAATAGAAAATTTGTAAATAATAGAATATCTGATAAAAAAATATGTCAGTCTTTGTACTGCTGTTCTAAATACCCTACATGTACATACACAGAAAATAAAATTCAACATATGATAATGATATTGTTGGAACAATACCAAAACTGTAACACATATTTACTTTCAGTCTTTTTTCTCAATATACATATTTCTTTAAATTGACACATAAAACTTTATTTTTTTGCAATTTTAATACCCTTTTTGTGTAGTAAAAAATTATCCATACAGGTACAATGTATCAGGATTTTTCTATATCTTAATCAGCACATCATGTAATTTCTACAATTCAGGAAATACAAATATATGCTTTGACAAACATGAACCAATATTTATTTTGTTGTACACAAAATAAAGGTATTTGCACACTTTTATAGATCTATACACCCACAAACCATTACGTGTACAACAGTAAGTTATGATTGGATGACAATGATGCAACTGTGGATTATTAAAACAATGTAATAAATAATGTCAACAAAGTATAAAAATATCACATTAACAAGGAGTCATATGATCAATATTAACTTTTCAAAGCTTCCAGTCGACTCGTCAGATCTTCTTCTGCTTCATCATCATCACTTAGAGCAGTGGCTCCCTCTGCATCTAATGATGCTGATGGCAGTGTATCGGCAACGGCATCAGGTGCTTTATCCAGTTGACCTGAATTGAAATAATCATATTTTACATAGTTCCTCTTAGAATCAATTGTGCAGCAATGAAACTTACCAGAACTGTACCCATTGTACTTAAATATATTTGTTGAAAATTTGAAAATATAGTCCATGTTAAAAGTGAAATGTTTTAAGATTCATATTTGTCTATGGTTCATAGACTTTTATTGAAGAATGAACTAATGTAACAATAGATACCCGAGGTGAGTTCATCTAGCACTTTTGCAACCTCAGCATCAACGTCATCTTCCATGTCATCTTCATCTAATGTGTCCATTGTATCATCTAACATCTCTTCTAATATACCAGCCTGAAACATAGTAAACTAACTTAACCAGTGTTGGAGTGATAAAGACTTATTCAATATTTCAATTCCAAATACTAATACAATCCATCCTTGAATCACCAATCTGTTAGTTGTAAATATCAATGATATACATTTTTGCCATTTTTATTCCATTTGAATAGAATAGTTTTGACCTAATCATATTTCTTCTCTAAATATCTAACCTTCATCATTTCTTTAGACATCTCCATCATGGTTTGCTGAATTTCTGGTAATTTGACTAATGCCTGCATGCTCTTCATCACTGTTGTGCTCTTCTCTAATGCACCAGCTATTCTGAGGGTTGCTGAAAAGCAAATATTTAACGGTTCAGAACTACAGTATAAGGACAATAGTGAATTACTATTTGTTCCTCTTCCCCATGTATCCAGAAAAATGTTCCCTTGAATAAAATATTGCCATTTTCAACAGTTATTATTCCCTTTTCTTCTTAGTGAATAATTGGAGTAGGATTGATTCTTGGAAAATATTTGAGGTAGGAGAAAAACTACCTAACTACCTATCCAAATTAATAATAGTACAATTGGGAAAGACCAACTGATTGCTTATTTTAGTAGTCCAACATTGCCTTGAGCTTGCGACCCTTCTCTACTTTATCTGGATATTGATATGTCAGGTTGGAAACCAAACTTCTCAGAAAAAATGTAGTTGACATAGTAAGGAAACTAATCCTAAATGCGTGTAGAATTGTCATTCTACAATGTATGTCCCCTATTTACTTAACAATGTTACATAGAAAAGACTTACACACAATTATCCACATAATTTTTTTTATGAAATGCCACTTTTTTAATTAATGTCGGGTTAAAATTTTACAGCATACATAAAACAATGATTGTTTGATTTTGGGGTTTAACGTCCAAGCAGCAATATTTCAGCTATATTCAGATGATGAACATGAAATGGATGATAAAATGAACATGAAATGATGATGTAATGAAAAAGGGATGGGACACATGGATAATGGGGTCGAAAAATTTTGATTGCCACTGGAAATAGGGAGAGGTGGGTAAGATGGGTAATTTAACCTCCTGTGGCAGAGCCCTATGGTTCCTACACTGGAAGAATACCACAGTAGGATTCTTTAACATGCGAGGAACATGGCATCTTTCCCAACACGGTGCACCACTGTGGTTTGCGGTCAGGTTTTCCGTATTATAGCCTGACAACCCCAGCATGTAACACGCCAGGTGTACCCCATTCCACCATCTGGGGCACACAACCCAGTTGCTCTGTTGGCAAAGCGCCTTAGCTCACGGATAGCCTTCTGAGCACTATTTAGTCGCCTTTTACGACAAGCTTAACGCTGCTGCAAGCCTATTCTTTTAACACCTGGCCCTGCACAGGCCTACATAAAACAAACATTTAGTCTTATTGTCCAAAGTTGAACCAAGCTACACATTTTTCTCCAAATTTTCAAATTGTCCAATGGAAAAAATAACACAACAGGTGCATTGTTATAGAGTTATTTGATCCCTTGTTGTTCAATTTGATTGGTGTATAGATGTTTGTTTTTTCTTAGGAGGTGTTTAAAAAAGTTAAATAACAAAAAATATACAAACTACAAGTGTACTATTTAGAAACAGGAACAATTTTTCAACAAGACTGGCAGATCATGTACAAAAATGTAGGAATTCAAGATATGGGTTGTCCCTATAAAACAAGTTATGTTCATATACCTAGTTGGTTTTTCATGTTCATGGATACAGAATTCATATGAGCTTTTGATGCATATAATTTGTTGACAGCTTTCCTTGACTTTACAATTTCTGTGGCCAAAATTTTACAAGCTCCCTTTTCTCCTTTCTTTGCAGCATCTTTCAAATGTCTTTTGGTTTTTTCTTGTTCTCTCTGTATCCCTGAAAATATTTAGTAGTATAAGATTCAGTCCTAGTCACTTGTATGCATTTATCCAGGTAACTCTCCCCTGCCCAAAAGCATGTGGCTATATTGAAAAATGCAAAGTTGAATGTTGCACAAACACAAGATGTTTTCAACATTAAAAAGCTGATTTACCTTATAAAAGAACGTATTAAAGAAGTTGTCAAAATTGTTTGGCAGATAAAAACTGTTCTGGTAATTTAAAATAATTGTTCATGCATTGTACACAAAAAAAAAATGTTAACTTATACACAGTTGTACTAAAGAAGTTTTGATTTCATTACACAATGTAAAAAATGCCAAAATTCTAATGTTACTTTTCCAGCCATTTTTTAAGTAATGCTGTGATTATGAGAAAAAATATATACCCCTAATTTGTCTATCTATATTGAATCCCTCTTTCCTCAGTTTTCTTGTCCATTCATTCACCTGTAAGAATAAAAAACTGATATCATGACTGGGCATAGCTAGTAATATGAGGAAGGCAATGACCTTAAGTGCAAGTGAAGTCTATAGCAAAAGTATTAGGTTCCCTTTATAACAAATTAGACTTCATGTCCTTTATCATTTTGCCAATTTTTTAGGAATTTTTCATCATTTATAAGCGGGAGATAGCAAATTTGTCAATTATCGAACATAAAATAGACATCATTTAAACCTTTTGTCTAGCCTGCATCTTTACTTTTTCTTAAGCTTTAATGTATTACGATGTAGTGTTTTGTTTAGAGGAAAGTTTCTCAAGTCAAGTGTCAATATGATGAATTTTTTGACAAATTTCTATACTTTAAAGAGCGAGCTCACTTATTATCATTGTACAAGGTGAGGAAACTACATTTTATCACCAAAATAAGAAATATTCAGGTAAATTAATTGAAATGATTTAACTGGAACTGTTTAATGCTAAAATACCAATTTTGCGAACTCCTGCATAAAAAATGAAAAAAAAGCACAAAAGTGTAGGTTTTACTTATTTCCTACCAGCTACCTCGGTAATCGATAATTATTCAAAGTCATTGTCTTACCATGTCTTTTGGTGATTTTTCTTGTGATTTACCAAATAGACCCATATTCGGCGTTACTTGATCATCAGTCAAAACAAAAACAGGAAATCGACAAACCGGAAGTAATGAAAACCAACTAAAACTTAAGCCGTACCCAGAAACATTCCGTAATTAGGTTACAGAGCACCTATTCAATCAATGAGCATTTGGAACGTAGGCAAAAATAGTCCTACGCAGAAATTACCCCTGTTCCTCATAGTGCTGTAAAAAAAAGTTCTCATCTTATTTAAAAAATTTAAACAGTTTCTGAAAGGAAAAACATTTCTGTACATTTTATAGGTGCATTTGGCTTCTTGTGATGTGAAGCCTAATCTCCATATTGATTTTTAAATTTACTCCTATCTTGTGAAAACACTGGGATTTCCCATGCTATTTATAGACCCTTCACTTCCGGTGACCAGTACTGCACTGCAAGTCTGCTAACCCCACATGCCATTCTGAGGATTGTGAGCTGACATATGTAGAATCATGCTGATATATAGTCCTCTGCAGGTTAAAGTTAAGGTAAAGTCCAGAGAAGCCATTGAATATTGTGAAATTAGCATAGAAGCCTATGGGAAGTGGAATTAGTGGTTTTTAGCCTTAATACTGTCAGACAATCTGTGTAACGTAATGTATATCTATTCTGTATTGATATGTTTGCCCGGTGAGCTATGTTTGATGAGATATAAGGTTCTTATAAACTAGCACAGGATGAAGCATGCATGTAGAAGGTGGGAAAAAAGTAAATAAATAACTCCCTTTTGGATTCGTTTTCTCGCAATTCTAGTTCCTTAAGGTCGTGTACAGGGACTTGCTCCCACTACCAAATATGCAACCCCACTAGTATATAACCTATAAGTTATACACTAATGGGCTGCATATTTGATAGTGGGAGCAAGCCCTTGCGTTTCGTGCAAAATAAGGTACTTTGAAAATCGGCCAGCTGATGCTAAGGAGAAAATCAAATACGACAGGAGACTTCAAAACATTCCGGTCACCTTTCTTAATTTAATTACACTTGTTTACCATAACAAATATTATATCGGTCGACGTGTAAATGCTTAACTACATTTAAACAATATATTCACAAATTTTTAATTTTCAGTTTTACAAAAATTAGGCCAGCTTGGTGTGCGAAATAATGCGCCTAAATGTAACTGTATAGTGCGCCATAAACAAGTTCATTAAAAAATCGTCTGAAATTTGGTCAGCCCCATTGCAGAAATCCAGGTTTCGTGACCCACCAAAAATGATAAACTCAAATTGTTGTGTGTTGAACAGAAAACGATTTCGCAGTTATCAATCAAGAATGACCGAGGTACAAAATGAGAGTCACAACTTTATATAAACCACTGGTTTAGTGATAACAAGAATCTTCCGAAGTAGGTGTAAATTCAATCATGACAAACTTTTAAAAGAAAGTGACTTTAAATCGTACATTTTGAACCCTTCAAGCTCATGGACCATACAACCCCTATCTTGACACTCTTAATTGTATTTCAGACTATTTTGCATACCATGTGAAGTGAATACGGAAGAGAAACTGGTGCATGTATCATATGTAAAAAATAGATTTCTAATTGTTAATATTATAACTGCAAATACAAAAATGTATTCTTGATACAACATCGTGAATACAACAGTGAAAAATACTACCTCAGCATGCATACTTTTAATGCGTGTACATAATTCTGTAAAGCATATTAATTAACGATCGAAAAAATATTGGCTTTAAACTTTCTCAAAGACGCAAGTAGACAAACTAAGCGCATACATTAATACGTCTGTATTTTAGTTAAGAATGAAATAATTGCACGAACTTAAACGCACCATCGCAAATTAAAAATAGTCAGAAATTATAGATGTGTTTTTAAGCAAGAATCGCTGAGTATTGCAATAGTTCTTTTAATAGAAATCCAGACAGTAAAACATTCTGCAAAACAAAAATTAATAAATCTACAATTGTCCATGGTACAACCTACAGAACGGACTGTCAGTAGTCGTATATGATCCGACATGCGAGCGTACAGAAAAAAACTATAAATTGGCCATTTAATTATCTAGTTAAATGCTATAAACTATCCCAGACAGATAACTGTACCCGAAGAATACAAGGTGCAGGCTCTGTGTTAATTGATCAACGAGAAGAGCATAATATGACTGCCTAAATCGTAAATCATCAACTTCTGTTCAGTAAGAAAATAGTTTTTCCATATCTCTATAGCAGACAAAGAATAAACCGTTAATGATAAACACAGCTATGACTTGTGTGTAAACTGACACGCTTGCATTGTTCAAGCGGAGAGGTGCCAAGACTGTTCGTCTGCACTTCCTCTGCACACCTTACACACAATTACAAAGTATTGAATTAAATATGAAACCAGTTGCAAAAATAGATTGCGGTTAATTTGTCTTTGTTGATTAAGTTAAGCAAATATACGTTGTTTACGCACGTGTAACCCCAATCGCCCCTTGTGATTGATGCGCGAACGAAAATGACCCAGATATCCGACAACAACCGTTTAATTGCTCTTCCTTGCTAGCACATCAAGATTATGGGATTAATTAAGGCAGACACACAAAATACGGATTGGATTAACGGTTTATGCTGTTTATGTTGATCAGAAGGGTAATTAGATTTCTGTAGTGTACTGGCAGTATTTCACATCATCTGTGCTATTTTTAGAGTTATCAATAGCCGAAAAATGGTGCTTCTATCTTTGAAATGAACAATTGTTTACATTACAAACGTCAGTTTACATCCGTTTAATTCTCAAGTATTCTCTGGGATTTTATTTTTCTGTTGTGGATTACCATCGAACATAGAATATTTTGAGGACGACTTATTTCAACGGTGGGGACAATGTTGATAATGGTATGAATAATGTCGATATAATGCATAAGACAAAATCTGGTTCATCACTCAGTATGACCAACACTAGGCCACCTAAACCTCCATGTTGGTTAGACTTGAAAGTTCAACAACAAACTTCATCAGATGAAGGGGGTTCAAAAAGTTCTCCGGTTGGACCTCAGCCAAGCACCTCTGTTCGCGCCAGTCGTCCAACTAAAAGACCACGTGCAAGGATTCATAGAACTAGAAGTGAATATTGTATCCAACAAGAAGAACTACCAGACTGTGATGTGACTTTAAGTCTGGCAGACACTGACCCGGAAGATATTGGATTACGGAGTCAAAGTGGTATGGACGAAACAACAAAAAAGTGCCAAAGTTGGTTAGAAAGTATAGAAGGGTGTGGTCCCCCAGAAGGGACAGGTACTACCGGTCTTGACATTGAGACAGTTGAATTAGAAGTTCCCGATGATACGTTGTGGTACGACGAACCTAGAGGGCGTTCATCTCACCATTCTCGTTCTTCCCGGTCACATAGGGACAAACATAAACACGATAGGCATGATAGACATGATAAACATGATAAGAGTCCTTCTGATTCCAGGATTACTATTCCAGGGCATTTATTCGATTTTAGTGATTTAGACAAGCGCTTGCTGACCGAACAGCAATTGAAGTGATTATTACTTTGTGATAATAATACTTTATTTAATTGCGAATTATTACAAACGGGTACGTCATGCAAATAATCCAATAATGTTATCTATCTGGAACTATTTATTGATGAGTTAATAAATTGCTATCTTTTTTAAAAAAAAAGATTAACATCTGGTCCATTGAGCTAATTTTTATTTTTAATTCTGTATACTGGCGACTTGTTTCCTTACTTTTAAGTGGGAGAATAAAACATATCGATTAGACAGCGGTCCGGTGCATACTCCTTTTTGTCACGGTAGGTTGATTTGGGTATCTTTTCTAGTCTTTTCAGGGCTTGAATTGGTCTTATTTTTAATTTTAAAATGCAGTTGATACATGTACAAATTGACTGACTACATGTAAATTGCCTTGGACCCTCATCCAAGGGGATATTCGAAGCTAAGGTTGATATTCACTTGTATTTTTTCTTATATGTGTTGACTTGAGATGTCTTTACACTGATCGTACATCTGGTGTTTCTATACCATCTAAGCCTGCACACATAGCTTGGAAAGTACAAAAAATATTCTGGTTAAAATCAGCGCTGTGATCACGGTGATATCTGATGAGACGGACCAGAGTTTTACAGTAATGCGTTAATTGTCGTTGACCCACAATCTATGTTCATTGTAACAATGCATTATGAATTGGTGTAACAGGCAACAAAAACTACCGAGAATACAAGATGACAGACTTACGTGTAAATCCAAAGAGTTTTCTACGAAGAAAAACATTTAAGTAGCTGTCTTTGTAAGAATCATGCAAAATCTGGAAAACGTTCTATACCTAAAAAAAGGCTATATATATTTATTTTTGCAATTACATTGTTTTAAGGGTCTATATTATGAAATGTGTAATTATTCATTGAAATCTGTCTGCTCTTAGGGGATAATCAATATTGAAAATCAAAGAGATTCTAATGTATTTGAGTGTCATTTACAGATTTATCTCCTTTAATTTTAAAATCTACAGTGCATTCTATATAATTTTTCTCTCATTAGAACACGGGTTAAATAAAAAACCGAATGTTAATTTCTGTTCACTATGGCAATTCAAACAAAATATCAAAAATAAAGATACGTAGGCTGTTCACCCATGAATCACATTTTTGCACGATTCTTGGCTTCACATGAAACATCAACCGTTCAAGTATATAGTTATACCTATGTAATACATGTGTACTATGTATCACGCCGCGGTTAAACATTGGTTTCGCTCAATTTGTGTTACTTAGACCACTTGTCCAATTAAGATAGTTACCATAAACCAGAATATTATATACATGTAGCATCAAAATATTTGCCACAGAAAGCATCTTACTGTATACAATTCTACACAAAGGTTCATGCAATAACTCTAATAATACATGGATAAGGACATTTGTTATGCACTTTATTTATCAAAAATTGTGTTGTTTGCTCGCCTTTCTTAAGTCTGGTTATTTCACTAAAACACTAGTGTTTAAGTGCTTCGGGCTTATTTAACAACTTGAAGGATAAATCTGCTGTAACATTCATTAACCTAAAATGAAAACCCCAAATTAGACTAAAATGACCTATTACGATTTACAAGAGTCTTGATATAATAATTATACTATGGCAATTTCTGAATGATAGCTTGTTGGTAATAACTGTTGCTAGAATGAAGAATGACAGCTACATGCAGTGTTTTATCAGTAGGAATATCAATACATTTTTATTGTATATAGCTACCACAAATTAAAAAAATTCAACGTTAAACAAATCAAAAAGAGAAGCAAGTGTACAGCTTCAGATACTTGTCTTAGAAATTCAAAAAACCGAAATTAAGCTATAGGTACTGTTATGAACTAACGGACTATCTTGTTACTGGACAAACAACACCGTCGTCAGGTAAAAATCTTCCTTATTTATTAAAGAATTTTTTGTATGTGCTGAATCTATAGTTCACCGAAACCTTTCATGCTAATTTACATTTAACTTCCTTGGAACAACACGACTACTAATGTAGTACAGAAATCATATACAGCCTTTGTTATAATAATCAAACAAATCGATCCACTTAAAAGGTATTCATAAATCGCGATGCAAAGTCGAATGCACTTGTAAGAGAAGGTAAAAAACAGCAAACAACTGCAACAAACAAAGAAAAGTCTGCATACTATAAGCTTCATTAAATAAAACTTGAATCGATCTTCTTCTTAGAGGATGAATTCAGTGTGCGACATTTTTTTTTCGTTTTATGTAAGTTTCTGTATCGATCCTAAAACCATGCTCTTCTGTTCATTTAAAAAATCTAGCTCGATGATATTTACACAATTATACTGAGACTGATTAGAACTTAAAAAAAACAAACTTAAACTTGTATCCTGTATATGTCTGCAGGGTGAATGGTACGTTTAATGCATGTGAACGTTTTATCATATTAACTAAACCCCTAAATGATATAGATTTTTCCGACGCAGTCGGTATAGTTTCGCTTTTTTAACCCTTTGACCTTAAAGACACTCTTCCATGGAAACGCAAGTCACCTGATCGCAATTCTGTTTCCCGATTGGCCAAAAACTGATGTAACTTAGTGGTGTTCGAAAAAAAAACTCGTATGTAAAAAGAACAAAATTTTACTGCGTCGGCTATCTTTTTTTTGAAAGACAGTAATTGTTTTCAATATCAACATAGCATATTTGAAAGAAAGGATTTTGATTTTATGTCAGGGAGCTGAAAATCTTTATTCTTCACAACTATGACATCCATAGAATGGGATAGTTAACCATTTAAAACCTTTCACCAACTTCTTTAAAATGATATTCAGGTAACCTTGTCACCGAACCAGTTTGTTGCAACTCCTCTCGTTGTCTTTTACAATAAAAGTCTAGAATGCTTGTATCGTAACGAAGATACTGAAATTTGAAGTTTATACAAATATAGTTCACATAAACGACTAGTATATTTTTTGTTTGAAAGAAACGCTATCAAAACCTTTGGAGTCCTATTAATAATTTGTGGCGATTTTTGTTGAAACAATTTATCAAATTGGTGACTTTGAGAATCCCAAATGTTACTGCAGGTAACAAACGCAGATAATAAACCATTGCTATACAAACCGTACCGTTGCTTCAGGTTTATCTTTAAAATAAGAGGAAGTCATGTTTGTTTATAATAACCTAATGTGCAGTTATTGAAATTCGCTTTATATGTTATATCTCTGATACATCATTTCTGGTCAAACTGAATTTTTAAAATTACAAACACGATAGGGCCATAGGGTATAGTTCTACAACATGCCAGGTATTTTAATTAAGCTAATTCATTTCAGACGGACAAAGCAAAAATGCTTGAATCGATTTCAATAATGTTTAAATTTGGCGCTTTGGCATATTCTCAGAGCATTATTCAGGAAGACTCTCTACTTTTAGCTCGTTCTGTCTGTGTAGCATTTTCTTTAGTAACCTCGCTATTTTCCCTGTTCGTCTCCATCTTAGGAATGGTTACAGTAAGTACTTGCTCCTGCTTGTTTGCCTCTCCTTTACTAGGACTGGTACCTTTGTCTTCTTTGTTTCCTATATTCTGTGAGTCGATCTGTGTTTTCTCGTTAGCTTCCTGTTCAATTGACGATAGATCCAACTTAAGTTCAGTATCGATAGTTTGTTTTTTATCACTTATCTTCTCCGACATTTTCGATTTTAATGTTTTACTCTGTACGAATTTGGCATGGTGGTCGGCTTCCGCTTGTGCCATTAGGGCAAGTTGCATTTCTATCCTGCACATACCACACGCACAGTCTAGCATGTCTGCCTCACGAATAATTGGCTTATGGCTTGGTGTCTTTAAGTAGAAGTTTTTGTCTCTATCATGTAATTTTAACTGTTGATTCATTTTGAAATACGATCCGGGGTCTGCTTGTAGATCTTGCACTTGCAATGGCCGAACTTCGTGTTCCGGTTTCGGATATGCAAAATAGATTCTTTTTACGTTTCTAGACGTCATATTGACCGCTTTTCTCGGAGATTCAACCCTTTTTGTTGAAGATGTGTATTTTGACAAATCATCTACAGAGATGTTATCCTCATCTGGGTAACTGTAATAGTCAAGTATGTGAGCAACTTTCCGATTGTAATATTCCCGTTCCTGGTGGATTTTTGTTTCACTTTGTTCGTTTCTGCGGTCTGGTCCCATGGCAAGTAATCTTGGTTTTGTCAAATATTCTCTTCTTATACTAGCAAGATATCCACCGTCACTGTACCGAGAGAAATATGAAGCTTGCGATACAGGACTAGATTTGTATCTGCGGAAGTAGATAATTTTACCACGGTCTATATACATTGTTCCTTCATCCGTTTCTCTGACTAAATATTTTCTTTGTTCCATTTTGTTAGAATATTGTGGGCATGAATTTGACCCGTTTTTCTCGCCATCAGTCCGGGTTTTAGTATGATGTTCACAACGTGTAAATGAATGTTGAATATCGGCAACACGGGACTTTGCTGATGGACATCCTCCATCTTGTACAGTTTTAGAGTCTGTGTTTGAAGGCGCTTTATTGAATCTCCCTTGAGGTGACGGTGATCGTGACCCACAATCATCGTCTGTAGCCATTCGTACACGTGCAGAATTCACCCTCTGCTGGGTTTTAAAATGATCAATGTATCCGGATTTCCTGTAAGGGAAAAATGATCCGGACGGGCTACTAGGCCTGTCTAATGATATATCTCTGGCTGGGAAGTCTGGAATGTTTTGGATAGATCTTTTCTGCCCCGGACTCGGTGGTTCTGAAACATATTGTACAGTACGTCTCTGTCCTGGTGTTGGAGATGATGGTTTTTGCTTCGGGGATCTCAGCTCACTTCTAGACTGTCTAGCCGAACCCCTTCTTTGCTGTTTGGGCGAGCCTGGAGGGGAAGGTTGTATTATATCATCATCATCTACAAAGGTTCTCACACTTAGCTGGTATCGCGGTGGAAGTCGTTTCCATAATGTCCAAGATGTTGAAGTTGCCATTCCTGAAAAAAAAGAAAACCAATGTCATGAGACACATGATGTATCAATGCACTCCGTAAGAAATTAGTATCTTGCATTTGACTACATTGACATAACTATAATGTTATTTTTTTCATCTGTTTCTTCATTTTGATTTAGATAAAAACAAGGAAAATGCTAGTGGAAATAAGTTGAATTTGGAGTGAGTTGAAAATATATGCTCGGTTTATATTTCGTTCTTATACCATATACAAAAATGCAGTTTAATATTTTTAGAAACCAAGCTTTCTTATACTGATAGTATTTTAATAATGTAACAATCCCGAAATTTTAAAGTAAGCTTATTTTCATATACTTATATAATGCGTGTTACAAATATGAAATACAACGTCTATACATGTATGACACTTTTTATTTTAGTTTTTAATTTCCTTTTATTTCAGTTGTCACATTGTCTTGATCATTTAGTAAATCGAATGGACAATTTGCATTACTAGTCAATACTGATAAAAATAACTGGGCTGGTATACTAAAACATTGAGTTTTAGGGTTTCACTTTCCGGACCGGTAAGAATTTTGTTTTAAATTACAGTATTGCAACTGCGAATTAAAATTATATCCAAGTACATAAGTAAGGTGTTGATACATCGATTAGAAAGTGTGCTAGAACATGTATTTTAAAATGTACCGCATGTATATCATTCAAGTGGATATTTATTTTGCCCTTATTTGATAAAAGACCCTATAGGTTGGCAACCATCTTAGAGGCAGTTCAAAATAAGTGACATTCTCAGATAAAACAAATATAATTTGATAGAAAGAAAAACAATCTAGTGTGGGTATATTGTAGAAGTGAATCTTTAAGAAAATTCATAACATTCTTAATCCAACCCTAATCTTTCTGTAAACAAATATTTAAATTATTTGTTCTCTCATAGCACTTTAGAGAAGAGGTTTGAGAAATATTTCGCCATGTGCTTTGTTTCGAAAGTAAATACTTTGTTAAAGTTTTATTGCAATGTGGACACTTTTTCAATACAATTACTTAAAATAATAACGCAGCTGAGAATGCTACCAGAGAAAACCAATGCATACGTATATCTAATACAATGCTGCAAACAATGAAGATTTAATATTTTCTCTAATATGCATGCATTATGAGAAAACAAATGTAAAAGAAAGTAATTAATGATATAAATAAACTGGGGAAAATAACCTTTTTTGCAAAACTGTTCTTTCAGATATTAAAGTATTTATTTTCTTATTATAGCTTTTGAAAGCAATTTAAGTAGGCCTTACATATTGATCAGTTGTCATTTTACCATATTCTATTGTAAGCCCCTCCTCACTCTTCACACAATTAAACCCGAGCTGCCTGTTTTTTGCAAGAATTTGTATCTCGGTTTATTTTCAGTATTCTTAATTTCGCAAGCAACGTGACACGATTAGGGTTTCCGAGATACATAAGGAAGCAATTAACAAAATACATCTTCTCTCATTTTACTATTGGTAACATAGATGTTACAACTTTAGTATGCACTATTTCATACTCCAATTGGTTTTACGTTTTTCAATCATGCAAAAGTCAGGATATGGACTTTCAATAATCATGACTGTATGTAATAATTTCTCTGATTTTCCGTCTCATATTATATTTTACAATAACATAATTTAACGTATACCATGTCATCTTCTGATAACTTGTGAAAGATGATTGTTTTCACCTTAAAACATTACCTACCTACCCCCTTGTTATTTATGTTTTATGTTGGGTACCGCAGACTGGTGTAGTCCGTAATACATAATTTCAAGTCTCTTAATTAATATCGGATACAAAAATATCTAAATATCAAATCACTGCGCTTAATTTTCCCATTTTTTTCTTCTTCACTATTTTGATTTGAATTGAGTGTTATAAAAAGTCCTATTGTACACCTAGCAAAAATTCAAAATTAATAAAACATCTTTTACGACATCAAAATCTGCAAAGAAAAATTAATACAATGTTCATGCAGCGAGATAACAAAATGATAATGGAAATGAATCATATTTGCTAATCTTACTTTAACCAGAAGCAATAATATTCCCGGATAATAATAATGTGACACCCTCCGTGTTATCAATATATACTCTTTTGCAACCAGAACGTTAATTTTACAATTTCATACAGAGCAACAGAAAGACGTCCAATTGTTTATCGCTTGTAAAACTTTCCCCGTAAAAGCAATAAGAAATTTAAAGCACGAAGACAATTTGAGGCCGTCATAATAACAATTTTAAAAACTATGTTTATTTTAATATATTGTTAAAGGGAGAAACGTTGGCAATTAAAATGAATTTATCTGAACAATGTGCATTTTGTTCTCATTTATGGCCAATCTATATCTCGTTTATGATCAAATTATTTTTTCATCTACAAACTTATAAAACTCTTTTTAACACATCACTTTATTAGTAATGTATCAAATTTCATATTTGAATACTTTGTTAGTTTCCTTTGAAGCCTTACAAGAAAAGAACGACGAAGATAAATATGACATGATAACGCTTTGTATAAATACAACTATTGGGAATGTTTACATTAAATAAAAACACATGATCAGTGTTTTTCTGTTGGTTGAATGACAGCTAGCCTAATGTTGGATAAAATATGAAATACGACTTATTAAAAAAAAAAAAAAAAAAAACTAATACGAAGAAATTAGTGTCAAAAGGCAGGAGCAGCAACTTTGATGATACAGACAAATGTATATTGTTGACAACGGCCGAGCGATTTCCGTTGTTCCGATTTTTGTAAAACATATGCAAGTTTTCGATTGATAAAACGAGTCTTAATTCTTCACTTAGCGTTTACGTAGGATTTACATAAAATATAACGAGAATAGGTATGGTATACATGTCAAAGAGACAACAACCTATATTTGTCTGAGTTTGAATGTTTCACTTCTTCTCATGTCACTTATGCAATGAATGTCGTTCTTTTTTCTGCCGTGAATATACTTGTGTGTAATATTTATGTGAATGCAATTATTTTGTTCAGTTTTGTTATGCCCTTCACGAGTCATTAATTGGACCAATTAGGATATTTTATTCTGTAAGAGTCTATACAAGGATTCGTTTATGCTCCGCAACATGCACTGAAAGAACAAAATGGATGAAGGCTAATTTCCGACTTTAATGTGAAGGTCGTCATCTAGGTCTAGACGTTTTTTTTTTCAAATGAATATATTATAATTACATTTGTGTCATGATTACGATATGATTTAATCTCAGCTACACTTTTCTACTACTGACCCGTGCAGGTCCGGGTGTTATAAGAATAGGCCTGCAGCAGCGCTAAGCTTGTCGTAAAAGGCGACTAAATAGTGCTCAGAACCTTATTCGGGGGCTAGGGCGCTCTGCTCACAGAGCAACTGGAATGTGTGCCCCAGGTGGTGGAATGGGGTACCCCTGGCGTGTTACATGCTGGGGTTGTCACGCTATAACTCGGAAAACCTAACCGCAAACCATAGTGGTGCACCGTGTTGGGAAAGATGCCACGTTCCTCGCACGTTAAAGATCCCTACTGTGGTATTCTCCCGGAGTAGGAACCATAGGGCTCCGCCACAGGAGGCCAAATTGCCCGACTCTACCCACCTCTCCCTATTCCCAGTGGCAATCAAAAGTTGTCGACCCCATTGTCCTTGTGTCCCATCCTTTTTTCATTTCATCATCATTTCATGTTCATTTTATCATCAATGTTCATCGTCTGAATATAGCTGAAATATTGCTGCTCGGACGTTAAACCCCAACAAACAAACAAACAATACACTTTCTACTGTTTTTTTTATAAGAATTATCCAGTAAACGTAATGTATACAAAAAATGGCTCTTGAAATTTCAAGGGCATTCAACATTTCCAAGTGCTTCTTACGAATAATTGTATTCGTACCAATCTGTATCAACAAATGACGCTACTGATATACTAAATTTATACAGTGTAAATTTACCATGCAGTGTAAAAATATAATTCGTAATTCAGTATTAAACCATCATTGAAGTTTTCTTTCATATCTAATTTCATAACAACCTTTTTGAAGAACAAGTACATCAATGTAGACATTTAAGTATCTTATCTCCAGTTAAAATAGTACATTTAGAGTCACTTACCAATATTTGTTTAATTTAAAATACTAATGCCACATGTTATCTATCAGCTTAATTTCCACTTGTGAAATCCGAACACTTCATTTAAAGACTCCATAAATCAAGACACCGTTTGGAGAATCACAGTGCGAGTACCTACATATGTTTTATAGATTGTACTAATAAACATCAAAACTCGGACAAACTACAAAAAGTCCGTTTGCTTGCCTGGTTCCTTCCCAGCAACCATTCTTATCTAACACTGTGCCAATCAAATGAATTGTAATCTAAAAGCGATAAAATGCATTGTGTTGTATAAAATTTCCTTTGAATTGTATATCTGTTCTTTCCTATATAGCTATGTGGTCAATGGACCGACTGTTTGTCGTACTAGGGAGATTAAAAATCTAGACATTCACTGATTTGTTTGTTCAAAATGTTAAAATGTTTGTTTTTTGCTAATTCATTCAATATTTTTGAAACAAAACAAATAGTAAGGTACATTTTTAGATGTCTATTTATTACAGTGAATGTGAATGGGGTATCTGGCTAATGAAGCGATGTGACGTAAAAGTCTACAAATCTTTATATGTGTTCCAATATCTAATTTGATTTGGCACGGGGGTAAAAAGAGAAAGTGCGTATCAAATTATTAGACACATAACAAACCGGCTTACACCGGGTTTTGCATGTGAAGGTGCCATAAAGAAAAATATTTCACAAGTGCAGTTGTAATTAATTTCACACTTTCTGAGAATTTAACTATATGAGTAGATTTGTAGCATATTTTCATTTTTTTTTTATCTTTTACAGCAATTAAGTTACAGCTTACTGAGTTTTGCATTAATTGATCTGACCCCAATTAAATTGTCCACAGATTGTACAAAGTTGCGCTTTTCTGCTTTTGAAAATGAACTTAATCAAATGTTTTTGTTGTCATGATAATATTTTTATAATTGTACAACAGAGTGAATCGGTAAAGTACTTGCCAAATACTTTGGAACACGATGATGTTCTTTAAGCGGTTTTATATCTTCTACTTCTCCTTCAAATTATATAATGCCTTAAGCTCCATCGACTTTAAAGTACGAATAAAGGCGATTCTGCGTCAACAATGCACTACTTATATATTACTTACTGGGTTGGTATCAGCAATGCAATAAAATATACATTGTATATTTATATACAGGTGGATGATCAATATAGTATGTAAAAATGAGAACAAATTGACGAAGGTTCTTACTTTTAGTCATAACGCACAATAAGTTACTTAACACAACCGAACAATGAAGTATTGTGATTTAGCAATTTTTGTTATTCACACGTGTTCTTTAAAAATCAAATGTAGACTAGAAGCTAATTGCCTTTGTCATAAGTAGGTAAAATATGAAATACATTGGCTTATCGTGTAAAGAAAATAAGTATGGTGTACAATTATTTATAGGAATATGGCAAAACTTTTAAATATAGAAATTTAAACATGCATGTCAATATAACTCCTTCAAATATGACAATTCAAAAATATATTTAGTGTAAGAGATGGTTACCTCATTAATTCTATTACACAGTAGACTTTTAGGACATTTTTGTGACTGAAATGATATAAGTAGTGCTATTATATGGAACAGATTTCTGTCTTTAAACAATATTTCTCGCTTATGCGGATTGGTACATGATACAAAGAAAATCTTATAGGAGCGGTTGTTTTTTACAGTTCACATTTAATTTACTACCTGATTATGATAAAGTGACTTGTCTTCACTAGAATCAGGAAACACGAAGAATGAAAATATTAGCAAGACGATTAACAAGGGGATACATGCTATGAATATGGAAAGTTACAAACTGACACGTTAAAGTCATACAGTGTTTGCTATAAACTGTAAAAAAAAACCAAACATGTCTTTTAGTAGAAGCTGATAAATCAGTTACGAAAATTTTCATTACCGAATGGCAAACATGAAAAAAATCTCAGTCGCACGATAAAGGACGTTGACGTATTGGAAACAAGGAAAGAGAGCATGCCTAAGCCATACACCAAATGTAATAAACTTCTTTATAATCAGGACGCAGAACTCTATTACGAAAGTATAAACGGACGGACGGATAAGTTTATAGCCACGTGTGGTATTTGAATATTATCAAAACAATCAAGATTTATAACAAAATTAATCTGTTGTTAACTCGACGGTATTTCAAGAAAAGCAGATGAAGCTTACCCTACTGGTGCACCTGGTCCATGCTCCAAGTTTTTGGTGGACTCCGAGTTGTTCATATATTTTTGTTACTTTGTATGTATTTTTTTGGTTATTTTGTGTTATTTGTTGTGTGTGTTTGTTTTCCATGTCTGGTCTTTGTCCCTGGATTGCTTTCTTTTGATTTCCACTAAAATCTTGGTTCTCTTGATTACTCTTAAAATGTAATAGTCATGTAAATTTTACATTCAGAATGCGACTTTTTCTAAATAAATAAATGCGACGGATCTTACAATTTTTCAGTACAAATTTCGTGAATATATTATTTATACTGATTTATGGTTATTATATGGGGCTGAACGTAACTTTTCATGATTATTGTAAATTACACTTATTTTATTTTCTTTACATACATATCACTCTCTTGTTTTACACTCTCAAATTTGACTTTGGGTAGTAAACTATAATTTGAAATCTTTTTATAATCAAATGTCGGAATGAACAGACTTTTAATCAGTTATAAAAGTTTTAGAAACATTGCTTCTTAATATATCAACAAAAAGATATGAAACTTGACTTTAAAAATATTCATTTAGATTTTATCACTATCAAATGGTCGTTTTCATCTACATGAATGAAAAAAGCAAGATCTACTGGATTATGGATAATATGTAATACATTTTGTCCAAAGATGCCTTTTGACGGTAGCTGAAAACATTAGCATACATGTACAGACATGTTAAAATCAGTTGTTTTCGTTTAGGCATGTACCCTTTATTTCCGATTTAGTTGTGTTGTGAGAATCATTTGATGCTCTTACATCAGATTTTACAATTTTTTACAAAACACGTGATAAAACCTTTATGAAAATAGTAAATACTAAAGGATATTAGAAAAAGGTCTTCAATAAGTGTAGACACACCTTTAAGCAAGCTCCGAAAAGCTCTGAGGATGCTCTGTCACAGTTGAATAGCTACAAATTGTAGAATAACACGACCAAACTTGAAAAAAGTAATCTTTCAGAGAAATAAAGCAAAGCACAATATGAAGCCGGAAAGGTTTCAATCACGAGGCTTTCACAGACTCCAAATAAAAGAATATAGTAATTAAAGAAATACATTTTAATTTATCAACACACACACCATGCAAATGCATTTCTGGGCAAGATCACATGCAACCTACAATTTGTACATTTATTAAAACATGTTTTACTATAAACTTAATTATTGAAAGCAAACAAAAACAAAACAAAACACAAAAAATATAAGTAACCTGTAAAAGACAAATCAGTAACTAAGAAGAACAGGTTTTCAAGCATGAAATTGTATCCATTCTACTGAAAGTGAACAAAGGGTCGAGTGAGTCGTATATAAAAATGTAAATGTGCTTAGAATTTGAAAATTAAAAATTACTAGACATATACGTTAGTGTCTAGAGTTGTTCCTCTTCGATCGAGATAATCTAATATGAACATAACGAAAGTATTATCCATTCACTTCAGAGTCTTCAGCTCGCTACTTTTCAGGAATGAATTGAAAAGAAATTCGCCGAGTTGTAAAATAACCTGCAACTTACGCAGACAAATCAGATTGGTGCGATGTATAAAACGATGTTCTTTATTTTTGAGAAAATCAGCTATAAATTCAGCCTCGAAAGTGTGAAAGAATAGATCAGTGAGTAGCGTAGCATAATTGGTTTTAGTTGGAAGGCAGACCGTCTGCTAAAAACACGTCCACCACACTGACCAAATATGTTATAGATGCATCTTGACAAGATCTGCACAAATTCTTATATTTGGAATCGTTTTTAGTATGAAGAATCCCTACCAAGTACGACGTACTTGTACTTGCATTATACCAAATGCGAGCTTGTTACGATTCACATCTGGGGACACCAAAGATTTACAATATAACAGTGTATCCGTTCTGTTGTCAGTTATGGAACCATTTATACAAGGTGATGTCCGAGCCAGTTTTCGATGCATTCTCCTTGTACGTACCATGTAATGAATTACGTGGATATTGATAAACACGTGGATGAAATCCACCAGCAGAGGTATAGACCCAGTGGTCTGAAAACAAGGAAATCAGGATTTGAATGATAATCAAAAGAATCTAATCCAAGGATTTAGATTAGATAGGGAAAATAAACACAACAAAGAGTATGAAATAACCAAAAGAGCATGTGCACAGAAACATAAGAAAATGACTTACTGTTATTTTCAATAATGTGATACTTGAATTAAATTGCGTTAGATATATATTGTAAGATGTTTTGCTTTTTTTTTTGTTGTTTGCTTTTGCTGATCGCAATACAGATTAAATATATATATTTTAACATAAAACATCCATAGCATCTGAACAAAGGCTTTATGTGCTTATATAGGCTAAAATAAATTCTGTCATATGTGATATATGGTACATGACGTAAGATCATTTACTTGAATATTACATAATACAAGCATTTTATTAACTATTTTAAAAATTATTGTCTGCATTTATATAAGTTCGGTCGAAAGACGCATATCTGACAGTTTTTAAACAAATGAGATAAACTGCACAGAGGAGAAAAGTAGTAGCAAAGGACTATAACAGAGCGGAATACAATACGTTAAGAAATGATGGCACACTTTTGATTTTTTTATTTATATTTTACCTCTTGCTGCGCCTGTAAAGTCAACATTTCACATGTAGCACTCAGAAATACATAGTTCTACAAGGTTAGTAAAAGATAATTGTAAGGCTTTAGATTTAACAAACACACGAATGGCTCGTAATTAGAAGAGTAAATAAATTACCACAGTTGTAACTTTGAAGAGGTCTGACAGGGTTCATATAACGGAAATTCCCGTGCATTTAAGGAGGTAGACCTAGGGCAAGGAACACAACTCTTAAAAATCATTGGAACGTTTGTATTCAGCATTTTACATTAATGTCATGTAAGCATATAATTAACTTGGATTCTTTTTATTTTGCTTCAAACGAAAGCTTGAAAGGCTTTGGTGAAAATGAATATGATACAAACTTATCCCCGACTTTATGAGTTATGTTCCTTACACTAGGTCTACCTCCTTAATCGGACAAAACTGCATCATTAGTAGCAATGGATGTTAAAAACTACATTTACAACTTTACTCTTTCCCATTTTTCCCTTCATCCATTTTCTTCCTTTTCTTCTTCCAGGCTTAATTATTGTAAATTAATACCTGGCAAGCTCAAAAAGTACTAGTTTGAACTCGGTAACTTATGAGACATTTTCACTTCTCATTTTTAAGTGTAAACTATTTGGCGTTTCAAATAATTTTCTAGAATAGAAAAAAATAGATCTATAAGAATTTACAAAGAATGAATTACAAGTGATGAAAACATGTTAGTGAAGTCTTTTGATGATCTCTATTTTTATAAGGGTTATACGGTGATGCATGTGCTGTATTTCACCATATCTGTTCTTTTTTCTATGTACAATGTAAAAAAACTTACCTTAGTATTTATAACCTTGCTGTTCGTTTCTATAATTAGTATAGGTTTAAGTAAATCAATTAATGAAGTAGCTAAATCTTACTTAAATCTACAGAGGCGAAGAGTTAAACAACAGCAAAATTAATTCTAACATAATTATGTCTACAGTTTAAAGTGGTAAGATTGCATATTGATGTGGAGTGTTTTTCTTTGCCCTTTATGTTGACAACATGGTGTACACAAGTACAAATGCCATATATTACTGGATCCAATTTGCCAGTTTCACGTAAAAAATATTTTGTTTTTATGTTTCAGGGAATTGTAAGTTTAATATATGTGGATCAAGGTCCTTTAATTCCACATTAAGGTATAAAGATATGATATATTAGAATTTCGTGATTATTGTCATCGCCATTCTTCCAAAGAACTTTAATCCACAAAAAGGGATACATAAGGATCTTAAATGTGCAAAGCTCGTCACTTGTCTCAGCTTCGAATTTATGTGAGTGGGCCTGTAACTGTCATTTTTTAGCATATGATATGGGTGTTTATAGATCTTTGACTACAATCTTATCAACGAAAACTTTTTGATTAAAAACTGCAAGACAAATATTATGCCTTATTATATAGATAGCAGTGTTTTATCGAATGTTTCCAGTGTAATAAATTTCAATAATTCACAATGTGAAATAAATTCGGTAATTCCACTCTCGGACTTTCTCCCACTAAAACGTCACAACTTTGATATCAATCCGCTAATCACAAAATTTAACATTTATGTTGAAAATATCGAGCAATTATGAAGAAAATCTATATAAAGTTCCACACACTCGGTAAATGTAGGCGTTCGTCGGCACTCGTGATAATATTTTGGTTATTCCGTCTTTGACAAAAATCCAAGACGGGAAAGGAGTCATGGCCATCGCCACTATATGTCATCTAAGTTACATGATGTCTCCATACATGGTCACCTTCCTATCATACAAAAACCTCTTGGACTTCATCACATTAGAACCAAACTCTATTCTATACCTCTTACTCTACTACACTCCCTTCACAAAACATGTCTTGACACTCCCGTTTCCGACCTTACCTCATCATTATACATATATTTTGGATATTGGTTTCCACAGAATCTTTAAACCAGTTTGTGTGAAAAGTCTAGATGAAGAAAAACGATCATTTCTTCCACTACCATTTGTCAAGAGATGTATAGATGCAATTAATTTAGCTAACATACTCTATCACAAAAACGTCACCAACAAAATTCCCCCCCCAATATTTCAAAGACAAATCCATACCAATTATTTCATATTCCTATACTTCACCCATTGCATCCAAAATTTTCAATTATAAAAAGCTATTGTAGAACCTTGAAATTGAGTTGATTGATTGATTGTTGGGGTTTAACGTCCGAGCAGCAATATGTCAGCTATATTCAGACGATGAACATGAAATGGATGACAAAATGAACATGAAATGATGATGAAATGAAAAATGGGATGGGACACAAGGACAGTAGGGTCGACAAATGTTGATTGCCACTAGCAAAAGGGAGGGATGGGTAAGGTCGGACAATTTAGCCTCCTGTGGCGGAGCGCAAAGGTTCCTACTCCTATCGAATACCACAGCAGGGTTCTTTAACGTGCGAGGAACGTGGCATCTTTCCCATCACGGTGCACCACTATGGTTTGCGGTCAGGTTTTCCGTATTATAGCCTGACAACCCCAGCATGTAACATGCCAGGGGTACCCCATTCCACCACCTGGGGCACACATCCCAGTTGCTCTGTGGGCAGAGCGCCTAGCCCCCGGCTAGGTTTCTGAACACTATTTAGTCGCCTTTTACGACAAGCTTAGCGCTGCTGCAGGCCTATTCTTTTGACACCCGGACCTGCACGGGGCTTGAAATTGAGGTATTCAAGGCTAAACCACCTGACTGTTCTTACAAAAACTCTCCATTCAAATATGGACCTTCCGGTCACGTCGTTTATCCATCATCGAAAACGAATCTCTGCGTAATATCCTTTCTAAAGGCCCCAAGTACCGTGAACCACGCTCTATAAATTGGAATTACATCCTTAAAGTTCTTATGGATGCTGTGGAGAACTACGCAAGAAAATGGATAAAACGAGAACAAGAAGACATTGTTTCTCTGTCAGAGTGGTTAAAAGCCGTGAGGTCTTTAATTTTGAAACGAATGAAAGTTTTAAGTCTGTCAATAAGTGCAAATGCTACATCAGTTTTCAAAGACCCCGATGCAGCAAAAACATTGTCTACTATACATGACAAATTTGTCATACCAGCAGACAAAGCCCAAAACAACACTGTTTTTGTCTGCAAAATGCTTTACATACAATGTTTATTATCAGAGGTGGACTTAGAAAATAATAGCAGTGATAAAACCTATACTGTTACCACACTCTCAAAAGAAGAGATTGTGGAAAACCATAAATCTGTGCTATCCTCTTTTGGTCTCTTTACCAAGGACGATGATTGTGATTTACCGTTTATGTACTGGATTCCTAAAATCCAAAAAATCCACACAAACAACGTTACATAGCTGAATATGCAAAATGTACCATCAAACCTGTTTCAACACTGTTAACATGTATACTCACAGCTGTCAAAGAGGGTCTGCAGTCCTACCACAACACTTGTTACTCCCGTAGTGGTATTAATTCAATGTGGATCCTGAAAAATTCGAAAGATCTTCAAGACTATTATCAGAATATAATAACATTAAAACCTGTGATTTTTTACAGGTTAATACTTCTATTCCCCATACTCAGTTAAAATCCCGACTTAAAAACATTATACATCGTTGTTTTTCCCAAAAAAATGGTACACCTAGATACATATATATATAGTTCTTGGTAGAGATTCCTCATACTTTGTAAGAAATAATTCCAAATCATCTTCCAAATATACAGAAGAAGATTTTTACAAAATGCTGGAATTTTTAATCGACAACATATTTGTTCAGTGTGGTGGACGCGTTTTTCAACAAACGGTCGGCATTCCAATGGGAACAAATGGTGCTTCACTACTTGCTGATCCATTCCTTCACTCATATGAGGTTGACTTTATAGCTGATCTGATCCAAAATCAAATCGTTTAGCTACATCCTTTAATCTCAGTTTCCGCTTTATAGATGGTATATTATCTTTAAACAATCGCATCTACCCCAAGGAACTTGAGATTAAGGATACTACAGACACTGTGAAGACAGCCTCATATCTTGACCTAAAGTTAGAGATCAATGGTAAAGGAAAACTATTGACCAAACTTTACGACAAACGTGATGATTTTTCATCCAGAATTGTCAACTTTCCTTTCAACTGTGGCAACATCCATTCAGCTCCTGCATATGGAGTGTTCATATCACAACTCATATTTTATGCCAGAGCTTGCCGAGACTACGCAGACTTTTTGTATCGCGCTAGATTTCTAACAAATAGGATTCTGGAGCAGGATTATGTTGCTACAAGATTGAAGTCATTACTACATAAGTTTTATGGTCGTCATCATGAACTCGTGGATCGTTACGATGTATCCATTTGCTCCATGAAAACTGATTTGTTCAACATGTCATAATTTTCCTTTCCTCTTTCGTCTACCCCGGACTTGATTTTTATGAGCAACTTGGCGGGTGTTTCTAGAAAAGTAGAGGACGCTTACCCTACCGGTGCATCTTTGTTTGTTTGTTTGTTTGTTGGGGTTTAACGTCCGAGCAGCAATATTTCAGCTATATTCAGACGATGAACATGAAATGGATGATAAAATGAACATGAAATGAAAAAAAAAGGATGGGTCACAAGGATAATAGGGTCGACAAATTTTGATTGCCACTAGAAAAAGGGAGGGATGGGTAAGGTCGGGCAATTTAGCCTCCTGTGGCGGAGCGCAAAGGTTCCTTCTCCTATCGAATACCACAGCGGGGTTCTTTAACGTGCGAGGAACGTGGCATCTTTCCAAACATGGTGCACCACTATGGTTTGCGGTCAGGTTTTCCGTATTATAGCCTGACAACCCCAGCATGTAACATGCCAGGGGTACCCCATTCCACCACCTGGGGCACACATCCCAGTTGCTCTGTGGGCAGAGCGACTAGCCCCCGGCTAGGTTTCTGAGCACTATTTAGTCGCCTTTTACGACAAGCTTAGCGCTGCTGCAGGCCTATTCTTTTGACACCTGGACCTGCACGGGGCACCGGTGCATCTAGTCCATGCTCCTAGGTATTAGTGTAGTCCGAGTTGTTCATTTGCTTTTGTTGCTTTGTATGTATGATTTTAATTACTTTGTGTTCTTTGTTGTGTATGTCTGTTTTCCAATTAATTATCATATTATTCATCTTAACTATTTCTACACTTAAATGATTTTGACTCACAGGAGAACATTCCGATACCTAACTGTTTATCATATTGATATACCCCGAGGTAGCAAACAATATGTTTTGAATACTTTCAGAGGGAGATTTTTCGGATAAATAAAGAATACGACCAACATGACCTATAGTGCAATACTTTGTTCTATCATCCTGGCAATGAATATATAATCGCGATGAAAAAAAACCATCAGAAAAATTTCGTGAAGCCTTAACGTGAGTTTCATTGAATACAGATATATGAAGACGTGAACAAAACCTTTTTATTCCATTCAGTTTAGCATAATATCGATACTAAATGCCTTGACAAATACGTGTATACTATCATAATAAATTTTTCCAACTGCTAAGGGCGTATATTTGATTGGGAACAAATGTTTGATATTTGCATAAAATAAATGTAATGTATTAAAATAAAAATAATAATAATAAAATAAGGGTTTCATATATATATGCACCTCCTGAAGTGTGAGAGTAAAATGCATCTAATTGGACAAAAACATCTCAAAGACATATCCGGCTTACTATTCTCCAAGTACATGTTGTTCAAGACTCTAGAATTACTTCTACCATGCATTTAGTACTTAATTCGTTTTTTTTTTGTATAAATATTCCTGCAATCAATCTTAATCATCTTCTCCGTATTGAATACATCGTATCGTATGGCAAAAATCCTTATCACATGCATTCGGACCAAATCTATGATATTATTGTCTCAGGATGATAAGACTGTAGATATAACATCTGCGTTTGGAAAAAAAATAACATCGGTTAAGGTAGTGTAATGTACGCGCATAATGTGAATAAAGACGGAACTAAGTAACAATGAACATACACAAACTAAATGTTTGTTTGTTGGGGTTTAACGTCCGAGCAGCAATATTTCAGCTATATTCAGACGGTGAACATGGAATGGATGATAAAATGAACATGAAATGATAATGAAATGAAAAAGGAATGGGACACAAGGACAATGGGGTCGACAAATTTTGATTGCCACTGGAAATTGGGAGAGGTGGGCAATTTAACCTCCTGTGGCGGAGCCCTATGGTTCCTACTCCGAGAGAATACCACAGTAGGGTTCTTTAACGTGCGAGGAACGTGGCATCTTTCCCAACACGGTGCATCACTATGATTTGCGGTCAGGTTTTCCGTATTATAGCCTGACAACCGCACCATGTAACACGCCAGGGGTACCCCATTCCACCACCTGGGGCACACATCCCAGTTACTCTGTGGGCAGAGCGCCCTAGCCCCCGGCTAGGTTTTGTTTGTTTGTTGGGGTTTAACGTCCGAGCAGCAATATTTCAGCTATATTCAGACGATGAACATGAAATGGATGATAAAATGAACATGAAATGAAAAAAGAGGATGGGTCACATGTATAATAGGGTCGACAAATTTTGATTGCCACTGGAAAAAGGGGGATGGGTAAGGTGGGCAATTTAGCCTCCTGTGGCGGAGCGCAAAGGTTCCTACTCCTATCGAATACCACAGCAGGGTTCTTTAACGTGCGAGGAACGTGGCATCTTTCCCAACACGGTGCACCACTATGGTTTGCGGTCAGGTTTTCCGTATTATAGCCTGACAACCCCAGCATGTAACACGCCAGGGGTACCCCATTCCACCACCTGGGGCACACATCCCAGTTGCTCTGTGGGCAGAGCGACTAGCCCCCGGCTAGGTTTCTGAGCACTATTTAGTCGCCTTTTACGACAAGCTTAGCGCTGCTGCAGGCCTATTCTTTTAACACCCGGACCTGCACGGGGCCCCCCGGCTAGGATTCTGAGCACTATTTACTCGCCTTTTACGACAAGCTTAGCGCTGCTGCAGGCCTATTCTTTTGACCTGCACGGGACCACACAAACTAAATTAAAATTACACAGAAAGGTTTATACAAAGTAATCCGTACTTGCCTTCTTTTATCTTGTAAGTATGCCATCTAATTATAATTCAGTAATTCATATTTTACTTTTTTACCTAACTTTCTGTATGTATTTGTGACCTTGATTTCAATAGTTTACTTTGATGAACATCAATATTTGTGGGATGTTACATATACACGCACTAGGTTTGACCAAAACTATTTTATTTATTTATTTATTTATTTATTTATGTTACTTGAATAATATAGGGACAAATCTTTCGGTGTACATGTGCATAATGATGATTTTGGGCCAGGTTCAGCCTGTCCTGTGGCGTGAGGGTTTCCTCGCTTCATTTAAGACCAATTGGTGGCATTGGGCTGCATTTCCAACTCTGTGGGGTTGTTGTCTCTTTGATATATTAACCATTTCTATTCTCGTTATGCATTTGTATGCAATACATGTACCTGGGAAAATTAGGAATAACCGATTCATTCGTACAATGTAAATACGTGGATAACCGTTACAAAACAAAACAAAAACAATTGACAGAAGGGTCACATGCATAGAAAAACCAAATAGATAAATGTGCAAAAGACCGATATTCGAATCCTGTATGTCAGATATGTCTAATGGATGTCTACACTTGACGAGCTGTTGCTCAACTCAGTATAGTACTGTAATGCTATTATGAAAATGACTCTCTGAGATGTTCCTATTGAAAAATACTGGGTCTTACAGTCATCGGCGCCATTTGCATTAATTATAAGTCATGCAGTGGCATGATCTATGGTGGAATTCAATAAATAGCTATGTGGTACGAAAATGATAGTGGAAATTAGGGAGGATAAGCCAAACAATTATACTTTTCCGATGGCTTGTGCTGTTTTACTTTTAGAGAAATTAACCAATAAATTGGGGTTTTTTTTGTTTTTACTAACCGTTCACTAGCGTGATGTTCATAGATGTTTTTTTTTCTTGATAACAACATTAGTAATAACTGTATTGAAATCAAATGTTAGGAAAACAATTTTTGTTGAATTGAGAACCCTTTGTATAGAATACAATATAAATACAATAGAAGATTGTGATGTCATTTATAACATCGTGTTTAAGTATGTATAACTTTTATAATCTTTATCACTGGAAACCAATGGTTAACCTTCAAACACCTAGGCCTATAATTTATTTCACAAATGTCACAATGCAGAATTTCAGTTCGCATTCTTAAAATAATAATGACAAGATATTGATAAAAATACTTGAATCAATACTTACTATTTGCCTTTCTTGTAATATCATGTACGAGGTCATTCATTTGTTTATATTTAGCTACAAACCAACAACTTTCGTTGTAAAGTAAATCTTAGCTTCTTATAACCAAAGGACGTTCGATTAAATCTATGTCAGGACAAATAAATTTCTATTGATATGTACCATAATCCATGTTTGTGTCTAGTCATAGGACAATTGATCGTTTTCTTGGGGTCGAAAACACAACCCTCCGTGGCCTCCTTGATATTAATATTATGGGGTCGGTCGACAGCTTCAGTTTCAAAGAACCTGTACATTTATTCTTTTTAGAGGACCCTTATAATAATCGATTCGAACATATTTTATCTGTAGAGTGTCCTACATAGTTGGTATTGACTTATGAAGTATTGTACCCGTATATACTCAGACACAACTTTAATGAGAACGGGTTAACATAATTAAATTGTTGGTGCAAAATTTATCATTTATCCATCAGCACCATGAAAACTGATTTATTCAACGGGTCATGGTTTCCCTTTCCTCGTTTGTCTACCCCGGACTTCGGCAGGTGTTTCTAGAAAAGCAGAGGACGCTTACCCTACCGGTGCACCTGGTCCATGCTCCCGGTTTTTAGTGGAGTCCGAGTTGCTCATTTACTTTTGTTACTTTGTATGTATGATTTTAGTTACTTTATGTTATTTGTTGTGTATGTCTGTTTTCCATGTCTGGTCTTTTGTCCCTGTATTACATTCTTTTGATTACCGCTATAACCTTGGTTCCCTTGATTACTGTTACAAGACAAAAATTGTATTTATAAAGTTGATACAATCGTTACCAGTAAAGGCTAATCCATTCGTGATCTGCATGAAGTATTCTGAATTTGCATATTTGGTGCAATATTTTTCCGATAGCATTTTTCTTTTCAGTAGTAGACATAACATGCAGACCGGTAGAATAGTGTTTGAAGATTGGATGAACGTTATATTTGTTTTCTTTAGCGCCATTGTTATGTGGATTCAAAAGATAATTTACAATATCAGATAATGAAGTAAATCATCAATTACAAGTGAAAAAAAGTAGACCTTAGCGACAAAAAGTTATGAAACCATACAGCAAAATCTTGTTGAAATTCATTGAAGTAAATACGCAATACAAACGGAAGACAAATCTTGCAAAAAGTTCTACGCATAAGTAAGTCGTTTCAATATTTAATACTTATGTTCACCATCAGAAATTAGAAGCTTACAAAATCCTTCCCGCTCCTGTTCACTTTTAACGTCATTTAACCACTGCATTATATGCGATGTTTTTTCTTCGTCACAAAAGTTAGTTGTTATATGAACAGGTTCGTCTGCTATCACAGGGACGGAGTTGTTAACACAGCGCGTGAACATTACTGGTTTGGCACGTGATCTAGTAACAACAACCCCATCTTTTGATTTTGTAGCAGTTTGTTTTGCTCCAGATGGATCCTCGATACTTGTTGTTTTATTGGAAGACAGATCGTCAACACTTATATTCTTTTGTCTTTCAGAACTTTGAGCAGTAGCAGTGGTAGATGAAAAAGGTGTCAGTTGGGTTTGCACAGCTTTTGCACATGCGTCAGATGAAATGTCATTTTGTTGCTCAAGATAACGAGAATCAAAGTTGTCGTTATCACTAGAAAATTCAACTTTACAAGCGTCGTTTAAACTAAATGTGTTCTTTTCGTTAGAAAGTTTCCCTTCCTTTAATTTTAAATCATATACAACAGTTATGAATACATTTGAAGGATCATGTTTGTCGTCACTTTGGCTTCTTCTCAACGAAAGCTGTGGAATCGTTTTTTCACGCCTAGGACTTGTTGGTTCTTCAGTGTCATCGGAGCACAGTTTGTATTTAGAATCCAGTTGATTAAGACGTCCGAAAGGGTCGTTGAATTTAACTGTTTTCTTAACAGAACTATCTACATTAGTATTCTTAGAAAGAAACCTTTGTCTTTTTATAGCATTTCGCCAGTGTTTATTCCCAATTTTATGCTGTTCGTTTTCGTTGGCAAGATTTGGCATACTTGCAGCATTTTTCAAAATGCCTTTTATTTTAGATGCAGATTCTGCTTTCTTTTTTCTGTTAGCGTCTTCAACCAAGCTCCCAAGAAACTGCAGTTTTGTCATGCTACCCCTTAGACGACTGGTTTTGGTAACCGTCTCGGGTGTGTTTCTCTTTGGAGAGTGTCCGTATACTTGCATCCCCTGTGGTCCAACAAACATTTTTGTTGGTTCTGTTGTCTAGGTCTTATATTGATCTAGTCACTTATTAATTTTGTCTCTTTTCTCTGAAAAATAATGATGCAAATGCAAGTATTTCAGCAACATAGCACCATTGTTAATTTTGTAAATTAATCGTGTATATCAATAGTAAACCATGGATACTAAGGGATGATGGATGGCACATATCTTATTCTCATTAAAATAGTAATAGAAGCTACCAAAATGACAATTATATATATCATTTATAATATGAAAGAATAAGCAAGGGAACCAAGGTTATAGAGGTTATCAAAAAATTCATACGTACAAAGTAACAAAAGCAAATGAGCAACTCGGACTCCACTTAAAACTGGGAGCATGGACCAGGTGCACCGGTAAGGTAAGCGTCCCATGCTTTTCTAGAAATACCCGCCGAGTTCCTAAAAAAAAATCCGAGGTAGACGAAAGAGGAAAGGAAAACTATGACACCTTGAACAAATCAGTTTTCATGACGCAGATGGATTCACCGTAACGATCCACGAGTTCATGATGACGACCATAAAACTTTTGTAGTGATGACTTCAATCTTGTAGCAACATAACCCTGCTCCAGAAGAAGCCTTTTTGTTAGAAGTGTAGCGTGATACAAAAATTCTGCGTAGTCTCGGCAAGCTCTGGCATAACGTATGAGTTGTGATATGAACACTCCATACGCAGGTGCTGAAGGGATATTGCCACAGATGGAAGGAATGTTGACAATTTTGAATGAAAAGCCATCAAGGTTGTCGTAAAGTTTGGTCAGTAGTTTTCATTTACCAGCGTATGTTTGTTTGTTTGTTGGGGTTTAACGTCCGAGCAGCAATATTTCAGCTATATTCAGACGATGAATATGAAATTGATGATAAAATGAACATGAAATGACAAAAAAAAGGATGGGTCAAAAGGATAATAGGGTCGACAAATTTTGATTGCCACTGGAAAAGGGGGATGGGTAAGGTCGGGCAATTTAGCATCCAGTGGCGGAGCGCAAAGGTTCCTACTCCTATCGAATACCACAACAGGGTTTTACCAACGTAAAGTGTAGGTCAAGATATGAGGCTGACTTCACAGTGTATACAGTATCCTTTATCTCAAGTTCTTTGAGTAGATGCGATGTATCAAATCCCCAAAATAAAATTAGAATTGTTTAAAAATAATACGTCATCCATATAGCGGAAGCCGAGATTAAAGGATCTAAACCATACTCTTTTTTTTCGATCAGATCAGCTATAAAGTCAGCCCCATAAGAGTGAAGGAATAGGTCAGCAAGTAGAGGAGGACATCAACGCTAAATTTAATGCAAAACTTTACAAGCAAGAAAATAAGAAAAACAGTTAAATATAATATCATAAGATAATTCATATATTAACACGCATTTCGAATTCTTTGAATTACACTTACTTGAATAAGATTGTTTGGTCATAAAACATAGAAGTCCGTCAAGTTAAATCAAAAAAATCAACAAAATTATGTAAAAATCTTAAGTAACCTTCAATGCACTTTTTCATGTGATTACAATGGCAGACTAATTAGTTTCGGATGATTATAAAAATTTCAATACCACTATAAAAACAAACTGGTATTTCTCGTCATTGTTGAAGACAGACACTTACCGACAAAGAATACGGTTTGCGTTTAAATGTATGGGTACCTATTCCTTTCACTATGACAGTCAATATTTCTACTGCATTAATTTCCTTTTCAACGATTGGATTTATATTTGTACATGAATCTTATTAGTCAACCTATTAAAAGACAAAAAGAAATTGAAATCGATCTTGTCCTAAAATTTGCATTTCGCACCTACGCAACGAACAACGCCATGCTCGTGGTATCAAGGATTCGGAGAAGTATAAGTCTTGATCATATTTACTTATAAATTCATATCTACATTTATACGTTTTTATGTCACATTTAAAGCTTCCTTGATCCTTGCCATGATGACAGTTGAATTTTTCCAATTATATTTAATACTACTGTTTACTAGGACACGAACGAAAGCATTTCAGAGGATATACTAGAGTGACACCTGTAATTGATACGTTTAGAGTTTTTATTGCTTTTTTACAGTTTGAAAATAAAACAAAGTATTAAATTTGTACCTTTAATGTAAATAAATAATTTTGTATTATAGAGATCACAACCAAGAATTATAAAATCATATATAAAGGACGAATAATAACCAAGGTGTCATTTGTAATATCGTTCATAAACGTTTCAAAACGTGTTTTGTTTGTTTGTTTATAATAACATTTGTTTCCACTCTCGAACAATAGATGGCGACACAAATACATTTATCATGCATTTTATTTTCTACTCAATCCTTTGATTTCTTATTTACCTCAATGAAAATGTTGCGTATTATATTCATATCTAAAGTGATGCAATTATTTTTATACAACTTTCTAAAATGCTTTTGTTCAATTTTCAATACATTCGACCACGGACCCCGTCTTGATTCCCCCTTTTCATTTGCACTGATATCTTCAAGCGGATATTTATTTTGTTTATTTAGAAATTAGAAGATCGAAATCTACGACATGATTAAAATATATGATTGATTGATTGTTGGGGTTTAACGCCTGAGCAGCAACATTTAAGCTATTTTCTGGCAATGAACATGAAATGGATGATAAAATGAACATGAAATGATGATGAAATAAAAAATGGGATTGGGCACAAGGATAATGGGGTTGACAAATTTTGATTGCCACTGGAATTAGGGAGAGGTGGGTAGGGTCGGGCAATTTAACCTCCTGTGGCCGAGCACTATGGTTCCTACACCGGGAGAATACCACAGTAGTGCTTTTTAACGTGCGAGGAACGTGGCATCTTTCCCAACACGGTGCACCACTATGGTTTGCGGTCTGGTTTTTCGTATTATAGCCTGATAACCCCATTCCACCACCTGGGGCACACAACCCAGTTGCTCTGTGGGCAGAGCGCCCCAGCCCCCGGCTAAAGTTCTCTGAGCACTATTTAGTCGCCTTTTACGACAAGCTTAGCGCCGCTGCAGGCCTATTCTTTTGACGCCCGGACCTGCACGGGTCGATTAAATGTAAGTGGTCATTGCAACCATTGCTGATGTAGAAACATAACATTGCCCGTTCCTTTCTAATTTGTTTTACTGCCATACGTTTTACGGCAACTTAGAATAAGATTGAAATATCATGGGTCATCATGTAAAGATACATGTATAATATTCAATAATGATAAAGAATTTAAAAAATAGTGAATGAAAAAGTCAAGATGTCATATCTTTACAGCTAAGCTGTCAGACTTTACTGTACAGCTTTAAAATGAGTAACAGAAACCCTTCATCATCATCCAATTATCTGAAAATAAGGGACTTCAAAAACCTGACTTCATATCAAGAATTACCACAGCTTAATTGTTACATCAAGTCAACCATTATTATTTTTAGTGCTCTGACTAAAAAATAGAATGTATCTAATTGTTTTTGTGTATATGAGAGCGATTTTGTTTACGACCAATCTTTTAGGAAATACAAGAACAATTAAAACGTGACATTTTTCATCTCGGTGGGGTTGATGTCTCTTTGACATATTCACTGTTTCCATTCTCGTTGAATTGTGTAGTTCCATGAATTCTGGTTCATGCAATAATTCATGGAAACATGAATAAAAAATATATATATGTATACTCTGGACATCGTTTTGAATAGTGTAGCGCAATGTTTAAAACAATACACACCAACGATTCACGGACGCGTGGAAAATACATTTGCACAAATGTCAGAGCTATAACAAAACGTCATTAAACAAGCCTACCAACAGTTTGTTTTAGCCTCCATTAATTAACAATGTTTGTTAAAATCTATAATATGTCTGCAGGATAAAAAAAACAAAAGCAGAAATCTGTATTTTTAAAACAATAATTTGAAGAAAACTTACTCATTCCTTGCTCCTTTCCAATTAAATAAAAATCAGCACCATAAAAAGAAATAAATTCGAAGAATTTGGCAAGTCAGTGTATTACCTACACGACAATTGCGTCATTTGCGAGTCAGAGTCAACCTCGGATAATACTTTAACCATTTTATCGATAAAACTTTGGTCCGTCTCATAAAGATCCCAGTTTGAATTGGAAAGTATTAACGAAACCATTCCGCAGTAGATAGAGAGAAATTTAAACCAGTAAATAAAAAATGATAAGTAAAGAGTTTACGATTATAAATGGATAATTACTTAACGCAAATTAAAAAGAAATGAACATTAATCTAACTTCTCAATATTGATAAATACATTTAAAAATATTTTATTTATACGGTTTGAAATAAATGTCTATTTGTTTACAGGTGTCCTCTCAATGTCAAAGTGATACCACTCTTTAACGACAATATTGTGAAATGTTATAATGTAATACCATACTTTAGTACCCTTTTAAAAGTGCTAAGTACTCGGAATTTTAATGACTTTTCGAAATCGTTCTACTGTTAGACTGTCTTGTTTGTTTTAAATATTTTTACTGCCCTTTTAGGCTTCTTGAGTTGTAATAAGGCTAAAGATTATGTCTTAAATACTTACCTCCGTCTCAGCTTTATTACTTCAACTAGTGCGTCTTTAGACTCTAGGCGTCTGCAGCCGTGTCCTGTTATGGTGAAATAAATATTCTCACACAAGTTCTAACGCCGTTCCTAAACACACAGCACCTGCTGATAAAATGTTACTACATGAAAAATGTGTACAGCAGTACCGGAATTTGCAATGTAAATATAAATTCTGCATTAGTTTTCATCATGTTCATATTTAATTATTGTTATTGTTGTGGTTTTGGTTATGTTTTAGAAGTTGTCCTTCTTTCCCACTTAAAGCTCCATGTATGAAAAGTTATATTAAATGTCTCTTTGACGTAACTTTAACTGAATTAAGAGGTTAAGTATGTACTTATTTGCCTTCTTTGATCACAGTTTTATATACCGGTTAAATGTAATCATGTAGTGATATATAAATGATAGTATCAGTTAATCATTTTATTTCTTTAACGAGGAGTTAAAATTGAATATTGCTGTCTCGTTTTGAGTTTCCATTTAAAAAAATTCTTTTTCACAATACTTAGATACGACATCATTAGTTTTGTATAGAGAATCCAGAGATTATGTCATAATCATAGAAAATCAGAATAAACGCATTAAGAAAAAAATGTTGTGATATATAAAGTTCTTTAATTTATGGACAATAATAGTTATTCAGTGCCCGTAATGCAAGAGAGACTTTTACACGAAACGTAAAAAAGTTGACCACGTCGAGCAAGCGTATTTTTTTTCTTCTACAAGCATCAATGGCCCGATATGTTACGGGTGACGTAGAACGAATCACTAGGTTTATACCTAAGGTGGAGATTATAAGCCGTATAGGTTGACCTGATATGCATTCTACACCAAAAGATATTTCTAAGATGTATATAACGAAAAGAAAAGTAAAGTCTTATGTATAAGATGTAAATGATAGAATTTAATGACGGATAAAATATAAAATTATCGATCATCTGCAAACTTATAGGGTAGAATCTCAAAATTTAAATTATACTAAAATCGGTATTTATACCTTTAGAAAAGCAGATCACTCTTACTCTACCGTTAAACTTCGTCCTTGCTCCCAGTTTTTAGGGGAGCCCGAGTTGCTCATTTACCTTTTATACTTTGTATATAGTATTTTGGTTATTTTATTTTCTTTGTTGTGTTTGTTTTCCTAGATACAAATATATAATTTTTGGCAGCGATTCCTCATACTTTGTAAGAATTAATTCCAAATCATCTTCCATATATACAGAAGATGTTTACAAAATGCTGGAATTTTTAATCGATAATATATTTGTCCAGTGTGATGGACGCGTTTTTCAACAAACGGTCGGCATTCCAAATTGTGCTCCTCTACTTGCTGACCTATTCACTTCACCCTTATGAGGCTGACTTTATAGCTGATCCGATCCAAAAGAAAGAATATCGTTCCGCTATATCCTATAATCTCAGTTTCCGCTGTATTTTCTTTAAACAATCCTAATTTCGGGGATCTGATACGACGCATCTACCCCCAAGGAACTCGACATAAAGGATACTACAGACACTCTGAAGTCAGCCTCATATCTTGACCTACACTTAGAAATCGATAGTGAGGGAAAACTATTGACCGATGACTTTTCATTCAGAATTTTCAACTTTCCTTTCATCTGTGGCAACATCCCTTCAGCACCTGCGTATGGAGTGTTCATATCACAACTCATACGTTATGCCAGAGCTTGCCGAGACTACGCAGAATTTTTGTATCGCGCTAGAATTCTAACATATAGACTTCTGGAGCAGGGTTATGTTGCTACAAGATTGAAGTCATCACTACAAAAGTTTTATGGTCGTCATCATGAACTCAAGGATCGTTACGATGTATCCATCTGCGAACTGACAACTAATTTGTTCAACAGGTCATAGTTTTCCTTTCCTCTGTCGTCTACCCCGGACATGACTTTTTATGAGCAACTCGGCGGGTGTTTCCAGAAAAGCAGAGGACGCTTACCCTACCGGTGCAACTGGTCCATGCTCCCAGTTTTTAGTGGAGTCCGAGTTGCTCATTTACTTTTGTTACTTTGTATGTATGATTTTAGTTACTTTATGTTCTTTGTTGTGTATGTCTGTTTTCCATGTCTGGTCTTTGTCCCTGAATTACATTTTTTTGATTACCGCTATAACATTGGTTCCCTTGATTACCGCTAGAATCTTGGTTCCCTTGGTTACTCTTCCATGTCTGATCTTTGTCCCTGGATTACATTCTTTTGATTTCCGCTAGAATCTTGCTCTTTAAAGGGTACAAAGGTTGCACTAATACAACATATAAAGATAAATAACGCAACGCAAAGTTTTTCACAACAAGAGTTGTATCAGTGTTTGCGCAGTTTTGTGGGTTGCAGTTAAGTTGGGTTACGAATAATCAAATTTCATAATTGGGGTATATTTGACAAATAGAAAAGAATATATACATTAAAGAAGTTTGTTAAGGTGCGGTAATGAAATATTTATCATTATAGGTCAGGTTTTTTTGAGAAACCATAGCATAACTTATTCTCGTCTATATTTAACAAAAGAAGATTTGTTTAAATTACACGTTCCAACATTAAACATTATATGATTTTCTTTTGCTTGCGTAGAAAGCTCAGCTCAGCTGTTGTCATTATTTCTATACATATTAATTCGATAATTGCTATTTATCAATACATAATTATTATGTTGTTATGATTTTGACCCATGAAATACGTGACTCTTAGCATCATGTTTATGGGAGTGTCACACCGTGACAGATTTCTCGAGACATTGAATTGTAGAGCTTCGCTAGAATGTTTGTTATATATATTTTAAGTTGTTTTTAGCTGATATGGTACACACCTTTTTGTCTTTACGTTTTATGCTACATTCAAAGTCTTGATGACATTTAATATCTATTTATGTTTTACATTACTAATGTCGACTGAAGGGCAAAAAATAAAATAATAAAAAAATACTGGCAAGCAGCTACCACATTTTGGCAATATAAAAATTTCCGTTAGTTTCATTCAATGATGTTAACTGTTTAAGATTATGTACAGTTCACAGAAGTAGGGACGTCACCTCAATTCAGCATTTGAATATTACAAATAACACAAATTTAAGTAGCACAAAAATGATCTCAGTAAACAGTTTTTTTTATCTTGACGGTTGACTATAATTTGTAGACCTACAGTATAATCAGGTCAATCAGATACTAATTACCTTATATTGAAATAAGTTGTCTCTCTTACAATACTGAAAGCGTTACAACGATAGGAATACGGCAATTGTATTGTAACTTTATTAACCAACTACCTAAAATACGTTAAAGTATGTCAAAAACTGACCAGTTGATATGAATTCAAACCGGGCATCTATACGAGGCCAATATGAAAAAAAGAGGGCCAATACGGCACGATAACTTCCGGTCGTTTCACACCACCATTTTGAGTTAGAATTGGATTTAATGAACTTTGATCACCAGGACTAAAAGCTGCAGAAACACAAAAAAGTCTTCTATTTTATACAAAGAGGATATTTAAGACTGAATAATGCAAATAAACCTACATGTTCTTGGTAAAACACGAAAAAAACTGTTCTACAAATCATCTAGTGGAGTTAGTTAATAAAATTGTCAATAAATACGTAATTTCATATTGGCCCTGTTATAGGTTTCAGTCAATCAAATTGGCCTCGACAGCCGTATTGCCCCTCGGCAATGACTCGGGAGTCCAAGTTGCTCATTTGCTTTTGTTACTTTGTTTGTATGATTTTGGTTACTTTATGTTCTTTGTTGTGTATGTCTGTTTTCCATGTCTGGTCTTTGTCCCTGGATTACATTCTTTTGATTACCGCTATAACCTTAGTTTCCTTGAATACTCTTTCAGATTTGATTAAAATCAAAGTACGTACGTACATAATACAGAGAGAGGGGGAATATTTTGTACACTGTTAACAATGACAACAATTAGTTGGCATGCCTGCAAGGCAAATGAAGGCAGTGTTTACCATATAAATATAATGGCGACTGTTTTAGAAAAAAAAATACAATGTAATTATCATATAGTACCGAAAATGGTTAGAAAATTTGCTACCTTTTTTATCGTGTCGCTGGACTAGTGGTAGCGTACATTTAAGATGAAATAAGTAGTCATTATACACAGCTAAAAGTATAAATAGTAATTACTTCTTGGCTCGTCGTTAGAAAAATACCTCCAAGCTAGGTGACATTGTGACTGCATTGTTTCTTTTGTTAGCTACTACAATCAATCTCACTAGAGATTTTTACTAAATTGACAAAAGAACGGACTTACCGATAGGGATCGTCTGTTTTGTTATGTGGAATGACTACAATTACAGTAGAAATGATGCTAAAACTAAGGTTTAACTCATTTCGTTTTCATTGAAATTATAATAACATGAATGTAATGCCTTTACAATTTAGACCGTTCATTAATTAGTTTTTGTTTGTTTGTTTGCTGGGGTTTAACGTCCGAGCAGCAATATTTCAGCTATATTCAGACGATGAACAAGAAATTAATAATACAATGAACATGAAATGATGATGAAATGAAAAAGGGATGGGACACAAGGACAATGGGGTCGACAAATTTTGATTGCCACTAGAAATAGGGAGAGGTGGGTAGGGTCGGGCAATTTAGCCTCCTGTGGCGGAGCCCTATGGTTCCTACTCCGGGAGAATACCACAGTAGGGTTCTTTAACGTGCGAGGAACGTGGCATCTTTCCCAACACGGTGCACCACTATGGTTTGCGGTCAGGTTTTCCGTATTATTGCCTGACAACGCCAGCATGTAACACGCCAGGAATACCCCATTCCACCACATGGGGCACACATCCCAGTTGCTCTGTGGGCATAGTGCCCTAGCCCCCGGCTAGGATTCTGAGCACTAATTAGTCGCCTTTTACGACAAGCTAAGCGCTGCTGCAGGACTATTCTCTTGACACCCGGACCTGGGTCTTATACTGAATGTCATTACGTTCGTATTCGGATAAATTATCTAGAATTTGTCCGGATTTAAATCCTAAAATTATATTTTCTCGCTCTCTTCTTTGTTGGTGTCACCAACGGCAAAAATAACTTACATTTCGGGCGAAAGGTCTATATGATCTACGCCATTATAGTGTCAATTTAGAGGAGTGGAAATGGCCGATGTTTTTCATTTATAATAATTACCAATAGTTACCGGAGTCATTTTAAAAATAACAGTAACATTGAGAAAGGAACAGAAAGTACAGTCTTCAGCAGTGATGAACGTGAATTACTTGACCAACAACGAGAGATTTGGCTAGTTGCGCGTTTACCATGGCGTACTTAAAATTATAATTTTATGTTGCAGAAAAAATATCAATACCATAATTAAATTCCAATCTTATCGTTGAAATGAATATTTTAGACGCACAATTTTTTTCAAAAATGATCGCCCTGCCATTGAACGTTTAAAATGTGACATAACAAGTAAATTGATTTTTAGTAGCATTGTTTATTCTGCAAATGGTCATTGAAAGGAACAAAATTTCCCGTGCTCCATAAAGATGTGCTTTATTCCATACTTTAACACAACCAATTAACTACCAAATCTTCCAAAATATGACAATTATCCAAAAGTTTAAAAATGCATCATTGATTGATTGATTGTTGGCATTGTTGGGGTTTAACGCCCGAGTAGCAAATAATTCATATGTATATAAAATGCACTGAAGCTGTATGCATTGGGACGACATTCCGTTTGATAATTCGACTAGTTCTAATCTATTACTAAAATGCTGTGACTTAAAATATGCATTTTAAATTTACTATCGCAGTGACGGAGCTTGAAGGGGGTTGGGGGTTTGTGGAAACTCCTTTTTTATCGGAAAGTTTGCTTATTTTATGCAAAATTAGGACAAAAACGAGCTATTGATAGCCTTTTATTCCGCTATTTCTCCGGTTTACCTTCCCTTCTTAATCTCTGGAATCGCCCCTTTGTCGCATTTATCTCCTTATCGGAAATTTTGCACAGAATATAAGATTCAAAATGTTGTGTTAATATTTTTGATCTCCAGTAAAGATGTAAACTGTGATAATAGATATGAGTGATTCCATGATTTTCATCTGCACTAATTAAAAATAATTTCTCCCGTCCTTCACGATTTGTCGCATACGGTTCTGTTAGGATGAGTTTCGTTGAGTAATGTTCGTTTATGGCGAGTTCCGTCAAATTAGTGGAAATCTCTACTAAGTGTTACAGACCATCGGTCCATTTCACAGAAAATAGTCATTGTAAAATTAGTGGCAAGTTCTGACGTCATAATTGATCAAAGTATTCTGACATCATACTCAATCCTTACATCGTTACATCGTCTTAAACAATTAAGATAGACTTCTTTTCATTAAGGCCTGTGTTTGTGGAAAACCATAAATCTGTGCTATCCTCTTTTGGTCTCTCTACCAAGGACGATGATTGTGACTTACCGTCTATGTACTGGATTTCTAAACTCCACAAGAATCCATACAAACACCGTTTCATAACTGGATCTGCAAAATGTACCACCAAACATATTTCAAAACTTTTAACTTCTATACTCACAACTGTCAAAGAGGATCTGCAGTCCTACCACAACTCTTGTTACTCCCGCAGTGGTATTAATTCAATGTGAATCCTGAAAAATTCGAAAGATATTTTGGAGACAATCAGTTCATGACTATTATCTGAATATAATAGCGTTAAAACCTATGATTTTTCAACACTGAACACTTCTATTCCCCATACTCAGTTAAAATCCCGACTTAAAAACGTTATTTTTTTCAAAAAGATGGTACACCTTAGTTTTTGGTAGAGATTCCTCATATTTTGTAAGAACTAACTTCAAATCATCTTCCAAATATACAGAGGAAGATGTTTACAAAATGCTGGAATTTTTAATCGACAACATATTTGTCCAGTGTGCTGGACATGTTTTTCAACAATCGGTCGGCATTCCAATGGGAACAAATTGTGCTCCTTTATTTGCTGACCTATTCCTTCACTCTTATGAGGCTGACTTTATAGCTGATCTGATCCGGAAGAAAGAATATCGTTTTGCTAGATCCTTTGATCTCAGTTTCCGCTATATAGATGACGTATTATCTTTAAACAATCCTAATTTCGGGGATTTGATACATCGCATCTACCCAAAAGAACTTGAGATAAAGGATACTATAGACACTGAAGGCGGTCTCATATCTTGACCTACACTTAGAAATCGATGGTAAAGGAAAACTATTGACCAAACTTTACGACAAACGTGATGACTTTTAATTCAAAATTGTCAACTTTCCTTTCATCTGTGACAACATTCCTTCAACACCTGCATATGGAGTGTTCATATCTCAACTCATACGTTATGCCAGAGCTTGCCGAAACTACGCAGACTTTGTATCGCACTAGAACTATAATGAATAGGTTTCTGGAACAGGGTTATGTTGCTACAAGATTGTAATCATCATTACAGAAATTTTATGGTCGTCATCATGAACTCGTGGATCGTTATGGTGTATCCATCTCCACCATGAAAACTGACTGATTCAACGGGTCATAGTTTTCCTTTCCTCGTTTGTCTACCCCGGACTTGACTTTTTATGAGCAAAACAGCGGGTATTTCTTGAAAAGCAGAGGACGCTAACCTTACCGGTGCACCTGGTCCATGCTCCCAGTTTTTAGTGGAATCCGAGTTGCTCATATGCTTTTGTTACTTTGTATGTATGATTTTAGTTACTTTATGTTCTTTGTTGTGTATGTCTGTTTTCCATGTCTGGTCTTTGTCCCTGGATTACATTCTTTTGATTTCCGCTTTAACCTTGGTTCCCTTGATTACTCTTTGACAACCATACACAGCTATGAGCACTGAACCCTGGGGCGGATCCAGGATTTGAGTTTTTTTTTTTGGGGGGGGGAGGGGGGGTAATTGAATTACATGCCGTGCAAAGCAAGGAAAAAAATATTATGGGGTCAAATTTGTGGTGAAATTTTTTTCTTACCGATTTAGGGGGCGTACGGCCGGTACGCTAGTCCTTGGATCCGCGCCTGAGTTATAGACAATAGTCAAAAGGAATAGTCAAAAGGATTGGTATGTTATACCAGGAATATATTTTCATCTACATGTTAATGCTCTTATTTCAGTAATTCTACAATTGTATATAACTTCACTTACCCAGTCCTTTTCGTGCCTAGATGTACATAAAGCCACAATTGTACATGAAGGGATCCAAACTACTTTTTTTGTATTATTACAAATAAGGTTTTCTGAAGCTGATTTAATTCATAATCTGTATGCAATTCTCTATCGTTCCTTGAGTTGAAAACTTCTTATAATCAATCATTGCTGAAAATTGAATTTCAAAGCATTTATTAGATTCCTTCATTATATACAGTTATTTTAAAACGGAAAACTCCACATGATATGAATGGCAAACATATAATTATTTTCAATTTAAACTTGATAGAATTGCAACGATTGACGAATATTTCCTGTATTTTACTTGAAATTAACAAATGGTTTATTTTTGCACAATCTCAAAATTTCCGTGTTCTAAAATGAAATTTGAAATTATGACACGAAGTAAATGTCAAGATGATTCCTTCTAGTCTTCTTAATTGATTGCGTTATGTTTTTTTTTTTTGGACATGCATTTTGTATTATATGCATCGGGTACACATACATCGTTTTTGCTATTGAAGAAATAAAAAAACTGCTTATTTCAAGGGCGGATGCATTGACCGATTTATACACAGTGGGTGTTAAAGATCTTTGAGGAAGGTAATGAAAGTGAGCTTGCGAAGATGATCCAATATCTCCATCAAATAGACAAATATACAGAAACAATTGATGTATATCTTAATATAACGGCATGCCAGTTTCTGGAGGCTAATGCATTTGAAAACTCAAAATTTGGTGCATGTTTTTGGTTGATATAAAGGAAGATCAAAGTAAAAAGTCACTAGTGAACTATATATTATATACGACAGGCTTAAAAAAGGGGCCACCAATAAGATGTTTTATGGATTGATTGGTAAATATGCCTAGTTTGTGACATCATAATTAAACACATATTACAACGTATAACATAAATACCAAATAGTAAATTGTTTCTTGTAAATACAGACGAATTTCGGCAAACAGGACTTTTGAATTGGCGTACTTGTCACAAAACTAGAAAGACTAGGAAATCACAAACAACATTGCGTGTTTTACATTTTGTCTGACTTGCCCTGTCAGTAGTGAAAGATTCTAGAAATTTCAATATGTACCTAGGAAGTAAATACGTTTTTCAGATAGTGAACAAAATGAAAGTAAAAGTAGATCTTAGTTCGCTATTTGCACCGTGGACGGAAAAAAAGCGAAAATAATACCGGCGAACTAGATTTTTAACCCTATATAACGCTTATTTTTTATACCGCGAAACTTCATACGTTAACTGTTTTAAACGCGAAGTTTGAGTTGAAATCAATTGAGAAGAGAATGAAGTAATAAATCGAAATTATACATATTATAAAGCGGTTTGTTTGTTTGTTGGGGTCTAACGTCCGAGCAGCAATATTTCAGCTATATTCAGACGATGAACAAAAAAAGTAATCAAGGGAACCAACGTTATAGCGGTAATCAAAAGAATGTAATCCAGCGACAAAGACCAGACATGGAAAACAGACATACACAACAAAGAACACAAAGTAATTAAAATCATACATACAAAGTAACAAAAGCAAATGAACAACTCGGACTCCACTTAAAACTGGGAGAATGGACCAGGTGCACCGGTAGGGTAAGCGACCTCTGCTTTTCTAAAAACACCCGCCGAGTTGCTCATAAAAGTGAAGTCCGGGTAGATAGACGAGGAAAGGACCCGTTGACTAAATCAGTTTTCATGGTGGAGATGGATACACCATAACGATCCACGAGTTCATGATGACGACCATAAAATTTCTGTAGTGATGACTTCAATCTTGTAGCAACATAATCCTATACAACAAGTTTGCGTAGTTTCGGCAAACTCTGGCATAACGTATGAGTTGTGATATGAGCACTATATATGTTGGTGCTGAAGGGATGTTCCCACAGATGAAAGGAAAGTTGACAATTCTGAATAAAAAGTCATCACGTTGGTCAATAGTTTTCCTTTACCATCGATTTCTAAGTGTAGGTCAAGATATGAGGCTGACTTCACAGTGTCTGTAGTATCCTTAATGTCAAATTCTTTGGGGTAGATGCGATGTATCAAATCCCCGAAATTAGGATTGTTTAAAGATAATACGTCATCTATATAGCGGAAACTGAGATCAAAGGATCTAGCCAAACTATATTCATTCTTCTGGCTCAGATCAGCTATAAAGTCAGCCTTAAAAGAGTGAAGGAATATGTCAGCAAGTAAAGGTTGATTGATTGATTGTTGGGGTTTAACGCCCGAGAAGCAATATTTCAATTATATTCAGGCGATGAACATGAAATGATGATGATGATATTAAAAGAGGGATGGGACACAAGGATAATAGGGTCGACCAATTTTGATTGCCAATAGAAAAAAGAATGGATGGGTAGGGTCGGGCAATTTAGCCTCCTGTGGCGGAGAGCAACGGTTCCTACTCCTATCGAATACCAAAGTTTGTTTGTTGGGGTTTAACGTCCGAGTAGCAATATTTCAGCTATATTCAGACGATGAACATGAAAATATGATGAAATGAAATGGGATGGGACACAAGGACAATGGCGACTAAATAGTGCTCAGAAACCTAGTCGGGGGACTAGGCGCTCTGCCAACAGAGCAACTGGGATGTGTGCCTCAGGTGGTGGAATGGGGTACCCCTGGCGTGTTACATGCTGGGGTTGTCAGGCTATAATACGGAAAACCTGACCGCAAACCATAGTGGTGCACCGTGTTGGGAAAGATGCCACGTTCCTCGCACGTTAAAGAACCCTGTTGTGGTATTCGATAGGAGTAGGAACCTTTGCGCTCCGCCACAGGAGGCTAAATTGCCCGACCATACTCATCCCCCCTTTTTCCAGTGGCAATCAAAATTTGTCGACCCTATTATCCTTGTGATCCATCCTTTCTTCTGTTCATTTCATGTTCATTGTCTGAATATAGCTGAAATATTGCTGCTCGGACGTTAAACCCCAACAAACAAGCAACGTGTTGGGAAAGAACCCTTCTGTGGTATTCTCACGGAGTAGGAACCACAGGGTTTTGCCACATGAGGTTAAATTGCCCTACCCTATCCATCCAATCCTATTTCCAGTGGCAATCAAAATTTGACGGCCCCATTATCCTTGTGTCCCATCCCATTTCATCATCATTATCATTTCATGTTCATCGCTTGAATATAGCTGAAATATTTCTGCTCGGGCGTTAAACCCAAACAATCAATCTATCAATCATCTTCATTTGACGCCATTCTATATAAGGAAAATTTGTATGATAAAGAACTGTTTTGACATATTTTTAGGTTAATAAGTAAAACAACACTAATTGAAAAGCTCAATAAAGAAGACAACTATACCTTGACAGGTATATATTTCATTGTAATTTGTTAATCAAAACAATTGTCAAATTATTACATAAACCTTAAGAAAGGACATTTATAAATTCATCATCAGCCTGGTAGATGTTTCTAGATATCTGACGTACATTGAACCAACCGATGTACATTGCCCATGCTCCCAGTTTTTGTGAAGATCTGGACCAGGTTTTATAAACAAAAATCCCATTTTGAGATTTCTCATATCTTCAATAATCAGCAATTTGATTGGTCGAAATGTGAGTACAGGAAGGGTTTGAAGAAATGTTCAATTTGAGATATTTTATTACAACTAGCACTGGTTGCCAATTTACGTTTATTTTAGGTGTTTTCTTCTGCAAAAAAAAGTTTCATTTTTATTTCAGACGATCAAATGAAGACGAGCTGATGCATACTCGTCTTTAATTGTTTAATCTTTTTATGGCACTACTTCTCTTTATTGGCTATAAAATAGAAAAAAAACATTGAGCTCTAAATACTACTAATACACGGAAGTGGAAGCGTGGAATCCTTGCAATTACTTATATCCTTCTTTCGGTTTCTATCATTTGTTTATACTCATTTTTCTTCGGTATGCTTTGTTCTTTACTTAAATAATGTTTAGGTATTGCTGCAACAACGTGTTTTCTTACCTTCACGCTGATGTAACCAAAGGCTTGAGAGTGTAACGTTTCGTAAAATAAAAAAAAAATGAGATAATTTTTATCGTGACAAATTATCGTGCGAAGGATGTTTTTATTTTTTGGAAAGTATAAAAATTGTTCATCTCGTAAAATCAATTGTATGTTGAATTCATTAGTATGTCATATATTTGAAACCTGCTTTAATGACTATACATGAGGATCATTTAAAGAAACAACATCCTCTATTAGTTGTTGTTGCTTTTAGGCATAGACACGAAACAGAACACAGCCTTAATATCATTGAATTCAGAAATTGTGTCAGAAATTCGCGTGTGATATTTCAGATCGAGACATAATATCGATAATTATAAGCAATTCAGTTTTAGAGAAATTTTCAGTATTGTTTCTCTGGCAAAACCAATATCTTTCTTAAGGGAATTTCTTATATTTTGTTGGTGTCAGGTATCATTCTAATTTGATTAAAATCTTTTAGAAACATATTTGTGTACAAAAACATGCATCTGTTTGTTTGTTTGTTTGTTTGTTGGGGTTTAACGTCCGAGCAGCAATATTTCAGCTATATTCAGACAATGAACATGAAATGGGTGATAAAATGAACATGAAATGAAAAGAAAGGATGGGTCACAAGGATAATAGGGTCGACAAATTTTTATTGCCACTGGAAAAAGGGAGGGATGGGTAAGGGCGGGCAATTTAGCCTCCTGTGGCGGAGCGCAAATGTTCCTACTCCTATCGAATACCACAGCAGGGTTCTTTAACGTGCAAGGAACATGGCATCATTCCCAACATGGTGCACCACTATGGTTTGCGGTCAGGTTTTCCGTATTATAGCCTGACAACCCCAGCATGTAACACGCTAGAGGTACCCCATTCCACCATCTTTATACCTGAAATATTGCTGCTCGGACGTTAAACCCCAACGATCAATTTTAATATCAGAGCGAGATACCTGTCAGTGATGTCAGAAGGATTTCGTCAGACTGTGATGTATTACTGTGCCCGCAATAGTAATAATAAAATTAACCTTTTCAATGTGTCATATTGTTTGGAGACATTAATTATTAATCACCTTATCACATTGTACTCGATTAATGCCAGCCCTTTGTTAAAGAATTTTGTCACAAATGATTAACAATAACAGTATCATTTGAACAAAACATTATCGATAACTACATATCGGTTGAAGTAAACTTGCAGTATAATGACGGTGAAATATGCACCATTCTCATCATTAGTACCACAAAGTATCCGCGAGAAATAAGCGATTTCAACAAATATGTAAAACTACAAGCGCCCCGTGCAGGTCCGGGTGTCAAAAGAATAGGCCTGCAGCAGCGCTAAGCTTGTCGTAAAAGGCGACTAAATAGTGCTCAGGAACCTAGCCGGGGGCTAGGCGCTCTGCCCACAGAGCAACTGGGATGTGTGCCCCAGGTGGTGGAATGGGGTACCCCTGGCATGTTACATGCTGGGGTTGTCAGGCTATAATACGGAAAACCTGACCGCAAACCATAGTGGTGCACCGTGTTGTGAAAGATGCCACGTTCCTTGCACGTTAAAGAACCCTGCTGTGGTATTCGATAGGAGTAGGAACCTTTGCGCTCCGCCACAGGAGGCTAACTTGCCCGACCTTACCCATCCCTTCCTTTTTCTAGTGACAATCAAAATTTGTCGACCCTACTGTCCTTGTGTCCCATCCCGTTTTTTCATTTCATCATCATTTCATGTTCATTTTATCATCCGTTTCATGTTCATCGTCTGAATATAGCTGAAATATTGCTGCTCGGACGTTAAACCCCAACAATCAATCAATCATAAAACTACAAGCAAAATATTGCATACAACTAAAAATAAACACAAAAAATATCCGATCAGTGACTTATGCGTTTAACTTTTTAGCAAACATCCGGTAACATCTGTATTAAAGGCGTCTGCTGTGTTCTCTAAGAGCACCTACTAGAAATCAAATGTTTCCGATACTAGTATGAGCGTGACATGCAATTTAAATTTCAGTTGCTATACCAGACAGCCTTAATACAAATTTACTAGATGACATGCCACAGTTTAATATAAACTTCAAATTACAATATATGGTTTCCGACAAAAGCGGCCAAATAATAATGAATCTGCAATTTAATAACAAGGAGTTTAAAGATCCTGTTTTCATCGACATAAAGCAATAAAAGTACATCGAAGCAAGTTCTGGGCAAAAAACTTTATAAAGAAATAAATTTACTTATCCAATCAGTTTGGTTCAATATCCCCTGCAATATATACAAACCATGACTTGTTGTGTTAAAATGTCCTATGATAGACATCTTATATAATCAAATCAACTGATCAAGTGACCTGCTATCTTAAGCGCCCCGTGCAGGTCCGGGTGTTAAAAGAATAGGCCTGCAGCAGCGCTAAGCTTGTCGTACGAGGCGACTAAATAGTGCTCAGAACCCTAGCCAGGGGCTAGGGCGCTCTGCCCACAGAGCAACTGGGATGTGTGCCCCAGGTGGTGGAATGGGGTACCCCTGGCGTGTTACATGCTGGGGTTGTCAGGCTATAATACGGAAAACCTGACCGCAAACCATAGTGGTGCACCGTGTTGGGAAAGATGTCACGTTCCTCGCACGTTAAAGAACCCTACTGTGGTATAGCTGAAATATTGCTGCTCGAACGTTAAACCCCAACAAACAAACATCTATCCTAAGCCATTATGTTGTCCGTTAGTTATCTAAGCTTAATTTGGCCTGAATAAATCTTTTATTTCTAAAAAAAAAAAGAAAGATGTCACCTTACATTCGGTAAATATCTCATTTGTACTCCTGCATGTGGTGTTTATATTTCACAATCGATTCACTACGCTATTGCAAGTGCTAAGTACTCTCTGATTCTTTTAACGCAATGAATATCTCCGTAACAGATTCCTGAATCAGGGGTAATGATGAAATGCGTCTCATAAAGTCTTTTTACCGATTTCTTTTTTTTCACAAATCAGTCCTTGGTTGAAAAATATCGTTTCGTCTAAAATGTGATTAAGGCTTTTGGTTAGTTATTCTTTTTGCTGATGTTACCATTGATTTACCGGTTATGACATTATAGCATGCACAGGTCATTTAATCAATACGGTATACTCATGCCACAATAGAGGGAGGTTTTGAGGGCTGTATATATTCATGCCACAATAGACGAGGGAGGTTTTGAGGGCTGTATATATTCATGCCACAATAGACGAGGGAGGTTTTGAGGGCTGTAAAAGATAGATTTAACTCACCATTTCGTTTGAAATACCTGTACCAAGTCAGGACCATATTCAAGTGGTGAAAGATTTTATCAGAATTAGTTTGGACTTGACTTCTTACGGGTCGGATTAGTGTTCGGTTACTTTGCTGTTATTGTTATTTGCAAATCTGCAATTGTGTTATTTCAGTTAAAATTTAAGGCTTATAATATCATATCGAACAGTCCCCATTAAAATCTGGAAATTCAAAAAGAATGTTAAAGAGAGTTTCTAGCCAGGCATATAAAGTGGGTAAACGTTTTCATTTATGTATCCGTTCTCTTCATCTCATTTGTTTAATTTGTTGCAGATTACATTAACTATTTAAAACCCCATTCAATCAATGCATTTATTGAAAAGTTGACCAACCACTCCATTTTTCATTTCCGTTCATTTTTGTTTGTCCGCCATTGAATTGTTTCAAGACTCAATCTGACATCATGTGAAAGAAAATCAGTGAATTATATGAATTCAAATAAAACAGGTTGTCTTTGCACATTGTAAGTACAAGTCATTAAATGTATGTTTCATAAATTTAGATTTTATTATGATAGTAACCAACGAATAGCTATAATATTGTCAGGAAGAAGTTGATGGTCTATAAATGAACAGAAATATTCTCTTGAGTATCGCTCTATAGTTTACAACAGGAAACCATTATACGTAATTGTTTTGACGCGCCTGGAAAAGATAACGATAACTTTTTGCTTTATTGACAATTTGATATACGGCTTCCTATTTGTACTAACACAAAAGTGGCTGTTTTTCCCATGTTTTCCATCTCGGAATATCTGAGTAAATTGACTTTAAAAACAACTTTTATTACTAGTGATCCACATTCGCACTAGTTCTTAGTATAATTGCCCTTTAAAAACGCAGTTTAATGGACATCATTATGAAATACATATATTTAATTGTTATACATAAATGCGGCAATAGTCAGTTCAGCAAACATGTCAAAATTTAAAAGCGAAAACTGCAATATTAACAATCTTGATTAATTTGAAGCGCGTAAGCATTAGTTTTTCATTTTTAAATATTTGACATGCATGCCTTTCCGATTTTTGTTCTTCTTTGTTTCTAGACATTTGCACTCGTGTAGCAATATACATATTTTTTTATTATTTACAGAGCAACTAAAAATAGACAAAATTTCTTAGAGAATGATCTTTATAGTCGTGCTTAATACATTTAATTTGACACCGCGTGGTATTATTAGAGTAAAAAGAATACAGATCAAGTCGTTTGAATTTAAAATTGAAAAACAATAGTCTATGTAACATAATTTAGTGCCTGACATAGAGCATTTAGACAACTTTCATTGGTTTCATCTTAACAGTGAAGTTGATACAAGTATAAAACATGATTGATTGATTGTTGGGGTTTAATGCCCGAGCAGCAATATTTCAGCTATATTCAGTGGATGATAAAATGAAAATGAATGATGATGAAATGAAACAAGGGATGGGACACGGACAATAGGGTCGACAAATTTTGGTTGCCACTAGAAAAAAAGGGAGTTGAGTAGGGTTGGGTAATTTAGCCTCCTGTGGCGGAGCGCAAAGGTTCCTATTCCGAAAGAATACCACAGCAGGGTTCTTTAACGTGCAAGGAACGTGGCATCTTTCCCAATACGGTGCACCACTATGGTTTGCGGTCAGGTTTTCCGTATTATAGCATGATAACCCCAGCGTGTAACACGCCAGGGGTACCCCATTCCACTACCTGGAGCACACATCCCAGTTGCTCTGTGGGCAGAGCGCCTAGTCCCCGATTAGATTTCTGAGCACTATTTAGTCGCCTTTTACGACAACCTTACCGCTGCTGCAGGCCTATTCTTTTGATACCTGCACGGGGCAGTACAAAACATGAATGTACCGTGCAGGTCCGGGTGTTAAAAGAATAGGCCTGCAGCAGCGCTAAGCTTGTCGTATAAGGCAAATAAATAGTGCTCAGAAACCTAGCCGGGGGGCTAGGCGCTCTGCAGACAGAGCAACTGGGATGTGTGCCCCAGGTGGTGGAATGGGGTACCCCTGGCGTGTTACATGCTGGGGTTGTCAGGCTATAATACGGAAAACCTGACCGCAAACCATAGTGGTGCACCGTGTTTGGAAAGATGCCACGTTCCTCGCACGTTAAAGAACCCTGCTGTGGTATTCGATAGGAGTAGGAACCTTTGCGCTCCGCCACAAGAGGCTAAATTGCCCTACCTTACCCATCCCCCCTTTTTCCAGTGGCAATCAAAATTTGTCGACCCTATTATTCTTGTGACTCATCCTTTTTTGTTTTACTTCATTTCATTTTCATTTTATCATCCATTTCATGTTCATTGTCTGAATATAGCTGAAATATTGCTGCTCGGACGTTAAACCCCAACAAACAAACAAACAAAACATGAATAATCATACCAAGGCAACACGGAAAGTTATTGTTATTCGGTAAAAGCAATGTATATTAAGTATCATTTACAAAAGCAACCAACAACGATTGAAATATTTTAAACCCTAAAAATGCAATTCCAAAAAAAATCAATTCGAAGCCAATGAAATTTCATTTAAAGTCAGAAGATAAATCTTGAGATGTTTTTGTCACGTCATTTCTTTAACAGTAATTCATCTGAAGCGCCCAGACATTAGTTCTTTGCTTGGATATTCGTATTTGTCTTTAGTTGACCCAATTATGTTCTCTTTTGAGTATAATTTACATATGGGCTAAAATAGATATTAAACAACATAATTGCATATTTGTTTGTTTGTTTGTTTGTTTGTTGGGGTTTAACGTCTGAACAGCAATATTTCAGCTATATTCAGACAATGAACATAAAATGGATGATAAAATGAACATGAAATGATAAAAAAAAGGATGGGTCACAAGGACAGAAGGGTCGACAAATTTTGATTGCCACTAGAAAAAGGGAGGATGGGTAAGGTCGGGCAATTTAGCCTCCTGTGGCGGAGCGCAAAGGTTCCTACTCCTATCGAATACCACAGCAAGGTTCTTTAACGTGCGAGGAACGTGGCATCTTTCCCAACACGGTGCACCACTATGGTTTGCTGTCAGGTTTTCCGTATTATAGCATGACAACCCCAGCATGTAACATGCCTGGGGTACCTCATTCTACCACCTGGGGCACACATCCCAGTTGCTCTGTGGGCAGAGCGCCTAGTCCCCGATTAGGTTTCTGAGCACTATTTAGTCGCCTTTTACGATAATCTTAGCGCTGATGCGGGCCTATTCTTTTAAACACCCGGACCTGCACGGGAACTAGATTTACTGTACACCGTAGAGAACGTTTTATATTGCAAATGTCTTCAGAGAAATTGAAATTTACAAGCATGCTTCATTTATCAAATCAGACAGCACAAGGTGAAGAATAAAGGGATTCAAATTACATTGTATGAATTCAAAATTGAAACAATGAGACTAGTTAAGTGCCATCTGATATAATTTGCGTTCGATTTTGAGGTTTTCATTTATAACGAATATATACATATACAGCTAACAAGGAATACAACAAAACGCAATAAAGTGATTACAATTTGGTTGACACAGTTATTATCAACACAGTCTTCAGCCAAGTATAAAATATATTAAATGTTTGTTGGGGTTTAACGTCCGAGCAGCAATATTTCAGCTATATTCAGACGATGAACATGAAACGATGATGAAATGAAAAAGGGATGGGAAACAAGGACAATGGGGTCGACAAATTTTGATTGCCACTGGATATAGGGAGAGGTGGGTAGGGTCGGGCAATTTACCCTCCTATGGCGGAGCCCTATGGTTCCTACTCCGGGAGAATACCACAGTAGGGTTCTTTAACGTGCGAGGAACGCGGCATCTTTCCCAACACGGTGCACCACTATGGTTTGCGGTCAGGTTTTCCGTATTATAGCCTGACAACCCCAGCATGCAACACGCCAGGGGTACCCCGTTCCACCACCTGGGGCACACATCCCAGATGCTCTGTGGGCAAAGCGGTTCTGAGCACTATTTATTCGCCTTTTACGACAAGCTTAGCGCTGCTGCAGGCCTATTCTTTTAACACCCGGACCTCCACGGGGCAAAATATATTAAAACCTCAAGGGACAAATTTGGAGATGAATTTATTTATGGACCAGTTATCTTTAGAAAGAGTAATCAAGTGAACCAAGGTTATAGCGATAATTAAAAGAATGTAATCCTGCGACAAAGACCAGACATGGAAGAGTAATCAAGGGAACCAAGGTTATAGCGGTAATCAAACGAATGTAATCCAGAGACAAAGACCAGACATGGAAAACAGACATACACAACAAAGAACATAAAGTAAGTAAAATCATACATAGACAGTAACAAAAGCAAATGAGCAACTCGGAATCCACTAGAGACTGGGAGCATGGACCTGGTTCGTTTTTGTTTGTTTGTTGGTGTTTAATGTCCGAGCAGCAATATTTCAGCTATATTCAGACGATGAACATGAAATTGAGGATAAAATGAACATGAAATGATGATGAAATGAAAAAGGGATGCGACACAGGGACAATGGGGTCGACAAATTTTGATTGCCACTGGAAATAGGGAGAGGTAGAGTCGGGCAATTTAGCCTCCTGTGGCGGATCCCTATGGTTCCTACTCCGGGGGAATACCACAGCAGGGTTCTTTAACGTGCAACGAACGTGGCATCTTTCCCAACACGGTGCACCACTATGGTTTGCGGTCAGGTTTTCCGTATTATAGCCTGACAACCCCAGCACATAACACGCCAGTGGTACCCCATTCCACCACCTGGGGCACACATCCCAGTTCCTCTATGGGCAGAGCGCCTAGCCCCCGGCTATGTTTCTGAGCACTATTTAGTCGCCTTTTACGACATGCTTAGCCCTGCTGCAGGCCTATTCTTTTAACACCCGGACCAACACGTGACTATTACATTTAGGCCTTTCAGCAATAATTCACCTGATGCTCACTGTCATTTTTATTGGTATTAATGCCCTCGTTTAGAAGATTGGCATTTTTGGAATTTAAATTCGCTTGACAATATGTTTCCATTTCCGTGAAGATATTAACCTCTGTGCTAAAATCAACAATATATAAATAGTCGTCACATGCTGAGACGTTTGTATATATATATAATTTTGGACTTATCATACGGATCGTTTCAGCAAATAAAAGTTTATTTCTTTTTATCATAGTTTTCAAGATATTGACTGAAAATTGGAAAAAGGTCATTTTTCACCTTTCAAGGGCAATAACTCTAACAAGGAGTCGTCTGACAACTGTGATCTCTATAATAAGGATCATTTCAGCAATTTAAAGCATTGGCTAAACCCAACGGTTTTGGATATATATGCGATAAACTACTGTTTGACCCCTATATTCTATTTTTAGTAACGACTGCCATGTTTTTCGATGGATCAAAACTCCTCACATAAATTTTTTGAAAGAAATAACATTAAAAATAGGGGCAATAACTCAAACACGACTTAACAGATTAAAACGAAAATTTGAACACAGATAGACCCCATCATGCTTAACACTTTTATTAGTTAGAACTAGGCGAAACCTAACGTTTTGGAGATATATGCGAAAAACTGCTGTCTGATCCCTGTTTTATTTTTAGCAACGGTTGCCATGTTTTTCGATGGACCAATAATCCCTATATTAGTTCTATGCAGGATACTCCAAGGACCATTTATACCAAGTTCGATTCCATTTGTCAAGTAGTGTCAGGGGAGAAGAGTTTTGAAAATTATTAGCAACGACGACAACGGACGCCAAGTGATAGCAATAGCTCACACGGGCCCCGTGTAGGTCCGGGTGTTAAAAGAATAGGCCTGCAGCAGCGCTAAGCTTGTCGTAAAAGGCGACTAAATAGTGCTCAGAAACCTAGCCGGGGGCTAGGCGCTCTGCCCACAGAGCAACTGGGATGTGTGCCCCAGGTGGTGGAATGGGGTACCCCTGGCGTGTTACATGCTGGGGTTGTCAGGCTATAATACGGAAAACCTGACCGCAAACCATAGTGGTGCACCATGTTTGGAAAGATGCCACGTTCCTCGCACGTTAAAGAACACTGCTGTGGTGTTCGATAGGAGTAGGAACCGTTGCACTCCGCCTCAGGAGGTTAAATTGCCCGACCTTACTCATCCCTCCCTTTTTCAAGTGGCAATCAAAATTTGTCGACCCTATTATCCTTGTGTCCCATCATATTTTTTTTATTTAATCGTCATCATTTCATGTGTATTCTATTATCTATTTTATATTCATTGCCTGAATATGACTGAAGTATTGCTGCTCGGGCGTTAAACCCCAACAATCAATCAATCAATCAATCAATCGTATTTCAAACCATTTATATCCAGAAAAGTTTGAAACACCAACACCCATTTTTAAGTTTATAAAAAAAAAATTACTCCATTAAGACTTTTATAACTTAAAGTTTCAGGTCTATGTCATTCTCTTGTTCAATAGTAATTTGTCATAAATGTTTTTTCCTAATGGTTTTGAATTGAAATGAAACGAATCACCTCTATTAGTGGAAGACACATCAGAGGCCTCTACTCTCAATATGTTTGATGCTGTTATGGAACAATAATTTGATTGTTAACGGCTAGATTGAAATGCGCTTAAGTCTGTGACAAATCAATTTAAAAAGGATAAACTAAATAAGATTCGTAAAACATTGTGTGTATTATATTTTGTTGGTGAAAATACATATTATGAGTATGATTTCAGAAATAATTGTTCTGTACCGTACTTTATGGGACCATAAGTATTATAAGTATTATAACTATTATAATTTTATGAATATTGGAAGATTGAAAAAAAAAAATAAGACAGAGAAAGGACACCATTATCTCGAATTCTTATTGAAAATTTTGACGAAAATTCTGATACCTCTTTACATAGGTTACACATGTATCATTTAAATCTGAAATGATCTTTTATTCTTATTTTCGTTTCATTTCTCCCCGTGCAAGTCCGGGTGTCAAAAGAATAGGCCTGCAGCAGCGCTAAGCTAGGGCTAGGCGCTCTGCCCACAGAGCAACTGGGATGTGTGCCCCAGGTGGTGGAATGGGGTACCCCTGGCGTGTTACATGCTGGGGTTGTCAGGCTATAATACGGAAAACCTGACCGCAAACCATAGTGGTGCACCGTGTTGGGAAAAATGCCACGTTCCTCACACGTTAAAGAACCCATGCTGTGGTATTCGATAGGAGTAGGAACCTTTGCGCTCCGCCACAGGAGGCTAAATTGCCCGACCTTACCTATCCCCCTTTTTCCAGTGGCAATCAAAATTTGTCGACCCTATTATCCTTGTGACCCATCCTCTTTTTTTATTTCATGTTCATTGTCTGAATATAGCTGAAATATTGCTGCTCGGACGTTAAACCCCAACAAACAAACAAACAAGACACTAAGGTAAGTAAACAATACTTAAGATGTACATTATACACTTACAATTTTATCAAAATATCATGATGAATTTTGTTATTTTATCATGTTTTTTGTTCAAAGTAAGTAATTATTTGATTTCTATAATGGTATATCAAACAAAAAATCAGGAGGAATACACATATAATTTTACAATATAATAACAATATGAAAATTTGATATGATTATGATTGCAAAAAAGACAGTCATCCATCAAAAGCCAACAAACCAACAATTAAACTTTTACAAGTCACCAAATGTTTTTCGACGATGTGCAAAAGCCATACCATGTAGCAAGCTGTAAAAGACACTAACACAAATGAAGTGAAACTATAATTCATCGAGACGAAAATTGATTAAAGAAGAAATGTAAAACGAATAATAATGAATATAAAAAACAACGACAACCAGTGGGCCACAGGTTTCTGGCTTAGGACAGTCGCATTAACTTTTTTTTTCAAGTTTACATGATAAACAATCCATGGGTGACACTGTGTAACATTTGCAAAATGAAATTTTCATTTCGGTGCAAATATGATAATTCTATGTTATTACAGTGTAGTTAATTACACATATTGCCCAAACTTTTCAATAATAAAAGGCTATTGCAGCACCTTTGGAATTAGGACTTTAAGGCTATACCACCTGACTTCTTGCAAAAACTCTCCATTCAAATATGGTCCTTCTGGTCACGTCATTACGGGAGATTTAAACATCACCGAATCTCTCCGTAAGGTCCTTTCCAAAGAGTCCAAGTACACGTTCCATAAATTATAACTTTAAAGTTCTTATGGATGCCGTGGAGGATTAAACAAGAAAATGGATAAAACGAGAACAATAAGACATTGGTTCTCTTTCAGTGTGGGTTTAGGCTGTGAGGTCTATAATTTTGAAACGTATCAAAGTTTTAAGTAAGTCAATGAGTGTCAATGCTTCACCAGTTTTCATCCCGACGTAGCAAAAACATTGTCTACTATACATGACAATATATTATGTCGTATCAGCAGACGACGCCCAAAAATTTTTTTTTGTCTGCAAAATATAATACATCTAATGTTTGTTATCAGAGGTAGACGTAGAAAATAATATCAGTAGTAAGATATATACAGCTACCACACTCTCCAAAAAAGAGATAATGGAAAACAATAAATCTTTTGGTCTCTCTACCAAAGACGATTATTGTGATTTACCATCTATGTACTAGATTTATACACTCCCCAAGAATCCATACAAAAATGCTATATAGCTGGACCTGCAAAATGTACCACCAAACTTCTTTCACAAGTTTCAACTTCTATACTCACATCTGTCAAAGAAGGTCTCCAGTCCTACCACGACACTTGTTACTGACTACTCCTTCACTCTTATGCGGCTGACTTTATAGGTGATCTGATCCAAAGGAATTGATTGATTGATTGTTGGGGTTTAACGTCCAAGCAGGAATATTTCAGCTTTATTCAATGAACATGAACTGGATGATACAATGAACATGGAATGGTGATGAAATGAAAAAAGGGAATGGACATAAGGATATTAGGGTCGACAAATTTTGATAGTCAGTAGAAAAAGGGGAGGGATGGGTAAGGTCGGGCAATTTAGCCTCCTGTGGCGGAGCGCAAAGGCTCCTACTCTTATCGAATACCACAGCAGGGTTCTTTAACGTGCAAGGAACGTGGCATCTTTCTCAATACGGTGCACCACTATGGTTTGCGGTCAGATTTTCCGTATTATAGCCTGACAACCCCAACATGTAGCAAGCCAGGGGTATCCCATTTCACCACCTGGGGCACACATCCCAGTTGCTCTGTGGCCAGAGCGTCTAGCTCCCGGTTAGGTTTCTGAGCACTATTTAGTCGCCTTTTACGACAAGCTTAGCGCTGCTGCAGGCCTATTCTTTTAACACCCGGACCTGCACGGGGCAATCCAAAAGAAGGAATATCGTTTAGGTAAATGCTTTGAACTTAATTCCCGCTGTATAAATGACGTATTATCGTTAAACAAATCCTAATTTTGGGGATTTGATACATCGCATCTACCATAAAGAACTTGAGATTAAAGGATACTACATACAATTGCAATCAGATTTATGTTCGTTGTACCTGTGCCTTGACATATAACAGTTCATTAAATAAAATTTAGCCAATTTACTGTTGGGAGGGAGGTTAAAAGTAAAGCCAGTTTCAGTAATATAAAATCCCTAGTGCTATAAATTGATTGATTTGGCCTTGTGCTTCCCATGGTAGGTAGCCACGTGCCAATGCCATCTTCCATGTCTCTTTTAATATTCCCTGCTGAAATTGGCAAAACAATTACTTTGCTAAAATTTGGAATTTATTTTGTTAGCATGGCATCTTAATTTTGCACAAAATCCGATCTCCCATTATTTCATTAATTGGCTTCAGTGAACCCATCACCTGATATCCTTGGTCTGCCGTTGCATTCTGTGGTCCCTTAGTGATATATTTTACCACAAGTCATGAAACAACTCTATTAAAGTATATGTGGCTCATATGCTAAACCTGTACCAGTTTTTGTTCTCCAATTTGGAACCATGTTTCAAAGACATTATATCCAAAAAAACGTATTTATTTAACTGGATGTTATTGACGAACTTGGTCAAGACAAGACATACAATATGTCCGAAAATTGGAGTCGAGAAAAATCAAGGAGAGCGTGAAAATCGGGTTAATCAAAGATGAAAATCTATATATATATTTTTTTATTTATGACAGGTATGCTAGTCGGCCGGTGTAACTATTTCAATTGAACAATCACGTTTTAACCAAATGTTTTTTTATGGTCGTATCATATAATTATTGTGCTTATTTTAAAAATTCTAAAATCCTCTAGTTTAATATTTTGACAAAAAATAGCCCCGTGCAGGTCCGGGTGTCTAGAATAGGCCTGCAACAGAGCTAAGCTTTTCGTAAAAGGCGACTAAATAGTCCTCAGAACCCTAGCCGGGGGCTAAGGCCCTCTGCCCACAGAACTAGGTTGTGTGCCCCAGGTGGTGGAATGGGGTACCCCTGGCGTGGTACATGCCGGGGTTGTCAGGCTATAATACGGAAAACCTGAGCGCAAACCATAGTGGTGCATCGTGTTCGGAAAGATGCCACGTTCTTCGCACGTTAAGAGAAACATGCTGTGGTACTCGATAGGAGTAGGAACCTTTGCGCTCCACCACAGGAGGCTAAAATGCCCGACTCTACCCATCCCTCCCTTTTTGTAGTGGCAATCAAAATTTGTCAACCCTATTATCCTTGTGTCCTATCCAAATCCCCGAGCGCTTTTTACCCTACTCTATTGCTCCCGGCCGCTCTTTTGTATGACCGCTCTGGTCGTTTACACTTGTTTGACAAAAAAGTCAGAAGAAAAGAATAGCATACATATGCTTAAAGGTAAAACAAAACAAAACAAAAAACAGCAGATTGCATGTATAACACTTACAAACATGAACTACACACAACATAAAAAACATAGATTGACAATAAAACTAATAGTACAGTAACTAACCCATTTCACAAGAACAATATAAAATACATTTCACTGCATACACATAAGGGACATAGCCATAATATGACCGAGTAAAATATCAAAAATCATGCTCAACTCAATTGTAGCACTAGTGAGCAGTAAAAAAAAACATAAAGCGATAGAAGCTATTTGCATGCAAAACAGCGACATTACAAGCCACTCCAGGAAAGAAATAAGCTCTTAAAATGAGAAAAACTATTCTATTGTGAAATAGTTCGGAAGTTCCATAAGGTAGCTGCAGCAAAACGAAATGTTTTCTACCTAAAGTACTAGTTTTGACCTTTGGGGTATCTAGTATAAAACACATTTTATTATCATATTTGAATAATTACACTTCCTGATTAGAGAAAAAAAAATCATGTCATAGACCAATTTTGTTATTGTGGCTGTGACGTCATCAATCTTCGCCCCGTTCAGGTCCGGGTTTTAAAAGAATAGGCTTGCAGCAGCGCTAAGCTTGTCGTAAAAGGCGACTAATTAGTGCTCAGAACCCTAGCCGGTGATGGAATGGGGTACCCCTGGCGTGTTACATGCTGGGGTTGTCAGGCTATAATACAGAAAACCTGACCGCAAACCATAGTGGTGCACCGTGTTGGGAAAGATACCACGTTCCTTGCACCTTAAAGAACCCTACTGTGGTATTCTCCCGGAGTAGGAACCATACGGCTCCGCCACAGGAGGCTAAATTACCCGACCCTACCCATCTCTCCCTATTTCTTCTGGCAGTCAAAATTTGTCGACTCCATTGTCCTTGTGTCCCATCCCTTTTTCATTTCATCATCATTTCATGTTCATCGTCTGAAATATTGCTGCTCGGACGTTAAACCCCAACAGACAAACAAACGAACAAACAATCATCAATGTTCTTTGCTGATTTCTATACTAATAAAAGAAGAGACCGATTTTTTTGAGCCGCAACTCCTCTGAAACCATACAAGGTCGAATATATTTGTGATATGAGGTATAAATGTAGTGTCCTGTACGTCCTAAATTTGTCTTTGAAACAATCTTTTTTTTTCTTATAGAAAATATCCCAATTCGCGCATGCTCAAACAACATGACGTACTCTCTGGATCATGTGTGCATGTGTTACACGAGTATTGTACGTTCATTATTTTAATTAAACGACATCCACTATTTTTCTGATGTGGGTAATTGTCCAGAAATGGATCATCAACCACAAAGAAACAGGAAATGACATTTTCACAATATTTAATTTTGAGATTTATCTTTATTTCGTTCTTAAATCTTTTTGATATTTTATTTCTTCTCCGCTATTTTCTATATCTTTTATTTTGAAGCAATTAAACTGCTGACAAAAATCTCCATTAAGACTTGTTTCATTTCTGTACCACGTATTACATTTCTTCTCTGCTAATTAAGGAGTGGGAATAAAAATGTCGGAAATATTTTTGTTAACCTTGGCGTTAGGGTAGTCACGATTTTCAACTATATTAATCTACTGGGAGCTTTAAATATAATCATGAAATGGCAGCACCGAAACATTTCAATGACTGTTATTTTTGGTATCAGATTTCGTCTGGGAAGTGGAATAAAACAATTTTCAATATTTATTTCTTCCGGAGTGCAGACATGTCACATTTCTTACGACGATGAGGGTTAAAATATCTTTTTATTAAAGCCCTTGTGGGAATTAATCATAAACTAAATCCATGTTAAGAAAAGTTAAAATATTTGTTTGTTTGTTTGTTGGGGTTTAACGTCCGAGCAGCAATATTTCAGCTATATTCAGACGATGAACATGAAATAGATGATAAAATGAACATGAAATGAAAAAAAAAAGGACGGGACACAAGGACAGTAGGGTCGACAAATTTTGATTGCCACTGGAAAAAGGGGGGATGGGTAATGTCAGGCAATTTAGCCTCTTGTGGCGGAGCGCAAAGGTTCCTACTCCTATCGAATACCACAGCAGGGTTCTTTAACGTGCGAGGAACGCAGCGCTACGCTTGTCGTATAAGGCGACTAAATAGTGCTCAGAAACCTAGCCGGGGGCTAGGCGCTCTGCCCACAGAGCAACTGGGATGTGTGCCCCAGGTGGTGGAATGGGGTACCCCTGGCGTGCTACATGCTGGGGTTGTCAGACTATAATACGGAAAACCTAACCGCAAACCATAGTGGTGCACCGTGTTGGGAAAGATGCCACGTTCCTTGTACGTTAAAGAACCCTGCTGGTGTATTCGATAGGAGTAGGAACCTTTGCGCTCCGCCACAGGAGGCTAAATTGCCTGACCTTACCCATCCCTGCCTTTCTCTAGTGGCAATCAAAATTTGTCGACCCTATTATCCTTGTGTCTCAATCCTTTTTTCATGTCATGTTCATTTTATCATCCATTTCATGTTCATCGTCTGAATATAGCTGGAATATTGCTGCTCGGACGCTAAACCCCAACAATCAATCAATCAATCAATCAATCAAATCATCCTCTACCGGATATGAAGTACATATAATACACTTATTTTCAAGTATAATGTATAATTTCTTAATTTATTATACGTTGCAATAGTTTTAAAAATGTGCTGATCAACATTTTTAATCTAAACGTTGGAAATATAAAATTTTTAAGATAACAAAAGAAAAAAAAGAATCACAGACAAATAGGTATAAATGTCTTTAAAAAAACAAGTAAAAAAATATCATAGGACAGCTGGAATGCGAAGTTTAAAAATGTGTAATTTTTATTTTCACAGTTTACATAAAACATTGAACAGTGATGTTTTCAGCGGCAAAATTACATTTTGCAAACACTGAAAACTGAGTAAAATGCGGATGATCTTTATTTTCTTTTCTTTTTGACATGTTAGCCAATAAAAATAGCGAAACAAAACGAATCAGTACAATTTATATTGAGTGAGAAATCCCCCAATTAAAAAAGTGACGGTTCCTGCCCGCTATAATAGCGCGTACTGTTTACAGGTTGTAAAGACTGATGAAAATAAGAACACTTTCAAGATATCCTTGAAACCATATTGCACCCGTGTTGGGAAAGACGTCACGTTCCTCGCACGTTAAAGAACTCTGCCGTGGTATTCGATAAGAGTAGGAACCTTTGCGCCACAGGAGGCTAAATTACCCGACCTTACCCATCCCCCATTTTTCTAGTGGCAATCAAAATTTGTCGACCCTATTATCCTTTCCAATCCTTTCTTTCATTTCATCATCATTTCATGTTCATATTATCATCCTTTTCATGTTCATCGTCTGAATATAGCTAAATTATTGCTGCTCGGACGTTAAACCCTAACAAACAAACAAAAACGAAACAACATGTACATCAGTGATGTGTTGTTTTTTCTTTCGGTAACAATCAAGAGTTTTACGTTTGTTTTAATAATTTTAAAAGAATCTCGTTTGAAACAATACTTAAAAGATAATTGGAGATCAAAAACGTTTTTGTACGACGTTATGGAAGTTGGTCGAGTCAATTAATATTTAGGAGTCACGGAACAATGTTAAGTTATAATCCTTTTTAAGGGAAGCAAGATATTCTTAAAACATGTTTCTATCGAATGTTACCAATACTTTAGCGTAATAATGAACAAGTTGATTGACCTTCAATAAATTCTAAGTCGCAACGTAACAAAAGTTTAATTAAAACCTGAAAGTTTTGAATGGCGGTATAATTAGATTGCGTTCCAATTTCGGTGAGATCGCGACTTAAATATGGCTTCCATGTTTGGGGAAACATCTCAAGGAAAGACAAATAATTAAACAATTCTTCTCTTTTGTAAGACATCTGAATCTTTGCGTGAGCAAGTAGTTTTAGTTCATGTTGATGTATGATTTACCTTATTAGTGTTCAGTGGTTTTGGTGAGGTATTTCCATACTAATTTTGCAATATATGTTTTATTCGTAAATGTATGGATTCAATGAAATGCATTTGTCCATTAGATGGTATTATCTATTTATAAAGATTATCGTAATAATATTGCATTGTTAAGACTTTGGGATTTTAATTCACTGCTGATAATGTTTTGTTTTAGAATAACGTTTTCCACATTCTTTTGCAATGATCAAATTTAAAAGTTCTACCCCTTTCTAGAGACAATAGAAGAAGTAAAATAGATTGTTTGATGGGTTTAGTATGCATTGCATGGTACCGTCTTGCTCTTCTTTTATTTTCTATTGTTAATCCCAAAATTTTTATTGACAAGCAGACAGCTAAAAATATATATATTGAGATCACAGAAATATATCAAGTTGACATTTGAAACATGACTCTGCATTGTTATACAACATTGTTAAGATAAGGGTCAGATTAACATGAGAACCGGTCTGTTTTATGGATCTAGTATGGAGTAGTCATTGCCTATATCAGCGAGCACCACGACCTTTACAATGCGTGTACGGTCTGTGCGAGAATCGTAAAAATAGTAAAGGACATTAAACACCCCTTTTGCACAATGGGATGGGGTCGGATAGGAATTTTTGCTTATATTTCAGCAGTATGGAAAATCGAAATTTTTATGTGAAAATCTGCCTTTATAATAATGGGGGATGTTTTTTTTTTCAATGAATAGTTTAAAAAAAATGTTTTACCAAAATCCAAGTCACATTCCCCTTCCGCTTTCAAAATGGTCGATAACTGTAGTACTTTGCCATAGTTTACCATTTGCAGCCCGTAAGGGCATATTGTGCAACGCCCCGTGCAGGTCCGACCCTCTTGTCCTTGTGTCCCATCCCTTTTTCATTTCATCATCATTTCATGTTCATTTTATCACCAATTTCATGTTCATCGTCTGAATATAGCTGAAATATTGCTGCTCGGACGTTAAACCCCAACGAACAAACAAACAAACATATTGTGCAAGATCCTTTTCATATTAAGCGGGTCAAATTAATTTGTACAGATACAAATATTAAAATTCTCCACGGGTGGTGGGAATACTTTAAATATATAATGTGACGTAAACAAAATTCAGACGCAACTTACATCTGTAAATTAAAAATAAGAAAACGATTGCCTTCCATATCTTAGAAAAGCTATGCTTCAATTTGAATGATACAGTCGGAGTCATATTTTTCCGAGGCGGGTTAGGCTCTTCACAACAGCAACAGTATAACAGCAAAGATACACGTACGTACAACCACGTTTTCCCGCACTTTTTAAAAAAATCACATTCACTTCTTTAATGAGTAAAAAATTGGAAAAGACTAAAAAAAAAAACATCAAATTGTTGTGGTTTAACGCTCGAGCAGCAATATTTGAGGTATATTCAGGTGATGAACATGAAAAGGATGATATTGTTTGTTTTGTTTGTTTGTTTGTTGGGGTTTAACGTCCGAGCAGCAATATTTCAGCTATATTCAGACAATGAACATGAAATGGATGATAAAATGAACATGAAATGAAAAAAAAAAAAAGGATGGGACACAAGGACAGTAGGGTCGACAAATTTTGATTGCCACTGGGAAAAGGGGGGGATGGGTAAGGTCGGGCAATTTAGCCTCCTGTGGCGGAGCGCAAAGGTTCCTACTCCTATCGAATACCACAGCAGGGTTCTTTAACGTGCGAGGAACGTGGCATCTTTCCCAACACAGTGCACCACTATGGTTTGCGGTCAGGTTTTCCGTATTATAGCCTGACAACCCCAGCATGTAACACGCCAGGGGTACCCCATTCCACCACCTGGGGCACACATCCCAGTTGCTCTGTGGGCAGAGCGCCTAGCCCCCGGCTAGGGTTCTGAGCACTATTTAGTCGCCTTATACGACAAGCTTAGCGCTGCTGCAGGCCTATTCTTTTAACACCCGGACCTGCACGGGGACAAAGGATGATAAAATGAACATGAAATGATGATGATGAAAAATGGGATAGGACACAAGGATAGTAGGGTCAACAAAGTTTGATTGCCACTAGATAAAGGGTGGGATTGGTAGTCGGGAAATTTAGCCTCCTGTGGCGGAGCGCAAAGTTTCCTCCTATCGAATACCACAGCAGGCTTCTTTAACGTGCGAGGACCGCGGCATCTTTCCCAACACGGTGCACCACTATGGTTTGCGGTCAGATTTTCCGTGTTCTAGCCTTACGACCCCAATCCCAAGGGTACACAACCCAGTTGCTCTGTGAACAGAGCGCCGTAGCCCCCGGGTAGGGTTCTTAGCACTATTTAGTCGCCTTTTACAAGCTTAGCGCTGCTGCGGGCCTATTTTTTGCAAACACCTGAACCCGCACGGGGCAAAATACATTTTTATTACTAAAACATAATTTTAACTAATCTATTTTAATTTGTTTGGTTTAAGGAATCGATGAAGTTTCTCCGTCAGGACCGTCAATTTTTGTTACTTCCGGAAAGTGACTTTTTTCATTAGTGTATTGGAAAACCTCAAGAAAAATTAAGATAGTTCATGTAATTACCGTAGATCTCACACTGCTTCGCGGTGCTCGCTATTAGTTTATATTACTACATCTAGTAATGGGAATAAAAGTGTGTAGAATTAAGTAGACAAGATTGATCCATAACAAATGGAGTTGATAAGTTTCGATATCTATCCACTAAAGCAAATCTTGTGGGCCCTTGGGTATCATTTCAAAAATGATTTAATTGTATATAGCACAGAACAAGGTCAAGGGGGGACTAAGATTCGGGGTATTTTCATCTTCGTCGCAATATATTTTGCAAAGAATTAGAAAGAACATCGATTGTGAAGTATATCTGAATCCATTAGCAGCTCACTTGAATAATTTTAGAATGTTACCGCATACAGAACTCAACATTAAGGATTCCGAACAAACAAGACGAAAAAATAAGAACCACCTGCGCAGTTTCCCTTTTTTATCATTAAAATAGTAAAATGTTATATTTCCATTACGTTGAACCTACTTACATTTTTTGTGCAACACTTTTTTTAACACAATAATGCAAACAACATTATTTTGAAATAATTAACTGTAAAATGTAGCAATCATATACAAAAAGTAGATCTCAAACGATTAAGGGAATGGTTACACCTAAATTACACAATGTGTATTACATAAAATAATGTGAAGGAAATTTGAGGTTATTTTTGAAGGTTGTAAAACGCTTCTCAAAACCACCGTATTTTGAATGACTTGTTAATTAGATTTTCTTCCGCTTTCCCAGGAATCGTGCGTCAAGTAAAGGTTTCGTTGTTAAAGAAGTAGTTTGATGAAGGACAAATATTTAAGCCAGGCTTTGCTTGATAAGACTTCAGTGTCAATGAATGAATATACTGCATTTGTCTGCATTTATCTATACTTCATTTTTTCTCACGTTTTGCTTTCAAAGAGATTACTGAAATCATAGACAAGTCTTGCTTCAAGGGTTTTCCTCTTTCGTCTACCCCGGACATGTCTTTTTATCAGCAAAGCAGAGGACGCTTACCCTACCAGTCCATGCTCCCAGTTTTTAGTAGAGTTCGAGTTGCTCATTTACTTTTGTTACTTTGTATGTGTTATTTTATTTATTATATGTTCTTTCTTGTCTTTGTCTGTTTTCCATGGCTGGTCTTTGTCCCTGGATTACATTCTTTTAATTACCGATATAATTTTAGTTCCCTTGATTACCCTTTTCGACAACACTTTAGGGTAGTTGACAATAATTTTTAAAAAGTGTTTTGAATATCATGCACACAAAAATTCTGAAAAAAAACGATGTGGAAAATTTGTGACTGTTTTAATTTTTTAGTTCGCGAAAGGTTTACTCAATATTTGCATATAATTAAAGGTGATTTTTCAAATGTTTCCGCCCCGTGCAGGTTCCGGTGTTAAAAGAATAGGCCTGCAGCAGCGCTAAGCTTGTCGTAAAAAGCGACTAGATAGTGCTCAGAACCCTAGCCGGGGGTTAGGGCGCTCTGCCCACAGAGCAACTGGGATGTGTGCCCCAGGTGGTTGAATGGGGTACCCCTGGCGTGTTACATGCTGGGGTTGTCAGGCTATAATACGGAAAACCGGACTGCAAACCATAATGGTGCACCGTGTTGGCAAAGATGCCACGTTCCTCGCACGTTAAAAAACCCTACTGTGGTATTCTCCCGGAGTAGGAACCATAGGGCTCCGCCACAGAAGGCTAAATTGCCCGACCCTACCCACCTCTCCCTATTTCCAGTGGCAATCAAAATTTGTCGACCCCATTGTCTTTGTGTCCTATCCCTTTTTCATTTCATGTTCATTTTATCATCCATTTCATGTTCATCGTCTGAATATAGCTGAAATATTGCTGCTCGGACGTTAAACCCCAACAAACAAACATCAAATGTTTCCCGTGTTATAAATTACACAATTCACGTGTGAAATAAATTTTGTACTTTCTCTAGCCAAAACGTTACAACACATATATCAATGTTAAAAATAGCAATACATTATTATATTTTATAAGGGAAATGGGTCGTAATCTTGTTTTGTTTAAGATATACAATTGGTGACGTATTACGGTAGCTATACTGGCATTCCTGCAGAACGTATATACTGTATTGCATATATTTTTCAAACACTGAAACATATGTTTCAGTTAACACAGAACGGTACAGAGTGTAAAGATAGGAGTTTTTTTTTTTAAAGGTGTATTTGAGCAGTCTCCAAATACAAATTACACTATTTCCAGGGAAAATGTTTAGATTATTAACGACGCCAGAAACAAATGTGTCGTGAAGGAGGTAATAAAAACGACGCAAATGTAATACGTGTTGACAAAACCATTACTGTCCTAATATGGTGTGATGATATTATACAGAGCTTGGATGCGTGATCTATAGTGATAATACTAACTATTTTATAAGGGAAATGGGGTGTCATCTTATTTTGTTTAAGATATATCAATAGTGACATATAATGGTAGCTATACAGGCATTCTTACAAGGAATACTCGAAATAAGATAATAACGCCGATTGCGGCATATTACGAAGGGGTATAGATATTCTCATTTAGTTCAAAGTATCCAATGACTTTTGCTATTTTCTTATTTGATAAACATATGTGAACGTTTTAGACCCATCATCTCCATACGCAAACTTGGCATATGATGCTTCCTTTATTTTTACCTTTAAAACTTTGACAAATTATAATTACGTTAAGTTCGAATTTAATTTAAGAGTTGTTATATATAAAACTACTGGTTAAATGATTTTTTTCACATATATGATCTACGTACTGTATGGTTAAAGGTTAATACTGTTGAATATTCTTAAGTAATTGGCTTTTTACATGCAACCGAATAATTCAGTTCTCATTTTACTTCAACAATCAAACAAAATGGAATATCAGATTAATTTTTTTTCATACCGGTGTATACATTTGTCTTCCTCTGATAGATTCTGCAGATTGTTGAGTAAGAATGTGGAGAAAATACAAAAATACCAATTATATTAGTATTAAAAATTTCAATATGATGTACACCTGTTTCATCAGCAGAATTATAATCAAATACATGTACATAGGATAAACTAAATCCAAAACTTAATTGTATACAAGAGGTACTCAAAACCAAAACTATCAAAAATAAAAGACGCCATGTGCATTAGTAAGAGTTTTTTTCATGTTCAATTCAAGGGATGAAGCCTCCGCGTTTTAAGCTTTTGAAGTTTTTTTGCAGTGTAAATTTTGATAAATATTCTGACTATTTGTATCCCATCGGGTAAACTGCATCTTGTTTGATATTTTTAAGGAACGTATTACTTTTATATGAGGAGATAGATCAGAAGAAAGAATTATGAATGTACGACTACATTATAGATTTCTCGGTTGATATGGATGGATAATCTTTCTTACGTATTTATATTTGATATATACGTTTTGCAAGAACTTACCAAAGTAACACAAATTTCTTGTTCCATGAGTAACGTTTAAGAAACATTTTATTTAAACTATGTTCTGTTGAGACAATATTAAATTTCCTAATTCAAAGTCTATAGGTCTCAGTCTTGTATTCTTTGCCCCAAAGACTTCTATAGTATACATTAAATTTGCATGATATTTTTTAAAAATAAACAAGGAGTTTCAATATAAGTTTTGACCATGTTTTTCAATTAAGGAAATGTCAAAAATATTTTTAAGTCCATTTAAGAAAGGCACGAACTTTGTTACACAAGGACAGGTCAAACTAAAAACAGACTTTTTCTACTTTCATTTTCTTTTGAGTTCATAAAATAGACCCCTTTTCTGAAGTATTAATGTTCATGAAAATACTGTTTTTCCTGCCCCGTGCAGGTCCGGGTGTTAAAGAATAGGCCTGCAGCAGCACTAAGCTTATCGTATAAGGCGACTAAATAGTGCTCAGAAACCTAGCCGGGGGCTAGGCGCTCTGCCCATAGAGCAACTGGGATGTGTGCCCCAGGTGGTGGAATGGGGTACCCCTGGCGTTTTACATGCTGGGGTTGTCAGGCTATAATACGGAAAACCGGACCGCAAACCATAGTGGTGCACCGTGTTGGGAAAAATGCCACGTTCCTCGCACGTTAAAGAACCCTGCTGTGGTATTCGATAGGAGTAGGAACCTTTGCGCTCCGCCACAGGAGGCTAAATTGCCTGACATGACCCATCCCCCCTTTTTCCAGTGGCAATCAAAATTTGTCGACCCTATTATCCTTGTGACCCAACCTTTCTTTTTTTCATTTCAGCCCCGTGCAGGTCCGGGTGTTAAAAGAATAGGCCTGCATCAGCGCTAAGCTTGTCGTATAAGGCGACTAAATAGTGCTCAGAAACCTAGCCGGGGGCTAGGCGCTCTGCCCACAGAGCAACTGGGATGTGTGCCCCAGGTGGTGGAATGGGGTACCCCTGGCGTGTTACATGCTGGGGTTGTCAGGCTATAATACGGAAAACCTGACCGCAAACCATAGTTGTGCACCGTGTTGGGAAAGAAGCCACGTTCCTCGCACGTTAAAGAACCCTGCTGTGGTATTCGATAGGAGTAGGAACCTTTGCGCTCCGCCACAGGAGGCTAAATTGCCCGACCTTACCTATCTCCCCCTTTTTCCAGTGGTAATCAAAATTTGTCGACCCTATTATCCTTGTGACCCATCCTTTCTTTTTTTCATTTCATGTTCATTTTATCATCCATTTCATGTTCATTGTCTGAATATAGCTGAAATATTGCTGCTCGGACGTTAAACCCCAACAAACAAACAAACAAACATTTTTCATTTCATGTTCATTGTCTGAATATAGCTGAAATATTGCTGCTCGGACGTTAAACCCCAACAAACAAACTGTTTTTCCTCAAAAATAAGTTTTTTGTGTCATATATTGATATTTACCCTGTACTGTTGATGAGAAATGGTAGTCATTTGTCAAGATACAAAAAAAAGGAAAAGGCAGAAAGGAAGCGCATTATAATTTATGGCCTCCATATACACCCGCTCAGGAACATACCTGATACCTATAGCCGACTTCATTTACTCGTATATTGTCATGGTGTGGTTGTCCCCACAAAGATATTATGACTAATCGCAATGTCGTAGTTAGGGTCTTTCGTTTTTATCCGGTTTTAAAAGAATATACCTGCAGCAGCGCTAAGCTTGTCGTAAAAGGCAACTAAATAGTGCTTAAAATCATAGCCGGGGGCTAGGGCGCTCTGGGGTGTGTGCCCCAGGTGGTGAAATGGGGTTGTCAGGCTATAATACGGAAAACCTGACCGCAAACCATAGTGGTGCACCGTGTTGGGAAAGATGACAAGTTCCTCGCACGTTTAACCCTAGTGTGGTATTCTCCCAGAGTAAGAACCTTCACGCTCCGCCACAGGAGGCTAAATTTGTTTGTTTGTTGGGGTTTAACGTCCGAGCAGCAATATTTCAGCTATATTCAGACAATGAACATGAAATGATAAAAAAAAGGATGGGTCACAAGGATAATAGGGTCGACAAATTTTGATTGCCACTAGAAAAAGGGGGGATGGGTCAGGTCGGGCAATTTAGCCTCCTGTGGCGGAACGCAAAGGTTCCTACTCCTATCGAATACCACAGCAGGGAGGCTAAATTACCCGACCTTACCCATCCCCCTTTTTTCCAGTGGAAATCAAAATTTGTCGACCCTTTTATCCTTGTGTCCCATCCTTTTTTTTTTAATTTCATGTTCATTGTATCGTCCTTTCATGTTCATCGTCTAAATATAGCTGAAATATTGCTGCTCGGACGTTAAACCCCAACAAATATTTTTATGTCCCATCCCATTTTTTTCATTTTATCACGCATTTCATGTTCATCGCATCAATATAGCTGAACTATTGGCTGTTCGGGCAGCAATCAACAATCAATCAACCAAAGCAGAACAGAGAAACTCGCTTGGGGGACGCCCCGCCCTAGACAAGTTTCTCCAGAAAGGGCCAGAGTCCAACAAGACAGTCCCCGACATAAGATAAGGAAGGCCTAGCCGGGGGCTAGGGCGCTCTGCCCACAGATCAACTGGGATGTGTGTCCCATGTGGTGGATTTGGGTACCCCTGGTGTGTTACATGCTGGGGTTGTCAGGCTATAATACAGAAAACCTGACGGCAAACCACAGTGGTGCACCGTGTTGGGAAAGACGCCAAGTTCTTCGCACGTTCAAAAAACGTACTGTGGTAATCTTCAGGAGTAGGAACCATAGGGCTCCACCACAGAAGGCTAAATTGCCCGACCCTACCCACCTCTCCCTATTTCCAATGGCATCCAATATTTGACCCTATTATCCTTGTGTCCCACCCCATTTTTCATTTCATCATCATTTCATGTTCATTTTATCATCCACTTCATGTTCATCGCCTGAATATAGCTGAAATATTGCTGCTCGAGCGTTAAACCCCAACAGAGCAGAGGCAAGCTAGCCAGGCCAAACCCTTCGTCCTCACAGTCCATCGTCGAAAAGAGATGGGCGATAGACTTATTCTCTCAGTCCTGAAGTAATTAGCACATTCAACACTAGTTTAACCGTAGGTGACCAAGAACCAAACCATTCAACCAGCCCCATACCAGGCAGCTATACATTATCGCATGACCTTAATGGGGACAAAGAAGTATTTCAATGGGACTCAACCAGTGCTACATCAACTCCAGAAAAAAAGGGTACGAGTCTGATTTTTTCTGAAAACAGTGAGTTAGATAAGGAATTGGGACAATATTTCGACCAACAGGGACGACGCTTCCGGTAGTGATGGCATCATACGCCTCATCGAAGGGGACAGTTTGTTTGTTTGTTGGGGTTTAACGTCCGAGCAGCAATACCCCAGCTATATTCAGACGATGAACATGAAATGGATGATAAAATGAACTCGAAATGAAAAAAAAAGAATGGGACACAAGGATAACAGGGTCGACAAACTTTGACTGTCACTGGAGAAAGGGGGGATGGGTAAGGTAGGGCAATTTAGCCTCCTGTGGCGGAGAGCAAAGGTTCCTACTCCTATCGAATACCACAGGAGGGTTCTTTACCGTGCGAGGAACGTGGCATCTCTCCCAACACGGTGCACCACTATGGTTTGAGGTCAGGTTTTCCGTATTATAGCCTGACAACCCCAGCATGTAACATGCCAGGGATACCCCATTCCACCACCTGGACACACGTCCCAGTTGCTCTGTGCGCAGAGCACCTATCCCCCGGCTAGGTCCCTGAGCACTACTTAGTCGACTTATACGACAAGCTTAGCGCTGCTGCAGGCCTATTCTTTTATCACCCGGACCTGCACGGGGGCCCAGACATTTGAAGAGGTCTTGGTAAGCTCAAAAGGGCATGAATGGACGATGAGATGGGGATCATGGGGGGAGTAGGTCATGAAACTGTATAGGACAGGGTAGACACACTTAGTAAAGCCAGTAACATGAAAGACGGATGGAGCAGGAGGATTCTATGAACCTTGTGGGAGGTTCAAAATCAGGGATGGAGGAAACAGAGGGAGAAAATTAGGGAGACTATTAGTCCGACATGTAGTTGTTAAGGTCCAAGGACAGGGGATGACAGCAATAGTGGACACTGCTGTGGAAGTCGCTAATAATGGAGTAGGAAAGTATTTCTTTAGGACATTTCCACATTACTTCTAGCCAAACCCTATTATGAAAGTTGGACAAAGGCATTGAAACCACTAAGAATGATAAAGATAAAATGTGATGAGAAATTAATAACTGGTGTACTATTGAAACTGAGAAAGTCCCATTAGGCAAATACGGTACAATGGTTAGGATTCCTTTTCAATATGGGTGCGATCTTGGTTAAAACGAGTCACTCAGTTTTGGGATACGAAGTCCAGGGAGCAGTACAATTGCTCTCAGTTCTCAAACTACGGCACTCACTTAGAGCCCTAAAGAAAATGGTTAATATTTCCATCATTGTAAATAGACTGCATTGTTTTATTGGTTTGTTGCATTCTGATTGACCCCCACTTTCCCTCAATAGTCTAGAACTTTTCAGGTAAAAGGAGGGGGAGTGTTGTAGATACGTTACTTGGAAGGCTAGCATACTGTTGTTAAGCATTCGCACGTATGTGCAGATGGACAGAAAGGGAATTGTATTATAGAAGTGTACAGATGTATGTTACCCCCACAGTTAGAAGTTATGTCCTGTGAGTGTTAATTTTTAGTTTATGTTCTATCAGGTTATTAGAATTTCTAGCAATAATGTGTGGGACGGATTTTCCCAAAAAAGCAATGGTTTAGTCCATATTGATGGCTGGTACCTAGTTGCTTCAGAATCGGTCTTAACTCACTGCACTTTCCCTTCGTTTTACTATTCTTTCCTGCAAAAATTTTTATTGAAAGAGTGCCATGCCGTGCTTTGATACTTTTCCTATGGGCAGTAAGGTAAGGGCCTTTAAATAAAACAGAGGACAGTGTACTGATCTTAAGTTTAGGTTGACCAAAATCCTGGTCAGTATGGGGAATCCCACAGATGACAATGATTTCCCCCTAATTAGGTATCTGTCTTCCAGCTCCAGACACTGACCAACACAAGATATGACTGAAATATTGCGCTCGGACGTTAAACCCAAACAATCAATCAATCAATCTTTTTGACTTCCGAAATAATACAGAAACTGGAGCCCCTGAAGCTGTCAAAATCAATTACAAATAAGTAGAGACAGTTACTCTAGAACAATGGATTTAAAGTTGCGAATCAGGATATTATCGATTGTACAATGTGAAGTTATGTCAAGACCAAAGGAACACGGTCACTGGTGTTTTAACCCTCTTCCATGGACTTGTTCCCAGATTGCGGAGCCCTATGGTTCCTACTCCGGGAGAATACCACAGTAGGGTTCTTTAACGAGCAAGGAACATGGCATCCTTCCCAACACGGTGCACCACTATGTTTGGCGGTCAGGTTTTCCGTATGATAGACTGACAACCCCAGCATGTAACACGCCAGGGGTACCCCATTCCAGTTGCTCTGTGGGCAGAGCGCCCCAGTCCCCGGCTAGGGTTCTGAGCACTGTTTAGTCGCCTTTTACGACAAGTTTAGCGCTGCTGCAGGCCTATTCTTTTAACACCCGGACCTACACGGGGCGTTTGTTTTAACCAACTGGTTTAATATAACACAAAGGTCACTGGATGTTGATATCCATTTACTTGCTCGTTTAACATTATGAATTTTTTCGACTGTAAACCGTAAAATGTTAAAGCTGCATTAGCTGCCAAATTTGTTCGGTTTAGATTCTACTAAATTTTGCTGATAAAATGAAATAAGTTTGTAGTAATGCAATTTAAGCAATAAATGTCGATAATACCTACAGAATATTGCAAAGACAATGTTGTTTTTTTTTTCAATCAAAGAAGAACGATAGCTCAGATCTAATTATTTTTCGCCTTTACTTCCGAAGATTACCGGCAGGACAATGACCCGGGTTAAAAATACTTTAACCTTGGTAAAAAATAACAATAACGGATACACAGGTAAGCACGTGTCTTGTTTACATTTCATTTCATCTATTTCTTGATTAGTTTTCAAATAAACAATGACAGTTACTGACCATATGTGTGCCACATTATATCAAAATACGTAAATTTCAAAAGGATCCTTCCATTATATTCGAACTTTTTTTCTCTTTTACGGCTTGAGTCCGACGGTCTTCCTTGCCAATGATTAACCACTTTCGCTTTGCAATCAGATTTGATTTTTAAAAAAAGCGACCCTTACAGCACATGCGTGGATTAATGACACCATGTCACCTTACCCATGCCCCTTTTTCCAGTGGCAATCAAAATTTGTCGACCCTATTATCCTTGTGACCCATCCTTTTTTTTCATTTCATGTTCATTGTCTGAATATAGCTGAAATATTGCTGCTCGGACGTTAAACCCCAACAAACAAACAAAACACATGCATAATAATTTTTCTAGGTCGATTTTTTGTCTTGCAAGACAATAAATATATAGACACCTATTTCATGTATTTTTTTCACATTATATTTGTGGATATCGAATGGAATTGTATAGGAAAAGTGCAATTTAGGTATTGAGGTTGAGGACAAGTTCGACAAGCCTCTAGACGATGTCAGTTTTGGCAATTCCTTGTGTATAGAGGTAAAACCTTCGATATTTAAAGATTTTTTATATAAATTTTTATTTTTGAATATTTGCCAACTTGTGCGATATAACCAACTTCATTAGTTAATACAGTAAACCTATAATGCCCAGAGGGATCCAAAGAATTCGAAGGTTCATTACAAATCATATTAGATTAATTTGATATGAAACACCATTTTTAGAAATATAATTCATGTTAATGGAATTTCCTAATGATGCTAAAAAAAAAACACATGGTTATCATTATTCAATTGTGTAATCACATAAATACATGTACTCTAATGTGACATATGACTCATCTGGTGATTAAAATTTAAATCCGTTACAATCGGCCTACTCAATGAGGATTCGTCTATCCCAAACAATATTTCTACTGGAACTAGTTGGTTAAAAGGTTTACATTATATATTAATGCAGCAGCTTTTAGAAATGATACCGTTTTATGGTATTTTTATACGTATTTTACAAAAAGATATCCGTTTGAAATTACATATTTGAATGTCAAAGACAAAATTCTATTCCTACGCGCCTTTTTTGTTTCATTACTAAATTGACATTCTGAACGATGTACATTAACAAAAATGACTTAAAAGTACAAATTCAAAAAGGTGCTGTCATTGGTCCTTTTAATTTGAAATTGTTAATGCTACTTTACTCAATTGAAGAGGACAGCAGCATTAACAATAAAGAAAATACAACAATCCACAGCAAAATTTTCTCTTTATTGATATTTTATTCTTTATTACAAAAAACTTTAAGGGTGGTTCATGAACAAACAACTTAATGTGTCTCCAGTTACTTCACAGAATCTAATTATTCCAAGAACAATAACGATTCACACCATTGTTGTAATCATTTTACAAACATTTTTAAAAAGTAACCTCGATTGGTAAATTTTGTTGAACTCTAAGTTTATTTATGTAGTTCTTTCACCTCAGTATAATTTAAGGTTCGTGCTTTTTTTGTTTCTTTGTGTTGCTTCTTAGATCTTTTGTTGTTTGTGACTTCGTATATATCTGCTAATGTTTTGATGTAACTGAAACATGTGCTTTGTGCACGCATTTCACATTGATTGACACATCATTGATATTTCTTAAGATCGATATTCCCCGTGCAGGTCCGGGTATCAAATGTCAAAAAGATAGGCCTGCAGCAGCGCTAAGCTTGTCGTAAAAGGCGACTAAATAGTGCTCAGAACCCTAGGCGGGGGCTATGGAATGGGGTAACCCAGGCATGTTACATGCTGGGGTTGTCAGGCTATAATACGGAAAACCTGATCGCAATCCATAGTGGTGTACCGTGTTAGGAAAGATGCCACGTTCCTAACACGTTAAAGAACCCTACTGGGGTAATCTCCCGGAGTAGGAACCATAGGGCTCCGCCACAAATTGCCCGATCCTACCCACCTCTCCTTATTGCCAGTGGCAATCAAAATTTATCGACCCCATTATCCTTGTGTCCTATCCCATTTTTCATTTCATCATCATTTCATGTTCATTTTATCATCCACTTCATGTTCATCGCCTGAATATAGCTGAAATATTGCTGTTCTGGCGTTAAACCCCAACAATCAATCAATCAATCAAGATCAATATTATTCATTTTAAAGACATTTCGTTTTTTGAACTGGCTATTACTGTATGCTATCTGAACTTATCTAAAATACTGTTCGCACGCATTAAACGACCAAAATGTAATTATTGTTATTTCCGAGTTTTACCCTGATATATAACTTCCCTTTTGACCTATAGTCTAGATTTTGTCGGTGCTATAGTTTGATATTAACCTTTTTGGGGTAGGTTTGAAGTCCCAAATAAACATCTGATTTGGAGGAATATAATAAAGTCAATCTGGCACTCATTTTTTAATATTAAGAATAAAATTTGAAAAAAACTACTATTCACAACGGAAGCTCTACAGTGTTGTAAATGGCGTCTTTATGCATCGGTCTTATATATACAAATCAGCAGCTAGAATGTCAGCAAGCTGCATTGCTCCTAGTTTTACGCGTGACGATTTTGCAGGATAGCTATAGATTTATGACCTGTTAGTATCATGTCGATAACTATTTGTTGGTGGTCGCAATCCTTTTTATATTGATTGATTGTTGGGGTTTAACGTCCGAGCAGCAATATTTCAGCTATATTCAGACGATGAGCATGAAATGATGATGAAATGAAAAAAGGGATGGGACACAAGGACAGTAGAGTCCACAAATTTTGATTGCCACTAGAAAAAGGGAGGGATGGGTAAGGTCGGGAAATTTAGCCTCCTGTGGCGGAGCGCAGTGGTTCCTACTCCTACCGAATACCACAGCAGGGTTCTTTAACGTGCGAGGAACGTGGCATCTTTCCCAACACGGTGCACCACTATGGTTTGCGGTCCGGTTTTCCGTATTATAGCCTGACAACCCCTGCATGTAACATGCCAGGAGTACCCCATTCCACTACCTGGGGCACACATCCCAGTTGATCTGTGGGCTCGGCTAGGTTTCTGAGCACTATTTAGTCGCCTTTTACGACAAGCTTAGCGCTGCTACAGCCTATTCTTTTGACACTCGGACCTGCACGGGGCTTTTATATTGATAGCTTTCATGTTTCTTCTGGCCATCCATTATCAGATAAAAAATAGCTTGCTAGTTATAGAAAACTACGACACGTATATTTCGAACGTCTTTTTCAGTGGTTATTTTCTTAGAGAATCTTTCATAGAAAACTTCTTTCAAACGAGAGGAAGAAAGCGCGCGCGAGAGAGAGTTAAGGTGATTTCTGAATGGACAGATCTTACCTATATAAGAAAATATAGAACTAAAAGGTAAGTATGGAATTTTGTATGATAGAATTTCATAGAAGGCTAAGAGTAATCAAGGGAACCAAGGTTATAACTGACTAGCATATCATGGATTATTCATACATATATTATAATGCTATTATGGTGTCTGATATGAACATGCTATGAAAAAATAACAGGTCGTTCTTTATTGAATGTTATAATGTACACGATTTAAAAATGTCTATTTATCTTTTGAATGCATCTACCCAAAATAACTTGAGATAAAGGATACTACAGACACTGTGAAGTCAGCCTCTTATCTTGATCTACATTTAGAAATCGATGGTAAAGGAAAACTATTGACCATTCTTTACGACAAACATGACTTTTCATTCAGAATTGTCAACTTTCCTTTCATCTGTGGCAACATCCCGTCAGCACCTGCGTATGAAGTGTTCATACCACAACTCATACGTTATGCCAGAGCTTGCCGAAACTACGCAGACTTTTTGTATCGCACTAGTACTCTTAACAAATAGGCTTCTGGAACAGGGTTATGTTGCTACAAGATTGAAGTCTTATGGTCGTCATCATGAACTCATGGATCGTTATGGTGTATCCATCTGCGCCATGAAAACTGATTTATTCAACGGGTCATAGTTTTCCTTTCCTCATTTGTCTACTCTGGACTTGACTTTTTATGAGCAACTCGGCGGGTGTTTCTAGAAAAGCAGAGGACGCTTACCCGATCGGTGCACCTGGTCCATGCTCCCAATGTTTAGTGGAGTCCGAGTTTGCTCATTTGCTTTTGTTACTTTGTATGTATTATTTTAGTTACTTTATGTTCTTTGTATGTCTATCTTCGATGTCGGGTCTTTGTCCCTGGATTACATTCTTTTGATTACCGCTATAACCTTGGTTCCCTTGATTACTCTTGAAAAATGCCCAGGATTCAAAACTCCAAGGACACATTAATGAAGAAATGTAATCAGTTATGATTAGCTATGATACAATTAATTACACCACTTATATCCTCATTATTATAGAACCAGGAATAACTACTAATTGGTTTTCAACTTCCATTTAGGATTGTTCTTTGTACTTGAAGCTAAATTAATTGATCAATTGATTTAGATTGTACGTTTGATACTTTGACAATAACAATGACCTTGAACTATTGTTATATTGTATCATATTTTTTATTAGCACAACGACGTTTGTTTCTTAATTAAAGAAATGGACAATTTGTATTTAGCTGTAAACATAGTTAATAGTATGTACTAAAATGGGGTTGCGTATTTGAGGTTTGACAGGTTAGGCCATTATCATGATATCAATGGCGTCCGAAATGAACGCTGTCTGTAAACCATCTATTTCATCATTTATTCTGCTTACGACTTTTAGTGAATACTATTTTTGTGCTGGATCACAAATTTAATTTGTAATGTTCGAAAATGATTGATGAAAATATAAAAGAATCTTGTTACTAGACGATAGATAATTGACATACAAATACCACCAAAGTAATCCAGATCGACGAGTTGGTATGCCTCATAGATTCCAAGACAAAGATTAAGTGCGGCGATGATGTACATACATACTTAGAAATTAGATGCTGTTGTCGATATATTCATATTGGAATAAATATGATAATAAAAAATGTTGAAATTAAATAATTTAAGTCGATTTTGAAATTCATATTTTATTTGACTTGATATCCTCCTATTACTAGAATACAAAAAATTATACGTTATCGACAATAACAAAAAAATGGACCAACTGAAGGAAAATTCAGTGACATCTGATTCTACCCCAAAGAACTTGAGATAAAGGATACTACAGACACTGTGAAGTCAGCCTCATATCTTGACCTACACTTAGAAATCGATGGTAAAGAAAAACTACTGACCATTCATTACGACAAACGTGATGACTTTTCATTCAGAATTGTCAACTTTCCTTTCATCTGTGGCAACATCCCTTCGGCACCTGCATATGGAGTGTTCATATCACAACTCATACGTTATTCCAGAGCTTGCCGAAACTACGCAGACTTTTTGTATCGCGCCAGAACTCTAACAAATGGGCTTCTGGAACAGGGTTATGTTGCTACAAGATTGAAGTCTTATGGTCGTCATCATGAACTCGTGGATCGTTATGGTGTATCCATCTGCACCACGTAAACTGATTTATTCAACGAGTCATAGTTTTCCGTTCCTCGTTTGTCTACCCCGGACTTGACTTTTTATGAGCAACTCGGCAGGTGTTTCTAGAAAAGCAGAGGACGCTTACCCTATCAGTGCACCTGGTCCATGCTCCCAGTGTTTAGTGGAGTCCGAGTTGCTCATTTACTTTTGTTACTTTATATGTATTATTTTAGTTACTTTATGTTCTTTGTTGTGTGTGTCTGTTTTCCATGTGTGGTCTTTGTCCGTGGATTCCATTCTTTTGATTACCGCTATAACGTTGGTTCCCCTGATTAGGGACATAGACACAATTTGAAAGCAGGAAAGTGACACAATGATGACATTTATAGGGCTAAATTAATTAAATTCACTTCTATTGCTTGTAGTACATTCGAATTTTTAAGTTACACACCTTTAGAAATTGAGATATTTCATATATTATTTGTCAAGGTTCATAAGCCATGTCATGGTTTGCAACTTCAAAAAATTGGGTCGTGTGGAATTTTTGGGCTATTCCCATGACCAACGGTTTTCACTTCATGACATATTTTTCTTCAAATAGAATGGGAATTATTTTTTTTCTGAATTTATACCTATTACACCACTATATACTGGTTGCGTATTAGAAATATAAAGAAACTTGTCTTAACTGAATCCCTTTAAAATTTGCTCGGTTTTCCTAAGTTCAAAATATATTTAAATGTTTTTGAATTGATATAAAGGGACTTACTTAAGTATCTGGTAAAGATAGTTTATCAGATTTTCCATGGTTCGGTTTAGATAAATCACTTTATTATGAATGAAAGAGTACAACATTGTGTGAAAAGAAGAACAAAGATATTTAATAACTGACTTTTCTGCACTGACGACAAAAAGATTTAAATAACAAAAATGATGTTTTGATAATACTGCATTAAAATGAATGTTCTGTTTATCAATGAAGTTTATTACCACGTGGATATCTCCTCCCGAGGTAATAAAAAATATTCCAATGCATGAAGTGAGTTATTGCAAATAAGGAACTACTCTAATTGCTATATTATGCTTAATTTTGTTTCATCAGTTGCTTGATACCATCGGCTAAAACATAAGAGTGCATTTGTGTGGGCAACATACAGAAATTAAAGATCATTGAATATGTCATTTTAAATATAGAGAAAATAACAAGGATTCATTTTAAAACTAATCAAGCACATTTAGTTTTTTTGGGTAGAACAGTAGGGTAATCGACGAAAGAAGTCAGTTGCAGCAAGCAAAAAGGAAAATGCCAGAGCAGCCAAACCGGTCACATCAGGAAGGAAAGAGAAGTGCCAATAAAAGATGTCATCATCCCGATGATTCAGAAAGTCGCATTTTCAACTAAAGTTGGGGACTTCGTGCCATAGTTGCGTCTACAGGTCATTCAAACAGTATCGTAAATGATGAGCCCCTAAAGACACACCACACAGCTCGTACATATTGTCATTAATATTTTTCGCTAGTTTACCAGGATTTTCTGATATTAAGGGAAATAGTTTTTACAAATACCGGTGAAAAAACGAAACAGTTAATATCAGTGACGACACAATGAAACAGGACTGGTGCACACTGCTGTGTCTACCATGGGTAAAAAAGCAAATCGCAATCAGCAAAGTGAAAGTGATCCAGTAAACAAATTAATCAAACTTTTTCCACATCATTGTCGGACAGAGTATGTTCAAATACTCAAATTATACAAAAACTTACGAATTAATTACTATGTAACGGAATGTTCAAGGTGTTCACTGTTAATCACACGTGGTTAATCAACGCCCAGTAATACGACATATATTTTATGGAAATTACTCATTGACCTTTATTGTAGTTTAATAGCTTTTGGCTGTAAAACGGGAAAACTGTTGTTACACTTGTCATCTGTTGAAAATCTTCGAATTTTCCATTTGTCAAAACACGGAATTTCTCACACACGTGGAAAAAATCCCAGTTCTTTAATAGAAACTCGCGTTAGAACCTAATACTCGGTCATCAGGGTCGAAAACCGGTAACAAGCTATCCGATTTACAGAAAGCGTTAATTGTAGTTTTCCACTTGTCAAAACACGGAATTTCTCACACACGTGGAAAAAATCCCACTTCTTTAATAGATGTTTGTTTGTTTGTTGGGGTTTAACGTCCGAGCAGCAATATTTCAGCTATATTCAGACAATGAACATGAAATGGATGATAAAATGAACTTGAAATGAAAAAAAGGATGGGTCACAAGGATAATAGGGTCGACAAATTTTGATTGCCACTGGAAAAACGGGGATGGATAAGGTAGGGCAATTTAGCCACCTGTGGCGGAGCGCAAAGGTTCCTACTCCTATCGAATACCACAGCAGGGTTCTTTAACGTGCGAGGAACGTGGCATCTTTCCCAACACGGTGCACCACTATGGTTTGCGGTCAGGTTTTCCGTATTATAGCCTGACAACCCCAGCATGTAACACGCCAGGGGTACCCCATTCCACCACCTGGGGCACACATCCCAGTTGCTCTGTGGGCAGAGTGCCTAGCCCCCGGCTAGACTTCTGAGCACTATTTAGTCGCCTTATACGACAAGCTTAGCGCTGCTGCAGGCCTATTCTTTTAACACCCGGACCTGCACGGGGTCTTTAAAAGAGACTCGCGTTAGAACCTATTACTCGGTCATCAGGGTCGAAAACCGGTAACAAGCTATCCGATTTACAGAAAGCGTTAATTGTAGACAGTGGTGACGATTCCAGGTTTACATCGAATTCCTTTACATTAGGAGCGGCATGAGACTCTTTTAAGAGTATGTGCAAATATGAAAGATAAAGAACTTTGACGTTGGAAATCACAAGAATATAGAACTAATAGAAGAAATTGATTACTTCACGAGGGTGCAATTCTGATTGTCAAATAATTGGGGTTAGTTTTACATGTAAGTTATTCTCACGTCGAAAGAAAAAAAATGGGTTATTGGTTCATCCATTAATAAAGGGAGCATTTCTTTATGCACGTTGCACATCCGATGCCATTCATAATGGTGACAAGAAAAGGGATCATGCGTTGGAGGGATTAAGTCCCTAAGCTGAATAATTTAAGAAAGTTCGAATCCGAACCAAATATTTTAGTGAAACATTGTAATGGAAATAATATAGGTTGTAGTCCACTTACAAATACTGAGACAAGAGATTGAAATTATCATTGAACACAATTAAGGAAATGTTTCCTACGTTCAAATTTAAGAAAATGCAAAAAGTAATTTTGCGGCAAAAAGACTACTCTTCTGTGTGACTATATGAATGAACGGGGGGATGATTATTTTAAAAACCCTGAACTAGTGTGAAATCCAACATAAATATTTTTCTATATGATTAGTCAGAGCTCGGCAAAGATCTTTTTTGTATCACGCCTGTATTATAGCCTGACAACCCCAGCATGCAACACGCCAGGGGTACCCCATTCCACCACCTGGGGCATACATCCCAGTTGCTCTGTGGGCAGAGCGCCTAGCCCCCGGCTAGGTTTTTGAGCACTATTATAGTCGCCTTATACGACAAGCTTAGCGCTGCTGCAGGCCTATTCTTTTAACACCCGGGCCTGCACGGGGCCGAAAAGGAAGAAGGCAGACTGCCAAAGCATGTGTGAAGAATTAACTATGATTACACTTTGACATTGTCTAATTTGTATGTACAACTGATAGTCACCGATCATTATTGTGCATATTATTACATAATTACACTGATATTTACTCCCTTTGATTCCTATTGATTCTTCATATTGATAATGGTCAATTCAAGGCAATGTATACTGACATTTAATAATTATAATGCACCACAACAAAATTACTTAATTCTGATTAAGACCTTTAGTTTTTGATTGGAGTTACCTTGGTAGTAAAGAATATTCTCAGACTTATATTTAAGTATTTTGAGTTTTATGGCGCCCAAGCCAGAAAAGGTTAACTTAGGATTTATCCAGATGTTAAGACTTGTTATTTATAGGTAAGTAATATGAATTATCATATAACTGAAGACAAGTGTTTTTGAGATCACCTTTCTTCTTTCTACAGTCTGAATTACTACTTGTAATTATATCTTCACCTGATGATTATATAAGCCAAGCAAATACTGTGTTTTGAATGCATGAACTTATAAAGTATAAATATACCTGAGTTGTAGTTTTAGTTTCGTTTCGCAAAACGTCTTTGACGATTTGATTCAGTTAATATTCTTCCATTGGGTTTTGTTTGTTTTGTCAATTTGTTCTTGTTCGACCAACTTTTTTATTCCATTACATGCCCAATCTTTATGTTGTCTTTTAAAGGTCCGGTCTATTAAGCAATATAATGCTAAATAGAAATAGTAATTTGCCCTGAATAACTATCAAAAGTGACGTAAGAAATAGATAGCTATATACGACATAATAATAAAACTTATACAGGTTTGACTTTGATGTGATTATGTCTCCAAAACAATCTATTTTTCAAACAAGTCATAAACTGTAAGTTGCCTATTATCTGATGGGTTTTTTTTTCAATTTAGATTTTTATAGGAGCGTCTACATATTTTGTTCAACGCTTAAAGTAGGAATTTTAAAGATATGAAATAAGCTTCTGTAAATATGGAAGGTAAACGATAATTTATTTGTAACTTGAAGGCTTTTAATGCCTTGCCAGAAATATTCACCAACAAAAAGTCACCCAATACAACCCTTCTATTTCAATAATTATAGATTGAGTAGATCTGTTTCTAGCGGAAATCGAAACAATATAATCCAGAGACAATGACCAGACATGTATCAAAACAGACACATGCAATACAGAACATAAAATAACCAAGATAATACCTATAAAGCAATAAAAGTAAGTGTGAAACTAAGACTCCACTAAAATTGGAATCATGGACCGGAAGCACCGGTAGAGTAAGCGTCTTCTTGTCTAGAAGCACCGGCCGAGTTTCTAATAAGACGTCATGTCGGGGAAGACGGAAGAGGAAAGGAAAACAATGACACATCGGTTCTCATGGTGCAGATGGATACACCGTAACGATTCACGAGTTCATGATGATGACCATAAAACCTCTGTAGTGATGACTTCAAACTTGCACCAACAAAGCCCTTTTTCAGAGGCCTTATTAAAAGAGGTCTAGCGCGGTACGAAAAAAGTATACGTAGATTGGACAAACTCTGGCATAGCTTATGAGTTGTAATATGAAAAGTGTCGTGGTAGGACTGGATACCCTCTTTGACAGCTGTGAGTATAGAAGTCAAAACATTTTGAAAGAAGTTTGGTGGTACATTCTGCAGATCCAGCTATGTAGTGTTGTTTGTATGGGTTTTTGTGGAGTTTAGGTATCCAATACATAGGCAGAAGATGACAATCCTTGCCTTTAGTAGAGAGACCAAAATAGGATAGCATGGATTTAGGATTTGTCACTATCTCTTCTTTGGAAAGTGTGTTAACGGTATAGGTATTTTTACTGCCATTATTTTCTAGGTCTATCTCCGGTGATAAACATTAGATGTAATGCTTTTGAAGACATAAATAATGTTATTTTTTGCTTTGTTCGCTGGTGGAACAACGCATTTGTCATGTACAGAAGACAATGTTGTAGCTACATCGGGGTCTTCAAAAGCTGACACTCAATAACCTACTTAAAGAGTAATCAAGGAAACCAAGGTTATAGCGGTAATCAAATGAATGTAATCCAGGGACAAAGATCAGATTTGGAAAAAAGACATATACAACATAGTTTGTTTGTTGGGGTTTAACGTCCGAGCAGCAATATTTCAGCTATATTCAGACAATGAACATATAATGGATGATAAACTGAACATGAAATGAAAAAAAAAAAAGGATGGGTCACAAGGATAATAGGGTCGACAAATTTTGATTGCCACTAGAAAAAGGGGGGATGGGTAAGGTCGGGCAATTTAGCCTCCTGTGGCGGAGCGCAAAGGTTCCTACTCCTATTGAATACCACAGCAGGGTGCTTTAACGTGCGAGGAACGTGGCATCTTTCCCAACACGGTACACCACTATAGTTTGCGGTCAGGTTTTCCGTATTATAGCCTGACAACCCCAGCATGTAACATGCCAGGGGTACCCCATTCCACATATACAACATAAGAACATAGAGTAACTAAAATCATACATACAAAGTAACAAAAGCAAATGAGCAACTCGGACTCCACTAAAAACTGAGAGAAACTAGCATACGTTTCAGAATTAAACATCTCACTTTCTTTACCCACTCTGAGAGGAAATCGATGTCTTCTTGTCCTCGTTTTATCCGTTACCTTGCAGAGTCCTCCACAGCATCCATAAAAATTTCAAAGTCATAATTTCCAAATAAGGAGCGTGGTTGACGACACTTACGACCTTTAGGAAAGCCCTAACAGAGAGATTCCTTTGTTATGTTTAAATCTGTTGAATGACGTGACCGGAAGGACCAAATTTTTTTGAAAGAGTTTTTGCAAGAACAGACAGGTGTTTTAACTGTGATATTCTCAATCTCGAGGTCCTGCAATAGCCATTTACAACTGAAAACTTTGGATGTAATTTTTTAACACGATCGAATAAAAAACCTTTAGGAGATAAACATATTAGCATAAAATTCTTTTTTAAATTGCCACTATTAATTTTAAGATATTTATCGATAATGTAGTGAATAGTTTCGATTATTCCGAGCATAAAATTGTCAGCGAGTCAACATATTCGCTATAAACAATAAAATTTCAATTTCACAAGAAAATGTAATAACTTTAAATGGCATTTGATGCCCCGAGACTTTATTGCCAGACTATTGAATCTGCATGTCATAACATCATAAATAAAATGATAAACGATTTTGTTAAAAATTATGTCACTAGTTAGCAAAATAATACCTCTTCAAATGATTATCAGTTACTGAAGTATGTTCTGTATGATCTTAATCATTAATGTTTCTATAGAAAAATGTTTGTAAAATGGTATTGAGCTGTTGATTGATATGTTATCTATATTCATGCAGCTTTTACTCCATCGTTTTGATTTGGTCTATATTATTGTTTATTATTTGCACATTGTATAAGTGATATTATCAGATTCTGTAAGATTTGTTTGTTGGGGTTTAACGTCCGAGCAGCAATATTTCAGCTATATCCAGACGATGAACATGAAATTGATGATAAAATGAGCATGAAATGATGATGAAATGAAAAAGGGATGGGACACAAGGATAATGGGGTCGACAAATTTTGATTGCCACTGGAAATAGGGAAAGGTGGGTAGGGTCAGGCAATTTAGCCTCCTGTGGTGGAGCCCTATGGTTCCTACTCCGGGAGAATACCACAGCAGGGTTCTTTAACGTGCGAGGAACGTGGCATCTTTCCCAACACGGTGCACCACTATGGTTTGCGGTCAGGTTTTCCGTATTATAGCCTGACAACCCCAGCATGTAACACGCCAGGGGTACCCCATTCCACCACCTGGGGCACACATCCCAGTTGCTCTGTGGGCAGAGCGCCCTAGCCCTCGGCTAGGCTTCTGAGCACTATTAAGTCGCCTTTTACGACAAGCTTAGCGCTGCTGCAGGCCTATTCTTTTAACACCCGAACCTGCAAGGGCGATTCTGTAAGAATACCCTTCAAAACCAGAAGGTCGAGTATAGTAAAACATTTCATAAACATTGAGATATTTGTGGCATAATTGTCAGATGTATGAAGAGTAGTCATTATAAAATCGTTTCGAGTCGGATATTACACTCTTCGGTTTTACTATGATATAATACTCTGCAAATGTTAAAACAAATGCAAAAAAGTATTAAATAAGAAAAATTGGGCTTAATGCATACGCAAATATGTTATTACAATGAAGAATATGCAGAGGTAGACTACTACAATGCATAATATATTGATTGCGATGATCGATCCATTGCAACTAGTTTCAAATGCAATGATCCACACGATGTAACAAGGCGCTGTAATACTTGTTTTTTTCCTAAGTTTACTTCTATTAAATGTTGATATTTATTTTACTGATATGTAAATACCATTTCATTGTTATATTTGGCTTAAAATACTATTGACTCTTACTGCTACTAGTGTAATTAGTTAGGGATCCAGTATTAGATTGTTGGAAATATATTACATTTGGCTATTGCAACTTCATTAAACACAATAAAACGCCTCTCAAGCGGGATGTTAATTACCTAGAAATTGAAACGTTATAAAACATGTTCAGCCGTCATAAAATGACTCATTAAGAGACCAATCCTTTTAAATACATTAAGGTCATGACCAAACGGATCTATGTTAAAATATTAAAATCGAACGATGGTTTACATTAATAACATTTTGTAAAATCTTTCGTTTTATGATGATATAACCTAAAAAATTCACAGACACTTTCCTTAGGCATTTCTTATATTGGCATTCAGAATAAATTTAAACTCGCTATATAAAGCTAAAAAGCATCAATTATACATGACAATGTATGAATGTGGTGCATAAATGTTTTCAACTGTCAACTGTGTTCCTGCGTCGAATTGTTCATCTCAAAAGTATTGTAGATTAAATTCCTGATATGTGTAACATTATGATGTATGTTCTACCGTTTGTAACCTTCTTTTGTACTTAAAAGATTTATTAGTCTAGGTTTTACGTCCTTTGGCAGATATTGCATGCATTTTAAGATGCCCTGCGTTGTTGTACTAGTCCGATATACTGAGTAGGCTCCTTACTGTGCTAGCTCATCGAAGCAACAACCCGTAGATAAGCATGCTACCCTTTCCAAACATTATTCTGACTCCTAGCCAACTAGTCGTCACTCTATCAGCTTAAATACCAAGCGCTTGTTCGAAGAAGGGACTTCTGTACTTAGAACAAAACTTCATTGATTATATTAAATGAAATTATGGAAAGTTTTTTTCGGCAGTTTCTGGCAACACTTTTCGAAGATGTTTTATTTAGAGACACATGCACCTTGTTTACATTCGTCGCAATCTTTAAAGAGGAAACCAAAGTAACAAAAAGAAACAAGAACATTAGCATATCATTAGAAACATGAAATTTAAATATGCTTTCCTTTATTCCTTTACTGCATTCATTATTATGGGCTGTTGCGTGTTTGCACCTCTCATCTCATAATGTTTTCCAGCATTCGTCAATAATTTTGTCATATCCCATAATGTTATTTGGATTTATTGTTCCTGTAATCATTTTAGTGTAATTAAAAAATGTGAAAATGTGACTTATGCAATAAGAGGGTTAAATTATCATTTTAAAAACTGGGTCAACCATCATGTTCATATTATGTAACACGCAATCTAGAAGCACAATGGGTCGAAGAAATGCTCAATTCGTGCTGGGTTTCTGTTGAAAGCCTGAAATTGTAAGATTTGCATTTCTCAACTTATGATATTCGGTTGTTATGTTCATGTCAGATTGCGCATGAAATCTATTCCGATAGTTTTAATTAGTTGCTTACAAATTACTAAATGATTCGATTTTCTTTTGGATAAATGACAATGTCATCTAGCATTACTGAAAATCTGTACTAGTCTCCAGGAGGAAACATTAAATAAGCAAGTATGGGGTGTATCTTGAAAGAATAATTAAAGGAACCAAGGTTATAGCGGTATTCAAAAGAATGTAATCCATGGACAAAGAACGTGCGTGCGATTATGTACATTATGTTTTAGATATCACGCTCATGAAAGTCATTTCCATCATATATTTGTCTTTTGTTACTCGAAATTGTTATTAAGGAATTATATATTATATATCACCTGAGGCACACGTCCTAGTTGCTCTGTGGGCAGAGTGCCTAGCCCCCGGCTAGGTTCCTGAGCACTATTTAGTCGCCTTTTACGACAAGCTTAACGCTGCTGCAGGCCTATTCTTTTGACACCCGGACCTGCACGGGGCTATAATACGGACAATCTGACCGTAAACCATAGTGGTGCACCGTGTTGGGAAAGATGCCACGTTCCTCGCACGTTAAAGAACTCTGCTCTGGTATTCGATAGGAGTAGGAACCTTTGCGCTCTGCTACAGGAAGCTAAATTGCCCAACCCTACCTATTCCTCCCTTTAATCTTGTGGCAATCAAAATTTGTCGACCCGATTATCCTTGTGTCCCATCCCTTTTTTCCTTTCATCATCATCATTTTATGTTCATTTTATCACCCCTTTCATGTTCGTCGCCTGAATATAGCTGAAATATTGTTGCTCGGGCGTTAAACCTCAACAAACAAACAAGGATTTAAATGACAGATGTCTATCTATCTGTATTTCAATAAAATTATATTTCAATGCACCAACATGAAATAGAAAATCTTGTTTTTTCCCTTGATTCTGATTGTGCAAATAGTCAAATTACACTATCAAAATGATGGTTAAAACAACAGCAGCATTTTTAAAGTACATATGATAATCATCATATATGGGTATACAATTTAATAATACTATAAATAGACATTGATAATAGAGGAAAATGATTGACTCATCCTCCGGCTTCATGTACCAGGAACTAGTTGCAAGAATAACCTTTCAATTCGCTACTTGTTACCGCTCCTTACTCAAGTACTCCATCCTTCTGTCACAAAAAAAAGAATTTTCACTCAAAGAAGTAGCACTTAAGCACTTGGGAGTTATTCCTAACAATTATCCAGTTCTATGTTGAATGTAATGTTGGAAAAATTACATTCAGTAAAATATATCTTGATATATGACAAATTGTGCAAAAAAAAATTCTATTGTGTTTGTTCATACTTATTAACAATAACGATTTTCTGGCATTAATTTCCAATAGTCAAATAACAAGTGATTATGAAATGAATAAGAAAAAAATCTTTCAAAGTTTGTGTTACAAATTAATCATGGTTTGGACCTACATATTTGATTTTTTTCCAGGTTAAAAGCGATATAGACTTTTAAGGGGGAAGTGACCCTGCAGAGCTCGTCACACATGTTTCCGCTTAATTTCTTCTAATAAAGAATAACGACTGCCATGAAATATTTTTAAACAAATATTAATGCAATACATGTAACAAAAATAATAGTAGTTTTTATACATCTTTAAAACCTTAATGTACTTTGCAATTGTAAAAAGACACCATTGTCGTATACTTCATTATGTAAGATGTTACATACGAAATCGAAAGTTGAAATGCTGAAATTTTCACAAACGGGGAAATCTGTAACAAAACGCTTGGAGGACGAGAGAATGTTGCTCTCTTCAAAGCTTGACAATTACACAAATACGTTCGTTTTGTTAACAGAAGACGTCCCGCCTTTTTATCAACTGAACCACAACCATTAGAAACTGATCTGTTTCAAGATGACCATTTTTGTTGAAATCTTATGTAGATGAGATTTATATCGATTACAAATAGTTTTGAAACTCAGTTGACGACTAGATAATAGTTTCGCAAAATGTATAGTGCTGTAGTTATAGAAATATAGAATTTGATTTTTATTTGAATAACATTTATAGTGTTATGATAAATATGCATTTTCTGTTTATTTATCATCGTATATGTTTATATTCCGCAAAAAATATTTAATCCTTGACGTCAAATTGAACTCCGGGGCTGATGCAGTAAAAGAAGTTAATTCAACAACGAAATGCAGGTCCACAATCAATAAGATATAGATGTTAGACAAAATCAACTCTATTCTCACATAAGATAATTATATTAAATTCTTTTTTATAAATCCATCATCGACAAAGACAGAACTAAGCAAACTTTAGATGTGAAAAGAAAATCACATATTTATTAAAGCATTAGCCAACAGAATTGTTTTGTAGAACACATATCTTTCTGATTCAAACAGTTTAACGAGATTTTGATTCAGTTAAATAAATAAGATATCACAACATCATTCTTGACATATATTAATTATATGATTGATAAATGTATAAGTACATGCTACTTTGATAACGCTTAAGTACAGTATTACATTAATTTGTGTATCTTTATCTACATCGGTGTACAAACACAAATAACAGATAGATTATTTTCTAATGTAGACTTATTGCATTAGACTTGAAAATCAAAGGAAAACAAACCTGTCGACTATTCCTTTTTGACTACTGCATAGATTTTATCAGTTAGGTAATTTTGTTATTACCCTTCATGATGGAAGCAATTTTATGTACTCGAAGGTCAACAGAAAAAATGACCAAAAATACAAGTAACCTAACGAGAGCTTCGAGACTCATAAATGCAACCTGGATCTGATCAAAACTGAGAACATGCCGCACTGGATGTTGTATATCTTTTTAAATACACTGACCTAGAGGGATTGACGTGTATGAAAACGGAGAAAACCTGCTGCCAATGAGATTAATCTGTCTTGTTGGTTATTGGCACCTGAATCAGCTGACGAGGTCATAACCATAATGGCGGCCGTAATTCTGTAATGTGATGTCTGTTTGCTGTGTGATAACATTACCTCCGCTACAAAAAGCTGATCTATGAGCGGATAAGCGTGGTATAAAACATATTTTATTTTTAGTTTTACTTTACTGACTTTTTATTCTTTTTACTACTTTACCCATTTTCGCGTCTAATGGTAAATAATATGTTATAGCTCTCAGAATAAAAGAAGTTGGAAGTAATCAGAATCAGCCAAGGTCATTTTAGACTTTGTATAAAGTATTTATTTTGTATTCATAAATGTGACATTGTGATGATAAGAATTTTAGTATATATGTAACAAACAAAGGATGAAGGGCTGTTAATAACAAAATTTTATACACTTCTAAATCGCTTTTTAGCTAGTTTAAGTTGTTTATTTATGTATATTCTTCCGTTTCATTTTATTTACTACGTCTGTTGTCCATTTGGTTGATACCTGTGCCATTTCAGCTTACATGGACCATTTTTATTATTCATTCGTTATAAAGCCATCGATTTATCCGTCTGTCTGTTTTCCCGTCACACTTTTTTTATATAACTCTTGTGCATCTTATTTACGGATGTAGGAGGTAATCGCATTTCAATAGTCCACAGTGTTTCTAAGTTAATTTTCAATTTTACTTAATGCCATAGCTAGTAGCCACAATTCTAACTTCTTAATACGCATTGTCTAAGAGTAAAGTTATTGGTTTTAAAAATATTTAAAATAAATAAGTAATGAATACATCTGTCTTAAAATCATAATAAGCTTTAAAAAGCTCCAAACCTATTCAAATTAAAATTAAAGGCAGGTGCACATTGACTTAATTTCATTTTACTTCATAACAATAGTTTTATGAAAATGCATCGTGTTGTAAGGACAGCGTTGACGACCTAATATTTGGTCCCCGGGTTACGATATGTTTTAACACAAATCTTTTCCAATGAATGCGTTATCCTACAACAAAGTAGAGAAACAAATTGCTTACAGTTTTTAGTCCTCAAAACAGTTGAATAACCCACATTAATGTATCAGCAATAACACTGATCACAAGAAGAAAGAAATAACCATGTTCAAGCTGTACTCGAAAGGCTTCCGTAATTAAGAAAAATTGCTAAGGAATATACTGTGTCTTTAACGCGAAGACCATGTCCTTACTGATTCGAATCCTTTTCATGTGTTAATAAGCAATTCTTTTTAGCAATGGTTAAGCCTAATGGAGTGTATTTAAGAGTTTTTAACTAATTCATCAAAACGAACATGACAAATTATAGGAAAGGAGCACATTATTAATATCACGGAAATTACATTTGGTCTCAAGAAAAGAAAATTTAACTGTCATCCCATTTGAACTGTTAGACAAACTAAATCATTTACCAAAATAGTTATACTTTTTTCTGGTTTCGTTAAATCCTCCAATCTGGCTGTTTCTATTATGGAACCTAATACAAGTAAATAGATCTTTATCCGGAAACTCTAGACTTAACATTAACGCCCCGTGCAGGTCCGGGTGTAAAAGGAATATGCCTGCAGCAGCGCTAAGCTTGTTGTAAAAGGCGACTAACTAGTGCTCAGAACCCTAGCCGGGGGCTAGGGCGCTCTGCCCACAGAGTAACTGGGATGGGTACCCCTGGCGTGTTACATGCTGGGGTTGGCAGGCTATAATACGGAAAACCTATAAAATGCCAAAGGTCAATAAGTATTCATGGTTATTGTGAGACTTCTATCAATACAGCATGAACTCCTTATAATTTTTTTTTTTACTATTTTTGTATCTTCTACTGGCTCATCAGGAAAAAACTGATCAATTAACTCCTAGAAGAATTTTCCAGGGATGCAAGATTTAATCATCATTTGGTTATTTGTTTGCAAAAGAACCGGTATCGATCCTAGGTCTTCCCAGAAGTTGAGCAGCAAATATTACAATGATGAATAAATACAGTGTCTTTTTAATAAGAGCTCAACTTATAAAAGGTTAAATCAGGGGAAGGTCGCATTTTACTCATTAAACTCAATAAACAAAGTTATCTAGTGTTCGTAAAAAGTTTTTTTTTCGGTTATGGTCATGTGTTCAACTTATAAAAAGTACAACCTTCCCAACACACTATTCACCATCGACTATATACATATACATTATAATTGATAAACGTGAAAAATAAATTAGAACAAAACTTATTTTGCTAAATATGATCGACTATAATGTTCAAAATGATACAAAGTGGCAAATTTGTTTGAGCTTAGTGAATTACCACTTAAACCTGATTTTTTTAGTGTGAAACTTAATTGATGATGAACCTTGAATTATCCATTTTTCAATATGAGATGACCCATAACTTATCCGTCTTTCATATATGTTATCTTTAATATTTTTTTTTTTTTTGGCAATACTCATTTTGTTACATTTGTCTAAAACTGATAATTGCTTCAAGTTCTTTTGTTTGTAAAATAATGGATATACCACCATCAAAAGTTAAAAAAAACAAATGTAGATTGATTTATTTTTGGTGTTTAACGCCCCGACAGCAATATTTCAGCTAGATTCAGGCGATGAATATCAAAGGCATGACGAAATGAACATGAAAGTATGATCAACCAGGTAGGGTCAGGTAATTTAGCCTCCTGTGGCGGAGCGCAAAGGTTTCTTCCCCCAACGAATACCACAGCAGGGTTTTTTTAACGTTCGTAGAACGTGGCATGTTTCCCAACACGGTTCACCACTATGGTTTGCGGTCAGGTTTTCCGTATTATAGCCTGACAACCCCAGCATGTAACACGCCAGGGGTACCCCATTCCACCACCTGGGGCACACATCCCAGTTACTCTGTGGGCAGAGCGTCCTAGCCCCCGGCTAGGGTTCTGAGCACTATTTAGTCGCCTTTTACGACAAGCTTAGCGCTGCTGCAGGCTTATTTTTTTGTACACCTGAAAAATGACAAAAAATCTGCTTCAGATGCCATTAATCCTACAACAGGCAGCAAATCATTTTGAATATTTCGGCGAAGGTGAACAATATTACTCTCCATCAGAATTTTGCCCAAACAAAAATATCTATGTTCTCTTTTTAGTAACGCCCCGTGCAGGTCCGGGTGTTAAAAGAATAGGCCTGCAGCAGCGCTAAGCTTGTCGTATAAGGCGACTAAATAGTGCTCAGAAACCTAGCCGGGGGCTAGGCGCTCTGCCCACAGAGCAACTGGGATGTGTGCCCCAGGTGGTGGAATGGGGTACACCTGGCGTGTTACATGCTGGGGTTGTCAGGCTATAATACGGAAAACCTGACCGCAAACCATAGTGGTGCACCGTGTTGGGAAAGATGCCACGTTCCTTGCACGTTAAAGAACCCTGCTGTGGTATTCGGTAGGAGTAGGAACCACTGCGCTCCGCCACAGGAGGCTAAATTTCCCGACCTTACCCATCCCTCCCCTTTTTCCAATGGCAATCAAAATTTGTCGACCCTATTGTCCTTGTGTCCCATCCTTTTTTTTCCATTTCATGTTCATCGTCTGAATATAGCTGAAATATTGCTGCTCGGACGTTAAACCCCAACAAACAAACAAACAAACAATCTTTTTAGTAACAGCGGTCATATTTATTTCATCAATCAAAAATCCAAACAGTCATTTTGTGCAGGATATCTGTTTCAGAGGCAACAAATCATTTCGAACATTTCGGCGAAGGTCCGTCTTCTGTTCGTGAACAAAATTACTCTCCATCAGAATTTTGCCAAATTCTATGGTTTTGAGTTATTTGCAAAAAAGATACCTATGTTCTATTTTTAGTAACAGCTGTCATTTTTTCACCAATCAAAAATCCGAACAATCATTTTGTGCAAGATACCATAAAAACAGTTATACCAAATTTCAATAAATTCTTTACAGTAGATTCTGAGAAGATTTTTGACTGTGATAACATCAAAAACAGCAAAAGCCAAAAAGGGCAACATGGGTCAATATATTTTCATCAAAGTGGAGAGATCTCATCATGTTGAGCACTTTTACCCACGTCAGAATTTGGTTAAACCTAACGGTTTCTGAGATTCATGCAAAATTCTGCTATCTGACCTCTATGTTATATTTTTAGTAGCCCCATGCAGGTCCGGGTGTCAAAAGAATAGGCATGCAGCAGCGCTAAGCTTGTCGTAAAAGGCGACTAAATAGTGCTCAGGAACCTAGCCGGGGGCTAGGCGCTCTGCCCACAGAGCAACTGGGTTGTGTGCCTCAGGTGGTGGAATGGGGTACCCCTGACGTGTTGCATGCTGGGGTTGTCAGGCTATAATACGGAAAACCTGACCGCAAACCAGTGGTGAACCGTGTTGGGAAAGATGCCACGTTCCTCGCACGTTAAAGAACCCTGCTGTGGTATTCGATAGGAGTAGGAACCTTTGCGCTCCGCCACAGGAGGCTGAATTGCCCGACCCTACCCATCCCTCCCTTTTATCTTGTGGCAATCAAAATTTGTCGACTCTGTTATCCTTGTGTCCCATCCCTTTTTCATTTCATCATCATCATTATTTTATGTTCATTTTATCATCCCCTTCGCCTGAATATAGCTGAAATACCGCTGCTCGGGTGTTAAACCCCAACAATTATGACAAAGTAAAACGACCAGAATTTTTGCAGTTTACCTCTTCAAATTAATGACATACTGTATAAACAATTTAATTTTCATTTATAGGAATCAAAATTATAATTCGAAAAAAGTATTTGTTTTTTATTTTTAAATCCCGCAACCTTTAGTGAGAACATATTCTTTTACTTTTTTTCCATTCATCCGTCCGTTTGTCCCGCAACAATCTTACGTAAGTTAGATCTTTCAATTACTCCACTCAGTCACTGCATATGGGATTTACCATCACTCCGTTCTACGTTCTGTTCAGATGACCTTTCTAGAATTATTGGATTTCTTTGAATAATGCGTTAAAAATCATGAAAGTTTAAATCTGGTTGATCAGAAACTTCATCACAACCAGCAGTGACTGTATGGAACAAAAGTCTTATTTTAATTAGATTGGACTCATAAGGTTTCGTACGATAACTCAACAATAACAAATTTAAATGAAACTTTATGAAAGTCTGTATTTTCATAGTGGGAATCTTCCTTTTTTTTTTAAATTTCCAAATTTTCGAGTTTTCGAGTTACTGAAATTTATTCATAACAAAACGCTTCCATCAAAAATTAAAATGAAACTTTGGGAATGTGTATATATCCATAGTGAAAACTTCATTTGATATTATTAATTTTTTTTCAATTCCAATTTTTCGGCTTTGAGTTACGGAAATTTATTCATAAAAAGGAGTTGATTTCCAGTTTTCGCGCAATAACTCGAAAACATTGACACAAACTAAAATAAAACTATGAGAAAGTGTACATGTTTATAGTAATAAGCTTCCTTTATTTTCGTTAATTCCATTTTTTATCTGAAAACACTTACAACAACTTGTAAGATACGTCAGAATTTTTTCATAATTGTATTTGATCCATATCAGTATGGAATGACCCTCAGACTTTTGTTTTTAGTACTTTACTAAAATATTTTGATGTATATGCCAATAGCTGTCAATCTACTTAGTAGCTCGGTGAAAGGTTATTCATTTAGGTGTTTCTAGGGTAGTTCTACTTTTACTGTTTTGGCGGAACAGTTGTGTCCATGTGCCGTGCGGGGCCACTGCTTTGTCTATGCCAAAATATCTCTTGACAAGAGTAATCAAGGGAACCAAGGTTATAGCGGTAATCAAAAGAATGTAATCCAGGGACAAAGACCAGACATGGAAAACAGACATACACAACAAAGAACATAAAGTAACTAAAATTATACATACAAAGTAACAAAAGTAAATGAGCAACTCGTACATAGTCTTCGGTTTAGCTGGATTTGGGGTTAAGATAACGTCTGCCTTTAGCATGAGGCTTATGAAACTAATTTATTGAATACAGCAAAGATATCGAATTCCAGATAGTTCAGAAGAAAAAAAACGGAGAACATCAAATAAATCGATGTCAGAAAGAACTAGATATCATTAAGATGAATGCATCACTGTTGGCCTTGTTGTACCAAAATTCCTGTTCATCAGTCATGCACAACGGCACAACACATTCAATTTATCTATAAAACTCATTGCAGCCGAAACAGTTACACAAAAATCATTAATTTGACCCTGAGCTGATCAACATCATGCTAAATATCAAAAGCCTACACCAAAAACAACAAAGTCACAGCCCGGACTCGATTTGTTTTAGTATGAAGAGTTCGTCACTTAGTGGCAAGGCCCTTATAAATGACAACGAGAAGCCTTATCAATAACAATAAAATAAAAGTAAATTACCAACAATGTTTCCAATTTTAAAGGCCATGATCACTGAGTAACGATATCTTAAAATATTTTAGTCAATTGGTTTCTCAATGAGCTTAAGAAGGAAAACTTCAAATTTACGATTAGAATTGTTACCAAAGTTATTTCGTCGGTCTATTGGTTCTACATAATATAAATTTCATTTGCAGGTAATTTGATGTTTACAATTTTAAAACAAATAATTGCCTTCATTTATAGTAAAGTGTCTTTATCTTTTCCTAACACAAAATATGTTATTTTCCGGGGCTGATATTTTTTCAATTTGTGAACATATTTATGAAAAAAATAAATAGATTACTGTTTGTCTTGTATACTTGAAACATTGAATTATGCCTAAGACAATTACTTTCTTATTTTTAAGTGTTCATGAAGGAAGTAATTTTAGGTCTTTATTTTATGTCTTCCTTATAATACTTGTCTTCGAAGGGTCATTAAAATATACAGAAAACTATGTGTTATTTTAATTCTAAATGTTTGGAAATGCTTCATACCATGTTTGATAGATTTTAGAAATTACTGTTTATAAACAAATAGTTCGGAAATTATTGTTTGTTGCGAATGATATAAAGTGAATCTATACAGTTATATACCAGTTGATTGATTGATTGTTGGGGTTTAACGCCCGAGCAGCAATATTTTAGCTATATTCAGACGATGAATATGAAATGATGATCAAATGAAAAAAGGGATGGGACACAAGGATAATAGGGCCGACAAACTTTGATTGGAGGGAGGGATGGGTAAGGTCGGGCGAATCCTGTGGCGGAGCGCAAAGTTTCCTACTATCGAATACCACAGCAGGTTTTTTTAACGAGGAACGTGACATCTTTCTCAACACGGTGCACCACTATGGTTTGCGGTTAGGTTTTCCGTATTATGGCCTGACAAACCCAGCATGTAACATATCAGGGGTACCCCATTCCACCACCTGGGGCACACATCCCAGTTGCTGTGGACAGAGCGCCTAGCCACCGGCTAGGTTTCTGAGCACTATTTAGTCGCCTTTTACGACAAGTTTAGCGCTGCTGCAGGCCTATTCTTTTGACACCCGGGTCTGCACGGGGCGTTAAAACTCCATTTAAATATGGTCCTTCCGGTCACGTCATTACGGGAGATTAAGATTTCATCGAAAACGAATCTCTCCATAAAGTCCCAACTAAAGGTCACAATTACCGTGAATTATAGTGAATTATATCTTTAAATTTCTTGTGGATGCCATGGAGTTTTTTGCAAGAAAATGGATAAAACGAGAACAATGAGACATTGATTCTGTCAGAGTGGGTAAAGGCTGTGAGGTCTTTAATTTTAAAAGTAGGTCAATGAGTGTCAATTAGTTTTCAAAGACCCCGATGTACTAAAAACATTGTCTACTTTACAAATATGTTGTCGTAACAGCAGAAAAATCCCAAAACAACCTTGTTTGTTGTCTGCAAAACATATTTCATCTAATGCCTTAAATCAGACGTAGACGTAGAAAACAACTGCAGCAATAAGGCCTATACTGCTACCACACTCTCCAAAGAAGAGATAATCGGGAACCTTAAATATGTACTATCCTCTTTTGGTCTCTCTACCATAGACGGTGATTGTGATCTATATACTGGATTCCTAAACTCCACAAGAATCCATGCAAACAACGCTACATAGCTGAATCTGCTGAGTGTACCACCAAACCTCTTTAGTCCTACTATGACACTTGTTACTCCAATAGTGGTATTAATTCAATGTGGATCATGAAAAATTCGGAAGATCATCTGGAAACCCTCAATTAAAGATTATTTTCAGAATACAATACATTAAAACCTTTGAGTCTTCATCTCCTTGTACTTCTATTCCCCATACTAAGTTAAAATTCCGACTTGAAAACATACATCGTTGTTCTTCCAACAAAGAAGGTACACCGAGATACAAATATGTCGTTCTTGGTTGTGATTCCTCATACTTTGTAAAAATAATTCCAAATGATCTTTCAAATATACCAAAGAAAATGATTTCAGAATGCTGAAATTTTTTTCGGCACAATTTGTTTCCAGTTTTCAATAAACGGTCGACATTCCAATTAGAACAAATTGTGCTTCTCTACTTGCTGACATTTTCCTCCACTCTTATGAGGCTGATTTTAAATCTGATATGATTCAAAATAAGTAACATTGTTTAGGTAGATCCTTTGACCTTAGTTTCCGCTATATGGGTTTTCTACCCCAAAGAACCCGAGAAAATGATACCACAGATACTATGAAGTCAGCCTCATATCTTGACCTACACTTCGACATTGATGGTAAAGGAAAACTATTGACCAATCTATACGACAAACGCGATGACTCATCATTCAGAATTGATAACTTTCCTTTCTTCCTTCTAGAGCATTGGTTCCCTTCATTCCTCTTTCAGCACTTGCGTATATATTTTTCATATCACAACTCATACATGTACGTTATGCTAGAGCTTGCCGTTGCTTTGCAGGATTTTGTATCGCGCTAGACTTCTTAGGCTTCCAGAACAGGTTTATGTTACTACAAGATTGAAGTTATCACTACAGACGTGGATCGTTACGGTGTATTCATCGGCACTATGAAAACTGAAAAAGTTTTCCTTCCCACTTTCGTCTACCCTGGACTTGACATTTTTATTAGGAACTCGGCAGGTGTTTCTAGAAAAGCAGAGGACGCTTACCCTACCGGTAAGTAGTATAGTCCGAGTTGCTCGTTTACTTTTGTTACTTTGTATGTATTATTTTGGTTATTTTATGTTCTTTGTTGTGTGTGTGTCAGTTTTCCATGTCGGGTCCTAGTCCCTGGATTACATTCTTTTCATTTCCGCTAGAATCTTATTCCCTTGATTACTATTATACAACTTATATTAGATACGTAATAATTATTTGCATGTAATTATACATATATTTGGTGGGGATTAAAGATTAAAAGCCTATACGAATGTACATTAAAGAAACGGTCGTTTCCTGGTAGGAAGAATCTTTCTATGTTGATCAAAATAAATAAGCCATAAAACACAAAAATAGGTACTTATTTGTTTAGATAGCTTTTTTGTCTTCTTGTTTTACGCCATTCCAGATTGAAATATATGCGATAGCGTAAATCTCTTTTTCAATCTGAATAGCTGAAAAAAACATAACATTATTAAATTGAATAAACATACTAACTTGTGGGATTCTCCTTTCTTTAACTAGTTAAAAAATCTTAAGATGTTAATTTCAATTTAAAAAGGGAGCAAATCAACAATTGATTTGACGTAACTCAAAATCTCGAGATAAAAAATATAAGAACAAAAGATACAGATAGACTCAACAAAAGATCATATTGTTACCAAAACAAAAACATACAAAATTTATTTATTTGTTAGGGTTTAACGTCCGAGCAGCAATATTTCAGCTATATTCAGACAATGAACATGAAATGGATGATAAAATGAACATGAAATAAAAAAAAGGATGGGTCACAAGGATAATAGGGTGGACAAATTTTGATTGCCACTGGAAAAAGGGGGATGGGTAACACCAGGATATAAGCGAACTGAGTTTTTATACTTCGATACTTTGATAATATATAAGAGTAATCAAGGGAACCAAGGTTATAGCGGTAATCAAAAGAATGTAATCCAGGGACAAAGACCAGACATGGGAAACAGACATACACAACAAAGAATATAAAATAACTAAAATCATACATACAAAGTAACAAAAGTAAATGAGCAACTCGGACTCCACTAAAAACTGGGAGCATGGACCAGGTGCACCTGTAGGGTAAGCGTTCTCTGCTTTTCTAGAAACACCCGCCGAGTTGCTCATAAAAAGTCAAGTTACTTCTAAAGGGACAGTTATTTTTATTGTTTTCTAAGAGTTGTTCGTGTTCATTTAAGGTTTATTCGATACTGAATGAGCTTCATGAAAAATTTGATATATGAAAAAAATGAAACTGCCACCAAATGAAAGAGGTTTTAAATGTCCCATACACAATTCTATCGTTACTATTTTTCACTCGAAAACCATTTCCCGGTTAACTACATATCACTACGCTAATAAATTAACTCGATTTATCCTCAGTATGAAATTGCTCACAAGGCATGAGCCCTTATTAAACCTGTGATGTTCTTCCCGGAGTACTGCACTAATTAAGATAAGTGGGCGGTGTTGAGTACTTAGCATTGCAGAGGTTTAAGAGAAATGAAATAGCTAATATTCATTTACCTAATGTAAAGTATATCATAGTGTTGTTGTGTTAGCTTTACAAATCGAACTTGCCAAGTCCCATCTCTAAAATATTTTTAAACAGATATTTTCTGATATGGTCTTCGTTAACACATTATGTTTATTTTTCATGTAGACAATCACATTCAAGATCATGCAATAGAAATATGCGATATTTTAATTTAACAACATTGGTATATATCAAAATGAATTTTTTTCCTAAATACAAACGTTAACTGAAAAAAATATCGTTGCTTATTTCGTTACCTTCTGGAATTTTATAGAATTCATCAAACCGGTCATCATTGTAATCTTCATCAATACATGTGACTTTGTAAACTAAGTTTCAAAACATGGCTATGTCTGCAAACAATTTACATAATGACTTTGTGCGTCAGTAAATCAATGTCTGATTAACACTTCTGTATTTGTTTTCCTGAGCAAACAGGCACAAACAATGTTATTATCTTAATCGTAGGAAGATAACTAGGTATTTGAAAGCTTTATTTAAGCAGATTTAACATTAATGTGTCCATATTTATTTGTTAAAGCACATATGAATCCCTATGTTTAGCAGCAGACCATTGATACCAAGACCGCACTTAAATGTGGGGACAATCAAAATTGTTATTTCAAATTCCTGTTTTGCTGAAAGTTGATAGATTCTCTCCAAATAACTACTATATGTTAACAAACTATAAATGAAATAAATTTCTTCTACTAAAAGACTAAAAGATCTGAAATAAACTGAATCAACATCAAGGCTAGTAATTATATTTGTTTGTTTGTTTGTTGGGGTTTAACGTCCGAGCAGCAATATTTCAGCTATATTCAGACAGTGAACATGAAATGGATGATAAAATGAACATGAAATGAAAAAAAAGGATGGGTCACAAGGATAATAGGGTGGACAAATTTTGATTGCCACTGGAAAAAGGGGGGATGGATAAGGTAGGGCAATTTAGCCTCCTGTGGCGGAGCGCAAAGGTTCCTACTTCTATCGAATACCACAGCAGGGTTCTTTAACGTGCGAGGAACGTGGCATCTTTCCCAACACGGTGCACCACTATGGTTTGCGGTCAGGTTTTCCGTATTATAGCCTGACAACCCCAACATGTAACACGCCAGGGGTACCCCATTCCACCACCTGGGGCACACATCCCAAATGCTCTGTGGGCAGAGCGCCTAGCCCCCGGCTAGGTTTCTGAGCACTATTTAGTCGCCTTTTACGACAAGCTTAGCGCTGCTGCAGGCCTATTCTTTTAACACCTGGACCTGCACGGGGCTCAGTAATAATTCAGAAAAATGTCTGTTAATGTGAAATGATTTTGGCAACACTTGTAGCATATAAGCTATATCTGCGAATATGGCGGTATTTGGATTATAAACATAATCAAAACATAATAAATAAAATGAACGATTTTCTGAAAGATATCATCTTTACCTTCATTCAAATGGAATTTCATCGGGGAAGAATTTAACTTAATTTTTTTAATCCTTATTTCGAATTTATACAGAAATGTCATTTTTTTCCTACAGTTATTTGTTACAATCACATATTACTGTTACAAACGCCAGTTAAATAAGGGTTGCTATCGAATAACTATTTAAAGGGACGGAAGGTCAACGAAGTCTTACATATGTAAATCCTCTGTCAAAACATGAATGGCTAAAAATCGTACTGTCGGAAATGACGTATGCAGTTAGGATGTGATTGTTTGAACTTTTCACGCAGACGCACATCCTGTGTTATAATTAGTATCGCATGTTCCCGTAGGTCGAGTCAGCAAAATAACATAATGTTGCATTAACAATAAAGTTTAATATAATTTGAGTAAAAATAACTCATTAACGACCGAGCAGCACTATTTCAGCTATATTCAGACGATGAACATGAAATTGATGATGAAATGAAAAAGGGATGGGACACAAGGACAATGGGGTCGACAAATTTTGATTGCCACTGGAAATAGGGAGAGGTGGGTAGGGTCGGGCAATTTAGCCTCCTGTGGCGGAGCCTTATGGTCCCTACTCCGGGAGAATACCACAGTAGGGTTCTTTAACGTGCGAGGAACGTGGCATCTTTCCCAATACGGTGCACCACTATGGTTTGCGGTCAGGTTTTCCGTAAAAAATAACTCCGTCTAACATTGATATTTATATAAATACATACGAACATAGATATTCAGTTTTGCATGTAGTTATACTTTGATATATAGTCGGATCTTCATCGTGCTCCACGAAGGAGATTTCAGTCTACCTTATAAAAATATTGTCCTCCGTGAAGGATGGACAGCAAGATAGTAGCAATACCAGCTACTCCCGTACTGGCATTAATCATATGTGGATACTTAAAAAAATCTAATGATTTACTTCAAAACATAAAAACCCTCAGCCTTTCAGAAATTAGTTCTCTCCCAACTTTTGGCTGGTCATCTCTTACACTACGTGGCCACGTTATAAATTGAAATGTTGTTTGAAAGGACTAATTCGTAAATCTTTTCCTGATTCGAAAAAATATGTTGTTCCTGGTTACAAATCCATACATTTTTTTTTCGTGAACATCGCTGAAGTGTAAAGTGTACTACACAGAAAAGCAGGCTTGTGACATGCTTGATTTCCTCATTGATAACATATTTGTCACATGTAGAGGAGCTGCTCGGGCGTCAAACCCCAACAAACAAACAGAAAATCATAATAAGGACACTATATTTTGAGGTTTTTTTTCAGTCGTGTTAACACACACTGACACATCTCTCTGCTTTAAAATTTAATATCAGAATTTTTTTGAATCTTAGTTAAATTCAGATTTATTTGATTACTGACACAGGGATGTTTGTTCGCAAAATAAAGTAACAACAACCAAAAATGAAAGTTAAATTGATTTATTACAGTGGAAATCTTCATATATAACAGCACGAAAAGATTCCCACCAAAAACCTACCAAAATGTTTTATTTACAGTGTATATTTTTAAAGATACATTTAACATTGAATATACCATTTATGATAAAATACTTCTACCAAACTTTTAGTTACTACATGTAATTACAATTAGATTTCAATTAATTAAACTTCCACTTTGAAATGATATGTGTTATAGAAAGTAAATATGTTAAAAATCTGATATGTGAAAGTTTGAAATCATACAAACATCCTACATACTAGTAGGTATGGTTTAATGCACATGTCCATTTTAGCCATATTTTCAGTTATTTTTATTGCAGTGTGTAATGACCATTTATTAGTTGGCATTCCAATAGGCACTAGCTGTGCTCCACTCTTAGCCGATTTGTTTTTATATTCATACGAGGCTGAAATTCTTCAGATTCTCACAAAGAATAAAAATATAAAAGATGCTTAATTCTTTAACTTTACTTACAGTTATACAGATGATGTATTGTCCCTTAACAATCCCTCTTTCGGTAAATGGTTATCTTCAATATTTCCACCAGAGCGCGAGATAAATTCTATTCTATTCTTTTGACCAATTAGATCACCTTATTAAATTACAGTATTTATCTCAAATTAATTTATTACTACATGTATTATCATTATTTTCACACAAAAAAGAAGAAAAATAAATAAATTAATAAAAAATGCACGAACAATTATTAACATGTTTTTTAAACTAATTAAAGAATGCAAATACAACAAGACCGACCACTTCAAGCCTTAAGGCCTAATATTGAGAGTTGAATTTTCCGGAATTGACATCGTACTTTACAATTAAACACATGTCGTAAGCAACAAAGTCAAATATGCATTTGCATAAATTGAAAGTTTAGTAATTTATTATATAATATACTTATAATTTTCTCACCAACGTTATTGCACAATTGTGTGTAATAGGTATCAGCTGCTTATCTGTTTTGTCGGATTTTTTTGGCTGGATAAAGGATTGGATTAGCGTTCGGTAATTTTATTGTCACCCTTCTTGAATAACACTTGATTTGAATCACAGCATAGTATTTATGCAACAAAGAAGTTCAGTTCTCAAAGGTCAATCAAAGTTTATGGTGATTATTGGGCTTGTTTCTTTCTTGTTAAAAATGCCCTGGAATGCTTTCTGTCTAAACGTTGCTGTATTCGACTTCTTTTAAATATGTATTCAATGCATTCTCTTGAGGTATTAGTAATTAATTTTACTCTACATTTGAAAAGCAGCATTTTTGTAACTTCAGAGTTCATCCTTGGATCTGTAGACATTTTTAGCAAATAAAGGTATCGAAAAGCAGATAAAATGTGTAGGCCTATTTTTCTTTTTACTTTTGTTAACGGACAAGACAAAAAATCATTCATTTCTTTAATCATAAACTAAAATTTCACATTTTATCGGAAATTCAAGACTAGATACAGAGCCTTAAGGAAGGACTGAAAAACTTCTTTTGCACAGGATTATGAAATACTTCTCCTTAAGTACTTTTACAATATTTGTTATTAAAATATATGACTGGCAATTTCTCTTTTTTTCTAAATGCAAGATCATGACCAATAACGGGTTTATGATTGTTAACTATTTCTTCTTCACAGACTGTGGTAGCTAGATAACTCTTGTTACTGCTTGTATTTGTGACATCTCCGATAATAAACAGACAAAAACAATATTGTTTATGCAATGTACAACAACATATTTGTCATGTAAAGTAATAATGCTTTTGCAAAATCATGATCTCTAAAAATGATGAAGCATTGACATTTATTGACAATTCAAGATAAAAAAAAACTTAGAGCTTTCCAAGCTCCACACAGCGGAAGACGTGCGTTCCGCCTCTTACTGACCGCTGCAAGCAGGCCTTTCGAAATTATCGAATATTTTTCAAATAAGACGTCGTTTGACAAACAGACAACGTCGCGTAAAATCATTCACTTTTCCTTGACTTTGAAACATTTTTGCCTGATCCCTTCGACTTCGACTTAATGGGGTCCGACTGTAATTATTTTCCCGAATCATGACAGTTTAAAACGCAATTGGCATTGAGGTAACATCAAGCAAATTATAATTTACGATTTGTGATCTGACATGTGAATAAACAAACCAGACAAAATCTTTTTTTTTCAATTCTTATAACTGAAACAGTAATATAGTTTATGTCGGATATTCAATCACGAATATTATCCAAGACTTACAGCGCATTTTCCACTATTGACAATACATTTCAAGAAGTAATGAAGTCCTGATTATATTATACGTCTGTATGTACGCCGAAACAGCTAATAAATAAGGAGCTACATCTCCAATCAGGCTATTTGCTACCATTTAGGCATACTATCGATTTTTTATATAAAAATTTAAACGTAATACTTCACTGAGTAAATTTACTTCATCAATATCGAGCTTATACTAAAAAGTTGATTTTATGAAGGTCCTTGTGAAACTGAAATTAATTTATAACTTCCGAAACGGTTTTCAGCTCATCTGGCACCCACACATTGAACACAGTTTGTTAAACATAGTCTACCATTATATGCAGTGGGAGTATACGTTCTATCCACTATATAAATATTCATTTGCACATGATCGGTTTTAGTATTTTAACATTCACATACTAGAGTGGGCAACATTGGATTTAAAGAAAAAACGTTTCCTGGTAAGGTTATTGCAAACATTTTTGTACCATTAATAGCAATCAATGTTTGTTTTGTTTTGTTTTGTTTTTTTTTTTGTTTTTTTTTTTTTCTTTTCTATATTATCGTCATAATTTTTTAGTTCTATGCTTTTTCGTATGTGTATACCAAGTGCGTTTATATAAACGGAAATCTTGAAAGAGTTCATATGTCTACTTGAAAGCTAAATCTTATGTGAGAACAATCTGTCCTCTTTTCTTAATATACGAGCTTAAAATTTAGACCAGTGAAATTCTATCGTTGATCCAGTGATATGATTAAATTTACAAAAATACTTTGTTATACATTGCATGGAATTGTTTCGTTAAATTTGTAATTGAGAAAAACTATTGAATTACAAATATACTCTGTTTTAAAATTGACAACTTGGTTACTATAGCAATTATTTCAGTATTTTAGTTGACTACTGTACTTGTAAAACTTTAAGTTATTCATGTGCTCGATTAAAGCAGTATACTAACGCTTTATGTGGTCGATTAAAGCAGTATACTAACGCTTTTCGGTAAAATTGTTTGAACAGAAATCTATTCGTATGTTTTATTACGTCAACCTTTTTTGAATGACCCATTTTTTGTACATCTCATTGTTCTCCTTGTAACGATGTCTTAAATCCAAGTAAAGGTATTATATTATTTAATTACGTATCTGTCTGTTGTATCTCAAGATTACGCTTTGTCTATGTTTTGTCTTATTGTCAAAGAATGGCCATCTTTATTACATTACTAAAGCGCTTAACAATGTTAATCCGATTCATCACTCCTTTTTGTATTGTATAAATTCCCTTTCCTTAATCAAGACAGAAGCCAACAAAATTAGTAAAGTACCGAGGTAATCATAAATAAAATTGACAGTAAACGAAAATGATGTCCAGTATTACAAACACAAAGAGTGACGTATAAGTCGATACTGTGGCTGTATTACATATCAGAGCTTCGAAGAAGCCATGAAGAGCTATTGTTTTGTTATTGTGTCAATTGTTGTTCCGGCAAGGAGGAAGAGCTGCAAATATTTCTCCGTTATTCAAGAAAACAATAACTGAATATTAAATACATAACCTGTGTTATTTTTCATTCATGCAATCATATATTTCCTTTATAACAGAACAGAGAATCATTACACAAAGGTAATATAAAGTTATGAAATAGTAAATGCTAAGTGATCGAACTGTGGTTATAGTTAGTGCAAAAGAAAAAAAATAAAAGAAATTCAGAAGCTTCAGATGCAAAATCTATACCAAGACGTATGCGTAAACTTTTAGACATTTTCAGTTGCCGCTATTGATACAAAAAAATGATGCATGTAATTCTTATTACCTCTGTTGCTAGCACTCCACTTATTTGATAGAAATATAATATCTATGAACTCTTTGTTAATACTGTAGTTTAGTAACAATGCGTTTACACTTTATTAACATATTAACCCTGTTTGTTCAAAACCATATATAAAGTTTTCATTTGCGAGTATTCATAAATTACAAAAATATGAAAAAGGGAATAATAAAATGCAAGTGTTTCTATTATAATTCAATCATCAATGAAATTTTCAAGACGCAAATCAGATATAATTTATATGGAAGCAATGATATATTATCGTTCAAGTCCTGCCCAGCACTTCACCTCCTGATACAATTGATATCATCAGCCTTTAAAAGCGATGATCACTCCATATTATGAAAGTTATGATAAACACAATAACGAGTATTTTTTGTTGATTGTTTTGTCAGGTATCATTGTCCTGGGTATTGCTATTGTTTCAGGTAGTTCAATCAATAATTAAATTTATTCTGATGTTTACTCCTAGAACAAATGAGAGATCGTGGATTTTAACGATTAAATTTCCAACTAACAATTCTGCATGAAAATCACATAAATTTGATTGATGCTAAGAGCCTGTTTTCGCATTTGGGATTTTAAAATCACATTTGGTCTCATGAAAACAGACAATCTGTCACAAAAATGTTTTTACTGCAGTGACTTGATTAATTAGATAATGGAAACCAAAGTAATTGAAAACAAACAACCTTCCCAACAAATTTATCATTCATATTTAAACAAGACGAATATAATGATTCATATCTGAATAAAAGGAACAGATTGTGGTTTACAATAAATATGAAATTAAGTAATATGTGAAGTAACGTGAAAGCTAATATTGTTCCTTTTCTTAGTATTCATGCATTTCAACATTGGTATAATCTTTTCAGCATATATATATATTTTTATTAACTTTACTATTTTTGTCTGAGTGCTTAACTTGTATTTTGGTTATATTTTCATATTGTGTTTATTTCTCTGTGAATCCACATTTACTTGGTGTTTTATCGTTTACAGGAGATTCATGTCTATCCTCAATAGAAACATGTTAGAGAACTCGCTTGAAACATTCCATGGACATCATGAGATTAACGAAAGCGTTAGGCAGATGATACTGAAAGAGTTTAAGGAGAATGACCATTGGTTTGACCCTGCAACGGAAACTTACCTTATTATTTTTTATTGTGCTGTAATTTTCATTGGCACATTTAGCAACATCATTGTTTGCTATATAGTATGGAAACACAGTCACCTTCGGAAAGCAAGAAATATTTTTATTGTCAACATAGCTATTTGTGATATTTTAATGTGTACGGTGTGTATGCCTTTCTCACTTGTAAAGTTAACAATGAAAAACTGGCATCTAGGATTGTTCTTGTGTAAAATTGTTCCATCTTTACAGAACATCGACATTTTTGTATCAACATTCACTATTGTAGCGATAGCTCTTGATAGATATTGGGCCATCGTTCGCGCCTCAAGGAATATAAACTTGCGAACAGTATGTTATACGCTTATATCTATTTGGGCTTTGGCACTCTTTTGTTGTATACCGATGCTACTTTTCCATGAGATACACATGCCTGACCAGAAAGAAACAATTGAGGCAGATGTTTTTCAAATTTGTATGGAGGTCTGGCCGTCAGATACATTGAAAATAGTCTACACCTTGTTCGTTACCATTATCCAATACTTGCTACCCTTGATCATTGTCACAATTATTCATTCGAGAATATGCTATGTTTTACGCAAGCGCGTGACAAGAGATCCTATAACTGAAACGGAAATGCAGAGAGCGCTACGTGATGTTAAAAGGCACAGACGTAATATGTTGTTGCTGACTGCTATTGCAGTGACATTTGGTATAACGTGGTTGCCCTGGACAGTCCTTAACATTACAGCAGATATAAATGTTGAAATGTTTTTGCATAAAAGGTTCTTGCTTATTTATGCGGTGTGCCTTCTAATTGCAATGACATCTGCTTGTGCCAATCCGGTTTTATATGGCTGGTTTAACATTAACTTTAGAAGCGCCTTTACGACTTCCCTTGTCTTTTGGAGAAAAGCCTCAACAGACTCTCAGGAGATGGTTACATTCAACAAAACTACCAACGATAAAAGATCATAAAACAATTTTACGTACTTTATTTTTTCATATTTCAATATATATTTTTCCAAGGTTATTTTATCTATGACAGTCTTTGCAATAAATGATTTTACAATTTCTTCACTTAATGTTAGTAAATAACAAAAGATTTGTTTAATTCAAAGAGGTGATATTACCTCAAACATTTGTATACAAAAACAGAGATTTGTTTTCCTAATCATGTATATATCAGCACGTCTCTTCTATTTAAAAACTCTAGAAAGAAAGAAAGACAACTTATATAAACTCATCATTGCTCTGAAAGCTTTACTGATTAAGGGCAGTACTACAAATGCAGCTGTCAAGACATTGTAAACCGCGATAACTAAATAAAATCTGAACGTCTAAAAATAATAACTAAACAATGAACAAATAATAACCGAAAACAAACGCACAAACAAAATGATGAAAGGTATATTAAAAAAACAGAATTCGAATGGTAATCAAAAGAATATAATCCAAAAACAACGACTTAACAGGGAAAAAACATACGCACCCGAGATAGTCAAATTGATACGTACAAGGTAACAAAAATAGATAAGAAACCCGGACTTCACTAAAAACTTTGAGCATTGACCAGGTGCACCGATAGGGTAAGTATCCTCTGCCTTTCTACAAACACCCGCCAAGTTGCTCATAAAATGTCACAATCGGAGTAGAATGAAGAGTATAGATATCATATTACAAGGAAACGAGAAAGTTCTCAAAATGGTAAAAGAGATCATAAAATTAAAAAAGAGATCCAGCCAAACATAGAAAGATACATACAATGAAACAACATTTCAAGATTTATAAACTCGTAAATATATGGTAATTGTATCGTAATATCTGGCATCTTTTCGAGTGAAAGCTTTGTGTAGAAGAGGATCCGCTTATGTCAGTTTCCGACCCTATAATTCAGTAAAAAAAATGATAGTTTACTGACACGTCATCATGGAATATGTTCATGTTCAAAAGATAAATAATGCAAGGCAAATAAGACTTACGACCTGTTTCGTTCTTTACATCTTCCAGTGACGTACCATATTATAGTTTTCTATGAATTCGTATGGCACTTGGTAATTTGTTAATGGTTTTTCGTACCAAAGAGAATGAATAAATGCTTTGACAAAATAAAATATTTAAGATTATTGTTCATTTAAAAATACCAGGAAAAATTCGAATTATTATCAGGATTATGCAAGTTTATCAGAGTTGATAATTGTGAAAACTGTATTCCCAGTTAGCTATTATATGCTAGGTTATGCCAGAGCTTGTCGTAGGTATGGGACTTTTTTGTACCGTGCTCGACTTCTTACAATTTGGCTTCTGGGACAGGGTTGTGTTGCTACAAGATTGAAGTCAACACTAAAGAAGCTTTATGGTCGTCATTATGAACTCGTGGATCGTTATGGTGTATTCATCTGTACCGTAAGAACCGAAGTGTCGAAGTTTTTCTTTCCTCTACCCCGGATGTGACATTCTATAAGCAATCCGGTGGATGTTTCACTGAAAGCAGAGGACGCGAACTCTAGCGTTGCACTTGATCTATCCTCTCAGTTTTGGGTGGAGTCCGAGTTACTCATTTGCATTGGTTTCTTTGAACGTGATATTTTGGTTATTTCGTGTTATTTGTTGTGTGTGTTTATTTTTTCTGTCAGACCAGTGCAGGTCCGGGTGTCAAAAGAATAGGCCTGCAGCAGCGCTAAAAGGCGACTAAATAGTGCTCAGAACCTTAGCCGAGGGCTAAGGCGCTCTGCCCACAGAGCAACTGGGTTGTGTGCCCCAGGTGGTGAAATGGGGTATCCCTGGTGTGTTTCATGCTGGGGTTGTCAGGCTATAATACGGAAAACCTGACCGCAAACCATAGTGGTGCACCATGCCACGTTGCTCGCACTTTAAACCCTACTGTGGTATTCTCCCGGAGTAGGAACCATACTGCTCCGCCACAGGAGGCTAAATTGCCCGACCCTACCCACCTTTCCCTATTTCCAGTGGCAATCAAAATTGTCGACCCCATTATCCTTGTGTCCCATCCTATTTTTCATTTCATCATTTGATGTTCATCCCCTGAATATAGCTGAAATATTGCTGCTCGGGCGTTAAACCCCAACAAACAAACAAACAAACAAGGTCTTTATCCTTGGATTATATTCTTTTGTCACCAGCTTGAATTTTGGTTCCTTTAATTACTCTGACAAACAAACAAAACGTTTGAATAGAATCTAGTCTTTTGCAATGTATGATATATAAAAGCACGGTTATGTTATTAACTTCTTTGTTTGTTCCATGTAACCTGCTTTATAAAAAAAAATCTTGAATCCCCGTATTGCCTTTTTTGAACGCTTTGAAAATTAAGCGAGACGAACAGAAATGTTACTGCATACGGCAATATACATAGCTTAACGATGCCCATTGTAATTGCCTTACCTTTCGTCGTATGCACTTTATAAAAGTCCCTGAGGAGTACATGTACAAAAAACCAAATATAGTAGATACACACTGAAACCTAAGTAAATGTAGAAGAAACACAGTAGATAATGCGAAGAAAAGTTTAAACGCATTGAACAAAGAGAAAACTATATCAAAGATTCACCTTTGACTTTATTTGACTAACATTTTTATTAAATGAATCCTACATTACCTGTCTCACGAACAAATGTAGCAGCCTTTATTCTAGATGGGTTTAATTTGATTTGAATTGTTTGTTGCATTTGGTTTGTTTTTTTCTACTTTTAATTGTCTGTATTTCATTCAGGAAATAGCACATGGCACGGATGTAGAAAAGAGAATTTCTATTTAAAACATTTGCGGGAATTGTAGTCATACGCGAATCAAAGTAGTTTTATCCACCAGGTGGCGCTAAAAATTTAAGTTGAATAGCGCTAGACATAAAGAACAACAACTCTTCCATGAATTTTTGCGCGAAGCGAGGAGCTAAGAGAAAGAGTAATGATAAAACATTCAACCAGTTTAACAATAATTTTAGAATCGGATTAGTCAAATTCCGGACAGATCCATCAGCCTAGTGCCTCCGAGGTTTTTCTTTTGTGTAACTAGAAAGACTAATAAGGTGATCCAATTGGCATTTCAATACAGTTTTTTCGAACGCCACTGTATTTATCAGTATTTGGCCAATCGGGAAACAGAATTGCGATCAGATGACTTGCGTTTCCATGGAAGAGCGTCTTTAAGGTCAAAGTATAATAGGCGAAAATATACCGACCGCGTCGGAACTCAATTAAGTACAGCAGACCTCTTACCTTAATTTGAGTTTCACCATTTTGACAACCAGTTGATTACTGTGGTAAAATTTATCCAATTTTGAAGTCACGTGACATACGGGGCGCCGAATGGGACTTCATCTTTTTGTAATCAAAATCAAAATTGTATTCCGTCATAACAAAACTATGTTACACAGACTTGTTTAATGACCACTTCATTTTATAATTACGAAATTCATTTTTTGAGACAAAATTCAATTTTGTGTCACAAAAGTCAATTCTATGTCACAAAAGTCAATTCTGTGTCACTAAAGTCAATTTTGTGAGACAAAACTCAATTTTGTGAAACAAAAGACTATTTTTGTCACAAAAGTCAATTTTGTATGCTAATTAGTTTACAGAAACTTTGGATATGCCAATGCATTCTCTCTCATTACGATTTTTGTAAGAATGCCTCTCATTGGATATAGTAACCGCGGGTCTCGCAGGTTCCAATTACTTCGAGCAAGGGATTATCATATGGTTGATGCACTATTCTGCAAAAGTAATACTTAATTATATATTACTTACTTTTGCAGAATAGCTGAGGGACGGATTCAGGCGAGGGCGTGGCGGGCTTGCGTTCCCCCTAAAATTTGCAAAGCATGGGTTGTCAGTACATTTAGGAGGTTTTAAGTTAAAACTTTAATTTCTCGCTAATTTTACCCCAAAAGATATCTACATTGCATTCACTCTAAAAGAGTATTTCCAAAATTTAACCCCACAAAAATGTTCGTCTCGCTCCCCTCGGCGAAATTTTAACTTTGCACGCCCTAATCTCTGTAGCTCATCACCTATATGGTATATCCTTGCTCGAAGTAATCGAAAACATGCGTCTGCAAGACCCGCGGTTACTATTTCCAGTGAGGAAAACCTTACAAAATCGTGATGAGAGGTTTCGTTTGCACATCCAAAGGATTCTGTCAACTAATTTGCATACAAAATTCAATTTTGTGACACAGAATTTACTTTTGGAAACAAAATTGAAAATTTGTAGTATGTTATAAATTTTGTTAATCTGAACAAATTTTTGTTGAACAAAATTTACTTTTGTCTGTATAAAATTGAATTTTGAGTACAAAACCACAAGAGTCCCATTCGGCGCCCCTATTACATACAACTGTGCAATAACGTTGGTGAGAAAATTGTAAGTATAAGTATATACATCCTCCCAAGTCAGGGTTTTGAGTCCACCCTCGCTCTCTCAAACCCCTGATATCACTCATTCATATTTAGCTGGTATCGTCCAGCCAATTCCGATTGGTTGCTTCCCCGGGTGAGAAGCACCAATGAAAATCGACTTAATATAAAATGTCTGTGGAAAGGTAAACAATAATACGAGGTAATGGACAATCCCATATAGTAACTGAAAGTTGTATGATGTCGCAAATGATGCAATATGAACTAAAATGATAACTGTAGATTCTGTTTAGAGTCTTTACTGAAAAATGGCGTTATGCGTAGCCACTTTGTAAGTTATATCGGAGAGTTTCTATTACGAGTGATTTAATTGGATTTTGGATCCGGGTTAAATTTAAGTAACTCACTAGATGGCGCTGAACGATACCCGCTAAATATGAATGAGTGATGTCAGGGGTTTGAGGGAGCGAGAGTGGACTCAAAACCCTGACTTGGGAGGATGAAGTATATAATAAATTGCTAAACTTTCAATTTATGCAAATGCATATTTGACTTTGTTGCTTACGACATGTGTTTAATTGTAAATTACGATGTCAATTCGGAAAATTCAACTCTCAATATTAGGCCTTAAGGATTGAAGTGGTCGGTCTTGTCGTATTTGCATTATTTAATTAGTTTAACAAACATGTCAATAATTGTTCGTGCATGTTTTATTAATTTATTTATTTTTCTTCTTTTTTGTGTGAAAATAATGATAATACATGTAGTAATAAATTAATTTGAGATAAATACTGTAATCTGATTGGTTAAAATAATTTTGTTATATCTCAATGAAAAAAAAAGAAATATTGACACGCCCCTATTCAGTTAAATTCAGAGCTATTTTTCTCACATTTAAAGATAAAAATATGTTTTAAAATTAATTTATAAGAGTTGGCAATAATAAAAATTTTGTCTATTGAAAAATTGCGTAAATTTTCCATGTGCATATCTTGTTTATTGCACTTCGCGCAATAAACAATATGCACATGGAAAATTTGTTATTTTTCAATAGACAATTATTACCAATTCTTAAATAAATAAAAACTGTTATCCTTCATTAAAAACCAACTCAGAAACAGAACGCTGACAAAAAAGTAAATATTCAAGATTAAAGGTTCTTTAAAAACATAACTATCGTGATTTAGAGCAGGTGATAAAAAAGGGAATATCGAAGGGACAAATGAGATATTCATGGACAACACTCAACCAGAAACACACAAAAAAGAACAAACGAAAAAAAAAGTCACACACAACATAAAGAACTAAACAAAAGCTGAATAGGAAAAATAAAATCTCGAATCCCACTAAAACAGTGAATGTTCGCAGGTGCTCCGGAGTGATGAACAGTTCCTGTTCCCTGAAAACCACTTACTTAGATGCCTTCAAACTGCCTATGAAACAATGAAATAAAGACAGAAATAACCTGTATAGACTTATCACATATTTATAAAATCTACGAGGACGAATCGTTTTATTGTCAATAAGTTTAATGTCCTATGTTTTCAAAAGGTTGAATAATAATATCGCATGCATAGTTTCTGACTTATTGTTAAATAAAATGAAACTGTGAGTGTTTAAAAGGCAAACAAGGAGGTCGAATGAAAGTAAACATGTTATAAAATGTCTGATTACGTCAACTGCTGTGAACCAAATCTCTCAGTTTTAGCTGATATATATTAAATTCTTTAACCTTAAGAAAGAATCAACAAGAAAATTTGTTTTGAGTCCATCGCTTCGTTTTCTTACATAGATCAACAATAGACATTTTCGCCTAGCCCTGTTGTACTCGTGTGGAAAATGCACGATGTCCTACCGAATGGTGGACAGTCTATTTATATGGGGTAAAGGGGGATATTGAAGCTATTTTGTCTGTCATATCATAATCGATAATACTTGCAAAAGCACGATATAAAAATAAAGGGAACAACAAAATTATCGAACACTAATCCGAATCATAATCAAGTAAGTCCAAAATAAATCTGGCAAAATTGATAACACCATCGGAGCTATGGAAACTTTGTTACTTGCTCATTCGTTCTCTGTATTGTCTGTCTTTGTTAATCGAAGATTGTTTAAATTTTAAATCGTGGAATGTATTTTTTAGCGTTGTAACTTGCATTTTGTACGTATCTTTCTTTGCTTAATGTCGTTTCTTTTTCTGTAACGTCTTTCTTTTACATTTCTACCATTATTAATTTGTAAAATACTTCTTCTAACCCTGAAAGTCGTAGTTTTTCAATATCTTTCTTTGTTGAAAGTCTGATATCAGTGATTTATACAGGTTATATATAAATTACAACACGTTTCTTTTAAAATCGACACGATCGACACAGTTACAAAGAACGCACTAACATTTGTTACTCGTGAGTGATTTTTCATCGGAAGATTTAGGGGTTGGTAAAAAAACAGGATGGGTATTTTCCGATACATTTTTTGGCTATAACTTTTGTTTTATTTCATGGCATTCAAAAAATTAAAAGGATTTCTAAAGAAGTGTAAAAGTGCTTTTAAATGATTTAAAGTTTTTTTTTTGAAAATATCGAATACTTTTGCTTACAAAACAATTGCGATGAAAAGGTGGACATGTTGATGAATAAAGTTCATTATTCATGAAATGTGTCATTTAAGTCAAATAATGTTTACTTATTCTTTAAGCTTATACTAATAGATACGTTTTGATGTAAAAATTATTTCATTTTGAGTTAAAGTGGACAAATCTTGACAGGACGGACTTGTTCTGATACATGATTTGTGTCGTTTTTTTACGAGGGTACGGTAAGAAAACATCAAACATTTGGATTTTAATTCATGTCTGTCACAAAATCCTTAACATATTCTTAAAGCTTAAACTTTTTGGTATATTTTGTTGTACGGAGTATATGTTTTTGAAACATGTTCAGAAATCAATTCAGCATTTCACAGGACGAACTTTTTCTAACAGGAAATTTTCAAAAGTTCGAAAGTTGGTATCGGATGTGGGAAGAAACAATGTTATCTTTTCTCTAAATGATAAATGTCTGTCAAAATTTTTTTACATATTCGTAAAGCCTGTATTAAATGGTATATTTTGATATAAAATATCCAATTTTGAGAAAGTTAAAGGGGAAATATCTTGACAGGACGAACTCTTTCTCTTACGTAATTTGTGCAGTTTTTTTACGGGGGTATGGTAACAAAACATGAAATATTTGAAATTTTCTTGTCTGTCAAAACTATTTATCGGATTCTTAAAGCTTTTAATTATGCTTGTCATTTTAATGTATAGATATTTGAAATTAATTTGGAGATAAATCCAAAATTTTGACAGGACGAACTTTTTCCGCGGTGAAACATCTTAATTTATCGACATAATTAGACCTATAACATTAATATATAGATATGCATTCCTTTCTGTTACTGGGGTACTTTGTGTTGCCAGTTAATCAAAGTGACATCATGTTATAAAAGATTAACCGAACAGTGTCTGTTAATTGTTTGATGTATTTGTTACTTAGGGTATCCCACACAATGTAACTGTTGGTACTTTTAATCCGTGAAAAAAAAACATGGCCGCCGTTACTAAAACTAGGACATAGGAGTCAGAAGGCAGTTTTTGCAAATAACTTAAAATTTGTAGGGGTTATGTTGTTCAGCATTATAAGACAGTCCAATTCGGAAATTTTCGAAATGATTCGTATACTAATATACTGAACTGAAACATTTTTTTTTCTTCACATGTACATATACAACTTCTTCTCTAAAATCATTTAAGATCATTTAATGGAAATAAAGCATATTAGTTCTTAAGTGTATTTGTGATCGAAATGACTTGTGATTTTTTAAATCACCTTGTATATTTATGGCTGGTTATACTAAAAAACGGAGCATAGGAGTCAGAAGACAGTTTTTTTTTTTAAATAATTCAAGAACTGTTGCCTTCATCAAAATTTTGGTTCAGGTAATAAAATGCATCTAAACGCATTTCCTGCATTTAACTATTCAATGAATATCAACTTAGCCTGCCTCATTGTCAATGTTTTCATATAAGCAAATGGCAACCAGGTGAGCGATTCATGCTCTCTTGGGCCTGTAGTTATCCATTTATAAAATTTCTATAATATATTTATAAATATTGATTTTCCAATTGTTCTTATCTAAATTTTTGCCACCAAATGCCATGTTGAGTAAGTCACAGTATTGTGACAATATGTTTAAACAACATAATCATAAAACATTTTGAAATGTTCTATAAAAAAACAAGATTCAAACGGAAATCAAACGAATGTAATCCTGGGATATTTCGATAAGGAGATGTGCATTTGAGTAAAACATGAGCTCAAAAAATGGAAGTGGGATATCATGTCAAGAGAAGATAAACAAAAACAAGAAATATTATTCTGGGGTCTACTTGAATTCTCTCAACATACAGAAATTAATAAAAAAAAAAATAGTATCAGGCTTGCGACATTCGTCCTCATTAACACTAAGTCAAAATTTGGTATGTTATTTGTCCATGGGGTCTAAGGTCAAGTTCAAATGTCAACCACTCTAGTACGTGATGCCTCACCTTAATGAAATATAGCTCCATACCAAATATCAGATGTCTAAGTAAAAAGACCAAATAGTTATGGCCCAGACGAAATTTTGTGTGGTATTTGGCTAAACTCTTGTATGTCATTTGACCTTGGAGTCAGAGGTCAAGGTCAAAGGTCTTCCTATCTAGAACATTACACTCTATCTAATGTGATTTACTTGCATACTAAATATCAGATATCTAGGTAAACAGACAAAAAACGTTATGGCCAAGACAAACTTTTGTATGGTATTTTGCTATAATTGTTATGTTATTTGTTTATTGACCTTTGGATTAGATGTCAAGGTCAAAGGTCATCTACCTAAACATTACTCTCTGCCTTGGTGTGATATACTTAAACGCCAAAGATCATATATCAAAGTAAAAAGACCAAAAAGTATTGGCACAGAGGAGATTATGTATCATATTGACCCTGAGGTTAAAGGTCAAGGTCAAAGGTCACCTACTGTGGTACCCAACACTCTGCCCTGAAAGGATATACCAACATACCAAATATTAGAAATCTAGGTCAAAAGACAAAAAAGTTATGGTCTGGACAATGTTAGTATGAAAATCGTTAGGAAGAAGAAAAGTCTTTATGGGTGGTGATGAGCAAAAACAAAGATATGCTACATATTTTTATTTTTGATATGTTTCTGTGGAGAGGTCTTGCTACACATCCATGCATACATTTGGATAATATCTCCTCCTAGTGCTGGCAAACGGGTCTGAACAAAGCTTATTTTCGTATATTTCAAAATGTCAAAAATTAAGAATTTTGGCTGCTATGGTATCCAGATCTAAACCAATCATATTGCTTTATACTTTATTGTAAATTGTTTTCTTTAAGACACATTTCATTAATATAATTATGTAGTTTGACAAATTTCCATCATTAGATACATAAAATAGCATTCAAATTGAGATGATTTTGTGATAATTAGGCCCTTAATTGATAGGTTGCTAAGGGGTGGTCGTTACTATGGTAACGGTTACAATAATTTTCATTTTGTCATTTCATTTATTGTTTTTCCAATATATCCAACTGATTTAAAGTCAATTTGGATAAAATATCTAACATCGATAAATCATCCACTGCATGATTTTTGGCGAACTGCTACTTAAGTAAGGCTGTGTTAAGTGTGTTTGTTTTTTTCAGGTTCAGCATCAATAATATAAAGTCTAGAGTATTTGATTAATGGGAAAGAATATTCCGATTTCTCTCATTGTAACACAAGTGTTAGATAAGAAGAATACTTGTCACCTATACTATTTTCAATATATATGTCAATGATTTAGAAGACTTGTTCAAGAATCGTAACATTCATGGGCTGAATCTTTTAACAGAAGAAATTGAAACAACTCTCTCATTTTTAAAATCTTTTCACTGTATTATTTGCCGACGACATGGTGTTACTATCAGAATCAGGATCCGATCTACAAAAACAACTTGATGCACTTTATGACTACTGCACATTGTGGAAACTTAAAGTTAATGTTAGCAAAATAAAGTTGTTGTTTTTTTTTTCAAAAGGCAAGAAGTCTTAAGTTTTAATGTTCAATGACGCATCTCTTGGTACGGTTAATAGTTTCAATTATTTAGGAATATTGTTGTCAAGAACAGGTAGCTTTTCAAAAGCGAAAAAGGCAAACGTAGAAAAGGCAAATCGAACCATATACTAGGCAGATATCCATTGGAAATAAAAATCAAACCGAGGGTCATTAACGTTTGGCTTAAACTAGTTACTGGAAAATCTGAAAAGATACGTACAATTTTATTTAACTTTGCTCTTAAAAATATGGCGATAGAATATTCCGGATTAAAAAGATTAAATCAATACTTGATGAGTGTGGTTTGTCTTTTGTTTGGAACGAACATAATGCAACTGGGATATTTTTGACAATTAAGCAAAGCCTTTTAGACCAATTTCAACAGTCATGGAGCCCAAAAGTGAAAAACTCATCTGAATCTCTGAATTTTAGATTGTACTAAGAAGATTTTGGAATTGAAAATTATTTCAGAATTTGAGGTGACAAAAATATTATTACTTTTGTAGATTTAGAACCTTCCTATTGAAAGTGGGCGTTGGCAAAATATTAGAAGAGAAAATAGAAAATTTAATGTAATTCGGGAGATATTTGGGAATTAGTTCCATTATTTAAGTGCACATCGTTTGATAGTGACAGAAAAATCCTTCTCGCAGAAAAATTTGTTAAGAGACCAAATATTATTAGATTTAAAGCTTTGATGAATAACTCACCACCTTCTGTTCTCAACAATTTATGTAAACTTATGCGACAATTTACAAAGATGTTGTCTCCACGGTAGTCCTCTACATTTAAGTATGTAGAAATGCATCATGAATGTGACTTAATACTATTTCTTCCAATACATGTACACTAACCAACTTCTTATGTATATTATGTATCATGCAAATTGTATTGAATTTGTTCTCTGTACTATAGTATTATGGTTTTTGGGTAATACAATATACATAGCATAGATCTGCACAAGATTTGTGTCTCCAAACACTACATTCTCATAGTCACAACCTACCATGTACTAAACCCCATCGGCCTTATTGCAATTGCAATTCATTTCTACAGTTGCAGTTTTTGATTTCACCATACTTACTTGATCCATTAGTGATTTAGGAAACATCCTGAACCCTCCCTTTTCCAAACATGAAATCAAATGGTCTATCAATAAGTCTTTTAGGAATAACTAATTCATCACTCGAAATAGCTGCTCTAGAAAACTCGTTTTAGGTGATACATGTAGTTACCTGTGCTAGACAAACCTCTAAGAATCTCATAGTTTTCAAAGTTTTGTAAAAAGTGGTAACCGAGAACAAGAATGTGAACAGGCAGTCCTGCCATTCATTCTCTTGTTTCAAACCAACATTATAGCTCTCTGATAATTTTTTTGTTATACCATAGTATGGATCGTAGAGTCCATCAAATTGGTCCAAAACCCATTTACCTGCATGATTAATTATGAATAGATTAACAAGGTGTGAAAGTTTTACGAGCCAGTTAATTGTGATTAGAGATCGTTAATCCAATTTAGGCAGATTACAAAGAACATTAATATGTAGTTCGATCTGACAATATTTCTGCTCATAAAACTACTGTTGTGAGACTGATTGAGATTCTATATAGAAAAATACCTCCAATTTTTTTTGTATCTACATTAAATTTTCATAAAATATATAATATTTAAGTTCTAAGCTAATAATGTCGATAAATGAAGATTAGTCCTGTCAAGATTTTGGATTTAACTTTAAATCAATTTAAAATACCAAAAAGCACTTTTGTTCTTCTTTAGAAATCATTTCAAATTTTTGAATGAATGCCAATGAATAAAACAAAAGTTATAACCAAAAATGTATCGGCATATGCCCGTCCTGTTTTTATGCCCGCCCCTCGATCTTCTGGTGAAAAATCACTCATGAGTAACATGTTTATTCTTCATTCGTCAAATGTTAGTGCGTTCTTTCTAACTGTGTCGATTTTAAAAGAAACGTGTTGTAATTTATATATAACCTGTATAAATCACTGATTTCAGACTTTCGACAAAGAAAGATATTGAAAAACTACGACTTTCAGGGTTAGAAGAAGTATTTTACAAATTAATAATTGTAGAAATGTAAAAGAAAAGCCTTGCAGAAAAAGAAATGACATTAAACAAAGAAAGATACGTTCAAACAGCAAGTTACAGTGCTAAAAAATGCATTTCACGAATTAAAATTTAAACAATCTTCGATTAACAAAGAAATAAAATACATAGAACGAATGAGCAATTAACATATTTGAAAGAAACGCGTGAACATATTTATGGCGGATATCCCATTCCATACGGAGCAGCTGGTACCGCAATGGTCCTGACTTTGTACAGGCATTCAAACGATTTTAAAGCAATTTAAATATGCTCGTTTGACTTCGTTGTCTATGACAAAACTGTATACAACTGAAAGGGACACAAACATACAAATCAGGTGCTTTGGGGGAATGGACAGTTTCTGTTTCTTGTATCACTATGATAAATTCAATGTGCTTGTAACATAAAAAAAAACAAGGTATTGATAGAAGTAATGACTATATGGTACGTACTTACAGCCTGGTCCGAAATTTAAAATCTATTCGGAATGTGCATGTTACGTATTTATAGCCTGGTCAGAAATTTAAAATCTATTCGGAATGGTTTTTAAAGAAGGTTTAAGAATCTAGATCCATTTATTTCATATATCGATATATTGACGATGTTCTCTCCATTAATACATTGTAATCCTAAATTGGAAAAATTGCTTCCCTTTATTTTTCTACAAATCAGTGACATAGAATATTTAACGGTTAGCGACTTCAGTCTATGATTTTATAAGTATTTCATTTTGAAACCTTTTACAAAAGAAATACAATGTACATTATACTCCTTATCTCCCTTGGAAATGCCTATGCCAAGTTAGGACCATCGCCTTGATATTTCCATTTGTGTAACGGACTTCCCTTTTTGACAATTCGTTTTGACTATTGCCTCTAGAGTTTATCAGTTTGGTAATTTTGTTATTACCTTCATTATTTTCAAAAGATGCAAATGGTTATCTCTCATGCAAAAGTTTTAATGTGCTAAAAGCCCATTTACACCACGTGTCCGTGATATTTGAAAAAAAAATGATTCATCGTTGATATTCATGTACGTTAAACACATTTAGACTGTGACTTAAAAGTCATTTCTTTTACATGTCTAAATGAAGTCAAATGTACTCTTTACCTTCATTCACATCATTAATTACTGGTAAATGAAACTAAAACATCAAAGAGATGAACTTCACTTTTCTAAATATCAATACCAAATAATCTAATAAATTATCTTTAATGTTCTAAACAAGACTAAAACAGAAAACTGTCGGATAGATACACTTTTAACCCTTTGACCTTTATGGAAACACATGTATATTCTAATGTAAAATCCATATTTGATTTAATTTGGTGAAACGCGTCTCAAACTTTCTGTACGACTGTATATTTTTGTGCTCTATTTCGATAAGTACATCCGCATCAACCAGAAGTGATATCGAATATGACTTTGAGTGCTGCATGTACATGTTGTTAGTTTTTTTAAGAGTAACAGATAGTGACATGAAATTTAAATGTAAGATCGGTTCTTAGTTGGGAAATATGGCTTTTAAATTTCGAAGTTGATAAAAAACTTAACACTACACAGTTGGCATTTCACATTACCTATACGGGCTTATTACTTCACACATATAGAATTTCGCACTACCAAGTAGGAGATATGAGTTAAATAGTTAAAAACAGAATTTATATGTTGTAAATTGTAAATAGTATATCAAGTAAGAGATATGAGTTAAAAAGTTAAAAACAGAATTTATATGTTGTAAATTGTAACTAGTATATCAAGTAAGAGATATGAGTTAAAAACAGAATTTATTTATGCTGTAAATTGTAACTAGTATATCAAGTAAGAGATATGAGTTAAAACGTTAAAAACAGAATTTATATGTTGTAAATTGTAACTAGCATATCAAGTAGGAGATATGAGTTAAAAAGTTAAAAACAGAATTTATATGTTGTAAATAGTATATCAAGTAGGAGATATGAGTTAAAAAGTTAAAAACAGAATTTATATGTTGTAAAAATACCAAAGTAGTCATAAAATCATCGATTGAACAAATAAACAAATATTTCAAAGAATATTGTGAAGTAGTTATGACACCCATTCTTACTTGAAAGGCTTTAAAAAACAATGGTATCCAACTGAACAAAGACTTCAATCGAAGCTATTTACGTGTCAAATAAATGTCCGTTGTAAAAGGCAGACAAGACATGACCTTACATTGTACGTTAACATAATGCTAGTGGAAAAGCGAATCTGAACTGAAACATTCGAATATCAACTATCGAGAAACAAAAAACTGAAAAACAAATATTATTTCTATATTTCTAGCGATCCTAGATTTGCTTATGGTATTGATCAGGGAACCAGTTTAAATCACATCCTAACTGTTAACGTCACTTCCCAAAACGTCATTTTTGGCAAAAAAAGATTTTGAGCATTCATGTTTTGACAGAGAATCTACATACGTAGGACGTTGACCTTCGTCCAAATTATTAATTTGTGATAACTTATCAAAACATAAAATACAATTAATTGACTACAATTTTGTTTCAAAGGAAACATGTAATAAAGCAGGAAGGGTATTGCCAATGTAATAAATTAATATATTATGCTGAAAGAAATTTTGTAAGAACGCACCTATAAATGTATGGTTATTAAACCCTGCAAGTCACTGTTATTTACAATATTCAAATATTTTTAATATCATCATGAAATTCATGAACCTTATATTCAACACTAGGAGATAATTAACACAGTTAAATGCTGCGAAAGACGTCAAAGGCTATGTGAATAATCATATATAAAATTCAGCTGCGGTCGATGTTTGGCAAAAAAGTGAGAATATTTTTAATGAAGTACTAGTTACTCACATCTAAATTGCTTCATAGTTAATGCCTGAATCTCAGAATCTTAATGCAAGTTAAATAATATTTAAAAAATGGACAATATTTTATAACTGAAAACAAAACCAAAATATAAATTCGCATTATTGATTTTAACCCGATTTTTTTCAGTAACCGGATGATGTACGACTACCGGTTGAGCAGCTCCGAAACATTGTCCGTGCAATAATTAAAAAAAAAAAGTTTGGCAGATCTTTTATTTCAAATTTGGATAATTATATTGTTTCAATTGATAAAATGAAGGTAAAATGTTTAGAAATTATCGCCTTTGTCGCTTCACAGTGACGGCATTTTTTTTCTGGTCGAGAAATATTCGGTTTTCTTTCAATTTGTTAGCCTCTTTTTTAACACCGAAGTGGGACATTTTTTAAATCATTATTGCAAAAATTAAAACACAATATGTTTTTAAGTCACTAATATTATTAGCGGCCTCTTGCACTCGTTGTTTCAGTATTGTACATTCGCATATGATAACTATATATTACTACACCATCTTATACTACAGGTCGGTGCCGTAGAACCGTCAATTCTAACTTCATACGAGTACCTCTTAAATACCATACTTGTACAAGTGTTTTACGTTTGTTTTTTACTTGTATGAGAGGGAAGTTTACATTAAAATATCAAATGATTGGTTGATATTGAACTGAGAAACGCTTATTCTCCAAGTTGTTTGAATTGAGAAACATTCGGATTACGGTTACGAAGTCACCCGATCTTAAATAGAGCATATCGCAACTTCGATCTTAGCCGATGGACGAACTGTTGCGTTAGACACGTTCGAAGTTCAAAGTTTTAATGTAAAGTCGGTACATATTAAACACAACAACACAAGCTCTAATGAACTTCCAAATCCGACATAAACTTTTCAAACGTTCTAAAATGTCAAGTATATTTTTGAAAAGGGAATGCACTTATTTTGCTAGTATAATGTACAAATGAACGATATGTCAAAAGATGTGAAATGGGAAAGAACATGAATATAAATTATATTATCAATCGACCTCAAATCTTCCAGCCCCGTGCAGATCCGGGTGTTAAAAGAATAGGCCTGCAGCAGCGCCAAGCTTGTCGTAAAAGGCGACTAAATAGTGCTCAGAAACTAGCCTTGGGCTAGGCGCTCTGCCCACAGAGCTACTGGGATGTGTGCCCCGGGAGGTGGAATGGGATACCTCTGGCGTGTTACATGCTGGGGTTGTCAGGCTATAATACGGAAAACCTGACCGCAAACCATAGTGGTGCTCCGTGTTGGGAACGAATCCTGCTGTGGTATTCGATAGGAGTAGGAATCTTTGCGCTCCGCCACAGGAGGCTAAATTGCCCGACCCTACCGATCCCTCCCTTTCATATAGTGGCAATCAAAATTTGTTGACCATATTATCCTTGTGTTCCATCCCTTTTTTCATTTCATCATCATTTCATGTTCATTTTATCACCCCTTTCATGTTCATCGCCTGAATATAGCTGAAATATTGCTGCTCGGGCGTTAAACCATAGTAATAAATAAATCAATCAATCAATCAAATCTTCCAAGTTTCAGCGCACTAAAATTTGTGATTTTTTTTTAAATTCTGAAGTCCATACATATATCTACGCCAGGATTTATAGTACAAATGAGACAATTACTGACTAATTGTGAGTTAAATTTATTAGAGCATTGAATTGCCTTGCCTGGATGTTGAAAGCAAGTCAAATCAGTGACATAGAATATTTGACCGTTAGCGACTTCAGTCTTTGATTTTATAAGTATTTCATTTTGAAACCTTTTACAAAAGAAATACAATGTACATTATACTCGTTAGCCGATAAATAGCAAAACCATAAACAATAACAAGAATATCACATGTCAATTACAACGGAATGGTAAACGTAAGTCGTGTACAACAACCAAATATCAGTATAGACCATGGATATGGTACAGAATTCTCCCCTGAGGATTTTTCGTCGTTAAATAAATACAACTCTAGAGCTTTCCATTAGATCGACCCTATGGTAACCGCAATAAAGCTCTTTCAATGTTCTTGACCATTTGCGTCAAAAAGATGAAAATAAGATATGGTGAATATGTCAAAGAGACAAAAAACCCACCGGGATGAAAAAATGTCAACTCAAGGCCACCCAAGGGTCTTTAATGAATGACAAGGAAATCCTCACACCACAGGGCAGGCTGTTGCTGGCCCCAAAACAACATTATATACAGATACAGCGAAATAGTTACCCCAATACCCCAGCAACATAGAAGTAAACTTAAAGTGAAAACCAAATAACACAAACAGAGGCCAGATAATCCTGAATTGAAACAGGCGCAAAATATGCGGCGGTGTTACATTTTTTTTGCGGAATATTTGTGTTGTCTGCGTAAAAAATGAAATTCGTAAAAATTCATTTGAAAGTAATACTTATAGAAAGAGTAATCAAGAAAACCAAGGTTATAGCGGTAATCAAAAGAATGGAATCCACGGACAAAGACCACACATGGAAAACAGAAACACACAACAAAGAGCATAAAGTAACCAAAATCATACATAAAAAGTAACAAAAGCAAATAAGCAACTCGGACTCCACTAAAAACTGGGAGCATGGACCAGGTGCACCGGTAAGGTAAGCGTCCTCTGCTTTTCTAGAAACACCCGCCGAGTTGCTCATAAAAAGTCAAGTCCGGAGGTAGGCAAACGAGGAAAGAAAATCTATGACCCGTTGAATAAATCAGTTTTCATGGTGCAGATGGACACACCATAACGATCCACGAGTTCATGATGACGACCATAAAACTTCTGTAGTGATGACTTCAATCTTGCAGCAATATAATCCTGTTCCAGAACCCCATTTGTTAGAGTTCTAGCGCGCTACAAAAAGTCTGCGTAGTTTCGGCAAGCTGTGGCATAACATATGAGTTATGATATGAACACTCCATACGCAGGTGCTGAAGGGATGTTGCCACAGATGAAAGGGTCTGGAAAATTCCCAACGATGTTAGAACAGTCAAATTTGCAATGCAAATTTTTGGTCGTTCCCTCCGCGGGACTCGAACTCGTACCGCTGTGGCGTACTACCATACATTGTGTACAGCCCTAGATTAATCCTACGAGGAGGAATGACCCGGCCAGCGAAAGCTATATTTTGATATAGCCTAGCTGGCCCGGTGGTCTAGGGCGCTGAACATTGTGCAGGCGGTGTTGCCATAGATGTCACAGTGGTACGAGTTCGAGTCCCGCGGACGGAACGACCAAAAATTTGCATCGCAATTTCGACAGTTCTAACATCGTTGGGAGTATTTCGGACCCTTATATATATATACATCTAGCATATATATAAGGGTCTGAAAAATTCCCAACGATGTCAGAACTGTCAAATTTGCATCGTTTTGATTGAAAAACATTCGAGCATATTGCATTCGTGCTATCTCGGATGTTGAAAGCAAACCAAAATCAGTGGGATAGAATATTTGATGACTAGCGACTTTGAAGATAGATGTATAAGGAATGGTACTCTTATTGATAATGTAGCAGAGTGTTTATTTGTTAATGTTAAATAAACATGTATTGTTTTATGAAATGAATATGTATTGACATAAAATAAAATTAAAATATTAACATTCCCTTGTAGCGTAAATTTTGATTAAAAGGATTCATTCCTTTATTCTTGTACACATACATGTAAATTTGCATATGTACTAGGGTCACAGAGTTTTTGTAGTGTTTGATTGGTTCTTGAGTTCATACTTTTCGCGGTTGATTTTGTATTCATGAGTTTAGGTAATTTTGTCTTTGGGTTTCGACCTGGACAGACGCTCTTAACATTAGTTCAGCTGTGCATTGATTCAGTTCCATGCAGTCTTATTCATTTATTCCCAGTTAACACTAACCTTCGACAGAAGATGTAAGTTGCACTATTCTTTTCTATTCCATTTTTACAATTAACGATGTAATTAACAGGATAAAATTAAAGTACACTTTCATGGCTAAAAAGTGTAAACGAAAAAGGTTAATTATTATTTTATAATTACCAGTAAACAAGATTTTATATTCCGTAATCGCGCAGTTTTGGCGCGTAAATATTTTTTACAAGTATTGTTTCAAGTTACGTACGATATTTTCAGATACTGGTTATGATGGTTCGTAATTGTGAATTCTACATTATTTGTATTTTATCAGCAATACACACAAAGCTTAGTACAGAATATATACTTATAATTGTATTTGTTTTAGGGTATTGAAAAATTACCATAAAACTGGTGTCATGTCAACCGGATGTATTTCAATCCACAATTGATAGGTACTTTTATATTGTTTTCAGATTATCGCATATAGAATTTCATAATGGAGTTATCTCCGTTATTTATACATGTATATGGTCATGAGTACATAGCACATGAAACTAGATAAGTACATTACGGACTATTTTCAAATAGATATATATAAAATGTATATCTGCGATAATGTTATTTTTATATTCCAACTGCATATTTACACAGTGTTGAAAGTGTAACTTTTAAGTTAAAAGGAAGCGTGGTTTTATAGATTTAATTGATAAACATGTAGCTGTACTATTAAGCACTAATGAAATATTTCAAATTTTAAATAACATGTAGGCTAAAAACCACTAATTCCACTTCCCATAGGCTTCTATGCTAATTTCACAATATTCAATGGCTTCTCTGGACTTTACCTTAACTTTAACCTGCAGAGGACTATATATAAGCATGATTCTACATATGTCAGCTCACAATCCTCAGAATGGCATGTGGGGTTAGCAGACTTGCAGTGCAGTACTGGTCACCGGAAGTGAAGTGTCTATAAATAGCATGGGAAATCCCAGTGTTTTCACAAGATAGGGGTATATTTAGAAATCATTATGGAGATTAGGCTTCACATCACAAGAAGCAAAATGCACCTATAAAATGTACAGAAATGTTTTTCCTTTCAGAAACTGTTTAAATTTTTTAAATGAGATGAGAACTGATTTCTGCGTAGGACTATTTTTGCGTACGTTCCAAATGCTCATTGGTTGAATTGGTGGTCTGTAACCTGTATGCGTAGATTGTGATATTATTTCATATTGAGTTCGCATGTTTGTAATTTGAAGTCAGATCATAATTCACTAAATTGTATTATTTGTTGTTACAGATTTATTAACATCTGGTAATAAAAATCGAACTCTAGTTTGGAAGTATACTAATATAACATCAAAGAACAGGAAAACACATTGAATGAACAAAGGAAACAAGTGAAGAATTCCGAATTTAAAAAAGCACACCTTTTATAAACTCAAACGAATGAAATATCAGAACAGTGTGGAGAGAAACTCCGAAAATATATAAAACCCACAAATGCGACGAGACTGATGAAATATGTGGTAAAATATTGAACGAAATGTTTAAATTGACGTTCAGCAACACATTTTGACAAATGTGGGCTTTATTTCACCACTTAGTTCAGATGTTTTGAAATGTTCCTACATATTAAATGTTAAATCTATTTAAATTAATGATCTGGTCAATAGAAGGACAATATAAACCTGTGTAAATGAGTGGACCGTATCAAGTGAAGTTGCTTATTTTGTCACCTTACGCAGATTGAGAAAAAAAACCGATTTAATTTTATATAAATTACAACTTTCTTATATACAGGACATATTATGCTTGCTTTTTTCTGGATGTATAGTTTTGTCTGCAATTACAGAGAAATTTATGGTGAAATTGAGCCTATATTTGTCGAAAGGTAATGATTGGATGAACCTTACGTTCTGTGACAGACAATGAGAACGATTGACCTATAAACGAACTCTAATTGGTACTGTTTAACAGTCGCCTGCACATACCAGAAAGTAGTCTTTAAAAAACAAAGTATTTCCTAGGATCGATGCATTGTATATATATTTTTTGTGGTTTAGCCAGTATATGCAAACTGGGTATCATCTGAAAGCTTATTATGCCAGGTACATATTGAATACGACAATTTTTAACTCTGATATAGAGAAAAAATAGGAGTCTAGATCTTAAACCCATTGATTTGTCAAATTTCCAAAACGAAAGTAGTATTTTTATGTTCCTCTTTCACAGAGAAACGCAAACAGTTTTTACCAAAATATTATCTGAATCATTGCAACACTTTCAAGTTTTCGAACTTAATGTCAACTGAAAACCGCATCTACTTTTTAAACTTTGTATTTTGTATTTTAATAAAAGATATGTCCCGTGCATGTCCGGGTGTCAAAAGAATAGGCATGCAGCAGCGCTAAGCTTGTCGTAAAAGCAACTAAATAGTGCTCAGAAACCTAGCCGGGGGCTAGGCGCTCTGCCCAAAGAGCAACTGGGATGTGTGCCCCAGGTGGTGGAATGGGGTACCCTTGGCGTGTTACATGCCCAATAATCAATCAAGCATATTAATAAAAGATATAAATTCCCGCATTGGTACTCCACCTCTTTTGTCTGTTTTCTTGTATTGTTCATGTATTGATTGATTGATTTATCGATTGTTGGGGTTTAACGCCCAAGCAGCAATATTTCAGCTCTATTCAGACGATGAACATGAAGTGGATGATAAAATGAACATGAAATGATGATGAAATGAAAAATAGGATGGGACACAAGGATAATGGGGTGGAGAAATTTTGGTTGCCACTGGAAATAGGGAGAGGTGGCTAGGGTCGGGCAATTTAGCCTCCTGTGACGGAGCCCTATGGTTCCTACTCCGGAAGAATAACACAGCAGGATTTTTTAACGTGCGAGGAACGTGGCGTCTTTCCCAACACTGTGCACCACTATGGTTTGCGGTCAGGTTTTCCGTATTATAGCCTGACAACCCCAGCATGTAACACGCCAGGGGTACCCCATTCCACATCCGGGGCCACACAACCCAGTTGCTCTGTGGGCAGAGCGCCCTAGCCCACGGCTAGGGTTCTGAGCACTATTTAGTCGCCTTTTACGACAAGCATAGCGCTGCTTCAGTCCTATTCTTTTGACACCCGACCTGCACGGGGCGTATTGTTCATGTAAATATTATGTGTATGCTTTTTATATTTGTGTATGTGTGTGCGTGTGTTGTGTGTGCCTCAAATTGTATTTGTTTATGTTCTCTATGTCAATTGATTTATGAGAATAAAGATATATATATAGATACACGACACAAACTATTATTATTATTAAACTAATTACTTTTTGTCTCTTAATTTACAAACTATGTTTTGTCAAACGACATAATATAGAGCGAAAATGACACTTTAAGATTAAGATCTTTTTGTTATGAAAAAATATATATAAAATTATTCCTCTGAAATGGTTTGTTTGATGAGTGCAAAACGAAAGTGAAAGCAGAGAAAACGGCTTTTATAGTTCAAAGACTTCTTTTTTGTCCGATCTGGACATGGACTCACCCTACTTTTTTGCGGGAAATTAATTTTCACGTGTCCTTAGAAGTGCTACATGGTGAAAGTTTTATTGAATCAATTTATATATTTTATTTAAAAATCCTGAAAGTATACACATCACTCTAGAAGTCTGTTGGAATATTAATGCAGTACTGAGACCAAATACTTTTTCAGGTGAAAGGGGAGCAACTCCAATCAGCTTTAAAAAAACGACGGTCGCACTCGTTGCTAAGTTAGATCTGGTGGTATTTGTGTTTTTGTTCGAAAAAAAAATATATAAATATGTTAAAATTCCGGAACCTGTTACTTGTTCTAGTCAGTGTGTATTATTGTTCAGTATTGATGAAAGATTATTACATAAAAATACTTTATTTGGAGTTGTTTATATTCCCCCAGAGGGGAGCAATTATAGTTCTATTGATATGTTTACTGATATTGAAAAACAGGTTGATAAATCATGAAGGTCCTATTTGTTTACTTGGTGATTTTAATTCACATACTGGTATAATTTGATGATTTTGATAATATTGAAAATAACATTCTTGAAATTTTAGACTACATGCTATTGGCAATGTATATATTTTAAATGAATGTGGTGTTCCTTCAAACAGGTCATCTCAGGACAAAAGTAGATACGATGATTATGGTTTAGGCTAATTGAACTATGAGAAAGTCTGGATTTATTCATAGTAAATGGTAGATTTGGTCATGATCAAAACTTGGGTCACACTATCTGTAACAATTCTGTCACTGATTATGCTATTGTGTCACCTGAATTATTCCGTATTTTATTTGATTTCAATGTATTACCTTTTGATCCAAAATTAAGTGATATTCATTAAGTTTATCAATTTGTTGTACAAGTACACGCATTAATTTAGATAATTTTATTAATGATGAAGGACTAAACTTCATGGACAATGATAATATTATTATTACCGTGATCGTATAACTGTTGCTCATTCAGATATGGTTGGTAAAAGTAAAAAGTATAAGAAAATTTGAAAACGCAGTTTTAAGTGTTTCAGCAATCATTTATTGATAAATTAAGAAGTCTGCGTACTTCGGATCCTAAGGGGTATTGGTCTATGTTAAATAGAGGTTGTGATAAACAAACTGGTGCTGATACTGTTAGTAAGATTGTTCTAAATGTATTTTATGATCATTTCAAGAATCTTAACATTGTTCATGATGATATTGATGTTGTTTTACCTGATGATGTAAGTGAACACAATATTGAAATTAATCAAGTACTTAGTGAGAAGGAAGTTTTTGATGCTGTTAAATCTCTTAAAAATAATAAAGCATGTGGTGGTGATCATATATTAAATGATTTTTTAAAGCACTCTCTTGAGAAGCTGATGCCTGTTTTTGTTAAGATTTTTAATGTTGTATTTGAAAGTGTATTATACCTAGTACATGGTCTGAAGGTTATCTTTGTCCAATCTATAAAAATAAAGGTGATAAAGCTGATGTAGATAATTATAGAGGTATTACAATATTAAGTTATTTTGGCAATTTATGTACATGTATACTCAACAATAGATTGTTTAATTACTTAGAAAGTTTAGGACTATTATATGAGAAACAAGCTGGTTTTAGAAATGGGTATAGCACTGTAGATCATATATTCAATCTTAAATGTTTAACAAATTTATATTTATTCCGAAGGAAAAAGTTGTATTGTGCTTTTATTGATTATCGTAAAGCTTTCGACTCTATAAATAGAATTATGTTATAGCAAAAATTACTACGTACATCTATTGGTGGCAAAATACTGATTATTATTCAAAACTTGTATAAGAATGCCAAATCTTGTGTTCGAGAAGGCTATATGTGTTCAGATTTTTTTACTTCAAATATTGGAGTTAGACAAGGGGTAAATTTGCCACCCTTTTTGTTTTCGATATTTCTTAATGATTTGGTTAATTTTATGTCACATTCTTACAATGGTCTGAGACTCACTGATATTAGTAATATTGCACATTTGGTGTTTGACGATTCAGAAATTGATATATACTTTTAAGTTATATTTATTGTTATATGCTGATGACACTGTAATATTAGCCCAATCTGCAGAAGAACTACACTCTTCTCTGAATGCAATGTTTTTATATTATCAGACTTGTAATTTAAAGATTAATGCTGAGAAAACCAAAGTTGTTATTTTTTGTAAGAATCGTAATGTTGAAAATAATAGATTTAATCTTAATGGGGAAGAATTGTCTTTAGTTGATGAATTTCAATATCTAAGTATTAAATTTTCTAGAAAAGGGTGTTTTAAATCGAACAAAGACCGACTTGTACCACAAGCACGGAAAGCTATGTTCTATGTATTATGCAAGCCAAGAAAACTATGTTTACCAATAGATATTTTACTACAAATGTTTGATTCAATGATCGATCCCATTTTGATGAGTGGATCAGAAGTGTGGGGATATGAAGGTAATAATATTATTGAGAGATTGCATCTTGAATTTTGCAAATATATATTGAAAGTTCAAAAATGTACACCAACATGTATGATGTATGGTGAACTTGGTTGAATACCTATGTATATTCCTATTAGTGCAAGAATGATTTGTTTTTGGGAACGTATTATAAATGGTAAACGTGAAAAAATTTCCTATACTCTGTATATTTTATACAAGTTAGATCAAGAAAATGTGCATCACTCAAAGTGGTTAAATTGTATAAAAGATATTTTAATTAAGACTGGTAATATTCAGATTTGGAATGATCAGAATATAGATGTACATTTTCATTTATCCAAAAAACAGTCATTATTTGACACTTTTGTTGAAAACTGGGAAGATCAAGTATTATAATTCCTCTAAATGTTCTAATTATAGGATGTACAAGACAACTTTTGGTTTTGAAAATTATTTGACTGTATTACCACAAGATTTATTGTATAACTTATGTCGACTCTGATGTAGTAGTCATAAATTGCCAGTTGAAACTGGCAGGTTCTTAGCCATATGATTGATAGATCTGAACGAATATGTAATCTTTGTAACAGACAAGAATTAGGTGATGAATTTCATTATCTGTTCAATTGTACTTATTTTATTCAACAAAGATGTAAATTCTTGCCAAAACACATAACTGACAGACCAAATACTATTAGCTATTATAGGGAAATAATGCATTGTGAAGATAAATTTACTATAATAGGCCTGCCAAATTTATTAAGATAGTGATGTCTTTATTCAAATGATATTACCTTCCTATTGTGTACATTCGTTATGTTCAACATTGTTCATAATTGCATATATGTCTATTTTTTACGACTATGTGGAGCCTCTTAGTGAAATAAAAAGTTTCAAAGTTTCAGAAAAATAAACAAAACGTTTGAATCACAAAGTTGTAGAACCACTTCTTATTGGAGTAATTGCCATTGAAAAGCGAAAAATGACGGTTTTGCTTTTATTAGATTCAATCGGAACTAACCGGCCATTTCCGCTACACTAAAAAATAAGCTCGGATGCAGAAAGTAAAATTTCTTTCTGAAAAATTTGTCGGAATTGTAATCAAAGTAGTTCTATCCACCAGATGGCGCTAAAAATTTTGGTTGGGCAGCACTAGAAACAAAGAACAAAACTCTTCCAAAAATTTTGGCGCGAAGCGAGGAGCTCAGAAAAGAGTAGTTGTAAAATATTTAACCATTTTAACTATAATTTTAGAATCGAATCGGTCAAATTCCGGACAGACCCCATCCGCCTAGTGCTTCCGATGTTTTTCTTTCAGTGTGTAACTAGAAAGGCTGAGGTCTTCCGATTGTTATTAGATTATCATATCTTAAAATCCATTACAGATAGAAACACATTCTGTATGGATTCTCCATATGTTGATCTTCGAGGACGACATAACTGCCTTTGAAAGTTTTCTTGTTTTAAGCCAAAATTTTAGAAAGCCAAAATAGACAGAAGGAAACTTTCAATTGCTGAACTTATCTTTATGGTAAAGCCCACAAAAATCTCCAGTGGCCGATATCTTGTTAGAGTTATTACCCTTGATATTTTTGCATTTATAACCCATGATATGAAAATCATATTAAAAAGAACTTTCAGTTGGTGAAATGGTCCTATGATACAAATGTATTCACGTGTCATAGTTGTAGGACTCGCATGTATTTGAGTTACAACCATTGAATTTCGAAAATAAATTGTTTGCAGTTTTAGCCAATATCATGAAAAACAAATATTCATTATAACCTGACATGCAAAAGATTCAACTGAGTGCTGTGATAAAATTCATGCCAAAATCAAGACATCTTAAATACATCACAGTTTGGATGAGTAATCAAGGGAACCAAGGTTATAGCGGTAATCAAAAGAATGTAATCCAGGAATATAAGACCAGACATGGAAAACAGACATACACAACAAAGAACATAAAGTAACTAAAATCATACATACAAAGTAACAAAAGTAAATGAGCAACTCGGACTCCACTAAAAACTGGGAGAATAGAGCAGGTGCACCTGTAGGGTAAGCGTCCTCTGCTTTTAGAAACACCCGCAGAGTTGCTCATAAAAAGTCAAGTCCGGGGTAGAAAAACGAGGAAAGGAAAACTACGACCCATTGAATAAATCAGTTTTCATGGTGCTGATGGATACACCATAACGATCCACGAGTTCATGATGACGACCATAAAACTTCTGTAGTGATGACTTCAATCTTGTAGCAACATAACCCTGTTCCAGAAGCCTATTTGTTAGAGTTCTAGCGCGATACAAAACGTCTGCATAGTTTCGGCAAGCTCTGGCATAACGTTTGAGTTGTGATATGAACACTCCATACGCAGGAGCCGAAGGGATGTTGCCACAGATGAAATGAAAGTTGACAATTCTGAATGAAAAGTCATCACGTTTGTCGTAAAGTTTGGTCAATAGTTTTCCTTTACCATCGATTTCTAAGTGTAGGTCAAGATATGAGGCTGACTTCACAGTATCTGTAGTATCCTTTATCTCAAGTTCTTTTGGGTAGATGCGATGTATCAAATCCCCAAAATTAGGATTGTTTAAAGATAATACGTCATCTATATAGCGGAAACTGAGATTGAAGGATCTAGCTAAACAATATTCTTTCTTTCTGATCAGATCAGCTATAAAGTCAGCCTCATAAGAGTGAAGAAATAGGTCAGCTAGTAAAGGGGCACAATTTGTTCCCATTGGAATGCCGACCGTTTGTTGAAAAACGCGTCCACCACACTGGACAAATATGTTGTCAATTAAAAATTCCAGCATTTTGTAAACATCTTCCTCTGTATATTTGGAAGATGATTTGGAAGTATGAGAAATCTCTACCAAGAACTATATATTTGTATCTAGGTGTACCATCTTTTTTGGAAAAAACAACGATGTATAATGTTTTTAAGTCGGGATTTTAACTGAGTATGGGGAATAGAAGTATACAGTGTTGAAAAATCATAGGTTTTAATGCTATTATATTCAGATAATAGTCTTGAACTGATTGTCTCCAAAAGATCTTTCGAATTTTTCAGGATCCACATTGAATTAATACCACTACGGGAGTAACAAGTGTTGTGGTAGGACTGTAGACCCTCTTTGACAGTTGTGAGTATAGAAGTTAAAAGTTTTGAAAGAGGTTTAGTGGTACATTTTGCAGATCCAGCTATGAAACGTTGTTTGTATGGATTCTTGTGAAGTTTAGGAATCCAGTACATAGACGGTAAATCACAATCATCGTCCTTGGTAGAGAGACCAAAAGAGGATAGTACAGATTTATGGTTTTCCACAATCTCTTCTTTGGAAAGAGTGGTAGCAGTGTAGGTCTTATCACTGCTATTATTTTCTACGGCTACCTCTGATAATAAACATTGGATATAAAACGTTTTGCAGACAAAAAAATGTTGTTTTGGGCTTTGTATTCTGGTACGACAACATACTTGTCATGTATAGTAGACAATGTTTTTGCTACATCGGGGTCTTTGAAAACTGATGTAGCCTTGGCACTCATTGACCTACTTAAAACTTTCATTCGTTTCAAAATTAAAGATCTCACGGCCTTCAACCACTCTGACAGAGAATCAATGTCTTCTTGTTCTCGTTTTATCCATTTTCTTGCATAGCCCTCGACGGCATCCATAAGAACTTTAATGTTATAATTCCAATTTATGGAGCGTGGTTCACGGTACTTGGGACCTTTAGAAAGGATATTACGCAGACATTCGTTTTCGATAATATTATACCAAATGTAGTTTAAGCGAATTTGAAGGTATCGAGTCATACCGTAGGGTTGATCTTGGCAATTTAAAATATTCTGAACAACTGTCTCTCATACTGCAAAGACTGTTAAGTTGCTCATTGTCTGCTTTGTGTTCAAACTTACCTCAAGGAACGTGTATATTGCGAAATACATGTAATTTTCGGTGGTAAGATTTCTTTTTTTAAAACGTCTAAGGGATCGGAGGGGACATATGTTTTCTTCTCTCTGAAACGACAAAGCAGAACAACAAGCTACGCTATCAGTAAAAAAAGACGAATATGACACGATTCGGGAAAGTATATTACAACAAGAAAGAGGCAAGCTTAATAAACACTGAACTTGACCAAAAGAAAATTTTATTGTAAAAGACGTTAAAATCTCATAAAGTTTTAGACATTATTGAAATAGGTGTGACGTTAGAGGAGTTCAAAACGGGATAAAGATAAAACATGTATAGAATTTAAAAAGGGGACTGCAAAAAAATAAACTGGTCTAAATTGTTTGTGACGTCACACGTACCTCATGCAATATATCAGATTTGAAATTAGCCTCAACTTATAATTACGAGAAAAAAACTATGCTGTTTCGCAAGTAGTCTTCAAGGTATACATGGCGGGTTTATTGTATCAACTTTTCCTGACCCGGCATTGCTACAAGTGGAAACAGTGAATGCTGACAAGTTGAAAGTGACTACGGCATGGACTAGGGATAAAACATTTACGGTATACGATATGACCTATATGGTATTGAGGGACGACGGAATAATTTTCATGTTTACATTTGATGAAGAGATTCTTAGGCTGTCAGATGGGCAAATATGTACATTTGACGACAATGAAAAGATAGAGATATATAAGAAATTCAAAAACTGTAAAACATTAGCTGTATGTGCTTTTGGAAATGAACTTATGATAGGATTAAAACACAAGTTTTCTAAACAGAAATCATCTACGACGATTATGCTAATGAGAGAAATGTCATACGGAGTCTCCACAATAGCCAAATTAACATTCAGTGGCCTGGGAGAAGGTAGGAGATGTATTCAGAATTTAAAATTTGGAGTATGGGACTTATTCATTAAAAAGGGAGATTTTCCCTTGTTTTGGCATTTCTCATAAGCACTTTCATAAATTTACTGGAATCAAAGGCCATGTCAGCTATTGCCATCACTTGGCGTCCGTTATCGTCGTCGTCGTTAACAATTTTTCAAAACTGTTCTCCTCTAAAACTATTTGACAAAAAAGGAACCAAACTTCGTGTGAATGTACCTTAGTGTGGTGTGTATGAAACTGGTGTGGGATTTGTGATCCATGAAAAAACATGACCACCGTTACTAAAAATAGAACATAGGGGTCAGACAGAAGTTTTTTACTTGCAAATATCTCCATAATTGTGAGGTTAGCCAACTTGTGTAAGGTTAAAAGTGCTCAACATGATGAGATCTATCTGTGGTCAAATTTTCGTTTTAATTTGATTAGCCATGTTAAGAGTAATTGCCTTATAATGATATTGCTTAAAAAAGCTTTCTTCTCAGAAACTACAGGACAGAATTTTATTAAAAAAAACTGATATGATTGTTCCTTTGGTGTGAGTTTTTGAGTTTTAGTAAGACGGGTTGACAGACGGACAGGCAGACAGGCAGATATTGATGTGTTCATCAAAAGAAGAGCGATAAATTGATTATAAATCAAGATTCCTGCATTGAAATCTGATGACTTAAAATTCAGTCCTACCTCAAACTAAAACCTTCCGTATACAATAACCCATCTTCGTGTGTAGCTGTGATAAAGTTTTTGAACCAGAATATGTATACTCATACATAAACTTTAACTATAACTTTTGTATTAGGACCAAAATGCAAGATTCGCAGAACACTCGTCAAATAAAAAAAACTCATTCGTCAGAAAATTTAATGGGAGAAATATTACAAAAAGGAAGAATCTAAAAAATAAAATTACGAACATATAACTCTGTTTTAGTGCTTTAAATTTATTTTCATTTTTTGAAGAACGGAACAAAGATAATTAAGGCCGAAGTATCAAGGCCTGGCCAATTAAAAACCAAATCGTGTTATAGAGAATCAGAAAACAACATTGATTGCATTATGTCAATTAACGATGTTCGCTGCTCTGTTTAAAAATAAAGATTACGGCGGGTTGTCAAATCATTTAAGATCTTTCATGCTTGAACAATATGTACAGAAAAAAATGATGGGTCAGAGTACTCGTTTTTTGAGATAAAAGCTTTTAATTTTTTGCGGGAAAAGGATTTTTCTGGATATTCATAGATTTTGTCTTAATATGACGCCGAAGAAATAATAAAAGAATCATTAAAAAAAATAAGGTGTGTTTAAAGAAATTATGAAAAGAAAAGTGGGGGGGGGGGTCGCTGGGCGAAAACTATTTATGCTATGAAATAGATGAAACAGGAGAAGTCTAAAACCCTGCCGTAGTGAAAACCTGCCGTAATGACAAAAATGACTGAAAATAATCAGTGAACATCATTACAGGTGAATTTGTACCTACAAGAAGTTTTCTTAGTTTCTATTGTTTACAAATATAATACCACCAATGAGAATGAGGACACGAACTAAAACTGTGATACGTGTGACAGACAAAAAGTCCTTGTACTGGTCATAAAGAAAATGTATAGTGATTGTTATGAGTCCTTCTGTCAGCCTTTATTTTCATTACATGTTTTAACACTTTCTTGTACATAGTTTATTATTCGGTTTTATGACCTAAATGCGACCAGGTCCTATAATAAATTTGCGATATTATTGCGGAAGACTGACCTGTGTCAATAAATCTATATGACTAGATAAATACGGTCCACCTTACCAATTCTACTTTGTGACATTGTCGAGCCAAATCTATTTAAACACACTTAAAAATTTGTAGTGCAACATAAACTCCAATCTCACGCACAGGGTATATTTCCTGTTTCAAAGCTTTTAAAACCGCTGCCACATGTAGAATAACACAGCCTCTATATGTAAATTAATGCACTACAACAGGAATAGCTCTGCAGGTTTGTTATTAGTACAGTGCTCATCTTAGTGGGGTGATGCGTAGTAAATCAGAAAGCGGCGTAGGTCTGCATAGGATGTTGTGTCTACTCATTGTTTCATTACATACAGCACGATGTAAAGACACGAAGAGAGCGAAAAGGGCTAGGCAAAATGTATATAACAAAAATAAAATACAGAGAACAAGCAACAAATGGACAAAATGGTCACATCAAAACAGGACTGGAGAAAGAGCACCGACTAGTTCTTGGAAAATGTAAAATGGAAAAACCATTCATACAAAGCTTTTATTTAAGCTTTCGATTATGTATAGATGTATATGTGCATTTGTGCTTGATATAAAAAATACCCGTCGCTGCTTTTTTTATTTATTTTTTGTTTAGATTTTTATTTATTGTATTACGCTGCCTTCTCCTTTTTATGTTTTAAATATAACTTTACCGATGATTACCAAAAAAAAAACTAATTTCTCTTGGCATTTTGATATATGAAAGTATATTCTACTAGAGTGAACTACGCCAGGTAATCATGTAATTTGATTGGTCAGCTTGACAGAAGTTATGAAACACCCGTGAAGATCCTGAATAACATGCTACATATCACATTTGATTGACAAATGTTTATTATTGGTTGATTTTGTCTTCCTTTTTTGCGTTTGTCGATCTGTATTCATATTATGCTTTGTCTTTGTTAGTTATTGTATCAGGCAGATTAAAAGCTGAAAATTACTTTCATAAACACGAGTTTATTTCCCTAGTTTTGGATTGCATCACATTCTGAATGTGTATATAAAACGGTAGTTGTATTTTACATGTATGTTTATCATTTTTAAATTTAATTTTAAATATGACTACATGTAGTTTCAATTGTTATTTATAATTGTTTTATATTGTTAAGATATGGGTCTGATTTTACATTTAAAGAGTTAAAATATAATAGTACGCACGAATGAATGCATAGAGAAAACTTTGATAGTTTTTTTTTCTTTTCGTCTTAAAAAATCTTTTTTATATGTATACATTTTTTTGTTTTGTTTTGTTTTGTTTTTTTTTATTATTTGTGGTTGAAATAAAAAACACGAACAAACTGTTTTACAAAATTCAACGATAATTTAATCAAACAGTAGAAAATAGACAATCTTTCTCCAGACAAACGTAGAAATGGGACGTGTTGCTTTGTTGTCGACAATCATTCTCGGCTAAACACCAAAGTGATGATTTAATAGGCCTGCAAAGAAAGTAAAACATCGGTTAAACGTTTGCTATAATAAATAATCTGCACTTTTACCAAACATAAAAGTTTTTTTATCTTTTCTTTTTCTCAAAGTTGAATGTGTATTCTATGTTGTAAACATATTTCATATTTGTTTGCATTTTGAAATTTTAGACATTCTTGAATTCGTTTTTTTTTAAGTTTAAGTCTTTTTGAAAGTTAAACTTACTTTTCCGTATCCACCACCGAATCCGCCGAAACCTCCACCGAATCCGCCGAATCCACCGCCGAATCCTTTGCCGTATCCACCACCATATCCGCCACCGTATCCACCATATCCGCCACCATATCCGCCACCGTATCCACCATAACCGCCATATCCGCCTCCATAACCTTTGCCGTATCCACCGAAACCTCCGAATCCACCCCATCCACCACCTTTGCCGTATCCACCTCCATATCCACCACCGAATCCACCACCGTATCCACCGCCGAATCCACCTCCGTATCCTTTGCCGTAACCACCATATCCGCCTCCTTTGCCGTATCCACCGAATCCTCCCCATCCGCCTCCTTTGCCATATCCTCCACCGTATCCACCAATAAATCCACCTCCTTTGCCGTATCCACCACCCCATCCACCGCCTCCTTTACCGTAACCGCCGTAGCCACCTCCCCATCCACCTCCGTTACCCCAGCCGCCGTAGCCACCTCCCCATCCGCCACCATATCCGTAACCTTTGGCTAAGGCTGCAGCGCAGCAAAGAGCTAAAACGACGACCTTCAACATTTTGACTGGAAATAAAAAAAAAAGAGTATTTAGATGTGATTTTAAATAGAAACTAAGAACAATATACACGAATATATTTTTTTATTTTGATAAAATTGGTTTGGTTTCCAAGTAATTGCAAATGTACGTTTTTCTGTAGCAGGGAATATATACCAAGTAAGACAACGAATAAATTGCTTTTTTGTATACTATCAAATTTGAAATAATAATCTTTATTCAGATTATTTGGAAAAAACATGACTAAACCATCGATTTGAATTAAACACTGGTAGCATGTCCACAATATTTACTTGAACGACTATATGCAACTTCATTTTCGGCATTTACGAACTGAGAATTTTTTTTTGAAAATTGACGGATTATTATTTGTATTTTAGCTAAATTGTAACATGAACGAATTCTTCAGAATTAAATATATAGTTTCTTTATTGCTTTCTACGATGGCTTTATATTCTATTATAGCTCTGATTATTTTAGGACAAATTTCAGTCTAGGTAGTTAGTGTAACTAAAACTTTTTTTTTTCAAATTAGAAACAGGTTGTTTGCGTTTATAGATCAACAAGTAAGAATGTAATAAGGAATAGATAAGCGAAAGAAAAAAATATATTTATCAAATATTAGTATCCCATTTTCACGTATAGAAAGATTTTATCAATCGCCATTTAAAACAAATGTTTTACTCCAAGTTAAGACAACTTACCTTGAGGTTAGACGAGTGGGCTTTCGTTCAGAATGAGCGAGGTACTGGCTTATATACAGATTTCACCCGAAAATCTACATAAGCATAAAGTTTTGATTGATGGTCTTGTCAAGAAATTTATACATTGCGGGAGAAATAAAATTAACCCCCGTTTCTTGATATGTTTATTTACTACTGATGTATAAGGTTTATTGTTTCACAGATACTAATTATGTCAATCATGCCATAGTTATTCATCATATAGAACCATTTGTTTGAACTGCTTTTATTTAAGCATTTATGACAAAATACCTTATAAAACGATTTTTTATGAAACGATGATATCGAGTTCAGGGGGTAATTGATAATACCAGTAATCAGTTATACATGTGACTAATTAATTTGGAGTCGGGCACATGTTACGTTTCACAATACATTTGGTCGTCATATTATTCATCAAACTATGATATTGAACCACCGTTCAACATAGCGGTCATTTAAGGTTGTTAAAAAGGTCTATCAAGTCCTAAGGACATTTATAGGCTGTAGTTTTAGAATTCATATAAAATTTCGACAAAAAAAACTTATTCTTTAGTTTAATTTTCATCTAGGAGTCGGACAAGGAAATCCATTCTTTAGTTTTATATTAAAGTCTAAAAGACTCTTCTTAGAGTAATGAAAGAGTCATTACTATCTGCATAGCTTTACTATTATCCTTGGGTTTAATTAATTTTTTATCACTTTAAGCTTACTTTGTTTAGTCAGATGAAATCTGTCTTGCATTCTGTTTTTTTTAGATGGAAAGCAACAAATTCAGTCATAAAAACTTAGCACTCATTGTAAATGACACATTGTTTGAAAAAAGATAATGGTACATACTTTCCACACACTTACGTTATACAACAAAAATTTGAAAGAAAAACCATGTTTCAATTTAAGTTTAAACTTTCGTTTCTAACAAAATATATTTAAAAGCACCGGGCCAGATTAAACTTCAATACTTCGTTGATCTCTTCCCAAAACGTTTTGTTCATACAAACAACTTATAAATATAGATTGTTCTTGACTTTTATAAGCAATTAAGGAAAATTCCTTGACAAATACAAATATTAAGTCCATATCTTACATAACTATTACTGTATGATTTATTTGATATTCTATATTGAGTTATGAGTATACATGTTCTGTATTATTTTCTTTATCTAACTTTGATAGTGCACAAGTCATATGCTTTAATTTGTTGCTATATTAATTCTTCAAATTATGAATGCTATGAGTATTGTATTGAATTATCTGATAAAAAAAACCTCGCTCCTCTGTTCAACAGTTTTCAAAGTAGATACGAACAAGCTAATTAAATGCCAGAGGTTTTCTTGGATGGTATATTGTTTTGACAAATGGAAAAACATATTTCTTATTGAATGTTTGGTATTATTTCAAATTTACTTTGATTTATTCTAGGTATAATTGCCAATTCATTCACCAGTATGTACAACATATTTGTGCTACCTTTCTGCAAACATGTCGTTTACTTCTAGCTGTGTTGCTATCATAATATGATTCCAGCTTATTCGTGATTGTCTATCTCAAAGCAGATATATTTTTTTATATTGATTAAGGTTCTGAACTGTGCCTAAACCAAAGCAATACAAGGTTTTACGGTAAAGTGTATATCCAGTTTTAAAAGGGCGTCTGTCGGTCACATCGAGAATAAATGAATATTAAGTAGAGAGTTAAGTCTTGATATTTTTTGCATTTACTTTGTTTACTAAACAATAATACTATTTTTCATCATTAATATGATATTTATTAATGCCAATTTGATTAATTCGATTACATCAACGCTTCACATTGATTTATCTGTATGAACTTCTGGTTTGTACAAATAAAAACGGTAACTACGGGGAATTTTTACTAAATTGTACTTAAGTCTATAATATCTTTAATAGTCAAGTGACAATAAACGATTACAGACATCTCTCGATTGATAATAACAATAAATGTCGTGAGAAGCCAGAAATATACATAAGTCGTATGTAACAAATTCAAACCCCAAAAAATCAATAGTATTTTTTGAGTCGCCCTGAAGACTAGAAGCGTTTACTATTTTTTTCAATGCAACATTTGGTCTGCTGTAACAACGAAATAGAAACCATTGGTTGTGGCAATACGTCAGTTAGACTTTGTAAAAGAGATGAAACCAATAAAACGATGACGAGAACAAAAAGTTGTAGGAGAATCTGCTTGTGTGCATAGGCATTATCTTATATTTCTGACAATTACCGATCAATATATTCCAACTTATGTAGACAGTTGTAGCAAAACATGGATAATAAACATAGACATTTTACAACAGTAAGGCATCAAGGATAATTAACAGGAAGTCACCTAGACAGGGAAAAGGTCACGGACGTAAAGTCACGGGAATAAAGTCATAATTGAAATTTTACATGAAACAGGACAAAAGGTTACAGGACAAAAGCCTTCCATGTTCATTTTATCATCCATTTCACGTTCACCGCCTGGTTAAAGCTTAAATATTGCTGCTCAGGCGATAAACCCCAACAATCAATCAATCAGAACAAAAAGCCACATTTTTTATAAAAGAAATAGTAAAAGTTTGAAGATTCTCATCAACTTGATGCTTTCTTTCATTTTAGTTTATAAAGTAAATACATGTACAATTTTTAGAAAGCATCATTATAAATTTTCTCTTGATTTCAGGCTATTTTAAAGTCATTATACACCATTTTAAATAAAATTTGGGGAAGTCCAATTTAATATTTTAATGTTTCTTCAAAATTTCATATTCACATGTACATAACATCTATAATTTAACTCTTATCTTTTCCATTATCAAAACTAACTTCAATTCGGACATGTAAACGATGAGAACGGAGACCTACCATATTAACTTCAGTATTTGAAATTAATATCAGTTTATTTGATTATTTACTTCTCTTTCTTCGTTCGTGCTATTTTGGGTATTTGATGTTCTTTATTGTGTGTACTTGTCTTTATCATTAAAATATAATCTTTTGATTTACGATCACATTCTGGTTCCCTTTATTACTTTTATTACTCTTTAAAAGGTCTTGATTCTAGAAAAGATGGTGAAACTGAAATTAAGAACTATATATTCTTATTATATATAATGTAACATTCAAAACACAAAAAAAGAACATAGGTTGTATTTACCTTATCTTAGGGGTAAAGGGGTATTTTTTGTTTACATCACATTCGGCCCTGAAAATAAATTTATTCAAATCAGTATAAAATTTTTTTAATAATTTGTAGAATGTTACTTTGCCAACAAAACTTTTTGGCAATTTATCAATTTTTAACGTGGAAGCCTTATTGCCAAAATCAACAATGTGTAAATTTTGCCACTTGATTCCGTCACATGTTTGCAGGAAATTGTGGTCACATGCGTCGATAACTTAATCATTCCAAAAATAAAAGCCTTTTATTAAAAAAAAATGACAAATATTTAGTTTGATGAAAACATTGGTCAAATGCGCAGATCAACAAACCCAAGAAACTCGCCCTTTTAACACAAGTATATGAGTAACTTTCACAACATAGCAGAGTCGGAAATTGGTATAAACAAATAAACCTATTTTGTCAAGGAAAACAAAAGGCTTTAAAGGCTTAAAAATGATACAATCTCATGTTTAAGTATTTAATTCAATCTGATTAAAGAGTAATCAAGGGAACCAAGGTTATATCAGTAATCACAAGAATGTAATCCAGGGAGAAAGAACAGACATGGAAAACAGTTTGTTTGTTTGTTTGTTGGGGTTTAACGTCCGAGCAGCAATATTTCAGCTATATTCAGACAATGAACATGAAATTGATGATAAAATGAATATGAAATGATAAAAGGATGGGACACAAGGACAATGGGGTCAACAAATTTTGATTGCCATTGGAAATAGGGAGAGATGGGTAGGGTCGGGCAATTTAGCCTCCTGAGGCGGAGCCCTATGGTTCCTACTCCGGGAGAATACCACAGTAGGGTTCTTTAACGTGCGAGGAACGTGGCGTCTTTCCCAACCTTGTGCACCACTATAGTTTGCGGTCAGGTTTTCCGTATTATAGCCTGACAACCCCAGCATGTAACACGCCAGGGGTACTCCATTCCACCACCTGGGGCACACATCCCAGTTGCTCTGTGGGCAGAGCGCCCTAGTCCCCGGCTAAGGTTCTGAGCACTATTTAGTCGCCTCTTACGACAAGCTTAGCGCTGCTGCAGACCTATTCTTTTAACACCCGGACCTTCACGGGGAGACATGGAAAACAGACATACACAACAAAGAACATAAAGTAAGTAAAATCATACATACAAGTAACAAAAGCAAATGAGCAACTCAGACTCCACTAAAACTGGGAGCATGGACCAGGTGCACCGGTAGGGTAAACGTCCTCTGCTTTTCTAGAAACACCATTTGACAAAGTAAAAATTAGAGTTGAAATTTTATAATTTTGTCCTTCAAATTAAAAAAAATGGGATGTCTGTTTACCGATATTATCCCCTAATTTCATGTATAAAACACCACGTTATGTGTGAAAATAATAAATTGGACAGTCCTTGGAAGGAAGTATATACAAATTTCAGTTAAAAATGCTGAGTATATTTTGCTGAAGATATTCCATTTAATAATTTATATATGCATACAGGATTTACTATCTCAATAACCATGTATAACATAGTAATTATTTAATGTCTGGTAAGACACCAGATTGACTATTTAAATACAAAGGTCACTCCGTCAAGTCATTATAGCCATTAGTTTATGTTTTCCTTTTGATCGAAACAGGTCATAGAATTAAGAAGGTTTAAGGTTACAATGATGGTCAAGGTCAGTCTTAGTACAGAAATGACAACAACGTCCTTTTATGTCTTCAGTCGTAAAAACTCGCATTCTAAAAATCTTCCTATTTTTATGAACAGAAAAGAAACAGGGGAAACTGCATAGAAAAAAATCAACAGTGAAATATCAATATACACAAAAAAGACAAGGTAATAATTAGTTTCACAATTATGATCATACATATTTGATTTTCTTCTAGCAACGACGACGCTTATTCTTTTTCAATTGTATTAATTGTATGACCTGGATAGATGCATAAGAAGCTACTTTGTTTAAGATAAATTAACTGTATTTTCATTTTTGTGAAACTTTGAGGAATGTACTTCAATTTGACACCACTTAATCCAGTATCAAAACTACCATATTTAAATACAGAATAGAACTAAATTTTGTAATTGAAGATCAAAACAGTTTTAGATAAAGTTGATCTAAATCACAATTCCTCTTGTAATTCTTTTAATTATTTCTTGTAATTCTGATCAGTGAGAATGGTTATTTCAGTGTAAGTGGGGGCCATAGAAAAGTTGAACTTAGATTGAACATTTGACCTCAAATTTACATACAATGTACTTGATATTACAATATTACACTTAGTGATCAAATTGTGGAAAAATGTCCATGCTCAATCATATGTGGACATTATAGGGATTTTCCCCTTAGCGAAATGATTCCACTTGACTGAATATTATGAACTACTAACGGCAGTGCTGTAGGAGGAGGCACAATCGAAACAGAAGAAAAATTTTGACCAGTTAAAATTTTGGTACATACATGTATGTTAGTTTATTTTGATTTATTTTGTTTCTCAAAATTTCCGACGTATAAGATTTACTGGAGATTGAATATGACAATTGTACCATTAAGATGATTGCAGGGACTTCTTAATTACATTCCCTGTTGACAGGTACGTTGTTTTCTCTTATGTACATGTACTCTTAAGGGACCGTTCAATTTTATTCATATTGCTCTTGTATACTGTGCACATAGTTTTTTTTTAATCCTCTAGTAACGGGGCAGAGAGATTTTAGAATTGAACAGATGATAGATAAAATCTTTTAAAACTAAATTGTTAAAAGAAAATAAAAAACAAAATTTATGAAAAGGTAATTATGCAAGTACAGTAGGAATTGACTCTTAGTTAACTCGCATGATGTTTTCAGATATATTTTAGGTAAGCATATGTCTTGGTGCAAAGCAGTTACAACAATGAAAACAAACCTAATTGTCAATGAATCTACTCAATGAAACAGAAAGATATTTCTGGGAAACTAGCTTTTTTCTGCTTTGAAAGTTAACTTGGCCTGATGTCTTTGCTGATGTATCTGATGGATAGATAGTAATAGATATTTTTAAAAGGGACGAAAAATTACACCGGCTTAGTACTTCGATGAATATTGAACGACCCCTAACCTAGATATTGAACGACCCCTGACCTAGAACTTTTAAATGTTCGAAATACCGTCGTTTTAACTTTAACTTTATAATTAGCCCCTTTAAGGATTGAAATTAATTGCTATGAAAAGAAAAGTCTGTAGCTCATAATTTTTACTATCGAGTATCACAAGTTCAGTAGAAAAATTAGCAAGCTTAAGAATTTTTTCAGATTATAAGTATTTCCGGATTAAGAGCATAACATATTTCTCCGAGTTGCTCATTTACCATTGTTACTTTGTATGTATGATTTTAGTTACTTTATGTTCTTTGTTGAGTGTGTCTGTAATCAAAGGAACCAAGGTTATACCAGTAATCAAATAACGTAATCCAGGGACAAAGACCAGACATGGAAAACAGACATACACAACAAAGAACACAAAGTAAATAAAATCATACATATAAAGTAACAAAAGCAAATGAGTAACTCGGACTCCACTAAAAACTGGGAGCATGAAACAGGTGCACCGGTAGGGTAAGCGTCCTCTGCTTTTCTAGAAACACCCACCGAGTTGCTCATAAAAAAGTCAAGTCCGTGGTAGACGAAAGAGGAATGGAAAACAATGACACGTTGAACAAATCAGTTTTCATGGCGCAGATGGATACACGAGTTCATGATGACGGCTATAAAACTTCTGTAGTGATGAATTTAATCTTGTAGCAACAATTCTGAATGAAAAGTCATCACGTTTGTCGTAAATTTTGGTCAGTAGTTTTCCTTTACCATCGATTTCTAAGTGTAGGTCAAGATAACGCTGACTTCACAGTGTCTGTAGTATCCTTTATCTCAAGTTCTTTGGGGTAGATGCGATGTATCAAATCCCTAAAATTAGGATTGTTTAAAGATAATACGTCATATATATATAGCGGAAACTGAGATTAAAGGATCTAGCTAAACGATATTCTTTCTTTCGGATCAGACCAGCTATAAAGTCAGCCTCATAAGAGTGAGGGGATAGGTCAGCAAGTAGAGGAGCACAATTTGTTCCCATCGGAATGCCGACCGTTTGTTGAAAAACGCGTCCACCACAAATATGTTGTCGATTAAAAATTCTGTAAGCATTTTGTAAACATATTTTTCTGTATATTTGGAAGATGATTTGGAATTATTTCTTACAAAGTATGAGGAATCTCTACCAAGAACTTTATATTTGTATTTTGGTGTACCATCTTCTTTTGGAAAAAAAAGAACGATGTATAATGCTATTAAGTCGGGATTTTAACTGAGTATGGGGAAAAGAAGTATACAGTGTTGACAAATCATAGGTTTTAATGTTTTTATATTCTGATAATAGTCTTGAAATGATTGTCTCCAAAAGATCTTACGAATTTTTTAGGATCCACATTGAATTAATACCACTACGGGAGTAACAGGTGTTGTGGTAGGACTGTAGACCCTCTTTGACAGCCGTGAGTATAGAAGTTAAAAGTTTTGAAAGAGGTTTGACGGTGTTACAGTTTTGCATATCCAGCTATGTAACGTTGTTTGTATGGATTCTTGTAGATTTTACGAATCCAGTACATAGACGGTGAATCACAATCATCGTCATTGGTAGAGAGACAAAAGAGGATAGCACAGATGTATGGTTTTCCACAATCTCTTCTTTGGAGAGTGTGGTAGCAGTATAAGTCTTACTTATCACTGCTATTATTTTCTACATCTACCTCTGATAACAAACATTTTGTTGTAAAACGTTTTGCAGACAAAAACAAAGTTGTCTTGGACTTTGTCTGCTGGTACGACAACATATTTTTCATGTATAGTAGACAATATTTTTGCTACATTGGGGTCTTTCCATCTGATGTAGCATTGACACGTATTGACTTACTTAAAACTTTCATTCGTTTCAAAATTAAAGAACATTATAACAATAAAGTTGAAAACGATAGCACTTTCCGTTTATCCGTTACACCCTTCATTTCGTGCATTATAAAGCTAGGACATCGTTGCTTCTAGCTGATAATTGAGTTGATGATTCGTCTGTCTTTGTAGATATAAACCACTAAAATTACCCAAAATCTTGAATGAATGAGGAATGAGGGGTTTCTTAACGCACTTGGCTATTATTTGGAGTCTCTTACGTACGGTGTAAAGCATCGAAGCGTTTACACAGTCCCGGGGCATAGTCATACCCGTGAATGTAGATCATGGTGTATTCGGGGAAATTATAGTAGTATGTGACCACGTTCATTCATTCAATTCATTAACTGCATTACCAGCTGGTTTAATGTCGATCCGAGACTTAGTGATCCAATTTGTTAACTGCACGCTTATATTGTACAGCATACAGCATTTGCTGAATCTTTGACCCAGCAAAATACTTTTCGAGATAAAACCAACACTTTCAAGTGCATGTAAGGCAGATAGGTAAGTCAACTCATTGGTGCATGCCAGTCAATTGATGAGAAATTTTCAAAACCGAAAAAAATAAAGTAGTGTTTCCGAACGCTATTTTGAAATTTTGTAGGGACGGTAGGTACGGATTTATTTTCATTTAAAACTTTTTTTTAAATGAAATAAGTCATCATAGTGACATCAAACTCAGAATACATTGAAAACCAAATATGCAAAGACAAAAACCAAACAAATATTAATTTTAGACTTAGTTTATGGCCTAATCTCTTTTGGGATTCGGCGCTTGAGATATTTTTTGGTTTGATGGCGGTGGTAAAAAGAAAAAAATATCTCAAGTGCCGAATCCCAAAAGGGATTATCCACGACCAAGAGTACGCTCACGTCATGTTTGTTTACAATCGATTATAATTATAAACAACCAGTATTTCTAACTCTTTTTTTCCATCTAGGATAGAAAAAACATTTTTGGCTTTATTTTCTTTTTTTTCTAAAAGACAATCGGCAGACTTTTTCATTATTTTTTTAGTATCACAAATAAAACCTTTTGGGTGGGGAGTCTGAAGAAGGGTCGACATTTCGCGGGAGAAAAAACTAGGGAAGGAAGGTTAAATAGGACCTCCCTTTTACATATCTTTTAACAGTTTATGTTCCATACACGTACGTGTATATCATGTATATCATTTTTTCAACGTTTTGTTGCAAAACACATGGCATTTGGGAATATGTTAAGTTGGGGTAGTCCAATTAGCTGCCCATTACTGTAACATGAAATTTCGGGGACTCTACATGATACATATAGAGGTTATGTGCACATAAAAGTACTGTGTACATGTAAGTACATTCCCGAGGAGCTAGCTCCAACGCTTTTTCAGTATGCTATATATGTATATGTCAGACTGCATGTACTGACAACTCTTAGTATGATTTTTAATTTAACCTTTTTTCTTTGTTAATGACTTCGTGCAAATAAAGTAAAGCTTGTATATGTACGTAAAAATATAATTTTCATCACCTTCATACTTAAACATTTTACATGTAAATATTACTCTTTTTTAAGATGTTTACCAGATGTAATATTTTTAATACTTAAAGTTTACTTATCATTTTTTGTTAAATTTCTGATTTATAGAAAACCGTCACATTATGACTTTATGTACATGCTATTGTGTGTAAATAAATTATGAACTGTACAAGTACGGCGGGTCCGTCAAGTCTACATTTGTTAAATCAAGTATGTTTTATACATGTACAAAAGTACATTAAGGATAACCCGGTTTACTGGCTTTTGAAATCAAAACACTTAAATACATGTATGAACACGAACAAAATCTTAACTTGACAAACCTTAGATTATTTTTCAGGTTTCTGTATATATGTGCATGTATTTGTATTACTCAAGATTCTCCCACAATATCATTTCTTCATTGAGAATAGTAAAATTTGACTTTCAACATTTGAGCTTTAGCATAATAAGTGGAGAAAAGGTTTAGGAAATTGAAATGAGGTTGTAATTATAATCTCCTTTTCTGAGCTCATTTTATCATGATATTGTACACATATGTGCATGCAAGTTAAAATACATTAGGCATGCAATGTTCATTAAAAATGTTTTATAGCCACAGTGATGTCAGATGTTTTCTTTAGAATATTCAATAGACATCGACGTTGAATTACACTGTTAGATTTACTGTATATGATTATAGATGTAGAGTAACACCATACACTCAATCAACAAATGCAGGCATTTAAATACTACTACATGTATGTCAATTTTTTTGGGGGATTATTTTAGTACAGTATTCAAAATAAATGTCAACTCTTTTTCTTATATTTGCAGATAGACATTTATGGATGAATCGCTTTTCTGTGAAATGGATTTTGTTTAGTATCAAGACAATCATTTATCATTTGTCCAAGGAAACATTTTTCAGGCTACAAATGTATATAACTATTTAGAAGTTTATTAAAATTGTTTAGTTGAAATATTGATTTTGAAGCGTTAACTGTGAGCCAGTATCATAAAGTCTTTCATATACCGGTATTGTAATTTTGTTTCATAAGAATTTCTAATGTTATCTGTTGAATACATGACTGTAAGTGGGAATTTTTTTCCATTATGCAGTTTTATTCTCTTTTCCTGGAGAACTGTTTAAATAGGACTAATGTAAAAAAACAGACCTTACAGATGTAAATTCTTAGCAAATCACACACTACTAATTTGGTCCTAAGGAAGAGTAATTGACAGGCTTTTTAAGGAATTGGAAATGAAGCATGTCCAAACCTGGAATCTGCCGATATATATGTATATATTTAATATAATAGTGTCATCGCAAAACATTGTATATTGGTATGGTGCTGACACCTGCATCACCGTCGGCGGCGTCCATGTCTTCGTCTATATTCACTTGGTCTTCATGCGATGACTTTATAGTTATGGTTGATCAATTGTTATGAAATTTTGATATGATTTTACTAACTGCTAAAGAAATGGTCTTATTTGATTATGATTTTATGGCCCTTACCATTTTCAAATAAAGGCCATCCATGTAACTGACAGATACCACACTGTAGGTTTCTGTTAATCTACAAAATAAAACTGAGAGTCCAGCATTTGATCAAGCTAACATATATAAAGTGAAATGGCCAATCCAATGACATAGCAAGTACACCTCCAAGGAAGAAGCATTGCAATTTGTACATGACTTGTCTTATGGCAATCCTTAGTGAAATTTGTTCCCCATTTGATATTCAGTAACACATGTTAATGGATATTTATCAACATGTGGATAATTCAACTATTGATATCAATAAATGGAGAAGTTTTCTAGACAATACAAACACGTTCAAGACAAAACGTATGTATGTTCAAATTTGCATGCTCTTCGGGCAGTACCAGTCTGCGTTCATGCTTGCCCCTTAGTCAATACCAGTCTGTGTCCACACTTGCTTAATAACAAAAACGATTAATCTGTCGTGAGTTTTGTTCTCTTCCATTAATGTTTAAAATAGCTTAAGGTTAAAAATAAGTTCTGCAACATGTTTTATAAAGCGTGAATTTTGTAAATTTTGAATTTTTCATGTAAATAGGTTTTTCGATTTTACTTTATGTATTAATTTCTTTCGTGTATTTTAGTTGCCTTACTGAATCATTTTAAGTTGCAAAAGTTTAATGGTTCAATGATTACATCAATTGTTTAAGTAAAGATGTGTTGGACAGTTGCATCTATGTGCGTGTACAATTTTAACAAATTCTAAGGTCAATGCGATCACTAAGCCCATTAATCAAGTTGTCAGTTGTGTAACAGGTCAGCAAATAAAGTGATATTTTACAACCTGTGTACAAAGGAAAGTGTCATTTGACCTGCCATATGGTAGACAACCAAGAAAATAAAAGAGATGACCACATGTTAATAAAAAAAATACCTGAAATCGACTTTTGTGCTTAGTACTTAGATGTTTAGTATATCGAGGATGAAAAAGATGTCCGGTTGGAGCGGGTGGTATACTTGACGGAATGGTGGTATTCATGAAGAAAGAGTGATATACTAGTATAGTTTACCTTTGTACATCAATGAAAAACGTAGAACTATCAATGAATATAATAGTTATGGTGTATATGTTAAAGAGACAACAATCCCACTGGGATAAAAATGTCAACCCATGGCCATCCATTGGTCTTCAATGAACGACAAAATCTTCATACCAATGGGCAGGCTGATGCTGGTCCCAAAACATCATTATACACAGGTGCAACGAAAGGTTTGCCCCTATGTACTCAACTAACATAAAAAAATAAATTAAAGGTGAAGTATTGTATACCCGGCATTAGAATGCCCTTTATATTAATCCTGATTCCTTGTTTTTCGGGTAGCTGATTGCCTTGATATCTTGTAGTAGGGTGAGTCCTTGGCACATTGAACAATATTAGCATTTTGACTAGAGGTACAAACAGATAACTCATCTGTAGGTTCTGCCTCTGGAACTTGGTATTCCAACATTTATACGTGGTAGAACCACTAGGTGATGGATTTGGCTTTCTATCGCGATACTCTGGGTTTAAGTACTGCTTGTATACAATTGATATTTGGGATTTAGATCTTCCTTTATTTTTTATTCTAATGCTGCTGATGAGAGGTTACTCCTTGAAACATTGTGCAGCATATCGAAACTTGCAAAATATATATATATATATACAACGTCTCAGAATGTGACGACTCTATTTGCTACACTGCTCCATCGGATCAAATTGATACAGGGAAGATATCTAAACGTATAGAAAGGTCTGAAAATTCCCAACGATGTTAGAACTGTCAAATTTGCGATGCAAATTTTTGGTCGTTCCCACCGCGGGACTCGAACTCGTACTGCTGTGAGATCTATGGCAACACCGCCTGCACAAAGTCCAGCGCCCTAGACCACTCGGCCAGCTAGGCTATATAAAAATATAGCTTTCGCTGGCCGGGTCATTCCTCCTCGTAGGATTAATCTAGGGCTGTAACTTAGTGCACGATGTATGGTGGTACGGGACAGTTCATTTAAATGTTAATATGTAGGATAGAGGATCAAATTAATGATGCGTGTCACAACAAATCAATATTATACAACATCTCAGAATGTGACGACTCTATTTGCTACACTGTTCCATCGGATCAAATTGATACTGAGAAGATATATAAACGTATAGAAAGGTCTGAAAAATTCCCAACGATGTTAGAACTGTCAAATTTGCGATGCACATTTTGGTCGTTCCCTCCGCGGGACTCAAACTCGTACTGCTGTGACATCTATGGCAACACCGCCCTAGACCACTATATAATTGGTATTTTTGTATTGTGCATTCCTTTTCCTAGTCGTGAATATGAAGTTCAAGAAGCACGAATATCGAATGATTGATACTATTGCTTTTAACAATGATCTATGGACGCACAAAGTTAATCTGGACTTACTCGTGTATTTCATATCTTGACATACACGTAGAGATCGATGGAAATGGAAAACTATTGACCAAACTATACGACAAACGCGATGACTTTTCATTCCGTATTATCAACTTTCCTTTCATCTGTGGCAACATATCACCAATTGAACTAGTGCGTTATGCCAGAGCTTTCCGTAATTATGCAGACTTTATGAACCGCGCTAGACTTCTTCCAATTAGGCTTCTGGAACAGGGTTATATTGATTGAAGTCATTACTTAAAGTTTTATGCAGGAATCGTTATAGTGTATCCATCTGCACCATGACAACCGATTTGTTCAACGTGTCATAGTTTCTCTTTCCTCTTTCGTCTACCCCGTGCACGACTTTTTATGAACATCTCGGCTGGTGTTTCTAGAAAAGCAGAGGACACTTACCCTACCGGCGCACCTGATCCATGCTCCCAGTTTTTAGTGAAGTTCGAGTTGCTCATTTACTTTTGTTGCTTTGTACGTATTATTTTGGTTATTTTATGTTCTTTGGTGTGTGTGACTGTTTTCCATTTGGGTCTTTTCCCTGGATTGCATTCTTTTTTACGCTAGAATCTTGGCTCCCTTGATTACTCTATGACAAGATTGATTTCAAAATAAATTGATAAGTAGAGCTTACTTGATAAGACCTTAGTATCCCACTAAGAAAATGCGGTTTGTGTTTTGCGAAACAATTTAAAGAAAAAATGTTGTGGACGCCCCGACTTGTAGTTTGGATCCATGATCGCAAGAGTAATCAGAGGAACTAAGAATCTAGCGGAAACCAAAAGAATACTATCCAGGTACAAAGACCAGACAGATAAAAGAAGACAAATTACACCAACAACTTTATAATATTGGTAGTTACTTTTCTCTATCAAGCATGTGGTATAAAGGAGATAGAGGAACAACCCAATTGTGCGGGATTGCTTATTGTCTTTGAGTGGAATGCCATATCTACCAGCATACTGTTGTTTCTGTGAACTTGCACAATGAAAACTTAAAATATGTAACAACTGTCAAAGGAAGTAATATGTCGATGGACGCAAAACTGCAATCAACCAATAAATGAAAACTTCAAGAGAAAAGCTATGAAAAGATTCGAAGGAAAGATATATATGAATTGAAATTTCTTTAATTTTACAGTTAGAATAAATTGTCTATCATTACGAATGTCATCCGCAGTCCTACGGAAACAATATAGTCAGTTATGATACATGTTCCAGTTATTAATCATTTTCAAGACCACCTATCGATCATGCATGACCTTTACATTAAGTAAAATGATAAGTTTTCGTACGAAAATAAATGATGACGTGTCGTCATGAGACAGGAAACTAAATGTATCTATTCTGCATTTTTACGTTCCCCTTCATACAAAGAAACTGATAATTAAACTAATAAGCACACATACAAATGCAGTTAAATAATTTATAAACTGATAAGGAATATAAATATCTTTGGACGGCAGTGTGTGTAAGACAGCACTGCAAACTTTATGGCACTTCCGTGATTCAAGAATTATTCAATATTTCTTTTAGTTTTCTGGAAAGGAATGATAAAAAAAATCAGTTGAAATTGAAGACGTAGAAAGATGTAAACATTATTTTCATGTGCACAAATTTTGTTTTGTTCATGTTCTTGCTTGTCACAATATTAGTAGAAAATCACGACATTTTTCTACATAAATGGTCAAATAATCTAAACTTAAATGTATCTATGGTTGTTTCCAACTTTCCAATTTCTTGCGATGATATTGTGATTCGTTATACCGACTTTCTTTTTGACCTTTTTTGCCTATATTTTATTTATTCAGTAATTATGTTACTACCCATTATTTGAATAGGTAACATTACGAATGAATGTTACTTTTTTATCTACGTACATTTCTTTAATGCACCTCTCTTTCATGTGTTTAAATGTTATTATTAAGCATTTTTAATTTATAAATGTACTAGCAAAACAAAAAGAAAATCCAATATTTACCAAGACTTAGTATTTAAGATCATAGTTATGGCCAGTTCCACCAGTATTACGTCCAGTTCCTCGGTCATATTGGACAACCATTAGCGTTGCACCACGTCCATTTGCCATTCGACCTCTCCTCATTCCCCTTATTCTCAAACTGCCTCCACCTGGCATACCGTATGATTGTCCAATAAGACTTGAGCTGCTCATACTACCCATGTATTTGGACAGCTGTGGAGCAATGGCTACTCTCATACCGCTTGAAGAGCCCAATCTTGAAGCATAACCATAACCCGAAGCATAGCCATTGCTAACAGATCCAATATTGGAACCTGTATTGTAAGCATAACCATATCCTAGACTTGGGTAACTTGGTATGGTAGAAACAGATGGCATATATGCAACAGCTGATGGTTCGACACTTGAGCCAGAATAGCTACTGTAACCACCGAATCTGCTACCAGCAGCTCCAAAACCGCTGTTACCTCCTACGTAGACATAGTTATTCCCGCCATATCCGGAGTATCCACGAGACAAAGATGGTATGGAGACAGATGGTAATGTCACGGGAAATTCGGATGACCTCCTTGGTAGCGGATAATGGGCGAGTGCGGTACACAGCACACTGGCAAGTATCAACGTCAACATTTTGAATGTGTTGATCCTGTTACATAAAAAGTGTGTGTTAAAAACATCTTTTCCAACTTAAATATTATTCCTTTCACATATTCATTGCTTTAGTTGTACATTTGTTTAAATATACATATGAAGGGTAAAAATAATGGCATAGGGAAATGGAAATAACGGGCTTATAGTGTTCAATAAAATTAATAATTAAAATGTTAAAGCAGCTCTTGTCATCAAAAACATATCATTAAACTATACGAAAGTTAATTATAAAGGAAAATTAAAAGACAATTAAATCGAAAATTCAAAATGCACATTTAAGTAATTGTTGTCCTTCTTCAAACCCACCAATCCCATTACCAACGTTTGCTTACTTAATGTCCTGCAATGAATTCTCGTATTCCAGCAAGTGCCGAATTTTAAAAAAAAATATTATAAATATACAGTGAAATATGGATCATTAGCTTTATACGTAATACGGGCGTCGCTATATTTATCGATATTGACAAATTGACTTCGATACGCCGAATATTTTTTTTTGTTTGATCAAGTAACAATCCATCTTAATGATGGAACAAAAACAAAATAACTTTATTTCAAATATGTCTGTAAAACTTTGTCTCCTGGTTTTCGTTGCAAAGTTAATCGACCCAAGTAAAACAGAGTATCTTTACTCTACACCATAAGCTGTGATAAACAAAAGCTGATCGATAGCAAAGCACTTTACATGTGTATCCATTATTGTAAATGTACAGAAGTCATTTACAAGTTCAACTTGTTAGTATTCTCATACGTACTGCTCAAAGAAGCAACTAATGTGTTGAGTCCCCCCTCCAATAGCCGATGAAAACGAACCGCAGATCATTCCCCTCAGTTCGAGTAAAGTCCGGTCAGTTATCAAGACTTAATTTGTAAAGCTCTTTGTTGTTGTTGTTGTGTGTCTTTTTTTTACTGTCTCTTAGCTCTGTCTTGGGTACAGTTCTGACAGTATTTCAGCGACATCGGTTCCTAAACCACATATGACCTTTTAAAATTAAGGCAAAAAAATCGCCACATCGACATTTCTTAAAGTTGCGATCTATGCTTGAAAAAATAAAAGAAACAAACAGAAGAATATCAGCAAGTTTAAAAGATGTCTGGTTTTATTGATGATTTATATAAGCGAAATTGTTGTAAACAGCTTACGAACGTACAGGATAAAGTATTTATTTCTTTATTGCTATTCACATTTAGCCTTATACAATCCCTATTTCCCATTGTCCCCAATTTTCAGAGAAAATTTTACTTTCCCCATATGGAAAATGTGCTCATTCTATTCATCAAAATGCCCAGAAATCTCGATTGCATTTTCTTTATCATATCATTTTTTTTTTTAATTCTTTTGATCTAAATTATACTATATGATAATTATTTTACTTAAATCAAGCATAATTTAGCAATAAACAAATGAACGAGATCCCAATTTCCTAATGCCAATCTCCCGTCCATATCATGGGATATTTACCCCATATTTGAACAGTTAAAAAACCTTTTGAAATGAAAGTAAAGCTTATTCTAATTTAAAATAATTCAAAGAATATTGGAAGCAATTGAAACCTTGGGCCTGTTTAACGAAGGTGTCTTATGACTAAGACAGGTCTCAGGGTGGTCTTATGATATATCCAAGTTTTAAGTCTGTTTATCGAAGATGTCGTAAGTTAAGACATATCTTTATTTTAGTCCAAACTTTGAGACGTCTAATTAGTAATCTTATTATCATCTGACTTTATAGCTAATCTGATCAGAAAGAAAGAATATCGTTTGGCTAGATCCTTCAATCTCAGTTTTCGCTATATAAATGACGTATTATCTTTAAACAATCCTAATTTCGGGGATTTGATACATCGCATCTACCCAAAAGAACTTGAGATAAAGGATACTACAGACACTGTGAAGTCAGCCTCATATCTTGACCTACACTTAGAAATCGATATTAAAGGAAAACTATTGACCAAACTTTACGACAAACGTGATGACTTTCACTCAGAATTGTCAACTTTCCTTTCATCTGTGGCAACATCCCTTCGGCTCTTGCGTATGGAGTGTTCATATCACAACTCATACGTTATGCCAGAGCTTGCCGAAACTACGCAGACTTTTTGTATCGCGCTAGAACTCTAACAAATAGGCTTCTGGAACAGGGTTATGTTGCTACAGGATTGAAGTAATCACTAAAGAAGTTTTACGGTCGTTATCATGAACTCGTGGATCGTTATGGTGTATCCAACAGCACCATGAAAACTGATTTATTCAACGGGTCATAGTTTTCTTTCTCTCGTTTGTCTACCCCGGACTTGACTTTTTATATGCAACTGGGCGGGTGTTTCTAGAAAAGCAGAGGACGCTTACCCTACCGGTGCACCTGGTCCATGCTCCCAGTTTTTAGTGGAGTCCGAGTTGCTCATTTACTTTTGTTACTTTGTATGTATGATTTTTGTTACTTTATGTTCTTTGTTGTGTATGTCTGTTTTCCATGTCTGGTCTTTGTCCCTGGATTACATTCTTTTGATTACCGCTATAACCTTGGTTCCCTTGATTACTCTTTAAGATAGGACGCAGACTAAGAATGTCCTAAATAGGTAAACAAACATGGTTGCTGTCTTATTTTACACGAGATGTTTAAGCAAAATATTAAAATTAACAAAATATTTAATTTTGATATAAATTCCTTGCTGATGTGCATTGTTTTGCCAGATCCTTTAATCTCAGTTTCCGTTATATAGATGACGTATTATCGTTTAACAATCTTTGTTTCAGGGATTTTATTAATCGAATCTACACCAGAGAACTTGTGATAAAGGATACTGCAGGCACTGTGAATTTAGTCTCATATCTTGATCTACACTAGAGACCAGTGGTAAAGGAATACTATTGACCAAACTATACGACAAACGCGGTGACTTTTCATTCCTTGTTGTGAACTTTCCTTACGTATGTGGCAACATCACTTCAGTACCTGCGTCTAGCGTTTTTATATTTCATGTTACAACTCATACGTAATGCCAGAGCTTGTCGTAACTACGCAGAATTTTGATACCGCGTTAGACTTCTTACATTTAGGCTTCTGGAACTGGGCTATGTTGCTACAAGATTGAAGTCATCACTACAGAAGTTTTATTGTCGTCATCATAAACTCATGGATCCATCTGCACCATGAGAACTGATTTGTTCAACGTGACGGTCATAGTTTTCTTTTTCTCTCTCGTCTACCCCTTGTATGTCTTTTTGACGGGTGTTTCTGGAAAAGCAAAGGACGCTTACCCTACCGTTGCATGGTCCATGGTCCCATTTTAGTGGAGTCCGAGTTGCTCATTTACTTTTGTTGCTTTGTACGTACTATTTTTGTTATTCTATGTATTTTGTTGTGTGTGTGTCTGTTTTCCCTTTCTGTTCTCTGGCCCCTGGATTACATTCTTTTGATATCAGCTACAATCTTGGTTCTTTTGATAACTCTTTACTTCGAATACCGATGAATTTCATCCGGAACTTTCCGATCGTAATGGTTTGTCCATCTCTATTTATGGTGATAGATTTAAAAATTGTTTAAATGTATGTAGTACACTTTTCTTGTAATGAATTTTGATGGAAAATGACAAACGTTTATTTGACGTTGTCTTATATTTTTCGATCAATTAATGAATGCATGTGTCAATATCAGAAAGATAACTAATGTTTATTACAGTTATGACTTTTTAAACGTACTATTAGGTGCTTATCTCTACTAGGTAACCGAACATAATAAGTATCCTCTTTGCACAGAATGTCAGGCACGACATGTTTCTATGCAGCAGAGGGGATTTGCCCTACCGGATTAATGTTGATGGAGTTTGGGTTAGTCTATTTAACTTTATGAGTGTTTCGTGCAAAGTCAAAACGACTTATTTTCATATACAAATGCTGCAGATATAATTGATCGGTTAGTATGATAATAACCATTTCCAATACGTTTGAATAGTTTAATATTTAAGTTATGTACATATACAGATTTATATGTTTTTGTATAGTTAGAATATTGTACTATCCTTTTGTGTTGTATTACATGGAAAATCTGAACAGGACAACAAACCGTTTAAATTGGTCGAAACAAATGTATGGATAATCTTTCTACTCCTAGTTTTGAATGTGAATATAAAGAGGCTGACATTTTTTTAGTGAAAGAGATAAGTATAAGATAACCAAATACCAAAACTATAAACGATATGTGGCCCCCGAAACTAAAGGTAATATTATGGGCCATAAGGGTGATAGAGAAGTCAACAGTAAAAACAAACAATATTCAGCAACTCAGACTCGACCAAAAAATAGAAGCAAGATGTATATAGCCATTTCCACTGTGGAGACAGATATTCACTTCACTTCTCATCATTTTCGTTGTTCGAACACAACATCCTACATTAATACATTGTAAGCCATAATGAATTTAGAAAGGTATTTCTGGAAAGGCAAACCACACACTATAACCCAGTACGCTTAATTGAAATAAATGTATTAGTTACCTTTTTTTTAAAAAATGAATTGAATGTTTTGCGTTGTACTTATTTTCATATTAATGAAAGTTCATTGTGGTGGTCCGTGACAACTTTTTATGTTGTAATAGTAGTATGTTTATAGTTTTTTCTCTTTTTTTCGCGTGAGAAGTATGTGACGATTAATTTGATAATTTGTGGTTAATTCAATTCTGGTACTAAACTTGTTGCATAATAACAAAGCCTTCTTGTCGAATTGATGGGATCGTTTAACAAAACTTTGGTTTGCATAAGATTTATACATTCACGTTTTTGTATCAAGTCACGATGTGTCGGCATAAATGATACAGCTACCACAAAATACTAGAAACATTTTTATTTAAACTTACTCATAATGGGTATATGAACAAGGACTTTAAAAGGAACGGAAAGTTTGCCAAATGCACAGGAGTTAAGTTATCAAAACATTCAAACAGCTGGTCAGTTCTTTTCCGATGTTATCCAATTGATAAAATAAGTGACAACAGGGGCATAATCTGTAGTAACATCTATTATATCGAACAGTCCCTGCTTGGCGCTGGTAGTACACAATGAGCCAGTTTGTATTGTGCTAGATCACAGAAGCAATTCAGCTCGCAGGAAGGCAAGCCACCCTACTCAGTCACATTATTCTGACTCCGGACCAACCAATAGTCACTCTATTCCCTTGAATACCGTAAGCTTGGCAGAGAGACGGTGACTTCCATTTTTTAAGTCTTTGGTTTGCTTCATTCGGAGAATGATCCCATAATTGGATAATGTATTGTGTACATTAATAAAATTCTAATAATGATATTATAAAAGTCAAAAGAGAAAACCTCAAATTATTTTCTTCGATTAAAAATATGTTTGTTCATTTCAAAAGATGCGAGGTAATCGTTCGTCCATCCAGAAAGCTAAAATTAAGGGCATGCTATACTACAGACACTGCGTAGACTATTTCATATACTAGTACTAAAAACAATTTAAGACTATCTGTGAAATCGAACAGTAGCGGTTCTATTTTCTATCATCAATTGCTTATTACCACTTTGTGACCCTTGTCGGGAGCTTCATTATCTTTGTTAGACTATTACCGGATTACACTCACTTGCAATATTGATGTTTGGGGAGAAGGACTTACTTACCCTTCCGGAGCACCTGTTAAAGGGATATTGTTATTACATGTAATATATTATATCGGGACTGTTTATTTTAAATTCACTTTTCGATTAATGTGAACATAGAAGTCACATAAAATGTCATTTTAAATATTCTTTCGAAAGATACTTGACTGAATGTTTACAAACGTAATTTTAGAAAGAAACTTTTTCTTTCCCATATAAATAATCAATGCTGTATAACAACGATTAATTGGCTTAAAAGTTGTTGAATTAACTTGTCAAATGATGAATGTGATGCAGTGGCGGATCCAGAGGGGTTACTCCCATTTTATTGGAAAAAAATGTCATTTTCAAGAGTAAAATTGACAAAAACATGTCCTAGCACCCCTTTTTTTACCGAGGAACCCCGGTTAGCACCCCTTTTCAAAGTGTCTGGACCCGCCCCTGTGACTACTTGTGATTTTAAAAGTTATTAATTAGTTAATCCATTGGTGGTGCAGATGGTAAAGAATGTTCTGATAAATCCATTTTTTCAAATTCAGCTTCAGAGTATGAAGGTGGTAGTTCATCTCCGCCATTACGTCTCCGTGGGTCTGAAATGTCAGAACTACATTGAATAAAGGGTTTACTATTTGAAAAACCAAAAAGGATCCTTGCAGTTTTTAGCTTATTTCTTAAGAACCATTTAGATCTAAAGAGCATGTCAATGGATGAAATGGTCATCGTTATAAGGATTACATACGTGTATATCTTTACTTCGTAGAATTTAAATGGTGATTTATGTCTCAAGATATTGTCCATGTAGGGGCGAAAAATGATTCTTCACCAATACCTTGAAAAACATCACTTGTGAAAGGATATATTTGTTTGATAAAATGGTCTTATAAAAAGACATAGAAATGTCTTCTGGGTTGAAGTCATAGGATGACTCCTTATTAAAGCTATTGCCCCTGATGTGCAAAAAATGGCCTTAATTTGTCACCAGATTCATTTTTTTTCAGGTAAGTGATTCAGGCTCTTTGAAACCTGTAATATATGACCATAAAGAAAGTTTTTGACAATTAAAACTGACAATCTTCATACTTACTATCAAAGGGTGGCGTCAAAATAGCGGATTCTCGGACCATGGAAGCAATTTCAGTAATTGGTATAGGAGAAGTACGTGCATGTTCTTGTGTTTGGGTGTTATTGGTGAAATGAGAATATTCAGCATGATACACGTCACTTCTTGTAGTGGGGGACCAATGAACATGGTTACTTGTAGTGGGTGTCCAGTGAACATGGTCACTTGTAGCATACTTGACATCGAGGCAGTCCGCTACACAATTTCTTCTATTTACTAGAATACTTCTTTGGTTTAAATTACTTTCATTACGTTCGTTCATCGTCGATTCGTGGAAGTGTTGTTTGAATTTCCCTATGCCTAATGATGCCTCGCACTCGAATTCTGATTGTGTATACGAAGGAGGACGGGCGACTGAAGATTCATTTGAGTGACTCGAAAAAGACTTACGGTTGATTTCAGCAGCTAAACCTGAGATAGTTTCAGACGTTTGGTTATTTCTGTAAAATGAATCAGGTATAGTCGGATAAATGCAAGTCTCTCTTCGTGATATATTGTTTGTTTCTTTTACCGTGTCACGGAGATGCATCTTGTTCGTGTTAGTACAAGTCCCCGGTGACAAATAAATGTTGTATTCAACCATGGGATGGGCAATCAAATGGGTGTCGCCATTTTCGTGCTGTTCTTGTGAATCTTGTACAGATTTGTTTCTACGCAATTTTGGTGATCCATACAATCGGGCACTGGCTTCTTCGATTTCGTCCACGTTTATCCCTGGTAGATCATCTGATGATCTGGTATTTGTCTTATATATTCCATCACAACAACAGTCTTTATAGATCCATACATAACAATGACAACATACTGCTTCTGTGCAGTGACGGAAATCGCTATCGTTTCTACCATGACAAAACAATAAACACAGCACAGTTATAAGAAGTATAAATCCTAGAACTATTAGAACTGGAACCAGTATTGTCGACCATTCTAAAACAAAATTGATCGCAAATGAAACAGTCGACTTGGTAATAGTTCGGTATCTCCAAACTTTATGTAAACTAAATGCGTCTTACTTACTATTTTTCACGATACATATAGTACTGTGGCATTTCTTCATTGTTTACTCGCCTAACTTTTAAAGGTTTTCTTATGTCTAAGTTTTTTACTTCTTACTCATTGGTATATATCTATAACGGTTTTAGTTGCCCGAATTACAGTTGTGGATTTACAGTTATAGAAAATTAACCCTAATAAAAACAAAATAACGGTATAAGCCTGCAAAATATTCTGTGCAATTGAATTCCGTATAGCAAATCTGCTTCCGTAAATTACTGATAAAAAAATGTTCCTATGTGTCTTGTAGCTGATAATACGCAATAGCACTCGCGATATGTAAACCCCCTCCAAAAAAAAAAAAGGAAGTTACTCTGGAACGGCAATCCTGTTTTTCTCCGCCTGTCACATTGCCGGTGTCTTATTTCTACGTGTAATTCGATGGGTTGCCGATGTAAGCCGTGATCAAGGGACAAATGCTGGCACATCTTTAACTATAAGTGTTACGTGCGAATAAACTATTTTCTTGTTTGTAAGACATTTCTTGACCAATCAAAATTAATGTCAACAGAGCAATCCGATATGTGGATTGTGTATAATAATTTAAGATACAATTAGGAATTTTATAAAATTTTAAATTCACTTAACTTGAGTGAAACAAATCTTGGTAACTTATTGGAGATTAATATATTATTTGATAATGGTGATATTCTGTGATTTTTATAAAATGAATACGTCGTGTATTAAATAAATAGAATTCATTTGAAAAACAATCGTTTGATCATAACTGAAGTAATTATAAAGAGCAACAATAATCACTTACCCATTCTCGGTTATTACGTTTTCGTATTTGGTGATTATTTACTGCTGTCAAAATATGTATTGAATACAAATGCGTGCAATGTATGACATATAGATTTATTTTCAAATTTAAATCCGCCAAATAAATAACTATGATAACTATTTTGAAATTCATTACTGTATATTTAATAAACGTTTAAGCACCTTATACTTCTTGCTTAATGTACTTAATTTATTGCTTATACTACAAATTTGCAGGTGTTTACGTTTATTTACGTTTATTCTGTATCGGCTTTTCGACTTGTGATATATACACGAGTGTGTTAATTTTTGGTACAAGTAGTTTGATTTTTATTTAAAGTTAATTCGCCTTGGATATACTCGTTTATTTTTTAAATATTTATCTGCACTGTATACAACATTTTTACCGTAGCTATGCAGTTGTGATGTTCGTTCCTCTATTACGAGTATGTGAATTTTTTTGTTTCCTAACTACTTATAGTAGTCTATCATGCAGTATTTCTTGCAACATGACACTAGACTGTCCTTGATATTGAAATACCTTTTCATTCTGAATTATGTTTACATTATGTAATACCAATACATAAATAGAAATTCGTTTTTTAATCTTTTTGGTTATTGAGCAATATGTTTCCGTACTTTAATTCATTTCGCAACTTAATTAGTCATTGATGCGTGTGTGTATATGACAGGGAATTCTGTGATAAACATGCATCAAAACACGACTACCCCAGAAAATTGTTAAAATCAGGTATTAACACGATTGTTTGTTCAAGATAGAGAAAACTATTTATACTGGGCTATGAGGATATAAGCACACACACGCGCGCGCATAGATCACACAATCTTACACCCCGTGCGGGTCCAGCTGTCAAAAGAATAGGCCCACAGCAGCGCTAATTAAGCATGTCGTAAGAGGCGACTACATGTAAATAGTGCTCAGAACCTTAGCCGGGGGCTAGACCGCTCTGCCCACAGAGCAACTGGGTTGTGTGCCCCAGGTGGTGGAAAGGGTACCCCTGCCATGCTTCTGGCTGGGGTCGTCAGGACATAATACGGAAAACCTGACCGCAAAGCATAGTGGTACACCGTGTTTGGAAAGATGTCACGTTCCTTGCACATTAAAGAACCCTGCTTTGGTGTTATCTCGGAGTAGGAACCTTTTTTGAACTTAGAAGTTCTACTTTAGACATACATGTACAATGGTCCCATTATCAGCAATAATGATTTTATTAATAGTAGAAAAAACTCTCAAAGGATGGGTTTACTTCAGTTTATTACGATTTTTGTTTTCTCCCACGAACAAACGGGGATAGAACATAGGTTTTCCCACTTGCATTTGCATATGGTCCTCGTCCTCCTCAATACAATCTGACACAACACACAGAAGCATGTAACAAATAAACATTTTACAGTCATTTGCAAACAAAACAACAACAAGGATGACAATACCAAGCATGCATTCGACAACAGTAGACAATTGACTTAGACAGCAATCGTGTTTGATTTTCTGGAGTGGGCTATGGATTTTTGGGGAAAAAATGTTTTCTGGAAAATGTGGGGAAAAATGACTAATCACCATTTTCACAAGTCAGGAGCACCACCACCACCACCCCCCCCCCCCTCAGAGCGAATGTGGACTTAAAACCCTAACTTGGGAAGATGACTAATCACTGGAGAGAAAAAAGTTTGTTTTAAAAAAGGACCCAAAAAAAAATAAATCATGCTGTCTTGGTGAAAAAAAAATATTTGTATTTGTATTTGTTTTTGTTTGTTTTGTTTTGTTTTGTTTTGTTTTGTTTTGTTTTTGCCCTGGAAAAAAATAAAAAGTTAGTTTAGCTCAAAGGAAAAAATGTTTGTCTCAGAAAAAAATCCATATGCCCACATAGAATCAAATGCTTGCTGCCTTTACTCACGAGGATGCATTTCGTTAATATACTATTTCTCCAATAATCAACTTCACCAAGTCTTCATATTTGCATTGTGGATTAAATATATTTATTTTGAAAAGGCCTTAAACCAATGATGACAGTCGAAGTTAAGTCAATATAATAATAAGTTTTCGTGGCTCCTGTAAATAGTAAGTAAGCTTTGATCCATATAAACTTGAGGCTTGACGCGAAAGATCATTTGAATTCTTGAGGAGAATTGTAGCTCGCGTGTAGATATATCATGATAAATGTATTCCAATCGCGAAAGCTTGACGGGACGGGTGAATCCGCACTTGTGAACAACCGACAGACAAGAGCCTTTTTGTAATGGGAAGATAGTATTATTTGTATACCCCCACTTGCAAAATAGGAGATGGTACATAGTGATAAGGGTGTCCGTATTCCTTCCCTCCGTTACACAATGGGGGTCGGGCCCATCTAATATATTATCCTTTACTCCTCCTATGCCACCGAATGGAATTGAATGAAAATTTCACAGAATCTTTATTACATGTTCCCATTGTGCACCTTCTACTTTAGAATATGCTACGAATGAATTTGGGATTTTCGCATAGCAAAATATTAACTTAGTCATTTGCTAATATGGGCAAATAGGGAAACCCATCACTTATTCGTTACTCCTCCCATATCACTGAATGAAATTAAATTAAACTTTCACGGAATCTTTATAACATGCTCCCATTGTCCACCTTATACTTTAGAATATGATACGAATGAATTTTGAATTTTCGCATAGCAAAATATTAACTTAGTCATTTGTTAATAATGGCAAATAAGGGTACCCATCACTTATCCGTTACTCCTCCCGTACCACTGAATGAAATTAAATTAAACTTTCACGGAGTCTTTATAACATATTCCTATCGTGCACCTTAATGTTTAAACATTTGATCAGAATCAATTCGGGGGTTTCACATAGCAAAACACGGACATATTCGTTAATATAGGGACAAGGGCCCATCTTTTAGTTCTATACCGATGAACGGAATTGAATGAAATATTCACAGAATCCCCATTGTGTACCCCTTATTTGAGATTTTGATCTAAATCAATTCCTTATAGCAAAACACGGACTTTGTCATTTTGTGAATATGGGGACATGGGGATACCACTGAATACAATTTAATGAAACTTTCACAGAATCTTAATTACATATTCCCCATTGTGCACCTTTTGTTTTAGATTTTGATCCAAATCATAATGCAGGTTAAAATTTGCATGTTATCAAATGTGGAGTTAGGACATACATCACGTTAACTCTATTTTATCTTTGTTTTACCATGGAATAGCCATTTATGTCGCATTGTTTTACCATGGAGTTTCCATGATTTATTTCAATCATTTAAGGACTAGTTTATTCATATTGTTGTAATAGACAGTTTGTGTGTTACACGAAATGTTGGCCATGTGTTTATCACATTTTTACCATGGCTGTGGAGTATCAAGTTAGTGAACATTGCTCCCAGTTTTTTTCTAGTTTGATTGTTGTTGTTAATAAAATAAGGTTTCACTTACTTTTAAAAGTACAGACATGATTTTCATGAAAACACTGTCTATGGTATTGAAACAAAACTTCGCCATTAAAATAACCTCTCTTCCGAATACTGATTTACGACATAGAGAGAGAGGGGGTACGGAGGAGGCTACATTTCATCCATAATTATAATCATGTTGTTGAAGCACTGTGTCAAAGAAGACCTCAATTTAATCCAAAATATACATGAAACCAAGTTGTAAGGTAGATAACCCGATCAAAACTTAGTCCTTTTAAAGAATAACCATTTGTTTCAATTTCTTTTGTACTATTGCTTTTGGTATTCCTGGCTTTAAACGTACGTTTATATATTCTCAAATTTCATGACAATTTACACTTAAATCAGCATTTCTTAAAAATATGAATTCCACTGAGAATCATTAACTATCAATATGCGATGAAAAGTAAGAATGGATCTACACTTTGAAGTTTCGGTCTGGTTTTACAAAAGTAGAAATGAATCCCGCAGACTGGAGGAGGTTAAACAAGGGTCTAATCCCAAGGGAGAAATGAGCAAAAAACTTCTCATTGTTAGTACCCACATTTACGTGGAATTTTTTGGTAATTTTTTTAAATGTACAAATAAGGCAATCTTATTAACATTCAAACAGAACTGACTAAAACTTGTCCTTGTCATTGTTATATTGATTAGGCCCTAATTCGTTCAAAATGTGCACGTATTTACAATAAATGATTACCTTTCTCTAGGATTTTCCTAAAAACTACTATGCAGTTTAGAGATCTATAAACTAATACAACTTTGTAAGATTCCAATTAAGTACTAGTAAATGACATAGAGGTTTGTTGAATACAGGGAATAGGATTTCTTTATCACAAATGCACTTTGAGTATAAATCCATTTTTCTCTCCAAAGCAAACAGAATACTAGTGAACCCATACCCCATGAGTACCACATTTTATGATAAATCACTATTGTGCTCAAGCTGGGTGTTTTATACCTACCTCCAATAACGTATGTGCATTTCTCTCATTTTTCTCTGCATGATTGTTTCACAAATATGTATAAAATTATAATACAACTACACAACTATTTTTTGCATATATATAAGTGCTAAGAAATCAGGCTTCATGTTTGTATAGTTTTTTTATTAAGAGATATTGACATATACATTTACAGCTGCTTCATGCTTCACATACATTATTACATCGAGCCCCGTGCAGGTCCGGGTGTCAAAAGAATAGACCTGCAGCAGCGCTGTCGTAAAAGGCGACTAAATAGTGCTCAGAACCCTACGCTCAGAGCAACTGGGATGTGTGCCCCATGTGGTGGAATGGGGTACCCCTGGCGTGTTTCATGCTGGGGTTGTCAGGCTATAATACGGAAAACCTGACCGCAAACCATAGTGGTGCACCGTGTTGGGAAAGATGCCACGTTCCTCGCACGTTAAAGAACCCTGCTGTGGTATTCTCCCGGAGTAGGAACCATAGAGCTCCGCCACAGGAGGCTAAATTGCCCGACCTTACCCACCTCTCCCTATTTCCAGTGGCAATCAAAATTTGTCGACCCCATTGTCCTTGTGTCCCATCCCTTTTTCATTTCATCATCATTTCATGTTCATTTTATCATTAATTTCATGTTCATCGTCTGAATATAGCTGAAATATTGCTGCTCGGACGTTAAACCCCAACAAACAAACATATTACATCGAATTTGTGTTCGGTAAGTTTGTTGTTACCCTTATTGACTGCATCAGCAATTTTCATTATTTTCCAAAATATAATAATCGGCATTTAAAAATTTTTCTTTTGCAGTTTTCTTAAGAAAGTTTTCTATTAATTGGGCATATCATAAGTTCTAAAGAGCTTTTTACCGAATAAATATGTGTATATATATTATCCACTTTGTATCTCTACTTTTATACATGTATCAAATAAGTCTCGATTCCATTTTAGTACTTCTTTGCTTAACTAGTCTCGCTTCTTGTCGTATATCAATATTAAACCAATGTTTATCATGCGTTTGTTGTTTTTGTAACAGATCTAGCTATTTCAAGAAATTTGTTTTCAAACTCGGAGCAGATTGTTTGTTTGCTGATGCGATGCATGGATGCATCATACATGTACATGGTCACTTATCACTTTCAAAAGATAATCATTGCATTCCGATTATCAGTCTTTAAAAAAATACAATCAAAAATTGTTTAACAGTTTGAATAGAAAACGAATTTAGCTCGTCAATATCATTTGAGGAAGAAGACAAATCAGTTTTAATATGTATCAAAATACAGAACGCTTTCTGTATAATCGTTTTCATGCCTCCAAAAAGCATTTTTTGCTTAATTGCTTCATTTTTAGAACTAATGTCCGACTGTCGGTACTGTGTAGACTTACGTGTCAGTCATCGGTTGACGTCTGTGATTTTCACAGATTAAAATGATAATTAAAAATCCAATCTAGACTCCAATGGTAATCCAATGAAAAAAGAGCATGAATTAATGAATTGGCCAGTATAACGCGTTTGTTAAACACTTTAACTTTTTGTCATATTGAATTGTGTTTAAGTATGGTTTTTCTTTTACCTACAACACTTTTAACACATTAAATTCATTAAAAAACTTGTTTTACGTTTGTGTTCATGCACATCTTGTTTTGAAAAAAAAAAACATCATTCCTGGTGTTCATGATTTTTATTTCGCTTTTAATGTTTTTATGTGGACAAGGTGGACTCAAAACCCTGACTTGGAAGGATGTTTTGTCCACAGCTTGCAAATTCCGTTAGTAATGTCATATTAAATTTTCAGGTTAAATATCAGTATAAATGTTATACTTCCTATAAAAACTTAGCTTGTTCCGTTATAACTATTATATCTCTTATATTTTGCATGGCAAACTGCTTATGTAGTACAAAAATCCTTGTTGTCAGATAATAGAAAAAAGAACGGATATGGTGAAATGCAAAAAAGCACGAGCGACAAACAGACACATAGACTGAAACTTTATTTGACGTCGGTGATATATAATTACAAACACAGTCAAGCTCTGTAAAGCTTTTTTACCGAATACATTACATACATACTAAAAATTCATATACAATACATAAAAAGCAAGAGGATAAACATACAAGCTACTAAAGGTACATGCAGCATGCAAGCACAAAGCAAATCAAATAAAATTATAATAATTTGGATTACAAAAGCACGAAGACACTAAGCGTAAAGTGTGAAAAAGCAGCTTAAGATCTACAACGACCACGTCTGCATGAGTTGCCTTCCCAATTATTGATAAGACTTTTAAAGTGGTTCTTTGTCTGCTTGCGAATGACGTCTGGCAATTCATTCAAAAGTGTGGTCCCAGCGTATCTAAAAGAGTGCTAATCAAAATTTGTTGTTCTCATCTGAGCAATTTCTGTTACGTTTTCTTTTCTAAAACAATTGTTAAATTGATTAGTCATTTAAATATGGAGGAGACTGGTTGTGTAAAATTTTGAAAACTTCAACTGTCATTGTCCGTAATCTTCGAATTTTTAAAGAGTTGATAAACTAGATTTATACAGAAAATTTTCATATGATGCAGAGTAACCTTCATAAATGAAACACAAGAATCGCTCTTGAATTTTTTTTTTTATTTTTTTTTTTTTGTTCTTTCCCCCACAAAAATGCCAAAGCAACATGACCGGATCTGGTTGAATAGCAAATCCATTATGTACAAGGTATTAGACCGGATCTGGTTGAATAGCCTGTCTGGTCAAATAGATTTTCTTTGATGGCTATTCGACCGGATTTTGATGCACTTCATAAAAAATGTGCGACCATACGTCATCCATTCATTATGTATACAGCAAAGTACAATTTTGTTGAATATTGGATTTATATTAGTTTTTTTGCAAGTTTACTTATAGATCTCAATATATGCAATAAAGTTGTTTACAGATGAAACTACCAGCGTTTTCTTCTTTCATACATAACCTATACATCAATGACAAACAGAATTTTTTTGTAAATTGTAATTTTTGTAACTGAAAATAACAATTATTGACAATTCTGTCTATTAAATCTATTTCAAAAACTTTTCTAGGTTTAAACATATTTTGTTCAGAAATAGTTTTATTACAATTAATTACAGAACATAATAGTATTAAGACAAGGATTCGGAAACAAGCATAGCTTATACTAAGTCCGTCTCCTTATAAGAATGACAATTTGGTTAGCACATATGTTCTATTGCATGCTCACATGTGGCAAGGAGAAAATAAAGTATTTAGGAAAAAAGGGATGAAATGCATTAATAGGTAGTTGATTATAGTTAGGTGTTCACAAACCGTTTACTGTCTACTATATACTTTTGCACATTTGTAAATATATAAATATTTTGTTCTAAAGTTAGAGCATCTGATCCATGAAGCAAAATTTTTGGAGTTAACGGGATTGGTAAATCTAACGACAATATGCACGTCTGGCGAATGGCTGCATACTTGTTACAGTGAAGAAGATAATGGGCTGACGTTTCAGATTGACCGCATGTACAATGTGGGTTATCGACAAGATTTCGCGCAAATAAATGAGCATTCAAAGAACTATTATCCATACGTAATCGTGCATGGAGCACCTGACCGATTCTACTGTCGATGTAGAAATATGCTGGGCATTTTACGTTCTGAACTTTCAAATAGTTCTTGAACGTTTCTAACGATGACGCCTTACGAATGTCAGGAGGCAAGTTGTTCCAGAATTTGACACTTGAAAGTAAAAAGTAACCAGAATAGATATTAATTCTCGTAGGTATTTCGGGTACGTTGTTGGAATGTTTAGTAAAATGATGATGCAGGTCCGAAACCGTGTTTGGTATCAAGTTACAAAGATAGTCATTAACATTCTTATGCACCATTTTATGAATCTTAACAAGTTTATGATTCTCTCTACGATCTGCGAGCTTTTCCCACCCTGTCTCAGCGTATAATTTTGCTATAGAATTTAGTTTAGTCCCACCCGTTACTATTCCCGTGGCCTCTTTTTGTACACTCGACTTTTTCAGACAAGTATTCTATATTGTTGTCCCAAATGACGTCGCCATATTCCATTAGTGGTCTAACGTACGAGAAATACATTTTTTTGAGTGTAAATCTATCAAGAACTAATCTCAAGCGACGAAGTGCATTTACACGGGTAAACGCTTTTTACTCGGAAGTCACGTCAGTGGCTTCGAGTATTTTAAGTATAAGAATGACAAAAGGGCTTCCGGCAGATAACTTCACGGACGAAAATGCTTTTTTCAAATTAATGCGTGATTCTCTTTTAAATTTTAAATATTTCACCGATATCTCAACTGAATGATATTTCAAACATTTGAAGTGTTAATTTTCAGCTAAATATTGTCCAACTGGTAAATCGAGACGCAAAACTATTTCTTGCGCTAGGCCGCGTAGTAATTTCAGAGAAGATAGTTAAATGCCAATACAATTTAATTGGAGTTATCTCTCTTTGGGTGGTGTTGGATTTTAACTAAGCCCCGTGAATGGTATTATAATCAAAATCATTTTATCAAGAAGAGTCACAATCAATATCATCAGCTGACTTTTTTCAAGTTTAAGGTCTCAAGAACGTAAACAAATACAAAAACTTATTTTCACGATATTTGCGTACATCTTTGCAATGTTTTGCTGCAGGTTGCAAGGGAAATATCGGTTCAACACCAAAACATTCTCAACCTTAGTCCATGTCATGACCGGCACTAGATAGCACATTGCTTAAAAAATAAACATCGGGAACCTATCTTGCAGGTTGCACGCCAAGCGACTCCCGAGTTTCAGCACATTCGGTGCTTTGATTTGACAATATTGTCGATATGATTATGTCACGATCCGTTATCTGAAAATATTATACCCAAATGCTTATGGCTTGTCACTTCCTGTATGACGTGATTATTCATCTTTAATACCGGATGTACCACTCGTGTACACTTGCGCGAAATAAGCATCGTCTCGGTTTTCGGTGGATTAAATTTTACAAACCAAGTAGTTGCCCACTGGTGAATTTTCGCGAGGTCATTGTTGAAGATATTCGCGGCGATAGCAGGCGAATCGACGGTTACAAAGAGGTTAGTATCGTCAGCAAATAACTCAATAGTCGCATCTATTAAAACTTCTCTATGTCACAGACAGTAGGGAAAAGTGAGTACAAACAAGAAGTTTTTTGCTCATTTCTATGGTGTATCCATCTGCACCATGAAAACTGATTTATTCAACGGGCCATAGTTTTCCTTTCCTCGTTTGTCTACCCCAGACTTGACTTTTTTGAGCAACTCGGCGGGTGTTTCTAGAAAAGCAGAGGACGCTTACCCTAGTCCGAGTTGTTCATTTACGTTTGTTACTTTGTATGTATGATTTTAGTTACTTTATGTTCTTTGTTGTGTATGTCTGTTTTCCATGTCTGGTCTTTGTCCCTGGATTACATTCTTTTGATTACCGCTATAACCTTGGTTCCCTTGATTACTCTTTAAAATAAAGACACCGGAACTTGTGATAATTATGGAGGTGAAATCTTCAATTTTAAGTCAGCGTCAGACACTGAAAATGAAAATGCTGCCTACGTAGTAAACCCTGAAAGACATAGGTGTTAAAAAAGACAAATCAGCCGCCATAAATTCCACTACTTATTCCAGTGCACAAAGTTGAAACAAGTTATGAAGATTTATCCTGCAATGAGGTTATTTGTTAAACGAATAAAGATATACCGTTATTTTTTTGCTGTATTCGTACATTAGCAGGTTATCGACTTTCTGGCTCCTCCCACTCACGTGATCGAAGGAACTACTTTTTTCTGGTATGCATAAATTAATCATGGCCGCCACCATAGATACGATATAAACAAATTGCGATTGCGTATCCGGTTAATCTTTTTTTCGCTGTGTTGTTTCGTTTTCACTTTTTTACCTGAATGAATAAAAGACTTTATGTAAACCAAATAATGATTTTGTTTGTATTTTTTTCACTGTCATATATATGGCAAATCCCAAATCTCGTTCAGATTTGATTCATTATCAGTTTGCAGACGACTTCCCCTGTCATTTCAGCCTCGCATTTCCTACCCGTTCCGTCGCCTCATCACATATCTTCAATAATTTTCGACAATGTACCTATATTGTACATATATCATGCGCATGCTTGGATTCTGATGTAAATATAAACACGTAAAACTGGTAAAAAGAGTCAATGATAAAAGTACTTCACCGAAGATGCTACGGGGCGCCAATTGGGACCCTTGTGGTTTTGTACTCAAAATTCAATTTTGTGTCACCAAAGTAAATTCTGTGTCACAAATTTCAATTTTGTTGCATGGTAGGCTGTTTATAAAACATACAATGAGTAAGTTGCTGAACGTCTGTTCTTATGTAATGTTTGTAAATTTTTAAGATGGTTTTGCGAATGTAAGAAGTATAAATTTCGGAAGATTTTTTAGCAGCTTCAAGTAAGCTAATGACTTATAACTTGAAATATTAATTATTTGTGGCGGTGGGAGCCAACTGCCAGACAGAGTTGGTTATTCATATGAACAGTATTTGTGATAATTATGGACATTTTAATTATAATATAGACATTTTTGTTATATTTTTGAAGTTCAGAAATGTTTTGGTAATTATATCATATTGTATTGATGATAACTTTGCAATTTAAAATATGGCATGATACCATTTGATACGTTCACATTGAATTTAAAGGTTATGTTAAATTCATCTGTCATACTTTGCTTTTTAACCAAAAGCCATTTACCTTAGATAACTGTCTTTTAAGACAGAGATGCAGTGTTTTTACCGCAAGAGCCAATTTCACTTTAGGCACCTAGGCTGTCTTTTTAGACTGAGGTCTCGAACAGACCTGGCCTATTTCACTTTACAAATGTCTTTTTCACAAATACTAGCTAGTTTTTGTACATTTCCTTTATAGACTTTTTGAAATTGGTTTATTTGCACTGCTATTTTCATAGCTACTTTTTAGATATTGATAAATGGTGCAAGTTTACCTTGTTTCATTTAGTCTTGTGCAACAATGAGGGTACAAAGACTCATGCAGGTCCCTGTGTTCAAATCCGAACAATCCTATTAACTTAAGGGATTGCAAAGTAAATATTTCCCTGGAGTTGTGAGTTGTTAAAGCATATCGTTGCTTCTGGAGAAGAAACCTGGTAGAGACTGAAACTACGCAGACGAAAATATGTGACTTGACATCTTGCTCTTCAGATGTTCTCCTGTTACATATTATTAAATAATGCCAACGATGTGTCGTTGAAACTTATAATATCACATTTGAAATCATATTACTTGAATGTTTAATAAATGCATTTAACGTATTTTTTAAAGTCCGGTTGATTAGCCTGTCCATGATAGATTAAAATTAGACATGATAGGTGAATAATAGTGAACTTTAACGTACCTCCCCTGTTTTGATAAATGTTTATCTATACGTTTCAGAACATTGTAAGAACCCATAGTACCTTTTGACATGAATGCAGTTTTAATTATTGTTCATATGTCTTAACAGAAATTTTATTGAATTAATGTGGATGCTAACTGACTACGGTAGACGTTAAAAAAAACAGCATTCCAATGAGTACGCCGGATATAATTAATAAAGTTCGCCCATACCAAAATGGCGGCCGCTTGTGTTCAAGATCATGGTAGTGTGTTTCCCTTTTGAATAGCAAGATAGTTATAGGAAAATTTTAAATTTTCTTATCCTTATGCATTTTTTTGTTTCTTTGACCCATTTTCTTTACGTTCGATATAATTAAGTATACATTAAATGTTTTATGGGGTAACAGATTGAGATGCCCCTGAACACCTTGATAAAAAAACATTTTTTATATTTGATGTGAGGGACGCGTAAAGTTCCGTTAGCTCAGGCTGTGCTACACCCGACAGTGTGGCCAAGGACGTGAAAATCCACCAATCTTAATACTTAATAATGTTCATAACTGAAACTATTTAGGGTGGGTCAGTTGCGTATTTCTTTTAAATATCCAAAGACTATCGACTGCTACTGGTCATGTCCATGGTCAAAGACAAAGTTAAAGTGCTGTGGTAGAAATGAAATCCGAAGAAGTCCAAACCTAAAATAAGCTATAAGCATACGATTTTTTAACTTTTCATCGGACTACAATTTTACCCACCCATCAAAGAGTGTTTTTTTTTGTCAACTCTCGTGTGTCAACCAATTTTTCGTACTCTCCCGTGAAACAAGTTTGCACTAAATCATGGTAAATGGTGATATCTACTCCGACCAGCAGATACATGTACTGATAGAGAATAGATTTCCCTGTTTTCAAGACGGAAGCAATTTCCCCCAATCTGTCTTTTTTTCTGCTCGCAAAAATTTTATTCCTCAATTAAAAGGGTTGTATGATAGCTTATTTTGATAGCTAAATATCTATAATTATCTCCAATATGTTGGACATTTTTTCATTAAATATTGGACATGAACATTGACACAGGAAAGGACAAAAAAATCAGTTGTTGAGAATTATACTTGCTGGCAAGAACTACTTTTAGAAATAGTGTACAGACTTGTTAACCTTTGGAACTGTTCATGTGGGAGATTTTTTATGTAAAGGCAAATTTTTGATGTAAAACTTCAATTATTTAGTATTTTTCACAGAAACGGGGTGTAACAAATTCACCCTGCCACAATCCAATACATATCATGATTCTTTGCAGATGATTTGATTTGTATGGTACATGTAGGTTTAGTAATGACTAATAGGATAATTGTTTTGAAGGAGTGAATAAACAAAATATGGTCTCTAGTGCTGAAGAATGGAAAAATTTATAAGTGTGCAAACTTGTTCCGCATTGGTTAAATCTTAATGCATTTTGGCACAAGTAGTGATATTTTGGTTATTCACAATAAACAATGGTTTATCCTATTTATTACAAAGATTTCTCCTTTATTTGTTGCTATTTTTAATATTAACAGCGGATTGATATTCATGTTGTGACATTTTATGATGTTTTGGTGGGAGAAAGTCTAATGGAGAAATTACCTTAAGAAGTTATTTCACAGTATGAATTGTCAAAAATTTTTACACAGGGAACATTCAGTAAATTACTGCTAAGTGCTATCTACAATAAAAGCATTTATCCCTTACACTTTATGGAAATCTGAAGTGCTCAAAACAGCAGATGAATGGGTATGTGATTGAGAAACAATTTTTAGCCGTCATTCCAATTATGACTTTTAATTAAGTGTAATGAGGATTACATGTAGATGGGAATTGAAAAACCAGTCCCAGTATTGATTTCTGGATCGTACATGCAAATGAAAAGATCTTGATGCACCTGTGGATTGTTACCCCTTACAGAAAATATTGTAATTTTAACCAAAAACCTCCTACAAATCTTTCATTTTTATGTGGGAGATTCTAAATTTTTCATGATTTTGTGGGAGTCTCCCCCCCCCCATTATGTGGAAGGGTTAACAGGTATGAGTGTAAAGGCGTCTTACATATACCCATGGTACATGTATGTAAAATTCCTAATTTTTACTTTCGGACTTCTCTACCATTAAGCACCCTTCTGGAGCATGTGATGCATGTCTGATATACAAATTATTTTTATCATAGATGTATTTATATGATAGGAAACAGTGAAAGTTTGCATATCCAATCTCAAATTTATTCGTGTCATTTGAAAAAGTTGTACTGGTCTTATTTATGGTTTAAGAATTGAACAGTTTTTGGTGATTTGACCAGCCCCTGATGATTGTTGATATGCCTTTGCCAGATCATGCTTATTTGGATGCTACTTTATAGACATTACCTTAAATGTTCTTGCCGTGATATGGCCATGGTCGCTAAAACTGCATTAAAAACTATCAATCAATCAATCATATAGAAATTACCAGCAGAAGGATGTATTTTACACAAGGGGAAGGATGATAAATACATGTACATACATGTACCTTATTAAGCTACATGAACATGTACTTACACAAATGTGTAAAAAATTTCTCACTATTAATGGCTAGCAGTTTGTTGCTTGTTCTCATTTTATGAAAGCCTCTTTAGACATGTTAGAATATCATTTTAAAGTAGTGATTATACATGTACATCTACACGTGCACAATCAATTAAAGGGCTTTTTTTTCCCTTTTTAGATGGACTGTCTGAAGTTTCAGTTGAAAATGGAAAGTATATTTCTATAGAAGATCTCCAAAACCAGTTGCAACTTTCAGGAAGTGAAGCTCTGACTGTACAAGTTGACAATGAATCTGGTTACATCATTAAGTGTTCTGGTCCTAATGGTGACAATGAAACTGCAGGCCAACTTGTTGAAGCTAGTGGAGATTCTACTAGCATTGTCAAATATGCTGTACCTCTGGCTTCAACCAATCAGACAGCATATATTGTTGATCCATCAATTGTAAAAGGTGGTTTAATATGTAATGTTGATCACTCAGAACAAAGTACACAAAATGTGGACAAAGATAGGGTATTTGACTTTAAAACTACAGAAGGTTCCTTGGCTGATACAGTGGAGAGTAAAGTGGATGATGATGATGATGATGACGATAATAGCAAAAGGTCACAAGTAGAAATAGCCATCCAAGCTAATGATTATGATATAGAGAGGAGGTCTGGAAAAGTTCCTGCTAGGAAAAGGATGATTCCTTTCAAATTCAGGTTACTACATGATACTATTACATTTATACATTAGCAATTTAAGGTGGTGACTTAATCAATTTATAATCCAACATGATTAGGATCTGTTTGTGTGTTTTGCAAATATTTTCGAAAACAAAAAAAAATCATGTTACATTCATGTACATCTTTGTGACGTCAAACTCCTAATATGGAAGAGCTCCCTTGTTACTACCAATATTTGACAATTGTTCTTGTATTGTTTTATTGTAAACAGGCTGTATGGAATTGTTTTTTTTTAATGTTTTACATTTGTCTGTTTACATATACAGTCTCTATTTATCTTTTAAATGGTGCTTGATATTTTGGACATACAGTTGTTTGAAGCTGTACAGGATTACAAGTTTTTGTTGAAGGTCATTTCTGTTAATTTATTTCAGAGATTATAAGAACCCAGACCTTGTCAATGAGAACAAGAGTGACAGTGACTCAGATTATGATCCTGATATCAGTGAAGAAATGTCACTGAAGAGAAAAAGAACAGTTGCACGGAAATCCACAACACCTGGGAGAAGAGGTAAGTAACTCAGAGAACACAATTTTCGTCATGTCTCCGTGTATGCTCCCAAGATCCCCAAGTACATATCAGTGACCATTACAAACAAAAACCGTTGTTTTTTTTTTCAAAGACAACATATAGCAGCAATTGATTAATTCAATTTCTAGAGCCTTGCATAATTTTATGCATTGTTCTCCCAAGGCCCTTATAGCGCTGCCCTATACAGCACTGTCAAGTTTTAAGTACTGTGCTATGTTGCTACCAGTGCTGTGCTTTTAAGATTTGTTAATTTGTGTATTGTGGGGATGAAAAACCAATTTGACAGGAAACCCATGTGCCCTGAGGTAATTTACGGCATCCTACAAGGTAATTAGCTTGATCGACAGCAGTTAACAAATCACCACATGACCGCACAGGTGTTTGAAGGTAATTAATATTTATGACATTGCCAACATTTTTAATGAATTGCCTCCTCATTGATCACAAATTACTTTAGAGAGGTGTTGATCAGATGTAAAATACCTACAGTACTGAGCCAATCAAAATTGACTATGATCAAGACAAAGGTAACACAACCCTAACAAATGCAAGTGGTTATTTATAAAATTATGCAAGATTGGATGCAGTGTCGATGTGTTCAACATTTAGAAACTGATTTACATGTGTCCTTTGTTTACACTGCTATGTTGTTATGTATCTCCCCCCTACATCAGTAAAACATTTTTTTTTTTGCAGAAAAATCGATAAGAAATAGAAAGTAAAATTTCCTAAATCTAAAAATAGTACCAAGAATATAGATGGGTTTCTATCATGATTGAACTCCATTTTAATGTTTTAGATTCAAAGTTTTCATATAATTGTATTCATAAGAACTTCATAAGAACCATACTCATGAATTCTTTTGCTACCAACTATGCTGGCCTCACTAATGAATGACTTCCTGAAAATTGGCAAATTTCTGGCACTTTTCCAGCAACATAAATTGTAAGGCCAGAGTTGTCTGGTACATTTACTTGCTATCTTTTTAATTCTAAATTCTTAATGTATTGAAACTTACAAAACTAGAAATGGAGTTTAGTAGTGAAGAATGCTCTTAATCAAAAGAACAAAATTTTATCCATGGAGAACCCTGGGTGTACGTGTGTACATTAAATGTATGTTTTGGAAGGAATGTTAATGAAGAATTATATATCTTTCTAATCAAAAGAAGATCTTTTTATTTTTATGTCAAGTACATGTATTTAAAGGGGGAAAAAGCAGTTATTACCCCTTTTAAATATTTACCAGTGATATTTCATATAAACTGCATATTATTGATTTTTTATACACAGATAAATATTTTAATTACATAAAATACAAGGCAAAAGCGTGTCTGGATACATGACTTAAAAATGTCTTGTTACACACACTGAATTCAGCCTATCCAAAAATCCTGTGGAAAACACTGCTTTATGGTTTGGTCGACAAATCAAAAAGGGTAATATATGTACAGCTGTACTTGTAGATCACCTATTCCATCATTTTTAAATAAAAAGTGGCTTTGATGTATTTGAGGAATCTAAGTAATGAAGCTATGAACTTGACTGGTTAAAGTCATAGCTTTGAAAACTCTCACATCAGTGTTCAAATCAGTGTTTAGTATACCTTCTGAAGGATTTCCAGTTCAAATGATTTTACTTTAAAGATGTGCATATACTTCAATTGCTAGCACATGATTTTGAAGTTGAATTTTACTCAACCATCAATTTGTTTACATAAAGTCAATATTTATTTTAGGTAGACCTAAGAAGCAAGATCCTCAAGAAATGGTCATTGTCATACAGTCTACAGGTTTGAATGATTTATTCACAATAACAGTCCTAATAGTGAATATTTTATATTACCAGACTAAAAACATAAAATCAGGGTTATTTTGCTGTATGGAACCAAGTTTTATTAGCCCAAATTAAAATTATTACTGTGTAAGAAATTTCGCCATTTAGTTGGGATGCCACTTTTTTTCTGTTTCCCCAACAATAGATTAACTGGTCTTTCGTCCAGTGGCTCGTTTTTAGGGACTGCAGTTCCAAGTGAATTCATTTATTTCTTATTTATGAAAAAAAAAATGGATAAATCTGAAATCTAATCAGGTTAGTTACATATATAATTGTATTGATATTGATTATTTCACATACATATATTTTACATTGCGTTCTATGTTTTCTTTTTGTTTTTATATTAATGTAAACTGTTTTCAGTCTGTCACTCTTCTGATTGCAAATGAAAGGTAAAAGGAGATTGGTTTTGAAATTTTGCTAGTTAATACAGATATCAATCAAGTCTTAATTTCCAGGTCCAGGTACAGCATCGAGTCAGCTTGTACCATTAGGGTCACTGAATGAGAAAGTCGAACAGTCGATATCTACTGCTGTTGTTAATAGAGAAGTCAAGAAGAAAGTAGATAAAGAGAATACAAGCACTGAAGCTGGTACTAATGATGGTAATACATTTATTTTTCTTCCACATTGACTCATGGTATATTAAAATTTTATTGGATTTTTTGCATTAAATGTAAAAATGAACTGCTTCATCTATCTTGATACCAGTAAACTATACTATTGTTTATAAATATATGTTTGTATGTGTGATCATGAAGTTTATAAAAGTTTTGTTTTATGGTGTACAGACCCTCTTGTCACAAACTAAGGGTTTGATGATTCCATAAGTACAACTTCTCCTAAACCATTCAATTGATTTTGATGAAACTTTATATAAGTAATTGGCATAATGTATAGACATTCACATAGCAAGATGCTTATTCTGAGTTTCTTTGCAAAGGGAGAAAATCCAACTTACGGTTGTATATGTTTTAATCTTGAATATCATTCTCAGATTTAGTCAATGCATAATGTGAGACTGTTCACGTGTTGTAATTATAAATAAATCATGCAATTTATTTTACCTCCATAGTTTAGGATGAAATGTTAAAATGGTATTATTTAAGAATGCAATGTTTATATCACAGTGAGCATACAGTATTACAAGAAAAAACATCTGTTATATCATATTAAAGCATAGAAACAAATGCAAAATTATATTCAGCTATCAGTACTAATAATTCTTACTCAGGTGATGGAACAGAACAAGATTCCAATGATGAACAACAAGGAAAAGGAAAACAAAATTTAAAACATAAAAAGAAAGCTAAGAGAAACTTGGAATTCAAGTGTGAAGTTTGTACTAAACAGTTTTCTTCCAAAGGTAAGTTCCTATATACATTGTACAATGTACTTGTAATGGTTTGGCACTTCAGAAAAGTTTGCTTAAGCTGAATCCATAACAGAACAGACTTGAATCTTTCATCTTTGGTTGTATGTATCTTCATGCCACTCAGATGTTGTATTTCGAAAAAGTTCTGAATCCTTATTTCAAAAATTATTTTTTTACCATCAAACATGATTAAAAGTTATTACTGTTAATGAATTTTCTAAGTTAGTTATGTTCAATAATTATTCTAAAAAAAATCATATCATTTCTTATCCAGTTTTTAGTGGAGTCCGAGTTGCTCATTTGCTTTTGTTACTTTGTATGTATGATTTTAGTTACTTAATGTTCTTTGTTGTGTATGTGTGTTTTCCATGTCTGGTCTTTGGCCCTGGATTACATTCTTTTGATTACTGCTTTAACCTTGGTTCCCTTGATTACTCTTATATTTAATAATAATAATATTTTATTTTGTGTTTTTCAGGCAACCTAAAGACACATGAGAAAATCCATGTTGATGAAAAACCATTCAAATGTGATTTTAATGGCTGTGGGAAAGCTTTCAGGAGTAATGAAAGCCTCAGAAGACATAGACTATCACATATGGGTTAGTATACTAAAAAAATGGAAATATCATACCCTTCAATAATGTCAATTAAATGAGTTCTTGAATATAACTTTGCATTCATATGTTGTATGATTTTATTTGAATTTTTTAATTCATAAAATTTATACATCACTTGCAATTATATTGACAGTAAAAAAAAAAGTTATGATTCTTCTGCATTTATTATAATATTTGCATAGTCTTAATACTATTGAAGAGGATTTAAATGAATGATAACTAAAAATATATTTTAATTTTTTTCTAGGAATTAAGCCTTTTGAGTGCTCTATATGCAAGAGTAAATTTGCCAGTAATGTCAGTCTTCAGGAACATGTTTCCCGACATACCAATGAAAAGCCCCACCAGTGCCATATATGTCATAAACACTTCCGCCAAGTCAGCTGTTTACGTCGCCATCTTATTACACACACATCAGATATGCCATTTACTTGCCATGTTTGTGGACGTAAATTCTCGCAGAATGTTTACCTTAGGTCACATATGAAAGTTCATACTGGTAAATGATAACAAAAGCTTTGACAAGAAGATTTTTACCCTGTTAAAAGACTATAAAAGTTTTAGAAGATAAAATTTTGTTTAAGTCTGAAAGAAAAACAAACTTCCTATGAAGAATGAATAAATATATTATAAAATCATTAATCACCTTTTAATTCTGTTGCTTGCATTGTACATGTAACTAAGTGTAAACTGTCTTGAAGAATGAAAGAAGTATTGGAAAATGTCCTTCTTTTTATTGGTTTTAGTATTTGTTTGTATTCAACACAGCTAGCTGTGCTCTAGTAATGAAACTACGTATTTGCTATTATAAAGCAGTTAATTGATAAACTTGATACTTTTTATTTTGGATTAATGAAAATAAATGTTGTATTTCAGGAGAAAGACCTTTCAAGTGCAATGAATGCGGAAAAGCCTTTGCTCATCAATCCGATTTAACCAGACATAAAATTGTACATACAGGTAATCCTTATAAAAGAACCACTATTATAGACGTGATACATGTTTAAAAGTTTTGCTAAAATTTGGAGGTATTAAATATTGAAATCCATCTTGATCCACCTTTAATGAATGCTTAATTCAGACTGCTAGCCTAGACTTTAAAGTTTTATTATGTACACATACATGTACGGAAAATTTCTTCGAGTTTTATTGTTGTCTGTTTCTTTTAACTGGTGTAACTTTTCTTATTCTATGCCTTATTATTGTAAATAATATATCTCATTTCTTATGTATGTTTTCTGTAGGTCGAAAGCCTTATGCCTGTGAAGTTTGCAATGCAAGATTCAGTGATCCATCCAGTAAAAGACGCCATGAAAAGGAACATGTCAGTGCTAAACCTTATGTCTGCCAACTCTGCTTTGAATCATTTAAACGTGGAGGACAATTGAAAACTCATCTAAGCCGTAAACACACAAACCAAAAAGAAGATGTTAAAGTCATTCAGAAAGATGGCTTACTACAGTTTATATACAAAGATGGCAATAGTCAGTCAATTCCTGTTTCACAAGTGGACAACTTAGATCAGGTCAAAGATAAGAAAATTGTTAAATTGATTAAAGATTTAAATAATAAAATGGTGCAGCATGTCCAGATTGGTTTACCTCAAGATGGAGACATTGATTCTAGCATGGAAGGACTGGCTGCCATAGAAACTGTTGTTATGGAAACTGATCAAAGTAATGATAGTATGCTTCAGAACATTTGCTCTGGAATTCCAGTTGACAGCCAAAATATTCATGTGGAATCTAAAAACTGTGATGATGAAACTGTAATTACAATTGCCGAGGTTCAAAATCTGCAAGAAGTTTCTGGTAGTGAAGTACCTGTAGAGTATTTACAGATTATCGAAGGTGTAATCCCAGAAACCTCTAATCAGGAAGTGGTGGTGTATAATGAAGGGGAAGAAACTGACACAGAAAAAATGTCAGAAGAAGCTCAAGCTTCAGAAACACTCTTAGAAAAGGAAATTATTGAACAAGAAAAATCCATTCAAAATAATGAAAATATTGGATTGCCTCTGGAAAATACTGAGACAGAAAGTGAAGTGACTGACTTTGTAGCAAATCCAGACTTTAACAGCCAGCCATATTACAACTGGTTATCTAGCTTTACAGAACTGTGTAAAGTAATGCCAATGCCTTTAGACTTGTCACTGTTTCAGAAAATTAATCAAGTTCACAAAACTTTGTCAGATGTCATGGCTACACCCTCTGGTGTTGTGGCAGATAAAGAAAATTTCAAAATCCTCATGAATATTTCCCATGAACTTAATGGAATCATTAACGAACATTTGTTTCATGTAATGCAGAACTTAGAAGCAGACAAGGAACCACAAAGTTAATTTGAACTTTTAGGACATGTCAAGTTATTTCTTTAATTTGAGGGGTAGAGTCCTTATAAATACATGTAGAAATTTATTTATTTGCTATTATTACCCTCCTCAAATTCCTTAAACATTTAATTTTTTAACTTGAATTAATAAAACAATTGAAATTTTTTACTTGTATCTCAACATGTCTAGATTTAAAACCTTGAATTATCCCTTTAGAGGTGGACACAGTGTATGCTTTCCCTGAAATTGAGAAAGTGTTTTTGTTTTTACTTGAAATTTCGTGGTTATTTTTACATGTAAGATTAAACAAAAAAAACAAAGAACAAGAATTCAGTCCACTTTTACTAGTGTTTATTTTCATGTCCTATTATTGATCCACCATGGATTTTTTTAGTTTTGTTTGGAATGAAGGACAATGATACATTTGAACATACTGTTAAACCTATTTTAAGTGATCTTCCAAAGGGAGAGCAAAATTGTGGTTACATTAAACAGGTAGTCTTTAAATACATGTAGACTTTACATGTACTACACTTAAACTTATAACAAATTATATTCTTTATTCAGTGGAGATTCTTTAATAGTTTAACTTGTATACATGTGCATTTTTATAATCATGATGATTTGTGACACTTTTTGGTATATAAGGGTGTTGTTGTAAATGAATGAAGTAATTTAATTGTTGTCTGAAAATTTGAGTCTAATATTAGTATATGGTGCATATAAATTAAGGATACATGTACATGATGTGTACATCCATCTACAATGAAACATTTTTTTTAATGGTGTAATTGGTTTTACAATTTGATGTGTTACATTGTTTTAATAGTAATAAATTTGTTCTGTTCATGATCTTTTTATTTCCACATAATAAAGATCTTTATTTGCCTGTCTGGATTGAATAGATATTAGTAATAGTTTATTAAATATCCACTCAAAAGGAATTGAAATATGATTGTAATCTTTTTTTCTGTGTGTGGTTTTCTCTTTCAGTCCATGTTCCCATCTTTCAGTACATGTTAACAAATTTCCTTCAGCTTTAAAAACTTTGTATCCCATGTTGTTCAATGACCTTTTTTTACTGATTTTTAGCTCACCAGGGAATGAACTATTGCCATTATTTGCGTCCGTCCTCCTTAACAATTTTTCAAAACTCTTCTCTCCTGACACTGGACCAACTAGAACCAAACTCGATATGAATATTTCCAAGGGTATTCTGCGTGGAACTGATGTGGGGATTTGATCTGTTGCCACCGTTAATAAACATGGAACATAGGGGTCAGACACCAGTCTTTTGCATATATCTCCTAAACTGTAAGGTTCAACAAAATTCTGATAGGGTAAAAGTGTTCAGCATGATGAGATATATCAAATTTTCATGGAATTGTTTACCTTTTTTTTCAATGTTTTTTCCCTCTATTTATAATATTATTACTTCCAAAAAAGTATCATTGTACTGCACAAGATGACCATTGGGATATTCTATCTGTGAAAAAAAACATGGTCACTGTTATTAAAGATAGAACATAGGGGTCAAACAGCAGTTTTTTTGCATATACATTGTACTTCCTAAAATATTAGGTTTAGCCAAATTCTGGCACAGGTTCAGCATGAGATGTTTAAGTGGTTAAAGTGATGCGCTAATCTCCTTAGTAATGTTTGAGTAATCACCCTTTTACAACTTTTTTTCTTTCTTTTTTCTCTTTTTAATTTTATTACTTTCAAATATAAAAGTTGATATAATTGTTCCTTAAGGTATGATCATTAAGAATTTTTATTTTTTAAGAAAACATGGTCGCTTGTACAAAAATCAAGCTAGGTAAGCCATTCAGGCTCTTTAGAGCCTCTAGTTTAAATTCATGTGCATTAGAAAATTGAACCAGTTAGAAGTAAGATTACAAGAAAACATATAAGGTTTATTCATAAATGATCAACAACATTATCACAGATAAAGCTGATCCTGGATTATGCATTTTTAACTTAAAAAAAAAATTTCTGGAGAAATAACAAAGCCTTCAAATGAAATGAAAATAAAATATAGCACCAATGAAAACTGAAATAACTTGCATGGCAGAAAAGGGAGAATGCTTTAAATCTTACTATTACTACTGTCACTTGGATCTCTTCTTATATTCTGAGGGCTGTTCCATTAATACATAGGTATGGGGAGGGCACTCTTTAATGTATACATGGATGGTTGTCAAATCTCCTGAATAATTGAATGAAATAGTTAATCTTTGCTTAAAATTGTTTCTATGGTTGAGTCCGCCGGCAAAAAAGTGCCTCCCCTATACCTGACAAGTTTCAGTGAAACACCCCTGAAACAAATCTACCAAGAAATAAAATGTGCAGTTGTACTCTGAAATGCACGTGACAAGAAAATTGTAAATGATGTACAGCGTAACAAGTTTTAACACTAGTGTCCAATAATATGTTAGGAAAGTGAGAATTTCGCAACACCAGAGATCTTTATCCTGGCTGTACCTCATGGACCAAATTTTCCTCATAAAACTCTCTATGTGCAGTTGTACTCTGAAATGCATGTGACAAGAAAATTGTAAATGATGTACAGTGTAACAAGTTTTAACACTAGTGTCCAATAACATATTAGGAAAGTGAGAATTTCGCAACACCAGAGATCTTTATCCTGGCTGTACCTCATGGACCAAATTTTCCTCAAAAAACTCTCTAATATCGTCTAATAAGCTGAGGATATCTGATAGTCTGTCTAACTCTGCTAGTCTCCCAGTCTTCAGACTAGCTGCATAGAATGTCTTTATTCTCTCAATATCTGTCTTCCCAGATCTGAATAAAAAGTAAGTTTCAATTAACTTTCTCATTGAGGAATTTGACCTTTTGAAACACATACTTTTAGCACAATTTATCTTTTTATACGTTATAAAAATATCTTTGAAAGCCAAATAGTACTTTATGCAACAAACACATCTTAAGCTTGTAATCCATCAAAGAAATTCAACCAACCATTTAGAATATTTAATTAAAAGCTGACATGCAGAGGTAGATGGATAGAAATATAAATTGTACATACACGAAGTGTGGGTACAGTGACATACCTTTTCTTGTTACCAGTCAAACATTTCATCAACTGTAACAGAACAAATTGTATCCTGGACTCCAATATATCTGTCAGGTTCTTGGCTTCCTGTTGTGATTTCTTATCAAAATCTGGTTCTTGGTACTGTTTGATAATTTTCTGTATAATGTCACGACAGGACAACAGATGTGACAAGGCCATCATTAGGGTCCGTAATTTACTTCTGTTTGTGTTTTGAGCTGATAATATAAAATTATAATTTATAAATCAGGGCTAAATCTAGACATCATGGACAAGGAGAAGTTTTGGTAAATTCTATATGAAAAATTACAATATTGACATTTTTGTCAATGTAATCTATTACAAAAACATCTCCCTGTCAAAGAAAAAAGGGAGAAGTGAGCACAAACAAGGAGAAGTTTTTGCTCATTTCTCCTTCTAGATAAGGCCCTGATAAACTTTACTGTGTACTGGTTGCTTCTATTTTTCAAAAAATAATCTGGTTAAAATGTAAAGGAGTAATCAAGGGAACCATGATCCTAGTAGAAATCAAAAGAATGCCATCCAGGGACAAAGACCAGACATGGAAAACATGCACACACAACAAGGATCATAAAATACAACCAAATTACCAAAATAATACAAACAAAGTAACAAACGTAAATGAGCAACTCGTACTACACTAAAAACTGGGCATATGGACCAGGTGCACCAGAAGGGTAAGCATCCTCCGCTTTTCTGAAAATGCACGATCAGCTGCTCATAATAAGTCAAGTCCAGGGTAGACGAAAGAGGAAAGGAAAACTATGACACTCTGAACAAATCAGTTCTCATGGTGCAGATGATACACTAACGATCCATGAGTTCATGATGATGACCATAAAACTTCTGTAGTGATGACTTCAATCTTATAGCAACCGAAGCCTAATTGTAAGAAGTCTAGTGTGATACAAAAAGTCAGCATAGTTACGGCAAACTCTGGCATAATGTATGAGTAGTGAAGATAGTGGAAAAGTAATAGTACATGTAGATATCAATGAGACAAATCATAATTAGGCCATTGTGGTCCTCTTTATGAAAAAAAAATACCAAAAGTGTATTTTTCAATTTTATATCCTATAGCTGTTAACCATTTCATCAATACAAGTAATACATGTATAAGGGATGTACAGACAAAGACTCATTTTATTCTTCTAACATCCCATTCATATACAAATACAAAATGTCAAATACATCTGAGCAGTAATTGTCTTTGTGTACATGTACATCTTTGCCTCCATTTTAAAGGCCATACCCATGATAACCTAAGATTACTATAAAGCCAGGGATCCTCCAGCATTTGGTGGAACAATATGAAATTAATACAGTGGGCACAAAAGGGATAAAGTAAAATGAAACAAAATTCCACCATATTTAAAAACTATTTTATCACTTTTTCATAAGAAGAATTATAGGATAGTTCATTGGAAGGAATGATTTACCAAAATATGATCATGAGTGTCAAAGAACACCTAGATTTAACAAGTGTGTGGAACTTACATTAGTTAAATCTTTATGTGTTCTTTTCACATTTTTTGGTTATTCACGATAACCAATTGATTATCCTATTTTATTATATAGATTTCCTCCATTATTTATTGTTATTTTCAATATAAATTTTTAATTTTTTGAACAGCAGATTGATATTTGTGTTGAGATGTTTTGGTGGGAGAAAGTTCGAGAGTGAAAATTACAGAATTTAATTCACATTGTGAATTATCAATTGTTTTTACACTGGGAACAATTGATATCTCATTGCTATTTATATAATAATACCTTATTATTGCACATATCCACTCTTCTGGTTGTTATTTATTCACAAATTATATGCATAACTCCATGAGCATGCACCTTGCTATAATGTTGTAATGCTAGATTTTAACCTTTTCCTCTATTTCAGCAGGTTGCTAATTTACTTTTGTTTATTCGTGGATGTTATTTTGTTTGTTTCATGTTCAGTTCTTTGTTGTCTATTTTCTCTGTCTGGTCCTAGGAATACCCTCTTTGTTGTCTATTTTCCCAGTCTGGTCCTTGGAATATCCTCTTTGTTTGCTGCTCAAATTTTGGTTTCCTTGATTTCTCTATCTGCTATTTGATGTCCATTGGACACATTTTAGTTAAATCTTACATACAAATCTTTTTTTTTGCAATAACCACGATCAGCCTTTCAAGCAGATGAAGTACAAGAATAGTTGATTTTAAATACACCAGTACACAAATAATAACAACAGCCAAACCACATTACAAAATAACATGTATAAACTCACTTGTTAATAGATACTCCTGTAATGCCACTTGTTCTAGAAGTACCCTAAACAGTTCTAACGTACAGTCAACGGACTGGAAGTGTTTGATGGCTTTACTGTAATGGCTCTCTGCTAACTGTCTTAAGTATTTCTGTTTGGGTTCATTCTCCTATAATGGACAAATAAATAACAGAGTTAGTAAGAAATATTTACAGTGAAGCACTTCATAACTGAGAAACTTTTGGATTTTAAAATTGGATTGGTTAAGTCATGTGCTTACTTTACCAAGATTCAAAATACATTTAAATTGATACAACAGGACTTCTTATCAAATCTTCATTTTACCATCTTGGAGAACAAATTAAAATCCATTCATTTATACTTAAGGTGAATCTATATTTAGTATTATATGTAACATCAGCTGAACAATAAGAATACATGTTTACATATTCTAAAATTATAATATCTCTTTCATAAATAAATTATTGACAACCACATGTACACTCTAAATTTCTGAAGAAAATTTCTATTCTCACTACTCCAGGCTAAGAAAGGAAATTCTTTGCCAGTAAGATCAATAGAAATTATCCTAATCTAATGATGATCTAATTACATTGTGTTTTAGGCTGTATGTTGGTTTTTTTAGTTTCATTAGTCCTTCTGCCCTAAATTTTGCCAAATTGAAAAGAATTCTTTTTGTCTTCTTGCACATTGGTTTTGCCAAAAATTTTATAAAACAAATGAGTTGCATTTATGTAGCAATACACTACAGCTAACGACCATTTTGACGATGCCACTCGCCCACGGTGGACAGATGTCCACGTGCCCACCGTGTGAGGTGGACAGTATAGTGTCCACGCCCACGGTATCCGGTGGATGCGTGATAACCTGTTGATTGAATTTAATCCATGGTTGGCAATTTTATTACAATGTTCAAACGGTTGACAAATAAAAGAACAATGTGTCAATCATTACCTTGACCGTGAGAATCAATTTTCTTTCACGTATAATTGGCCTCAAGCCAAAATTGTGACACCACCAGGTGTTTACTTAGGAATTGATATAATTAGGTTTTTATATGAATTAAATGCTTTAAACTCTTGTTTTTTTTTTTTTGGTTTTGTTTTGTTTTTTCTACTTCTTACGGCCCACATCGTACTTAAGTCTACCATTATATAGTATCATCAAAATGTAAACCTGAATTAATCGGAAACCAAAGTTGATATAATTTTTAAAGAAATTCATAAGGCCTTAATTTTATCATTTCCAGTTGCTACATGTATCATGTAATAATATTATACACCTGACCTGTCACCAGATTGTTACGAATTGTAAATTACAATGTTCAAGAAAATCGAGTATTTGCGAACTCCTTATTTTACTGACAATCTATTTAACGCAGTTGTATTTTCTAAGTGAAAGAACGGATTTGAAGCAGACACGTGCAACTTTAACTTACGGTCTATAAATAACCAATTTCGATATCGTGTCATTTCAACAAAATTTGAAAGCAGGAAGCATCGTTGGAAGATAATATATGATCCAGAATTATTGAACCGCGTACTTCATGAGTTTTCAAATGGCAACAGATTTAACCGCGTATTATCCGAGCACACGTTAGACAACTATAGTGATGGGTGAAAATTTCCCCTCTTGAGTTGAATATGCAGTTAGTTCTTGTAGATTTAGCACACCATAGACAATTGAACGACGTATTTCTTCTGTTTCTTTTTTTTCTTCACTTAGTTCAACATTTTGACTACGATTAGTTCCATTATTATATAATAACAGTAGCATACAAATTGTAGATTAAAATGTTCAAGAAAATCGAGTACTTGCGAACTACTCATTTTACTGACAAGTTTCTTACATAATAATTCTAAAAAAAGTATTTTAAACCAATAACTATTAGAACGCTTTGAGTGTGTCAATTTCTTATGCAAATTTGACAAACGCCTTTGTAATATCGTCGACCAATCTATGTGTTTCACGTTTTATCAAAAGGTTTGTCCCTCTGTTTTGAGCATCATATGAGGTAAAATGATATTTCGTTGACACTGCAACAATTATCGATCCACGAACAACATGCCTTACTTGCATAGATAATAAGAAGAGTAATAAAACTTGAAAGTATTTAAAATTCGACACCGTCATTCAAAAAATATGTAACTTTAAGAGACATATAGAAATGTAAAATTATGCTTTCTTCATACCGTTGACGTTAAATCATAACTTTTCATTTTACAAGTCAGACTTTTTAATTAAAATTAATTTACATGTCATTCCCGAAAATAATCGCATATCAATTTATTAATCAAAATGCACTTCGAAAATGGATTTCTTTTAAAGTGTTTTATTTTGAAATCTAATTTTTTAGAATCTTCTGAAACTTTATTCCAAAAACATTATTACTTTCATTTTTGAAATATCCATTGTTAGTTTATGAATATACAAATAGGTGAATGACACAAGGGCAATCATATTTTTATTTCAATAATTAAATGTTCAGTGTTCTTGTAAAATCATGCTAAATACAAGTATTGTTTTCTTTTTACTAAACTCAATCATTTGTAAAGTATTTGTGATTTTCATATCATAGCCACCTAGAAATAAAATTAATGTGTTTACAACATTAACTTAATTAGTCAAATCAGTATTATCCGTGTAATGTCACAACTTAATACCTGAGCGTGTCACACTCAGCCAATATACAGGAAGTGGTGGATTAACTGCTAATTAACGAGAAGGAATTGTTTAATAATATTCAGATTAAAGAATAAAAAGAAACCGAATTTAATGTTTTATGATTACAGAATCGTTTTAGGGACATCAAAAATTATATTTTTAAATCAAAATTTCGCCATTAAAAATCCCTTATACATGTAAAATAGTGTTAGAATCCCCCAGATATATATAATCTGATAAAAAAATTAATTATTTTAGTATGAATTTTACGACTAACTATATATAGAACAAATTAAACTAATTGGTATCTTTATTTAAACTGGTGTGCCGACTTAGTAGGCCTTTTTTCTGAAAACCTCCAATATATTTCAATACTAAAACGGGACAAAATTGAGTTTGAAAATTTCGTATTTTTGCATTATGTTGCCTTTCACCTGTAGTTATTGATATGGATACATATTAAATTAATCAGAGTAGAGAGTATTATTCAAATTTTAACATATTTAAAATTCGTAACACCAGCCCACAGTCGTTCCGATTTTATTTTCGAATTTCATGAATGTTGCACTTATCGTATATTTCGTTAATTTTCTTTACGGTTGATGACAAAAAAAAAGAAAAAATAATTATTATTACTTCTGAATCTTAGTACACACGTGCACGAAGGTCTAATCATGATTAAATCACCTACATGAATACGTCTTCTAAGGTACATGTAAGTGTCGTTAGCTAATACGCGCCGTTTCAATGTCCAGTTTCATTTCACAATACTTTAAACCACACCCTCAATATTCCTATAATTTATTACCTGTTAATCAACGTTACTGCATCTTTACTTAAAACCACACCCTTGACATTTTATTTAATTGATTACCTGTCAATCAAAGGTCCAAGATAGAACACCTGCATCTTTAGCCACTGTGAGAAATTCATAGCAAAATGATGCTGTTATAAATAGATTCATCTTTCAAAGGGACTGCACATCCAATCTTAGCTGATTTTCTCTAAGAATTTTAAATATTATAAGCAAAAGGAGGGTGCACTCTTTCCATCACATGGTCATTAAAGTATTTTTCTCAAAATTCATCTTACAAGATTAGTTGTTGTTTCCAATTAATATGTTATGTTGAACTATTCAGTATTTCTGAAAATATTCTAATCCAACAAGTAACACTTGATTAACATAAAAAAAAAACCTGCCGCTGCCGTTGATTGATTAACGGTCAATTAAAGAGATCAAATGGCACCTATCAAAGGTCACCACGATTTCCTGTATTTATTCCATTTTTTTGGCTAATGCTCAAGCTTCTCTGCTTTAATCCCGCCCACAGGTAATTGATGATTGTCAATTATAAAGAAGCTCTATTGACACCCGTGAAAATTATCCACCATTGCCCACGCCCACCATGGGAAAAGGGAATCGTCAAAATAGTTGTTAGCCGTAGTGTATGTTAGAAAACATGTAAATTTACCTGTTGCCGAAGTCCATTATGAAAGAGAGAAGCCAATCTGTGGTTAATTGTTCCAGCTCGGTATTCATACATAGGTTGCCTGGCTGGAGATGTTTCTGTGTTACAGTATCTCAAGGATTTGTTCATAAAAATAGCCACTTCTTTTTCAATCTGTAATGACAAGCATTTGGAAGTATAAATAATCATATAATGTTGGATACCATGTCATAGAAATCCAAGTCTATTATTACCAAAACCTTTTACATTCACGAACAATTTTTTTTACATGTTCTTATAATTCATCTTTTTTTATTTTACATTTTGGGTGACATGTTTTGACAACATCCCAAATTATAAAATAGATACTTTAGATTCCATGTGTAAAAAAATAAGCATACCATTTGAAATACTAGTATTACTCACCTCTTCTTGTGATGAGGTAGACAAAGGGGCATAATCCTGTAACAACATAGCCATGTTAAAAAATGTGGTTGACAGTTCCCAGCAGATTGAGTCCCATATATCTTTATAATTCTCCCTGTGTTTTAAAATCTCCAATGCTTTTTGGTAACAACTGATGGCCTGAAAAAGGGAAAACAATAGAGTTATGACTAATTACAAATAGGAAGAAAGCATTTTAATTTTTTGCCTGTTCCGACTTAAATTTAGTTACAATCGATGCACCTTATCCAATCTCTTAAAAAGTTCTCTGTCGGAATCAAGATCTTATCACAGATTATTAATCCATTATAAAAGAATAAATAATCACAGATGTACTTTTCACAAAACCAGTAGTATATTCATACTCTGAGTTAACTACTGCTTTACACATTATGACTCTTATGTGCACAAACTTACATGGGAATACTTTTTGTCACTATGGAAGCAAGAGGGTTGGCTAAACATAAAACCTGGTTTCACCAATCATTTCACTTTGAAATGCCTGTATCAAGATTGTAGAAGGAAATTTCATATTTCCAATTTATGCTGGATTTTGCCACTTTTTATACTACATCTATTCACCTCCCTTCCCAATTTATGATTATGAATGTGGTAATTTAGTTATACCTTCACTGATATCCTCATATACCACAAAAATCTGTTGTTTATTTTGGATCTCCTGATAAGTGCTCTGTAATTATCTACATTACATGGGGATCGAATGAACCATATGGTTCATATTGCAATTACAACTGTGATGTATTTTTCCAAATAAAGAAAACCTTGAATAGATTTCAGAATTTAGAGTACCTGTTTGTAAGACTTTCTCTCCTCGCTACAGAACTCTCTGCTTGATGATCTTGAGCTGATAGCCTGTTCCTGAGCCTTTACACGAGATAATCTCCCTTTGTTAGACATTAGCAGTGCCCTGTTAGCTTGATCCCCTATTGCTTTGAACCTTGATATCCCTTTGTCAAGACTTGTTTCACTTTCTTCACACAGAGACTCAAACTCTCCTTTTGGAAATATTCCATCTACACCAAATAAAAATTACAAAAAATACAACATGAAGAAAGTAAAAGTTTGCTAGTGTAATGCTTATTGCAAAACCAATCTACAATATATTTCTGTCAAATAATCAGGAAGGAGCAAATATGAATCAAAATTTGAGAAAGTAATAAACTGAAACTAAAACTTGAAGTTTGTTAGCGTTAAATAGGATATAATGGATTAACAGAGTATGGCACTTCACCCTGAAAGAGTTGTGTTAAAATTCCATTTATTTAGTATTTACTATTGCTCTCCTAAATTGTACTTTAAAAAGAATGAAATAATCTAATATTAAGGAAGTAGACCTAGGGTAAGGGCCATAACTCTTGACGTTTGTATCATATTCAATTTCACCAAAGCCTATCAAGCTTTTGTTTGTAACAGAATGAAATCAGTCCAAGTTACTTTGATGCTTACATGAGATTAATGTAAAATGCTAAATACAAACATTCAAATGATTTGTAAGTGTTGTGTCTCTTACCATAGGCCAATCTCCTTAAATCAGCATTAAAAGTAATGAGAGTACACATTAAGCTATACCTGGTTCATAGACTCATTACCTTGTTTTTCCAATAATAATTGTGCCTGGTTCATATACCAAACACCAAGTTCATTCAGAATGTTACCATGACGCTTCAGTAATGATTTCAAAGGTTCTGTGTGTGAGTCAGTTGTTAAAGCATGTGCCGTTTCTATTGCAAAAGCATAACACTGACGACATAAGACTAGTCTCCCATTCACAGTCTCTGGCAAACTACATGCCCATTCATATTCTGGAGAAAAATTAATATGTCATCAAAACAATCAGAATTAAAGTAATGCACGAACTGATTCAACTGAAAAAATATGTTTGCTGTTAAATACAGTAGAAAAAAGTTTATGTCCAACACGAAACTGATTAAAAACCATCTATGAACAATTAACATGTATAACTTCTTTTATCATTTCTAGTAAAGGAAACATTTGTGGTATGCACTATCATTTGAAAAGTGATCATTCATATGGTATTAAACAACATACATGATCATTTAATACAACATCAAGTTTATTTGTAGACCTTACCAAAACTTTCTAATTCCCTGCTGGCACTCTCTACAATGGCTAACTCATCCTCACTGTACTCTGGAGAAATAGACCTCTGTGTGTACATCAAGTGAATATCTCCAGCTAAACTCAGTATCTGTACTAGCAGACTAGCATCATCTCTGGCTCGTTTGGGCAATAATATTCTTATACCAGCTGAAAAATAATGTGTGTCTTTTGTTTTTTTTTTCCTTTATTTTCAAATAATCAAACTTATCATTTTCTTCTAGTAACTGCAAGTAAATGAGTTTCCAAATGTTAAAATTCTAAAACAGAAACACTAAAAGGACATTTTAGTTCATATAAAACAAGGGGGATCCAGCTGTAACCTTTTTTTTTTTAAATTTTAACAGTTGCAGGTCTTTTTCATATTAAAATATACATGAACAACTTGTAGAAAAGACTATAATTGCATTTTACACCAAAAATATTTTTTTTGCCTGTGATACACGTATTTGTTAAAAACACATCAAAGAATTAATTTTTTTTAAAATGGACATGTTGAAGTGTTAAATAACAAATTATGTTTCTTCAGAGATACTGCTATTTGTCCCTACAAACCAATAATAAATGTTTTAAAAAAACATGTCATATTTCCATGAAACTTGATACTTACACTTGTATGGCACATTTCCAACAGGCATTTTGTGCTTTGATAAACCAACAAACCATATTCATGGGGTGGATCCAAAGATTTTGAAAAAGGGGGTCCAGGCTGTTATTGATCATTTTTGCACAAATTAACAAATACAAAGATGAGGGGGTTTCAACCCTCACAACATCTCCTGGACAAACCAGTGATTTGAAGTAAAGCGTTAGTATTTTGTTGGTTTCTCTAATAAAATCTTAACTTCAATTTCAACCTGTTATACAAATAAAACTTACCAAAGCATTGTAAGGATAATTTAACATATTTAAAGCTCTCAACTATGTTTTGCTCTGCAAAAGTTGACTTTGCTATGGAATAAAATGTGATTGTTGCTTTCCTTAGCAACAGTACTTTTGACAAACGGTGCCAAGTTCTCGATGTAGAAGTCTCTGATACTTGGAGGTGTTCCATATCATGCAGAGGAGTATGTTTGTCATCAAATGGTGGAGCAGATTTCTTCAGAGGTTCATAATGTAAAGGAATTGCTTCATTGCTATTACATGTTCTTTGCTCCTCCACAATATGGTGCTGTTTTCTGGTCAATACAGTGAAATCTTTGTCCAATGATTTTAAGCCCTGAAAAAAAGATTCAAGTATTTGATTAATGGTAAAAATAAATAAAGGTAAAGATCACATTTTACTTAAAATTCATCCAATAAATACTTAAGGTACTATTTATTATTTTTAATGCATTGTTTGAAATTTTTAAATCTCAGATTAAAGCCTCAGATCTTCTATCATCATCTATCACTGAAGGACAGAAAACACTATAATTATAGAAATATTGTGTGTAAATTATAGACCCTACACATCTTTTCACTGTTACAATGATTATGATCAACACAACAATGGTTCCTACTAACCTTAGCTATGAACTGAAGAGTTGTAGTACATCTGTCCTTAATATCTTCAGCCAGAAATCTATTGTTAACAAACTCTCTAGCTTTACAATAACTATGTGTCTTTACACAAAGTGCCTTTACATCTATAGATGTTGATGAATTTTCCTCTTCTTCCTCTTGCTAAAAGTTAAATTGAATTGTATATGCATTTACTAGGTTATTTAAACTTTAGGCATTGAAATATTTGTGACTATATGCTGGTAATTTCACACACTAGGGGTGCTATTCATTATGCAGTTCAACTTGATCCACAAATTTGTGTTACATTACTGGTTTTGTACCAAATGGCTCATCTCAGACGATATATACCAGATTAACTGGAAGTAGAATGAGTTAAAGTCCTAATCGTACCAACTGATGGAAAACAACCCTGTTCTCATATCAAACAATAAAACTGAAAGCAGACTCTCAAAAGTATACCCTTACTTCCATTTTGAAGATGTAAAAACCTGGATTATTGCCTTTGCAAGTATTGGACTATTTGTAGGTGAATAACAATTTCTAACTTTAATAATCCTTTATTAGCTACTTAAATTATGAAAACTAATAGTATACTTGCCTTATCAAAAATATTGTTTTTGCTATTTTTGTTCTCTTTTTGTCTTTTTAATGAAATGAAGAATCACACTGTTAACAATAATTAAATCCAAACAATTTTCATGTGTTACTAGACTGTGTTTAATAACACATGTAGAAAAGTACAGTTGTTTTTTAAATTTTACAAATACATGACACTATATTCCTAACATACCCAAGGCTGTAATAACATTTTTCTGATAGTAACTCTATATTTTAATTAATTCTAGAACAGCTCATATAAATCCTAAACAACAAGTGTTCTTAATTAAATTTACCTCACTCTGTTCTGAATCCTCTTCATTACTATCACTATCCTCACTGTCCCAATCATTATTGATAGCTGTCTCGGGTACATACAGGTCTGTCAGTAAATAACATGCTGATGTATATACCTGTATCAATAAAATTAATACAAACATGATCAGTTTTTCACTATTACAAAAAATAGGGCATTTATGGAACTTTAAGTGATACCCTGCCATGTAATGGGAAAAAAGACATTGCAAAATGTTTTTAATTATCTTACTTGGAAACTACATTTTGCAAAATACCGAAAATTGAACTTACCTATATTTTATGGAACTAAACAACTGTGCAAAGTTTCATAAAAATTTCATTGATCCATCCCAAAGTAATCTGGAAACACTTAAGGTGACAGACAGACATACATGCAACTTTTTGTTGAGGTTATCGCATAATACCTCACCACATAGGGGTATAATAAGACAATGTGTATATAATTGCTTAAATTTCAATGACTCTCATAAATTAACAAATGCTCTTCTTCTTTGAATGAGGATATACCTGCCAATGCTATTCTACACTGAAACATACATGTATTTTTACATAATGTGCAATACCAGGAAAAAAATGAAGTCAATTCATTTTATTTTTTTTTCAGGTTTTTAACTAAAAATCAGTTATACATGTAGTTCAATTAACCTTATATTTAGCACATACTGTATGTTAAGATGCATATAAGAAACTAAGAATACACTAAATACCTGTGCATGTTTGTCTTCATCTAATAACATTAAACAATTTTCTAACAGAGTTCTAATTGTTGACCTTTTCTTCCTACAGTCTTGTTGCCACAGATTACGAGCTACCCTGTACAGCAACATGCCAAGAGGTACAGTAAAGGGGCTGTCATTAGCTCCCTCTGAACATAGAGCAGTCAGATCATAGAGTTTCACAACATCATCATCTACACCTATAAAAAAAACAAAGTACTGTAAAATCATTAGGATTATGATGTAACCTGATGTGAGGAGCAATATTACCTCAATTACACTAAGTAGGTTTTATAAATGCAAGAAAACCACAAAATGACAAATTTAATTCTAGTTTATGAAGCTGTATTAATTAAGGAAAATGCCAAAGCATCACCCTGAATGTGGGCTTCAGTACAGGGCTCAAGCTACTTGAGAAAAACAGGAAAAAGTGGGGAGTCGTCAGGGAGAAGTGAATGCATACATGCATCATTCACAATTTATGCTTTTTTTTAAATTATATGTGTTAAATGATGTTACATACATGCACACAATAAGCAGGCATTGTTCATATTATATGTACATTTTGTATAAATTAATTTTCTTTTTTTTTAGATGTTTCCTTTTCTAAACGCTACATATGTAAGTAACTAAAAATTTTGGAAATCAGCCTGCTGACTGAATGATTGACTGTATTACATGTATATATACACAAGATTAAATTTCTAAGCAAAAACCACCAGATAAGATTTATCTTGTTAAATTGGAAAAAAGTACAATGTTCCTTGAATTCATTTACTTATAATTAAATACCAGTTAAACCGGACCTTAATTGAACAGGAAACATGTCTAAACCCATTTCCAAATTTATTATAGCAACATTTATATACAAATAAGCAAAGCTTCTCACAAAGCAGCATCCTTTTGATTTTGCCTTTCTTAGCAGCACTGTGTTAGAAAATTTCAGGCATAGACAATTCTGTTGGAATTTTCATTTCTTGTTTTTTCCCCCTGGTCCTACTAAATCCATAAATATTTTTCGGTCGTAATATCCAGTTTCTTGATATACATTATGTAATTTGATCAAGAGTATCAATATATAAATTTAATACTGACATATCAAGACTGAAACTTTACTGACACATATTGTAGTGGTTGGTATGAATTTGTCACAAGCTTTATAAATATTCCAGCGAAATGAAGAATTTATTGTTCAATTATGAAACAAGAAGATCAAATTAAATGCTTTGTGTTTTCTACTGTATTATCAATTGAGATATTATCAATTTACCCAAGAAACCACATACGACATTTTGTAATGGGGTATGAATGATCAATCATAAATCATCAGAAGCAGGAGTGAAAAAATGTTCATTCTGTATCCTGTCCTAAACGTTTGAAGCAAAAAGCTTATTAAAATAGTTGCTTGTAACCAAATATTCCATAGATTTAGAAGATGTTTACAATTTTTTTCCTCTCCAGTGCCATTTTTGTTAGAATTATCATCAGGGGAGAGATAACTCCGGACAAAATACTGCTTAAAGATGGAATACAGTCCCGACCAAGGGGAATGTCACCTTATTTGTTATTATTTGAGAGCAAACTTAGTGACCCCAGGGCCACTATTTGCCCAAATCTCAAAGTACCATGAGAAGTGGGTGAGTAAGGATGAAAAAAGTAAAAACGTCAAATTTTAACAATTTTCAACCTCTTTTTGAAATTATTTTCATATTTCTAGACATACGAGATAAAATGCACTATATCACATTACAAACATAATTCCTTCATCTGCAAGTAGTAATCAGATAACAATACTACCTTTATAAAGCCAGTATGTATGGCCTTCTTTGGTGGCATTAGATTTGAGGAAAGCCAAGATATTCCTAGCAACATCAGCCATCATTGCTGGGTCAAATTCTGAACTCTTTAGATTTGGTATATCTTCTGTCTTTATCAACTCATATTTCTGTCATCAACATAAATTTATTATAAAAGAACTATAAATGTTGGCTGTACATGTATTTTTCAAGAGCACAAGATTTTGAACTACACGTTATGCTTAAAGATGCTTTTTAACTGCAGATTGAGAACAGTGGATATAAATGCAAAAAAGTATTTTGTATATATTTTTTAATCACATAATTATCAAGATGTTCTTAATTTAGGCAGTTATTGATTAATATATAATAATTATTAATTTAAATGAGACAAAAGATCAAAAGAACATGTATGCAGTAAATAGAAACCTACTTTACACACTTCACCTTTCATGTTTCTACAAACCTGTACAATACCATTTAGATGGTAACACATGGCCACCTCTGGGACATTACTCATCAGATTGTCTAACCAGTAATCTAATCCAGTCAGTACATTTATAGGGGTTTGCATATCTCTAAATAAAACAAAGTATGAACATTTAAAATTGTACTGATTTTGTTAGTACACGTATTAACTTTTTTCATATTCCATATACAAGGGAAAGCAAAAAATGTGTGTTTCCACTAATATGCCCTAAAAACTAAGGTCGGTTTTTGACTGGTTTGCTTTTAAAAAGAAGACATTTTTGTGACTTTCTGACTTTGATAGTGCTTGTAAAAAAACTTAAGGGTCAGCACAAAAAATTAGGGTTGGGAGGGATAATGGAAACACAGGTAATTTTTAAGCTTTATGTAGTGGTAAGCATATCAAATAGATTGTTCACTTCAATACATTTAAATTTCACATTTCTGTCAAATTTCTGTAGGATCTCTTCACCTTTTACGATTGTGATCAAAGCCTAATTTAGTAAGGAAATTATGGTTATTAAAAAAATAATTTTACACATGTACATGTATATCACAATTGATCAATAGGTTTCTGATCATGTCATTCTCCACAAGTAATGTTATTCATAATGTTTAAAAACAAAAACTCACCTAAGTCTGAGGCTAATACAGGGGCCATTTTTATCTTTAAATATTGGTAGATCTGTACCAATCAACATTCTGATATCTTCAAATGTCCATAGAACTTCTCTATGGAATCCTGGTACTTCAAACTATTTAAAAAATAGCTGATTAGTTATACAACAACATTTGGGAGTATCTGTGCGATAATCTAAATCTAAAATATTCATAAATGAAAAAATATTCTGTACATTGACAACCATTCAGCATGTGAAAGAGTTGAATAAGACCACATACCAGTAGCTAATTAGTTTGACTGTTCAATGCTGGCCAATTTACTACACTTGTACTTACTTACTGTTATATGTAGGTACATTATAAATTATTATTGCAAAATGTTTGAACACCCTCTGATTCCAATGATTAAAATTTGCATTATCACAGTGTTATAATGACTTCAGCATGACTTTCTACATATGCAAAAATACATGTAAATTAGATCTTAATATCAAATGACAATATTCCAATCATAAATGCATATAATAATTTCAGAATTTACAGATTATTTTCATAGCATGACAATCCTTTATAAGTGCTTTGCACAATACAAAGTTCTGTGAATAAAGTACGAGGAATCTTGTGAAATATTGGTTCAAACTGAAAAAAACAAAGAAGCAATATGTCAATTATTTTACCAATTAAATAAATTCCAACAAACAATGACAGTTTTACCTGTTGTGGTCTGACTAGGTCTTCATCAGTTGGCCCACTGTCTTTATCAATAACAGGAACAAAATCTTCTGTTTCATCATTGGTATCAGCAATACTGTAAGAAATAGAAATGAAGCAATAATAAATTTACAAAAACCCTAATAATTACATAATTCATGAAATTTATGATTTTATTGCTGGCAAGTTTACATATCTAAAAGATCTAAATTATCTATCTATTAGAATTTCAACTGGTATGTAACATGATGTTAAAGGTGTGATTATGACACTAATTGACTGAATGAGAAATTGGCACAGCAATTAGATTTAGGTTACTTCTAGTCAAATCTGTCTTTGCAACCACCATATTCAACAATAACCTGCCTTAAAAGACCATAACTATAATATACCTATGTAGTGCATTTTATGAAAAATTAACCTGTATATAAAGACCACTTGTCTTATGTGACCATGATTTAGCTCTTCCTTCAAAGGTTACAAAAAAACAAGTTTGTCTGCTACTAAAATTATCCTCTACATAAAAACTTTGTAAATTACCTTTTACTGAGAAACTTTTTTTATTTGTGGATACCAATTTTTATGGATTAGGGAAGAAACACAAATTCATGGATTCTTGAATTTGTGGTTTTGAGGTTTTCAGTATACACATCAAAGGAAATCTTTTTTCAGTTGGGAACAAAATTTCATGGTTTGGCCTACCCACAAAAACCATGAAAATTGGTACCCAACAAACAACAGTACTTTCACAGTATGTAAAATCTTTGTGAATTACCCACTGCATAAAAACTAGTGAATAACTTTCTATATAAAATCTTTGTGAATTACTTTCTGTATAAAAAACTTTGTGAATTACCTTCTGTATAAAAACTTTGTGAATTACCTTCTGTATAAAAACTTTGTGAATTACCTTCTGTATAGAAACTTTGAAAGCATATTTCTGTTCTGTAAATTGTCTCTACTTTTGTTCTTCTTTGGAACACATTTCATCTGAGATAAAAACCATACACACATTAATGTTAATACTAAAAAAATAGTACTAATTTGATTTAAAACTAAATGCATTTTTTTCTTTATAATATTCAAATAACTATTTGTAATAAATATTCAAAACAAAATGGTCTTATTCCAGATGGTACATGTAACAGGATTTATCACAAATCAAAAATAATATTCTAACTTTGCCCTTTTTTTCTGCATTCAAAAATAAAAAGATTATTTTTTTATGTTCTCAAAGAGATAAAATACATGTACTTACTTTGTTTAATTACCTGGTTCATGACTCAATACTTTATTTTAATAATTGTTGTTGGTTGCTTCTAAATCAAAATGACTGATTAATTGTGACTTTACATCCTAGTGCAAATAGTTGATGTACTTCAGAACAAGAACTATACCATGCTTTGTACTAGTCTAACTTTTATTGTGTGCTAGCTCAAAGAAGCAACAGTCCACAGCCTGCAAGTATGCAAGACAGACACCTAACTTAGACCTATATTTCTGACTCCAAGTCAACAAGTCATCAGTCAATAGTATATATACAGTATGCCTGGCAGAAATCTGCATATAGTAAAAAACTATAGCATTACCTGCATTTCCTTAGCAACTGAATGGTAATAAAATTCTCTTAACCATTTCCAATCATCCTGGAATTACACAAACAAGTTGTCAAATTTCATGTACTTTTTACATCCAACAATTTAAGAAAAGTTTCTCCGTTTTCATCCAAATTACTTATACTCATAAAAATACTATTTCAAAGTAAACAATTCTTCATCCAGTAAAATGTATTAAACATGTCAAAGACCATGCTTCTGTGAAAATTCAAAGCACTGAAGAAACACTTAAAACAGTAGCAAAAGACAATACATGTGTACCAATACTCTAAATTAAGAAGCCATAAGAATTGATTGTTTTCAAAGGTACAATAAAAAGAAAAACAACCTTCAATACTACTGGAAGAAGATTGGATTAGTATGGTAATTTCTAACAGCAATGTTCACTGTAGTTTAATTTATAAACAATACTGTCAGTATCATTATCCCTGAAACTAGTTAAATGCTTCTCCATCTAAAAATCAGGCAAAATGTGTATAAAATGTGGCACATGAAGGAAAAAACAGAGATCTTATTGCATGAACCAAGTATTCATACCTGATACCTTCAGAAATAACCACCAAAGTGTTTGTAAAATTTGTCTTTTTAAGATATTGATAGGTCAAATTTAGTTGAAATGCACTATGAAAAAAGGGCGGGGAAATTTTCTCACACTTTTTCCATATATAACCAGTCAAAAACTATAAGTCACAGATGCTTTACGATAAATTCAAATAGATTTTCTAGATGTATTGAATATAGTTGAAGCAAAAAGACCAAATTGAGAATTATGATGTGCCATCCATTGCCTGATTCTTACACAGAATGGTTCTTAACATGTTTGTACCTGCTGCTGCCGAAGTAAATGCTTGTGTATATCAAACTCATCAATTAGTAAGGACTTCCCAATACGATGAACCATCATGCTGATGTGACCTTTTGAAAATGGAATTTTAAGAAGCTTTTTGATATTCTGAAAATTAAAGTAAGTTATGATAAAAAAACATGTGCTACTTAAGATATATACCTGTATGTAAACACCTTCATAAAAATCTTCCTACTTGACAATTTTCAGATTGTACTTACATGCATGTTTACCATGAAATAGCAATTGTATTTTAAGGGAGTGATTAGAATGTGGATTATTGTAACTATTCTCCCATTCCCAATATCATACAAATGTACATGTATGTACATGTAAGTATATTTAAGAAACTAAAATCAAAACCTTAAAATGTATTTATTTCTGAAGTGTACAGAGAACAACCAAGTACATACATGTGAATTAGAAATGACATCCACTTCTCCAGTCAAGTCTAGGTCATTGTTAGCCATTTCAATACTGCAATAAAAAATGTTAAGATGTACATAATACTTACCAGAAAGCAACAGGTTATAATTACATGTATATATTTGAAATCACATGAAACAACTGAGTGTTAATGCTGCAATAATATTAATATTATGTACATAAACAATAAAAACTAAGCAATAAACAACAAGTAGACAATCTCTTTAGTCATTATTTTTTAATGGATATTAGATTTTAAAAGTTTACATTGAATGAACTATACATTAAAAATAAAAATGAAAAATTATTTTGCAAAAAAGTTAAATATGAATTATTATAAATTATATATACATGTACATTGTAAGTTTCATCAAAATAAGCTATTATTTCATTATTGTGCTTTGTGAAATAATTTCTGCAAACTTAGCTACATATGAATCCATAGTTTGAAGCTTTTCTTCAACTTCAATGTGTACATTTCATACCTTGAAAATTGTGTATGTTCCATCCTTTCCCAAGTGAAATCAAATATATTTTTCTCCATTTTAGATGAGTTTCTGAGCCAGTTTGATGGAGGAACATTCAAGTTGGTGTAAGGCTGAAGCACTGAGAAAGCAGGTGAATCTGGTACTGTGGAATGTTTGACCACTGCCATACTTTTAACTTCCTGGTTTCCATCCTTCCCTCCTTTGACTAGCTCTTTGTCTTTATGCTAAATACATAGAGATGTTGAATTTAGTAAACTACGTCATGTATGTGCATAGTGCAGAACTGTGCTGTTGAATAAAATTCAGTCACGGTCAGTAACGTGACCAAAAACATATGATATCAAAGGAATTGTGTATGCTTATATCACCAAATTTCATTCTTTTAGTTTTTACATGATAACTTATTCAATATACTTCAACTTGTAGTTATACAATTAAAAGTAGGGGTACTGTACAAGTAAATGTACATTTTACTTATTCCAGGGTTTTAGCTAGGATTTTGAGGGCTTTAGTCACTTTTGCGTAGAGCACGAATGACATATTATGGGCAGCAGAATTTTGTAAATAGTGAATAGTATCATAAACTAAAGACATAAACACTCTTAAATATATTCATTTTAAGTTTACAGATACAGGCATAACAATAAATACAATAAATGTTACAACAAAATAACTATTATTTTCTACAACAAAATGTGTGTTACTTAATAAAATAAAATAGTTACTACTAGAAAAATAGTAAAATAGAATTTTTTTTTACATCATGACAAAACTTTGATGCATTCAGTCTAAAAATAGCTACTATTTGACATAAGCTACTATTATCGTATGACCTGACACTCAACTAATAAGAGAAAATCCTCTCAGTAATCAGAAGATAATGCAGAAACTAGACAGATAGAAAGGATGTTGGCCACATTGGCATAGTCAACTGCAGAATTTTGCACTCTGTAAGCGGTTGCTGCATGATATCTAACTGCTGGGCGGTAATTTTTTAGTGACCTTTGACCCCATATCATAAGTAGAATAGAAGACATTCGTAATCATTGTGATTTCGTTTTAAGAAGAAAAGAGAATCATAAAATAAATATTTATCATTGATTAATACTTCATAACTGTCCGCTATTGCGTTAAAATTAATTGAAATCCACAAGGTGACCAGTCACACATCGGAGACATTGTTTTTGTGTGCATTTAAATTTCTAGAAATAGACTGCTATATATGTTGCGAAGTTCGTGAAGGATTTGTTTTTATATAGGAGTAAAATCGGTCAGTATCCATTAATGATCGAAATCGTTTAACATGACTAATCCTTAAAATAAGGATATATATGTTATATTTTAAACGTACTTAAAAGCAGAAATGTCTCAAGTCAACTTGACGCTTTTTTGGGCGGTCGAAAACGGTCACCTGAAGTTGAGTGAGAACCCTGGGATTATCTTTTGTGGTCCTAATGATCAAATGATTGATAAATTGTTGTTATTTTAAAGGATTATTAACAATGCACATATCAGGAATGCCAGGTTAACAACAATAAAATGTATTTCACAACTGGTTGACCAGGTAATTACCAAGCTTGGGGTCATAAACTTGTCAGAGTGTAAGGCCAGGTGAAATTATGTAACTTTCGATTGACAGTTTTTAACAACATTTTTATTTAAGGTGACAAAAATTAATCTGAAATACTTTTTGAATGGAATATGTTTTTATACACTTTTCAAATTTTAAGTGACGAAAACGATCTAAAACATTTTCATCATTTATGGTGAAAATGATGAGCGCTAGCTAATTCACTGCTTATCCTCAGTTGGTGGGTTTTTTCTCTTTTCGTCATTTTTTGTCATTTAAAAAATAAAAATTCAGAACATGTGAAATTTTGTTTGAATCTGTATTCAGTAATATGAAATTTAAAGCAAACTTGCAAAAACACATCTTTCTGTTATCATTACCGTAATATTTCAAGACCACCAACTTTTTAGACACTCTAAACCTAAACAGAATACAATTTCTGAAATTTAACATTTCATTGTTAAAAAAAATATATAATGATTATTACCTGTAATTTTATGATTTGCTTCAAACCTGTTTAAGGCAGTGTCTTTTTAGTATTATGTAACCTATACAGCTTTTACTTATGACCTTAAAATCACTTAAAGTTTGTGGCAAGTTTCTGATTACCTAAACTACATGTGTAAAAGTTACTTTTATTTATTGATTACGTGAGTTAAAATTTGTCAAGTAAATACATTTACACTACCATCCAACTAAATTTTACTTTCTCTATTCTTCAGAGTGGAGTCAATACATTGTATTTTCATCCATATGACTCCACCAGAGGAAAAACGAAGATAAAACAGCATCATCGTTATAAATGATGACGATGAAGATGATGTGATTTAAAATTCAATTATAAAAATTAATAATTGCCTTGAATTTATAAATATTTATTATAATTTTATAAATATATTAATAATTCATTTATTAATATTTATAATTCATTTATAAATATAAAATAATTGCCATATTTTGATTATTTATAATTGCCATAATTATAAATATTCATAATTCAATAATAATTAATAAATATTAATAAATGATTTATAATTGAATTATAAATATTGACAAATGAATTACGAAAATTTATAATTATTCATAAATTATAAATATTTATAAATACTTATAAATATTAATAAATAGGCATTTTTTTCTACTTTGGCTTGCCGTAAGTTTTTAATCATTTAGTGAAAATATTTTGAGTGGTACTAGTATTTTCATTTCTATCATAAGTCTCAACAAAATAATGAAAAGTCAGATTGTAGTTATATCAATCAGCCCAAAGACTAATTTAGCTTTTATGAACGTTTGTTTTCTTAAATCTGATACTTTCTGGTTTCACTATTGTCGTATTGACACTAAGAGTCTTAAATTATTAAATTTACGATCATTTCCCATACAATACTAAATTTTATCTAGTGTCGTGTTTTTTATTACAAAGTAGGATGTCAATTTAAGAAACGCTTGTGGCAATTTACAATACACACAGCTCAAATAATGTATTGCAGTACCGCAATACATGTACATATGAAATTGCATCTCGAACAAAACATAAATCCAAATTCCACGAGTTCAAAATGACAATAGCATTGGTTCAGGATTAGGCATTCATATTTTTCTCGTCCATTAACGAGATAAACGTATAGTCCAAATGTTTACGTTCTCGTCTGTATGGTCCTTCATCTTCGAAAATTCAAGAATTTTTTTCTATTGAGGGGAGATAATCCACACATAACCGGAAGTTTGTGTTAGGCGCGCTTGCTTTATACCAAGAGTAATCCGATACTATCAACCGAATCGTATGAATCTTGAAAATTATGAAGTCGAGCAATTTTTTACATTCCAAAATAGCTTATACCATTGATTTCGGTAACATTTTTGCTATAATTGCAATATTACAAAGTTTTCGGTAGTGGATACAGTAGAGGTTGATAATTTAGAAATATTTGCTGGAAGATGAAATAAAATATGATATGAACGACTTTTTGTGAAGTTCTGTTATACAGTATGAGGTCGGCAAGGTCACGCGGTCGGTGATCAGATAATTTATGATGTTCTTTAGTTACCCCACTCTCTATAGAATTTATTATTAGGAAAGTATCAAATAGGTTATTTCGTTACTAAGTTTAATATTTACGTCATGTAATAACGATGTTATTTGCCGCTGTATCCACAAGAGTTTTACAAAAAAGTAATACCAATATATTTTACTAGAAAGTATACAATAGCTTTTTTTCTCGTTCTCACAAATATTAACTTATGAACTTTCATTCACAAAGACAATAAAATTGAAAATTTCATTACTGGTCCGTCAATTTTAACTGTTTGTTCATTCCAACTTTTACATCGAACAAAACGATGTACCTTTTGAAACAAGCAAAGGCTCTATATTGTATAATTAAACATTCAGCCTGTTTTTCCCCAGAATCTATGGATATGTAATATAGTACCAGACACTCAAATAACGAACTCGACTAAGTTAAGTGTTAACTATCGGAATTATTGTATACTCATCACGGTATTCTTAGAAATCCAGTACTGATTGAAACTGATCTTTTTATTTAAAAATGGTTTGATACGTCTGTTACACTCTTATAATTAGGAGAAAAAACACATAACTCGGAAAATTAATTTTGAAACCTGAAACATTTTTTACCCCTAAACGCAGTGGCCTTATTCCACATGAAGACTCTAGTACAGTTATATGTGATTAATATATTAATAGTATATATTTATGAGCTAGTATAGGCGTCATTTACTTCATAATATATAGATACGCCTTAGGCATGATAAACTGTTTTTTTAAACTCAGATACAGATATTTCATTGCACACTGTCTGGCAATTTGTGATCGCCCTAAGTCGTAAAAAGAACCATGAAAGAATCAATTGTGAAACTACTAAACATAGGCCGAGTACCAATTAAACGGTTCTTTTTTTCCTAGAAAAGCAGAAGACGCTTACCCTACCGGTGCTCCCAGTTTTTAGTGGAGTCCGAGTTGCTCATTTACTTTTGTTTCTTTGTATGTATTATTTTAGTTACTTTATTTTCTTTGTTGTGTTAGTCTGTTTTCCGTGTCTGGTCTTTGTCCCTGGATTACATTCTTTTGATTTCCGCTGGAATCTTGGTTCCCTTGATTACTCTTTCTAAGCATGATTACTCTAGAGAGTTTGACATTGAAAAATGTATTAATTTCTTTGTCGAGGGAATATGCCCCGGCGCATCTATTTTGCATTGATTTGCATTGTTACTCCCGTAGTGGTATTAATTCAATGTGGATCCTGAAAAATTCGAAAGATCTTTTGGAGACAATCAGTTCAAGAGTATTATATGAATATGATAGCATTAAAACCTATGATTTTTCAACACTGTATACTTCTATTCCCCATACTCAGTTAAAATCCCGACTTAAAAACATTATACATCGTTGTTTTTCCAAAAAGATGGTACACCTAGATACAAATATATAGTTCTTGGTAGAGATTCCTCATACTTTGTAAGAAATAATTCCAAATCATCTTCCAAATATACAGAGGAAGATGTCTACAAAATGCTGGAATTTTTAATTGACAACATATTTGTCCAGTGTGGTGGACGTGTTTTTCAACAAACGGTCGGCATTCCAATGGGAACAAATTGTGCTCCTTTACTTGCTGACCTATTCCTTCACTCTTATGAGGCTAACTTTATAGCTGATCTGATCAGAAAGAAAGAATATCGTTTGGCTAGATCCTTTAATCTCAGTTTCCGCTATATAGATGACGTATTATCTTTAAACAATCCTAATTTCGGGGATTTGATACATCGCATCTACCCAAAAGAACTTGAGATAAAGGATACTACAGACACTGTGAAGTCAGCCTCATATCTTGACCTACACTTAGAACTCGATGGTAAAGGAAAACTATTGACCAAACTTTACGACAAACGTGATGACTTTTCACTCAGAATTGTCCACTTATGGAGTGTTCATATCACAACTCATACGTTATGCCAGAGCTTGCCGAAACTACGCAGACTTTTTGTATCGCGCTAGAACTCTAACAAATAGGCTTCTGGAACAGGGTTATGTTGCTACAAGATTGAAGTCATCACTACAGAAGTTTTATGGTCGTTATCATGAACTCGTGGATCGTTATGGTGTATCCATCAGCACCATGGAAACTGATTTATTCAACGGGTCATAGTTTTCCTTCCCTCGTTTGTCTACCCCGGACTTGACTTTTTATGAGCAACTCGGCGGGTGTTTCTAGAAAAGCAGAGGACGCTTACCCTACCGGTGCACCTGGTCCATGCTCCCAGTTTTTAGTGGAGTCCGAGTTGCTCATTTACTTTTGTTACTTTGTATGTATGCTTTTAGTTACTTTATGTTCTTTGTTGTGTATGTCTGTTTTCCATGTCTGGTCTTTGTCCCTGGTTTACATTCTTTTGATTACCGCTATAACCTTGGTTCCCTTGATTATTCTTTCAAAAACTTCAAGTGGACCACAACTTTCTTCAAGCGATATATGTACCATACAATTGCTGAGACATTGGGTGGGTTTTATGATGATACTTGTTTAACTTAATTTTCTTCATTTGTTATAACACTTCGAATTTCAGCAATGCATTGAGTAACATAAATCTTGACATTTTTACTGCACTTTTGTACATATACAGGCTTATTCTGTAAAAAAGACAAATGATATTTGATTCGTTTTTTAAAAAAAAGATTTAAGACGACGGATTTTCATGATTATCATCTATGCTGATTATATAGTATGTTTTTATACTGATTTTATCAACTTTGCCAAGAGACAATTCTGTGCTACCTGCATGTAATGCAACATACCGAAAATAGTTGACTGTAATGGAAACAGGAGGTTTAGCGTGCTATAAAACTGGGTTTGACCCACCATTTCCACCACGGACATCGCGGTTGTTCCAATTTTCATTTCTTGCATGTCTGTTTTGTGGTCTTTCCTTCTTTTGATTTTTGTCTGGAGTTTTTGTCTATTAGTTTGGTGATATTGTTGTTATCTTTTATATTGTAAATCGGAGGTATCTAAGAACCCGAAAGAAGTCATGAAGTTGATGACTTGAGAATGCACGGTGGAACCTCCGAGCCAATGGACTTAATGACATATTTACTTTTACCTAAAAGACATGGAACATTTTTAAATATGTCTCCAAATAGAAATACAAATAAGGATGTTGGCAATTGAATATATGCATGCGGCTATATTATGTGTAAAGTGAAGATGACATTGCGAAATTGTAATATCGTAGCTATCTTTATAGTTACTAAATGGTCGAGTTTTTAAATATATGTATAATGCACTCATTAGAGATGTACCACTTTATCTATACACATTGGTAGGTACTGCCCTTTGTGGTATCAGGCCTATCGAACTCTAAAGCACTTTTTGAGACATGTCTGCGGTAAGTACTTTAATCTATATTACAATTAGTTTACTTTAATTTTCCATTTGCGGTGTAATATAGAAAGATAAATAGGAAAATAAAATGTGGTGTGTCAATTATAGAAATAAATTATTATGTCGAATTTCAATTACTCGTTATGTTGTCCAAATCGTTCACTTTGATATAGATTCTTGTCAAAGTAGAAGACTTATAGTTGCAATAAGTGTTGGTTGGTTGATTGTTGGGGTTTAACGTCCAAGCAGCAATATTTCAGCTATATTCAGACGATGAACATGGAATGGATGATAAAATGAACATGAAATAATGATGAAATGAAAAATGGGATGGGACACAAGGATAATGGGGTCGACAAATTTTGATTGCCACTGGAAAGAGGGAGAGGTGGGTAGGGTCGGGTAATTTAGCCTCCTGTGGCGGAGCCCTATGGTTCCTACTCCGGGAGAATACCACAGTAGGGTTCTTTAACGTGCGAGGAACGTGCCATCTTTCCCAACACGGTGCACCACTATGGTTTGCGGTCAGGTTTTTCGTATTATAGCCTGACAACCCCAGCATGTAACACGCCAGGGGTACCCCATTCCACCACTTGGGGCACACAACCCAGTTGCTCTGTGGGCAGAGCGTCCTAGCCCCCCGGCTAGGATTCTGAGCACCATTTAGTCACCTTTTACGACAAGCTTAGCGCTGCTGCAGGCCTATTTTGACACCCGGACCTGCATGGGTCTTGCAATAAGTGACATTTGTCCCAAAATAAGTCTTAACTATAGGAAATGGTATGACATTCAACTATCTTGTGGTGTGATTCATTTTATTAAGGAAACCATATTATCTTATCAAGTACTGTATGTTAAACGATTGTTTCTCAAGAACTTGACAAATCTGCAATGAATTACCCTTTTCTTAGAACAAGAACAGATATTCTATACTTGAAATACAGTAGTAATTAAGAAGTTTCCTCCAGAGTTGTATGACAATGTTGAGACTGCATAAGAACAGAATAGAAACATAAAGCATGTTGCGGGGTAGATGCCCCTAAAACAACCTTTTTGTGGTTAACCAATTATTTAGACCACATGAATATCATAAACAGTTCGATATTACCGTTCGTTTCTTTTATATATTCGAATTAAATTAAATTAATCAACAAGTTCCATTCTATAACATTTGTTAGAGCGTGAAAAATAAGTTATTGTCAGGGTGTATTTTCTTTGAATACTGGACATCTCTGCCCGCAGACATTTCGGGTCGATCACGTGGCCCTTATTCCAGCCAGTGAATAGAATTTTCTTGAACCTGTTTGAATCCAATAATTGACGAATGGACCGCGAACATTTTCATAAATAACTTTGCCGTTAGTTTTAGTGATGAAATGGGAATCTTAAGATGTCACAGACGGTGGCTGTGAATTTTGAACCAATTAATGGCACGAATGCATCAAAGACGGAATAATACGCAAAGAAGTACAAACTCAATATAAAACTTTCCAAATATACTCTGATGAGTACTCTTGCTTCCTTAAAGAGTGATTTAAAAAAAAAATACACTTAATCCTTTCACATTAGATTCATTTAATTTCATAATAGAAAGCAGAAAGGTTTTTGATAATTGATGACGTGTGAAGAGAATATTGATCCATTCTTGGGGTATTGCATCGAAATAAAGCACGGTATTTGACCTTATAGGATTGAGCATTATCATCCTTAGAAAAACAGGCGGGGCTTCAAATACCTAATCATATAAGAGCAAAAATAGACCTAATATACAGACCAAAACTAGTTTTACCCTCTAGTGTTGTAGATTCAGTGAGAACGCGTGCATTGGTTTAAATCTATTAAACTCGCGTGAATGAATGTCACTACTAGAACCATCTGTTGAGCTGTTACTCGCCCACGTTTGTAGTAGCAATCGTAAATGGTTTTATGAATGAATTTTTTTTCAAGCGACCCAGAATATTTTAAATACCTTGTCCTTTTAAATCACCAATTGACCCTAAACAGCATGCCGTGAGGCTATTGTTGAGGACTGAAATGACCCCACTGTGTCCCTGTAATAAGGGGATACTTATGCAATACCCCATTGTCGATTTCGCCTGTTTGACGATTTCTTGATGTCATATGACGGTCATGGCCTGTTTCATTTGTCCCCCTTATTGTTCACTTAAGTTTCTTTTTATAGCGGTTTTATATTATTTTTAAGAAGGATTAATATCAATTTGTTTGCTGGCGAAGTTTATAAAGGTTAAATATAACTTGAATCGAATTCTATTTTTGTATATTTGGTATTCATTATCTGATTTAAGGATCAACGGATTTATTAAGATATAAAGAGGCGAAGAACGTCTTCTCCTACAACAATAACAACAACAGCAACAACAACAGGAAAACAGGTAACCAACTGGTGATATCCCTACCAAAGTTTAGGTGTACTTTCCTGATGACCAACTTAACTGTACTTTGGCTTCCAATGAAAATAATCGAGAAATCCCGAAATCGAGAATTTTTATTTTCAAGTGTTGCTACATGACATATATAATTTTAGTATGACATTGATAGTAATCATCTAAGCTTGACGATTGTGTTGTTACAAGTACATGTACGTTAAGCTAGCTGATCGAAAATTATAATGCGCCATTAGATGTGTAAGCTTTATTAGTACTGTAAGCATTTTTACAATGCTTAATTAAGCTTCATCTAGATAACATGGCGTACTTCGTTTCGCTCATCAGAAAAAAAAAATTCTTCTTTAAAAATTATGTTTAACATTAAAAAATGTTGGAATTCAGTTCATTCGGAAGTTTTTTTTACTGCTTTTGCATAATTCTTAAATGGAGTTATACTGCTTTTTCCTCTTCCAGTTTTTGATTAGCCATATTTTGTAAAATTACCTACATTTTTTTTATTTTGTTTTGTCCATTTCTATCCTAGTAGCTACAAACGGTGTCGTTATTATGAGAATCATTTATAAACATGTGCATGGTTATAATGTATCGCTGAGCAATGATCTCTTAATTCCATTGAAAACAACTTTTATAATCAATAATAAAACTTTTCTAATTTTTGACACAAATATGAAAAGAGTACAGATAGATAAATTTTTTTTCAGAATTACGAATTTACTGCTTTTTGTAATAAATGGAAGTGAGTGTTCATTGTAATGTACGATGTGCACCTCTACCCAAGTCAACAACAGCGGAATAAAGTTCAGTTTAAGTTCTATCATTTAAAAAGGCTTGCTGCAATAGCGTGCATGATTATCTTTAATGGAAATGCTTAAAATAGGATTTCAAGTATTCTGTCTAAAAAGCAACTCGATTTTTTTGAGTTTAAATATCAAACTATCTCGAGGCTGTGAGAAGTTGCAAAGAAAGTTGTAATGAAAAAGCTAATTTTGCACGGACGGACTTACACTATAATCGCAAGGCGGGGTATGAACATTGATTTTGGGTTCTTCTCGAAGGCTGAAAGTCCAAAGATATCTAACAGGCGAAATTTGTTGTTCCGAGCAAAACCCATGGCCATGCATAACATTTAGTATTAACTCTAAATGGAGCAAGCATATTGATAGTATGATCTCAAGCATGTCAAAGCACTGAGGTGTTCTACAAAAAATATGATTTAGACTTATCAAGAAACTCTTAGAAATGAATTATTATACACATAAGACCCTTATTCGAGTACATCTCCGAACTTTGGGACGGATGCGGAATAGTGAATAATAACAAATTAGAAAGACTACATCACGAAGCCGCCCATTTAATTACCGTGGACTTCCTGCCTTCACCAGTTTAGAAAAGATTTTATCGAAGAATCGACTGCACGAGATGGTAACGTAAACACAAAAAGCTCCAACTATTTCACAAATTTGTACAGTTAGAAAGAAAAGACCTAAATATGTTGTCAGTCTAATGCCTAATACCTGTACAGTTGCCGCGGATGCTACGTGCCCACTTCGGAGATGACCTATGGATTATCATAAACAAAGGATTTTTTTCCCGCAAACATAAATATTTGGAATCAACTCCATGTACCTTTAGAGACTAGGCATATTTCCCCAATTTCAAATCATATAATGTAACATGTGCCTTCATATGAAAAATATTCAAAATTCATAAAATGAATCTATAACCCTCTAAAAGTCCATCAAGTTCTGCATGCTATAATTCTTCATAAAAATCAAATGGCTGCTTTACAAAACGCTTTTTTACCTACCTCCCGGATGATCACAACATTTTCACTTACCAAATTAATTACGATTAAACCATGCAGTTTTCTTTTCATGTACCCGAAAGAAGATGATTGTCTATTTTTTATTAAACATTCTTTTACAGCAATTCTTCCAAATTACATCAATGTTTAACGCCGCGAATTATATAGAAGATTATAGAAGAACACCATTTATGATACGCACGCATCACTAGCATGATAGCTATATCTTTAGCAGTTAAGAACCAAATTGCAGTGTTGCAATCTTACAAGAAAAATAGATACCACTTAAAAGTTTTTTGACATTTCTGTTGTAGGGAAAACACCATCATGATCATGATAACACGATTATGATATCAATGTCGGGAGTTCCACGTCATACTCTGGTGTAAATATTACGCAACACTGACACCCGATTTGACGTAAAGTGCAAAATCCCCATTGGGCTTTCCTTACATGTATTATCATTAACTGTTCTAGATTAAACTGTATGATATTTTATAAAAAAAACAAAGAATTCATGAAATTGTAGTTTTATGATAGTATTGCACAATTGATTATTGTTTGGAACAATTTAGTAACCTACAATTTTACAACCTGATTAATATAAAACAATTAAAGCTTATTAATAAGAACTGTTACGATTATATTCTGTATCAACTTTAAAGCGGGAAAAACAACAATATCGAAACCATTGTCCGAAATCTGGTGACCTTACATTTAACCTCTTGTTACATGCTGGTCAATCAAGTGGTCACTCCCGCTATGCTCCACCCATTCATGTGTCATTGATTACGTCGACACATGTCCGGAATTGTCCCGAATGGTCCACAGAAACACCTCCACATAGTATAAATAACCCCAACGCAGTTCTACAAAATTCAGTTTGAAGATATTAATTCCTAAGTGAATATGAGCGACTTAATTTATTTACCACCGATATCGGATACAGTGAATGCATCATGTTGCACATTTTCAGCAATTAACGGGACTCTGCATAATACTACAGCTTCTTCACAATACTTGTAAGTGAACTTTGATGAAAACGCATACAAAATGCATTACTTTTTAATATAATTTAAATTCTAGCGGAAACCAACATTCCAAAAGAAATACAGAAAAGTTAATTCTTCCTCATGAGATTTAACCGGTGAATGGGTGATTACACTATTTGTTTTAGTACTATTATGTCAAAACAATAGAAATCTGATGAAAGTACGCAATCTTGTTTTTATGATATTATTAGTGTACTAAGAAATAAATACGAACGTACATAAGCAATGTATATGGAACACTCGCTATTTCATTTTTAAGAAACATAATTTACTTTATTACAGCTTCCTCCTACAGCTTGTAATCGTAAAAGTAATCAAAAGTTTGCTGTTGCCATTAGTTACACCAATTTTACTGACAGTCATCTGCTGCCATTTCTGGGAGATATACAATAACTGTCTTAGAGATCCAGATTCTGATTTGCCTCTTCCTCCCGGTGGTTATGGTTTCCCTCTGGTTGGAGAGTCTATTGGTTTTCTTCTGCAGGTAAATGTGTTCTGTGTTGTGGCTGCAGCAGTGTGGCATACAAGTATCCGTCCGTTGCACGGTGTTCGGTAACTGAAAAAAATGCTTCATTTCAGACTATTCTGTTGATGTCCAATCCGTTTTCTCAACGAATTTAATTGATTTTTAAAACTTCTTTCATTGTTTGGTAAGCTTTGCAATAGCAGTTTTTATTTTACAGAATGACTGTTATTTAAGTCTCAAAGTTTTCTTTTGCTTTGTTTATTTAAATAAAAATTAATGTCTTTTTTTAGGGTAGAAAATTCTTTGATAAGAGAAAGCGACAGTTCGGCACCATCTTTAAAACACATATGTTCGGAAAACCTACGATTCGAGTTATAGGTATTCAAAGTGCAAAAAAAATTCTAGGCAGCGAGAACGAACTTGTGACATCACAATGGCCAAAAAGTACGAAATTATTACTGGGTGATGGGAGTTTAACGGCCGCGACCGGACATCTCCATAGCATACGGAAAAAAGCTATTCTGAAAGCATTTACAAGCAGTGCCTTGGGTGGGTATGCTACGATGATACAGAAACTGACAAAAGACCACATTGACTATTGGTGCTCAAAAGAGAAGATTCTTGGCTATAAAGAATTTAAAGGCCTTACATTTGACATTTCGTGTCAGGTATTACTGGGAATTAAAATGGAAAGAAATGAGAGGAATAGTTTAATGGAACACTTCGATACGTTTTTGTCAAACTTATTCAGCATTCCAGCCAAAATTCCTGGCCTAGGTCTTTATAAGGTAAAGATAAATTTGACCAAGTTCTCATTTGAAACAGTTGATATAGAAAAGTAAAACAACTGAAAGTAAAAAAGGGAAAATTAAAAAGAAAGATAGTGAAAAAACTAACAAAAACAAGGGTTGAATAATTATATATTTTACTACAAAAAAAACAAAAACAAAAACAAATAAAAACAAACAAACAAAAATTAACAAACAAACGAACAAACAAACGAATATAGAAAACAAATTAATCTATCATTAGGGAGCTAAATATTTACAACAAGAACATCTAGTCCGATTCGAAAAAGTTATTTTATTTAAGTTATCTGCGATATTTTTTCAGGGTTTGAAAGCACGATCAGCATTACTGGACAAAATAGGATCATGCATAAGGAAGAAGAAACCACGTGGATCTAACGTAGACTTTCAAGATGCCCTCAGTCTGTTAATGAACATATCAGGTTCAGGTGAGATGTCAGTGACAGAACTTCAAGATATTGGGCTGGAACTGCTGTTCGCAGGACACGAAACTACAGCTAGTGCAACTGTTACTCTGATTCTACAACTATCAAAACATCCTCATGTTGTAACGAAGATCCAAGATGAACTTCGAACGTTAGGAATATCAAACCAAGACTTAACTTACGAAACTCTTAACAAAATGAAATATTTGACCAATGTAGTAAAAGAGGCCATTCGAATTACGCCGCCAGTTGGAGGTGGATACAGAAAGGTTCTCCAAACGTTTGAAATAGAGGTAATTATGCTATATGTTTAGATGGGAGTTTTTTAAATCTTTTAAGTATTTAATATGATTTTTTCAGTATTATATGCATCTTCATTTTTTATTTCTATACCATATACTTCACACACAAACCTAAGAGATGACTGGCGCTTTTTCTCTGACAGTTTCTTTTGAAATCTTTTATATTAGGATAGTAAAAAATGATCAGTTTCAGTTAGTCCTATTACCTCAATGTGTCAACTACTTTTCTCATTGTAAAAAAAGTAAAAGCTGAACAACATCCCAAATCGCACCCGCTTGCCATGATCCACAAATATTGTATTTTTGTAGGGATATCAAATACCAAAAGGATGGACAGTAGCATATAGCATAAGAGACACGCATGAAATGGGCAATGACTTAATTCTGGATCCAGACTCGTTCAACCCGGATAGATGGACGGCACTGCAGAAACGTGATCATGAACATTTTATAGCGTTTGGTGGCGGGAAGAAAGGTTGTGCTGGAAAACAGTTAGCATTATTGATGTTGAAAATATTTACTGCTGAAATGGTACGCACGTGTAAATGGGTAGTACCAAACTCAAATCCCAATATTGAAATCATTCCAGTACCGCATCCAACGGACAATTTACCAATGAAAATCTTCAGATGATCTTATAGCGAAACAGTCGGTAAAGGGTAGAAATCCAAGTAACTTATTGATAATGTATCTTCTCAGGGAATTGTTTATTGACTTATGCAAATGACAATTATCTTTGTTTTTCTGTCTGTTATTTATTTGTTTGTGTATTTTAAACATTTTTTTGTAAAGTTATTTTGTATTTATTGTTAAAATTGATAAAATATTAGACTTACAGTGTTGAATGAAAAAAAGACGACCACAACAACAACCAAATCACATAAAAATCTAAATAAAAAGCTAAAAAATAAAATATTGCCACAAACAAAATCGTAACATTTTGAGAAATCAAAATTTAAATATGTGGTGTTAAATATGATATGAGGTAACGGATGAAAGTAAAATATAATTAGAACTCGAATTGTTTCGTGAGGTCAATAACCGAGCACATGACTGTGCCCACAAGACATTGTAATATGTCTGTAACTGACACAATGTTACGTATATATGAAGTAAATGCATAATAATTTGTAGTAGTCGGCGTGAACTCAGATTAACACGCGTCAGCATGTTATAATCATTCACTATCGTAGTCTGTGTGAAACAACATAAACAAAACAAACAAGATAAAATGAATAAAGGAAAAAAAACGAGGCAAATAAAAACAACAGATAAAAAAATTGGACTTAAAGATATCAAACAAGCAAATAGCGACTTTGCTATACGCGAGCGATGAAACAAAAATACATAAAATAAAACATAAACCGGAATTTCCAGGATTTGAGATCCTAATATGTCACTTCCCTTCCATTTCACAGTCACTCGGGGCACAGATGGCTTATTTAGGTACTGTTTTCTTTCCACGACAACCATTGTTTTCGTTTGATACGTTAATCTAATTAAAAACTGACTTCCTGTACTGGAGGAGGGAAACTGATATTTTTCACCGATATTTCTATTCGAAACAGGGGACCAGAAGATAAAATTATCTGGTATTAGACAGAGAAAAGGATTATTTGGTGAGAAAAAAAAACTATTCTATAACTAACAAGAAATATTCCGAGACGGATGTTGTTAAAATGTTGGAACTAAAGTTAAATCAAGTTTGGAGGAAATGTGTTCAATACTGAAATACCAAAGGGAACAAACTGAGTCAATCTTGGTTAACCTGTTTCTATATATATCCGTATGAAGCTAGATTTTTGTACCAAGACAAATACCAAAAATAGAAAGGAGGCTAGTCCAGTCCTTCACTTCCAGCTTCTGATATGTTATGACTGTTTAATCCTTAATTCAAGGTTTTACTTGTTGCATTTGATCTACCCATTTAAACTTGGAATTAAAAAGACAACTAATACATTTTTTTGTCTTTTCCATATCTTGAATTTAGAACTACGCATGTATATAGATGATACCGGACGTTTGAATATAAAGCGACAATGTTGTCTTTCCAATAGTAAACTTCCCCTTTCTAAGTAGCAATATACGAACATATTTAGCATACATATATAGATTATAGATTACACAGTTGATTGTCATGCATGTGGTTCTTATCATTCAGTAGAGCTGACATACAGTGGTGTGTCTAGCCATGTTGCTATCATTGCAACAGAAATTTTATGGTCGTCATCACAATGTGATTGACCGATATGAAGTTTCTATCTCTTTGATGAGACCAGATATCTTCAGTTAGATTTCACATCTCACCGAATTTGACGCTTACCTAATTTTACTTACTTAAAATATGTCGGGTGCTGGTAGAGCAAGACCCTCGTTTTTTTTTCGTTTTTTGTTTTTTGTTTTGTTTTTTGTTTTGTTTTGTTTTTTTTGTTTTGTTTTTGTTTTGTTTTTTTTTGTGGGAATTCATGTTTCAAGTGCTTTAGGTTTTAGTGGGTAAAACCTTGTATGCAATAGAAGATCACATATTATCACTGTTCATAAAAGTATGTTTGAAACTTATAAACAATTACGATTTTACTCTTCAATGTACTTTGTTTACGATTACCATTTAAACGATTGAATATCTATTGTAACCTGAGATGTCATTTGACCCCGAATTGTAAATACCATAGTTCGTATATAACAATTTATCCCATAAGTATTTACAATAATGGAAAACAAGTAAATTCAGGCCATGACCGCTGTATGACACTTCAAATATTAAAAATGGACCAACTTCATAGTATATATTGCATAAGAACCCCCTTTTTACCGGGACACCGTAAGGTCAAATTTATGATCCAGCTCTCGCTATGTTAGTTATTTTAGAGTGGTTAGTTTAAAGGGTTAATGGTTCAGCCAATCTATTTTTCCGAATTAGACGGTATGACAGATAGTATTGGTCATATTAATGGTAATATTCACTTGCATAGTTTGGACGCTTTTTTTGGTTATATTTATATAATTTCGCTGTTTTTTTCCCTTTGTCAATGAAATTTTTGTCTCTCGTATCAGCTGTCGCCATCAAGTTAACTATAATTCATATGGTGCTGTGATAAGTTGTTAGAATTTTATGTTTGCACCCCTTGCGAGAATAGACAAAAACAAGATGGTTAAATGTCTAATTTGAAAACGAAATATCGTGGAGAAAGTAGATTTCTTTTGGCAACGGGGAAATCTCTTGAACATCTGTAAGTTTTTTTGTCAAAGCACACATTTTGCATACGCTGTACTTTCGACAAAAATCTAAGAGTTTATAATTACTTTTGACAATCATACTAGTCTTCTGATGCATAGGAAATCTTGTACAGTGAAGTTGACATGCATCACATAAATAAGTTGAAATTAACACATACAAATGTACATATGACAGTTCAGTTTTTTTGTCCCTTTATTTTTTACTTAAAATTATAAAACAGCATGAAAATGACATCTAAAACTATACGAAATAAGATCCAAACGCAGACGACGCAAATACAAAACTTTTCAAAAATCGTTTCATGTTAATTGTGCTTTCAACTTATTTCATATGATGAGTGACTAAAGCACAAAAAAATTAAGCAACCAACATATACCAAAAATATGATAAAGCAATATATTTAATAGAAGTTTTATCAAGATGTACATTCTTAGCACAGAACGTATTTCAGCAGTAATACTTATGTTTTCGAAAAAAAAAAAAAACAACCCCCCCCCCCCAAAAAAAAACCAAACAAACAAACAAACAATATCATCTAGATAAAACATGTCTACAGACTGGACAGGATGGTTTCCGTTGTAAGCAAAGTTCTAAGCAATGTTCATGAAATATATGCATACAATCCGTAATTTTTGCTGTTTCCATTTTCCCAAGACATACTGGACAAGAATCAGAATAGTCCAGCAGCTGGTCACGTGTTAAATACTTTGATGACGTAGACCTCCTCCTCTTTTTATTAAGCTGGTCATAAATATGTATGAATGATACGATATAAAACTCCACGTTAACCATCACAAAAGCTACAACCAGCTGAAATGTCCAAGCGAAATAACCTTTTACAAAAGTTATATAAACTAAGGATGAAAATAAACATATCCGTATGACGTCTAAACGCGGTACTATGTTGAAGAATGTTGTAAATCGACGAAAAACGGAAAATACATAATATGAAATAGCTTCGTTGCTCAAAAGAGTAACTGACAAAGTCAAAACAGTATATATGAACGATTCGGTATACGCAAAAGTTAAAGAAAATAAGCATAGGATCGAAAAGAAAAAATGGCGGGAATTATCGTTAATTCTGTCACCAAAGTCGTCTGTTCCATCAACTAAGTCCATAAAACTTTTTGCAACAAACGAAAGTAACAAAACTGAAATTGTCCATATCAGAAACATTAAAAAACCATAATGCTGTGAAAATAACATCATGGTGCCATATATTTGGAAGGAAGTAATATCATTCTGACGGAAACGTTTCTCTCTACCATAAATCATTGTTCCAACCTCTTCAATCTTAGGTAAAGCTAATACAATGTTGGATAAATACGAATATATCCATATAATGAAATACGACAAAAGTTCTAAAAATGAAATCTGGGTCAAAGCTACAAGTATGAATATAAAAGCGACGGCAATATAGACGAGATTCAATAACAAGCCGGATGTCACTGGAAAGTCAAATGCTTGGAACAGTAGAAGTAGCCATATTGAAAGATTCCACGCTGAAAGGAAAATAATAAGCAAATTCAGGCAGATATCCAAATGAACATGGTACTTTGTTTATTAGTTATAACTCGGTACAGTCATAGATGGTTTGTCTTCTATTTTGCACCACCATAACAGTAAAAACGCACAAATATTCAAAAACTACATAAATTTATTATACCCCTTATTTTCCAATACATAGATATCAAGAAAAAACACATGAATTATTTTATTTTGATGTTTTATTTAAGAATACCCCTCCGCATAAAATGTCTTCAATATGATACAATTACCAAGAGCCTTTGACGGTTTCTTGAATATATTTTTGTTCAGTGAATAACAACGGATTTTCTTCATTACGAAAAAAGCCATTTGAAGTACATCGTAATACAATGAAAAAATACAATACAATGAACCATTGAATAAACAAAGTATTCACAAGTACAATGTAATATCTCTGCTGACTACATGTACATGTATGATTTTCTTAACAGGTGACGACTGCGATGACACTGTAACAATAAAGCATTATAGCTTCATTAAACGGTTCTGCTATGAAACACGGTAATAAAATATTTTATAATCACTTGATAATGTTTCAGATCTAAAGCGAATTCTTGAAAAACAAAATATTTACCTTTTTTGAAATTATCCGTCATTTCAAATCAGAAGTCCAGACATCACGTGACTACCGGTCAACGTAACTGTCTGACCATGTTATTGACCCTCTAAAATTTCTCACTTATGTATATTCACTGTGGTTCATACAAGTTCTCGCTATTAGTCTTTGTATTTAGACCTCTACAAAAGGGCATCTCTTTTTTTACAATATTCAGCAGTGCCTGGTTTGGAAGTACCTTAATTACAGCAGTCGTTCTGAAACTCATTTGCGCTAAGAGTTTCCAAGAAACTATTAATTCATTTTTATTTGAATACGTACCTGACTATTGCTGTTTTCATTGTACAAATTAGTTACACCTGTTACAATTTTTTTATATGTTCGAGGGATTTGAATGGTTGTGCATGAAATATTTTACACTAATAGAAAATTCCGAAGAAGTTCATCAGGCTGCTAATGTGTGGTCAGCTAAAATGAAATGTATTGAACACCGTGCTAATTGAAAACCCATTACACGTGTCTATAGTGTAGTTCAAATCTTCAAAACCTGCAAGTGTGACAAAGTTATTTATTCCCATCGCAGCACCTCTGTAATTTTTACATTAAAATGTATTAAAAAGTGTCACGAACGCAATTAGAGCTACATGGCTGGTTGCACCATGGAGACAGAATCCTGAGATTTCTCGTCACGAGCTCTAGCTCAGCAGTTTGTGATTTCATATTGTCTCCTTCGTCTGGAGTTTTCTTTATTGTATAGGAAAGAGTAATCAAGGGAACCAAGATTCTAGCGGAAATCAAAAGAATGTAATCTAAGGTCAAAGACCAGACATGGAAAACAGACAAACACAACAAAGAACATTAAGTAACTAAAATAATACATACAAAGAAACAAAAGTGAATGAGCAACTCGGACTCCACTAAAACCTGGGAGCATGGACCAAGTGCACCGGTAGGGTAGACATGACATATGAACACAGTTCTGGAAAAAAGAAAGCTCTTTACTTACCGATGTGATTGTTTCTCTGGTACAGTCAAGGCTGTGCATGCATTTCTGTGTTAATTGGCCCTTAAATTTTAAACCATGTTCAAACAGGAACTACCAAAAAAGGAAATACTGTGGTTTTTAATTCTGATTTATATCAAGGCGCATTATATTTGATTTTCTGTGAAAGGCCTGTGATTTTTTTTTTAAATATTTTGGTCCTGATTTGTTCCAGGATCTGGAGTGATCAAAATATTCTGGTCACATTTTACCAATAGCAAACATTTTTTTTCTAAATAAAAATGTTCATTATCTTTTGGGGAAAAAAATCTGTATTAAAATCCCAGAAAACCAAATGATCTGTGACTAACATAATTATAGTAATGTTTCATAATAACAACATAGATACAATGTAAAGGCCTTGAACTGTTCTCTGGAAGAACATCCTCCAGCTTCTTCTTCCAATTTGCTACAAAGGTGACGTGTCGGTCGCAAGATGACCACACTAGAAAAGAAAAGTACTTTTGTGACTAATAAAATTTGAAATTATGTAAAAATAAGTTGCATAATTGACCCTACAAATGGTGTACAGGTCGTGACTTTGAATTTCAATCTTTTTTCTTTAATGCGGATGTGGTTAGATTTTTACACCCTCTGAATTGCACATTCAGTTTGTTAAAGAAAACTGAATAATAATCCAAACCCATTCAAACCATCTGTTACGTTTCCATTGGTTTTTATGAATGAAATTCCTTTCAAGAAAACGGAGCACTTAAGATACCTCCGTCCTTTTAAATTACTATGCGACCTAAAACATCCTGCGTTGAGGCCATTGTTAAAATGTGTCGTGACCTCAAGATGTCCCCGTAATCAGGGGTTCTTATGCAATTTCTCATCCTTCTCTTTCCTACTGAGGGTAATTTACGATGTCAAAGAACGGTCAAGATTTGTTTATTTGTTTTATTATTAAGTACTTATATTTCGTATAAATAACTGAGAAAATTTTATATTTATACTAATACCTACTAAGTTTAGTAGTACATATTTGTGGCGAGGTTAACTTCTACTCTTGCACTTTAAAAGGTTACATATCGTACATGCTTTACCTTATCTACAAAAGAAACTGTATTTGGCTTTTAATCCAAATAAATGGTACTACGTGTAGACTAAAACAGAAAAAAAAAGAAAATTTGAACGGAATTTGACACGCCTACTAAATAGAGATTTAAAAAGCTTTAATACTAAAGAAAATCCCGGAACACCACAATTTTTACCTGAATTATAATTTAGTCGAACGAGAGGCTACAATGATGCCATTTTTTTTTTAAATTCTATAAGTAAGAAAATCAAAACAAAAAAGTATCCTTGAACGTTATATAATATCTACACTTACTCGTTTGCAATGCAGTTAACTGTTTACATATTATTATGTAGTTTATTTACCAACTTACTAACAACGGACGAACAAACTTTATGAATTGCACATTTTTGAAGTCAAATAAGGGTCACATTTGAAAATATAAATAATGTGAGCTATCACACAAAGATAATACTACGGCCTTAAGTGGACTAACTTCATAATGACCTCCTCTTGAAATAACATTTTGTTACCCTTCTTATACATTTCAACAAAATCCATTGAGCTATGCAGGAGCTGAAAGAAATTTTAACATGCTAGATTCTTAAGTTGCATTATCTACCTTTGCAAGACAAAAAGCATTCGTACCATATTTGTCTGTCTGCTGCCTAACCCTCCTATAAAATTTCATCATAATCCATTCAGTATAAAAGGACTTGCGCAGAATATGCGGACAGAAGAATGGACAGACAGACAGACAGACAGATTGCATGCTCCGATTTTAAATGAAGCATGGACCAGGATTATTCTTGTTTTTATGTACGTGTTATGTTGTTTATTTCATGTTCTTTATTGTGTACCTATTTTCTTTGTCTAGTCATTAACTTTTCCAGGATTGTGTCCCCTTGATTACCGTTCAAATCTGGTTCCCTTGACTTCCCTTTCAGTAAACCAAAGAAGTAAATTTACTGTCTCGACTCGACTGCATTTGTTAAAGATGGTGCAAGCTAAGCAGATTCAATAAAAAACTTTGTTTCAGATTTGACCTTACGTTCTATTAGAGTAACTTTAATATAATAACTAGTAAGTTCATTGTAAATTTATCGAGACACTTAAAATATTTGTAAAATTAAACTAAACAGAAAGTAAACAATTTTGCAATTGTGGACACTGTCAGTAATTATAACATAATTCGCACATCTTTTTCGGAATAGCATTTTGGTGATGTCGACAAAGGAAGTGGTAAATAATTAAAGTTGACAGGGGTATAGAATTATAATATGACTATCCATTGCATTAATTAATATTTGCTTAATGAATACTACTTTAAGTACTGCGGGTAACGGAGGGAATTATCATCTGAATTGTCGACTTGTAAATTATTCAGGTTTTGCAACTCATAGCTGTCGAAAAATACGTCATATATAAGAGTACAAATTTGAGGAAAAATGTTGTAAAACACAAAACGAAGATATGGATCTTATTGTATTGTCGACATTCATTCATCATAACTATTCACTAAAACAAGGCATGTCCTCCAAAGTCGAAACTTTTATTCTTTTTCACATTGCAGGTGAGAGAACAGTATAGGAAAAGATATGCCACTCTTTGTATTATTCTCGTGTATTTGGTACAAGCAAAGGCTACGGTATGCAAAGCAAACAAGAAGCTGGTTGATAGTATCAAATACTTGTTGGACAAGGTTGACGATCACTCCTTTTTACTCAAGTTTTCACCCAGAAAAAAGTGAAACATGCTTGTTTTTGATCCCTAGTTGTTAACTGGCCCAAGTAACAATCACCAAAATCAATCACATACTTCCTTTTATGGTATGACAATAATGCAGTACAATTCAATTTTGTCTATTTACTCACTGTCAGGTTATTGTCCAGACATCAGAAAGAACCCTTGCTTCTGCACCATTTTTTTGGGTCCCTCATTCATTTAAAGGTTAAAATCTAAAATCTATTTAAAACTGAAGTTTAATAGAGAAATGCTTAAACAGCTTATTCCAAACTGCTGGGACCATAAACCCCCAAATCGATACCAACTTTCCTTATATAGTTGAAACATTCTGGTAAAATTATATCAAGATAAACCGACTAATAATCAGATTATCGCACGATTGATTGATGGATTGCTGGGTTTAACGCCCGAGCAGCAATATTGTAGCTGTATCCAGCTACATGAAATGGATGATAAAATGAACATGAAAAATGGGATAGGAAACAAGGACAATGGGGTCGATGGGTTTCGACTGCCCCAGGAAATAGGGAGAGGTTGATAGGATCGGGTAATTTAGCTGTGGCGGAGCGCAAAGGTTCCTACTCCGATAGAATACCTCAGCAGGGTTCTTTAACGTGCCAGGAACGTGGCATCTTTCCCGACACGTTGCATCACAATGGTGTGCGGTCAAGTTTTCCTTAATGTTATACGAGCTGACGACCCCAGCATGTACCATGCCAAGGGTACCCCATTCTACCAACGTGGGCATACAACCCAGCTGCTCTGTGGGCAGGGCGTCCTGAGCACTATTTAGTCACCTTTTACGACAAGCTTAGCGCTGCTGCAGGCCTATTCTTTTAACACCCGGACCTGCACGGGGCCAAAAACTAGAGGATAGCGTTTTGGAGTTGCACGTGGCTAATGCTTTGTTAATTTTTAAAGTATGACTGTAACATAACCTTTTTATCTTCAACGTACTTAATGCAACTTGGAAAATATTTTCCGTTTCTAAAGTTTTAGTGGGTTTACTGTCTCGACCGTATTTGTCAAAGACAGTGCAAGCTTGTAAATCATTGTGACCAATAATGTACCATCAGATTTAATATGGCTCACTTATAATAACAAATATGTAAATAACTATATCAAACCACTTAATTTATGTTTTTCAAATTAAAATCCACTTTAAAACGTAGGAAGTAAACATTTATGCAATTGAAGACCACTTCAGTAAGTCAAGTGTAACGTTTAACATTATTCGCACATCTTCATTTTCGGAATCACATTTTGATGATGGCGATAATGAAAGTGGTAAGTTATTTAAACTGAAATTAATATATTAATTAAATAATAATATTACATCATTTAGTACAAGTTTGTATATCATAAATATTACTGCTCTGTGCAGGCCCGGGCGTCAAAAGAATAGGCCTGCAGCAGCGCTAAGCTTGTCGTAAAAGGCGACTAATTAGTGCTCAGAAACCTAGCCGGGGGCTAGGCGCTCTGCCCACAGAGCAACAGGGATGTGTGTCCCAGGTGGTGGAATGGGGTACCCCTGGCATGTTACATGCTGGGGTTGTCGGACTATAATACGAAAAAGCTGACCGCAAACCATAGTGGTGCACCGTGTTGGGAAAGATGCCACATTCCTCGCACGTTAGAGAACCCTGCTGTGGTATTCGATAGGAGTAGGAACCTTTGCGCTCGGCCACAGGAGGCTAAATTGCCCAACCTTACCCATCCCTCCCTTTTTCTAATGGCAATCAAAATTTGTCGACCCTATTATCCTTGTGTCCCATCTCATTTTTCATTTCATCATCATTTCATGTTCATTTTATCATCCATTTCATGTTCATCGTCAGAATATAGCTGAAATATCGCTGCTTGGACGTTAAACCCCAACAATCAATCAATCAATTATAAATATTACTCAATCTGTTGAGGATAAAAAGTGACATATGAACGAAAATTTAGATCATTGACCTTAACTCTTTCATATTTTACAAAACAAATTTAAACAATCGTAAACTATTAACTTTCATACTCACAGCTGTCAAAGAGGGTCTCCAGTCTTACCACGAAAGAAAGATCTTTTGAAAACCTTAAATGCTAGATTATCAGAAGACATATTATCTTTCAATCCTTTATACCAATATTCACCATACTCAGTGACAATCCCGACTCAAGAACATTATACAAAGTTCTTACTCTAAAAAGGCGATTCACAATACTTAAAAAAAACCCCAAAGATTCTAAATCATCTTCCAAATACACCGAAAAATGCTGGATTTTTAAACGACAATATATTGGTGGTCGTGTTTTTCAATAGGTCGGCATTCCTATGGGAACATGTTTGTTTGTTTGTTGGGGTTTAACGTCCGAGCAGCAATATTTCAGCTATATTCAGACAATGAACATGAAATGGATGATATAATGAACATGAAATGAAAAAAAAAAGGATGGGTCACAAGGATAATAGGGTCGACAAATTTTGATTGCCACTGGAAAAAGGGGGATGGGTAAGGTCGGGCAATTTAGCCTCCTTTGGCCGAGCGCAAAGGTTCCTACTCCTATCGAATACCACAGCAGGGTTCTTTAACGTGCAAGGAACGTGGCATCTTTCCCAACACGGTGCACCACTATGGTTTGCGGTCAGGTTTTTCGTATTATAGCCTGACAACCCCAGCATGTAACACACCAGGGGTACCCCATTCCACCACCTGGGGCACACATCCCAGTTGCTCTGTGGGCAGAGCGCCTAGCCCCCGGCTAGGTTTCTGAGCACTATTTAGTCGCCTTTTACGACAAGCTTAGCGCTGCTGCAGGCCTATTCTTTTAACACCCGGACCTGCACGGGGCCCTATGGGAACAAACTATGTTCTACTACTCGATGAAATATTCATTCACTCTCACGAGTCTGACTTCATAGCTAATATGTTCCAAAAGAAGCCAGCCTCATATCTTGACCTACACTTAGAAATCAATGAAAAAGGATAATTCATGACTATACGACCAACGCGATTACTTCTCATTTCGTATTACCAACTTTAGTTTCATCTGGTGCAATATCCTTTCAGCATATGCGTAGAGAGTTTTCATGACACAACTAACACGTTATACCAGAGCTTGCCATAACTACGCAGACTTTATGTACCACACTAAAGTTGTTACAATTAGGCTTCTGGTACAGTGTTATGTTGAAAAAAAAATGAAGTCATCACTGCAGAAATCATGAACTCGTGTGGATCGTTATGGTGTATCAATCTGCAATATGAAGGCCAATTTGGTAACTGTGTCATAGTTTTTATTTTTCTCTTTCGTCTACCTTCACGTGACATGTTATGAGCAACTCGGCTCATTAATTTTGTTTCCTTAAACATGGTATTTTAGTTACTTCAAGTTCTTTGTTGTGTTTGTCTATTTTCCTTGTCTTGTCTTTATCTTTGAAATATTCTTTCGTTTGATTTCCACTGGAATCGTGGTTCCTTGGTTACTATTTACCAAAGAGAAGTAACAATAGAGAACAAAGTCATGTCAAATATGATTGTAATTGGTTAATGAAGGTTAGTAAATCTACGTACTATTATTAAGTCATAATTTCACCAAAAATCATTCGATAAAACCACTAAAATTAACTGAAATCGATGCTGTTATCAATCTGACTAAATTTTTTTTGTATCACAGACGAGAGAACACAATAGGAGAAGACTTACCACTGTTTTCCTTGTTCTTCTGTATCTGGTACAAGGAAAGGCCACGGAATGCAAAGCGAACACGAAACTAGTTGATAGTATCAAATACTTGTTGGACAAGGTCGACGACCAACCTTGCCATTGTCAGGAAAAAGGTGAAAAAAGCACGCTGCAAGATCTTTGGTCTTGAAGTACACCGGAAAATGAAACCGAATGTTCCTCCCTAGAAAAAAATAGTCTACATAGTTAAACCCTGAATGTGAAAGCGCACATTTATTGTATTAAAAGGTTGTCCAGGCAAAAACCAGGCGTTGGGTGGCACCTGAGAGATTTTGCTTTTAAAAAAAATTACCACTTTCATATCACAAATGCATGCTCCCTCAAAGTTGAATGTTGGTTTTTGGTTAACTTCAACGAAAAATGAGAAATAAACAATAAAGAAAGCATTGAAATTATTTGAAATAATGGATTGATTGTTGGGGTTTAACGCCAGCGTTATTTCACTATAGTCAGGCGATGGAACATGACATGGATGATATAATGAACATAAGATGATGATGAAATGAAAAATGGGATGGGACACAAGGATAATAGGGTCGACAAATGTTGATTGTCACTGGAAATTGGGAGAGGGGGGTAGGGTTGGGTAATTTAGCCTTCCCTGGCGGAGCCAACTGGTTCCGACTCCTATTGAATACCATAGCAAGGTTCTTTAACTTGCGAGGAACTTGGCATCTTTCCCAACACAGTGCACCACTATGATTTGCGGTCAGGTTTTCCGTATCATGGCCTGAAGACCCCAGCATGAAATATGCCAGGGGTATCCCATTCCACCACTTAGGGCACACAACCCCGCTGCTCTGTGAGCGGAACGCCCTAGCCCCTGGCTAGCGTTCTGAGCACTATTAAGTCGCCTTTTACGACAGGCTTAGCGCCATTGCAGACCTATTCTTTTGACACCCGGACCTGCACGGTGCTAACTCTTTTATTTGAATAAAATTTGACTTCTTTGTTAGGGAACTCTAAAATTATTGTCGGAGCCATCCATTGTCGATTCAAGACAAACTTTATACTCTTTGACATATACATGGTATATACATTATATTGAAACAAAATTCAGTGGGATAAAATTTACCCTGTTTCACTCATATCATAGAATCTGCCTGCTTTTTACATGCACAACCTCTTAAGTTACAAGCTTCTTCCGATGAAGGCTTTTTTAGTCTAAATATGTGGTTGAATCCTGGATCAATTTGGAATTCTCATAGTAATAGCAAATGTTTCGAAATCAATTCAAGAATTGTGTGTTCTTGTTATAAGGGTCTTCATATAAATTACTACACACAAGAAACATAAAAAAATATTAACCCATCAAATGCCATAAAATCGCTACATTAGTTATCACCCCTTCAACTAATGTATTTCTTTACATAGGTATACTGTATAAGACTTTATTGGTGCAATCAAAGCCTTCACTTTTCAATTCTTACAGAACAAAAGGTTGCTTTTGCCGCCAATCTCGAAAAGCATATGGAAAATGTACCAAACCACTCAAAACTTCCTTTTACGAACATCATAACAAATGTTGGCGGAGCTTTAGACGATACTGGTACCTTTGTCAGCCCAAGAGATGGGACATACTACTTTTCATGGACACTCTACACAAATCCAGGCGGGATTTGTCCCACTGAAATCGTGGTTAATGGAATATCTAAAGGCATTGCAAATCACACATTTGGGAATAAACATTCCTCTGTACACGAACCTTCAACCCAGACTGCTGTCTTGGTCCTGAAGAAGAACGATAAAGTTTGGATTAGAATGGAAAGGCAAGGACAAGGGTACTGCTATGGGACTACATGGACAATTTTTTCTGGATTTGCAATTTGGTAAAACTACCATGCAGTAAAGATTTTTAAACAAATTTAACAATGTTAGAAATTATGAACTCTGTTGTGAAACAAAACAGTTTAATATGATGTAAGCTAAGGATCGGTGTCAAATTCTTTCCGTCATAGAATGATTCAAAGCAAGTATTAAAGTGCAAAGAAGTGACCCGATTTAGGACTTCGCAGGGAGTGTAAACAGAAAAAAATAAGCATCCTCTAGATCTGCATTTCTAGAAACACCCACCGATATGCTCCTGCTGTGTACTGCAGTAAATGAGGTCGAATAAACTTCACAGCATATAGGCTAAAATGCTTATGAGTGTCAATCGTATCATTTTTCAACTAACGATTTATATGTATATCTTGAGATAATAAATTCCTAGTCAATAGGATTATATTTTAAAAGGTTTCACATGATGCAAAGGTGGTCTATTTTCTGCAAACTCACGAATGTTCGAATGTTACCACTCATTACATACGTATATGAAACTACTCAAAAATGCTTTAGTGTTTTTTATCGTGTAAAATCAAGCACAATGAACTGATTTTTTACTGTTCTTTCAAATTAATTTACTTAAGCTTGTGGTGGGTGTCTAACAATACAAACGTCTACACTGGTTTCTTTATGTGTTTTACATGACGATTAACGGTATAATATGCCTCCGTAGAGGAATAGCGGATTTTCAAAAGACTGACTTTAGGGTTGCCTGAAAGTTGCTATATGAAAATACTTTAAATTTTATAATTGCAAACTTTGATTTTTCAAGATGGTTTCAGTATCGAAAAACTTACTTGATCAAGGACGTCTCACCTCGTGATGCTACAGTTAATCTATACATATTTTTGTGTAGCACAATTATTCGTTAATAGAGTAACTTTATACTTCTGTTTTTTCTCTGTTTACCAAGATTTTTTTTTCTTGACCAGTATGTTGTAATAATGTTGTTAAAATGTATGAATTTCAAAATAATTACAAAACAGCGTGATATTACTATAACAGAAATCATACGTAGAATGTAGACAATTTATTGTGAAATTTTTAAACCAATCCCACCTATACTTCCTGATATAGTGTTCAGAATAATATGGTATGTTACTTTTTTTTATTAGATATTGGTAATGTTAATGGTGCAATGTAATATTTATTCTCTCATATCAACCTTTCATTACTTTTTTTTCTGTTCGTGTATTCTAATGTAGGAAAAAAAAGATTGTGGATCTTAAAACCATGTAACCATTTAAGTAGAAATACAGTATAACAAAAAACAAAAAACAAAAAACAAAAAACAAAAAAACAAAAAACAAAAAAAAACTCCAAACAATAGTCAAAGATAATGAGCGGATATTTGAGCGGAAATCAAAACAATGTAATCCAAGAATAAGGACTAGACAGGGAGAACAGACAAAAGTATTAGAAGAAATAGCAATATAAAGGCAAAAACCGTAAGTTTTGAAACAACCACGGTTGCTCTGATTTGGTACCGGTATCTCCCATGGAGATGACAGGTGAAACAAAGTCTTATAGGACATTAAATACGGTTAACTGTTTCCCTATACTTCAATACAAACACGCAGGACAAAATTGCCATAAGGAATAGTTGGTTCTTTCGGTAATCAAAAGAGTTGATTGACTGTTGTGGTTTAACGTCTGAGCAGCAATATCCCAACTATATTCAGGCGAAGAACTTGAAATGGATGATAATATGAACATGAAATGATGATGAAATGAAAAAATTGAATGCGACACAAGGATCATAGTCTACAAATTTTGATTGCCACTGGTAATATGGAGGGATGGGTAGGGTCGGGCAGTTTAGCCTCCTGTGGCTGAGCCCTACGGTTCGTACTCCGGAGAATACCATAGAAGGGTTCTTCAACGTGCGAGGAACGTGGCATCTTTTCCAACACGTGCACCACTATGGTTAGTGGTCGGGTTTTTGTATTATGGCCTGACGACTCCATCATGAAACCCCAACAAACAAACAAACCAACGACAAGCTTAGCGCTGCTGCAGGCCTATTCTTTTAACACCCGGACCTGCACGGGGCGGAAACTGTGTCGGTAGTCTTTTTAATTTTTACTTCTTGTAGATAAAAGACTAGAAGCCGTTCTCCAAATTTAGAGTGGTTAATGGAGAAAGCATCGTCAGTATATCGATTAGTGAAATTAAACGATCTTTATTCTTTCGCCTTCTTGTCTTTGACAATATTTTGAAGAAACTCCGCTTTACATGAATGAAAAAAAAAATAAAATGATCGGCTAGGAGAGGTACATAATTTGTGCTTTTTCACTGATGAGGGCTCCTTCGAACAAAACAGAAAAAAACCACTAAAGTTCAGTCACTACAGAAATTTATTACAATAAGATGAGTAGCTACGTTCAATTATACATTCTTACGTTTATATAAGCAGGTAACATCAGGAATAGCTGTATTCACTGTGCTCCTTCTTAAATTTGACTTTATGCGTGTTGTTTCCTATTTCCTATAAATCATTACTTTTTTTAGCAGGACATAGAACTGTCATTTTGCCTATTACAAATTTTTAATATTTGTCAAAACTATAGGATTTTTGTTTTCATTGTTGTATCGCAGATGAGAGAATACTATAGGGAAAGATATGCCAGTGTTTTTTTCTTGTTTTCGTGTTTCTGGTACAAGGAAAGGCCACGGTATGCAAAGCAAACAAGAAGCTGGTTGATAGTATCAAATACTTGTTGGACAAGGTCGATGATCAACCTTGTCACTGCCAGGAAAAAGGTGAAAAACATGCTTCACGATAGTTGGTCTTTGTGGTACATCGGAATGGTAATCGAAAATGCTTCACCCCCCTCTAAAAAAGAACAAAAATTGTCAGGAAAAGGTATCAGTTTTGTTGGTTTGAATACCATTTGTTGAAATCCGATAGTAGTTCATCACCCCAACCCTTGCCCTAAAAAAGCCAGCATCGATCGTTGAAACACTTATTTTAATAAAACTACAAATAATTTTAAAAGTATAAAATTGTATAAGATTTGTGTATCCATTAGAATATTTCTTTCTACTCGAGGGATTTCTCACAATGAATTCAAGTTTTATTTCAATGGTCAAGTTCACAAAGTTTCCTGACAAAATATACAAAAACCTACTTTATGGAAGGAGTTTGGGGTAAAACAGATTGTTTTTTAAAACTCGATTCTTTACATATACATCAAACCTTTCATGATCATTTAAACAAGTGTTTCATTGCAACACATAAACTGCATTTGATCATGTTTATGTTGAAAGGGCTAATTATTAATGTCAAATGTACACCGATAATAAATGATTTCAAGGGAGTTAAAATGAGTAAGATGGATACGTTTTCTCATGAATTGTTTCACACAAGAAACATCAATAAAAAAGATAAATGGATAAAGATCGTTATGTAATGTTTTACACATTCAACGAATAAAATTATTCAGACCGGCGTTTTGCATTTGCACTGATTTCCACTACACTCGCGCCGATTATTCTTTTTTCATTACTGTAAAGTTATGATTTCCATGAAATTTTATTTTATTTATCAATATCTATACCTCTTCTGTTTGCCAGTTATGTACATGTCACTAATTTTTTTTTTCAAGTACATCACGATATATCATATATTTCATATTTTACGAGCTTATGCTCATTTTATTCCTTAAACATTCTCAGTCCAATAGCACGTGTGGTGACTCCAGCCTTACAAGACTTGTTTACGCACTTATAGGCAACAATTCCATTTTCCATCACGTTAACCACTCTGTCATGGCCAATACCCTTTGCTGAGTTCCTTTGCTCGTCTAAGTGTATTAAACAATGTTGCAACAATGACGTTCCGATTAATATGAACACAAAGTTAACAAAATGAACGTTATATAACCAACTGAACACCGTCAATTTACAGATTTGTCCAATATACCTTCAAGGTACACATGGTTATACATGTAATAACCAATTTTATCTTTAAATTGGTGCTGATGAAAAACAATTAAAAAAATCGGCGCAAGTTAAATAATGGATATTTATAAAATTGTTGCAAATGTCATACGCCTCATGCAATAAAAGCTTTAACATTTTAATTCTTAATTACAGAACAGAAGGTTGCTTTTGTCGCCAATCTTCAGAAACATATGCACAATGTGCCAAACCACTCAAAACTTCCTTTTACTAACACCATAACAAATATTGGCGGAGCTTTAGACGATGCTGGTACCTTTGTCAGCCCAAGAGATGGGACATACTACTTTTCATGGACACTCTACACAAATCCAGGCGGGAGGTGTCCCACTGAAATCGTGGTTAATGGAATATCTAAAGGCATTGCAAATCACACATTTGGGAATGAACAATCGTCTGTAAATGAACCTTCAACCCAGACTGCTGTCCTGGTCCTGAAGAAGAAGGATAAAGTTTGGATCAGAATGGAAAGTCAAGGACAAGGGTCCTGCTATGGGCATAGATGGACAACTTTCACTGGATTTGAAATTTAATAAAACTACAAGCAAATTGTTTTTTTCGGGTACTATATATTTTTAGAAAAATCGTTAAATTTTTTCCTCATCTAACAAAAATTTACTTTTGCTTTGCTTTTGTTAATGTCCCGATATTTCTAAATTATAAATATATGATGTTTATGGAAATATACGTATTGATTTCCGGCATATGAAAAATGTAAGAAGGAGAACAGGCATAAAAAGCTTTCATTCGTTCAGTGCCAGTCTCTTGTTTTGATATTTAACCTTGTACCGTTTTATTTATCGAGTGAGTCTAAATATCGATATGTGCGCGGCTGCTCAAAAACGCTAAAATCTGATTCAGTGAAAATTACCCCCAAAATATTGCAGAAATATACATTTCAATAAGAAATCCTCGTGGTGTTTAAATATGAAAATCGTTCAAGTTCTCGTCCTTCCGCTTTTTTCTTCATATTTTAAAAATTGTACATATACAATTACATAGGCAACACCGAGTCCCTCTTTTGCTCGGAAAGTGCTGGCGTGTTCCCTTTCAGGCCAGTTTACGGGCCCCGTTTTTTGGAACAACCCTAGATGTCTTAAATCATTGATCGTGCATCCAAGAAATAAAGTTATTGTCTTTTTCTGATGAAACTAGAACATTGAAGTTAAACAACCAGTATATTGTCAAGAGTAATGTATTTCTAATATGGCTTTATAATACGACTTATTATTGATACCGATTCAGAAATATTTTGACTTCTTAAAATAGAAATAATTCATATTAAGTATTGTGTAGCACTCATTTGCAAATTGGTTGGTCTTTATATTTGTATTTCATATCTCGCTAACACTCATTTTAAAAAAATCAAATACAAAGACACATCCCATATGTAGATGAGTGTAAGACCATACCCAAATAAATTATTTCTAAATTAATGATTGAAGGAATACGTCGTCGTCCAATGGTGTCTGAGTTTTCTGAACACAAGGTAGTACTACACAGTTAGGTCTATTCTGAACATGTGGTCTTGTTTTGTTGACATAAAGCTGTATTAATTTGAGGCAGTTAAAGCAGAAATTTCAAGTGATTTTTTTTTAATATTTGATATTTCACTTTTAGTTTTACAAAATTACTCCAGGTCAATTTTTTGTACGAAACAGTGCACCTTAACGTAACTGTATAAGGCACAGGTGTGTCTTTATATCACCTGGGTTATCGCTATTTAATTCTCTAAAATAATAATCTTAGTTTCATTTCGGTTGATTGACTGATTGTTGGGGTTTAACGCCCGAGCAGCAATATTTCAGCTATATTCAGGCGAATTTCATTTCGGTGAACAGTGTTTCGCAAGCATAATTGAAAACGCAGCTTTGTTATTTGATAAGCAAATATAAAGAATAGATTACACAATATTTAACACACTTTTTTTAAATTTTTTAAATTTGATATATACCAAGTACATATAACAAACTTCTCTCCTTTCACAGTAAAAAAATAACCAGACTTTTTAAGTAACATGGTAGCCTTTCTAATACCGGTATGATATCATATTAAGTATTGGAGGTATACATAGATCCTTAAAAACAGATGTAGCAGTTAGGAATATCTTTGAGTTGTGGAAGGACAATATTACTTGAATATTGTGGTGAGGTATCAGTGTACATTTGATGAAATTTCACTATTTGATTTAAGTCCGCCATTGATACTCGGATCATAACAATCCTGAATCCTAAACCTGTACTCAGACTCTAGCAAAATGTTAAAATTGACGCAAGACAAATATTTACAGAAAAGGTAGTTTTTTGACAACGATGCAAAAAAGGTCATTAAAAAGGCCAAAGAATCGTATAAGCATTGTAAAAACATGCTTGTAATAAAGCAAAAGGGGGATGAAAAAATTGAAACACGGCGTTGAAGGAGGAGCGGTATGTAAACTAATTTAAACGTTACTTCAAATGGATGTCTACACTTCATATATGAAAAAGTACTGAAATTTGACCCTCCCGTGCGTCTAACTGTTTGAGTGCAGTTGGGAAAATTTGATCAATGCTTAGAAACATTTTGTACAATTGACAGCATTGTTGCGATGGAGTCATAAATAAAATTTATTTCGATAAATTCTGGTTTTATGTTTTCCCTTTTTCTCAAACCTTGACAATACTGAGTCCTACAATTTGTAACCCTCAAGCTCTTTTTTGTCTCCCTTGCATCCTTCTCTCAGTCCTATCCCAATAGCCTTCCTCTCATACCTAACAATCCTACAATGATTCCAAGGATACCCGGAGGTGTCCGGATAAGACTGATTGATTGATTGTTAGTGTTTAACGTCCAAGAAACAATGTTTCAGCTATATCAGGGTGATGAACATGAAATGGGCGATTAAATGAATATGAAATGATGATGAAATGAAACATGGTATAGGACACAAGTATAAAAGGGTCGACAAATTTTAATTGCGAGGAACGTGGCATCTTTCCCAACTCGTTGTATCACTATGGTTTGGCAGGTTACCGTATTATGGCCTAGACCCCAGCTTGTAGCTTGCCTGGGGTACCCCATTCCACCACTTAGGGCACAAATCCCAGTTACTCTGTGGGCAGAGCGCTATAGCCCCCGGCCAGGGTTCTATGCACTATTAAGTCGCCTTTCACAAGCTTAGCGTTGCTGCTTTTCGAATAGGGCATATTTCAAGAACATTTTGTATTATTAAGTACAGAATAAAACTAACAAAAAGCGTTTTGAAAAAGCCATGACATTGTAACAAGAACTTGACTATTCAACAACTCATTGTTTGTTGGAGTTTAACGTCCGAGCAGCAATATTTCAGCAATATTCAGACGATGGACATGGAATTGAAGATAAAATGAACATGAAATGATGATGAAATGAAAAAGGGATGTGACACAAGGACAATGGGGTCGACAAATTTTGATTGCCACTGGAAATAGGGAGAGGTGGATAGGGTCGGGCATTATAGCCACCTGTGGCGGAGCCCTATGGTTCCTACTCCGGGAGAATACCACAGTAGGGTTCTTTAACGTGCAAGGAACGTGGCATCTTTCCCAACACGGTGCACCACTATGGTTTGCGGTCAGGTTTTCCGTATTATAGCCTGACAACCCCAGCATGTAACACGCCAGGGGTACCCCATTCCACCACCTGGGGCACACGTCCCAGTTGCTCTGTGGGCAGAGCGCCTAGCCCCCGGCTAGGTTTCTGAGCACTATTTAGTCGCCTTTTACGACAACCTGCTGCTGCAGGCCTATTCTTTTGACATCCGGAGCTGCACGGCGATGACTCCTAAGATTTGTCTTGTTGTTACGGACCGACTGGTATCTGGCTGCGTATTCATGTTTGTCTTCGATTCAGTCAAGACCTAGAGCAGGTGATTGGTGAACTCTAATCAACCGGTCATCTTGGTTCAACACTTCCTCTGCTTTTAGGCGACGAAATAGTGCTCAGAAACCTAGCCGGGGGCTAGGCGCTCTGCCCACAGAGCAACTGGGATGTGTGCCCCTGGTGGTGGAATGGGGTACCCCTGGCGTGTTACATGCTGGGGTTGTCAGGCTATAATACGGAAAATCTTACCACAAACCATAGTAGTGCTTTTTGTTGGGAAAGATGCCACGTTCCTTGCACGTTAAAGAACCTTGCTGTGGTATTCGATACAAGTAGGAACCTTTGAGCTCCGCTACAGGAGACTAAATTGCCCGACCTTACCCATCACTCCCTTTTTATCTTGAGGCAATCAAAAGTTGTCGACCCTTTTATCCTTGTCCCATCCCTTTTTATCATGTCATCATCATTTCAGGTTCAATTTATCATCCCTTTCATGTTCATCGCCTGAATATAGCTGAAATATTGCTGCTGGGGCGTTAAACCCCAACAATCAATCAATAAATCATGCAGTAAGCTATAGCCTCGCCCACAAATAGTAGGCGCAATAAGTCATCGATACAACAGACTTTTTTTTGTCAAATGAATTGAATATATTTTTTTCTATTCTTATTTATATCATGAAATTTCTTTATTTCAGGCAATGCTTTCAATGTTAATTGCTTTTACGAATGGTTTTCACTCATTAACAGCCACTCTTTATATCACCTTATTAACTTCACGTACTAACCATTAAATGTTTAATTTAGTATACAAAATACAGTTTATACCTATGATATTTCATTTTAAAAGGCCATGCATTGGTTTCAAACAAAATCTCAAATTAAGATTTTCCTAAAATCATCACGTTCAAGTGATTCGATTTGTCGAAATTTGAGTTGTGGCAGGATTTGGGGACAAGGTCAAAATTCTCTGCTCCTGAAACCTATTCTTAATTAATTTTCTAATATATGTATTGTCTATGATCTATTTGGCAAATTTTATTTTTTCACCTGTACTACCCACATCTAAATGGAGGTCAACCTTTTGTTATTGTTTTTTAGTAATAAATATTCGATTGTAGTTTGTTGAACTAAGCTAAAACATTTAATGGTTGGGTGAGATGTACAAAATCCTCAAACAAGAATTTAGGGTTGTTTAAAGCCAAAACTTCATCTATATAACAGAAACGGAGATCAAATATTCTGGCAAAACGATGTTTCTTCATCTATAATGTCAGCTTTTAAAGTAAAGGAATAGGCCTGCGTGTGACGGAGCACGAAGTGTTCCCAACAGAATACTGACCGCCTGTTCAAAATCACGGCTACCACATAACATGTTGTCGATCAAAACTTCCAGCATTTTGACATCATCTATGATATATTTAGAAGATTATTTAGAATCCTGTTTAACAAAGAAAAAGCTTTTATCTACCATAATGCTAGAGATTCTGGATTTCGACAGAGTATGGGGAACTAACTAAAAAGCATTGATCTTCGTGCTATCATATTTCGATAAAAATCATGCAGTGAGATTTTCCAGAAAGTCTTTCGAATTTTCGGAAAAGGTGGAATGTGGTACCCCTGGCATGGTACATGCCGGGGTTGTCAGGACATAATACGGAAAACCTGACCGCAAACCATAGTGGTGCACCGTGTTCGGAAAGATACCCCATTCTTCGCACGTTATAGACCTCGGTTGAGGTATTCGATAGGGTTAGGAACCTTTGCACTCCGCCATAGGAGGCTAAATTGTCCGACCCTACCCCCTACTCCCTATCTCCAGTGACAATCGATATTCGTCGTCCCTACTATCTTTGGGTTCGATCCCATTTTTCATTTTATCATCATTTCATGTTCATTTTATCATCCATTCCATGTGCATCGCCCGGATATAGCTGAAATACTGCTGCTTGGGCGTTAAACCACAACAATTAATCAATCAATCAACCTACTTAGAACTCTCATACGCTTCAATATTAGACCTTGCAGTTTTTCAACCACCTTAAATGCGAATTTAAGTCTTTTTCTTCACGGTTTTATCTGTTTTCTAGCATATTTCTCAACAACATTTATTAGTAGTTATAATTCCAATTCATAAATTTTGATGTCTAAACTTCCCGTGATCACGTGGCCAGAAAGAGTGTCACTAAATGAAGAAATTAGGCAGTCGGAACAGTCAGGTGGTTTAGCCTTTAAGTCATCAATCTGGTAATGTCTTTGTTTAGATCACGAAAATAAGTTAACGAGTAAACAAGACTGAGTGTCTACCCAAGTTTTTATCAATAAATCACGGTAATAGTGAAATGAAATGGAAATGGTTCAAAACAAAATTATATTCAATAAGCCCTTGCAAGTTAGGAGAGTTCCAACGAATTACTTATCGGCATGCAGTTTTTCAAAAACGACTACCGCAAAGAATCTGAAACGACATACCGGTAAATGAAAAGAGGAACACCATACCGGTAAATGAAAAGAGGTCGTTTTGTTTTTGTTTTTGTTTTTTTTTTTTTTTTGTTGTTGTAAATTGCTGTTTGTTGATTTGATTATGGCTTTTCTTACAGTCTTTAAAAAAACCATGACATTAATGTTGATAGGTTGTACAAAATATTCTAGATAGAAGAGAAGTAACCAATCAGATTTAATACAATACATACAAGCAAATAGAGAGGTAACTAAGTTCATGCGATTCTTATCATTAGTCAGGTCGACTACCGATAAAAGTATTGCATGGATTAACCAGATAGTGATGATTATCATATTTTATTTTAAAGTTTTGTTTTCCATTGTAGCAGGTGAAAAGCGACTTTTACTGAATGATCCTGATGTCATTGCTCATCGTTTGGAATCACTAGAACAGAAAGTACTCACATTAGAGGCAGACCTTGGTACAGAGAAACAGACAGTACAACAGATGTCAGCTAAAATACAAGAACTCTCTGGTAAGTAGTCTTCTTAATCAAATGAAACAAACAAATGTTAGGGGGAAATCGGTACTGTACTGTACGACACTGATAACGTTACGTTTTAAGGGATGTAAATTGATTGAATGATAGCTTTTTAAGAGACTTCCATAGTTTCACCTATATTACTTTGCAAAATCGACAATTTCTCAAAGATAATATGTAAAGGATTTGTCTTACGTTGATTACGATTTTGCTTCATGTCGTTCTGTTTTTTTTTTTTTCGAAATGTTCCATATTTAGCTATAATTTATCCTTTCCCTGGCTACATTAATGACATATCTACACGATGGTGGTTTTTTCTACTTCTAAATTTCCCTTCAGCATAGACTGACACAGGGATTTTTAGACAGTGTAATAACTTTGTACTAGCACAAAAGACAAACACTCTAGACACTCTTGTAATCTACATATGCATTTGTAAATGGTAAACATTTCAGTTCGTTGCTAAAGCGGGGCGTTTATAAGCGAGACATTTATGAAAATTTTGCAGAATATTCAAGTAACACTTCAGTTAATAGTTTTAAAAATAGGATAAGACTAAAGAAACCAAAAAAAAAAATCCTTCATTGTTCCTATTTAAACCATATGCCATTTTTTTTTCTTTTTAAATTGTGTAAAAAGAGTCTCTTTCAACCCTCATGAAGAAATTGGCATCTCAAACAAAAGTCACACTTTCAATTTAATCACAAAAAATCATAAAGTGCGCTCAATACCATTAAAAGTCTAATTATATGTGTTTTTCTTGTAACAAAGCTTATGAAAATAGTGGAATTACCTATTTTGGAGTTTTAAAAACTCGCTTAAAGTGCTTGACAAATTACATGCGCATGTGGAATCTTTATAATGTTTTCCAAAGTTTGATTTTTTAACTTTAATACACTACTTGATACACTATATTTCCACATAATCTCATAAACAAAAATTTACATATCTTATCAAATGATCATTTAATGAATCGGGATGTGAATATATTTGTCGTATTATTATAGATCATTTCTAAAGAACGAAAAACAAAAACTACGTTCATTGGACTTACAGCACTCGAATTCATATTCGTACGCCTTGGAGAGACCGTTTATCGTCAAGTTATTGGAATTTCCATGTGCACCACTTAATGCGGAACGCTTTTTGTACATTTAATAATCACAGTTTATGGCTAGAACAAATTAAGATATCCTACTAACAACATCTGGTAGAACAAGAGCAGTGCTCCAGGTACCCCGCTTCGCAACAAAGTAAAATTTCATGGAAAAGTAATCAAAGCAGATTTAGATGATGTTGAGCCTGTTTCGTTTAGTCGGTGTGATACTGACCTTTGACCTACGTACATTCCTTGAAACATTCACTTTTCCCATTTTAGCGTTCGTGCATCGTTTATCGTTCGTTTACACATCGTTACACACTTTGGGAGCGTTCGTTTATCGTGCGTCCAGGAAACGTCTCAAGGAGTGTATACTAACATCAAAATCAAAAGATGTGTTTCTTACCTTATCAGCCTTCAACTGTCCAAATTTGGTGAACCTCCATGAATGTATTCAAAAGTCAGGCCGGAAACCAATTTTCGGCTCCAAAATTCTATTTTGACCTATGTATACTAACCTCAAAATCAATAGTTTGTTTGTTGGGGTTTAACGTCCGAGCAGCAATATTTCAGCTATATTCAGACAATGAACATGAAATGGATGATACAATGAACATGAAATGAAAAAAAAGGATGGGTCACAAGGATAATAGGGTCGACAAATTTTGATTGCCACTGGAAAAAGGGGGGATGGGTAAGGTAGGGCAATTTAGCCTCCTGTGGCGGAGCGCAAAGGTTCCTACTTCTATCGAATACCACAGCAGGGTTCTTTAACGTGCGAGGAACGTGGCATCTTTCCCAACACGGTGCCCCACTATGGTTTGCGGTCAGGTTTTCCGTAATATAGCCTGACAACCCCAGCATGTAACACGCCAGGGGTACCCCATTCCACCACCTGGGGCACACATCCCAGTTGCTCTGTGGGCAGAGCGCCTAGCCCCCGGCTAGGTTTCTGAGCACTATTTAGTCGCCTTATACGACAAGCTTAGCGCTGCTGCAGGCCTATTCTTTTTACACCCGGACCTGCACGGGGCCAAAATTAATAGATGTCTTTATTACATCATAAGCCTTCAACTGTCCAAGCTTGGTGATCTTCCATGAAGGCGTTCAAATTTTACGCTCCGAAAACTAATTTCGGGCGGACAGACAGACGAGTCCTATACTCCCCCGCTTTCGCGAAGGGTGGGAGACAACAATATAATAACACAATTAGACATTTGAACGATATTTTGGCTCTAAACAACGACTACTTCATTATTTGTATTATAAACATATATCCTGTGAAAGTAAATATTGATAATAAATAATGTCCATTTCTTCATCTTAGTATTCATATCGATAATTGTAAACTTAATACTTTAATACGCTAAAAGGGGTGATTTTTCATTTCCAATTGTCAACTATCCGGTTTAAGATGGTCACGTCCCCTTGTCACCATCATATGGTGTTTACATAATTATCACAATTGGTTCGATTTGCTCGTATTTGTACCATTGTTTCTGATTTTAACGAGATGAATCTTTATATAGTCGAGAAATTACTACATCAAGGTTTTCGATACCACAAATTTGTAAAAACATTCACAAAATTGTGCAGCCGATACAAGGAACTCATCCTCAAGTACAGATGTACTAATAAAGGATTAACACTTATGATGTCAAATCGTTAAGGATGGCGTTTTGGAACATTAACATTGATTTTTAAGTTGAATCTGGTCCGGAGCTGGCATGTTAGTTATCTGTTGTAACAAGAAGCTCACCCCGTGCAGGTCCGGGTGTTAAAAGAATAGGCCTGCAGCAGCGCTAAGTGGTACACCATAGTGGTGTACTGTGTTGGGAAAGATGCCACGTTCCTCGCACGCTAAAGAACCCAAATGTGGTATTCTCCCTTAGTAGGAACCATAGGGCTCCGCCACAGGAGGCTAAATTGCCCGACCCTACCCACCTCTCCCTGTTTCCAGTGGCAATCAAAATTTGTCGACCCCATTGTCCTGGTGTCCCATCCCTTTTTCATTTCATCATCATTTCATGTTCATTTTATCATGAATTTCATGTTTATCGTCTGAATATAGCCGAAATATTGCTGCCCGGACGTTAAACCCCATCAAACAAAAAAATCATTATTCATTGACATTTTTTAAATATTAACCGGAAGTACATTTGTTATTGATTGAAAATGTTCGCGCTCATACGATTTCTAAACGTAAATTATTTTTTCTAAATTTATACTGAAATAATTTTGTGTCCGAGCCACTCGTATGATTTTAGTATTGACAAATTAGACACAATAATAACAAGACCATTTAAAAAAATAATAAAATGTTTATTCCCTTAGCTTTCAATTGGCAGAAATATGTTGTTCGTCGCAATCTCGAAAAGAATAACAATATTGCCGTTTTTAATATTTTATATTAGAATTTTAGACCGTTATTGAAATTAAAATGTTTGCATCCTAACAATATGCAGAAATGTGTCATTTTTAAGTAATTGATCTGAAATCAATGTCAGAGCCAAACATATGATGCCTATTTTGACAATTTTAACAATTTTAACGTTTTAAACCATAATATAAGGCCATAAACGTAATTTCAAGTGTTTGCACTCATTTAATTTGCAAAAATATCTCATTTTCAAGAATTTGGTCTGAAATATATGTATCACAGCCATCAACATAATGATATAGACAATTATAACATTTTTACAATCTACATGTATATAAACTAATAGGTATATTCAAATTGTTTCCACACATACACTTTGCAAAATATTTCTTTTTGAAGATTTTTGACTGAAATATGAGTGTCTCAACCAGTAACTGGATACTAATAATGCAATTTTTTAATACTTTTAACAATAATTTTGGACCATTTTGAAATTAAAATGGTTTGCACCCATACAATCTGCAGAAATATGACATTTTAAGGAAATTTGACTGAAAATGATGTGTCAAAGCATCACACATGATACTTTTTTGACAATTTTAACATTTTAAACAATAATACAAGACCATTAAGGATATTTTAAGTGTTCACACTTTCAATTTGCAAAAATATCTCATTTTCAGAAGAATTTGGTCTGAAATATATGTATCACAGCCATCAATAGAATAAAAATATAGACAATTTTAACATTTTTTACAATAATTATAGACTAATAGGTATATTAAAAGTGTTATCACACATACACTTTTCAAAAATATGTCTTTTTGAAGATTTGTGACTGCAATATGAGCGTCACAACCACCAACCGGATACAAATATTGCCGTCTTAATATTTTTCACAATAATTTTGGACCATTATTGTAATTTAAGTTGTTCACACCCTTACAATTTGCAGAAATATGTCATTTTTGAGAAATTTGATTGAAATAACTGTATCACAGCCCATATATAATGGTTATTTAAACAATTAGTTAAGAACATTAAGGTAATTTAAAGCGTTGGCACTTATTTAGTTTGGAACAATATCTCATGCTGAAGAATTTGGTTTGAAATATATGTATAACTACAATCAACAAAAACCTTATCTGGACAATTTCAACATTTTTTAAGAATAATTTTAGAAATCAATTTCATTCACAATTTAAACATGTATCTATATCTTTAAGAATATTGTGCATGATTATTTCTCATGCAGCTCGAGTGTCGATAATACATGTAAACAATGCAAATATCACGTGATTTCGGTAATTCTTGGACTCGCCGGCGAGATTCTAAAATCAATATTGATTGTTCAAAACTTTTTTGCATCCTTATCCATTATATGTGTTTGATAAAACATTTACTTTACTTTTTCTTTTCGGAATAGGGAAAGGCATTTGACAACGGGAAATAAGTCGATGCAACTGGGAATAGGGTTATAGGGGATGGGCAACTGGGAAGTTTATCCCATACAGGGACTGTAGAATAAAATCAACTTATTTGTTTATTTATTTCTGTTTCAAGTACAATATTATTTTGTATATTTTAATCGATGTTCCCGATTTTCCTATGTATTTAAATTTATACCGCTGATGAGAGGTACCTGTTTAATATATGGTATAGCATACTGAAATTAACAATATTTTGCGATAACCTTGGTTCCCTTGATTACTCTTGCAAATATGATGTACCCTTTCTTTAGCTGCTACAATTTTAAATGCATGAAGGTATAAGTTATGATTGTTGAAACATTGAAAATCAAGGAACTTACGTGTACATGTTCCCCGTGCAGGTCCGGGTGTTTAAAAGAATAGGCCTGCAGCAGCGCTAAGCTTGTCGTAAAAGGCGACTAAATAGTGCTCAGAAACCTAGCCGGGGGTTAGGCGCTCTGCCCACAGAGCAACCGGGATGTGTGCCCCAGGTGGTGGAATGGGGTACCCCTGGCATGTTACATGCTGGGGTTGTCAGGCTATAATACGGAAAACCTGACCGCAAACCATAATGGTGCACCGTGTTGGGAAAGATGCCAAGTTCCCCGCACGTTAAAGAACCCTGCTGTGGTATTCGATAGGAGTAGGAACTTTTGCGCTCCGCCACAGGAGGCTAAATTGCCCGACCTTACCCATCCTCCCTTTTTCTAGTGGCAATCAATATTTGTCGACCCTGTTGTCCTTGTGGCCCATCCTTTTTTTTTTATCATTTCATGTTCATTTTATCATCCATTTCATGTTCATTGTCTGAATATAGCTGAAATATTGCTGCTCGGACGTTAAACCCCAACAAACAAACAAACAAACAAACGTGTACATGTACATGTATATGGCATTTCGACTAAATAAATGAAAATCAGTTAATGTAGAAACATGAGAATTCTAAGTAATAAACTCATTTAAGATAATACAATGCATTTGATATCCCAAAGGAAACCATCATTGGGCTATTGTTTCGTAAATGTTGGGCTTGTATACCTTTGTGTAAATACTTTCCTTTGAATTTCTAAGTGACTTCGTTGGGCTAACGTTGAACTTGATATCTGTTACAAAGAAACTGCAACACCCCAATCACTATGTTGTCACCTCTGTTAATTAAGAGGCAAAATAATTCTGCTCATTCAGAACCAAAATTACGTTCTCCATTTTTTTTATCATGAAAAGAATTATTCATTTAAAACAGAGATTTGTGAAGAATGTTACATGTGAAAGTTTGATTGGTTTACAATATTGTAAGACAGACCACTAAGCACATACATATTATTCATGACTTTCTTGATTTCTTTGAAGCTACGTCTTCTCCAAGTACACATTACACAAGATGGGGTAAAAAATCTTGTGGGAATAATGCTACACTTATTTACTCTGGTAAGTTGATTTTTATAATAAAAACAAATCTTGTGGAAGAAATGCTATACATATTTATTCGGTGTTTATAGAAAAATAATACACTTCATAGAGATATACAATATAGCATTGAATGAAAATTTATATGCTGTTTATATTTAAGATTTCAATAATAATATACCCCGTGCACGTCCGGGTGTTAAAAGAATAGGCCTGCAGAAGCGCTAAGCTTGTCGTAAAAGGCGACTAAATAGTGCTCAGAAATCTAGCCGGGGACTATGCGCTCTGCTCACAGAGCAACTGGGTTGTGTGTCCCCAGGTGGTGGAATGGGGGTACCCCTGGCGTGTTACATGCTGGGGTTATCAGGCTTATAGTCCGGGTGTTAAAAGAATAGGCCTGCAGAAGCGCTAAGCTTGTCGTAAAAGGCGACTAAATAGTGCTCAGAAATCTAGCCGGGGACTATGCGCTCTGCCCACAGAGCAACTGGGTTGTGTGTCCCCAGGTGGTGGAATGGGGGTACCCCTGGCGTGTTACATGCTGGGGTTGTCAGGCTTATAATACGGAAAACTTGACCGCAAACCATAGTGGTTCACCGTTTTGGGAAAGATGCCACATTCCTCGCACCCTGCTGTGGTATTCGATAGGAGTAGGAACCTTTGCGCTCCGCCACAGGAGGCTAAATTGCCCGAATTTGCCCATCCCCCCTTTTTGTAGTAGCAATCAAAATTTGTCGATCCTATTATCCTTGTGTCCCATCCTTTTTTTTTATTTCATGTTCATTTTATCATCCATTTCATGTTCATCGTCTGAATATGGCTGAAATATTGCTGCTCGGACGTTAAATCCCAACAAACAAACAATCAATAATAATATGTAGTTTTCGAACAGTTTCCGATTGAACGCTGTATTATAGTGATGAAATTATTTACATGTATCATCTAAATTATTTACATGTATCATCTAAATTATTTACATGTATCATCTAAATTATTTACATGTATCATCTAAATTATTTACATGTATCATCTAAATTGAATTCTGTTATTTAACAGCTATGTAATTATTTCGTTTAAAATAAACAGAAACCATGAGGCAGTTGGTATCTTAGAGCTAATTCGATAAGAATGTGATAAGTTTTTTTTTACAAAATAATACGTGTGTCCCAAATGAAATACTATACAGGTCAAGTAGGCGGAGGTTTGTACTCAAAAAGCGGTAACGGGGCCAATCCACTATGTCTTCACCATGACGTCCTCTGGGGCAATCGTCAAGCAGCATCATCTATTTCCGAAATACATGGAGCTGAATATGAACAAGGTTTCAGATCTGGAACATTTGATTTAGATGTACCATGTGCTGTTTGTAATCCAAACACAGGGACAACAACAATTATGATACCAGGCCGAAACAAATGTATATCAGGCTGGAACGAACAGTACCGAGGGTATATTGCCGCGAGCTATAAGGATCATACTCATACATCGAGTTATGTATGCGTGGACGAAAATGAGGATGTATTAGACGCTGGGAGTGAAAATGATAATGGTTACCTTTTTTACAACACAGTTGCTAGATGCGGTAGCCTAAAATGTCCACCATACAAAGATGGAAGTCTTATTACTTGTGTCGTTTGCTCAAAATAAAGTTTTGAACAGTTTAAACTAGCTTTTTTCAGTTTGAGAAATGATGATAAATGGTAGACACGAACATTGGGGCTTCTAACAGAAAGTATTTTTAAACTTTAATAAGCATTAAAGAACAGTCAAGGTTAATAGTGATGCATATTTTAATATATAAAATTGTAAATTATTATAATTGACAATTTTAAAGTTTCCCAAAGTTTACACCTAAGAGATGTTTTCAAGTATTGAAAATGAAATGTGTTACATGTAACATAACAAGCATAAGTTAACTAACAGTACAAACTATTAAAATACCGAGGGCCTTGTTTGTAATAGAAAAGGAAGTCCTCATAACGGTATGTAACGCAAAATAAAGTCACAACTTGGAAGCACTGAGGGTCTGATTTCCGTTTGATGGGAAGTTACGACTTTCGGAGCTTCCCATACAAAGTTTCTTTTCTATCTTCTTTTTTTACGGACCGTTTAATATGGTCTTCAATAATCACTTACGTTAGACACTTGTTTTTGTTTCCGACACGACAGAAAGTCCTAAATACTAGCACCAAATATTTGTCCAGTGTTCATTCCGTATTGTCAACTTTCCTTTCATCTATGGCAACATCCCTTCAGCACCTGCGTATGGAGTTTTCATATCGCAACTCAAACGTTATGAGAGCTTGTCGTAACTGCGCTGACTTTTTGCATCGCTCTAGACTTCTATGAGTTAGGCTTCTGGAACAGGATTATATTGCTAAAAGATTGAAGTCATCACTACAGAAGTTTAATGGTCGTCATCATGAACTCGTGGATCGTTACGGTTTTACCATTTGCACCATGATTTTGGTGATATTGTGTTCTTTGTTGTGTGTGTCTGTTTTCCATGTCTGGTCTTTGTCCCTGGATTACATTCTTCTGATTTCTGCCAGAATCTTGGTTCCCTTGATTACTCTTTATATCGGTCTTACTAATGTTAAGAAGCGTTAAGATTGATTGATTGATTGATTGGTAGATGTTTAACGCCAAAGCAGCAATATTTCAGCTTTATCCGGGCGATGAACATGAAATCTTTCCCAACACATTGCACTACTATGGTTTTCGGTTAGGGTTCCGTGTTACAGCCTTCCGACCCAAGCATGTAGCGTGCTAGGGGTACCCCATCCCACCATCTTGGGCACCTTACCCTGTTGCTCTGTAGGTAGAGCGCCCTAGCCCCTGGTGAGAGTTTTGACAAGCTTAGCGCTGAAACCCGGACCCGCACAGGGCCAAGAAGCGTCAAGGGGTGACAAAAACTTCCAAGATGTCAGGAAAAAGCAACAAGTAGCAAAAGAAGATTCTAAATATATCTAGGTATATATTTTTAACTTCGTCCTCTAACAGGTTGCACCTGCCTCATATTACATTTAAAGTACCCTTATACTGATATTTTGTTTTACAATGGTGAGATATATTTTGTATATCAATTAGAATTTATTTTCTCTTTCTAACTACCAAAACCTTTAAAAAAACTTGTCTCTGAAAATAACTTAAGCGTATGAAAAATGCAAAAACGGTCGTCTTCATTATAGACAATTTTAAAAATGATCACTAGTACACAAGGATTTTGTAACCGATCTATTTTTCTTTATTGGTGATTTTTACAAAATGTCTTTATCTATACTTGCTAGCATTGGTCAACACACAGAATCTTTAGAAAAATTAGGTGTAAATTAGGTCTGCAACAGACATATATTTCTTTCTTTTACAGTCCTGTGCGGGTCTTGTGTCCACAGAACAGACCCGCAACAGCGCCAAAAATCATAATAAAATCTCCGCCTCTGTCCATTTTGCATAATCATGAATGTGTGTTTTTATTAACATATACATTGGTATAGAATATTATAACACCAAAAGAGTATATAAAAAAAATATAGGAACGAAACGTGCCATCTTCCTTTCGATTTGTCAATACCGTGTTACAAGTATCCCTTTGAATCTTGCTTAATGAAATAAAGCCTTTTGACACTTTTTGTTGACAAATGCCTTTCAAGCTCATACATGTAGACCTATACGAATAATAAAAGTGTGACATGCATAATTACTATAGTAACAAATGATGCGTTACAAACCACATGTACAGTTTATAAATGTATGCTACAGACGACAACTCAGCTATAAGAACATTATCGCTCACACACTTATCCATTTAAATTAACTCTTAAGACCAAATAAGTCTAGACCTAATCATGATGAAAAAAAAAGGAATTAAAAGAGGACAATTTATAGAATGTTATGAACAGATTCATCGTCTCGCAGTTATTTTTATATCAATGATATTGTCGGAGATGAGCACACTTAATTATTTCCAGATTTAAAAAAAAACTTCTTGCAATATGAATATTATTTCTAACGGGTTCGGTTTTAGTTTACATTGGTGTGATGCTACCAGATGAATAGAGACTTGTCAATGAATTTTTTATGACAATAGTGTAAGACCAGTGATGAATGCTTCCTATAGTGCATACGTCCAGTTTGGATTTACATTAATCCAGATTATGGACATGGTAAGTCCGGTACTATGATATTAGTTAATATTTTGAAAGATAATTATTTGTTTAAAAAAAACCTTTCTAATTAGTTATTTGAATAACCTGGCTTGATACTGTGACGTCATGAACGTCGATTGGTCCGTAATGACAACATTTTGATTACTGTTTGGACTAGTATTGGAATTCATCAGAAGCTTACTTCCCTCAGTATTGCAAATTCAGAGGTCATGGCAGCTTCCTGTCTTTCATAAAATTTTGCACTTCAAATGAAATGCTCTGCTTTACACTAACCAAGAATTTAAACAAGTGTAAATGAATTACTTACTGATAAAATCTAGGCAATTGTCAAAAGGAATAGTAAAAAAATATTATAGTCCGTGTAATAAATGACCATATCAAGAGAAAAAAGAACAGTTGGAAATCATCACAATGGTCCTGACTTAGTACAGGCATTTGCAATAACTATAGTTATCTTTTTTTTTTTTTAAGATAAAGCAAGTTTAATAAACGTACAAAGTACACATTATCTTAAAAGTATTATGACATATAAATGCCGACTTTCAAAGTCAATTACTTTTATTAGAGTTATCTCCCTTTCGATTTGATCGATATTTTGTGACGTCATTCATTGCATTCCTGGTGGTTGAAGCTGTTGAAAAAATATTCGAAAGTTTAATCCGCAAACATCTACGATAATAGGCATCATAGAAGAATGAAACCACCAACAAGAAAACGCAGGGCAACACAGAAATCGTTTGGTACTACCAATAAGCTGAGTAAAACACGAAAAGCGGACAGTAACAGACGTCAAACACAAAGAAACCTTGTGAATGAAAATCCGCCATCTTCCCCAGCAAGTGCCAGCAGCTGACAATGGTGTGGTCCAAACTTCAGAAGTGACTCAATCACACTCTAAACAAAACTAACTCACTGTTCATCGTCTGAATATAGCTGAAATGTTGCTGCTCGGACGTTAAACCCCAACAAACAAACAAAGACTCGAAACAAATTTTCCAGTTCTCGACACCCGACAGCGGCGACCATGCACACAAACAGCGGTCGTATACCACAGGCAATCAACAACAGAGTCAGGACAGGACTTTCAGCAGGGAACGTCGATAGGTCGACAGCGACAGATAACACCGGGATTCACAAAAAACGGAAAGACCGGCAGGGATTGACACAAACAGGCCGATTGTGACACCAAGCCCAGTAACTGGATCAGTAGCCATGCTGTCGAATACAGGTACGTTTAATGATACGCGTGGATGTTTGTTTTTTGGGGTTTAACGTCAGAGCAGCAATATTTCAGCTATATTCAGACAATGAACATGAAAATGATGATGAAATGAAAAAGGGATGGGACACAAGGACAATGGGGTCGACACATTTTGATTGCCACTGGAAATAGGGAGAGGTGGGTAGGGTCTGGCAATTTAGCCTCCTGTGGCGGAGCCCTATGGTTCCTACTCCTGGAGAATACCTCAGTAGGGTTCTTTAACGTGCGAGGAACGTGGCATCTTTCCCAACACGGTGCACCACTATGGTTTGCGGTCAGGTTTTCCGTATTATAGCCTGACAACACTAGCATGTAATACGCCAGGGGTACCCCATTCAACCACCTGGGGCACATATCCCAGTTGCTCTGTGGGCAAAGCGCCCTAGCCCCCAGCTAGGGTTCTGAGCACTATTTAGTCGCCTTTTACGACAAGCTTAGCGCTGCTGCAGGCCAATTCTTTTGAAAAAAGCCGTGGTTAACCAAAAAACCTGATCAAATATTCAATATATACACGTGGACAACAGTCTTCATAATTTATATGAGCATTGTTTTAGAAAGACGGCCAGATAAAGCTCAAGATATGTTAAATTACATGCAAACTGTACGCTTCGCAGCCTAGATTTAGAACAATAATTGGATACAATATGACGAGCAATATGGGCTCAAAAAAGGTAATTATCCTGAATCGTCATGTGGACTAGTTCATCAAGAGTTATGGGTCTTATTTGTTGCCAATGCCTTTTCTAGTGCTAGCCTCCCTTTTGTCCGACAATCTGTTGCTATATTTAACCAAAATGTTCCATCACAGCAGACTTTTCTACCTTTCAATCTCCCCCCTTTCGTCAAAGAGAGACACCAAAACGAGACAAAAAATGTTTCAAATATAACGACAAATACTGCAAGTTTGGTAAGTTGTGCAGGTTCGAACATCAATGCTCAAAGTGCAATGCAGGACATCCCGCATACAAATGTAGACGATTCTAATGCAGATTTTAATTAAATTTTTGATTTAAGTCATTCACCTATTGTAACCTCAGTAGTTCAGTCTTGTTTTCAAAGATATCCGGACAAAGTAGACGTGCAGTTTTTGATAGACGGTCTTGAATTTGGGTTAAAATTGAATTATTCAGGCCCCCGAAGTATGTGTATTCACAAGAATTGGAGAAGTGTTGATTACTATCCTGAGGACGTTCGTAGGGAGAATTTAAAAAGAATTATCAATGGGGAGGATAGCAGGACCATTCTTGAGTCCCCTTTTTCCTACCTTTCGTTGTTCTCTTGGGCTCATTCCCAAAAGGTCACCCGGAGAATATAGGATGGTTATGAATTTGTCATATTTTCAAAATAAACCGGTCAATGATTTCATAGACCATGAGCCCCGTGCAGGTCCGGGTGTCAAAAGAATAGGCCTGCAGCAGCGCTAAGCTTGTCGTAAAAGGCGACTAAATAGTGCTCAGAAACCTAGCCGGGGGCTAGGCGCTCTGCCCACAGAGCAACTGGGATGTGTGCCCCAGGTGGTGGAATGGGGTACCCCTAGCGTGTTACATGCTGGGGTTGTCAGGCTATAATACGGAAAACCTGACCGCAAACCATAGTGGTGCACCGTGTTGGGAAAGATGCCACGCTCCTCGCACGTTAAAAAAACCCTACTGTGGTATTCTCCCGGAGTAGGAACCATAGGGCTCCGCCACAGGAGGCTAAATTGCCAGACCCTACTCACCTCTCCCTATTTTCAGTGGCAACCAAAATTTGTCGACCCCATTATCCTTCTGGCCCATCCCATTTTTCATTTCATCATCATTTCATGTTCATCGCCCGAATATACCTGAAATATTGCTGCTCGGGCGTTAAACACCAACAAAAAAAACAAAACAAATTTCTTTTTCAGCCTTGACTACATCAATCTTTAATATCAATTCACTGACCACCGATTCTAGTCTGACAATTTCCTCAAAGGTTGTTTTTTGTTTTTGTTTTTGTTTTTTTTTTTTTTGGTTTTTTTTTTTTGGTTTTTTTGCTGTCTCATCCCCCTTTTGGTCCATTTCTGGAATTGAAGTTATCTCTCCACTGTCCTGGCATGATTTTCTACCATTTCATCTCATCTGGACTTAATACTGCTATGTCTTCATAGATATCCTCATAGATAAAAACGAACAAATAGTCCCTCATAACTAGACAAAGATTCATTTAACTCTTATCCACTTGAGTCATTTGGTGATGGTCTGGCTCCGACCCCCGAGTTCGACCTACAATAGTTTCCAAGAAAACAACCATTAAATTTTGATTGCTGTCAATTCTGTCCAAAATTTTAGATTTCCCAATTTAATTGTTAGGACCAAAGTTCTTATTTGAGTCATTCTCCTAAGTGGGTAGTTGTGGGCTAAGCCCTTTGAGTCTCTAGCCTAGGTGGAAAGTTCTTGTCTTATACTTGCTGAAATCATTCTGCAGGGCCTTAAAAGTTTTCTCATCATTGTCTTATTCATGGTTGGTTGGGGTTATGAGTGTAATTTTGAACAGATAGACTGTTCGAAAAAACCTCCATTTCTGATGTTGTGCTTATTTTAGGATTTCCATCCTTACTGCTAAGGCTTCGGCCTCAATTTCAGATTTATGGCTAGATTATCTTAATCTCAATTTCATTTCTGATTCAATTGTCAAAACACTGGTTAAGGAGAGAGTGCATTAAGTCTGTGTTAAATCCTTAATAGACTTGGCCAACTCTGGCAGGCTTTCATCTTTACTCATAACTCCTGATTGAATTTTTGCTCTGAATAATTCTATTTCACTGCTGAAGCATGTCTTTTGTTTTAAACCATAATAATCTCTTCTGGTCTCAATATCCAGTTCATTTAAAAAGAAGAGCTATTGCTCCACCTTTTAAGCTACCAGCCAAACAAAGGGATTTTGTTGTGTTATTCCAACAATTTATGTCCGCTTATATCTCGAATTTGGCCTGATATTCGTCTAAGTCTTCACCCCTTCAAATAGATGTGGCTTCATTGTAACATTTATGAGATTCTTTTAACCTGATTTTACAATACAGCAGTTTTTGTTCTGATCACTAACATTTTCTGTACTCAATAAAATATGATCATATGTTTGTATTGGTTTTCATTAAACAAAGGTTGGGCTGAGTCAACCTCCTCATCAATTATATTTTCGAAAGGAATCTTTACACCATTTTCAATTTCTTATACTACTTGCATGGATCCTTTGATTTGGTATTTGGTTGATTCAACAGTCAGGATATTTCAGTCTATCTTCTATATGCTTGAAGCGGCGACTATTAATTTTGATGACTCGACCATAGACCGAACGCTTGGCTGCTCAAATTCTACACGAGCATTTTACCACGAGACCTCTATTCAGTCCAATGTGACTGTTTAGTGTAGTTCGAGTGTCATTTACTTTTGTTATTTTCGTTACTTTATGTTCTTTGTTGTTTTGTCTGTTTTCCATGTCTGGTCTTTGTCCCTGGATCACATTCTTCTGATTTCCGCTTGACTTGGTTTCCGTGATTATCCTTTTAAAACCCAGTTATTTCAATGAACAAATACATATGAATAATGATAAAATGATAAATATCTAACACACGTAGTGGAGGTCAGTTACTTAACACCCTCAGTTTGTAATAGTGAAGTTTCCGTCAGTTTACCCCTCGGTGTAATAAGAATAAACTTCGTACAATTGTTTAGTTCCATAAATTTCAAGTCATGTTGAGTTTTTAACGCGAGGCATTTTTCAATTTATATTTTCCAATATCTGTCATTCACTGTTGCTGGTATTCATACGATAACAATTTGTTTTAATCTAGTTCTCAAACATTTGGTATTATGAAATACAGATCAACTCCGATTTTCAGCACAACCCTTTTAAGTATATTCTTGTCATTCATGACCGAAGGGTTTTGATTTCATTGCTATATTTCCCCACAAAGGCGCATCCTTAATGTTTCATTAATTATTGTACCCGTTATGTACTATACAAATAAGTGCAACGTCACATCCGTTCGGCCCCGTGCATCTGCAATTATTTTAAACTACCGCAGGTCCGGGTGTTAAAAGAATAGGCCTGCAGCAGCGCTAAGCCTGTCGTCAAAGGCGACTAAATAGTGCTCACAACCCTAGCGGGGGGCTAGGGCGCTCTGCCCACAGAGCAACTGGGATGTGTGCCCAAGGTGGTGGAATGGGGTACCCCTGGCGTGTTACATGCTGGGGTTGTCAGGCTATAATACGGAAAACCTGACCGCAAACCATAGTGGTGCACCGTGTAAGGAAAGATGCCACGTTCCTCGCACGTTAAAAAAACCCTACTGTGGTATTCTCCCGGAGTAGGAACCATAGGGCTCCGCCACAGGAGGCTAAATTGCCCTACCCTACCCACCTCTCCCTATTTTCAGTGGCAACCAAAATTTGTCGACCCCATTGTCCTTGTGTCCCATCCCTTTTTCATTTCATCATCATTTCATGTTCATTCTATCATCAATTTCATGTTCATCGTCTGAATATAGCTGAAATATTGCTGCTCGGACGTTAAACCCCAACAAACAAACAAACAAACATAAGTATCAATTTCACTTTCTGCAATGCTCTTTGTTTCTTTTTTTTTCTTTTTTTTTTTTTTTGATTTCCTCCAATCTCGACATAAAATGTTACGTCAAGTTGAACAACATTTGGATCCGATGAATGACGTGCTCCTGTGGACATGTCGTGTACTGTGACAATAGATATTTTTAAGAATTCCAATTTTTTTTATATAGAATTGAATTGAGCACCGATAGGATACACACTCGTTAAGATGGTTAGAGATTAAAATTTTAATCATGGCGTACATTGTTTTACGCCATGATGAAACAGGTAATGGAGAAGCCTGTAAACATAAATGGTCAAACATCATTCAGTTGCCATAGTGATGGACGATATTCACTTACAAAATAAAATTAAAAAAAACTATTCATTGAGTGGTCATTTGTTGCAACGCTATGCAAAGCTCAACAACAATACATAACCACTTTATATAAGTAGATATCGTCCATCACGTGCATATAAGAGGATATTAACTGCATTCGTCTTTCAGTTTGTTCGTTCTAAGTTTTGTTTGGTTCTTCTAGGGTCAATTTTAATCTCCATTTATTAGCTTTCACTTCGCAAGATTACACCACATAACAAAGTACATTGTATATATTACCCTATTTCATTTTCTTCCAGATCAACTTTGATTTCATGATTCTGACTGTATTATCAACTGTTTTTATGTTGTTTTCTCAAGTCAAGTCCTTCTATCAGTCCTGGTTTTAGATAATACATTTATGAAGCCCCGTGCAGGTCCGGGTGTTAAAAGAATAGGCCTGCAGCAGCGCTAAGCTTGTCGTATAAGGCGACTAAATAGTGCTGAGAAACCTAGCAGGGGGCTAGGCGCTCTGCCCACAGAGCAACTGGGATGTGTGTCCCAGGTGGTGGAATGGGGTACCCCTGGCGTGTTACATGCTGGGGTTGTCAGGCTATAATACGGAAAACCTGACCGCAAACCATAGTGATGCACCGTGTTGGGAAAGATGCCACGTTCCTCGCACGTTAAAGAACCCTACTGTGGTATTCGATAGGAGTAGGAACCATAGGGCTCCGCCACAGGAGGCTAAATTGCCCGACATTACCCATCCCCCCCTTTTTCCAGTGGCAATCAAAATTTGTCGACCCTGTCATCCTTGTGTCCCATTTTTTTTTATTTCATGTTCATTTTATCATCCATTTCATGTTCATCGTCTGAATATAGCTGAAATATTGCTGCATGGACGTTAAACCCCAACAAACAAACAAACAAATAAACATTTATGAATGTTTAGCATAATCCATGAAAAATGCTGCTAGCAGACGATTCTGATCTATTATGTCCAGGCATTTATCTGACAGTATCGAAGGCAGCTGCATCTGTTGCAGTTATCATCACAGTCCTGATCATGAAACTTCACCATTGTTCTCCCAAACAGTGGAGAGTTCCCAAGTGGGTAAGAATCATGGTCTTAGGAATTCTAGCAATGTTGTGCGCTGTGACTGTGTCAGTGGAGTTAGATAATTGAAACTTGAATACAGAATATGTAGACAGAAAATGTCTTATGAAGACGATACACAACAGTCACCAGTAAGATAAAACTCATCTGTAATACTGATCAAAGGGAAGTAATTCGAAATTCTGATGATACTTTATTCGATGATGATATTTCTGATGAATCGCCTTTGAATTGTTACAGCCCCGTGCAGGTCCGGGTGTCAAAAGAATAGGCCTGCAGCAGCGCTAAGCTCTCGTAAAAGGCGACTAAATAGTGCTCAGAACACTAACCGGGGCCCGACCCTACCTACGTCCCCTATTTCCAGTGGCAATTCATCTAAAAAAGGACAACCTATATATCTCAAGGTGCGTCAAGGAATTACTGATTTATTATACAGGAGTAAACATTGGTCGGCATCATTGAAAGTTCGAAACTGTTTAACAAATCTCATTATTAAAATAAAGATGTATGTAGGTTGTATTTGAAATGTACTTTAAATAAGAAATTTCTCGGAGTTAACTTGACACATTTTAGCAGTCAAAAATGACTGGCTGAGGACGCCATCTCGTCCTTGTTTGGACAACATCTTGTAACTTATATAATTATTACTGACAAAGTTCCCAGTCCAATACTTTCAACGTGTTTTAATTATATTTATAAATAGTATACTATCAATTTACAAGTGCAAAAATTTTAATTAAAATATCAAAAGATTGCATTATTACTCGATAAAAATACTAAGTAATATTTCTACATATTTTCCACTTATTGGACGTAGCTGTAAATAAAAAAACAACACATCAACAAATGATAAACATGTACAAAATATAATAAAAAAAGATGATTCTGAATTTTTAATGACATGACCGATTTTTTTTATATTAACTGGAGTGCTCCGAATTACCTGAGAAACAAACACAACACACATCGTATCTTACAATGAATTCCCCGTTATGCCTCATTGAATTTTTACGACTATTGTAATATACAAACGGTCGGTGTTGGTTAGAATCTTGGTGGTGAACACTCAAAATGTCGGTGTAACAACAAGTTTCACTCTGATCGGTATTGAGGGTTAGAGAAACAAATGTCGCTGAGTGTAATGTACCATATTAGGATATGCATATTGTCAGATTTTATGGGTTTTTTTTTTATGTTTAAATTTTGTAGAAATGACGACTGATGGACTTGGGCGTTTTTCAGCAAACCTTGGGTTTGATGCATTGTCTGCAACTCCTCCTCAATAACTTGCAGGATTGTTATGAAACTTAACTTGGTAGCATGTTAAATGACTATAATGGAATGTGCATATTGTCAGGAATTTATTTTGGGGCCAAAATTGTAGAAATGATGGCTGTTGAACTTTGATGTTAATCAGCAGATCTTGGGTCTGATGTGTTGTCCGCAACTCCTTCTTAATGCTTTGCAGGATTGTAATAAAACTCGACGGAGTGTTAGATTTCCATAGAGATGTGTGCATATTTCCAGGAATTTATGTTTTAAGTAAATTTGCTGTCATGTTTTGTCATTGTGTTGTCAACAAAAAAAAGTAGTACTGATTTCTGTTTGGAGTTTGGTATTTTAGATTGGCAGCAAAATTGTGTGTCAAAAGTGCTAAGTCTTTCCCCATAAAAATTGTATTCAATATGAATCGTGTGTTTACTCTGGTCCCCAAATGTACACGGTTCAACAGGCTGCAGGGTTTATTAGTCCCATTATGGGCAATGACTAGTTTTTTTTGTTTGACCCCAATGTTTCAAAGTAGTGTCCCTGCTCACTTAGCAAATTTTGCATGCTGATTTTGGCCATGATGACACCCTGTGAAAAATTTCTTGATTCAACTTTGAACAGTGTTTCTAAATCTGCTCTTACATGTGAACACAGCGGTTTCTTACAATTTAAGTATACACAAATGTAGTGTATTGACCTCTATGACATTGTATCACAAGGTTCATTACCGCCAAAGTCAGCCAGGGATTGATTTTGGTACCAGATATGAACTCGTGATCATAACCATGGAGGGAATAGGAGAGAAAAAGGGACCAAAACAAACATTTTTCAGTTCTGGTCAATAAACTTGAGTCATATACTGTAAAAGTGAAAATTTTCGCGTGGGGGTTATTTTCGCTACTTTCGCGATAAAAAAATATTCGCGAAAATATCCCCCACGCGAATTATTTGGAATTTCTATGTATTATTTCAGGTCTTGAGTGAACACCGACAATATGTCCATTATTATTTTGGGTGTCCTAGTTTGGTTATTTTCATTGATTATGCAGGTTTATATGTTCAATTAATAGAACGTTGTTTCATTCGTAAGTTGAAAGACATGTAATTTAATTTTATGTATCAATTTTATTACAAATTACAGCAACAAATCAAAATATTATCAAGGATGCATGTCAATCGTCAAAATATCGCTGTTTACAACATTCAGAAACTTTCACTGGGCATGTGCAGAATAAGAGGTTCACATGGGGAGTCCAGTGGCCTCAAACGATCACTGAATATATTCAGTTTCTTTTTCAAACTTCTCGTGACATTTAATAACCCATTTGGCGTGTAGCGGCTTTACAACGGATGTTCGTAAGTCAATTTTCACGTGTTTGCGTTCTTCGCCGGATTTTCTATCCTTCAACATTTTAGCAAACTCATCGGCGTACCAAAGTTGAAATTGTTTTTTAATGTCATCTTTGTATCGTTTGTTGATCATTTGATCGAGAGGCTGCAGTGGGTCAGTACAACTTGCAGGCACAAAAACATGACAAATCCCCGACTTTCTCAACAGTGATAGTAATGTTTCACTTCTGTGTGCCTTGAAAACATCAAATTTGGCTAAAGCTGTTTGGTCTTGTTTAGTCACAGGTAAAAACTCTCTAACCGACTCGACGTACGGAATTATGACTTTTTTTCAATAAAAGTGACGGGCAGCTCTAGTGGCTCCATGTTCTATTGTGTAGCGGGCTATCTTAGCTTTCTGTTCTGGAGTATAATGAATATATTCCCCACGTTTTCTTTTCCTTGATTCAGACCCTGGAGTTTTAGCAACATATTCGACTTCCATAATGTCATTTAATTCCTCCGTAAGTTTTTGTTTTTCTGGCGTAGAATGCTTTGTTGGGTCTGGTAATCCAATTTTTTTCGGAGTTTGGTCTAGCCATTGACGAAGCATTTCAATTGCCACAAAATCCGTCTGTATTTAGATGTAAATACGACTACATGTAGTTAGTAAAGTTCACCCTGAAATATAGATTTAAACCCTTAGGGTAAGCCCTGGACTTGGTTAATCAGTGAAAGAAGGATAACTCTGTTTCATTTTATTTCCAACGATTGCGTAATTTCACATTTTGGTAAGAAATTTTCCGCGAAAATTTCCACTTTTACAGTAGATCTGTATCAAGTGAAAGTAGTACTGGATGCCATACCACTTAAAGTAGGTTTCAATAGGTTTAACAGGTTATGACTGTCACCTTTAGGACTTGGGAACCAAAGGAGGGCAAAAAAAAAAACCTTTGTATTAACTACCAGTCCATATAAAATTCAGACACTGCCTGTGGTAAGATGATACATGGTAAAGAAAAACCCATGAATCAGATAATGTTTTTTTGGTCAACACATGCTATATTTTTATGCGACAATAGTCCTTTCTGTATTTAGATCTGTACTTTTGAGAAAACTACAATTTAACTTCCCACTAAAATCAACCAAATCACACCAAATCAAGAACGATAACTCTTGCAAAGTGCTAATTTCATGTACAATCTGTATAAATTTTATCTCAAAAGCGCAACAACCAAAAGAAAAACTAAGTCTGGTCATGTGATCTATAACAGTTTCTGAACAAGAAATAAAACTGAATTTGGTGGGTTTTTGACATGCATGAATCACCTCCTGTCTGATTTTTAGAAAGACTGCTACTTAATATCTTACAGCTGATGTCTGATTGCAAGTTTTTAAAATTCTATGTTCAACTACTTTTATTCTTGTCAGAATCTTATGCTTTGTTAAAAATTTAATCACAATCCAAATCTTTATCTGTATAGAGTGTGAATATTATGTTAACGCTTGTCCAAGCTGTCCAAATTCTGCATTTTATTTTGTTTCATTTGCAGGCTTTATTGGATAGTGATAAAGGAATTAATGGGGTCCCAAACTCAAAAGTTGTTTTGTCATATCGGTGTAACTTTCCTACAGAGCTTTGTGGTCGTTTGATAGGGAAGTATGGAAAAAATATCAACTACATCAAGGAAAGATCAGGGGCTAATGTTGCTCTGAATACAAATCCATTTACACCAGCTTTTCAGCTGTGTACTGTTGAAGGTAAGGTTGTAAACTTTTTCAGCCTTTAAAGACAGGATTTGGTATTAGTATATGAATAGATTTTATTTCGACAAACTTCACTTCATAACTCCATTGTTCATTATTTTGTCAGTGTGTGAGTAATGATGAGACAACAGTGGAAAATATTACATACATAGCATCATTGTGTTTGTATCCGTATTATGAAGCTATTAAATTATGTTTCTTTTTTTTTCAAATTTTAGGCAAAAACATACAAATATCTGAAGATGGAAGTCATGAAATTGTTAATTTAGTAATCTCATTAATTTTGGCTAAAATTAATTCATGGTACAACTTAGTACTGTTAATACATTGTACAGAGATACCAGGTAGAATAATTACAAATCGAAACGTTAGGTGATTTATTTTTAGGCACCCAAAAGCAAATAGATAATGCCTTGGGAATGATTGGCAAGAGGTTCCCTGAAGTTGATCTGAGTCCTGTAAACATTCCGACCTTGAACGACCCTCAGCCTCCTGTAGCCAATCCTCTTCTAATGCCAGAGATCATGCAGGTAATGCCGGGAATTACTCAGGTAATATAACTTTCTGATTTTTTGTGGTGTGGGCTTTCCAGCGGCTAACTAATTTTACTGCAGAATTCTCTGATTAATTACCAGGGTTTGGTATTGTGAACTAGTTTATAATGGTTTTGATAGCAACTAAAATGAGGTGAACTTACCATTGTAAAGTATACCCTTTGATTGCTAATAGGTTTGATATGGACTCAATTATATTAGAAAGAATTCTGTAGTGAAGTAGTTCTGGAAAGGTGTAGGTGAGTTTTTGTACTCATTGATGAGCTCTGTGTAATAGACCATTTCATAATTCATTGTTATTCTAGTGGTGCCAAAAAAAGAAAAACAGATGGTTTTATTTCAAGTCAAATAACATCATACATACACTGTTAACCTAGTTTTTGCTTACATGTATATTGGTTAATCAATAAGGATTATTACAATCAAGTAGTAAAACTTCAAAAATCTTAAAGTATTAGACTATTTGATAGAAATATAGAGCTATTTTGTCATAAAAAATAATCTCTTGTCATGTGACAAGTTTGATTTTTGAATATAAAACTGTATTTTACTATGAAGAACCATGAACATGTCTGCTCATAAATACAGCCTCACATAATTGTAATTCTCTAAAACTACAAGAGAATTGTTATTGCAATTGTATAATGAAATGGTCTATACAGAGCTGGTTTATACTTAAAACAATGTTGGCATTTTGTGGTGGAAGAAAGGTCCCTTAGCTAGAATGTTTCATTTTTGGTATCTTGGTGGTATGCATGTTGAAATATAGCATTTTCCTCATTTTTACTACTTAAATTATATTGTGATTTAGTTGAAAGGTTCCAGTTTTTCATTCACAAACCATTGATAAAAGAATCAGTGAGGACTTCAGGACAAATACGGTGTGTGAAAGTATCTTTTTGTTAGATTCAATCTTTTTTTCCCACAGCTCTCCATATAAGTTGTATCTTGAGCTAAACCAACATAAATCAGATGAGTTTTTTATCCTGGGACTTTACAATTTACCTAACTGAATCCACGGACTAGGGCTCAGTTAGATACCTCTTATAGTCCTTATTCTTGTTATAGAGTTATGAATTTCCACACTTTACGATAATGGGTCACACTTGTATCTAAGATAATGGGTCACACTTGTGGGACACTTTCGTTGTTTGTTTTGCTTTATAAATTCTGAAATTCAAATTTTTGCAACATTTGCATTTGTCAGACTGTCCAACATTTATGTAGATCAATTAACTCTCCATGATGAACTAATATAATTTTTTTGATATACCATTTTCAATGTGCCATATATATGGATGTATTCATACTTTTCAGATTGAATGTGAGGTACATAGTTGTATAAATTTTGTAGTCGGAAGGTATAGTTGTTGTAACATCAAAAAAGGAAAGATTAGTACATGTTTTATATACCATGGGCATCTTAACCATCAGTTTAATACATAAGATGCTATATTTTGAATTATTTTGGTTCGTTGAAACTTCTTGTAACTTTTGAGATATGCATAAATATTATCATTAGAAATGTCATCCACACTTCCCTCATTGTCATTTCCTGTCATTGACATTGTCACTTTGTTTTTTCTTGTAATTGATTAAATACTGAAGAATTTTACCTTGGTAATTTGTGACAAGAACAAGAAGACAAAAAAGAAAAAAAAAACAACACTTGAAAGAAAATATTGAAGTGAATACAACAATGGTTTACTTTCAGGGATAGATTCAGATATGGCACTCCATTATTTATGCTAGTGCTCAGTTGTTAAAGGATGGCTTTAACTTGAATCCAGGCCAGTGCATACTGCTGTTTATATAACTAAACTCTAATGTTTGACTCCTTGTACATCAACACTTTAGATGTAGCTTTGTCCAGTAACTTAAAATGTCTATTTCTATACTTTAATAGCTCCAGCTGCCCGAGGGTGTCTCAGTAGATGTGGTGGTTTCTAACATTGTGGACACTGGACATATCTTCATGCAGCAACCCACGCATCCATCATTCCCATCACTGGAGAGGTTGAACCAGTATATGAATGCTTGTTACACACAGGATGGGGTGGTCCCACAGTTACCTAGACCTTTAGAAGGTAATCATCTACTGTTACCATTTTTCATACTGTTGGACACCTATGCAGTCAAACCTGTATTAAGCAGTCTCCTCTGGGGAATACTCAGAGTGGCCTTTATAGAGAGGTGACCTGTGGAATGAGGTTACAAATTGTGATGTAGAAATACTTTGATGTCAACATATAATCCCATATTCCTTTAGATTGTACGATCTCTGATTGTCATAATATTACATGAATTTATCTTTCATTTTCGGAAGTAGATTCATGTATTTAAAAATATATTCATTCATAAGATCATTCAGATAAAAATATATGACAATAAAAAAACAAAATATTTCGTCATTTCCCGTTTTAAGTTGTTGTCACCGTCTACATTTTTTTCAATGTCCTTAATTTCTGCTTTTCTTTTTGGCAATTTTAGTGATTTGTGTTTTTTCCAACATCCATTTCCTTTACAATGGCACAGACACCTTTTCCACTATTTAATTTTTTTATTGCCTCATTTGTTTCCATTTTCCGTTTCTGAGACATTTTGTTGCAACTCAAACTTTCATATTTAAAATGGAGACTTGAGTTTTTACAACTTTATCACTGACCAGTGAGTAAATTTCACACCTTTACTATTGAATCTTTAATTTTGTTTTCATTGTAATACTGATTTAATCCCTTCGGCAACCTAATTTTCTATATTTACATGTTCTAAATATAATTAAGTCATGTGATACGGTACTGTTATCGGGTCATGTGATAAACCAAATGTTTACAAAACGGCCGGTATAAGAAGTAAAAAAAAGTGCCCATGGCCACGTTAGGGATGTGACTGCTGATTTGAGTTAAAATAAATGGAGAAAACAATTGGGTGGGTTTCGAAGTGACCGTTAAGTTATTAGAGGTGACTGGCAGGGCAGGATTGACTACTGTGTTGAAAATATTTTTTCAGTACTTTCAAAACAGTTTTGAGTTCGAACTTTATGGTTGTATCAGGGTGTGACCCACTAATCATGTTAAATAAGTTTCTATATAATGTTTTTTTTTTTTTTTTAGTTGGTGTGATATGTGTTGCTCCAGTAATGGATGGTTGGTACAGAGCCCAGGTCACTGCTGTGTATGATGATAATGATGAATGTGATGTTAAATTTGTTGATTATGGGGGATTTTCCAGACTATCTGGAACTGATCTGAGACAGATAAGGTAAGTTAATCATTGAAATGAATATTTTAGGTTTGTGTTGACGATAAAAACTGCCTTGATGGATTTTAATGAAATTTACACAGATTAAAGCTATAGCAGGAAGGAAGGTGCCTATTGTAGATGGATGATACTCTTGACATACAGATTATTTACCATATTTTTTTTAGTCAAAAGTCAAGATCACCCTTACAAAAAGATTATTTTGAATCTTGTGGAAAGCTCTTGTAAATCCCCAATTTTACACATGCTACAAGAGTGGCGGTGATTAGAAATTCTCATGAATGTCTGTCTTGATGTTTATGAGAACCGCTCAAGTTTTAACATAACGTGTTTGGCCATAATATGCTGTCAAGGTCAGTTTCACTGCATTATGTATTTATTGTGCTGGAGTTGCAGCCCTATTCATCTACTAATTAGGGGTTTCATTTGAAGTGCTTTGATGTTTTGGATTAATTTTCTCTGATTTTATCTGTTATTTAATTGTCTGTTCTGTTCTCTTTAACAGGAGCGACTTCATGACATTACCATTTCAAGGAATAGAATGTTACATGGCTAATATCACCCCCTTACAAGGTAAATAGTATAGTTAGAATTGAGGAGTGCAGTGAAAATCAATCGGCATAAAAAATTAATATTTCGTTCAAATGCCACCCCCTTACAAGATAAATAGTGTTGTTAGAACTGAGTAGTGTATTGTTTATAAATCGGCATAAACCGTTAATATTTCACTCAAATGCCACCCCCTTACAAGATAAATAGTATTGTTAGAACTGAGTAGTGTATTGTGTATACTCGAGTATAAGTCAGTCTGCCTTAATAGGGAAAGACCACCTTTACATTTAGTTAGGCTCATATGAAAAATTATACACTTGTAAACAAAAATAAATAACCTTTTATGCACAATGCACTTTTGTAAAATGCATAAGCTTTGCAAAATTTCGAAATCTTTGAGAAATATGTGAAAAACCATCTTGCAAAACTCTTCTATCTGAAGGAATGGATAGTGTTGATCACATGCAGAATTTATTGATTGATTATTACCGATAGCTTCCGATTGGCTCTTGACGTCTACACCAGTTTGGTACTGATTCAAGTACTGCATATTAATATGTAAACAAAGAATATTCTGTAAATATTTCTAAGATCCTGTTTTTCTAATCACCAAAACATGCTGTGTCGTCAAGCTTATGAATGTACAAATGAGAAATATTCAAACAGTTTTCTGACTGGCAACATGAACACTGTTTGGAAGTACCTGTTATATTTTACTTACATGTTGTGCCTCAATCTCTTTGGAAGTATAGAGGAAAAGTCCCAAATTTGTGCCTCCTTTAGACATTGTAATCAATTACCCACTCACTTTTACTTTACAAACCGACTTAGTGACATCACAGCTCAACAAATCATGGTGGCCTCCATAGATGTGGGAAATTCAAATTCCCTTATGAATCATGATTAATTTGTTCAGAAAAGGAAATTATTTTTTTTTTTTTCAGTTTAATTTTCATGAACATTAAACATGTTAGTTTTGATATTCGTGACTCACATAGTCTTCTCCTTTAAATCAGAACCCCCTATTCTGTCATAATTGACCCGTTTAATAAGTTGTTTTATCTTCATTTTTGCTAAATTTTGTACAACCACTAACCAAAATTTTTTTTAGCTGAAATGTTTTGCCCATTAGTTAGATCTCATCTATAAGTCTGAACCCTTCTCAACAGTTGAAATTTAATCCCAAAAATTTGACTTACATACAAGTATATACGCTACTCAAATATCACTTGCTTACTGTAATGTAAATATATTGGAAGTCTCAAGAAGTTTTGAAATTCATCTTCAGTTAGTTCTATTCATCGTAAGGTATGAGATGTCTGTTTCCTGTTTGTACTGCTAACTTCACACAACGCAACATTCATACTAAATTCATTTGTTGAAAGATATAAATTGTACACTGAATAATATGACTAGTTGAAAATTAATTTCTGCAATTAAATTGGTGTTTAGTCATTCTTGCTTCTTAGACAGATATGCAAATTATTAAAGTTAGATTTTAATGTTAAAGGTTTGTGCAATGGATATTGTCATAATCTGTGAAGGAATCATTTAACAGCAATCCTTAGCAAATGATTTGTGTCATGAGGTCACATTGAATAATAATCAAACTGTTGTCACTATAAATCTGCACTTAGTTGCCAACACTGTGAAATTAACCCATGAACCCTTTAAGAAACCTGATCCATTTCATTGCTCCAACCACATAAATCTCAGTGGAACTATTTTCTTGTTATAGATGAGGAATACTTCAGTTCTGAAGCAGCTGCTGTGTTAGAAGAGCTCACCCAAGGGAAGTTACTTCAGGCCCAGGTTGTAGGGAGAAATGAAGATGGAATAGCTTATTGCCATATATACCAGATCAGTGGAGAGAAAGTAAGTGATATGTCTCATTTTTATCCTGTGATTATAAAATCATGTGACTTTTTTACCACTGGACCGTGATTGCAGACTTATTTACCCCTACGATTTCAGTCTTGTTTGTATGAATTTTGACTGCAAATTAGGCTCTATGATTTGTGAATCTTTCCATAAAAAACATGTTAAAATGACACACAAAGTTCCAAGATTTTATGATTCATTTTCATAAGATATGACTAAAACAATGCTTTGTCTTAAAGTAGCATAAACAGGTACATGATTAAATATCTATGAGAGATTTCTGCCATTATACATTTTCCAAGTTTTCTACATATTTCATAAGAGACACTAATACTGTCAGCCTGTTTAAACTATTTCTCCATTCTTCATGGTAAATTTTAGATTTTAACATGCTATCTGCAGCTTACTTGTTGAAAATCTATTTTTTACCATCTCAGATAGGGATCTAATTCAAACTAACTAGTGAAGGAGAATTAATAAATAACATAAGTGAACTGGGAATTAGATAGTTATGACAAGCAGTTTTATGAATTTGTGAGATTTTTCTTAATGTTTAAACTAACAAAAATCAAAATTAAAGAACTTTAAATACTCAATAAATTACCTAATCAGATCCTGTTTTCTTTTCTAGGTAACATTTGTAAACAGGGAACTAGTCAACCGAGGTGTTGTTAGATGGATTGAGATTTTATCCTGAGAACTGCTGAAGATATACAGCTCTACTCCTGCCAAACCTTGTGTTGTCAATCATATAAAGGGAGATTACTCTTCACTCATGTTTTTATCGTGGTTTTCAGAGATGAAAGTTACAATTTTCTGATTGTGTCGTGATTTTAAATGTATGGATTTTGATCTTGTTGTTTGCATAATGATTTTCATAGATGACATGGAGATGTTTGTTGTTAAAGTATATAGACAGACCTGATGTCTGTTAATGATAGTAGAAGGTTACAGTATTTGTAGTTGGGTTCAAAATTAACAAATGATGAAAGAAAATTTACTGAAATATGATAGGTGTGCTCACTTTTTATCAAACTGTTTTCTAAAAGTAGCAAATTTTTGAATAGGCAGGTATTTGGTTTAAATATGTTTGCTATCTATGAAATAAGTAATGGCATATTCAGATTCAATCCTTGCATATGTCTCCTTTTAAGTAGCACTCCAGCTAAGGATCATGCAAAATGTGATTCATGGGTAAAAATCCTACATATTTTTATTTTTGATGTTTGAAATATCATAGTAAACAGAAATAAACGTGGTTTTTCATATAACCCATGCTCTTAGGAGATGCAAATTATATAGAATGCATTGTAGATTTCAAGATTAAGGGACATAACTCTGTAAATGGCATTAAAATACAATAGAATCTACTATATTTTCAATGTTGATTATCTCCTAAGAGCACGCAGATTTGAATGAATAATTACACATTTCATTACAAAAATAAAAATATGTACCATTTTTTTGGGGTGTATCACATTTTTCAGATTTTGCATGATTCTTACAAAGACAGCTACTTAAATAATCCGTAATGTTACTTCAGGGTGTATCTATAATGATAAGTGAATTTTTTAATAAGCCTTTTTTTACTTTTTTCATGTTCAAGCTTTACCGTAGTGCCATACAGTCAGTGCTTTGAGAATAGAACAATTTTTTACTTTTTTTGTAAATGTTTTATAAAGGCTGTTTTAGAATGTTTCTTCCTGGTTCTTTTCAACAGTAATTTGTAACTTTTTCTTGACATAGTTATTTTATAATTATACTGATAAAAATCAACTACTTAGGTTATACATTTAAATAAAATTTATGAAGATTTTACTCATTAAATCCATACAGTATTGTGTATGGTATAGTCTGATCAAATCATGGACTTGTAATTTATTTTACTGATTTATCCTTAAAAACATCAATATAAAAAAACTAATGCCATTGGGCTATATGATTCTTCCAAGAAAATCCTATAAAGAGTAATCAAGGGAACCAAGGTTATAGCGGTAATCAAAAGAATGTAATCCAGGGACAAAGACCAGACATGGAAAACAGACATACACAACAAAGAATGCAGAGTAACTAAAATAATGCATACAAAGTAACAAAAGCAAATGAGCAACTCGGACTCCACTAAAAACTGGGAGCATGGACCAGGTGCACCTGGACAAATGAATTTACCATACGTCTGGATCCATATCGGCAAAAGAAATAACCAGAAGGTAATTCAGATATGTCAATATCCAAATATACATGATCAGAATATGAAAATAGGAAACATAGACTATACACAATGCATAGCGAACTGAAAGAAATGGACCAGGTGCACCATTAGGGTAAGCGTCCTCTGCTTTTCTAGAAACACCCGCCAAGTTGGTCATAAATATCAAGTTGACAAAATTTTGTTGATTTCTAGTGTTGTTCTTCTAATGAATAAGAAATACTATATTTTCATTGGTTTATGATAGCATGGTTTCAATAAAACAGTTCTTAATTATCTCTCCAGATTCTGCCTACAGTGGTTATAAATATTCTTTACTCCATTAAAACACTACACATGAACTTGATTTTTTAATATACTATTATATTTTCTATTAAAAACCAATCAATTTCAGTTTTTTTGGCTAAGGCTAAAAAAATGTGATATTTCATATTTTGGCAAATCCTAATTGCTACAATCATAAGTTCAGAGATATGAGTGCTTGCTTTGACGTTTGTATTTCGTATATGCTAGTTTTTCTCTGTACATTGGCGTTGATCTATAACATTTGCAAACATGCATATATATTGCAATTTTACTTCAATTTGTTAATCCTTCATAATATATTGGTTAAAACTTCTAATTCACAAATTTACATAATATGTTTTTGTGTTGTGAAACAACTTCTTTTATGAGTCTGTATTTATTTGAGCAAAAGTTGTAATATTTTGAGTTGTGAGTTACATAAAAATATAATTTTAGAGGCTTTAGTTTGTATTTACATTAATTAGCAGATTGAGAGGTTGTTTTTCTTCCATTATAGTCGCTTGTAAGTGACAAAGTATGTTTTTTTTCTTTTGCTATGTAAAGACTCTAGATTGAGATACTGTTAAAATCTGTTCGGTGTCAAATGCTGGTATTTGTATATTCTTAAAAGCTTAAAATTGTTTTACCTAGATAACACAACCTGAATGGAGAACTAAATCTCCTCTATCTTGCAGAGGTGTTTACTTAAGTGGATTCTCAATAGTTTTTATGAAAAATTTGACTTCAAATTACACACTCCTGATTGTAAATCTTTTCCATGTTAAAACAATCACAGAATTTAGGATTTTATGGATCAATTTCATAAAATACAACAACAAAAAAAGATGTGCATAAAGTCCTATAACAGGTCTGATGTTGGAATGTCCTGCTCTTTTTGCTTTAATTTGTAAGTATTGGTACCGATTTATAGCTGTATTTTTATAATGACCTCAAATGACATAAAAGAACAAATTATGCGTAATAGTTTAAGTATATCTCTATTGTATAAATTCTATAATCAACATGAAATATTAGATCTTTTTAAGCTTGGTAGGTTTCATAATACATGAACAAAAAGAAATCAAATAGTATTTGTTACAATCATACTATTGAAGTATTTATTGATCTGTAGTAACAAAGTGAACTTCCTCCTTATACCAACAATGCAGCAGATTACTTATTTGGTTTTTTGTTTTTGTTATTTATTGTTTAGTACTGCATATGAGGATCGAGAACTTCAGATTCCACAGGCTTCACAGTAATTTTTTTTTACCACAGGCCCAAACCATATTTTGGTGAACATTTTTACCAGTCACTGGCTTCAGACTATTGGTTTATATTCCTATCAAATACAATGGCAGCTTCAACCATTTTTGTAGTAATTTGATGGAAAGATAATTCATGGGATGGTCATAAAAAGGTGAGAGGTATTTGATCTAAGTGGGTTTCATTAAAAGTCACTTTAAATTTTGACCCATCACCTGGCTTTAAATTTGAAATTTTTGGAGTGTTAGAGATACTTTATAGAATCAAGTAGTTGTCTCCCTCTGGAAATACTTCGTCCTCATTTTTTCATAATAAAAAAAATAGTAATTAAATAGTAGCATTTACTGTATGTTTTTATTGCACCCAGTAATTTATAATGCTCGGTTTATTTTTGTAAGAAAAGTAAAAAAATCTAAATTATAGATATTGCTAGTTCCACTATAGTGATGCCATGCCATGATAGAGAGTTGTTCCTTAGTATCTACTGCTCATGTATACCCAAAATTACTTACTGTTTTCCTTCACTTTGTACATTTTATATTTATATCATAGTAATATGTAAAGAAAAAGGGATAAAGTGCTTCATGGAAAGATTCCTTTGTGATTCTATAATCCACATTTTACAGGGTATTTACTTAATTCTTGTACAAAATTTAGAATATATTTACAGGCAGTTTTAGTGGAAATGTAACTATATGAAAACACAATTTTTATAACAGGAAAAATACAATTACATGTTTACTTTCACTATTTGTTGGGAATCTCCTATATAGAGCTCACAAGCTGAAGTTTTCAAAGAACATTTTTTATCCCATTTACAGCAATGCAATTTGATTTTAACCTCATTATGAAGCAAAAACATTGAGAGGAATTTGATGACCCCTCTTATAGTATACTGATGTTCATGTGTAAATAGCAAAAAAAATCTATAAACATTTTGAAATAATGGCAGGTATGCAATTATAGTACATACTAACAAATCTGCACATGTAGATAGTATAGTTAATAAAAAATAATCTCAATAAGGATTAGAGGATGTTAAGAACAAAAATATGGCAAATTGAAGGAAGTAGATATTAAACATGTGTACTCTTTTGAGATGTGCATAATTAGTTTCTAATGGTTTTCATTCCACTTTTGTAGTTTGTTTTTTTTTCATTTTAAGGAGGTAGACCTAGGGTAAGGGACATAACTCTCAAAATCAGTGATATGTTTGTATCATATTCATTTTCACCAAAGCCTATCAAGCTTTCATTTGAAACAGAATGAAATCAGTCCAAGTTACTTTGATGCTTGCATAAGATTAATGTAAAATGCTGAAAACAAAACATTCCAACGATTTGTAAGAGTTAAGTCCCTTACCCTAGGTCTACCTCCTTAAACTATGTTTGAGTTGTTTTTGTTTTTGTTAGGGTGCTTTAGTTTACATATATGGTATTTTGTATAAATTATTTATATAATGTAGAGATCTCCTTTGATTGTGTTCCCCCCATATCTCTGGAGGGATTTTGACAAGTGTTAAAGTAGAGGAATATACGAAAAAATACTGCTGTAACTTTTCATACAGTTGTGCCAACATGATGGTGATCTAACCATCCCTGTTTTTCAAAAACCTTATTAGCCAACATATTAAAATTTTTATTTCTCCTCAAACCAAATATAATATCCTTCCTGTGTTGCAAATAAGACACTGACTGGTTATGACATTGTTTATTTCACCTTATACTTTCAATAAACCAAAATTTTCTGGTTGATAAATATTACAAGTGTTTTTTTTCTGATACTGAGTTTCCCCTGTCCTTTCTATTGTACTTAAGACATTTTGAGAACCCTGGATTTATTCTGGTATTTTTTAGGGTGTGATTATAAAATAGGAAATTACCCCATAGTACATTCAATTACAAGAATAAGAATATATTTTTTTAAGAATTGGAACTTGGTTATGTCTATAAATGAGGCTTCCAACATCAGTCAAGTTGCATGTGAATGACATTTCTTTTTGAGAATATGATTAAAATGAGATGTCATTGATGAGATGTTTACAACAGTGAATTGACATTCAAGTGTAAGGTCTTTTTTAGTTCTGATTGATGACTTTTGTGGGAAAGATTCCTAATTTTGAGAAAAATGAAATTTAAAAATTGACAGCATCAGAATTTCTTGTGAAATTTATGTTAATTTAACTTTGTATGAATAGGGAGTTTTTGATGATAAAATTAAATAAATCTGAATGAAACATGTGTTTCCTTTAAAAATTTTATCTGTTGTATCAAATATTGAGAAACTTCAATTTATGATATTTTAAAATCAAATACTTTCGTTATTCTTTGGTTTTAAACAACACAAGTACTTGTCAATGTTGAGTTGGGGATGAAATTCAGGATATACATTAAGAAGTTGTAAGACAATTGTAGTGTATATATTTAAATACAATAGTTAACCCAATTGTTTATACCATGCTTATACATTTGTCAAGATCCACTACAGTTTGTCCAAATTAAGTGTGGACTAAAATACATTTTTCATAGAAATTTAATGGCCATTTATGATTCATGGGACAGGTGCTACATGAAACACTCCCAAAAAGGTTAAATGGTTTACTGAATAAATCTGGACAGGTATGTTTAAGATGCCTCTGGGTATGAACCTACAATACGACACAGATTTGTGGTTCAACTAGAACAAACCACTTCAATTGATCAATCCTTTGTTACCATTGTGACATTTGTCCAGATGATGTTTTTCAGTGTCAGTAAGTTTTTCTCACTACTCCCTGTATAGTGTTATCTCTGCATTCATGGTAGAAATTATTGATCCAAAATTACTATTTACCAGAATTTTGCATCCCATTGGAATACATTATTGAGGAAAATGAAACATTTGCTCTGTGAAGATTTACATATCTTTTTCAAAATCAAAACCTAGAAAAAGTTCTTTGTGATGTTTTTTTGATACATCAGGGGTGGATCCAGGATTTTAGATTAGGGGGGTGGACATTTAAAAATTTGCTGAGTGGAGCAAGACGAAAAAATTTTGAGGTTGTCAACAATTATACAAAACTGTTTTCCTCTGAAACTACATGACTAGTTAGAACCAAACTTGGTATGAATTTTCCTTGGGGTATCCTGCATAGAACTGATGTGGCGATTTTTGATTCGTCAAAAAACATGGCCGCCATTACTGAAAATAGAACATAGGGGTCAGACAGTAGTTTTTCACATATATCTCCTAAACCGTTAGGTTAAGCTGAATTCTGAAGTGGATAAAAGTGTTTAGCATGATGAGATCTATCTCTGGTCAAATTTTGGTTTTAATCCATTAAGCCATGTTGGAGTTATTGCCCTTTTTAAATGATTTTTGCTATTTTTAATGTGATTTCTTTCCAAAATCTTTTCCTCTGACACTACTTGACCAATTGAAACCAAACTTGGTATGAATATTCCTTGGGGTATACTGCATAGAACTGATGTGGGGATTTTTGATTCGTCAAAAAAACATGGCCACCGTTACTAAGAATAGACCATATGGGTCAGACAATAGTTTTTCACATATATCTCCAAAACCGTTAGGTTTATCCAAATTCTTTTAGTAGCTGACATGATCCATATTATTAGGACTACAAGAGTCTTCAGACTCCTTGTAAGAGTTATTGCCTTTGAAAGGGGAAAAATGACTTTTTTGTTTAATAGTTTTCAGTCAATATCTTGAAAACTATGATAGATTAACAGAAACTTTCAATTGTTGAAAAGATCTTGTGATAGTCCTACCAAAGACTTCTTTACTCAAAATTGTTGGAAAACTTCTTGTTTAATTTATTGCCTTTGAAAGGCAAAATTCAAGAAGGTGAGCGATTCAGGCTCCTTGCAGCCTCTTGAAAAATATTTGGCTGTGTAAAAGACACTTTCCACTCAGTTTAAACCAGTTCTTCAGTGTCATCTTTTTGTATCTGGATAACATACAACATTGTAATTAAAGATTTACATAGTATGTATCTAAAGTCCATGCTTAATTTGGATAGATTGTATGACCCACTAGTTACTATTTGTGCACTTTCTGATGCCAATTTTATATATGTGACTTGTATAGTACTGTGTAATTCATTATGTGATTTTGAATCAAGTAGTACTATTTATCTACTAGTTCAAACTTGTTTTATTTTGCCTTCCCTATTATTCTAAATAATGTCGAGCATATATAAGATTTTTTTTGCAAATTAACGTGGTTCTATGGAAAGTACATTGGAAACACCTTTTCCGTAAAAAAAAAAAAATTCAAGTGGTATTATGCGATTGTTGTTAATATTGTCTAATCAATAACTTAGGTTGAAGTGAATCCAATTTGTGAAGTTTTAAGGTATTGTTACTTGCTGCTAGAGAAAGCTTACTATTTAAAATGGGGTCACTTCTACTGTTCTGCAAAATGGGGGCCAAAAGGAGTTAAAAGAGATGCTTATTTAAATTGATGTAGAAGGTATATTTTGCATTCATTTTCAACATTTCTCTTTTTAATTTGTTTCTAATGAAATTCTGTTTTAAGAATATTTAACAGATTTTAAATAGCATTGATCATTTTTTTGGTCAATAGAGGTCAAAGAGTAATCAAGGGAATCAAGATTCTATTGGAAATCAAAAAAATGTAATCCAGGGACAAAGACCAGACATGGAAAACAGACAAACACAACAAAGAACATAAAGTAACTAAAATAACACATACAAAGTAACAAAAGTAAATGAGCAACTCAGACTCCACTAAAAATTGGGAGCATTTACCAGGTGCACTGGTTGGGTAAGTGTCCTCGGTGAGGCCACAACCTAAAAATCAACTTCGTTGTTTATTGTCTGAGGTTGAATTTTTTTTCATTGGAGTCATACAAGGAAATCCCTACCTGTTTTTTTTTTTCAAACAGTACGGGAATATGTCTCGCTGTTTTTTTTTTTGTTTTTGTTTGTTTTTTGGTTTTTTTTGCAACAAAGGAGTGGAAAACATCTTTCTTTTCTTCAAAAGACTTTTCTTTTTTTTTTTTTTTTTCATCTAATTTTGATTAAATTTTTTGTAAATTCATGTTCCTCTTGACAAGGGTTTCAAGAAGTATGCTAGCAAATTTACTCTTATCATTAATTATTTTTGAGATAATGGGGTACAAAGTGATCCATGACAGCAGAACTTTTTACTTATATTTAATTACAAAATATTGTAAAAAAAATGGTATCCAAACCAGTTGTATCCACATTTGTTCCAAGTTAACAGAGTTAAAGTGGCTGCGGTTGCATGCTGTACTTGGTGAACATCAAATGAAGAAAGAGATAATTCAAAATTTGCACTGGTCCATCCTCATATTGAAAAAAAAATACTAAACTGATTGATATTCTATTGATTTCTAATCTTTAAGCATCAGAATTTGTTTACAAAAAAATAAATATTGAGTTTTGTTTACTTCTGTCTTATGTTGTCATGTGTTTAGCATGGAATAGCTTTAACCCAGAAAATTGTAAAAGTCACTTTAAAATAACTTTTATTACCTGTTTAATGTTTTTGATAGCTTAAGAGGAGGATGTTACAATTAACTATTTAAATCTTTTCAGTGATGAAGTTAATGTCAACATCCTTTAGCTACCATGAAATAGCCAGTGATTGTTTCAAGTCCTAGCTACTACTGTAAGAAACTAGCTTTCCATAGCTGCAGTTGCTTAGGACAATGATTCCGTATTTAAGTAATGTTTATGATATAACTGTAGATAATATAACAGGGATATTTGTGTGTGGAAACCTATAGATAGGATTGTTTATGGCACATACGAATAGGCAGTTACGTTAGTTTTTATAATGAACTTGATTGGATTAGCCCCCTTCGTATACTGAATGTGTTCGGTTGTATTTATCTACTTTAACCGCATTTGTTCGATTATACTACGCGTACGAGTTCTTGAAAATAAATCCAAATGGCATCATTTTAACATAGTGAAGCAATATTCTGTCTAGGACCTATTTACTTCTTGAGTAAACATATATTGTTAATATGTATTAGGCTCTGTTTTACTTTATCCGCATCTATGTTGTCAATGAAACGATCGAAGACTCCTACTTATTTATAACTCGTACATTTTAGGAAACTTATAGGAAAAAAAGAAAACAAAAACGTGGCCAATTGTTAATAAGAGATTAACCTGAGAATTTCTTGACTTCACACATATAACTGCTTTGTCGTTAAGTCAAAAGTACACGAAGCGGGATAAGTTGACTTTGGGGGTAATAAGAACGTCTGTAGGGGTAAGCACCTTCCAATGGTGAAATCAAGACCTAAGTGATATACATGTTTTTGATTAATCAAGTTGGTCAACTAATCGGCACTCTACAACTTGTCCTAGTTAAGTTCTTCAGTTTTACAACCCTTCGGTTTTCAACCTTATCAATCAGGGACTATTTCGAACATTTGTCCAGCACGATATTGGTGATGCGAAACAGATCATTGAAATACCGAGAAATCATTGTAATAAAACACTAATAATACACTTTGGGACCTAATGCAATAGGTTCTTGACTTTGTGTGGAAATAATTATCATAATATTGAAAAAAACAGATTTCGTTCGTACCTGATTGATTTTTAATGGATCTTTACACCAATATTTAAACGTACACAATACAGCAACATTTTGCAATAAATGTAATGATTAAAAACATGGGTTAAACAAGGACGAATTTTTATTCAGGTTCTTATACCAGCGTTTCAACAGACGTTTGAAATTCAAAAGTCACGGATCTATACACCCAGTATTTCAGCGAGCGCCGCAAAGCGGTGTGAGCTCTACGGTTATTACGTGTACTTCCGGTATCTGTACAGATTGATCTGAGAGGCCAAAATTGAAATTGATGTTGCCAGAGGTGCCCTTAAGGGATAAAAAATGTAAAGTATTGCGAAGTGCTATAAAGTTTTTGACCATTTTGATAGCGAGGGGAAGTGGGGTATGGGGTCGGATTTTTTTTGGGGGGAAACAATTTGTTCAAGATATTCATTTATTGAAAAAAAACTCCCCCATTAATTAATAAGACAGACTTTAAAATAGAAATATAGATTTTGCTTGCTGCTTAAATATAAATAAAAATATTGGCACTTGCTAAGCAAACATTTTCATCCGGATCGACCCCTCCTTTGTATAGTAATGTACGTCCTTTATTATTTTAACGAGTCTCGCACAGACTGTACATGTATGGCACAGCTCACAGTGCTCGCTGATTTAGGCAATGCCTACCCCATATTAAATGACCATTTTATACGCTTTGAGTTAGAAAAAATCCCTGACTTTCTTTCTCTTTGCTTCTTGGAAATGGAATATTTTTATACATTTTCATATAGCTTTTGTTGGTCTCTGACATATTTACTTTTTTGGAGTTAGGTTATGTGCTGGTGCATTTTCCATAGTGCCTATGGCGTGAATATGATCGTTACGGTGTATCCATCTGCGCCATTAAAACTGATTTGTTCAACGTGTCATAGTTTTCCTTTCCTCTTTCGTCTACCACGGACTTGACTTTTTAATGAGCAACTCGGTGTTTCTAGAAAAGCAGAGGGCGCTTACCATACCGGTGCACCTGGTCCATGCTCCCAGTTTTTAGTGGAGTCCGAGTTGCTTATTTGCTATTGTTACTTTGTATGATTTAAGTTACTTTATGTTCTTTGTTGTGTGTGTCTGTTTTCCATGTCTGGTTTTTGTCCCTGGATTACATTCTTTTGATTACTGCTATGACCTTGGTTCCCTTGATTACTCTTATTAATGTAGAAAAACACAGCATTCACACTCACATCCAACAAAAATGATACACCATAGAATAATACAAAGCGATTAACGAAATAAGGTACATTTGGTTCTTTCTGGGCATTGGCATTAACCAGGGAAAAATGCACAAAGCTCATTAAAGCATCCGAACAGGAAGTTGATGTCGCTTCAACGTGAGCTCTGGGTGTGACATATCTATATAAATTGAAACTTCTTAAGTTAAAATGTCAATTAAGTGGCTGTGATATGTAGTTATAGACAAAACTGTAACGAAAATGTTGTAGACAAATGAACGGACGGACACAGTGATTTCTATATAACCGATTTATAATTAAGAACATCCAACACGAATTCGAGGGTGTGTATCTATGTGTGGTTACATGGCTATCTTTAAATAATGCAGCGTACTAGATTAATCATAGTTACAAAACAGCTTGGATGTATTAGATAACAGACACAGCCGACTCTTGAATGGAGTCATAGAAATTAGATAACAGACATAGCCGACTCTTCAATGGAGTCATAGAAATTTAAGGGGGAAGAATGTATGTAAATAATAAACATTCATCGACGATTTTCTACTGTTAGCTCATTAGTGTTTCGGTCTGCGTGTATATTACATACATGTGCTGGTATTATTAGAAGCAATAACTAAAGTGATCACAGATGATACCACTCGCTTCATCGCTGCAGTCATTCACAGAAGTTACCGTATTACAGCGCTATGGCAAGACTAATCGAGGACTAACCCATCATAAGGTAAAATAGCAGATATCCCTTTCTTCATCTATTTTTTTTACAATATGGATGCTTGAATTGATACCCAAATTACTTTTGTGCACTTGATTCACCAACATACATATCCACCCTATTGATAAACCAGACCTAACACACCACAGTACACCCATTTTTAGCATAGTGGACGCTATTCTGATATGATACATTCTTAACAATGTATGTAGCATTGATCAGCATTAGTACGAGACTTCGTCCAAATATATACTTAATGAAACAACGAAGTTATAAAAAAAAATCAATAAGTTTACCCTATTATTATTGATTGATTGATTGACTGACTGACTGATTTATTGATTGATTTATGTATTTATTGATTTATTTATTTACTTCATTTATTTATTTATGTATGTAAATATTTTTTGACTTATTAGATATGGTATAATTCGATGGTTTATCACTTTTGTAGTCTTATATGTGTGCCCCCATACGAACTAAAGGGCATTCCTCCGATTCTAATGAATTGTCTTTTTGTAATATCCACATATCAGAAGTGACTGTGTAACAAGGATAGACCATCACTATAAGAGTTGTACATAAAAAAAGCCTTTATATAATTAGTTTATAATGTAAGGTTTTGGTCTATATATAAAAGTCTTTTTTTTTTTGCAATCAGACAGTTGTATTCGACACCTATGTGTCATTGTATCTTCTTGTGTTTCCTTTCTTTTTTATTTGTGTTTTTATATATATGCAATAAGGCACTTATAGTCAAATGCTGAACCCTAATTATTAAAATTAGTGACGGATTCAAGATAGCTCACCGAGGTCAGGAGGCTGAAGGGCGCAAAAAAGGAATCATTTCCGATCGGGTTTTGTCGCAAATTCATATTTGCGGTATGCAAACTTAATGAAAAGTCAAATATATGGAGGCCGTATGTCGGGTCTACCCGCCTCTGACTCGACTGTGGCTATTTTAAAAAGGACGATTGAACTGTATCTGTAATCTCTACCTATAGGAAATAAAAAAGTGATGATGATGATGATGATGATGGTGATGATGATGATGATGGTGATGATGCAGTTATAATCAACAATTGTGTATCTTGCTTTAAAGCATACTTATACTCCTTAAGATTTCAAAACTAACTTCCGTTTACAGCTTATTTCTAAGTTTATATATCTTTATCACGTAACGAAAGAACAAAATTGTATGTTCAACAAAAAGCACATTTTGAACTTTTAACAATAAAAGAACACCAGGGTTTTCTTTTTACAGACGCAGTAAAGACAGACAGAAATGGCATTGGCGGACGCGATGGATGACATAGATTACAAATTGATTAACTTTAACATAGAAGAAGCAGAACACCGACACCCCCTCTGGTTGACAGAATCACATTTTATTTATATCCTCTATAGGGACGATGAGGGTCATTTAAATTGCCACAGCGACGCTGCTGGAGAGCCTATATGTTCGCCGAGGTAAGGTGTCGATGTTATTTCTGTAAGTTCAACAGACAGCCTAATTGTATGTTGAGGTAAAGTATTTGTGTCTCTGTTCCTATATTTGTTCGTGATACATAATGTATTGACATAATCTCTGTTGAAACAAACATTGTTGACTTTAGAGTATGGCAATATCATTACTGTTGCTGTCGTCAATGCCTGGTACAATGACGAAAATATCGGGAAGATTATATTCAGCCACGACTACAACTTCATCATACATAGAGTCAACATCGCTTAATTGATATACATATACATCTTCCCCAAGTTCAAATAACAATAGGTGATTTTGTTCTTTTTTAACAGACGACTTTCAAACATGTGCATGAGGGAAATAGTCTGTGATGGAAACCAAATCCCAAAAATTGACATGGAAACCATCCCAGCTGATCTTTACCCCATGTTGTTGGCAGAAGCGATATTCCAGCGACAGATTCATGCAATAGATTTCCTTGTATCAACATGGCCTCACTCTGTTCTTGACCTCCAGAGTGTGATGCCCAAAGAGGATTTGGTAGAACCCTACCTCCTTACACTTCCCATAGAAGGTCTCGACGGAGTTACATTTCTGGACTGTATAATATGTGGTCTTCTCAGACGAAAAGAGTCTTCTCGACTGAAAACCGTAAATCTTTGTGGGTTCAAACAAGGTACGCTCGATTTTAGCATGCAACCTTCAATCTTTTTGATGAATGAAAGATAATAGAACTTTCAGGTTTTTTATTTTTTGCCGTTTACATTTTGAGTCAGTGGACAGGGGAAAGGAACTAGTTAAGGAGGAGGCGAGAAGATGAAGTAAGGCGGTTGTGGAGTGAAAACAGGGGAAAACGGGTTACCTTTTAAAAAAATAATTAGGGAAGGGAATTGGGAACTGAAATTCATCCTAGTTATCCACCCAACTGTAAATTCTTCAGTTTTCAAACAACTTATGTATCTATTGACTTTCTAAACTGTGTTAAAACATTTTTATTTGATCAGACAGGACCCTGAGTCGCGAGATATGTCGTCTCCCAATGCTATGGATACCACCTCAGGATCGTACTGTGAAGCAGATATTTGATACCGTATCGAAGACAGTACGTAAGTATTGTTAAAAAATTCTATGCACAAATTGATATTTTTTTGCGCTTTTACCCTTAAACAAACAAACAAACAAACAAACAAACAAACAAAAATCAAGTTCTTAGATAGATGAAAACAAACGGACTTGTGAACTGAAACAGGACTGAATGATGATACGCATTTATCTTAATTAAATAGTTATAATCTGTGTTTTGTAAATGAAAAGAAAAATGTTGTGGTTTTCAAGCCGCCAGTTTTTATTCCTTTTTTTGTTTCCATTTTTGTTTTATGATGTTGTTGTGTTTTAATTGTTCATAATATAATTCCAATGTATGTCAAGCCACTAAAACTTTGTACAAGTTACCATACATGTACATCTTCAAATTTTCGATTTTAGACATAACAGAAGAAAAAGTTCAAAAGTATTTGAACAGAATAAAGTGTATTTATGAGAATGTGGATCCACATGTGCCACATGGGAAGGACTTTCGTATGTATTAGTGAGAGATTATATCATATGTATTATATGTAAATGTACATGACCGTCATGTTGTAATTCCTGGTTAGCGACAACAAACGAAAAACAAACAAAATGACCAAAAGTTTGCATAACAAATAAACAGAAAAAAAAATAATAATAAGCAGAAGATAGAAAACAAGAAAACTGGTTTCATTATTATATTTCTGTTAAGCCTTAATCCTATATTGTTTATTTACGAGGGACGGGATATGCATTATCCGGTAACTAATGCTAGAACATGACCAAAGCAACACAAGTAACCCAAATTAACTAAAATGATACACACAGATATTTAAAAAAAATAAATGAGCATTCAACCTAGACTCTACTAAAACTGAGTATGGACCAGGGGCATTGTAGATACAGATACCAACACAATGCCGCAATACTTAGATCTTTGATTATCTATTTAGATCGAAGATCAGAATTGATATAGTAGTCGCCAGAGCCTTTATATTTGTAAAGCCTGTTAAGCATCTGCAATTATTTTAAACTACCGCAAGTCCGGGTGTTAAAAGAATAGGCCTGCAGCAGCGCTAAGCTTGTCGTAAAAGGCAACTAAATAGTGCTCAGAACCCTAGCCGGGAGCTAGGGCGCTTTGCCCACACAGCAACTGGGATGTGTGCCCCAGGTGGTGGAATGGGGTACCTCTGGCGTGTTACATGCTGGGGTTGTCAGGCTATAATACAGAAACCTGACCGCAAACCATAGTGGTGCACCGTGTTGGGAAAGATGCCACGTTCCTCGCACGTTAAAGAACCCTACTGTGGTATTCTCCCGGAGTAGGAACCATAGGGCTCCGCCACAGGAAGCTAAATTGCCCGACCCTACCCACCTCTCCCTATTTTCAGTGGCAATCAAAGTTGTTGACCCCATTGCCCTTGTGTCCCATCCCTTTTTCATTTCATAATCATTTCATGTTAATTTTATCATTAATTTCATGTTCATCGTCTGGATATAGCTGAAATATTGCTGCTCGGACGTTAAACCCCAACAAACAAACAAAAACATTAAACTACCGCAGGAAAATAGTCCAATTGGCATACCCCATTACGGTTCATATGCAGATAGTTAGGTCTACTTTATAGGTATTTATTATATATCATATTTAATTCTATGCTATTTACCCCAATAAACAAACCCAATAAACAATTTTATTGCGAACTAAATATTCTGATTAATATGGTTCGTATTAACAACGACCCAATTGAAAATAGTTGACCTCTAACCTCGTATTGTATAAGTTCCTGTTTATTTCTATGCATTTATCCGCATAAACCAATCATTCACTATTCAATATGTCGGTATATTTAAGTTTCCTAGAAATGCTTTATTCTTAGACCCTTGATAAACCATTTCACGTTTTAATTTAGCTAAAAATGAAAATGAGTTTATCAATGGTCATCGATCATAGAAACGAAATATAAAGAGGAATGCTTAGTATCAGTTGGAAGAGCTGTTTTCAGGCATTGCCCTCAGGCCCTGACGGATCCATATATTAACAAAAAGGGGACAATTGTTCCGGCCAAGATACTAATATAAAGAAAGAAGTTCCAAGCAAGGACAGTACACCCTGTTCCAGGCTACTATAGAATTATTTGCCGCTCATTTTTGCAGAACTTTCAACAAAAGGGTAGCATAACCCCCAAAACCATCCTGATATATCACCAACAGTATCGTGTATTTTTATTACGGTTACCGCCTCGTGACATCGGAAGTCCGAAGATGACAAATAAAAATGACACTTTGCTTATAGAGGATGGAATAGGAATTTCGATACTGCATTTCTCAGGAATTATGTCAGTCTGTGGTCTGGTGATATTGATTTTCGTAATACTGTGAAAATATAATTGTTTGCGGGGTATCAGTTTTCGTGGATTTCATGGGTTTGTAAACCACCAAGTTTGGTTCCCAAAGAAAAGAAAATTTCCCATTGTGTGTATGATAGAGTTGTCAAATCCACGAATTCAGGAATCTACGAACTGTTCATTTTTTTCATTTTTTTCACGAAAATTGGTTCCCACGAACAAAAGTACTTTCACAGTAATTGTTCTTTTTGGATATTTGGCCGCTTGTTATTATGATAGAGCTGTGGATGTTTCAGGACTTTAAAGGTGCATGGCTAGTGTTTCATGCACCAGACATGCTTGTTGAAATTTTATTCTAAGACTATGGCGTTTATGTAAATGTACGTGTCTTTGGAACTAGGTGCCCAGTAATTTAGCGCTCTTGCATGACGCATAGGTGCGGTAAATTGTTTGACTTCAGCTATGTAGCTGATCAACTGAGAAATGGAGCTAGTTTAGAGGGACATTTATCTAAGGACATGCCTTGTTTCAATTATTGTGGCATAAGTTTGAATGATTTGGGAAAGGCCATCTAGTAGTTTATAATTCAATTATGCAGTATGTTGGTGAGTTTTGTGTTCATTCATCTAGGTGTAAAGCAACATCAAACCTGAATATATCGCAAACTGGCGCACTACTCACGAATGTTGTCTTATGTTTATAAATTGTCCTTCGGAATCAGAATGGTGAATTTAAGAAATAAAATCAAAGAGTTAAATATTAACCATTGACAATAATAAGCTTTTGTTACGATACTTTCCTTTTATCCCACGTTTTTTTGCAATTTGACGATTATTCGATGCGCAAAAATTCAAACGATTGATATAAATTGATTCAGTACACGAGTACTTTGATTTTAATGATATTACAGTTCCATCATTTGTCTTTTTTAGTATTTGTTTTTGTAAATTTCATTACTTCAATGATCCTGTTTCGTTTAGTCTATTTGCCTTCCACGTTTACCTATGTTCTTTAAGTCCGAATCCTGACCCAGCAACTCTTAAGTGCCCTTTCTATACTGATAAAGTATATTTATACCAAAATAGACACGAATAGCGTTGCAACGTCGGAGAACAATTTTGCCTTTTTAATTAATAGCAACAATCACCATCATACTGGATTGTAAGATGACCTTGGATGACGTACCTATCGGTCTGGCATTGCAGGAGGGTACACCGTTTAGATTTGATTGTCAGAGACTCTGGGTGGAACATATCAGCGACGTTTGTCTCCCTTTAAATGTACTGAACAGGGTTTTGGAACCAAGGGTGAGTATGATTACTAGTACTCTAGATGCACTAAACATTTTGGTCGAATAACGATAACACATAACTCTGGGACGAACATAACTAATACTCGAGAATGTTAGTACATGGGGCTTTTAGAGTTTTTATCACATGATATGTGGGAGTTTGCCTGATTCTTTCAAAGACTTGTACCTTATGCTTTGATCATGTTTCAAAAACCAAGAAGATACATACAGTTACAGTAACATTTTTCTAAAGGAAACAGTGGTTAGTATGTTGGTCCTTAGATTTATAGCACTCTTTTCTCTGAGCGACAATTTTAAAAGCCACGAACACAATAAACTAGCTACTAGTATATCATCCAAGCTATTTTACTGGAGGCTGTTTTTCTATGCCAAGCGCCATGCGGTAAGTGAACAACAGTCTTCTTTCATCCCCTTTTAATTTTACTTGAATCAACGTTTCGCCATTGATATTTATAATTGTCTAGAAAGAAACAGAACGAATGATAGCGTAGACAAGCCTAACTAGTTTAATACTGAGCTCAACACATGGATTGTTCAAAACTGAATTATTTTACAATCCATTTTGACAATGTTTCTTTTTCAATTTTAGGACTTAACTCACTTGGAAATTGAGGACAGAGAAGTATGTTCGGATGACTCACGGTTAGAAGTTTTGCTGGAGGCTTTACTGTTACTTCCTCATATCAAATGCCTCAGTTTACCTAATTCTATTCACTGTGACGAAAATGAGGAGGCAGCATTGAAACTCAATTATGTTTTAAAGCAAATGACAAATTTGAGGAAATTGAATTTTACTCTTTGCAACTTACGCGGTAGACTGAGCGTTTTGCTTGGTGGCCTTCAAAAACCGACAACATACCTTTCTTTAAAAGATTGCCGGTTGTCCCATTCAGATATTCTATTTCTTCTAGAATGGAACTCAACACCAGATCTGTTAGACCTTAACCTCAGCAGAAATAACCTGCAAAGTTCATTTAATGACATATTAACTCTTGTCACTATTCTCAGGAGTATACGTTGTTTTTCGATTTCTTACTGTTGCTTTAGCGTTACTGAAATATACAACATTGTCACAAACGCCACAGGTTGTGTATATATAAAAACTCTTGGTATACAGAGTTTTGTACCGTTCTCCGAAACAGACAGCAGAAAAATACTTAAGGAATGTTGTTTGCTAAAAGACTTACAAAAGTGTTTAATTTCGCCTGATACTCATGCCTTCTTAGGGAGCAATGATCTTGAAAGGTTTGAAACACGAGAGAAGTATTTAGAAATATGTGAAAAAGTTTTATCAGAATTTAATCGTACAGATATTGAACTAGAATAATTTAACCATTGACAAGGGTGTGAACAAAATCCTGTTGCGTCTAACGACCTCTCTGGTTTATCAGAACTTATACAATTTTCTGTGGGTTTTAATAATAATTATGGCAATAAAAATTGTATTGTATAATGTTTTGTAAATAAAGCCTTATCATGCTCAACTTGTTTATTGTCATTTCACATACTTTTTAAGATTTTTTTTTATTCCTCTACGAATATTCATTTTGTGAAAGCTTTTTCTGTAACTAGCCAGCTGATACTTTCGTTACATTGTACATAATAATTTAATTGACCTTAATATTGTCTGGAAAGTTTGTTTTTTACGGCAGTCGAACGACTGACCGTTCCTGGTATTTCCATTCCTTATTGAACCAGGGTTCAAGGATTATGACCATAACATGCAATTATATGTTTCCTGAGATGGACAGTTGCTCCTGGAAGGAAAATATAACCTTCCGTCTTCTGCCGAACAAAAAATTGCTGTACTGCAAAAATGAAAGTTAACTATACGGTATTTTTACGGTATTTTGAAAACCAAATATAAAAAGTGTTTACCAATGTCGTCAAATTACATGGCAATAATTCTTCATTTTTATCATTTCATTAATCATTTATCATAATGCTCTCCGTTCATTTGAAAATTGTGTAAATTTTCTTTCTTTCATTTAGTCATTAATTTCTAATTGTAAACTGTACCTCCGTTCTTTGGAAACGTATGTTTATTGGAATACTTTACCATTGTCATTTGGTTTGGGAAAATAAATAATTAAAGATTGCATGGTCGCAATATGAACAAGGGTGATATGCCTAATCTATGCCGTTTGAAAACGTAATCAAAATTGTTTAAATGTCGACTTTGAAACAAGAAGATATAAACCAAATAAATAAACAAACAAACATATGAAAATTCAATACAAAAATATGTGTTAAAAGTTTCACCAGACTTTTTTTTCGTGCAGATATTGAACGTGGAAATTTGAACCCTTTTTGTAAAACTGACTGCCTTCCATCCTGGATTCTGGTAAGACTTTCTTTTACTTTCGGCACACGTTATAAAGTTTCTTAGAATAAAAATTTTCGTTTTCATACTGTCGAATTGGCTTATCGAATAGGCTTTAGATAATTATATTTCATAAAAATGTCGACGCAACTTTAACAAAATCAATATAGATCAAGTCCGAAAAAAAAGAGGATAAAAGGAAGAACTTGGTCTGTCACACCATTTGTCATTTTATTCAGTTTTAAATCTTAATTTTTCCATGTACAATAACTCACGTTTTATATATTTGTTATTAGTAAAGGCAATAAAATTGCAGTTCAAGCGTGCTATAAGATAAGATACAAGATAATGAACAAAGAAAAATAACCAAAACAAAATTTTCAATAAAATAAAAACAAACAAACAAACAAAAACCAAAGAGGCAATTTTCCATTCTAAGGTGGGTTACCCAGGCGACAAATCAAATATTGTAGTAGTGTAATTACTGGACAATAAAACAAATATTTCTAAGTTGCCACCAATTAAACAGTTTATAGGAAGACAATGGAATGAATGAATTCTGGAACATAATGAAAGACCACTTCTGCATATTTTATGAATCCTTGACTGTAACAAAGGACACTGCTAATACCAAGTGAATTTGATAATAAATCATACACCAGACTAATATCATTTGGAAAATCCAAAATCGACAAAGTAGCAATATTAATTTTCATTTATACAGATAACCATGACAACACAGTAATTACAATGTTGATATATACAAAATGACCGTATTTAAACAGAATGTTGACCCTTGTTGTATTTATCAACGATCAAAGGTGTTAATTTCTAAGTCAGGACACTGCGATATATGATGTATGACATTCTCCTAGTTAACACTGACTTGACTAATTAATTTCAATTATGGCAATATACAGATCGAGGAGAAAATAGATGTGATTAATCATAAATTTGTTATGGTCAATATCTGATATTTCAGGTACATTTTTTCGATATTAGTGCATTTGTAAACCAGTCACCATTTCAAACGCGATGGTTCTATTATAGAACAACAAAAAAACTTGTACACATGTATTGTGCTTTGCAGCAATACTTTTTTTATTACAATGCCCACAGATTTTAATTAATAAAATAAAACGAACAAAATAAGGGTGATAATTAAATTAGAAATGGCAAGATATGAGAACAAAATCAAGCGTATTTCACATAAGGAAGTAAGAATGAAATTATCACGAACGATGCATGTTTTATTTTGTCCAATTCAACAAACAGACCTTTATTTTTGACATAATACTAGGTTTAGTCCGAGTTGCTCATTTGCTTTTGTTACTTTTTATGTATGATTTTAGTAACTTTATGTTCTTTGTTGTGTATGTCTGTTTTCCATGTCTGGTCTTTGCCCCTGGATTATATTCTTTTGATTACTCTATAAACTTGGTTCCCTTGATTACTCTTTAAACACAAAATGTGCCGTTTAATATATAAACAACATGAATTTAAACACACTACCTTTAGAAAAGACTAACTCTACTATGATCAGTTGCTGTTTCACGTCGATTAAAATAGATCTGTCAAGTCCAAATTTTCTAAATCTCTAATTGATACAAATGTCAGTTACTAACAGATCTATCGTTGATCGGCCATTTTCGTCAAGTTTGTCTATTCATAAAAGTAAAATTAATTAATTTACGGCTAATTAATACGACAATCGTCAGCCGACCGATGGATTTACCGTTTATTGATAGATAAAGGGCAGTCTGCATCGTTAACATGGAATTCCCAAATCCTTTGTAATAGTAATGCTACCAGGCTAATTACACTCTTGCCGTATTATGATAGTGACATATTTACTGACACTGCATGTTTGATATAATATCAAATTGATAAAGCAATGGACGTCTCAATCAGCCTTAGCCACAATTCTATAATAATTATAATGAAGGCAATAAAAATTGTCCTTCCTCATACAATCATAATGATATGGGATACAAGGGTAAAACCAGAACGTTTGTATCATATGGTTATTCCTTACATTGTAGTATTAAGGGTGACACAAAATGACTATTTGGAATGAGATGAGTAGTTTATACCTACAAACGAACCTGAATTACAAATGATATGATGACTCTCCAAGACGGTTATAGTGGGAAACGTTCCAAGACAAAGACGTGGGGTCATGGAGTTAAGGCCAGAGAGGAGGGATAACAACAGATCAACCGCTAGGTGAACCAATTTTAACCGACTTCTTAAATCAGGTATGCCGAAGGCTGTGCTCCACCAAAAACAAGTGTTGGTTATACATATCTGATTATATACTAATAGCCGTTACCGACAGACTACCTGTTAGCTAGGAGCGGTCGTAGCAGATCCGAAAGGATAGTCAAGACAGAAAAAAAACCAATATATCAGAATTTATTTTTCGAATATAAGGGTAACAATAAAATTACTGAACACTGATCCAATCCATAATCAAGTCAAGTCCAAAATACACAGGGATAAATACATTGGTAACAGATCAGAAATTTTTAGAATCCTAAAGAGTTGAAAAGAAAAAAAATCGAAAGAAATGATACGGAAGGAATAAGACACTAATAAAAAAAAACATGGCATCAAGAGGCTTTTAAAGGAATTGTAAGTCCAGCAAAAAGCAGTGGCAACTTCCTTACGACGGCTCAGTGGATTCCAAACGAGGAATAAATCTAACTCGAGAAAATAATAAATCAAATAGAGAAACATAAAAAAAATTAAATGTATAATTTCTCTACGGCTTAAAGTGAATTTATATTGGACAATAGTAATTATCAGTGGGTATAGTTCAATTTAAGTTTTGTTAAACTGGAATGTTGTGTGTCCCATGACAACCATTAGGAGATAAAGGTGGGAGGGTTCATGAAATTCTGGATGCAGTAGATAGTTAATGGTTGGAATATCATTTATAATCCAATAAGGCGGTCTCGAATGAAAATCAGTGAAATTGCAAAAGGCTAACAAGAGTTTTATTGTGCGGCAATTACAATTCCCAGTGTAGCTATAAATCACAAGAACAAAAATGTGATGAAAAACGTTTTGCGTCCTTTATTTGATGTTATCTGAATTTTTGTTTTTTTTCTTAGTCTTATCAAGTCTTATTTAGTCTTTCAACATTTCTATATATGTATTCACTATTTTCACGTGTTTTTGTATCGATTGCCATTTATTCTATTTTATTGTATCTATCCATCCTATGGGATTTTTTTGTAATTCTTTTCTGTCTATTTTCCTCACAAGACCGCACTTAAAATAATTTAAACCATGCATTTTGTCTGTATATCATTGTTTTTATGCCTGTTTCACACAGGTGTAGAAAAACCATGGTTACAATCATTTCCAATTTGCCAATTTGTATAATTTAAATTCATAAAACTAAACAAAGAATAAAAAAATCGCGACAAACATATAAAATAATAAACGTGACATACTATGTATTATATTTATGTAACATTTAACTTACGAAAATGGGTTTTAAGGTCTGCATCTAAGAATATGCGTGTTTAGAATAAATCAGTCTAAATTTGCCCACATGCATGTCATTTTTCTTCCTAGACATTTTATTCAATAATTTTTTTTTATGAATTCATTGAAGTATACATTGTTTTATGACAAGCTTTTTATGTTAGATGGGCGGAAGTTTGTATGCCGAACATCGTAACTATACCAGCCGTAATATTTGCAAACCCTCTATCAAATGTACCTAACAGGGTCAGGAAACTCTCGGATATGTCTGTTTAATTAACACCTTTTACCTCAGATATAATTACATTGATATCAGAAAATTATAACATCTGATCGCTTCATCAAGAATCATTGTGCTTAATGTAGCTAAAGTAATGATTCCGAGTAACATTCAAACGCACTTAATCTAATATAACATCTTCATACGTTGCCAGTTTAGAGGCCTGGTAATTCGGTGAAACGGTCTTTAAGCATTAATCGATGGCGCTAAATTGCAAATTTTCGCCCGATGAATACTAGTATTTCAATTATATAGATCAACGGTATTGCAAATTGTTCCCACTAACAAGTATGAAAATAAAGTGAAAATTTGAAAATAAAAAAAAAAACCAAAAAAGAAAAAACAAAACAAAACAAAAACAATTACTAACACAAATACAAAAACAAAACAAAACAAAATAAAACAAAACAAAAAACAATGCTAAAATTAAAAATTCTGTGCCATGGCATTGGGTACGACAAAAACAACTTGTGTAATTATCTATTAGTTTAACATAGTTTCACCACCACCCAATGTATTTATGGGTACTTCTTATGTTTTAAATGTAAAATTATAAAATTGCAACGATACTGATAATTTTGACTTTAAATTTGAACGGTTTAATTTGTCAACTCATATACATGTACTCTCGATATCGGACTAAAGGCCTAATTTTATACATGCGGTTGAGTCACTTTCACTAGAGTGGGTACAAATCGATATTATGTTCCTAAAATATCGTTTTATGACAATGTATTTTACAATATTTCTTTTAAGCGTTAGTTTCTATAATTAATATAATTATTGATCTTTCTGACATTAATATTTAATAAAAACCTCTGGTGAAGTCAGTTAACCATATTGGGTTCTGGCCAATGGTACCTATTCATTACACAATACAGGGCTAATTATTCGATCGTTACGGATGGGCACTGACTTCTAACACATTAAACAGAATAATGGCCGCTGGTGGTTAGAGTTAGACATTTTAAGAATATCAGAACTGTGTGACCTGAACTGGAAACTGACCAATATCAGCATAGTTATCAAAATGTAAGCAGCAGTATCCTGGTAAATTGGAATAATTGGGCTATGCAGATGCAGTACTTTTTAGAACGATAACCTGGTTACATGGGGTTTCTTCACATTAATAAATGATTAGTACTTTAAAATACAAAATGCAGCACATCTTCATTATATCAAAAAAAACTTTGAAAAGATAAAAATAAATTAAATTGAATTTTCAACTTCTAATTTTTCCTTAAAAAAGGGGTACACAGAAATGTAAAGACAAGATTCATTGCAGGAAAAAATCGTCAAAGCGTATTAAATAATTGATGATGTAAGATACTAAAGATAACCTTTTTAGCAGAAAGGGATTATATACTTATGTTAATCTGTACTACAAAAGCACATTTTGCTGCACAAACAAAAGTACTTATCTCGAAATGTCCACCTTCCCCCCCCCCCAAAAAAAACACATTTTTCCCGAAAGAATATTATACATTACGACAGCAAATTTGCATTAATTTGAGCTTAAACCAAAATATCATCTGCCTCTTTGACATTCCTTTATCTCGTTCTTGCTGAAAAATTGTACTCATGATCATTTAAGAAAACGAATTCTTTTATCAATGACCTACAAATGAGTGGAAAGATTACCTATTTAGTACATTCAATTTGTATCTTTTAATTGAATTATGAACGATTGCATTGACCCATATATACTTAGTTATTCTAATATATGTTAAAAAGATAAAATAACAATTGATAATCAATGGATATTGTAAGCTGCTTAAACCCTTTATTCGGTTGTGTCTTAATACCAATAATCGAGAGAGTCAATGTATTCATGGTTTGTGATTCATAATATTTAACATATATTTCAATAGCTGAAACTTTCCAATCAATTTGTATTGTTTCTGCGCATGGTTGCCAGAAAAAGGAGACAAGGGTCATCATCCGAAAGTGTGCGACCATGTACTCCACCTGAGCAGGAAAGTACGGGGCAAATCGCCAGTAGTTCTAACAACCAATCAGAACTCGTCCTGTCGTTTACAAATGACAAAAAATGCACGTGGACATTTGCTTATATTTTCGAATGTCTGCGAAGCAAATGGCAATCAAAGATTTGATAGCTTAAGTTAAACAGATGTATATCTGTGAAAAGGTGTTGCTAATGAGCTTCGATATGGAGAACAATTTTGACGAGCCACATCATGTTGCTTTAGCAAGAGACCGGGCAATTCACGATGTGGCTATGAGGTCTCAGTATCGTATTAATTTTCCCATAGACTTCTATAGTGAAGTGCATATTTTTAGGATTTTTTAAAAAATATGTAAATTGATTCAATAAAACTTTCACTTATGTAGCATTTCTAAGGACATGTGAAAAAATAATTTCCCGCAAAGAAAATAGGGTGAGTCCACGAAGATTGGACAGAAAAGTAGTCTTGAACTATAAATAGCCATTTTCCCTACTTTCACTTTCGTTTTGCACTCACCAAACCAACCTTTTCAGTGGAACATTTTTATGATATTATGTTAGATTTTCTTTTAAAAAAGTTCTTCATCTTACAGTGTGATGTTTGCTCTATTTTTTAAGTCATTGTTCATGTCTTTTGACAAAACATTAGTTTGTAGAGAGGCAAAAAGAAAATGCACTATATTTTTATGGCATCCATGTTTTGACGTACACCCGCTCAGGGATATGCAATACGATACTGGTACCATGAGGCTCAGGCTTATTGGCGACGATATGGATAAAAAGTACTCTAAGACGATTGTGAAGGATTTAAACGAGTTATTCCATATCAATGTCTTTCGAGATGTGTTATTGGAGTTAAAACAGCATTTTGTACAATTAACAGGATATCTTCACCCTAAATGAGCTTCCATAAGGTATGCGTATTAATATTATGTTTAAAATAGACCCACCTTTAGCAATTAGTGAAGAAAGATTTGCAATAAGAAAAACTTGCGAACATATTTACTACATTTAACAAATTGTATTAAAGTAGAAATGAATGCATGAAATATATTCAATTAAAAATATAATACTGTGTTTTGTTTTTCAGATATCGTTAGTAACATTCCAGACACTCTGTCAAATATCTACCGGTGCTATAGAATCACAACCGCCTGCCACAGCCTGCAAATACTTCTCATTCCGCAAAACATCACCAAAAGACACCCCGAATCGCTTAAAACTTGCATAAGTTATTAAGCATCACATGGGAGTTTCCAGTTATTGACGTAATCTTTAAAAAAAAACTATACTTTAAGCATGACAGTACAGAAAGTTTTGTTGTAAGTGGCATAATCATTGAAACAATGACATTCATGAAAGACCCAAGAATGAAAGTTTCAGTGGTTACGGAGAATTCAAACCAGAGATAATGGGGATAATTAATGCATTGGTATATGATTATCTATGTGTCAGTAACATTTACTAATTAGATATGCGTAAACCAGAACTGATCAGATACTGATACAACTAAGAGAGGTCTCATTCACGAGTAACCGTAGGATTAATGTCTTAAATGAAAGTTTTAATGTTGTCATTTTCTTGTTGAAATGATGTATATATGAGTTTAATTATCTCCCCCCATCACAGTATTAATTCTATTATTTATCATTTGCTTTTGTTTGCTTGATTGACCTAAAGTACTGTACCACCAAATTGAAAAACGTTTTATTAAATTTATTTATTTAATTGCTTGTAGTTGTAAAGATCAGAAAGAAAAACTGTTTGTTTACTGATGGGATTTTGATTCTAATACCACTTAAAAGTTTTAAATTGTTTTGATCATATACTTCCGAAACACAAATTTCATTTGAAGGTGTGAAGAACCTTGTTATTTTCGTTTAAGTTTGTTGAAAAATTAACAATTACTTCAATACTATTTGGATTAGATAAGGGATTAAATGTTTTATAATGATACATTTTATAATTGTACAAGTGTCATATTGATTTCATTGCCTGGGGTATAGAAGTAAAATATATAGTTATTGCTGGCAATAATGAGGTATATCTAATTTAACATTTTACAATGCATGAAAGAAAACGAAGATGAATAATGTATATTTTCATGTATGCATAGACAGCACAATGAATCATCAGATATAGTTTTTTTCAATAATTAACTTTAAACTGAAGAAATTCAGTATAGTTTATCAGGTTTAAACGTCTTTTGACGATAAAATATAACATTTTCATTACACTTGTATCAATTTACATTTTTATTTACATTTTCATACATCAAATACTTCATGTACTCCGGTGACAATCATCTTAAAATGTATTTTCAATTACGAACAATTAAAATCAATAATTTTACTGTAAAATTACCCATTGTAGATGTATAAGTGGAGTTTGCAAATATTTAATTTAGTAAATGTTTTGTTAGTAATGCAACACATTATGGATTCAGATCGTTTTTATTGTTCTCAACTGATTTAGCTAAGGTTTATGGAAGGACTGTGACACCAAAGAATGAAAAAAAAATGTGTTCATTGGTATCTTGGCATTTTACTGCACATTAAAATACTTCTAGTCAAACATGTTTGCGCGATCAGATCGGAAATTGACATGATATTTTTGCATGTTCGACGAAGATATGTGTTGGTAGATAATGTCTCAGTTTATCTTAAGGCCATTGTTTCATTGGTGTGTTTAGACTTATAAATGTTTTAAACGTTTACCTCTATCTGTGATAAAATATTTGTGTGTATAAATATATGTTTGGTGCAATCACTCAGGTGCCATTGTTTTACAGTTTATCAAAATAAAATACAAAATAACAGACATTGTTGTTTTGATTTCCGAGATTTGCTTATGATTAGGGAGGATCTGATTCAAAGAAATAACATTTCAAACTAACTAATTACGGAAGGAAACTACGTGTACAAACAGACAAATAGTTTTAAAAAAAGATAATTGTCATATCTTTTAAAATACTGCAATAGTACTATTTTTCGTGGGCACCAGTTTTTGTTGGTAGGCCAAACCACGAAATTTGCGCCCCAACGAATATTTGATTTCAATTGATGTGCATACTGAAAACTTCAAAACCACGAATTCAAGAATCCATGAAAATTGGTATTCGAGAATTAAAGTACTTTCAAAGTAATTATAAAGCAAATAAGAAGTGCCTTCGATTTAAAAAATGGCAATAGTAAAACAAAATGGAAGATAAAAAAACGCAAAAAATTAACAACCACTAGATCATAATTTAAAATCAAAATCTATAACAAACAAAACAGCTCGGTTTAACCAGACATTTGGGTAACAGACGTAACACTTCGAAATCACGATTTAGCACATACACATCAACAGAACTTGTAATAAAACATGCTAGGTAATTTGAGATAAATTTTTGCATTTGTTGCCATTTATGTGAGCTTTATTCTGCATTGCACAAGACCGGCGTAGACTTGATGTATTTTGACACTTTTTGTCACTTTAGTATAACTTGAATTTTATAGCATAGAAATTTTACTTGATGTGAAAATCAAACAGAAAAGTACACTAAGAAAAACATGGTTTGTAATTTACTTTTGTTTTTTGAATTACTAAACAAATTACTTAAATAAAAAAAAATACAATAAAATAAAATGAACTCACATAGGCAAGAAAAGAAGGACTTATAATCAAACTCGTAAAAAATGTTAGTGTTTAATGAAAACAATTATAATAGTATGTTTATGTTAAGTACTCTATAGAACGAAGACATATTTTTTACTTCAAAGTTTTGGGCCCAAGCGCCACGAAACTTCAATCATTACTAAGTCTGAGAAAATTCCCAACTTTCTTTCGGCATTAATTTCAAAGATTTTGATTCGAGTTACCATGGAAATTAAGAATATTCTCGGACTTAAGTATTTTTAAGGTTGTGTAGCATTAGGACCAGTTATGTTATATGCTATGTATAGAAGATACACATAATTTAAAAAAAATTAAAAAGATATCTGAGATGGTTAATAAAATCATGAATGCTAACGCGTTTAATTGTGTACCATTAATTAAATGTGTCATATAATGCTTACAATTAATGTAGGTATCGTTTCGATCTAGGTTAAAACTGTTTCTTTTTTCAAAATGCTGTTCTATAACGACAAAGAAATCATTCATTACAATTAAAGCTAGGTAACTAAACTTTTGAAAATATGAATTTCATATATTGAAATTATTTGTTTAACTCTCTTAAGTAATAGAGTATTTTATTTAATTTTGATCTTCGTTTCTAGGATTTATTTTATCTTATACAATGATAAACCCCATACAGACAAACTCGTCATAGAGTTCTATGCAGAGATTTTTGTTTCATGTATTTTTTTCTTTGGCAAATGAAAAAAAAATCTATTTATATAAGACATATTGATAAAAAAATATCTATAATTCTATCTTTGTTTAACAAATATATTTCTGATCAGATCCGGCATAAGTGCCACAAAACTTGAAAAAAATTACTTATAATAATAAATTATATATATATCCTCAGGTCTCGTAGTTAGACTTGAATCGATTTGAATTTAGTTAGGCACGTATTAGAAACGTATTAGGGACACAAAGAAAACAATGTTATCTCGCCATGGCGACTTATATTATCCCCATAATGCAAACAGATGCAAAGGCGATTTACTTTTTTTTCTAGAAAAGCAGAGGACGCTTACCCTACCGGTGCACCTGGTCGATGCTCCCGGTTTTTAGTGGAGTCCGAGTTGCTCATTTACTTTTGTTACTTTGTATGCATTATTTTAGTTACTTTATGTTCTTAGTCGTTTTTGTCTGTTTTTCATATCTGATCTTTGTCCCTGGATTACATTCTTTTGATTTCCGCTAGAATTTTGCTTCCCTTCATTGCTCTTTGCTATGGCAATTTATTATTTTTCTTACATGCCCCTAAAACGTTAAGTGCTCATATCATTGAAGAAATAATGTTTTCTTTAAAGTGGCGACTCAAAATGTGATGCCTGTTCATTTTGTTTGTACCTATAAGTCAAAATGAAGAATTAAAATATTTTAATTTGTAGATGTAATATTAACGTCCAATGGTTACATTCTCCTCAACATTTTATACCCAATAGGCACTTAATGTATCTTTTCCTCTTGCAAAGGTTGTTCTGGGTTTTAAACTTTTCGAAAAACTGTTGTAAAGAACATTTCATAAACTCAAACATAATTTAAAAGCAGTAAAATTGAAAACCTGAAAGGTTAAGAAACAAACGACTAATGAATAAGGTTTTGGTCGGTTAAAATCAGAAACTGGCAGGTGTAAAAATTGTATTCAATTTGCCTTGTTAAGTGGAATCAGCTGGAATTATTAATAGACTAACTAAAGAAGTAGAAATTGACACGAGATCGTTGACCTCTATATTGGAGGAATATTATTATATCATGTTAACATCTCAACGATAACTAGATTGAATACAAAACAAATTATGGCATATAAATGTTCTGCAGTTTTATACACAAAAATTACTTTTCTTTCACCGAGAAAAAGAATAGGCATTGAAGTGATTTAAAATGTGATAATTTTGTGACAAAACAACATTTAGAAAGAAATAATGTTATAAATTTGGCATTGGTTTGGTGTAAAAGTAGGCGGAGCGGGGTCTTTTAATTGCAATAAACGTTTGAGTGGCGTGTAATCGGATTAAATGATCGTTTAATTACGTTTGGTATTTATACCCACCAAGAACACGAATTATTTTAATCCCATTTTAAAGACAGGGTATGATGCCCTTCCGAAATAAGCAAACGTGCGAAAAGTCGCTTGAATGAGTTTCAAACATTCTTGATATCATTAATCAATTTATTATTTATAAGTAGAAAGATCGGTGACCGAGTGACGGAAAGGAAGACATTTGATAGACATACAGCGGTGGCGTACTGAATACGAATGTATTATACGGGTAGTCAGGCCATTCAAATGGAAGTAATCAGTTTGAAGACTACGGATGTTGCCAATTGTCCAGGCTAATTGTAAATTAAGAAGAGGTTGAGACAATTAAACAAAGATTTATCTCAGACAATATACAAAGACAATATTCTGATATTTTTCTTATTCGCTCCTTTTCCTTCCCATTTGTAAAAAAATGACATTTTAAAAGTGGATTGTGATAGAAATAAGTAAAAAATACAGTCATACCCACATGCTAATGTATACCTTTAAAATCTTAAATGAGTTGTTTGTTTTTTTTAAACAATGTATCAAGTCAAATCAACTACTCTGTGTATCAATCGAAGATGCGGGAAAAACATTGAGATTTTGTTATGGACACAGGACAGGTTATTCTTGTAACATTTTCAATCTATCAAAATACATATAAGAAAACTTTGTTCTCTCATATTTTGTCGTTTCCTTATTGTTCAATTACATTTGTTGTATTTTTCCTTAACAAATTGGCACCACGCAGTAAATATGTTCCGTTTACCTTTTGTTTTGAAATAAAAGAAAATAATCTTATTTTTTTTTTTGCGTTCTTAGTTGATACTCTCACTTTTTAAAAAGTGGTATATTCAAAGTATTAATCTGCAAGAATGGCATTTTACTTCATTAAATATGTTTCTGGATAAAATTATCAGGTATGTATCAAACATTTCAAACTTGGGTATATTCATTCTACCAAATAATTATCACAACATTTTACACAAATATATCAGTTGTTCAGTATAGAGATCAATTACCACGCACCTGTCGCATTTAAACAATTATATAAATTAAATTGAAATTTATCTGCAAAAAATAATCATTGAAACATATGTTCTGTTATTTATTTATATTTATTTCACACGTATTTCCTAGCAGAAACAATTTCAAATTAGATCATTCAGGTACAAATTGTAGTCGTTTAAAGGACGCTCACCTTATCAGGAGAATGAACTAGTATATACTAATGATTATTAAGCGTCATCTGTTGCGTAATTGAACTCCTATGTATAATAAATTGACTTTGTTTTAAGATTTGTCTACTTACGATCATATAGAATAGTTAATAAGGAATCCGTTATATTTGTGAAATATCGATCCAAATTTATCATTTAATAATGATGAATTTTTATTTTTTGGAAACCGTACAAAAAGGACCTATTTCCAATAACTAACGAAAAGTAGGCAGTTGTCATGTGGACTTGGTTTTGTTTAAGCGGCATCACGATAAAACAAACATAAACTCTCTACTTTATAAACACGTAAGCCTCAGGACCAAGCTCATCGTCTAAAACAATGGAACTAAAACGGATTCATTCCTTTCTATCCTTTCGTATACAACTGGTATATTCATGCCGCAATTGAATAGGGAGTCTTAGCGCACAGTAAAACCTAGATTTAACCCTCCATTTCGTTTGTAATGCCTGTACCAAATCAGGACGATTCCGGTACCAGCTACTCCGGTGGTGTAATATCTATCTTGCGAGATTTATTTTGGACTTGACTTGATTATGAATCGGATAAGAGTTAGGTAATTTTGTTGTTATCTTTATTTCCAGTAAATTTACATTTTTGTAAAAGTTGCAATTCTGGTTGTACGTATTGTTATATGCAAAACCGTCAAACCCGGCGTTAAATCAAAATTCCATTTTTTTGCGAAAATAAGAGCATTTATGGGAAATTTGAGAACTTTGTAGACTAAATGATGACAAAAGGAGTGCCCAATATAAATTTGAGGGTGATGACAGGCTGTTTTGAAGTGAACAAGCTAAAAATGAGACAAAATTCGCTTTTTACCGATGATTGAGAAAATGGTACACGTTTACCTCTGTAAACAAGCAACTGCTTTTAGTTTGATAATTATAGCGCCTGCTATATAGATTAACTAACATGTCATTCATATCAGACAGTTTACTTAGGCTAACCATCTATTTTCTCTTGAAGTGACCGTAAATCAACAAACATCGGCGTTATAAAAACCGTGAATCCGGCGTTGGAACCGTAAAATCTTTCGTACGGATTAGACACAGTAAATTCGGGGAAACATCAAACGTAAATAAGACCGATATGCGATAGTCTATGATTTCGTACTTCGTTTCTTTCTCTTTTCTGTATCTATCAAATATATTAAATATGGAACATTCTAAGAAAGATAACTATGTTTTTACAAAATTACAATATATGCTTATTTCATATCTTAACAAATATTTAATGAAAAAGTGGGTTGCACACGAACACGAATTTTGCTCATTGCATTATTTGCAACAAAAATTAAAAACAACCAAAAAACAAAATGAACAACTATAGACAGTAAGAATAAATTTTATACACATACGTATAACTCTTTGCGACATTCGTATCGTACAATAATAATTAACGCTTAGTAAAACACCCTTTAAAGATGCCACTTTGCCACCTCAATATGCTACTTTGCATATGGTGATTGGGAATTGAAGGTGGTAGATGTTTTATGATGAATAATACTGGGTAGACGGAAATTTCTTATTATTTGCTCTGTTCGAACTGGTGTATATTCATTGTTTTAATAGGTTTTCTTATTATAATTGCATACATGATATACAATGCAACCTGTCTAAACCGAACCCCGAATAATCCGAATACCTGTGAAATTTTAAATTATTAAGGTAGGATTTTCTATTGTAATCTATATTTTTTTATTCACATAACCTTTCCAAAATAGACAAAAGTTTTTTAACATTCAACGTTTAGTACATTTTGTAAACCCTCTTATGACTGATCTAATTGCAGTTTTAAAATGTAAATAATTTCTGTGCGACAATATTATGGTTTTTATTATGATAGTCACGATTCGATCATTCACTCTATGATTTTAAAAGCGTTAAATTTTGGTAGTTAGATAAAGCTGAATTTTACAGACTCCATGACCTACTTAAATATACAAAATAACGATTTCCGGAAAATGTATCAACGGTCTTGAACTTCCTGTTCAAATTCCATGGTAAGCTTTATTTAAATTAATACTAAGTCAATAAGGTTTATTAAGATAGTCTACAATTCGATCATTCACTCTATCATTTTAAAAGCGTTAAATTTTGGTAGTTAGATAAAGCTGAATTTTACTGACTTCATGACCTACTTAAATATACAAAATAACGACTCCCGGAAAATGTATCAACGTGCTTGAATTTCCTGTTGAAATTCCATGGTAAGTTTTATTTACATTAATACTGAGTTAATAAGGTTTATATATTATGAAAAAATTATGTTTGATTTTATTGATAGAGAATTTCGTTTTCAGACAGTTCAGATGTGGATGAGTAAGATTTAACATCAGCGTTAAACATGTCAAACGTCTTTAGCATGCCTGACATAAAAAACATGTCAAATGATTACTTGATTACTCATTATTGGTACATGTACCTCAGATGATAAAGAGTAAGAAGTATAGTGAAGAGAAATCAGTGGACAAAATTTAACCGAGAGGAACACTACATGTAGAACGGTACTATTTATTTCCTATAGGGGACAATAGTAAAACCTTTGAAAAAATCACCCTTTTAAAACAATGATGGAGCTATAAGCTGACTTTTTTCCAGTCATATCTTCATTTCCCTAACTAAAATTGTGATCAAAGTCATATCATAACCGTCTCGATTGTTTGGAATTTTAAGCAGATGAAATTTGGGGTCTAAGTTCCCCCTTTTTCTGTGAATGGCACATAAATTTATATAAAATGGTTTTCAAAAAATATAATGCCATTTTTTAAAAGTATAATAATGTTAGAGCCTGGAATTGATAAAACATTTTGGGTATCAGCACAATTTGTCCAAATGTAGCTCGAACTTATAGATTATACTTAAGTAGGGTACGCAAGAGGCCAGCCTAAAATAAAGAAAAAATAGTACCGTTTACCTACAGACGGCGGCGAAGTAAACAATCACAAAGGAACTAAACATTAATGGATGAACACGTGTTTAATTGTCCCTTTTCATTTTAGAACATAAGACTAGTATCGCTAGTGTTGCTATTTTAAATGTTATAAATTCAAATAAATCTTCAACTTTGACTCTATCTGACCAATAACAACAAAACAAAGTAAGAATGTTTCTTAGAATATTCAGCCTAGAACATAGCGGCCGTTATTATAAATAGAACGAAGGGGCCAGACAGCAGTTTTTCGCATATATCTCCAGAACCGTTAGGTTTAGCCAAATTCTGATATTTGGTAAAATCGTTCTGATTAACGAAATCTATCTGCGGTTAAATTTGCTTCTTTACCCATGTTGGAATTATTGTCTTTTTTTAAAGTTTTATTTTTGATATTTTTGATGTTACAAAATGTTTTGTGTCCACCGCCAAAATAGCGAAAATTAGAACAGCGTGATAATAAGTACGTTAAAGTTTCATGCTCTTTAGGGTCTTTAGTTTGATTTAGATCTTCCTATTTATTTGGTTCAAATGTTACCAATGAGCGACTACTTCTTGTATAGTATAATTTATATATTCGTATTTAACGTTTGAGATATTAATAGTACATTAAAGTAATTCTATTGTAATATTAGGTAGAGATAAAAACTCAATATTTATTAAGATTGTACATTAGTAATCAAGCCAACCGACGGTAGTAGCGACCAGGAATCGGGGAAACCATTCGGATTTTCATATTTAAAACAGTTATCGAAAAAAAACCAACTAGGTATGCTATATTGGCATATAATATTTTTCATTTATTTTTCTTCCAGAAAAATCACATCTACGACTTCTTCTTCTAAGAATAGAATATGGCTACCCTTGGTTTTATATTTCAAGACCCTGATTCTGGATTTATTGATTTCTCTGACCTCAGTAATGGTCGAAAAGGTTGTGCTTATCGTCTTATACCTCTTTTTAATAAGTGTAATTTTGACATGTCTGGCAAGAATGTTCATACTATAAGTTTTGATAAAGCAATAGAAAGAATAAGAAAACAACTCAAGAAAGCGTTTGAGGACACACATGTACAGTCTGATCGCATGGTAGATGAATTTAAGATTGGCACAGCATGTGTGTCCTCTAGACCAGGAAACAGTATGAACTCTATGGATCCCCTGACATGGGCAGATAAAAGTGACATATGTAAGGCGTGGGACCAAAATCGACGTGATGGTGATTATGATGGCCTGATTATTTTAGCATGTGTTACAGATGACATTATACCAGAGCAAATTAAGAGAATTGGCATAACTCATGAGGATTATACCTACGCTCTAGCTCAATCAACTGTATATCACTACTTGATGAAAAAGAAAGATGCCAAATTAAAAACATTAAAAGTTTCGACGTAAGTAGCAAATTCGATACTGTGTACCAAGTTTCAGAAAAAAAGACAATAATGAAGAATAACAGTTACTATTGTGCAAGCCGCTTCGCCACAGAAATACTTTTATGCCATGTAATTGGTACAATTTTGATTATATGACGAAATGCTCGTATTGACATTAAATTTAAATAAAAAAGTAGAACTAAATTGAATTTATAATACCGGACAGACATCTTCCTGGCAAATGCACACTTCTTCAATTTTAATTATTTTAACTAATTTATATAATGTTAATCATCATACATTGGGAAATTTACATTCAACAAGGCTGCGCATTCAAGAAGAATAATTCCCCCAAAAAGTACGAAAAAATCAGCAAATCTTTCTTCATTCGCGGCAGGCTATGCATCATCGTTAAATCTGACTTTTAATGTTATATTATAATCCAGCTTAAGATTTGATCTTGTTTCTAACAAATATACAGATCTACAACTTTGACTTACACTCCAAATGATGGTTTCAGTGGTAGTGTTATTTATGTGACGTACAGACTTCAACCCTACGGAATTCTTGAGGTAAGTTTAATGGTTGGCAAAGCAGTAATTAATTCCCCCATATATGACATTATCCATTTCGTGAATTAGTCTTATCAACAAAAACAGAAGTGCAATGAATGTTTTCTGAAATAAAACACATTTGTAAGCAACTCAACCTTTGGATATGATAAAAAAAATATTTCATTTTATTTTCAAAATAAAGAGGTTGACTATGCAAAACTGCTGGAATCACCCGAAAATCACATAAGAAATGCTATATTCTTAACGAGTAATCAAGGGAACCAAGATTATAGCGGTAATCAAAAGAATGTAATCCGGGGACATAGACCAGACATGGAAAACAGACATACACAACAAAGAATATAAAGTAACTAAAATCATACATACGAAGGAAAAAAAGCAAATGAGCAATTCGGATTCCACTAAAAAACTGGGAGCTTGGACCAGATGCACCAGTAGGGTAAGTGTCTTCTGCTTTTCTAGACACACCAGCCAAGTTGCTCATAAAAAGTCAAGTCCGGGGTAGACAAAAAGTGGAAAGGATGACTATGACACGTTGAACAAATCAGTTTTCATGGCGCAGATGTATACACAGTAACGATCCACGAATTTATGATGACAACCATAAAACTTTTGTAGTGATGACTTCAATCTTGTAGCAACATAACCCTGCACCAGAAGCCTATTTGTTAGAATTAGCGCGATACAAAAAGTCTGCGTAGTCTCAGCAAGCTCTGGCATAACGTATGAGTTGTGATATGAACACTTCATACGCAGGTGTTGAAGTGATGTTGCCACAGATGAAAGGAAAGTTGACAATTTTGAATGAAAGTCGTCACGTTTGTCGTGAAGTATGGATAATAGTTTTCCTTCACCATCGATTTCTGAGTGTAGGTCAAGATTTGTGGCTGACTTCACAGTGTCTGTAGCATCCTCTATCTCAAGTTCTTTGGGGTAGATGCGATGTATCAAATCCCCAAAATTAGGATTGTTTAAAGAGAATACGTCATCTATATAGCGGAAGCTAAGATCAAAGGATCTAGCTAAACGATATTCTTTCTTTCGGATCAGATCAGCTATAAAGTCAGCCTCATAAGAGTGAAGGTATAGTTCATTATAAGAACGGAGGATATTAAATACATATGGCTTAGCCAGATCTTTTTCTATATGTCGAAACAGTCAGTAGAAGCATCATATAATTAGCTGTTTTACGTGATAAAAATTGGATCACTTCTAGAAATAATGCACACATAGAAGTGAAAAAAAATAGCTGTAAAATTTTGTTTTTAGTTCATTGGCTTTGAAGTTTTGATTAATTCTCGAAGGTATAAAGAATTTTCCATGAACTGGCATAAGAAATGAAAGTTTTGTGGTGTTGAAAATGTAAAAAAATAGCTTTATGTTTATAATAAGGGTAACAACAAAATCTCTGAACACATAAGTCCAAACTAAATCTGACAATGATACTGACTTGGTACAGCCATTTGAAACGAAATGTTTCGTTAATTCTAGGTTTAGAGCGCGCTTACCCCCCCCCCCATTTTGACGTGATTATAATGGTGGTGATTAAATAGCACTTGCATGCTATAATGCCATAATCATAATCGGCAAATCAGTGGTCATATCAGTACAAAGAATACTTTACAAAAAGCAATCATTACTCATTGTTTAAGAAGAAACTGAGTATTTTTCTACCATATATATATCTCTAAAAGATTGGGGAAGAGACCTTTTCAGACGCATATCCCTGATTCAGGAGTCTGTTACGCAGATATTTATGGCGTACACGGAAATCAAGGTACTTGCTCTAGCGGAGCGAATCAATTGTGAAATATAAACAACATGTGTAGGGGATGAAGGAATATTGCTGCACGGGCAATGAACATTTTTAATTTTAAAACTAAAGTCGTCTCTTTCAACAAAAATCTTAGTCCTGAGATGACCATTGTGGTCGAATTCGAGATGTAGGTTCATTAAAGATGCTTAAAAGCTGTTTCTGTAGTCTCCATTATATCAAACTCTGGTAGACATATTGAAGGTAACTATTTACTAAAAGAAGGGATATTAATGGATAATACATCATTAATATATCTGTATATGAAATTAAAGGATACCGCATTTTTATATCTTTAGTTTTTACGCGATCCTAAAGAAATTCTGTCTCGTTTGAATACAAAAAACAAGTCGGCTAGAAGAGAAGCCCAGTTAGTGCCCATTGGAATGCCAACTTGGAAATCAAGCATGCTACAAACCTGCTTTTCTGCGAAGCACACTTTACCCTTCTGAGATGTTTTAGATTAATTGATTGATTAATTATATGGGTTTAATGCCCAGGCAGCAATATTTCAGCTGTATCCCGGCGATGAACATAAAATAGGTGATAAAATGAACATGGAATGATGATGAAATGATGAAATGAAAAATGGGATGGGACACAATGATAATTGGGTAAAAAAAGTTTGATTGCTACTTGAAGTAGGGTCGAGAAATTTAGCCTCCTGTGGCGGAGCCCAACTGTTGCCTACTCCGTAAGAATACATTAGAAGGGTTCTTTAACGTGTGAGGAACGTGGCATCTTTCCCAACACGTTGCACCACTATGGTTTGCGGTCAGGTTTTCCGTATTAAGGCCTGAAGATCCAAGCATGTAACATGCCAGGAGTACCCCATTGCACCACCAGGGGCACAGAACACAGTTGCTCTGTGGGCAGAACGCCCTGGCCAAGGGAAAGGGTTCTAATCACTATTTAGTCGCCCTTAACGACAAGCTAGCGCTGCTGCGGACCTATTATTTTGACACCCAGACCCGCACGGGTAAGTGAGATGTTTTAGAAAAAATATGTGACATGATTTCTCGAATCAGCAGAAGATTTACTAAGAAGTCCTTTTCAACGAAATTTTATTTCATCATGTGGCAAAGTAGTGTAAAGTGTCGGAAGGTTGAAAGAAAACTAATTTCCGAAAAACTGCGGGATTTTATGTTTAGAATTTGTTAGAAATCCACATATGATTAATGTCTTTTCGAGAGTAGGTGATATTGTAGTAGACTGTTGTCCATCTTTCACTGCGGACAATATCCGTGTAAGGTGATTTGAAATATCTTTCGTGTAGCAAGATAGAGATCTAGCTATATACCTTTTGTGTGGATTCTTATGAAGTTTGGGAATCCAGTAGAAGTAGGGCAAGTCCTCACATTTTATTTCGATGTTGAGAGAAGACACTCAGGACTTATGGTTGTTAAGGATTTTATTGTTGTTAAAAGTAGTAAGTTTGTATGTGGAATTACATGAGGTGTTACTATCAATGTCCAATCAAATGATAAGGCAATTGTCCTTAATAAGGCAATCGTCCTTAATAAGGCAATTGAGGTAATGGGCTTCACAAACAAATACAATGTTGTTTAAAGCTTTGTCCACAGGTACTATTACATATTTGTCAGTGAGGAAAGGCATTCAAGTGCCTAATTGTCGTTGAATACGGACGTGGGTCGTTTCAGACACACATCTTAAGATTTCAATACGATTCTGTACGAACGATCGGATGTTATGTAATCGATCTGACAAGGACTCGACTCCTGGATCTTGATCCTTTCTCTCTTTACCCATGATCTGGCATAATGTCCAACAGCATCCATTATGGTTTTGAAATTATATTTACAATCAAGGCGCCGTGGTTCTCTAAATTTTGGACATATAGAAGTCCATATAGAGTTCATTCTCAATGATATTCAAATCACCATTGATGTCCAGAAGGACTTTAATAAAGAGAAAAGACGCGTAGTCACAAGTCACAATTGACTTCAAGTATTCCTCAATACCAAGATTCTGCAGTATCTTTTTGTGATTGAAAATTCTACTATTTATTGTCTTATAAGAGACAATAGGTACAGAGTGATTTTTGAAATACGGTGGAATTTTGGAAACTACCTCTTTATGATGAAGAATATTGTTTATGTCAAATTAAAGTTTTTTTTGCTAGTATTGATCTCTTCAAGTTTTTTTTCAAACATTGGAAATACAAGAAAATGAATGGCTCATCTTTGTTTATGTAAGACAAAGGACGCTTACCCTACCGGTGCACCTGGTCCATGCTCCAGTTTTTAGTGGAGTCCGAGTTGCTAATTTGCTTTTGTTACTTTGTATGTATGATTTTAGTTACTTCATGTTCTTTGTTGTGTATGTCTGTTTTCCATGTCTGGTCTTTGTCCCTGGATTACATTCTTCTGATTACCGCTATAACCTTGGTTTCCTTGAGTATCCTTTAGATACACCATTAGGGTAAGATTTGGCAAACACTCCCATTTATATATTTTAAATATATTTGTAGGACAAGAAAGCCAGCGTAGTAACAAGTGAGTCATGCATTTAATGGATAATTTGCTACCCAGGAGAAACTTCATGAAATGATTTTCATATGTATTAAAAAAACCAAAACATATCTTTGTCATATCTTTTGTGCAGGTGGCGTTCAAATAGATGTCACAGCGGTATGAGTTCGAGTCCATGCGAAGGTAACGACCAAATATTTGCTTCGCAATTCTGACAGCTCTAACATTGTTGGGAATTTTTCAGACTCTTTATATATATATTATTTATTTTAATTTACTTGCTTGTCAATAATTGGTTATTCTTGAACACAATGTTTTCATATTGGTCGTAAAAGTATGAAAAAATATTTCTAACATATGGTTTTCAATTCTTTTCTAAATTATATGAAAACATATATTGGAATTTACCGGGGTATATGTACAATGAACCCACTTTTCTAAAATCTTGATCGGTCACATTTTATATATATTATCACTTGGTTTCAGTACACATATTCCGAATTCAGTAGCACCAACATCTTCTCGTGTTGATGTTGATGTAAATGTACGGATAGGAGTAGCAGCTGGATCTGGTAATTCAGCTGATGTCGATGGTAATCCACCAAGTCCATCTCCAGCAAAGGATGACACACCCAAAAAACAAACTACAAAGAAGATGACAAAGGATGAAAAAATGTTGATATTACAATGCTATATTGAGCAGTCAGTTAAAACTGACTTTGACAAACTCGCTGACGTGGTGTACAAGGACCGGCGTGATAAGCTATCAAGAGAAATTTGGGAACACTATGAACAGAATCTAAATAAAGAGACAACACTAAAACAGCGTATCAAAGGGTATATACAACGGTGTCAAAGAAACAAGGTAGACGAAAAAGATCCAGATATTCAATACCTTATGCGTAAAGCAAATTTTTCATAATTGAACAAAACAGAACAACAAAGAAACAAAAAAAAATTTAAAAATGGAAAAATAAGAACCACAAAAAAAAAGAAAAAAAAAGAAAATAAAGACAAATAAAAAAAAAGACCAACCCCCACCCCCCCCCCCAAAAAAAAAAAAAAAAAAAAAAAAAAACAATATATATATTTAGTTTTAGTTTACGACTCATACCATGTTATATCTATATATATAAACCAAAAGTCTATTTCAAGGTCTGACTGTAAATAATCCATCCGGAGGATTTTTCACATAATTGGATATTTTGCAGATCCAAAACAAATATTTTAGGCTGGTGGTCACTACACCAAAGATTCCTTTCAAGTATAATTTGTATTAAGCAAAAAGATTACACTTCAGTACCAAAAAAAAAAAAAAGAAAACTTCGGAAATAGTCTACTAGACATATTTCCAACTTACAATTATATTTCTCTAGTCCTTCTTGACAAGTCGTGTTCTTCATTGGTGCTATCATATACACAAAGACTTCGATCTATCTAACATTGATGGAAAAAAATATGACATAAAGATTTATGGTAATTATGAATTTCTTTTTTGCTCTTTGATTCCGGTTTTAGCCTTTACTTTTGAAAGTAATTCTGCAGTCCTGTTTGATTACTTGAAATTTAATCTAGGCCCCTTTCCCATAAATTGACTGTTAATGAAACAATTAAGTATGTTACAATCCATGCATGGGGGTAAGCCTTTCCTTGAATGTTATATGGGATAGGCGTTTGGGAGCAACGATTTCATGTTCAAGATAGGGGCTTTGACAAGTAACGGCTAAAAGAATCGAATTATATTTAAATTCTATAGTATTGAATTAAATAACAGTAGTTTTAATATTGAAAAAAAAAGATATCAAAAGATATAACATGTTAGTAAAGGTAAATGCTCTGAGGGCTCTAAGGAAAATGGGATTTTTATTCTGGATGTGAAATTGTATATGTTGTAGATATAGAATTTATATCATTAAAACACTTTTATAAAAATAATGATGTCAATCATTCTATTTTGCCATATCTCACAATACAAATTTGAGTCCAGTTCTACAAATATATAGTGGAATAATGTACCTTAATACAAATAAAAAATCAAGTACAAGTGTTAACCCAAATTTCTGCATGGACAACTTCGATATCCTGCATTATTCTAGCAAGACCTGTGATCTTACAGAATTGTAAGTACGAACCAGAATCATATTAGATATTTTTTTTTCTGATTGACATATTTTAAAACAATTTATTAATAACTGCAATATTTACTATTAGGGCAAAAATGTCGGAGAACTGTGCATATACAACGACCGAAGTGTACATATATATTTGTTTATATTAACAAAAATAAGACAGTATTAACTAGCTCTCAAGCACATAAAACTAGCACTAAAAGATAAGATGGGTTTAGAAACCGAACTGTTCATGCGTGTTTAAATCAATTGCATCATAAAGAGAACTCTGAAAATCACATAAATATCAATATCGGTCTTGTCCTCCTCCATTTATAAAAATGAATTTATTAAAAAAAAAAACAATAAGACGAATCAATTTGGATCACAAAAATGCTAGGGATATTTTCAATGAATTGCTGTTTATATGACCCCCGCCTGATTTTTCTTGAATGGCTGCATTTAAAACCATTGATTGTGTGTACAATTTGTTATAATAGTTCACCTCAATAAGTTAGTGCTCAGTGAATGTAGACGGATTGATTCATTGTCATTCCTTTCCATGCTCTATTTTTCTTTGATGACAATATTTTTGTAAAACCGTCGATCCTTCAGATCAATTCATATAATTGTACTGTGACTGTTTTTAGTTTTGCATTTTTCTGACCATTAATTTCCCTTGACAAATCATTGTTTACGTTTTCTGAAACTTTTATATAGCAGCATCGTGTCTTTTGTGAAGTTGATTTGAATCGGAACATGACAGAAATTAAGACCTTGTATATTTGGAAGGACCCTATTTATACATACAGTAGTATAAAAGTATTAAGCGCTTCAAATTACTTACCAAAGTGTGAGTTAATAAAATACCTGCCCCTTACCATGGAGGTTCATTTTAAACAAAATACATTTTGAATTGGTTAGATACTTGTATTATAACAAAGTACACATGAGTTGGTAAAAAAAAACAGTAACAGAAGCCAAAGTGTTATATACTGTCATTGACTATATATCATTAAGCAAATACACTGTGAATGTACAACATAACGATTGCAGTTGGTTAAATATTTGACACGTATAATAAAAGTGAGCATCAAATAATGTCCTAACAATAGGTAAGTAAAATAAATGACTCCGTGCAATAATGTCCTAACAATAGGTAAGTAAAATAAATGACTCCGTGCAATAATGTCCTAACAATAGGTGAGTAAAATAAATGACTCCGTGCAATAATGTCCTAACAATAGGTAAGTAAAATAAATGACTCCGTGCAATAATGATGCAACACAAATGACGTACCAAATGTGAGTTTGTTTTCTAATACGTCTTCTTATCGTCAGACAGTATATATCGGTACAATCCCACCTTTTACACCTGCGCACTGTCTCTTTTCTTTCGCTGTCGCTTCGAGACAAAGCACTCATTTAAAAACGTTTACGTGATGATTTAACAGCTGAAATTCTATCTAATTGAAATCAATCATATGCATACATACATTTAACACATAAAATGACATAAATATACAAATTTAATTCAAATTACATACGGGAAAGGTTAACGGAACAGTCGTTATTTTGGCTGTGCCTAGGGATATTTTTGTGATAAAAATACCGTATTTGTCATATTAGAAAAGAATATTCTGTCGCTCGGTGTTAAATAATCGAATATAAATAGCGTACCCATGTTAAAATGAGTACAAATCTACTCCCTCCACGAATTATTTCTTAAATATAACTGAACTCCAATCCCATGGTGGTGCACATGAAATAATGTTCAAAATAGTTAGTTTAATAGATACCCGCCCCATACCAAAGTGGTACACTACACATAATGTACAGAACGGCGAATTTGATACCTGACTCTTGCCATGTATGTTCCCATCAAATAACTTACCATATGAACTGCTTCATTAATACTATTATGTTATACTGCAAATGTATGCATTATACACACACAAAGAGTAGAAACCATAGTGTTAAACAGAAAGAGCGTATCAAACCTTTCTCATATACCATTATATCATAAGCAGACACAACAAATATTTAACTGAACGTTGAGTCGGTACCTGACCCATAACATAGTGGTATACTACAAACAATTATCTGAACAATGAGTCGATACCTGACCAACAACATAGTGGTATACTACAACTAATTAACTGAACGATGAGTCGGTACCTGACACATAACATAGTGGGATACTACAAATAATTAACTGAACGGTGAGTCGGTACCTGACCCATAACATAGTGGTATACTATAAATAACTTACTGAACGATGAGTCGATAACTGACCACAACACAGTTGCATACTACAAATAATTAATTGAAAGATGAGTCGGTACTTGACCCACAACAAAGTGGTATGCTAAAAGTAACGTGCCAAACGATAAGACGGAAAATATATACCATAGTGTTACATAACCAACAATACATTGCTTACTTAATGGTAAAAGATCGCAGCATTACATTCATTGCCAAAATTCAATCGACAGATTTAGTAGTTTTTATGCAGGACATGTTTTCTCTTTTTTTAGAAAACGGCCAATTAAATTCAGTTTTATACTTACGGAAATCTTTATAATGGGAAGTACGTTTCGAATAAAACAAAATGAGCTAACCTCCGATTTTAGACTAAAAAATATTTCTTCTCAGCAATAAACAGAAAAAAAAACTTGTGCGTTAATTAAAATGAGAGCCAATTATTACAAATTCCTAACTTCAAATTCAATTCCATACCCTCTAAAATATCGTCATCTACTTTTTTACATTAAGCATATACCAAGCCTATTCACACTTATTTCGTGTAATATAGAATGTACAGGTAACCTTTTTACTATGAATAAATTAAAACAAGGTTGACAAATGCACATCTAATTGCAGTTAACTGATTTGATCATATAGATAGCAGTGATTTACCGAATGTTCCCAGTGTAAAAAACTTCGATATAATTCACACTGTGTAAAAATAAATTCGTTGCTTTCACTCTCGGACTTTCTCACGCCGAAACGTACGTCACAAAACGTAGCAACATGAATATCAATCCGCCGTTCATACGATTTAAATATCATGTTGATAATAGCAATGAATAATGGAGGAAGTCTATATATTAAATATAAACAGGTTCCGCACACTCTTTGAATCCAGGCTTTCTTCGGTACTCGTGATATTATTTTGGTCATTCACTCTTTGCAATTGATTATCGTATTATTATCAACTATCCTGATGATAATCTCCGTTAAAATGAACAGGTTATATATTTGCCGAATATAAAGCAGTTATGAAGATAAATGGGGCTAATGTCTGGTCTAGTTAAAATGATGACTAAATCATCTTCTAGTTCCGATGACAATATGAAAATAGTACAACATTAACACAATTTGGTGATTAATTTTTTTTCTCAAAATTAGTTCCAAAAACTAACCAACGTCTTATCAGTGTGTACGACAATTCGGTGATTGATTTTTTTTCTCAAAAATAGTTCCAAAAATTAACCAACGACATTTTTACGACATGAGAACAATGCTATTCAGACTCGATGTAATGTGGTCCATGCTCCCAGTTTTAGTGGTGTCCGAGTTGCTCATTTTTGTTACTTTGTATGTATTATTTTAGTTACTTAATGTTTTTTGTTGTGTATGTCTGTTTTCCATGTTTGGTCTTTGTCCTTGTATTACTTTCTTTTGATTTCCATTAGAACCTTGGTTCCCTTAATAAATTGAAGGATATTTGAGAATCAAAACAGCAATAGATAAAAGTCTAATTATATCTTTTTAAGCTTTACAATACTTAAATGTTTAAAAAAAATATGTAGATTTCGACTATAAAAAGTTTGACAGGCACATTGAATTTTCCACAACAGAAATCAACATGCATGTACAAATTCACACAAGCACATTATCTAACTCTTCATAACTTACTATAGGTACAGTAAAACATGTATAGTAATGTACAGTTTTGTACCTTTAGGTATGTAAGAAATTATGTTGACTGAAAGGTACATGTATAATAGGCCTATATCTTAAAGTATATTTCAAGCCAATTTTTTCTGATAGTCCCTAAGTAACTCCCATGACAACCTAACATTTCAAAGAATTTCAAACATACACAATTGTAAATTTATTCTACTTGGTTGAATGATCTGAGTAACCTATATTAGATCAGCTGATTGTTCTATTTATAGTCTTCATCATGTTTTACCTATATAACTACCTGTTGGAATATTACATAGTTACTGGCTGAGAATGAGGTCAGGTCAAGTTTGTGTTATGGCACATTCTTTCACAATGTTTACAAACATTGAAATCAGATTATCCTATATTTTTGTTTTCCAAACTTAAGTACCTTAGCAATAATAAACAATAGGACACTTGATCAACAATTATCAAATAATACTTGTTCACTGTACATTGTACATGAATGTATTATTGAACAAAGCTAACAAACCCGTCAATGTACAAAACATATATTGAATTTCTTGGTTTCGTGTCTAAAGGTGTTTTCTGATACACACCCACAACCTGAATAACAGTTATACATGTAATTAAGATTTATTTAATCTATCACCATGTAAATGTAAATATACATAATGAACATTTGTTCATTGTACAGAAAAAAAATACACCAGTACATGTTATAACCCCAGTAAATCTTGATCAATGTTCTTGTCATACCATTATACGTTGTATAGATCTGTACATATATGTATTCCCCATCTTTCATGGCACTTTACAGTTTTTAACTACTATATACTACGAAAATACTAATATGAAAAAGCTCAGACATTTGTGCAAACTGTCTGTACATATATGTATTCCCCATCTTTCATGGCACTATACAGTTTTTAACTACTGTATACTATGAAAATACTAATATGAAAAAGGTTAGACATTTGTGCCAACTGTCTGTACATATATGTATTCCCCATCTTTCATGGCACTATACAGTTTTTAACTACTGTATACTATGAAAATACTAATATGAAAAAGCTCAGACATTTGTGCCAACTGTCTGTACATGTACATCTGCCAGTTCTGTGTTATTGTATACAAATGTACATGAAATAGTGTGAAAACACTGCTAATTCCTGTGGGATTCAATTACAATTCAGTCATGGTTTTTTGTCCAAACTTACATTCACATGCATATCAATATACAAGATCAGAATAAATTTTTGATACTTCATTCAAAAATATACATTTGTATGAATACATGTACATAAGTAGAACCCCTCTCACAGCCAATTTTGGACAATCACAATATACATGTTATGATGTAACCAGAATGGATAATCTTGTGGTGAATACATGTATGTCAAAGAGACAACAAGACCCATGGATAGCCTTAAGCTGACATTCACCCCCGGTGGGGTTTTGTCTCTTTTGATATTTTCACCACATCTATTCAAATTATGTTTGTATGTTTTCATAAAATCTAAATCCTTGTTTAATTGTCTTCACTTTTTTTAAAGTAATGATCATAATTTAGTTGCAAAAGGAGCTCTATTTATTACATGGCTGTGTCCAGACTGTGTTTTTTGTTGGTTGATTGCAACTACAAATACACATGTACATTTATTGTAATCAATAAAAATATTGAGTATTGACAATATTGGGCTGTAGTTGGTGAGAATAAATTTTTAAATGAAGAATATAACTCTATTCAGACCTGCTTTTACGAGATCAACAAATAAAATAAAAATCAGAAGTAAATATACAGTAAAAAAATTATAACAGTAAAATCCAGATTTGAAAAAACGGAAATTTGCTTAAAAGCAGAAGAAAATCAGGTTTGTCTTTTGCTGTTTATCCAAGTTTTACCCTCCCCCCACATGTACATACACATGCATGACATGAGTTGCCAGAGGTGGTGATGCAATCACGGGGAAATTCAATTATTGTAGGAATTCTATCATTTAATAATTATTTAATTACAATTAATGTATATGTATTCCCATACAACATTATGTCAAGGAAAAAATGTAACAGATAGGAAGATATGTGAGAGTGAGGAAAGGAATGAAAAAATCTTTTGTTTCAGACGAGAATAATCAGAATACCTTTCTGTGTCGTCCTTTGAAGACAACTGCAAAGGCACCATGACCGATCAAATCTTTCCTGTTGTATTCGTAGTCACCAACTATTTCCATAATCTTTATGTTCACTGACAATGTGCAAAATTTGGTACAGCATAAATCAGCGTGCGGCTGAAAGCAGATGCCATTTTTGAATGGCGAAGCAGACTATATATCAAGTATCACGTCATTCTTTCCGATCTGACATCTGTTATATACTTCGTATTAGTCCCATTTTAAAATATACTGAGTTCTTAGGCTAATTACTGTCGTGTAGTTCCAAAATTACACTTCTTTATCAATTAAACGATTCGTTTGACAGGTCACTCCAGTAACACCTGATTATGTTTTGATGTGACCAATGAACATCTAGACTTTACTGCGCCTTTCATAAATTAGCATAAATAATCCAAATCCAATCTTTTATAAACAACTCTCAAGAACGACTTAGTTCATACTTGCATGGTAAAATTGCGACGTAATTATCAATTTTGAATTTAAAGATATGGATTATAATACATTTTATTATATGGGTTCAAACAAAATTAAAGTTGCATGAAATGTAAACATGCGCAATAATTTTGCAAAGTGTCCGAAAGTAGTTCTCAATATCATTTGTAACGAGAGTTGGACGAGAATTGATAATGATGGAGGAAAACACGTGTGGTTGCTTTGGTTGGCGAAATACTCGTTGTTATCTGGACGTCCATGCTTGTTACTAATTGACATTACTCCAGAGTATTCACAATTGTTCCTCATAAGTTGAAAAAGGTGAATTATTAAGAATTTTTATTGAACATCAGTGTGAAATATGCGTTGTCAACAAACCTTGGCATGACCTATAAATAAAAAAAATCGACTTTAACAGAAATTACGCATTTTATGGTAGCACTTAAAGTCTTTCTCGGTGAGCTTTAAAGGATGAACATGTAGATAAGTACGACTAAGTTGGAATTTTAACACGCATTAAACTGATATGATTGTCCGGTGAAGTATTGCATTGTCCACTGCTGAGACAAATAAGTTGTCTTCCCTTGGAATGGAAAATCATTTACAATAATTCGTTTGTTTCAATACCAGGACTCACTTAGAGAGGGCACCATGGGTCATTGGCCCTAAAATGCAAAATAATATCCAAAAGAAAGGGAGGCATGGGTCAATAGCCCATTTTATTTACATAAATTGCATTATTTATATTATTAGCCCGTAGTCATATATGAAATCACCCATTTCACGCTACAAGAATGGGTCATTGACCCAATATGAGAAAATTCAAGAGTTAACCCTGAATGCAACCAAGATTCATTGAGATTTAAAAATATAAACAGGCACAAACCCTATTAGTTACTATAACATAATTATCATTACTGCTACCTTAGCCCTGGAGATTCACCAGTAAATCAGGCTTTCCTTCCTCAGAAGACTGGCGACTATGCAAGAAACTTACATTAGCCAAATGGTCTTAAATCTTGTCATGATTTAAGAAGATTTTCAGAGCTTGTAGAGAATGTATTCTTGTATTACATAGCATGCTGCTTGTGTACTAAATTTCCCATAATTTTGAAACAAGTGGACAATTTGATGCCATGTACTGATATGAATCAGTGACTGTATTTCTTACTCAGTTTGCATTTAAGAGTTGATCTGGTTGTAATGGATACTTCTGGCTCTTATTTAAAATGTGAAAAACATCCAAATGGTCAATTTAAATAGTGACCATTGTAGAAATGGACCAGATCAAAAACATTGTGTCAAAGTACATGTATGAAAGAAAATAAATGAGGGTGCTATGTGGCTGATTGGTTAAGGGGCAGGACTTTCATATTCCTGACTTTGGCTTCATTTTTTAAGTACCAGTCCATATAAAATTCAGACACAGCCAATGGTATAGGTGATTCATGGTGTAGAAAAACCAACCCAATGAACAATGTTTTAACGGTCTTCAGGTGCTATATTTTCAAGTAACAATAGTATTTCCTGTATTCAGATCAGTACTTTTGAGAAAACCATACATTTATATTAAACTAAAAGCAACCAAATCAAAGCAAATCATAAACGATAACTCTTTCAAAGGGCTAATGCCATGTACAGTCTATATTAACTTTAGTTCAAAAGCAAAACACCTGAATGAAAAACTTAGACTGTAAAGGGGGTCTGTAACTGTACCTGAATTATGAACAAAAGTGAATATGGTGGGTTTCTGACATGCATGAATTACCTTCTGTTTGATTTTTATAAAGACTGCTACTTATGATTTTAAACTAAGGGGAGTAACTTTCTACAATTTGTCATCCGACAGACTGGATTGGTGTTAAAATTTGGGGCAATGGACACCAATTGACTTCAAATTCAAATATTCAATTTATTTGAGCCATGTTAAGTACTTGAATCCTTTTAAGTAACTTACTTGAAACCATTGAGATACTTACTGAAGTGCAAATAATCTAAGTTTCCAAGAAAAATGTTAACTATTTTCCCTTTCCCCAATGATACCCCCAACCAGGTTGTCCGATGTTTGTGTGTTATGTCCTTTTGAAAAACTTGCTTAAATGGCTAATATTCCATTAATATGAAAAAAGACTTTTAATGGAAAATTTTTCAGGTCTTTAAGGCATTTAAAAACTCCTTTTAATATACCATTTTGGCTCTAATTATTTGTTACCCTAATTTTTGAATTTTTAAAAGACCTACATTGTAAATTTTAGTCACTAAGAATTTCTGCAGGGGTGTACAAAAGGTAAGTTTACTTTCAGTAAAAACGCAGAGAATGAGAGAGAGAAAAAAATCCGTGTTATGGTTTGTATGCGACTTTAACTTCTATTATAATAATTGTACAGTACATACAGTAATTTTGTAGAAACCTAAATTTTGAATAAAACATGTATTTTAAGTTTTTATTATTCATTATTTTATATGTTGTATGGTTTGAAACAGTAATTTCTCTTTTTAAATGGCTTTGGAAAATCAAAGTATGGTTACAAACAATTAAACTGTCACTTAAATTATCATCCACATGTGTAAGTGTGGTAGAGTTGAATAAACAAACATAAGTGTTGAAGAGTTGAATAAACAAACATCGTCTTGATATGCCAGATTTTTCCCATTTTGAGGTAAAGGTCAATAGTTGTACAAACATTTATTTTTTCTATATGGTCAATGCAGATGGCTGTTTACCAATTTTTTTATGATTTCAAGCAACCATTAGTCAGTATTTTTACTGAGGGCGGAAAGGGGTGAAATGTGTAAAAATTATTATAAAAATATTTCTTTCCATATTTTGATGAAAACAATAAAAAATTTAATTTAGCATTTTCAATTTTTTGCTCTTTTTCATAGGAAAGGGAGGTGGTTTTCCATTATTGTGCTCAGCTGACAGACATGTCATGTGCTTATGTCACAGCTCTAACTTTCAAGTCTTCAGACCAACCTCCAAGTCACATGAATTTTCAGAATGCAATGTTTTCTTTATAACACTTCTTTGTGGATATATTTCATATCTCGTGTTCCTTATCACTTCGATATAATAAGCACATACGATTTTAATATTTTTGCATTGTTTCCCTTTAATGCTTGCACTTTGATTGCCTTTTTCAAAAGCTGTAAGGGAACATGGATAAAGGGGGTCCAACTCGGGATTCCCATGTTGAATTGCTTTTACCAAACTTTTGTTAATATTTTCAGTGTTTAGAAAGACTAAGAATGACCGGAGAAATCAGATTAGCTGGAGTGGTTGCTGTTTCAACCATCTCATTAGTGGCTATATTATGGTATTTGCGAAGAAAAAGACCTCCCAAGAAACAAGAGGAAAGGAGGCAAAAGTTGTCTAATGCTGACACAAAACTTGTAGAACAAAAAGGAAGTTTACGTCACATATCATCACAACCTTTACTAGCTGATCAAAATGAAGAAGTGTCAAATGAAGCTGTGAACAAAGAGGTCTGTGTTTGTCAGTAACAAAGGCTATTCAGTGATTTTATAAGAGAAAACAATTTTTTGTTTGGCATACATTGTATAAAGTTTCTTAGTTCAAAAATTAAATGGTATGCCAATACAGGAAATTATTTTGGTAATTTGAAAATTGTGCAGCTTTTATACTGAAATTGTAAGTTAGAAATCATTGATTTATAAAGGGTGATTTTATATTTAGATATAATTCTTTAGAAAGTGTTTCACAAGGACCCTGAGAAATGTTTAAAAAAAACCATGTAATATTTATGATATTAAACTCAGTATTTAGAAACTATGTTAATATGGTTGTATAATTATGTTTTCTTTAGAGTAATAATGAACAAAATGCAGAGAGACAAGAAGACAGTATTCAACATAATACAGAAAGTCAACAATTGCAGACTTCAGCTGTAAATCAAAGGCTATGCCAAGACTCTAAACCTACACCAGAAAACTTTGTTAATAAACATGAACACATACTTTCAGGAGATTCTTTCAAGCAACAGAATGACCTCAATTCTTCCATACCAAATCGTCATAGTGACATTAACCAATCAAAAAACAACTTGAGTAAGACAACTAGCTCTGAACATCACAACCAAAATTCATCTGTCACTGATGAATCAGCAGCTTTGGCTGAGGATCTTTCAGTGCTGAATGAAGCAATGACTGCTTCAAGGATGAATGATGTTAGTTTTGTTAACAAAACAGGGGTTGAATCTGCTGAAAATGTAGAGGAAATAATGACCTTATCAAAAGTCAGTGATGTAATGACCTCTGTGAATGTCTGTGAAGTTAGTCAAATAAACAAATGTGAAAGTAAAGAGGACAGTGTTGAACCTGAAAATCTTAGTGAACAAGATGCTCTTTCTATTTCTACCATGGTGCCGTTGTTAGAATCAACAAATCTTGACATTACCTGTCCCCAAACACGAGAAATTAACTCTAATAATGACATCATGTCAGAAACTTCAATACAATTGGAGTCATCCATTAGTGAGAGAATATCAAATAAACATGAACTGTCTCAATTAGAGGTCAAGGGGTCTCCAAAAGATAGTAATTCTAATCGGTATAGAAATGATTCTAATTGTTCAAATTACAGTGCCAGTCATTTGGAAGATAAAATTTCTGAAACAAGTAGTGATCGCACAGCCTCACCAAACAAGGAAAGAAATTCAGCCTCACCTGGCAAAGAGCAACATGGTGTTGTAGAAAATGGAATTCAAAGTTCTGATGCTTCAAACTGTGATACTGTAAGTTTATAAGTGAAGCAAAGTACCTGAGGTACTATAGCATGTTTTAAGTAACTTAATGGACAATCAGTGTTCTATCTAGAACACACCATTGCAAGATTCCCACGATTTTTGTCATTTTGACACAATGGAAATGGTAACCTTGGCTGAATGGGATGCATTGAATTTTCACTTCTTGAGATTGTCCATTTTATTAACCCAGGAAATTGGTTCCGTATTACATGATTAAGTGATTTTAAAAAACCCTAAGTGTGAGTCAGCACTGCAGTTGATTTTATGCCATTTTTTGTTTTCCTTGCTTCAAAGTATATCTAACACTTTGAGTATAGTTGCAAACCAAAACAAAAATATTTTCATAAAATTGAAACCTGAGGGTGAAACAAGTAAAAGCCATGAATAATGAAAAGAACCCTGAAGGAAGTATTGACAGTATAACTGAAATCTGAACAGTGTAAATTTGTCAAATGTATGTGTCAGTAAATTTTGTCAGTGGCACGACCATCACTGGCACTTGTTTTCATCAATGGTTTGGGACTATCAGATATGAATTCATATTTGATAGATGCAAGCAATTGATAAATACAGGTGTCTGTGACCAGAGTTAGAAATAGTAGCCTGCCCGCCAGCCAGGGCTGGCTAATTTTAGCAAAAATTTATTTAGTAAATATATTGAAAAATTGTATTTAGGACTGGCTAGAATTTGAGTGAGTTTCCTACCATGCTGTGGCAGCTATGTGCAAATTTAAATTTTGATGACTCAATTACCAATTGTTACCAAAAGACATCTATCGTATGGATCGCTGTGCAAATGAAAAAGATTAACTTAACCGCTGAGTGTTTTAATTTTAGAATATCAATTTTTCTTCAAATTTCAGTTTGTTATCTAGTTATTTAGAACCAACACTTAAATCATCTGCTGTAGATAGATGTTATTATACTTCCTGCAAACAAAGTTTTGGGGGTGGGGGAGGTGGGGTATTGGTTTTACCCAGTCAGTGTTCTAGGATTCCTATTTCCCATTACCTGGGGCAACTGAAATTTGGGTCATGGAAAGTTAGGTACTTAGTTACACTTTCCCATGGCAAGTTGAAAACTTCATATGCTGTAAGGATTTGTTTTGTTACGAAAGCAGTCATTGACTGTGGGAACGTTGATTTTATATGGATTTTTCCTGAGGAAACCTCAATTCCTGAAAAATCCTAGAACACTGCCAGTCTGTCTGTCCTCAGCTATTTTCTAAGCAGCTTGCAGCATTGTTATGAAACTTTGTGGGATGTAATATGACCGCATGGAGATATGCATACTAATTAGGTAAAAATTATAGAAATTATGGCTGATGGACGTACATGTTTAACAGCAACATATGGTCTGATGCATTTTCATCAACTCTTCCTCAATGACTTGCATGATTGTTATGCAACTTTGTGCATGTTAAATTATACTACACTCAGCGACTTGTGTTTCACTAACACTCAAGTTGGAGTTTTAAATCTGTGTTAGTCAGTGAAACACTGTGCCGGTTGGATTTTTTTAAAAGTGAAATGTGAGTGTTACACCCACCCAGCTGGGACATTGTATATTCCAGTTGTTAATTGTGTATGGAGAAACACCAACCTAGGTGAAAAATCACCCAACACGGTGAAGTTGATCGCATTAATCTTTTCCGACTATATGAACGTTAGTTCCCGATCTCCCAGGTCACTGACCTCCAGATTTCATTTGGGACTCCAGAAAATCACAAGGGAGTCCGGAGGACATGTGAAAATTCTTAATCCTATCGCTGAAATCGATACTAGCCGTTGGTACAATAAAACAGCAGTTGAGACAATTAGCAATAGGGATTAAAGATTGACAAATAAACGTGAAAATCGTTTTAAAAAAAAAAGACATTTATCGCTGATACATACTTCATGACTGTCCTGTATTGAGTAATTATAATTAATTGCAGACCATCTGATGACCAGTCCCTGATTGGAGACACTGTAAACAATATGCTCATTTAAACGCCCGAGCAACAATATTTCAGCTATATTCAGGCGATGAACATGAAATTGATGACAAGATGAACATGAAATGATGATGAAATGAAAAATGGGATGGGACACAAGGATATTGGGGTCGAGAAATTTTGATTGCCACTGGAAATAGGGAGAGGTGGGTAGGGTCGGGCAATTTAGCCTTCTGTGGCGGAGCCCTGTGGTTCCTACTCCGGGAGAATACCACAGTAGGGTTCCTTAACGTGCGAGGAACGTGGCAGCTTTCCCAACATGATGCACCACTATGGTTTGCGGTCAGGTTTTCCGTATTATAGCCTGACAACCCCAGCATGTAACATGCCTGGGGTACCCTATTCCACCACCTGGGGCACACAGGGGTTGTCAGGCTGTAATACGGAAAACCTGATCGCAAACCATAGCGGTGTACCGTGTTGCGAAAATGCCACGTTCCTCGCACGTTAAAGAACCCTTCTGTGGTAATCGATAGGAATAGGAACCTTTGCGCTCCGCCACAGGAAGCTTTTTCATTTCACCATTTCATGTTCATTTTGTCATCAATTTCATGTTCATCGTCTGAATATAGCTGAAATATTGCTGCTCGGACGTTAAACCCCAACAAACAAACAAACAAACAAACTAAATTGCCCGACCCTACCCATCCCTCCCTTTTTCAATAATCAATCAATCATATAACAACCGTCTCTACTGTCGTTCTATTAATTTTATTGCCTATTTCTGCCTATAGTGAACTACAAGGATGGTAACGGAGATAGAATGGCCCTAAACATGCAAGATATTTCACTGTACATCAAGTAATTTAAACTTATAGTTAAAGATAAATATCTAGTATTTTAAAATTGGTAAATTACATTCTTAAATCTAGGTTTTTAGGACGTAAAGAATAGTGTAAAAAATAGTCTTAAACTTCATTTTTAACGTCATTTATTCAAATTTCAAGCAAGCTTTGTTCGCTATAACTTCTTTTGGGCCGTACATGAAATGACGAATTTCTATATTTTCAATTATTTAAAATGACTTTTTTTACTATGTCAAGAATTTATATTTAACGTAACTCTGTTTCAATTTTACACAACTGTACAGCTAATGACCCATATTTAGTATTCCAATCAGTGACTATATAACGTTACTTTACACAGGAGACATGCGCGTTGACGTCGGCAAAATATCAACAGCTCATCCTTCCGGAAAAGGCTAATAACTTGTATATGTTTTTCAGTGAGGTAATAAGGAAACGTCAAGGATGTTTAGAAATGACGATGGTTTTCTCTCTTAATGTTAGTGAATTGTCTGCATATTGCAGTGTTTTTGTTTTGGAAAATGTATAATGTATAACCTATGTGCAAAATAGTATATGCTTACAGAGATCATCAAAAGGTCTTCAACTAGTGTAAACACACCTTTGAGTAAGCTCTGAAAGACCCCTTCAACTAAAGTAAACATAAAGATGACCATTGTTCATAATCGAAGCAAAAGTAATGTAAAGACACATTACTGGCCAACATCTCCTGATTGTGGACAGACGAATGAAATCTGCAGTGGAGATAAACTAGTTCTATATGATCTAAACCGTCCTTTAATGTAAGATCAAAATGAACTGAAACAACAAACACACACAAAAATTACTAGTGTGATACTTGATAATACATCCAATTCTCTCCATGGAATATCGTGCCTTCAGAATTATACTGTTGTATGTCCGTTTTTTTTTTCAAATGTTGGTAAAAGTGAATTGAAAGTTTAGTTGCTGATATTTGTTTGCATAAAATGTTTATGCTCATACAATGCATGTAATGTTATTTCCTGTATTGAAACTCTCAGTAGCGTAGAAGTCATTTGCACTGATCCCATGAAGTCTCAATGTACTCTTTAAAATCAGGTTTTGGAGATAGAACATTTTACAGCAAAACTCTGAATTATAGAAATATTAACTGATACATATTTAATTCAATATTTTATTAGAATTTTATATGAAAAGATGCATCATAAACATTGTAAATCTCAAATAGAAAAACATATGATACCGATATCACACAAAAATACAAATTGAAAAATAAATGTTTTACCAAAAAACACGATTAAGATCATTTTACATTTAAGATTTGATTGGTTCAGAAACCAACAATTGAATGCTGTCAGTGATGAATTATTATCAAGCATTAAGGCTTTATTTCATTTTATTATAATTATTCATTTAATATAAGTAACTCAAATTTCAAAGTAATTTAATGTATTGTTTTGTTATTGTTCCTTATTATTTTTTTATTTATCAAAATATTTTTTCAGTCTTCCAATAATAAGAGTAAAGTACATATTATATCTTGTGGTACATATTTTATTCACATGTTATGCTTTCATATCAACAGAAAAAAATCCTTTCTCGTGATTTTGGTAAAATATAAAACATACAATCATACATTTACTTAATGTACTTCAATGAAAAGAAAAACTATCAAGCACTGTTAGAACACTTTCTCTTTAAACATTCACACAATTCATAGACTGTGAGCTTTATGTTTTTATTTTCAGAAATTTTTTGTAATAATTGTGGTCGTCCAATGGCATGTATTTCAGCATGCTTTTAATATCTGCAATCTTTTCTTTTGTTATCTTCGGCGTTTTCGAAAGCTTGGAAACAGTTTATAGTCTTTCAACATAAACGGGACCACATCCTCCTCATTCCATACTGCATTGTAACCTTTTTTATTGAGAGAAAAATGAGCACTTAAATTATATGTATTTATTTTTCTCTTATAGAAAAAGTTTGAAACATCAGCCCGAGGGCATGAAATTACATTTTCTAAGTCAAAACAAACCACAGGAGTGTCTCCTTTTCTATCTTTATCCCTTTCACTTTTTGTTTCACTTTTATCTTTTATATGATCTTCATATTTAGAAGTTGTGGCATCTTCAGACGCTTTGTGTTCCTCACATGTGTCACACTTATCCTTTTTGGGAATGTGGAACCCTAGATTAAATTCAGTATTAAAAATTCTATGGTAATAGTGATACTTTTCAGGATTTATATTCTCTTTGGAGCATTTCTCTCTATATAAATCATACATTTAGAAACACTAAGATTAGATTCTATATATTCTCTTTGAGTTTTTGACCGACAATAATGTGAAGACATTCTTGGAAATGAATTTATGCGATCTTTAATGAAATTTTTAGCCCCGACAGACACTTTCCGTTTTACTTGTTTTCCTCTTTTATCTTCTAAAGAATCATTTGCTTGTTCAAAAAAACACTGTATTCTTCTACCACTTATGTCAAGTGTTTTAAGATAAAATTCTTTACACACTCTTATTGGTTTGTCTGACACAGTAAAAATATATTCAAATGTGAAATTTCTTCTACTCTTGGTTTTTTCAGTTCTTTTTCTCTGTTTTTCCTTTTTTACTACAGTTTTGGAATAGAACATTTTTTTCTGACTGTCATTTAAACCCCAAAATTTATAAAAAAATCTCTTTCCTTCCCTTTTGAGAAATATGTTTTGAGCATTTAAATCGACAATTGCATTTACAGTCACCTTTACTTTTCCTACTTTTAATTGTTTGACCCTTTACATTGATGTAATCTTTTCTAGACTGCCTATCTCTTTTTCTCTTAATTTGTTTCCAATTTCCAACTTGTCTTATTTTCTTCCTACCTCTAGCATGACCCTGACTATCTTGAGTTTGAATGACACTAGTAGAGGGGACGGATTTATCTTCAGGATTTTCTACTTCTACTAGTCTATTAACAATATGTTGTAATGTTTCATGTACCTCATTTCTTATTTCAAAAGATTCATCATTCAAAAGGTTTTCATTACCCAATGTAAAATCCATGTTACATGTACTACTCTCATCACAAGCATTCACAATAACTACAGTAGTATTTTCATCAGTATTTGCAATTAAAGCTGCTATCTCAGCATCTGTTTCAAAATTAAAATATTCTACAATTTGGTCAGACATTTTCTACAGTAGCACAATACTAAGTACAGTATGAAAATAAATTTTGAGAATTTCAAACCTGACAAATACACACTATTGTAAGATTAGTACAAAAATGTAGTTGTTTTCTATAATACAATGTAGAAATACACAATGTATAGATGAAACTAACAAAGCAGTATGGCACTAAAGAAGTTAATTATCATAGAAATCCAGCTTGTAAATTCTTGTTGTAAGGTCAATGTAGAATGTATGTGCTATCAGGTAGAACACCTGTTCATCTACTTCTGGAGAAAGGCTGCGGTACATATGGGACAACGATTTGTAGCAAGGTGAAACGATGGCATGAAATGCGTCAATGCTTAGACCGATGCCGTATATTTCTAGAACTTGAAGTTGTGGTTTGTTCTGTACGATTGTAGCCAAAGAAATAGTTGATATAAAGTTGAATGACAAATATAAACTGTCTAGCTTAGCAAGTCTACGGATAACCAAGAAATCTGCATCACATAGATTTGTACATTCGGTCAAGTTCAGGTATTCTAAATTAGGCATATACTGTAAAAAAACAAAGTGACGATACCCTGGATTGGGTAACATTAAGGTTTGTCAGGTGTGTTGCTCGACTCAATCCTGTAATCAGGCTGTAATCAAGGCTTGCCAAATCACCATAATATGTAGTATATGAAAACTCAAATTCATGGAATTGTTCGGCGTAACGGAGTATATAGTCAAGATCCATTTTGTTTAACATTAAGAGGGTAGTAGAAGATCAGGTTTCTCCACAGACGGTGTGTACTTTATAAGATAATGGAATCGCCGACAAGTTCTGTTGACATTTTGTAAGAGCTCTTCTTTCTTAATATAATATATGGATGAGGGGTACATCAGGCAGATCATACAGATTTAGACTGAAATAAATTGAAATTAAGTTTCAAAAACTTACAGTTCTGTAAAATTGTGTATAAATTCAAATTTACATTAAAAAATGTTTATACAGCAATGTTATTTAATATGTTATTTAATAATTAATTTGTGTTTTTAACATTTACATCATATATAATCATCTATAAATGTTATATTTCAATTCTTAATTTATCAAATTCGTGATGAAAGTTAAATTTTGAACTTTAAAAACTGGCATTTCCTGTCAGTCTTAAACTGTTGTAACTCCAAAATATTCACAGTTTTATGAATAACTTGTTTTTTATTCACTGAATTGGTAGAAAAAAACCATAGGGTATGATAAATTTCAATTTTTGGAAACATTAAGGAATCAAATATCTAACTTAAAACACCCCGTGCAGGTCCGGGTGTTAAAGGAATAGGCCTGCAGCAGCGCTAAGCTTGTCGTATAAGGAGACTAAATAGTGCTGAGAAATCTAGCCGGGGGCTAGGCGCTCTGCCCACAGAGCAACTGGGATGTGTGCCCCAGGTGGTGGAATGGGGTACCCCTGGCGTGTTACATGCCTGGGGTTGTCAGGCTATAATACGGAAAACCTGACCGCAAACCATAGTGGTGCACCGTGTTGGGAAAGATGCCACGTTCCTCGCACGTTAAAGAACCCTGCTGTGGTATTCGATAGGAGTAGGAACCTTTGCGCTCCGCCAGAAGAGGCTAAATTGCCCGACCTTACCCACCCACCCTTTTTCCAGTGGCAATCAAAAGTTGTCGACCCTATTATCCATGTGACCCATCCTTTTTTTTCATTTCATGTTTATTTTATCATCCATTTCATGTTCATTGTCTGAATATAGCTGAAATATTGCTGCTCGGACGTTAAACCCCAACAAACAAACATTTCACATGTCATTGTATTGTCGAAATGAAATTACTGTTCTATAATGGTGTAAAAAATATAAGGTTGAAATATTTTTTTTTTTTTTTTTTTTTTTTTTTTGTTCTTTTGAAGGTGAACACAGTAATGCATAGTAAAAGGTTTTACTTTCATGATCTTAAGATATTTTACTCATTATAGAACGAGTTTCTTTTCTTTCCATTCCCCTTTCATATAGTTTACATATGAACGGTTGCATTCAGTATCCATGTATTGTATGATCTTTATTATGCACGAGTCCATCATTGAATTCATGATCATTGATTTATTCATTACTACATAAGTGTTTAGTATTACATTGTAACCATAGAAAAAATAAATGCAACAATTTCAATAGAAATATTCGTATGTTACAAAGAGAATACAAAACAGAATACATCTGAAGGTAGAGAAGCTAAGGTCACTAGTTGGGCCGGTTTCCTTAATAACATCATAAGGATATTTGACAAACTTTAAATCTTGTTCAACTACACACAAATCTTATTACATACAGTTTATCATTTGTATGATTTATTCCTGTGACCTCATCACATTTTACTGATACCAACAATTGAAATACTTTGCGTCCGATTTTTTTTTTATTTGAATATACAATGATTGAAGAAAAAATACTTTGAAAGAAAACACAAAGAATGAAAGGATCAACCAATCTTGGAAAGGTGACCAGATGCACAGGGAGGGTACGTGTACTTGACGTTTCATTAAACACTTTCTGCAATTTACCGCTGACTAACAGGACGATTCTAAATATATTAATGTGATATATATTATTTCATTTATTTCTCGTATTTAGAAAACAATGTATTACTTTTGCTTTACTTTATTTGGTTGATTTTTTGGTGGTCTACTACAATTTTCAGTTTTTCTCGATTGTGTCATAACGTTTTACAGCTTACTTCATGGAATGGGTTTTGCCCATCATTGAAGACCGTGTGGTGACCTGTACAAGTTTAATTATTTGTTGCTTCGCTTTTAGTGAATAACGGTCTAATAGGCAATCATACTACATCTTTTACTTTTATTTAAAGTATCCGTTCGAGTTAATTTTGTTGCTAAGACATCAGAAGAGATCGTTCTTTTTAAAAAGCTCCTTTACGAATAAGCCAAAAGTAGATAAAATGTTACGCGTTCATTTGTAAATATAGTACTGTATTTGAACGTGGTATTGGTGTTGTGACATTTTCGCTCTACTTTTAATAGTTGTTGCTGTCGAAACAACATCGAATATTACAAGTCTCACTAAAAAGTTTCAATCAGGACTTTGATAAACAAGAGCAAACAAGAGACGTTGGACATAAAACTAATACGGATTTTATATGTTAAAAAATTGTAGTATTTTGAACTTAAGCTAAAATTGTACATCATGCACAGGTTTAGTAGGCTCTTTTTTATATATATTGTTACTAAATCATAGCAGATACAAAAACGCCAGTTATATAAATATTGGAAATTTCGATATATTATACACGCGTTTCGATAAATAATCTCACAACAGTAGCATTAGAATCTAGTACGAAGATAGATAAAAATCCCAAAATTATTTATATACAAAAAATCAAAACCTAAACTATCGGGACCCGTGCAGGTCCGGGTGTCAAAAGAATACGCCTGCAGCAGCGCTAAGCTTGTCGTAAAAGGCGACTAAATAGTGTTCGGAACCTTAGCCGGGGGCTAGGGCGCTCTGCCCACAGAGCAACTGGGATGTATGCCCCAGGTGGTGGAATGGGGTACCCCTGGTGTGTTACATGCTGGGGTTGTCGGGCTATAATACGGAAAACCTGACCGCAAATCATAGTGGTGCACCGTGTTGGGAAAGATGCCACGTTCCTTGCACGTTAAAGAACCCTGCTGTGGTATTCTCCCGGAGTAGGAACCATAGGACTCCGCCACAGGAGGCTAAATTGCCCGACCCTACCAGTGGCAATCAAAATTTGACGACCCCATTGTCCTTGTGTCCCATCCCTTTTTCATTTCATCATCATTTCATGTTAATTTTATCATCAATTTCATGTTCGTCTGAATATAGCTGAAATATTGCTGCTCGGACGTTAAACCCCAACAAAAACAAAAAAACAAACTAAACTATCCGAATGGGAAGCCGGATCTATTACCAAGAGGTTCTACCATGTACAATACAATGAATGAAGCCTTAGTGTGGGATTTTCAAATTTGTAACACTGCGAATTTTAATAAATAATATATAGTAATTATGATGTAGTTCGGGGTCAGACAAGTCTGGATACTGGGTTGGTGAATACCCTCGAGGACCTTTGGTCCACCAGTAGTGACATCGACCCAGTTGTAATTAGATTTGTACCTGCATAAGAAGAAACAATAACATACAGAAATCAAAACTGGTACGAATATCGTTCTCTTTCAACACAACATTTGAGTTACGTGTATGCTTCTGTTTGTCTCAGCCTTACATCACCCCAGGACTCCACCGTACCTTACTATTATATCCTCATTTTCGACAAGCACTAGAGTGAATCTGATTGATTTTTACATTTTTCCCTGAATAAGACCATTCAATGATAATTATGTGAGATTGAAGACAACATTATCAATTCCCATATTCCTATAATGACGACTTGCGTCACGATACTTCTCTGTTCGGTCATGGATTGCATTTTGATAAGTTAACATTCTACTTGAAAAAGGGGAAGCTTGCACAATTTCGTAATCAAATAGTCACTTACGGTGACATGTCTCATTTATTCCGTTGTCGTACTTAGATCAATTGAGCTATTGGTAAAAGGAATAATGGGAAACATTCATTTAAAACGCAATCATTGCATAATAATTAAAACAGGAAATGTGAAAGGATTTGGGCGCCAAACAAATTACTTTTTATCAAGGCCACAGGATAACAGTTTATATAAAAAAATAAAGTTCATCAAAAGAATTAAATGCTAGGTATAGTTTTCTATCACGATAGTTAACAACATGTCCTTAAAAGCAGCACATTTTAGTACATTCATAATCAAACTTTCAACTCGATTTGAATTTATCATAATATCATAATTGTTTATTGCACTTAATTTGTTCTATTAATTCCATAAATAAGTTATGTCATTAGTATACAAGAAAAAAACAAAAAGAATCAATTTCAACTTATGCAAATAAAAAGGAAACAGCAGCATCACTAGCCTTAATATTGGACCCGTGCAGGTCCGGGTGTCAAAAGAATAGGCCTGCACTAGCGCTAAGCTTGCCGTAAAAGGCGACTAAATAGTGCTCAGAACCCTAGCCGGGGGCTAGGGTGCTCTGCCCACAGAGCAACTGGGTTGTGTGTCCCAGGTGGTGGAATGGGGTACCATAGTGGTGCACCGTGTTGGAAAAGACACCACTTTCCTCGCACGTTAAAAAACCTTACTGTGGTATTCTCCCGGAGTAGGAACCATAAGGCTCCGCCACAGGAGGCTAAATTGCCCGACCCTCCTCTCCCTATTTCCAGTGGCAATCAAAATTTCTCGATCCCATTGTCCTTGTGTCCCGTCCCATTTTTCATTTCATCATTTCATGTTCATTTTATCATCCACTTCATGTTCATCGCCTGAATATAGCTGAAATATTGCTGATCGGGCGTTAAACCCCAACAAACAAACAAAAAAAAGCCATAATATTGTGTGAAAAATAAATGGTATTTTCTATAGACTTACAATGCTTAATGTACAACAGCTATACTAAGCATTACTCAATGATTCCAGTTGACATGTTCTACAAACTGTGTGTTATGTATTTACATGTAGTCATAGACTGTGGCTGTAAGACGATTTTAAAACAAATATCACACTGAAGCATTACTGAAAACAATTCCCTGATTAGATACTTCTTTTAGTTCTCTCAATTGCATTCATTTCGAGCTAATGTAATCAATTCATCCACAGCTCCAGACACGTCATTGTTTTAAACTCTAAAACATAAGTAAAAATGTTTTCCTTTTTCATTTAAAATTTTGCACAAATATACAATTCATTTATGACTTTCCGGGAATGAAATAATTGCAGAGATATACTATGGGATCAATAAACGGATGGAAAGGCGATACGAGGGGGTAATGTACTCTCTTTTCTACTACTTAGTCTTCTTCGTCCTCGGTTAGACACAAGGCTGTAGTTTTATCTCTCTCAACTTACGTCTGTCTGTTAATTTCTTGGCCCCTCCCCATGAGAGTCAATAGTTTTGCATAACTGCTATTCAGCTTGGCCCTTTTCTTAAAAGAATTACTGGCTGAATTTCCAGAATAGATATAAGATTGAAAAGCTATTTTGGCCTACCCTCGTCTGCGTATGGTGTCTTTTTATGTCTACTGATTATAGGCTCCTTAGGTATGTAAATTCCACGCACATACATGTACTCGATTGTTGTGACTCCTACATGTAAATTGGCTTGTGATGCTTACTTGGTGTTTGTTTCATGACTTTGGTATTATTGATGTATAAGTATGTTCTATGAGCTCTCCAAATTGTTAAGTTATGAAACTACTTTTTTAAAGTTCAATTTCAATTGGAGTGTTTGTAGATAAACCACAACGCATTTCTGTTGGTACGATGGCAGCATTTTCATCAATTTCCTAATGGTTAAAAGCCTATTTCAAATGTTGGAACCGTATGTCAATTTCCTCTCTTTCATTAGTGAGGTTGAAATTGGAGATTTATACTCTCCATATGACGTTAAATCGGTAAGAGAGTTACTCTCTAGTCTTAGCATGTCATTATTAGGTAGAGACAAGAATGTTAAATACATTTCATATAGCAATACAGTATTTAAAATCGTTATCAAAACTTAATCAAGTATTGCTCTGTTTTTGAATTGTTATATTTTTATGTTGGAAAACATTAAATCTCGTTGTAATCACCGTTTGAACTATTCAAAAAGTTCAAAGAGATACTTTCATATCGTGCCATTCATAGACCTTTCAGTTTTGAACAAATGTGAATAAATTAACTAGTTTCCTACTGAAAAAAAATACATGAAAGGGCAATTAAAAATCTGAAAATCGTTTCTTTTTAAAATCTTTCAGAAAGATCCAAACATTCATTATGATACTTGTTTGTTAATTAGTATGTATTGAGTACACGAGGAACTTTAAAGGGGTTATCAAATTGTCGATATATTCTTCATTACACATTTAAATGACTTTATCATCAGTGTAAAAGAAACTATATAAAACATATATACGGGAAGGTAAGTAATCAATATTTAGTTCTGATCTGTTGTGTTGACTGTTATTTTACGGGATTTCCTCGTGTTAACAGGTAGGAATATTTTAATATATTTAATTTTATCATAATTATCTTCCAAATAATCAATTCAAGTTCGGAAATATTTATATCCTTTTTGTATATTTGATTATCTGTGTGGTTAGGAAAGGTAAAAGTTATTTACATTTTATCTCATATAAGAGATATTAGATAATCTACTGTATTCATGTTAAGATTTTAAAGGATAAAAAAGAAACTACATGTAAGGTTTTAAGTATCCCATAATTTCAGCATGTTGCAATTTCTATCTGGGACTGTCAGGTTTTTTATATTCCCACTCAACTAGTGACTGGTATATTTTAATCACCGTGTCCATGGATTTGTCATTCAGCCTGCCGGTCCGAAATTTTGATGCTCTCCATTGTTATTATAACTACCTGTTCATGGGACTCTTCCATTTTCCAGTATATGAAGGGATAAAGACAATTTTCGTTATAAAAATCTCGTTCTCCGAATGGATGGATTTATTTCAAATTTGGTGTGTAGCTTTAGCTTTATATACACGGGGCATGTGTTTTGCATTGCAAGCTATTTTGGATGCTGTCCAATCCTGGGGTATACCTAGCACGACCGTGTCTATCTTTATTAGAATGTCTAGCGATAGGCGTTGTTAGTGTTCATTATATATAGTGACAGCATACCTGCATAACTGAAATAAATGTAAGCGTTATATTGCGAAATTTCGTAAGCTGTTTGTTGACTGCTAAAAAATCTATCAAATGTCAGATAGGTAGAATTGGTCCACGTTTTTGATGCCGCCAAAAAAAAGCACTGTAATGTCAATACTTCTGTCAAGTTTACTTTGCGGTACCACGAAAGTTTTGATTTATATAGAATTAACATGTAAACTTGTACTAATTAGTCCAGACAGAGAAAAAAGGCTTACACGTGAATTGTAATGTAAAAGAAGGCTTTACATAACAACATAAATAATTAGTCAATATTGTTATTAATTTTCTGGAGTACAATAATTTGCTATAATCTATTGTGTAAAGAGTCCACATTATCTATTCTTTGTGTTGTTCCGGTACTAAGTAATGTATAGTAATTCAATTGAGTTGTTTAATAGTATTTTGTGTCAAAGGTTATACAAATAGCTATCTGTCTGGTTTAGGTGTTAGGTTTTAGAAAAACGTCAGTCTTGTCAACCAAACAAAATAAGGAAAATTATTTTCATAATGTACGAAGTTTTTATTGCGTGTAGTAATTTTCATTCCTTGAAGTTACACGAGGTCGAACATGGTATGGTATACTATTTTTAGCTTTTATGATCATAGAATGGTTGATATGTTTGTATTCCTCTTCAATTATTGTCAGAGATAATAGGGAATCAACTTGACATGGCGCTGCTAGGTCATTAGAGGTAATCAGTTGACATTTCTTACATTCTATTCACTGAATGTATAGTCTTTATATACATAATTTCTAACATTTTCTACTCTTACAGAAATATAAACTGACTGATCAATTTTCTTTTGAATTCTGTTCCAATTTTGAAATTATTTATTTTGGAATGTAGCGCGAAAGAAATAGTAAGAAGTCCTAAAGGGGCCATTTTAGTTTATTTTCCTAACTAGGCCCTGCAAGGGATATTTGTCACAAAATTGTGAATTTTATAACATGAAGTTCCATTGATAGCAAAACCTTTTTTGCAATTGATTATTAGGTTTATGCATAACACGGATACTGATGTCCAAATTATAAATAATATCCAACTAAATCAATGACTGTAAGTACTGATTTATTAGGTATCTTTTCTGTCAGGATTAGCATGAAGTAACTATGTTGTTCATGGGCGTTTCCGATAAGTGTTTCGCTTTAATATGCAGTCATAGTAAGCCTAAATACATACTATGAATACAATGCATGTTTTATATTCTCATGTGAGACAACGAGGTGAGACATGTGTGAGAGGTTCAATTATTGAACGGGAATCTCTGCAAATAATGCGCGAATAAAAACCCATTTAATCCTAGAGTTCTTTTTGTCAAATATGTAGATTGCTTTTATCGCCTCAAATGAGAAATTTGAGTATTTATATGCAATTCTGTTATATCCGTTGACGCAATCAATAACTCAACGTAAATCTCTCATATCTTCAATTTATTGAATTGATTAAAATTGAGATTTTAGAACTGAGTAAAAATAAATCCGGGGATGTCAATATCTGGACCGAAGTTTGATAGAACTACTGTCAACATTATCTTTCATAATAATACACTGCAATTTTCGCAATTTACACAAGTCACAATATCAATTAGACCAATTTACAATCAACAATGATTTATAAGTAATGGATAACGGACATTAATTAGTCTTCACCAGGAGTTTAGGTTAAAAATCTATTTCAGCTCATGTAGAGGGTGATTTGCAAACGTTTACAAAAAATATATAAATACAGATAGTCTTCTGACAACTATAACCGGAACTTGTCACTGATAAAGAATGAAATATTAATGAATACTTTTTACGGCGAACTTCTATAAGATGTTCAAATGCTACACATTGTGTAGATGCTAGACAGAAAAAAAACACGAACGATTGAAAGAACAGGCAAGCCAAAATATGAACGGTAAAAGCACTCTTAAAACAAACACTGCAGACAATGTGAGTATACATTTGTATTGAAAACCAATTTTCAAGTCATTTAACATTATTATATGTTAATCGACAAAGCCAAAAACAAACAAAAAAAAACAGTATGTACAACCAATAACTCTGTTTATAATTTAGCATCCACGGTATGTACGAAAATTAAAAGCAAATAGAAAACAACTGTTAATTGCTTTGTTTGAAAGTCTTCCTTACAAATAACAATTGATCCTTAACCAATTCATCAATAATTGGACCTACATGCAACTCCTCGTGTGTCAAGTTGTGCTCTGTAAACTGCAATCCTATAAGGGTTGTTTTCAGTTCCACATGTATTCATCAAAAACAAATACGGTATATGACCATGAAGGACGGTATGTCGACCAGTCCTATAATGGCTTATCGGTACATCTTGATTGTAAAAAAATCACATATTAGATTAGATCTGTATCAATTGGTAATAATATATGTTTTATAAATTTAAAAAAAAACTAAACAATACTTGATATTAATTCTTACAATAAACAGTAATTTCTGTTACGGATGAGAAATGTTTATACTACAAAAAAAATAGGTCAGAGGGCACCATTGCTACACGGTACAACAGATATATACTCTACTGTCAAAGAATAAAGCTGGTGATTTTATATTTTGTCTTAAGCCACAACCAATTATTCTTTGTCATATGAGAAACCTTTAAACATACATCGTTTTCAAAGCTAGGTTGAGAAAAAGTAAATATTTCTTTGGTTGTTGATATGAAACTTAGCAACACATGACTATAACACCTTTGTCCGTTTGGTTTATTACTGAATCAACCTTTTATAAAATTTTACATTATATACATCAGGAAGATTAATTAATATATTGACTTTCCTTCATTAATAGAAAATAACACACGATGCAAAATCTGTTGATCTGATGCAATTCATGCATTAACTAATAAAACGTACGGCATACGAATTGTTTAATTATCAATAATTTACTCTTTCCAGGAGATAGATTTATAAGCCATTAGCTCCTATAATACTGTCGTTTTCAAATAAACATCGATCATGTCAAATGTAAATAAGTGTTTATATTAATCCCTATACTTTCTTATTATCGATTTTATCCATGAATGCTTAATGTCAGGAAATGGTGATGTAAAACTCAAATAATTCTTGAAACAATAGGAAATGTAGAATGATTCACTGCTTTAGCCGTTTGACCCCAAGAATTAAAATCTAAGTCTGGTATCTTGTTAATTGAAAAATTTCCATAGAAAGAGAATTACACCTGTAGAAAATATTCACATTTCACGTAACTTTGGAATGAACTTTAGCTTAAAAACAAACAAAAAATAGGAATAAATAGATGCTTTTACAGTGATGGATCTTTAAAAAGGTGTGTTCCGGATCATGTTTTTGATTATGGGGGATCGATGGTGTCGTGTGCATATTTTTACCCTAATTTGGAACGAAATTATCTGTTGACTTTTTTTATAACAGCAGAATCATTTATTCCCTCTACGATAAGACATTGGAATAAACTAGATCAATCAACAAGAGATTTGTATTCGTTATCAAAATTCAAAAGCGAACTAAAAACGTACAGTAAAAACCAATATCCCCAAACACTAAGCTTTTGGACCCAGACGACTTAACATTGTTCTAACACAAATGAGAGGCGGAGCATCATTTCTTAACTACGACCTTCATATAGTAAACATTGTTGGTAATCCAATTTGCAGATGTGGATTCAAAGTAGAAACTCAATACCACTATTTTTTTCGAATGTCGTTTATAGTCTCTTAAGGCAGAAATTAATGAATGATCTTGCGTGGTTACCGGGAAATTTGCCAATTAATCTAAAACTATTTTTATAAGGACATTAGGATCTAGTAAGATGTACTTGTGTCTAACCCCTTCTTCACATTATTCGACAAATAAAATATGTTTAAACTAAACTAAGGAAATTATTAATTATATATTCCAACAAAAGGTTGGGTTCAAATCCCCGGAACTGGATCCCTCTGGATCCACCCCTGAATTTACCCACAGGCACCCTCGTTTTATTTATACGAAAAACAAAACTTTATTTAGTATAAAGAGTGTTACATAGAGGTTCCTTCGTCCAAAGGCAAAAATAAAAACCAGGATAAAAATGGTTTTACCTAAGAAACGTTCACTTAAAAGCATATACATGTAGAAAAATATGTATGACCATTACAAAGTCTAGAAAAAATTAATTCATTAAATTTAGTACTTAAGTGTCAGTCCCTGTAAGAATCAGGCTGTGGGTGAAACATGGTATGAAAAAAAAATCATTTTGATAGTGTAATTTAACTATTAGCACCACCATAATCAAGGAAAACAGACAAGCTTTTCCATATCATGCTGCACCATTGAGTTACAATTTCACTGAAATGCACTGAAAATGAACATTTTAAGGGCAGAAAACTCTGTCAAAAACCTCATTTTTCTAACATTCTGTTAGCCAGTGATGCAGAGATCAAATAATGGTCTTTTCAGAAATTATATTGTCAAATCAGTGGGGTTTTGACAATGCATGTTTCCAATTTTTCCCATTTTGACTGATTCTTACAAATACTGACACGTAAGACGGAGATTGTATTGAGATGTACCTGTCATGTGTAGTGGTACTTCAGCAGTCAGCTCATGCTAAATGTTGTATTAAAGTAGACTTTAAAGTGGAAGAATAGGTTAAAAAGATTACCATATAGAAATAAAAATGTAAATCTACAAGTCAATATTTATCTTTTAATATGTGACCTTTAGTTAATTATCTTTTATATACAGGTGTACCATTTCAAAGCTGGAATTTAAAATTAATGGTCGAGTGTTAAACAAATATTATGTTTTATGTATTATACGTTCCTTTATGACGGAAAGTTTCTAAGACCTTAACATATGATTACATCATACCTATTTAAAGTATCTTATCTACTTTCTATAAAAAAAATAAATCTTAAAATTCACATATATAGTTAGAAAACACGCTACGCTTTTTGTTTGCACAAATAATTGAATTGAATTTTAACTACCTTTATACTTGTGCAAATCTTATGTGTTTCTGTATGAGTTCTGAAAGTCAGAATATTTTAACTTTGAAAAGATAATTCGACTTGGTTTGTTGGTACCTAAACATTACTTGGTACGGTGTCGACCATTTGCGTTAGAAAGAAAATAAATCATTGTCGTGAATACTAATAATTAGAAATAATTTATATATTATTGATAAATCTTTAAGTTAAATCAGAGTATAATTCGTACTATACCAGCTTTTGATTTCAGATATTCGAGACTTACTTTACTGAGAACAGAGAGGGCTACATGATCGATGATAATTATATTGTGACACAATTCTACAGTGTAGTCGAAGTAGTCGTCAAAATGTTAAACTTTCCATAATATACTCGCAAATTAGGCTTTTAAAATCGTCCTAAAATTAAGAGATCCCGCAATTCATTTACTTTCAGTATCAAGTAAAACATTATCAGCATGACAAAAATCATACACAATCTTGACTCTGACATGTAAAAGTCAGTCTAAATGGTGTTTGTGACGAAAGCATAAGAGAAGTCAAAAGAAGCCAAACATTGGTTAAAAGAACAAAAATGACCTTTGAAAATCAAGTAGCGAGAAAAACAATCGGAATTTAGAACCTTAAACATAAACGTGAGAAAAAACATTAGTACAGTCTAAAAATAGTTGCTATGTTACTGAAATGAAAAACAATTGCAAGTTGAAAGGAAGACGGGGTCAAAAATAAGTAATGGAATGTAACAAGGTTATGACAATCTGTAAATGGTCTATTGGGAATGGTTATCAACAGAAGGCTTGCTTCCACTATCAAATATGCAGCCCACTAGCTTCTATTCTAGTAGGACTGCATATTTCATAGATAGAGCAAGCACCTGTTGGTTATCTAAAGAAAATACCTAAAAAGTGAGTAGAAAAAAAACGAAATGTAATCCAAAACCAGCATGCGTATGTGTAACAGTGACAAGAATTATTATACACGCTGCGAAAGTGAAACGTTGTCGATTCTTTTCTTTTTGGAAATGAGAAATGTACTCGGGCTTAGGGAGAGATATGTATAGACTGATTTTTTTATATTTCAAAGTACTTATAATCTCGAACACCTTGATCAGACATCAATTAAGCATTACACGATGAACTTAGATCAATTGCTTTTAATTTATACATTGGCAACAATTGGTGGTATCTTGGAGAGATCTTTACAGGCGTTGACTAAGAATGACGAATACAACAAAATGTACACAATCAGAGGATCAGTTTAATTGTAAGAATGTGGAGCATCGATAAGCTCAAGTTGTTGAAATGTCTCGTGGCCCAAATATGACCTCGATCTTTGTGGAAAATTATCAAAGCTTTTATCCCTTTAAAATTATCAATTTAAAATTTTATGCAGTTGTGCTATTTTACATTTAAATGATTGGACCCTTGCCGAGGTATCAGTTTAGAATTATTTATACGTTTATTTTGAATTGTCATTGTATTTCAAATCATACAATTATTATTGAAATATAATATAAGTATTCAGTAAATGACATTTTTCACTGCTATTGAAATATATTACATAACATCAACATTTCAGTTGAACATGCTTTATATTATTTGTTATCCTCCTTAGCATTTTCTCTTTTTTTTGATAAAGCTTAGTTCAAATAGTAATAATGTTGTTTTTTTTTCTCTCCGAACTTAAAGAAAGAAGCGCTTATTTGCAGTTAGGTATGCTTAACTCAAAATGGAACATCCAGGAAATGGCTGTTAGGTTTTCCATTGCTGCTTTTGTCTGTATCATTTATAATTTATGACAACTGTTTGGTGTTTATTGATAACATCAGGCGTTAACGACTTGGGAGAACTTGTATATGCCTATGATAAATAGGACATACATTACTATACTTTGCCTAAGAATCATGTTTAATGCAACTAGTGTCAAGCCAACTCGAATAAGCCTTTGAAGTCCTATATGACTATCAACTTAACCCCTTTGATAAAACATTTTGTTTATATTTACAGATCTTACATAAAGAAACAGACGTAAGGTCAGCAGTAACAATGTCATGATAGATAAGTAATGTCATCATCACCAGAATCTGCAGGCAAAGTGTCTGGACTTAGTCCGCATCTAAATCCACGATTCTCTAAAATAAAGCAAGATTATCATAAAAAACTGTTTAACTACGAAAAAGAGTTTAATTTAAAAACAGCAAAATCTACACCAAGAGAAAAGCTTTTACGTGATTCAATGCTTGCATACACAGAGAGAGTACGGAATATTTCAAATTCGAAGGGACGATTTGATGGTGACGACTCTGATACCGAGGATTCTATACCACTCGTTGTTAGGGCAAAGCATATACCGAAATACCCTTTAAAGCGAAATTTACCTAGACGCCCTGCATCGTTAGATGAGCTCATTGGCAAGAGCAGTCTTGTAAAGCAGGAAAGAGAGAGGCTATTGAAACGACCTCGTTCGGCCTCTCGGGTTTCTCCTCGGGTGAACATTCCATCACTTCCGGATAGATTACAAGGCAGATCTCATCATGTCAAAATTAGTTTCGTCAGTGCATCAGACTTATATGACTTCGTTGATTATAGCCTACGTAATCGGGGGACTAAAAAAGAGACGTTACAATTCCTGAAAATGGAAAAAGAAATTTTAACTAAAAAGGCAAGAGAAAATAATAAAAAGGTAACTGCTGCTCATCAACGGTTGAGTGATGTAACAAGTAATTCTCAAATTGAAAACGGTGGGAATACAGTACGAACTTTGCCACCTATTGAGAATAAAGATTTTCCAAGCACAAGATGTGTTGAAGACGATGTGCAAAAGGACGAAAATACTAATACTATTTCAGTAGCAAAAAATTCAAACGGAGGAACTCCTCGAACGTTCAGTGAGAGTGGTAAACAATCGCCAATTAGTCCTCTGAAAATACGTCCCAACCGAGCTAAAAGAATGAAAATACGTCAACCTGGACTAGGTGCAATCCCAGAAAATGATATTTCAGCCAATCGAAATAAGCCGGGGACACCAGAACGAATAACTTTGTCATCCCCCCCTCCAAAAATATCCCCTAGAAATGTAAATCTAGAATCTAACTTAAACGCAATTCCAGAAAACGATACAAGCAATGAGGGAGCATTTACTGGTAGAAAGAGACTACCAAGAATTAATCATCGAAAAGTTGACCTTACTCGGACTAGTGCCTTCGGGAAAATAGATTCTTTATTAAGTAGTGACAAGCGCATTATTGATCTGGAAGACTTTGATTTGCAAACTAATTCTAATAAGCTGAAGGCACAGAAGAAATTTAAGAAATTAATATTTCTACGTGACATCCCAGATAGGAAATAGTGCAATACTCAGTTACCGTTTTAAAGTATTACGTACGGTTTGTTATTTGTTCAGAATACTAAAAAAGTTGTTCACTCATTTGGTTTATTTTTACTTGCATTAAGTAAATCCATCACACATAAATAAACACTGTTTACAATCAACATCAAAATTTCAAGGATGTGGTTTCCTTATATCAGCTCAAGTTCGTTCACGTATGATACTTATTTAGAGCTAAATGTTTCTCTTGCAATGTTCTACTCATTCTTGTGATTTCGTTTACAAATTATCCCTTAATGTCATTTCATGTCATAATTATAACATTGCACCCTATTGACACAGTTTCAACAATAACCAGCACTTACTAATGGTAACTATCTGTTATAACCCACGCTTGTATGAGAAATAAAGGGTAAACACAAAAATTACCGAACAATAGTCAAAAGAAAGAAAATCAATATAACAAATGTTAATACCAAGTCTAAAACTGGAGAGCTGGAAACAACCGCAATGGTCCTGACTTGGTAGAGACGTTGGCAATTGAAATGGTTGGGTTATTAAGATTCTTCACTGGTGCATATCGGTGAAGTGCTGCTTTCTTATCCTCTTTCCGCAACTCTTTGTATTCAATTTGCATATGTCGCTTTATTCACCATCTATTTTCTAGCACTTGCTATCTCAGTATTTGTAAAGTTGTACATTACTTGGCATACCAAACCCTTAGTGTCCCATACGAAACAATTTCCATGGTGTTCCTCCTGGAAAATCGTCGAAGAGGATTAAATGCCGAACAAATTTGACTGTGCTCTTTCTTGTGTATACTGTTGGGGTGTCACTATATTATTGCTATCTGCATTTCATCTCACTACCATAATTTTGTTCTGCTCAAATGCATTTGTTACTGAAAAATTACAGCGATGAAAATTTATGGTAGTTTCCTCCGCGGGACTCGAACTCGTACCCAAAGTATGATAACATAAATCACATCCACGTCAGTATCTACGTTATGTTCCCAAGTTTACGGAACATATTTTACAAGCCTTACAATCAATGTCCGGAAAAAAACACATTGGTATTTGCATCGAAATATAATCTTAGAGTGGCACACTTTTCTTCTATGTGATTCTTTGAAAGACGCCTTCTTAATTACATATTAAATATTGAGTTTGGAATTCTTGAGAACCGTTTCTTGTAATCCTTACGTCAGATACTATAGTAATCTATATTTATTGATATTACATTGAGTAACTTAACAAGGTGAGAATAAATCTTTTTCGATCCCCTTCTTTGGATAAGTCGTATTCTGTACCTCAAAACGATGCAACTATATCAATATAAATGCAATACTGCCAAAAATAGAGAGGTCATTCATTGTGCAAACAGACAATGTTTATTTTCAATCTGAATAGTTACACCATATTTAATGTAACCATAGTCCTTTTTTACAGAAATCTGCATTTTGAAGAAAATCTTGCGTTCAACTAAATGAAAAACGATAACTCTTTTATGTACAATATATAATTGTATCTCAAAATTCTAAGACTATGTGATCTCTTTTTTTGCAATGAGAAATAAAGTAAATTTGGTGAGTACTCAAGCATACATGAGTCACCTCTAATCTGAATTTATAAAGGCTGCCTCTTAAAAGTGTACAGTAATAGAATTATAGTGATAGCCTACTTCCTTTACAAGGATACTTATCGATAAACATTATGTAAATCTGTCTGAAGATTATAGTCCTATAGAAGTCAAGTGCTATTGCGCATTGTACGTTTTAACGATAAGAGTAGCAAGGTTATGATTTACTGCATTTTGTATTTTCTTTCCATTTATTTCAAGTGAATTAAAATGATTGCGGTGACTATATATATATATATAAAGGTCTGAAAAATTCCCAACGATGTTAGAACTATCAAATTTGCGATGCAAATTTTTGGTCGTTCCCTCCGCGGGACTCGAACTCGTACCGCTGTGAAATCGCTGTGACGTTGTGCAGGCGGTGTTGCCATAGATGTCACAGCGGTACGAGTTTGAGTCACGGAATCTGGAATAAGGTCAACCTCATAATCGACAAGATCAAAAAAGGTTGGAATACCAACTTTTCGTTCATATCAGCTCATGATTTATATATAACATTTGATTGACAAGAAACTTAAGTATGACTACCATTAAACTTGCAGATTTATACCCTCCTTGTTAAATGTCTATAAACAAAGACCTCTCCGTCTAGGAGGTAAACATTTTCGCCAATCTTAGTGATAAGCCTAAAAACCATGAATTGGTAAATAGGATCTCATTGTAGCATCGATATGAAATCTGATCAAGCATTATAAGGATCAAATTATTCATTAAATCTCTAAATACCTCTGACGTTTGGCTTTGTTCCTATCACTGGAAGTATCAAATATCTTATATTTTTGTGTCAATAGAACCATGTTATTAAGGATAACATTGCATCAAGATCAGAATTTGCAAAAACAAAATAAAGATATTCATTCACATCCTAACCCAAGCAATATAAGGCACAGCACAACAGTGGGTCAACATCCACTTTATATTCTGCAGAAAATTTGGACTACTACAATATTGATGTACCGGCAAAAAAACATATCAGAGTTACGTAATTAAACTTGATGAAAGCAAATCACGTACAAATTTCGATAAGTCAGTACATATTTGTCACTTAAGAAAATACTCTCGTTATGAATAGGTGTTCCAGATACACCATGTTTATACACACATATAGGTAAAACATATGACTACGATTTTAAATGTGTACATATAGCGATGAAAACTACCAGCTGCATGATCAAGAGATTAACATGGCAGACATTAAAAAAGAGAGAAAACAACAACAACATTTGAATTTGGTTTTACTGATTTATAAACAAGATATACACAGTTACAAGGAAGATTTTGTCTAATGCTAATGGTGTTTAAAAGTATATAGAGAAAAATGCTTAGTTTTCCAAGAAAAAAACATGTGATATATAAAAACTCATGTAAATATTGTTTTTAGAACATTTATTTATTTAGATTTCCTATTTTAGCCCAAAGTATCTTAATGTGGTTGTACTTATTACACATTAACAAAAGCAGAATAGTTTCAAAATTTAATGAAATAAGATGTAATATTAGAAAATTAAGTGATAGCTCTCAAATTATATTGGTCCCGTTCAGGTCCGGGTGTCAAAAGAATAGGCCTGCAGCAGCGCTAAGCTTGTCGTAAAAGACTATTAAATAGTGCTTAGAACCCTAGCCAGTGGCTAGAGCGCTCTACCCATAGAGCAACTGGGTTGTGTGCCCGGATGGTGGAATGCGGTAACTGTGGCAACCATGGCGTGTTACATGCTGGGGTTGTCAGGCTATAATACGGAAAACCGGACCGCAAACCATAGTGGTGTACCGTGTTGGCAAAGATGCCACGTTCCTCGCATAAGAACCCTACTGTGGTTTTCTTCCGGAGTAAAATAATATGCTATAATGAATGTCAATAATGACTATTGATCGATAAAACAACAAAGGAACGAACAGCCAGAAATCTCGAAGAAATGTTGAAAAACTTAGCCTTTCAAGATGACATAACATTACTGTCTTCTATCGCACCGACATTGACATATAGACACACAAATCAACAAATATCTTCAACAGCAAAAAGGCCTATTTTGACAATTCTGAATTAATGAAGATAAACATTAAACAAAGCAGATCCCATTATCCAAAGTAAAAATTCTGAATAAGTTGATAACATTGTTTCCATAGAAATTAAGATCATTACCACTGAAGATCCTGAGGTAGAAAGGTAGATGTGCAAGCTTAACTAAAGCCTACAGGAGTGTATGGTCCTCTTGTATTCAGCTGCATACGGGAAATTGAAGTAATATATACAGCCACAACATAGCTTAAGATGTTTTTCAGACCCGATTCCGGAATTTACAATAGTGAATTTTAATATGCAGTAAAACCAAATGCTAAAATGCGAAAAGATATAGACATTTATCAGTCGTTTCTTGATATATACACTGTATTTAAAACTAAATGATGTGTCGTGCTTAGTATACTCTGTTGGGTTGGATTTTTATCAAGATCTTTGGAAAATTCTGAACACGATTATCTCCCGCTGGCATTGTATCACATGTTGACAAACTTCAAAGGTTCACTTAAAGTGACTGTTTCTAGACAAATCGTATGTGTTCCGAAAGCGAAAGTAAGATTTATATGTAAAAATTTATACAAAATCATTTATATGACAGTTCTAAAGCAGAGAGTAGTTGTCCTTAATCCCAAACACAGTAAGAAATATCATATTTAGGACAATATAATTTGATTGATTGATTGATTATTGGGTTTAACACCCGAGCAGCAATATTTCAGCTATATTCAGATGACGAACATGAAATGGATGATAAATGAACATGAAATGATGATGATGATGACGAAATGAAAAAAAAAAGGGATGAGAGAAAAGGATAATAGGGTCGACAAATTTTGATTGCCACAAGATTAAAGGGGGGGATGGGTAGGTTCGGGCAATTTAGCCTCCTGTGGCGGAGCGCAAATGTTCCTACTCCTATCGAATACCACAGCAGGGTTATTTAACGTGCGAGGAACGTGGCATATTTCCCAACACGGTGCACCTGGGGCACATATCTCAGTTGCACTATGGGTAGACCGCCTAGCCCCCTTGACACCCGGACCTGCATGGGGCTATAACAAAGAACTTGAACCAAAATAACACGTTTTAAGAAACAAAAGTAAATGAGTAATCCGAAATCACCTTAAACCGGGTCATTGACCTGGTGCATTGGTGGTGTAAGCGTCCTCTGCTTCCCTAGAAAGACCCGCTGAGTTGCTAATAGATTGTTATGTCCGGGTAGATGAAAGAGGAAAGGAAAACTATGAAAACCGGTGAAAACACCATAATGTTTTTTATTGTATGAAGGACTTCAATCATGGAGCAACATAACCTTGTTCTAGAAGACTGATTGTAATCTTAGAGCAACATAACCTTGTTCTAAAAGACTTATTGTAAGAAGTCTGGCATGATTAAAAAAATCTTGGTTTCGGCAATCTTTCACAGAGGGTCTGAGGTGTTACATGAAAACTTCATACACAGATGCTGAAAGGATGTTGTCACAGATAAAAGGAAAATTTACAAAACGGGATGAGAAGAAGGAATTGCACACACTTCCATTGCATATGAGGTCACCTCCATTTTGGAAGGATTTGTTCTGTTTGTTTGTTTTCCTGTGTGTCTTGTTTAGTTTATTTTGTTTTGCGACTTGTTCTTACATGTAGTGTGTTTTCTAGCATTTTTTCGTCAACGAATATCCCAAGTTTGTATTTTCAGTATTCTTATTTCTACTGTACCACAGCTTAAGTTATAGATCACAACTAGAGTTGTCTCTCTTTTATCACTGGTCTTTAAAGCTTTACCTTTTCTTAATTGTTCCTGGTGGTGAAAAACTAAAATTGATCGTCTTCATTCCTAATACAAATAAAATTGATCAAATATATTAATGTTATCAATAAGGAATAAGGTGAGTTACACAAAGTTAAAAAAATGTTGTACCGTAAATTATGTTGTTCAATTTGTATTACTAAAAACGACAAAGATCACGGAATTGATTACTTGTTCATGTTTTGAAAATGATCATATATGCTTAATTGATCTGTTTATAAAAGTGGTATGGTTATTTAACTTTATCTTTCGTCATTCACATGGTCTTTCGATTCGTGAGAACTATACTTTAAAATGCTTTTATTATTGATAAATTTAATCCATTTAATGCTAGTAGAATATCATTGTCTTAAAATAACTTTGTTTTATATATGACTTTAAGGTTTAAGGTTTAAAATAGATCTATCTTCGCAAATGACCTTCCAAACAAAAGTCGTTCGTTTTGGCAATTGTTTAGACAAATTTAACATTCCTAAAGTAGTATTAGGAGTAAAAATGTCTGTTTTGAAGTGATGTCGGGAAAAATGTTTGAAAACTGTCGATATTGTTTAAAACTTTTGTGCAACCTATCTCAGAAGGACACTTTTCTGGTTAAGGCTTCTTATTTCGATATTTTAGATTTTGAGTACTTTTAATGCATTTCATTTTGGATTTATATTTTCCTATGTATTTAGTTATAATGCTGCTTATGAGTGGTTACTCCTTGAAACACGAATTCAGCATACCAAAATTTGCGATTTAGTAAATACTCAAAATGAGCGGTATTTTTGTATAATGGACCGCTTCTCAGTTCACACGACTCAAAAACATCTTTTAACCCAGAATAGTTACCAATACGTTGATCAATTACTACATTTGATAAACGGAATAAGTGACAAATTACCATTTGAATTTACTTACATATATGATTAATGTAAAGTTACTTAATATGCTTAAAATACAATGATGTGAGAAAATGCTGTTTAGTTTGTTTGTTTGTTGGGGTTTAACGTCCGAGCAGCAATATTTCAGCTATATTCAGACGATGAACATGAAATCAATGATAAAATGAACATGAAATGATGATGTAATGAAAAAAAGGATGGGACACAAGGATAACAGGGTCAACAAATTTTGATTACCACTCGAAAAAGGGGGATGGGTAAGGTCGGGCAATTTAGCCTCCTGTGGCGGTGCGCAAAGGTTCCTACTCCTATCGAAAACCATAGCAGGGTTCGTTAACGTGCGAGGAACTTGGCATCTTTCCCAACACGGTGCACCACTATGGTTTGCGGTCAGGTTTTCCATATTATAACCTGACAACCCCAGCATATAATATGCCAGGGGTACCCCATTCCACCACCTGGGGCACACATCCCAAAAGCTCTGTGGGCAGAGCACCTAGCCACCGGCTAGGTTTCTGAACACTATTTAGTCGCCTTTTACGACAAGCTAAGCGCCGCTCCAGGCGTATTCTTTTAACACCCGGACCTGCACGGGGCAAAAAAAAATGCTGTTTAGAGCCGGTAAATTGCAGTTCAGCGCAATGGTATTTTTTATTACAATTAGCTTGAAAGAATTATTTTAATGTTCTATAGAAATATTTGTAGAATGTTATATTAATTAAAACGTTAATGTTTTTGTTTCTATATCGCTAAGTATCCCTTTAATAATATACGTAAGTAAAACATGATAAATACTGATAGTAAAAAAGTAGATTCGTAGTATATTTAAGTTGTCTTTCTTTGCTCATTTGAAATTCTTCTAACATAGAATAACTGAGTGGACAAATATTTTTTTAAGACGTTTAATGAAATATTCAGTCTCTTTTTTTTATCAATGGCATAAAAATAAACGGCGACCTCTATTTACATGAAAACAATTGAAACTTTTGAATTTTTTTAATTTCTATTAGCCACTTTTGACCAGTGTATCTACAAATCTACAAAAAGTCAATTGATTCAAAATCATAAATGGTGACGCTTTTTAAAATCTAATATGCTTAAAAAACAAGAAAGTTCTCGAAAAATGGTAAGTTTTGATATACCCTAAGACTAATTTGCAGCATGAGATTGGACTAAAATAACCGTAGTTTACGCTTAGAAGAAAGTAACATGAATAAATTGTAATGTTACTATCTTACTTAAGCTTTTATTTTTCACGTAGAAAATTGCGTTTATAATCTACATACTTAAAATAATCAATTATTTGTCTAGAATTCATAATCAGCGTTCCGTTCATCAATACTTGTAATCCGTTTACCGGTATGATAAAATCGTTATGTAGAATTCTTAATCTCGAGGATTAAAGTGATCTAAATATGGCATTAGGGTGTTTATGTCTTATCTTTATGACCAACTTATAAAATGTGTCATCATATTGTCAACTCATTGTTTTTGTTTGCTTGTTTTTTTTGTTGCTTTTTTTGGTTATAAGCGATTCAGTATGCATAAAAGAGCTAGTACAACAAAACTTTTTTTGACTGTTGAATGTGTTTGCTTTAGACAGGTGTTTGGTTTAGGCAGGTTCAAAATACATTAAGTGTCAGTCTCTGTAAGATTCAGGCAGTGGGTGAAACATGGTATAATAAAAAGCAGCATTTTGATAGTGTAATTCGACTATTTGCACCGTCAGAATCAAGGAAAACAGACAATATTCTCGATATCGTGTTGGTACATTGAGTTATAATTTCTTTAAAATGCACCGAAAACGATCATTTCAAGGGCAGATAACTGTCAAAAACCTCATTTTTCTAATATTCTTTAGAAAAAATTCTGAGTAAAGCCAGTGATGCAGAGATCAAATAATGGTCTTTCAAGTAAAGAAAGCATCCTTCATTGATATTACATTGTCAGATCGGTGGGGTTTTGACATGCATGTTTCTGGTTTTCCCATTTTGCCTTATTCTTACAAATACTTACACTGTAATGAATGAATCTCAAAAAGGTGCAGGTCCGGGTGCTAAAAGAATAAACCTGCAGCAGCGCTAAGCTTCTCGTAAAAGGCGACTAAACAGTGCTCAGAAACCTAGCCGGGGGCTAGGCGCTCTGCCCACAGAGCAACTGGGATGTGTGCCCCAGGTGGTGGAATGGGGTACCCCTGGCGTGTTACATGCTGGGGTTGTCAGGCTATAATACGGAAAACCTGACCGCAAACCATAGTGGTGCACCGTGTTGGGAAAGATGCCACGTTCCTCGCACGTTAAAGAACCCTGCTGTGGTAATCGATAGGAGTAGGAACCTTTGCGCTCCGCCACAGGAGGCTTAATTGCCCGACCTTACCCATCCCCCCTTTTTCCAGTGGCAATCAAAATTTGTCGACCCTATTATCCTTGTGACCCATCCTTTCTTTTTTTCATTTCATGTTCATTTTATCATCCATTTCATGTTCATTGTCTGAATATAGCTGAAATATTGCTGCTCGGACGTTAAACCCCAACAAACAAACACACAAACATCAAAAAGGTGTCTGGTTAAGACAGATTTCGATTCATTCTGAGTTTGGTTTATGCAGGATAAACATTAATTTGGCAAATATTGAAGTACATGCAAGACAAGTTATTTTGATAAGTATTTTCTCTGCCTTGATAGTTCATTATTTGTCGTTTATAGGATTCTGTAGAACACATCCTCACTAAGTTCTTATTAAATACTCTGTTTGACAAATGTCTTTTGTTTACAATATCTAAGATACCATTTCAAAACTAAAAAATATTTAGCGACAGATTTTTGAAGATTCCCAAACTCTTACAACAAGCATGGTTTTGTTGCATTTAAAAAAAATATCTCATGATTTCCCAAGAATCGATCACTCGGAATGTGTCCGTTATTTTGAGCTTGTCCTTTTTTATTTTTTTCCGCACACCTACTGGTATATTTAGTATTGTTTGAATAATTTTGAGATTTGTGTTTCCTCAGTATGATTTGCCATCTTAGAAAGGGGACTTTGGGGGGATGGAATGGTGGAGTGTGGGTTATTTTGTTATTTTATTCAATAAATTTTATTGTTTTTGTTAGGAGATGCAGGCGGACAGTTGAATCAGCTACCATCTTTGATTCTTCATTCACGTGTATTTTTTTATTGTTACGATATTTTTATTGTTAGGATTCCTTTCGAATTTCAATGTGTTTTTCTTCCACACTAAACAAATCGATCGATTGGCGTTTATTTATCGTCCTAGTATTTCATGCATAATCAGGACAAAAACATGTTGAGCAAAAATTAATTAGAAATAAAATAAGAATGAAAAGAGGTGGAAATACGGAAAAGCAAAATATTTTTCTAGTACCGGAAAATTTAATAGACGAATGGCGAAACTTTTTTCATCTATAACGTCTCCAATGAGACGACTCTAAAAAGTCTACAGGTAAAGTCTTTAAACAAATAGCCCGCGGTTTTATCTTATGGTCTGACAATTCCAGAAGCGAGGATTATCCCATTCGGTCGTCACGAGTGTCCACACTAACAGTTCTGTCGGATGAAAATCTTTCAGTCGCCTTCTACGACATTTGTCGTCTTGTCTGGATCTATTCTTTATAACATCAAGATCTAAAAAAGGATGCCTTCAGTTTCACAAAAAATACTTTTGATACGTTCTAAAAATGGTAAAACATCTTAAGGAGACTATAAAATGCACTGAATGCCATATCACATGAATGAGAAATTGATTGATGGAAAACATAAAATGTACTTTCATTCTTTTTCGTCAATCTCTCTTGGTTATATAAGTAAAGTTTGTTAGAATTGATATATAATGAAGCTGAAACTTAATTACATATCTATTACATTATGTTAAAACAGAATAGCAACATGGAAATGACGCAAAATGTAACTGTGATGTATTTTAGACGATTTTGACCTATTATCTTTTATCACATTGAGATATTTTCGTTAACATTTTTTTTCTTATCAGTATGCAGATTGATTACTTTATTCTTGTAATGACTCAGGTAGTTAAGAATAACCTCCTCACAATTTATATTTTTTCGTTGTCTGATTTTAATTCATGTTGACTTAATCATTAAATCGTTGTTAATGTTCTATTTCTTTTCTGTACGTATAATCATTATCTTAAATAAATCCTAGTATTAGAGAAGTTCTAATTTAGATTGTTTTAAATGCAGGGTTCAAATCGATGGATTTTTTTGTTTTGTTTTTTGTTTTGTTTTGTTTTTTTTTGTGTTTTGTTTTGTTTTTTTTTAACATATAAAACATACGCCATCGAAGACAAAACACGTATGACATCACCACGCACAATATATTTATTCATTAAAATTAAATCGTTTAGCCGCCGCCCAAACAATTAAAAAATATATTGATTTATGTTATATTTTTTTTATTATGACAGAAAATAACCTTACCTAATAATATTTCAAAAGATGTAAAATAAGATACCATTAGACCTTTTCTGGAATAAAAAAAAAAGACGCGTTGAGTTCACAGGTTCGAATTTTTTAATGTTCTTCCATGTACACATTGAGTTGTCTTTCCTTAGCTTATCATACGCAAAACTAGTCGAAGTTGAGAATTCGAGACTGTTTTGTAATGCAAATTTTACATTTACTGTATTCATGTATTTGGATGTTGGTGTCTAAAATGTCCTTATTGGCGCTTCGGTATTTCGTCGAAATTCAGTTATCTAGAGAAAAAAGAATGTTTGGAAATGAAATTAACGCACAGTTTTTAAAACAGTTTGTTTTTCCATATCGTTTTACTAGATACGGTATAATCTCTAAATCTAAAATGTCAGGATAGAACAATACTCAAATAATCAAATGGAAATTAGATTTGACTTAATCAAGAGCTCAGTCCTGAGACGAAAGGAACCTTAATTGAAAAGATATAGGAATTGTTCAGACATTGCCAATGTTTTGAAGGATAGTATAACTTTTAGGTGAATAAAATGTTAAGAATATTCTATTTATTGTCGAGTATTATAGAAATTAGAATTGTTCTGTATTTAATGTTTAATGTCTGGAACCCTGAAAGTAAGAAACTTTCTAATAAATTCATAAAAAAAACACAAGACATCGCCGTTACGCACTAAGTGATAATTTACATTTATTTGTATGAGTTTTGTTTATTTTCTTAACTAATCTATCAAAGTATGAGAAAATCATTATTTTAAGATTTTTATAGGATTGGTTAGTTTTATTTATGGTATCAAGGTCAAATCAGTGTTTTATTTTGCAAATATTTATATAATTGTCTTGTCATTGGTTTCTATGTTTATTTGGATCTACCATATTTGGATCTACCATATTTGGATCTACCATATTTGCGGTTTAAATAGACCTTTTATTTGAAAAAAGTATTCTAAAAATCTTAATCATTTTCTATATATATCCCTTATCACAAATTAATACATGTCTGTTAAGAAATTCAAAAGAAAGCAATTTCCAAAGCATATTTACAAGTACTCACGTTATCTTCAAGCACCAATTTTTGCTGAGTAAATGAAAAGTTTGGTACAAAGTCTTTCTCACTTTTCTGTGGTTATATTTTTTTTATAAACGATAGATAAAAATGTTTATAAACATGCATACAAATCTAACTTTAGACCTTCTGTATAATTACAAATAACTCATCGAGCTTTTGTTATAATAATGATGTCTTTCAAAGTAAGGGCGTTACATGATTTCTCTCTGGTATCACTAAACATTAGACATTAGATTATATAAAGCTATATCAAGATATGTTTGAAAATTTTGTGTATACTTCTTTTTTTTTTAAATTTAATTTTTTTCTGTTCTGGATTTTTATTTTTTTTATTTGTGATATATTCTATGTTCAAATTTGTGTTGTTTGACTTTTGAGATTTGTGTTAGGCTTCAAAAGATGTGGTTGAAAAATATCGGCAAACGGGATGATTCAAATATGTCAAAATCCCAAAATATGGCCTAAACGTGAATACATGAAACCGAGACGAAATGCATACACAATGTTGCGAACTGAATAGAAACGATTACACAAAAAACCTGAAGATAAAGGAAACAAGATGTCACACCAAAAAAAACTAAATCATTAGCAATAAGAACTCCCACAAAAACCCGGGGGTGACATTGGGTATTCCGGAAGGGTAAGCATATCCGGCTCCGCCAGCGGCATCCGTCATATTGCAAGTGGGTATAACCCGATAATAACCTAGCAACAATTCAAAGAGGGATTTTTTAAATTGAATTTCATATAAGGTCATTACATTTTTATCAGTATAATTACGATTGATGGTTATTACTAGAATTATAATGATAAGATGGGTCTTCTTACATGATGCTTTTTTTGAAGTATTGCCATCTGCATGCCTAGATAGGAAAACAAAGTGGAAAACTTTTCAGATAGCATAAACAATGATCAACTGATCGTTGCAACAATTCCAAAAACATCTGGCCTCTCCAATTGTTAATTTTTATTTTCTTAAATAAATCTTTCTTTAATTTGTTAATTAGCATCATACTGAATTAACAATCTAATATAGATATAAACAAAATACAGATACCAATAGTATTGACAAATATGAAACATCGGCTTTTTATTATTATACTGACAAATAGATGGAAATCGATGCAAGTAACTAATAGTGTTATTTTGAATGAAATAAGTTAACGATGAAATATGATACAATGTAATTAAAGTCATAAAATGTAGTTTTAAGTCTCGTTTATTAGCAAAGAATATACGCTAAACATGCGGTTTTTTATTATGTTACTTAATTCATCATTGAGTCATGTATCGGTGATTGATAACTACTAAGTATCAGAGATATGGTTATCAAATTCCATCCATAGACTAAGAATATGTAACTGATACAAAATACCAACCTTATCTACTAGTAAGTAATTACATGTTATTAGTAATTAACTATGACAGAACATACCTAATTTGCCCACTCAAATTCTACAAGAGCGGCAAAATATGAAGGAACTATACAATATATTCTGTTTGAAGTAAGAAAGTAGAATTTGATTTTTAATTTTAACTGAGAACTAATCAGCTGTAGTAAGTATCAGAATACTCCCACTATTATATAGCGCTTGTGAAAAATGAGGTAATAGATAGAACTGATAGTGTCAGTTTTCTGTTATGATCTTTTCTTTGAGTATTTTAATTCTTTTTTAATTTTGCTTAATTGTCGATTCTTAAAAAGATAAAAGTCAACTTTAAAGGATTGTTTTTATTCTTAGATTGACAAGTGAATTAAATTTATCATCGTACTAGAGTATTTAAGATTGCTGTGATTAAGTTAAATGTCTCAAGTCATTAGAAATTATGTTATATGTTTGTTGCAAATGTCGTGATATTCCGCAATGGTATACAAATGCTTTCAGTCACGTATATGAACGGACTAATTTACCATATTAAGCTATTGCAGTGTATTCGCCACGACAGTTTATGACTGCCAAACCGTATAAACAACCGTCGCCCCGAGCGGGTCTGGGCGTAAATATTTGTGTATATTTAATTGTTTATTCAGGGTACAAAGTAGAATCCCTTGCATTGATTACATTTTTGCGCCTTATATTGATAGTTAATCCGAATAATGGTAAAACACATTGTACAGATATTTATATGCCGCCTATGTTGTTGAATCTTGATAGTGTCTTATTTATTATCTTACTTCTTGTCATAATTGAGCTTTCGTTTATGATCAGCGGTTTGCATCCTAACCCTGGTCTTTCAGATACCGATTCCAATTTTGATATTCATAGCGAACATTTAGATTGCTCATCAGATTTATCTAGTTTACACGATTTACTTTCCAACTAGGTTTCATTTTAACATTTGAACGTCCAAAGTCTAATACAAAAATTAGACTTAGCTACAGCCGACTTTGGCGAGTTTGATATACTTTCCTTCACTGAAACTTGTTTAAAGGACACAAATACACCTGGCTCAATCGAGCTCCTCAACTACCAAAAACCATTTCGAAAAGATAGGGCTTGTGATAAAAAAGGGGGAGGGGTCGTTGTTTATGTTCATGATAATATTTATGCCATTAGACGTACTGACCTAGAAGGGCCGGAAGTTGAAGCACTGTGGATTCAGTTAAAACTTGTTGCAAAAAGGTCCTTTATGATACTTTTCACGTACCACCTAACAGTAACATTGATGTTTGGGGGTATCTCCGAATGGACACCCATACATGCCGGCGTACCGCACGGTTCGATTTTAGGACCTCTGTTATTTATTATATTTATAAACGACATCGTTGTAGACATAGATGCAACTATTAAGTTATTTGCTGACGATACTAGCCTCTTTGTAACCGTCTATTCGCCTGCTATCGCCGCGAATATCTTAAATAATGACCTCGCGAAAATTCACCAGTCAGCAACAACTTGGCTGGTAAAATTTAATCCACAGGAGACCGAGGCGATGCTTATTTCGCGCATGTCTACACGAGTGGTACATCCGGTATTAAAGATGAACGATCATGACATACAGGAAGTGACAAACCAAAAGCATTTGGGTATAACATTTTCAGATAACGGATCGTGGTATAATCGCATCGACAATGTTGTCAGAAATGCGTTAACCCGTATAAATGCACTTCGTTCTTGATAGATTTACACTCGAAAAAATGTATTTCTCGTAAGTTAGACCACTAATGGAATATGGCGACGTCATTTGTGACAACAATATAGAATATTTGTCTAAAAAAGCCGAGAGTGTGCAAATCAAGGCCATGCGAATAGTAACGGGTGGGACTGAACAAACTTCTGTAGCAAAATTATACGTTGAGACAGGGTGGGAATAGATCGCAGATCGTAGAAAGAATCATAAACTTATTATGATTCATAAAATGGTGCATAAGAAAGCTCCTGACTATCTTTGTAATTTGATACCAAACACGGTTTCGGACCTGCATCATCATTTTACTCGACATTCCACAAAGTGGCAGAAATACGTACGAGAACCAATATCTATTCTGGGTACTTTTTACCTTCAAGTGTCAAATTATGGAACAACTTGTCTGTCGACATTCGTAAGGCGTCGTCGTTAGAAACATTCAAGAACTATTTGAAAGTTCAGAATGTAAAATGCCCAACATACTTCTATATCGCCAGTAGAATCGGTCAGGTGCTCCATGCACGATTACGTATGAATAGTAGTTCTTTGAATGCTCATTTATTTGCGCGAAATCTTGTCGATAACCCATATTGTACATGCGGTCAATCTGAAACGTCAGTCCATTATCTTCTTCACTGTAACAAGTATGCAGCCATTCGCCAGACGTGCATATCGTCGTTAGATTTACCAATCCCGTTAACTCCAAAAATTTTGCTTCATGGATCATATGCTCTAACTTTAGAACAAAATATATATACATTTACAAATGTGCAAAAGTATATAGTAGACAGTAAACGGTTTGTGAACACCTAACTGTAATCAACTACCTATTAATGCATTTCATCCCTTTTTTCCCATATACTTTATTTTCTCCTCGCCACATATTAAATCTTCAACATGTGAGCGTGCAATAGAACATATGTGCTAACCAAATTGTCATTCTTATAAGGAGACGGACTTAGTATAAGCTATGCTTGTTTCCGAATCCTTGTCTTATTACTATTATGTTTTATAATTTATTGTAATCAAACTATTTCTGAATAAAATATGTTTAAACTAAATGTAAAAGCCCGCAGCAGCACTAAGCTTGTCGTAAAAGGCGACATAATAGAGCTCAATATCCTGACCGGGGCTAGGGCGCTCTGCCCACAGAGCAACTGGGTTGTGTGGTGGAATTGGGTAACCTGCATGTCACATGCTAGGGTCGTCAGGCAATAATACGAAAAACCTGACCGTAAACCATAGTGGTGCAACGTGTTGGGAAAGATGCCACGTTCCTCGCACGTTAGAGAACCCTCCCGTGGTATTCTTTAGGAGCAGAAACCATTCGGCTCCGCCACAGGAGGCTTAGTTGCCCGACCCGAGTTTGATGGGTTTTTTTTAATGCTAGATTTCTGTTCAACATTTTTTGTCGAGTATTGAAACCTTATGTTAAAAAAGACCATTGTAACACCTATTGGAACATGTTGTTTGTCACTCATTGTAGATATGGTTCTATACAAGTATAAAACGTGTTCTTTTTTTATTGCCAAAGATACTACATAGGTTTTTTTTAAACGACGCGTCTTTCCCGTCATTTCAATTTCCGTTTTAAATATAGATGATTTATTATCTATGATAATATCCTAATGTCAAGAATTACTTACGTTTGATCTAGCAGAAATGAACTTGACATTAAAAAGACAACTAACTCAACTACTCCTGCTTCATACCTAGACCTTGACAAATACAAGGATCATACGGGACGTTTATGAGAAACGTGATGATGTACTCTTAACTGTATTAATAGTGATATTCATATTGGCAATATACCAACATCTCCAGCCTAAGAAGTCTACACATCACGCCTCGTGCAGGCACGGGTGTCAAAAGAATAGGCCTGCAGCAGCGCTAAGTTTGTCGTAAAAGGCGACTAAATAGTGCCCAGAAACCTAGCCGGTGGCTAGGTCTCTGCCCACAGAGCTTTTGGGAAGTGTGTCCCAGGCGGTGGAATGGGGTACCCCTGGCGTGTTACATGCTGGGTTTGTCAGGCTATAATACGGAAAACCTGATCGCAAACCATAGAGGTGCACCGTGTTGGGAAAGATGCCACGTTCCTCGCACGTTAAAGAACCCTGTTGTGGTATTCGATAGGAGTAGGAACCTTTGCGCTCCGCCACAGGAGGCTAAACTGCCGACCCTACCCATCCCTCCTTTTTTCTTGTGGCAATCCAAATTTATCTCCCCTATTATCCTTCTGTCCCATCCCTTTTTTCATTTCATCATCATTTCATGTTCATTTATCATCCCATTTCATGTTCATCGCCTGAATATAGCTGAAATATCGCTGTTCGGGCGTTAAACCCCAATAATCAATCAATCAATCTACACATCACGATTGATCTGTTACTGTCGCGCATGCGATTTGTACACTGACTTTCTTATACTTTGCAAGAAATAATTCCAAATCATCTTCCAAATATACAGAGGAAGATGTTTACAAAATGCTTACAGAATTTTTAATCGACAACATATTTGTCCAGTGTGGTGGACGCGTTTTTCAACAAACGGTCGGCATTCCAATGGAAACAAATTGTGCTCATCTACTTGCTGACCTATTCCTTCACTCTTATGAGGCTGACTTTATAGCTGATCTGATCTGAAAGACAGAATATCATTTAGCTAGATCCTTTAATCTCAGTTTCCACGATATAGATGACGTATTATCTTTATACAATACTAATCGGGGATTTGATACATTGCATCTACCCCAAAGAACTTGAGATAAAAGATACTGCAGACACTGTGAAGTGTCTTGACCTACACTTAGAAGTCGATGGTAAAGGAAAACTATTGACCAAACTTAACGACAAACGTGATGACTTTTCATTCAGAATTGTCAACTTTCCTTTCATTTGTGGAAACATCCCTTCAGCACATGCGTTTGGAGTGTTCATATCACAACTCATACGTTGTGCCAGACCTTGCCGAAACTACGCAGACTTTTTGTATCGCCCTAGAATTCTTTTGATTACCGCATTAACCTTGGTTCCCTTGATTATTCTTTCTTAGAAGAACGAGGATACTGTCAAATTAGCTTCTAAGAAAAGGATGTGTTCAGCCTTTGTTTATATCATCACTACAGACGTTTTATGGTCGTCATCCCATTCGTTGACTAATATAAAGCTTTTATCTCGCTGATGATTCCAGATAAAGTAAGATTTCACATATTAGAGGATTGGCAAAAACATCAAACCTGACACTTACCTTATTTAAGTCACTTGCAATGAGACAAGTGCCGCTGGCTTATCAGGACAATTTTACACTTTTTGAGAACCTCTTATCCATCCCGGGTTTTCATGGGTTAATGTTGCACTTGCGTCATTTTTATGCAATGTCTTGCTTTTGTTATCTTTAATTTTATATTTAACTATTTTATTCTGTTGTCTACCTTCTGTATGTATATCATATTTGTTTCCTGTGTACACATTTAGATATTGATAACTTTTTTGTTTTTTTTTTGATACTTCGGTATTTTTATATTTCGCCGTAACTCAGATAGAGATTTATCATGTTATGAAATAATATAATTAGTATGACTGTATCATGTGATTTGTTTTCAATACAACGATGAGTGTAAAGTCTCTTTGTTCATTTATACAGACACAGAAATGTAATTGGAACTTTTTTTTTATTTTTAAGGTTTTCAAATCCTTAATTTAAAATTGAAACTAGGCTCTTGCGTTGCTCTTCTGGATATTATAACTTGAAGAAATTCAACAGTTTTAGTATTTACATGTAGATATAACTAGTATGATTTATCTTCAATCGAGTGACATGTTTATTGAATTTTGCCTGTTCTTTGCACTAATAAAAGATTGGTGTGAAACACTGAATCGGTCAGTGTATATTACATGTGGGAACCTTAGATAGTATCATATATAATGAAAAACTTGAAGCTCCGAATTCTTTTTGATAAAGCATATCTCAATCACAGTATTTTGTTTGCCCACCTTTTGGCAGCAATCTGCAACTGAACGTTGAATGTTTATGTCATGTGGTTCAATATTCACTTCCTGCGGTTCGATGGTTTACTTGTCATTTTTTTCCACCATATAACGATTATCTTTTATTTCACCAATATTTTTGCAATTTTGTTGATTTGTTCTCATTTCAAAATAGCAGCTTGACAGGATTTAAGTATTGAGGCCAAATGCGTTTCCTTATAGCAGGTAATATCAGACAATTGGAACTAAAACTTTTCCGAGGGAACAGAGGTTTATTTTATAATATATTTAGGAACGCTTTGAATTTAGCTTTGTGCTATTTCCGTAGTGACCTCAATCATTGACATCAAAATATTTCGCCTACTATTTCTAATTCTTTTTATATTAATATGTAAATACATTGTTTTACAGCGACAATGGTTGTCAATTACTCAAGTATCTTAACATTAACTGATGTGTTGACGAATCACGCATTATCAAGACATCTTGTCGACCTTTAATGAAGCTAAATTCTATAAAAATCAAAACGTTCTTCCTTTTTTTTATTTAAATGAGCATTTTTTTGTTAGTTTTGTTGTATCAAGATGGAAAAGACATTCTCATTTTGGTTTTTTTTCTTTGGATTTGAAACATTGTATTTCGGTTAATAAAAGGGATTCGGTCAAATACCGTCATCGGTTATATGACACTCTAATCCGCGTGCATGGTGCGATGATTCGAAGATTCATTCGGTATAATAAATATTAAATGTACTTTAATACAAGCACTTTTATCAGATTCTATTGCTTAGGCTTTTTTTTTAAATCCGTAACATGTGTTTTTAACAAAAAAAAAAGATCACATTGTTGACTTTTGCATTACTAATGATAACAAAGGCATTTTACATCATGAAGGATAAGATCTTTGTATCACGCTTGGGTTTCATGGCATGTGTGTAGGTCTTGTTGACCGAGAAAATGAAGTTATATATATATATATCTCATTGGCTTAATGCATTACCCTTTTACTGAATAAATTTGTACCTAATATGCTGTATATATTGATACCAGGGGCTTAGGCAATATTGTCAATTTCTGCTTTGTCAGTGATATGTTTTAGATCGGTAAAGCTCTGTTCACGTGGCAGAAAGTATCACCAAAAGTAAAAAGAAACAGAATCTCCTTCTTGTTGAAAGTTTTGATCTGTCACATCTCAAATCGAAAAAGTAAATTTCTTCATAGACATTCTATATTTTAAACAATGTATTGTATACGAGTATTTGGATTGGCAATTTTCTATTTCTGGATGTAATCATGTACATATGTACTATTACAAATGCAATCATTTTGCAGTTAACGCCTCAGCAAAACTAAAACGAAAATTATAAAATCACAAAATGAATCATATTTGCAATTAATCAAAACTACTCGAACAACACGGCCGTGTTATTGAGTTAAGACACAAACAACGTCCATTTCTAATTAGAGTTTGTCTCATTTAAAGTTATCCTGTTTGTTACCAAGCAAGACAATTTCTTCTACATATATTGATCAGTTTCTGTGGCTGAGTCAGTAACTAATAAAATCATATTTTGTACCCATGTTTAATTGTTTATAGAATAATATTATCACATACTTATAGAAAATAAAGGTATAATTTCTCCCCTATAAAACTGTCATTCTAACGTAAACTCATGTTACATATCGTCCTTTGCATCAACCTTCGACCCATATATCAGCCGTCGAGCTGGGCTCTCTCGGAATTGATGTGGAAGTATTCTGTTGATATAAGAGCTGGTATAGAAGATATAATGTAATAATCTATGATTATCAAGATTACATCAATGTTATCAACTTGTCTAATCGTCAATACTATTTACCATGAACATTTTCAGTTATTATGACAGTATGAAATAACTTCATTACTTTATACACAGTCCTCCCACCAGTACTTCATTACTTTATACACAGTCCTCCCACCAGTACTTCATTACTTTATACACAGTCCTTCCACCAGTACTTCATTACTTTGTACACAGTCCTCCCACCAGTACTTCATTACTTTGTACACAGTCCTCCCACGAGTACTTCATTACTTTATACACAGTCCTTCCACCAGTACTTCATTACTTTGTACACAGTCCTTCAACCAGTACTTCATTACTTTGTACACAGTCCTCCCACCAGTACTTCATTACTTTATACACAGTCCTTCCACCAGTACTTCATTACTTTATACACCGTCCTTCCACCAGTACTTCATTACTTTATACAAGTACTTCGTTACTTTGTACACAGTCCTTCCACCAGTACTTCATTACTTTACACAAGTACTTCATTACTTTGTACACAGTCCTTCCACCAGTACTTCATTACTTTGTACACAGTCCTTCCACCAGTACTTCATTACTTTATACAAGTACTTCATTACTTTGTACACAGTCCTCCCACCAGTACTTCATTACTTTATACACAGTCCTTCCACCAGTACTTCATTACTTTATACACAGTCCTCCCACCAGTACTTCGTTACTTTATACACAGTCCTTCCACCAGTACTTCATTACTTTATACACAGTCCTCCCGCCAGTACTTCATTACTTTATACACAGTCCTTCCACCAGTACTTCATTACTTTATACACAGTCCTCCCGCCAGTACTTCATTACTTTATACACAGTCCTTCCACCAGTACTTCATTACTTTATACACAGTCCTCCCGCCAGTACTTCGTTACTTTATACACAGTCCTCCCGCCAGTACTTCGTTACTTTATACACAGTCCTCCCACCAGTACTTCGTTACTTTATACACAGTCCTCCCACCAGTACTTCGTTACTTTATACACAGTCCTCCCGCCAGTACTTCGTTACTTTATACACAGTCCTCCCGCCAGTACTTCGTTACTTTATACACAGTCCTCCCACCAGTACTTCGTTACTTTATACACAGTCCTCCCACCAGTACTTCGTTACTTTATACACAGTCCTCCCACCAGTACTTCGTTACTTTATACACAGTCCTTCCACCAGTACTTCGTTACTTTGTACACAGTCCTCCCGCCAGTACTTCATTACTTTGTACACAGTCCTCCCACCAGTACTTCATTACTTTATACACAGTCCTCCCACCAGTACATATGATCTGCACCTAGTATTAATATGCTACTGATTGTTTTATAGCCATTTGTTAGTCGGTAAGTCCCTGTAGCCACGTACTGTGGTCAGTACATTACTCGGCCATAGTAACTTTAGGGATTTACTCATAGGGTTAATATACAGACATATACAACTATTTATCTAATGGCATCTTGGTGAAAGTTTAGTTCAGGACAGTGGTTTTGGGTTTTTTTTCAGAATATATGCCGAGTATGGGCGAATCTGAGTTGTCTACAGTCCTTAATCACTTAGTATTATGAAAAGAATCTTAGCTAATCATTTTGATACGAGGTTTTTTTTCTGTGATAAATATTATGAGTTGTAATTCTCTGCTTCAATGACTCATTTCGTCCATTTATTTTGTACTTTTTATCACTATTTGTTATACATTTTGTATTTATATTTTTATTTTGGCTTTTTATGTTTATAGTCTCGTTGCAATATCATAGTTTGTTCGTTTTGATTTTAGTAACTATTTTTACCAAACCTCATTCATAATTGTTCATAATTCACAATCTTCATTAATATATTTTTGCAAATGGAAGTGTCCTTGTTAGAAACCGTCAACATTGCGAACACTTTTGCAAACTATTCACTGTTCCAAGCCAGTGGAAGTTCCTTTTTGGGGGGTTCATCAAGGCTTACTTTTTTTTGTTTTTGTTAGAGATACTTTAATAAGGGTATACTTGTATTGTTTAATTCCAACAAGTTTCACCTAGGAATGTTCATTAAGAGTTTTGTCGGTGTGTTCATTTTTCAAAGTGTCTCCCGTATAATACACCACATTTTTTCATCACTCAATAATTGGAGAAAATAAAAAAAAACTCATTTATTTGGTGAATATTTTATTTGAATGAGATTCAACAAAGTTTAAGTATTAGAAGACCTTATCTTATTTCTTCTCTTTTTATGCACTTGCTGAAACAAAATATTTGTAAAACATATACAATATAAATGCAAATGTAAAATATAAATGAAACTTAACATATGTAAATGCATTTCTATTCAAATACAAACTATTCGATAAATTACTCGTTTCATAGTAACAAAGCACCGTATGATCACAAAACTTTGTTAATGCGAAAGACAGCGATAATCATTTTCTGGAGCAAAATCACTCGTCGTGTCTCAATAAATTTCCCTTGAAAATCTTGTACAAAAATATCGAAATTTTACAAGACAATTAACAAACTCTAAATATACAGAATAATATTCTCTATTGTTAGTCTGAATTGTTTGCCTTATCGCATAAGCAGTTAGCCGCTGAATTTCTGAACATCTTGTAAAAACAGTGGATGTAATATCTGAATATGCTTTGTTTCTTCTTACACAAAATGCAAACGAAAAAAATAATAAGAAGAATACAAAATTGTTTCCGAACATGCCACAATAAAATTCTCAACACGTACATAGCTCTACTCAGAACCTCTTGTAATTACAAAAAAGCGAAATTTATTCTTTCAAAAATATTACAAGAAATTCATTTACATGTTATTGATATGGCTACAAATAATATAGAACCACCCAGTTACTTAGTTAATCATGACTAACTAACACCAATACAAAGCATGCACCAAATAATGTACTTATAATGGCAAGTCAGTCCCTGTAGTCAATAGTCAAGACACACGATGTACCGGCGTATAACTCTCAATACATTAGCTGCACTTAAGTATCACTGACTTGCCACTACGATAGTTATTGTCACTAGAAATAACAGCACCATTTAGATAATTACAAATAAACTAAACAAAGAACCCTTCAACCGTCAACACTTACAGTTGAAATCATTGAAGTCTGTGTGTTCACTTTACGGAGTGAAATATGTTCAGGGTCTCTTGATATCTCACGAGAAAAACTTTTCTGATGAGGACCTACGGTAATAGGTGGAAGGATGAGTTCTTCGTGGTTGTCTTCTTTGTCTTCTGGTCGCGGACGATATTTTGCAGACCATTTGACACGCATACCTTGGATATTGTTAAGTTCATCCACACCTATGATATTCAGCACACCGGGTCCAAACGTTTGTTTTATAGTGCCTTCCTTGTCGACTTCTACCTTTGATATAAAATCTTCCTTTGTAGCAACGTATGACAGAGGGTCAGACTTTTTGTAAAGTTCTTCAACTGCAGTGGAATAACAAAATGTATTCCAGATGTCTTTTTTATTCTTAAGAGCTTCTTGGCGAGCCTTTTCCAAGAGCATTGCCGCTTTCCTGTTTCTGGCCTGTTCACGCTGAATTTCCTTTTGATGATCATAAGGATCGGAACCAATGTCTGACGTTTGCTTTTTCTTCGCAAGTGTGCGCTGTCTCTGCGTCTCCTTCTCGGCACTATATTGCTTATAACTGACTCGCCTCTTCGGTGATGCCCTTGGTGAAGTAGCAGTGGAATTGTTACCAGATAAATCGTAATTACATGATTCAAATGGGAAAGGGCTGATCATTATATCGTTTTGTTCATTGTTTTGTTTTTCGAAACACTTTCCGTCATCACAATTTCCCGTAGCAATTGTGTCTTGAGATGACATCATTCTTGGGCTTTTTCTATAAGCACGTCCATTTTCTGAACTTTTGGAATGTGTGAAGGTGATACTATCTGAAACACTGGACAGACGCCTTTCCCGGAGTAGTCTTTTGTTATTTGATTCTATTTTAGGTAATGAAATTCTTCGGCTTTTAACTGTTGAACGTTTACTCGTGGACTGGTTTTCGCTGCCTGACGAACTTTGACTACTTCGATCACTGAGTGATCCTTTATTGGAAGCTGAGTTAATCGGTGATAATGATTTGAGTTTCTTTGAATTAATTTTTCTGACCTTCTCAGTGTACGCCAGCATTGAATTCTGGATGTCTTTCCTTGATTTCTCCAACTGCTGATATTCTTTCCTTTCCATATCTTCCAGAATAGATATAACTTTATTAAGACGATTGTCAATACTAGTTCTTCGTGCTTTTGCTTTTGAACTATTTTCACTGTGGAGTCCAACTGCGCCAACGTAGTTCGTGTTATGAGACCACACATTTGGTCTTAACATCCTTAGTGGAATCTTTGGCTGCATTACACTCTGTAAAAAGTAAATGTTTAAATTCAAGAGTATGTTTCCTTTATGACCGACAGAGTATAAATGGCTTTTGGCTCTCTATCGCACGTCTGAGTACTGTTCGCAGTTTTAAATCAATAAATATGTAAAATTAGAGTTTATATGAGAAATTAAAATCCCCCAAATCTATAGGTAATCCTTACAACGAGGAATAGGTTTATTGGCTATCATTTTGTGTAGAATACCAACTGGTATCAACGATGAGATAATTTTATCAGGACAATTATTGAACTACCTCGCTATGGTGCCATTGAGTTTTAGAAAACCAGATTTTACATATTTATTAAGACCACACGGATAGGTCACAACTCCTGTCATAACAAATAAAATCATTTTTTGGTGGGCAAAACAAATTGGCGCAGGACCAAAAGTAATCAGTCTGCCATTATTGGATTTTATATATTTTTCCCAAACGTCACGTGTTAAGAGCTCGTGCTGTCTATATAGTATCTATCAATATTTCTACCAAAAGCTATTCTTGACACTTACGTTTAATTTCCTGGCTGGTATCACTGTAGTTTACGTTAACAAGGTCTGTAGTCCTGAAACAAAACGAAATATTTTGAAACCAAAGTCATTGCAAAAAATGTATAAATTTATTAAAAAAAACAACAAAATCATTAACCTTGTAGTGCAGACTGATAGCCTATATAACTAGGTATCTGAATAAATTATCCGACAATGAAACTCGCTGCAATATCATGCTATATCTTAATTTCAGAAGTTGGCAAAGCAGGTGTTTCTGTTCCTGTATATCAACCTTTATGATGACAAGCAACATAAACGAAAAACGACTACTACATGTATAAACTTACAATTATCACTGTTATTAATATATTATTTAGATGTGTGATTAAGTACCACTAACTTTCTTTGAAGTCAAATAAAAGACTGACAAATTGTGATTTTCTACGGTTTAAATACCATTTCTGGTCGGAAGTGACTTTATAATTGGGCCTGGATATTTACACAACTGTTTGTATGAGTAACCGGGAGACTGCGAAGCCGAAACACGCAACATTTTAAACCCCTCCTTTAAACAGACCATTGAAGTTATCGAAAGCTGTCATTGACGTCAGAAAGACATTAGTAAAAATAATAGTCGTCGTCTTTCATGATCGGCAATCTTTTAAAGTTCTTGCTCTAAGTGAAATGCCGTTTGAAGGTCTAAGTTCATAAAAACCAAATTCAAACATTCTTTAAGTCATTAAAAGGTGTCATTTGTTTCCCAAGTGAAGTGATTTCATATTTTATTAACAAATAGTTCTACAATATAACTCCGGAAATAGTTATAGAACGATATAAAATTATCAAAAAATATAATTATAAGATATAAAATACATATTAATATATTTTAATATTTATAAACACTTTTGGGAAATCGAAGTGTGACCAAAAGGTTTGGGACAAAAGAACCCGAGATGTTCATAGTCAAAATTATTATAAATGCAGCAGATTAATTCCACTCATAAAAAAATCTATACAAGTTAAGTAACATTGGAGTGATAGACCTACCTCAAAATCAAGCAGTTTAGACTTTTAATATTTCAGAAATCCGAAGCGTCTATATATACACCTACACGTTTAAGCCAAAAGAGATAATTTTCTAATTTAATAAAAAGATGATAACATACGTCTATTTACAGACAATCCTATCCTATAATATTGACCAAGAGAGGAGCAAGTTGTCACCGGCCAACAAAGATTCAATCTACCGATATTGGCTTATTTTTGTCTCTTTTATTACAGAGTTGTTTGTTCATTAAATTCTGAAAAGGTCAACTTGAATGGTAAATATTTACGGTGATGTATAGTAATCACTCTGTTAAAAACAGTTTAAATCTATTAATCTATGTCTTTTATATGAGCAAATGCTATAAACATCTTAATCGGCTAATCTTTTCAAATTTTATTTTCCTGCTTTCTACCCTTTCTAGACACAAACATGTTTAAGCTGAATTAAAACAGGTTCGTGTTCAGTAATTAACCATGTCCTTGGTCTTTAACTAGAACAAAATTAATTTATGAATGATTTAATTCAAGTTGTTCGGCGTCCTTGTCTTAAAGCATTCAAGTACATTTAGCATGCACTCAGCGCAAGCTCTAATGGCAATCTCGTGAAAGACTAGTACCTTACATTTCAGTTCTGTATTTAACCATCAGATGATAAAAACGTAGCGATATTATTTCCATAAGAAGTTAATCTGTTTCTCCAGTTATAATAAAGACGAGACTCCCATTTATAACCGTGTTTCAGTAAAATGAGGGTTGCCATATTATGGTCTGGAAAAGGCTTTACACGGCAAATATACCAAATATTTACACTTTTTAAACACGATAAGTGCATTGTGGCTGCTTATGTTAGTTAGAAATTTACTTTACTTTATGAATAAAATTAATTGTTTTGACAAAGTAATTATTGTATTTATGTGCACTAAATTGTAACTGAATTTTATTTTTATTTTTCTATAAATGTTGGGCAAATTATTCAATTGTTCAGATAAACAAACGTATTTGTTTCCGACGACTGTACGCTGTTTCTTTCAAATATTTAGCAAAGTATTTAGCTTGGAACATATTATAAGATTTCTTATTAATACTGGCCTGAATTTTCGGTACACTGATCCATACAAAAATCACCCAGACAACAGTGAGAACTTTTTGCTGGAATACATACAAGAGACGTAATTTCTATACAGAAAGTGAAGGAGGGTATAATTGAATATTTAAGTTCAAATTTACTCCAAAAATTTCCCGATATTTTTATTTCCTTCGTAATTACTTAAAAATGATCTTTCTTAACCACCCTATTTCAGTACAATTTGAGTGGTTTCCAACAGACTTCTTTCCTCTCTAGGAGTATATTGTGTGTACTGTAATACTTAAGTATTTTCAAAAAGGCTTTAAATTAAAAAAAAAAAAGAAGCTGGAAGGGACTTTTATCAAAAGTGATTTCTAAGTGTGAGATAAGCATTTTAGCAAGGATAAAAAAATCAGGAATTATTTCTAAGTGTATCACAAATGACCTGATACTTACATGTATTTGATATTTATAGAAAAAATGTTTGAATTCATAAATAATAACTCCGTAGCATTTTTCATCATTCAGACATGCCGGGCAATATTGAAATGAATTATATAGCAATCACCCTGTCTATGGATTCCTTACGTGAGCTTGTAAGTACAGAAACCGGATTATAAAGCATTTCCATTGCGGTGAAATTGTAAATGATTAAAATTTCATTATCTATAAAGATGTGCATGTGACATGACACACTTAGGATGCATACAATGTACGTGTGCAAAGGTATACAGATTGACCAAGTAGAAGCATTTCTGTATTTACTAGAACCTTTCAATGCATCTGGTAACTGTACATACATTATTTTGCTGTTACAGCGTAATGATACAAGAATTTAGTAAAATCATGTATGTACTTTAATAGATAGTCCTTCAATGAATTGTACAAAATGTGTGCGGTTCTTATATTAAGTTATGGTAATGCCGGATATGGATGTTGATCAAAATCTCGTTCAAAGAACGAAGTCTTATCTTTTGGATAAGTTGTCCTGACTAAAAAGTTTTACATTCGAAATTAATTTCTCAAAATTATGAAACTAAAATCTTGCTTCAACCCGTTACTGAAATGACCCTTTAATGTCAATATTTAGGAAAGAAATTGAAAGAAAACTCAATAAGTTTAAATTAACTTAAACTTTCAAAATAAATACTATTAATATTACATCAAAATGTTCGTAATTTTGATTCATTGTATATTAACAATGTTAGCAAACACCATAAGGATATTTTCTTAAGAAGGAGACAATTGAATATCTTTACAATAAACCTAAGGACTAATTCAACCCATGGATGTAAACATTGTTACGAATCTTGTTCGGATTATCCTGAACTTAAGTACCCGCTGTTTAGTCCACAGCCATTCAAACATCGTCACGCAGCGTGTGCGTTTTGTAATATTTTATTTTATCTTATTTTTTTTCTATCTAAATCTATCTTGATTTGTTTTCAAATACTTGAAATAATCCTTCTTTCAAGCTTACAAAGTATCTACATGTATCGTGTATGCACTCAGACAAGAAAAATACCAGGATTTTAAGATATCAACTGGATTGGTAATACTATTTTAGTAGTGGCGGATTCAGATCGGGTGCAATGGGTTGGCACCCCCTTTTTATTGGAAACTTTTTCATTTTCATGTGTTAAATTGACAATAAAATGGCAAATGATGACCTAGCACCCCACTTTTTCTGAGGAACCCCGGCCGGCACCCCTCCTTTTCAAACTGTTTGGATCCGCCCATATAGTACATTAAATGAAGACAAATTAAGAAACATTTTTGAATTGAGATAAGGTGGTGATCAACTATAAGGTTTTGAAATATGTGATTCTGTACATATTGTTTAGTCTTTACGACATTGGTAGTGATTTTGATGCATTATATATAGTTGACCACATTTGAGCATCTAGTTCTTGAACCTTACACATTCAATCCAAATCCCATCTTTGAAAGGTTATATCAAAACAACTTACGCGGCTTATCCCATTAAACAACACAATATTTATCATAGAGACTACAATGCTTGTCCATGCCTTCCTGGTTGATCACGGAAGGATTAAGGCATTATATATTAATGGTATTATAATAAACCACATAAAGGGCATATTCTAGGACGAAATAATATAGCATTGTATCCTGTGACATTCTCTATGTTAATCAATATATCACACAAATTTCGGCAACTTTTTTTTTCTTTTACGATTTGTTAAAATGTTCAATATCAAACGAGATGGTCATTTTGAACCTCTAGAATTGTTTCTATTCGTCTTGGTTCTCGAATTGATGGTGTGGTCATTTTGCTATTCTGTTCTGTTCCATTTCGCGATTTGGTTTTTCATTTGTTTTGTTTGTTTTGTTTTTTATACGGGTTCGTTCTTTTAAGTTTTTGTTATATTTAATTTTCATTCATACTTAACATACACGAAAGAGGCATGTAATTTATAAGCAAATTTGATACATTTCAGAAACTTCAGATTTTTAAATTATTATTATTATTATTATTTGTTTTAAGTATTTTATTTATGTATTTATTTTTGAGTGAGATGCTAGGTATATGGACAATGAGTTAGTTTTATTATTGACGGCCAACTAATTGTTTAATGGGTATTAAAAAAATATAAAAAGAGGGCTTTGGCGCAGTATTTAGTATGCGATTTCTCACAACTGTATTTACGTTGTATCATAAAACGACAGAACTTTGTGATACCTAAAACTTATACAATTTTTGAACTTAGCAATAAAATATCCACGAAATTGTAAGATTAGAAAACAATTAAATAAAGCACGCATGTACATAATGACCACGATACATCGTCCACTTTTTCATAGATTAGATACGAGTCCATAATTATGTTCGCCCCTTTCACGTTGTGTCACTTTATCACCCATATCTTATAAATATCGTCTTTAGGTCTCAGTATCGTATTAATTTTCCCATAGACTTCTATAGTGAAGTGCATATTTTTAGGATTTTTTAAAAAATATGTAAATTGATTCAATAAAACTTTCACTTATGTAGCATTTCTAAGGACATGTGAAAAAATAATTTCCCGCAAAGAAAATAGGGTGAGTCCACGAAGATTGGACAGAAAAGTAGTCTTGAACTATAAATAGCCATTTTCCCTACTTTCACTTTCGTTTTGCACTCACCAAACCAACCTTTTCAGTGGAACATTTTTATGATATTATGTTAGATTTTCTTTTAAAAAAGTTCTTCATCTTACAGTGTGATGTTTGCTCTATTTTTTAAGTCACTGTTCATGTCTTTTGACAAAACATTAGTTTGTAGAGAGGCATAAAGAAAATGCACTATATTTTTATGGCATCCATGTTTTGACGTACACCCGCTCAGGGATATGCAATACGATACTGGTACCTTTAAGTATCTTACAATAGAGAAGATTGACAGAACATGGTCAGACTTTTTTCTATAGAAGTAATTATTTTATGTCATAATCATCTTGTTTTTCTCACTCGGGGGTTCATAAATGGTGATGAGAAACCAAATTGAGTTCATCACTAAGATATAAAATGTAAAACATTTTCGTCTGGGACATATCTATAAAATCAGATTAAATCCAAAACATAAGACTGATGTTTATGAAAGTTGGTACATTGACTCATAATACAAGTCTAAAATCATTAAGTATTGAAAGTATAAAGGAGATAAATCAAGTTTTATCAAGAATTTTATCGGTTACAAGTATATGAATTGGATTTCCCAAAGTATGTATAAGGGAAATGTCCTATGTGGGGTTCGGACAAACACATAAAGAATAGACAAAAGTGTCAACACAGTAGGCACCTAACCATGTGACTGAGTTTAAGGTCAATCAAGTGTACTGATACAATTGCACACTTGCAAAATTCAATGCATAAATTAAGCGTTAGAAAATTCCAAAGTGTGGGATAATGCATGCTTTACTGCCCCAGTATAAACTGCAATGAATCAATAATCATGAATGAACTAAATTAACTTTTTGATTTATGAAAATTGAAAGAAAATGAAAATCGTTTACCATACTACATTCTGATATAGTAAACCATGCAGGAAACCCAAGGACTTCTATTTTAAACTATGCAGGAAGCCCCAAAACAACTGTGTATTGGTTTAAATAAAAATAAATAGGTTAAAATTACATGCAAGATGTGTTCACCAACCTGAAACATTTTAAGACATACTATTATTTTTCGTTCTATTCGATGTTGTTCTTTGGTCTAAAATGTAATTCAAAATTTTGGGAAACTCGCAACGTACTGAAATATTTAGAGTTTAATATGTGCCAGCGTTAAATAGAAATACTAAATAAGCCGATGAAGGGATAGTGTTGATTTAATTTTCAAATGATATCATCAAATATCAAAATGTTGTATGAAGCTTTCATTTCAGATTTTTGTTCTTTACAATTCTCAAAATGTCAAAGCATTTATGTAAGAATAAGTTTAAGCAAGTGCATATGTCATTAGTTGTATATATATGTGATAAGTCATAAACTTATGATATGATAAAATATATCAAACAAATACATTATATTTCTATTATTATACATGTTTTTTTGGCAGACTTTTTGTCTGATAAAACTATCCCATGGAGTTCGCCAGATTATATTGTCAACTTAAAATCTATGAATTTGTGCAACTTTATACCGTCCTTATGGTCCATCAGCTCCCTAGAGAAGCTTATCATTGCAATGGCACTCAAACCTTTTCTTATACAATATAAAAGTAGTCTTTTACAGTATAATGTGTAGCAACTTATTCCCCAGATCTACAAAACCTTCTTCTGCTCCAACATTAATCATCGTTTAAAAAGGGATCAAAATTTCAAAATGAACCGTCTGGAGCTTTCTAAGACCATTAAAGTAGGATCATGGCGAGCTTTTTATACCTTATAAGTAGACCGATCATAAATAAAATTCAGCACCATGTCATATATTTCTGGTATAGTATGAAGGGAATTTGATAAAATGAAAGTCTTTTAAAATTTAGATAATGTTTTAGAAACTCAGGAGACAGTTTGTGTGTGTCCAGTGAAGTATAATGTATATTAGGATATATCTTTGAGAGCTTTCTTGCAACTACATGTATCTTATAAAATGTGACACAATACTATCATAATTTGTTCTAATACAATGGAATTAGCTAAAAAATAATCACAAAAATAATCATCTTTTTATGGAGCCTCAGGACTGATTTTGTATATCTACCGATTCTCATTCTCGTGTATATTCAACGCAACTCCTTCATTGTTTTTTATCATTAGTTGTACAAAATTCCTTTTCGATTATTCACTTCGACTATGGGTTAGAATTTTTCAGTTTTGTTATATTCCATCATCTTTATAGCTCTTTATTATTTCATTGACGACTACAGATCAAGTAATTTAATTTTAAATTGTCAAAAGTTATAATCGGCCAAACTAGTTCCAGAGTATAAATAAGAATGATATGGAAATTCACGTATTTTAAGTAAAAACATTTATAACTTTGAAATTATTTGCAGTCTTCCAAATCCTAATTTTTGGCAACGTAGTAACGTAGAAACGACTCATTATCATCCTTATACATGTCCTGGTCCAAGGACCTTTGGGAAACCAGACCACAGGATTCTGTAAACAATGGTGTATCCAGGAGGTTAAGATGGTCGAAACCCTCCCCCCCCCCCACCTCGTGGGAAAATTTTGTTAATTTTGTGCAGAGGTTGGACAAAACGAGAAAATAATACACTTTTCTGGATCCCCCTTTTTAAAATCGCTGGACCCGAAGGAAAGTATCGCAAAATATATATATATATATAGACACACACACAAACGTCTCAGAATGTGACGACTCTATTCGCTACACTGCTCCATCGGATCAAATTGATACAGGTAAGATAATAAACTTATAGAAGAATTCCTAACGATGTTAGAACTGTCAAATTTGCGATGCAAATTTTTGGTCGTTAGTGGTCTAGGGCGCTGGACTTTGTGCAGGCGGTGTTGCCATAGATGTCACAGCGGTACGAGTTCGAGTTACGCGGAGGGAACGACCAAAAATTTGCATCGCAAATTTGACAGTTCTTACATCGTTTGGAACATCGGGAATATTATTACTAGTTAGATTATATAATGAGGCATACCATACAAAAATGTATAGATTCAAAGTGATTTTAATTTCAAATTTAATATTAAAAAAAATACATACCTATTCATGGTTATAGATGAATGTCGGGGTTGTTTTCTATTTCTTTTTGTCCACCAGAACGGTATTTGCACTTGTTAAAACATCGGATGATCTGTAAAACATATGTGCTTTGTTGCGACAGATATTCTAAAAGGAATAAATTACCCACTTGTTGCTCCGGTGTTTAAAGAAAGATTTATAGAAATTGTGTCTTTTAATCGTCATCAATTTATTCAAGTGCATACCACTGGAAGATTTTTTGTAAATTTTGGAAACAATAAGTGTTTGAATTACCTCTTGTGAAGTTGTCCAATACGTATCTATTATTTACTGAAATCTTTTTGTTGCACATTTAAAATCCTTTAAGTCACATCATAATACCTTATTCAGTGTATATTGCCGTTATTCAGATAGAAATACAGTCGTATTGATGTAATTCTTCAGGTATTTGTTTACAAATGTTATGTACCTACTTATTAGCTGTCCAGTAACGTATGTAACCTGTACCAATACTGATGTAAGAAATATAAACAACATGAAATGTTTCCAACCAGTCGTCAAGTTGTTTGATTTCTGTGATAAGTTTTATTACGGCAAAAGTTACAGAGAATGATATATTACAATACAGAGCCATAATTACTTACCTGAACAAAGCTTCTAGGTGTAATAATTACTTTTTGTAACGGTAATTAACTCTCGCTGATTGACTTCCTTTTTATAATAAACAATCACATTTCTATTTCAATAATTTTACGGCCGAACACATTTTTGAAATTGCGTCTTTTATATGTAGGAAAGAAAATCGAAGACTTATAATTTGTGCATTATTGAACTTGAAATTGATTTGAAAAACCCTTTCAAACTGTGATGACTTTAATTTTCAATCTTCGTCGATAATTGAAAAGGATTTGTTGATCTATAAGTTAAGGATAAATAATTGGAGATTTTCGTGTTTTATCTCAATAGTCGCTTCTTAGTATCCCACGAATGCTTTTAACTAGTGACAGAGGAAACTTATATGTTTATCAGCCAGAGAACGGCCTCTACAAATAAGCAAGCTGTGATCTTTACTTAAAAATTGTAAAGCCTAATAGTTGTCTTGCCAAGGCCACACTAAAACTGGACTAACACCGTGTGATAAATCATCTGTAAAAGCTATTTCTTCATTGGGCTATAGAGGTTAAACATTAAACATACTTTAAATTTACATAGACCGTATCCCATACTTAGACAGTAGGTCTAATGCTACAGAATGTTTTATTCTAAGTAACTTGTGTATTTAAACACGGTCAAAAGATTTAATACATGAACGCATTTTGAAAAAGCAAATTTTCGTTTTGTACTGAAAACATTTTAAAATAATGCCCTGCAATTTTTCGAATCTTACACACAACCTGTATTAAGAATTTATGAATCAGCACTAAGATCTATCGGAAAATGTCAATGAGCAATGAAGAAGTAAACTTCCGATCGTAGATTCCAGCAAAGGAAATTGAGTATCTAATGCTGCAGAGTTCAAATCACATGCTTTTCAGACATGCATGGCAGGTTCTTTATTGAGGCTATACTGAGTAAAAGAACATTGAAAACCTACCCAAGTTTGTTTGAGTTGAATTTTCTTAAGATGATCAATTCTTTTTTTTTTCATTAGTAAAGATCCCTGTCTACCCTCTAACACGCAACAGAACAAAGCACTGTTTATCCTAAAAAAAAACAGTAGAACTAAGCTTTGTCTACCCTCCAAAACTCGGTTGAAATATGCATTGTCTACCCTATAACACGCAAAAGAAATAACCACTGTCTTTCTAATAACACACAAAAGAGCAAAACACTATTTACCATAAAACAATCAGAAGGACTAAACGCTGTCCACCATATAAAACTCAGTAGAACAAAGCACTGTCTATCCTATAAAACTCAGTAGAATTAAGCACGGTCTACCCTATAAAACTCACTAGAACTAAGCATTGTCAACCCTATAAAACTCAGTAGAACTAAGCAATGTCTACCCTATAATACTCAGTAGAACCAAGCACTGTCTACCCTATAACATTCAGTAGAACAAAGCAATGTTTTCTTTGTAACACGCAAGAGATCTGTGCACTGTTTTCCCTATAACACGTTGTAAAACTTAGCACCGTTTTCCATTCAACACGCTGTAGAACTAAGCAAGTGTCTCCCCTGTAACACACAATAGAACTAAGCACTGTCTACCCTATAATTAGCAGTACAACTAAGAGCCGTCTTTCCAACAACACGCAAAAGAGCTAAACACACAGTAAAACTAACCACTCTTTTCGTATAACGCGCACTAGATCTGTTTTTACTTTAACAAATAGTAGTAGAACTAAGCACTGTCTACCATATAGCACACCATAGAACTTACCACTGTCTACCCTATAATGAGCAGAAGAGCTAAGCGCTTTCTAACCTGTAACATACAGTAGAACTAAACAAAGCACTATCTACCTTGTAACACTCAGTAGAACAAAATCAATGTCTACTACACTATAAACGTAGTAGAAATAAGAACTGCCTACACTATAACATGCAGCAGAAGTATTCACTACTTTCCCTATAACACGCAGTATCTCTTAGCACTGTTTTCTGTATAACACGCAGTGGAACTAAGCACTGTCTTACCTATAACATGTGAGAGAGCTAAGCACGGTTTATTCTGTAACACGCAAAAGAGATAAGTACTGTTTTCCATATAACATACAGTAAAACTTATCATTGTCTATCCTGTAACACGCAAAAGAACCAGGCACGGTCTTAAATATAACACACAGTAGAACTGAGCATTGTCTACCCTATTACATCCAGTAGATCTAAGCACTGTTATAACACGTTGTAGAACTAAGCAGGATTTCCCTTTAACATGCAGTAGACCTAAACACTGTTTTTTTCCTATAACACACAGTAGAACTAAGCATTGTCTACCCTATAACACACAATCACGCAATAGAACACTGTTTTTACTGTAACACATAGAAGAACTAAGCACTGTCCACTCTATAACACGCAATAGAACAATGTTTTTACTATAAAACGTAGAAGAACTAAGTACTGTATACTCTATAACACGTAGAAGAACTAAGTACTGTCTACTCTATAACACGTAGAAGAACTAAGTACTGTCTACTCTATAACACGCAGTAGAACACTGTTTTTACTATATATCACGCAGTAGAGCTGAAAACTGCCTACCCTATAACACACAGTAGAACTAAGCACTGCTTCCCCTTTAACACATAGTAGAACTAAGCACTGTTTTCCTTCAACACACAGTAGAATAAGCACTAAATGATAATATAAAACCAAATATCATTAGAAATGTATCTTATTACAAAATGTTAAGTGGATAAGACAAATCACCAAACACTTGTGAAAAAGGAAAAAGTACGAAACTTTTTTGGTGCAACCATTACATGTATATTGAATAAAAAAGGTAGCGACAATATAAACAAAGTAGTGAGTTTATTAGTTTCTAGTAATTTGGCTTGTTACAAGCTCTCTGATTGGAGTCGAAGGTGGCATACTTTTTTTGACGGAAAAGCCAAGTTTAACCAATGGTAATTAGATGCTAGCTATACAGGCAGTTGGTCTTTAGAGTCATATAAACACTAGGCAGCAATTGGGTAATGGGTTACGTCTCTCTTTCCATGAAAATTATGACTGATTCGTTTTTACTCCATGAATTAAATTATTTGTTGTAAAGTTTAATCAAAGCGCAGTAACTCTAACCACATATTAGAACTATAATACATTATTTTCATTGCGGTCATATGATAACATTGTGTTCAATTCCAGAAAAGGAAGCCTGCGGTTATTTATTTATTTTATTTTTTTTTATTTGAACCGTTTAGGAATTAGGACAAAAAAGGGTTATAAACAAGCTTTTCGTGATGTCGTCAATATCTTGACTAATGTAAGAAATGTTTAGGCTAAAAACCACTAATTCCACTTTCCATAGGCTTCTATGCTAATTTCACAATATTCAATGGCTTCTCTGGACTTTACCTTAACTTTAACCTGCAGAGGACTATATATCAGCATGATTCTACATATGTCAGCTCACAATCCTCAGAATGGCATGTGGGGTTAGCAGATTTGCAGTGCAGTACTGGTCACCGGAAGTGAAGGGTCTATAAATAGCATGGGAAATCCCAGTGTTTTCACAAGATAGGGGTATATTTAAAAACCATTATGGAGATTAGGCTCCACATCACAAGAAGCAAAATGCACCTATAAAATGTACAGAAATGTTTTTCCTTTCAGAAACTGTTTAAATGTTTTAAATAAGATGAGAACTTTTTTCACAGCACTATGAGGAACAGGGGTAATTTCTGCGTAGGACTATTTTTGCGTACGTTCCAAATGCTCATTGGTTGAATTGGTGGTCTGTAACCTTTATAATTTGTGAACGAGTTATACCAAATAACCTGGATGTCGACAGTTTACACTTATAAACGGCGAGCATTCCTTACAGTTTAGTTCCTAATGTATTCCAAACAAATGGTTCAACCAATCAGAATGTTTATTATAAATCAAATTAAATTACAAGTAAATTGTTCCACAAGGTAATATACCACAAAATGACTTGAACCGTTTTGGAATTAAGGGGCCAAAAAGAGGAAAAAAACATTTCCATAATGTCAAGACAACCACTTGACTGCAAGCGAATTGATCTTTTATATATTTTACAAAAAGGTACCACCAGACCACAAACGGAAGGCTTGGATTGACTTTGGGGCTGTGACTTGAACTATTAAGGATTTAGTGGCAAAAACAAGAATTATCAGGCTTCCCAAGCAATAACTGTACTAAAAGTAGATTTATCTCTAACATTGTACCACAAATAACCATACTCTTAAAGGCTAGGGTTGATTTTGGGGGTTGTGAACGGAACCATTCATGAAAAATTGACCAAAACGTCAAAGTCTTAATTTGTGTAAAATGTGTAACCCCGCCAAAAAAAATCAAAGCTGTATCAAGGTTGAATGTTGTGTAAATAATTGCAACAACTGTTCAGGGTTCGGCCTTTGCGGTTGTATCAAACTGCGCCATGCTAAGGTTTTATTTCAGCACAGCTAAGTCATCTTTATGGATAAACCACAAATGATGAGATGTCATAGGTTGCAATATAATGTATACTTATTCGAGCAGTCTGGGACGTTTGGCGACACGCGCTTGTTATTAGTTTTGTTGTAATCAACCATGTTGACTGTGTATAGATAAGAACATTGAGAAAACTTTGCCACCTTAATTCAATTTGATTATTTTTTTCATGTTCAAAGTCAGACACACTAAAAAGCTTTCATTCAGTTTCTATTTTTTCGCTTTGTTTTATCCTGTTTTGTAACACTTTTGTAATTTTAATACTTAGAAAGAACACAGTATTTTTATTTGGTTATTTTGGGCATTTTTCATAATAGAAATTTTAGCTGTCGCACTTAAAAAGTGAATGGTAGTGTAAGCAGTTGAATGTTTCACAACAGAATCGCTCCATCAATACACAAAACGCAGTCAGAGCCCATGTCGTCATTGCCATTTGGAATGACTTGCAGTATTAATTTCGCAATATTAGACATGATTATGCCATTTGTTGCATAAATCTTCCATTCTGTCTTCCGATGCACAATTTGATACTTTTATTTGAAATTCTATAAATTATACCGATAAACAGAAATGAATATTATCATATTATACAATCACTAAAATAGTTGCAATTAAAGATTTTTTTTATAAATGATGTGCATCTTTTTCTTGTTCAGATGCATTATTCCACTGTGATATGGTAATTATTTCACATGAATAAACATACCTGATCAAATTACAGGAAGACGTAATGGCTTTTATGATCAACCAGATTTTCTATCTTGCTGATTAAAAAAAAACGCTTAAAAATCGGCCATCATATAAATGTTTATTGTGAGTAAAAAATGTTCGTCCGTTCGCCTGTAATGTCATCATCTCCTTATCTGAAATTATTCTAGTTTGATGTACGATAAAGGCACTATGTTCGGTTTTGGTTATGGAATATGGATTCCATTAGCCAAACACTTACATCTCGTGCTGTTTTGTGGGATTCGACGTCGTTACATGCGCCTTTTTATGTCTGTGAAAAAAAAAGAAGTTTGGACTACCAATCTTAGTTTCATGACTGCATTAACAATTTGTTTATGGAATCGAAGGTGATCAGTTCCATTGTATTGCTATATGTGTAATGGCAGTGTACTGCTAATATTTCATACATTGAGAACTTCACTGTATATAGATTCTTCAGTAACGAGTGGTTAGAATTATTTTACCACTCGAGTAAAATTACATTTTCAACATACAAGCTTCAGCGAGCATATCAAAATCTTAATTTCACTACAGAGAATTAGTAATCAAAGGAATCAAGATTCTAGCTGAAATCAAAAGAATATAATTCAGGGACAAACAACAGACATGGAAAACAGACAAACACAACAAATAACATAAAATAACCAAAATAATGAGTGGAGAAATAATTTATATCAAGAAAAGGCTAAAGGAGAATCAGTTTCTCTAATGAAATCTGTAGAGACCTCGGAAAATGTAAAATGGCGGGAAATTTAACCGCCGCCCGGTAGTCAAAAAGTCACGTGCATTTTTAATCATCGGTTTATAATAGATACATGTAATTACGTATACATATAGGTAATATATGTTTTTTTTTTTCAATTTTGCTGCTAACCATTATTTTCAAATTAAAAAGTGCTATACTTATCGGTTGCTGGTTTATTGCTTTTCTTTGTTATTGTCTTGATATTTTAAAAGACATTTCAGTGGTATTTCCTGTGAGGTTTTCAATTAAATCAAGTTAATGAAGTTAATGAATGATAGAAAGATCATTTTTTAGACAAAAGCAAACCAAGTTAGTGTACAGCTCAGTTTTACCATTTTCCTCACAAACTATCGTGTTTTACATTGCATTTTTTTGACGCATTAGCAAAAAACTGTTTTTTTTCATATTTTTTGTCTTGTTTTTTTTTTTTTTTTGCTTTGTTGCTTTGGTGTTGTTGTAGTTGTTTGTTTGTTTGTTTTGTTTTTGTTTTTTTTTTGTTCTGTCAATATCGTCTGTTATATGATAAAGCTTTATTCCTATATACATGAGAGTGTTGAATTTTCTGTACCCATTCGAGCATAAAAATGCATATGAAATTTTTATTTTCTTGAGGACATGCTATATGTTTTTAATTAATATTCATCTATGGTTTGAACATTATGAACGACCTTAAGCAAACCAAATGCCTCTGTCCAAGACACAGAATTGTTCCGAGGGTGTTTTGGAATATTTGAGGAATTTTTACCACCAAGAGGATTTATAGCAGGCAAAAAGCTTGAGGATGACCTTGTCGATAAATTTTTGAATTTTTTATCCTCATCGACAATTCCATTCCTTAGCATGTCCTCTTTTTTCAGTTCATCACTAAGATAACTTCTATTCCTCTTTGCTCTTTTTACTTTAGGAAGGTCCGACGAAGCGATACTTGTTCCTTTAGAGCCAATTGTCCCCCTTGATGACTCCACCTTATCAGCCTTTAATAATTCTTGGTCGAACGGTTTATCTGTAGTTCCCTGGTCGCCATAACCATACTTCATTGGATATAACACAGAAGCTGCCTTCCTCAATGACTCTGAAATAACAGCATCTGTGCTTCCTCTTGGAATTTTAGAATTTCTTCGTTCAGCTCTTCGTTTTTCTACACTTTCATTCACACGATGTTTTTGTGCTAAAACATTGACCATATCAAACAGTTTGTCTGTATTATGTGAATGCTTCAATTTAATAATATCAGAAAAAGAAACAATTTGCTTTCGGGGTTTTAACGGACGTATAGTAAGGGTGTAAAATTGATCTAGTGTTTCCTCTGTTGAATTATTTGTATCAGCCGTAGATGGACTCGAATTATCGAAAATGTTATTTGTCACAACGTCATTTTTCTCTCCTTTTGTGCTTTCTCCTTCTGGATTTTTTTCTATTTCAGAATCTTTGATTGACGGAAGTACCTCAAAAGGATTTATAGAATCGGGTTTCTCGACCACCTGTTCACAATTTTCCTCTTGTTCCAGTTCTTTTTTATCCATTTCATTATTATTTTCGTCACTAACAGTAAGTGTATTGTCTTCATTTTCTCTAAGTGATTCATTTGTTGGTTCGTCAACTGTTGTCATTTTCAAATTAAGGATAGAATTTATCTTCTCCCATTTTTCAAGTTCATCTCGTTCTCTTTGCTCTTTTTCCAGACGTTGTTTTTCGCGTTTCTGTTTTTCTAACCTATGTTGGTATTTTTTCTTGGAGTATTTGACCATAGATTTCCGGAGTATCCTCTGTTCCCTTGAGATACTATTGACAGATATAATCATATCCTTCCTGTAGAGATTGGTTTGACGCTTGCATTCTACTTCACTGCTGGCCACTCGGGTAACTGTCACCTTACTGATTTCACTCTGTATCCCCGCAGCGCGTGCGTAAGAAGAATTGGCCATCGCCATTTCCTATGGAAAACAATGAACATTTTGACATACAGGAAATCATAAGTAATTATAATGTAACAGAAAAGTATTTCTAGACCTTAAAAAGTATCGGTTTTTATATAAAAAAAATCAGACAGAAAGTCATTCATAGTCATATCAAAAACCCACGAAACACTAAAAGACCACAAAACCAAGAACTACTCGGGGTTAGTCATTTTGGTTGTTCAGTGCACTTATTAGAATTAAAAAAAAAATAGATTGCATATGGAGTTTGTAGTTTGAGATAGTTATCGTTCTTGATTTTGTTTGATTTGGTTGAATTTAGTGGGAGATAAATGTATTGTTTTCTCAAAAATACAGATCTGAATATAGAAAGGACTATCCACACCCAAACATGTAGCATATATAGACCGAAAAAGGTTATTTGTTTGGGTTTTTTTTCTACACCACGAACCACCTCCACTATAGACAGTGTCTGAATTTAATAAGGACTAGTTCCTAATTCCTAAAATATGACAAATTAGGACTGATATAGTGTTAACATCATAAAGGAAGATGTCTTTTTATCATCGTTCTAATAAATCAACCATACAAATCCTATATGAAAATATATTCTTTCTCCCTTTCAGTTGGATATACATTGTCGTGTTCCGTCTTCGGTCGACGAACTTGTACCCATTGTATTCTTTCATATAATATAGTTGTTTGATCAAGGTTTTCAATCCGCGTCGGTATTTTATAACATTACATTGTAAAATCAGGGACACCAAACTACCTTTTAAAAGTTACATTTTTGTTTGTCTGTCCCATAAGTAAATATTATTTTAACTTTTTAAATTGGAGTCATTTAATAGTTGAGAGGAACATTTCAACATTTAAAATCCACACAATTAAAAGAACGTATCACTGTCTTTGTCTGACACAAAGAGAAACATATCTTTCTTTGGCCCAAACTAAAACATAAAACCGTTGTATGTACGTATGAGAGTGAGTCTGCATTTGACTCCTTTGTCTTTTTGACTTTTTTATATGGCGCTAGAACTCTAACAAATAGGCTTCTGGAACAGGGTTATGTTGCTACAAGATTGAAGTCATCACTACAGAAGTTTTATGGTCGTCACCATGAACTCGTGGATCATTATGGTGTATCCATCTGCACCATGAAAACTGATTTATTTAACGGGTCATAGTTTTCCTTTTCTCGTTTGTCTACCTCGGACCTGACTTTTTATGAGCAACTCGGCGGGTATTTCAAGAAAAACAGAGGACGCTTACCCTTCCGGTACATCTGGTCCATACTCCCAGTTTTTAGTGGAGTCCGAGTTGCTCATTTGCTTTTATTATTTTGTATGCATAATTTTAGTTACTTTGTGTTCTTTGTTGTGTATGTCTGTTTTCCATGTCTGGTCTTTGTCCCTGGATTACATTCTTTTGATTATCACTATAACCTTGGTTCCCTTGATTACTCTTTCATAAAGAAAACACAATACTTTTGGCTGAATATAAAAAAAGACATATTTTTAACTTAAGCTATTAGACAGATGATATTGTCAAGTCCAGTATTCTACTCTTTACAAGACTGGATATTTATCTGGCATTGCAATCTCTACTATTTACGCATATGTCATAAAAAATTAAAGAAAAAATCATATTTGCAAACGGCACGCAAAGCAAGAGCTATAATAAATGCTATAGCAGCAAGATGAACATACATGTATTTATCCTTTTCACACACCAGAGCATAGACCAACGACTTGAATTATTTACGATAGCTTCTGTCCTCTCGCTTGATACTTGTGTTTCAATGTCATATTAAAAGTCAAGTTTCAATTTACAATGAAAACTATCTAATCGGAACTCCTTATAGGTCGGTTTATACAGGTATTCATTTTAACAATGTTGAACAAATCTATTTGCATTGATATAAAGGGACTTTAAGTGTAAGTATTTGCAAGAATCATGCAAAATGGAAAAAAAAACTTGAAACATGCATATCTAAACCCCACGGATCTGACAATGTAATATTACTCAAGGATTCTTTCTTTATTTGAAAAGACCATTATTTGATCTCTGCATCACTGGCTTTGCTCAGAATGATAGAAAAATGAGGTTTTGACAGATTTATCTGCCCTCGAAATGTTCTTTTCCAGTACATTTCAATGAAAATATAACTCAATTTACCAACATGATATGGAAAACCTTGCCTTTTCCCCTTAATTCTGATGTTGCAACTTGTCAACTTTAGAATGTATTTTTTCATACCATGTTTCACCCAATGCCTGTTTCTTACAATGATTGACACGTAAAAAAGTGTGATTTAGAAGGTTTTCGGATTATTCAGGGTAAACATATATATATCTCATATAACTGGTTCGTCGACTATAAATCAGCTGATGTACTTTTGGCACAGACAAAATGTTTTATGGTGCATACGCCTTAAAAGTTTACTAATAACATTCTCGAGAAATACTTTCATGAAAATATTTGTTATATGGTTTCATAGATTGCTATTTCAATTGTAGTTGAATTTGAAACATTTACGGAAAACTCAAGGAAAATTTTGATAAAATAATGACAATGAAAATGGCAAAAAGTATTAGTTACGATATAACCAAATAAAAAAAATAATAAATACCTATTTACTGAGGCATATTTAATCTAGAGGTTTTGACATTGAAAAATGGGTCAATAAATATGTCAATCAGAAAGATTTGTCGGTAAGGTAGGGGTATATTTTGTGCATTAAAACTAAACCTTAAATGTCATTGAAACTTTCTTGATGATGCCATGTGAGATTATCCATATATGTTGAGTCTCTTCTTATGTTGTATCCCTAACATAAAAAAATTCGAAAAATCGAGTTTAAAAAATCTTGACTTTTCATCCAGTGGGGTACAAAAAGTAGGCTTAGAATCTGAGAATATTCTTTGCAGCAAATGAACTCATCAATGGGGGCATAAAAGTAGACGAAAATCAATGAATGAGGGATGTACGTTGGACTACTCCCAGTTCTTGCATTAGAAGTTGCGTTTATAATATGTGTGTTCTTTGCGCATCTGCATCAAAGATTTACCATAAGAATGACCTAGAATGTTCATCTATCTTGTAAATATATTTTATAGACTTCCAATAATCCCGTTTAAATATTTTCAAAATAAACCAACTTTGTGCAAGCAAGAGGCTCACAGGAGCCTGAATTGCTCACCTGGTTAAATTTTGTCTTTAAAGGGCAATTAATGAATTTAACAAGGAGTTTTCCGACAATTTTGACTGACTCGAGAAGACTTTGGTAGGACTTATCATAAGGACCATTTCAGCAAATGAAAGTTTCTTTCTGTCTAATACATTTTTCAAGATATTGTCTAGATACTGTAAAAAACACGTAATTTTCCATCTTTCAAGAGTAGAAACTCTTACAAGGAGTCGTCTGAGAACTTGGATCCCATGGAAACTTTTGTATACCTTATAATAATGATCATTTCAGCAATTGAAAGGATTTGGTTAAACCTAAAGGTTTTGGAGATATAATACGATAAAAAACTACTGTCTGATCCCTATATTATATTTTTAGTAACGACAGTTTTTGTCGGATCAAATATCACTACAAAAGTTCTATGCAGGATACCTCAAGGAATATTCATACCAAGTTTGGTTCCAATCGTTCGAGTAGTGTCAGAAGAGAAGTTTTTTGAAAAAAAGTCAACGACAACGACGGACGCCATGCGATGGCAATAGCTAACCTAGCCTTCGGTCAGGTGAGCTAAAAATGACGACTAGCATTATATTCTTCTCGTGGAATCGATTTGAAGAAGCTGTTTAAATATAGATTTTTTTTCAGAATATGTTAATGTTACTATTGGAAACGCAATATGATAAACTTGAAATTGAATTGATCATACAAAAACAGCAGTCCTGTCATTTCGCTAATATATAGTCTATCAACAAAAGAAAATTCCAGGGTGCCATTGTGAGGCTAAATATAGTCACCGTCAAGCACCGAGAATTCACAGTATTTTTTCCCCTAGATCTACAATTAAAGATTTAGAACAATGAAAGAACCGTAAGATATGTATAAAGTTCGAAACATTTCAACAAATGGTTTGCAAATTTAATTCACTAAATACTACCATAAAAAATTAACCAATGCAAAACAACGAGAAAGCAATACGGGAAAAGTTTTATCGATACAAAAAAGGTCACCAATGGCATCATATTTTTTTTGTCTGAAAGAAGACACGTGTTCTTCAAATTTAAAAAAAACTGCCTACTAATATAGCAATTTTTTATATTTTTTTCATGTCTTACACTTGCTTCATGTTGTTGAAATGACAATTATTGTGGAACAGAACTATTGAAAGAACAATACCTTATCATATTCTGTCCTAATATAACGAGAAAATTGTTCATCCTCAGTTCTAAGGGACAGCGGTTTAAGCCTCATGATTATGTCACAAACTAACAAAACTTTAAAGTTGATACAAGTCAAGACTACTTCCGAGGCGAATTATTTGCAAAGTAAACTTAATTTAAACGAATAACAATTCTTCCCTTCCATATGCGAATGACGAACTTAACATAAAAAGCAAACACTAGTATAGCCACAGAATTTAATTAAAGTTCCAATGTGTGATGGTATCAAAAGTTCCTTCGCATCTATCTTGCATTCGAACAAAGACGTACATGAATGTGTTTGATTAGAGATAGAAGATCAGAAATATTTGTTTTTGAAACCGACCGAAGCTCAATCATATCATGATGAAACGTTCTATTCAATAAAACGGAAATCTTTCAAGCTTACAGAGAAAAAAATCTGGAACAATGAAAATGTATGACAAACAAGGAAAATCGAACTAACAGCATTGTAATAACTTCATGGAATGTAAACCAACATAGCAGTGTGGAAAACTTTATTAATGGGAAGTAGTTCCGTAATGTTGAATAAATCTTTAAAATTTACATATCATATTAAACTATCGAGAAAAATAATCAGACTAGATACTAGTGTTAAACTCTTCATATTTGCTTAGCACCAGGAGATGGAAACTAATAAATGACTGTATTTGCTTGCCTCTTTCATTTACCTGTCCATCGAAATCTTTAATGGAATTGAAAGGGCATTCGTTGTACAAAAAGTTGTAGAAAATTGGATCATAGATTCATGTTGCGCATTTCGAACTGAATTTAATGAATATATATAATCTCTTATTTTTTTAAAGAAAATTTCGGTATAAGTTCTGTTTTATAAACATCTATGTTCCCACTGAAAAAAATTAAAAAATGAGACAACCCCATGATATAACGGTGGACACTGTTTCCTTCGATAGGCAGTTACTTACCGAACGTAATTTGTGTGATACAGAAAAAAAAACGGTAATGAGGTATGTTTTGAGTGCTCCTTTTCAACGTTTTATGGGTATTTGTGCAAAGTACAATTTTTTTTATTATTGAAAATAGAAATAAAATACCACAAAACACTCGTACAACCTGGCATGCAATAATGTAGTCGTAATACTAGGCGGGAAAGCATGTGGCATGTCAGCATATACACGTATTGCCAGGCATTTATGCTTGAAATCATAATATTAGACATGTAATGCTATATTGGTATGAAACTGATATTGTAGTATCAACTTAAATATATTTATATTCTAAGCACAATCGAAATTTCGCCTTCAACGAACAATATAAATCGTTTATAACTTACCGGAACAAACGTTAACATTTCTTTCGACTTCATTTTCTGGATTAATCGAGAAGACAAGAGGTCGTTAAATCATAGCAACTTATTCAGATCGTTTTTTCTTTATTTTTCAAACAATGAAAAATTAATAAGTATACTGGTAATACGATACAACAGTAAAACTTCCTGACTCTATATCTTTTTCTGCAATAATCAATTAAGATTTGGGGTAATCTGTTAGCTGTTGTTCTAGAATTTCTTAGTGTTCTTAGAATGATGTTGCGATAATTATACATGGTAATAACAAAATTATCAAACTCCAAGCAAAGTAGGAAAGTCCATGTTACCAAGGCAAAAACCGGATCGTAGGAAACAACCGCAATGGTCCTGACTTGGTATAGGCATTTCCGATGAGGATAAACCTAGCTGTAAATAAGGCGATAGACCCTTATTTAGACATTGTTATTATTCCACTGTATTGCTGTTGAGCAGAAACAACTCTTCAGCGATTTTGATACTTGTCACTATTATCATGGAATTAAATCCATAGGTTTGTGTAAAGTTTATAAGCTACTCGACCATTCCATGCCCGTGTATTGGATGTAAAGTCATCAATAATTACGTATTCTAATCTACCGTCTGAGCCTATACGTAGTATGTAACTTCGAACTAAATGGCAGCGCCCATATCAACCTATTGCACCTTAATACGATACGACAAAATATCATTACATGACCAAAAAAAAAGGAAACAAGTAGTCTAAACCACAAAAAAAAAAGGATCGATATAAATATATATATTGGAAATACAGCAATTACAAGTATAACATATATTAAATCAAACGAAGAAATTCAAGCACAATTGAAAGGAACGAACACCATTAAATTTTAATTATAGCGAAAAAAATTCGGATAAGTTTTTATTTATTCTTTAAACCGCATGCTATATTTACCTTATTCAGCATTTGTTTGAAGGAACTCATCGTTGTTAATTTTTCTGAAGTCCTTCTAAGAAACGTTCAAACCTGAAACAAATTCAAATAGTTTAACATGTGTGAATCATTGTTTTGTAGGTTTCTAAGCAGCTCTGATAGTGACTCGCAAAGAAATATTTAGTGAGTACATTAAGCTGTTTTGTGCGCATATCCTTTTTTTTCCGCAAGCAGTATTTTTTCTTTGCATGTCCCTATCAGGTTCAAAAACCGCGTTAAAGGGTAATCAAGGGAATCAAGATTATAGCGGTAATCAAAAGAATGTAATCCAGGGACAAAGACCAGACATGGAAAACAGACATACACAACAAAGAACATAAAGTAACTAAAATCATACGTACAAAATAACAAAAGCAAATGAGCAACTCGGACTCCACTAAAAACTGGGAGTATGGACCAGGTGCACCGGTAGGGTAAGCGTCCTCTGCTTTTCTGGAAACACCCGCCGAGTTGCTCATAAAAAGTCAGGTCCGGGGTAGACGAAAGAGGTAAAAAAAAAAGGATAAAAAGCGTTGTGTACAAATAAATAATGCAGTAAGTCCAATAGTTAACTGTGTAATGTAATTGATGTGGGGTTTGTATTTGCTTTTTATTTGTATTTAGAAATTTCATCGCATGATTTTACAACCGGTGTTACCCTGGGTAGAATATTTTTATATCCCCAAACCGATTATATTGAATTATTCTTATTGGTGAAAGAGGTCAGGAAAAATACGAAGTATGGTGAAATATAATATTGTAAAGGTAAAATGAATACAAAAGATACAATTTTGAACGTGGTAGAGAATGTAAAAAGATTTTTTTTAAATATATATATATATATATATATATATATATATATATATATATATATATATATATATATATATATATATATATATATATACCTACTGGAATTTATATATTCTGGTATAAAAGGGGATAAAATCTATTTCATTTTTAACACACAAGGAAGCATTGTAACATTTAGTCAATTAAAAAATTACTTAAATAGAATTAAAAGCTGCATTAGAATAGAATTTCAGTTCTATATTCCCATGATAGGTAATTCTACATTGTGTGAAGAGTAAATAGAGTGAAAAGTTTTATTTGAATGATTTATTTACTATTAAGCCTCACAAGTAGTTTATTGTTTGCAGTGTCGAAGACTCGTTAACCTTTATATCAGTTTTTCTTTTTGATGATATTTTTCAAATTAAAAGTCAAGTGAGTTTAGATTAAAATGTGTTTTTTCCTTACCCTGGGATCATGCCAACGCCGTGTTCATACTATGATTGTTACTATCTTGTAGTCTTCAGGCATATATCACATTTGCCTATCAACGCCGAACTTTGACCATCAATGTTTCTAAATTAAGGGGGTCATTGAAAAGTCATTAAAATTAAAAGGCTAACTCCATTTAAATCTCATGAACCGTGGATAAATGTGTTGGAAATCGGTATTTTAACTTAATGTTTTTCACTATTCCAATGAATCCGAATTAAATTCCTGTGGGTCGCGAAAACATAGTTATAATATCATATTTAAATGTAAAATAATTGTTTATTAAACCATTTCAAAATTGACAAGTGTCGTAATATTTTCGTTAATGAGAGATAATGTAATGTATAGAAAAACACGTGTCTTTAAACTTCAAAACTATCAAGTTTCCTCAAATAGGCTAGTTTGTAACTCGAAATGTTACTATTATTTAAATTCAACTTCATGTGATAGAAAAATATTATATTTACAACACCTAGATGAACATCTCGTACTACCATACGTCATGTAGCTGGCCGAGTGGTCTGGGGCGGTGGACTTCGTTCAGGAGGTGTTGCTATAGATGTCACAGCGGTACGAGTTAGAGTCCCGCTTCAATTTAACAGATCTAACATTGTTGGGCTTTTTTCAGACCCACTTTTATGTGGTAAAATTTAAATTGAATATTTCGGATTACTGATTTCCTTCTTCAGCATCAAACTAATAAAACTTATATATATAAACGTCCCAGAATGTGACGACTCTATTCGCTACACTTCTCCATCGGATCAAATTGATACAGGAAAGATAACATATATATATATATATGTATTAAATAATACAACGGATCTGGAAAATACAGACACCTTACATTAACAGTGTTGTCCTAAATCTTAATTTGCTTCAGACTATCTACCTTTTTCTTTCGTATAACAATTACGAACAAGGTTACAAATCGAACAGATGGAATTACGATAGTCTAGAATAGAACATCTATTCATGCATGCCTATACTTTTCTAATTATTTGGGACAGGCGGTATATCTTAAACCGTCTTCCTCTATACAACAGCATGGCAAAAAATCACATTAATACGAAGAGATCATAAAGCGCCTTACCTGTTCGAAATCGACACCTCGCGAATACCCAATTGATAGCTTTTGATTTTTTAATCCCTTTTGTGTGCTATCACGTCTATTTTCATTTTATGTGCAAAAATATTTATACAAGATTAAATCCGCCCTTCGGGATCTAAAAGTTGTTTTTCTTCTTCAGTCAAGTACTCTTTCGCTAGAATTAAGTACATCTGCCTTATAAGGATCCATTGCAATTAATGAATAGTTTTAATCATTTAAAAGCATGTCTTTAAATATTTATTGTTATTCGACAAAAATAAGGCCTGAATTCATATTTTAACCTCAAATATGAAGACACGTTAAACTATTTAAAATCCTTAGGTTATCTTCTTTTAGTTGAAATGCTAATTATATCATTCATAGATAACACAGGCCTACAAATCACATACAAAACTGCGAAGTCACATTCTGTATGAAAAAGAAAAACCTTGGCATGATTTAAAATATTTCGTTTCCACCTAATGTCAAGCAATACTTGTAGAAAATGACTTACTTCAACTAGTTAATTGTTTGTCTTCGAATGAAAAGTTTTGTCAAAACTACCAGCTCCCATTCGCTTCTCCGCTTAAAAAAAAAACTGGGTAAAATTATTTTTAAAAAATTAGAATTGGTGTAACCTGAACTACTCTAGACAACAATGCAATGGTGTTTCTATATATTATCATCGATATTGTCGTATGTCTTTACATATTTTTGTAAAGAAAATGGCCCTCTAGACTAATAACGATAGTGGAGAACGGTAGTGGTGTTTTTAAAGACAACATTGACCCTCTATACTGTTAAAGATTGTATGAATGACTATGGTATTTTTCTAAACCGTTATCGACAATAGTGGAATCTAGACCGTTGCACTAATTGTAGAAGTGTAGCGTTGTTTGTTAAAACCTTCATCGACATCGGCGGCTCCAAGACCGATAGCACTAGTAATGATCTTGGAACCTTCGTCGACAACAGTGGCCTCTAGACAGTAATTGGCTGCAGTGATCGGTTTTTCTCAAACTTTCGTCGACTTCAGTTGACCTTTAGAACGATAGCGATAGTAGTGAACGGTAATGGTGTTTCTCAAAACCTGCGTAGACAACAGAGGATTCTAGTCCTTTACCGATAGAAGTAAACGGTAGCAGTGTTTGTCAAGACCTTCATCGACATCAGTGGTCGCCTCTAGGCCGTAGCACTAATAATAGACGGTAGCGGTGTTTGTTAAGACCTTCATCGACAACAGTGGCCGCCTATATACCGTTACACTAATAGTAAACGGTAGAGGTGTTTGTCAAGACATTCATCGACATTAGTGATCTGTAGACCGTCAGCAATAGTACTGAACGGTAGCGTTGTTTGTCAAGATCTTCACCGACAACAGTGGCCTACCGACCGTTAGCGATATTAGTAAACGTTAGCGGTGTAACCCAAGATTTCTGTCTCGCTTTTTGGATACTCACAGTATTATGTACATTTGTATAACGAGTTGTCTGCTAAATTAATGTTGTCTCTCTACACTGTCATTGGAATGTTTTTTATCCAACCCGTCATGGACCATACTGTTATATATATCATCTTCCAATTTATTCTCTAATCCATCGCCAACGGCAGTGTCTATTTAGACTATCATCTGCGTTATTGCCCTTTTTGTCTGGGTCGTTATTAACAGTGGCGATCACCGAAATAAGAAAAAGATAATAAACGCAATGTGTTTGACAGCTTTTACTTGAAACGAGTATCTTTTTTTTAATTTCCTTTCCTGCTTGTGAACTACTGCACGGGCGGTCAACTTGACGAAATACGAAAAGTAGCCACATATGTTTCCATGTTTTAAAACATAGTGAAACATGTTTAGGACAAGGTATTGACATATTTTTTGCATACAAGTGTTACCAATACTGTAATCATACATTAAGTTCTGTGGAAGAAATATGATCATAAATTTTTATTTGTGGATTAATTTGTTAGTCCCGACATGTTTTTCAGGAGGTATTTTTCAAAACAAATGAAAACATATGTTGCGATGTTTCCTGTATATGATAAGTATGTTTTGTTTTTAAGAATTTCTTTCAGAACGTTTGATTCGGTATCGAAATTTACAGTTTTAGAGTACATTTACTTGTACTTTTACGAATTAGACCACAATCTAAAAGGGTTTATCCAAGTTTCTCGGATAAATTTTACATTTTTAATCAAATCATCTAAATACCTTGTCCTTTTGGAAAATCATATGTACAGAAAAGTTTAAAATGTGTATATATAGACATTTGATCCTACAGAAGTCCCATAAGTGTTTAATGTACTTTCTGGTTTGTCATGTTTGTCAAATAGACATTTCGGTGTTTTAAGTAGGATATATTGAAAGCTAACTTAGCCAAACCGTGTGTCAATATAATAATGAATTTTAAAAAGTTTAATCTTTTAAAGTCGTTATTTTCTTGCAGCCGTAAGGACCTTGTTAACCAAAACAAAACGTTTTTTTTTATTAACTAAGGCAACCACTGTCATGCTTTTGATTTCATCAGAACTATATGGTCCTATGTCATGTGTATGTTGGTGTCAATAAAATCGATATTGGTATGACGTATGTAACATAACAAGAACTCATGATACCGACATTGGGTGTCTGTTACAATCATTAGAACCTAGAGTACCGCTATGTTGATGGTAAAACCATAAAAAATCAGGTTATTGCTATGTTATCTTTGTTACTATTAATAGAAACTAGGTTATCGTTATGGGGTGTCTAGCGACATTTTTAAAACCTAGGTAACCGCTATGTTGCGTATTGATGTCAATGGAACCTAGGTATTACCGTTTCTGTGTGTCCTTTGGTATCATTAAACCAATGGTGCGTGTTAATGTCAATGAACCTAGGTTACTGTTCCTGTGTGTCCTTAGTTATCATTAAACGTAGGTTACCGTTATGATGCGTGTTGCTGTCAAGGGAACCTAGGTGACTGTTTTTCATGTTTGTGTATCCCTTGTTATCATTAGATCTAAGTTACCGCTATGGTATGTTTGCTGATATCATTAGAATCTATGGTAAAATTGAATGGTTGTCGGTACCATTGGGATATAATTCAATTTCAGAAGTAACGTGTTTTCTGATTGGATAAAAAATTGTGTCCATCATAGACCAAATGTTGTGCATAACTGTGACGTCATCAACCTTTTTCACTGGTTTACACGTTGAACTTTGATACTAAAATTAAATTATAACGAATGACTGTTATATTTTTCGGTCTATTTGACTTTTATTACAAAGGCAAGCGCTATGGTGTGTCTGACCTTTTGTATTTGCTGTGGTATATCACTGAAAATTTGCATTGATATTTTGGGAATACGTATTTTGCATATGTATATGCAAATTTAATAGCTATGTATTGCATACAATATCGATCGGTAATCTTATATTTCAAACAGTGTATATAAGAATTTTGACGATGGCACACCACAAGTTTCAAAAAATATTTTACGGACTTTTGACTTGGTGTAAAAGATAATGATATGTCAATCATGTTTTACTCTTATTATTTCAATTATTTCTTCTGTTTTCAAGTTTTGAGTTCTGTTGTTGTAATGATCTGTTTTTATATCATGGAGAATCTCTTTGTGCTGGTATGAATATTTAGGTTATAAGATTTCCAGCAGATTAATTTGGATGTTGCTATATAACTCATATTTAAAACCTTACGAATCGATTTGTAAATGAAACTGAACACAATGACAACTTGTCTATAAAACTGGGATTGTGTAAGCATCTATCGGTGGGAAACTTCGTTCTGGGATGAAATAGTTGAAGTTTGTTGCAAACTAGCCATGGAGAATGATGTCATATTGTTTTAATGCCCACGTGGGCCGGACTTTCGTTTGATAGCTGACATTTATGGCTTTTTCATACACAAAGTATATAAAAAACTACTTTGAACATATGGGATTTTAGACAAAGTGTGGGAAGATCAATTCTTTAAGAAAAGTAAATGTCACTCGTTATATTTAAGTGACAGTCTTTCTGAAAATCAGACAGAAGGTGATTTGTGCATATCAAAAATCCAGCGAGTTCATTTTTATTTCTTGTTCAGAAACAGTTACTGATCACATAACTAGTCTTTGTTTATCATTTGGCTGTTACGCTTTTGAGATAAAAATATACATAGATTATACATGAAATTGGCACTTTGCAAGAGTTTATTTGGTTTCATTTGGTTGATTATAGTTGGAGATGAAAGTATAACATATGTAGATTGAAAAGTGTCCTTTGTTTGGTGGGTTTTTCTACACCATGACTCACCTCTACAATAGGCAGTTTCTGAATTTTATGGGTTTTTTTTTATTAATTTCAAGACAAAATTATACTAATATGCACATAGATATTATTGCATTATTATTTAAGGCAATAATTTTCATTCATGACAGACGTATACATATCTGTAAACATTTAAAAAAATATCATTGGGTTATAGTGGAATGTCCGCCACAAAAACGTTTTAAATTACAAAAAGTCTTAAAGAACACCTCATGATACTTGAAATACGCCGAGTATGATTCGACAGCAGTATGTTGAACCCTGTAAGTTGAGGACAAATATTGATGATTTTCTTTGCATTTGACACATACAGAGAATAGTGGACTGACTAAGAATTGTCGTCTCTCGGCTAGAATGATGGACTGCCTAAATATCTTTTAACACAAATTAAAAGTTCATTACCCCTGTCCCATAGGCTTTGTAACTTGTCTTTTAATGCTGAATTTCCTATAAAAATCGCTTGAAATAAGCCCACAACTAAAAATAGGTTCCGCGTTATGGTTGACCAACGTTTGGCCCATATTACTCGAAAATGATGAATAGCAGCTAAAATTTATCGACAAACCACCCAAATTCCTAGATTAGATCTAAACTTTGGTGAAAAAAAATATTCAAATCCTGTAGCCAAAATAAATAGTACAATTGGATAGATGGGTTTTGATGAAGTAAAACTATGCCATGGAATATGTGGGTTTTGGTGAAGTGTCACTCCCATTGGATAGGTGGGTTTGATGAAGTATAATTGAACCATCGGAAATACTTGTAAGTATAAATGTACTATTGGAAAGGTGAGTTTTGATGAAAAGTAAATGTACAATTTTATGTGAAATTTGATGAAGATTAAATGTACCATTGGAATGGTGAATTTTGATGAAAAGTAAATGCACCATTCGATAGGGGAGTTTTGGTGAAGGTTAAGTGTACCATTTGATAGGGAAAGTTTGATAAAGGTTAAATGTACCACTGGGTAGGGCAGTTAACATATCTGTCAAGTTTTTCCTGATTATAACTCGTACTCAGTGAATGTGTTTGTTTTTGTTACTGGTGATAATTCTCAGTCATATAGTTGAATAGACCATTGCTGTCTTAACGCAATGTTATTATTGCATGTTTTTGTACATGTTTATCTATTTGGAATACCATATAAATTCCCTGTCTATTGAATTGTAGTACAGTAGCTTACTTTTTAAAGTTCTCCTTCAGTAAATGTCTTTCATGGCTATAAATCCGAACCAATTAGTTACAGATCATTTACTTTTATTGAAGTCCTTTGATTAAAATGCAATTACTGACCTCTAAAATATAAAAAGCTATCTAGTATAAAACTTTTCTAAAGTTTTGATTTTAAGATATCTTAATTGGTTGATTCGAGTGAGATTAAATAAGAATCATGTATTTATTAAACTTGCATCATTGAGATATTCACTTGCAATATATGATACTTAAGAGATGAACTGGATGATGAACCGAACTTGAGTTTTCCAGCTATAAAAAAAATTTAAGCAGAATATTACAATAAAGGTAATAATATTAGATAAAGATGATAGTTGTTCGTTATTTTAGATGTGGATAAACATGTTTATTTTTTATCTAGTATCTTTACAGGTCTTAAGTGTTAAGAATACGATTCACATTGTTTTTTACATATTATTTTGTATTTAGATTGGCTTGTTTGTGTCTAACTGGACCATGCGAGTGGGAAACCTAAACATCTCAAGGAGGACATTTGCGGAGTAAATCCTTATTGGTAAAATATATAGAAAAACCTATGAAATGTCTTACCTTTAAAAGAAAAAAATCAAAGAATTTTGTTCCCACATTCTACAAATCTTAGAATATCTATAATGAACTTGCTGAACTAAAGTACGTGCCACTTTTGAAATACAGCGCTAATTATGTCGACCATTTTACAGCTTAGATTGATCATTCTATTTCTGAACGATAGCAACTACTCGAAACACTAGTAAAGACATTTCAGGGTAATATCATTGGGGATAATAAGCCTGGAATTGATAATAAAATAAAGGACGGAAAGCCATCAGTATGTGAACTTTAGAATTGTACAAATCAATCATTGATTGGGCTGTGACACCGGAAGTTCATGTAACCGTCTGTTGATGTAATAATATACTAAAATTGATATGCTCAGAGAGCGTTATATTCACGCGAAGTACTGTTTTTTATTTTGATCATAAAAATGAAAATCTTTTGAGTCTAGAAAATCGCCTAGCTAATTGAAAAAGGAATAGTGTGACTAATTCCTAAATGTTTTTTTTTTTCAGATCGACGCAAGAGAACACATGTTTACCAATATCTGGAAATTTGGTTCGAGCTGATTTTTAGGTTGTTAAAACAACGCTGATTTATCAAGAAAAATGTTGATCATTTGTAATATAGTGAACTTAAAAAAAATAATAATAAATAAACTAAACAAGGCTGACATTTTCATCTCTCCAAAAGTACACCAAAAGTACACGTACCCCTGTAAAACCTTACAAAAAGTACACGTACCCGTCAAATGATACTATCAATCGTTCTGAGTAGTCATTATATGTATTAGGATAACCAGACGCCGAGATTCGACGCAGGTTGCTTAGTCCCTCTCTCAATCTGGTAAAGTAAATACATAAGGGATGGTCAAATATATGTTGGTAAATGATAAGAGATAATTTACGAGTTACCGTTTTTTTTTTCTCTAATGACGGAAACAGTTCACAATGTATTTGAAAAAAAAATTTAGTAACTTCGTGAGTGTTTTAGACAAAAAAACAGAGGACCCTTACCGTAGCAACCTTTGATTTTTATTGTTATGGTTTACTGTGTGTTTTCCGTTGCTCTCATACTTGAAGCATATGAAAGTTTTAAGTAGGTCAATGATTGTCAACGCTACATCAGTTTTCAAAGACCCGATGTAGCAAAAACATTTGTCTACTACACATGACAAATATGTAGTCGTACCAGCAGACAAAGCCCAAAACAACACTGTCGTTGTTTGCAAAATGTATTACATCTAATGTGTATTATCAGAGATAGACGTAGAAATAATAGCAGTAACAAGACCTATACTGCTACCACAGAAGAAGAGATATTGGGAAACCATAAATCTGTGCTATCCTCTTTTGGTCTCTCTACCAAAGACAATGATTATGATTTACCGTCTATGTACTTTATTCCTGAACCCCACAACAATCCATACACACAGAACTACATAGCTGGATCTGCAAAATGTACCACCAAATCTCTTTCAAAACTTATAACTTCTACACTCTCAGATGTAAAAGAGAATCACCAGCCTTACTACGACACTTGTTACACAAATAGTGGCATTCATTCAATGTGGATTCTGAAAAATTCGAAACATCCACTGGAAACCCTAAATTCAATATCATTATCAGAATACAATAGCATTTAAACATATTATTTATCAACTCTTTACACTTCTATTCCCCATATTCAGTTAAAATCTCGACTCAAAATATTAAACATCGTTGTTACTCCAAAACAAACGGTACATCTAGATACAAATATGTAGTTCTTGGTAAATTCCTTATACTTTGTAAAAATAATTCTAAATTATCTTTCAAATATACAGAAGAAGTTTTCAGAATGCTGGAATTTTTTATCGACAACATATTTATCTAGTGTGATGGACGCGTTTTTCAACAAACGGCCAGCATTCCAATGGGAACAAATTGTGCTCCTCTATTTGCTGATCTACTCCTTTACTCTTATGAGGCTGATTTTGTGGCTGATCTGACCCAAAAGAAGGAAAATCTAGATCCTTTGGTCTTAGTTTCCGCTATAGATGACGTATTATCTTTCCTAGTTAATCCTAGTTTCGGGGATTTTATACATCGCATGCAACCCCAAAGAACTTGAGATAAAGGAAACTACAGAAACTGTGAAGACAGCCTCGTTTCTTGATCTACACTTTGAGATCGATGGTGAAGGAAAACTATTGACCAAACAAACGCGATCTTTTTATTCCGTATTGTCAACTTTCCTTCCCTCTGGGGCAACAACCCTTCAGCATCTACTTATTGAGTTTTCATACAACTCATACGTTATGCCAGAGCTTGCCGTAATTACGCAGACTTTTTGTATTGCGCTAGGCTACTTACAATTAGGGATATTTGCCAATGCTCCATTTTCGATAGAGATTTGATACAACGTCTAATTCAGAACAGTTGAACTTTTTAGCTCGCTAAATTAAAAACTAACAAGGGTTATCATAGCGATAGTATAGATCATGACGTTAAGGTGAAATATAATATACTATACCTCATTGGTTCTAAATAAAAGGTAATCAGAATACGACCGAAAGTTTCAATTTGCAGATCCTATATGACATTTTTTTCTTGCGTCACACGATTTATGAGTAATTAAGTAAATCATATTTACTGATTTCATATATTTTTCTGTGATAGACTTGACGACCAAATAAAAATAGTTCTGGAAACGCTATATACACGGTATTTGGTGAAGTATTTTCCAAGACAAATAAAACAACTAGTACTATACAGATTATAAGCTGTGATAAATGTATACGATTTAATTCCCAAATAGAAAAATAAACACTTCCATGTTGGTCTTGACATAGCTTAAATGTAGATAATGAAAACTAAGATAACGGTACTCTTTTGTTAACTCTTTCATTTAATGCATTTCCAAATAATTTGAGAAAATGTATTACTTAGTTCTTGTGTGTTTCCTTCTTTTTTTACATTCAATTTAAACTCCCTTTGATGTAAGGTAAAAATGAATTTTCTAAATCTACTTTTCCTGCATTTGAAAATCTTCATGTAAAAAACCACTACTTTATCAAATATCTAAAGAACAATAGGCTTATGACATATAAATTACAAGGGATTAACCTGCATGTCGAAATAGTTAACGTCACAGTTATATGATACCACCTAATTTACATTTAGAACCAACAGTTTCTCCATAGAACAGTAAGTAGTGAAACTTTTTTTCAAAGAATATGTTGTATTTATTTTACAGTTAGCGAAGTTTTTACTCAAATACCAATTAGCTCTGTGCCATGATTTTATTTATACGCATGCGCCCCGCCCACATGTGCATTTGCCTTAATAGTACATTTACAAGTTTTGAGACTTTTTCAATTTTTATATTTTTTTAACATGTGTTACTTTATATCTTATATTTATTTAATAACATTTGTGAAAAAAATGGAATCAACTTTTCCTACAAAAAAATAAAAACAAAATTATCAATCATATATGTTGCAAATTTCGATGTGTTGTACACGTGTTCCAAGGAGTAACTTTTCACCAGCAGCATTTGAATCAAATAAATGGCAATTAAGGAGTGCAAAAATATTGCGAAAGATAAATATACAAGCGAGAAAAAAGATGCAACCGGACGAGTAAGCATCATATGTTTTTAGAAACAACCATTATATATTAAGTCAGGTGAAAACTTCTCATCAGTTAAGTTCACCTCAGATGAAACAAAGTTATCAAGTACTTGGAACTTGGAGTAAAAGATACAAGAAGTTTAGTACGAAAGTCTAGTTGAGTCCGAGTTGCTTATTTACTTTTGTTGCTTTGTATATATTATTTTGGTTACTTCATGTTCTTGTTGTGAATGTCTGTTTCCCATGTCTGGTCTGTCCTTGGATTACATTCTTTTGATTTTCGCTAGAATCTTAGTTCCCTTGATTACTCTTTATTAAGAAATTTACTATGCATTACACAAGCTTTTATGTAACGTATATGATGTTAATATTTTTAAAAAGAAAATTCGATTAACAGGAAGATGACATTTATCGGGATGTCAAACCAGTTTTCGTTACATTGCATTCAATGTTATCTAAAATTGTATTCGTACGTACCATCTGACTATTACAACAGTTCGACCAAGCATAAGGAAAATGTCAATTTGAATATATGACATTCATGTGCAAGTGATTACGGATACACTCCGTTCCCATTGTATGGAGGTTTCCACTGTAATTTGAAGTAATGCATGTTTTCAATACAAAATGTGTTTGTTGTGCTTTACCTAAGGACCAAAAGTAAACTTTGAAAGCATATTTTTTTTTTAAGTTTTCCAAAGGACAGGGGATTGAAGATCAACTCACAACTTAATGTTGTTTTTGTTTTTGTTTTTGTTTTTTTGTTTTTTTGCTATTTCTATTTTTTTTTCTAAGATCACGATAGAAAATCAGGGTTCAGAAATCACGACATACTGAAAAATTGTTGAATTGCATCCTTACAAATTGCCATTGCCATGTTTGTAATGAAAATAATTATAGAGACGTTGTTTTTGGATATTGTGATACAATTGGAACATTTCAAGTCACATAAAATTACTTCAAATTTTGACAAGCAATCATTGATTGTTTAAGGCACTGCATCAGAAAGATAGATTTATGCAATGGCACCATGCTTTGCAAGTGTAATTGTTTTGCTTTTCATCAACGATTGTTTTGTTCATAAGCCACGCTTGTACAATGTAATATTCTGCATTCCTCAAGCAGGTGTGTTAACTGTGGTTTCATGGAATTTAAATTTATACCTTTAATGGCGAAATTGTAAACTCGTATATGAACCATTGAACGAAACGAAAGTTTAAATAAATATTTCTAAGCTGCCTAAGATTTCATGTAAAGACATGCAGTTTATACCTACCAATCTAAATTTTACATCAAAATGAATAAGAGATAAAATAATACCGAACAAAATTACGTGATCACAATGGAATAAAATGTAGTTCTGCGGTTCTCTTTGTGTTTTGAAGCTAAACAATTTGTGGTTCATAATATTCATATTAAAGGTTTTTGTAATAAGTCATGTAATCAGGACTTCTCTATTACATGATTGAATTAATAGTTTGAAGTACATAATTAAATGTATTAGGGACTGATTTTTTTCTCTCAAAATACTGACTAGAAGTACATGTAATTTTGCGGCACTCAAAATGACCTGTTGTGCGGTTTATTTGATTTTTTATGCTATTTCTCCCACATGATTTGTCCATGTATAAAAAAAAATAAAAAGTACAATCAATTCCTCTAGATGTGACATTTAAATGATGAAGATGTCGCGAAATAATCATTGTTGTTATTGTCGAAAGGTCGCCATCCGGGATATTGATCGTCTCCATCATTAATTGCTGTAATTTGATATTGAAAAAGATGACATATATAATGTCTTTTAATTAATTTTCTTTTGTTGAGAGCATACATTTAAACGTGTTTGCTTTCTATTACGGATGGTATTCTATTATTAGAGTATTGCGTGTATTCCCAATCATTGATTATTACCATTTGTGTTTTTGTCATTTGGCCCAAAATATAAACCATGAAGTGTAGGTCAATTTAATAAAGAACAAACTTGATATCCGTGGAATTCGAAAAATAATTGATGGATACCAAATTCTTTGCATATGTTTATTTCATTGACAGAAGAGACCGATTGTTTGCATGAACATGCTGCAAAAGTACTGCTCTTTATCGTAAACGATGCCATATTCACAGGCTTATGGTGGTACTGAAAATGGATGCAATGGCTGGTATGAAAATGGAATTTACAAAGCTGTCATTAAGGTAAATTCGAGAATTTTATTTCCAACAGCAATATTTTTATTCAAGTTGATCATAAAGTGGAGGGCACAGATCCCAATGGCCTACTCACCCAAGCACTGTATTGTTTTTCCTTTTCCGCCTCCAGAGTAAGTAAGGTTTATCTGTTCTCATTATGTTCACCATACATCGCACCACAAGTGTTTTGTAATCCATTGACTTTGTATTAAACTCCCTGTGTTATCACAGTCAATATATGATTTCCCAGGTCAATGTTTTTCTATCCGGTAACACAATGCTATGATATAACTAGACTGTTGAAAGTAACGGGTCTCTACTGAATCCAGCTAAATATTGTTGAGGGTTGTCTTAGACATGATAAAAGTTAGTTAAGCTAAGACTGTAAATATCCCTGCACTTTAATTATGGAATATAATAGTTCAACATTTTAAGAAGCAACCATTCTTATTGCATTTTTATATTAGATATTTATCAATAATGCAGATAAAAGGACAATCTATGTATTTTATAAGTGAACCAGAGAGCCATAATTGCACATCTCCCGGTGCTAAGTAAATATTAATTTGAAAGTCAAGAGTTATTGAATTTTAATATTTTACTTCGATAGCCTGTATATCCTTCAATAAACGTTCTGTTCATTTATCTTAATGTTTCAACCTTCCATTATGAGACAACAATCTTTTGATAAATTTCATTTCTTGTTTGGCCAATTGGTAACTAGAAATTCAATTTAATGTTTGAAACATTTCCGTTCGATTCCATACCATTTGATTTAATCTTCATATTAAGTTTGCATCTTGAAAAAGGCTTCGGTAACATATGTCGTGTAGGAATGCTTATCTTGAAAGTTAAAACATTAAGTTAGATTTTATGAGGGAATCAATACAAAATTAGGAGTGGAAAGCATAGGTGTGCAGAAACTGTCTTCGTTCTCAATTCATAGGTGGAAAGCATAGTTTTGCAGAAACTCTCGATTCAGTGCAAGACTGGAAGTCTTTCTGGCGGCTTTAGTGTGTTAGGCTTTCTTACTTAATAATAATGAGACTAAAACCATTGACTTTACGGACAGAGGATGAACAGTTTTCACGTTACATCAGAACGGAATATACAAAGGTATCTATAAGGCAGGATTTAAAAACAAATGTTAATAATTTTTTTCTCTACAATTTGAATTTTGCATGAAAATGATGTAGAGACTACCGAATGAAATGAACCGATTCATGCATTTGATTTACTATATATTGATAGTGTTGTTTTGATTGATATAAATGTTATGTCTTTATGGGCAAGGTAGGTTATTTTCCATAAACTAACTTGGTACTGTGACGTCGTCCGCAGTCCGCAGTTCAAATAATTCCAAACTAAACAAGGCTTTGATGAAGGGACAAATCCTAGTTTTTACTTCAATCGATTGGGATTTAAAGTATAAAGGATTGCTTTTAATACTGCCTCAACAAAAGCGATGTTTTATATAAAAAAAGACTCCTTAGTTTGTTCAACCACCATCGCCAATACATAGTTTTTTTTTTCGGACCTCGTGCAGTCAATAGTTTAGTGGTTTTGGCGTTTTTTGTTTATATTTGTTAGTTTTTCTATTACCAACATTCGCCGTCTTGATTCTGTGTGTTTTTCTATGTAGAAAACGAGGCAGAATAAGAAGTGATAATACACACGGTACATTGATTTTGTCATATGGGACACGAAATTTCATAAAAGTCAATAATATTCAAGGGGTGTGTCGCGGGTAGGAATATTTTAATCGGATATTTTAAATTTCATTTGAAAGAACAGTTTCACTTAGTAGAAAAGTAGTAAATTTTTGATAGAAGGGTTTTCTTTATCGGTTAGAACTACGCATTTAATTCTGCGACACGAAGATGATATAAACAGAAATTCTAATGTGCCATACAAAACAAAACAGAAAACTATTTTCAACTCGAGCAAATGATTTATAACATTTAAATATCAGAGCATATAAACCATTACACAAATACAATGTGTCTGTTTAAAAAATAAGTTTTTTTTAAACATTATTACTTGAAAACCTAATCCAAATGTATTTTTTGAAGAATTTTCAAGCTGATCATAAGCTATAGCGTAAGTAGACCAAGTCTTCCAAATTTGGAGAGGCGAGTGTTAATGGTGTTTTACACAATATAATGTTAAAATTTTAAAACATCAAATACTTCCAGGTGCAATCTTCTCCAGTTCTATTTAAATGTCATCTTTGATTTCGCTAGCATATTTCTCCAATAATGGAGCTCTCTGGAAACCTAAGTGTTCTATCAATATCACTAAATAATTTGTCTTCTGGTTTATCGCCTGATATTGCCGCCTGTCATCGCTCCTACAATAAAATTCTACTACTGTTTGTACAAATTAAATAATACTCGAGTTATGCAATTAAACTACGGTAAACGAAATTGTCTGATTTTTTTTAAATGTTGTTTTATTTTCCTTTCAAAACACCATACGACAGTCTGTTACGTAGTTTTATTTTCTATTTACGATGTTGCCACACTATTTAAAATTGTCTTACGTATACAAGTCTTTTCCCCATTGTCATAAAACAATAAATTTTCTATTACGCTACCGGGTGTCAAAAGACTAGGCCTGCAGCAGCGCTAAGCTTGTCGTAAAAGGCGACTAAATAGTGCTCAGAAACTTAGCCGGGGTTAGGCGCTCTGCCCACAGAGCAACTGGGATGTGTGCCCCAGGTGGTGGAATGGGGTACCCCTGGTGTGTTACATGCTGGGATTGTCAGGCTATAATACGGAAAATCTGACCGCAAACCATAGTGGTGGGAAAGATGCCACGTTCCTCGCACGTTAAAGAACCCTGCTGTGGTATTCGACAGGCGTAGGAACCCTTTGCGCTTCGCCACATGAGGCTAAACTGCCCAACCCTATCCATCCCTTCCTTTTATCTTGTGGCAATCAAAATTTGTCGACCCCATTATCCTTGTGTCCCATCCTTTTTTTCTTTCATCATCATCATTTCATATTCATTTTATCATCCCTTTCATGTTCGTCGCCTGAATATAGCTGAAATATTGCTGCTCGGGCATTAAACCCCAACAAACAAACAAAACAATCTATTACGTACCACTTGGCTTAACACAGTAATACCAAATTCGAACACAAGCTTAACTGGCTACCTATGAAATCTATGACATTTTAAGCCAGATCTTCGGGTGCAACTGGTCCATGTTTCTTGTTTTTAGCGGAGCCGGTGTTGCTCATTTACTTTTGTATCTATGTGTGTCTTATTTTTGTTATTTCATGTTCTTTGTTTTGTGTGTCTATTTTCTTGACGGTTTAGTCGTTCTCCTTAGATTAGCTCACCTGGCATGTGAGCTATTGCCATCCCTTGGCGTCCGTCGTCGTCGTTAACAATATTTCAAAACTCTTCTCCTCTGACACTACTTGACCAATTGGAACCAAACTTGTTTTTTGGTGTATCCTGCATAGAACTGATGTAAGGATGTTCATCCATCGAACTCCAAAATCGTTAGGTTTAGCCAAATTCTGATGGGGTAAATGTGTTCAGCATGATGATATCTATCTTTGGTCAAATTTTCATTTTAATCTGTTAAGCCATGTTGGAGTTGTTGCCCTTTTTCGACGTTTTTTTCTGGTTTTTTTTTTGTTTTTGTTTTGTTTTTGTTTTTGTTTTTTTTTGTTTTTGCTATTTTTAATGTTATTTTTTTCCAAAATCTTCTCTTCTGACACTACTTGACCAATGGGAACCAAACTTGGCATGAATGGTGCTTGGGGTATTCTTCATAGAACTGATGTGGGGAATTTTGATCGGTTGAAAAACATGGCCGTCGTTTCTTAAAATAGAACAAGGGGGTCAGAGAGTAGTTTTTAGCATATATCGCCAAAACCTTTAAGTTTAGCCAAATTCTTTCAATTGCTGAAACGATCCTTATTATAAGGCCTTCAAAAGTCCTCAGGGATCAAAGTTGTCAAGCGACTCCTTGTAAGATTTATTGGCCTTGAAAGATGAAAAATGACGTTTTTCTTTGGGGGGAGGCAGTTTTCAACCAATATATTGAAAACTATAATAGATAGAAAGAAACTTTCATTTGCTGAAATGATCCTTATGATAACTCCTACCAAAGTCTTTTTTATTCATAATTGTTGCGCAACTCTTTGTTAGATTTATCTCCCTTTAAAGACAAACTTTAACCATATGAGCGATTCAGACTCCTGGGAGCCTTTTGTTTATTACCGTTTCAATCTTAGTCCCCTAGAATTTCCCTCTCGCAAATTGTTTTTTCTTGATTTGCCCGTTGTCGTTTATGAAAGTAAGGCTTAGCAGACATAAAAATCTCAAGTACGAAAATCTAGTTCTTGAAATTGTTGACACGATAGATTTATTCGTATTAATAGCGATCTGCAATAAGGTCATTATTTTATATTTCAGGAAATGGCAATGGCTAATTCTTCGTACGCACGCGCAGCAGGGATACAGAGTGAAATCAGTAAAGTCACAGTTACCCGAGTGGCCAGCAGTGAAGTGGAATGCAAACGTCAAACAAATGTGTACAGAAAAGACATGATAATATCTGTCAATAATATCTCCAGGGAGCAAAGAGTACTCCGGAAGTCCATGGTCAAATACTCAAAGAAAAAGCACCAACATAAAGTCGAAAAGGAAAAACGAGAAAAAGAAGATAAAGAGAAAGAACAAAGACAAAGAGAGGAATTAGAAAAATGGCATCAAATTCATTCAATGTTGAGTGTAAATGAAGTTGATAATAACGAGACCAGCGGAATCTCATTTGATGAACAAGACAAAGAACATAAAGGAACCATCTCGTCAGACAGGGATGAGAATAATAATGAAGCAATTAAACTAAAACGGACTAGGAAAACAAAATGTGAAGAGAAAAACGAGAACAGCTGTTCTTCTCTGAATCCCTTCGACATCCTACCAGCCATTGTTGAAGTTGAAAACGAACAGGAAAATCAGACAAGGATCGGCGACGAAACTGCCATGGAAGAAGCTGATGTTGTTCCGTCTAGATGTGAATCGCCGCTTCCGTTTGAGAAAGATTTAAAGAACGATACAAGTAACAAGGAACCGGATAGGGAAGTTTTCACGTTGACACTCAAACCGCTAAAACCAAGAAAACATATAATTTCGTTTTCGGATCTTATTAAACTTAAACATTCCCATGATACCAACAAACTTTTTGCAATGGTCCATATGCTCGCCCAAAAACACGGCGTAAACCAGTTCGAAAGGGAAAATAAAGCTGGAAGAAGAAACTCTAGAATTCCTAGGAAAAGTACTGTCAGTGTTATTTCAGAATCTTTGAGAAAAACAGCATCGGTCTTATATCCGATGAAATTTGGTTATGGAGACCACGAAACAAACAGAAAAGAAAAGTTTGACTTTTACAGTGAAAATTTAACTAACCCGATTCCTCCATGTTCCACAGAACACAAAGTGTTTGATTTTGGAGAAAAACTGAAGGTCCCAGTGAAAATTCAGTCACAAAAAGAAATAAAAAGAAATAAAACCTCACTTGTGCTGAGTGATGAAACGAGACGAAAGAAACAAGATGATTTACTTAGATCAAGAATGGGGAGTGAAGGGAGGTCTTTCACTAACATAACATTGAGGTCGTCCTCCTCCAAACTGCCTGCTATCAACAGTACTCGGAATTCACCAAACAACTCTCGTTGTAATTCGGTTAGCTGGACCGAAGCTTTCGGACTGTTAAAAAGTGTGCATAACATTGAATTGTGAAACATGTCAACATAACATTCGATATGTTGTACCATATACCAAAATTCGGTGTGTGAAGAATTACATAATTTAAAGTTCATAAAATATTATAGCTCGTGGACTTGACATATTGATAAACAAAATATGTTTTGTTTAACTACAAAATAACAAACAACAAATATGGAGAAATTGAATATAAAAATGCAAATTCTTGAATAACATTATTTTGATGAATTAGTTTTAAAAATAAAAAAAAAAGATAAATCTAATTGGTTTAAATTATATAAAAATGGAAGTAAGTGAGATGAAAATATCAAAGTTGGGAAGAAACTGAATAATAATTTAAGTTTTTGAGGAAATTAAGTTGAAAGGGTAAAAGACGTAATTTGAAATATCAAAATAATAAAAACGAAATCTTATTTCTTTCCCAAGCAGTTGACATTTTATGGATTGAAGAGTAATAGGTCTATTTAAACATCTCGTGTGAACATTAAATAGATTTCCTATGATAAGTAGTAAAAAGAGATTATTCAACAGAATATTTCCATACAACTTGCGGTATTTCCCAAATGGAAAACTGGTTAAAACCATACTCCATTAATGCTAGATTGTTGAGTGGTATGCTACTTTCTGAGTTGGTGTCAGTATAAAGCCAGATAATTCCAATCTTGTCTTGTAGGAGTTGTTCAAATCACACGAGCGACTTATACCTAGAGCTCTTGACACTAGTTGGGCTTAAACCCGCAGTGGTGTCGGGCATTGTGTGTTGAAAAACCTCGATCAATTCCCCCTCTTCACATGGTTAGCAATGTAACATGCGCTGTATTTATGCCAAGATCTCTTTGTGAGCGGTATATATAAAGTACGAAACACTTCCTGGCCAACTATGGAGCGAATTCAAGCAGTTGGGTGTTCATATCATGTACTGGGTAGTCAAGGTTATTGTCTTCAAATTTGTCGTCGAATACTATTCCACTATGACAAAGCTATTTTAGACATATGTCAACAAATACGGCTGTAATATGGATTTTGTGAGATTATATGAATGAAATGGGATAACTTTCACAGTTGGGATTGGTTTTATGTAAGTTAAATATTTGTTGGTATTATTTGTACTGGTTGACTGCGACAAGCACAATTGCTGGATCGATATGCAGATTTCTGCAGGAGGTGCTAGATTTAAAAAAAAATAAAAATACAAATATATTCTTTAGCTACCTCATTTAGTAATTATATATACCCCGCTTTCTTTCCAGGAGTAATAGAAACTGCTAATCAATCTAAAACAGTCCACACGACGCCTAGGGAACGACCATTAGATTCTTAGGACCTGGCAGATTTTGAAAATAAATAATCTGACTCTGAACATTTAAGAACGAATAATCTGGTCTCATACCAGAAAATAAATAGTCTGACATTACAATTTGCTAGAAAATAAATATTCTGACCTTGGCTTGTGAATTGAAAATAAATATTCTGATTTTGGCTAGTGAATTGAAAATTAATATTCTGACCTCCGCAAAATCTTTTAAAAAATTTTGGCTCGCTACGCTCCCAATTGTTTCATAAATTAGAAAAGTATATATGTTTAAAATACTCCACAAGTATTATACAACTCTCTAATAGTCTCCAGTGGCAATATTAAATACATGTACATAAATGACTTTACTGGGGTAAAGTGTAGTAGTCAATGGGCTGGGAGGATCCACCGTGCACCCCTTATCAACTACATGGTGATTTTTAGGTATCTTTATACCGAATCAATTGTCGCCAAAAAATATTCTCGGATTCTTTTTCAGTATGAGCCTATATTTGTACCTATATTTGTACCCCACTGGGTCAAAAAGCCAAGATTTTTGTGACACAACTGTTTGAGCGTTCAAGTCTTCCTGGGACAGCATGTATGAACAAACTAATCAAATATCGGTATCATCATGTAGCCCAACTTTACAATGGTACCAAGAAATTTGCGATAAAACCTAGGGTTTTTGGGTGAAATGAAAAATAAAAAATATCCCTACCCCACCGTAAAATCGCTTAACTTAACATATCTTTCCATGTCAAAACCACTAGAGTATTTATGCTTCAGTAAAAAATAGCTTATTTAGTATTTTCTGTTTAGTATTATCACAATTAATATTTCTGGGGTTCTTTCGATGAATTTTGGCGATTTCGTAGTCAGAATTGATCGAAAAATGTAAACAATTGGATTTCCCCCCTTAAAAATATCATACGATCGGTCGTTTCTACAAGTTATTGCTCAACTAAAACGTCTCAGATTTAGTATAATTCGATTGATAATTCAATTTTCTAGATAAATAAATAAATAAATAAAAAATATTTTCAAGAAAGGATTTTCAAAAATGTTTAGAAATATTACCCTACCCCCAGAAAACTGGTCTGAAAATAATATTTTGGTTGATGAGTGGGGGTGCGCGGGAAAGGGGAGGGAGGTATCTTAGCCCACGTACTATAATTGAATATTGATATTGAAGATTTCATTCACATACATAGATATGCGAATCTGTCCCCTAAAAAGTCCTTCGCAACATTTCCCGTTAAATTTGGTGCATATTTCAGGTCCAGGAATGCCACCTGTCGGATATAGTAGAGACTTTGCCTTATATTATAGAGAACATAAAAAGTAACACATGCTTTGATATAGAACCCAAACCACATATTTTGGTAACCCTGTAATGTATATTTAAATTTTCATAGACAAAAAATTGACAGTTTTGACAGTATGGAAAATAAATATTCTAAACAAGGTTATGATGAAAATAATCTGACTTTCACCAGGCTGGAAATACAATTTCTGACCCGAGAAAAATTGCCACCCCCCTAAGAATCTTATGTTCGTCCCCTTACGATGACACTGTATTTATATGCAGATGTCTCACCTAGACATGTTGTTCGGAACAAAAGCGAGTAGTAAAAAATAACTGAATATTAGCATAGACCTGTAATTAAATTATAGGTCTCTGATATTAGAAATAAAAGTCTACGTTGTCTAATACGTTTGTAAATATATTTATCATGTTTTAGATTATTCAGTACAACTGTTTATCCATGCTTTAATAAAAAACAAAGTATTTAGAAGAAAACTAATAATTTATTGACACATATGTGACATAATATACAATCACATGCACAATAAGTACATTGTAATGCGGGGTCCGGGTGTCAAAAGAATAGGCCCACAGCAGCACTTAGCTTGTCGTAAAAGGCGACTAAATAGGGCTCAAAACCCTGGCCTGGGGCTAGGGCACTCTGTCCACGGAGCAACTGGGTTGTGTGCCCCAAGTAATGGAATGGGATACCCTGGCATGTTAGTTGCTGTGCTCATCAGGCCATCATACGGAAAACCTGACCGCAAACCACAGTGGTGCAACGTGTTGGGAAAGATGATACGTTCCTCGCATGTTAAAGAACCCTTCTGTGGTATTCTATTGGAGTAGGAACTATTGGGCTCTGCCACAGGATGCTAAATTGCCCTACCCTATCCATGCACCTCTCCCATTTCCAGTGGCAATCAAAGTTTGTCGACCGGATTATCCTAGGCTGGTATCCCATCCCATTTTTCGTTTCATCATCAAGTCATGTTCATTTTATCACCCATTTCATGTTCACCTCCTGGATATAGCTGAAATATTGCTGCTCGGGCGTAAAACCCCAGCAATCAATCAATCGCAGTAAGTTATACGTGCATGAAACCGTAAAATATATTAATATAAAGTGAATAATACGAATAGTTATAAATCACATTTATTTCAGTACCAAGTATTCGCATTTTGAGTCCATCAAAATTAAACTTTATTCAAACGCAATTGCGAATACCATTTTTAGCCAAAAGTAAGATAGTGGAATCATTTAAATACGTCAAATTTAAGAAAAACTTGGCCTTAACGTGAACACAGAAAACAAAGACGATCTATGTACTCAATGTAGCGAACCGAATAAAATAGATTATTAAGCTGACGAGTGTATCTCCGAACATAACAATCCATCACTTCATAAAATCATAGACCTGTAATTAATAATGGGTTTCTGATAAAATCGATCTGAAAGAAAATTTGGTCAAAGTTTCTGTTTTTTTTCCGTCACTTTTCTGATTAAACTCCTGTAAAGTGATTATGAGGAAACGGAAAAGATAGACAAATTATGGTGACATCCTGAATAAAACCAGATTTGACAGTTTCAAATTTCCCGCTAATTGGAACTTAGTTTCGAAGCCCTCTATTCTGGGCCATTAAGGGAGGTAATTTCTGACGTCTCGGCAGAGCTGACCCAGTGTTTTATAAATAACTACTGAACGTGTAGTTTTGAAATGGTACAATTTTCTGTGTAAAGAATCAAGAAAATACAATAACTGCAGAAATTAAAGGTAGGAAGGTTTATTGATTTCAATAAACCATACAGTTAAAATAACTAAATATCATGCACCCTTTTGCAACGTTCAATTTTTCTAATAAGGCTAAGAAAGATAACTCTGATTTGTTTAGGATATCAACCACCAGCAATAGTTCTTTCTTATGTAATAACATTTGAATAAAATGCCAAATACTGTCATGACAATTCATGTACTTGAAGATAGTAATTTTGCTACATGTAATGATCGTAGCCGTGAGTCAGTGGACCAGAGCTTACAGGTCTCTGGTCTTAAATGGTCCTTAGACAGTAGACACTATAAAGACAGATTTATTAATTTGACAAACAAGATTTTGGGAACAAATAATACCAAAATAATGTATGCACTGCTGTGACAGTGCTAAATTAGGTGGAGTAAATTGAGTGAATCATTCTACGCACAAATGTAAGTCAGGTAATGTGGAGTAGACATTACCTATACCAAGAGTAATCAAGGGAACCAAGATTCTACTAGTGGGAATAAAAAATGTAACCAGTGACAAAGACCAGACATGGAAAACAGACACACACAACAAAGAACATAAAATAACGAAAATAATACTAAGTAACAAAAGTAAATGAGCAACTCGGACTCCACTAAAAATTGGGAGCATGGACAAGGTGCATCGGTAGGGTAAGCCTCCTTTACTTTTCTAGACACATCCACCGTGGTGCTCATAAAAATTTGAAAAATTAAAAAAATGAAATTCTGGATCCACCACTGCATAGTGCTGGTTGCTCTTGCTATGGTGTTTTTTTTATATTGCTATTAAGATTTAATGAGGCAAAAAAAATATTAGTGTTGTTTCCTGTTGCCAACAAGAAAAAAATGGGATAGGTACATCTAGGTTTGGAAATTGTTTTATTTTTTAAAAATCATTTTACATTGAGTTAATGTGGAAATAGTCTAGACTTTAACAGTGCTTGATCTGAAGTGGCTTAAAAATATTGAGGGTAGTCACAAAACTAGGGTAGGTAGGGCAGCAGGAAATCAACATTTTATTTTTTTGGCCTTATCTCTTATTTAATAGCATGTCTAATAGCCTTAAAGCAGCCAAGTCCTTACTGAGGAAGGAAATTAAGAAGAGAGTAGCAAGTTTAACAGATGCTGAGAAAAAAAACCAGTCGAAAATTGTGGTAGAAAAGGTAAATTGCTTTAAAAGTGTGTAAACAATACTTAATAATGTAAGGCCAAGTAATATTAAATGATAGATTCTCACTCAACCTTCAAAAGTGGGTAGGAGAATTTAATTTTTTTTGTTATCAGATATTTACTAGCTTAATTTTAGCTATTTGAAGTAAAGATATGTTCTAAATCCATAGCCACATCTGTTTCAGAGAAGAAACATTGTTTTAGTTGCCAAGAAATGAAAGATTTGTGTGTTAGAGTATCTCCATACTTGAAACTGACGTGAAAAAAATCTGTATTTTAAAATTTCCGCCCCAATTTTTGTCCATTTTATAAGGCTGAAGGGGGTGAGAATCAGCTTATTAATTTTATTTGGCTTAGCAGGAAAAAGTTTTTTTTAGAAATCAAATTGAAAAAAAATCATGTTTTTGTAGATGATTGTTTTGAGCATCTTTTCTGCATTACTGATAAGATTAGTATTATCTTTTTATATTGTAATTTACATGTACTATGTATACACTGTACTTTCCTGAAAGAAACTTTGTGTTTTTCCCCTTTTTATTAAAAAAAATGGTATGAGATGTATGAAGGATGTCAGTTGTGAATTATCACATACATGTATGTATAAAACTTAATGTATTTAAAAAATCTGTAACTTTAAATGCTGTTTGAAAAACACAAACACAAAATAGTTATTAAAGTTTTATTGAATTTTTTTTTCAGCTTTTCAGACTTGAAAAATTTGAGAGAAGTAGTCGCGTGTCAGTATATTTACACATGTCTGATGAAGTTCATACAACATCAGTTGTTCAACATTTACTGAAGTCCAACAAAGAATGTTTTATTCCACAATATATTGGGCCCAATATGAAGATGGTGAAGTTAGAATCATGGCAGGACTACACAAACCTTCCAGAAACCAAGTGGAAAATAAAACAGCCAACTGATGATGATGTTAGACCTGATGCTTTAGAAACAGGTCAAATATTGGTCATTTAGGACACTTCTTTTTTCCCCCAAATTTCATGATCTGGATGCGTCTCTGTATACTGCTTTTCGCTTGACAAAACATTTTTGTCAAGGTTACCCAGAATTGTGTAAAATAACTATTTGGAAACTTATAGAGAGGAGCTTTGTCAAAACACATACTTGCTCTCATCAAACACCTGATGTCAGTAGTCAAAAATTGGTTCTATTAGCTCCTTGAAGTGAAAACTTATTATTGATATCCAGGTTACTCATGCAATGATACAGGTTGTCTAACAAGCTATTTTCTTACTTGGATCCTAACCAATTACAATTCCAACCTTTTATCTAATAGAAGTTCCAGTAGGGTGTGTACTTGTATGTATAGGTTGTAACTAAAATGTTTTGCACTGGAATACGACAGATACATGTATACACAAGAGAAACATTTCAGATAAAATTCAGAAATATTGTATGCATGTTATCATTGCTGTTCTGATTATTTTAGAGGGAAACACCATGTTACTTCCCAAGTTACATATATGAAAGAAATTTTGATGGCTGTAGATGGAAAAAATAACCAAATTTAAGTACCCCAAAGTAAGCTGTGAAATGACCAGAAGTAATGAAATTCATGGTAACAGAACAATGACACTTCTTCAAAATAAATTCAGTAAAATAATGGCACAAAAATACAATATTGACCAACATCTCATGACTGTGGTGGGGTTGGATTTTAGAAAATAAAATAATAAGCATGTTGCTTTGCTAAGCTGAAATGTTTGATGTTATTTCTACAGGTGGTTTAGATTTAATTGTGATGCCAGGTTTAGGATTCAGTAGACAGTGTGACAGACTAGGGCGAGGTAAAGGATATTATGATACCTACCTACAGAAATGTGAAGACACAGGATATAAACCATTTACAGTAGCTTTAGCTTACAATGAACAGATCTGTGATTCAATACCTACTGATACTCATGATAAACAATTAGACCATGTTTTATTTCCGGACAGCTAATAAAATCAGTATTCCTAAATTTTAGTTAAAACAGAATGATTCGGCCCCTTCCCGTTTCACTTCCAACATTGGAAGCAGGTCTAGTAGCTGTTCAACTCTGTTTGTACATTTATTTTTATTTTGTCTGTAATTCTTAATTTTCAATTCAAACTTATGACATTTCATGACTCAAAACATATCAAGTTTTGTTGCAATTAGTTGTAGGTTTAGTCACATGACTATATCATAACCATGATTGTTTCATTGCGTCAAAACCAACTTCACCAATATCGTACCATCATCAATTATACAACGAAAAATGACATTCATTATCCATACCTGTTAATTGTTAAACCTTCCACATTAGGGAGAGAATCCAAAAAAATCAGTGAAAAATTTGGAATCGCCCACATAAAATTGTTAGAATTGTTTGAGGTTTTTTTGTTAAAATTATTATATTTTTTTGTGAAATATATTTAATAATTGAATATATTATATAAGAAATTGCCTTTACGTAAAAATCTCCCATGTGGACTGTTCCAAATATTAAAAGGTATACTTATCTCCCCTTTAAACTCTGTCCCAACATTTTATATTTTCCATGTCCTCTTGAGAGTTGATATTACAGACTATGTAAAAGTGATGCTATGTACAGACATATGCTACTTCATTGCAATCCATATTTTTGGCCTTTTTTTTTTTTAAAGAAAATGATCTGCAAAATCTTGAATTTTGTGATTTTTTACATAGGTACTGTGGAGAGATTCACAATCTGTAGAGCATAGTATGCAGCTAAAATACATAGAAACTACAGAGAATCCTCATAGAAAAGCCTCAGAGTCAAGTGTACAGAAAAAAATGAATCAAACACTGGGTTTTGACTTATTTATTAACTTTTACTTCATATTAAAAATACGACAATATTTGTAGGATTTTCTCAGTTGATATGGTATTTCTATTGAGCAACAAACAATATCAACATAAATATACAATATCATTAAAAAGTTTATGCATCATGGTTTATACTCTGTTTACCACTAGTCATTTATACATAGTCATCTATTAATGATAAACTCTATGCTGGGACAGAAATCTATGGTTAATGATAATGTTGGTAAAATGCCAATAGCACATCCCATTATGTAAAGGTAACAACAAAACATGTGCCATTGTGGTAACACAATAATAAAAACTTAAGCTCAAAAACAGACTCCATCTTCGTCTATACAACAAGAATGCTGTAAAAATACTATGTTATGATGTTATAATGAAAACTCGACCTTTTACTTTTTTCTAAGAGAATAAAATTAATATATTACCCAGTTCTAATGAACATACTGACACAATTTTGACTAAAAAAACCTTTATTTTCATAAAAATTAAAATCTTATCAGCATTTTCTTGTTATTTTGTAATTTAACTTGAATATCAGAGGTATAGACATTGGCTTTTGTATGAATAATGGTATACCATTTAGACATTTAATTCAACTGTTTATATGTACATATATGATTCTGTGTTGTCCAAGTTTAGGTACGTACATGGACTTCTGAAGTAAAACTAAAGAGGGTTATTTGCTATTTGGTATCAAGGTTTTTGTCAATAAAGGAATAGTCTAACAGATCCATAGGGCCCTGTCTATTTATCTTAAATATCACATTTGAAGTTATAAAGCCCTTTGAATTACAGTTTGTATCTGGTCATTGGACTTAAAGAATAAGGATGTTATTGCTTAACTGGTTCACAAGACATATTTCTGATCACATAATATAGACAAAACCTCATGTTCATTAACAATACGATAAATGAATAAGGAATACATCAAACCTGAGATCTTCATTTTAAAAGGGTGATTGACCAAAAAAAACAAAAGATACTGGTTTTATGGTGAAAATGTTTTATGTTTTACTGGACTCAACAAAATCAAGAGACAACTGTTCTATGTCAGCTGACTGTTTTCAAAACAAGTTGACTGATAGCTTTGTAAAATTTGAAGGGAAATACAGCATAGCAGGTTATATATGTGGGTGTAAAATTAGGCAATTTAAAGCAAAATGTACAAAAAAATTTGTTGAAACTTATTTTGGTAGATGGAAAGTGGTGCATAAATCATCTCAAAGAAAATATTTATCTGGATTTCATTTTGGCATTTTTAGACAGGCCGATAAAATACGCCTAAACTATCCTCCAAAAATTTACCTGCTATACAGTTTTTGCAATGTTTCTCAATTTAAACTGACCAAGATATGTTCTCTATAAATATAAACAATATTGTTGATGTCTTATAAATCACAAATATCACAGCAAGTGGAAGACTATATCCTGGTTAGATGCATTTGGGATATATTAAGTGATTATTTTTTGGATCAAGTTTTCTTCAATTATTAGGGGGTTCAGGATATAACCTATTACAACAAAAATCATGCTATGGTGAACACATTTAGGTTAATGCCCATTAAACACCTATATACACTTTCTTCTAGTCCATACCAAGTTAATTAGAATATTCTCATTTGTCTATCAGCCAAAATTGATATATCTACCAGTATATTATCTAAAACTATAAAGTTCATTCGTCCCATTCTATAAAATTTGGATTGTTTCCCCTTTTTTGACGAACCAAAGATGGAACTACTTAATTCCTTTTGACATATCTCCCTAATGGAATAAATGGAAAATGAAATCATTGTAAATGTGACATAAAAGAGAAATGGCTTCTTTTGAAATTTTAGACTAAATCTAAATTTAATAGATATTTATAATTAAATGAGGGGTATCAATTGGGTTACTTGATAAGAGACTACTAGGCTGTACTTGAATATTGAAGGTCACGCTGAAGGTATATCACACTTAGTTCAGTATCACATCAATGAAGAAAACTGCAATAATTCACAGTCAATAATAAGTCAAAAGTAAAGCACTATAAAATACAATCTGATTAAAGTCACGCTACACTGCCTGATGCTCACTAGCTTTTGCTCTTTCTTCAGTTTTTCAACACCTAACTGCCTTTAAACTTTCCCAATGGATAGTCACATTTTCGTCGGCCATCTTGTTACACTCTCAAAAAATGCTTTTGAAAGATTGATTTTGATTGGTCCACCCAGATTTGAATATTGAAATACCTAAGTTCCCCTGGACATGACCTCTTATTGGGTTCATTCAGATGTTGGGGAGCGTAAGGCAGTGTAGCATATCAGAACAGCTGATTTTAATCAGATTGCATAAAATACTGTGGTTCAAAAACCTACAGACATTAGCTAATTTACTTTTAGTATTATAATAGCTTTATTACAACTTGTTTAACTTGTATATTAAACAATGCCTCATTTGACACTAGAACGTAAAGGTTTGAGTTCAAATTTATGTGTTAATTTGATAAAACCTACTGTTCTCACATAGATATGTCTTGCCTGTCGCAAATGGTCTCTTATTCAATACTGGTATTTAATAGTGAGTGCGAGGGACATATGCATGAAACAGATATGGAAGTGTAGTGTGGTTCAAATGCAAATACACATTAAATACCATTGACTTAGCATGAATAGTTCATGTTGAACTGACCTAAAAAGAAAACTTAACATTAAAATCTTAACAAGAATTTCTAAGTCAATAAACTGTGACGAAGCCAGCATATACATGAAACAGATATGGAATTGTGATGTAGTGATGCCAAAAAAAATAATAGTCTCGTTTCCTCCTACCTGCAAGGGAAAAATAGAGTAGGTAGGTGGGGAAATTATTTTATTTTTTAAAAACAATTTACATTGAGTTAATGGGAAAACAATAAAAACTTCAATGGTACTTGAGCCAAAATGGCCGTAAAATGTTTAGGGTCAGCAAAAAAAAAAACTACGGCAGGTAGGGTAGCAGGAAACAGACATACTATTTTTTATGGCCTGATGCTAATGCAACTGCATACCAAATATGATTGACCAAATGTGTTTCATATCAAATTATATGCATATCGATCAAATGGATAGGGGACATATCTCATGCTATTGGAAAACTGTAAGCAATGGACTTCAGCTGGTGTCCTGCAAAAATAATACTTAATTATCTGGTAATCAAGTATCTTAGAATATCAGTGCATACACACTCATGAGACTTCTCATTATCAACCATAGATACTATGATATCTCTATGGTAATTGGTTTTAATACAATCAATCAAAAAAATTCTAGACTGGCATAAAAACTGTGTTATTACAAACCCAAATAAATTTCACTTAAATTACAAACACAGATAAATTTGACCTAAATTACAAACCCAAATAAATTTTACCTAAATTTCCATGAGAATATATTTTGTAGTATGATTACAAATTAAGTATTTCCACATGTGTACTTGCAAAAAGTCTGGTCATAAACTAGATACTTTCCACATTACAATAAATCCATGTTGTTACCATGGTTACACTTAAAGATGTAAATAGAAATAACCTGGACAAGAATATTAAAACATCTGACATGAGGAAATGATCAATGACAAAATCTGGGAAGAGGTACAAATATAACATTCTCTTCTCATATAAAATTCAGATTTTCACCCTTGTAATTGTATAATCATCTCAACAATTTTTGAATAAAAAGATTTGTATAACAAAGTTCCAACATTGATCATTACAACAATATTTACATTATTATAACAACTGAATGTTTTTGAGAATAAGGCCTTATTTTCTTCTTGTGTACTGGTAATAATTACAAAATAAGTATACAGTGGCATTGGTTTGGTTATTGGTAAGAAAAGTTCTTTATTTTACTGGATTATTCATATCACTGAAAAATGATTGATAATTTTTTAAACCCATCCTAAAATGGTCAAGTGGTTTCGATCATAACACAATGACCCTCCTCCTTTTTGTTCATAATGTGTATAATGAGTAATAAATAACCCAAAGATTAGCACCATTACAACCATATAAAGGGTTGATTTTATTGTCATGATTCCATATGTATTTATTTCTTTTTTGTTTACCTTTTTTGTATAAAAATGGTCTTAACTAAAAAAAAACAAATACCTGTTAAAATTGACACATTGTAATAATTTCATGACAGATGGAAACTATAAAACTATAAGTATTAAGTTACAGAAAAACCACATACAACTAGAATACTAGTGTAGTATCATTCAGATAATAACATTTTTTTTAGATCTCCAAAAACTTGGTACCTCTAAATAAGGCAAGATACTTTTGAGGCACATATAGTGTAGATCATCATGACTGTTTCTTCCCTACAAACATTACTAATACAATAACAACTGCAATCACAACAAGGAATGTAAACAAAGCGCACGAAAATCGCAGAATCCGACTTCGTCTTTTTCTGGCTAAAGTCCTTTCAATAAGTTTGTCGTAATTTACAGCACCCTCACTTCCAATACTCTCTATATCATTGTCCACTTCCTATTTTAATAAAAAAAAGAAAACCATAAAAACAAAAATCACAATCTGTATGCTATGTCTTAATATTTAAACAAAAAAAGAGTTTGTTCTATTAGTATATGATATGGATGCTCTCATCTATTAAATACACGTGTTTTAGCTGCCACTCAGTAGAAAGTCAAAGTTTGACCTTTTTATAAAAACAACTGTTTTTTGTCTATCAAAGTCAAATATGGTCTTATAGAATGGTAGTGTTTAGCAACTTTGAAAGGTGACAGCTTTCAGCGAAATAGCTTGAAGTAACCAGTAGGGACCTACGAACTCATTTCAACATTTTTAAAAGACATAATGGAGTCTTTGTATTCCATATTTCCACAGTCTTTGATCATTTCAATTTGAAAGACATGCACTTGTCTGTTATATAATTATAAAAATGCATATGTTATTAAAACACTATATAATTATTTAAAAGGTACACCCACAAGGCAACATATCAATGCATCAGACTGACACAGATTGAAAATAATAACAAATGTTCCCAGAGGTCAAAGGTTAATTACACAACTGTCACATTATAAAGGTTGTACTTAGTCATTGTGATGTATTAGCAAAAAAACTTAATTACAATGCAACCTTACTTATCAGGAACCTTAATCTTAAAACTGAACGAATTTTGAAAAACCCGAAAAGTTTTCGATGTCATTTGAACAAGTGTAACAATTTTTTCTGAACAAACTTAATCATCATCAGTATGATCAGGAAAGTTTTCACTGCAGTACTAATTCATTGCAAATCATCTTTAAAGGTAGTTTGACACCACATACCAAATTTTGATCAGTGTTATTGTGTTGTGCTTTAATTTTATTATTAAATAGAATAAAGTATAAATTAACATTGTTCTATCCTAATGTGTCTTAAATGTGGTAAGTATGAAAATCTACTTAAAGGTAAAATTAAGGCAGAAAGAAATATTTAAATAATTAATGACCAAGTGACACCCAAACAACTAATAGAGAAGATAATCACAATCACAATAATAAGTGCAAAAAAATACATTTGTGGCATCATCCAGATCTAGGGGGTCAGTGGGGTTAAAATTTGGGCAAAAATGGGCAAATACTCCCCTCTTTAAAATCGTTGGGTCTGCACCTGTCATCTTTATTACAATTTAAAATGATCCATAGGGCAGACAAAATTGTATTGACTGACAGCCTCATTATCATATATAAACCATCTTAATGTTTAATGACAGATATGATAGGAAATTAAATATATCCTTACCAAACCAGGTCTCCTCACTGAAGTTCCATGGGTGATAACAAAATCTTTCATATAAGCTGGTGTGTTCAAATCATTCTGTAAAATAATTATAACTCAAGTATGTGATATACTGTTATAGGTAGTTTTGCCTACATCAGATGTTACAAAAAATATATCACTGCAATTAATTCTGTTACTACATTCTAAGCCGGTGATTGTATCTTTGCAAAAAGTTCCCCTCCATTTACATTTTCCAAGTTTTCTGCAGATTAAAAGGACTTTCTGATTGATAAATTAAGTAGTCCATAAAATTATCTTGGAGCCCTGTCTTTGGGTATAGTAAAGTGTATTAAGAATCAATTTAGGTAGCCCAAAGGACTACCAATTAAAAATTTCTATATAGTCCTCTCTCAGATAAGGCAGGTACAGGACTACTGGACTATTGTTAGTGTCGAAACCTGGTGACAGTGAGAGATGGTGCAATACTACATCTTCAACAGGAAGCCACTTCTAATAATACATGTTACATTAGCTGCCATGAAAAGCGAACACAAGTGTTTGAACAGTTAATTCAATTAAGCCCTGACCCAACAATTTGTATGATACAAGATGATTAATTGTTTACCTGATTCTCTGAGTCTCCATCTTTAATCCCTTGATTGTCCTCATCGATAAACATGGGATTAAGTTTGGCCACTGCCTCCTTGTTGGAGATTTTGCCCTTGTAGATGTCCTTGAGAGTTACTCTTTCTTGTTTATACTTGTTAGGTTTATGGTCATTAAACACAGTATCATCTGAGAACTTAACACTTTTCTGTTCATTCGAATTATCGCCAGACCGTGTTCGAGCAGCAGGTATAGCACTATCATCTGTTACAGGTACAAGTATAGGTTTTGCAGGTTTCATATTCAAAGAGTTCAAAACATGATCGGGAAGTGAATTTTTTCGTTGTTTCAGTTTTTTATTTTTCTTTGTGGATTTTTCTTTCTCGTTACCAGGACTTACACTCTGTTCCTGTATAGATAAGTTTGACCTGACTGACCCGTTTAATTCTGTTTCACTTTGATTTTTGTCATTCATACTTTGGTCCAATTGTTTTTTGTCATGGTTTTCCGGCTCTGGTTGGGATTTTTCATCCTTAGCACTATCAGTTTTGAGATCACTTTGAAAAGTATGGTCCGATTCTATTTTATCACTTATTTTGTTATTGATATTTTCAGATGTGACAGTATCATTTTCTCCCAACTCAGTGTTATCATTGTCTCCCAATGTTCTATTTTTATCACAGTCTTTATCACCTACAGTGTGAGCTTTTTCTTCTATATGGTTAACAGAAGTTTCATGAATTATCACAGAGGAATCACTTTCATCATCAACTTTATCCTGAATTCCACTGTCATCTGAAGTAGGACTAACTAATGAATTGTCTCCTACATCAATATCTATATCATTTGGATCAACATTTTTTACTTTGGTTGAGTTTCTATTGTAATCTATAACCTCGTAAGCTTCATCTTCACTTGATGGATCGGCAGGTAATGCAATATCATCAATACTTGGCCAATCAGACCCTGACATATTTGCTTTTCCTTCTCCTTCTCCAGAATAATTCAGGGTATGTTCCTGTATATCGCTATGATCACCATTGGAATCAAATGCTGGATTTCTGTACCCGTTTTCTATAATTATATCCCCTACACATATATCACCATTTGTTACAGTAACTTTATCTCGTGAGTTCTCTTTCTTCAATTGTTCTTTCATTGTATCATTTTTGTGATTTTTATCTTCAGTAGGTATATTTTTATTCACCTTAATTTCTAGTCCTCCCATATCATTCTCAGACTTATCCCTCCTTTTTAAACCATTTTGTCCGTCTTTATAAACAGGGTTTGTCTTTGATTCATTTTTTCTTTTACTAGTGATACGTCCACCAAATATTGCCTACAAGTAAAAAATATTTCTGTACAGTTCACAGTAAGGCAGTGTGTGAAACTAACTCAATGTCATTACTACAGCGAATACAGTGATGACTTTCAGAAGATAGAGTGGGTCCTACCTTGAAAAAAAGACAATTCTTCAGGTTGTTTACAGGACAACTGAGAAGGAGATTTAGGGAGGTAGACCTAGGGTATGGGACATAAATCTTACAAATCATTGCAACATTTGTGTAAAGCATTTTACATCAATCTCATCTAAGCATCAAAGTAACTTGGAATAATTTCATTCTATTTCAAATGAAAGCTTAATAGGCTTTGGTGAAATTGAGTATGTTGCAAACATATCACTAATTTCAAGAGTTATGTCCCTTATCCCAGGTCTACCTCCTTAAACTACAATCTATCATTTTCCATACGGTATCTATGTCTGATAGTAATTTTCTCGAATGTCTAGTCATTATTACCTCAGGATGTGACTGTCATTTAATCAAAGGAGGACCACTAATTACTCAATCCCCCAGAAATCATCATTGCAAGTGCTATAATAATAAGATTTTGCCCTTGTCTGACGATCTATTATTATCATACCACCACCCTGTAAGTAATAAAATATATCTTTAAATGATCACATTTCTGCATATGATGGAATATCAAAAAATGAATAAAATCTCTATAAAATTTATCCTAAGGAAACATTACAATGCAGTTAAAAACTTGTTGTAACTGTTCTATTCCAAAACTAAAATACATTGTAACTGAAAAATACTGATAAAATCTATATCTTTTCCTGAACATAATAATTAACAAAGTGCTACTATTTAATCCAAAAAGAAATGCATAGATATTTCCAACTACTTCAATATAATCATGAATACATTCCCATATTTGCATAGGTATATTAATAAAAAAAAAAGGAAAATGTGACACAAAATGTTTAACAATATAACAATCTTAGATGAGATTGAACATTGTGAAAAGAAGTGAAAAGAAAACAAGCCTTTATAATTACCACTTAGGAAAAAAACCAAGACAAAGAATAATATTTGTACATGTGCAACCCTCCTACAAAGACATAAAAATATATCTTAGTGCTTGATCAGTATGCAGGAATGTGAGAATACTACATTGTTAACATGGATGTCCATTGGCACACTTTGACATGTGACTATGAATTGATATGACAATAGATAGTGGTCGTGATAAAAGAGATTGCATGAAATGAGATTGTGTATACGAAGCTGCAGCCCACATCTTCCCTAAGTGATCTCTAACTCCAGAACAAGGGGATCTTTCTTAGATAAAATATTTCAGTTACTAGGCTACAGAAAAGAAATGTTTGCCAACTTATTTTTGTCTGAAATGAAGTAAATGATGTTTAGTTACATCTATCCGTTAAACGGAAAAAAAAACCTTTTTATAAAAGGATGACGTCTTGTCCTTGGAAGTTCCTGTTTGTTTACAGATTTTTGTATAACTATTTAATGCTTTATTTTGATACAAAACAGTCACAATCCAGCTTTACAAACAACATATTACAATTCTTTTCTCAAAAATCTTCATAAAGGAAAAAAATCTAATCTACTTTGAAATAACCCTTGTTGTATATAAACATGCATTTATCAGGGTATCTGCCATCCTTCCATCAAACAAAGAAAGTAAAATAAAAACATGAATTCCTGACAGTATGCACATCTCCATGTGGTTGTATTACATCTCACACAGTTTATAATAATGCTGCAAGCTGCTTTGAAAGTAGTTTGGACAGATGAACAGACAGGGTTAAACCTATATACCCCCAAAACTTCATTTGCAGAGGGTATAAAAAAATTGTAAAGATTTGTATGTCTATTGAATAAAACAAAAATGATATATGTGTAATAGCTCCATCATATAAGAAAAACTTTTCATTCACAGTTGCAAACCTGGATACAAAACAGTTTCATTGATACTGTCATGTCTACCAAGATACAACCAGACCTGGGTTAATTAAAAAATGTAACTGTCATTAATTACAATTTTTGAAGTAATTCAATGTAATGTGTAATTGAGTGTTTTTTAAGTAGGTAGATCTAAGGTAAGGGAAAACCACTCATTGGATTGGCTTTGATGAAATTAAATATGATACAAACCTATCACTGATTTCAAGAGTTACGTCCCTTACCCTAGGTCTACCTCTTTAAATTACATGTAATTGAAAGTAATGCAGTGACTATTATTATCAAACTGCTGGAGATGAAACACAATCACAGAGGTTTTTGACTGTCTTCTCTTCAGGTATCAAACAACTGTTAAATAAATGTTTCACCAATGCTCCTATCAATAATGGTGTACATAATTTTCTGGCTGAATCAGTGCAGCATAATATGGAAGTATTACAGAACTATTCATCTGACTGATAACCATCAAAAATTTATCACGCAGCAAGTTTAAAATCTGCTTATGAAATTGTACATTTATATGCCAAAGCTAAGCAACTTAATGGCTTCAGTATAAAATTCTTAATGAGTAACATATATGAGTTATGTTACATAATTTCAAATGATACAGAGATCTAAAAAATGGGACTTCATGTTTTGATTAAAGATGTGCGAACAGCTTACAAGATGGATTACACTATAGATGCAAAGTAATATGTACAATAAAAAATTAAAAAACAACAAATATACCAAGAATAAAAAAAAACATCCAATTTCAAATAACTTCTTGGTTGATCAATAATGACCAGACTTACATTTAAAAATAAATGATGGTCTAAGTAAGTGACAGACACCTACATGTGCCTGTTACCTAGTAGTAGTTGGACCACAGTGTATAATTATTACCTTAACTTCCTGTCCTTCTGGACATATACCACTTACCTATTCAGGAGACCTAGTTATACACAACAATGTTGGCAGCAAATTTTGTAAAGATTTTAATTATAGACAGCCTCATATTGTACAGACCCAGTTATAAACATCAAACCATTGGCTGTAGGGGTCTACCATTTTAGAGGTTGGCAATTTTTTGTGGGTCAGAATATTCATATTTGAAATTTTCTGAATTTTTTTTCAACTTCATCCAGACAATATTATTGATTCCATTTCATTGCATTCCAAAAAATTATCTTCTTTCTAGGAGTCAAGAAAATTTATTTGAAACTTTTTAAGAGCCAGAATATTCATTGTCACACAAATAAAAAAAAAACTATATCTTTTACCTTAAATACTATTAATATTTATCCAGTTATTTGATAATGAAGGTTAAAATACAAAAAAAACTACATTGGAAACTATATGTTAACGATTAAAATTGCAACCATAACCTTGAAATTGTGATAAATATAAGGCTTCAAAGACAATCATGTACTGACAAACTTACCAGTCTATCTTGAAATTTCTATGACATTTGTCGTTACAGGTACAAATAAAAAAAATATACCTTGATAGATCATGAGATAGACTAGGAAATAACCTAAAATCTTACCTTTAATTTTCCCATACATTTTTAGGGGCAGTACACTAAATGCAACTTACAAAAATCACTGTAAATATGTACACTAAGACAGTGAAGACATATTCATCACTTTCTGACAGGTAATTCTGTAGAATTTAAATGGATGGTACAAAAATTATCAACTAAAATCAAAGGTGTGAAAATTGATCATACTTTTCCAACCAAATAAGTTCATCGTTTTTCCTTAATGATTTCTGTTCCTCCAGGTGTTTGTACAAACATGTAACACTTTTTATAATTACTTTTTACTTATGTCTGATTATGAAGGAAGGCACAAAATTACAAGGTTGTTTCCTTATGTCATAAAACCATAGCTAATTCAATATTCTTGTGTGGGCCAGTGAAATCTAAAATGGTTTCCGTATTCTGATAATAGTATAACATTTTATTTGCAAAAAAAAATAGATGAAAAAGCCGAAAATATTACATAAAATTCACTGTAAACTGATGTATTGACATAATAGCTATAGCAATACTAATTAAATAGCAGTTTAAAGGGACCTAAATTTCCTTACAAAGTTCTATGTTTAAGAACCTAAAAGGAAATTACACAGTTATTAACAGAGAGAACAAAGAACCTAGGAAGAATTCTCAAACAGATGAAACACAACAAGATGGAGATTTACAGCAAGTAATGATGTAAACTTCAGGGAATAGAGCTGATTAAATGACCATTACCTGAGGAAATGTCCTAGGTAGTTAACTGGATAATTAACAGATCTAAACTTTTTATTATTTCCAAAATCTGTGTATGATAGAAATTTCAATGTCTTTGTCAATTGTCCAATTAACTACCTAAGGGATTTAATCAGGTTACAGTCATCTAATGAAGGGAAGACTCTATATTCTGTAGTTAACTTCATTTCCTGCTGTATATGTACAGACACAAAAAATACATACACAAATTCTTTAGTATTAAGGCAAAAAATCCTACCTCATGTCAAAAATTATAAAAATAGCACGCAATATGGGATTTATATTGCACTGGGTGCAATATATCTTCAAAATCATGACATCATCAACTACCAAAATTCATTTTTAAAAATGCATTAGTAGCATATACAATACAAGCTCATGAAATATAAAATTCTATTCAAGACAATATTTCCCAATATTCTACAATATAAACTGTACAATATTCAAGAATTTTATAAGGAAAGAAAAGGCTGTAGATAATTCTTATAATTTATTTTTTAAAGTTCCTTTAATTTTCATTTTATTTTTTTGATTAATTTCACCAAGGCCACTTTTGTGCATAAATGTAGCAATAACTGGATCAGATTTGTTTAAAATCAAAACCATAACTTTCCAGTGTAAACATGAAAAAATAGGATATTAAATCACACACTATCATACGAAAATAATAAATATATGTGATAATGAATAGAAAAAAAAACAAGCTCATTGGACAAGAAAGGTTCCAAAACAAATGAAATCACTAAAAAAAATTATGACTCAAATCACATTAAATATCTTCCTACCCTAGAAGCCCAAGGAAATCCTAGTTTTCTCCTATCTCCATATAAAACCTTATTAAATATAGACATAACTTTCTAAAGATTAAAATCTCAGTATGTGAACTGGGGTGGTACCCAATACTGACTTCCTAGCATCATAGATATCTTCCTTTAGGTTATCTATATACATGGTGTCACTTTCTATTTGATTATAGAGACTGATGAGGTCTAAAAACAAATGTACTATATCAACAATAAACCCTTATAATCACTGTTCCTATAAACATCAAACAATATCATCATCTTTTAAAATGAAAAGATTTAATTGATTTTAATGTTTCTGATAATGAATAACTGTTGGATTGACAATGATGTGGGAAGTTGATTCTTAGAGCGCTAGGATTACATGATGGGTATGACGCCTTACAGCGCTACAATTACATGATGGGTATGATGTCTTACAGCGCTAGGATTACATGATGGGTATGATGTCTTACAGCGCTAGGATTACATGATGGGTATGATGTCTTGCAGTGCTAGGATTACATGATGGGTATGACATCTTACAGCGCTAGGATTACATGGGTATGATGTCTTACAGTGCTAGGATAACATGATGGGTATGACCTATGAATGGAAAAAATGCTTAAGTATACTACTACAAGCTTAAGTTTGTCAAATGTAGAAAGAGGAAAAGGAAAAAAGTCCATCAAACAAAAACCTGTGTATTGATTCTGATGTTAAAATCTCTACAAGTTCTAAATTTGTATTATTCAATAAATAATTTTCCTCCACAACACAAAATTTTTGCTTGAAATACTATGACTAAATGAATGCACAAAATTAATTTTAAATTAAAAAAAATGTGATGATTATATCTAAACCATGCTTTTAAAGCTAATATGGTAAACGTGATCATCAAACTTTTAATTAAGAATATCTTCATGCCTACTTAAAGAAAAAGCTTCATCCATTCGGATTAAGTAATCTTATCCAGTTGTGATCAAAGCATACTTCTATTCTTACCATGTGAGCAGATATCTGGTTGATACAAAGGAATAACAGTAGATAAGATGATCTGGGTTTGTATATTTAGGCAAAGTAAAAAATATCTGTGTTTATGTGTTTTGCAGAAGCTTTAGACTATAGTTTGTTTTGGAGACAAATTCAGACTTTAATAATGCTTAACAAAAAAATGGCCAAAAAAACCCAAAAAAACTTTAGGGTAAGCAAGAAAAATTAGGGTCCAAAGGTTTAGGTAAAACATGTTGAATTTATCTCATAATTGCTTTATAAAGTGAGATCACCTTGTCACAATGTTTGCATTAGTCGTTTTAACATTTATTAATTACTTTCAGTTATTTGGGGTTTTAAATTTTAACAGGAAAATGAAACATAAAAACACACCCACTTTCTACTAATGAGGAAAAAGCATATATTTTCTTACCTGATTTTAAGATAAATCAATCTAGTTCATAATGACACTAGAAATTTACTTCATACAAATTATTAAAAATCAATAGCGATGAAGAATTTCTTAAAGATGTCATCTAAAACTAATAAGATCTCTTTATAATAAGGTACTATTTACCAGGTATCTAGAGCAATCAATTCCGAAAACAAGTAAATAATGAAAATAACTACTAAAGGTAAGGATATAAGTCGAGTAGAGCTGGGTTTGTTCGAGGTGACCAACAGCAAAAACTACTGCAGGAAAAAAACATGAAGTTGCAGGTGTTGCCATGCTAGGTATAACCCTCTTGTCCCATATTGTGAAAAATGGAACAGTCTTCAAAGCAGGTAAATCACTTACAATATATGTCCCTTCTATATAAAGCCATATACCAATTTTGAAATCAGTTTATCCAATGTGAGTTGAGATATTTGCAATGGACAAGGTGATTCCAATATACCATCCATTCATTGGTGGTGTCCAAAAAAGAACTTTTCCAAGTTATGACACACAGGCTCCAAAAGAAACAGCTTTTGGAGACAGATTCCTTTCCAGGATTAACTTAAGGGTGGTTTCTGTGTTTGGCATACATGTAATTTGACCAGTCAATCACTTTTTTACTATGTATCATGCTCTTATAAAGAAATAACGATAAAATATAATTTGTAACAAGTTGCATGACACTTGGCTATTACTTGATTAATCAGAAATCTAATTCAAAGTCATTGTCAGGTCATGGCCTTACTACTCACCTAAGTGTTGCATGCAACTAAAACACCTTGATTACAAAGTTAACTAACCTTGAAACTTTGTACAAAACACTCAAGACTAAAATGTTTATAGCTTTCCATAGCAACTTTGCTACTGAGGTTTAAGAACAAACTAAAAAACACTAATCTTAAAATCATGTTGGTTTATTGTATACCCACTCAAAATTTTGGATTGATTGATTGATTGTTGGGGTTTAACGTCTGAGCAGCAATATTTCAGCCATATTCAGATGATGAACATGAAATGGATGATAAAATGAACATGAAATGATCAAAATATTGGATGTGGGTATGTGATTTTTTTTTTTCTGAAGAAGGCCTAAAAGGACCTTACTTTGCAAGAAATGTACTTAAATAGAATTTAAAAAAATTCTTTGATATGCATGAAAAATAACTCAAGTACAAGTAGGTTTTGTGAGAATATCAATCAACAACCAAGCCATACATACTGAGAATGGAGTGTGACTGCAAATATGAGATTTTGTCTACGGTGGTAATGGTGATTTAAACCACAATAAAACACTTTATATCACACAGAAAAGTGGATATAATGGAATAGATATAACATACAGACTATACAGACAACAACTAACCACAAAACATCAAAATATAATTAAAACTATAGTAACACAATATACCACTACATGTACTTTTATTTCATTTGAATTATTGTGCATCAAATTTCAAATTATATTTAAATTGGAGTTCATCAAAAGTGAGATCCATAAACTAAAGCTTTCAGGGTTTTACATAGTGAAGTGTTTCTTAAGCATATTATGGTTTGGAATAATATCACTGACATTAGGATTGTAATCTGATATTTTCTTTAGTTTCTAACCATGGTATAAGAAATATTTCAATAAAACCATTAAGCCAATGATATGAACAAGGACTACTTTCTTACTTACAGACAATTCTAAGTAAATTTAGTGTTCCTTACAGAACATTTTGAGAGGGTCCTGATGTCCTGTCCTTTTTTATGGGTTTTATAAACACCTTAGCCCCAGCACCAAAAAACTTGAAAATTACTGAATTCTGAGAAAATCTTTAGCTGTGTATGACTTCAGCTGTTTCAAAGACTTTGATTGGAGTTACCATGGAAGTTAAGAATATTCTCTGATAAAAGTATTTTTGAAGTGATCTGGTGGTAAGGTCAGTTTTTTCTGTAAATTTTCACAAAAAGATGTTAATGCTTGCTTGATGTGCTTTCAAATTAGCCACTTATGTGCTAGAGTGTCGTGTTACACCTGCATTACCCTGCCCTTTTAAAGAGCTGCAGGGAAGACTATATAATAACTCATAAATTAGATTTTCATCATCCACTTTTTTAATTCTTTGGTATATAAAGAGAAATTCCTTTCTATAACATGCGGTCTTACTAACAAAGAAATGCATACCATTTTAACTTTTTGGCAACAGACATGTTATCAGTAACTAGTATATCATGAAGGTTATAAATGGCTTTATTAGGTTTAGTTTATAAACCTTACAATACTTATTTACTATGGACTTGTGGAATTTAGTTATTTATCTTCCAAATTATGCTGCATGTTATGTAAGACCATGCAAACATCAGTACTGTTGTCTCCACTGTATTTTAAGTCAAGAAAAATATCTTCTTAAAACTTAATAGCAGGATTGGAATGAATACTTGGGAAAAGATTCCTGGAAAAGTTATCTAGAGGTAGCAGAGGATAAAACCTTACTATAATTATAGGATGAACCATTTTCATATACCAGAGCTTCTGTCGCGGTCCGTTACATTTTTTCAGTCTATGAAGAAATAACTTAAATCATATGGTGCACACTAAATAACCACGGACATTGAGGTTAGTCCAAATAGACCGAAAAAAATATAACTGTCATTCCTTATAATTTAATTTTAACATAAAAATTCAATGAGAAAAATCATTGAAAAAAGTTGATGACTTCACAGTCATATACAAAATTTGGCCTATGAGATGTTGAACAAAATTTTTTTATCCAATCAGAAACTGTGTTACTTCTGAAATTAAAATAATCTAAGTTAAATATTACTTGTTGGATGACTTATATTTCAATTATTAAATGCATTGAATTGTTTGTTCAAAAGTTAGCATAAAACAGTTTGGACTTAAAAAAAAGTATTTCTACTAAAAACCAGAAAATAAATGAATTCATCAATAATATCAGAATACATTAAAGAGAAATTTGTGTATAAGTACCACATATGTTGTAATGTAAATAAAAAATAGTACATAAAATAGTGTATATTTAAGTCAAATTTAGTATATGGATTGAAAAAGCTGTAAAATAATAAGAATTCAGTGGAATTATGGTAGATAAAAATACATCTAATATAAATATAACAAATCATTATTCACTACATCATCATCAAAAACAAGATAAAAATTTACAACATAAAGGGGAGGAAATGAAAAAAAAGCCTACCGATTTTTTCTTGACAGTATGACAATCCATACCCCTAGGTGTGACCATTCATTATGAAGAATGTGATCTATTGATTTTCTGCATACACAATATTCAGGTATTACATCTAATTAAAGGTAGATACATTTCCTATAGAGCCATATACGTCAAGAAATAATTGAGTGTAAAATTATATGACAGGTGGAGGGTAGCTTAATGAGAGGGGACACAACTACTTATCACTTTCTCTAATGGTATCATATTGTTGATTTCTAACATGTGCCGTTTTCTATAAAGTATATTGTGAATCAAAGGCAGATTAAAGGAAACTGATCTCATCCATTGAAATCCAATATTGAACTATCAAGATATTGTCACACTTATCTTCTCCAAGATTTTATAAATATATAACCATTTTTATCATACCTGTTAAGCATCCCACATTAGAGGGAGACTCCCACAAAATTAATGAACGATTTTAAAATCTCCCACATAAAAAAGGAAGATTTGTGAGAAGTGTTTAGTTAAAATTACTATATTTGCTATAAAAAATACTAGATAATTGGATTTTTACATTAAAAAATTGTTTTTATGTAACAATCTCCCACATGACAGTGTCAGTGGTTTGGGGGTATCTCATGAACTGTTCCAAAGGTAAACTGCTATGTTTTTAAGTCGCTAGGTATTGTTAGCAACTTCTCACACTCATAATTTCAGTACTTTACATTCCCATATGATTTGCATAATTATATATTACCACTCCACATTAAGCTAATGATTCCATAGCTTGGTAGTTCTAGCTTCATGTGAGATCGAAATATACCTCTTAAACATCATACAAATGTGTTCAACGTGTGTTAATTGCTTGTATGAGAATGGGAAGTTTACATTAAAAGATGAAATGATTGTTTAGCATTGAACATTACCCAGTTTTCAATTCAGACACAGGGGCTCATTACAGTTGGCTATATAGGTCATATAAATTATCAGGGCCCGAATATCTATATATAGCCATTGCCAGTTGTTTAATCTGGTTCTGGTAAGCAGTTGTTTTGACTGAAAACATTAAGGTCAACACAGTTACTAAAGAGTAATCATATCAAGGGAACCAAGATTCTAGTGGATGCCACCCGATTTTAGAGCACATCGAATATGTGCCATTTCTGATGTTGAGAATAAGCCAAAATCAGTGGCATAGAATATTTGATGATTTGCGACTTTGAAAACTTCAGTCTTTGATTATACAAAAGATGATGGGTTGTTCCAATACTTTATTTCTGGACATGAAGGAGAATAGATGTTAGTCTATAATAAAGACCAGTCGTCCTTTTCACAAAAATTCTTCAGAGTAAAATTAGTCGTAAATTATGATGTCACAATACTTTTATTTACTATGATTTAATAATTTTACTCTTACGATTTTTTTGTGAAAAAGACCACTGGATTAAATGTAACTCTAATTCTCACTAGCACAAACACATACAATCAGAACAAACCATTGAACAAAATTATAAAATTAATTCCTGTAAAAAAGAAATTCTAAACAATACCATTCTTGTATTTTTTCTGTAGTTGATTAGAAGTGCAGACAAAAAAGGATAATGAATTGTCGTGGTAATTTTACGGTCACGATACCTAGAAAGCAATCAAGCTGTATTCGATTTTATTATTATTAGACAAACATAAAAATGACACAACTCTGGATATATTGGAAAATGGTAAATCATTTAAGCTGTTTAAATGGAAATTAAGTACAGAAATTATCAATCATAGAAGACAAATAAAAATATTCTTCTCTCTATAGAATTGACCAGAAATAACAGACAAATAGGCATATACACTATTTATTGACTATGAAAACAAATGGGTTAAAACAAATAATATCAAAGTGCTTGAGGTACTGAGTGAATAAAAAAAAATGATTAAGGAAGCTCAGAAATTTATTTACATCTGCAGGAATACTGTGGGGGTCTCAAGTGTTGAATCCCTGGGTGTTTGAAAATTTTGTTAAGTTTCCTGATAAATTTGGGCAAAAATGGGCAAACAATTACTTGGAATCCTTTTTACTAGATTCTTCTTTTCAAAATCTTAAGATCCACTTCTAGGAATAGTAAAGATTAGATAACATGATATAAATTGATAAATTATTTCATTTCTCTTCTTTGCTGCAAATGTTGGAAAAATAGTTTTCAGACATTGATTGGTCAAGGTTGTTATCAATTGAATTAAAAAAATCCTTACAAAATTGATGTCATCTTGCACATTAATTTGATGCTATTGACCACAAATGCTTTTGAAAATTATTAACATCTGACATGATGACTCATGAAATATTAGATTTTTCAGATTCTGATAGATAAAATAAGGAAATTTCAGTTTGAGAATTCCAACAATACACTTATAACAATGTTAGAGAAAATAGCCTGTTCTGATAACAAAAAGTTTATATATTCTACAAGACATATAATTAAAATTCATATAAGAAAACCAGATAAGTCAATATATATCTATATAAAGTTCAATGAACTAGCTATGTGCGTTCTTAATTGGAACAGCCTGCTAGAACAAATGCAAGAAAACCATTTGAAACTTTCAATGAAGATATCCAATATGAGAGTATGAAAATAATAAGTTATTATTTGCCCTTGTGATTTTAGTGGACATATTAATAAATTAGTACAATGTACTAAAAATATTACTGTTTACCAAAATAACCAGAAGTAATCATCAACATTAATTTCTTCAAAAATGATTCTTTGCCTATGAGAAACAGAGTATTTGAACTCAAATGCAGTCTTTTTTTGTTGTTGCTACAAATGATATTGACCAAAAGGATTAGACAAGACCTATAGTATCTGCTCTGTGTTTGTGTCTAAAGTTCCAACAGTCTCTTTCCAATTATGTTCATCATTTCTGGCACCATTTTTTGAGCCATTCCCATTCTAGACCCTCTACATATAAAGGATGTCACTGACACTCTGTTCCTAAAATTTCATTTAAAGTCTGGTTGATTGACTGTAGCAAATGTTCAATAAAACCTAAGTTGTCTACTAGTCTAAGGAACAAAATTCTTAAAATACTTTGAACCAAATGAAGTGCCATAACATCTATAAAAAACAAAAGAAAAGTTCCAACCATAAAAATAATCAGTAAAAAACAATCTATATACCCTAAAGTCCTATAGCAGTCAGAACTGTGTTCAAACTGCATGGTTACATTCTTATAAAAGTTAAAACAACATTTTAGACAATTATATCAAATTTGTACAAGTTGGAATGAAAGAAAAAAACATCTAACAATATGGGTAGGCCACTTTCGTTAATACACCATCTCCTTACACTTCATATAGTAATGTAATAGAAAATCATAATATAATCCTAAATGAAAAGTAGAAAAAAACAATACCTTTGTCTTCTAATGTGTGCAGCAAGTTGTACATTTCCAAAATTATTGTAATTCATTAACAATATCCCATAATTCAATATATCTTCACATTGTAATTGCATGACCTAAAATATTTCCATATCTTCTAGACAAGAATTCCTTATTTTCCTTAAGTATTTAAGAAAATATGACAATATATCATTTTTGACAGACAATGTCACCAAAGTCTTACAAGGCAATTATTTTATACCTGTACTAATAATTATCCGACAGGTGAATGCTAATTAATGTTAGTGTAGATGTGTATATTGGTGTGAAATGGTCAATTGTTTATTTACAAGCATTAATTATCTTACTTTTACATGAATGAACAGAATAAAGTACTCAATGCAAAAGAAGTTGGGGTGTCTGGAGTGCATAGATTTGTGGATTTAATGAACAGCATTTCATACAAAACATAACCTTGACCTTTTGATGTTTGGATTGAAAAATGATTAAAAAATAAAGAAATGAAAAAATAGCAAGTCTCCATGATGAAATTTAATTAAGAGTGGAAATAAATAGAGAAAGTTGATAGGACATTAATATATCACAGATACACATATAAGAGACTTTCCATGTTTCTAAAATATGAATGGCACATGGTAAATTTTATCCCAAGGAATTATTTTGTTCCATTGTAATGTTTTAATCATGTTTGTCAAATAGTACACAGATTTGTTTAATTTGACAATAGATGACTAAGAAATAATTTTAAAGTTCCCAAAGAAGGCAACTAAATTTTGCACAAAATGAAAGTTATCTTCCTTTTACAATGAATTTCAACGCTTTCTATGTAATTTATTTCTCTTTAAGTGTAAGTATTTGTAAGTATCAGGCAAAATGGGAAAATCAGATACATGCATTTCAAAAATCCACCAATCTTACTATGTATTATCACTCAAGGATACTTTCTCTAGTTGAAAATATCACTATTTAATATCTGCATCACTGGCTTTACTCAGAAATTTTCCAACTGAATCTTTGAAAAATGAGGTTTTTGACATAGTTATCTACCCTTGAAATGTTCATTTTCAGTGCATTTCAATGAAATCGTAACTCAAAGGTGCAGCATGATATGGAAAATCTTGTGTTTTCCTTGATTCTGGTGCAAATAGTCAAATTACACTAACAAATAGATGTTTTTTTTCATACCATGTTTCACCTTCTGCCTGATTCTTACAAGGACTGACACATTACTGTTGGAGTTAATCAAAAACAAACATTCTGAGAAAGGATGCATATGCAGTATGAAACGAATGAAATTTTTTTGAAAACAAATCAAGTGCCACCCACTGTTTGGTTTTGGCGTGGACGACCTCTTATGCTATAAATGTTATGTATGACCAGTACATGCAATATACAAAATATTATTACCTAATTATAAGGTTTTATCTTGTTTATTAAATATACACGTTTTTCTCTATTTTCAAAATTTATACAGGACAGGGCGATCTATTGCACTGTCGATGTACTATTGCACGGTGCAATAGTCTCCTTGAAGAGTCTACTGCACTGACCCCATAATGACCTTTATCTAAGCCTTTTGATTGGTTGAACTTTTTTTAAGCACTTCATTGAATTGGAATTTACACACAAAAAACTCGTGTGTAAAAACGTAGATGTGACTCTTGTCTGCCAATTCGTAAACATGGAGCAGTCAATTTCCTATTCCTGGTCAAATGGTTGTCTCTTTGACATATTCCCCGTTTCCATTCTTTAATATATCTAATAGACAAATTAGGTAATAAAACAGTTATTAAATGAGTTGGATGCAATAGACCAGAACATTTGTCCTTTGGTACTGAGAATGATTAAGTGTTCTCAGCACCTCTGGACAAATATTCTGGTCTATTGCATTCAACCCATTTAATAACTGTAACTGACAGATTTTTGTGAGCAGTTTACCTTTGGTAATTTTGCAAAAAAAATGTGAAAACAAATATTTCCTTTTAATACATCTTAGATGCAAAATATTGCAGCAAAGTTCGTCTGACATCTTTAAGCATCAGATATGTATCCATGAAGAAAATATTTGTTTACAGCTATCACACTGGATCTGTGAATTACCAAAGCATGGTGTCCAAAGATTTGGCCAAACAGATCTTCACAAATCATTTAGCAATCATCACAAAAAATATAAAATACAAATAGAATGACAAACACTCAAATGAACCAACAGACATCAGGACAAGTAATAACTCGTGATTCATTGAGTTAGGTATGAAATACTAAATAATTTTACAACAATAATCAACGATCAACCTTCACCAGAATGATAAGATTTTAAACAAAATGATACAGAATAGCCATCCTACTGTTAAAATTTTCTACGATATATATAACAGCAATCAATAATTCTGTTCATTATCACAATTTATCAATACTGTCCATCATTATCTGTATTATCTCCAGCCTTTAATGGCTTGAACTACACACAGCCATTAAATTGAAGATCTATACATTATTAAAAGCAATGATATTTGAAGAGTACCAGTATTGTTATTTCTTATTCCCCATAATTTTCATACAAACTTCAAACTAGAACTCCCACCTACAATAATTTACCAGATGACAAATGTTCTATTCAACTAGCTAAAGGACCGTTGTTGATACATGTAACCTTATATAATTCTCATTCATATTGATTTGGAATCGAGAAAGCCTTCCTTTAATCTAAAAGATACTTAACATTCCATGTTTATCTGAGAGGCCAAACCTGAACAAGTCAACTGAGCCTTGGGGTTCCTTGTATGTTATCTGTATATCAACACCTGAGCCTTTGGACTCCTTATTTAGTTGTTTATAGGCCAACACCTAAGACTAAGGGTTCCTTATTTAGTTATCTGTAGACCAACACCTGAGCCTTAGGATTCCTTGTTTAGTTATCTATAGCCAAACATCTGAGCCTTATGGTTCCTTGCTTATCAACCTTTGGACCAACACTTGAGCCTTATGGTTCCTTGTTTATTTACCTTTGGATCAACATTTTAGCCTTAAGGTCCCTTGTTCAGCCTTCTGCAGATCAACATCTGATCCATATGGTTCCTTGTTTAATTATCAGTAGACCAACACCTGAGCCTTTTTGTCCTTTGTTTAATCTACCTGTAAACCAATACCCGGGCCTTTCTCTCCATTGTTATCCAACTTCAGACCAGTATCAGAGCCTTTTTATCATTTGTTTATCAACTTTTGGCCCAATCACTGATCCTTTGTGTCCTTTGATCATCTACCTATAGACTAAAACCTAAGCCTCTTTATCATTTGTTTACCTACCTGTAAATCAATATCAGAGCCTTTCCTAAATAGACATATCTGGCTCACACTGATCTTCGAAGGAACCAATTCTTCTGTTTCTTTCATCTTAGGAAAATCAAATTATCTCAACTGGAATATCTTCATTTTTTCATATTTGATCCTGAAAACCAAAATTCAATATACATACAATCTATTGAATTAAATGAGGCTTCAAGTACTCTTTAAAGACAAATCTAGTTAATTTAGATTTTTTTCTCTTCTGGATTTAATAATAGATATAATTGATTTTTTGGAAAGTAATCTTGCTCTTCATTATTTCCAAGCTATCATGCAAGGCTCTTACAAATCACCCGTTCATTTTTCTTTATCTTGTTATAAGGTAAACTCAGGAATTTATTTTGACAGAACTACAATAAACTAAATGTTCATAAACATTCTGGACTGATAGAACATGAACAATTTACATATTCATATAGGTAATTAAGTACATGCAATTAAAACAAGTGCTATCTTTAAAAAAAGATAGCCGACACAGTAAAATTTCTTTTTTTTTACTTATAATTTTCTACATCTCATTCACGCCACCAAGTTATCAGTATTTGGCCAATCAGGAAACAGAATTTCGATCAGGTGACTTGTGTTTCCATGGAAAAGCGTCTTTAAGGTCAAAGGGCAAAAAGCGAAACTATACCAACTGTGTCAGAAATACTAGTTTTTACTATACCTAGCTAAAATTTTATCTTAACCAAAATCTGCTTTAATTAGATCAAATTCAAGTAAAAGCGGAGGTCTGATTTTCATAACAGAGGCAGCTAACTGACAGCAAACTGGATTTTCTTCATCAAAATGAGCATTGCAAATGAATAATTAGTTGCAACTCTGCATGACAACAGTCATTACAGTGTAAGTCCCTATTTTTTATTAAATTTGAAATTGGCTTAATACTTTTCAAGTTATTGGAAGTACAAGGGTCAAGGTCCCTATTTTCACAACAAAAAATGAATTCAACTAGGAACTGCATTAGCAATATTTGTACAAAACAAAACTTCACTTTGTCACATAAAACAACATATTCAAATTTAAAAAGAATCTGCCAAATACTTTTCAAGTTATTGCACAGACAAGCATCAAAGTCCCCATTTTGGAAAAAAAAATATGATTACCACTCGGATACAACCAAAGTGATATTTGAAGCAATCAAACTTGCTCTTTAATTAGTCACATGAAAAAAACATATCCAAATTTGAAAAAAATATGGACAGATGAACAGATGGACAGACAACATTATCACTTTATACCACCAGCAATGTAAGGGGTATAATAAATCATAAGATCACAAAGATATCCAAATTTAACTCTGCCCTGTCCATTTAAAAAGATTTAGATAATAAAAACTGTACATCTTAGACTATGGGTGAATATTAATCTTTTTATACCAGCCAGGAATCATAGAAATAATGATGACAATTTAAGGAAATAAATATTAGAAATGTCCTAATCTTACACCTTCTTAATGAGTTTCTTTAAACGAATACAACCCACACCATAACTACAGGCATGACTTAACCACTACTGTACTTTAAAAGTGCAATCAAAATATAATTTTAGACATTTTATTTACTTAATAAACCGATGGTAATATTTACATGACATCAACCCAATTCAATTAAATATTTCATGTGAATTTTTTACCTCAGATCATAAACTTTCACTTGCAGGCATTTTAAAAATGGGCATAGAATTTGAAGTCAAGATTGGGAAACAATTTGGAGTAAAATATGTAACTTTAAGGTTTCAATATCAATCTAATTAACCCTTATTAAATGCCTATGATTAAAATAGTCAGTTAAATGTACCCCTAATCCCTCTTTTCTGTGCAGTTTGTCTAGGTTCCTTGTTAAATATAATTATAGATAGTTATGATAAAGAAACACAGGAAAAATTATCAAGCAAGCTTTACCCTGGGTAAAATTATTGTCCCTTGGATTTAAATAATCCACTTTCATCTTGTTCTGCTAACTGGCAGTATAAACCTTATATACTCAATCACTAACACATGCAAACAGTACATGTATTCATACACATAAGATAGATTATCTCCCCTTGAAAGTGTGAAACAATAGTTATCTTCCATTTCAATCCTAAAAAAAAAATAACCAAAAAAAACAAAACAAAACAAACAAACAAACAAAACAAAACAAAACAAAACAGAAATCATTTTATGTCAGCACCCAATGTCTATTTTCTTTGCCATAATATTTAAATTCAAACCTTTTTCGATTTAAAAAAAAAAATTGTCCATATTACAGTAATCTCAAAAGGTATATATGTACTGCTACAAAGTAGCAATAAAGGTCTAATGACCCTGCGCCAAAGACTTCTTTCTTTATTATGACATGATATTTGAAACTCCTAGCCATATTGACATTCATGAGCTTTGAGAAAAATGCCTTCTGGTTTTTCTTTTTTAAAAGTGAAACATATTACTGACTAGAAAACAAATACCCAATAAAAACACAGTCACCTTAAGGGAGAATTTTCAAACTAATAATAAAGCAGTTAGTTGCTGAATCTTCATTTCATCCTGCTAGGGTATGAGAAATGGTGCAAGAGAAGTTTACAAGTTTGCCTCAACAAAAGTATACACAAGTGATTAAAAGACAATAAATCAGCAGTCAGTCAAATCACTAAATACCATCATACATCAGTAACAGGAAACATGACAAATATAGAGACTCATTGATGGGTTGTTTGATCGATTTTTACATACTATCATTAAGTACAAATAAATGATAACTATTGAAAAGTTACATTTGCTTTACAATTCATAGTTCTAACATACTAAGCTGCTAAGTAGATTATACTGTTAAGAATTGTAAAAGAGTAAACTTGATACATTTATCTTTAAGTTTTTTTTATACGAGAAAGAAGGGAAAATCACATTGAATTATTGGAGAAGCCATGAAAGCAGAATGCTCATTTTTACTTGAAGATTTTAAAACCATATACTTGTTTTTACTATTAATCACTTGTAATAGCATAATATAATATATCTTTGATTTAAAAATAGGAATATTTTGTGCAAGCTCACAAAAAGAATACCCTGTCTTCATATATAAAACCCTTAAGTTAGATTATCTCCCTTTGAAGTCCTCATTCCTTCTTCCACATATGATTTCCAACCTTTCTATACTATTTCATCAAATTCTCTTGAGTAGTATTGGAAGAGTGTCACTTACAGGAAATCAGGACAGACAGGCAGACAGACAAGGTGATTCCTATATACCCCCAACTTTGTTTCAAGGTGTATAAAAATATATCAATGTGTCATCAATATTTGACAAATAAGTTGTATATACTATGAATGGAGTAAGTCAAACAAGAGTTGTCTTTCTACTATCACCTGTAAGTTTACCTTTTTATCAGCTGATCTTTAATTAACATGCCAAATCAAACCTTCAAACAATGTAGTACCTGAAAACATATGTATCATATTCTTACAACACCTATGGTATCAAAAACTTCCTACGGATAAATAAATTATGTTTTTGTTATTAAAATACAGCATTCTACATTCTTGTACTTACACATAACATGTACATTGATGTAAATTTAAGATCATCTACTAAGATAAACCAGTAAGTGGCACAGACAACATGTCCGTTCATTATGTTCATGACATACCGACAAATTATTAGTTCAGTTAAACCCTTATGCATCAGCTCATCAGATCCTTATATACTACAAAAAGTGTTCAATATGCTATTTTTTCAAGAAGTTGCAGAGAAAGATTCACTGTAATTCATTGAATGTTTGTCCTCTTCCTTAACTGTTTGACTAGTTTGTTTTTCTTCCATTTTAAAATCACAATCAATCTTTTTAAAAGTTTTTGACCAAAGAAGGTAATCATTCTTCTAACCACATGTTACCATAAGTGATAGTAAGAGAAATGTCATGTCAGACAATGTTAGCCATCAGGATTATAAAATGTCATCTAAACAATGGATTGCCCTCTATGTTCTATCAGAAACCTTCCAACAGCTTTCCTTTATTTGTTTTCATGTAAGAAAAGTTATTAAAACAATTCTGACAAGAAAAATTCAATAAAACAGACTCATATCTATGAAAAAAAGAATGACTTCAAAGATCTTATGACTATAGAAAGATCAATACAAACTTTACATCTCATGAATCTATTTCTATAGGAATTTTTCAGTTTATTATTACAGAGGAACACTGAGGTTACAGACTATGATTTTTTATACTTGGCAGAATGCAACATCTGAAAACTACAATAAAAATTTGTGGTAACTTTGAATATCACAAAAAAATATTAGGCTTTAAAGATTGACCATACTTTTCTACAGATATTCAACTTGCAGATATTCAACTTGCAATCTATTAGCCAATGCCCACTGTATGCAGGGGTATAAAAAAACAGTATAACCTTTTTCCTTCAGGATGGAATTAAAACAGTATACCCCCTTCCTTTCAAAGTGGGGGTATAAAAAAAACCTTTATAGGTTAATTGATTTCACGAGAATGGGTCCTAGCCTACCATTAAAATGTATGGAGATTAGTCATTCTCAGAGCGTTGAGTTCAGAATAACGTATTAAATGCAAAAACAAATTAATAAATATTATTGTGCAAAAATGACTTATATCTATTTCTACATGATAAGAGTGTTAAGAAAAGCATAAAACAGAAGATTTTTCATTGTAATACTGCATTTCAATATCCTGGAAATAAACAACAATAAAGTACAGACTGGTCTTTGGATTTCAATACGATCTACATCAGACATTCTGGTCAGGAATATGAAACTAAACGAGACTTACAGTCCCTAAAATAGTAATCTCTGCATTTTTCTCTCTGCATTGACAATGTAATATTTTTTCTCTGCATTGACAATGTAATAATTTTTATTATGTCTTAGGGGCGGGTCAAAAATCATTTTACTCTGCATGTGCTTAATTTCAACGTAAAAAATTTTGATGGACTCATTTATATTCCTGAAAATAGAAAAAACGCCATTGATATAGCAATCTTACTTGAATTTTTTTTTTAAATTTTCTTTAAAAAATGACGTTATAAACGTTGAAAAAAATTAAAGAAAAATAAAAGATATTTTAAGTGGTTACATATGTACGTATCAATCAAATATTCTAGTAATTTCTATATCAGAATGGCTACTAGTAGAAGCAATCTTGTGCTCCTCAGCATCCTTGTAAGAATTTAACAAATTTACTTTTTACCCATGTGTCAAATTTTATACTTTTGGGATAACACTAATCTCATTTTAATGAATTGGGAGTATGTTTCATGTTTGTATATAACAAACCAAATATCTTAAAAAATTCCAGTGGTCTGACAAGAAAGATGTAGTGTCACTTATTCTTCTTTCTCATACTATCACACATGTCTGAAATCATTTCTACTTTTCTTGAGCAGAAATGAAGTAAGGAGGGACAGGTATTCATATTAAGTTAAATGTGCCAAATGTTCAAATTTCAAATCAATGGTTCACCTGAGCAAACTCAAATATCCCGAATCAAGTTTCAATGAATAGAGTTTAAGGTCCTGGACTCTGGTAAATGAAGTTAATGTTCCTAGGTCAGAACAGTGACCTGGACCTCTTACCACTGCTTACATGAACCCAGTAAGGTGTGTTAATTTATTATTACCGGTATATTTTGTATTTTTATAGAAGTTTTATGAAAGCTTAGGTTTCTTTATAACTGAAACTAAAAAGAATATCCTCATATATATGTTTAACTAATATCCGATCGGTGCTTTATTAAATATACCAGCTATTTATCCAGGAGTGTTACGTGGGTCAGAACCTTAATTTTTGTTGCATTTTGTTAATATCACATACAATTTGTGGGGATGAAAAATGTATGCTATGGGAAAGGAGAAAGTACTCTCTCTGAAGTTACATACTGAATATTACATGTCAAAATCTATATCACCCTGCAGGTTGGTGGCCCTTAGGGTGATGTAGACCGAGGGTAGACACAGCATGTGATACAGATTTTAACATGTAATGTTCATTATATCATATATTATAACCATACTTCACGTCTGGTCTGTAAAGGGGTGCAATATAGGGTATGCATTATAGGGTATTTGATGAAGGTCTAGAGGTGTGATATTGGGTATGCGATACTGGGTAGACGATATTGAGTTGAAGCAAACACTTATAATGCATACACAAAAAAGTTATACTTTAATCTAAATATATGATACACTAAATTAATGTATGATATATTTAACTTCAATTGTGTTTGTTCCACAATTAAGTTAATAACTATATTTTGATTGTGATATCTCTTTATTGGAAATGACATAAATTTTTTTAATCCTTTTCTAAACATTTCAGTCCTATATCCTGTCATATTCTCTTACTTATACTAATACTACTCTGTATCGTATATTTAGATTAAAATATTACTTTTTGTATATGCATTACAACCCTACATCGTCTGCCCTATATCTCATACCCTATATCCCACCCTTATACCTATAAAGCATACCCTGCATAAAAAATTATATTCAATTTCCGATATTTTGCTGAAAAAAGCTTAAGTGACAATACGTAAAAATGAAAAAAAAAGATTTGCAGCATCAAATACCTTTTGATATCGATAGTTGTTAATAAATGGTAGTTTTTTAAAAATAATGAGGAATTTAAAAGTAGGTACTATGAGATTAGATAAAAAGGCATGTTTATATTTATTGAAATAAAAAATTGATCAAATCAGCATTATTGAAGAAGTTGCTTATCTGGAGATTTCACGTTCCCACACCATCAATTGTTGACATTAAAATTTTGTGCATGCGCAAGAAAATGAACTTCGACCCTGAGGCAGAGTCATTATTTTTTCTCTGCATTGACAAAGTAATAAAAAGTATACATTGTCATTGTATAACAACTATCTATTCATATCATTTTTAACAAGATATAAACCTATATAATCAGAACACCTGTCTAATCCAAATACATCTTTCGATGTTAAACCCCAAAAATCAATCAATCAATCCTTCGATCCACAAAGATTCAATAAAATTTATTTTACAAATCTAGTGTTTCTCATGATGCATGGTCTTACATTTTGTACTTCTAATTAAAATCGGATTTTCATTTTGCCTAATGTTTTGCTAAGGTGTTAAAATGAAAGAGAAATTATTAAGCAAAACTTGTAATAAACATCACTCAGAAAGATAAGGTTCCTCAATAAAAAGGAATGAAACAATAATTATCAATAAAGAACTTTACAGTTGAATTCACATGATCAAAGATTTGTCAGTTCAAAACAGGTACAACCAATAGACGAGTTGATTCATAACTAGTATAACTGGAATCAGTAATATATGTAAGGTCTTTATTTAATATCATAAACAATGAATAAATATTTGAAAAAAAAAAGTTTAAAAATCCTTACTGTCAAGCATCCATTATTTATACAAGTAGCACAGAGACTGTAGACGGATAATTCAACCAATTTTAGACACAAAGGGAAAAACTGTAAAAGACGACTTTACCATATAGACAGGGTTTGACACTAATTTTTTCTAGCTAGGAAGCCCAAAGGACTTTCTGATCGATAAATTAGGTAGTCCTCAAAATTATCTTACAGCCTTGTCTTTACGTATAGTAAAGTTCACTAAGAATTAATTTAGGTAGCCCAAAGGACTACCAATTAAAATTATTTCTAGATAGTTCTCTCTCAGATTAAGTAGGCACAGGACAACCAGACTACTTTTAATGTCTAACCCTGATAGAGGGTTGTTTAATTTTAGCATATTTTAGCAACCTTAATATCAAAATAAATTTCACGAAATATTTATTCGTGGCTTAAGAACTTAGTGCACCACTTAACATTCGCCAAAATTAGTTATGCTAATTTTTTTATTTCACAAAATTTTACAACCACCATATGGTATCATAGAGAGATAAAATGATATACAAATCGTTGTTTTTTTTAATATAAATTCTTTATCTGGCATCAGCAAGTACAGTTATTCAATCATTTGCAAATAACAAGTAAATCTGGTTTGCCTAATCAGAATTGTTCATAGTTAACATTCATAAATATGTGAAATAAAACTATCAAGTTTTAACCCAGTATATATGTAGTTCCTAAATAGACCTTTTTGTGCTAACTCTGGAATAGTCAATGAGCATGCACAGAACATGCTCGACATACACTTCCGTGAGGAAAATTCTTTTGTTCTACCCAAGCCCTACATCATGGAAGTGTATCCTGAGCATGCTCATCAACTTAACACAAAAGGGTCTATAACTAAAACTAATATAAATATGTCAGAATACAATTCTGAACAAAAATAAATTTTCTTTAAAAATACCTATCTTCTTTTAAAATGGAATTAATACATGCACATGTCCAATAAGCCACCATTGTCATACAAAGTGTTTCATGATAAATATCTTGAGTAGCATAAAGTGAAGGTCATTTGTCCTCCTACACTTAGTTAAACCTCAGTTTTAACCTCTGTACTAACTCTTTGTATCAAGTTTTCAATGGTCATAACTTGGCCATAAAACAATTATTTCACAGAGGAAATTGATGTTTCTGTCAAATTGTTATAATTTAACATAAAAAAGCCTACAAACAAAGACAAAATAGCTAAACATGGCTATGGTTTCCCCTCATGTAATTCAAGAAACATACTAATTTATATCTTTTTCTTTCTTAAAGTTTAATCTCTCAAAGGTAAACCACCTCTCCCATAGAGTAAGTTTTTTTATAACCTAAGAAAGTAATGAAAAAATTGCAAAGCTACAGACTGTATCACCTTCATAAAATGTTTTTTTATGGAATCTGAAAATATTTTTAGAAGATACTGGTACTACATTTTTTGATACAGGAACTGTATTGTATTGAAAGAACATTACACATTGTAAACTGCTGGTATTTTGACCTTTTAAAACATGTCTGAATATAGACATTTTAGAAAATGCCTTACATGCAGTATTGTTTTCAATAAGTAAATCTGAGTAAAAAATTGGTCATCATATTTGTCATTGATAAATTTTAAACTACATCTTATGGCTATCAAATTTAAATAGACCACTAGTTACAAAAGACTTTATAACAGACCATACAAAATGCCCATTATCATAATACAAAATTCTTGAAAGGAATTTTAATTACATTCATGGACTCATAAAATTGACATTACATACCTAATATAATCCTTTGTGCAAATTTATAATTCAACAATATACAGCAGAGTTAATGCATTTTTGACTCAACACCATCATAACAATTTTGTATCCATCAAGTAGAAAGTTGTCCCTTTAAAAGTGTGAGAGTGGTTTAATCGTTAGTAAAGTGAGGTAAAATTATAGATAATGTTTTCTTTTAGGCTTCAGTACCATACAATAGCTTACAAATTACCTATAGGCAATTTATGTCTGTGTTTAAATTTTTCAAGTATTAAAGTAAAAAAAAAAGGTAAATCGATCAATTTTGTTGTATATTTCAACTTGACATTTTATTGAATGTTTTTAATACACATAGTACTGTTGGCCTTATTAGATCTAAGAGCTATATACAACTGCACTGGACCCTGATGATAAGGAAAATCATTATATCACAAAAGCCTTCTTCACTATTTCATTAAATAACAGAATTTAAAGCTGAAACATGGCAAAGCTTCTCCAATTCTAAGACAGTGATTAAAAATACCCAAGACTTTTTAACCATAAGGCAGTGATTAAGCTTTGGCAAGAAGTTTCCTCCAATTTCACATTTTCCAAGTTATCTACCAATTTCATGGGAGAAACTGATTTGCCTTGAGCATCTTGATTAAAACTATTTCTCCGCTCTCTATGGTAAAATTATGATTTTAACATACTCACTAAAGCTCACATATTGAAAATTGTAATTTTACCATCTCCAGTAGTGAAATAATTTAATCCACTCATTACTATAAGAGAATCTATATGTTCAAGTTTAAATGTAATATCTTTAATACATACATTTAAAATAGAGATGAAGTTTAGTGTAGATGTGACCTCAAGTTAAAAAACCTTTTTATAACTGGAAGTTAACAGGTTTGGTTAAAACGAGAAAAAAGATTAGGACCCAGTACAGTAGTATGATAAGTTTTCCCAATAATTTTTGCGACTTTTGCCAATTTGCAGTTCTAGAAATACTAGATCTATTATACATTATCCATTAAATGTGTCATAATTAAGTACATGCATGCACAAGTATGGACAAAGAATTTTACTTTTCCCATTTCAAACTAATTCAATATACATAGAATTAGATAGTAATCATGTATGACCACACATCAGGTATATGAACTGATAAACAAATGGATTAACTGAACTTACTGAAAATATTTACATGTTTACCATTTCAACTAATCAGCAAAACTTTGTCAATATTTTGAACAAAACAATGTAAATTTACCTTAATGAGTGTAGGATAGGCCTAAGGAAAGAAAACCAATTAATGTGTATTTGCATCTCTTTCAAATCGATATAATAAACATAGCTTACCTACCATTTATATGACAGATCTTTCCACTTCATCTGTTACACATTTCTATTCATCAGAAGTCATGTAGAACTATGTGAGTGGGGGAGCACAGTTGATCAGATGGATATAAGAGCTAAAGACGTTCCTTGTGTCAGTATGTCAATGATAAGTCATCTTGGTCTCATGGTCCTTTATTAGATACCAGTAAAATACCAGCTAATAACATTCTTCATCTTTGAGAATTTCCTTTATTCTGTCATGTTAATAGTATAGTAGAAATTTCTTGAATATCCTGTTCACAGATGATTCCAGGAGAGAAATCTACAGCACATAGATCCAGTAAGATACCTGTAAATATAAAGGGTACTTTTACTGGATTATACTCCCACTAAATAATTTATATATAATGTCAAGTATGCTACCAATATATGTTCAAACATCAACTTTGTAATTACACTCGATAATGTTCAGTCAGGTGTAAAACACTTGAAAAATCAAAGTTTCCAAAGTAAATTACAGGTAAATTAACATTCAGGTGAAAACTGATGTTAGATTCTGACGATCTTATCATAACTAAGGGAAATTTTCCAAAAATGGTTTTGATAAGTATCCCAGTACTTTAATAAATACAGTTAGTTATATATGGCTTAAAATTTAAATAACAGTCATATCTTCAAGGCAGAAATTAAATTACATAATACATTCAATTTTCGCTTCCATTAACTACTGTGATACATTTAAAGAGATCTTTCAAATAGTACAACAAAATAATATTAGATCTGTATTTCATACTTCCATTTTGCACATCAGCTGTGCAATTTGTACTAAATGTGTATAAAACGCAACATGACTTTCCTAAAGAATATATAAATCCATTTTTTACTTTTCAGTCTTCTTTATGTAGTTTTGTGCCCTGCAGTTTTTCACATTAGTCTATGAATATGTTATAAAGTAAATGTTGAGGCAATGTCCTGTATAAAACCAGTGACATTAGGAGAAGCACATAACTTATATTATTACCTAATTATAAGGTTTTATCTTGTTTATTAAATATACACATATTTTTCTCTATTTTCAAAATTTATTCAGGACAGGGCAATCTATTGCACTGTCGGTGTACTATTGCACGGTGCAATAGTCTCCTTGAGGAGTCTACTGCACTGACCCCATAATGACCTTTATCTAAGCCTTTTGATTAGTTGAACTTTTTTCAAGCGCTTCAGTGAATTGGAATTTACACACAAAAAACTAGTGTGTAAAAACATAGATGTGACTCTCATCTGCCAATTTGTAAACATGGAGCGGTCAATTTCCTATTCCTGGTCGAATGGTTGTCTCTTTGACATATTCCCCATTTCCATTCTTTATTATATCTCATAGACAAATTAGGTAATAACTGTATACCAAATTTATAGCTGGTGTAGCATGTTTGTAAAAAGTTTTTTCATGCTGCCTGTGATTACAATATAGAAGTCTTTCATCCACAAAGTTTAAGTGATTCAAGGTTGTCTTTGGCACTGTTTAAAAAAGCAAAACTTAATGGGAAATAATTAAAATTTTAAAAATAAAACCATATGAAAAATATACGAAATGTGTGCACACTCAGATACACCATACCCCCAAATCAAAGGAGTAACAAGTTTTCCATTGAAGACTGTCATAAATTGATAATGTAAATTTAAACAATTTGGCCTCCTTTGGATGTATGATGGGAGGAGCTGCACTGGAAAGATTTTTCAATAATGCAATTCAGTACCCTATTTCAAACTCTTTAAAAATTCAGGGATACAAATTTCATGGTAATATGCAAAAATAATGTTATAACTACTAAGTCAGTTTTGTGAAAATCTGAGAAAATGCACTGATAAATGCTTCAGTTATGTACTTTCAGAAACTAAGTTCAAAGGGGCATAATGCCCACAAAAAATTCCTAGTTAAATGCATAAACTAAATTCAAAGGGAGCAAAATTTGAGGGATCAACATTTCCTGCTAATACTTTGTATTATGTCCTTACAACGTACTAAGTTTCATGAAATTATATTCATTGATTTGAGAGGTGTTGCAATGACAAAAAAGAGGACTGATGGACAGACAGATAATATCCTTCATGCCTATGTTTGAAACCAAGTGAAACATTTTTTCATAATTCACAGTCAAATGCCTAACTCTAAATTAAGAGAAAAAACTAAATAAGGAGGTAATTAATCTTTCAATTATATGACCATTTTGGCTGTCATACAAAAATAGTAAAATGCTTCATAGGGCACAGCTTAATATGCCTGCAGAGGTGAAACCCTGAACAGTTGGGGAGAATGTAGACACAACATTCAAGCTTAATACAGCTTTGAATTTGGATTGCGATTAAATGTTGACACATAAAAGGGCCCCTAATTCCTAAATGGACCAAGTCTTAATTCAAAAAATCAATCCTAGCCTTCCTTTTGTTCTGTTTGTAGCATGAAACCTTGTGCTTTAGTTTCTAAATGATCAATAAGCTTATACTCAACTTATTGCCTGAAAATATGGACCACAATTTTTTGTAATTGCAGAAAAAAATAAAGATTCTTAAAACCCTGAATCACTCAGCAGAAAAATTAAAAATGTAGTGCAAATCATTTCATCATAAAAAACAATAAATCATTTAAAGAGGCCTCAAATTCTTGCCAAGAAAAGCATTAGTAGAAATTTAGATAAAATGTGCTTTCCCCATATCCACTGACTTTAATAGTCATACAAAGACTGGTCATTTGTTGTGGGCACAAAAGTCAACAACTGTACTAAGTTTCAAAACATAATTGTTTCAGAGGAGATTATCTTTGAAAATTGGCCACTTAGAGAGAAACTTAGACAGGCTCTGGAAGACATCATGTACCAAAAGTCTTGTAGAGGTCATGCAAGGGGTTTTCAGGAAGTTATGCAAAATATGAAAAGTTTACAAAGAATGATAAACACAAAATGGTGGCCTACTGGTAATAACTAAGGCCTTTGGTTTAGATGAGCTAAAAAAGCAGAGCAGAACATGTATTAGTCACAGTACATCTTTAATTCATGATTTTTTCCTGTTCCAAGCACTTTATTATACAGCTCATAGGATAAACATAATATAAACAACTGATTTCAACTGTGATCTAAATGGAAAACTTTTACTGATGTTTAATCCTAATAAATCCACAGATGCTTTTAGTAATTTTGAGACACAAGATGAATTTTGTTTCCTTGTTCAATACCCTGGTTTCCTTAATATTACAAAAGCATGCAGGTATTCTATGGTTATATTTGGAATTTAAACAGTACATGTACAATTCTAGTTATGGATGAAAAGAAACATTTCCAAGAGAAGTCATTACAGATTTAGATCATATTTCAATCATGGAATCTTAGTCTGACATTAAGGCATGGTTTTACATTTCAAGTAATTTACCTGTATAGGATACAGGTGCTAAGTTTCATTTTCAATATTGATTTACCTCTGTTTATAGAATGATTAGGATTGAAGGATTGAGACATTTATTTTCTGTTAACTGATAAAATCCTTAAGTATATCAGAAACAGATTTACAAGAAAATTCCATTTGTGCTGCCTTGAATGACCTGTCTTATTCAAAACTTTATCAGGGTATCAGTGACAAGTTTGCTTAGTTAATGACTGGTATTTTATCCACAGTAACAGGGTTTACACATTCAAGTAGATTTATATGCATCCAAGGGAGATAATTCATAAGTCACCAGACTTTGAATCTAGTATATCATACAAGACTTTGAATCTAGTATATCATACAGACTATTAAACTCAAACCACATATTTCAATGAAATATAATGTTATAAAATTATTGCTTTACCCTTCCTTATAAGAATAATATTAATAAACATTGTTGAAAATGTGCAGCAAATTTAGCCATCATGGTTATAGAAAAACCCATTAACTTATTATACTCTGTAAGTTGCCTTATCACATAAAATCTCTAAAAATACAAAAAAAGAAGTTACATTACTGTTATGTAAATCAACACACATAAAGAAATTAAAAAGTCACAAGGTAAACATTTTAAGGGTAGTTCTTAAGATTGGAACTTTCCTTTTAGTTGGTAATTTTTGTAAATTTTGTGCAGCACTCCCAGATCCCCTTTTAAAAAATTCCTGGATTGAAATATTCATAAGTCACTATATATACTCGCTAAGAGAAAAATTATTATAACACTGTTATATAGAACATGCTTCCTAATATCGGTTGATAAATTTTTAAATGTTTCTCATCAATAGTGATAACCTCATTAATTTTCAATTTTTATCAATTATGTAAATAAAAAAATACCACCACTGACTGTATTCCACTCAAAATGACATTTCAAAAGTGCAATTCAGGAAACTAACTTCATAGGGAGATCAATCCCACAGAATTTTAAGGGTCAAAATGCAAATCTACATATTGTGCTCTTCCTACATAACAAGTTTCATGAAATTCTGTTCACTTGTTTGAGAGGAGTAGCAATGATAAATAGAGGACTGATGGATGAACAGACATGCCACAAACATCATAAAACATTGCAGGATTCCCCCCTTGAGAAAGCAGTTTCTTAATAATAAATGCTTGTAATTTTCTTTTTTAAATTTCATGTAAAATAACTTTTAATTTTCACATCATATCATACACTGTTTTCTCATTGAAAATGCAGATCTCTAAACAATTTTGCACTTGATGACAGAAAAATAGAATATAATTGGTATCATTTTACCTTAAGTGACAAAGTGGAGGCACTAGTAAGAAGTGACAATGTGAAGACACACTCAAGTAAGTCTGTAGTTTAAGAAGATATGACATTTTCAAAAGAAATTTTTTGGATGCAGTCAGTATAGATCTGCTTTACCCTTTGTCCTTAAACACTCTCTTCTATGGAAAGAGTAATCAAGGGAACTAAGGTTCTAGCAGTAATCCTGGGACAAAGACCAGACATGGAAAACAGACCTAAGTCACCTAATTGTCATTCTGTTTCCTTATTGGCCACATATTGATAACTAAGTGATGTTCAAGAAATGTATTGAAAATTAAAGTCGGGTCTACATGTGTTATTTTTAAAATTGAAATGCTGAAAATTTAGAAGTAAAAAGAACAAAATTTAACTGTGTCAGCTTCTTATTTTTTTTAAGACTGTACTTGTTTCATATGGCTATCAATCATTTATTATAAGATTAAACAGCTATTTTCGGTTGTTCATGCGTGTATGAACAGATCTCGAAGTTCCCAAACTCAATGAACGGCCAAAGAGTGTAATGTTTGGGAGTAGAGAGATCCGTTTATACATGCATAAACGACTGAAAATAGCTGTTTAATCCTCATAATTCTATCAATACATTTGGGAACTTTTTTTTTAATGTGTTGAATCAGTAAATGTATTTATAGAATCTAGTTCTGGGACAATTTCATTTTGGGGCAAATTTACTTGTAGTAAGATTTTAAGCATTTATAATTTCTTTCCCCGAGCTGAAAATTACTCTCTGTAAACAAACTGTACCAGTGAAATCAATGTGGATGTAATAAACTATTCTTACAGCTATATTATGCCGTTTATATCGTTGCCACACTCTTTCGAACTACACAGCCACCATATTGGTTTCAAATTGACTGGCGTTCATGCATGTAAGAACGATCTGGCGAAGTTCATGCAAGTATGAATTTTCTGGCAAAGACGTTCTTGACCAATCAAAAATGGCTTATGCATGAAGAATCTTATGATTAGAATTAGATCTAAATATCCTAATATGTGTTGCATTTATATATGCATGAACTTCAAGTCTAATTTTGATGTTTTGATGTCTTTACATCAATCACTGAAGTACTATATATATATTTAAAAACCTCCGTGAGTCTGCTAACAATACCCCTTGTGCCAAAATTGGCACTTTTTTGGTAAGTTCAATTCCTATACCAAAAATAGTGGTCTTGCTTAACCCATTTCTGTGAAAATCAACACCATCAAAGATTTTATTGCTACTAACTACTCACCAAAGTTGAAGGATATCAGTTGAATAATGGAAGCACTTTTCAAGCGAGAAGCTTTCATCATTAACTTTTAACTAAGTCTCCCTCCTAATAAAGTGGTTCCACTTGACAGATTTCTGCAAAAATCAGCACTATCAAAGTTTTTATTGCTACTAACCATTCCCCAGAGTTACATGGAAATTGGTTTTAAAAAAATGGAAGCACTACCCAGGTAACAAGCTATGATGGATGCACCGACACACAAATGGATGGGTCAAAAACATATCCCTGCACCTTGTTCCATAATGAGCTGTAAGGATCAGTGATAAACTTATTAAAACAATAACCTCTTTGATCAGCCAATCAAATTTCATCTTGCTTGATTCTGAAATCATTATTCATAGAAAAAACCCAGAGGACTCTGAAAAGGTCATCTGAACTGAGGATAGAATGGAGAGTTGATGGATCCTACATGCAGTAACTGAATGGAACAATTAATAGGTCTAATTTTAATCAAATTGAGTGACTGATATCTAGTAATACAGTTAGTTTTGTATCTTTGCTTTGCTTCTTGAATCAAAAGTATATGTATATGACCACAGCCAGATTAATGATCTCTTCAAATCAAACCACTGAGTAACTAAATTAAAAGATCAAAGAATGACTGCTTTCATAAACCTTACAAATTTGCCATCCCTTACATTAGTGAATGTAGGTAAACTTTTAGTTGATACCTTTACTTAAGTAGCAGTCCTTATGAAATTATGGTAGGAAGTGATTCATGCATGTCAAAAATCCAACAAATTCAATTTTATCTCTTGTTCAGAAACAGTTACTGATAACAAAACCAGTGTTAGTTTTTCATTTGATTGTTGTACTTTTGAGATAAAAATTATATAGATTGTACATGAAATAGGCACTTTAAAAAAGTTATCGTTCTTGATTTGGTTACATTTGGTTGATTACAGTGGGAGATAAATACATGATTTTCTCAACAGTGCAGATCTGAATACAGAAATGAATATTCTTAAGTAAAATATAGCATATGTAGACTGAAAAAGCCTTGATTGTTTGGTGGGTTTTTATACACCATGAATCACCTTACCATTGGTAGTAGACTGAGCTATATGTGGACTGGTACTTAATAGATTATACAACTTTTTAAAAAATGTTTTGAAGTGGAAATTTATACATTAGCTACTGCTGAAAATCATAAAATATCTTAAGAATGCTATTTTTAGTTGTCATAGATGCTTATGGTAACATCTGTCTGACGTGTCAGTCTATGTTTATATCAGTAATTGGAAGATTCTTTCAACACATTATATCTTATCATCTGGTTTGAAAAATCCTATGCATTTAATTAAAGATACTAGAGCCTTCTTTCAATTTAAATAAATTTAAATCAAATTAATAAAAAGCTTCACTTAGCACAGCATGATATGAACACAGACAGTTGAACTCTGTTCACTTGGGGTAAGTGCGGACACAATATTAGTTTTTGACACACTTAAACATAGGGACTTACAGTTCCTGAAGGACACAATAACTGGTTTTTGATACAAAATTGAACAATATTTTGAAATTCATTTTAAGCAAAAAGTTCTGCTTTCAGGGTGCTTTGGATCACTTTGAACCCCATTATTTCAAAAACAATTAATGATAGAAAGCCCTTGTAAACAGGAACAATTTACAAAGAAAATCATTAAAATCAGATGAAAGATTTATAAAAGTAAAGACTTTAAAAAAAATAAGTTCTTGGTCCCTTTGACCCCTTGTTGCTCAAAAGCAGCAAGAGATATTTCAATACTGACTGAAAAACACAGGAAGGGATTTCCAGGAGAAATGCAATGAAAAAAAGTCAAAATCAGACCAGAAATAAAGTTTTTTTCAGGATGAGGGATACTATCAATGGCCGGGTCGACTATTCATGTTCCAGTCATGGATAGTCAACCCGGCCATTGATAGTATCCCCCTATTGATAGAAACATATGCCTGTGGGATGTAGCCCCACTTTGGCCACCTAAAGACTAAAAATGCTGGATGCTATTTTAAATCTGTTTAATTTTCTGAAATCAATGTAATAAAAGTATTAAATTAAAAAAAAAATGTCAAATTGAATAAGCAATAAATATTCTATATTAATTTTAAATAAACATACATTTTACCCCTTTTGGGCTCTTTTGCAGAACAGTAGGGGCCAGCTTATGCTTGCAGTAAGTAACAATATATCAGCATTTCATAACAATTAGTTCAGTAAAACTAAAGTGGTATCACATAGAAACGAAAAAATTAACAATAACAAAGATGACAACATAAAACAACCCCTGGCATGTAATTGACACAGATCATTCACTTAAGATTATAGTAAGCAAGTAAATCAACTATTTTGCCTGTCAAATGAAAATCCTCTTCATCTTCACTGCCAGAACAGCTTAACTCCATTATTTTCAGGTAGAAGAATCCTTCTGTTTAACATCATCATATACAGCTGAAATGCAAAACATATTATTATTACACATGTACCAAAAAAATAACTAATTACTGGCACCCTAGTATGAATATTTGAACTGCCCATAGGCCATTATGGTACCTACAAAAATTACACAGGTATAGAAATAGGCTTGTATTGAAAAAGATTCCTAGAATATTCTCTGGTGACATTGATTTCTAAATTGGAAGTAGAAAGGCACCAGTAAGACATCAAGAAGTTAAGGAATTAGGGAAAGGATAAGATATGTTGAAAACTGAAATACCTTGTATTGGGTAATTTTCATGTGGTGAAAATTTTAACATAATTTAGCAATCTGTCTAAAAACACCAAAGTTTTGCGAAATATGAACTCTGAGCTTGAGTACTTAGTGCACCACTTAGCATCTGCCAAAATAAGAATCCTTAAATTTTTCACATACCTTTTTTTTGTCTCAAATTGACAAATTTTACACCTGCCAAAATACAGAAATACACCTGGTCCAATAAAATCTACTATCTCGTCTATGAATATGGAGTTTTTGAAAAATTGAACCATAAGATTGATTGATAATTGATAAGAATGATAATGAAATGAAAAATGGGATGGGAAACAAGGATAAAAAGGTTGATAAATTTTGATTGCCACTGGAAATAGGGAGAGGTAGGTAGGGTCGGGCAATTTAGCCTCCTGCTGCAGAGTGCAAATGTTTCACTCCTATCGAATATAACAGCAAGGTTCTTTAACATACGAAGAGCGTGGCATCTTTCCCAACACAGTGTACCATTATAATTTGCGGTCAGGTTTTTCATATTATGGCCTAACGACTGCAACATGAAGCAATTGCCAGGGGTATCCCATACCACGACCTAAGGCACACAACCCAGTTGCTCTGTGGGAAGAGTGTCCTAGCCTGCAGTCAGGGTTCTGAGCACTATTTAGTTGCCTTTTACAACAAGCTGCTACGGGCCTATTCTTTTGACACCAGGCCCACACAGGACTGGACCATAAGAAGTTGCATTAATAGCTCACATGTCAATATAATACATTTTTTGTACTTTTGACTATTCTGGCAACTACCCCATGCTATATATTTAATCAAAGTGCTATTAGCAATGAAGGTTTTTTTATGATTCTAGAGAAAATTGAAGCAGGAACAAACTTTAACAGATTACAGAATGTAAAATAAAACTATAATCATACATTTGTGCTTCCCACATAATTTAGAACTGCTTTTGTCCCAAATTGTAGACACTGAATCTTAATCTAAATCTACTGATTTCTGAAGTATAAACTGTAATCAATAATTAAACAGTATCCAACTTCACACACATTTACAAATTTTGTTCCATTTCACCTTTTTCCAAAATTTTTAAACCTAGCTGTCCAAAAGTTAATTTGCATTACCTTTCAAAAACTACTTTAATTGCATTTATCCTATACTGTAATTATAATATACTCAAATAGTATACCAATTTCTGGTTAAGTAAATAATTTCCTTGATGAACATACGATTTTCCAAAATTAGACACTTTTTTTATCAATTTGAGTTGAACAATTACCAGAAACATATTTACTGGTTCAACCAGTAATAAAAGAGATATTGAATGATATAAATGGAATTACATTTAGACTATATTTTCATGTAGAATTCAGAAATAGTAGGGAAGTTCCAGACATGAACTGCTAACATAAAGTAATCTGATCCTGCCGGATAAAAAAACCAAAAAATGATATGTATATTTCAATTATATTTACAGTGTAGATCAGAAATTTGAAAGTTGTACTAATTATTTTAATTGTAACTGAATTTTGAATGTGGGGGGAGGTTGATGCAAAATATCAAGTAGGGATGGAAGTTAAACAAAACTTAAGCCTTTGAGCATGAGATTGTAGATTGGCTTACAATGTCGAATCCAGGATTTCAGGTTAAGGTGTGTTAACAGAATTAAGGTTCATCATGACCTTTTGACAAATAAGGTCTCAATTTCACCACTTATTTCCCTCTGATTACAGACAAACCTGTGTATCTAGGAAATTTTTAAGGCAAGGCATCCCCTAGATATGAAAAAGTTACATCAAGTTTATGTAAAATTATATAAAAAAATAACCAGACTTTTGCAGGGTCATCTTTTTTTCAATTCTGCAGAGTGCAAAAATAAACAAACACCTCTGATTCACTTGATATGGTACACTCATTTACCCAGTTTAAATCCCCTTTTGGTATATGTGGCTATTGTACTTCTATTGACCAACAAGTCAATGTGAATAGAATTTACCTGAAATATGTAGGGAACATCTCAAAGCATTTTCCACCTATCTGCAGAATTGATAAAATTAAAACAGCAAAAGTAAGGGCAGTTTTTGGTTTAATTTTACATAAAATAAATGCAACTTTCTCATATCTAGGGGATGCTATGTCTTCAAGTTCTTCTGGATACACAGGTATGCTTGTTCAGAGGGAAATTAGTGGTGAACTTGAGGCAATATTTGTCGAAAAGCAATGGTGAACTTTAAATGCTGATCGAAGCAAGACATAACATTTTTTTTTCAATTGAGTTGTTACTTTATTTATTATATAAACAGGTTAATGGCTTGTTACAAAAGTGAACACTACTATTTAAGATGTTCAGAGTCAGAGACAGATGGTTACGAAATATACAGTGTAATTAATGTTCGAGAAAAAAAAAAGCTAAATCAAGTCCATTAAGTATCTAAGGCAATGAAGTTTGTACCAGTTAAGATAGACTTATCAGATTTTCCATTTGTAAAAGAAAACATTCTAACATTGCAAAGTGAACTACAGTCACTGGACACATGTCGCTTGTGTCAATAAAAACATTTTACACGGTCAAGTTCACATACATTTTTTTCATTAAGATATTAGAAAATTATAAAAAAAATATGGCATTACTTGTAGATAGATATATTTCATTTTCATCTGCAATTATAATTTATAGTCTTATCATAAGAATATTTCGTTTAAGATGAAAAATATTACACGGATGACTGAGTTCAGTGTTGTAAGCGGTTTAGAGGACATGTTGAAAAACAAAACTTTATTGTGAAATTTCGTTAGAAAACACCAGAAAATCAGGTAGGTGGATTTTATTTCAGGTAAAAAATGAACTGTTAGGATTGACTTTCTAAACATATATCTGATGAAACACATTTTAGCTCAAAATATGTGGTATTTCCATTTTTAAGTCGATCACCTGATTTTGGTATTGGTTTGTTTTTGTTTTGACCTACTTTCGGCTGCTGGTCTTTGTTTATATACAATTTTTTTGTCATTGTGTTTTCGCTCAATAGAAGCGCGTCATTAAATTTGAATTATAATTCAATCGGTATTTTGGTTGGAAACAGTAAATAATTTGAAATGTAGATCGGTGACATTGATTTCATTGTTTGGCAGTTGTCCAATCGTAGTACCAACAGCTTTTGCGTTGTACTTGACTTAGTGCATGATAATGTAATAGTTTATTCAATAAAATACAAAGCATAATGGGTACATATTAGTATATTTAGTTACTTTTACATTTACTTGTAGCTTACAGAAAATGTAACATTTACATGTATCTCGATTAAAAAACCTCCAAATATAAACTTCTTTTCATTTCTCCCTGACTCCTCCCACCTCTCTGGTGTCGGTCTTGTTTGGGAAGTCACTTTTCCGTGCTTTTCCCTAGTAGCTTTAGCCCCATTTTCATTGGAGGTCTAGCAAAAAATTAGAGAGTTGAAACGTCTTCATTAGACTCAGTAAGCAATTTCAGCGAGCATTCTCTCATATCTCCAAAACCATAAGGTTTAGCAAAATTCTTTCATTTGCTCAAATGATCCTTATTATTAGGACTACACAAGTCTTCTGGAATTAAAGTTGTCAGATTGATTCTTGTAAGAGTTATTTACCTTTAAAGGGAAACAATAACTTCCTTTTTTTTTACAGTTTTCAGTCATTATCTTGAAAAGTATGATAGATTCAAAGAAACTTTCAATTGTTGAAATGATCCTAATGATAAGTCCTACCGAAGTCTTTTTGAGTCAAAATTGTGTGACAACTTCTTGTTAAATTAATTGTCTTTGAAAGGCAAAATTCAACCAGGTAAGCGATTCAGGCTCCTGAATGCCTCTTGTTCTGTCTAGGTGTAAAAACAATGCACAACAATGGCATTCTGCTATTTATCTAAACTAATTAGGCTGCTTACAACACATATAAATTTTAATGTCGCTTACATCATTGAACTACAACTAAGATAATATTACATTTCCCCTTTAAAGTCAGTTTTCCATTTAAACGTAAATTTTCCCATGACTAGAACTGTAAAATAAAAAAAAAATCAACAAAAACAACAACAAAAAATCATGCATTAACTAGTCTACAAAAAAAAAGAAACATGCATTAAAAGTTTATTGACACTCATAGCCCTCAAGATGCTTCGGTCGTCTAACTGTTCGCTGTGGTCTGGTTTCTCGGCGCGGAGGGGTTGGCGGTTCTCTTGTTTGTCAGATTTTGATGTATCGGTAGGCGCAATTTGGTTGGAAGGCATTTGTGGTTGATGGTCAATAATCATGTCGGTATCATCGGAGACGGCACTGGGTAGTGTAGTTTCACCAGATTTTAGCAGTTGTCTACGATTCCTTCTGAATAACTTATCACCAGTGTGCACTATGTAAGATCTATGGAGAGTTTTTGATCTACAATGGCCGGTTGCCAAAGTTTTGTGTCTTTCTGTACATGAATAATTTCTCCTCGGTTAACAGTTGGTAGTGGTGTGGATTGTCTGTCATAATAGAGTTTTTGTTTCTTCTGGCGCGCAATCAGTTCTGGTTTACGAGACTCTAAAACCTTTGGATTCAATAGATTGGATGTTATCGGTAACTTTGTTCGCAACTGTCTGTTCATAAGTAACTGAGATGGCGAAAGGCCTACACCATCAATTGGAGATGCACGATAGTTCATAAGAGCAGTGTAGATGTCTCCACCGGATTCATCTGCTTTTCGGCGTAGATTTTTAACAGTCTGAACACAACACTCTGCCTGGCCATTCCATTGCGGATATCTTGGACTAAATGTTCAGTGAATGAAATCCCAATTGGTAGCGAATTTCTTGAATACATAAATTGAGAACTGATACCGTGACCGGTTTATGTACATCATAAATGCTAAGTACTGGTGTACTTGAAACTAACTGTTTAAGTTACTGATAACTTTCGTGTTGAGGTGCATCCCAATGCCACTCTACGTCTTGTTGTAGCAGTGTACAAGGCGTAGCGGTCACGTCTGACAAATTCGGAATGAATTTTGCAACGTACTGTACTAGACCTAACACTCACTTAACTTTGGATACATCACTCGGTGGTGGCATGTCTACGATCGCATGTACCTTTTCGGGTCTACTTTAATTCCATTATTTGTGATTAAATGCCCTACATATTTAACTTTCCGGTACACGAAACTCCACTTTACTCTTGTTCAATTTAAAATTCATCTCTCGACAGTGTTGCAACATTTGTTTTACGCGTGAATCATGTTCAGCGGCAGTTTCTCCCCATACTAGAATGTCATCAACGATACTTTCCACACCTGTCAAGTCTGAAAACATTTCTTGAACTCGTTTCGAAATACTTCCGGTGCGGAACTTATTCCAAACGTCAAACGCAAGTAGTGATAGCGTCCAAATGGGGTATTGAATGTCAACAACTTTGAACTTGAGTCGTCTAATTTAAGATGCCAGAAACAGTGAGTTGCATCAAACTTTGAGAACACTTTAGCTGTTGGTAGCTTTTCGATTACTTCTTCGACTGTTTTCAGGTGGTAATGTTCTCTCTTAATCACTCGATTTAGGATCAATACAAAGACGAATCTTGTTCAGTTTTTGGACTGTAACCATACTATGTACCCAATCAATCGGTTCGTCTTGATTCACGATGACGCCTAATGATTCCATGCGCTCGAGTTCGATTTTGACTTCATGGCATAGCGCTGCGGGTACTTTATGCGGAGGGTGTACAACCGGCGTTACAGTTTCATCAATGTTAATGTGATGTTTGCCTGGTAATTCTCCAAGTCCTTTGAACACGTCGTCATACGTTTTCAGTATTTCCTCTTTCGTTAGAGGCGTTTCGACACTTTGTACGCGCACGATTGATCCTATTACCGTACAAGCATTCTTTCTTAGTATTGGTTACGCACTTGTTTCAACTACGAAAAATGGGAAGTCGTACTTCCGCTCACACACTTTACATTCTAAATTCTGAATTCCATGCGATACAATTTTGTCTCCACTGTACCTAACTAATTTCACATTTGTGCTTCTGAGAGTGTTATTTTGTAATTCAAGGTTATCGTAGATATGTTATGGCATGATATTTGCCTGTGCATCTGTATCAAGCATGAACACTACTTTATGACCATTTATTGTCAGTGTTTCTGTCCAATCACTTTGATCTTGACTTATAGTATCAATGTGCACTGTTCCTATGAAAAGTTCTCCCTCGGAGTCAGATTCAGCTGGTACTCCTACAGCATGAATTTTCTTAGATGTCTTGGATCCTCTAGATAAACTACAACTAGCAAAGTGATTCTTCTTGTGGCAATCATGACACACTTTGCCAAATGCAAGACATTCACCTTTCTTATGTTTTCTTGCACAGTTACAACAAGGCTTACTAACAGTGTTATCAGACCTTTGATTTTTACCTCTTTGTTTATCCGTCTTAACATACGTTTTGAACTTACTACTGGACTTACATATGGCAGCTACTGTTTGTTCCTCTGATGTTTTTAGTTGTTTCAATTGTTTTGTACTCATTTCTTGAGCCCTACACACGTCAATTGTTTTTGTCAAAGTCAGGTATGATTTTCGAAATAAACGTGCACGGCACGATTCATCCTGAATTCTACACACTATTCGATCTCTAATCAAACCATCTGCTAAATGTTCAAATTCACATGATTGTGCTTTATTTCTCAAATCAGTCACATAATTGTCAATGGGTTCATCTTGACCCTGATTCTGTGTGAAAAACACATGTCTGATGTATGTTAAGTTCTTATGTGGTTCATAGTAATTTTTTAATTTAGTTTTCAACACTTGTATTTTCCCAGCATCTTCATCTTCGTGTCCGAATGTGTTATACACTCGGCGTGCTTTGATGCTGGCCACGTGCAAGAAAGTAGCACATTGTACCTTCTCGGCTTTTTCCTCAATACCTGTGGCAGTAAGATACAGTTCAAAGCCTTGTATCCACTCTTTCCAATTTTTGGCAAGATTTCCTTCCATCGATAGATGACCTGGAGGCTTCAGTTGCTACAAAATCCTTGCTTTTTATCCTGACACCATGTAAAAACAATGCACAACAATGGCGTTCTGCTATGTCGCTTACATCATTGAACTACAACTAAGTGTATTATTATTTATTTCAGATAAAATGTGTACAGACTTTGTTGGGTGTATTGTTTCCTTGGATTGTGGTGAAGTATTAGGAACGTACCAAGGATTAGTTTCTAAAATAGATGAATCCAATCAGTTGGTTTCAATCTCACAAGCTTACAGAAATGGTGTAAAGTGTGACGTGCGAGACATTACAATCAGGTACAGTGCTCGCCATTAACCACTAGCCCGTAGCCTGGGGCTAGTAAAAATTGATTAGGGCTAGTAAAATGATGTGTATATTTCTTGTTTTTGGCTAGTTGAATCCTATTCAGTCCTCTATTATTCGGGCTAGTCATTGAGAATTTTGAAAGGACTGCAGTTAGTTTCTTACACACTTTGGTTTGCATTGAAATTTATCCAGTTCTATAGTAATGATACATGTAGGTGTTTTTTTATGATTGGTTGCATCTACTTGAAATTATTTTTCCAATGAATGTAAATCATGAGGAATATCTATAAATATTTAAAAAAGAAAAGTATAAAAAGGGGAAAAATAAAATTTAATTTGTGGCTAGAAATGTTTTTTTCATATTCCTTGATAAAACCTGATTTTAGATAAAAGAGTTTTAGTTTAGTAGCCAAGGTGGCTACTGGCCTCAAAAAGTTAATATTGACTCCTGTCTCGAGGTGTACTGTAACCTACAGCAAAGTTAGGCTAGGAATGATATTAGGGATTGATTACCATATTTTTTAAGGAATAAACTTGTAGCAAAAGAAAACCCAACATTTTCGAACAATAACTTGAAGTAAAATGTACATGTATATATTCTTACCACAAATTTGCATAAAAGGATGGTTGTGATTGCTGTAAAGGGTAATGGCCCTTCCCATTTAAAAATGAAGGACATTACTGTAAATAAGCATGTTCTTAGACCACTTCCATTCTGATGAGAATCTTGTCAAACATTTAATCACTATCCAAATTAAGACTCGATAATTAATAGCTGAATCAAGGTAGAGAATTGTGTCCATAATGCCCAGGGTCCAACCTCTGGCTCTGTGGTTGTATCAAGCTGCACCCTACCAAGCATTTTATTGAGTTTTTCTGTTTGGCTATTTTGAACAATCGTCTGCCCCTTTGTGACTTCTGGATGATAACGTGAAACTGATGGAAGGATTAAATTTAAACTTATGTCTCACTTATCTTAGTAATTACTGATACATAAAGTTTGTACTGAGTTTTAAGGTTCTATTTTGTCATAGTACATGTACATTTTTGTACATTTACATGCTCATGAATCTATAGATCTACAAGTACACAGTTACATCAGCTGGTGATTTTTACAGTACATTGTAGATTGTCATTGAAATAAACCATAAAAGGACAATAGGTAAGGAATTGTTCTATGATTCAATGTTAAAATTTAAGTGAGAATAAAATTTAAGATTGAAATCAAAGGGTGTGTGAATAAAATAGATTCATGAGAGCATAATCTGAGAATTAAAAAAAAAATACAATACCACTACAGTCATGAAACACATGAAAGACATACTCTTTTAATTCTTTTTTAACAGTTTTATGTTATTTTTGTGACTTTCAGTGGTGGAGACATTAAAGATTTGAAAATAATAAAGAGCAGAGTGGAGGCTGATTGTGCATTGATAAAGGAATCCACACCATCAAAATTATCTACTGTCAGTTACAATTCAGACTGTCCTTCCCCTGTCAAGGTTTGCACAGTTGAGTCATTTACTTATCCAGATGTAAATGGACAAAATTGTCAAACTAATGGATATAGAAAGAATGGATATAAATATTCATTAAATGGACAAAGAATTTCTCCTTCAAATGGCCAAAGAATTTCCCCTCCTAATGGACAGAGGGTTTCCCCTCCATGTTCTCAAAGGTTTTCGCCTGAAACAACTGAAATGGTCAGGAGACAACATAATGGCCAATATCAAAAAAGAAGTTCTCCTAATTTTATAAATAATAACAACAGAGTGTCTCCCCCTACAATAAATGGTAAACATGGTAAAGGACGTCATTCTCCTAATGGTTATTATCAGGAACGAAATAGTCGTCACACACCAACATATGATAATGGTAGAAATTGTGGCAACTACACTCCAACTAAAGAGGACCAGGTTATGAGACCAAGACTGAATTCTGGTATGAAAAGTTGATTTATCAGTCTTTTCACATTCAAAAGAAATATCTACATTTATAACTAATGATATTCTGTATGTTAGATTTTTTCTTCAAAATGAATCAGTCATAGAAGAATATACATGAAAGGAGTTGTGGCATATAAGAGAGTTTTAGATATCATTGTATACTTTTAATACAACTATTACTGAGTAAAGTTATTTTTCATTTAAGACTGTGCAATTAATCTTTAATCATTGTTTAATTAATTATGTATACATAGTACATGTTTACTGTAGCCAATGGAAACAACAAGAAGGTGTCCACTCCTAGGAAGATTGAGTTCAAGAAAAGGACCCAGTCAAGGGATGAATGTTTCAGTGCTCCCGTAGAATCCTGTCTGGCTGATTTTGATTTTGAAAAGAACTTAGCATTATTTGACAAAAAGAGAGTATTTCAAGAAATAGAAAATTCTGGTCCAATAATAGTTAAGGCAAATGAACCAAAGCAACCTCAGAAATACAGATATGATGAGAATGTTCTAGAGACCAAGAAACCAGTGCTTCAACAAATCAAAACACCTAATGGACACGGACTGTCTCAATTATATGTTACAGGTAAACCAAGCAACCTTGTGTCACAAGTGACAGTCTTTAAGACATTTCAGCATGCCCATTCACGTGCTGCAGTACTTACTTCACGTACAATAAAAATCATGCATGTACAATTTCAGAAATCGAAACGTTCATGCACGTACAGTTGAACTTCACTCACTCGAACTCGGATGGCTGAAACACCTGGGATTCTCTAACACAATTCAAAGTACCAAAATTTTCTCCTATATAATCAATATAAATAACCTTGGATTTCTGGAACTTCGATTTCTCGAAAACTCGAACTGACTAGTCGGTCCGTTCGCTAATAAATCTCTGAGAATAAACCTCACTAACTTGAACTCGTCAGCCATTTTGTCCGCTTGGGTAATAAAAGGTGTGAAAATCTAAAACCCTATCATTAATCAGTGTCATTTTAGTTAATTACAGGTAATATTTTAGTCATCACTAATTAGGTAGTTTTGATAAAACTGATTGAAGTTCGAGAATGCTCCGAAGTTGATATGATGAAACCATGAAAGAAAATCGGATGAAAACAAATTATTGACCAATGAACCCGCACTCTGGACGTTTTTAAAAGAAAATACAGCATTTTTTAATGTCCGTAAATCGACATAATCTTCCGAAAGTGTATGAAAAAGATCCACAAACTAACACAACTTCGGAGGAAGTAAGCAATTTCTAACGATAAAGTTGAACTCGGACCACCAACGAAAGAAATCCAGAAATATACGAACTTCAATTTCTCGAACTCCTGATAACTCGAACACATTTCAATGGGCCCTTCGAGTTCGAGCTACCGAGGTTTGACTGTACAATAATAATGCCCAATTTTTATTTTAATAGGTTTCCAGTGTTTGAATTTCAGGTCTTCCGTGCCGTTTTTCATAGTCAAAATACATCGCTGTCCGAAAATATTTTTATGTACATCTAAAGTGAGAGTAAAATATGTCTGAATTTATTGGCAATTTGACTGGCTACTTTCGATATCCAAGTCCAATCGCAGAAGTCATTTTAAATAATAAAGTCTCAGTATATTGGGTAGTTTCATTGGCTGCTTTAGGTATCTTCAACCAATCGCAGTCGTTTAAAATAATATACAGCATGCTATAAATGAAAAGTTTACGACGTACTTGTATAAAGTATGTTATTCTATTCAACTGTGAACATATGCTAAAAAGAAATACAAAATGACAAAACATACACAATTATTATAGTCTTTTATTCTACATTGTCCTTTTCGCATGACATTGATTTCATGATCATTTGTACCCTCAATAAAACCTCTGTACCCCCTAATTCAAAGGTCAGGGGGTACATGCATTTTGAGTTAAGCCACTTTGACATAGTCAGCAACAGTCATGGAAAATATAAAATTCTTTACATACATGTAACTTGAGCCCTGTTGTTGCTTTCTACATGTGTATACTGTGAAAGTACTATTGTTCGTGGGTACCAATTTTCGTGGTTTTTGTGTGTAGGCCAAACCATGAAATTTGGTTCCCAACGAAAAGGAGAATCCCATTGATTTGTATACTGAAAGCCAAACGACCACGAATTTAAGAATCCATGAAGTTGTGTTTCTTCCTTAAACCACGAAAATTGGTATCCACGAATTAAAGTACTTTCACAGTATACATTATTGGCACAAAAAAAAAAACACTGCCATTTGCCCAAGAAATTTCCCTGTATGGAAATTTAATGGACTGGTTTAACTAAATACATCCTTTGAATTCAACAATTGGCAAATGGTGCAGGCTGCTATCATCAAAACTACCTCCTTATCAGGGATTTTTTAACTGTTGGATAATGATTTCAGTACTTGAGGAGGTAGTTCTAGATTATTTCAGAAAAATTGGTATAAAAGAAGAAAAAATTGTAAAATGATATCATGACTTTATTTTTCAGACTCTGGATTGGTTGTACCTAGTATTTCTAATGATTTAAGGAGTAAATTATTTGCTGCTGCAGAGAAGTTTGGCTTTTCTCAAGAGAGGCAGATAGAAATGGTTGGAAGATCAGCCAGTGAAATGATCTTGCAGTTACTTGGAGGATCACACAGGTATGCACAGATTTATTTCAGACAACTTTTTACTGATTCACACTGCAAATTACATTATACTGATTGCTGTTCTGAATAATAAGCTGCAAATATAAAGTGTAGAAATCACAAAGTTCAAGGTTATTTCTTGTAGATATAATGCATTATAACAAATACAGAATGTTATAGATTATGGTAAACTGATCTGTAATGTTATTATACCCCACTTAACAAAGTTGCGGAGGAGATGATGTTTTTGACCCGTCCGTCAGTCCATCTTCAGTTTTCGGGCCTTTATTTTTAAAAATGCTTGCAGATTTAGTTTTTTGGTATATATGTTCACCATGATAAGTTACAGGTCAAGTTTAACTTTTGTTCTGCTGTGATGATTTTTACCAAAATAACTGGCCTCGAACTTAGCAAAATTCACAGGAATAACCGTTTTCAAGACTTTTTTCTAAATGCTTGCAGATATTTACATGATTTTTAGTATAAAAATGCACCATGATAAGTTACAGGACAAGTTTGTGTTTGGTTCCGCTGCAATGATTTTTACCGAAATTCAGGCCTTGAACTTAGTTAAATACCCAGAAATAACCATTTTTGGAACTTTTTTTTGAAGTGCTTGCAGATTATGACATGAATTTTGGTATTTAAGTTCACCATGATAAGTTACAGGTCAAGTGTTTGTTTTGTTCCGCTATGGTGATATTTACTTGGGATGAATAAAATCACAGTCTAGAGTTTGAAACTACCATTCTGAGTAGCAGAATTTAAATAGAGATTTCAAAAATCGTTTTTAAATTTTATTTTGTTGCAATCTTTTCTAATGCCTGAAAAAAAAACACTCTTAATTCCTTTTGTATCAGGGTCCTTCTACATGTATTTCCCTTCCGAACAAATTTACTTGAGTGTCCAGCATGGGGTAATGTGGGGTATATGAGTGTAATTACTAAGGTTCTTTAATTTCATCTACCCATCATACACTAATTTGTCAATATTTCAGCTTTATGTCCTTATAAAGTTTTGTAAATAATTTATTTATGAATCACAAAATATTGTGCAAGTTCTTCTTGGATTTTGAAGTACATGTAATTGTTTGTGTCATCACTGCAGATTAAATCCAACAAACGGCCATCAGTTGCCGACAGTAGTGCTACTATGTGGACCACACCTTCAAGGAACTCAGGCCATTAACTGTGCTCGTCACCTCTCTAACCATAATGTTACTGTATTTCTGGTACTTCCAAACTTCATTAAAATGAACAAATACATGGAGGAGGAACTAAAACTTTTCAATCTTTGTGATGGCACCAGGATCTCTAATCTCAAAGGTATACATTCAGGAAGACTTGTCAGTATCAACTTATAAATAAGTTTATATTTATTTTTGCATGTTGAGTTGTTTGTTTCAAGTTTAAAGTCATTGAATATTTCATTTTAGGTTTTCCTCAATGCAAGGTTTTACTTATTTTAACTGAACACTGATTTATAAATATTTTGGTATTTGGTGTGAATAGTGAAAGAAAGGTGTGTTCATAAAAAGTCATGATAACTATGGTTAGTTCTTGGTCTTAACTTTATATACTGTCTTCGACAGTTCTTATAATAAATCATTCAATTATTGTAGATTTTAAATCATTGTAAGTGATGGTATAATGCATTATAATAATACAGTTTGTTACGTTTTTGTTTTAGATCTGCCCTCAGGGTCAGTAGACATCATCATTAATGCTCTGGACAATCAGGACAGTCCAAATCTAAAGGAGCAAGTCTGGTACAAAAGTCTTGTAGAATGGGCCAACCAGAATAGGGCTCCAGTCCTAGCTATGGATCCTCCCATGGAGTCTAATTCAGTGAAGGCTAAGTGGTGTCTCAGCATTGGACTTCCACTTAATATGACCCAGCAATCTTCCCAGCTTTACTTATGTGATCTCGGATTCTCAAAGAAAATCTTTGCTGAAGTTGGAATCAAATATGTTTCGCCATTTTCGCACAAATTTATTATTCCACTTCATCCAAAAGAGTAGAGTTGATCATCATCATTAAATGTATAGGTTGTCATCACCATTTATATTGTGTTGATACATTCCTTGATCGCCAAATATGTGTCTAAATAATTTGACAATAGAGACAATGCCAAGTGCAAGGCTATGGCCAGTAGTTTGGTGTTCTATTGATTAAATTATATTTTAGTGTTCACTGAAGTGCTTTCATGACTTAATGTTTATACTTGTTCCAAATTGGTGCTCAGCCATCTGTTTATATCTATTTTATGATGCCAATTATTGAATGAATTTACAATAGAAGTGTGCATTTAGAAAGATTATACTTTCTTTTTGGAGTCAGATTTAGAATGTGTAAAATGCTGTAAAGACATATTGTCAGGGAATGCTTTGATTGAAACATTTTCTATGAGAAAAGTTAGTGATCAACCAAGTAAGAAAAAATGCATAGAAATATATTCGTTTATTGACGTGCACCATATTTTCTTAGACTTGTTTGCGTGTCTAGTAACTTTTGGATTGATGTTTCTACATTGAATTACAAGTTTTTCAGAAGAAATGCTTGTTTTCTCTAAATGCAAATTGAGGAGTTGGACAGTGGAATGACAGCAATAGACAGGAAAGATGGTAGACATTGTTATCAAAATGTACAGATAGACTGATAAGCTTTAATTGGAAAAGTGCTGCTTAAATCTGGATATATACAGTATGGAACAGAATAAACAGAAAAAGAGTGAAACAATAACATTCAACTGAAGGAAATGGACCTTTTTCAGTATATGTGTGCTTTTTGGTGCTTAGTGGATTTTGGCCACTTGTTATGTGTTCCTTTGGTTTTTATCATTTTGTCATGCATTGTTGATCTCATTGTGATAGCTAGGGTGTGCAATATCATGACAAAAATGGCAGCTAGCCTGAGGAACCCCAAGATTTTATCACACATATCTTTATGTTGACTTTGTTTTATTTGTTTATTTTGTTTTTGTCAATTGTGTGCCAGTGTAAAATGTGATACTTGTAAATATTTTTGGGGGATTTTGAATGTGAATTGGGTAAAATCTACTTAGTCAATTTATAGGGACTTGTAAATCAAAACATTTTTTTTTGCTCCAAATGAAAAGTTATTACAAAATATAAAATAATAAGATCAACTTCTGATAGTCCCTCATTTAACTGCCATGTTCAAGAAGATTGTTCTCATATTTATTTCTATAAATCACTGGATCATTTAAAAAAAAAATCCCATGTTATCTATACCCATAAGCTAAATACATTTCTCCCACCACAAACATGTATAAATATCAGCTTGAAAATTTCCCTTTTTTTCAGGGGCTGGGGTAAATAAATTGCTCATGCTATATACTTTTCGACTGGTATACTTGTATTGCGTTTTGGTCCTCTTTGAAATTAATTAGGAAGGGAAGGAGAATGTTATGTTTGCATATTTACATGTGTTACAAATTGAAATTCTGAAAAAAAAAAAACACACACACATTTTAAAAATTAGTCTTTATATATTAACAAAACTTTTACACTGCTTTAGCCTTCTTTATTAAACTATTGATACAGCTGAATTCATGGCTTTTTCTGATTCTGTAATGATATTATTTTCTCCATAGGTTTTAATTTATATGGGTTTTATGTCTTGTAAGAACCATTTGTTTAAATAAAAACTACAGCACTGATTTGTATATTCATTGTAGTGATATACTTACTTGCCCAAGAGTTGAAATCTTAAAGTTATATTTAATTAAGTTGAATTTTAAATTAGGTCATTGTAAGTGCTCAGTGCTGAAATGTATGAGAAAATTATAGACATGGCAGTTGGAGTTTTATTACTTTTTATAAATCAATGATATTATATTGAAAAATAGTCCCAGTTAACTGTAAATACCCTGAATGATTGAATTTGGACATGTTATTTGTGCGGTGCATAATAAGATGAAATGAATACTGAAGGGTGTGTATGTAATGTATAGTAAAAAGAAATGGGATCTTATTTTCATGTTCTGTGTATATGTTAATTCTCATAAATGCTTGTTTGTGTTTATTTCATAATTTATTGTTTTAAAATAGTCTATCTTTATAATATTTATTGCTGATTTAGTACATTGGTTGCAATACAATGCTTTAGTATATGGTAACATACCCTGGATTTGTAGATAGTAACATGGTCCTGTATTATTTTTTTTAAATTTTATGTGCAGATAAGATAGTCTTCTGAAAATGTGACTTCCTAGAAGTTAATTCAAGAGGATATTTAGACATGGTCACTCTTCTGTTTTCCAATAACTTCTGGAAATCAGTAAATAGGACCCAAGGCAAGTTTAGCAGTGTTTTTAGAGATACAATCCTGGGTCTGGGACTTAAGTTTGCTTTGTTGCAAATCAAGGTAGGTTTATGAATTTTTACTAATCTTAAACATAAGACTATTAGCCAGGCATATTAAAGAGGAACTCTATCAGGATTTGATAGACTATTTTAAAACAATGATACTATTTTTTGTGCACTATTATTTTTGTAAATATTATCTAAGTTTTCACCATTTTGTATATGTGAACTGCATATGTTTCTCTGTAAATAATTATGATTTTGTTTAAATATGCTCAAAACTGAATCATTTGCTAGTCAAAATGTAATGCATGGTTTGTGCCAGACAAATAGCAAGTGCTGCATACAACTGTAGAGACCTCAGACAGAGAAGATGTACAATGTATATTATTATTTTCTTTTATATGTGTAAAATGATATAGTTTATAACTTACACATGATTCAGTGGTAAAGACATTGAAGAATGCAGTATTATCATAATTGTATAAGATTTATTTTGAAGTGTTGATCTGAGGCTCTGCTGAAGGGTCAGGTAGTTCAATAACTAATATATGTTTGTAATGGATGCAGTGATATGCAATTAACTGTGTCAGTAGCAATTTTAAAGGGGTTATTTTTCAAAGTTAAGTGGTGCCAGAACTGACTATGAAGCCTTTTTAATTAGTGGGCATTAAAAATTTTCAAACAAAGTTTGTGCATATGTAAAGGTTTAGTTATTTAGGAGAGGTTTGAAGTAGGCTATAGCCTATTTAAATAGTATCCAGTAAAATTATACTGAAATGGCCCCTCTCAGTAAATCATTTGTTGTCTTGCAATGGATGTTGTATAAGAGTGCTTTATGAACTTACAATGAGACTTGTGATATTATACATGGTCACAGAAATGTATTCTTTATTTTCTTTGTCTTTTATACTTTTAACATTATGACATGGTAACAATTTTTGGTCAGATTCTCTTTGATTAATTTTGAAAGCATATGTGTTATGTAACAGAGAAGTTTGTTTTCTGAATTTGTCTGAAATGAATTACATTTATATTATTGTTTTTAACCCAATGATTACTGAAAATTTTCAAATACATGTATATTTAGAAATGTATTTGCATATGGAAGTTCTATAGAAATTCTGCTTATTATCTTGATATTTACTTTTGGTAGAAAGTATAAAAGAGTGCATTACTTTTTATATTATTTTGTATCTGTCTACCAGTTACTAATCAACAGCTTTGAATTTGACCATTTATTGTGTTAACATGGACCAATTAGGCGTGTTACAACATGCATTATCAGGGTGATGTCATTTGTTATTTTAATCATGTAGTTATTGTCAATATTTTTAGTGTCAAACAACCAAAAAAATCCATAAAAATAAAAGAAAATTGTTTACACTTTAAGTATGGATTATAGCACAACATGACATGTGTTGTTACATATTGTTAAGTATGATGAATCATTGGTTATGTCACTTGATTATACCTTAAATCATTGGTAATATCACATGGTTGTCACATGGATAAACTGATAATTATTGGTGATATCACATGGTTGTCACATGGATAAACTGATAATCATTAATGATATCACATGGTTGTCACATGGATAAATGAGTGTATGTTTTATGGTTTGGTTTGTTTCTTATTGGTGCAAACTTTGATTTTTACTTTCTTCTCTGAATGTTCTTTTGTTTTGTGAGTTGCCATGCTTTCTCCATGTGTAATATTCCAGACAATTTAAGTAATGAATTTCTATGTATTGTTCTTTTAAAATAATGTATTGGAGTCCAATTTAGAATAGAGGCTCTAATTTTTTATGCTTTAACTTTTGCCCTCATTGAAAAGTTCCTATTCAGATTTGCTCAAATCATTCTAAATTAGCTTGCATTATAAATTCTGAATATATTCTTGGCTAGTTTTGATTAGGAGAGTAACAATCCACCAGTGCATTGGTCCATTACATCCTATTTAGTGGTGATCAAAAATTCCATTCCAATCTAATACCTCAGTAAGCTAAACTAGAAGTGAAAAAAAAACCATAACGACAACTAGAAAATGTTTTTTTTCCAGTCTGAAACATTTTAATATGCTGTGTGGAAACATTTCATATTTGCTGAAACTGTAAGGGAAAAAGGCAAGTCGTTAACTATGAATGGGACAATGTGTCACCTTTTTATAATTCATTGAACTTAAAAAAAAATATATAACTAATTTTACCTGTCTGTTATAATTTTTATTCGAATTTAATTGCCTCCCAAGTATTGTGAAATGTATTAGATTGTGATGAAGTGAAATTGTTACACTTAAGTAAATAATCAGAATTTTGATAAGGAGATGTCATGTTTTATAACTTAGTAGCTTAGGTATTGAAGTGTTTTTATGTCATTTTTAGTCTCTGTGTATGTTGACTGAATCTTTGCTATAAGTATTACTAATATGTCTATTTTCATGATGTTGTACAATATATGTTATCATCAATTTTACTGAAAAAGAAACATAGCGATTTAGATTTTGTCTGAACTTTTAAATGGACATTCATATTTGAAATACTCTTACCAATTACATGGAAAGATTTTCTGAGTATTTGTTGTTATCCCTTGTGATAAATGACAATAAAAAGATGCTTTTAAATGAAAAGAATGTTTCATACAGCATCAACTATTCATCATATACTGTACATGAAGATGTTAATTTATGTTAAAGATTTTTAGAGTCAGCATTTTAATAGTGTGTATGAGTGTGTGGGTTTTACTTAAATTGTTATATATTGAACAACTGTCAGTGTAAAATTGTTTTAGATCAGTATTATTGGAACAAAACTGATGAAAATGGCTTTCAAAAATAATTATAAGTTTTAACAGTAGCAGAAATGATTTGTAGGTTTTTTTTTACATACAGCAATAATTATGACATTAGGTTATTAAGTTAAAACTACAATTTAGCTAGTAAAGAATCAGAATTTGTCTTTCAGTTTGTTAGGAATTTAAAAATCAGATGAATTTTATATACAAGTGTTACAGAATTGTCATACATGTATTTGTGACAGCCCAACAGCATGAGTAGATTTACAGTTACTAATATTAAAAAAAAGTCCAAGTTTATCTGAGTCAATCTCTCTTGACAATGAATGAATGTTTTTATGTATTTTTTATTGAATGTTGACTTGTTAGCTCTTTTGTGAGAGTTTGATTAACAAATGTTTTGTTAAATATATTTTCTTGAAGGGCATTGCATTAATCATGTTGAGACAAAACAAACATTTGATAGACCAGAACCATGGAATTTATTATACATCTTTTTCAATATTGTCACATTTCATAACTATGATCTGGGGTAAAACTGTTTGCTGTGATGATTTTTTTTTCATATTATGCTTCATAGTTAGTCTCAATGCTTCAATGCTTTTGAAGTGTCAGATAATTGTTTAACCTTTTGAATTCGACAAAAGTTATTACAAATAAGAAATCCATGATATAAAATTTGGTTTGTGCCTCTGGTATAAAAAAGAAAGGAGCTTATTTTAATTTTATTGCCATCTGAAAGAAGGATTCCTAAAAATAAGACATTAAATTAGTTGTACAAAAGAAATGTACATTAGTAAAAATAGTGTACTTTATCAATCATACACAAATAGGTCAAGTCTTGTGATAAATGTATTATATACTTGTTACTATTGATTCCAGGTTTATGACTGGCCTTGTATGATAATAGCCATTAGTGTTAACTTTTATAGGGCTTGTGTAATGAACAACTAATAACGTTTTGAAAACAGCAAATAGAAAGATAAGTAATTTAAGCAAAGGGCCTGTAATATGTGTGCTAAAATAATTGTTGAATTGAGTATGTAATATTCTAGGAACTTGGTAGAAGGATTCTGGATTTTAGAAATTAATCCTAAAAAGATGTTAAGTATGAAAATCTTCGTTGGTGTAGGAACTGTGAAGAATAATTAACATCTCCAACAAGTTTGCTGTAGACAATGATAAATATGGAGATTTATTAAACACTTGTAACAGTGGTCCCTGTATTCAAATCTGTAAGATTGAGGGAATCATTTACACTTCATTTGTTAAATACAATGCATTTAAGGGCCTGTTAGATAAAAAAAAATGAGTAAGATGAAATAGATTAACATTTTACCCTACAATAAAAGAAAGACCTGAAATATTGTGTAATGATTAGGATCTACAGCAATGTATCTTAATACAAAATTAGCCCTTTATATCATTGCATTGTATACAGGGAAATTTTGCACCCTGAACAGTTGGACTTTTTAATCTTTAGTCCATTGAAGGAGACCAAGTGGGGTCGTGAGATAATTTATTTATTTATTTCATTTTCATAAATTTAATTTTTGTTTGAAGTTTTTATTTTTTTTTGTAATGTGAATAGTTTTTATGGTACAATTTTGTTGTAGAAAATCTGTATGACTAGACTATAATTGGGTACCATGTTTCTGGGATTCTTTGAGGATAATTTTTTTGTAAGGCCAAATAAACTTAAAGGTAGATTTTCATCCAACCTTTACAAAAAGTGTGGGTTGAGTACGAGGATTTTATTTTTTATTTCCTAACCAGATGTTTGTTAGTCTAATTTGAGTTACTGCAGTATAGATATGTTCTAAATCCATAGTCACATCTTTTAAGTCACCAAGAAATGAAAGACTTGTGTGTGATTGTCACTCAATACTAGAAACTGACACAAAAAAAATCCTGATTTTGAAATTCCTGCCCCAATTTTTCTGACGCAGTCGATATAGTTTCGCTTTTTATCTTTTGACCTTGAGGATGCTTTTCTATGGAAACACAAGTCACCTGATTGCAAATCTGTTTCATGTTTGGCCAAATACTGATAACTAAAGTGGTGTTAGAAAAATCTGTAATGAAAATTTGAAATTGTGTACCATGTGTTATTATCTTGAAAGAAATGTAGAAACTTAGAAGAAGTTAAAAGAACAAAATTTTACTGCGTCGGCTATCTTTTTTAAAAGATAACACTTGATTTTAATTTTGTTAATTTTTAGGGGCAGGAGGGGATGAATGTCTGCTAATTAATTTTATTTGGCCTAATTGTAATACCAGTATGAAAAAATGACCTTATTATGAAAGGATATATGAACTACAATATAATTATTATTTCTATTTTGTATAGTTGTGGTAATACTAAAAAAAAAAAGGTCATTGGGTGTATCAAACATATGTAAATTATTTACAATTAATACCATTTTGAAGACCTTTTGTTCCTCTATAATAGAATCAGTTGATATTCAACAGCCAATAGAAATATTATTATTGTATTGTGTTGCTTTTATAATTTTAATTTTATGGATATTTTCTTTTAAAGAAGATTTTAAGCTTTCTACTTGTTATAAAGTTGTTAAAATATTTTGTTGTGTATTTTACTGTTACATGAAGATAACCAAGGATTTTGGATTTTATGTAGGTGGATTTCAATTTTTTGTCTTGTTCATAGCTGCCAGTTGCTACTTTTAAGTCCAAATGTATTTTAATTTTTCTTCACAGTATACAATTAGAACAGAGGTTTCGAATTTTTCTTTAAAAAGTATCACTTCAAATACACATTATATTTTTATATCATATATGAGACTTCACCATATTTTTCCTGTGTAAATACTCTACACATCTTTTAAACAATGAAAACTGCATTAATCTAACCCTAGAAGAAGGTGAAGCCAAAGTACATTGATTTAAAATGATTTAATCTGACAGAATATGTCTGGTTTCGATAGGTTTCTGGTTTATTTAGGGTTTATTTTAGTATGGATTCACTGTAATTTCTGAAAGCAATACTTTGTTACAATACTTATGGAACTACTTTTGAGAGAAGATTTAAAGTAATTTAAATTATATGTTAAATGCTATGAACCAACTGCTCTGAATGCCATGAATATTGATGGATCTATACAATCATATTTCATATTTCTAAACTGTTACAATGAGTTAATGTAACAGAATAGGGATCTATCCTGATATCAAGAAATGTCTAAAAATATGAACTTTATAGTGCTTCTGGAAACACTATCTTGGTATGTAAGGAAGAATGTTTTATGTGGTATGATCCACCTGTGAAATGACATGGTATGATCCACCTGTGAATTAAGTAATTCATATTGTTACGATGTATTTGTTATGACAAGCAGACATCAAATGTTTTAACAATTTTATGCAGGTATTTTAATACAGATTTCTTCTATGTATTATTTTATTCTGTTAATTTTTGTTTTATGATGAACAAAGGGGTAAAAAGACCACTAGGATATGTTGACAGGAATTATAGTTACTTACCTGTGTATTTAAAATTGATATCTTAAATTGTAAACATTATTTTGATGAAGCCTTGATTTTATTATTTTTTTAAAAATATGTATTTGCAATTAGTTCTTTTCAAGTAAATTGTTCACAACTCTCTTTTAGTTTTGTAAGAGAAGTAAAATCATGTCTAAACTCAACTTCTTTTTAAAGATAGGTATTTAGAATTGAGAAGAATTCCAAAAGCAAAGTTCTGTCAACATTTCTTGGGGTTGAAGCATTGAATTTTCCTCAATAAGCCTCTTACTTCCAGGGAAAACTGTAATTTAAATGGTGTAATCTGTTGTTATTATATCTGCTTGTGTTTGATGTAAGAGTCATATGAAGGGAAATTGGGTGGTATTTACATGAAGAGGTAGCTAGAAAATGTCTTTTGGAAATTTTTACAATAATTTTTCTGGAAAAGAGGCAGAGGGGAATGAGCTTCATAAGTTAGTGTTTTTATTTCTTTGAGATTCTTAATGTTTTATAGAGAAAAAAAGATGTAGAATTAATAAAAAGAAAATGAATTTAAAAGAAAGTTGTTATTGTATTTTCTCATGATATGAAAGAGCATTAATCAAGGCTGCATTGTTTTACACTACCTGTTAGATCTGGATGAAATGTCTCCAGGCTTGAAAACTAGTAGAATGTTAGTTACACTTAGATCTATACTATCTAACAAGATACCGGTACGTCATTTATGCTTTGGTGGACATGTTCAAATAAAAGATGCCTTTCATACTTTGGTTTGTTAAAAAAAACGATGGCATTTCCGTAAATGTCTTCATGCACTAATTGGAGATGCCACTTAAATGATTATTGGAATGTTCAAATAAGATAAACACCATTTAAATGTTGGTTAAAATGTTCAAATAAGAAGCCCTTTTGGTACAATGTACAACATCTCATGAAACAATTTCAAGCTGATCCATGTAGATATCAAGAAAAGCTTCTCTCTGGCCTGTCATTCATCAACGGTTGAAGTAACAACCCAATAAATTAATTTCAGTCTGTTAGTGGTATGGCACCATGTGAAACAATATTTCTTTATGTATGACTATAAATATATAAGAGCTTCCCAGGGCATAGCATGATACTACCCAAGCAGGTTGACGTCTATTCACATCTGGCTAGTGTGGACTTAAAACATGTAATAGTTTTTGATATATTTTAGCAGAGAACTTATAGTTAATTATGGAAGCAAAACTGATTTGGACACAATTTTTACACAGAAAAATTTGCAATTCAATTAAAGGTGAAAGAAGTTCTGCTTTAAAAGGTGCTTATCAAAGTCCTTCGCTTTGAATCTCTATAACCAAAAAAAAAAGACTTTTTTGTGGATGTAAACCACTGAAGCCCTTCATAACTTTAAATTCGTAACAGATATCTGAAATCTAATTGAAAATGGAATGCAGGGATTTTGGAAAGGAGTCCTGTAAACAAAAATTTCAAAATAGGACCAAAAATGAAGAAGTTGATTTTTTTTGTTTTTGGGGTTTGGCCCCTTTATACGGTAACTCAAAAACCCTAAGACATATTTGAAATCTGATTGAAAAATTCATCCACAGATTTTAATGAGAAATCTAATAATAACAAAAGAAAATCAAGATTGAACCAAAAAATAAACAATTTTTGGGGGCATAACTTGATTTTGTATAGACAGATTTTCAAAAGGGACACATTGACATCTAAAACATCAAATTTGGATCAAATTAACAATTCTAATGATAATACTAATTTTCACCGTTTTAGCCACTTGTTTTCACAAGGAGTGGGCAAAAAATTCACCATGTTCATAGGAATGTTGTGTTAAAATTTCAAATAAGTTTTATCAAGTTACCACAATAAACAAAAGTTTAACAGACTCCAACAATAAAGATACCAGGATGATACCATTATATAGCCATAAAATATTTATGCAGTTGTTTAATGGCATGGTAATGTCATCTGTAGACACATGGTTCTTGTAGAATTGACTTGAATGTTAGTGCATAGGAATTAAAGGTCTGAAATAAGTATATTTAACTTCGTATAAATTGTTTACAGTTTTAGTTCTATGGCTTTTTTTTAAATTCTGGTCGGAATCATGATCAGTATATAGTTTGAAAATTGTTCGCATGTTTTTCCCAATTGTTCAAGGTTTGACCTATGATTAATTCTAATTGGCTCAAGTCACCACCCAAAAAATCATTCTCAGTCTCTTTTTGAGGTGTGGCAACTTGCAGCACAATTTGAAAGAGATCCATTTAATTGGGGAAAATGCTTGTTTTCTAGCCCAAAATTCCTTATTGGTATATGCCGTAACACCCAAAATTAATTCAAGCCTTCCTTTGGTGGTATGGTACCTTGGATACAATTTGAAGAGGAGCCAAATACTTCTAGTCAAGTTGTTGTCAAGTCATCAGGAAAATGGCCCCTCATTCCTAAATGTTTCTAGATCAATCCAAGCCTAACCTATTATGGTATAGAATATTGTGAAGAAGTAACATAGATGTACCCATGCTTTTACTGGAGTTATATAGTTAAATTCTAAGAAGTGCTTTCTTTGGCCCTAATATCATAAGGGTAGGGGGCCTTAACCCCTAAAATCAAAACCAAAATTTCTTTTGTGGTTTGGAACTTTGTTATAAAGACCAATCAACTGATTTTCATGACATCAAAACCAAGAGAACAACATTAATAGTGCCATACCATTATATGATCAAAAGAAAATTCTGGTCACATAAAAAGTCAAGAGTATATATTATGATCTATTTCTTAACATTTTGACATTCAATTTAAGTTCTACAATCATTTTTTAAAGAATATAGGAAAAAAATAATCAAAGTGCTGATAGCACTGGTGGTTTTTGATTCTTGTGAAAAATGTAGCATGAATAAAAATTTCAAAGATTTTATGATTTTAAATAAAATTGTGACTATAAATTGCATTTTAAATACTATTAAAATCTGTCCTTTTTAATATGTATAAACTCAAAGTCAATCTATACTACTGATCCAACTTCACACACATTTACATATTTTGTTCCATTTCACCTTTTTTCCCAATGCCACCCATTGCATCCAAAATTTTCAATTATAAAAGGCTATTGCAGAACGTTGAGATTGAGGACTTCAAGGCTAAACCACCTGACTGTTCTTGCAAAACCTCTCCATTCAAATATGGCCCTTGTAGTCACGTCGTTACGGGAGATCTTACCATTATCGAAAATGAATCTCTGCGTAATATCCTTTCTAAAGGCCCAAGTACCGTGACCCACGCTCCGTAAATTGGAATTATAACTTTATAGTTCTTATGGATGCCGTCGAGGACTATGCAAGAAAATGGATAAAATGAGAACAAGAAGACATTGATTCTCTGTCAGAGTGGTTAAAGGCCGTGAGGTTTTTAATTTTGAAACGAATGAAAGTTTTAAGTACTAGTAGGTCAATGAGTGCCAAGGCTACATCAGTTTTCAAAGACCCCAATGTAGCAAAAACATTGTCTACTATACATGACAAATATGTTGTCATACCAGCAGACAAAGCCTAAAACAACATTGTTTTTGTCTGCAAAACCTTTTACATCCAATGTTTATTATCAGAGGTAGACATAGAAAATATTAGCAGTGATAAGACCTATACTGCTACCACTCTCTCCAAAGAAGAGATTGTGGAAAACCATAAATCTGTGCTATCCTCTTTTGGTCTCTCTACCAAGGACGATGATTGTGATTTACCGTCTATGTACTGGATTCCTAAACTCCGCAAGAATCTATACTAACCACGTTTCATAGCTGGATCTGCAAAATGTACCACCAAACCTCTTTCAAAACTTTTAATTTCTATACTCACAACTGTCAAAGAGGGTCTGCAGTCCTACCACAACACTTGTTACTCCCGTAGTGGTATTAATTCAATGTGGATCCTGAAAAATTCGAAAAATCTTTTGGAGACAATCAGTTCAAGACTATTATCTGAATAAAATAGCATTAAAACCTATGATTTTTCAACACTGTATACTTCTATTCCCCATAATCAGTTAAAATCCCGACTTAAAAACATTATACATCATTGTTTTTCCAAAAAAAGTGGTACACCTAGATACAAATATATAGTTCTTGGTAGAGATTCCTCATACTTTGTAAGAAATAATTCTAAATAATCTTCCAAATATACAGAGGAAGATGTTTACAAAATGCGAATAAATTGTGCTCCTTTACTTGCTGACCTATTCCTTCACTCTTATGAGGCTGACTTTATAGCTGATCTGATCAGACAGAAAGAATATCGTTTGGCTAGTTCCTTCAATCTCAGTTTCCGCTACATAGATGACGTATTATCTTTAAACAATCCGAATTTCGGGGATTTGATACATCGCATCTACCCAAAAGAACTTGAGATAAAGGATACTACAGACACTGTGAAGTCAGCCTCATATCTTGACCTACACTTAGAAATCGAACTTTACAACAAACAGGGTGACTTTTCATTCAGAATTGTCAACTTTCCTTTCATCTGTGGCAACATCCCTTCGGCACCTGCATATGGAGTGTTCATATCACAACTCATACGTTATGCCAGAGCTTGCTGAAACTATGCAGACTTTTTTGTATCGTGCTAGAACTCTAACAAATTGGCTTCTGGAACTGGGTTATGTTGCTACAAGATTGAAGTCATCACTACAGAAGTTTTATGGTCATCATCATGAACTCGTGGATCGTTATGGTGTATCCATCAGCACCATGAAAACTGATTTATTCAACAGGTCATAGTTTTCCTTTCCTCGTTTGTCTACCACAGACTTGACTTTTTATGAGCAACTCGGCTGGTTTTTCTAGAAAAACAGAGGACGCTTACCCTACTGGTGCACCTGGTCCATGCTCCCAGTTTTTAGTGGAGTCCGAGTTGCTCATTTGCTTTTGTTACTTTGTATGTATGATTTTAGTTACTTTATGTTCTTTGTTGTGTATGTCTGTTTTCCATGTCTGGTCTTTGTCCCTGGATTACTTTCTTTTGATTACCACTATAACCTTGGTTCCCTTAATTTCTCTTTTCAATCTATAAAAAAGTTAATGTGCATTTACGCTTAAAAGCTATATTAACAGAGTATTTATCCTACGTAACAATTATACTTACATAAAACCAATATCACCTTAAGAAAATAATTTCCTTCACACAAGATTTTCAAAACTAGACACTTTTATCAATTTGAATTTTCCCGCCAATTTTACTTAATTAAAATCATACTCTTCACTTCCTGTTTATAAATGGGAAATGGGAAAATATTAATGATAGGATGGATAATTTGACTTATAAGTGTGTTAAAATTAAAATATTTAACAAATTTAATCCTTCTAGATACATAACTGCAAGAAATAAATTCCCTAATTGTAAATTTGTTACTAAATATCTTTCAAGGCCAAAAAGGAGTAACTTAAATCTTGTGTTGATATGAAGACTAGATCTTAATTTTATTTGCATAAATAACAGAATATTATTGAGCTGATAAATTGCAACAAACCTATTTACTTGTTATATAAGAGGTATTGAATGATATAAATGGAATTACATATGGACTACATTTTTGTGTAGTGTTCAGAAATAGTAGGGAAGTTCCAGTTATAGACCGGTGACATAAGGTATTTGATCCTGAAGGATGAAAAACCCATTTCAATTTCACAGATTTATTTCTGCTTTGTTATTTTAATAGTATAAATAGATAACAAAATCTACAACAAATTAAGACTATAACATCTCCTTTCTAAATACAAATCAGTAAAGTTCTATATCGATTAAGGAAGTAGACCTAAGGTAAGGGACACAAAACTTACAATTCATTGGAATGTTTGTATTCAAATCTCATGTAAGCATCAAAGTAACTTGGATTGATTTCATTCTGTTTCAAATGAAAGCTTGATAGGCTTGGTGAAATTGAATATGATAAAAACATATCACTGACGTCAAGAGTTATGTCACACCCTTGGTCTACCTCCTTAAAGAAATCCCCACGATTAATTCTGCATATAGAGCAACACACCACAATAAACATGCCAGGCAGCTTATATGATAACAACCTACAAATATATCTGATCATGAATACCGAAGAAGTATTTCCAGATCTGATTATATTACTTAGTTCTAGACCTGATTATATTACTTGTCATAACATAGACAGATCCAAGGGGAAGCACCTTTATGCCACAAAGAAAAATTAGTTGATTATTCCCTACTTTTGGAGCTCAGGATGCAGCCATATTTTATCGTGTTTTTGCAGAGTTACCTCCCGTAAGAGCAGGTATAATTTCGAAGTCTCTCTGATCGATGTTTGGATTCAGGTGCAGAAAAAAGAGGTAACACGAATGAAAATGGAATCCCCAGCAGACAAACACAACGGTGTTTCTAAAATTTACAGAGTTTTCATTTTGTTGGTAGGTTACACAAGGATGATTTTCATTTGTATCCCGGGTAAAAATTTATGGCAGGGTCAGTAGAACGAGAAATTCCCTTTTGACTTTTGAGATTTTCTAAAGTATCGTCGATATCAGATGGAAAACCTTACGTGTTCCGAATAGACACCTGCTCCAAAGGGAGATAAATGTTGACAAAATGATGGTCCGCAAGTCGAGAATATAGAAAAAAAAAAATAAGATTACTGAAGCCCCACCCCTTTTTAAGAATTTCTTGATTCACCTTAGCATAAAAAGGACAATGAAAAACACATTTAAATTTAAACGAACAAGAGAAAGAAAGTAAATAATTGCTTCATAAGGCAAATGTATTTTTTCTGTTTTTCCATACTGCTTATTGTGGCACTAGCAAAATATTTAAAAAAAATAAGTTAAATATCATATGTATTGTTCTGAAAACTATTCATTGATACATAAATTTTTGAAATTTAACTCAAAATATATACCAATTACAAAATTTACAGAAATACATATAATGCAATTGTGTAGATTTTATGAGCTAAAATTTCACTAATCGAATAGAGAGAATATGGACTGTGCCAGGAAAGAAATATAACACATTTAAATCACAAAATATGGTAGAACAAAGCAACTGCATACTAAATAGTGACATATGAAACTTGTACATACTAAAATGTTTTTTTGACGAGATCTTGTTCCATTACAAAAAACCTGTCTATACTGAACTGCCAGAAATCTTCACAAAAATTGCTTAGATAACATAATAGACCTTTTTCATATTCCCAATACTGATTTCGTTTTTTTTTCATAATTTTTAGTAATTGGAAGTAACTCTGCAACCCGACAGACTGGTTTATTGTATGATTGGAGCAACTTCAAATTTAAATATTTGACTTATTGGAGCTGTGAACTTGAACTTTTGAATAACTTATTTCAAACCATTCGGCTACTTACCAAAGTGAAAAAAGTTAAAATTTTAAATACAAATGATCACTATTCTTCCTTTCCTCAATAAGACCACCAACCAGGTTATTTTGTGTTGGTGGGTTATGTCTCTAAAAAACTTGCTAATATGGCTTGCATTCTGTAAATATGAAAAAGGACTATTGATTTCAAAAGAATTTGGGTTTGACAGATTTCACTTTAAATGAATGATAGTAAAAGGCACAAAAGATAGAAACCAATAAGGATGGTAATCACAGAGGTAGATGTTATAAAAGACAATCTGTCTTCTACAACTTACTTTATTATGATTCTGATAACTGGAGGTAGTAAACCATGATAAATAGTTAGCGTAACCAACTGAATCTAATTACCACATGCTGTGAAACTTGTCTAAACCAAATCCTGGGTAAACTGAAAACCACTCTAAACCAGACACTATTAAAAATTCCCTTTATTTCAATTTAAATGTACTTTAACCCTGGTAAATGGAACATAAGTCTAAACCAAACCAATTTTAAAGTCCAAAGTTATAACATGTTTCACAATACCAGTATTAAATGTAATTAGAGATTGTATGTATACTTAACTAACAAATTAACAAGTTAATATAGAGTATACCAGGTGTTAAAATGATGTATTTTTCAAACTGACATTAAAAAAATTCACCAATTACTAGTATAACACTACTAATATTTAACATTGAGCTTTTAACAGTAGACATAGGGATATCAACAGAACCATGATTTAAACTGTAATCAAAAAGAAATCATGATATACTGACCATTAACTATGCAATCCTAGTAATACATGTATATTAGTACATCTAATTAAAGATAATGAATGAAATATGATTATACCTGTTTTTTTGCCCTTCAATTAGTACAATGGTGAACACATTGGAAAATCCATATGTCTATATATCTATAGTAATGGATTCTGAATCAAGATATTTAATTAGTATTTAACAAGAAAAGCATATACTATTTTTATCTTTAAGATGCTCTATCAAATATTTCATTCAGTTTTTAACATGACTTCTGTCACCCGTTTACATAAATATTTTTTTCAAATCCCTGTTATACCAATGTAACAAATCCTAAATCATATAGAACTCTTCTCTTATATACTTACAAAGGAAAAGATGTTTGCTCTAGGCATTATTTAATAGGAAGAACAATGAAATCTACTATCATTTCATTTACTCAATATGGAGGTCAGGTTTTTTAAGATTAAGCAGCAATCTGCTCAAAACATTAGCTATTTCCACTCAGAAAAAGGTGAAATGAACTTAATTCACTAAGCAATACTCTACTCTCTACCTGCGCTGGGGGAGATTCACTTTCAAAAGAAAGAAATGAAAAGGTCATGAAATTTTGGTATACACAGTATAGATCCTCTTGTAAAGTACAAAACCTAAAATAAATGGCCACAGGTAAGCAGTTGCTGACAAGAGTGTCATGGAAGATTTTAATCAGACAAACTGGTAAACCATTTTACCAAGTCTCATTTCTCTTAGAAATGAATATAAATCAAATATTGACAAACAAGATGATACTAGACTTTAGTAATGATAGTAGAAAAAGAAAAAAAGGCACCGCTATCATCATATATCAGTAAAAAAACAACATACACTGAAATGGTGTCAAATAGGGTGTTAAAATACATGTATACACTAACATCACAACACATTTCTAGAAAGCTTAAAAAGAACAATCAACAATCAAAATCAAGAGTAATAAAAGCCAGGAATATATCTAAATAGTTAAATGCCACTTCATTTTCAGTTTATACTATACAAACTGTACATATCAATCAGATAATTCTAAAAAAAAATACAATCATATACAGAAATATTGTTTACAGCTGTTAGTTCTAAAAATTTCTGCTTATTTTACACTTATTGTATATACACAAATACTATACACTTGATCTTATATAAAAATGAAAATCTGATGTTCAAGTTAATGAAGAGACATTACCTGTATTCAAAATGTTTAAAGTTCATTGCTCTAAATTGTAGAAAAAAAACATAACAGTGTAAGTAATTTAATTAGCAGGTATCAAAAGTCATGGTTTTAGAAATGAGAGTAAGTTCCTGTTTTTTTTTAATCAAGGGTTTTTGAAGGTCATAACAATTTATAATTGAAATTTTACCCTTCATTTATGAAAACATGTAATACAATATAATTCCTTGGTTTTACTGAACCATGTGAAAAAACCTCTAAATTGGTACCCACTAAAAATAGTTCTTTGACAGTGTGTTTGTTCAGTTAATTATCACCGAAGGTGATGGCATTTCTAGAAGACTGATATGATTCTTATTATTATTGACCAATGTTCGAATATAAGCCTAAATATGACCAAAACTGCCAATACGATACAAAAGTATGCCAATACAGGATTTAGCCATCCAATACGTCATATTGGTCTGGCCAATATGACTTATTGGACTTGTTATTCAATAAAGTATAATACTTTATAGTAATCTTCAATTCAGCTATAATGAGACTGAGTTGTTTTCTCATTCAATATTAAAAATTAGTCACCATTAAAACAGGACATTTCTATGTTATTTTTTTTCTTACATATTCAATGATAATTTCAATAATTTTTTCATTGAAAGTACATACTTCTGCATGATTTTGAAAGACGACAGAAAAGAATGTTCTGTGTAATAGGTATGACCTACCTTAAAAATAAAAAATGAATTAAAACCCAAAACAATAAAATAACAATAACAAATGTGACCAGTAGTTTAAGAATTTATGCTATGATAAAATTGGGACTACTGAATAAACAGATGAATAATATCTTTAATGGTATACAATACACAATAAAGGGAAAGAAGTAGTATAACAACTATCACAGTCAAGAATATCTATATACAGAAAAGATAAATTCCAATCAACAAGAATACTGTATGCATATTCTCCTTGAGATGATGCTGTATGGTATACAATAATCATGCATATCAGTTTGCATACTTGAAGTCAGGGAATGTGGTCTTTTTGTGACACAATACTCTTTCATCAAAGAAACACTCGAATGACAGCATTTCTTTCAATAGTTTTCATTATATACCTGATTGACAATTAATTTTTATTATTCATGAAAAATGTTGATGGTATAAAGACAAAGCTTCCACAATTTTTTCATGGGTTGAATCCTCTCACATTTTTTTTTACAAAATACTGTAAAGTACTTTTTTTTTTGTAGGTATCAGTTTTCATGATTTAGGGAAAAAACATCTGATCTTAGATTCTTGAATTTGTAGATTTGACACAATTTTTTAGTTCATCAAACTCAAGAAAACCACTAAAATTTGTACCTCATAAATAATAACCTTTCACAGTACATATTTTTCAAAGGGTATAACTCAGTTCTTAAAAAATCTGAAAAATAAAAAATAACTTTGAAAAATTTGCAATTTTGAAGTACACTTGTGCAAAGTTTCTGACAGGCCCATAGGAAAGAACTTGAAATAGATGAACAAAAACAACATGTATTAATATTACCATGAAGTACTGTCACAAAAACATGTGTTAATAATACCATGAAGTACTGTCACAATTTTCGTTTTGTGATGATGATTTAATAAAATTAAAAGCAAAATGGAAACTCATGTTTCTTAATAATATAATATCTTCAGTGTTCTTAAATTAAAATCTGTTTGCATTTCATCATAGCTAAGGGATAAACATGCATATATATTGGCAAGATGAGAAAATGCTCAGTAAGTCTCTCTCAGCAGCTTCTGTTAAACTGAGTGTGATCCATCAATCCATTGTACTGATCATACAATATAATAGGAAGAGCTCTAACAGCAAGGTAAATCATTTCTAGAAGTCTTAGTCCACTCTTATAGAAGGGTCAATTATAATATCATCTACAGGTCCTAGTCCACTCCCTCAAAACCTTCTGTATTCTCTATTGCTTGCAGCAGTTTCTTCCTTAATTCATGATAGTCATCATAGGGAGGTAAATCTATTCTGTTGAAACTGAAAAATATGTCACAAAATAAATGAAACCATTAGTATTCTTATTCATGTATGATTTAAATTTAAATTTTACTTTTGTACAAAGTTATATGGCACCTCTGTTCCAGAGTTCAAAGGGGAATAACTCTCACTAAATTCAGTGGATCATAAAGTCTCAGGAACTACATATCATGTTCTACCTACAAAGTTTCATCATATTTATTGAGGTAGTTTCTACGGACAGGGCAAAAACGATATGTCTCCATACCACAGTAAGGGAGGAAGACATAATTACAAAAGTTTGCACTAATTTGGAAAACTTGCTAGTGTCAATGTTCAGTAATTTGTTTGAACATTGCAATAAACAATAACAATCCACTGACCTGATAAGAAAGGGCATCAATGGAAAATTAAGTGGTACACCCCCCAAAAGTAATGATGAAAAAAAGAAGGAAAATAGTCATACTAAATAATAAAAAACAAAACAAAACAAAACAAGAAATCTGTGAGCAACAGCTCACCAGTGTTATCCCTGGTTTCCATCACAATATAAAGAAAATTCATGTTTCTTTTTTTTTTTTTTTTCGCAAACATGAAGTAAATGCATCCAACAATACATCATTATATGAAGTTTGTAACCAAGAAAAATGTGAGAAAATTTTGTATATTTCTACTGTATAAGGAAAATTCAAGATTTTTTGACAAACAAGTAGTACATGTCATATAAGTAGAAAAACACATTCCACAATTCTGTATACCAATATGACACTTCATAACAACAGCCTATGATTTACAGAAGCTGAGAATTTTGTTATGCAAAAGTTACAGAATGATGGACACAGGTGAAACAGTAAACACCCTCTCCCACAGAGTGAGGGTATAATAATATGTTTGTTATCACTAGCCCATATGGCAAAACTGATTCTGAATGATATTCTAAAACAATCTGAAAATTTTTTTGCATTTTAAATGTCAATGTATAAAAAGCACCCTAAATCTACAAAATGAAGAAAAAACAAAATTTAAGTTCTTAATTTTCGAAGACAAAATATCAACATTTTTTTTGTTGGTTAAAATAGCAAATAATGAGTGTCTGTAATCAACAACTGCTGTTGATCAATTCACTATTTATTATCCTTAGGTACATTTTCATCATTATTTTACAATGAATAAAGCATATACATAAAAATCCTTACCATGTATGAGCCCTAGGGAGTTGGTTAATATTTCCCCATTTCTCAATTGTAAATAGCTGTGGACCATTACTTCCATACAACTCCTTAAAACCATTCATTGGTACACGGGAAGTCCCAGTCACGAACTGTAGCAATCTGGATCTTGTTTCATTATTCATAGAATATATAGCCTGAATAAAAACAAAAGACATTCAAAAAAATTATAGGGACAGATCATCTGTTGGAAATGATGTACCATTACTTTAGAAATGATGTATGCAATAAGGAAGTGACTATTTTAATTTAACAGTGACGCACAGCCTGTGTATTAGTTAAGTCGTGCATAATTCGGTTGGTCAAGTTAAGTGATATAACAACAAAGTCATACATTATCAACAAAGTCATTATTTGAGTATTAATTGCTCTATCCCTAATAGACAATGTCTTTAAATATAAAGGCTGGGTAAAAACAACCAATACTAGTATACAGTCTAGAATGGTTTAACTCATTTTCTTGCTGCAAAAACAATTTTCTAATAACTGTACTACACCTTCATTTAATAGACTTGACAGTTTACTTTAGTTGTATCATTGCCATTTCTCAACATGTCTTTAACTCAGTGTGATCTATTAATATGGAAGAAAATAGTGATAAACCTAAACTGGACTTTTATGGTAATGATGTAATGTCTTTAGAAGATAATTTCAAATGTTCTGAATACTGACCTTCCAGAAGTGTATGATGACCGGATGGTTTGGATTATACTCTCCTTTGTAGGCTGAGTTAGCCTTCCAATCATTGACATCTATATCTTGTAAGCCACACATAAGTAACTGAAATTACAACATGCAATAAAATTTCCCCTAATACTCTTGCCTATGCCTGTACATGTATAACCTAAGCAATAGATAAGAACAATACTTGAAAAGAAATTTATTCAATTTAGAAAGAAATTATGTTTCCCTATTTATTATTTTCTTCATGTAAATAATGAGGTTTGGACAAGTGCAGGTAGTCTGAACAAACCAACTTCCTGTTTAATTTCAGATTCAGAGAAAATGTACAGAAGCATTGATGGACATTGCAAATTTCATAAACCATGTCTTACTCTAAGTTTAAAACAGCTACCCTAAATATATCTCATATGTTTCAGCCAATAGGTAATATACCCAAAGCACTAAACGGTATACATTTTAAGAATTAAGGAGGTAGACCTAGGGTAAGGGACATAACCCTTAAGAATCATTGGAACGTTTGTATTCAGCATTTTACATCAATCTTATGTAAGCATCTAATTAACTTGGATTCATTTTATTCTGCTTCAAATGAAAGCTTGAGAGGCTTAGGTGAAATTGTGTATGATGCAAACATATCCCATACCCTAGGTCTACCACCTTCAGTCTCGGCTTTTCAAATGCATTTACCCAAATAACAAAGACACCATTCTTCATAATAAAATTATTATCAAAAAAGATGTGACCACTAGAAAAATGTATTTCATTGTATTAAGTGTATTTATCATACCTCTATTTCATTTGCATCAAAAATCTGTATACTATCTTTTGGGATTAAAGCATAGAACCCTCTTAGGAAAGCACCCATTTGTTCCTTGATCCGAGACTCAAATCTCCATTGAATCACCAGTCTGTGTAACAATGTTATAACAATTAATAATAATCCGTGTTATGGTAAAATAAATTTAATATTTAAAGCATGCATACTTCCGTCATTTCCATTTTTCTATTAATTACATCTTACTTACCTCTTTTTATTCCAAAATCAAACATAAACAAAAATAAATTTAAAACATTAAACTAGTAAGTCTCTAAGATTTTTACTTAAAACAATTATAACTTTTCTAAAATAATCAAACATCACCGATTTTCCTTTTTACAAGGATCATTTTCATCTTTATTTTGTACACAATGTTATCAATTTTCATTCACCAAATTGTGCCAATACATGTATTACAAAGATTTTTATGGCAAATCATATCCATAAAAGAAAAAACAAATCAAATACATTAATAAACTGGAACATATTGGAAAATTATGTAGAACAACAGAAGAACAAGAAGCTCTCAGGAGCCTGAATTGCTCACCTGGTTATTTTTTTGTTTTCCAATGGCAATAACTCTAACAAGGAGTTGCCCAACAAATTTGACCCAAAGAAGACATTGGTAGGACTTATCATAAGGATCATATCATTAATTGAAAGTTTCTTTCTAACTATTGTAGTTTTCAAGATATTGGCTGAAAACTGCTAAAAACATCATTTTTCACCTTTCAAGGGCAAATACTCTAACAAGAAGTCATCCGACCATTTAAATTTCCACACACTTTTGTAGGGCTCATCATAATGATAATTTCAGCAATTGAAAGTTTCTTATTATCTGTCACAGTTTTCAAGGGCAATAACTCTAACAAGGAGTCATCCGACAACTTCGACCCAATGCAGACTTTAGTAAGCCTTATAATGAGGATCATTTTGGCAATTAATGCAATTAGACAAAACCTAACAGTTTTGGAGATACAGTCGACTGTATACATGTATGCAAAAAACTTCTGCCTGACCCCTATGTTCTATTTTTAGTAACAGCAGCGATGTTTTTCAACAGATAAAAAAAAACACATCAGTTCTATACAGAACACCCTAAGGAACATTTATATTAAGTGTGGTTCTAATTGGTCTGGTAGTTTCAGAGAAGAAGATTTTTTTAAAGAAATAACATTAAAAATAGAGAAAAGACATTGACAAAGGGCAGTAACTCCAACATGGCTTCACAGATTAAAACAAAAATTGGACCACAAATAGATCTCATCATGCTGAACACTTTTCCCAAACAGAATTTGGCTAAACCTAATGGTTTTGGAGATTTATGTGAAAAACTTCTGTCTGATCCCTATGTTCTATTTTTAGTAATGGCAGCCATTTTTTTCCACAGTTCAAAAATCCCCACATCAATTTTATGAAGAATACCCTAAAGAGCATTTATACCAAGTTTGGTTCTAACTGGTCATGTAGCTTCAGTTGAGAAGAGTTTTGTAAAATTGTTAATGACTACACAACGGCCAGGTGAGCTAAAAATCAAAGCAATTAACTATAATCATGGCATATGATTATATAAATGGCCTTGCTTAATGTATGGACTATATTAATATTATCTGGAAAACTTACTTAATGTATTCTATCTTATTATCATCAGTTACAACTATATCACCGCCTCCTGGTTTAAGTTCTCTCTCTGTAATCTACAAAAAAATACATTAACATCAGCATGGAATGACTTAAATTTCCTTTCTTGGTGAAACGCAACAAATGAACTAGCATATAACCTAAATCTAAAACAGTCAATACCTTCAGAGGTCACCATATAGTCTTCAACAAGTGTAAACACATCTTTAAGCAAACTCTGAAAGGTCCTGACAATAAATCCATGGTAACAGAATGATGACATATTATCATAATGAAACTAAAAAGTAATGTAACAACACAGACACATTAACACCCAGCATCTCATGACTGTGGACAGGCACACGAAACCTGTGGAGTGGTTTAATTAGTATTATGAGGCCTTTAATATAAAATGTAAAAGAACTGAAACAAACAGTAGACTTAAATAATTACATACATCCTATTAGTTACAATACAAAGATATTTTTTTCAAATATTGCAAATTTTTTTTTTTTTTTTTTAGTTGAGAAAAAGTTTAACGGATAGACAGACAGGGTGATTACAATATAGCCTTCCATTCTAATGAGTGGGGTTATAATATTGAATGGACGTAAACTATGATCCTTACCTCACCAAAATAATCTTCTTCTACTGAGAATCGTAGATCTAAATCTGTAGGGTCATTATCTTTGATCCAGCACAGTGAATTGTGATACTCTGAATCCTACAAAATGTAACCATCATCAACAAACAAATAGCTTTAATTCATTTCAGTATTTATAAGTAAATTATGTGTATTTTACAAATTACATGTATCAGCCATTGCAAAATAAAAAAAAACAAAAAACAAAAATATCTACATGTACATTTCTCAGTTCATGTTTGTTAATCACAAATAAATGTCATTTAAAGTTTCAGGAAAATAATTAGAAAATTGGCCTTTAATGTATTGTTTCAGACATCTTTCTATGGTTTATCAGATGACACTTGATAAACACCACAGTTTATTACCTCTTACTTCTACTTACCACAGATTCCATATCAGGTAGGGACATTTGTTTACCCAACATCATCTTGTAAAATGGTCGTATGAAAAATCCTAAAAAAGACATCATTTATTTAATAAGACAATTTTAACAGAAGATTCTACAGTATATAACTATAGGGACATAATACTAGCAACATCTTATATATGTAGGGGTCTGAAACATGAATGACTCAAAATGGTTCTGTCAGAAATAAATAAGAAATTCCAGAAGTGATTGTTTTAATGTCAAGCGGGGCATAGAATAGGTATTCTGGGAAGTCTCGCTTATTCCTTTATTTCAGACATCACCCATCAAAACATGGCAGTGCATTATCAATTCAGTTGTGATTTTTATGCAAACTAGAAATACTGTAAGCAAGCTCACAGAGAGAATACTCTCACTTCAAATGGACCTAAATGTAAAATGCTTCTTGGATTATCTCCTTTTGACATAATACAACAGTAATCATATTCCTTCATACACATCTACATATGATGTCCAACAATCCTATTAAATTTCATCAAAACTTCTTGAGCGGTAAAGGAGGAGTTGCACTTCAAAGGTTTTACCATGTAAAATGTAAAACCCATAATTAAGATTATCTCCCATTGGAGTCCTCAGATGGTAATTATATTCCTTCATGCACATTTACATAAGATACCCAACCATATAAAATTACATTAAAATCCCTTCAAGTTGAGTTGTTTAGGAGAACCAGCACTCCACAGTTTAGTTTAGTTTCGCACTTTTGGCTAGGGATGAAAAATGACATAAATGGAAACCGGTGGTTGCTATAGTGATTAAAAATGAAGAATCTATTGTTGATAAAACATTTTCTGAAAAAAGGGGACTTTTAAAAGTATTTTGCAATGTTTTATATATTTTCAATGTTGAAGGGGCTTTTTTTCAATGACAATTTGACTTCATTGTGAAAGTGAAAGTAAGTCAATTTTTTACCATGCTTAATTTAATAAGTGGATTACAAAGTGAAATAGCTCAAAATCTCACAGGTGATGCCCATATGAGGAAGGGGTTTTTGAAGGGAAAAGTTTGAACAGTTTCAGGGATTGAAATAAAAATTTCAGATATTTTGCGGGAAATTTGATATTTTTAAACCTGATTTTATGAACTTTTTTGCAAATTTTTGCATGGTTTCTATGGTAACCCTATATGCTGTGGGTAATTTTTTTCCAGAAAATTTTTACTGCATCCTGAAGGCCTTGGCTTGAGCTATTTCTAGATATAAAGATTTACAGATGCTTGACAATTTTTTAAAGTGATAAATGTTACAAAGCATCAGATTACAAAACCAAAATTAGGCAGTTCTACAATACTGTGGAGTGCTGGCAGAGTTGCTATTACATGGTTTTAACATTTAAAACCTTTAAATTGAATTATCTCCCTTTGCAGTCCTCTGACATTAATTATATCCCTTCATGCATATTATCATATGATACTCAAACTTCCTTCAAAACTTCATATAAATTCCTTAAGAGGTTTAGGTGGATTTGTGCTCACAAGGTTTTAACATGTAAAACCCTTACTAATGATTATCTCCCCTTGAAGTCCAATGACAGTAATTATGTTCCTTTATGTACATCTACACCTGATACCCAACCTCCCCATAAAATTTCATCACAATCCTTTGAGGTTTACGAGGAGTTGCACTTAAAAGGTTTTAACATGTAAAACCCTTCATCTGGGTTATCTACCTTAGAAGTTTTCTGACAGTAATTAAATTCCTTCATGCACATCTACGTATGAAACTCACACTTCCTATACAATTTCATCAAAATCCTTTGATTGGAATCCTCAGACAGTAATTAAACTCTTTCCAGCACATGTACATATGATACCCAACATTCCTATAAAGTTTCATTAAAATCCCATGTTCAGTTTAGGAGGAGTTGCACTTAAAAGAAATATGGACAGACTGATTGACGGACGGACGAACGGACTGATGAACGGACGTACAAACAGATATGGTGATTCCAATATACCCAGTATAATTATTTGGTCTCAAATAGGCTAAGCCTAAAATTATATTATCAAATATGAAAGTTGTCCAATAACATGACTTGTAATATTATTCATAATTTTATTAGCCTCAATACTAAAGCTTACTATGATAATTGTATTGAATGCCATAGATAAAGCAGTATACAAACCATCCAATAATTTTCCATGATAAACTGCCATTCCTGCCACCTTCCCAATGAATTCAAAATATCGTAAATGGTCTTCATTATATAACCCTGACAATGGATTTATCTGTAAGGTGTAATTATCTCTGAAATATATCGAGTCAGACTTCAGATGCAACAGTTTCCATAAATCATGACTTTATTATTCTGTGTACCACAGTATAAAGCAAGTGAAAAAAAACTGTTAGTTATTTCTAAAATAATTGTTAGCAAAAGAAAAAAAATAACAAGAGGCTCCCAGGAGCCTGAATTGCTCACCCGATTAAAGTTTATCTTTCCAGGGCAATAAATTTAACAAGGAGTTGTCCAACAATTTCGAATCAAGAAGACTTTGGTAGGATTTATCATACAGATCATTTCAGTGATTGAAAGTTTCTTCCTATCTATTATAGTTTTCAAGATATTAGCTGAAGACTGTAAAAAAAAACCCTTCATTTTTCATCTTTCAAGGGCAATAACTCTTACAAGGAGTCGCTTGACAACTTTGATCCCTGAAGACTTTTAAAGGCCTTATAATAAGGATCATTACTGCAATCGAAAGAATCTCGCTAAATCTAATGGTTTTGGAGATATATGCAAAAAAACTATTGTTGGACCCCTATGTTCTACTTCTAGTAATGGGCAGCCATGTTTTTCAATGGATCAAAAATCCCCACATCAGTCCTATGCAGGATACCACAAAAAACATTCATATCAAGTTTCCAATTGGTCAAGTAGTGTCAGAGGAGAAGATTTTTGAAAGAAATAGCATTAAAATGAGCAAAAAACGCCGAAAAAGGCCAAGAACTCCAACATGGCTTAACAGATTAAAATAATAATTTTGACCACAGATAGATCTTACCATACTGAGCACTTTTACTCAATGTCAGAATTAGGCTAAACCTAACCGTTTTAGAAATATATGTGAAAACTACTGTCTGACCCATATGCTCTATTTTTAGTAACAGCAGCCATGTTCTCGATGAGTAAAAAATCCCCACTTCAGTTCTGTGCAGGATAGCTCAAGGAATAATCATACCAAGTTTGGTTCAGACTGATCAAGTCGTGTCAGAGGAGAACAGTTTCTGAAAAATTGTTATCGACAAAGATAATGACAGACGCCAAGTGATGGCATTATCTCAAATGGACTTCGGCCAGGTGAGCTAAAAATACAAATTTTTATATTAAGTTAAATAAGAAGTGTGAAAGAAAGTTTTTATGTACAAATGTATACTTACGTAGCAGAGTTTTCAAACAATCCATAAAATGGATTGAACATTTCTTTAGATAATAAATAGAACCATTCCCTAGCTACTCCACCATAATCTAATCCTACTTCACCCTCAAATTCTATCCACAATCTATAATTAAATATCATCATTCTTAAGCCATATTTATAGTCATGCTAGTATCTTCTCATCAGAATTAAAAAGTTGATAAGGGTCATTAATGTACCAGTACTGTACTAATTTTTTTTCTAAAAAAAGAAACACTCACGGTCTGCTCTAAATTTTTCAGCGAAATCATAAAATCGCATAAAACTAAGATGTTGTCATGCATATACACCAAAATTCACTATGATGTAAAATACAATATAAAAAGAAATAAATCTTTAATCCAAACCTAATCAGTACAGAAACAAAAATATAACCTACATTGTTCTCATATTTACTAGCAATAATGAATTCTACATATAACCTCTTCAATAGTTGTGTAATCTACAGCATTTACTGTTGTTTTTTTTTTCTCAATGTTAAAAATCTAACTACTTTTTAAAGAGTAATCAGAAAACAACAATGATCTTCCTCCCTTGATAAAAAAAGAATGCATCATTAAAATCTGTCAAAGGATTTTTGAAGTTACTGAATTATGTGTAGACAGTTGGGCAGTATTATACTATAATATAAAAGACACTTGTTAAGAAATGGGCATACATTAAATGAATAATACAAACCTAGCTTTGAGATTGTCAACCCTTTTAATGCCTGATATTGCCCGATATGAATCCTCAAATATATTTTCTCTTGTGACTTTAATATCAACTTTGTTTGGTATATTTTGCTAAAAAAAATACATCAGTCATGAGTATTGTATTGATATCAAATTAGACTAAAAGAAAAATACAACAATCATGAGTATTGTACATGTATTAATTTTAAATGACATTTTTATTATAACAAAAATTGTTTCTTTTTAATTTCTCAATTTTAAAATGAATCATTTCCTAATTCTGAAGAAAATATTCAGTTCCATATAATATGTACATATTAAATAAGAAATTCTAAAACTTATAGAAAATATCAAATTTAACAGAAGATAAGTAAGTTACTGCGAAAGAACTTTAATTCTTGTATACTAATTTTCATGGATCAGGGAAGAAATGCAGGTTCATGGATTCCTGAATTCAAGATTTTGAAGTTTTCAGTACACACATCAATGGGATCTACCATTCATTGGGAACCAAATTTCGTGATTTGGCCTACCCATGAAAACATGAAAAATGGTAGCCCACGAACAATAGTACTTTCACAGTATACTATATAGAAGGACACTATACTGGCCATTTCAATTGGATCTATATAAAACTATAAACCTACTGGTTTTCTAAGTTTTGATCTGAAGTAATCATGCTTTCTTTTAAAGTCTCTAGAATATGGAACAGCCTGAAAAGAAACAAATATAATAGAAACCAACCCTGAAGATTTAAATATAGTACTTACTCTGGTTTCACTAAAACTATCTCAGCCATGATATTACTAAGCCAACAAAAAGTTGAAATTGGTGAAATAAGAAGTAAATACGGTAAAAAAGAAAAAGAACAGCATAATCTGGATATGAAAAAGTAGATCATGACATAAACTTTGCTTCAACTACCACTTAAAATAGTAACTCATAGATTACTCTCCCAGAGCACAAGGTTCAGCAACTCTTTGTGTTCTTGGTCTTTGGTACATGTGATAGTTTGGAAAATTCAATCTCTAATCATCCTAGTACTCCATTATCTGCCCTTACAACAGTCATGATATGGATTCATAATACAGTAACAAATTTAAAAGAAATACATGTAACTAAAAATAATGTGGGTATTACAAGCACTTCACTAGGTCTTTAATCATGTTTAACTCTCATATTAGATTATCTCACCTTACAGGCATCCAACAATAGTTCTATTTCTTTATACATATCTACATACCATGCCTGTTTAGCAGTTTAAGAGATGATGTGCTTACAAGATGTAACAATGAAAATTCATGCAGTTAAATTATCTCCCTTTGCACATCTACAGATGATACCTAACCATCCTATCAAATTCAATCACAATCCTTTGAGCAGTTTATGTAGAGTTGTGCTGATGTTGGACAGTAGACAAATAAACAGTGTTTTATTTGCATACACCCTCCTAGTAACTCATAGCAGTAAGTCAGTACAGACTAAATAATGAAATGTGGTGAATAAAACTTAAATATAAAACAGAAAAAACTTACTGGTCCGCCCAGTTTTTTCAACCTTGGATCTTCCCACTGTGTTGTTCTGTTATCTATTAAAAGTAAAACAATAATTAGCACATAACCTTTTAGCAAAATAAAGATCACATATATTTTACAAATTTCGACATATATGGCATCCCGTTTCAGCTACAATCATGTTGTAAATTGCATAACTACTTACAGGCTTTTTGTAATTTACAATACCTGTATCATAAAAATTAAGAATAAAAAACTCTAGAGAATCCATGCGTTTCTATAATTATGACAGAAAAACAGTAGATATAAATGAATAAAAGTATGTTCCTACAAAGACATAAAAAAAAAAAAACAAAGTTGTTACACTTATAATGCTCTAGTGTATTTGTTCATGATGTAACACAACCCATTTCGAGACATTAGTTAATGTCCACTTTAACTAAAATATTGTTGTCCTTTGGAATCAGAATTGGTGGCATGCCCCATGCTTATTTTACCTTTGGAAGGTAGTATACTTGTTTTGGCTCTTGATTAAGAATTCTCTGGTTGGCATGGTATCTGATAGCTTTAAAACATACAACATTCAGTACTACATTAAATTAAAGTTTATTGTTGCCTTCAAAAACATATGAGGTCTCCCGGGTAAAAGTTCAAAAGGGTATAACTCCCACAAAATACAGTGGGAAAAATACCTTGTAGTCACAACTAAATATTGGGTCCTCACTACGAAAAAGTTTCATGAAATTTGGCGCAGTAGTTTCCAAGCAGTTGTCTCCCCATCAAGTAGGGGGGGACATAATTTTTCACTAAGTATCAGTATTTGGCACACACCAATAAATTCTAGTATTGTGTTCTCTGAATAGACTTTTGTAACAGTCCAATGAAAATTTATTGAAGAAACTTACTATGGTTAATATAAAACACTCTGCCATCAGCATGAGTTCTCTCTTCCCATCCAGGCTAAAAAACAAGATATTTATAATTTAATTACTTGCAAAATAGAATAGGTTCAAGAATTATGTTCAACACAAAAAAACAGAGAAAACATTTACTATTACAAATAAAACAAATAATAAGTTAGATATTAAATCTAAACACTAGTACCTAGTTAAATCTAAACACTAGTACCTAGTTAAATCTAAACACTAGTACATAGTTAAATCTAAACACTAGTACCTAGTTAAATCATGAATAGTTTTCTTATTTCCCTCATTCTCTGCTCACTGAAGCTATACTTACAGGTAGTGGTCCTAGATTTTGTAAGAGATCTTCATTAGAAGAAGGTCTTTGCATCATGCCAGGTGAATCCAACCCTGACTGTAGACGTAAACTACCAGTCCTTGTATGTTTTCTTGGATCCTCCTGCGTATGATAATCATATTGAGTTATTTTTATACCTACCAACACAAAGCAGCATAACGTGAACTGTAGAACTTAGGTATCACTGTTCTTCGTTATGAAACTTTAATTAGGCTTCTTCCAAATTAAAAAAAAATAAAAATGCTTCTGAAAAAGTACAGATTTACCCATTTTTTTTTCAACCTAAAAAGGATGCACTTTTACAAAGGGCAAATTAACCAATGATAAATTAAAAGCAAAATTACTGATAAATCTGGTTCCTGAGAATGGAATACCTACCCATGTTGTTGTTTTATTATTGTGGTCTATGAAGAACATTCTACCATTGGGAGCTTTACTCATTCCCCAGCCTGGTGGGAGGGGCTCTTCATCGTCATCATCTCCAGGAGAGGAGTCATTACTTAAAGCACTGGTACTAGAGTTTCTGTTTTGTTGCCTCTGAAAATACATACAAAGGTAGGTATAAATTTACATTTAAGTTGCCAGTTCAAAATGGTTATTTACCAATTTACACCAAATGTACAGGTCAGATAAAGCCATAACTACTCAGCATTTAGATTTGAAGAAATTTTCACTTTCACAAAGCATGTGTTTGAAACTTATGAGGGATAAATATCTCAAGTGTTTATAGAACTTTTATACCCTACAATGTATTGGATATTAACAAAAATGATTAATATTCATTATAAACCTCACTGTAGGGAACTATAGTAAAAACTAGAGCAAAAAAGGTATCATGTTGATGATGGTATCTAATGAAACAATTTTATGAAAAAAAGGAGTTACTGTAAACCAACTTACATTCACAGAAACTGATTTTTTGCCTTTAGGGTTATTAATTTAATTACACTACTATTCATTTTCTGGAGTTTTACTCTGTTCAACATGTATTGCAAAACAAAGGGTCTTATACACGGCAATTAATTTTTCATGAATTTTTCTAGCTCACCAAATTAGCAAAATCAAACCAATCACAAAAAAAAATTGGGTTACTGTAATATTAGTGCAAAAAAGTAAAAAATATCAAGAGTATAATATCAAGAAAAAACTAGTACAGAAAACAAGTGCAATACAAATTTTGACATTTACTACAGTGAATTGTACTATGATTTTTTTAAGTAATAAGGTTCTACTTATTAATCAGGATTATATTTGTGATAAATCTGATTAAAATCCTTGGAAGGATGTGGATTTTAAGAGTGTTCACAAGGTGTTTTATTAAGACAAAGGGAAGAATGTACTTATGGACGGATGAAATCTGGAATTTTCAGGGCTTAAATTACATATTGATGGCAAGAAGAAGTTCGGGTAAATTCTGTGTGAAAAATTACAATATTGACATTTTTTTTCCTTGTTATCTATTACAAAAACTTCTCCCTGTCAAAGAAAAATTGGAGAAGTAAGCCTAGTCAAGAAGTTTCTGCAAATTTCTCCCTCTAGATTAGGCCCTGTATTTTTAAAATAAAAAATTATGACAAAAAGATATATATTTTTTTTACTTAAACAAGTAATTACTGCTATTTAACTTATGAAACAATGAATATAAATGAAAATGGGAAAAGCAAATCTGTTTTTACCAAGAGTGATCTCATAAAAAATACAATATGACTTTGGAATGATATTTACATTGTATTCTACATGACCATGTAGCAAGGCCTGAGACAGATTTTTACACAACTTATAAAAATGGTCAACAAAAAAACAAATTATTCTATGTACAATTCCCAGCATGCATTTAGTAACTACTTTTCACTATCAAGAATTTTTGTATATAATTGAGGACTCCCCATTACAAATCCATCAAATTATGCATGCATTAAAAAACAAAATGACAGCACTACAAATGAATTAGCCATAAAACCTAAGAATACATCTGATTACACTCTTGTTAGCTACACATACACACTCTACTCACTTGAAGTTGAGGACGGCTACCAAATGAACCACTTCGAGGTTGTCTTTCCTACAGTATGGGTAACAGTTCTTTTTTGTTTTACATTGTATTTTATTTATTGAATATAAGTGGTATTTATATATATGTATTATAGTTAACGACAGTATTATGTTCCATATACATGTATTAATTTTTCAGATGTACTCTTTTTTTTTTGCTATTTTCACAGTTGACAGATATAACAAGAGAAATAATACCTGCGGAATCAATTTTTAACACAAAATAATGTTAAACATTTTTTAAAACCATGAAAAATTGATACCAATGAATATGTTCACTTGACATTATCCACAAAAATCAGCAATGACAATTACTAAATTTACAGTATCATTAGAAAATATCTTGTGACCTTTTAATTAAATAAATGACCACTCTCTCCTAAGAAAGTATACCTTGCACAGAAAATTTAAAGCATAGAATTAAGCAAGCTTTGAATGCTCAAAATTATAAATACATGGAACCTGCATGCATCTTTCATAAAACATAAAAAAGCTTTATCTATAATAATGATAATAAGCATATGTATATAAATTAATTCGAGATAAATACTGTAATCTGATTGGTTAAAATAATTTTGTTACATCTCAATGGATAAAAAAAATATTGACATGCCCCTATTCAGTTAAATTCAGAGCTACTTTTCTCATGTTTAAAGATAAGATATGTTTTTAAATTTATAAAAATTGGCTCTGATAAAAATTTTGCACTTCACACAATAAACAATATGCACATGAAAAATTTATAAATATGTTATCTTTCAATAGACAAAATTTTTATTATAGCCAAGTCTTAAATGTTTTTCACACTTTCACAGAACAGAGATGAGCAATATACTCACGCTATGAAACTGACGTTGACTTCCAAAAGAACCACTGCGGGGATGTAATCCCTACAATTTCCATTATAATACTAGTGAATATTTTGGCCAGCTGCTTGTTATAACTTTATTGATAGTATTTTTATCCCACACTGTATTATTTTTTCCCCAATATGTCCTTACAGGTGCATATATACAGTAAAAATTAATTTTGCATCTTTAACTAAGAAAAAACGTACACATTATCTTAGGATTATAGGCAGGGGATCTAGGCTTAAATTGGTTTATTGCATATGTATAGTAGCTGAACATATCAATGATAGATAGCAATATATGGTACGTGCCATATACTTATATCATTCTCAATACAAATCTAAGTAGGCTTCTGAGAAATGAAAATAGCTCTCTATGTCCTACATTATACCAATGTGACCTAGTTAAATACAACTAAACAACTGATCATCTTCTAAGTTTGAGCAGCTGTCAATCATGATGACCTTAACCTCCAACTAGCTGTCAATTTTCCATATTTTATCATGGATAGATAAGGCATGCTTTTTGAGTCTATTAATAACTTGCATCAAACTGCTGAACGCATTTAACTCAATTTCTTATTACAACTCAGAAAGTTATCTCAGTCAAGTTTCAATAGTTATGAATACTCCTACACTGCTAATTATCAAAACTATTTTTGACAATTTAAATTGAAATTAAATGTAGAGCTAAAGTATATGTTTTTTTAGTCACATGGACTTACTACTGATTTTATTTACGTTGCAGAATAAACAAAATTTTATCCCTATCATTTTTAAAAGTTTTTGTGCACACACAAAATTTTATAAGTCAAGAGGTGCACCATTTTCATGAGCTTGTTTTTGAATACAATATAAAATTTTGTGTGTGGTGGTACAAAAATGATTACACGTACTTTTACAAGTATCTAATACAATAAGATTAGTACCACCAATAGAAGTTATACAGTTCAGTTCCCCTAACTATCAAGATCTGAATAATTCACATTCAGATTTATATAATTCTCAAGCAGGTCTATTACATGTATCTATTCTCACATTTATTAACAACAGTTAAGTCAGTTATAGATATTTATTGATGGGTTTGGTCTACTAAATTGAAATTAAATGGAACTATGCTGTCCAATAAAAAACAAGTTAATCCATTCTTTGTAAAGTACAAGCTACACAAGAATGGAAAATTTAGAGTTTAAGGTCAACATAATGAAAACTTAACTCAAGATCACACAAGTGAATGGTAGTTAAGCATGTCACATTGGTACTCTATAGAATATAATTCTAATATAACAGCCAATCAAATCACTCAGAATATTTGTATTGAAAATAGTAACAGTTCATCTGTACAAAAATTGTCATAACAAATGAAACAGATAAGGTATCATGAAACAGTATAATTAATCCAAAATCATGCTCATATTAAGACTACAGTGTAAGTATCTTTTGCAGTGAAATAAAGCAAGGTCCATTTTAGGTAATGCCACTGAGCTTGTAAAGTTTATTATAGTAATGTACACAGCAAATAAAATGTTGTGGTTAAGAGGTTGTATTCGTGGATGGAGTAGTAAGAGTGAAAAAATGAATGTGTTATTCATTAAAAAGCAAGATATCTGTAAATAAATATAGTGTATTGTGATTATCAGATTTACCTCTTCTCTGTTGGTTATAAGCCTTCTATCTGGTGCACTAGGTGATGGTACAGGAGAATTGTCAGATAAACTAATGGTATCCTCTACACTGATGTGCCGTCTATACATCCTAGACGCATTTCTACTGGCATTATTTATCCGAGAGTCTCCAGAATCTGATGCTGGTCTGTAAAGGTAGATTACAAAATTGTTATCATTAAAGAAATAAACTAGAAAAATTGTGAGCAATATTCATTTGGTTTATACCACTGCTCCTTTCCCAGAAATCATATAGGAAATGCCCTAAGTCAGGAGGTACATAATGGCATCACACAATGAAACAATTGTATAAGTTTCATTGAAGTCTTTCAAAGTCCATGTTTCACTGATGGGAAACCTCCAAACTGATTTGAATCAAAATATAAAATATGAGGTGCTCAATGGGAACATGTAATAAATATTCTGTTAAAGTTTAAATAAATTTAATTCAGAGATGTAGGAGGAATAACTGATAAGAGATGAGTACACCTCTCTGTAATGGAAAGAAGGAAATATGGACAGAAGAAAGGAAGTACATTACATCATTAGGCAATAGTTGCTTCTTGAAAATCATAGTTCTCCCCCTCATTAATTTAAGACTAGTTCTAATGGCTTTTCCTAAGTGTAACTTACTTCATAAAACTGTTCTTAAAGATTTTCCCAAGTGTTCTACATAACTGAGCTAATAACATTATTTAACCAAAATAAATTTCTGTATCAACGAATTATAAAATAGTCAAGAACTTACAATGTTGGTCTTTCCCACTGGGTTGTTCTATTTATTTTGTTTATGTACACTGTTCTACCATTCCCATCAACTCTTTCTTGCCAGCCTTCTGGTAAACTGCTTCCACTGTTTGTTCTGGAAAACAATACACATTACAGACACATCAATAACTAATTTTGATCTAAGCTTAATCAGGCCAACATTCTAATACATCCTGAGACTGGTGATTTGAATAGATCTTGACATACTGGTATGTAAAGAGTAATTTGTTAGAAAAATGAACCAGTGTCTATCTGAACAATCAAATTTTAAGGTTGACTTCAAATGTTCTTATTCCGATTATTACTTCAAGAAACTTTTAGAATAATTTACTAAACTTTGTTTTGACCTTTGTTTTATTACTGATTTAATTGGGGTTAATTTTCATGTTTTTAACATTGAGAAAATATTTTTGACATGATAGTTAATTTTCATGAATGAATTTGGTTACTCAACAAAATAAATGAAATTTAGTTCTAATTAATTTTTTCTGCTTTCACAGTATGCCTTTAGCATGCTTTGGCATAGGGTTTCAAAGGCAACTATGAATGGCCATAAGTTCCTACTGAGCAACTCAGCTTTAAGGTCAACAATTTACACTGTCCAATCAGAAACTTACATTGCCTTTGCAGGCGCCTTATTTAATCAAGCAGAATCAAAAGTGGCCTTTTTTTTCATGATTTTCCTTATAACATTCTTGCAAAACTCTGGTTAAAATCAGTCAAGGTGTATTCATGTAATTGAGCAAAATGTGAAATTTTCATGGAAAGAGAGATGACAGGCATCAGATGAAAGATGATAAGTGATGGCATGAGCTTACTTGGACGTTAGGACCAGGTTGGCTATAAATCAATGCTCACACATTAATGGCTTATTTAGGTAGAAGAATTCACATACATTTGTGGGCATTCCCAGCTGGTGGTTTGGTCATTGTGGTTGACATAAAACTTGCGACCAGATTGAGGATCATACTTGCTTTCCCATCCTGGAGGCAAGCTTTGTTCATCATTAGTTGGTCCAGAAGCCCCAGCCTCATTGAGAGCATTTGCCATATCCACCATCTCCCAACCAGTTGCCTGCTGCTGTAAATCATAAAAATCCTATCAATAATCAAAGGTTTAATCTAATATGACATGCTTTCAAGGTCTTTAGACCACAGCTGCGATCAAAAGGTGATTGGACATATGACAACCTTATTTCTGACATCAAAGATAAATTTTACCCAAATTTAATGATACCACAATATAATTTTAGTCTACAACAGTCCTTATTGTGTCCAATACAAAGTACTTTCATATTTTACCACAAGCTGGCCATTAATGTTGTAATTTGCCCCCCAATATTGTTGGGGTTGAAAAAGGAGACATAAATGGCTAGTCTACGGAAAAATAATTATTAAATGGAGTCTCTGTGAATCATATCTTTAATAGGTATGATAAATGGTATAATTCATATGGAATGTAACTTGAAATACTGATTTCAGTATCAAATGTCCATTATAAGTTTTCATCATTTTAGGACTTGAATCAAACATATACCATATTCTCCTATGTCTTCCTTCCACTCTTGTATAACATGTACCCCCTTCTTGGCAAGGGAGATCAACAAAAAAGCTAGTTTCCATGTAAAACCATGCTATTGCTGCTCGGACGTTAAACCCCAACAAACAAAACAAATGTAAAACCATGCAGTGGGAAGGGAGAAAAAATTCACCAGCAGAAGACCACATTGAGATGAAAGGATTCTGGCATATTCCCAAAAATGTATATTATTTCATTATTAATCTTTCCAAAAAAAGTATTTTTATGTTTCCCTGCACCTTTGCAAGCCATTGATTAAAATACAGCAATGTACTGAATCCATTCAATAAGTCCATTTCCTGTTAGTATGCAAATTAGGGGTTAAACTAAAACAATGGCAACAACTCCAACAATTAATAAAGTGATGTTTTAATTTGTCAAGCTTGTGTATCAATATTTGACATCTGGAAACAACTCATCAAGCAGATTAAAAGATTGGTGACAACTATTTCCACTTTTGTAATTGATCATTTGTTACTTGATAATAAATGACAATGGACCCGAGGACAGGTTAGTACTCCCATTATGGTGTATTTGATGCTCCACCAAACACAGGTGAACACGTTATAATGACAGCATGTTTTCAGAGAAAAATAAGAAGCTATCGTGATTTTTTGTACAAACCATGAAATGCAAGAAAATGGCATAGATGGATTAAACAATTATTAGATAGCAGTAAAATTTTATTCGTTTATTTAAAATATAACTGTTCTCAAAAATACAAATGGCTCAATGTTGTCTTTGGTTTTGATTTGTTAAATGTATCCAAAAAAAATCTAGAAACTCATTTTTTGGTGTACGCCACTCACCCCCTTCCCAAAACAAAGAAAAAAATGAAAAAAGTGTGCGAAATACATGGAAAAATACAGTAAATTAAAAAACTAAAAAATCTTCATTGGTGAACATAAGGTCAGGTATTATAACTTGGAATCTGAATTTTGGAATCTTCCAAGTGATGTGGAACAGACGCCATAGAGCAATTAAAAAATGTGTACATTGAATGATATAGAAACAAACCTCTAGGGTTGAATTGTTAGTTCCTGCAGCAGTATCCTCAGTAGCACCATTTTCTCTCTCTGGTTCAAGTACATAGGCTATGTATAAATACAGAAACCCTTTCACACGGGACTTCAAGCTAAAATAAATTGTCACAATTACAGCAGTGGGAACTGATGGCTGTGTAGAGTATGGATAGGCCTGAATATAGAAAGACGTGTAAAGACAAGGACCATCCTTGCGGCAAAATAGTCACTTTTCCGTTTCAAACTTTGCCGTATATTACCACAAAAGAGAAGTTAAAGTCGCCCTTTAAATCCGACACATCCCCCTTTTTATTTTTCAAAATCTAAAAGGAAAATCCAGTAGAGCATCAGTGATTCTTTAAATATAACTTTATTGTGTGTTTTCACAGCTGAAATGAGACGATTCACAGCAGGTCACTACACGTTTCCGCCCTGCTTCTAACACTCATCTGATCTCCCATCGAGTACTCAACCAGAACTTCTCTAGAATTTACGATGACATTTATGAAAATGAATATATACACAACACACCTGTCACTACCATGTTGAAAATCTTATAAAAAAATTTTGACACTTAAATTGGTAAAGTATTACACTTAATACCATAAATATATTAATATATGACTGTTAAAAATGTTAATGCTAACTGTACACATGTCAACATCAAAGGATCTGACTGCGTAACATCGCTTGATTGGAAAGAGTAATCAAAGGAACCAAGGTTATAGCAGTAATCAAAAGAATGCAATCTTGGGACAAAGACCAGACATGGAAAACAGACATACACAACAAAGAACATAAAGTAACTAAAATCATACATACAAATTAACAAAAGCAAATGAGCAACTCTGACTAGACTAAAAACTGAGAGCATGAACCAGGTGCACTGGTAAGGTGTGTCCTCTGCTTTTCTAGAAACACCCGCCGTGTTGCTCATAAAAAGTCAAGTCCAGGGTAGTCACCCCGAAGTGACAGTAAAGATAATAAACTATAAATTAATCATCCTTTGTTTTAGTTTACAAATAAATACTTACTGAAAATTAAAATTTATCATTGATTAAATGAACATTGGACACTGAAGATATCCTCAGATTTATTATGCCACAATATATAGACAACATTGTGAACAATTTAAAAGATTGTTTTCAAGATAGTGGTTTGATAGGAAAAAAAGGCAAGTATTGCACCCTCTTCACATTACTTCTGCTCACAAAAAAGGAGAGTTGGCAATATTTGGAAACCAAAGTGTTACTGTTTTAGCTGATCATTTTGCCATCCAAGGAATTGACAAAGAACAAGTGCCTATGGAATATAAACAATACAAAAGGCTTGTTAAAGGTTCTTTTCAAACTTCCTCCATTAGTGAAATTTGTGAAAAACTTGGGATGAATTTATGAAGATAAAATACCAAATATTGTAAAACTTGTTCAGTGCTGCACACTTCTACCAGTGAATAGTGCAATAAGTGAAAGAGGATTCTCTACCCAAAACTGAATCAAGTCAAGGTTGAAAACCATTTTAAACAATAGTTCAGTGAATGACTTGATGAGAATGAACTGTGGTGCATGTGTAAACGATAAGTTTTTAGACATTAGATTGACCAGATGTGAAATTGTATAATGATTTAATGTCTTTTAATTGGAAAAAAAATATCAAATACATTAGTTAATAATCTTATACCTTTTGTCTTAGAAAGATGAATTTGTTCAAAAAAGAAATGCCATTACATGATAACATCATTCAAAATTTGAATTTAACTAATGAACCTGCACACACTGAGAAGTCTACCCGAGATTTGAAACTTCTCCCTTTTTTTCGCTGAGGGAGAAGTGAAGTCTCCCTGAATTTCGAGTCAAATGGTCCCTGAAAGATGCAGATTTTTTTCTCGAAGAAATAGGAACTTACACTTGTGTCTATTGAAACACAAGTGGATTATAACGTTTAAGAGTACTTCCTATAAGAACCTATAAGCGGCGGCAATGTATATGTAAGATACATGCCTATGTATACATTACTAGTGAATAAGGTCTTTATCATATTTTTGTAAATAAGAAACTGTTTTCATTTCATTAAATAAAAAATCAGACTGAAGTCTTCAAAGTCGCTAATCGTCAAATATTCACTGTCACTGATTTTGGCTTACTTTCAACATCTGAAATAGTACGAATTCGATACACTCTAAAATTGGGCGACTTCCACTAAAATCTTGGTTCCCTTGATATGATTGCATAATCTTTTGTAACCAAATGACCCCAATGTTTTCAATCATCCGGAACAAGATTAAACAACTGGCAATGGCTATAAGTAGATATTGGGGTCCTGATGATATATATGACTTTTATATAGTTAATTGTAACGAATGCCTGTGTTTGAAGGGGAAACTGGCTAATATTACATTAAATCAATGTTAACCAATCATTTTATCTTTTAATGTAAATTTTCCATTCTAATACAAACAAAAAAAAACATGCATAGACAAGTGTATGATACGTTTTAAAAGAGGTTCATATACCTTACATAGCAACCATTGGGTAGCTTATGATATTGACAAGGGAACCAGTTTAGAAACCAGATTAAGCAACTGGCAATGAATATTCATGAATATGGGGGCATGCTAATGTATATGACCTATACAGTCTTGTAACGAGACCCAGTGCCTGAATCAGAAGCTGGGTAATGTTCAGTGCTAACCTATCATTTCAAGTAAACTTCCTGTTCTTGTACAAGCAAAAAAACGCACTTAGAACACAGGTGTATGAGACTTAAGAGGTACATTTTTATCTTGTATGAAGCTAGAACTATGACGCTATGGCAGTAAACATGGCAAGGATCTGCAGCATTATGTGGCATATAACTACATATTTATGCAAATCATATGCAAATATTAAGTACTGAAATTACTACTGCAAGAAGTCGCCAACAATATCAGTGACTTAATAAGTGTTTTCTTTAATTCACATGTAGTACTATAAATAAGTGAAATTGTTGTTCTGCAGACAAGTAAAAATTAAAACACAATTTTTAATCAAAGTCATACTGAACAACAAATCCAGATCAAGTTGACAAACATATCAATTTTTCAGAATATTTATTAATCAGAAATTTATTATTAGACTAAATTCTTGCAGTAAATGTTTTAATGTTGTTTTCCCAGTGCATTATCAAATGTCTTAAGAAATATACATATAAACTGACATATGTACAATTATTTTCTGATTTGTACCAACCTTCTAGGTCTGAGAATGTAACTTTTGGCAGGTAAATCAAAACCTGGACTTTCTGTTGCTACACTGGTTAAACCAAGGGGTAATTCAACCATCCCCAAGAAGTCATCTCTAGTCTACAATATAAATTAATAACATTAACTAAATATTTTTTACTTTTTACATTTTACACACAGACATGAAAATGGTAGTTTCTTCTCTTCCCTCTTGATACATTTGCCCTGAACATTTCTTCAGTCATTGAGCATTTTATAAATCTATCTGTATGTTTCATTGTATTTCCTCAAACCAAGATTAAGTCAAAATACAATACCACAATAATTCTCTTACTGAAAGGGTATAAAGTGTGCTGTCTTAATTATGGGTAAGCAAATTACCTTCACTTTATATCTGGTAGTAGGATTAGGTCAATTCTGATAATTTGTCTCATTTTGTTGTCATAAAGCTTTTTGAGGCAGTCAACACAGAAATTTCAAGTGTTTTTAAATAAAAAAGTACATATTTTTCTAGTTCTTGGAGTGTGGAGGGTCAAGTAATTTATAAGTAAATTAGTGATTAAAGTCATAAATCCAGTAGCCATGGTAACATAATGAAAAAAATACTACTCAGTTTCAGTACAAATAAGGGGTGCATTTCCAAAACTTACAGTCAAATACTACGTTTTATAAAATATCAGGTATTTAGAAAATAGCACAGGATAAAAGCATGCATAGAGAAGGTGGAAATATGATAAAAATAATAACACCCTTTTCGATTCATTTTCTCACTCGCATTTCAGTTCCTAAAGTTCGTACAATTTAAAAATCAGCCCGCTTTCTTCATTTAAATTATTTATTAGGCACACTTTTGTGATAAAACACAAATCGGTTTCACACATGTATTTTATGTTCCATTAGTGTGTAAAAGCATTGACTCATTTTCAATGACGCGCACTACCACTTCATTTTCAAAATGTGCAACTGATTAAAGCTTTTAAACACAAATGAAACATCAAAAATGAAACATTCAATTCTTATAATTACATTTTATATGTTTCTCTTATTCTATTTTAGATATGCACAGAAAATAGACACTACACAGTGATCAATAAAAGTATTCCACTTAACTATGGGCATAGCTCAAAGATGTGTTTCATTGACTCATGAAAAATTCCTTAAACATCAATTCAGGGCTCACGCTCCTGGGCGATTCTGGCGAAATAGTCACTCTAGGGTCGCTCACTTCGCCCTCTGACGACACCAAAAGCGAAGTGAAACCACCCTATCATTTTTAGACATGCCTGATGATCGGGACTGTACTCCATCTTTTAGTGGTATTTTGACAACAGTTATCTCTTTTCTGATAACAATTCAAACAAAAATGGCACCCATTCAGTATAGAAAAAATAAACTGAAAAAATCTTCGAATTCTATCGAATATTCAATTACAAGCAAGTATTTTAAAAAGCTTTTAAGTTCAAACGTTTTAGACAGAATACGGAATGAATATTCTTCACTCCAGTTTACGATAAATCATGTTTTATCGTTTCCATTTCGTACATTTTCACATAAAAATCATTTCAAGAGCATGGAAGTGCATACAATGAATCATTATACAACATGTATTCAGAACAAGCCGGAAAAGAAATTTAAATGGAAAAAAGTTTTTCTATTCATGAAATACATCTTAAAAAATCTTTAAGTATTGAATTTTAAATGATATTGTCTTCAAATCATATTTGAATGTCTTAAATGTTTCAGACAAAGGTTGTACAATATTTTTTCCTGCAAAACATGTTTAGATATTGAAATGAAACAACTAAAAACCGAAAAGTAACAAAATCTTTTTTTTCAAACCCTCCTTTATTAAATGCTTTTGCAGCTGAAAATGAATATTTTGAAACTTATTATGATTCATGAAATTCAACTTTAAGACAACCAAAACAGAAAATATCCAATTTTACAAACTATTAATTTTTTTATAAGCCATTTAATTACATGATATTTTAGTATGAACATAAGTTTATTTCCTTCACATTTTTGTAAGAAATACCGCAACAATGTAAAGATATTGACCGATCAAGTGCAAAAATGCATCTTTTGTCTTAACAAATTCTACTGCAATCTATGTCTAAAAAAACTTTTTTTCAAAATTGCACTGCGTACAATACATAAGTGTGCATTTTACACATCAAAATATGGTAATTTCTTTATTTAAAAAAATGAAAGACAAGATCTATAATCAGAAAATTACTTTCTTAACCGATGATGTTACCACTGACAACAAGCAAATAACCAGTTATCAGACCAGGGCTTATATTAGCTTACAACTTCCAGTATTATTAAAGAGACAAAAAAATGTTCATATAACTTTGACATAAGGGATAAAACATCTTACCACCCTGTTGGAATCAAACACTTCTAGCAGTAATTTGTTGTCTCTGGCATTTACCTATAATAAATGTAAATAGTTATGATTATAAAAATGGGTGTAATTTTGCTTCTACAGTGAGTTGTGTCAAATGTTTTTTGTATTAAAATAGAAGCATTTTTTCAAGAACTAAAATGTTTTTAAAGTAATACAAAACAAGTATTGGGTTTGTTGACATAATTTTCTTCACATATCCATAATTAAGACATGTATCACCTTTGCATGATTAATCTGTCTCCAGTCAAGCTTGTATTTATACATAAAATTAATACATATGAACAATGGCAAGAACATGCATCAATCCAAATGCATGATATGAAAGGCATAAACCTAATTTGATAGACCAACAGAGAAATAGTAATACTTTTCATGAATAAAGTCCCTTAACGTGACAACAAAGGAGACTTCGATATAACATAATTAACTATTAATCAGTTTAAAATGATAAAATACAAATTAAAATTAAAAATAGGATTTTATCATCTAGGTACATGTCTAAAAATTTAATAGCAGCATGGTGCAGCCACTTACTAAATTGATCTATGAAAAACCCTTAGAGTAGTTATTGTTCATTGTTAAAATGTATACCTAATTTTCCATTGGCCAAAATTAATTGATAAGTTTGGTAAATGTCTATACTTTAAGCATAATCACTGTGCAGACAATTTAAACTATGTACATTTTTAAGCATGCATCTATTAAGGATGAAATTAATACATATCAGACAAGAATAATATTTAAATGGCATAATACAGCCATAAGAATAGTTAATTACATCCACATTTTTTTACCAATATAGTTTGTTTACAAAGAGTAATTTTCAGCTCAGGGAAAGAAACACATAAATGCTTAAAATCTAACTACAAGTAACTCCACCCCAAAATTAAATAGTCCCAGAACTTTATTCTATAAATATATTTACCTGTTCAACACATTTCAAAATAATTCCCAAATGTTGGGATAAAATTATAAGGATTAAACATCAATTTTCAGACATTCATGCATGTATGAACGGATCTCTCCACTCCCAAACATTACATGAATGGCCTTTGGCCGTTCATTGAGTTTGGGAGCTCCAAGATCTGTTCATATATGCATGAACGACCGAAAATAGCTGTTTAAACCTATAATAATTCTATTGTAGTACACATTAAAACTTACCCTAAACAAAAATTCTTCATTCCATAGTGGATTTAGTGTCTACAAAAAAAATATCAAATTTGGTCACGTTGATATATGTAAAAGAATTCATACATAAAAAATATGATAGATCAAGTTTTATCACTAAAATGATTATAATCATAGTAATTGTACGTACACACTGTGATGTGTTTGTTTCCATGTAATTTTAAACATAATTAATTCAGTTATTACAACAAAATAATTTTAGTTACATGTACAAATGTACATTTAAGTTAATCAAATGTACTCAGTCCAAAAAGTAACCCACACATATTCTTATAAATTTTCTAAAAATACAACTGAAGAGGGTTTTATCATGAATAAATTAAGCATCTATTCATGTCTGTGTTCCGTTTACCTTTTTGATGACTGAAGTAGAAACTGAGTCTATCACACCAACATCTCTATCGCCTCTATACAAACTGATCTTTACATAGGGATCACTGTAAATAATAAAATGTGAAATCTACATTAAAAAGTACATTATTATTAGAACAATTTCACATCTGCTTCCATTCTAGAAAATTTCTTCAATTAATTTCATGTCAACAGGCGTAAGATCAGACAAACTGTTGTAGTAACAAGGGATCATATTTTCAAACTGATTATTTGAAAAAAAGTATTTAATAAGATGTCAATATTGAAGCCTTGGAGATGTCTCTCATGTTTGGAGACATATTTCCAACATAATTTAAATAGTTTTGTATTCAATAATTCCAAAATCCTTCAACTGTCTAATACAGGACCATAAATCAATTTCCCATAAATGCAAGGGCAATAAGCATATTTGGCCGGCGGACTCAGAATTTAAACAAATGAAAAATTAAGTGGCACTCAACTGAGAAATTTTGATAATGGAATATACTTACATTGTAGCATTTTGACATACAAGTAATTTCTGCATTTTGTAATACAAAACCAAAGTAATCTCAAAATTGTTGCTTGTTCAATGATGCATGACAAGGAACTGAGAAAAACAGAAATTGCCAGGCCTACAACCAGACTGTCAAAAAAACTTGAATCACTTAGAAATGATAAAAAAATTCAGAGATGGTGACACAGGTGGAATAATGATAGGAAAACATACACAATTTTCAACCATCCTATAACAATAAGTTTTCATAGTACTTACCTAGCTCCAAAAATATCTTTTTTAGCCAAGTCATCACCTTTAATGACTTTAAGGCGGAGTAGCTTTGTTGTGCCAGGAGCATCTGACTACAAAAATAAAATATTACACAATTTGTAGGTATTTTTATGTCTGCATGCAACTTTTCACAAGATCAAAGCAACTATTAAAATGCACTATAAAAATATCAACTTGTCTCTTAATAAGTTGATATTATACTTACTTATTAAGAGACAAGGTGATATTTCAGGATTGATTAACTGGGGGGGGGGCAGATTGTCTAGGGACCTTCAAGTAATGAAAATGATCATCTGGTAGTACCAAATTAAACTGCCAAAACACAATACTGAGAACTTAACTCTTTATCGACTGTTATTTTTTTATCGTATAGATTCCATTGAGACTCAATTGTATATGTTGAACATGCACAGACTATAAGGATCAGTAATATTGTTGGTCCTGTTCAAAACAACCTCTTCATTTTTATTGGGAAAAATCTGCTTCATTTTTTTTTTAAATTAAATTGGGAAATTTAGAATAACCATAACAAACTTAAATCTGTAGTTTTATGGATGTCTGATTAATTTAATACAGGATTCAGGAGAGGCAAGTCATAAACATTTAATCAGTGTAATTTTGAATATCAAATGGGAAATTGTTTACATTTGAATCTCATTTATTTCCTATTATCTTTTAACCATATTCTTTTTATGAATTGGGAAATTTTGATCAGAGGATACAGCCTTATTTTGGAGGTAATTTACGGAAAACTTTTATCACTGAGGGTCCATCTTATTCTTCCCTCAAACTCCAGTCACTGATATGCATGTACTTCAAAAGGTTGCAGAAATACATGTACAATAACTCTGTAAAATGTAACCGTTTGAAAGTTAGACCGTCAGAATTTTCACTGATAATGTTACATGAAACTGTGAAAGTTTAATTCTATTATCAACCTCAAGTTCCAATTTTTTGGATTTATTGTGGCTGAAACAAGTTCACCCTGATTATGATGTCACTCTCTTTTGGGGGCTGCTTCTTGTTAGTTAGATGTAAAAATATATTTTTCAACTTACCTGAATGTAAATGAGGTACAAAGTAATTAGTATGCACAAGTCCCTATAATAGATAATTGTAATATACATGTACAGAAAAAGTCTTCTACCGGTATATCAGTAATTTTTCAGAGACCTTTGGAGAAACAGATCAATAGAACCAATAAGTACAAGGGCAAAGAGTCTGAGTTTCCTCAGATTCTTCAATGGTTCTCTTTTTTTATTCTGATGATACATTGGTTTGGGATTTACAATGATGTGCCATGCAAAATATTTTATTTTCAGGTGAGCTGTGGTATATAACACTTCAAATGCTCCTTATAACTTTATGGTTGAAAGCATGCACCTACATGTAGTTTGATTCCAGTGCTTGCCTTTAGCCACTAGCCCGAAGCCCAGGGATAGTAAAAATTGAATACGGCTAGTGAAATGATGTGTACATTTCTTGTTTTGGGCTAGTTGAATCCTATACAGTCCTCTATTTGGGCTAGTCATTAAGAATTTTGAAGGAAAGGACTGTGATTCTGGGTCACTAAATCTGTATGCTGATACCACATTTGTCAAAAAAGATTTAATTTCTATTAACGAGTTCTGTGCCACAGGGCTGATCATCAACCAAAAGTAGTACTCCTTTCAGTGCCAGAGGGCAGATACATCGGCCCCATCAAAAACTTGTTGTTTCCTTGGCGTCACAGTAGCAAGGCCTTTGTGACATTGAGAGACAAAATGGGGAGGGTCCATAAAGGACAGTTTTGGTAGTTAACCAGTCATTTTATCAATCAATTCTAAATAATCTTTTTTATTTTCTTTTAACCACCTCTATCCCAACAATCATACTTTTGGCGAAAACAAAAAAAAGTGAAGTGTTCACCCAGAAAAAAAAAGCATATAATAAATGGATTTGAAATTTAATTGATTGTAAGATAATGTGAATTTTAAAATCTGTCAAAAGCTTTCTTAATTTGTTAGCTATACCCCCCAAAAAAATGGTAAGATGGGTAGGACTCGCTAAGCATGTATAATGTCTGTCTTCCAATGGTTTGTTTGTGCTAGAAGGCCTCTTATACTGCATTACCTGTGAATGAATGTATGATGCAGTAAAATTATGGCCATGTATGTCTGCAAAAGGGAGATCTTTTGATAAAAGTGTACATACATGTATATTTTGAAGCTCATAGGTGAAACTCCTCCTAAACCTTTCATTGATGGACAGACAAATGGATGAAAACTAAATAAAATATTATTTTAACACGTATCGGGTAAATAGCAATGTATTGTCCATGAAATCACTTTTGTCTGATTAACTCACTGCCCCTTTTATGTAGGTACAGTGAGGTAGCACAATTTTTTTCATTTATTTCTTTCAAAAGATCCTTTCCTGTTGACAGTGTCATTTGCTTTTTGTTCATTTACGTTCACATTTTGTAAGTAATTTTTAATGTTTAATGTTTAGCTTAGCTGCACTGTCAATATTTTCAGAATTGCCATCAAGGGAAAATCAATTTAAAGAGAAATGTTAATAGGAAACAAGTGTGTTGTATTTATTCCACCTTCTTGACACCTTTTATCTGAGAAAGCATTGTAACGTCACACAATCGTTGCATGATGAAACTTCATAGAACAACAGCCTGAAAACATTTTTGAAAATACATGTAAGTCTGGCACTCTTTAAGAGAAAACTCTGGCAGTCAAGGGTCAAGGATCACCTTCACACATATCATTTCCATACATCTTGTGATGTAAACAGGAGTTGGAAAAGCTATTACCGCAAACGACTTCAATGTTACTTTTTAACTGGATACTATCAAAGACAAGTATTTCAAAGTCATACTTGGAGTTTGATAAATTGCCTAAATTTAAATAACATTATATGTATGCTAGCTTTTATCCAGATAGTAGTAAAAATACTGTGGTAGAGAAAAAAATCTAACTTTTAGTAAGACGACAAAGTCCTCATGATGGTAATCAATCTCTACAAATTCATAAGTGAACTAAGAACCACTGAGGGTTTGATTTCAGTCTGATAGGAAGTGATTTGCAGGACAAATACTAATTGTAACTTCACAGCCTTTCTTGTTACTAAGTTTTGAGAGAATAACAGTAAAGTTCCAATATTTTTATTTTAAGTAAATATTGGACAAGTCGACCCTCAAACAAGCTATCCTGAATATTCTAGAATACAGGATAACATCCCACATAAATGACATATCTACTAATAAGGCCTATTTAGCTTGTAACTTTGCCCTCCTACAGGTAACTTACCCCAGTCTCATTTTATCCATATAAAAAGGCAATGGCTCCTTGTCCACATATTCATGGACGAGGAGCCTCTTCCTGCTAACTGTTCACACATCCGGTTTGTGTTAGAAACATATGGAATCGTGACAGAAACATTCTATTCATTATGGAAATGAATTACAATTACTATTAATATCATTACGAACTGTGTTCACATTTAATGAACTGAACAGTTTTCTGTTTGTGTTATATAATGGTTTTACTGCATATTTGACAGTGGGAGCGAGCAGGCCCCTGTGCTTGAAAATGTACAAAAAAATGTATGGGGTTTATGTTGGTCAACACAGAACAAGTCACAGAAAATGACAAGTGCCAAAGTTGATGCATCGTCTTTACCAGATATTATTAAAATTGTAGTTTCAACAAAAAGGACCAGTGTGAATAGATATGTTTCACATCTGTCATCTGGAATGGCAGCAATATGATTTAAAATGTGCCAGACTGAATCATGTGCCAAAACAATCTTACTCAATGTGCAAAAATTGTCTTTCAAGTTTGTTAAATGTGTATTTTGTATTAAATCTGAATGATTTTTAATTGTTATTTGTTTACATCAGTTACGATTTAAATTGTATTCTATTTGTATCATTTTGTATAAAAAGAATTTCTCACATTTTCTTCATTACTAACATAAGTGAACCGTTTCCATCATGATTCTGTGTGACACTGGATACTCAAACTGGATGTGTTCACGACTAGCCTGTAGAGGCTCCCCATCAATGAATGCCATGAGCAGCCACTGCCACATAAAAAAGAGGACTCCTCATGAGAACTTGCAGAATCAGAGGAAATTCGAACTAAAGGGTAGACTGGCACTCAGACAAACAAGTTAACAAGTTAATAATCTGAGCGAATAGACTCGTACTTCATAAAAAAGTCCTTGTGTAAATTGTGTCTTGTGTGTGAATGTGATACACCCTGTGGCCTGTCCTCTGACCTGTCAAATGCCTACCATACTTGAAAAGACGATTCAATATTCACTCGTTTTAGTGATGTCTCGCTATATTATTAATTTGCAAACGCTTCACTTACTTGCCGCTCCGGCAATCCATATATTCTCGATGATTGTGCCATCCACTACTTATGATTTACTTTTTTTAACGTGCTCTATTACTCTGTTGATGTTTTCGACTGTCTTAACTTGCGCAGTCGCAGAAAATACGGATATTTCGAAATAACCAACAACCACAATTAAGGTATATCGCAATTAACAATGACGTTATCGTATACTCAGCTATTCTCCGTGTAACAAGAATTCGATTGAACTGTAACCGGAGTCTTCTGTATGTGCAACTTCCTCGGTGAAAATGGACAGTTAACGCACTGAAATCTGTTTAAGAAAACAGCAATACAAATCTAACCATGTAAGTGGTGTGGTATTCTATTAATAAATGATGGAAAATGTTCGAAAGAGTAATCAAGCTAGGGTACCAAGATTCTAGTGGAAATCAAAAGAAAGTAATCCAGTGAAAAAAAACAGACAGGGAAACAGACAAACACGACAAAGAACATAAAGCAACTGAAATAATACATACAAAGCAAATGAGCAACTCGGACTCCACTAAAAACTGGGAGCATGGACCAAGTGCACCAGTAGGGTAAGCGTCCTCAGCTTTTCTAGAAACACCCGCCGAGTTGCTCGTAAAAAGTCAAGTCCGGGGTAGACGAAAGAGGAAAGGAAAACTATGACACGATGATCAAATTAGTTTTCATGGTGCATATGTATAAACCATAACGATCCACAAGTTCATGATGACGACCATAAAACTTCTGATGTGATGACTTCAATCTTGTAGCAACATAACCCTGATCCAGAAGCCTAATTGTAAGAAGTCTAGCGCGATACAAAAGTCTGCCTAGGTCATAACTTAAAAATTCGGTTAGCAGTAGATCAAGATAATTATAATCAGAAACAGTAGCAACAATTTTATCATTAAGCATAAATTGATTAGTTCTTGACACTGACTGTGTTCTGATGTGTTTAACCTTTGATTTGTCACAATTAACAATTTTAAGTCATTTTTCAAACACCATGAATTAAGTACATCCAACAATTGTTATAAATCCTGTTCATTTTCAGCTAAAAAATAAATCATCTGCATATAATGAAATACATTTTTTTTCATTATTAATATCAATTCCAATATTCAGCTTCTTAATGTCGTCAACAACATTATTGATGAACATATTAAAAAGTAAGGGAGACAGTATACACCCTTGTTTCAAACCACTATTGACATCAAACCAATCTGTACAATGCCCATTAAGTTAAACACACGATTGAATATTATCATACAAAGCCCTAATTGCTTGTAACATTTTGGAGCTAATATGAAGTGGTTGGAATCTACAAAATAACAAATCTCTATTTATCAAGTCATACGCTTTCTTAAAATCAATAAACGCAGCAAATGTAGAATTTTTTTTTAAAATTCCCTTGTCTCAGTTATATAGTTGTTAAAGTACTTAAATGATCTGTTGTGTTGCGTCCTTTTCTGAACACATTTTGCTCATCATGTAAAAAGTTTATACAATCAAGTTTGCTAGTAAGGCGTGCATTTGGTTTAGGGCTGGGACGGCTCGCTTAAACCATATCATTGGTTTGCTTTTTATTATTTTGTTCTTCTTTTACCGTTAGTTACTCTGCTATTTTATTTTGAAGTGCTACATGATTGCTTAGCATTTTTATTGTTTAATAGTGATATGCATGTATACCTGCTATATGTGTCTTTGTTATATTTATAACTGCATGTTTTGTCTACTGATGATGTTTCATTTTATTTAATGCCATATCAAATGTATGCATGCAGTGTAAATATCATTCACTTAATGTCGGTCATAAAGGCCCTTTAAGAGCCTATGCTGTATTGTTATTTAACTTGCCGACTCTAAAGAAGGTCTATTTGATTTCATTTGAGTAAATAACACTCAGCACAATTACCGAAAAAAAAAGAATCACATATATTTATTACTTTCTTTCTACCCTCCTATGTCTTGTGTATCACTGAAAGCGTGAACTAAATCGGTCTCGTTAAGGTTAGAAAAATAAAAGTTTTTCATCCAGTCACTGCATGTATTCCTACGACTTTTAGTGTAGATAGGTATAATTTTAATTAAAATTAGATTGGAATTGAATATAAGCAACTGTAAGCAATTGTCTTGAATAATATAAGACAAAACAACAAAACGTGCAGAATCCAGTATTTAGTCTAAAAACCACTAATTCCACTTCCCATAGGCTTCTATGCTAATTTCACAATATTCAATGTCTTCTCTGGACTTTACCTTAACTTTAACCTGCAGAGGACTATATATCAGCATGATTCTACATATGTCAGCTCACAATCCTCAGAATGGCATGTGGGGTTAGCAGACTTGCAGTGCAGTACTGGTCACCGGAAGTGAAGTGTCTATAAATAGCATGGGAAATCCCAGTGTTTTCACAAGATAGGGGTATATTTAGAAATCATTATGGAGATTAGGCTTCACATCACAAGAAGCAAAATAAATGTACAGAAATGTTTTTCCTATCAGAAACTGTTTAAATTTTTTAAATGAGATGAGAACTTTTTTCACAGCACTATGAGGAACAGGGGTAATTTCTGCGTAGGACTATTTTTGCGTACGTTCCAAATGCTCATTGGTTGAATTGGTGGTCTGTAACCTTTAACCCATAAAAGTCCGGGTTAACAATATACTGGCAGAATAGGAGTAATTAAGGCACGCCACCACCGAATATACATCATTGCGAATTGTGTATAATCTCCGCTGCTAGTGCGACATGCCTTCACACTGTTAAAAACCACTATACAGGTGTAATATGTCTCTGTTTCTCAAAGTTGTGTGTCCTAGCTGTGCCAAGCTACAACTTAAGGATGTTCAGGTTTATACCAAATATTAATCTCTGCTCCTTCCAACTGTCAAAATGCATATTTTAGTTGTACATTCCTTTAGGCGTTTAGGTTTTCCGCACACTCGATACCAAATCGCACGCTAAACGCTCACCAAACGCACGATAAACGAACGCTCCTAGTCAAATCAAGGAATCAATCAAAGTAAAAAATAAACGAACGCTTCTATCGTGCGTTTATCGTGCGTTTAAACGGACGCAAAACGATGTGTAAACGCGCGATAAACGATGCACGAACGCTAAAATGGAACGTCTCAAGGAGTGTAACTATCTAATTATAATTAGATCTTAATTGCTCCAGTATGTGTAATTAAATTTGAATCATAAAATCTCTTAATATTTTGTTTTATTCGTGAATAAAAGTTTGTTGTTCTAATGTTAATTTAGCACATTTCTCGCCTAATTCATATTTCCATTTCTATATTTAACGCCTTTCTTATCGGTATATAGATTGCATGCACAAAGTAATTTTATGTTTTGTAGCATTAGCGACAGTAAAGGAGAAGGTTTAATTTACTTCGCAAGCTTCGCGAATACTTCTTCCACAAAGCCTAGCAAATACACAGGAATCAGCAAAATGCAGTTAATGTATAGGTATCAAAGAAGAGATTGTCAAGATAATGGTTTTGATCAGGCTTCCATCCATGTATTGGATTCTAAAACCCAACAAAGATCCACACAAACAACGCTTCATAAATGGATCTGCCAAAATCTCGTGCATCGTTGTTAATCTGAGAAATTCACAAGTACAAAAACGTAGTACTTGGTAGAAATTCTCCATACTATGTAATATTCGATACCAAACATACCAAATCATTTTCAAATTATACCGAAAAGATGTCAAAATGCTGGAATTTTTTTTTATCGATTACATATCTTTGCCCAGTGAGATGAAGGTGTTTTCCATCAGACGGTCGGCATTCAAAAGGTAACAAATTGTGTGATCCGATTTATTCATCGTGTCATAGTTTTCCTCAATTCCATTTTTGTCTGTATTTCATTTGTAAATTTTCTGTAGTCCCTGTCCAAATTGAGTTGTATTTTATCTATTCAAACTGGTAGTTTTTACTTATTTAACATGCATATGCACGGTTAACGAAGTCCCTTCACAACTGACATTATTTTTTTTTATTTGTTTGATAAGTGTGTAGTTCTATTATGAAAGTATTAACATTTTTAAAGGTTAGTTGTTGTTAAGTGGTATTTGATTTTGCTTACTGGTAATAAGGCAAATCTCTATTAAATAAAATAAACCGGAAATATATTTAGTTTGGTCACATGACCAGTATGGCAGACAGCGATGAAAACAGTCCACCCTCTACCCCTGACCCATGCGATGATAACAGCCCTCGCGTTGTCACAATAACAAAAACAGACACAGGGTTCGGATTCAATGTAAGAGGACAAGTTAGTGAGGGCGGAGTACTGAAATCAATAAATGGAATTCTGTATGCACCCCTTCAGCATGTCAGTGCTGTTCTTGACGGTGGAGCAGCTCAAAAGGCTGGCATAAGGAAAGGGGACAGGATACTCGAAGTGTGAGTACTCCATATAAGTTATTATTAATTATTATTGTATGACCTTGTTGTTGTTTTAGGAACTTCGTGAATGTGGAAATGGAAATGCAGTACTTTAAAGATCTTCATTCAAGATCATCTTGTTTCACTACAAGTCTACATGTACCATATTATTTAACGTTCATCATTACCTTTCTACAAATACGACCCCAATTTCACTACTAATTTCCCTATGATTTCAGACAAACCTGTGTATGTAGAACATTTTTAAGCCATAACATCCTGTAGATATCAAAAAGTTAAATCAAGTTTATGTGAAATTCTATAAAAATACTGACCTGACTTTTGCTGGGTTATTTATTACGATTCTGTAGAGAACAAAAAAATACATGTAAACAAAAGCTGACATTCACCTAATATGGTCCTCTCATTTACACATTTTAAATCACCTGTTGTGTACGCTTTTTTTGAATGCCGAAAAGTTTATGCCAAGCCAAAAAGTGTATGTAAATTTAGACTGCCTTGTCTAGCCGGGCGTAGTTCCCAGATTTTACTGTGCTAGCACACGACATTAGTACGCAGGTTTTCTAATGCCACACGAGACTGTTTCAGCTCATGCTTCTGGTGGGTGGGTTGACCAGAATTTGTTTTTAATAAGTTTGGAAACTGGATTGATTATCATTGATTAGATTGGTCAACTTTTAGAATTTAACAAGTATAAATGTAAATCCAAAATTTATACATGGACTTAAGAACACCAAAAGTTTAGCAAAGGAAACCAATAAATAATGTATTTATGAGTCAAAGTAGTAAGATAAAAGATAGTAAAATAAGGAAAGTAAAAAAAAAAAAATAAATAAAATATACTTTTTTTATTATTTTGGAGTTTAGCTTTATGACTAGGTATAAACCAGAGTTTTTTTTTTGAAGAACGCATGTGACATTATACTACACACGACTGGAGCTATCGGCTTGGTAGATATGTTTCATAAGCATATGTGTACATGATTAACAAAAGTAAAAAAAAAAAAAAAATAATAATAATAGTAAAAAATAAATAAATAAAATGAGAGACTACATGTATGTGTATAAATATATTGCATTGTGGAACCCCATTTAAGGTAATTAATTTTATTTTAATTCAATTATATATTATTTTGTTTTTTTATTGAAAAATGAAAGATGATATTATTTAAGATAAATGGTACTGTATGAATATGTTGGTTTTGGTTTTATCACATTAGATATTGACCCTACATATTTATAAATGTGTTGCACGACCACCAGAAACTGCTCAGCTGAAATCAGTGCAACTACACTTGATATATAGGGTGTGGATTATCCAACTTGAAATGAAAAGAAAAAAAAACATATATATACATATATATATATATGGGGCTTAAAGTTATTTAAGGACAATTACTGTGATTTAAACAAAAGTATACTATATTTTACTATGATAACCAATGACTGAAATAGATTGCGCTTATGCTGACCAGACTTGTTGCTGAACTGATTTTGGTGGGTTAAGAAGGTTTAGTTCCGAAAGAGTGTGGAGACCCAATTTGTGGATATTTTCTTTAAGTTCCAAACATGCTTGTTGGTGTTCTATACAATCTATAAGGACATGCTTAATGTCCTCTGAAATTCCACATTTTTGGCATGAAGGCAACATATTTTCCTATTTGACCTAGTAGCATGGTTGTGCCCAGTCTGAGTATAGTAATTGTTTTGTGTGATGCCTTTTACCACTGTAAGATGCTGGTTTTACATTAACATTAGGTTTTAGCTGTTTATGCCAAATGTGATTCGAATTTTCCCAGCTTGTCTGCCATTTTTGTTGAAAAATTTTGGAAATAATAGAAATAAATTCTTTTGCACTTAACCCAATTTTGACACCAATAGTAGGGTTTGATAGCGCTTGTTTTGCCAGTCTGTCGCTAATTTCATTACCCGGAATACTGACATGTGCCAGAATCCATTCTATAATTACACTTATATTTTTCTGTTTTAGAAATTTTGCGTATAGTTGAATAGAATTTAACAAGTCTGGTCTGCTAGAATTATTATTTTTGATAGATTGAAGAGAACTAAAAGAATCTATGAGGATGACAATGTTTTTGTCTTGATGCTTTTGATCAATTATCCATTTTAGCGCAAGCAATATTGCAGTCATTTCTGTTGAATAAAGGAAATATTATCAGTCGACCGAGTAGACAATGATACTCTTTTACCAGGGATAAAGAATGCATTTGATGTTTTACCAGGAGCAGGATCCTTGGAGCTATCTGTATATATTTTTAAAAAGTTTCTATATTTTTCATCTATAATTTGCATAACAGCTGATTTAATCAAAAGCAGATTGTCTTTTTTGTCCACCTGACCTGTTTTATATAGGTGGCTATTGTTCTTCTATTGACCAGCATGTCAATGTGAATTGAGTTTACCTTAAATACATAGGGAACATTTCAAAACATTATCCAGATTTAGTTCGTTTTCACCCTCTCTGCAGAATTGATGATATTTAAACAGGAAAAGTCAGACCAGTTTTTGATATAATTTTACATAATATGAATGCAATTTCAAACATGGAAACATTAAGATCCTACATATATATTTTTATACACTTGACATACTTGTACATGTGTACGAATATGTACACATTATGATATTTACCAAAAGTTGTAAGGTCAAAAATATATATATGTTTATTTCCTGTTTCCCTACCAACCTGGACTGAAATCTGCTGACCTGGATGTTTTGTTCTGTAATTTCCAGAAAAAAATCAGCCGAAATTATGAAAATTTTGATTTCCAATCCTGAATTTCTTTTAATTCCAATCTGTGTCAGCCTTATCGGTTGGAGCTCCTCAGAATTTTTTTACTGTCAAGTAGGTAGTGTTCCAACTGTCTGTAAATACAGAATGGCTGCCTCCATAGCTTCATTCAGTATAGCACAGGTATTTTGTAGAGTTACCCTTGTCTGTACCATGTACATGTATGTCTTGACACAACTTTAAGTTTATTTCAAAGAAATACCCTAATATGGGTCAATTCAAAACAAATAATGCACACATTTCATATTTAAGTGCATCACTTACTGCGTAAAAAAAATCCTATTTTTTGTTTTTTGTTTTTGTTTGAAGTAATGGCAAAGGGAAGGGGGACTGACTTGTGCAGCAGTTGACTGTCTCATGACAGAATAGTTCAAATTAAAGTGTGTGAAGATAAAATATCCACACCAAATGTTGAATCAACTACAGACAATTGTTTCTGTAGAATGTGGATCTATATGTTATGAAATAATTTTTTATTCTTCTTATTTGTGTATAATAAGAGGCACCTGAATAGATGTACATGAAAATTCTATTCCTCTTAAATTAAATTTAAAAAATATGAAAGTCAATTTTTTTTCATGGATTTGAAACATCAAACATGTGCACATATATTCAAAGGAATCTAAAGGTATATGAAATGTTCCCTATCTTGTAATGTTTGTTGACTGTTTCTTCATGTTGTTACGTGAGATTTAACCATTATCGAAATCAAATCTCTGTGTAATATCCTTTCTAAAGGTCCCAAATACTGTGAACCACACTCCTTAAATCAGAATTATAACTTTTAAGTTCTTATGGAGGCTTTGGAGGACTATGAAAGACAATGGATCAAATGAGAACAAGAGGACATTGATTCTCTGTCAGAGTGGATAAAGGCCGTGAGGTCTTTAATTTTGAAACGAATGAAAGTTTCAAGAAGGTCAGTGAGTGCCAATGCTACATCAATTTTCAAGATGTAGCAAAAACATTGTCTTCTATACATGACAGATATGTTCAATAGTTGTCGTTCCAGCAGACAAAGCCCAAAACAACATTGTTTTTGTCTGCAAAACATATTACATCCAATGTTTATTATCAGAGATAGACATAGAAAATTATAGCAGTGATGAGACCTATACTGCCACTATAACTCTCAAAAGAAGGGATAGTGGATAACCATAAATCTGTCCTATCCTCTTTTGGTCTCTCTACCAAAGATGACGATTGTGATTTACCGTCTATGTACTGGATTCCTAAACTCCACAAGAATCCATACAAACAACGTTACATATAGCTGGATCTGCAAAATGTACCACCAAACCTCTTTCAAAACTTTTAACTTCTATACTCACAGCTGTCAAAGAGGATCTTCAGTCTTACCACAACACTTGTTACTCCCGTAGTGGTATTAATTCAATGTAGATCCTGAAAAATTCGAAAGATCTTTTGGAGACCCTCAATTTAAGATTATTATCAGAATATAATAGTATTTAAAACCTATGATTTTTCAACACTGTATACTTCTATTCCTCATACTTAGTTAAAATCCTGACTCAAAAACATTATACATCATTGTTTCTTCAAAAAAGATGGTACACATACATACAATTATATAGTTCTTGGTAGAGATTCTTTATACATTATGTACTTTGTAAAGAATAATTCCAAATCATCTTCCAAATATACAGAAGGTGTTTTCAAAATGCAGGAATTTTTGATTGACAACATATTTTTCCAGTGTGCTGTACACGTTTTTCAACAAACGGTCAGCATTCCAATGGGAACAAATTGTGCTTCTCTGCTTGCTTACATATTTCTACACTCTTATGAGGCTGACTTTATGGCTGATCTGATCTGTAAGAAAGAAGTCGTTTGGCTCGATCCTTTAATCTCAGTTTCCACTATATAGATGATGTACTATCATTAAACAATCCTAGTTTCATGGACTTGATATATTGCATCTACCCCAAAGAATTTAAGATAAAGGATACTACAGACACTGTGAAGTCAGCCTCATATCTTGACCTACACTTAGAGATCGATGGTACTGGAACACTACTGACCAAACTTCACAACAAACATGATGACTTTTCATTCAGAATTGTTCCTTTCATCTGTGGCAACATCCATCCAGCACCTGCATATGGAGTTTTCATATCGCAACTCATATGTTATGCCAGAGCTTGCCATAACTTTACAGACTTTTTGTATCATGCTAGACTTCTTACAGTTAGGCTTCTGGAACAGGGTTATGTTGCTACAAGATTGAAGTCATCATTACAGAAGTTTTATGGTTGCCATCATGAACTTGTGGATCGTTACGATGTGTACATCTGCACCATGAAAACTGATTTGTTCATTGTGTCATAGTTTTCCTTTCTTCTTTTGTCTTCCCCAGATTTGACTTCTTATGAGCAACTCGGCATATGTTTCTAGAAAAGCAGAGGACGCTTACCATGCCGGTGCACTTGGTCCATGCTCCCAGTTTTTAGTGGAGTCCAAGTTGCTCATTTGCTTTTGTGACTTTGTATGTACTATTTTTGTTACTTAATGTTCTTTGTTGTGTATGTCTGTTTTCTATGTTTGGTCTTTGTCCCTGGATTGTATTCTTTTGATTTCTGCTAGATTCTTGGTTCCGTTGATTACTCTTTCATGTGGTGGCCAGACCAATCTCATTTCCATCAGAAAATTGTCAGATATTTTTCATATGAGCTAATCCGGTTTTTTAAAGCCTTTAGTTTTATTTTCTCTGTTTTACTATCTATAAAATGTACCATTTCAGTAAGAACTGCTTTTACTTTTATTCTTTTTCTGTAATACATGTACACCTATCTATTCAGAAATTGAAAGGACATTGGGACATGTGCATTGAATTTTAGGATTCTTCACAAAAAGTTTAAATTTGTGTCTCTGCATTTTCAGAAATGGTGTGAATGTTGAGGGGTCTACACATAAACAAGTGGTTGACTTGATCAAATCTGGTGGTGATAAACTAATACTGACAGGTAAGGTCTCATTTGGTGATTATGTTGTTAGTTTTGTACCTGAAGGATTATACAAAGGTGAACGAATCATGTTTTGATTACCTTGACTTGTAATCGCAGATAGGACTACAGTGATCAAATTTAATTTATATTAATTGGTGCCAGAGCTCGGGTTGAGTTCAGATTAACATGTACCCAGAGGTAAGACAAACTGTAGAAAAACTGTTAATTACCCTTTTCAGCATCACTTGGCATCCGTCATTGATGTGGCATCTGTTGTCCTTGGCATATTTACTCCCAAAATTGAATCTGTTTTGGTTCCTTGCTGAAAAACATGGCCACTGTTACTAAAAATAGAACATAAGGGGTATCATTACACATTTTTGTTTATATCTCAAAACCAATAGCAGATAAAAGAAATCTGAGGCATTGTAGGCTCTTGACTTGAAGAGATCTATCTTTCCTGAAAATTTTGAACAAGGTATTATATTTATTAATTTTGGAGTTACTGCCTTTGTTTTGTTAATTTTTATTTTTTTTTGGTAGTTTTTGCTTGTTATATAGAAAACAAAATTTGCTGACTGTTAGTAAAATGATAAAATATTCAGTATTTCAATATCTACCACAAGTGCAAATACAGAAAAATCTATTGACCCTTCTTGGTGTTAGGCCCTTCAATGTGAAATTTTTTGAGATTTTTATCTGTTTTTGCCTATTACTAAGACAAACGAAAGTAGATTGATGATTAATGTAAATTGATAAATATTCAGTATTTTAATATCTATTTTGGGTGCAAATTTCAGAAAAATCTGTCGACCTTTCAGGCCTTCTTAGAGATACATGTACGATCCTTGAAATTGTCATTTTTGATGTTTTAATCATTTCTTGCCAATCATTTAGAAAATAAAAGCAGATTGATGATAATTGTAGTAAATTGATAAAATGTTCAGTATTTCAATATCTGTTGTTGGTGCAAATTTCAGAAAAAAATATTGACTTTTCTTGGAGTTATGGCCCTTAATAGTGTCATTTTTGACATTTAAAAAAAAAATGATCAGTTTTTGCCAATTATTTTGAAAACAAAAGCATATTGAGATAATTGTAGATCTCAGAAAAACTGGTTGACACTTCTTGGAATTATGGCCCCAGAAAGTGTCATTTTAAACATTTTCAATGTTTTTGCCTGTTGTTAAGAAAACAATAGCAGATTGATAATAAATGTAAATTGAAAGATATATATATATATATATATATATATATATGAAAGTTTGTAAAGATCTATGATTGGTGCAGATTCGCTAACAATCTGTTGATTGTGTTTTTTGAATGAATTTTTTTGGGTGTTTTTTAATGATTTTTTTTTGCATTTCAGCATGTTATTCAGTTAACATAAATAGAAAGATGATTAATGTTTTTAAATGTTCAGTATCATGACAAATATCATCTGTGCAGATTTAGGTAAAGGTGTGAGACCATTTTTACATTTTGCATGTATTAAACTTTTTAAAGCTTCTGCTATTAAACCAGGTGAGCGATTCAGGTTATTGAGAGCCTCATGTTCCTTGACATATTGAGGAGGAGACGCATAGATTTTCCTTCAGTAATGATTGGTTTTAAATTATTTCTCCATCGCAGATGGTAAAATTAAGAATTTTAGCATGTTGTCTTTAACAATCCTAGTTTTGTGGGTTTTATACATTTAATCTACCCCAAAGAACTTGAGATAAAGGATACTACAGACACTGTGAAGTCAGCCTCAGACCTTGACCTGCACTTAGAGATCGTCTGTAAAGGAAAACTATTGACCAAACTACACGACAAATACCATGACTATTCATTCTGTATTTTCAATTTTCCTTTCATCTGTGGCAACATCCCTTCAGCACCTGCATATGGAGTTTTCATATCACAACTCATATGTTATGCCAGAGCTTGCCATAACTATACAGACTTTTTGTATCATGCTAGACTTCTTACAGTTAGGCTTCTGGAACAGGGTTATGTTGCTACAAGATTGAAGTCATCAATACAGAAGTTTTATGGTTGCCATCATGAACTCGTGGATCATTACAATGTATCCATTGGCACATTGAAAACTGAATTGTTCTATGTGTCATTGTTTTCGTTTCCTGTTCCATGCTCCCAGTTTTTAGTGGAGTCCAAGTTGCTCATTTGCTTTTGTTACTTTGTATGTATTTCCATGTCTGGTCTTTGTCCCTGGATTACATTCTTTTGATTTCCTCTAGAATCTTGGTTCCCTTGGTTACTCTTTGCCAACATGAAAAAATCTTAATTTTACAATAGAAAGTGGAGAAAAAGTTTGAATCATGAATATTTTGAAGGAGAATCTATATTCCCTATGAAATCTGTTAAAAAAACTTGGAAAATGTAAAATGTCAGGAAACCTCTTGCAGAAATGTAATCACTGTATGGTGGTTTAAAAGTCATTTGCATTTTTAATCACCTGCATCATTTTTTTCATAGACTACATAGTTATTATCCAGGTTAAGAGATGTATGGTCTATCCTTTACAATATTGTTCAAAGGTTTTACATTTGTGTTTGTATTGGGCTGAGCTCTGTGAAGCATTCTATTCTTTATATCTATAATTTAATATAACAGTTCCATAAAATTAAAAGTTCTTGTCATTTATGGCTGGTGAAAATTATTGAAATTATTTTCTTTCTATGTGACAGTTCGAGCAAGTTATAACATGTAAAGGAAGTCTAGCAAAAATTTTGTTTTTGGATTTAAAACTACATGTACTATGTTCTTCAACAAATCTTACAGGGACCAATGTAAACATATAAGCATTATAATTTTAATATTTTTTGTTTTTGTTTTTTTTTATTTAAGAATATGAAGATTTTTACTAATGTATGAATAGTTCTTTCAAAAAAGTAATAAGTGTCAATTTTATTCAAAATTTCTGCACCGTATTTTTAGTTATATCTGTACCTGACCAAGTTGCAGAAAGACTAGAACCCAGTGATGATTCCTCTGGCCCTTCATACATAGACTACTCAGAAAGACGTTCATTACCTATATCAATACCAGACTACCAAACAATAGAACATGCTGGAGAAAAATTTGTGGTAAGATTATTTCTATTTATATATATTTTAATTTGCAGTGAAGATTTTAATAAAAGATGGCCTGCCAAAATAGAAATCAAAATACCGTATTTTCTGGACTATAAGTCAATATTTTTTTTCAGCAAAGTGTCAGCCTTGACTTATCGTCCACTTCGACTTATCTAAGTATTTTTCAAGAAAAATGTTCATCAACAGTGCATTTCATTATATTTGTATTTGATTGCTTTAATTCAGAATTTTTGGTAAACTGCAATCAACAAAAGCCATCACTCAAACAGTCAAACCGGCGATTGAATTCGAATATTATTGATCATTGCCGCTATCCTTTATGTATGAATATGATGATGTTAATAAAAACTCTTAAACTTTGAAACCGTTAAAATATATAAATAAACTCTAGAAGATATGTTAACAAAACTCTTTTTTTTTTAACTTGCAAAACATTATCGAGTGTTTTGGAGTTATCGGTCCTTTAATATGCAAATTTATATCCATTTACGGTATGTTGTAACGGTAGGGTCTAAAATGTGTAACCCATACCCGTACCGTTACCAACTTTTCCCCAAACCCAAATAAAGTTTGCCAAAAATATTCATTCTTACAGTATGTTAAGAACTGAAAATTGCATGAGATGTGAAAAAGTCTGTTTCAATTCATTTCTCATCAAGAAAATGATGTATATTTTTCTGATATTTCTTGTTTGATCAGTTTTTGAAGTCAAAAGGTCTAAAATGTGTAATCGGAAGTTACCGTATCCAACTATTTATGGACCATTTCTCACTATTCTGTCTGATTTAAATGTTTTCTGAAATCGTTAAGAGGTTAAATCTTCACCTGAAGACTTTGGATAAATTTTTGAAAGATTTGATAAAAAAGAAGTGATTGAGTTTGATTTCTGCACCATACCTAGTGTCAATCCCTGTTCCAGCTAAGCATGGATACGATCTTAACCTGAATGAAATACAAAGTCTCATAAACAGAGTCTGATGCGATTTTAATTAATCGTCAATGACAATTTTGATAATATTAAAATGTTCCAATGTCAAATATGCTTTAAATTAGTACAGATAACAAAAATACCGGACATTGAATTTGCAGGTCACAATTATTTTATATTGAATTTCAAAATACCAGGTAATATTGTTTACTTATTACCGCTCGTAATTATGACCAATTCATCAAGCGAATTTCCCCCTTATTTCATACATGGCTGCCCACGTTTGACATGTTTATGATTTCGTACATGGCTTCAGAGCCATCGACACGCCATTCAATAAAAATAATTAAACTCGCAGACAAAGTACACTTTAACAAATACACAGATACTTATTTAATTCAGAAATCTTATACTTAGTAGCATCGCTGGAATAATATGCTGTTGAAAACAAACCGCTCCACTTGGATCTCCGCTTACACATACGATATAAATGCACACGTCTGACTCTCGACTTATCTATGTTTTTTTGTTGATTTTGGTCAAAATTAGGCAATTCGACTTATACTCCACATCAAATTATAGTCCGGAAAATACGGTAATACATTAGTTTTGAATCATCAGGATTATTAGGGTTATATTTGCATACAACTATCAGAAATTTTAGATACTAAAGTTTGTGATACTAATAATGAAGTATACTGAAACACATGAGATTCAAAACATTATGGTTGTGTAGGTTACATTCACATACAGGAAAAAGGGAGAGTGACGGTTAAAGTCACACGATAATCATAATCTTATAAGAATGTTAGAATATTGAGTTGAGTTACAGTTGCATATATATGAGTGAGTATCAGTGCCTTGTCATAGTATGCAGACACATGAGAATTAGAAGCTTGAGATATTGAAGGTTACAGTCTTGTTTAAGAATCAGGACTAAGGGGTGTGTGTTACTTATGATCACACATGAGAATCATTATGATATCTTATAAGAATCAGAAAATTAGGATAGTTAAGGATGCAGTTACATGTGTGAATGAAAACATTAGGATAATGAAGGATGCAGTTACATGTGTGAAGGTTGTAGTCACATGATGTGAATCAAAACATTAGGATAATGAAGGTTGCAGTCACATGTGTGAATCAAAACATTAGGATAATGAAGGTTGCAGTCACATGTGTGAATCAAAACATTAGGATAGATGAAGGTTGCAGTCACACGTGTGAATCAAAACATTAGGATAATGAAGGTTGCAGTCACACGTGTGAATCAAAACATTAGGATAATGAAGTTTAAATTCCTATATGAAGATGAAAACATTAGCATAGTGAAGTTTTAAGTCCTATATGATAATCAGAAGGCTGGGATAGTTAAGGTTACAGTTACATATGAGTATCAGAACCTTGTGATAGTGAAGTAGTAAGACACATAGAAGAAACAGAACTTTACAATGGTGAAGGTTACTGTCACATAGAAAAATCAGGATGAAGTGAGAGAGAAGTACAATCACATATTAGAATCAGGACCATTGGATAACGAAGACTAATCATACATGATGATAGTTACAGCTACACAAAAATCAGTGTTTTGGGATAGTGAAGGATACTGTCGCATATGACAATCGCAAACCTGATTTTCTTCCACTTTAAAGTGGAAATCTACTTTTTCAAATCCTGATTTTACCATTATGATTTTTTTAATTTACTGCATAATTACTTGTGGTTTTACCATTTCTGCTTTGTTTGTTAACCCGGAATCAAAAGGTTCAGTTAGTGAAGATTACAGCCACATTTATGAATCAGGACAAAGGGAGATTAAAGGTACAATCACATATAAGAATGGGGACCATGGGATAGTGAAGGATATATTCATACAGGAGAAAGCCATATATGAGAATCAGTTTTTTAGGAAAATGAAGAATACAGTCACATCTGGGAATCATAAGGTGGAGATAAGGAAGTATACAGAAACGCAGGAGAATCCGTATGTTCTGATAGTGAAGATTGCAGTCTTAAATCAGAAGCAGAAGTAAGAGATGGTGAAAGTTACAGTCACATACAAGAATCAAAATGTAGGATAATGAAAGTTATATTCACATATGTGAAGGATACAGACACACATAAAGCCTGGGATTGTGGAGGTTAAAAAGCTATACTGTTATAGTGTGAAAATTACAATCATAATATATATGAAGATACCCACTGAGATTGCACTGTGTTAATAACATTGCATTGAATTCCAATGAACACTTCATAATGAGTTAAAAATCAATTCTACTGTAAATAGACAGACAATTCCATTTTTGATAGTCTGTAAAATATAGATAATCTTTGTGGACCAAACAACAGGCACAGATTCATGATGGGGATAGGCAGCCAGTGAAGGCAGTGAATTTGTTGGCCTTTTTTTTAAACGTTTTTTTTTTGCTCTTTTTTAATGTTTTTTTTTCTCCTCTTACATTTGTTGCCCAATTTGAACCAAAGTTGGTATGAATGTTCCTTAGAGTATTTTGCATCTAATCTTATTTCTTTCAAAAATTTTCTTCTATGAAACTTCATGACCAATTAGAACCTGACTTAGTATGAAGTATGAAAATTCCTTAGGGTTTTCTGCTTAGATCTGATGTGGGGATTTTTATTGGTCAGGTCAAAAAAACATGGCAGCAGTTACACAAATGTACTAAATATAAAAGAAAGGGGCCAGAAGTTTTTTTCTCATACATGTATATCTCCAAAACTGCCAGAGTTAGCCAAATTCTTTCAATATCCGAAATGATCCTTATTATAAGGCCTACAATAGTCTGCAAGGAATCAAATTTGTTGGACGACTCATTCTCAGAGTTATTGCCTTTGAAAGGCAAGAAATCATGTTTTTAGCAGATTTTAGCCAATATTTTGAAACTATGATAGAAACTTTCATTGATGAAATGATCCTTATGATAAGTCCTGCCAAAGTCTTCATTATAATAGTCTGACAACTCCTTGTTAGAGTTGTTGTCTTTGAACGGCAAAAATATAACCGGGTGAGCGATTCAGGCTTCTGGTAGCCTCTTGTTAAAAATATTCATCCCTTTTTTATTGAAAAAATATATGTAATTTTTAAATAATAAACATTATAAAAAAGAAACAAAATCTATCTTAATTTTATAGTTAAAATGAATAATTTTATAGAGGATATCAAGAAGAAGACCAGTCATAAACATTTAAGCAATGATATTTGGAACAGAAACACCACATCTTACCCTTTAAACTTCCATTTCTGAAATAGTTCTATTTATTTGGGACTATTGTTGAGCCAGTTTTTGGATGAATTAGGCACTTTTTTCATCATGGAAAACAACCTTATTTCAGATATATATGAATTATAAAAGCAAGAAATATCGCTGGCTGTAGGCCTTACATTTGTGCCTCTAAAATTGGGAAAACATATTTGTTTGCATGAAATTTTGATTTTTATGCAATTTCTACCAACATATTTTTTGCCCAGCTTTGCTCAGACTTTAATAATTCTTTTTATGCTTCCCTAACCTGAAATCTTGGGTCTTCCCCTGATAATCAGATACCTTGGGATGGTGCTTATTTATTTTAGCATTGTTTTTGTTCTTCTTTGGATGAAGACTGACTACTAGTATGTCATAATACATCTGTTTTGAAAGTGTAATCAGTCTGCCAGTGTTTACCTTGTAATCGGTCTGCCAGTGTTTGCCTTGTAATCGGCCTGCCATTGTTTACCTTGTAATCGGCCTGCCAGTGTTTACCAAATAGCACATCAATCACATAGACATTGGCAATTTAGTGACATTTCTCACTCTGTAACAATATATTCTTGCTACAAGGTTTCATTCTTCTTACAAACATTATAACATTGAATTTGCTTTTAATGATTGAACTTCTAGAAAATGTAATAAAATGTAATGTAATGTAGAGCACTTTATTTCTGTTTGATCAAACAAATTACAGTTTTCTCAATTTAAAGGAATAAGAAAGTATTTAATTTTATTCTGCTTCTTGATTGCCACACAGACAATATCAAATCATGTGTGCCATCAATAAAATGTTCATGGGAAAAATTTTCTTTGCTATGGCATTGGCAGATAACAAATTATCTCTGTCTTCATTAACAAGGTTTTACATTGCGTAGGAAAACTCTATGTAGTAAAAGTTTGTTTTATCAACGAATGCTGCAATTATACATATTTAATATAACCATAAATAGGACATGTTGCTCTAGGCTAGTGACTAACTACCATATGAGCCCACCCTGACCCCTTTAATTCAATACAATCTGTGTTTTATGCTACTGTTAATTTGCATATATCCTCCAGTATTTGTTCTAAATAACCATTTACAACTATCAGTAAGAAATAAAATCACAGTTAGAAAGGAGTATTGGAAGCTGTCAGGTTTTGCTTAAAGTCAATTTTTTTTGTCAGACAGAAAATAGAGCTCTTTTAAATTACACAGCATGCACTAGACTCACAGGAAGCAGAATTTGTCACAACAAATTGAATCATTAATCTACAGTTTATACTTATTGCTGGCATATTGTTTTATAAATCTTTCAGGTTTTTAATATATATATGGCTGGTAGACATTTGTGTTCAAGAAGGTACAGAGAGTTTGACAGTTTACATAACAAAATGAAACGAGAATTTCCAGACTTTAATTTTCCCAAAATCCCTGGAAAGAAACTATTTCAGCTGACAGAACAACAGTTGGATGCTCGACGGAGAGGTCTAGAACAATACTTAGAAAAAGGTAGGTATTTCTTTGGAAATGATACAGATATATGTATATAGTATACATGTATAACCAAGTTCAAAGCATTTTATTTTACCAATCATGGGCCCACAGGGGTAATGACAAAACAACATTTATGATTAAGTACACAGAAACATGTAAAAAGACATACAATAATAGTTTTTTTACAATCATAAATAACCAATGTCTGATGAAATTCATTATTAACTCATACTAATACTTTTAAAAATAAAAAAAAATTGCAATTTTGGAAAATGTTCTCTTTTCCAAATGATGAAAACCTTGAAAAACTCCTTACAATTTAAAGCAGATTAGAATTGATTTATGGACTTGTGGTCCCAATAATATAGAAAATAGGTGCTGAATGTGGCATAGATATCTTACTTGCTTATTTTTTTACCCTGATAATCATGATATTGCAATTGAAGTGGCCAAAATGTGGGTTAAAATTTCAAACAAATTAAAATTAAATATTTTTATGTTACTATTCTTTTTCTATACTCTATAAGTTGCTGAAATATTATTGTCTTCAAATGATTCTGTTTTGCTAAGAAGCCTTAAGGAGAGAGGTCTTACATATCTAAAACATCTTTGAGTGTTTTACTTTTATTTATAAATCAGGGTGGCCACCATTGTCAAAACATGTTCGAGAATTAACTAGCATTTTTCATAGTTTACTCCAAGTGATAGTGGAAATAAAAAAAATTAAGTGAGAAAAGTTGATTTGTGAGGAAAAATTTATGGCTAGGAAATTATGAATAACTTTTAAAATTTGTAATTAGAATTTATATTGTCTCTTCACTGTCATAGAAGGATCTTATCATTGACATCACTTATACTGTTATCAGTGGTAAATTTTTAACTTCATTGCATAAAATGTCTTTGAGAAACAAGTATTTCAATAAAAACATATTTAATCTTGCCAATTGAAGATTGTTTTATCTGTCGTCTGAATATAGCTGAAATATTGCTGCTCGGATGTTAAACCCCAACAAACAAACAAAAGCATTCTAACAGAATGCTATGCCAAGTATTAAATTTATCTTTTCCTCCATAAGGTAAGGAAGTTTTTAAAAATGGGCCATTATCAGTATTTTGTACATATTTTGAAAATAAAAAAAAATTAAAAAAAAACCAATTTTAAAATTCTAAATGAAACTCCTTAGCTTCTTTGTCATTGTAAGCTTTAATGTGCCCATGGTTCATGGCCTTTGCTTTTCACAATAACTGTCCTTAGCAGGTGTTTCTAGAAAAGCAGAGGATGCCTGCCCTATCGATACACCTGGCCCATGCACCCAGTTTTTAGTGGTCAGGCTTACTTATTTTCTTTTGTTTCTTTGCACATGCCTTTTTTGGCTATCTCATGCTTTGTAGCTTATATCTTTTTAGCTCACCTGGCCAAATGGCCATGTGAGCTATTTCCATCACTATGTGTCCGTCAACTTTTTCAAACACCTCCACTGAAACTACTCAATAGATTGTAACCAAACTTTGCTTGAATGTTCCTTAGGGTATTTGTGTGGGGATTTTTGATCTGGCAAAAGACATGGCTGTCGTTACTATAAATTGACCATAGTGGTCTAATTGCAGAATTATGCAAATACAATGTAACTCAAAAACAATGGATTTAGCTAAATTCTGGTAGGGGGTAAAATTTTTCAGCATGATGGGATTACCATGTATGCCAAAATTTTCAGAAAGATCCGTTGACAAATGAATGTGTTTTGGGTCCTAAAATGGATTTTTTTAATCTCCTCTTAGACAACTTGTAGGATGGATTGTAACAAAACATTGGAGGAATGTTTGTTAAGATATCCTTTATAATTTTTTATCTGTTGAAAAGATGGCCACCACTACTAAAAGTTATTGCCCTTGAAGAGAAAAAATGACAATTACAGATTTATTTGATAATATGGAAACCAGGTAGATAACTTAGATGGTCTGTATTGATTAAATGATTCTTGTGACAATAATATGGTAAGATCAAGAGTCCAGCTTTGGAAAGCTATAAAAACTATTTTTGACCAGGTGAGCGATTCAGGCTCTTTAGTGCCTCTTGTTTCCTTTTTTAATGTTTATCCTTGGATTTCATTCTTTTTTGGTTATGGTTCAAAGTCCTGGTTCCCTTGATTTTTCCTCCATACTTATAATTTTTTGCCACATATTTCATGCAATTGTTCATAATCTAGAGATGTTGGTTGTTATTGTGTTTTTGTGTTATTTATTATTTTTTAATGATTTTGAAGAATTGTCATTATCCTCTTACACTTGATTTTATTACTTTTGTTGTTCAGGCCATTCATAAGCTTACTTCAAGGTTTGTTGCACCTGGTTCATGCTCCCAGTTTTTAGTGGAGTCAGAGTTGCTCATATACTTTTGTTACTTTGTATGTATAATTTTAGTTGCTTCATGTTCTTTGTTGTGTTTGTAGGTTGTCCATGTCTGGTCTGTGCCCCTCGATTACATTCTTTTGATTTTTGCTAGAATTTTCGTTCCCTTGATCACTCTTTCACTTGTTGAAGACCTTTTGGTGATCTCTGAAAGTATTTTCTATTTTTGTATTTAGGTTACACACTGGTGCATTTTATTATGTTTTACCGTATCCATTCCTTTTTCTATTGTTACCACTTATCTTTTATTAGGGAAAAAAATGCTTCTTACTTAAGCATACCAATGTCCCATTCAGTTTAGCTTTAGGTGAAGACAGATGAAGATCATGATTTGTCAAGATAAAACATAAAAGAAATATCCAGTGAAATACTAAATCTTTAAGTAGCATTCCAGCTAAGAATCATGCAAAAAGTGATACGTGGGTGAAAAGCCTACATATTTTTATTTTTGATGTTTTGTTTAAAATGCTTCAGTAAACAGAAATTAACATTTGGTTTTTCGTACAACCCGTGCTCATAGGAGATAAAAATTGTATAGAATGCACTGTAAAATTCAAAATTAAGGGAGATAACTCTGTAAATGACTCTCAAAAACAATAGAATCTATTAGATTTTTAATGTTGATTATCTCCTAAGAGCAGGCAGATTTGAATGAATAATTACGCATTTCATAATATATACACATAAAACAACTTAATTACAAAAATAAAAATATGTAGTCTTTTTTGGGGTGTATCACATTTTTTCAGATTTTGCATGATTCTTACAAAGACAGCTACTTAAATGCATTATCTGTGAAAGGTAAAAATAAACTATTGTGGACAGTCTAAAGAAACTTATATGCACTTTTTTGGGTGAGAGGTCTTTTGTAGTTTTTACATATAATTGGTCAGAATCGTTCGACTAAGACTAAGTAAACTTTATTTGAATTCAGCATGTACATAGCATTAAACATAAGCTCTAGTGAGTTTTTTACTGAATATAAAACAGACCTTTAAAGCAAGATACGTAAGACAATGCATGCACACACAAAGTCATATCAGGACATAGCAGTGTTCAAAGTAAGTTGTCAAAAAAAACCATTTTAAACTGGGTACATATTGCTCACTTTAGATTGTTTTTGACTATTTTTGATAATTGAAATCCTGGCTTTATGTAAATATACAATTTTTTATCTACTTTTGAGCTAATTATGTGATCATAATTCATGCTTAAGAGGTGTCAAGCTTGAGTATGTTATCCTTGTCTGGGTTCAACATTTGCAGTCATAACAAGCAACTCCCTGTGGATTATTGACATTTCTAAGCATTATATCATTTGTTATGAGACAGATTCTGCAAATTCAACATTTTAGATATGATTTTATCTACACTAATTGTGAAGTTAATCATGTAAAGTATACTCTGCATAGTCAGCTCTCCTATGTTTTAAAATCTGTTTTCAGTTAATTGACAGTTGGGGAATACAACATAATCAATACAGTAAAATTTCAAACAGTTTTAATGCTTGAATGATGTTTTAGGGAGATAATGTTCAATTTTGTTGTGAAATGGCAGTAACTGATAACTTTAGGTAGATATGGTTAGGATGTGCATGTGCTGTGAAAGTACTTTTATTCATGGGTACCAGTTTTCGCGGTTTAGGGAAAATTGATTAGTTTGTGGATTCTTAAATTCATGGATTCGACAACTCTGTCATATAAACTAATGGAAAAGTTCCTTTTCGTTGGGAACAAATTCTCTTTGTTAACAAAACCCACAAAAACCACAAAAATTGGTACCCAACAAACAATAGTTATTGAATAATACTTTCACAGTAAGCCTCTGTATTTACTTACTACAAATTTCCCAAATACCCAGGCTGAAACCATTTTTCTACAAATTATATCAGAAAGCTTTTTTAATGACAGATATATTCTTGTATACCCCTGTCTCTCTCTTTGCATTTTATTTTACAGAGACTTAAAAAATGCCTTGATGCATTATCCAGTATGTGAATATTTTGTTACAATATATGTCTTCATGGAAAGAAGTTCCCTTTTGTTTTTCATTTTTCTTCCATTTCCAGTCTCAGAGTGATGGGACTTAAAAGGGAGAAAGGCTTACCATTTGCATTGAAGAAGCTATTAATTGACTCAGATAGTTTAAGGTCTGACATGAACAATTGCAGGAAATAAAATGGCCTGACATTTTATGTTTTTGTAACATTGTATTACAGTAACTTAATGACAGTGAAAATAACAGTTCTAAATAGTACCCCTTTGGACTTTAAAATTGGTTTGGTTTACCAAGGTTCAAAATACATTTAAACTAACATAAAGGAACTTTAAAGAATATCTGGTTTAGACAGGTTTTTTGCTTATTCAGGACTTGGTTTAGACAGGTTTTTATCTTATTCAGGGCTTGGTTTTGACAGGTTTTTATCTTATTCAGGGCTTGGTTTTGACAGATTTTTATCTTATTCAGGACTTGGTTTAGACAGGTTTTTATCTTATTCAGGACTTGGTTTTGACAGGTTTTTATCTTGTTCTGGGCTTGGTTTAGACAGTTTGCACTGTAATTGTCATAATAACTCAAATGGTTCACAATGAATAATGGTTTCTAAGGTCAATAGTTTTTTAAATTGTTATTTAAAATAATTATTTAGAGTAATTTTTGTAGAGAAAAATATACACTGAGTTTTAATAAAAAACCCCATTGCTATATCTTTGAATTTACCACTATGAAAGTTAATATAAAAAAAAGTATTGGGTCAATAAATGTTGGGTTTGCTGTATATATTTATGAAGCTGACATAAATATTACAATATGGTCCCTGTTTATTGATGAAAAGCATGGAGAAAACCTAAAATTCATTGGTAGAAATAATTTCCATTGAAGAAGGACTGGTCAGTTTGGTCTATTATTAGGAGTTATCTTGTTGATACATTGCCAGATGAAACCAGATGTTGATCTTTGTTGGAATTAGCATTTAATCTCTTAACAGTAACTATAACATTTTATCTTTGAAGCTTTACATGAATGATTTATATTGCTGAATGGAGGAGTGCTACTCACTTCAATTTCATTCCATCATTTCATTTTGATTGTTCCATACATTTTAGCAATCACATTATATTTCGGTAGACTAGGTGCAGTTTAATCATTACCAAATAAGAAAGAAATATTATGGATACTTGAGTTTTGAATTAGGATAGACTTACATCCCCTTAATTCTGGATGGATATCTTACACACATCATTGGTTTCCGAGGAGAATAATTTTGTTGTTTATACTAACTGTCAAGTCTCATAGGATTAAATTGAAATGAAATAAAACATGATACAATTTTCTTTTTGTGCTTCCTGACAAATTACTTCTGACTATAATAAAATGTTTTGTTTGAAAATAGAGGTGCAGTACTTGTATTAAGAAAAAAGTTAATTATCTAAAATGTTGGGATTTTTAATATCAGGTCCTACAGTTTGGACTTTTTTCATTTATTTATAGTGCAACCTGCACAAATATTTTACATTTTAGTACACGAATAGTCAGCCAGCCTTCACAGGCTTATGATGCACTTAACTTATTTTTTATTTTAATTAAATTATTACAAATTAAAAGTCCTAATAGATTGAACGTTTTGAAATCAAGGATGTTAAATGTCAGTAAAGATTTTTTGAATTTGAACAATTTAGATAAGTAAAACTATTGACCATGTTGAAAGACAGTTTTAATTAGCATTTGACCTTAATTTGAAGACTTCACTGATGAATTTGGAAACAATTTTAATGTGTACACTGAGTATAAGAGTTTTAGTTTATATTCATCTGATAATGTAGCAAGGTCACAGAGGTCACGAACTTCAAACATGAGATCATGGTGGCTCTCTCTTCTTTAAAAATGCAACACAAAATATTTTTCATCTTCTACACAGTCTGAGTTACACATTTTGTAATAACGTTTTTCGGTTGGTACTCCACAATATCAACCACAATACCAACCTTTTTTAATTTCTGGCAGGAAAACTCCACATTGTATTTGATTTATAAGAGATCTGTCTTTTCAGGATGTTTTTGTTTTAAGATAACACAGTATAGTAATGATTTGAAATTCTGTGTGCAGCTTCACTTGATGAATTGTTGTGTGTTTAAGCTTTCATCTTTAGCAACTTTCTGTCAGTCATCTGGAACAATTTGTTCCTTGTTAAGTGTCTGATCCCCACAGCTTCATTTGAATGATTTGAAACTTGGTATACAGTTCCATCATGATGAGTTGTAGCATGTGTAGCTTTTAGACTTGGTTGCACATCTTCTTTTTGTTTGTTGGAACAATTTATTGCATTTTAGGGTCTTTCCCATATGTTTTAGCAACTTCATTTGAAATATTTGTAATTCAGTATGCATGTTCATCTTGATGGTTTGTAGAATATGCAAGTTTTTTGTATTGGTTGATCATCATCTTGTGTGCTGGAATAATTTTGTTTTTTTAGGCATATAAAATTTGTGTACCAAAAATCTCAGCAACCAGTCATGAGAATGATTTCAAATTTGAAATCACCCCATGTCTCCATATTGACAAATGACACAGAATCTTTAATACATATCACATTGTGCACCTATTTTAGATTTTGGTCAGAATCAATATGGTGTTTCACATAGCAGAACATGGACTTCGTCATTTGTGAATATGGGGACATGGGGGATTCTTCTCTTATCAGTTTCTTTTCCTATGCCTTTGAATGGAATTGAATGAAACTTTCACAGAATCTTTATTATAAATTCTCATTGTGCACCTCCTATTTTAGATTTTGATCCAAATCAATATTGAGGTCAAAAGGTGCATGTTATCAAATGGAGATGCGGGGATATTAAGTCAACAAGCATTGCTCAGTTTTTCTAGATTTGTAGTAGAAATCTGGGCCTACTGTATTGAGGGGTTATTTCGGCAGGTGTGAAATTAAGAGATTTTTTGGCATGAAAGCATGGCAGATGCCAAGTGATTCACTTATTACTAAAGCACATAATTTTTATTTACTGGTATATTTGTGTTTTTAGACTAAATATTCAACAGTACCCTGCTATGCCATATCATTTCTCAAGATACCAATACAATATTTGATAACTTTCTATATAATTAAACTTCAACCTGACAATGGATTGTCAATTTGAAACTAAGAAGTTGTAAGGACATGTTAACTTACACTCCTTAAATCAAGTGGAAATTTTAATACTTCTTTGATTTCAGAACACAAAGTTCAGTTTAAGTAATTGCATTGACTTATTTATACCATCCATTAGACAAGTGAAACTGTAACAATTAAGAGACATCACAGCAAGAAAAGATAAGAAAATCAACATGTCAAGTATTCTAATTGATTTTTACTGTATCAATGTATTCTATTTGATCTTATTACACTTAGAAATCTGATGATTAATTATATTTCAAGGCATTAGGGTGTATGTCTGTCTGAAAAGTCTCATCTCATGTCTCTGATACAACCTAAGTTATTTGGCTTGATCAAGGATAAATTTATAGTATTTTTGTTCTTCACCTTGCTTACTTGTGCCCTTACTTGACCATTGATCCTCATGTCTGTCTGTCTGCTTTTAACAGTTTTTAATTTTGAGCAATAAAATGAACAAAATGATGTACCAAATGTTTCCTAAATAATATCACAATGGTCATACAATACAGATCATGTACAGTTGTCTTGTCAATGCTTGGAAATAATATCACATGATCGTAAAATACAGATCATGTACAGTTGTCATGTCAATGCTTGCATATAATATCACAATGGTCATACAATACAGATCATGTACGTTTGTCATGTCAGTGCTTGGAAATGATATCACAATGGTCATACAATACAGATCATGTACAGTTGTCATGTCAAGGCTTGAAAATAATATCACATGATCATAAAACACAGATCATGTACAGTTGTCATGTCAATGCTTGGAGAAGAGAGCGTACATAATTTGGACATGTCTGTCAATTTTGCTACACGTCATGACTGTTTACAAGTTAACAACAGTTTTTATGTCAATGCTTGGAGAAGAGGAGGGCACATATTCTGGATATGTCTGTCGATTTTGCTACTAATCATGACTCGTTTACAAGTTAGCAGTACTGTAAACCAGCAGATGTTGGTATGTTTTGTTATTTTTATGAATATTCAATTAGTGGCCAAAAAGGGGCCAAGAAGGAAGCATTTTCCTGATTCCTGGACAATAAGCTGAGTACAACTTCATTGATCTTCTTTGAAATTGTACTAGAAAGTACCCTACCACTAAAGGAAGGTTGGAATTGATTTTTGTGTTTATAACTATGAATGATGGCTAAAAGGGGCCAATATCAATGTGTTACTGTTGTAGAGATTGTAACCCACCTGTAAGTGACTGTATCTCGTTGAAATCATGCATTAAGGTGCCATACCTTCAAAAGGAGGCCTAGATTGATTTTGGAGGTTGTGACTAGAAGGGCCTATAAGGGACCACTTGGATTATGGTCATTTTTTTTCTTATTGACAAATGTACAATCACGATCAAAGAGTTGTATAGAGTTTGAATTATGTGTCCATATTTTCCCCACCTGTTTAGAGTTCTACTCTGTGGTTGTATCAAGCTGTGCCCTGTTAACCATTGTATTAATTTTTGCAATATCTGTTTGTCTATGGTCATCTGAACAATGTTTTATCTGCCACATTTCATGATACATGTAGCAAAGCTTTAGACCTAAAATTTATTATTTATACTACTGTGGAGCTGAAGTGATATTACTGATGCAAAAAATGAAGTAACATCCAACTGTTAATGGTACATCACACTCTTCATCCTAAAGTCATGATAAATAAGGCAATATCTTCCAAAGGGAAAATATATACAAGACAAATCAAACTGTAGATGGGAATAAAAAGTTACTTTATTACATTAGTTAGACAATTTACTGGCCAACACCTTTGGGATTTCCTCAGATTAACATACAATATTAGTTTGGTCTTGTCCAGAAACTTTCCCCAGTTTGGTAATTGTTTTTTTTTCTCCAGTGTATATTGGCTAATGAGGTGTCAGACATAAGCTTGTAGGAATATTTTCAATTTTTCTTGGTAGTATGATTTAGATTATGTGTTATAACAATGGGTGTCTGTATTTGATGTGTAGATGACAAAAACTAGGCTATGGGCAAACACTAAATGGGAGTTATGTATGCAGAAATTATAAACTATAAATATATATTACTCAGATATTCTGATAACCTGTTTATTGACCTATAACAGCAGTTTAGTAATTTTGTTATTACCTACCCTTGAATTAGAAATTAGATGTTTATGGATGCTGTCATGCTAGTTTTCTGGGTTGACTCAATTGGTTCTTCCATGAGGTAAATGCCAGGTACACCCATAAAAACTTAGAGGATGATTTTTAACTAGAGGTACAGAGGTACTTCACTAAAGGGTCCTTTTCAATTCAGTTAAGGAAACAAAATCTAGACCCAAAAATAAAATGGAACAATCCATTGAAGTTGAAAAACAATGAATTATATTTTTCTCAAAAATCTTTTCAATCAATAATAGATATCCTCTTAAAGTAAATTTTGGTTTATGAAGTCAATAATATCTTTCTATGTGTTTTTTTTTCAGTGTGTGCTGTACGGGTAATAGGAGAGAGTGATGTGATGCAAGAATTTTTAGCTTCACCGGAAGTTGACTCTGTAAGTTTTGAATTTAAATGATTAAATTTGATTAAAAAAGTCATTCATTTAAGTACACTATAATTTGAAAAAAGAAAATAACTGACATCTATTTGGTTTCAACTGATTTCTTACTATTAATCAAAATATACCTAAGTAAAAAGTTAATATGACCTTATTACTAATGCAGACAGATAATGATAGAGTTGTGATGATATTTCAGAGCATAGCATCAGATAACCCACAGGAAGTATGTATCTCTTCATACATTCAACAGATACTCCTTTTATACACTTATCCAGAGGCTGTCCAATGTTTAATTGTATTACCTGAAGTGTTATCTTTGGCATGAACATTCTGTCTTAGTAATAAACTATTTCCAACTCAACCTTACATACCAACCTATAGACATGCGAACTGGTACTGAGGATGAGAAAATTGATAAACCAGTACACCAAATATACATATGCCTCCAAATGAGCAGATTACTAATTGTTTTATTTCTATTGTCTGTCTGATAGCCCAATACAATTTCAACATTTACCACATCCCTCGCAGTGACTGCCTATCATATTGAAGCAGGCCATTTTATGATTTGTTCCAGCTTAAAGAATATTGGTTACTTGTATTTTCCAAGATTTCTTATTATGATGTTTTGAATACATTTATTTGGTATTTTGATGATGTGAATACATGTAATAGGTATTTGTTCAGTAATCAGTAAATTATAGTCTCATCATCTATCATTTACTTGCTTGTATAATTATATTCTGTATCAACATATTGTGTTAAAGTCTTAGTTCCCACCCTTCCAGACCGTACACTGCTTTACTGCTTAGCTCTAAAGATGTATTCAGCACATAGATACTTCAGTTAATTGATCAATCAACCAGTCAGTTGATTGAAAAAAAAAATGGAAGTTTGAAATGAGAGAAACTATTGGTCTGTCCATACCTATATCTTTTTGTTATTTATTGTATTGGAAGAAACCTTACCAAGATATTCAGAAAATGTGCATGTATATAGTTTTACAATATTCAGAATATTGTAAATCTATTTCATGATGTTTCCATACAAAATAGAAAAAAAAATCACATACATCTCTTTGGTATCTAATTTCTGAAACCTTTATGAATTTGAACTAAAAAGTAAATTTAATTTAATTGCCAGCAGTATAGTCTTTCAGTTCTAAATGGCATACAATGTTTTGAAACTGAATATAAGTATGAATGTTTACTTGTAAGAATTTGCGTTTGAAAACTGGCTGTTGAAGTTAGAGTATTTGCAGGAAAACAAGATATGAAATAAAGAGGAAAAATAATTTTTACTTTAAAGTTTAGTAAGAACTATTTGCAGTTTCAATATATTTCAATATTATGCATTAATGACAAAATTAATTTCTCCACAGCATACTTTTTTTTTTATTTGAACTTAAATATTTCAGTAAACATTAGTCAATATATTTTTTATTGAACATTTGAGTTTTTTTTTTCAGGAAAGTACAAATTCAGGAGTGGAATTAAAAGTGCTGTTACCAGATCGACGAGTTTGTACAGTAACAATACGACGGAATGATACAGCAGATCAAGTTTATGAGGTAAAAGTGTTATATCATATTTTTTTAACTTGAATATTTCCCTGACATGTATGTATCAGTTATCTACATGTATATTTGAAGTGCCTTGTTCAAGGAAGGAAGAAACTATCTAACTGCTACTCAAGTATTTACTGAATGGCTTATACATGTACATTCCCATATAATGGAAAGGGATTTGTAATAACAAAACTTAAAATGCTGAATTCCTTCAAGTTTAAACAGATAATCTGGAGGTATGACTGTGGTTCCGTGCTTTTGTCCTTGTCTTTGAAAGTACTACTTAGTCTCTTGTAACTATTCTTTGTAGGAGGATTGAAGACTCCTAAAGATTCAATACCATCAGTCTGTCTGTCTGCTTGATTAACCTTAACGATAGATAAAATAGAGAAGTTGACTCAGTATAAAAAAAAGTGAACAGATAGTTTGATATTAAGTCATTCTTATGTTTAATTTGAAATTAATTTACACAACTTGTTTATTCGCCATGAAGATCAAGGATGAGCAATGACTCAAAATTACAATTTAAAAAGTAGTCTTGAGTTTTAATTTTTAAGGTTAAACAGCTGTGTTGTCATGTTTTTTCTTCAAACATGTATACAGCAAATGCATGTCTATTTTATCTCCTTTCAGGCTGTCATTGTGAAGCTGAATATGTCAGACAAAGTAGCATGTCTATTTTATCTCCTTTCAGGCTGTCGTTGTGAAGCTGAATATGTCAGACAAAGTAGCGTGTTGTTTTTATTTATTTGAAACTGTAGAATATAATTTTGGTAAGTTATTTGGTATTCTAGTAGTATATAATTATCAGTTAGTCCATATTGTTTTAGATTGTAGAGGTCTCTAAATGGATATGGCACTGGTGGATCTTTATACATATGAACATTGCCTGTTAATTAATAATGTTGTAAATTAGTACACAAGTACTAAAAACTCATCCTAAACCAATGTATGGATTTCAATTAAGAAGAATTAAGTAAGAAGGTTGACTTAAAAAATATATATGCATGAAGGAAGGTAATTGTTTGGTGTCTGCAAGAGGAAATAACTTTAACCGATTTATATTTATAGACCAATATTCCACTTATGAGCATGTTCACAGTTTCTTGTTCCTTTTAATATTTTCAAAAGATTATTATTTTCACCTTCCCAAAGACTGCTTTGCAAGTTGGAGGTATATTGTGATTATTATATCTCTCCATATATTTTTACTACAGTTTTCTCTGCAACTAGTCAGCATGGACACTTAATATCTTATCTTTTTAAAGAGGATCTCCAGTCCTACCACAACACTTCTTACTCCTGTAGTAGTACATTGTATTTATTCAATGTGGAATCTGAAAAATTGGAAAGATCTTCTGGAAACCCTCAATTCAAGATTATTATCAAAATACAATAGCACTGAAGCCTATGATTTTTTTTCAACTCTTTATACTTCTTTTCCCCATACTCAGTTAATATCCTGACTGAAAAACTTTATACATCGTTGTTACTAAAAAAGAACGGTACACCTAGATGCAGATATGTCCTCCTGTTATGGAATGTAAATTGCTCTTTAGCATTGGTGGGGTATCCCCAAAAACAGCCTCTTGTAACAGTTTAGTGCCCTCAAAATACATGAAGTACCATGCTTTCACAAATTTCTAGGGAAAAACACTAGCTTTATATAGGTAAACCATGTCATGGTATTTGTTTTAGACTTGATCTACATCAAATTCCCGAAGACAACTTTGGGTTTTCTGGGTTTTGCTTCAGGATCAAAATACCTTATATCACTGGTCTATCACTGGAACTTCCCTACTATTTTTGAACACTACACAAAAATATAGTTCAAATGTACTTACTTTTACAACATTCAATACTTCTTTTATAACAAGTAAATATGTTTCTTGCAATTTATTAGCTCAATGATATTCTATTTTTTCTGCAAATAAAATTAAGATTTAGTCTTCATATCAACTGAAGATTTGTAGGGACTTCTTTTTGGCCTTGAAAGATATTTAGTAATAAATTTACACTTAGGGAATTTATTTCCTTCAGGAATCTGTCTTCAAGAATAAAATGTGTTTAATTTATTTCATTTTAACACACTTATAAGTCAAATTATCCATTCTATCATTAATATTTTACCATCTAAAAACAGGAAATGAAGAGCAGTGATTTTAACCAAGTAAAATTGGCGGGAAAATTCAAATTGATTAAAGTGTCTATATTCTGAAAGTCTTGTGTTAAGGAAATTATTTTCTTTATTTTAATTATAATTCTTATGTAGGATAAATACTCCGTTAAGTTTTTGAATGTAAATGCACATTAACTTTTGGATAGATTTAAAGTTGGAGAAAAAGTTGAAATGGAACAAAAATTTACAAATGTGTGTGAAGTTGTACCAGAAGTATAGATTGACTTTACATATTAAAAAGGACAGTTCTTAATAGTATTTTAAATGCAATGTATGATCTCGATTTTATTTAACATCATATAATCTTTGAAATTTTGTACATGCTACAATTTTTGCAAGAATCAGAAACCACCAATGCTAGTAGCACTTTGATTATTATTTTGTTTTTGGGAAGGGAAGCATAGGGATAGAGTATCCTTTAGTAAACTTTGCTTTTATAGTGTATCTTAGACAAGAAAGTTCTCGTGACCATTCTAATTATCTAACTTAATGAAAGAAAGATTAAAGGGAATTTAAAATTCATACAGATTAATGAATTGTAAAAAGGATTATAACAAATTCTTGACCCTTTTGTGAAAGAATTTACTATGAATGATGTTAATTTAAATAGATGTTTTTTGATATCTATCACCTTCAATTTTTTGTAAACACCAGTTCCTGAGAGACATTGACTGCCTAAAAAATGTATCATTCAAACTATCATGCACCATAGCACTTATTAATTTGTCCTAGGTCCAATATCAAAATCAATCATCAGAGAATAATATAGTTACAAGTCTATCCCATAAATTTATTTCTAGGCTGAATAATTAGAAGGGACAAATTTGGTGACATTAATCAGCTTCTCAGCTCAGCTTTTAGATTTTTATTGCAAAATAAAAGAAGGTTGAATGTTTATTGGCTAGACAGATGAAATGTTTATTTAGTTACTGGTAAATTTTTTTAACCATTGATAGGTAGGTTGTTTCACAATTGATATGTCACTTATTAAATTAAAACAATTAAGCTGTCTTAACCAAACCTCTTTAGAACTGAAGGAATTACATAGTTGAGGAGGATGTTTGGTTTATACAGGTTTAAAATGTATTGAAAATAATATGAAGGGACCTTGGATGTAATCTGGTAGGACATATCATCAGACTTGCTAAAGTCCCTTTATATTTTATGTATATAACAGAAAATCTATGTAATTAACCTTTATGATAACACTTCTCCTAACTGCTGGGAAATCTTGCAATAATTAACAGATTTGCTATCAGAGAAATACATGTAATCAATAAACGTTTTTCTTTTATTCAAAATTAAAAGAGATCACCTAAAGCAAGTCTAAAGTCATCAGTTTATTCTGGATTTACTTTAGACAGTTTCACTGTACATGAAATAAACTGTACCATTGTGAATGGCTACATTTTATTGTTACAATTCTCCAATATTTTATAGTACATGTACATTTATTGAAACAAAAGTGCATAAAAACACTGGGAACATTCATTTTATTTACAGTATATAAACTTCAATATTTTTTCCTATTAAGATCTATTGTTAGTTTTATGTTTTCTTTGAGTATATTCACTTGTATAGACAGATCATGTAGAAAAAGCTGTAGACTCTTGATTTAATAATAGCAATGAAACTTGTACTGATTGAAGCCTACAGACTGCAACTCTCTTTCAGTAAAAACTATATGTCTCAAACTAAAAAAACTTTATTCCTCAACCATTGCTACAGATAATTACAACATGAGATGTTTTCCTTTATGGTGTGCAAATACATGATACATGTATTTGAATTTTTTTGTGACATAGACAAGAGTAAAATTTCATTGTCAGATTGCATTGTCAGAATGTGTTGATTATATGACACTAATATCAATAGTTCAAGAAAGATAAGATTACTATGAAAATTTTATCTATCAAGTCTTAATACAGTGATTTCTACAAGTTATGTGTACAATGATTGATAGTAACATGTAGAAATGGATCTATCTTGATTACCAAGGAAGTGAATGTCAATTTGTTATTACTATACATGTACATCAATTATATTTTTAATACAAGTAATATGTTTGTTGTAACACTCTTAAAGATCATTATTGATACAGCTTTGTACTTAGTCAGAACCCACTGTTACTACTACATGTATGTACATAATAAAAAAAATCCACTGCTACAGCTCTGTGCATAATATGAACCACTGTTACAGCTCAATACACAATAAGAACTGCATATTAAGAACCAAATATTACAGTAATGTACTTAAAAAGAACCCATATGTACAACAGTGTACATAGTATGAACCTGCTGTAATAGCAATGCACATAATATGAATCCACTGTTATACTATAGCAATGTACATAAGAACCTACTGTTACAGTTGTGTACATAATATGGTTACAGAATTATACAGCAATGAATTCAACCCAAAATAAAAGTAAGCAGGAGATTAAGTAGACTATAAAACTGGTTTAACCCACCATTTCTATCAGATATAACTTCATCTGTATTAAGTGTGGACCATTGCAATTATTTCCAACTTTTTTTTATATTACCACTTGTTATATGGACTTTTCTTCTTTTGCCTAGAGTTTGCCCAGAGTTTGCCTACCAGTTTGGTATTTTGTTATTACCATTTATTTATGAATTTTAGATCGAAAATTACAGCCAACAGAATTTCCCCACAATATATATATACAGAACTACAGTACGGCTACTGCCACCTGTATTACACTGAAGAAATGGGTGTTTACATTGTCACAAGAATCATTTCTCAACTCTGATGATCTGGCAATAAACTTCCTTTACTGGGAGGTAAGAACAACATCTCAGCTCTTTGATGGTCTGGTTACAAGAGCTTGTATTGGTGTCAAAAAGTAAAGACAGATATTTATTTGCCTAAAACATTTTTAATTGTATTAAAAAAGGCAGTGATGGGAAAATTGTCAAAATCGAATTGTTTTTTTAAACTGGTTTATGATTCTAGTATATAAATATCTGAAGTAAAATATGTTTTTCTTTCTAGGTTTTTACCAAACCTTTTTATTACCTATTTGTATTAATTGTGAGGTAACCATCAAGCATACTCAATATATATTTTCACATGGGGAATTCTTTTGTTCTACTTTAAGCCCTTCCTCATGGAGCAGTAGTGTACATCACACATGCTCACCAACTGCCCCACAGTTAACATGAAAGAGTCTGTTGCATAAAACAATGGATTTTCCTCTATGAAACATAAATGTGAATATAAAAGATTTTTTTTAGAGTTCTTTACTTAAACAGTTTTTTTCAAATTTTTTAAACTGGTGTTTAGTATACCAATACATATATCCTTTATGTACCAATACATAAATATTCACAAAAAAAAATTTTTTTACAGGCATTAGACAAAGTAAATACTGGTCAAATCAAAGCAGATGACAAGTTGTACGAACTCAAATCATTACAAGAATCTAATAAAAAGATTGAGGTTTGTAAAATTACATACTTGTGGAATATTCTTTCAATTGGCACAATTTTTACATAGAGGACCTAATTCTGAGGAGAAACTTATATTGCCAAATATGCTGAAAATCCATTCCTGTTATGACTGTAGACACACAAAAGAAAGATCTTTTTAAATACATATATTTGTCCTTTATATTTAATGTAACATCTGTGCATGGCAAGTCATACCATTGAAAAATACTAAGTTTAACTCATGCTATGATGTAGTAAGCAGTTTTGACATGTTTTAGGATGTCATTGATATTATATATTATGGTATAATGACTTAAATTGCAGTATTTAAAAATAGCCCGTCATTTAGAGGGATATGGTGAAATAATGTACCCACATTGTGCATGCGACTCTCGGAAGGATGGCCATGTCATAGCAATCGTAGGAAGTAACTGTTTTAAATTGCAAGCTTGTAAAACAGATGGCACATTAGAGGTTAGTCATTTTCTAATATATATATATATATATATATATATATATATATATATATTGAAATTAAGGGAGACAATCATTTTATTGGAAGACAAATGAATGGTAAAATCAAGGGAGACAATGATGTTATTAATGTTACTTAAAAACTAATTTATGGTTAAAATTAAAGAAGTCAGTAATGACTCTTTTTAAATTGCTAAAAATTTATCTTCAATGAATTTTAGTCAAAAAAGAAAAATTCAAACAAGAAAGTTAATGTGGATGGGTAAAATTTTTCATTGTCTGTGCACTTTTTTAGTTTGATGTGTTTATTTCTATTGCATGTAAGTGATGTTGTAAATTTTGTAATATTCTTTGGTATTCTCTCAATGCTTTCTTGGGAGTTATACTTCCTACCAAAAATATTTGTGCACACTGGTGTACTAAGAGGTTACAGTGTAAAAACAAAAATAATGATATACAATTGTGGCAGCTCAGTGCAAACACTATCATGTTTTATGGAGCACTAAAAAGAGCTTTTTCTTTAGGTGTTCCATAAAACATGATATTGCCAGTTTAAATGAAATTACTCAGTATGAAATGTAATAATTATATAAATTTCTTTCAAAATATTATAAATTCATGCCCTTCCATATAATTTCTATGTATTGCTCCATGCAACAGTGTTCATCAGTCATCATTTTGTTGTCACTTGATTGGAGCCTTAATTATTTAGTTTAATTCCTAAATGTTGGTAACCATGAAAGCTTAGATGGGATTGATTTTCTTAGAAATCTAGAGAAGTTATTCACTTTCTGGGACTGATTGACCAAAACAAGGTCTTATGGGGTATGTGAATGTGCTCATTAGATTCATTTAATTTTTTTTTTATCAGAAAAGTTTAATGTTTTATTTATGATTTATCTTATTTTTTTTCAGTCACAATGTATAGAATTTCAGTGGGAGGATATAAAAGGATATGATTTAGAGGAAGAGGGAATGACTTTTAGCTTTGAATATGAGAGGCCTGGAAAGAAACCCAGGGTTGTACAAATATTAACTCCTTATGTAAGTAGCCATTATCTTGCTGTAGATTTTATGATGTAATTTGCAGGACACTGTAAATATTCTTATAAAATACTTCATTTCACAGTTTTAGAGGAAAGTACAAGTTAGCAGCAATTAATGTTCATGAATAATGAGTTTTGGTGTGTTAAAAATCATTGCTACATCATTGATTTGTTATTTTCTTTTTCATTAGTTTTTCATCTTGTGAAAGTAGTGGAAATTAATTGCTCATAATAATAAAAACAATTCACAGCTAAAAGTGCCGCACATGAGAGTCATATGAAGTGCAACATATGATTATCATATGAATGGAAACATGATGTGATTAACATATGTTGAAGTTTACATATGATAACCATATGATTTATAACATATTAATTGCATGTTTTTCACAAGCATATGAAAATCACATGTTAGCAAACCAATTTTTACATATAAGAATCATATAATTATAGTACGGTAATTTTAATATGACTGTCATATGTGACATATTTGGCTTTATAGGCTAAAATGGTAAAGAAATTGATTTAATTTTAAAAGAATAATTTACAGTTTTTCTGCATATACAGTGATTAAAGGTTTTCATTGTTTTTCACTTTTTTTTCCCTTTCATATACAAATGCATGTATTTGAAGACCCTAAAAATAAAAGTAACAAACCTTTGGAAAAACTGCTATGGCTCTTCCTACTGATGTAATAGAGTACTTATCAACATACATGTTTATAAAGAAACCATTGGTTTAATCAACACTATCATCTAGTTTATTTTGGTGATGAAATGCGAATCTTTTATGATTTTTTTTTATTGGAAATTTTACTCTGTTTTAGTTTTCCTTCTATATATGTATCTTTTTTATTCTACTGCAGTATGTGTATATGAAAGACTGTTTTGATCGAATACATGAAGAAAAAGAAATGGAAGAATAATTGTTAGTGTATGAGATGATAAGAGGTATTTACTAGTTATAGTTAAGTGTCAAATGTCTTGATCCTTTTTATTTGTCACAAATTATCTCCTCTTTACAAAATATAAAATGTTGTATGATAACTCCCAAAAGACTTCAATGGATTGCATGATTATTCTGTGAAATGATTGTTTTGGTGGAAGAAAAGTCTTGAGTGTTTCATTGTTTTCTGATATTTTCGTTACAGAGATTTGGGACTTTAAATGCAGAAAAGAACAAAGAGAGAATATTGTGCTTTTAATAGTCTATCTGTTATTGTTGGTATTTGATTTACTGTTGCCACATTCTGACTGAGGGGGTTTTAAACGTCCTTAACTACCCTGTTGGGTCTCGCACAGATGGCGTGCAGTTCAGTCTTATACCTATGAACTATCCCAAAAATATAATGTTACTTCTATTAAAGTATGCTAACAGCTTTCAATGAAGGGAGGCAAAATACTACCAGACAAAAGTAAAAACAGTCAGGAGGTATTGGCTTTGAGTGTAGAAATCTGTTCTCCATAATGAATTTGAAGACTGTATGTTGATAATGTTATATAATTTTAATGAAGGATGGTTTGCTGGTACATTAAAAGTTGTGGTAAACCATTAACCAAGGATGAGACAAATTATGATATCAAAGGACAGGAATTATTAGGGATCTTTGTCAACCGATTAAATTTCCTGAAATACATTTTAAATATAATATCTATATTTTTTTCTTTTGCAGAGTAAAAGAACAAGTTGTGATGATATTTATTGAAACAGGACCAATTTTTGCCATAATACCTGTGCTACTGTATAAAGCATTGCTTTACTACGTGTTGCTTGGCTCAGACTAATGTGCTGATCATGCAATACTCTGTTATGGAACAGTATTGTCAATAGTTGTCCATTACAACTCATTAGAAGGTCACAGAAAGATTGTATACAGGAGTTCTATGTCAGCCTTGAATTTCTTATATGCATATTTATAATATTCCTGTATCTGTTTATGTAAAGATGATGATCATATGTTAGTAATGAAGGTATGATGCGATTGTTCCAGTGAATGTGTGAGAGAAATTGTTCTGTACAGTGTGTTATTTTGTTCTGTTGATACTTGATGTTGTGTTGCAGTATTTTAGCTGTGACAGGTAGAAATCTACCTTATGCATTTTCATATATAACATGTATCTGAAAAAGAATGATAGAATGAACAGTAAAAGAGAAAAAAAAATAGCACATGCTTCATTTACTTCTAATGATAAGATCTGCTTTTAGTTATAGAGATGCAGATTTTTGCAAACCATGTACATACTTCTGAACTGCTTTATAAATTAGCTTTTGAAATTACGAGGTTCTGGGCTTTTTTTATGGTAATTTTCTTTTTGCTAATTGAATTGCAAATGTAAACAAGATGTCTTTTTATTAGTATTGGGTCGTCCTCTGCCAAATCTATATGCCAAGGCAGCAATATGAATCTAGGAAAACCAGTCATATGTTTGGAAAATAAAATATACATGTGTAATACACATTTAAATTAAACTTTGACAAATGACGCCTTATTTTCCATTCATTGAATTCAATGATGTTTGTATCTTGATTAAATGAAGAAAATGAAGTCTGGGAAACAATTACATTTACCTGTCATGAAAACATAATCAAATTGATCTAAAAGAACAGGTAATTATTTTATTCAAATGATACTACTGTCTTACTTCTAACATGTGTAATACCAGTATACACTGTCCTACAACTGTCATTCTTTCATTCTATCTTGTTAGATTGGATAAGGTAGATTTTTGTTAGACTCCTTGTGGTTGTTATAGAAATTTATTATCTAGGTTAATAGGAATACAGTTTGTTATTTTTTTTATATGTATAGTTAAGATACGGTGCATAAATTTATTATTGTGAACTATTTATTAAGGACTGTAGTTGAGAAAGTTGTCTCAAGGTAATGCTAGTGGTGTTTCATTTTATTAAAGTATGAGGGGGAATGTGTTTCGTTCACTATGTCGAAGATTATTTTTACTGAAATTTCATTATAAAATCTTATGATAATTACCAGTTTTCATTGAGTGATTTTTCTTTATGATATTTATGATAACCACTGAATATGTTTTGAATATTTATTGATTGTGCAGAATTGTCTCCTTTGGGAGGATCATATTCTTAGTTTTGATTTGACTACTGGATGGGATGATGTTTTTTTTTTTATATCCCACTCATCTTGAGCAGGGCTATGTAACAGTCACCTTGTTCGTCCATCCATTAAACTTTTCAGTAGCTGATTTCTCAGCTTCTATTGGAGGGAATGCTTAGATAATTGAAATATTTCTTTTGTATGGTGACTTGTACAATGTCGCTCCTTTCCAGGTTTAACAAATATGGTCAAGTGGGGGTATTCTTCACATGACAGAGTGCAACATCTTGTTCTTTTTTGTATACTTCAGCTCTAGATTTGAACTGACAAATTGTGATACTAAAGACTTTGCAATAGATTATCAAATACTCTATTTTACAATTTTTAATTTTCAAAATGCAATTGTTCCATAGTTAGTAGTAATATTAGTTTTTGAAGCATCACAATAAGAGTAGTTAATATTACCTTAAATCATTGAGAACCTAAAGAAAACTTCTTTATGGTTATTTTTAAAATACTAATTAATATTACTTTATGATTCATTTAATTTGTCAATGAAGTCATTGAAATAAACGTGTGATTAACTGATTGATCTGTATATATTTGATTTTCCACTAATGTTTGAAGGAGCAACAACATTGTTTCTCACCTTTGACCTTATCACCTCTATATTGTCATGTTAACAAATTTACAGCATTTATTTATATTCTGGAATACAAGTTATTAATCAGACCATGTATTTCTGCATATGGTAAAACCTATAGTGAGACTGCTGTAGTTATCTGTCTCACAGTGAATCTTGAAAAATATTTTGAAGATGTTTTTAGCATTTCCATTATACTTTATTGAAAATTAATTATGCTATTATATCTATCTATCTATCTATCTATATATCTATCCCTATCTCTATTTTATGAATAACTAATAATGTTTTATGCCTTTGCAAATAATTTAAACAGTCACATTCTATTCTGACATAACTTCAAAAAGGTTTCAGTATTATTGCTTGAGTTGACTAAAAGTGTGCAACTATTTCATAAACTGGTAGTTTGTAGGGACAGAGCATCAGTGGCATCCTACATATGTTGATCTTCTGTTATAAACTTCACGGCTGAAGATCTTTCTGTTGGAAGTGATGTATGCGGTAATGATGTAACCCACATTGTGTGTTTTAGGAAGTCATTGGTTGAGTCATCACCAATATAGCAACATAATGGTGAATTATCAATAAAGTTAAACGTAATTTGAGAACAAATAGCTCTGATCCTCAAAGCAAAGCCTCATGTAAGTCCCTCACAAAAAGCACTGATATCTTTCTTTGTCAGTTTTTGGCATACATTGTTTAGTACATTGGTGGATAGGCCAGCATCACTTTGGTAGATATTATTGTTGACTCAGATCTTGTAATCATCTATGGTCTTCTTTCCTAATTTGTACTTTTATTGTGCAGTTGTATTCTTCTGAAACAAATGCAAGATGTTTAATTCAGTGTGCTGTTTTATGTGTGTGTGTGTGTGTGTACATGTACATTATACCTGCATTTTTAAGGCCATACCCATACTAATCTGAGATGATGTGTAATTTGGTATTCCAGACAGTTTTGCTTACAATGAGCAAACATGGTACATGAAAAATGAAATCAACAGTATGTGCTCTTGATAACGATTTACCCATTTTACAAGTTTAATTATCTTAATCATAACCAAATGTATTTATCATTTAAGATAAGTAATCATTACAAGTTATTTGAAATTTTCTACTTGTAATATATTTAAAATCTTAATTATTGATTAATAATTGGAGGATAAAAGCAATGTTAGTGTATTGTTTCTACAATATCCTTTGTGTATTTGTATTTGGATTTTTATTGATATGTCTGGGCCTACCCAGATATGTTTTAATCTTCATGCAATATTCTTGGGAGGTAAAAAAAAGTAATTTGTAGGATGTTATGCTTAGTTGTCTACTCATTGCCATATTATGGCTATTATATTCAACTGATAAATCATTAAAATTCCTTGTTCATTGAAATGAAATCAATTGTTTTACAGTATGTAAACAGCTTTATAGGTTACATAAACAAGAACTTTCACATATTACTGTGAATTCAGGAATTATTGCGAATTTTTTTATCATTACGAATAATGTCAATTGGGTTGTAATGGTAATAATTAAAAATTGCATAATTTAAAGAACTTAAAAAGAGTTATTTGAACAAGATTCTTCTCAGTATTGCAAACTTGTAATATCACAATGATAAATGCAGGCAACGATTATTTCTAAGTTTACTGTACTAAAGTTGCAGGAAATTGTTGGTCATCAATATCAAACTCCTCTTATCTTATCTGAATGGGATTCCCATCAACTTTATTATGTTTATTTAATATAAAAATAAGCATGTATGAGGTGTGCACTTTTAACAATTTAGTGAAACACCAACTTTGTTGTTTTTTACTCTATACAGATTTTGCATGCCACATTAGTCATCTGTAAGTTATTTACATCCAAGCATACTAATGTATATTCTTAATAACACCCTATGGAGTGGAGATTTAGTGTTTGTATAACTTTTGCAATATAGTGCACCTTGATTGTGAATTGTAACATTTAAACTAGTCTGTATACATATCTGTAGTGGCCAATTGCTACACATCATCTGCATTTATTACATTGTGATTGTGTGATGCTTGCTGAGAGACTGTGATGGAAGGGTTATCTCCAATTGTTCGATGCTTGCTGAGAAACTGATGGAAGAGTTATCTGCCATTGTTTGATGCTTGCTGAGAGACTATGATGGAAGAGTTACCTCCCAATGTGTGATGCCTTGCTGAGAGACTGTGATGAAAGAGTTACCTCCCATTGTGTGATGCATGCTGAGAGATTATGATGGGAGAGTTACCTCCCATTGTATGATGCTTGCTGAGAGACTGTGATGAAAGAGTTACCTCCTCATACTGTTCATTTGTTATGTTATAGTCTTGTTATAATTGTAAATATTAAACAGTACTAAAGGGTGATATTCTTGTGTATTATTTGCCGTATGATGTCTTGTATGTGTGTCCAGGGTTTGTGTCATAAGTTTAGTTTTAACTGAGATTACTGATGACTTTAGATTTCCAAAGTTTTGGGTATCCTTTCAGTTCTGATACTAGAGCAATTTTATCATACATAGTTTAGTTGTACTAAACATTGTATACATAACTAATAACTAATTACTGTCAATTTACCTAATATAAATGGATATTAGGGTAATCCTAAAGAAATGCAACAAAATTACAATTACAAATTTTATTCATCCATTTTCAATTGAAACAATCTCATTCTTTATAAGTTTTCTTTTCAATCTTTTCTTCTGTGATTTAGACAATGCTCCCTCTTTCCTTTTCTTTTTGGGTTTAGCAGAAAGAGGATTAGGGCCTTTTAGTTTCTTTCTTTTCTTTTTCTTTACAATTTCTTCTCCAAATGCTTCTTTCTTAAGTTGCTGGATGACGGAGTGCTCATGTTCTGAAGGAGCCATTTTAAAGTCCGTCTGCCTTTCAGCTTTTAGTTTGGATTTTTCTGATGGGGGTTCTAGAGTTATTGCATTAAATGCTATATACAGAATTGGTACTCCTGGTTTACTCCTAAACCAATCATTCAATAACTGGTCCTACAAATGAAAACAAAACATGTTAAACAAATCAATATTTGAAAATTACACTGCTATTCAATACTTGGCTGTGCAATTAAAATTAACAGAGGAAATAGTGATCACAAAATACTATGATATTGTTAAATCACATCTACAGAACATTTAAATTTTGAGTATGGTGATTTTTATCGTATATGATACATTTTAGGCTGAATTTCACATGGAAATCAGGGCACATTAACATCCTTCAGACATATATTTAGTTTTTTTTTCTAGTTATAAATTGATAAATTAAGAGAACAGTAAGCAATAATAGGAAAGATAAAAATGATGGGAAATCTTTGGACACCAAAATACAACACACAAAAATGAAACAAATTAGCATTCAATATTTTTTTCAGTTACATGTAAATGCATTCAATTTAATCAGAAGGTAATGATTTTAAGTATAAAAAAAAGTGTCATGATGATGCATATAAATTTGTTATCATTTTTCAAATTCATTTATGGAAGTTTTTATTGAAATAGATATTTGTTGAAATATCTTAGAATGTAAAAAAAGACCTTCAAAACACTAACCTGGATTTATTTTTGAATTGAAAGAAGATAGAAGAGTAAAACAGCTTCTATTTATTACATCCTAATAAATATGAAATCAAAATATGTGTCATGCCATAAAATCATATAATTGTAATTGTAAATTAGAAATAAACATGTACTTGTTTTCTTGATTTATTTACCTAGCAATGTACAAGTACTTATGCATGTTTTATGCAAGCAAATGACTGCTGTATTTTCGCTCACTTCATGTCATGGAGAAAAAAAATCAGGTTGAACATTATCAATTTCTTGTTTTCCCCAACACCTTGGATGTGAAAAAGAAAATCAAAGGTATTAAAAATAGGAACAATTGTCCTACAGGACACCATTTACTTAATTGTTACTTTGGTATTCCATATTTAGTGATACCAAGCAATAATTGAGCAATGAGGTACATATATGTACTCATTGTCATAGTAAAAAATCATACCTGTGTTGCTATAAATAAATTAAGTTTGTTCTTCTTTCCAGCCAGTCTCTTTATGCATTCAGATGCAGGTAGAGATGTTTTATGCTGACATGGCTGTAACTTGAACTGTTTTAAGACTTTCAATGGTCCAAAAAGAATAGAACCTAAAAGAAAATCAATAGTAAACAAGCATTTCTGAGAGTATTGCAAAACAATACATAGTCCCCTACTGGCTGTTAATATCATTGACCCAAATACTACCCTGGATCATCAAGTATAAATGACAAATTGAGGAAATGACCTTGATTTTGAACAGAAGAAGGGATATGGACAAAGACAAGAAAGATGTTCCAATCCATTTAACAGATGCAGATTTGCAAAGTTTTATGCACGGACAATTCGACAGGTTAGGTTTCAAATTCCATACCAAGCTAAATGAATAATTACCTCATCTTTTGTTATATAAACATATTGTCACATTAAGATAATGTTAACAGGTTTTCTTTAGAAAAAAGTGCATAAAACTGAAATTTTTCTGGACTGATGGACGGAAATACTGTCCAAATCAAAAGTCTCCTTTGGCTAAAGCTGCTGGGGGACTAAAAGGAAAGAATTGAAGCCAAATAAGTACTGCATTCTAGACTTATAATAATGACTACAGGAGGCACGTCTTGTTTCATATTGTTTTATCATAAAAAGGATTAATTTCTAATATGTACAGAAGGATATTTATTTGGTTACCCTTTTATGAGCATGGCTGATTGAATTGAGTTCTACAATTTCTATGGAATGAGTCTCAATCTTTAGTGTAAATGTACTTTACATGATGAAAGTGATCTCCTTAGTTTGTACCTAGGAATACTGTGAACAAGCTCTTAAATAGAATACACTATCCACCACTTCAAATGGACTAATACCATAAAGTTAGATCATCACCTTTTGAAGGCATTTAGACAACAATTTAATTCTATCATGCACATCTACATATGATGCCTAACCTTCCTATTTAATTTCCTCAACATCCATTGAGCAGCTCTTGAGGAGTTGGGTTTACAAGTTATATGAAATGACAATCAGACAGTAATTTCTCTATAGCTCCCTTTGTTTTTACATCAAGGATGAAATATAACAGAAATAATAGCTTAAAAGATTACCAAAAGCTTCACATTCATCCAAAACACATTGAGTGGTCCACATATTAGTTTCTGCCTCTAGATATTTAGGTAACTGTTCACTTATCTGAACTTTGAACTGTAGAGCAGCCTTACAGAAGGTACCATCAATAAGTACATTGTAAGGAGGCTTTATATCAAAGTGACTACTGTAGAATGTCAACACCTTCCTAATGTGTTTGTGTCTTTTAATCTTCATCTTCCTTGGCAGCTATCTGCAATATTGACAATAATTAATAATTTAAGGAATGGTGTTACTGTTTATCAAAGTTCTTCTTCACTTGTATGTGGAAATTTTACATTCAAATGAAATTTTTTGGAGGGAAATATATACAAATAAAGTTACAAGTACTTCTTTCAATGATTAGGTTTATACTGTTGTGACAGTGTTTAGAAGGTAAAAATTAGTTTGAACCTCAAATTAGGAGGATTTATCTTATTTTTATAGAGTGTCTGTGACCATTGTATTAACTCTTTATATATTTTTTTTTCTTTTCATGTCCACCAGTAACCTAAATTTATATAAAAAACATAAATATAATATAAATCTAAAATTCCTCTATCTTTCAATCAGGGAACAATATTTTTAATGTATCTTTTTGTTTACTGATATTAACAGAAAATTTGTATGTTATGTCCCTGATATTACTAAAACTATCAGGAGGAACATGTTTATATACACATGTAATATATTTCTTGTAGTTTGTTCAGGTGCTGAACAATTTTCATACAACATCATGTACAATAAATAGTATGATCACTAAATGTTTGAATCTAATGCCACATCAGGATAGACTCAACCTTTGTCTAGTAATTTTGATGTAGTTAATATTGAAATCTTAAAAATTATTTGGGTAAACTGGCAGAAATTATTGTACAAAAGGATTAAATCCGAACAACTCTTAACAGATTAAAAGAAGTACATTTTTATTTACATTATTTTGGAAGTTCACCTACTAGTACAGTAATAATACTACCGGTACTGTACATGTGCTACTACTGTACTACATTTATAGCAGGACAATGATAAAATTAAAATTTCACGGCTTCAAGTACAAATATGTGCAACTCCAGCAATGGAAAGTGGAAACAATTGTACTAAATCTTCATAATCAATACACTAAAGTGGCCTGTGCCAGGTGTGGATCCAAGACTGGCGTACCGGGCGTACGCCCCCCCCCCCCCCCTCCACTAAATCGGTAAGAAAAAAATTTTTCACCACAATTTTCATACCATAATACTTTTTGCCTTGCTTTGCATGGCATTTAATTCAATTAACGCCCCCCTAAACTCAAATCTGGATCTGCCCCCTGTGTGTGTACTCTTCCCACATTATTAGGATATTGCCAACAGTGTTCTAGGATTTTTCAAAATTTTAGATTTTCATGGGAAAACACTAAATGAAGATGAGCTTTCCCAGACTTGAAGTTTGCTTCCAAATTTTACAAATCCTTTGAAGAAATTCAAGTTTTCTACATGCCAAAGGGAAAGTGTGGCATGATCAACTTTCCCAGACCAAAATTGCACTTGCTCCAGGTGATGGGAAAGTGGTGACCTAGAGTACTGTATTGCTAATACAAGAACAAGACGGTGCACATTTCCAGTATTTGTCAAGGGGCTAAATTTATACATAATTTATCAATTTTTAAGAAGGACAGAAAAATTAGGGACAGACTCAATACTTAAATGCGATTTTCAGCCATTTTCTAATGTTCAATGATCATATTAAAAAAATTGCTGTCAAATTGACTGACGATAAAATCTGAATTAAAAAGTAATCATATTATAGTGTTATAAATTCTTTCCAGTGTAACCTAAATCTGGTACAATCAAGAATTCTGATTTATTAGTAATGAGGAACACGGGCCTGCATGTGTGGATTAGAGGTCTGCAAGGTCAGGTGCTTACTAACATATCTACATCTACTCAACGTTCCATATATGGTATAATAAATTTCTTTCTTATTATAGCCATTGTGATATATTGTACACCCTTTTAAATTCTTGTATGCATTCACAATTAAATTCATATTTTAACATTGATTTTCAACCTACAATAAAATAATCTGAACCGATTAATGGTCTGCTATGTAGGAGGCATTCCTCACTTAAGTGAAATGGTAATTAAATGCATACGTAACTGAGAATTTTACCGGAACTAGGTTAAGCAAAACAAAACTGGTGACATAGGTCAGCATTCTCAATTATGATAATTTTCTTCCCCATATAGTAGATGAATATTTGTAAGACATAACACTATCCGGAAGAAATCTCATCCTGTGGAAATTATTTAACATTATTTTTTTTCCCCGGAGGATATTATTTCCCTATGAAAAATTGTCCACATCTATTGTTTCCACTAGTTGAATAATTATGTTTACTATAACTGATTGTGAGATATTCCTAATTGTACACAGGATATTATTTCATACTGAATTTATAATTGTACACAGGGTATTATTTCATACTCCAGTTTTAAATAATATCCTGAATATAGTCACATACATGTAGAGTGAACAGAATTCAAACTTTTGATAAAATGGATAAACTTAATATCCTGGATGAAAAACTGTGTGTAAAACAACCCATGAAATAACATCCAGAAAATATACTTTTTAACATTTGAAAACATCCTGGATAATAATTAATATCGTAAGCATCCTGGATACTAATTAATATCTAAAAGCATCCTGGATAACATGTCACATCAAAAACTATCCGAATCGTTAACACCTAACATTGTGTACTCTTTTTACCCACAAAAAACCAAACCCACTTTTTTTTATAGTGTCCCTTCAGACAACCCTTTTAGATACACTTGAACTTGTATGTTCAATCATCATAAGGTTGAGTATGGAAAATATTTATCAGCCATGGAAAACATTTAACTATTTTAAAATATCCCTGGATTAAATTTGATATAATTTTCATCCAGTGGAAAGTATTTCACACAGGATATTATTGGATGCTACATATCTAGGCTTTTGTCAAAGTGCGTCCAAACAAAATTTCATTGCCCGATTTTTTATAGTAATATTTAAAGAATTACTTTTTAGTTGAGTCAGAGTTGCTCATTTGCTTTTGTTACTTTGTATGTATTATTTTAGTTCAGATGTTCTTTGTTATGTATGTCTGTTTTCCATGTCTGGTCATTGTCCCTGGATTACATTCTTTCAATTACAGCTAGAACCTTGGTTCACTCGATAACTCTTTCAATGTAATGATACGATGGATATACACCAATTTACCTCACCTGTTGTCAAGCAACCACGAAGTTATGATAATGTAACCCTCCATCCACGTACGTTCCCGTGAGGATGGAGGGTTACGTCATCATAACCAGCAATGATGCTGTGTCATAAACAGTACTTGAAGCAAAAAAAGGTCAGATATTGTGCTAACCTAACTTCAGACTATATAGAAATTCATTCTCTAGGGGTCCATTTCCCCAAGTCTTGAAAACACTAAACTACATATGAAAACACATTCAACAGTGTCAGTGACTGAATCAGACGTGGATGTGCTTCAAAGCCGACTGCCTTCTGGGTCGGAAGCCTGTTTAACCACGACCTACACCTATACGCCTTTAACTACATAAAGTCACTAGTAAAGAGATAAATAAACATAATAATATAAAGATTGATAAATTAATTAAAACATAAATATTTGGTAAAAGAAAAATGTTTACATTGAGTAAGTGACATGCAGGGAAGTGAAACGTCACAACCTCAAACAGCAGTAACATGCTTAACTCGACCCCTCTCTCTAAAGTCCCTTTAGCTACATTAGGAATACCTTAAATATCTACTATCATAATCAAAGTACCATTCTTTCCTATTTTTTTCCCTTGTGAAAGTAAAATAATCACAAATAAGATTAAGTGACAAGTAACTACAGGACAGATGAAAAAATTAAATTCTCCCCAGGACTTTCAACGTATAGATTAACTGTGGCTGCTGCTGAAAGAAAACAGGCTTGTGGGGAAAAAAATCTTACTTAACAAAGCAACAAAAAATGCCCAGCCCCCACCCTTCAGAAAAAAAGGGTCTGGGCCCCTTCAAAAGAAAGTAATTTCTCTGTTGTCATTAACAAATATTTTATGACTGCTGGTGTCTTACCCTGTTGACATAACATTAAGCTTGGTACAGCTTTGAATTTGCAGCATGATTAAATGTTTGACAACACATATAAGTTTCTGATACAAAATTAAAGAACCTTACTGAGGGCACTAACATACCCCACGCGTCCCCATGTTAGATACTCAAGTGAATTTGTTCGTACAAGCAATACGGACCGCGATAAAAGGAATAAGAATTTTTTTTTAGGCTTTAGACCTTTATCTTCCAACTAAATTCTATTACTCAGAATTGTAGTTTCAAACTCCAGATTGTGATTTCCTTAAGTTTTGGTTAATCCAAAGTAAATATCGTAGCAGAACAAAGTGTACACTTGACATGTAACTCATTATAGTGAACTTATATACCAAAAATCATGTCATAATCTGCAAGCATTTAAAAAAGAAGTCTGAAAAACGGTTATTTCTGTGAATTAGCTAAGTTCAAGGCCCGTAATTTCAGTAAAAATCATCAGAGCAGAACAAAATTTAAACTTGACCTATAACTTATCATGCTGAACTTATATATAAAAAATCATGTCAATATCTACAAGCGTTTTTCGGTAAAATCATCAGAGCTGAACCAACTACAAACTTGTCCTGTAACTTATCATGGTGAATTTCTATACTAAAGATCATGTCAATATCTGCAAACATTTAGAAAAAAAGTCAGGAAAACTGTTATTTCTGTGAAATTTGCAAAGTTCAAGGCCCGTAATTTCGATCAAATCATCAGAGCAGAACAAAAATTATACTTGACCTGTAACATATCATGGTGAATTTATATACCAAAAATCATGTCAATATCTAAAAGCGTTTAGAAAAAAGTCCGGAAAACATGTTTTTTCTGTGAATTTTGCAAAGTTCAAGGCCTGTGATTTCAGTACAAATCATCAGAGCAGAACAAAACATAAACTTGACCTATAACTTATCATGGTGAACTTATATATCAAAAATCAAGTCAATATCTACAAAACTGTTATTTCCATGAATTTTGTTAAGTTCAAGGCCTGTAATTTTGGTAAAAATCATAGGAGTGGAACGAAAGTTAAATTTGACCTTAAACTTATCATGGTGAACTTATATACCAAAAATCATGTCAGTATCTGCAAGCATTTAGACAAAAAGTCTGGAAAACTGAAGATGGCCTGACGGACTGACGGGTCAAAAACATTATACCCCTTGCAACTTTGTTGTGTGGGGTATAATTAAAGTAGTCAAAGAACTTTGAAAAATCAAATTGAGCATTTAACTGATTATTGTCGAATTATCCAAAATATAAAGACATGGCTAGAGTCAACCTATCAAAGAACCCTATAATTAAGTTTTTATTGAAATTAATTTTATGTAATTCTAAATTCCAGTTGAAAGTAGAACCTCTATAAGTTAATCACTATTAGTATTAGTAAAGAAATGAGCAATTGATATAAAGTTTAAGAACATGCTTGTTTTTACCCACAATTCCTAGAAGTTATTTGTACTACAACTCCAAAATTAATCCAAGCCCTGTTGTATGGAACCTGGCATTTAAGTTTCCTTGCCTTTTGTCATCTAACTAATCTAACCCCTTAGCCATGTTGGCATGACTAATCCCAGGGTTCGTCTCACACATGATTCTATTATTTATTTTCTAAATTCCAAAATAATTTGAAGTGCCATAACACTGATAAAAGCATCAGTTAAGTTGAGAATATCATGACTTAAAGAGCATTTCATGACTATACAATGAAACAAACAAAAAGTTATCCCACCAAGGACTTAACTCATGGGAGGAGTTGCAATGTCTAACTTAAAAACAAGAGGCTCCCAGGAGCCTGTATTGCTCACCCCGGTTGAATTTTTCCTTTCAAAGGCAAAAAATTTAACAAGAAGTTGCCCACCAATTTTGACTCAAGAAGTATTTGGTAGGACTTATCTTAAGGATCATTTCAACAAATAAAGTTTCTTTTAATCTATCATAATTTTCAAGTTATTGACTGAAAACTGTAAAAAAAAGGTCATTTTTCCACTTTCAAGGGCAATAACTCTTACAAGGAGTCATCTGACAACTTTTATCCCTATAATAAGGATCATTTCAGCTATTGAAAGAATTTGGCTAAACCTAACGGTTTTGGAGATATATGAAAAATAATGGCGGCCATGTTTTTTAAGGGATCAAAAATCCCCACATCAGTTCTATGCAAGATACACCAAGGAACATTCATACCAAGTTTGGTTCCAATTGATCAAACAATGTCAGAGGAGAAGATTTTAGAAAGAAATAACATTAAAAAAAGCAAAAATAGTTGAAAAAGGACAATAACTCCAACATGGCTTAATAGATTAAAACCAAAATTTGAACAGAGAAAGATCTCATCATGCTGAACACTTTTACCCTGTCAGAATTTAGCTTTACCTAACAGTTTTGAAGATATATGTGAAAAAGTACTGTCTGACCCCTATGTTCTATTTTTAGTGACAGCGGCTATGTTTTTTGACGGATCAAAAATCCCCACATCAGTTCTATGCAAGATACCCCAAGGAACATCCATACCAAGTTTGGTTTCAATTGATCAAGTAGTGTCAGAGGAGAGTTTTGAAAGAAATAGCAAAAAAATAGCAAAAATAGTTGAAAAAGGGCAATAATTAAATTATGGCTTAACGGATTAAAACCAAAATTGGACCCGAGATAGATCTCATCATGCTGAACACTTTTACCCGATGTCAGAATTTAGCTTAACCTAACGCTTTTGGAGATATATGTGAAAAACTACTGTCTGACCCCTATGTTCTATTTTTAGTAACGGTGGCCATGTTTTTTGATGGATCAAATACCCCAAGGAACATTCATACCAAGTTTGGTTCTAATTAGTCAAGTCGTTTCAGAGGAGAAGAGTCTTATATAATTTTTTATGATGACGACAGACCGCCAAGTGATGGCAATAGCTCACATGGCCTTTGGCCAGAAGAGCTAACAAGTTTTGTCTTCCAAACAGTCTCCATTTCTTATCTGTTCTTTTTGTAGGTTTTCTATAAACACTGCATGGTACATTATGAAGGTTTAACAGATGATGTTTTTTTCTCAGTTGCACAGAATTATAATCAAATTTGTAGAAAATAACAATGAAAATCTACTTGACTGTTATTTTGGTCAAAGCATGAAATTCCATGATTGAAAATAATTTTAGAACAAGCACTCTTCCATCATGATATATGACTTTCCCCATATACTATTTACTTATATCTTAGTGTTGGAATTCAGTTACTGTTCTGTCAAGTTTCCACTTCATATACTGTATATATTTTTTAACATGACTTAAAATGCTTCACAAAGTGCAGCTAGGTCCATCTGTAGATGTTGAACCCTGAAAAGATGACAAAATTCAAGCTTAATACAGCTCTGAATTTTGATCGTGATGAAATTTTTGACACAAAATACATGAAAATTAAAAATGGGCTAAAATTAATAATTATAAAAAAATAACAATTCAAGAAAGTTTCATGAAAACTGCTTGAAGTGTTTTCAAGGTATTGTGCAATTATGGGAACTCCTATTTTTATGAATTAAGTCCTAAGACTCAAAAATGGAAATTAAGAAATTTATAACATTTGAAAAGGGAGTAAAGATCAATAGTAATCAGCTATCTTCAAAAGTTTTTTTTTGAAAATGGGTGCACCACTACTAAAAACTATGAAATCCCCTATTTATGAACTAAGTCCAATAATTCTAAATTGTAAAATCAGAAAGTTTAGAAAAGATGAATAGGAGCTTACATTAATATAAATAAACAATTCCCCAATGTTTAATTGACATTGCTGCAAACATTTTTGTGTTATAGTCAGAAAGTCACCCTATATTTTGTATGAATTAAGAACCATGACTCAAAAACGAAAATTCAGGAATTTTATCAACATCGAATGGGAGCTCACATTGATGGAAAGAAACAATTAAAAAAGTTCACAAAAACTGGTCTCAAAGATGGGCAAATAAAAATAAACAAAGTATAATCTTTGATTTTAATTATCATTTGCTGCCATGAAATAACTTATTTGGATAGATTTATAAATTAAGTAACTATATCTAACAATTCTGTATATATAATAAATTAAGAGAAGATAGATATCATGAAGCAATGAAATACACAGGCATTTACAGATTTGATCACCAAAACACATATAAGCACAATCAAGACACAGATAAGCAGGTGTTCCATATCATGTAGAGAGTGAAATTCTAGGCATCAATTATCATGATGTTTTATGAAGGTTAATGTGAAAGGATTTGAAAAATTTTAATTTACTAAATGATTTTTTTCCCCAAAATTTGGCTTTACAAATGCATACAAGTCATTGGTTATTGCATTAGATTAGAATTCCAAAGCTTTTGAATTACATGTACAATAATATTTATCAATATAAGATGTGTTGGAGTATTTCTTAAGTGCCACTGATTGCTTTTATCACCTAATCTTAAAACATATGATATAGTCTTCCATCTTATGGGAAAATACTTACTCCAATTTATTGATATGAAATAATTGCTTCTAATATTTGAAACAGCAATTGGAACTACTCTGTCATTTTCAGCTACACCAAAAAATTTATAGTATTCATGTTATTAATTTAGGATTAAACTGACTTCATAATTTTGACTGAACCTACAAAACCCTACCATGAAAATTGATATTAAAACAAACAAAAGTACTCTTACAAATTAAGATATTGTTTCATTTGAATATTATTCATATTAAAACATGTCATATTTCATTGCTGGCTTAATAATACAAAAATGTTTAAGGATGCTTAGTCTTGACTATTTCTAATAAAAACAAAACAAAAATCTGTTTACATAACACATTGTAATGAAGATATACTAAGGCACATATTAAGGACAAATTAATAACACAAATATGAATGTAATACATTTGTACCTAAAAATCAACAATATTTTCCAAAAACAATTATAGCTATAACCTGTTTTAAAAAAAATCCTGGTATTAATAGATACATTACGCTTTGTGCATGTTGATAAGAGCATAAACTATATAAAATAAAACTTAGGCTAGCTGTAATGTACTTCCAATCATACAAAGTTAACAAATCAGACAAATAAAACAAGCAAGTGATTGAATGCATCATATATTAGATTTATGGCATCTATTTAAAGTGGTACAAAAACAGATGTGTTCAAGATAGAGTAATACCCCTGATAAAAAGCTCCGTTAAGCAAAGCACAATAAGACCAAAGAGTTGAACTCAATTCACTTGAGGCAACTGTAGACTTAATAGTTTTTCTTGATACACTAAAACATAGAAATGTACAGTTCACTGTGTTCACAATAACTGGTTTGGATACAATATTTAACAATATTTTGAAATTCGAGTAAAAAGTTCTGCTTTTAGTGTTTCATGGATCACCTTGTACATGTACCAAAATGTCTCAAAAACAGTAATGATGGACTAATATGCTAGCATACTTCTTAAAGTCCCTGTAAAGACAAATAATTTACTAAAAGATGATTAAAATCAAATGAAAATTTCTTAAAATACTCTAAAAAAAAATACATTTTTGGCCCCTTGGACCCCTTGTTATTCAAAAAGGTGAGAAATACCCTAACACTGATTATAAATACATGTAACAATTAGGAATATCCAAAAAAATCCAATAACATTTTTTTTTCTTCAAATTTTGACCAAAAATTAAAAAAAAAAAATTCAGGGTGTTGCCTAACATTGGCACCCTATAGATTGACAATGTAATTGCAAATCTGTTAAACATTCTAAAACATAATTTTATTATACACAAATTAAAAAAAAAATTGAATAAGTGGTAAACCTTTTACAAACATCTATCTAAGCCCTTTTAAAATCTTTTCAACAGAACAGTAGGGGCAAGTAACCCAAATTCAAAAAGCAAACTTTGGTAACACTAAGTAACAGTACATAAAAAAACATCATGACATTAGGTTCACTACAATTGAAGCTATCACATGGAAATGAAAATATAAACAATGCCAACGCCAATAATATCGTAACATTAAATGACTGAAATTATTGCTGTCATGTAAAAAGCCTGTGTATAGGCCTGCATTTATTTTTTTAGGGTTCATTAACCCATATAAGTGTCGAATAGAATCTTTTTTGTAAATTGCAGGGTAGTAGATAAGCATGCATGTCATTTAATTCCCCAAGGTAAGGCATGGCACATAATGACTTTTCTTGCAGAAGTGTATATTAATCATACTCATTGTCTACCCTGCTGTTAACATGAAAGGGTCTATTGTGTTTGATTACAATTTGTCATACTCTGAAAGTACATTTATTTGTGGATACTAACTTTCGGGATTTAGAGAAAAAATATTAGGTCGTAGATCTTGAAGTTCGTGGATTTGACAACTCCATCTCACAAATGTATAGGAAATTTCCTATTCATTAGGAACCAAATTTCATGTTTAAATATATCCACAAAATCATAATACCCCAAGAACAATAATACTTTCACAGTAGTATCATCAGCACTGCAGGCTGTGACAATGTGCTGTCTACACCCTTTAGCCTCACATTAAAGTAAGAATAGCTAATACTATGGACAAGACTTAAAATCTTGATCTAATGCTGTACACTTATGAGATCAATGGAAATATTGTCAAACCTGTCTTCAATGGCCTTCAAAGGGAAAGTAAAACAATTGTCATATAAGACAAGGGAGTTCTCTAAATAGGTTAAATTTTACTATATAAGGATAACAACAAAATTACCGAACACTAATCCGTTTCATAATCAAGTCAAGCTCAAAATAAATCTGGCAAAAATAGATATTACACCACCGTAGCAACTGGTACCGCAATGGTCCTGACTTGGTACAGGTACTTCAAAAGAAATGGTGGGTTAAATCTAGGTTTTACTTGACAGCACGCTAAACCTTCCTCTTCCATTGCGGCATGACTATATCAGTGGTGATTAAAAAGCATTTGCATGCTATTGTCATAATCGCTAAATCAGCGGTCACATCAGCACAAAGAATTACTTACAAAAAACAATCATTACTCATTGTTTTGGAAAAAAACCGAGTACTTTTCAACCAAGGACTGATGGTGGATTCTTAAGACAGAAATGTGGTTAAATGAACATAAATTTTATCGTAATAAAAAAAAGTCTTAGCACCTATGATTTTTACCACAGTAACCATAACTGTACAGGGATGAAGTAATCATAATCATAAATCGTAATCAGTTGTAATTGATTAATATCATAAATAATCACATGTAATCAGTATTCATAGTAATGTATGATTACAAGTAATCATATGTAATCAATTACAGTTTGATTATAAACCCCCAAAATTTGTTTTCACTTTTTACATTATTTATCAAACTTTAAGAATTGAATTGATTTTAGCAACCAAAAATTCAGATTGCCTATTATACATTTAATCTAATAGATAAAAGTGATGTACCATTCCAATTAAATTTCTGTTCCCTTTTGTCTAGTTTTTGCTACCTACAAATGTATTTACCACAGCAAATAGAGAATAACTTATTTAAAAAATTGGGATCATGACAATTAACCAAATGGATCAAACCGATTGTCTTTAATTTTGTAAGATTTGACATAAACATGCATACTTACCTACAAAAGGTCTTTTTTCCATACATGTAGATAAGAAAAGAAGACATAGGAAAAATGAAAGGCTAGTTCATAATTCTACATAAAAAAAAACTTCAACTCAAATGGCACACAAGCATAAAATTCTAAGAGTAAATGATCAAGAAGTTTGAAACATCTTCATTCATATTATTTTCTGTTTTAATCTGTTATAATCAGTAATTTCATTTATACATAGTGTGTTTTATGAAACTGAAGGATAATAAGAAAATACACCAAAAAGGTGCACAAAGTAATGTCTCAAATTAAAGTAAAAAAAATTACCACAAACAAATTTAGAATGTGAATTAAATAGATTACCCAAGAATAAAATACTAGTAATACATTGCATTTAATTCTTCTATAAAATTAAAAAAAAGCACAAAAATACAAGATTAATGTGTATCGCAGAATAAACAAAAGCAAATACAAGTAAATGTGTACCATACATAATTATTTATACTTCCAGTAACATATGAATAAATAATACCAATAATAAATAAATTCTGTAAGGGACAGCCTTATCTAAAATCTTCTAAGCACACCAGCATTACATGTACATATTCCAATTATAATCTGTTAATTTCTTCTATATTCAAATTGTAAATAAAACCACTGAATTATAAAGTGAAACTCAGGAATGTGGAAGATGACGACAAGAAAGTATTCAACTTGTTCATGTGTGACTGGGTTATAAGAACATATATCTCGAGTGGTTCAACAGTTCTTTTTATGGCACCAGTTTAAGAATTGGATTCCAAATTGTAGCAATACCAATAACAGAAGACACAATACCTAGAGAACCTTGTAAACCACCGGAAGTTTTGATTTTACCAAGGGAATTCAACGGTAAAACAATATCAGACAAGTTCTTAATCAAGTCTAAAAATACAGCCTGATTTTCATAGCAGCACTTCTTCAGGATCTGTACATTGCCCATAGGCCTCCTCATGCCAGTGCCATGATTGTGTTCTCCATTCATGTATTGGTTCCTCTTCCGCAAGTTTTCCTGGACTCTAGCCTCATTTGAAATGATTGATAGTATGTCATACAAGTTTCTCAGCAGATTTAATGTCAAGCTAAACAACCAACACTGTGATGAGTATCTTGACCATTTCTCTTTATTAGCTTTAATAAGTCCAAGGTTGTGTGCAAATACAATATGGTCAAAGATAAGAAAAACTGATTGTGTCAATTTAGACATAGTAATTGTCAGTTTTAATACTGGATCCGAAAGATGGATGGTTTTCATTGCCGCTTGAACAAAATCCAAACTCTTTCCAAATCTTAACACTGAAATTGAAAAAAAAAGAAAATAACACCTTAGAAAGAATATACAATATATTTAAAGATTCTTTAATATCTGAATAATCCTGATAAATTTACTGATTTATCTCCCTTTTTCCACAAGTATCCATTTTCACTATGAAAATCACTTGCCTCACATAAATATATCTATATTACATCGTACTATCACCAAAATATTTCACAACATAATACTTACATTTCCTAGTCATACTCATAGAGTTTTCCAATTTCTTAAGTTTATCAAGAAACTCTAGCTTGCCTTTGTCTGTCTGCAAGTACCATGATATCAGTTTGCTTCCATATTGAAACAATCTATTAAGTAAAAAAAAACCTAAGCATACAAGGTGTTCTATTTGAATTTTAAAAGTAGAAGTCTAAGGCTTATCGTTATGCATTATTGCTCACTGTTCACATACGGTGACCATCAGTAGGTTAAATGTGTGACTAGATAACACGTGTATTCACTACACATGGTCTGGATCATACTCAGTACAACTTCCAGTACAAGTAGACATTTGTATAGTAAATGGTATAAATTGCAGTTTAGTTCAGGACAGTGCACCAGCTTGGCAAAGTTATAATCCTAAAACCAAAAATGCGATAATTGACAAAATTATATCATAGAATTTAAACCCAAAAATGTTTGTTTTTTTCCCTGTCCATAAGCTCTGAAATCAATCCCGCCCTTTTAATTGAGGTATGGAAATTTGTGGTACAATTTCTTAGATATCAATACACACATGCATCTGTACCAATATTCAAACAAAATATCTATGGATGAAGTTTCGAGATTTATTAATGCACTTAGATAGTTGCAAATACTGTAACAAGAGGTAGACATTATAATACATTTACAAAAGTGAACAGGACAAATAAACACATTATATACAACAAATAATTTACATATTCAGCACGTAGATATGTTCATAATAATGACTGACCAGTTTGGTAATAATTTAAAAGTAAGTAAGCAAGTGGAAAGAACCAAGATTTAACCTAACATAAGCTGCTTATGTCAAATATAAACTTGTTTATTTATATATTTGGAGATGACTAACAATTGTGTTCAAATATAAAAAGAATTACATTAACTTCTAGGAATTATAAATTTGAAGACATGGTCTGGCTTTAAATGCTCTGTTACCTGGGACAAGTAAAATTACCATTTGGGCAAGAAGAAGTTAAATTACACTTGCTCTAACAAAAACCAAATTTTATGTATTCTTATAGTTTTAAGTTTGGGCAAGTTGAAATTTAGGATAGGACAAGGTAAAAATATGTCAATGCCAAAAATTGCCATGACATAATATGACTGCAAACTATAAATTTGTAACCAAATTAAGAAATGCTAACGGTTAGCAAGATTTATTTAGAAAGTTCTAACTGGTTCTACATGAAGGTTTTATCCATACATATAAAAGAGTGCTGTGTGAATTTCACTGCTATATATCACTTTGACAATGAACTTTCTCATTCATGATGACATGTATTAGTAACATTTTTCATTTAAAAAGATTTGGTGTGTGGCTTAAATTTATACCTTTAAAAGAAGTTATGTCATTGTCATGTATGAGGTATTCATTACATTGAATGGTGTTTAATAGCTCTTAGTTCATAGTCAAGATTTCACTGTTCACTACTTGACTGACAGAAAAAGCAAAACCTTCTACATCCAAACAAAAAACTGTATTTTTTTGGCCTTCCCTTGACTTCAAAATATTCAATATTACAATTATATTTTTTGTTAAAAGAAGGACATTCTAAAAAATCAAATATTAACCCTCTTTCCTGTTGTTTTTCTTGTATTTCAAGTGTAAACATAAGCACAATTAATAATTTCAAACAACCGTCATGTAGTATACACTTTTTATGTTATTCTTTAAAACATGATAACATGATAAACCAACATTAAGTTTTGAAAAAAATGTCTCAGATATATAATTATGTTTGTATTATCCCGTTAATTCTAAGAAAGTAAGTCCTAGAGAACAAACATCAATTTATTACATAACAATGTTTATCATACAGGTGACAACCACATCCTTAAACTGACATTCAATCTAACAATGATAATTATCAGGTAAAAAAGTACCTACTGGTTACATGTAAATAGAAACCAAAAAAGAAAAGGTACATTACATCCAAGATGGACATAAAGTCTTTATTTGAAGTGTAGTACATACAATGAACATGTAAATAACCATCATAATGTTTGTTTCTGACAAAGTGTGAATGTATCTATAAATATTTAGATGTCTTTAGAATTACTCTATAAGAATTATGAACACAAAAATTTCTGAATATCATTTAAATTGATGCAACTAGAAAAGAACTCTTTTTTATCTAGTCTGGTCTGGGATGTAAATTTGAAACAGGAGAAGACTGGTTCCCGATCGCAATATTCAGGATGTTACACATAGAAAAATACAACAACTGCAGGCCTTTCAATAAGAGGCTGTAACCAGATATTTTTACCTTTCTAAGCTACTGAAATGTACCTCCAGAATTAAAAAATTTCATTCATACTTATGAAAGAAAATGATGCATAAGTACCTCCTATAAAACCAAAGTTACCTGCATTGCAAAAAAATAATGAAACCCTTGTGATTGGCACAGACTTTACATAACCTTGAACTTAAAAAAAAATATTTTCATTTTTCTAATGCCTGCGATAATAAGACAATTAATAGGAATAATAATGGATAAGTGATTAAGCTATGTAAATCTCTTTGCACACCTGCGTTTGAAAATTGCTGTGGAAGTACTTTTATTCATGGGTACCAATTTTCGTGGTTTAGGGGTAAAAGACTAGTTCATAGATTCTTGATTTTATGGATTTGAGAATTGTATCATACATATGAATGGAAAATTTCCTTTTCATTGGGACCCAGTTTCATGGTTTACCAGCCCACAAAAACCATGAAAATTGGTTCCCCACCAACAATAATACTTTCACAGTATTAGGTTTACTACATGTATATACAAAAAACCCATAGAGGTCAAACCTTGAACAGATGGGACAATCATTCAAGCTTGATAGAGCTCTGAATTTTGATTGAAATTAAATGTTTCCCACTGGAACCAATTTTCGGCCCAGAGATTCCATTTTATTAAGTACACTTGACCTTTGACCCACTGACCACAAAATTAAAGTGTGTCTTCCTTACCCCATAAGACTTCAACTGTGTAAGTTTGATGAAAGTCTATTATGGCCTTCAAAAGTTATGCCCTTGAAACCAATTTTCGGCCCAGAGATTCCATCTCATTAAGTACATTTGACCTTTGACCCAACTGACCACAAAATGAATGTGTGTCTTTCTTACCCCATAAGCCTTCAACTGTGTATGTTTGATGAAAATCTATGAAAGTGTTCAAAAGTTATGCTCTGGAAACCAATTTTGGATAGATGAACAAAAGGACAGAAAGCAGAATTCTATACTCCCCCTTATGTGAAAGGTGGGGGACAAAAAGGACATCAATAATATGAAACAGCTAACCAAAGTTTCCAAAAAACTGATGGCAGCATGTTTGAGTTATGATGCAAGAGATTGACAACAGTATACCATAATACATCCTACCTAGAAAGGCAGTCATATACAAATACATGACTGGCATGGGATATTGAGAATACCTGAATATACAGTTTTCAAGAACATAATTTCCTTAAAACTTGTATGATTTTGATTACCATGTGTAAATATTCATGTTTGCATTGTTTTGCCCTGCAAATCAGTTTTCTAATAAAATCATCATAGCTTTATTTAAAGAAAACATACAAACAGGAGTATAACAGATAGCAATGATAATGGAAGGATCATTCTTTCTGCCAAAAGTAATCAGATTTAGTAGAAGTTCAGACTGCATCATTCACTCATTTCTATTATATATAATTTTGCTAAAATACACAGGAAATTCAAATTATCTTCAGGTCTGAAAGAACATTCACTTGGTCAAAAAGTGGCCTGACAGTGTAGGAAATATTGTCATGTTACATGTACATGTATCAGTGCACTGAATATTGAGTATCATCTAGTAAAATGGAAGTTTGTATCTAAACAATATCAAATTCAGCTAAAACTATCATAAAATCAAATATCATGTCAATATCTCAATCAACTTTAAAAAAGGAATGATGGCTCCATTTGATTACTTGGGTAGATAAATCTATATCAGTTTATGTAGTATCCATGTTTTACAGGAAATTTCGTCACATACTTTTGTACATTTATTGTTACATTACTTTCCCATGACGTTATTTTTGTACTGTTTTGAGTCAGCCATTATCAGTAAACTGTTCTACGATCTGTCTGTGTTTTCCATGATTTCTTAGAGGTTTCAATTTAGATGCTCAACCACAGCAGATATTTTTATTTATTCCCATCCAAAAAATACTGAGTACCTCTAAGTACATGTAGTATTCTGTTAATTTCTTATGAAGTGGGCCCACAATTTTCTACTTAGTTTCTATGACACAGCACAGAATTCTAAACTTACAATGTAGTAAGCTAAATATTTACTAATGAATTCAAACACTGTTTTTAAATTAAAGTAAAGTTTGTACATTCTAACATGTACACATAAACATGTAGTTCATTATACCCGGTTTCACATACTAATTTACATTTACAATATCTATGTTCTACATTTTAACTCTTTGGTTCTACATGCTGACCTCATTTACCATGTACTTGTAGTAGTATACATGTACTGGAAGTTACATGCATATTCTACCTACATGTAGTATAATTGCTATTAATTCATTATTATTATTAATGTGTGACATTTTCGTTTGATGTACACCGATTACTTGAGATACATGTACTTGCGAGAAAGCCAGTATTAAGAACCAATTGCCTAATATTCTGTATATCACAGGAATGTATACATGTACATCTGTCTAGTTGCATTTTCAAGGTTTATCCAAATAAATGAATTAAAACAGCTTAAAACATAAGAAAAAAAAACCAAGAAATTTCTATTGCTAGTTTGAATGCATCTTGGAGTTTAATAATGATCATGTAAATATTTACTACATGACGTACAAGTATATATACAATGTACAATACATGAATACTGTCGAAAAATATCAAATTTATATGGCAAGCATTAGGAAAAGTCAGATCATGAGTGTTTCCCAAGATAATCTGATTGTTTCAAAGCAAGTACAAATAAATATATTGACATTTTTGGCAATGTTCATATATAGTACAACTGTACATGTATTTTGCACCCACCAAATTAAGAACAACACATTCTACAGCTGACCAACAAATTAGGCTATATCCATTCTGTGTATAATACTTCAATTCATACTTAATGATGAAAAATCTACTTTCATAATTTTTTTTTGAGGGATTTAAAAATGAAACTATTGAAAGTTTAAAAATTAACTCTGGTATGAACTGCACCATTTCTTCACATACCACCAATAAAAATGAGACAGTTGTAATAGTAACAGGATAGACTGTATTTAAAGTGATATACTTCATCAGAAAAATATATTCCAAGACAGCAAAAATATTGCATTCTAATTTCTACTACAGTCTACACTCTACAGTACAGGCTACAGCAGTGTAAAATTTACCTGAATAATTTATCCCTTCCGTTGGTTTGGGCTCCAAACTTTATTATTTGTGTCGAAATATCAGAGCCAGATGCCATGTCTTGTCGATAGGTAAAAGATCCGCATGAACACTCAAGTAAACTAAACCAGACTTGTTCATGTCATTTTGTACCAAGGCTGAGGGTCAGAGTTCGGCTACTCGGTATTCGTCGAGCCCTATCTACGACAAATACGGTTAAGTTCGTATGAAGCAATTCCGAATAATCTTTGTTTTCATTTCCGGCAAAATGGCTGACCTAGAAACAGAGAACCTGCTTCAAGTGTAATCAAACTTCGAAGTCTCCTTTTCTAAGATAACATAAATTAACGAGAATCAAAACAACTTCTTTTGAATGATCTGTGCCCAGTAAGGTGAAGACGAACTTTTGTTTTAAGTATGCCTGTCTACATTAGAAAAAATGTTAATTACACACCACCTTCTTTGGACAAAATTCCCCTTGAGGATGAAGATGATTATATCACAGATCCGGACCAGTTGAGAGACCCACTTCCTCAGCCGTATCGTATGATTGACAAGGTTTTATCTCAGATGGTAGAAGATGCATGGGAAGTCATTGAGCGAAGAGAAAATGCTAGAATAGAGGAAAGTAGAAAAGTGAAACCACCACAACACGAAAATTCAAAAAGTTTAGAGGTATATTTAAACATTTGTACATGTATGAAAGGACAGATGCATATTCAAGACATAAACCTTGGAAATTATGGTTACATTTAGTTACACTAGTAAAAAGATATTTCTTTCTTTTAGACTGTCTTTATTTGCTTTGAATATTCCTCTTTAATGACAAAGTAAACTTCATATCATTTACCATTTTTGATTTAGAATATTTTCATCTGTGGGAGCTTCATGTAGTAAAAGATATTCCAGATATATGTTACATTATTGGCTGAACAATTCTAGGTCAGCATTGAAAGCAACATTTTATCACTACAGTATCTCTTCAACCAGAAGTACATGTGTATATATCTTTTTTGAAGATACATGTTGTATCAAAGTAGTTTCGATGGAAAAACAAACATGTTTATAAAACATTTTGCCTAGGTGGTGTGATTTACTATACTGTGGTTTCATTTTTTTTCATGGGGTATCTATTTTCATGGAAAATTGTTGTCAGAGTTGAACCACGAAATCAAGATTCAAACAAAAAAGTATCTCCCCAGACGAAAGTCAACTCATGTAGAAAGACTTGAAATGTTTTAAATCTTGGTATGGCACACATGTAAGGAAGGAAGAAGCTATATTGAGTGTTGACATCCCTTGGTATCCCTTTAATGTTTAATTACACATCTAATCAATGTTAATTAGCGCATATTTGCAATTACATGTATGTATTATTATCCGTGTTAATCATGAATATTATTGTTTGAGTGACAATTGGTATTCTTAGATTTGTCTACATTTTCATTGCTAAACTTGAGATTTTACCATATCTGTTATACATAGACTTAGCAAAATTTTTCATTCGAAAGAATGTTGCTGACATGCCAGAATTTTTACTCATGGTCAGGGAATTCAAAAGAGGAGTAATAATTTCAGTGTGTATGTATCATATAAGTTACTTCAATTTATAGCCAAAATTATTTTGTCTCAGTTAGCAGTTGTCGTGAATTTAGGGCGAAAATTGTCACATTAACGTCGCTAACTTTCCATTATGTTCTTATGACGTTATATTGTATGGGCAGACATATTGAAATAGATTGAGATAAACTAACGTAAAATACAATGCATTGGTTACTTTGCAACCCCAAACCTATACAATCACTGACATTTATGGTGCTGTGACACCAAAGGAACAGAGAGATGGAGTCAAAATTAGTCATTACGAACGAGAAACCAAGCAGCGGTAACAAAATTAGAATGTTGTGAATTTAGCGCGAAAATTGTAATGTTAATGTTGCTAACTTTCCATTTTGTGTTTATGACGTTATATTGTATGGGCAGACATATTGAGATAGATTGAGATAAACGGATGTGAAATACAATGCATTGGTTACTTTGCAACCCCAAACCTATACAATCACAGGTAACAGTGTTAAACACTAGTCCTATAACATAAGACTTTGTAGTTGCACACCGTTTTTTTATTTAGGTGTTTTTATGCACAACACGTTGCACACATAAACATCTACATATGTCGCACAACTATGAAGTTTTATGTTATAGGACTATGTTGAACACCTATCTCAGTGATTTTTCTAGTGTTTGTCATTTTCGTCATTGACGAAAGACTTTTTCAGAATTTTTTCTGGTCTCATTTCGTCACCTGAAATCTTTGAAAGTACAAAATATATAAAAAACTGTATCAAGTGGAGAAAGTGACAATTTTATTACCCCAAGCTAATTACAACTTGCAACAGGTGTCAAAAATTTGTGTAAACAATCACTTAATTGGCCAATTACACTAATCACACATGTTGAGTAAATGTCAATCTCTTGACCACTCAAGTGTGACTTTAATGCACACGGTAAAAGTTAATTAAGTTATTGCTGGTAAAAAATTTCTGCTGGGGAAATTACTGTACTTCTTATTAACTTTGTATCAAAATGACATAAAAAGTTATTTATTAATGTGGGTATTTTGGTCAGTACACAGGTGGCACTCTATTTTGTAGATACATGCCCATATATTGATTTATGTAATTATAAAATAGAAAGATCTGTCTGTCATCAGTAAATTTCGTTTGAGTGCACATGCACTAGAAATAGAAAGGGGTCGGTACAAAAACAGAGAAAAAAAATATATTTGTAAATCATGTGATAGTGGGAACATAGAGGATGAATATCATTTCTTCTCAGTGTGCACCCATTACACACTGCAAAGAAATCAATACAGAATGAAATTGGACAACCATAATTTAATTTTATCATCAAAACCTCACCTCACAACAAGAGACATAGCATATATATTAAACAGTAGCTCTAAAGAAATACTAAAAATAACTATCAAATTCATGAATAAATGTTGGGATCGAAGGTCAATTTAATTTAATAGAAATTATATTAATATATAACATTAAAACTATAGATTAATCTGTTTTGATCAGATTTACACCACTGTCGTACCATGGTCATAAATTTAGTTAATATGTAACGTATATTACATTGTTCTGTTTTTGTTCATGCCATAACCATTTACTGTAATTGTTTTTGCAAATAAAATTGTCTATTGTCGGCAATATTAATGATCTTGAAAATATAATTTATGCTATCAATGAATGAACTCCCCAGAGACCAAAACTATATGAATATAATTGAAATGATGACTTAAATTTGTAATTAACTTGGATTGGATCCTAAAATCACAATTGAAATTCTTCTAAAAATAGTATTTCATGAGGCAACACAGGGGAAATACCTATTTGAGAATATTTTTATCTGTCCAATGTATGTATAACTGGTGCATGTTAAGGCAGTTCATATCTATAACTACACTTTGCTATATGTATTTTTGTCTCTCTACAAAAGGTGGCCATGCTGAAAACAGCATTTTTTTCAATATTAAAGAATTTAAAATTATGCCAGGGATGTATAGAATTATATTATGTAGTCCCTGATTAAGTTTAAGAGTGTTAAAGGTTAGATGATTCTTAAAGGCTGTTTTTTTAAAATTAAATCTCAGGTATATTTGCTATTTGGATTGTCTGGAAAACATGTCAGCATAACAGTGAAAATGTGCTTTATTCATATGCAATGTACATTTAAGATTTATTTAATGTCTTAACACAGTGCTGTAAATACATGTAACAGATTATACTGAAATATCTTATGTCAGATGCAAATACTACCAGTTCTTTAAAAGATGTACCATTAAAATGGTCCTCATTTTCTCACGCGAAAGTGACTAAAGCTTTCAAAACCCTAGAAAAAACCCTGCTATCTGCAAAAATAATTGCCTTCAAAATGTTTGTTTTCATTTTCAGCAAAAAAAAGCTTTGTTTAGTCATTATTTAACCTGAAACATAAAGCAATCGTCTTTTCTTATTGACCTACAAACCACAAATGTCTTTTTTTTTTATACTACCCACAAAAATTGATACCCATGAAATTAAATGGAACCACAATTAAAGCTTCAATTGATAGTAATTTTACATTGTAGCGTTTTGCATTTGTAAAGTTTCTGAAGTTGTCGCTTATTAAAAGGTTTTGTTAACATATATTTGAACTGTATAGCGACTGTTCCTTTAATAACTTAATCATTAACAAACCCATAATCAACATTTATTGTGAAAATAAAAATTAGATGACATTTTTTCTGTAAAAATTCCATAATATATATTCCATATGGCACACCTGTTATGAAAGAACTTGTGTTCAATAATTGGCTAGCACAATATTATAAGATTATTGCTTGTACCTTAATAACTAATATTTTTCACATATGAATGTACTTTTTAATGTCTTAGAAATAAGAGCTTCTAAGCCTCGTTGTTTATTTTTCAGTTTATTTTTACACTGACATGTGAGAAGTGATTTACATTTGTACATGATTTTGATCACTTTTCCAGCAACCATTGTTTTAAATGTCATTAAGATGTTGTAGATAAATTAAAAATGAAATAACATTTGGCATGTTTAATTGACAAATAATTAAATACATTTTGTAGGTAAATGTTGTTTCTTGTAGTGAAACAAAACATATAAAAAATGTAAGGTGTTTTTCATTGTTATTTTTGAATATTCAATATGCATGTACATAATTTGGATAATCATGGTTGGATTTTCATTTTTTTTGTAATGAGTCTCACACTTCTGTTTCTGCTAAAATTTAAAACATAATTCATTTCAAGCTATATCTGTAGGTTTTGACACAGTAACCATGGTAACAGTGATTTTATTTATTACTATTATTGTTCACAAGTAACATAAACATTGTAGATGTACTTAAATGTTCTTTTTTTTCAGTATTTACGGAAATGTGGGTGTATGACTGATAGTGAAGATGGACTTTACATATTTATAGGGCATTCAAAGGGAATTATTGTGATTGATGCCAATACACAGGAAAAAATGGCTGTCTGGGAAGAAGATAGGGTGGATCTTCAGTACATAAAAGCACACATCATGGCACCTAATATATATTTATTAGTCTCTATAGATGATATGGGTAGGTTCATTCATGCATACACTTAACACTTCAACTATATAAGAGTGTTCCACGATTTTCTAAAGCAATGCTGAAGAATAAAAGATTATTTGGTTGTAACAAAAAACATCAATTCATATAAACTACTAATTTGGGAGTTTTTCTTTTTTCCAATATTGAGTTACAATCAATCATTGAAATCTGCTACTAAAAATATTAAATAAAATTTTAAAGTAATTCTATCTTTACGATTTAAGACAAAAAAACAATATGTCTGTTTCCTGCTACCCTACTGTCCTGTTTTTTGGTGCCAGCCCTAAACAATTTTGGCTATTTTGGCTCAAGCACCATTAAAGTCAAGATTATTTCCCATCAACTCAATGAAAAGTGTTTTTGAAAAATAAAATAATTTTCTTACCTACCTACCCTACATTTTTTTGTTGGTAACAGGAAACAAGACTATTGTTTTCATTGGCCTAACATTGGTCCTTATTTCTTTTATAGGGTTTTCCAGGTTGCATGCATACTGTGGAGAAAAACTATACTTGTTAAAGCATCTTAATGAACATCAGGTATATTACAGCATTGTTACTGTAGTGATACTGTTTATCTTAGTTAATGTTTACGCTTATTCTATTATTTTTGTTGATGTTGAAAATATCTGGTTTCAAGTTTAACATTTGCAGACATTGTAAATACAAATGTACTTAGTCCTTGAAAAAAATGCTTGTTTTAGTATAAATTTAAACTGTCAACATTGAGTTTGGAACATGAGATGATTAGGTGAAGATGGGGGAAATGCATAATTATAATACTTTGACGAGATCCACAAGCAAATACAGCTCACAGGCACAACAGCATGAAATAAACCTTAATATGCATCCATACAAGAATGTATTGCAATGTAAAGATACAGTATATAAATGTAAAGGTACATCTTTGATAAAAAGAGTTTAACTACATGTATTACAAAATGCACATGTTTGTATTAAAATTTAAAACTGACACTTTACTTTATATCGATACCTATACAGGAAGGGACAGACAAGTTGATAATCAGTAAATGTAATGCATCCAAAGAGGGTGATTATCTTGGTGTTGTGTTTGAAAGTAAGTATATTTGAAGATATATTGAATCAATCTGTGTGAAAGAGTAATCAAGGGAACCAAGATTCTATTGGAAATCAGAATAATGTAATCCAGGGACAAAGACCAGACAGGGAAAACAGACAAACACAACAAAGAACATAAAATAACCAAAATAATGCATACAAAGTAACAAAAGTAAATGAGCAACTCCAACTCCTTTAAAAACTGGGAGAGTGGGCCAGATGTATATGTAGGGTAAGCGTCCTTTGCTTTTCTAGAAACACCAGCAGAGTTGCTCATAAAAAGTCAAGTCCATGGTAGAGAAAGGGGAAAGGAAAACTATGATGCGTTGAACAAATCAGTTTTCATGGTGCAGATGGATACACTGTAATGATCCATGAGTTCATGATGATCATCAGGATTAAAAGTTTGTTTTTAGTTTTGAAACTAAGATACAAATGAATTTTTATTGCTATTCTTTCAATGGAGTCTCTCCATTCAATTATGGTCCTTCTGGTCACATCGTTACAGGAGATTTAACCATTATCGAAAACGAATCTCCGCGTAATACCCTTTCTAAAGGTCCCAAGTACCGTGAATCACGCTCCATAAATTGGAATTATAACTTTAAAGTTCTTATGGTTGCCGCCGAGGACTATGCAAGAAAATGGATAAAACGAGAACAAGAAGACATTGATTATCTGTCAGAGTGGTTAAAGGCCGTGATGTCTTTAATTTTGAAACGAATGAAAGTTTTAAGTAGGTCAATGAGTGCCAAGGCTACATCAGTTTTCAGAGACCCAGATGTAGCAAAAACATTGTTTACTATACATGACAAGTATGTTGTCATACCAGCAGACAAAGCCCAAAACAACATTGTTTTTGTCTGCAAAATGTTTTATATCCAATGTTTATTATCAGAGGTAGACGTAGAAAATAATAGCAGTGATAAGACCTACACTGCTACCACTCTCTCCAAAGAAGAGATTGTGGAAAACCATAAATCTGTGCTATCCTCTTTTGGTCTCTCTGCCAGGGACGATGATTGTGATTTACCGTCTATGTACTGGATTCCTAAATTCACAAGAATCCATACAAACAACGTTTCATAGCTGGATCTGCAAAATGTACCACCAAACCTCTTTCAAAGCTTTTAACTTCTATACTCACAACTGTCAAAGAGGGTCTGCAGTCCTACCACAACACTTGTTACTCCCATAGTGGTATTAATTCAATGTGGATCCTAAAAAATTCAAAAGATCTTTTGGAGACAATCAGTTCAAGACTATTATCTGAATATAATAGCATTAAAACCTATGATTTTTCAACACTGTATACTTCTATTCCCCATACTCAGTTAAAATCCTGACTTAAAAACATTATGCATCGTTGTTTTTCCAAAAAAGATGGTACACCTAGATACAAATATATAGTTCTTGGTAGAGATTCCTCATACTTTCTAAGAAGTAATTCCAAATCATCTTCCAAATATACAGAAGAAGATGTTTACAAAATGCTGGAATTTTTAATCGACAACATATTTGTCCAGTGTGGTGGACGTGTTTTTCAACAAATGGTCCTCCTTTACTTGCTGACTTATTCCTTCACTCTTATGAGGCTGACTTTATAGCTGATCTGATCAGAAAGAAAGAATATCATTTGGCTAGATCCTTCAATCTCAGTTTCTATATATAGATGACATATTATCTTTAAACAATCCTAATTTCGGGGATTTGATATATCACATCTACCCAAAAGAACTTGAGATAAAGGATACTACAGACACTGTGAAGTCAGCCTCATATCTTGACCTACACTTAGAAATCGATGGTAAAGGAAAACCATTGACCAAACTTTACGACAAACGTGATGACTTTTCATTCAGAATTGTCAACTTTCCTTTCATCTGTGGCAACATCCCTTTGGCTCCTGCGTATGGAGTGTTCATATCACAACTCATACGTTATGCCAGGGCTTGCCAAAATTATGCAGACTTTTTGTATCGCGCTAGAACTCTAACAAATATGCTTCTGGAACAGGGTTACGTTGCTACAAGATTGAAGTCATCACTACAGAAGTTTTATGGTCGTCATTATGAACTCGTGGATCGTTATGGTGTATCCATCAGCACCATGAAAACTGATTTATTCAACGGGTCATAGTTTTCCTTTCCTCGTTTGTCTACCCCGGACTTGACTTTTTATGAGCAACTTCGCGGGTGTTTCTAGAAAAGCAAAGGACGCTTACCCTACCGGTGCACCTGGTCCATGCTCCCAGTTTTTAGTGGAGTCGGAGTTGCTCATTTACTTTTGTTACTTTGTATGTATGATTTTTTTTTTACTTTATGTTCTTTGTTGTGTATGTCTGTTTTTCATGTCTGGTCTTTGTCCCTGGATTACATTCTTTTGATTACCGCTATAACCTTGGTTCCCTTGATTACTCTAGATAGATACATTTAGAAATTTTATGGGATGATATGACAGAATAGTTAGATATTTTAAATCACATTCACTTAAATACAAAAAAAACTTACATATGCTTGAGACTGAAAGCATTCACATTACTTTCTAGTTGAAGTTTTAACATTATGCTAAGCTTAAAATCACTACTAGAATGACAATATGATGCATTTGCATTCCTATATCTATAAATTGTTTAGAACTCAGTCTATGGATTCTTTATAATCTCTTTAAAGTAATTACTGTCTCAATGTCTCCCAGAGTCAGTGGTTTACATGGGCTACATGTAGCTTAGAGAGTCACTAGATTGAGTCTTAAATGCAACCAATCAATGTTATCACTGAAATATATTTATTTATATAGATCCAGAAAGCAGAGATATATGGTTGGAGATTCACAAACTACCAAGAGAAAACTGGGTAACAGAATTGGAAAATGCCAAAGCTAAGTTACAGAAAAAAGAAGAAGCCAAGGTGTGTTATCATGAAACAGAGAGAAGTTTTGATAAGAAATATGATTGTTTTTGTTGTAGTGATCACCTATTCAATTATGAACTGTTCACTTTGTCTTATGGTCTGTGTTTTTGATTTTTGTTCTTTACTGGTCTGAGTTTGTGATTTCTAACAATGTGCTTAAAGTCAAATGCATTAGGAAAAACTAGGATGCTAAATAACATTGTCTTCTAATCAAAGTTTCAATTAGAGAGGGAAGTCAAAAATGACATAATTTTTTAATTGATGCTGTCTTCAGAGCAATGGACATATGGAAGCTGTAATAACTTGTCATTTAAGTTCTATTCTAATATTATGCCAGAGTTGATATGCTTATGCTATGTTGATTTATCTCTATAGCCAGAAATAAAAGAAGTGAAGGAAGAAACTGTTTCAGAAGCAGGGGAAACCTCAGAAATATCTGAGTCAGAAAAACAACCTGAACAACAACAGGTAATGATTCAAGGGAGATTATTTAATTTTTATGATAACTACTGTATAATAATGAAATTTAAACTACATGTATATGCTTGATACTATTCTTATTCTGAAAAGTTCAAAAACTTAATGTTACTTTCCAGTTTTATCAGCCTATACATTATACAGTGAAACCTTCCTTACCCAAACTTTTGGATCTAAAGATATCTCACGAATAAATAATTTGTATGCTCTAAATTCTTACAAGATGGTTTGAAGAAGCTGTATAATGTTTTGTTGAAAAAATTGTAGCTCATGCAGTGTTATCTCAGGTTTTGTTGTACTATCAACACCTTATCATAAGGTTCTGAAAAAAATAAGATACTACTAAAATGTTATCTTTGAACAGAAATAAAACAACCAAAGTAAACTGTTGAGGTAGAAGAAAATGCTGACGTGAACTTCTCTTATCATTTTAGCCATCACAAAGTCATCCATTTAATCCTCCAACAAAAAGTTTTAAACGAGTAAGATTTGTGTGTTATTGTGATTGTGGTTGCACTTCAGGGATTGTATATCAGATATCGTATGATTTAGCCATTATGTATGCTATGAGTTACTTTTTTTGCAATTTGATCTGTATTTGCCATTGAATTTTTGCTAGCAGCTATGAATGTGCTAGGTTTTGAATTCAAAAGGCCATATTAACAATCAGAGTCAATTATACTGTACATAGACTTACATGCATATCTTATTAGATTTCAGCAACAAATACTGATGAGGTGCCTTTAAAGTCAGAAGTTGTGATAATTATTTTTAAAGTCATAAGCTTATTTGTAAAAAAAAGTTGATACTAGCACTGTGTTGCTTCATATTGTTATTGAATCTTATTTACAATGAAACATAAATAAGGCAAATCAAATGCAATGGAACCCATGGAAAACAGAGTCTTGTAATAAACTTGAAAAATGTTAGTCAAGCATTAAATTGACTTGACTCATCTCAAATCTTGTCAGTAATAATGTTACACATAACTTTCTTGTGATTTTGTCATGTTATTTATGTATATTCTATATCACACTTATAACATCCACAGGACATTTGTATACACAAGCATCTCATTACTAATCACTATTTTATTTTGGTAATAGATAATTAAAAGAAAGATTTTAAGAGGCTGTCCATATAAAATTCAGACAAATCATGTGATATGGGTGGAACAACACAATTTTTTTCCACTGAATTTTTAGTTCCAATGTAATGTTTATATCATACAAAATACATGTATGTAAAAGATTTGTTCAATTCGACAATTGTTGGCTCAAAAATTATTTTTATAGTTCCCTAACAAAGCAACCAAATTTTGCACAAAATAAAGAATTATCTCCCTTTTTCAATGAATTTCAATGTATTTGTTTTAATTCATTTACCTCTAATTGCAGTAAATAAAAAACTAATTTGGGAAAGGATGCATTTATGATATGAAGTCATGTTTTTTTTTAAAGCAAAATTTGTCATGTGCCACATGCTGTTTGGTTTTTGTGTCATGTGCCACCCACTGCCTGGTTTTTGCTTGGATACCCTCTTAAAGCTTAATTAAATACATTTTTAAAGTTAAAATTAGTATTCCATAAAAGGAAAGCATAAATCAGCTCGTGCAGGCGTTTTTTCTTGATATCATCGTTTTGCAATGAATATGACCATCAAAACACACTACTACTGCTTTGTCTGACTGACTTGTTTTATATTTAAATAAAATATAGAAAAATTGTGCCTACATCCTTTATGTGTGTGTATGCTGAAAATGTGTAGTAAGAAATTAGTCAGATGATTTTTCTAACATTCCTTCATGTATTTGTCTTAAGATGTTTTTCTTGCTAGAGCAAAACTTTTCAGTATGGTTAACTCAGTATGCAATATAAAATAATATTTTAAAATTACAATCAAATTAAGTCAAATTGATATACCGCTGCTCATATGGTACATGTATGTTGGAATCACCTTGTCCATCCATCGTTTAGTCCATCCGTACAAACTCTGTCACCTAATTATCTTGGCTCCCAATGTAAAGATTTATTTCAAATTAAGTATAGGGCTTTATATTTCCATTACTTTTCAGCTTTCTGTCAGACAGCTTGGTTCTTTTAAATTCTTCTATTACACAGGGAGACCCATCTCTTTTCTGATTCTTCTGCCACTGAGTGGAATTCAATGAAACTTTCACAGAATCTTTGTTCCATTGTACACCTGTGTTAGATTTTGATTTACATAAATTTGGGGGTTTCACAAAGCAAAACATGGACTTTGTCATTTGTGAATATGGGGACATGGGGGACTCATCTCTTATCTGTTACTTCTCCTTTACCACTGAATGGAATAACATGAAACTTTCACAGAATCTTTATTACATGTTCCCATCTAGCACATGCTATTTTAGATTTTGATAAGGATCAGTTTGGGAGTTTTAACATAGCAATGCATGGACTTAGTCATTGATGAATATGGGGACATGGGGGACCAATCTCTTATCTGTTACTCCTCCCTCACCACTGAATGGAATTGATTGAAACTTTCACAGAATTGGTATTACACAATCCCATTGTGCACCTTCTATTTTGATCCAAATTAATACAGAGGTCAAACGGTGCATGCTATCAAATGTGGTGGTGGTATTAAGTTGGAGAGCTTTAATCACAGTTTCCTAGTTTCTGTTTGCTTATAGGTGATTAAAAATATTCTCTCTTGCAAATGAATATTCTTATAGTTTAAACCCTTATCTTAAGCAAATGGTACAAAACATTAGGGCAGAGATAAAGGTAATTACTAATAGAAAGTGAAAAATTACTTACCAAACAGAAATGTTGCTACTGCTGGAGTCATCAAGTACCATTGTCATTTTACTAATCAGCTAGTACCGGATGCTCAAAACCAATGAGAGTTAATATTACTGTTTGGAGCCCTTGAATGCTTGCTAATACTACTAATAAGATCTAATACCTGAGAAAATAAATTTCTTTCCATTCGGATCGACAGCATGTAATACATTTTCATGCAAGATTATGTTTCAGGTTCATGAAGACACTTCTGCTGTGAAGTTTTCTCACCCATCACTAGTATTTAAGTTGAAACCCCCACCACAAGTAACTGGTAGGTACATGTATACTTGTAGACATCTTCTTTCATCAGAAAATTATTATCCATATAGATTTAAGATGTTTTGGAAGCATTGAAATGAGTAATTTGTTTTGCTTCACACATTTCTTTTAAACATACATGTAACAATTATAATGTAAGATTATTCTGGTTGTAAAGTGATTAAGTATGGTACATGTGTACTAACATTTTTCAGATTATTTTTTGGAAGATATGATTTAAAAAATTAATTACATGAGAAACTAAGTTGACCTTTTAATTTTTCTGACATGCCTGGTTTTTAGTTATTATAATCCTATTACTGTTTTATCCATGTTTACTGCCTGATTAAACTACTTTATCTCCATAGCTTTAGAGCGTAGAGGTAAAAATCAACCTTGCCATTTCTCCAATTTCTTAAAACACAATCTTAATTCATATTATGAAATAAACATCTGTTAGAGACTTTTTAGTTACAATTTAGCCCATGCACATCTTTGTATCAATATTGACATGCTTTAAAAACAAAATGAGGTGTCATTTCCTCACATCTGTATATTATAATAACTAATGGATTACATCTTCTCACTATCCTTATATTAATTTACATAAAACACAACACCAAACTTTGTTGCACTAAACTAACAAGTCCCCAGTTATGACATTCACCATATAACTAATTGGCACTTCTTTGTTATTGTTGTAAAGTCAAAGGATTTTCGTGGTATAAAGTGTTGGTGATATCATCACCTCTTTAAAGTCATTGTGATCACATTAAACATGATACTGCTCATTTCAATATGTAATTGATTATATCACAAACAAACATATATACAGTATGTAGATTGGAGAATTTTTGTTCAAACAGATATTGATGTAACCTGTTTTATGCATATGTTGCAGAACAGTAGAAAAAACCTGCCCAGCATAAAAAAAAATAATTAGTAATGAAAGTGTTAAGGACAGACAAAAAAGTATCAAATTAAACAGAATTCTTAAATGCCAATGTGAAAAAAGGGCAGGTTCTATTTTTTTGTGTGAAAGATTTAAATTTCTATTTACTTATGCCTGGATTTGTAGACAACCAATAAATTACCTTGTTTTAACACCAGGTAACTTAGCATCATCTGTGTACTCTGCCACTCAGAAGATTGATACAGGAGAGGTACTGGGAACAGGACTGAACCATGTCTTGTCTACTACTCAAATAGAACTAAGGAAAGAAGTCTTTGACCATTTACATGAGAACTTACTGGATTATTTACCAAAGGGAGATAATCAAGACAATATTCCGTAAGTAGGAAATTTTTCATGTTAGAAATGCTGTTTGTGAAAATAAATTGATGAGCTGTTAGGATGAATATAAATTCATTGTTATAATTAAACTTGTTCACATAGTTATGTTAGTTTACAGTGTAATGCTCTCAGTATTCATACAAATGGTGCTGCACTGCACATCAAGGTTGTCTTTTTACTGAGCACTTCATACAATATATGTACCTTTCTTATATGTATTATCTATACCATAAAGTGTTCTATTTTTGTTATTTTATTCATGCATTCCAACTTTATTTTGTTGATTTAAATTGTACATTTACTGTCATTTCTCATTAGAGGTTTTGGTGGAAATCAAAATCCTCAAATGAAATCAAGGTGCTTTCACCGTATTTCATCTATTAAGGAAAAGAAGTAGATTATATATAAACATCTTTTCAGTTTAGCAGAATCATGTATTTTTTCTGAAATAGTTTATTACTTTATTGATATTTACAAGTTCTGAGTTTCTGTCATGCTTATACTTGAATGATGGCATTTAAAAACTTCCAATCTAAGAGGCTTATTGAAGGTCATTTAGTCAAAATTGAGTTATCATACATAATTTTAAAGAAAATGTTTGTTACTCTTAATCTATTGTTATGTTAACCAAGGTAATTATTCTGTTTTCAGAGATGTCACTTTCCATTTTCTAAATGCTGGGAAAATGATCCCTGTTGGGTTAGAAAATCAAGCTAATCTAAGTGAGTATTGTATGGTAGACCGGAAACAGTCACATCTGCTTACACCTGAATAGCTTTAATGATTCTGGTACTATCTCATACTTAACACGGGACATTAGTTTTAATACTCACACTCAAAAAATGAATTCATCCCTCCATCCATCAGAATTTTGTATGTGACTTTTTAGAGGGTCATTTGTTCTAATTTTTGGTTTCTGTCCAATGTAAACCCTGTACAAGCAGGGGTACCAAGCACCACAATGTGTGCAACTAAATTTTTCTTAAATTTTCTTTAACAATGTTGATGCATTTTTTAAAATTTGTATCAAGTTCAGACAATGAATTTTCACAACTCCCTTCTGCATGTCATTAAAGAGCAGAGAAAATATGGTTGGTTAAGTAATTAAAAGTTAATTCTTCTAGAAATTCCTAATATTCTGTTTATGGATACTTTATAGGGACATTTCATTTTCTTTTTTATATGTTGAAAAGGTAACAAAAATGTCAATTTCACCTGTAAAAATATTTTCAATTGGCCTATTCTGTCAGATTGATCCAATAGCGTTGTGATACGGTTCATATAACATCAACAGAAAGCTTCGTATGAATGAATGTTTATTTTGTTAGGCAAGATATTCAAGGTTTTCGATGTTATATATGAGTAATATTTGTTTAATCATCAGTAAAATTTAGAAACTGGTAAGTTCACAGAATCATCTGAATGGTCTTTGAAAAGTTAAAACTGCACTGAGAGATCCATTCTCTTCAGTCAGACACATTTTTTTAAAAGTGCTCTCGGGGCGAGAATGTTAAGAAATTTGTTGTAATTTATGTTGGTTTATTTCACATTTGTTTTTGTTTTGTATTTATCTTTTTGCAATTAATTTCTCAATGATTTGGTCATGCTTGCCTGCTGACAAACTGACTTGTTAATTTCTGTATCAGGGCTAGTATGCTGTGACAAGCATTATCAACCTGTGTACATCAAAGGGAAATGCCGTAAATTACCAATAAAAGCAATGATTATGTTTATTTGTGCTCCTGTAACAACTGATAACATCATAGACAGGCAAATGCTAGAATTTCCACCACAATAGATGCTGGATTTCAAGTGGCCAAATGTTCCAAAGGAATCATACAGAAAAAAGGTTTTATAACTCGTGAAATTCGAATATTGCAAATATCAAGTCACTTTATTTGATTCAACATCATAACAATCTTACTGAGGCTTGTTTGTTATGATGTTAAAATTGAATAACTTGCAATATTCAACTTTCACTCATTATGAAACCTATAATTTTTACCCTGAAAAAGAGATATACTACAAAATGATTACAAAAGTGTATTTTTGGAGCATAATATCATGATGACAGTTTTGGGATATTATAGCAATATCCTCCTTGAATCAGTGACAATGAGTAAATTGCCTATAAAATTCATTGTTTCTCTAATGAAACAAGTCATAACATCCAGTGCTATTGAATCTCTTGGATCAGTTCTGATTGTGGTAAAAATTTACTGTAATTTGACTTGTCCAATCTGTTCCACTCAGAAAAAGCCTGAACAACTGGCAGGCATTATTCATTCAGACATGTTTTAGTATTGAAAGTAATGCCAAAGTAACAACTGTTTGAGTAGCTTTGATTTAAGACATGTCTGCATATTTTATCAATTTTTTTTAAACATTAGATTGAGATAGGTTTTTTTCTATATATCCAGATGTGCCCACCACTGTAGCAGTATGGTGGAAGGATGGAACACATGTAATGCATTACTCATTACTCAAACCTCCTGGCAAAGGTGAGTTTAATGAAAATTTCAATCAGAAAATAACAACACATATTAGATAAAAACACTACATTAAACAATTGAAATTTTGTTCACTGATATCACAAATTTGAGGAAGTCTAAATAAACAGTTTATTGGATCTTGGGTACTTTTTCATACAACGACATGAAATGTCTATGATTTCTTGTCATGATTTATTCTTATTGTCAGGGATTAACTGTTTGGCTTTGAAGTAGCTGAGTTTTATAGTTGGTTCCCAAAGACTAATAAAGCTACTATTCCGAAAAGAAAAAAAACTTAGTGTAATTAAAATATTTCTATAAACATGTTATAGCAGAATTATCTTTTGATATTTTTCAGAATGATATTTTATTTCATATGTTTTAAAATTATTATTAAACAATTCTATTTGTTTCAGATGAAATGAAGCCTGATATGGTATGGCCTTATACATCTATCATAACTTCATCAGCTGTATCAGCGGATACCTCTATGTTGATTCTTGGTCTCTGTAATGGTAGTATTGTTCTGTGGGACAGATACTTAGGTATATACACTAATTAGTGATAATATAATTACTGGTATTAAGGAAAGATTAATTAAGGATCAGATAGTATATTATACTGCAATCTTCCTATTTGTGCAAGTAAAACATATTGACTCTTTATTCATAATGCTTTAATATGCCAATGTCATATTATCACTTTAAGCCACACCCACTTCTTGAATGTTTACATTTCCGACCGCCATTAGTTGTGATTGAATACACAATGTGACACACTTAATATAACCAGCCAACTGTTGAAGTGAGGACACAATGGGGCATTGTTTTGAGTCTAAAGCAAAATACTGTTGTTATCATTCCCTGTTCATGAAAATATTTTTTTTATTACAGTATAAACACAATAATAATGTCTTTATTCTGCTTGAAATGGGGTAACTGCTCGGGCGGAACCTATCAGTTACCCCATTACTTCGCCTCATCCTTTTATTCCTTTTATGTGAAGTCAAGACACTATCATTGTCTATGTAATTTCTTGATATATTGTATATAGCTGGTATTTTTGACAGGGTGCTAATTTTGGAATATTCTAGCAGTCTATGAAAACTTCAAAATGATTTCAATGAAATATTTACTCTTGACATGAGTAATAAGTGCAGCATTAAGCATTTACCAAAATTAGAAGTGCTAAAAATGTTTGGATACATTTTTGCCTCAAAATCACCAAAATTTTATACCCTAAAAATAACCTGCAATACAGTTACAAATGGTCAGTCATCATTTTTGTGGTGTAATGACAAAGTATGTGGTTAAGAGTTAATATTTCAATAGCATAGCACACTCCAAGTTCTATAAGAGTATTACATGAATATTTCTTAATACCTGTGCAATAACCCTGTCATTGTATATCAAAGCTTAAGATTTTATTCGAAATGTTGGTTTTTTGTTGGCTATCAGTGATATCATGGATTAGTAGCTTTATTTGTACCAGTGCAGATGTAAGGTTGGTTAGGTTGATTTCTATGGTAAACATTATGGTGCTGTATAATTACTTAAGTTCATATATATAGAAAGCAGTGGTATATCTAATGTTTGTATGTGAAAATTAATTTCGATAATTCACATGCAAAATAAATTTGGTAATTTCATCCGCAGACTTTTTCCCACCATAACGTCACAACATGAATATCAATCTGCTGATCACAACCTTGGTAATTCGTGTGGAAAAATGCATTAAATTTTGGTGGTTTCCTAATCTACCATTCAAAGACATGGAGATATGTCATTTACAGAGCATTGAGTTCAAAACTAAAAGCAAAAAGCTTTCTGTGTAACAATGCAGATTGAAAAAAAGTCAAATATCTATTTCTACATGATAAGAATGTTAGAAAAGCAGTAAGTAGAAGATTTTGTGTAGTAATACATTGTTCTGAGATCCCAGTAGTAAACAATGAAATTCAGATTGGTCTTCAGATTTCAATACCTTCTACGTCAGGAATTCCAGTAAGAAAATTGGAAGTAGAGCAACTATCTTACAAACCCTATTAATTTGGATGTAACATTAATTATTTGTAGGGATACAGAGAGGAGTTATAAGTATAATTTGGATGTAATATTAATTATTTGTAGGGATACAGAGAGGAGTTATAAGTATAAGTGATATCTCTAGTATAGAGAAGTTGTTATTCCTTGACCCTAGTATATGTCCTCAGGAGGATACAGAGTACCCACCCTACAGGACACGTACTACATCATATCTACTGGTTGTCTGTAGAGATGGATCTATGTATGCTGTGCTCATGGGAACTGGGGGAACGCAAGCAGAACCAATATGTCTGTCTCCCATGTAAGTTACAGACTCTTTCAGTTCTAACTTAGCAAAAACATAAGACAAAATAAGAACTTACAATGTTTGAAATTTGTCAGCAGTGTTAGGTTCTTAAAATGAAGTGATCGAGAGCCAAATGTGGTCTTTTAGCTGAAATATTAAAGAAAATTTTATTAGTATAATGAGAATAGATGTGGTGAATATGTCAAAGAGACAACAACCCCTCCTTGATTAAAATGTCAGCCCAAAGCCACCCATTGGTCTTCAATGAATGACAAGGAAACCTTCACACCACACCACCGGGCAGGATGCAGATACAGTGTATACAGATATTTACTCAAGTAACATAACTCATACTCACCCAGTTAGTTAACTACTGTGAAAGTATTATTATTTGTGGGGTACAAATTTTCGTGATTTTCGTGGGTAGGTCAAACCACAAAATTTGGTTCCCAATGAAAAGGAGATTTCCACTTAAGTATATACTGAAAACCTCAAAACCACGATTTCAAGAATCCACGAACTTGTGTTTCTTCCCTTATCCACAAAAACTGGTATCCATGAATTAAAGTACTTTCACAGTAAACCGTTGAATAGGCTCATTTGTGCGGGATATAGTTATGATATTGTTGTCAAATTGTTAGGGATAGCATTTTTTGGCATTAACATTGAATTGCTTATAGGGTCTTTACATAGAAATTAAATTATGGTACTAAATACTCAAGTAACATAAAAATAGTCCAGAAGTGGAAATGAAACAAGGCATACTGAGGCCAGAAATTCTTGACTTGGGACGGGCGTAAAAAATGCTGCAGGGTTAAAGTACTTTGATGTAATCACAACATTCTCCCTTTGAAATCTGGCCACTGTAAAAAAAAACATTCCACATCTGAAAATCAGTTCAAAAAGATCTGAGTCCCTTGTTACAATGGAAATAAAGAAACTGAATATAAATTGCACAAATGTACAAACTAAAGACTACTAGCAGTTGACTGATATGACAGCTCCAGACCGGTTTAAACCTACAAAAAGTTATGTCCCCATCATATGTTAAATAAATCCAAATTCTTCCCATGCTGGCTTGAGAACTACGGTACATCATAAGTCATACATTAAGGACACAACCCATGTCATGCCAAAAACTGTTTTTAAATATAGTGTTTTAATCTCTATGTAAAGACCCTATGAGCAAATTAATGTTAATACAAAAAATGCTAAACATTATAATGTGACAACTATATCATAACTATATCCCTTACGAATGAGCCTATTCAATAGTTAAGTTAACTTATTGGGTGAGTATCAAGCTTTCCGTGCTTTGTGTAGAATACTACCATAAAACAAAGGGTGAGAGATATCATTTTAATCCTTTACAATTACATCTGTATTTAAGAGTGAGTTCCTTGTATCAGTTACAAACTTTTGTGAATGTTTTTACGAGCTTGTGATATCGAAAACCTTGTTGTTGTAATTGTATAAAGATTCCTTTCCTTAAAATCTGAAACATTGTTATAAATACAACACATACTAAATGTACCAGGTACTAATAAAACTACTATAAACCAACTTGTCTAAATTTTTCAGTTTCCAGTATTTATTTTGTGGCTAATATTTTATTTTAAATGTATATCCTATAATAGAGGGACATATTCATAGTGATTAATTTTTGTGATAAACAATGAAAAACCACTCGCAAAAATAAGTTTTCTGTAATATTTAACAATAGAATGTCAGCTTATATTACATTTTCTTTTCAGAATTGAAGAAAGAGGGAATATGTTTTCTAAAGTGGAGACAATTAATGGACTGCCACATTTGGTAGGTAAAAAAAATCATTAATTTATCTAACTTGATAGCTGTCTATATTTAATACTGTTGATTCTGACAGTCTTTTGATTATATCATAAATGAAAACGAGAGAGTGCACAGAATGCCATACAAAGGATAAAATCCAAAATTGTAAGTTTATAGCCCAGTACATGGAGAAATGGACAATGGGTTGGATAGACAAGGTAAACGCCTTATAGCTCAAGCATAATATCTTGGATTGCAATGTTTCAGTCTGTTCCAAAATATCAAAGTAAAAATAAAGAAGAAAAAGCGTGTGCTGTCACTGAATTATTTATACTGGAAAGATGTCTTTGTTTGATAAAACAAGCTTTCTCTGTTCTTTTATGTAATGATTAGAGCTCTTAATGTGTCACACAAATAACAAATATTTATAAAAGATAGAAGTTTTATTTATATATCATGTCATATTATATTTGAGTTCAAAATTTTTGTAAACTTTTTCAGATATTAACAGTATTACAGAATGGGACTGTACAGATTAGAGATACAATGCAGGGGAAAGTCCTCTGTGAAATGAAGATCCCTGAAACACATGAACTCATGTCTCCATGGGATCCTGTTGTTACCATTGGCAACAATGGACACATTTTATACCTAAGAGGTAACATAATGCCATCCTTTAGATCAAAACTAAACTGAATACAGTTATAATGAAAAAAATCTAGAAAACTTTGAGTCAAGTCCACTAGACACTACCCATGATTCTTTCCTGAAAATCCTTATAGGAAACTTCAAGTGTCTGTTGAAGAAGCACTTTGATTATTATCTTAATACAGGATTCATTGTGTATGTTGTTTAACATGCAGGTAGAATGATAGGATAAATGAATGCTTAGAAGTAATGCCACATTTATAAATTTCTATCTGTCAATAGCAATAGAAAAAGAACCAACAGATATTGAGGAAACATCAACAGATGCCAGTACACCTCAAGGAACTGTTTTAGTGTATCCTCTTGATACATTCAATACCTTAGAGATGTTTTTTAGTAAAAAGAAAGATTCTATACCACTCTCTGTTCATACTACCATGGATAAAAGGATTGATGCTTTGTTTAAAGAAAGGTAAAGCATATTTTATACTTGAGCTTCACAATTAATTTTATTATGCATTGTAAGAATCTTTTCAACAATTCTAAGCTGTAATATTACAAAAATATTAAAAAAACAAGAATGTTGAGAATGTTCTACGTTCAAACATATTTTATTTTGTAGAATATTACACAAAAGGGATTGGACAAAAGTACATCTTACCTTTGAAGTATTTTCCCATTAAAAATACTGTATTCTTATGAGCATGTGCACACTGAAATAAACATTTTAGAAAAGTATAATGAAGGAATCAGTTATGTAAAATGAAGAAAGAGGGAAATGCTTTTGCATAGTACTATATTTTGGAGGAAAAAGATAAATAAAAGGAGATGCCTGCACTTTTGTGTTTATATACATTAAAAAGCTGACTTCAGTAATAACATGGTTTGTTCATGGGATAGATTCCTGTAACTGTATAAGAATAATTCCAGATTGATTGGCAAATTTTCTGACAACCACACGTTTGCCAGTCAAGATAATGAATAAGATCTTTGATTTTATTGTTGCCAATGCAAAGATAGAGAATGTAGGTTTGAATTTCCCTTTTAACCCTTGGCAAAACAATTCATTTAAAGTTCTAGAAATAAAATTTAGTTTTTTAAAACAGCTTACATCAGTAATGTATTTTTGAAGTAGTATCACCTGTTAAGTTTTTAACCTCTTTAAAATTTATCATGTAAACAGTATTCTACACATCTACACCTACCAAACTTTTACTTCTAGAATTGCTATGCAAGCATTAAGGAAAGACAGGATGCAGGAAAGATGGAACTGTTTTAAAGAAGAAATATGGACAATTCTACAGTATAAAGAACAAGCCTCTAAAAACGCAGAGGAGAGGGAGGCCTATGTAAGTTTTATTAATTCTGTACATGGTTTTGTGTTTTCAAAGTTTATGTTGCATTCCCTCTTGATATATTTGTATTTATTTTGTATTCAACCATACTTCAGATTATAAAGTATTATTAACCTTCGTCAACATCAAACCTTAAGCTGCCTAAGTTTTCACGTGACAACATTGTGAAACTACTAATATGTGTTGCCATTAATTTTTGTAATTTTGCACAATTGTTATGATTTGACTTTTGGATATTCAATGTATTTACTTCATTTATATTATTATCAATATAAAATAAATAGTATATTTTTTTTATTCCTTTGTCTGTTAAAAGCACAAAAATAGTATTATAGTACCCAAGACTAGTGTGGTGTTAAAGCATAGTACATCTTATGTCGTGCCTGTCTTCATTTGTGATTATAAATTCCATACAAAATTTTGAGTTTATATATTTTATTTTTCTTTGCAAATGTACAGTTTGTATGCCCTGAATCACTTTTAGAACCTTTGTAAACAAACACCTGCCTAAACTGACCTATTTTTTAATTCCAAAATGTGTTCAGTTTAGAATGGTTTCATTGTATAACTACAGATGTTTGGAGTTGCAAGAGTGTCCCTCACCCACATCATTTCAAAAATATTATTTTTCTGGCTTAAACATTTTTTATTTGTTATGATATGAAGACAATAGCATTACACTGACTTGACAAAAACTTAATACACATATTTGGCTAGACTTTATAAATCATTGAATTTTCCTGCAGTTCTCTCAGTCTCTTCCATTTATCTGTGAAATGTCAAATCAGTATAGTGTTTTATTATTGTCAGTATTATCTGTAAGTATCTTCTAAGCCTAGTCTAATCCTTCCTTTGGACAAAGATTTATTTTTTCTTAATCAATTTTATGTTTGAAGCTGGGGCTTTATATGTTACTTTTGGTTTTTTTTGTAATCTTAAGAAAAAAGTCATTAAAAAAATTTATATTTGCCTCATGGAATTGATAGACTAAAATAATAGCTCAGTGAAAGAGTAAGGAAGTGTTTAATAGGGAATTAGGACTATATTGTTTTAACATTGACAGGGTAAATGTTACTTTTATTATTATTATGATGGTTATTTACTGTAGGAGTTTGAGCCAGTGAAAGTTTTCCAGGTAAACTACTGTAGCTAGTGCTTGCTATGTACATTGTATAAATAATCTTTTTGGTGTATTAGTCATGGTATTGGTTGCAAAAACTGCATCATTTGTCGTCTGCTGTCAGTGAAATAACAGTGGTGAACCCAGGGAGTTCCAGAAAGTTGGAAGCCCCTTTTTATTGAAAAGTTTTCTTTATTTTATGCAAATTCTGACAAAATGAGCAAATAATACTGAAGCTTAAAAATTCTCCAGATCTGTCCCTGAAATATATCTGTGTCTGAAATAAACATCTACATTTAAAAACCAAGGTGATATTGTGTATTCAATTATTTAACAAAAAGAAATTTTGTGCTTTTTTTTTTTGCAAAAGCCTTCTAAACCAAAAAGTTTATTTGGGTATATTACTTTTCAATAAATTGGTAAATTTGATTTTTATTCCGCTGACAGTTTCCAGATGATAACTTGAGATGGATCAATGAATTTTTTTAAAAAGTTTACACTATTGTTCAGTACTATAAAATACAGTTTAATTTTCAGCTAAAATGAAGTTTTCGAGTTAGACTATTTTGAAAATTTTGCCATCCATGTTTTTTTGTGGCAGGATATCACTTAATGTCCATAAATGCCTTACTTTTTTTCCCCAGTGCTTCTTTTTATAAAGATTTTAGATTTATAAAAGTTATAATTACTCCACTTAAGATAAATGATATTTGTATTCGAGATTGATTTTGATACACAATACAACTAGAGGTAATAAAAATGATGATGTCTTTTAAAGTGTGCTGTTAACCTTTATTAAATACAGACTTTAGGCCATTTATGGGTTATATATATGTAGTTTTGAAGTAGTTAATCATGTGCATCTTGTCTATTAGTTGTATGTAGATTTATTTACTAGATCTTTATTACCATAGAATAATTAGTGAATTTCTTCAGATAGCACCTCTAGAGTCTTATTTGGATATAAGTTCTAATATAAAGTATGGAATTCTATATATAGAAGTTTAGTATTATAGAGAATAGTTGAACAGCATCATTGTCAGTCATCTTACAAGTTCAGTGCAAATGTATTGGAATGCTATCATTTCAGTTGTTATTTTCATTAAGTACAACATTTTACCTCACAAATGCATGTATTGTCTTAAATCTGTTGTTCTAATAACATTACTTAGTACATGTATTGTAGTGCTGAGGACGTGTTTAATTCAGTTTAGTGTTTGAGTTTAATGGGGCCCTATAGGGTATTAGGCTGTATCATATATCAATTGAAAGATAAATTTTATCACTCTACAAAAATGTCTCTTGTTGGAAAAAGTTCTTTTGTGCATTTTCAAAATTTTTACATGTCACCTCTGTCCAAATACCCGTAATTCATGATTTCACTTAATTTACCAAAATGTGTAATGAGTCCATTTATCTTGGACCCATTCTATAATAAATGCATAATAGCATAAAAATTTTCACTTAGATTTATAAGTATGATATTCAAAAACTATTTCAAATAACATTTCCATTGATACTATTTATAGCTGTATACCCTCTAGGCCCATTTAAGTTTTAAAACCCTTTTAAAATTATACTACATGTATTTACATGTATTACATCTTTGGAAATCTTGACAAAAAAATAACTGAGAAAAAAAATATTTGTAGTTTGTTTGGGAGAATGGACAGGGATACAGGAGTTAGGGGACGGAATGTGAGGATGAAGTTCCCCCAATCTACTTCCTCTTGTTTAACAGTAATGCTTATAATCTAGTTTATTCCCAACTATCACTGCACAAATAACGCTATTGCAATACATGTACTATGATAAAAGAATGAGGCATAAGTTACAACAAACCTGTCTTAAGTGACCTGCCTAAGGAGAACAAGATCAGGTCTTTTTTACATACAATACAATATATAGACATAATTATTTAAAACAGATTATAATACAGATGGTCATAAAGGCAGGTTTGACTGTACACATTAAATATCTTGAATATCAAAGTTTGCAGCCAGCTTTGATTTCTGTCTTCTGTATTCTCTTTGTCATAATACAATTAGCAGTTAATATTTCTGCAGTATTTCTATAGACCAACATAAATATTTCCATATTTACACTCCTTGCATAAAATCTTTTATTTTGATGTTCCCATTCACTTTGAATGTGTTGATAGTCCTCCATCTTCTTCTCCCTTCATCTTCTACTTTACTACCACAAAAATGTCAGTGTGTGGTCAAGCCTTGTAAAGACTTGTTTGTGAAAAATATTTTGATTAGAAATTTAAAATCTAAAAATAACTCAGTTTGTTCAACATGTCACAGTTTTCCTTTCCTCTTTCATCTCCCTTGGACTTTTTATGAGCTGCTCGGCAGGTGTTTCTAGAAAAGTAGAGGATGCTTACCCTACCAGTGCACCTGGTCCATGCTCCCAGTTTTTGGTGTAGTCCGAGTTGCTCATTTATTTTTGTTACTTTTTACATATTATTTTGGTTATTTTATGTTTTTTTTTGTGTGTGTCTGTCTGGTCTTTGTCCCTAGATTACATTTTTTTTAAATTTCTGCAAGAATATTGATTCCCTTGATTACATGTTAAACCCCCATGTGGGAGGTATGTATCATGATCATAGAACTTATGTCCATCTGTCAACAACTTTTTCTCTACAACAACCCATTACAGCCACTTAATATTTTGACAAACTCTTTATATAGGGATCTGTGTCCCAATCAGGATGTCTTCTATATGATCTGTGTCCCATTCAGACTTTCTGTATATGATCTGTATCCCAATCAGGCTGTCTTCTGTATGATCTGTGTCCAAATCACACTGTCTTCCTTATGAACTATGTCCAAATCAGGCTGTCTTCTATATGATCTGTGTCCCAATCAGGCTGTCTTCCATATGATCTGTGTGCCAATCAGGCTGTCTTCCTTATGACCTGTGTCCCAATCAGGCTGTCTTCCATATGATCTGTGTCCCAGTCAGGCTGACTTCCTTATGACCTGTGTCCCAATCAGGCTGTCTTCCATATGATCTGTGTCCCAGTCAGGCTGACTTCCTTACGATCTGTGTCCCAATCAGGCTGTTTTTCATATGATCTGTGTCCCAGTCAGGCTGCCTTCCTTATGAACTGTATCCCAATCAGGTTGTCTTCCATATGAACATCTCACATCTCTGATTTTTTTATACTCACATCTTAAGACCATATACCAAAAAGCATTGTTTTCTAAGACTGGTAAGTACAGCAGGACCATTCATGACTGTCAGTATTCTAGTTTATGGACATAAATGGTTTTCCTTGAGAAATTCTACTTATTGATTTGACCCTTGTATATATAGCCTAAATTTGAAGAAAAAAAATCTATTCCCCAACCTTTTCAAAACATTTAAATGCTTTGTTTTTAGACAAGATTTATTTTCCTCCCTTGATATAAATTTCTGATAGTCATAAAAAATTATGATAGCTTTGGGGTGTCTGTCTATAAAATACAATTTTCTTCCTGCCCTTCTTTATATGCTCAGAGCTCCAAGTAGGGGAACATCAAACAAACATTATTATGTGTGGCCTAATTCAGTATAGATTTGCACTCTTCAGTTTATGACAGAAACATTTCTGGGATTGAATTATTCCATCGTTGAAACATGCACCTGCTTTATATCCTTACCATAAATGAATTTATTGATCCGATTATTGCTATTCCAGGTTTATTACTAAATGAGTCAGATGGACTGTGTACTTTTAAAGGTTGTTTAAATTTTCAGCTAATGATTAAACTAAGATGGAAATTGTGAAACAGTAGTAGGATTTTTACATTACTCACTAAATCATAACCTTAAATACTCACTCTTCTCATTTATCTACTGTAGAATTAAATTTGCCAATTGAAGACTTCTATATTTGAAAATTGAAAAGCTACAAAACATTGCATGTAAAAATTAATAACTGCAAAATAAAGTACATGCTCTTTATGTTTGTCCAGCCAGGTGTCATTAAGTGTGACATCTTTATCTTTTCGAATGACATCAATAATGATGTTTATTCTAGGTGTTGCTATGATCTTAGTGTTTATATTCAGCACAGGTTACCGGAAATGATATATACAAGGGTTGTTATTGGTAAACAGCAGGAACAGTCAAAAGTTATATTCTCCCCAGTTTTATACCATTAATTTTGTTTAAAAGTCAATCGAGATTTTAAGAAATTTTGATATGTGCACTCATATTACACCTAGGGTTTAGAACCAGAATCCGAATTCTGTTATCATCTACCTTTTGTAATTGTAGGCCTTCACCATAGTCTGACTAATCATACATTTTTTTTATGTACCTTAATTTAGTGAGAAACAAATCAAGTAAATATTAGCACAAATTTTCAATGGCCTGGTACATCAAATATGTAATTTTCTTCCTATGATGATAAAATCAAAGTCCCAATCTTTTCTTGCACTCAAATTAAAACTAAAAGATGACAGAGATTTATGCAAATCAACAAAAAGAACTACTTATAAGGAAATGAATGGGAACTCCGAATTTTTATGCCGTAACAAATAGTTTGTTAAAATTCAGATATATGTATGATGAAGGTAATATACATATTGTTATGGAATTCATTTATCCTTAAATTTCAGTTATGAGCAGAAATTCTGGTGAGGTTTTATTCTAATTTGTTGCTAGCTAGTATTTTTACATAAAAAATTGCATGCTTATTAATAATTGAATCCTATTAATCAACACATTTTCTGTATAATTTCTATGGGAATTATTATCTAGGATATAAAATCAAATATATCTAACAGTGCTTCATGTTCCAGCATTTCAGATTAAAGTTTTTATAATTTGTCTGTGTGTTTGACAATATTGTTTTCAGCTACAATTTTTTTTTCTAAATTAATTTTATTTTGTTATTTCAAATAGTGTTTTGATGTATGCATATAATAGTTTGTTTTTTTCAACAATTCAATTAGAAAATTGGAAAAATATTGAAGCCTTATTTTGTTCTGCACTGCTCAGATAATCGACAAGAAGCCATTCAATGATGATAGTAAACTTATTACGTAACAGTATAACTCTTGATATATGGCAATAAATTAATAGCACTACAATATAGTATTGAAGTATGTTGCTTTAAGTTGCTGTAATATGAAGCTTGAGTTGTTATTTTATAAGAGTGCATTTTCTATTTAAGGTACACAAACATGTATAAATGACAACAATAGCTATCCAAATCGTGTTGGCTTGCCCACTAAAATGTCTTTTTGGCATATCTTTATTTTAAAAAGATGATGGAAACCCAAACAAAAAATCACTAACAATCTGTTCTGTCAATAGCATTTCAAAATGATCTCACAAATTAAGGTTTCTGTGCAATTTTCAATGCTTTCCTATGAAACTGAGAGTTTTGTGGGTGTTTTTTCTATCACAGGGACATCACAAGTTAGATCACATAAATGGCCTAACAAAAATTGTAATAAAATGCTGTTTTAATGATTTTTACATTGTACTATTCATGGCCATACACTTAAAAACTACTCCATTGTTTTTAGTGTATGGCCACGGACAGTAAAACGTAAAAAAAAAATTAAAACAGGAGTTGGGAAGGCAAGGGGCCATGGGCAATTTTCCCTATCAGCTGAAAATGGCACCTTCATCTAAAAGAGCAATATATATAGTTTCTTAACAAATGGCCCCTTCAAATTGTAGATATCTTTGAAAAATCCTAAAAATGTATCCTTCTCAAAGTTTCCTTCCCAACCGCTGAAACAGCATTTTATTACATTTTTTGTTTACCCATTTAATGGCTCTAACTCATGACCTCAAGTCTCTGTGTTTTTAATTAGTAAATATTGGCTACATGCTTTGACAAACAGGATTGGGGAGTTAGGATCTAGGGACTTTCTCATTAAAATACTGGATAAAATCAATTTTTAGCAGCTTAAAATCTACCCTCTTCCCATCTCACTTGAAACCCTGAAATTAGCAATAAATATGTAGGAAATGCTGTTTTTAATAGATATCTAAAGGTCAATAAATATGGCATATTATATAACTATATTTCAAGTTTGTCATATGGAATTATGACATCTACAGTAAAATTTACCTTCAATCCCAATATCTTTTATATTTATCAAACAAATAGGTCAGTTTAATGAGTATTCTGCTATATAGGGTTTCAAAAACAATTAATAATGGTATTGTTTTGTCTTCTACATCAATTAAATGGTTCAGTTGACACAGATTTTTTGTACAATACCTGTAACTTTAGTGAAAATGAATGGCTATCTACAAAATTGAAACTCACGGTTCCTTACCATATTTTACTTAGGATTGATTTGCTTAGATTTTACGTAGGCAAAATCTATCAAATGCTTATGACAAAGGTAATTGGGTTTTACTTTACCTTGACATTTGATCTCATGAATTTCATTCAATAGTACAAATTTGAATTTTGAGCTATGATTTTAAATTGGTCCAATTGGTGGTCAAATGTTTTAGGTTCTTATACCATATTCATTCTTTGCAAGAAACCCAAAAAGGCCAAATCCAAGGAGGTAACAAACATGTTTGATATGTCTATGAGAGCCCTAGATATACCACTGTGATTTTATCAAGCTTCATCCAACAGAACATTTTATTGCCATATCAACTTTATGTTCAAGTTATTGCCTATGCAAAACTGTTTTTTTAGATAATAGTAGATTTGAAGTAAGCAGGTTTTCTTCTTCATATAACAATTCTTCACAAAAAATTCAAACTTTTCAACACTTTAGATGCTTAAGTGCATTATGCAAGATCAGTTTTGTTTGGCCCTTTTATATTGCTATAGAAACAAAACCTGACTGATATTATACTTGTTTCCAAATACTCACTTCATGACATATTAAGTTTTGAACAGTTTTGAATTAAGAAATAATATGCTTCTCCTTACAAACTTAGCAGGAATGTAAGTATGTGCCATTTCAGTTAAGTGAATAGTGGGATTATTTTCAGTTTTTGATAATGATTCCTTTTACTTAAAGAATTAGATTGGAATTATCAGAATTAAACTTGCTGCTTGATAGAGTTTTCAGTGGCATTTTTCCATTTTTGTCTTTTGAACCAAGTAAAATATTGATTCCAATTCTGCTTAATTAACTTTCAGGCTAATCTCTTCACTCCTACTGCACTTTTTGCATGTTTTATTACTATTTATATCACCTCTCCTAATTGTAACCCCCTTTGTAATATATTGTGTTTTACCCAAATGCCCCCTCTTTAATGCCCCCCTCTTTATTTTTTGTTTTGTTTTTAAAATTTAAAAAAAACAATTATTTTGCTATTGCAAATGATTTTATTTTGAAGTGTTGTAGTTGATCCCTTTTTGATGTATGTTTCTGTTATGATTACCTAGGAGATAAATACATTGCCAAAATACTTAAAAAGATGTTCAATGCCCTTTTTAAGGATAACAAGGATTTCAAAGGGTTATGAAATCTTTTAAGATCATTTGTGTTAGAACAATGCAAGAAGAAATAATAGATGGGTCAGTTTATTTGTTTCTGAGATACACTAAAATGGTAAGCATTTGAAATTATTGTGGGGAAAGGATTTCTCCAGATATTTCTTAGGTTTTGTCTTAGTAGTTTTTATCTGTTATAACACTGGAAAAGAAACAAGGATTTCAAAAAACTTCCCAAATAACTATATAAGGTGTGTTTAATGAAATTATTAAAAAGAAAAGTTGGGGTCACTGGGCAAAACATCTAATGCTATGAAATGGATAAAACCAGTCTGAAATTCTGGCAAAAATGGCTGAACGTGACAAGAAAATATCTTTAAACCATTGATATCAGCCAAAACTACTTACTCAAAACACATTATAAATCAGATTTAGCAGATTGGACATTTCTGTTTTTGAATGTGCACAAAAAGTAGCATTCGTTGCAGGGAAGCTGTATAGTTTACATCATTTAAGAACCCATTCCAGGTTAAATCAGAAAAAGTCTTTCCTTAAATGTAGATTTATAACTTTCTAGTGATTTTTTTCAGTAATGAAATGTAAGCATATATCCTTGTTTGTTGTTAAGCAGTCATTAATGCTTCTGAATTTGATTCTTTTCATGGTTTGTTCTCAGCACCAACCCATGTAAAATCCTGATGTTAACATTGGTAGCAGTAATTCATGGTGTAGAAAAAAAAAACACCAAACAATCAGATAGTGTTTTTTTAAGTCGCTAATATTGTTATCGACTTCCTGCACTCGTAATTTCAGTACTTTATATTCGCGTGTGATTTGCATAATTATATATTTATACTCCACGCAATGCTGCAGGTCTTTGCCGTGTTTTCCGCCATAGCGTCATAAAGATAAAAATGTACCTCTTAAATATCAAACACGTGTATTCTACGTGTGTTTCTTTCTTGTATGAGAACAGGAAGTTTACATGAAAATATCGGTTAGCATTGAACATTACCCAGTTTCCGATTTAGGCGCAGGGGTTATTTACATATGAATATTCATTACCAGTTCCTAATCTGGATCCCTGGTCAATAACTGAAGTGACCCAAAGATCGCTGTGCAACGTACTTCTTTTAAAAAAATACCCCACACGTATATATATTTATATATGTTTTGTTTTTTGCTTGTATTAGAACGGGAAGTTTACATTAAAAGATGTATGTAGCCATTGCCAGTTGTTTAATAATTGAAAAATTCAGGTCATTACAGTTACGAAAGAGTACGCAATCATATCAAGGGAACCAAGATTTAAGCGGAAGTCACCTGATTTGAGAGCATATCGCATTCGTGCCATGTCGGATGTTGAAAGTAAGCCAAAATCAGTGACAGACAGTATTTGACGATTACCGACTTTAAATACTTTTTCTTTGATTAATGTTTATGCACCATCTTTTTATGTTACTATAATAAATAGTCATTTCTGCATACAGATACGTATTTTTTTTTAAAAGAAAACCAGACAGTTATCTCTCACCAAGCAATCAAATTAAGAATGATGACTCTTGCAAAATACCAATTTCATGTTCAGTTTATATAATTTTTATCTCTTCATTGCAAAAACAAATGACAAAGTAAGACTGGTGGTCTGTAGCTGTTCATAAATAAGAAATAAAAATTACTTCGGTGGGTTTTTGACACACATGAAACAATACCTCCTGTCTGGTTTTTATAAATACTGCTACTTAAAATGTATAAGGAACTATACATTATTACTTTCTCTGTTAATTAAGTCACCTTTTATTGTAATAATCTATCTGATACTTTTGGTTCAGTTTTACACAAGTAGGTTTGTATCTTACTCTGAGTGAAAGGTAGAAAAAGTACCCAAGTAATGATATATTAAGTGCAGTATGTAAAACGTAGTAATAAAACAATCTGAAACCTTTAGTATATCTATCTGATGGATCAATGTAATCAGTCTCAGAATTTTCTTTAATAACATTTGTCTATCAACTGTCTTGTCGTTTGGTTTTCAGTCAAATGCATCTCTCAATTTGATTAAAGACTGGAAATTCCTGGTATTTATATTGTCCCCTTATTGATTATAACCCAAGTAAACTTGCCCCATAGAAAATTGTTTATAAGACCATATCTTCTATAAATTTACTTGACAAAATTTTCTTTAACAGAATAATTGTTAACAAAATGGTATGTAAACTAACAATCCCCAATATCAATTATTTGTTTAAATGCATGTTTGTTGTTTCTTTCAGAGACCAGAATCTGTTGGAGGTTGGACCCCGATCTTGAAGTGATGACGTCAATCGATCTGTAATTGACATTCTAAACATTCCGTCCATTTAGCCTTATTGTGATATAATTTATTACTGTGATGTAATTCAATGATATTTTGACATTAAACTAAATGAAATATTCATGATATTGAGCTTTTTTTGGTGTATTTTTTAAGCAGTCTTTCGTGAGAGATTTACTAAAGCGTGAATTTTTTTTATACATTTGTAAAAAGCTCTATAAACTTCATCCTCCAAGCCAATTCCGATGGTTGAGAAGCAACCAATGAAAATCGATTTAACGTAAAATGTCTGTGGAAAGCTTAAGGTAAACAATAATACGAGTTAATGGACGGTCCGATATAGTAACTGAAAGTTGTATGATGTCACAAATGATGCAATGTGAGCAAACGTGATAACTGTAGGTTCTGTTTAGAGTCTTTACTGAAAAAAAATGACTTTATGTGTAGCCACTTTTGTAAGTTATATCGATGAGTTTCTATTACGAGTGATTTGATTGGATTTTGGATCCGGATTAAATTTAAGTAACTCACTAGATGGCGCTGGACGATACCCGTTAAATATGAATGAGTGATGTCATGGGTTTGAGGGAGCGAGGATGGACTCAAAACCCTGACTTGGGAGGTTGTATAAACTAACCTCAAACAATTTTCCATGTACTTTTTCCGATATATAGATGAAATATTCAAGCTCTTGACCTCTGTCCGCTTAACTGGAAGGAGACAGTTCGATTTTCAGCACCATATGTTTAGCCCTCTATGCCACCTCCGTTTTAGAAGTCTAAATACATGACACAAAACGATTTAATACTTAATCAATTAGTCTATTCCTGTAATGGAAACACAACCCTTCGTCCAGTACTAAACCGTATATTAACTTTTAATTCTATTTTTTTTTCTATTAGATAAAATCGAAAGAAACGTTACATTCAAAAATTGCAAAAAACTTCTGTGACAATTTCCAGTGATTGGCTGAGATTTTATAGTGAATTATTGATAAAATTATCAAAACACAAATAGGCAAAACCAAAACAAACAAACGATGAAACAGAGTAAAGACCACAAACACTCGTAAAGTGATGCTTTTACATTTATCTTATAAATTCCTGCAAAAAAAAATAAAACAAAAACAAAAAACAAAAAAATAAATAAATAAATAAATAAACGATATAATTTACGTTTTCAGAATGATTTAATTTAATTATGTTTAACAATGATAATATCAGGAAGAAAAATATCTCGACGACAAAGTCATTATGGTCATTTGGGAGGAGAAACTACACGAAATATCCTCACCAATAAAATTATCAGTGAACAGAACGCAAATAGTCGGGCAATATGCTAAAAACGAGGAAGTTTCGACATTTATATTGCATAATGTCACGTAATTTGTTATTTTTGTAAGTGCATTCTAAAGAGAAACTGAATGTGTTCAGTAGACCTATTTTATAGAAAACCATTCACTTACTACTGACAAACCGGTTTTAATAGTGGAAACACAATGATATTATAACCGAACCAAATTAGATAAACTCAGATGTAAATCGCATTATATTTTCTACAAATTAAATTTTGTTCTTCTTTGGGTAATAATAACCTATGTGTCGTGAGGACAATACGACATAAGAAAAAGATTGATTGCTTCTGAGACACATTGAGATTGCTACCTGACGTTATATCAATGGAACTCAAAAGTAGAACGCATTGACTTATTTATCAGACTATTTGTTGGTTTTAATGATAAAAAAAGGAAACTTGCACAACCATCATTATGTTACATAAAAATTCGAATTTAGAAATTGTTAAAATAACATTTGAATTGCTAAATTTTAAATTTTAAATTAACATTTTACTGACCATTTGAAGTTAAACTATAGTAATTTAACGACTTTTTACCCTTAAAACCCTTACATTTTAGTATATCCAACCCTGTTTTCCTCCAATATTCTTTGAATTGTATTCATATGATCTTGTTTTAGTTTAAGCGATTGCCTTCTCGCCAAATAAGTTCTTATTTATAGATGATACAAGCAATTAATTTCATATGGTTTTTTACAAGGTAGTTGAGGTTGAATACATTTGATTTTGTAGTTTGATAATGTCTTTTCACTTCTCAACAAAATTTAGAAGGTTATTGAAAAAGAAATAATTAGAGAATATCAGAAGTACGCAAGGATTGTGTTCACGTTGACAAGGACAAGACGGAGTTTGTTTAATAATGTGAAGGCTACAATAAGCTGATCCTTGTAAAATGTCTAACCTATCTTACTTTAGTTAACTGAAATATTTCAAACTAGATTTCAGCTTTCTGTGGCACACTGCACTCGAGATAGGCAATTCAGTTATGTAACTGAAAAGTTTCTCAAATCACCAGGCATGAAACAATGAACAACATCAATACAGGAAATTGTCTATGTTTATCATGCTGTTACAAGAATCCACCAGTGATATATATGAATTCTCTGGATAGGAAATATAAATAGTATCTGTCAAATGTAATGGGAAATAATTGCATTGGTATTAGTTTGTTATACAGTCCGTCAGACAAATCAACACAAAGAGTAATGGTAAGTATTCATCCTAGCCATTTCCATTCAGTCTCGTATTCATTGAGAAAAAAAAAATTATCATTCAATGAATTTTTCTAGGGTGCAGTGTAGATAATATACGACTTCTTGAAACTTATTTACTTGTTGTTTTTAGTCCATGTTCCTAAGTTTGATCAACGCATTCAAAATGAGTAAATAGACAAGGGAAATATTGTCTCATGAAATATGTATCATAAAGGAAACTTTTATAATTGATATATTCCAATTATCAGCGTGTATTACCAAAAGTACATTGAAATTAGATTAACAATGTAAAGTGGAAAACGACATTGAAGTTGCATGACTTATCTTCTTTCTGTATGGCAAGGAATTTCTCAAGTTTCCTTTTTTTGCGGTACAGAATTAAAAAAAAGTTAAATTTTGAGTTTTGTTTAATGGGATTCTATCATGAGATCTACAGAGCATTTCCGGTAATCATGGCGATGCATGCAATACAACAGAGACCATTTTTTATACCACACGACATATGAACGTGTTCTTGTAGAAAGCCACTGTTATTACCGATTACTTCTGAGTCAAATGCTTTGCTCACGACACATTTCAGTTTATTAAAGTCTGTATTTAGCTACAATATAGAATATGATACACTGTACTAAAAATGGCCTACTTCTATTTTGTCTCGATTTGTTTAAGGGCTTGCAACGATTTTTCGACCATCTAACGATTTTATATATTATAGTTTTTCATTTCTTTGTTGTTTCCGTGAATGTTTTCTGCATGGATTTTGTGTCAGGGGCTTTCTATTAGAGTTTAAATTAGATCATTTGTTAATTCGTTATAATCGTCATGATTTATCAATTTACTCACTAAAGTTAAAAGTATTAACATATTGGTGTTTTCCCTTCAGGAATAGCGTTTAAATGTATTTGCATGACTGATCTATATATAAACCAAGGCAAAAATAAATTACAAAACACAAGTTTCCACTTACATTGCTTGAAATGAGCAAAACTAAAAAGATACACCAAAAGATTCATGTATCGGGGAGAATATTGTCAGAGAAGTCTTACGGAGTAATCAAGGGAACCAAGATTCTAGTGGAAATCAAAAGAATGTGTTCCAAGGACAAAGACCAGACATGCAAAACAGACAAACACAACAAAGAACATAAAGAAATTAAAATAATACATACAACATAACAAAAGTAAATATGCGCAACTCGGACACTCAAAACTGGGAGCATGGACCAGGTGCTCCGGTAGGGTAAGCGTCCTCTGCTTTTCTGGAAACACTCACCAAGTTGCTCCTTAAATATGTCAAGTACGGGATAGACGAAAGAGAAACACAAACTATGATACATTGAACAAATCAGTTCTCATGGTGCAGATAGATACACCGTAACCATCCATAAAACTTCTGTAGTGATGAGTTCAATCTTGTAGCAACATAACCCTGTTTCAGAAGCCTAATTGTAAGAAGTCTAGCGCGACACAAAAAGTCTGCGTAGTTACGGCAAGCTTTGGCATAAAGTATAAGTTGTGATATGAAAACTCTATACGCAGGGGCTGAAGGGTTGTTGCCAAAGTTGAAAATGCACTTTAGTTTGGCGAAAGCAACAATAAATGCACATTTGCTTTTCCTGTAATACTAAGTACATGTGTAACGGTAAGAAACAATTCCTTTTACTGAAGTTAATTTTTTTAAAGCACCTAAATCTAGGTCTATATGACAAACCGATATTTTCTAGTTAAAGAAACTGATATAAATTATACATGTAACACTCAAGTCTTAAAAGTCGTTAATAACCAAGAAATTATTCAAATAGCAAAAAAAAAGAACAATAGAATACTCTACCTACAGGTCACCAATGAAAACCACTGATGGTGACTTATTTGTAAATGACGGCCTTCATTTGTTCTAACAATGCAAATGGTCCTAATATGGGTTTTAGCAAACCATTTTGTTGTATTTTGGCTGTATTGATATGACTCGGTTTTGGTAATTTGAGTGTTTAAAGTTTTTTTATTCACTTGACAACTTTTAGGAAATGAGAAGTGTCGACTTCTAGATGGTAGTGTCGGAGATGAACAAAGGTGTTCCCTTTTACAACAGTCGATTTATTTGTATTTTTCTTTTTGATTATTACTTGTGTTTCTTCTATCTAGCACATTAATTGAGACAGTACACCCTTTTTGCTTGCAGAACAAAATATCATGTGTTACTGCTGTAGGAGTCATGTAGATCTGGGCTTTTGCTGATGAATATTAGTATATAACTAAGCTTTTACTGGTTTCTATTCTCATTTCATATTAAATTCATTCCTTTTTGTGGAACTCCAGATCAAAACAATGAAATTAGGTGCCATATTATTTAACATAAGATTTTTAGTTATAGGTTACATCAGATATTACACCCTATTGTCTAAAGGTTCAAAGAAAGTATTAAATATAAGCAGACACGGGAAGAGTTTGTCTCACCGAAATCTTCATAAATTGTAGAAGAGTTGCAACCCTCAAACAGAAAACGTGTGCCTGTATTAGAATAATCTTCGTAACACCGACTTGCGTTACTCATGATATAAGTAAGAGATGTGAGTGTTTTACATACATTTTATCAATGTTGTACACAAGGTGTTCTAGCCCTACCATTATGCGACTGCATTTTTTTTGTGGTCGTATAAAAATGTATGACTTCAAATGATCACAAGTACAGTCAAAATCAAGACATTTAATGGCTATAGCAGACCTCTGAGTAAACCAGGAAAACATTGTAAGGAGTATAATTACAAATTTAGCAGATTCATCATTAGAAATATTACATATCGTATGAGAAACCAGACAATGGACCGACAATCACTTCAGATAAATGGTATAAACACGATAAAAGTTTTATGTCATGACATGTTCGTCAATAATTTCTAATTGTAAATTCTGGTGATTGGCACATTTTTCCAAGCGACATAAGACCGAAAATCAATCTTGTTAAACTATTTTAAGTAGAAAGGCAATTGACAGGTCCGGAGATACGATTATAGTTTTAGTACAAGTTGCACGTTTATCCTTTACCGAGTCGTAAATCGTACGAATGAGACTTCAGGAGAACTAAAACAACTGCATATGGGAATTCTATATCATGAAATATTTACAGATTCATCAATTTAGCATCGTAAGCTTTGGGATTGTATCTGCGTCATTTCTTAATATGTCACATAACCTAATTTCTCAGACATCTTGTTTTAATGATGCAAAAAGATATTATGCGTCCAAAGGCACAAGAACGTATCTAAGAATTATTGAAGATAATTTTACATTCTGACTAAAGCTGTGCTCATCAATATCATGTTGTTTAATTGTCTCCCTTAAAAAAGTTAATGATAATAACAGATGTATATTAATAGGAAGATGTATTGTCTAAAAGTATTATACGGTTAGCTGGAAAAGCTTATATCGGTGACAAATGTATGTCCGTGGCATAGTTTAATACACGAACACAAAACAAGTAGATACATAGAAGCCAATGCCTCCAAATCAGGAATGAAGTAAAATATAAATATTATTCAACCTTAGAGAGGTTTATTCGAGGCCTTTAAAACCTACCAGAAACATCTTACAGTAATGCGATAATAGTTTGTTATGCTGATGTAGTCCATCGCGCGTTTCGTATTGACAACCATCCTATTCCACCCTCTATTTACAAATGATAAAATATCAACACTGTAACAATAACACTTCGTCGATGCAAAATACTTTTGTTTTTGTCGACTTGTTTCGGATTACCCTACTTCAGTGGCGCTTTAAGTTTATACGACTACAATCATTTCATAATCGACGATAGCAGGAGGCTGTATAGGAAGACCCCTCCCCCCCACTATTTTTATTTGTTATTTTTGTATTTTTTATTTTAATCTAATATTTCAAATAGTATTACAGCGGGGAGTTAATCGTTCAAGTGTCTACTGACCACAATTGATATTGTTGAAAGAGTAATCAAGGGAACCAAGGTTATAGCGGTAATCTAAAAGAGTAATCAAGGGAACCAAGGTTATAGCGGTAATCTAAAAGAGTAATCAAGGGACCAAGGTTATAGCGGTAATCTAAAAGAATGTAATCCAGGGACAAAGACCAGACATGGAAAACAGACATACACAACAAAGAACATAAAGTAACTAAAATCATACATACAAAGTAACAGAAGTAAATGAGCAACTCAAAACATTATGAAGAAAGGCAGTGTGCTGTGTTTCTTAAAAATGAACAGGAACTGATATTCTACACTAAATGAGAACATGATGTGTCTATCGAACCAATATGGTGCATTCATGGACTATTTTTGGCAAAAAAATAAATAAACAGTAATTTGACTAATGGGTAACTTCTTGTCAAGCATGATTCCGGAACACATGATCTATACGTGTACAAACAACATTGAATATTTGAATATTTAAGATCCAGAACAGCTATTCATGACTTTAATCCAGAATTTGCAGGAGAAAACAATGAATAATGCATTTATCAAAATCGTAAACAGAAAGTTAAGGACATTACAATAATTCCAAAGAAATCAGAGATTTGGAGCTATATGTCAATAGAAAAGGTTTTAGTGCAGTATTCAATTAAGCTACAAGATATAGATTTAGTCTCAGCAAACAAAAATATATCATCAGGAAACCGTCAAAGAAGACACAGTTTCATCCAGTGCAGTATTCAATTAAGCTGCAAGATATAGACTTAGTCTCGGCAAACAAAAATATATCATCAGGAAACCGTCCTGTCAAAGAAGACACAGTTTCATCCAGAAAAAAAAACATTTTGAAGACCGGACAGACAGCCAGAAACAATAATCTAAATGTGGTATTTTTTTGTGGATCAAAGAACCGAAATTGCGATTAGTGTAACATTGAGATACGGCACTTTACTAGTATTAGTAAATGCAATGAAATCTGGACATTTCCATAATCGTTCACATTAAGAATTCGGACAAATTTGATGTGCATGTAATAAGTAGTTTACACCATTCCTTTATGGTAGTTGTTGATTTCTAAAAGAAGTACAGACTTTAAAAAACCCCATCTTTTCTGCTATAGATGGTGCCAATTAATACTGACTTCACCCCAAAGATATAAAGCTCTATGGTTATTTTAATAGCACAATTCTGGATAAACAGCTCTTTCGGGGACAGTTAAAAGTTTGCAGCTTGCCCTTATCTCATGAGTGTCAGACATAAAGTCAAAATTGTTTGAACAAAAAATCGGAAGTAAATAAGGAAATATGAATTCCAGCAACTATAGTACTACCTCGAGTTTTAGATGTTGGTGTGAATTGTTTTATTAGTAATGATATAAATTTATCAGAAAATAAGATTCGTGCTGAGAAGCCATTCATTTTGATTTAATATGATTTAAGTTAATCATAGTTAAGTAAAGAACAGAAGCGCACATTGCAAACACAAGCTTATTAAACAGGTACTAACAATTTACTGAATACCATAAAGATTTATCACCAGTATGGCTGCAGTTCTGCCGTCCTCATGTTAGCAGGGAGAAAACCAGGTAGAAGAAATGAAGCATCTATACAGAGACAAATAGTATGTCATTGGCCAAAAACTCTTTCACACGTTTTCAACAAAGCATGTTCAATGTGTAGAAATTTCAAAATTTTCACAAGTTGTCAGTAAGGGAAAGCAAAGCTGAATTATATATCTACACTCACCATAAAGCCTTGACCCTGAAGACAGAAGTAGGTCAAGGTAGCCAACCAGATTGAGTATGGAACTGTATGGCTAATCTTGATAATACCTAATAGGTTCTAATTTTAAGATGCTCGTAATATACGACTATTTAAAAATATTGGTATCGTCTTGAGACTATGCATTATGCAATTACTAGACATTTTACAAATTCATACCATTCTCAGAACAATGAACTTACTGAGAGAATTTAAAAGCAGTCTATTCGCTTCCAATGAATGGTGAAAAAATCCAATATGTTTTCGACTGGCCCCTTCAACGAGAAATAAATAAACTGGGATACGGACTGTACACTACAGCCATAAAAAGAACAATTTCAAAATTTTTGAACAAGATTAACAAAGGTTAAATGTTCCTGATTTGCACAGACACAAAATATGTAGTTGAGTTGATCAAGTTTGATGGACCTCATTCCGCCCTTACATCTTCAGAAAAGAAGAAATACAATTCCACACGGTAAACTCAATTCAAAACAGGTCAAACTCAAATGTAAAATAAAGAACATAACAGACGAAATTTAAGGTCATGATCATTCAATAGATTATCGTACCATTTTTCAATTTCTTGTCGTCGATCCTTAGAGTCTAGAATCCATGTCAGATATATATGTTTTGCAGATTTAAGTATGATAATGTACGCCAAGAGTCAATTTGTTAGGTTGTTAATTAAGTAATTTGATTAGATATTGGTCATACTCTATGAAGTATCCAAAATAATTATTTTTTTATTTTAGACAGAGTACTTTATTGTTGAATGATTATTGAGATTATTCTTCTTGTTTGCCGTTAGCATCCTTTCGTTGAAGAAATGTATTTTGTTCCCAGTGGCAATACATTGCCACATTATATTCTCAACTCTTGGAATTCAACCAGCAATTTTTTTTCTTTGGTTATTTTATATGACACATATTTGACATACGTGTCATAACAACAGAAAATGATCTAAATAAGGGCTTTTCTTGGTATCATGTTTGACCAGGAATGTAGTTATATATTACATATAAAGTTTTCATGAACTTGACTTTGGATCTTACTAGTATATGAATTTTCTGGAACATGCATCAACTCAGCATTGAGGAGTACAACAGATGGCTCACAAACCGCGATGACACACGTGGTTTAGGCAGTGTAAGATTACTAATTACATGTATTGTTTACATCATTGCAACTAAAGTGTAATCAACAGAAATAGCCAGGTAGTGTAAATAGTTATAGTGCTAATGTACGTGTAAAATGTTCAATGTCCAAAAAAATAGTGAATGTTTCTGATGTCCGTTTACAGTTTGATGGAACGCAAGTGGTTGGTCTAATTGACCTTTTTAGACAGAGTATATAAAAGAAAGTTATACTTTTGGAGATAATGAAAATAGTTACTTTTTGGAAGAAAAGTATGAAATAAGTTTTAGGAAACGAGCTTTATGAAGCATGGAAATAGCAGTTACAAATTATCTTATCGAATTGCCAGACGTGACTTTTTGAAAAAAAATCAGACCTTTTGAAAAAATAAAAATGAATGAACTTAGATTTGTGAAAACATTATTTTTTATTTATCTTATTTTAAAAAGAAATCTCAAATGGGTTTTATTTCTGTTCAGTTATACTTGTGGAGCCTTCATGGCATCATAAAGGACTAACATAAGATACACTATTGAAGCGCAAATCTTTCCATCCCAAGAAAAAAAAAGATCCATACGGACATTGTTTAATGTGGAATGGTGCAACAGGGAAAAGCTTGATGTTGCAATTAGCCTTCTCTGTTTTCCACAGAGCCTCAAAGCTATCAAGCAAACAAAAGTTATTTTGTGTGTTTATTTGACTATATCGCTGAAGAAGTTACTCTAATTCAACATAAACACGAATGCCCTTTCTTAAAACAAAACCTGACTTTTCTGTTAATCTAAACAAAAAAGTCGAATTTGTCACCACAGTCTCGACAAAACGGTTATTTTTCTCTCCTTCCAGATAGATTAACAATAACACTGGCTACGTAGGCATAAGATGGATCGTTTGTATCAGAAACTTTCGTCTGTAATGACAAAACCTAGAGTTAGAAAACATTAAACATACAACTTATTGAACTTCGTCTTATATCAGTACTCATTTGTTAGTTATTTTTCCCGATAATACATTATTAGCAGACTCAACTATATACAGTCTACTAACTGTTTTGCCTACAGTTCTAAGACTGATTAGAGATTAGTCATTGTGTAAATGGCTGAGACGAAAATATCCAAAAATGGTGAAATAATTTCAGAAGCTCTAACAAAATAGTCTCAATGCAGGAAAGAGATATAATTAAAACATGTAACCTGTCTGGGGCATAAGAAAGTATATCCGTGTATTGACATTAGTAGTTCAATTAATTAGATCTGATAACTCCTGTATTTGTACTCATATGCTTCAATCCATTTTTATTGGCTTAATTTCAAAATTTAAAGCTAACGGATATCATGTAAAGAGTTAATTATTTACGCAAATGGCCTAAAATGTTCTTATGCAATACAGACTTAATTGTAAACAAAAAGCAGATGGTACATTCTGAATTCTCCCATATTAAAATACAGTTAGCATAGGTATTTAAGACATTTGTATGTAGAAAAATAAGGAATTAATAATTGTGTACAACCAAAAATTGTTTCATTTGCAATTTTGCTGTGTAAATATACATTTATCAATTTTTATCCCCACTCAACGAGTTGGTTGTATGTTTGAATCATCTTCAAGCTTTTCTATCTGTCTATCTATTTGTATCGGCTCCCAATGGATGGATTCATTTTAAATTTGTGATGTGGCTTTATATAGATGAGATACATGTATTTATTTGTCGGAAGTGATTTTGATTGCTCTTCAATATCAATTTTCTGTACGAGTGCGGTATGATAACACACAAAATGCTCAGACTAAATGCATCACATTTGTAGAACAATCAGGAATAAACCAATCAGATTTGTTAGATTTCCTCATAATCGCCAATTACTCTATGAATCGTTTGACTGTTTTCTTGTTGTGAATAGATGAGTTTCCATTGGTACAATGTCTTGTAACTTCAATAACTAAGACCATGATCTAGAAACAATAGATAAAATCCTTTAATAAAAAAATAGTAAAATCAAAGGTAAATATATAAATATTGATTTGTTCTTAGAGGTATCAGAGAAAACACGTTAGGAATTTGGCCATATCATTGTAATATTAATTAAAAAATTTGAGTCCGCTCTTGGGTCCGACCTAGCTTTACAATGAAAACAAAAATCGATCTCATGTCATCTATTCACTTTTCTACATTTTTAAGTGACCAACCGGACCAAATTCTTTCATTATAAATTACACAAAGTATTTATGGACCTCAATGTCATGTTAATGTTTTTTAACAGCTAAAACATTTCGGTCCCATATTTTACTATTCAAAATTCATATAGTCATAAGAGAAGGTACAAATTCTTTAGTAATTTTATTTATGGAAAAGAGAACGTGAAGATTGCACGTTATATACGTTAATTTATCAATACCGAAAACTGTCTGCAATTTATTAAAAGCTCCTCATTAAGGCATCGATTGTTACTTATATCATGGTTGTACATAAAATAACATAGACCTAAATATTTCAAAAAAGCAAACTTAAAAGTCTCCAGCTTCAAAGTATTCATTAATAGTTTATTTCTTTATGTGTAGGGGTTGTATTAGGTGAACTTTGAATACTGGAAGCCTTATCGAGATATAAAGATGATGTTTGCACATACATTGTATGTAGGCTTATCATTATGTGGTCTCTGGGGGTGAATTTATGTTTGTCGTATCCACACAAATGTCGATTTGAGTGAAATAATCTCCTCCTGATCAGATACTGAAAACCCATATGAGATATCACAATACTATGATTTGGTGTCAATAACAAATAGTGGGAGAATTTATGAATGGAATTTCCTATGAGAATGGATTCAGATTGTACGGATTTCACTAATTATATAATAGTGTAAATATACGTTTGGAGCTGTTCCTGAAACAAACTGATAATCTGTTTCGTTGCTTTGAAGAAAGAATCCAATTAAGATCAAAATATGAATTCAGTTTTAAAACTCTGGAATTACCCAAAAAAAAAAAAAATTCTCTAAATTCTTCTAATTCATCTAGAAAAGTGTGTGAGGATTTCACACTTTTGGAAAGATGTTTTGTGTAATGTAAAGAAAAAAACGAATACAGAAACAGATTTGATCTACCTTCATTAAAAAGGTAATCAAAGGAACCTAGATTCGAGTGGAAATCTAAAGAATTTATGTTAAGAATAAATACTCGACAAGGAAAACAGACACACATAACAAAGAACATGAAATCACCAAAAATAACAAACTAAGTAAATAATCATTAAACTTGATTCGATAAAGAAATGCATCGTGATACAAACATGCCTGACACTATTCTTTGACGTTTTAACATTTTTACATTTTTTTTTATTGTTACAACAATTTACATGTCGCTTGAGTGTATGAAATAGAAAATATGATACTGCAATTCAGAAATTTGAAATATCAAGGACTCAGTGAGATTTAGAATTTGACATTTTTTCTCCTTTCAAATCTTTATGGAATATCCACTATCATGATGACATTGAATACTAACATATAATGCGACTCCGTGAAAAAAAAACCAAAAAAAACAAAAAACAAAACATCGAACTGGTTTATTGTTTTCTTGTGTAGAGTATAACGATCGAGTTGAAAAATAAGTTGATATCTATCTGTAGTCCGCTATATAATGCACAGTAAGAATTATTATACAATTTCTTTCGATATATTTTAATTTCTTAATCATGTTATCGTAGAATGAAATGAATAAAGATCATAACATTTTCTGTATATGGTATTAATAACATACTATTGTTGACTTATATTCAATTTATGCGTTCAAGCTGTCAACAAATAATGACGTCGTCATAGCTATGAAATATGTCTCGATCTTGTACCCTTAAAGTCGGTCAGTCAAGAAATCACGTCTCCTGATTATCATAAACGGCAGAGAGTAAAATAATTCTTGAATGCTATTTCTTTATTTTCTTTATCTGGCTTTGAGAGGTTTTTAAGAAAAAAAAATGTTAAGTAAACCCTAGGATATTTTTCATCTGTTACATGTTCCCCATGAGATTGAGGTTACTTCTTCATAGACTGAACAAATGTAACAGTCATTCTTTAAAAAATCAATTTCATTGATGTCTTTGATGTCAGCTGATACATGTATTAAATTCACATATCGACATATGTAACTTTACTTCACTTTAACTTCGTTTTTTTTTATGTAAATACGAGATCTATTTTAGTCAATTTGAGTGTAAATTAACCTTACCAATTAAAACTTATCTAAACTTCGAAGGGAATAAATACAGCTAACACAGGACTTTTTAAAAAAGCAATACGTAACAATAACAAGAAATGTGTGGGTATTTCTGAACCACTATTTTTTAAAAATCTTTTACAAATCTTATGAACTGATTTCGTGTTACATTCAATCTTTAATAACGTTAATATACATCCAAGGAGGCTCTGATAGTTTCAACTCTTTTTTACAACACCCAAGTCACTTCATAAAATATATGAGTTCATATTACAAGCGTTGTATTCTCTGTGCAACCTCTACCAGATTTCTTTATTTTCATTTTTTTTATGTAATCGTATTTTCTTTCAGTTCGTTACATTTGGAATGTAGATCTTTTGATTCCAGTTCTGTTTTTGGATTTGATGTCTCAGAATTTTAGAAAGCTGATATGCTACTTAAGATATACAAAAGCTTGATTGAAGTATGGCATTTGAAAAAAATGCACATTACAGGTGAAATGGAAGAAAATATGAAATTCCGAAATTCCCCTTTTTATGAAAAACCCATTATTGTCACATTGAAACTGACAAATATGCACCTGAAATGATTAAACACCGATGATATGCTGAAAACTAACATTTTTGTTCATATGAACTGAGTTATGGTGATCTGAGAAAATCACCATTAATAGATACACGACGGGTTTGTTTAATTCAAATAATGAAAATAAATTCATCTGTAAGATTAAACCGTGTATCCATCTAAATTAATTTATGACTTGAGTAGAAATTAAACTGGGAGTACCATGATATTAGGGACCAAATCTTGCCTTTATCGGGATTACACTTATAGAATCCTGTTATTGTGTTGATAACCTTTAACAATGCTATTGTCTTTAGAAAATTGGTTAACACATGTCGCGTGAAATATATGAAATATCAAAGGTGATAACGCGACTTCTATAATTCCATGGTAACCATTAAATTTGCTGTAGATATCACAAAGGAGTACACTATTTTCTTTTCTTTTGCGGATACAGTTAAAAGATTGAAATTGTTTTGTTTTAACCCTTACATGATTAATATAACCAATTCGTCGTGACAGCTAGTATTGATTCGGATACAAATGTAAAATTAACTTGGAATACAACGCATTGGGAATTGATGATGCAGAGTTAAACGTCATTTTCCATACCTTTTGTTAAACATGAATCTAGGACGTATTTTGTATGGTGGTGGATACGTTAGGATGAACCTTTTACATTAAGGTATAGTTCTTGTTACAAAATAATTTCCACGATTTTTTGTCACTCAATAAGTTAAGACATTGAGTCGTACTTTTTCCTTTATTGTTTTTAGATTAAGTAGAGATCTAAATAATCAGTGCCATATAAAAAGTTAGTGAAAAAGATGTGTTTTACACAACTATTTTTTTTCTTGACAAATGCATAAAAGTAAACCCTATTCTTAAAGCTTAAACTTTGTGAAAATATTATTTATTCTTTTCTTTTCTTTGAACTCAGTTTTTTTTTTATTTTAAAGAAGTCAGCAATTTTCCAAAGCTGTTAAAATGTCCGAATTGCTCATTAAATTGTGTAGAAAACCTTCTTTTTCATTATGATTGCACATACTATGGAGGTTAGCAAGAAAACTTTATGTTACTACGTTTCAGTGCAGTTGTTTCGAAATATTTTAATGCGAAGAAAAAGACGAATAAATCCATTCATTTATTTTAAAATTACATTCAAAGCAAAGCCAAATTAAATATACGTAGCTAAATCAAAAATTGAAAAAAAAAGTGAAAATGTTATAACACGCTAGGATTGGGATTACACAGTGGGAATATAATGTAACGATATCACCCTTATATTTGAAAATATACTCGTACGGCCGTATCGGAAAATATTTACATGGTTGATTCACATAGAAATGGGATTTGCAGCTTAATGGAAAATTAAGATGACAATTTTATTCAATAAAGTGTAGTTTAAATGCGGAAGCCATTCCTATACATTGATATAATTCGTAACATATTGAAACGTAATCGAGACAAAATGTTTAAACACACTGTGATGTTGATGGTAAGATAGTTTTTCTTGTATTTACAATTTTAGAGTCTTATGTGTGACGGTGATATAGTTCAATGGAGTTCAAGGCTCTAAAGATGGCGTCATCAACAAGTGGTTTGGTTCACCCAGTATGCCATAACAGGTACAGTGATTTGATTTCATTTTAAGATGTTTCCACTCTAACCTAATGAAGAGATAAAACACTGGTTTTCGTAACAAAATGGACATTACTCCACTGTGTTGTTATGGATATGGCATGCCATCCTTTTAAATAGCTAATACACAAATGGATTACAATTCCCAACACTTCTTAAAATTGAAATGCTTTAATTCCATAATTGTTAAAATTTCAATTGTAAATCTATTGCGTTTCTACAAACGCCAACGGCTCAGCCATTCCCCCTTTTGAGAAAATTCAAAATATTCACATTTTTGCAACATTGAGTTATTTAGTTAACTCTTCCCAGAGCGTTTTTACTATTCCACAACACACACGTGTCTTTGAATGCACTGGTCACACTTCTCTATAAACATAATTTAATCAGATTGTGACCCACGTGAAATAAGTTTATTCCTCTCTATAAGAATATGAAACATCTATGATGGCACCTCCAATTCAAAGAGTGTAGACATAGACTTCGTAGTGCTTATAATACTAACTTTCATTTTGGTATTTCGATAAAAAAAAACTACTTCGATCATAACGACAATCCCCAAATTCATGGCATGTGAGACGTACAAATTTCAATTGAAATTTGTTTTCGTTTTTAATCTTCCATTTTTTTATGGTTAAAATAGTGAAGAAAAACATACTTATGGCGTACTAGCAGTGCATGTTCATATAAAAGTGCTTGTAACACAATAAATAGAAAAAATATTAATGTTATCTGATAACCTTTAGCTGTCTTATCTTCTATTTACATAAACAAAGTCATTATGGAACTGTCTGCAACGGTAAATGTTCAAAAAGAGAAAAAAATCAAATGATTTTTATGACTCATCAACTGTTTGAGCACTTTAAACGGTTACTCCTGTTTGAACTCATTTAGATACCTTCTCTTCCTGACATTTATTTTTATAAAACACAAAGATGTTGAAACAAAAATATGAGTTTAATCATCACGCTGTGTTTGCATTTATTATGCTAACATAAAAAAGCGATGGCAAAATATAAAGTAGATTCTATTTTAGTGTCTCCTTTGTCGATTAGGAAAGAAGTATATTACACTTAATAACAACTGTTAATTAGAATTGGCAGTATTTCAAAAAATATGTGATATACAAGTGTTAATATGACTGCCGAATTTAAAGAATGGGGAAGTAATCATTGAAACAGAACGACCGATACAAATGCAGTTTTTAACAAAAGATTAAGTAATCATAATACACAAAGGGAAAGAACTTGATCATTATATAAATCACAAACATTTCTACCTTTGTCATGCCGTAGAGCCACAAATCTTAAATATATATCGGCGGGGATGTTGTCTCTTGGACATAAACCAATTGAATAAGGGATTTTTAACGTCCCTGTCGGGTCTCGCCAGGACGGAATACCCATATACACCAAACCCATTATCGTTATATATATATTAAGTCTAAGAATATTCTGAACTCCAAACTCTATCAACTTCTTAGGATTTTATGACGTCACAAATAGTTTAGGAAATACTCTCATTATTCTAGTTTTGTGGCATCGGTACCTGGTATCATAATACCTTTCCTCAAAACTATAAAATTTATCGCCAGCTCCAAGTAATAAGTTTTAGATTAGGTTTGAGATGAGGTGGGCTTTATGAGTATACACAGTATGTGATATCTGTTTGCATGGACCGGTTTCCTAAAACTCAAATTCGTATGGTCCATTAATGTATCAATGAATCAGACCACAGGAGAATATGACGATAAGCCTTTGGTTGGAACTGCATGATTCTATAATTTTTCTGCCTCTACTTTTTGTATGAAAAGGTCAACAAAATAACCAAATCATCAGACTCCGCCACGAATTTTACGAATAACCGCATAGTGCTTCATTATGAAATAAAGAGTAATGACATTACATTTACTGACTTTTGTTTCATTACCGATTATTACCATCTTATACATTATTCAATATATTCTTATTCTTATTCCATTAAAAAAATAAGTGTGTCTTTTTTTATTGTTCATTTGTTCTCCGTGAATATTTATTCATGATTTCCACACTTTGTTTCAGATGTTCGTTGAAACGTAAGAAATCAAGTAGAACATATTCAAACAAAGACGGAATGAAAGGTAGGGATCGATGCTAATACATTGGTTTTCTTTCCAAATCAAAAGTATACTTTCTAGTAGCTTGTCGGATTTCGTGTTTTAAACCACTGGTTGCTTTTCCAGGGTCCTAGTACTGATGTTACCCCTAATTCTTGCTGACTTTAATGATCATTTGCTGTTTCTATCAGTAATTTGTTTCCTTATTTCTAAATATCTGAAAAGTAAAATACAGATCGAATTCAGTTAATCTGAACAAAAATTATGGGACATTAAACGAATATCCGGATGGGCCATAAATCTATGCACATCAGGAATAAACCTATAAAAATGACAATGACAAAAGTTCGTAATAGTCTAACTAAGAAAAACAAAGAATATTGAAAAAAATAATAATCTGTATTATATAATACTAACAATTGTGTAAGGCTTTGATGAAATCATTCGATGTTTGCACAAAGGTGCAAGCAGCATAATTCGGAAACATGTTTATAATGCTAAACAGTTAAAAAAAAAAATAGGTACTTAGATCTGTTCTCGTCATACCAGTCGGGAATCAAATGTGAATTAAAACGGAGGATATTATACGTGTGTCATGATTGTTGACATTCAGCAAGAATTCATTTGTAATTTAACTATAAGACCTATACAGAAGATATATTATTTTCACTTAATACCTTTATGTAGAGGTTAATCGAGCGAATTAAGTTTTACAAGGCAATGCGCTGTTCAAATGTACCATTTCTAATCTTGTATCAATTGCAATTGGCACATCCACTAATAATCCTTCCTAGTTTAATGTATCTTTATTTTAAACTCTACTTCTAGCCTTTTGTTTTTATAACTTCCAGTGGAAAATAAGTGCTTCGAAGCGCATCATTTGGCTGAAAAAAAAAATCATGAACGTTTGCCAATAAATATCGAAAATTGACATCTTCTCAAGTACAGCAAGCGCAAGCACCATTAGCATGATTCGATAAAAGCTTACAAAAAGCTTACAACGTCTAAATGCATTGTTATGTTGTTCTCTTCATTTCTCGTTTTGCCGACTGGTTTCCAAATGTTTCCTAATGTAACTGTGCTCATGATTTAAGTAATTCTTAATAAAACACAAATCTCTTTAAAAGCAACAAAAAAAAGTTACATTTTAACTTGATGAGAATTCCAACGCATATAATTATATTCCTCATCCTTTTAGTATCATTATTATTTCATGTATTAGAAACGAAACCTATTTGAAAACTTTTGTTGTTATTTTACACAAGAATAAGGATAAATGAGAATTCTTTTTAAGGTGAAGAGCATTGGACAAAAGTTCTACAAACTAAAGAGAACTGCAGCTTTTACAAGCATAGATGCTCATGTAGAAGGCCGATCCCGATAAGAAAAAGCACAAATCATCAAAGGACAAGATCTGACAATTCAGTATCGGCGGTGTTTCGTCGATTCTGTGTGTGGATTAATACCAGGCTAAAAGCGAACAGCGAGTATGAAGAGCGTATTCCTAATATAACGCGATCTGGTTCAGATTCAGGCTGTGAGACGGACATTCCTACAAATCCTCATCCGGTTTTGATACGGACTCACAAGTTGCTCCCAGACAGTTTAAGCATTAACGATTCCGATGATCCAAATTATGTTTACATTAGGAACAGTAAATCGGCAGATACGTCACCTTCCCTTCATCCTTTATCATCAAACTGTAACTCATTTTCCAATCTAAATGATGTGTTTTGTGATGACAAGAGTGCCTATAACATACTGACACTAAGCGTTGGGGAGACCGGAAGTCGACAAAATCTCACTGTGACGAGGAGTGCCCCTTCAAGGAGTCAGCGAACATCTCGAGTAACACATTCAGAAGACTTGAAAATCAAACCGTATAACACATGGCCTCTGCAAAGAAAAATACTGGCACAGAAAGGTATCATATACATATAAACATTGATTTTTTGTACTTAACAAGACAAAATAGATATCATTTCATTATTTCTCGGTGCGTCTTGAGATTTACATAGTTTTGATTTTGTGTTTCAGTTACTTAAGAACCATCCCATGACCAATAGTTGCATTTTCATTAAAGAGACGCTAATTGCATTGTTTTAGCAATATCACGAGAATAGGTATGGTTAATATGTCAAAGAAACAACCCCACCTGGATGAAAATGTCAGCCCAAGGTCAGCTATTGGTCTTCAATGAATGACGAGGAAACCCTAACACCACAGGGGAGGCTGCAGCTGGCCTCAAAATATCATTACAAACAAGTACAGCGAAAGAGTTGCCTCTATATACTCAAGTAACATAAAAATAAACTAAAGGTGAAAATCTAACAAGACATACAGAGGCCAGAAATTCCTGAATTGGGACAGGCGCAAAAAATGGTGCGGGGTTAAATCACAACCCTCCCCCTTTATAATCTGGCCACTGTGGAAAAATATAAAACAATCAAACACACCTTAATATCATTTCAAAAAGGTCCGAGTCCCTTTTTAGAACGGAAATAAAGAAACTGAATATAAATTACACAAATGTACAAACTAAGGACTATTAGAAGTTAACTGACAAGCCAGCATAAGACCAGTTTGAACCTACAAAAACTAAGTTCCAATCGTATGTAAAATCAATCCAGATTCTTCCCATGCGGGGTTAAGAACCACGATACAACGTAAGTCATACATTTAGGACAAAATCCATGTCATGCCGAAAAAAAATTAGTGTTTTAATTTCAATGTAAAGACCCAATGAGCGAATCAATGTTAATACAATAAAATGCTATCCTTTACGATTTGACAACAAAATCATAACTATATCCCTTACGAATGAGCCTACTCAACGGTTTAGTTAACTTTTTTTTTTAGAATTTTACTGTAAAATAAAGGATGAGAGATACCCGCATGTATCAATCCTTTCAAGTACATCTGTATTTGAAAATGAGCTCCTTGTATTGGTAAAAAACATTGTGAATGTTTTCACGAGCCTGTGATCTCAAAAACCTTGGTTTTCTCTGTTAATTTCTCGATTATATAAAGATTGCTTCGTTAAAATCCAAAATTACATTGTCCAATTCTAGTTATTCACAATACAACATATACACGTGTTATTTCAGAGGAAGAAAAGAGTACAGTGTTTGATGACATAGAGCCTAACTACTTACATAGGTACGAATAAATTTCATCTGAGAAGGCTACATTTGAGCCTCTTTACTTTTTAGATTTTAAGATCAGTATTTGTTTGCTTTCAAACTTGGTTTTGCGACATACATTTTATTGTTCGTCTTTTAATCTGAAAATATACTGAAATATTGAAATGTAGAAAAACCTTGAAGAGTAATGATAAGTAACTCCTACTGTAAACATATAATCATTCATCTATACTAGATAAAACCAAAACGAGAGCAACTTCAGCAAAACATGATTAAAACACTTACAGAAACTGACACAACAAATAAGTTGAAGTAAAATATTGATATATTTTGATATTAACGGATAAGAACTTATATGAACATTATTTTAAACAAACAAAAAACAAAAAAAACCAAACAAAAAAACAAAAAACAAAACCAAAAAACAAAACAAAAACTAGAAGAACTGCAAAAACTAATTGATGCAAGCTATCAAACATGTTGGCGGAATTTTAAAGTATATCATTGAAATACCGTTGCTATTTATCAACTCTAACTAATGTCGAGAAAAAAGTATAATGTCCAAAAAATTTTCATGTGCATGTTCTTCAGGGATGGCGATAAAAATGACTTCTTTATCTATGATTGATTTATAAAAATAAGCATAGGTTTTTGATGGCAGAATTCTCATTAAAATTATATCCTTTATTTTTTAATTCGTGTAGAAATCCTTCAGCAGAAGATGTGGCCAATTCGAAAGAATTTTCTATTCCATATGAAGACCTCGAATTCTGCTCTTGTTTTCGAACAGGTCGAGAACGAGTTATTTACAGGCAAGTGTGCTAAGATTGTCATTGTTGTAGTATCAAACATGCCATTGAAAGTGAATCGTGAGAAAACCAAATGTACCATGAATGTAATTTATTTACATTCTTTATTTAGCTCTATGAATTTTTCATATATATTGATATCATTTTTCATTAATTTCTTAGACGCCTGTCAGGTTGTGAATCTGTGATAAAGGGGTAGATTGATCCAGTTAACAAATTGTTAAATCCTTAAGTGCACGTCTTTCTAAGAATCGATCATTGGCTGTTCCATGATCAATTATATTATAACCTAAAAATCTTACAGTTTGATTTTCCTATTTATAGGACCGAGACAAAGGAACAAGGTTATAATTTGCCGTTTTAAATAATAATAATTTTAAATCTAATTATACAATTCAAAAATATTGGTTATTTCAGATAATAAAATAAAAATACAATTCTCATTATCCTTAATTATTTATTGTTCAATGGCCATTTCTAGTTTAGAAATATACTTTGGAATTGAACAGTCTTTGATCGCTTGGTTTTTGACTTGCATAACAAGATATATAAACAATATCAGATCCCATATAATTAATAATATCATGCATATTTGCTTATTTCAATTTACATGCACGACAACTTTAAAAGTGTATTCAATGTGTAATAAAATGAATGCATTTGTTGTTTGTAAAACCATAATGATTTTAATGCAATCCATTCTTTCTACGTAGTATGAAGATCTAATCAAAACATTTGTTCCGTGGTCTTATAATTATCATTACATAATTTACGATTTCAGAGGAAGATGGCATGGCGATGTAAACATTCATTATTATGGTAACTACACAGCGCTTGACTTTTGGCATCTGGTCACCAAAATGCAAAAAGTCCGCCATGAAAATGTTGCTCTATTCATGGGAACTTGTACAGATTTTAACCGCTATGCCATCATTGAAAGGTAACATAATAGGTTTATACTTTAATATATTCATCGACAAATTGGAAATGTTGTACACAATTGTCTGAACAGTGTCCAAAAATCGATGTGTTAGAGCAACGTACAAAAAAAATCAAAAATGATTATGCGTTGGGATAAGATACTGGAAGTCGTATTGACTTTGTGCGCAAGTGGATATGAGTGACTAAAAAAAGGAAAATGATATTCGTATTTTATTAACCCCCCCCCCCCAAAAAAAAGATACAGGGATGCCATTTTTGTCATTCTGTAATGCTCTATAGAATATAAATACCAATTTTCGAACAATACAAAACAAATACAAAACTTATACGCACAAAGAACAGAAAACTTACAATTCTCTCTGTTTGAATATTGACTGAATAAATTGTACACTGTTAAGTATTTGCAACCCTTTTGCTATACATAAAGTCTGTGTACCTCAGATGGATAGTGAATAAATATTTGATAGTAATGATATGAATTGAAAAATATATGTATTATACATTATTTGGATGGGAATCGATTGCAAGACACACTGCTATATAAGTCAAAGTTTTAGTTGTCATCATTGGAAGGTGTCGACATTCACCGGAATTCCCTCGCAATTGCTGATATTTGTGGTCATGCGCGGTTTGACGCAGATTTTACTGGAATACTCAGTAGAACAATAAAACTCAAGAAGTGTGATAGACATTTATATGTCTATTACAGAGAAATTTTTAGCATATCGAATAATGTAATCTAGCGTTTAATTTTAGCGCTTTGGCACAATATCAGTTCTTATGTCAACTGTTGAGCTGTTAAAATAAACCTTGGTAATTGTTTTGCTTGTTTAAATGATCCAAGACCAGTATTCATTGTACACATTAGATAAGGAATGAACACATCGTAATAGTAAGTGTGTAAGGTTCTTCGAAATTATGAAATTACTGTTTTCATTTAAAGTCACTATCGGTTAATATAAGACATAGCTGAATACAAATTATTTACTTCCGCGAGTTACTAAATTAACTACTGTGATAAACGGCAAGGAAATTTAAAAAAAGAGAAAATTTATATTTTTTAAAGATATAAACGCCATGTCAAGGTCATAACAGACCTTAAACTGGAATATTCTTATATTCCTTGTCAATATGTTATAGCATTCAAGACGGAGTATCTCTGTACGACCATATACATATCCAGAAAGAGGTATCGAGTATGCAGTCAAAAATTCAATTACTTCGTCAGATATCTCATGGCATGGGATATCTCCATGCAAAGGGTATAGTCGTTAAAACTCTGAACACAAGAAACATATTTCTTTGTCCAAAAGCCAGAGTTAGTGTTATGGACTATGGCATCGTCGAACCCCAACATGACAGGTAAGTAATATTATTTTCATGCTTTCTGCATTGTTCAGTGATTCAAGACTTGATACACAAAGAAATCTTTTAGACATACAAGATATAATCAATGCTTTGCATTTTTTGTTTATATTCGCTTTAGTAACGATATATACAGACAAGTTTTGGTAATTCAATGGGCACTGGTTGTGCTCTTCTCATAGCCAACATATTTGTATCTGGTTAAAAACAATAGTTGAAAAATACCTTTTTATATTGAGGACATGTTGGCCGAAAATAATCCTAATTATACATCGTTGTTTTTCCAAAAAAGATGGTACACCTAGATACAAATATATAGTTCTTGGTAGAGATTCCTCATACTTTGTAAGAAATAATTCCAAATCATCTTCCAAATATACAGAGGAAGATGTTTACAAAATGCTGGAATTTTTAATCGACAACATATTTGTCCAGTGTGGTGGACGTGTTTTTCAAGAAACAGTCGGCATTCCAAATGCTGACCTATTTCTTCACTCTTATGAGGCTGACTTTATAGCTGATTTGATCAGAAAGAAAGAATATCGTTTGGCTAGATCCTTCAATCTCAGTTTCTATATATAGATGACGTATTATCTTTAAACAATCCTAATTTCGGGGATTTGATACATCGCATCTACCCAAAAGAACTTGAGATAAAGGATACTACAGACACTGTGAAGTCAGCCTCATATCTTGACCTACACTTAGAGATCGATGGTAAAGGAAAACTATTGACGACAAACGTGATGACTTTTCATTCAAAATTGTCAACTTTCTTTTCATCTGTGGCAACATCCCTTCGGCTTCTGCGTATGGAGTGTTCATATCACAACTCATACATTATGCCAGAGCTTGCCGAAACTATGCAGACTTTTTGTATCGCACTAGAACTCTAACAAATAGGCTTCTGGAACAGGGTTATGTTGCTACAAGATTGAAGTCATCACTACAGAAGTTTTATGGTCGTCATCATGAACTCGTGGATCGTTATGATGTATCAATCAGCATCATGGAAACTGATTTATTCAACAGGTCATAGTTTACCTTTCCTCGTTTGTCTACCCCGGACTTGACTTTTTATGAGCAACTCGGCGGGTGTTTCTAGAAAAGCAGAGGACGCTTACCCTACCGGTGCACCTGGTCCATGCTCCGAGTTTTTAGTGGAGTCCGAGTTCCTCATTTACTTTTGTTACTTTGTATGTATGATTTTACTTACTTTATGTTCTTTGTTGTGTGTGTCTGTTTTACATGTCTGGTCTTTGTCCCTGGATTACATTCTTTTGATTACCGCTATAACCTTGGTTCCCTTGATTACTCTTTCGAAAAGTATGCTAAAGTTATTCACCAAAAAGAACCCAAAAACCCTAAATCTGACAAATAAAGGAACATGTACGACCTGTACGCCTTTTCTTGATTTACATAGTACACTAAAATGCAAGCCTTTTCACACAAAACATAATGACGAAAGAGATTATTATGATTTTTTTGTTATTAATTTCCAGTTCCTAGATGGCAATATTCCTGGAACACCCTTTGATGGTCTTGAAATTTCACAATTGAACCGTTTTTTGTATCAGGGTAATCGATGTAACAAATTTACATTTACTTACTTTTTTCACCGAACGAAAATCTTATAATTGCACTTGCCGATTAATAATTAAACTTGGTACTACTCTTGATTACTCTGTCACACCACAGGGTCGATACCGCTGCCGGTGGATTTTGTCACCGAGGGTAGCATGAGCCAAATAATATAACTAAAGGTTTTAACCAGAAGAATGAATGAAAAACTGACTCAGACGTTGCCTTATCTCAAAAGGTCCGAACCTGACAACAGACCGGATACACTATTGTCTTGTGAGACTGTGGTGGCCCCAGATGGGAATCCTAGCACGCTCATGTCTGGTATGGATCGTGCCCCGACAATTCCAGCAAAGAGTACCCAATCGCACACTCAGTCTGCAGATCATCCATTCCAGTACAAAAATACTGACTATTTCAAAGTAATCAAACCATGTTCCATCAATTTAAATGTTACATCTGACTACATCGATGACGAACTACATTGTACTCTATCAACATGTGCCAATAAATATGGCAAAACATGCAACATTCTAATAACCGACACTTTCTTCACTAGTACCCTTATGAACAAAACCTTTCACACAAGAAGTCACGATGACAAAGTTGCCAATCGGCAAACTTAATCTACGGATTAAAATGAAACTTATGCGGTCTAATATATGTCGACGAAACACAAGGGAGATTAAACAAACGAATGTGTGGTCATCGTTCAGGAATTGAATACCACCAAATTCCCGACAGTTTATCAGCATTTTTATCAACAAGATTATTCAATCCTCTCTATGAAAGTTCGTATTCTTGAAAAGTATTAACCATCAAACGAAAAGTTCTGTCCTAAGTAAAAGCTATCGTAGGGAAAGAAATACTGGATACGCAGACTAGGCATTGCAATACCTTACGGGTGCAATGACAACATCTAAAGTATAGGAAACATTTCAAACTAATATAACAATAGCATAAATGTGATGAATTTATATGACAAAAATCCAAGACGGATAAGGAGTCATGGCCATCGCCACTATACATCACCTAAGATGCATGATATTTCCATAGATGGTCTCCTTCCTTTCATACAAACACCTCTTGAACTCACATTCGAACTAAACTCTATTCTATACCTCTCTGCCTACTACACTCCCTTGCAAATCAAGTCTTGACACTCCTGTTTCTGAACCTATCTCATCATCATTTTGGATATTTGTTTCCATAGACTCTTTATACCAGTTTGTGTAAAAGGTCAAATTGAAGAAAAAAGATCATTTCTCCCACTACCGTCTGTCAACAAAGGTATATATGCAATTAATTTACCTAACATCCTCCATCACAAAAACGTTATCAACAAAATCCCCCCATATTTCAAGGACAAATCAATACCGATTATTTCATATTACTATACCCCTATTCCTAACCTATTGCATCCAAAATTTTCAATTATAAAGAGCTATTGCAGAACCTCGACATTGAGGACTTCAAGGCTAAATCATCTGACTGCTCTTGCAAAAACGAATCTCTCTGTGCGGTCCTTTCTACAGGTCCTAAGTACCGTGAATCACGCTCCAAAAATTAGAATTATAACTTTAAAGTTCTTATGAATGCCGTGGAGACTACGTTAGAATATGGATAAACGAGAACAATGGGGAAATTGATTCTCTGTCAGAGTGGGTTTCAAAAGACCCCGACGTAGCAAAAACATTGTCTACAATATATACTGTCACTACATTCACCAAAGAAGTGATAGTGGACAACCATAAATATGTGCTATTCACTTTTGGTCTCTCTACCAAATACGATGATTGTGATTTACCTTCTATGTACTGGGTTTTAGACTCCTCAAGAATCCATACAATCAACGCTTTATAGCTGGATTTGCAAAATGTACCACCAAACCTCTTTCAAAACTTTTAAATTTTATACTCACTGCTGTTAAAGAGGGTCTCCAGTCCTACCACAACACTTGATACTTCCGTAGTGGTATTAATTCAATGCTGATCTTGAAAAAATCAAAAGATCTTCTGGAAACCCTCAATTCAAGATTATTGTTAGAATATAATTGGATTAAAAATTATGATTTTTCAACTATTTATACTTCCATTCCCCAAACTCAGTTAAAATAATGACTCAAAAACATACATCGTTATTACTCCAAAAAAGACGGTACATCTAGATACAAATATTTTTTATCGACAACATATTTGTCCAGTGTGGTGGACGCGTGTTTCAAAAAACGGCCGGCATTCCAATGGGAGCATTTTGTGCTATTCTACTTGATAACCCATCCATTTACTCTTATGAGACTGGCTGACTTTATAGCTGATCTGATCCGAAAGAAAGAACACCGTGTAGCTTGATCTTTCAATCTCAGTTTCAGCTATATAGATGACGTATCATCGTTAAACAATTCTAGTTTCGGGAATTTAATACATCGCATCTACCCCAAAGAACTTAAGATAAAGGATACTATAGATACTGTGATGTCAGACTCGTTTCTTGACCTACACCTAGAGATCCACGGTAAAGGAAAAACTTTTATCCAAACTATACGACAAACGCGATGACTTTTCATTCCGTATTGTACACTTTCCTATTATCTGTGGCATTATCCCTTCAGCACCTGGGGTTTTCATATCACAACCCATTCCTTATGCCAAAGCTTGCCGTGTGTAGGCAGACTTTTTGTATCGCGCTAGACTTCTTACAATTAAGCTTCTGAAACATGGTTATGTTGCTACAAGATTGAAGTCATTACTACAGAAGTTTTATGGTCGTCATCATGAACTCGTGGATCGTTACGGTGTATCCATCTGCACCATGACAACCGATTAGTTCAATGTGTCTTAGTTTTGCTTTTCTCTTTTGTCTCCCCGGACTTGACTTTTATGACCAACTCGGCGGGTGTTTCTAGAAAAGCAGAGGACGCTTATCCAGTGCACCTGGTCCATTCACCAAGGTTTTAGTTGAGTCCAAATTGCTCATTTCCTTTTCTCACTCTGTATGTATTATTTTAGTCATTTTATGTTCTTTGTTGTGTTTGTCTGTTTTGCATGTCGGGTCCCTGTCCCTGTATTACATTATTTTGATTTCCGCTAGAATCTTGGTTCCTTTGATTACTTTTTTACCCATTTTTTAATTTACGGTAACATAGTATATGAAGCACATTTTTTTCAAACAAATTTTGATAAATTCATCAACTGTCCTAAAATAAATTTATACTTAAAGAATACGGTCTTCAAATTATTGTATATTCTTTGAACCTTGTAAAGTCATATTGAAATATTCGTACCCTAATTGTAATTAAGTCATTTTTTATATTACTCTACATCAGTTCCTATATTATTCTACATCAGTTCTCGCCAATTTAGCACTTTAGGTTGCAACACAAAACTCTGACTCTTTAGATTTTGTCACTCTTGTTAAAAATTTTCATGCTATCTTTCAGTTACTGCGAGCGATCTTTAATGGTGTAGCTCTTCCTGTCTCTATGTTGATGGTTGAGGTATTCCATCCAAGGAATAGAATGCTTCACTGAGGCAAATTTTATTGTGTTTTTCTTTGTTGTTTCAGTCCATTTTTGGAATTCATTATAGGGGGGTTGTCAAAGCCTTATAAAACTAGTTTTGACCCTCATTGCTGGTTTCGAGCACTTTTCTACATTCAGAGGTGTTTGTCAGTAATGTGTTGGGCTTTTCAGAGCTGGATTAAAGTTTATTAATATTAGTTGAGGCCTTTTAGTGACATCTGAAAGTATTTACTATTCTGCATTGCGTTTCATCACAACCGTTGTTTTCCTATTTAATAACTTGTCATATGCATTTCTAGAGAAGGATTTGCCAGTATGCCAAGAGGGTATCTAACTTACTTAGCTCCAGAAATCTTACGAACAATTGTTATCGATCCACCAATTTTTTGCACCACTGCAGAGTGCACAAAAGAATCTGATGTTTATGCTTTTGGGTAAGTTCATAAATGAAAAATTTCTAGGGAGACAACTGTCATACCTATTCTTACCTGATAATAAAAATGGAGAAAGGGGGAAATATTCCGAGGGAATGGTATTGAAAGCTATATTTTCACTTGTAAAGGTCGAGTAACAATGTATATCCTATCATACAGTACGACAAGACCACTATACGTCCAGTCTATGCATTGAGTAAATATAAAAATATATTATATGATAGCCTTGTGAGGAAAATTAAACATCTGCTACCACTGAAATGACTAGATACATTTCCTTCGGCGTGAAACAAAAGGTCATAGCCTTCTAGTTTTCTGTTCTTACTAATTCACCCGGGAATGTTTCTCGTCTGGAAATATTATTACGATCATTCAAGGAATGTTTTAAGTACATATACCAATTTCTGATGGCACCGACAGACAATTGAACATACTTGTGGTAGTAATAAATATACATTGATGATAAAATATATTACACTTCCGATTTAAGATTTATGAATAAAGCACCCTATCCCCATTTATACATCTAAAGGCTTTATTCATTTTTTAACCTTAAAATATGCACACTATTTGTAGTTGAGTTGTCAACAACATCGACATCTTAAACACAAATCAAACGAATATTTAATAGAAAAACACAGGAGATTCATATAAAGAAATAAAAAACACTGTCTATTTACTTATATTTCATAACATTTGTTTTACAGTACAATTATTTATGAGTTAGTGAAATGGCGCTATCCATTCTTTGGGCAGTCACCAGAGTCCATAATATGGATGATTTGTAATAACCTATACGTAGACACAGATAAAATAAAATGTGCAAAAGCGATGCAGGTATATGTTAAGTGTAATAGCAATAAACATTGTTTATACCTATGGCTTTTGTTAGCCTAATGTTAAAGTAAGTCACAGTACGTTAATTCAAAAAGATAAGTCCGACAGAAAACCAGCTTACTTTTTCATACACCCGCTTTTTTATGTAGTGATTATTATGTAAGTTTTTCCGTTAGTAAGTTTTTCGTTTTATTTTCTCTGCAACCACTTATAACAGCCACTTGAGTTTTTTGACAGAAGCTTCATCTAGTTATGCCATATTCTGATATTCATTTCAAACTCAAGCGACACCAACTTCCTGTTTATCGACTTTGTTTTGATCATGTGGTTACTTTGTCGGGGAGTAGGGTATTCTATACTAAGCTTTGCTCATAATTTTCTTGTTTCTTCTTGTAACTAATTGACTCACTCAACCTTGAATAAACGGGTTGATAGCTAAATGAGAGATTTTTAGCATGAACAACAACATTCATTGCTTGCTTACTGGGAATTCTGTTTACGTACTTGTTCGGTTCGCTTATTCTAACCCGTTACTAATATAACAATCATTGTATTAATGAGTTAAGATTTAGTAACTGATATAGTAAAAGTCGAAAACAAAATCTGTTTGTGTTTTTCATTAGATATACTTTTAAAAAAATTGCTTGAAATCCTCTTTCGAATTGTTAGTATTAGGTAAACCGCAAACGTATTAACAAATTTAAAATTCATTTGCGATTACAAAAAAAGTAATAAACTTGTTGTTAAAATGCCAGTAACAGCGTCATCAAATTCAACATTGCACCTTAAAGTAAAGCTTGATTTACGAATTCAGTGTGAAGTGTTTTGGGATTTTGTTAAAATACAACGTTAAAATTGATTGGAAAGAGTGCCATTGTCAATACAAATGGATTTTTATTGACGCATATAAAATATATGTGAAGGTATATTCACCAGAGACGACGTTGCATGGTTATTGTCTGGGAAGTCGCTGAAATTTCTGAAAATCCTAGGTCTTTAAGAAGAAGTGTATTTTAAGAAATTGGCCATCGGATGTCAGTTAAGTTTACAATGTAATGACGTATTTTAGTTTGTAAGTGTGTGTTATGATTTCTTACCAATTAACGGTCTTGTGTCATTTTGAAATCATTTATTATTGTTGTTGAATCTTTATACTAAGTCTGAAAAATCTTCAAAATGAAATCTTCGAACATTTTACTGTGTACTGTGAACTCATGACAGATCTGTGCGTAAAAGGAAATACTGATAAGGCTTTTTATGTAATTGCTTAAGGCATTAGATTACGCATATATCACATATACAAATATTTTATGACATCAAAATAAATTAAAAATGTAACATTTATACTAAACTTTTTTTAAACATCAAGTGTTATTGTGTTTTGCAGCGTTTATTGGACCAATGCTGGTCTTTTGATCCCACTGACAGGCCAAGTTTTGGTAGTATTAGTCGTGATTTAAATAGAACGGTTAGTATAATAGACGTTTCCATGCACTTCTTTGTTAACAACCATAATAAATTATGGAAGGGTATTTTAGAAGAACCTTGTAAATTCCATAAGGGTAAATTAGGGATTATTGCATTACACATTAGGTGTAAGTATTTGGAAGAATCGGGCAAAATGGAAAAAAATCAGAAACAGCCATGTCAAAAACCCACTGATCTGACAATATTATTTCACGTAAGAATTATTTCTCTATATGTAAAGGCCACTTTTTGTCATCTTCTTCACTGGATTTGTTCAGAGATTTTTCAATTTGATGTTAGAAAAATGATATTTTTGACAGTTATCTGCCCTTGAAATGTTCATTTTTGTGCATTTCAATGAAATTGGAACTAAATTTACCAAAATGATATGGAAAATCTCCTATTTTCTTGATTCTCAAATTGTCAAATTAAACTTTCAAAATGGTAGTTTTTTTCATACCATATCTCACCCTCTCCCTGATTCTTACAGAGACTGATACTTAATACGACAACAAAAGAGTTAAAACATTTTATTATGATATAAACTATTTTCATTGCAATAACGTGTGTTCTTCATTCTTCACCAAGTATTGAAACGATTATTGTTTTGCTGATATAATGAAAAAAAAAGTTCTTATTCTTTATGTAATATACAAATGATTAAGTAGCAGTCTTTATAAAAATCAGACAGAAGGTGATTTATGCATGATAAAAACCAACCGAATTCAGTCTTTATTTCTTGTTCAGGAACAGTTACTGATCACATAACCAGTCTTAGTTTTTTTCATTAGGTTGTTGAGCTTTTGAGATAAAAATTATATAGATTGTAAATGAAATTTGCACTTGGGAAGAGTTATAGTTCTTGATTTTGCTTCATTTGGTTGATTTCAGTGGGAGATGAATATATGATTTTCTTAAAAGTACAGATTTCAATGCACAAAAGATTGTTGTTATGTGAAAGTATAGCATATGTAGACTAAAAAAGCATTGTTTGTTTCGTGGGTTTTTCTGATGAATGAATCACTTTACCCTACCCTTACGCTTACCCTACCGGTGCACCTGGTCCATGCTCCCAGTTTTTGGCGGAGTCCGAGTTGTTCATTTACTTTTGTTACTTTGTATGTATGATTTTAGTTACTTTATGTTCTTGTTGTGTATGTCTGTTTTCCATATCTGGTCTTTGTCCCTGGATTGCATTCTTTTGATTACCGCTATAACCTTGGTTCCCTTGATTACTCTTTACTATTGGCATTGTCTGAATTTTATGTGGACTGGTACTTAAAGGGTGAACATTGTTTTTTTTTCCTTTATAGATTGCATTACATAAACGACACAGTGTATCAGAGCCTGACATACTCAACAAAACTGGCTCAGTGGCAAGTTATTGTTGAAGAAATGGAATGGACCGAAGTCATGTCTAAATACAAAGTCAGATATGAATGAATGCTCAATTTGATGTTACTATGCTCAGCTTTAATAAGATGATTTATTTGCCATCATATAGTTATTAAAAGCTTCATGTTATCAACTCGTGTACCACTCTGGCGCTTACTTGTAGTGCTCACGGGTATTGGACTTCAAAAAGTGTTTGGTTGTTTTTAATGTTTAAGTATAGTCAAAGCTTTTTAATGATCTTTTTTCTTCATTAAAGAAGATATTTTAATCAAAATATGAACCTACCAAATAAATGTTTATATACTACCATATGAGAATCAGCTATAGAGGAACAAATTCTGGTATTTGAAACGCCTTACAATATGTATTCATTTGAATCATACTGCTTTAAAACTAAAATAAATGAGAGCCTGCTTTTTAAGTAGCAGTCTTTTTAAGAATCATGCAAAATATGAAAAATGTGATACACCCTACAAAAAAAGACTATATATTTTCATTTTAATAATTAAGTTGTTTTAAGGGTCTTTATCATGACATGTGTAATTATTCATTCTAATCTGCCTGCTTTTAGGAGATAATCAACATTGAAAATCCAATAGATTCTATTGTATTTGAGTGTCATTTCAGAGTTATCTCCCTTATTTTTGAATTATACAGTGCATTCTATACAATTTTTATCTCCTATGAGCACGAGTTATATGAAAAACCAAATGTTAATTTCTGTTTACTAAAGCATTTTAAACAAGATATCAAAAATAAAAATATGTAGGCTTTCCAACCATGTATCACATCTCGCATGATTCTTAGCTGGAGTGCTACTTAAGTATGATTCGAGAGACATTGATCGTATACATATCAATTTGTTGTTATTTGATTAATTTTGTTGTGACATTTTTTTCTTTTGTTATGTTTGTGAAAGTTCTTTTCATAAAGATTCATTGTATGTTGAATCTGGCTTGATCATCCTTTGGGACCAGTGACAAATCATATTTCTGTTTTCTGCGCTTCTCATGATATGAATTTAAACGCAATTTAGAAGACTCTACAATTTTACCACACCAAAAATTTATATACAAAAAAATGACTGAGAGATATATTTACTTTCTATAAGGCAGATAAAATGCTTAGTTTGTGACAAAGAACTATACTGATTTAGAAAAGAAGAACTGTGAATTTGCAATTGTTAAAATGTTTGAGATTTCTTGCTTCCAATGTTCTATTCCGATTTGGAATACAGGTACCGGTGTTCAGACAGACATTTGTAATACTCATTGTAACAAACTTTGTGCTATTTTTGGTCGATCTGTTTCTATATTCATATGAAGCCTTGTTTTTGCAAGGGCTTCTACAGAAAAAAATAAAAGCGATTAGCCCAGTGCTTGTAATAAAATTATTGTAATATTATTTAAGTAATTTCAATTTTAATGATTACTTACATTTGATATATCCAAATTAATTTCAACTCAAATAGAACACTAATACACCTTCTACTTCATTACCGGACTTTTACCTATACAAAAATGCCTATTTTCATAATTCCTTGTAAGATTTCGAGCTTTCTGTTTTCATTTTGTAGCTGTGTTCAGCATACTACTCTATCCAGCATTTAACTGTGTCCATCATATAAATTTGTCCCTTCATGTAGAAAATGAATATTTACGTGAAATAATTTTAAACATAATTTCCATCATGTAAAATAAATGCCTAGTAATAGAATAAAGAATTCATGTTAAATCTTATGTATTTATCCTGCTGAAGTCGATTCTGTAATTTTGTTACTCCAAATAAATTAAAAAATGAACCTAAAATACCAGATATGGTGCAGTTTGGCCATTGATTTAGATTACTAAAATAGCATTTTTGTCCGTATTGCTTAAAATCTGCATTGTAAATTTTCTTTAAAATTTGTCAGAAGATATACTACAGTTAGTGTAGTATCATATACAAATCTAAAGAAAACTGAATTATGGACATTTTTTGGGGTTAACCCGGTCTACTACCTTAACCGAATTAGATAAAGTAGTTTTTTCCATGAATTGATAAGCTGAAGTAAAGAAATGATCAACTTTTTGCAAATGACAAAAGAAATTAATCAATAGGAACGTTAGTATAAAAATGTCAATGTTAGGGTAAAACCGGAGAATTGGAAACCATCGCCATGGTCCTGAATTTATACAAGCATTTCCGATAGAAATGGTGGGTTAAACATGTTTTATAGCTCGCTAAACCTTCTGCTTCCATCGTGGTTAATTCTTTCCGCAGCCGAGCATCTGTCTCTGTTTATATAATTAACAGTAAGTTTGAACCTCCATAAAACACACATAGACAGGTATTACTTCTATGATTGGTATTATTGTATTTGGAAGTAAAATACTTACTGTGCGATCAAATTCCATATTTTTGCTCGTGTACATGGATGTGACGGAAAACGATATAGACCAAATACACTTTGAGAGAAATGTGGATTATGTACTTAACATAACACTTAAAAGAAAATGCTATAATTTATTAATGCGTAGCTGTTACATGCAGTACAGTTGAGAAGTGAACACTGTTAATTAAGGCGGTTATTTGAATCAATGAACGCAGTACATAAATTTGCCCTTCATTTGGTCACGGTTGCGTGAAATTCTCCTATACATCGGGCAGTTAGGAACTTATAACAATGGAGAATCTGAGTTATCTTTCTTACTCTGAAAATAGCATCAGCGGCATAAACAAGGTAAAAAATTGCCGTGTATCTCAAAAACACGGATACAATCCAGTATTTGTATGACTGTTCATTGTAATGACTCGACTTGCAGGTTAAAGGTTCATCATTACCTTTTGAAAATATGGCTTCAATTTCACCACATATTTCACTAACTACAGACAATCCTGTGTACCTAGAAACATTTTATGGCATAGCTTCACCTAGATATGGATAAGTTACATCAATTTTATATCAAGTAATTTCAAAAAGTGGCCTGACTTTTGATGTGTTAATTTTATCAATTCTTGTATATGTTCTTTGTTGTGTATTTCTGTTTTCCATGTCTGGTCTTTGTCCCTGGATTACATTCTTTTGATTTCCGTTAGAATCTTGGTTCCCTTGATTACTCCCTCATATCTATGGGATGTCTGCTAGATATACAGGTATGTTTGTAGTCAGATGGAAATTTGTGGTAAAATTGGGCCATATTTGTGAAAAGATTATGATAATCCTTAATGGAATATTAGTTTAAAGTCATACTTGAATATATAAGAAAAATCATATAATCGTGTAAGTGTTACGTGCTATTTTTCATTTGCACTTGTATTTATGAATCCTCAATTCTAAATAATCTATTCCCTTTATCGCAAACATGTTTTTACTTTACATATATGATTGCATATTAAACAAGAGGCTCCCAGGAACCTGAATCGCTTACCTAGTTAAATTTTGTCTTTCAAGGACAATACATTTAACAAGTTGTCCAAAAAATTGACTCAAGAATACTTTGGTAGGACTTAACAGAAGGATCATTTCAGCAATTGAAAGTTTCTTTTTACCTATTATAGTTATCAAGATATTGGCTGAAAACTGTAAGAAAAAAAAAGTCATTTTTCTCCTTTCAAGGGTAATAACTCTTACAAGGAGTCGTCTGACAACTTTTATCCCCGAAGACTTTTGTAGTCCTAATAATAAGGATCATTTCAGCCATTGAAAGAATTTGGCTAAACCCAACGGTTTTGGAGATGTATACGAAAAACTACTGTCTCACCCCTATGTTTTATTTTTAGCAACAGCAACCATATTTTTCGACAGATAAAAAATTACCACATCAGTTCTATGTAGGATACTCCTAGGAACATTCTTACCAAGTTTGGTTTCAATTGGTAAAGTAGTGTCAGAGGAGAAGAATTTTGAAAGAAATAAAATTAAACATAGCAAAAAAAAAGTTAAAAAAGGCAATAACTCCAACATGGTTTAATGGATTAAAACAAAAACTTGACCACTGATAGATCTCATTATGCTGAACACTTTTACATAGTTAGAATTCAGCTAAACCTAACGGTACAGTAAAAATGACAAACTACACCAAAACAGTTGTATTAATGATCATATTTACGCTGCGTTTAAAGTGACCTAATGGTTTCTGCCAGAAGTCAGTCGAACTCGTTTTCGCATAATTGACTGTAAATGTCAGACAGTACAACAATGATAAGATCCATACTAAAACGATGGCTACAAGGTGGTTGCCAATCGCATAAGTCCAAAATGATTGAATACCATAAATGATAATGTGTTAAATTTCATCCTATTATGGTGCTTTATCTATTTCAAATAAACATTTATCTAATATCCAGATGTCACAATATCAATAAATACAAATACATATAAACAAGCTAAACCACACAAATTGATCTAAGAAACTCTCTACACACTAGGACATATCTTACTAATAGGGTTAATTCATCAATTCAAGGGCAGTTATAAATTTTAGATTACAACGCAAGTATTCCTACCCTCAAATATCCCGTTTGAAAAATTGGAAAAAATATTTATGTGGGCATTTTCTATATTTTAAGTATACTGAAAAAGAACATCATAACAAATTACTTCTTAACGTCAAAGTAGGATTCTCTAATGAACGGCCAAGGGTTATATGTATACAGAGGAGTTTTAATTACTGTTTTTCGTTCCAGTTAGCAATGACGCCATTGACAACCAATTTTTGGACGTAATATTATGAATTCGGTTTCTCTTTATTTGTCGAATTTTATCATTTAGTTTTTTTATTCCTCGAAACCACTTGAGTGTAAGTCTTCGTAAGAATCAGGCAAAATAGAAAAAAAATCAGACACATACGTACATTACTGGATGTTTTCAGAAACTTTTCAAGTAATGAGTTTTTTAACAGAGTCATCTGATCTTGAAATGTTTTTTTTTTCAGTGCATTTTAATGAAATTATAACTGGAACTTGTCTTTTTCATTGATTCTGATAGTGCAAATAGTCAAATCACACCTTCAAAATGGTGGATTCTTTCATACCATGTTTTACCCACTGCCTGATTCTTACAGAGACGGACATTTGACAGTGTTATACCATAACAATTATTATGTAATAACATGTTCTGCGTGTACAGCTTTCTTTTAAAATCATGAATAAGTGACAAACTTTGATCTCTGGTAAATGATTTTCTTCCACAAATCACTAATTTCTAAATGATATGACGGATGTCTGTCGAAATGATTACCAATGGCAAAAATACGGAGTAAAGCATCTTTTATTTCAATCAAACATTTATAAGAGAATGCAAAAGACAACTTCGCCTTATATACTATGGCATGTTAATCATATTCCCACTTTAAACAAATCAAAGATACCTATTTTTTTGCTATATTTGTATTATTGATACAGTATGTGTGTTAACAAACGTGTTGAAATACAAATGAAAAAGTTACGCTTCGCATTCTTTGAAATGGTATATTTCGATTAAAGATGCATATCCTTTGCCAGGAATCCTCGATATCTTTTTTAAAAAGTTGAAGTTTTGCTGAAACTGTCGGAAAAAACGATGTTCGAGATCTTTACGTTCAACTTTATTTTCAATATTTAACATTCGTCATCGATGTGTTCCCGATCATTTGTTTTATTTCGGATTTGGATAGTAGTGAAGACACTAGCACGACCTCACTGAAAAAAATCTTTAGTTAAAAAAGTAAATAAGCAAAGCAAAGGGCAGAGTGGTGTCTTTGCTCAAACGTCAAGAAAAATATTAAATTAAACAAGAACGACCAATAAGAAGGCACAAACACCGAAAAGGGCACCTGATAAATCAATTAAAACAATAAACTGTAAATTTATCAGCAACTCCGATTTCTAAACCCAGTTGCATGTACATGCAGTCAAACCTGTCGAAACCAACCCATGATAATCGGAAAACATCGTGGGTTTTCATCAGAGGTAGAAGAAAAATGACAAGCGAAATAATTAAGTGCAAGTAATGCGTGTGAAAAATCGACGCACCATGTATGCAGACAGATCGAAGAGATGTTTTGAATACTTTCAGTTGAACGTTTATTTGTACGAACTAAGATAGGTACAAACGCTTCCAATATAACTTGGCAATAAAAAATGAAAAGTAATCAGGTTTGCCGCAGAGCTTAGTCATTGTTTTTTCTGTGTTTTTATATTTTTAGTGTCGAGACGAGAACGTCTTTGGTAACAAAGATAACATGTGCTATGTGTCTGCGTTATAGGTTTAAAGAATCACTTTCTAACTGCATACGTCATCTCCGAAATACGTCACTTCCGACAGAACGTTTTGCTAAATTTCAAAGTATCTGAGAGACAATTGATGTTCCCTATAGCTTGGTGGTCTATTTCGTCATCGTCTACAGATTGTCTAATGATCGTGCTGATTCAATTTTCAAATGGCTGTTAGGTAAGAGATAGGCAACCCAATTATTTTTTTTTTTTTGTTATTTTGGGAAAAGGATATATCGACTATATTAAGATATTCCCTTAACATTTTCAACGTATATTACAAGGGCAGTTTTTAAATTTAATATAATTTCAGAAGTAATACGGTTTCTGGTTGGACCAAAATGTCATTTATTATCTCATATACCAAAATTTGAAGTGACTGTGACGTCGTCAAACTTTTTTTAATTATTAACTCGTTGAATGTTGGTACTTAAATTAAATAATAAGGATTTACTGTTATATTTTTGAGTTCTATTTGAAATAACCTTGAATGTTGGTACTTAAATTAAATAATAAGGATTTACTGTTATATTTTTGAGTTCTATTTGAAATAACCTTAATGCCCGTGAAGCACATACTTTAAAATTATCTGCTATACAGGTTACTTAGTGTGCACCGCTTGACAAAGGTTATTTCTTCATAGACTGAAAAAAAATGTAACAGTCATTCCCTAGATTTCCCTTTTCATTTGCTCAAGTAATTTGCGTCATTTAAAGTTTCTTCTTTGTTTGATATCATGTACATACAATGTATACAAGAAACTGAACTACCATTTTGATGTAGACTTAGTCGATATACGATGAAATCATTACTTGGTCATTTGTATAGAGCAAACAAGAAAAAGACAGGCAATAAAAAATAAAACTGAACTTGAAAGCATTTTCGTATTTAGAAACAAATTAAATATTAACACAAAGAATGTTTAGTTAATCGGAGCATATGCTTCATGACATAGATCTGTTGTGTGTGTGTTTTTATAAGTTGTTATAAATGAAAAATGTTCTCAAGCCGATTGTTTTTTTTTTTTTTTTGGAAAGTCCTTTAATTCCATAAAACACCGAATGTCATAAGACCGGGACAAAGTGTGATGTACACCCGACACCATGTATATACAATAGAAATTAAAGAAATTACCTTTGATTTACCCCAAATATTCCTTTTATTCTGCTTTTGTTTTCTCCAATGTTTTATAGAACAGAAACACTTTTAGTGATGTAATATCCAGTGATCTTTTAAGACAGACTAAAGGATATATCGACTATATGAAGATATTCCCTTAATATTTTTCAGCGTACATTACAAGGGCAGTTTAAAAAAAAAATGATGGACTAAACTCAAAATTCCGCATCGAAAGGAAAAAAAACAAAGACTATGAAAATAACATTTTATTTTTTCAATCATTCATAAAAAGTGTTAACAATTATATCATAACATTTTACAAAGGAGTCAATACCATTTTAGTGATCATTTGCACACACACTCACGCACGTTCGGATGGTAGGGTTATCCACACCTTCTACTGAAACTAATGGTTCAGAATACATATATATACAAACGCTGGGTTAGGACTGATTGTAGTTTTCGATTTTCAATAACAGAATGAGATCGAATAACTTCGTGATGTCATGTTATTAGTAATGTACATTAGGTTTATTTGTTTTAAAAGAATTTCTATCAGAGAGAACAGTTTAATTTTAATATGAACTGATTAAGATCGCGAACGAAGCAAAAACAAATATCGATTCTTTGAACTTTGTGACTGGAAATATTATACTTGATAATTCTAAAGATCAGTTATCATTTTGGTTGGACTGTAGACAAAAGGACAAATTTGTCATTGTAAACAATTTTTATACTCATTATCGTTTCGGAGTAAATTTACAAAAACAGTTGTCCAAACTCATTTGTTCTAATTTACCCAAATAAAAATTTTTTCCCATTCATTTCTTGGTATAACTCAACAAGTTTTTGAAATAAAATGTGCTTGCTTCAAGAAGCCTGTTTTCATTTACGAAAAGTTACAAATTTTCAAATGTTTCATGCTTTGTCCGTCTTTTGTCCATTTAAATCGTATAAAACACCTTAAACAATTTAAAAACATTTAAATTAAAACCATTATCTTTTAATGTTATCAAAAAATATGGAATATTAGGGTAAAGATCTTTTCCGGAACGGAAATAATGGTAAAAGTCTTTTTTGTTTGTTTAAAACTGTTTTTAATCAATAAAAGTACACCATTATTTTTGTACATCTGATTTTGAAGGTACTACAGACGACATTTTAACATGTCGTAATTGTATTATGGTTAATCAGGGAGGGAACATCTTTCAGTCATCTAAATGATCACTTAGAAAGAAGTAAGATAACAAAACAAACATGAAAACAACAGAGTAACACATCGAAAGCAATAATACAAATGGCGATATTGGAACTGAGGAATGTTTACGAAATGAAACAATATAAAACTATACATAAAATATATCAAGAATTTTGCTCTTACTGTACAAAATAAAGAGATCTGATAACCAGAGATTGAAAATCACAAGGTTGATCATCTATAGAAAAAAAACAAACACTGCAGATGGATTAGCTGCTCACTGATGCATGAAAATTCTACAGGTCAAGCAAAACGGAGGGAAAGTACGACTTATCATAGGCAAATTATAAAGGAACTTGCAGATTCATCAACAGCAGATATTTTACAGGAAAATTGCAGATGGAATACGTACAAATACAGTTATACCGCTTATACACAAACATGCAGACTGATCACCTGCAAGTTTACTGCAGGAAAGACTTTGGTCATGGATAGAAAGTAAACTAAATACAATTTTATTTCAATCAAACAACTGTACCAATATATACAGATCAAATGGTAAGGATGATGAGGAAATATAGGATGTCAAGGGAATGTTTGGCTTTTGGAAAATGAGTGTTTGATTTAAACAAGAACATTCAAATGTGTTCTTGTTTCGTTAAACTTACTTAGAAAATAAAAAAAAAACAAGGTTAGTAGGAGTCTACCCAATAAGTTATTAAGAATAAAAACTGTTGTGTAAAAATATAGAAACAATATTGACCTGTGTTATACTGCTCTTCAGAACAACTACTTATATGTGAAAAAAAATCAAAATAAAATATTCCTTTATATTTAAATCAGACATTTAGTTCTGAAGTTAAATAATTTTAGGTACTAAGGCTTCATCTGCCATTCTTTCATTATAGAAATGTTATATAACACAGTCATTATAGAAAAGAATTTGTACAAATATCACAGATGCAAATAATCACACATCACTCTCCTCACAGAAAGAGTATTTGTAATAACTCTGATTATTGTTCACGATACTTATGGGAGTTATTTATTGTTGAAACAATTAAGTATTTGGATTTGTTTCGGGGAAACATATTTCACTTGCTTCACATAAAATCGATATCTGTTAGAAGGTTTAACCAAATTTCAGACAGCTGATAACTGCAAACTACTAGACAAGGACATCAAAAAGAGTGTTCAATATCTTAGATGAAGGATTCTAAAAGCATATCTATTTTGTGAAGTATAAAAAATTCAAAACACAAAATTCTTAATACTTTGCCATTTCTTTAGTATTTGAACAAAACAGAAACCCAAATAATTTTGCCGTTACTTCTGTACAAATAATTTCTCATAATTTAACGTCATATTCAATTATTTACTTCTTTTCATTTCTTTCTTATAATATATATGTTCTTATTTTAAAGGTAGTTATATTCACAAGATATACATCTGATAAATTATCTACAAACAATACAGTTATGTGATAAATATTGAAGAGTTAAACTAGTGTGGAATGAAAAATCATTAGTTGTTAAAGACACTTATCACAAAAACGGCACACTTACCTTACCAGATCGTACTCATACATAATATGTTTGTATAAACGATAAATGATTTACAACGAATTTCATTCCAACAGAAATCAACAATATTTACAACATTTGAGCATTGCAATATTTTACAGTTACGGGTTATGTTTTGGCAACCTTCTGGTACACGTGTATAGTTTAATTTACCCCTATATTATATTAAAACTCATGCAATAATCTGTCATTGGAATGGGAGAAGGTATTTAGTGAAGTTACTTTTTGTTTTTTGTCCATCGCTTTTTACACTTATGTTGCAATGTACATTTTACAGTTCAACATAACATTGCCGCTGGTATAAAGTAACCAATTATTGTTCTATAGCACTTTTTTGTCACATTCTCCAATAAAATGTATAAGACTGAAAGATTCTTATCACATCATGTCCAAAGAATCTCTGGAAATGATCCAATTAATAATCATCGAAAAACAGAGATAAGAATCAAACTTACAGTACCATTAGCATCTAACTTCATATCAGAATAAGGTATGAAGATAAAGATATTTACTGTAATACACCAGATCAATGTATGTTTAGTTTTTGATTAAATTTTGTACTTCATAACAGACATATGTCGTTCACCATAACTCATATCACCACTAACTAATCAGTTTTCGGACATTAAGATATAGCCAGGTGAACAACATTCCCTGAAAAGGGTTTAGGTTGGTAAATTACTTTGACACAAAACCATGGAAATGGTGGCGTTTCGTTGAGGTACTCACAAGGTTTGGTTGGTTAGTAAGATCAGGTAATGTTATTTAAAATAAGAATCTTAACACTTCAACACTTTTGCCACATAGTACAAACTACACGACGGCTTTATCACAACATGTTAGTCCTTGTATCTATTGTGGCTATAATTGACTCAGAGTGTTCGATGAAACATTTGTTGATGCAGAGTGCTGAGGGGATTTCCTGCGTCTTGGTGGAGACAGCCTTCTGAGCTGATTAAATTCAGATCTCCTGACTTCTGTTTGTTGCAAGTCTCTTTCCCTAAGGCTCATTTCTCTTTCGTGTCGTAGTTCTTGTCTTCTAGTTATCACTTTATCAGCTATTAGGGCGGGTAACATATCAAGTTGATTCTGTAAAAGTTCATGTAAATGTGTGTTTCATTAATAATTTTTCTAGGAGTAATTTAAATTATGGTGTCCAACTCAATCAACGATGGTAAAATGTATAGTGTAACATTCTTTATTTAAAAGTACCAGGATACATATAAGTGCAATCATTACAGTGTTGACATTGGTATAAGTGAAAACTATGGCGGGTTATTTATAAGCGTGACCACATGTGCAACGAACGGATGATCTTTGCCTACTAAAAAATCTACAAATGTTAAGGAAGATCATACTGATTACACGGAGCATTCTTATCTGCCATATTGCAAAAATATACAGTTGTTATTTTTCAATTAACTAACAGCATTTGAAATGATGTAAAATGATGTTTAAATTGTCTTTAAAACAAATTGACATAGAAATTACAAACATTAACTGTAAAAAGCCTCTTTCAAGGAAAGATAATTGGCGGGAAAATGTTCCAAAGAAATGTAATGCATTTTTTTTCTAATATTACAAGAAAAGAGATAGGTGACACTCATTTTCCCTTGATAGCATGGTACCATCGCAGCATGTTGAACTATTAATTTGGGTCACGTGTGGACACAATATTAGTTTTTGACACACTTGAGCATAGGGTCTTACAGTTCATTATGGATAAGACAGCTGGTTTTAACACAATAGTGCACCAAAGTTGACATTCAGATAAAGATGAAAAATGTTCTGCTTTCAAGGCAAAGACCTTTGCCTTTGATACATTAAACAAAAAAATATGTAGGAGTTGTATTAAATACCGGACTAACAATGTTGGCATGAGCCACTTAAACTATTATAACCCGAAAAGAGTTAAATATATATAAATTCTAATTGATAAACACAGGAAGGGATTTACATATAGAATCAAATAAAAAAATCCTAATTGGGCCAAAATTGTTAGAAAGTTTATTTTTTTCGACGACGACAGAGTAATACAATAATACGACCACAATTTGTTTTGCGGTCGTAAAACAAGGACAGACGAAACGATTATTCTTATTTATTGCTCGTTAGTCAAAGGTTAAATACCAGTTATTCAATGTATGAATAATATCCAAGGTACAAATATGACCTTTTAAAGTGGCCATTTGTTTATCACTTCCTAATGACCTTAAACACAATTTAGGAAAGATTGAATTCTCCATTGGTATACAATATGAGGCAAACTGTTATAAAGCGTGGACGTAAGAGGTAACTACAGTTCATATTAACTTGTAAATGTATCATCGGTAAAGAGTGCAGTCCGGAGTTTACATTTTTATGCGATTCATATACGTATTATATTGAACCATTAACTATCTATAGAAAATTTGGTGTTGCTTTACAGTATAAAAAGTTTATTTTGTGATTGCATAAAATCTAACAATGATTATATCTAAAAGTGATTTAGATACCTCTAGTATCAAAAGTCCTTCAAAAACAAACTCCTGAAATATGCAATATTTTGTCAATGCTACGGTCTTGCGTTACATGTGTGGGGCAATAATAATATAGCTCCGTTGATATTCTTAAGTTTAATTTATCCGTGCTGTATTCGACTTTCAATTTCGATATTTCTTGGTTGTTGTTTAAAATTTACCTTTGAATCTTGAACTTCCTAAGTATTTGATTTTAATGCTGGTGATAAGTGATCGTGTACAACATACCGAAATTTGCAATATTTATGTGATTGTAGTTTTTTATTCGTCTACACATACTTCTCAGTTTTGTCTATACATATTGCCGTACGATCTGTCCACTCAAAAAAACATATGTTTTCTTACTGCATTTTTATTCAATTTAATATGATAGCAATTTTTGACATTAAGCGTGAACTGTAGTTTGTTTTACCTACACTTTCTATGGAATGTAGTTATTTATTTTCATCAAGAACAATCGTTCAACTAAATAAAGTATTGATGTATTGAGGTACCTGTAACTCTGCTAGCTTATCTTCAATTTTCGTAACTTTTTTCTCCAAATTATGACCATTTGTCTGCATATCGGCTACCATAACCTGAATATGTGACTGTGTCTGAAATCAAATTATCTAATTGTAAAGAATGGGCAAACCTGGAAAAACCGATTTGTCTTATAAGTGCTATATTGTTAAAACATGTTTTACCTTTTAACCATCACAAGTACATTTTAAGAAAACCACCAACCACTACAAAGTTAACAACATCTAGATTTAAGGGTTCGTATAGAACTGCAACATAAACAGTAGATCACAACGATGAGCATATTTTGTCTAACCATTAATGTAAGATAGATATTAAATCCGTTGTATAACGGATGTTTATAATAAGAAATTGACATATTGACCTATTGATACAAATCATTGAATTAATAGAACCGTGCTTGGAATAAAGGAGACACAATGTATTTCCATTCCTATGGAGAATGTTAAGGTTAGGGATACAGGTTACAGACCACCAATTCAACCAATGAGCATTTGGAACGTACGCAAAAATAGTCCTACGCAGAAATTACCCCTTTTCCTCATAGTGCTGTGAAAAAAGTTCTCATCTTATTTAAAAAATTTAAACAGTTTCTGAAAGGAAAAACATTTCTGTACATTTTATAGGTGCATTTTGCTTCTTGTGATGTGAAGCCTAATCTCCATAATGATTTTTAAATGTACCCCTATCTTGTGAAAACACTGGGATTTCCCATGCTATTTATAGACCCTTCACTTCCGGTGACCAGTACTGCACTGCAAGTCTGCTTTCCCCACACGCCATTCTGAGGATTGTGAGCTGACATATGTAGAATCATGCTGATATATAGTCATCTGCAGGTTAAAGTTAAGGTAAAGTCCAGAGAAGCCATTGAATATTGTGAAATTAGCATAGAAGCCTATGGGAAGTGGAATTAGTGGTTTTTAGCCTACAGCTTACAGACAAACCGAAACCAGAATTATCAATATGAATTGTCGATATTCTGGTTACATGTATAAGCATGGTCACCTCTAATTTACATATTCCTCTTTTCTGTTGCATTTGTTTTTGGGGGACTAAAGAATAAGTCTAGAATCGTTAAGGAGTGAAGCAGAGATTTAATAGTTTTCTTTATTAGCATCACAAATAATATTTAAACACTTTTAGACTTTTTTAAAATACAAACTGATATTGATATATACGACTTCATTATGTTATCCCCTTTTTAAGTTCAGCTATAGATAGCTGCGTTATCGCGAAAGCCAATGGCAAAAGTTTCTAAACTATAAAAAAATATAAAAGTTTCTATTCAAGGATCCTATAACAAGTTTGAAATGCAATTTATTACTTTACTTTGTGTAGAGATTTAATATGGATGTGCATTAACCGAAAGATATTCATTTATCGAAACGAATACTTGAAGTTTGATAATCCACAAAACTGCTCAGTACTTGAAGATTAGAATGGGATTACCGTGGGGAAAACCTACCTATAGGACACAATAGTATACATTCCATTGATGACAAATTGACAAATAGTGTTTAGGTTAAAACCAAAAGCACGAAATCGTAAGAAAAAAAGGAATCCACTCTTTAAGTTTTCACTCCACACTATAGAGTAAAATGTGTAGAGTTTGTGATAAGTGTGTATTTCTATCTAAAGCATGCACTCTTTGTTCTATATCTACAAGGGTGATGAAGGGGAGGTAAGTAATCATAGGTATATGTTATAACTAGCAGGTACTTTGCGGATTCGCCATATTGAAAAATGAAGGATAAAGGATTTGTTATTACAAACTTGGGAACTAGAGTATTATTCTACAACTGAATTTAAACAAATATTATAATAATGGTAGCAAATAATGCACTTAACACAAATATCGAAAAGCACATTCATGCAAGAAATACTATATTGGCACCTATATTCGCAGTGTACATATTTTCATTAACTTCGCAGAAACATAGCTTCTCAATAAACCATTGATAAGATATGGGTATTCACAGAATTTGAAAATAGCCTGAAGTTTTAGGAACGCATTTTTAGTACACTCACTCGAAAATATATACACTGATAGTGAGAGAGTGACCATGCAGTCTAAAGACGATCTAGATGCCATGCCTGAAGATTATATAGGTATAGCTGTCTGAAAGAGCTGGTACGAAACGTTTTCAAACCTGTCGAAATTCAACATGTGAAGTTGAAATATAAACTTTCCGTCTTTGAGTCAATCCATCAAAGCCTATCTGCTATATTGAAAAAGGAAAGGAAAATCGATGGTCAGTTAATTACCCTAATCGTCAAAAATTTTCACTCCAATCATGCAAATTATAGATCAATCGTTTTATAATTTTTTTTCTTGTACTGAAATTTGATAACATACTTTTTGTAATTATCTATAATATTTCCATATTTAGTCGAAAGAACCATCGAAGTCCTTTCCTTTTAACCACAGAAAACAGGATTTGACAACAAAAACAAACTTCAAAATGGAGATTGACATTCGTCAAGGATGGAAAACAAGACAGTGATGTAGTCAATGATATCTGTTTTACTTTTACAAGAACAACAAATTTAAAATGCCAAAGCCAATCTATTTGTTGTTAGAAGAATACGTTGAGATATTAACGTTTTGTTTAATACCTTAAAAAGACTTTTGTTAACTTTAAAATATTGATAAGAAACTTACAAAAGTTAAAGATCATTTCAACATGAAACAAACGTAAACTATCAATTCGTATGTGTGAAAATACAATTAATAGATCCGTAATTTAAACAAACTGGATACAACACAAACTGTTAAAAGGAAAGGCTCCGAGAAAGGTCCGAGTTCTGTACTGTGCATTCTAGAGTGTTTACTTGACAATGCATATTCAAAGTGAGTAGTGCATACAAATTTGTTGCAGAACATAATATACAAGACCATATCAGTTTAAGACTGAAAACGTGCCCAATACTGGGACAGAGACAAGTCAAATAAAAAGCTGACAAGTATAACGAACGATTTCATAAATGATGCTATAGTTATTACTATTGTCTGCCATACGTCTAATTGAAATACCTACAATATAAATTACAACTATATAAGCTCATTAGTGACTACCTAATCAAGCAAACACATTGGACATTATCTCTGAAAAAATCTCTCCTTGAGAAAAAATATATAAGGTCAGTTTCGGAATGGTCTCACCTTAGCCATATCGGCAACGGTGTTTTGTTGCTCTGTTAATTTTCTTTGGTCCATCTTCACATCTCGTAGGCTGAAATGTAAATACAAATTTCCAAGCATTGTCTTTATATCAGGATAACATTATTTTCATACCGGTGCACCTGGTCCATGCTCCCAGTTTTTAGAGTTGCTCATTTACTTTTGTTACTTTGTATGTATGATTTTAGTTACTTTATGTTCTTTGTTGTGTATGTCTGTTTTCCATGTCTGGTCTTTGTCCTTGGATTACATTCTTTTGATTACCGCTATAACCTTGGTTCCCTTGATTACTCTTTCATATGACATGCGATGTTGGGCATAAAATCTTTGATAGACTCATTTTGCATTAAAACATTATCCTTACGTTAGATTTGTGGTCTCTTGTCAGTAATGTTAAACTTTTTTGTTTCACTACGCATAATTTTGTATTTTCAGTACCAATGAAGTCTTTTTGAGGCTTCTTGTATAGTTACCGAATGATGTAAAAGTTTGAAAACCATTTCAAATTAGTTTACATTAAGTAAAAAGTATCTTATTCCCTTTAAAAAACAATAGATTTTTTTGTTACTTTATGTTTCACGATAAAGGACATAGTTAACGTATTTAGTTCTAGTATGACTTACAATGTTTGGCAAGTTGAGTTTACTGAGTAAAAATACTAGCACGGAATGCTCGATAATGACCCCATGAGTTAACTAAACCGTTGAATAGACTCATTCGTAAGGGATATAAATATGATATTGTATAGCATTTTTAGTATTAACATTAATTCGCTCATAGGGTCTTTACATAGAAATTAAAACACTATTTTTAAACGCAGTTGTTGGCATGACATGGGTTGTATGACGTATGATATACCGTGACTCCAAACCCCCCATGGGAAGAAATGGAATAGCTTTTAATTACAATGGGGACATAACTTTTGTAGGTTTAAACTGGTCTGCAGGTGGCATGTCAGTTAACTGCTAGTAGTCCAAAGTTTATTCATTTGTATAATTTATATTCAGTTTCTTTATTTCCGTTGAAACTCAAGACATTATAGAATAGATTTTACCGTGTTTTTAATTGTGTAATATTTTTCTACAGTGGCCTGGTTTTTTGGGGGAGGATTGTGATCATGCCAAAGAGTCAAGAATTTCTGGCTTCCGTATATCTTCTTTTGTTTTTTCCTTTAGTTTATTTTGATGTTACTTGAGTATTAGGGGCAAATTTTTATCTGTGTATAATGATTTTTTAGCCAATCTGCAGTCTACCATGTGGTATGAGGCTTTCCTCGTCGTTCATTGGAGACCAAAGAAAGGCCTTGGTCTGACATTTTTATTCCGATGGGGTTGTTGTCGCCTTGACATATACACCATACCTATTCTCGTTATAGTATTCATATAAAGGTATTTTCGTCAGATTTATATACTCACTTATGGATTGCCTGTAAGAATTTTCTCTGGTGAGTACGAACTCTACTTGCGTTGATCTTCTTCATTAGTTTGGTATGTTTATAGATCAACCATGTTTCTCTCAGTACATTAGCAGCTGCATTTTTCAACTGTATAATAGGAAATGTCAAATTCAAATAAATATAGAGCTCATGCGATTGCATTAAAAAATACAAAACGTTTTGGCATCTTTACTCAGTTCTAAAATGTCTACAACTTACCCTTTTTATTCAAATTTACAAAAAATGTTCAAAATATGTTTAAATAGTTTTAAAGTGTCTGGTTTAAAGACACTTTTTTTTATTTTTGGGGGTTAAGTAAGACAGTTTTTGGTGTATATCACTTTCTTTGAACTAAGGAATGCCAATGCCATCTAAATCCTCATCATAGATACATCATAAAATTGCACTTACAAAATGTATTTTAGATTTTTCCTTTTCCCTTTAATTTAGAATTTTAAATGTAGAAAATTTAATTTTCCTTTCTAAATTTATAATGTTTATATTTTATGACATTGGTGATTGGTCTTGTACATAATTTAATGCTATACCTGACCAATTATGAAGAAATCAAAATTTTATTTACAAATAATAGAACTATCCGAATTAAAATTCAGCAGGTTAAAGAAAACACAACACACATTACAATACCTTATTTTAAACACAAAGTTGTTACAAAGCAGCGTTGAAGAAAGAATCCCGCCTACACAGAAAAAATTGCCACATATGTTTTTCATATGTTTTGAAAACACCTGAAAAAACATGTTTATCATATGTTTTTCATATGTTGAGGACCGTCATGAAAAATAAATGTTTTTGCCTACTTTCATTCATGAAAAGCAATTAAAAAAAATCATATGGTATTGATGTTTTTACCCGGATTTCATATATGAAAAGAATATGGTTTCTATATTTGTTTTATAACATATGATTTGATAAATTTTTAAAAGGCACAAAAATAAATTTACCTTTCTAATCTTAAACATATATTTCCATATGTTTTAAAACATAAATTGCAATTTTCCCTGTGTACTTTACTGTATACTTTACTAGAAATTATTTTTACATTATAAGCACATTTTTTTAATATATCGGAGTAATATATCAAGGTTGCAGAAAGAGTGACTGCATATCTATGCAAAGGGAAATTTTCAATATATAAACAAATTTTTTCGTTATCCAATGAAATTAAACAGATTTTTCAAAGCTTATATCTAATACTCCTTTGGGTGATATTACAGAAAAAAACCAAAAATGCTTGTAAAAGCCTATTAATTATTTAAAACCGCGTTTAATTTATATTAATGGTATAGAAAAGTAACATCGTTAAACATATTATCCACCTTATAAAGTTTTGGATAATATCAAATACGTGATTTTCATCGTAGAAGTTTATATTGTCAGTTTTCAGCTTTTAGATAGTTCCAATGAGACTTCATTCGTTATGTTTCAGTGAAAGTGTAATGATCATAAATATGTAGAATTGAAGATGAATACAATTTGTGGTCGATTTTGTTATTTCAGTTATCTAGAGACAAATTTGTTAACATCTAAAAGCTTTAAATCTAACTGCAAACAAACGTTAAAACTTTATCGAAATACCTTTTGTTAAATCCGTCTTGTTTGTGAAATGGTTTGTCCACGTGATTTAATTCAAGTCAATATAGATATCAAAATGATGAGATGCGAAAATCACACGAAAAAAATGGTGATTGTTAATAGTAAACCCAACGGTCTTACGCGTAGCGTTATGTCCTTTTCATCCATAAATTTCATGACATTACGTTCTGCTGGAGATAACTCTATCCACTGAGTAAGGAGTGCAACCATGATGGCAGTTATCGCAGCTCCCTGACATAAACAAAACAATAAGTATTACTAATCAGTCAATACCCTGTCTATTTACATACCCTTTTAGTAAGCTGAGTGTCCATCATAAAATTGTGAACATGTGTCTCTGCTCTGCTTAACTCTAATTTTCTTGCTACAAGGGCTACTACTAAAGCTGTACACGCGGATCCCTAGTAAAAGTAAGCATTTAGATCGTTATAATGAATATAACTAAATAACGTTTCATTAAGAACTACCTTTTGACTACAAAAGACACCTTCATGTAACAAAGAAAACATGAATAAAAAAAACAAAATAAAACATTGCACTTACTCAGTTTGATCGTGCTGTAAAAATAAATGTGTGATATAAAGTTAGTAGTAAATAAAATAAAAGATACCAATCATGAAAAAAAAAGAAAATTTCAGTGTGTTTTACACGTGTTTCAGTGTTTTCCTCTCATCAGCAGCAATTTACGTAATACCTAGGAATTACATTGTATATAAGTAGTAATAAAAACCAAACATATCGGAATAGGAAACCAAATTCTGCAAGTTCTATCAAGTGCAATACAAGGTATGAATTCTCACTGTTTTAGCGCTATTGAAGTTTATAATACCGTACATTTCGGTAAATAATCAATGCTTTAAGTCTGACCATTAATGAAGAAATATTGACAATCAACAAAAGTGTACCTTACTTAATTACTTTCTTCATTACATTCAGTCATAGAAATAATACCATACCACAAATATGGATTTGCTTCACTATCTTAGATTTTCCCTAGAAAATGATTTCGAGGCCAAAACTCTTTATTTGGTTTTCCATTATCTTAATACAGATAAGCTTAAAAGATAACTTTTTGCAATTCAACAAGTCTAAATACTTAGTAAATCATTAACTATAACTTTAAATAGTAATAAATCTTCCTAGATAAACAGACTATCAAGGTTGTGAGTTGAAAGCTACAAGGCTTTGGGTTAAAAGTTGAACAGCACACAAAAAGTATAGGCAAGTACTAACATATTTATACATAGACAAATGAATCAAACAATGTCTCTCTGGCAAAGAAAGAAATGGTGACAAATTACGGAATGAATAGTACAATATAAGAGACAAAATTAAAAATGATGAAATTTTATAAATAAAAAAATTAAATAAAATTTTTAAAAACTCCAATGATGTTAGAAAAAACGAGTCCAAGTCTTAACAATATGATTAGTATGAAACAGAAAGAGAACAAATGTAAATTCTCTTAGTGGCTTTGAAACATTTTTAGCAGTACTGACGATAGTAAAAGAGCGAAAGACGATATATTCCGAAAATACACAAGTTGTCAAGTGCAATTAAGATTTAAAATTGCTTGCAATCCCTTAATTAATATGATTATTTGTTTTCAATTTGTTCAGTAAGGATACACGCTGAAGAAAAAAAAATATACCATGACTCCTGTTGTAATAGCAATTCCTCGACCACAGTAGGTTTTTGGTGTGATATCTCCGTATCCCACAGACAGGAACGTAATAGCTATCAACCACATGGAATTTAATATGTTCGAGTGATCTGAGTCAAGATATCTGTAATTAGAGATTAATTTTTATTTATAAGCAGCTTTCTTGATACTGATGTTCATGCAGTAGTACAGACAACAACTCAGCTTTTGGATATCCATTAATATACAGTACCAAGAACAATTGTTACAAAACAAAACACCAGTCGTGAAGTTCGTTTTTCACTTTTCTTGTAAAAATTTACTCTAAGCAACATCTAAAAAAATATGTATATTTTTTTCATTCTTAATCTTTATTTATTTATTCTGCATAAATTTGTGAGAACGTGTGAGTTTGATCCGGGCGTTTCATGCCAAAATTAACAATACAGCATTACCGCCTTCCTTAGAAATGTGTCAAGTTTTCATCTAGTGTATACTGGTAAATGAGATTTTTTTATCCTGATATACCGATATTATAAAGGAGATAATAATCTTGTTTGTCGATTTCCACAATAGTAATAACAAAATGATAAAATGATTAAAGTCTTATTTGTTTTTCAGTTGAATATATAATATGTAAGCCTTCGTGAGTACAAAAAGTATGTAACAATAGTAGCTATAAATGGTAGATCAGCATTGGTTTAATTTCTAATGTATGTATCACAAATGCCCAGGGTTTTTGTTTTGTTATATTGATAAAGAAAATAGAAGGCATGGAAGTCTGACTCTTTTACTTAGCAAAGGGTTGTAACAAATACAAAGTTCAGAACTATTGACATTGAAATGGCTATTATTCAAAAATTTTGGGCATTAAGTTATTCTTTAAATAAAAAAAACGGTATTGAATAGTCGCCAGAAAATTGCAAAGACAAACCTACAAGTTAACAATAAGTCGACAACCACAAGTACATATACAGCTTTCCACCATCGAGTAAAAACATGAAGCGTGATATGTATGGGAATGTTGCGGTTTTTAAACGATTAGATTGACCATTTCTGTAAAATTATACAAAATGTTTAAAATAAGACAAGTTAGTCAAGCCTAAGTTACATAGTCTATAGCAATACGGCAATTTAAAATAACCCAATACACAGATTAAACTATAAAATAGAATTTGTTTCAACTCACTCTTTTATTGAAGTTACCTTTCAGAATATACAGATTAGAAATACAATATAAATAAAAGTTGGCATTTCTAATCACATAATAACTGTACCAGAGTAAACCATTGAGTGGGATCTTGACAACTACTTAAGTAAACAAACCTTCAATTCAAAGTACACAGTTAAATAGGACTGTGATCAAAGAAACTAATTAATCTGATTCCTAAGTTTGATTAATATAAATTCAATTGAAATGAGTTTTGTGTTGGTATTTTACATGACGTTTCCCGTTAGTGGACTTCAATGGAACGAATTTGCATATTGAAGAAATAAAGAATGGAATAACGGTTATAATATTAAAACTGACACCTCAATGCAAATCTAACAATTAGATTTAATACTTTTTTTTCTCGTTTATCATCCAGTGATCGATGACGCAGATAGATTGTTAGAAGGTGCTTTAAGTGCCAAGGTATATTATTATTAACATATTGAAATTTTTGAAAGATTTATCACTTTATCAATTTTTCGGAAGTGGTTAGAACAATGAACAGGAATTTAAAAACGTGTTTTACTTGTGTGTTTTTTACGTATTGTTTGAATACCTAATTCAATTTTGGTAATAGTAGTTAAACAAACCGTTGTTTACTAAGCATCTATCTGCGTATTGTTCTTAAAGTCAGTTTTGTTGTTTTAGTTTGTTAATGGATGGTGTATGAACATTATTGTATTAAAGGTGTACTTATATATCTTAAATTCAATATTAATAATGAGGCAATATCTGTTTTTAGCGTTGGAACATACTGTACAAATTTATTCTCAAAACGAAACGTGCAGCAAATCAAAGCTGCCATTACTAGCATTTTCGTTTCTTAATCTATGATTATTGATAAGTAAGACAATGTGTCAAACAAAGTTCAAACAACGCGCACGCGTAATCTACTTATTATATCTATCAAACAAAGCACGGGCACCTCTAGTAGAGACAAAGCCTGCTTTATTAAATCTTCCTAACATAGGATGAACAAATATATAAGTTTGTTTGACGGTTTAAACTGAGAAGAAACCATATAAAAGAGAAGAGTTAAATAGTTCACACATTTTTTACTACAAATTTATTACAGCATTTATGACACATTTCAAAAAATATTTTTGATACTTCATGTTCTGTGCAGATCATTAACATCGAATAGAGCGTATCAATACAATGACGTAACTACTAGAAACAGCTGTTTTATATTGATATGACAGTGGAGGTTGCCAACAATTCACATAACTCTTCAAGAATTTAAGATTGTCTTGTTGAAAGCCTAGTTATTGTTTAATCGTACAACTTCTGTTCACCTAAGCAAATATGATCCATCACATGCCTGTATTCGGCCACGCAGAGTGAAGACAGAATAAACACAGAACAATAAAACTTTAAGATGTCTGTGTCAGGTAATGTCAAATACAAATGCCATTTAATTGTATAGTGTTCAATAAAATATGAGACAGCTGTTTCTATTTAAATCGCCCATTAGAAATATATACAGTAAGAAGGGAAATATATGTTCATTCTGTACTCAATCATCTATGAATTTCGTCTACCCCGGATTTGTCTTAGAAAGCAGAAGACGCTTACCCTACCGGTGCACCTGGTCCATGCTCCCAATTTAGTGGATTCCGTGTTGCTCATTTACTTTTGTTACTTTGTATGTATTATTTTAGTTACTTTATGTTCTTTGTTTTGTTTATCTGATTTCAATGTCTGGTCCTTGTTCCAGGATTACATTCTTTTGATTTTTGCTAGAATCTTGCTTCCCTGGATTACACTTTCAAAAGTTGTTGCACGTCTTATTGTCTGCTTCTAGTTTGCATGTATTGTATACATATGCTATGTCTCGTGTATCTTTTCATGCTAGAGGTCTAAGATAACATATGCTGCTTTAAATGAGTTAATTTATCAAATTACAGAAAACGATATGAAATTTACCTGCCAGCTTACGTCAAACTAGTACATATGTATATCAAAGTCTGGACAATACTTTTAAACAATTAATACAATTATCAATTAATATCTATAACTTAAGCTGCTCGAAGATATGACGAAATAAAAAATGAATGGTTGATGAATGTCGATGTGTTCAGACTTTCTCTAGGTATCAGAATAATATGCAGCACGGCTAAAATAGAGTCGTAGTATTTTATCAATATTCTAACCTTAATGTACTTACAAAATTGTGTACTTTCTAAGAGTTTCGATAACTTTACAAACTAACTAAAAACAAAATACTTACGCTTCACATGCTCGGAGTAGCCAGCTAGCAATCACCCACATGGAAATCATAAACACGAGCATGACAGTTCCCGGACAGATTGTCATCAAAGTTTTTAGCACAAATTTTGTGTCAAAACTTATTCGATTTAATGCACCTATACTCCTGGACGAAGCGTCTGTAAAGAGTCTGCTATGTAACAGCATAGAGCGGGCTATGAGGTACAGTCTTAGAAACATGGGAATAGAAAGAAGTATATCTACGGGCACACTTGCCGATAAGTTTTCTCCATCGAATGTCATTACTGACCATGTGAAATAAAAGGCCCCAGGTATGGGGTTTACAGCACAAACTATAATTTCTACAACTAACTGAAGCATTCGTCTCCATGATATGGCGATTCTCCAGTCTTCTACACAATTATCTACTGCAAAAAGCTGCAAAATAGAAAGAAAGGATAAGCTAAAAAAATTAATAGGTAAATTTTCAGGCAAATTGATTAAAAAAAACTGTTTTGAAATCAGACAAAATTTTGAGTAAAAGCAGCTATATCTACTGACTATTGACGTCTACAAAGCTGATTTTACTACTCAATCAACATACATGTTTTCTGACAATCGTTACAAGATAGCTGTATAATATCATTGTATAGATCTCTGTAGAACAGAGCTTTTGTCCTGTGATGTCGTTCAAATTGAATGGAGTGTGGTATAGGAACCCACAATTCTCTCAACGCTTAAAATATTTATACCTAAATATTGTTCTGATACCGGAAAGGTGCTTAAATTAATTTGAGCTATTGGTCTGTCCTTTGTACCAACATTGCTGTATATTTCCAGAGTTATTTTATTTAAAGTCAACTTAATAAATAGGAGGATTCGTTTATAAACATGCATACAGGCAGCATTCGACATATGACAGACTTTAGGTTCTTCCGAAAAGGTCAATTTATAGAACAAACCACATCAGTTTATGTTTATCTATTTATTTTTTGTTAAAACTATATATAAGACTTTGAAACTTTGCAGATGTATTTTACAAGGACTTGCTTTTCACATACATAGCCATCATTGGGGGAATGCTCTAAAAATATAATTGTGAACATAAAACATGTAAACACAAACATTTAGCATAATTTAACTTTTTTCTGCAGGTCAAATTTCACTGTTTTTTTTTTAATAACTCCTTCAGTTTTTTTCACTTATTTACAAATTAAAAATTCAAATATCCAATATTTTGATCTGGCGGAATGCATCATTACTCAAAACACATGAGTTGTCAATTTATCATAAAAATTTACGTGTATGAACATGGTAAGACCTGGTTTCCCTGTACTTGACAATTACAACTTTTACAACAACTATATAGATAACGTCTTAAAAGCTTATCTTAATTGCAACCTTATTTTATTTCGTGTATTGTTTCATTGGCAAGTGCTTTCGATGTAGGAAAAATGGGCACGACGTGTTTAAAAACATACCCCAGTGAATTTATAGTATGACCACTTTGTGATAACACGTTTTTGTGTTTCTCAATTATATCCTGAAATGGACAGTTAAATAAAGGAAAATGATAAAAAGTGTACGATAACGATTTCAACAATCACAGCAAACAGTTAAAGCGAGTGTGATTAAAAAGGACGTGCACGATACAAACTTTTAGGTACACATGCTACTCAGTGAAGACGTTGGTAAATGGCACTTAAACCAACGGTAGAGGGCTGTGATCAGACGGAGTATTTCTACCGGTGTTCGAATCAGCCATTGAATACCTGATAGGATGTGACATAATGAAGGCCTGAACCACTTAACTAATTTGATTAACCCAGAGCATTCTTAACTTTATCGTTGGCATCAATAATATTCCCGTAAATTTGCATTAATGACAATTTTTTAAATGCAATTTTCATGACGCTGATAATTAAATATTGATAAATTTATAGTGGTTATAGATCAAACATTGTGAATGGTTCCCGTTATAGTCATAATCGATAAATGGCCGGTCAGGAGTAAAAATGTCTTGTCGATAATATCACTCAAGTGGTAGTCCAATATTTACCCGGCTTATTGAAAAATAGGAAGAAAGTAATAAATTGGCCTGAAATAGATTTAGAATAAAAAATCTGCGTCAGCATCATGTCATAGAATTAACTCAAAACGTTGATATTTTGACAATAGATACCACTTAGCGCGACAATCCCAAGTGATACGAGGTTTTTCAAACACACAGTTAGTAATAGGAAAAGTCACTTAAGTAAAACTTCAATTATCAAAAAACCTTTTAAATGAAACATAGACATGAATTTCAAAAGTTTGACCTGACAGTAAAAACACAAATATTTTCAAGAACTTCGATATAAAAATTGGGCAATGTAACTTTCCAATATTGTACATAGAAAAATAGGTAGACATTAAGAACATCTTAGAAGCTTTATTCAATGTCAAATTAACTTTCAGTGTTGTAAAACAAAAGTCGCATCATTCTCTCAGGCTAAAGTTCTGAGTGGACAGCCAAAACATTAGTTATCTGTAGACAAATACATCCATTATTCATCTGTGGTACAAAACCAAGACTGATAGTAAATATGCTTACAGTAAAACTAAGTATACACCAAAAACAGTAAATAATCATAATTTAAAAATGATATTTTGTACAATAAAGTATAGAAATAAGTGTGTGGTTGGCAAGGGTTGTTAAAGTTCTCAAGAGAAAAGAATTCAAACCTTGCTTATAAAAAGGTACTCTGTTGTAGTTTACGGCTGATTACAGTTGTGTTTTTATTGTATAACGATGTATAATTCGTTTCCAGTGCAAACATAACAAATGCCAAAACCTGTTACCAGCACTCATAGAACTTATATAATCACCGTACAATATGTTTAATCTCTGATATTTCATTTAGTGCAGAAGCATATGGTTTTGGAACATGCATCTATTCTCTTAAACTCTCCCGCTAATTGTATAGTTGATTTTTTTACAACATATATTATCCTGTTTAGACGGTTAAAACAAATGTCAACTAGTATTTGATCAGTGTTTATAATTAGAAAAATGATGTCGATTGGTTGCTGACATTATATGATCAAACAGTCTATGACCCTGTAATGCCCCTACTTAACATCAAACATACTGCACATTATTAATAATAGATCTGAGCATAAATCAGTTATGGCACTTGTTCTTTATGCGACTATTATTACGAACCTTAGAGGTATAGTAATAAAGAATGTTAATACTTCTGTCTTATACAACCATCTGCTATCTTCAAAATTGTAGAAATAAAGTTGTATCACTGGCATAGTCATTTAAGGAGGTAGACCTCGGGTAAGGAACACAACTCTTACAAATCATTGGAACGTTTGTATTTACTATATTACATCAATCTCATGTTAGCATGAAAGTAACTTGGACTGATTTCATTCTGTTTCAAAGGAAAGCTTAAAAGACTTTGGTGAAATTGAATATGACACAAATATATCACTGATTTAAAGAGTTATGTCCCTTACCCTGGGTCTACTTAACTTGCTAACTGCAGAACAACTGCACACAGACTAGAAACTGGAAAAGTTGTTTGTAGTTAAAGCAGTTTAAAAAAAAAAACAAATTTCAATGTAAAATCAATTTAAACATTAGTACCTAACTATTCCCGTTTACTGTTATGTCGAAGTGGGGTCCAACACCACACTCCTGTGACATATTAGAAGCTGGCAAAAGTTGGAGAACTAGTACTAATTTGTTTGTTTAGTTTAGCTTATGCACATACATTTTTGTAACATTATTAGAAAACTTGAAAAACTGGACAAAAAAAAGAAACTTCTTACACGATGAAAAAGAGCCGAAATATAAATATTTTAAATTACTTTATAAAAAATGTATATATTTTTCATTATACATGTGGTTTGTTTTAATTTACAAATAAAAGCATTGATTTAACAATGAAATGGGAAGCAATTAAAAAAAACTTGCATGGCATATATATGTATTAAGACAAATGAAACGACAAACTGTCAATTATTTAATTCAGTTGTCCTTGATTATCTCTTCCTTTAATCAGTTACATTATCATTAAAATGTATCTGTCTCTGTAGGTCCTTAATGTAAAAATTGCCTTCCTTACGTCAAGAAGTCGTTCATTATGGTGATTAAAGGAGAACCAAATAATGTAACACATGTCTCCTGAACAGTTGTTGCTTTTGTTTTCTACAGCTGATTTACTTGACTAGGTGTTTCGGAAAGTCGTTAATTCAATAAGCTACTACAGAACATTTACAGATAGACACTCTAACAGATATATGTCAGAGTGAGTAAAGGACATCGAATATAGATTAACCCTTCAATCTAGAAACACAAAATTGTTAAAATGAAATTTTCAAATGCTTGAAGTAATCGTATTTCACACAAAAGATAGATCGCTTTATCGAATACAAATACAATACCATAGTCAAGTATAACGTGAACAGTGAGTTTCTATAATAAAAAAAAGAAGCGAATTAAAGTCCCCTTAAATTTTCGTTCAGAATTTGCAATAGTATAATTCACTGTTTGTATTCAATCTAAACGCAACTAAACAATTAAAAATAATTGGTTAAAACATTTTATTTCATTTTTCATCTCTTATATTTAAACAAGAAATTAATCCTGCTCATGTGGTTTGATCAATACATTTGATTTTTGGTTATTAACCTTCCGCAGACAGTATGATTATACATGTACATGCGTTTTAAGCATGAAAACGGCCTTTATATATCTATGTAACTGATTAGTTTTTATCATATTTATATATGAAGCAGTTCAGGTGAGGATGTATGTAAGCGAACTTCAGTCATCGATATTGACCATTGTCAGGATTTATTTCCCTCAAGGGAAGATAACTCGATAAAGTTTGTCTGCTGGTGTGTTCTTTATTGTAAAAGAATTAGCAGAGGTGTCGCTTTCACACATAGATAATATTGTTTATAGAATTTGTGGCAAAGAAGATGATAGTCTTTTCAACTCTTTTGACATATTTTCAGCGGATGACTAGTTCCGATATCCCTTGAGTAATCCGTGATGACCTTAATATATAGCTTTATTTTACACAGTAGATCTAATTCTATATGAATATTACAGAAAACACATTTAAAAGACGAACACCTTCTTTACATCAACATTTTTCCTCTGTGTTCGTCATTATTTAAAAATGTTCTTTCAGTTGATAGTTGCGCAGTGTGGGTTGTGACGAAATGCATTTGAAACCATTAGCAATTCGTTTTACTTCTGTTTTTTTCACATTGTATGTTCATCAATCTTTGTGCTCTGAATATATTTGGTTTTATTCAATTTGTCAAGATTCAGATTTCTTGTATCAAAATAACTCGTTTATCTACAATTTTTCATTCCAGTCAAACACGACCGTTTGTTGCCATGGGTACTTATAATGGATGTCTATTTAATAGCTATCTGTCCGTAATGACAGAAAAATACATATTATATTTCTCCAACATTACTGAGAAATAAGATACTTAAAGCTGCAATGACTGCGATCATATATTTGTCAAAAGTAACCACATAAAGAATTTAAATAATAAAAAAACTAATTACATTTTAAAGGACATTGATAAAAAATAAAAAACAAACAAACAAACAAAAATATGTTAAATAAGCAGGTTGATAAATACTAACATACGTTGTTTAACTCAAATAAAATTTAAAGGGTTCATTTTCTCGAACAGACCCTAGTGAACCTAAAGCCCCATACTTACCTTTTGTGCAAATTAAACAAAGTTTACAAAATAAACATTCAATCACCTTAAATAAAACTAAGATTAGACTGTCAACATCAAAGCTGAAATGTATGAACAATTCTACTTATAACTTATACGTATAACAACAGACACAGCGACAGACCCCAAATCAATATACACAAAGAAGAAGAAATTCAAATAAATATGTAAAATGTAGTAATGTTCAAATATTGTTTTTAATAGGACATGAAATAAAGTCACCGACTTGTTGCGGGCAAAATACTATGCATATTTAGTATCAAACCCATGAAAAAGTTCTAAAAATGGAATTTTGCTAAATATTTATCTGCATTTGATAACATTGAAACAATTATATTCGTCAGTGTAATACAGGGTAAGAAACTGTTTAAGCAGTGTAATTAAAAGACTGCAAGTGGAATCCGATTGTGCTGAAAATGGCCCTTGATCTGTATTTTATAGAACAACACATTGTACAAAGAATGTTCGTCACTACGTATGAGTGGGCATATTTTTTTTCATTTTATATAAGAAAAACACTTGTATTATGTGCAATTAGATACTTAATCAAAAGTTAATCTTCACAATTAGAAATCAAGTTGTAGTAACAACAGCTGAGACACAGCTTCTTTTTTTAAATCGATTCTTTTAAAACGACCTTTTCTTATATCAGAGACAATTCTACCGTCAGGTTGAATTCAACTGTTTGTCGTTAGACACAATGTTATGCTATCAGATTGTACCACCACCTGAGCATTATTGCTTTGAGCCGAACATGCTATAAAGTCTTTGTTTTTTCCTTTTTTGGAAAGCTCACATCTCAGTTTTAACTGATAATTTAATACAACAAACACATGCGTTCATACGTTAATACCCCGGTCAATACAATACTTCATGTATAACGCAACAGCAGACACCAGAATTTAAATTCTTATACATATCATACGAAAAAAAAACAAAAAAATCAATTTTTAGAGTAATTTAGTTTTATCAAGCTTTTTGTTGACATATTTCATTCTCGTTTGATGTATTGCAAGGATAGAATTAAAACAAATGTTCTAAATCTAAATAAAATATTCAACAGTAAATTACAAGCAATTAGTTTAAATAGCACCTGATCATAGCTTAACATAGTGAAAATTTATTTCTGTTATATAATCTTAGGCGAATAGAAGAGGAAGCAACATTAAAATTAACTAACAGTGAATCAATGTAAAGTAATTCAATGGATTCTATTATTTGTCACCAACTTATCTATAAATGGTAACTTTATCACCGGGATTATATCGTTATTATGCAACAGAAAACACATGAGATCGAAGTTCCATCAACTACCATTACGGTCTCGGAAACCACAATACTTATTTTAGGTCCAGAGCAAACGACACTCCCTGTAATTGTTGAAATAACAATAAACACGTCTGTGTAATGATTATTTTAATACCAAAGTGATAAATGGGTTTACATTTTTTTCTACTTCGTAATCGTCATCTTTTTGCAATCATGTTAACACTGATCGTCGAATACGAAAATCCTTCGTTTTTAACACAGTCGTGGTGACTATTGAATTGAAAATAGAAATGTTTCGTCGCGCTAAACACATTTAAAATGACACAGCTATGGAAGGAGAGTTTAGAGATGGATTTATACTATACTACCCATATTTAAAAAAAGGTGTTTAACTGAGGACATACTTTATTGTCGAACATGCGTCTTATTTATTATGATAGAAATGAAAGCACTTACTGGGAAATCAGATCTACTTCAGAATATGTATTTCTAATGAAAATGTATTTCTCGTGTTGCTTCATTTACAAAGTGATTAGTTCTTTAAAGTCTTTAATATAAATATATTTATTAAGTCTAAAGGAAGCTAGGTAGCTACCACTCAGTAAACTTAATAGGTAAAGGATCGTCGAGTCATGACGATATAGCACAATAAAAAAAGTATACAAGTCTAAAGGATTGTACAACGATACCCATAAAGATGTTATAAGAGAATATAGACGATGGAAATTTTTCAGTGATATGACATCTTGTAATAAAATTTCAAAGAGAACCGACCCATGCAAGTTCGGGTGTCAAAAGAATAGGCCTGTAGCAGCGCTAAGCTTGCGTAAAAGGCGACTAAATAGTGCTCAGAAACCTAGCCCGGGGCTAGGCGCTCTGCCCACAGAGCAACTGGGATGTGTGCCCCAGGTGGTGAAATGGGGTACCCCTGGCGTGTTACATGCTGGGGTTGTCAGGCTATAATACGGAAAACCTGATTGAAAACCACAGTGGTGCACCGTGTTGGGAAAGATGTCACGTTCCTCGCACGTTAAAGAACCATGCTGTGGTATTCGATAGTAGTAGGAACCTTTGCGCTCCGCCACAGGAGGCTAAACTGCCCGACCTTACCCATCCCTTTTTTCTAGTGGCAATAAAAATTTGTCGACCCTATTATCCTTGTGTCCCATCTCATTTTTAATTTCATCATCATTTCATGTTCATTTCATCATCCATTTCATGTTCATCGTCTGTCTGAATATAGCTGAAATATTGCTGCTCGGACGTTAAACCCAACAATCAATCAATCAATCCATCAGTCAAAGAGAACCATTCACTTTTACTCAAGGTATTGTCCGGACATAAATGTACACGTACGGAAAATGCTTGTATCAGACCCTTTTTGGTCCCTAATTAGAAAAAGGTTCAAAGTGTAATCAAGGGAACCTAGGTTATGCGGTAAAAGTATGTAATCCAGGGACAAAAACCAGACATATAAAACAGACATACACAACAAAGAACATAAAGTAACTAAAATCATACATACAAAGTAGCAAAAACATTTGAGCAACTCGGACTCCACTAAAAACTGGAAGCATGGATCAGGTGCATCGGTAGGGTAAGCGTCCTCTGTTTTTCTAGAAACATCCGCCGAGTTGCTCGTAAGAAGTCAAGGCCGGGTATACAAACGAGGAAAGGAAAACTATGTGTTATATCTAGAAATTAATACCAGCATTCCTTCGGTGGCATATTTAATACAATTTCAAAGAGATCCATTCACTAATGGTCAAGTTATTGTCTTGATGTTTGGTTTCTAGTCCCATTTTTCGTCCCTCGTTTCTAAAATGGTCAATTCATCACCACCAAAGTCAAAACCAGTCTGACAATTGTGTTATAAAATATTGCAGAAAAATATCATAGACATATCTATACTTTTACTGGAGTTATATAGTTAAATGCTATGAAATGCTTCTTTTTGGCCCCTTTTGGGGCCTTACTTCTAAACAGTTAGGGCCACGACCTCCAAAAAAAACAATACCAATCTTTCTTTTGTATTGTGCAAATTTGTGAGTAAATTTTATAAAGATCGACTAACTATTATTCAAGTAATCGCATGAAAACTAAGTGTCTACGGACGGCAACGAAGGCGACACTGACGACCACCATTTGCATTACCATTATACCACCCGCAAAAATGTTCTGGTTTTATAAAAACCCTACCATTCATATTCACATTATGATACTGAAAAAAAAAATTGTGAACTGTACATTAACATTCGATTTCAGGTCCATTGCTAAGATGTAAAGCAAACTTCTAATGCAACCACCAAATGCAATTCCTTCAGATCTAAGTACAGAATGGACTTAGTACAGAAGTGGTAAATCAATAATGCTTTATTTATTCCGGAAATGTCTCTCTGGACTTAATTTATAATTTTAACAATCAGTCACTTGTGACTAAGTAACACTTTTAATTGCTTATACGTCCAGTTTGTACTAAAATGTTGGCTACATAGAAAAGGGTGGATAATCGGATTGAAAATACTTGAACGGTTAAAACAAAAATAGCATTACAACCGTCTGATGAATTGATTTGAAATTTAAAAAAAAAAACAAATATTGGCTCAAATTATGTTGTCCCTTCATTAATGATTCGTCTTAAAGTTTTGATTTAATTGAATTAAACTGAATTGAATTGAGTTTATCAAATATTTAGTATTATATGTATAATAAAAGATTAATTACATGTATACTGTATTACATCTTGCGGTGTACAACATCGCACCCACAAGCTCGTGCATTATCATATTAATTGCGAGTGACAATTTTCACCAATTCCAATTTAAGAGTCCTTTTTCATATTCCCGGCTTTGGCTTCGTTTTTTAAGATTTTAAGCAAAGGGAGTAACTTTCTACAAATCGCCATCCGACAGACTAGTATAATGTCAAATTGGAGCCGCGGTACGTCCTGGGGTACTTTTAAACAACTTATTTCATACCACTCAGGTACTTACCGAAGTGAAAATAGCTTCATTTTCCAAGAAAAATGTTTACTGTGTTGGTGGTTTACGTCCCTTTGCAAACACGTGCTAAAATGGCCTGTATTCCGTAAATTTAAAAAAAAGACAATTGAAATTTCATTGAAAAAGAGATAACTCTTTTATTTTGTGCAAATCTGGTTGCTTTCTTAGGGAACTTTAAAATTTTCTTAGTCATCCACTGTCTATTTAAAAAAAATCTTTGCATTATTTGACAGAGGAACGAAAACATCCGTGGGATAAAATTTACCATGTGCCATCCATATCAAAGGAACTCCCTGTTTTCTATATGGACACTCTCTTAAATGCTCGTGTCAATTTTTACCAATTTCATAGAAAAATCCATTATAATTTATATTTATATATTATAATAGAGCTAATAGCCTACTGAATGAAAACACAAATCTTCATTCTATGGTGTGAAATCAAATGCAAATAAAATTCAAATTCTTCACACAAAAAAAAAATTATTACAAAAGAAGACTGGGAAGGATTTAATCAAATGAAGTGAAATAATAAGATTCATTTCAAAAAGTAATCCTTTGTTTGAAATTTCCTTTTTGTTATCATCTCACATAAAGAGTAAGAATACGAGGATTTAAAAAAAATACTAGTTTTCCCAAAGACCGTTGACTTTACCCATCTTATTTTAGCACCGAGTATGTATCAGCAATGATGTCAACATTTCAAATGACCATATGAAAACAATACCAATCAGTAATAACGGGAATACTTGGTTTATTTTGATAATGGTTGGTCCAATGCTTCTAAAAACGTGTCAATAGGACAACAAACATATGACTATAAAATACTTAACTTCAAGGACATTTTAAGATAATATAACCTCTAATAGGACAAAGGGTAATGTTAAGTATTGTTTCCACAAAAGTGGGCAGGTAAGCTTTGTCTTGAATTCACATACATACAGAGAAATATGCGACGAAAATTTCGTAATTGATACGAAGAAAATAGAATAACCGAAAGGTCATTAATAACCGAAAGGTTCTTAATGACCTTTCGGATTTTAGACAAAGTGATATCCTTCGACTATAATGTAAGGCATGCTTCAACATTTCTAAAATAGAAGTCGTTACCATATGTTGTTAAAAAAAGAAATTTGATAAAAGATTCGCTTATTTAAAGTATTGTTAAAGGTAGTGTACTTGCTAATTTAATTAAATAAACATTTAAATGCGTTTTCAGGAAATGTGTGAAAAATTCGATTTTCACCATAACAAGTAAAAAGGCTTCTAATAATTGAATAATTTAGGACGGTAACATTAAGTAAAAATGATATAAGACTTTCTGTTAAGAAATGAACAAGAAAAAAACAAGAAAATGAAGAATTAAAGGTTAGGATTATAGTGTTGTTGGTTTGTATAATTTAATTCAATAGGAACTACCGAATTTTTTGATTGTCTACTACATTCCGTAGTTGTTATAATCCCCTTACACATATCAAATATTGGTTATAAAAATGATAATATCTAATTAGATGTAAAATACGTTAATACTACTTGTAACTAGTTGTGTGATATTACAATAGTTATCAGTTGATTAAAGAAAGATATATACATATACAACACATATTCTTATTATATCGAGCTTGGTATTTTTCTGGTCAATCGTTTGGTCCTGGTTCTTTAAAAAAGACAGGTCTCCTTTTTTAGGCAATCACTTAAGACTTTTTTTCTTCTTATTATTTTTAGATTTGAATATCTGTTACGTGCCCACTTGTTACTTTAAATCAAAATAGAAAAACGTTTGTTAAAGTTTACTGGCACAATTTTGACATAGAGTAATTGAAAACTGTCTTTGATGAAGAGCCCAAAATAAATCAGTCAATAATATTTGTTTGTTCTCTATAAAACAGATATTGATGGTAATGCTGTATTGAATAGCACTCATTACAACACTCTGTTTTCTACTGTTTGCAAGAGTAATCAAGGGAACCAAGGTTATAGAGGTAATCAAAAGAATGCAATCCAGTGACAAAGACCAGACATGGAAAACAGAAATGCACAACAAAGAACATAAAATAACTAAAATCATACATACAAAGTACCATAAGCAAATGAGCAACTCGGACTCCACTAAAAACTGGGAGCATGGACCATGTGCACCGGTAGGGTAAGTTGCTCATAAAAAGTAAAGTTCGGGTAGACAAACGAGGAAAGGAAAACTATGACCCGTTGAATAAATCCGTTTTCATGGTGCAGATGGATACACCATGACGATTCACGTGTTCATGATTACGACCATAAAACTTCTGTAGTGATGACTTCAATCTTGTAGCAACATAACCCTGTGCCAAAAGCCTATTTGTTACAGTTCTAGCGCGATACAAAAAAGTCTGCATTATCAAACAATTACTCGATGTACCACAATACCGACAAGAAAATATACAAGCAGCCTTAATTCTTAAGCTATCAGTCTAAATACCACAGAGACAGAATGGAATATTCTCTATATTTTTAGACACGAAGCTAAGATCCATTAACATCTTAATATTTGCGTTTCATCGACATAACGATATCATAATTCTGACCTAAACGCACTGGCGAAAGCAAGTGTATTTATTAGCATTGCAAACATAGAATTTATTCGATAATTCTGTCGACTGTTCTGGTATCACTTTTTGATTTCAGAAGAAAATATGTCCCGGGTAAAGTATAACTAACTAAAATAATAATATACGTCTCAAAAATAGCAAAATCTAGAACTTGGCAAAGCGCAATGTCAACACAAGTCAATAAATCTTTGATTTTATATTTTAAGGTCCACACTATTTTATAGTGCCTAACTTCTCGATGCCATGCCTTGTTCTTCAATGCCTGTTTCCTAATGCCTTGCCCATCAATGTCCTATTATAGAGCCATGCTTTTCTAAGTTCTTCCCTAGTGCTTTGCTCTTCAAAACTTATATAACCTTGTTTTTTTCTTGAAAATGCTCCTTTTCAGGGTTCTCTAGTTATGCTTTGCTTGTTTTCATTTAGAGCAATGTTGTTCTTAGCCTTTTCCTAATGGCTTGCTTTTCTATGTTTTCACCAAGTGACTTGCTCTTCACTTCTATTGCCTAGTTTTTTTTCTAATCTACAACACTTTTCTTGTGAATTCTCTGTCAGTACTTTGCTCTTCATTGTATTTTATTGATCCTTTCTATTCTAGGTATGCTAAAAGTTACTTATTTTGAGATGTTAATCTTGTTACTTGTTGAACAAGTTCTTTCCTTGTGCTTATTCTTCTCTGAAGTTATTTCATTGTCCCTTGCTCTTCACAATCCTCTATACAAACATTGCCTTTTCATATCTTTTATCCTCCTTGCAGTTTCTTTTTCGGGTTCTTCAACTTGAGAAAACGTTTCATTACAGAAATTTTCATAGATTTTACCCCTTTGATAGGAATAGATCGGCTGTTAATGTTTTTGATTTTTCATGATGAGCAGATAGATCCTACATAAAATTTACTTTTGTTTAATTTTTTCATACGGTTAAAATAGTGCAGATAGACAACAAAGAAAGATTGAGAATAATGAATAATAAATGTAAAATGTTGACAATATAAAAATGATATTAATACATGTAGGTATAGGCGTCTTTCTATAAAGCTTTTTTTTCTTCCTTGATTTTGTCAGTCCATTTGCTCTTTATCTTCCTCATCAATACATGTTTATGAGTTCGGTTATTTTATTATTACCTTTATTTCTGCCGTTAACGTATTTCTGATATAAAAAGTTTCCATTCACACACATTCTTGTAAAGTCTAACATTTAAGAATTGATAAAATTGCACACACAAACCATTTGGAGTAGATTTACAGTCTTCAGAAATTTGAAAATATACTGAAATCAGAATTTAAGAGCATCTGCAAATTGATTTTTTGTTATTGTTCTAGTGGTTTGGCATATTATCAATTGATGATGCACGGTCACTGACGGTAAATAACATTTTGGACTCGCTTACTTTTTTACATAAAGATTAATTTCGCGTCACTGAAGGAGACTACCTGTTGGGTAAAAAAAAGTAATAGAAACGCCGTTTTAAAAAATGCATTTCATTTAAAAATAGCTATTAGGAATATACAAGAGATTATTTATCAGAAATTAAAAAAAAAAACACACGATTATATACTATTTGAACGAATCGGAAAAACATCCACGATAGAGCCTCGCAATTTGCCGGATCTAAGCCCGTTTCAAATTTTCAAGCCAACACACTATTGTAGGATATTAATGTACAACTTAATATGATAAACACTTCACTCCAGTACTAGGGATATCGTTCATTTACATTAGAAAATTAAAATTGATTGAAATGCAGTGGTTATACTTTCATTTAATATTTTTTTTATTTGAAGTAAAACGTTAAACAAATAAAAAAGTGGATATATTGGAAAGTAGACCTTGAATGAAAAGCAACTCAATCGCTATAAACAAACATCACAAATTATTAATGATATAAACACATAGATACGACGGGAATTCAAATACTCTGTGACGAATTAATAAAGTAATTCTTTTATTGAATAAGAGGTCATAAGTTTATGAACCAAATAAGTACATATGTAATTTACGTGAAACTCATTTTTCTTAATTTGAAATCCAACTACATTTGGGTAATAAAGACATAATATAATTTCAGAACTGCTTATTTCCTTATATGCTGGGGTTATCCTTAAGTTCATGAGAAATGTCTCTGTACATGAATAAATTCTATTCATATTGTGTTCCCCTCTGTAGTCTTTGAATAATGGAATATTTGTCTTTTTACATAGTGCCGGCCTTGTGTATTTATGTAACACTTCGTAGTCATTGAGTTCTTGGCACTGTCCTTCTGTTTTTTTTTTTTTTTTTTTTTTTTTTGTTTTTTGTTTTTTTTTTTTTTGTTTTGTTTTTTTTTTTTTTTTTTGGAGTAAACGACTCCTATTAAACCATCAAGGGACTTCTTGCAGAAACTAGTCAATACAATGTATGACAACTTTTCCAAAACTAGCTATACATTGTTCATACAGTTATTATTACCATTACAGAAATTGGATTGAATTCAAGTGTTGATTTGACAAACTGTCTCCTTCTCTGATATTGACATTTCAAATCTAACATCAGCTTAGTTCGACAGGCCATCAAAGTTAAGATATTCACATCTCGTATAAGATGTCTATAACAGGAGATACAAATGACAAATATGTTAATACGTTTATTCCCACAACTCTGTCACAAAGAAAAAAATCCGTGTTACGTAACAAAAGAAAATGGTGCATTGGGTGATATCATTATTGTGTAACTTAAGAAGCATTTTATGACGAAATGAAGAATGCTTTCCATATCGAACTTATTCGTTTATTATGTCATTATTTTCGTTGCCGCTGCTTCTGCAATGAAAATGTACTTACTCATAGCGTGAAACTGTGTCTGGTAGAATCAAATATTTCATAGTATTGATTGTTAGAATTGTCAGAATCATGACTGATGTTGCACTTTATGACCATGTGTGTATAGTAGTTCAAAATATTAAATACTTTCCATCGTCTGCTTTGATGTGACAGACCTATTATTTTCCAATTTTTAAATGTTTTCTAATCAATCACAAACAATGTCAATAATTATCACAGTGTAGGAATGGAAGGGTACAGTTTTATTGCATACGGCACAATATTGTTTACAACATGTATATTTCGTATAGTCGTGTCTGTTTCGTGTAGATACTTTCGAAAAAAATCACAAAATTGAAATTCATTCTGGATTCGTGTACGCTTAAGAAAATAAAATAAAACTACAATAAATAACAGATATAATAATGATCTTTCGAAATGAATGTTAACTAAGAAAAGATCGAAATGCAACATTTACATTTTGATTCTGAGATGTAAAACTGCGGACAAAAAAAACCCCATAAATTCTGCCCTTTATCTTACTTCATAAAACGGCATTTTGTATGTATCAATTTTGTAATTATTCTTCCTTAATTTGAATATATATATATATGTGTGTGTGTGTGTGTGTGTGTGTGTGTGTGTGTAGAACGCTATCAGCTTTTCATCAAGTATGCACTCCATTTAGAAACCCCCGTTTTCATGACTGTACGCTGTATATTTTGACTAATGTACATTGTATATTTTGATTTCATAAACAAGACTAACCATATAAACCGATTTTTAGACACCTCAAAATTGACAAATGATTAGTTACATGCTATTCAGATTTAAACAGATGTATTCAATTCAAGTATTACTGTATGGGGAAAATAAAAAAAGTTTGTGCGAATATTTGTTAGGTGTACGTGTACGAGGTGGTAGAGGAATTTTATTCTGATGGGGACATTTCATCTTTAACCTCATTAAGATATCATCACACATCATATGTGCCTTCTAGGAAAGAACGGTGTAGTGAATCTAAACATGTAACGATCACTCCTTCCGTTTTAAAATTTAGCCACATCAGGAGGCAAATGATTTTATGTAGAATGCTTTTATCATGTACCGAATAAAGGAAATGAAGTTACCACACTACTGCTGAGTCATTTAGCTTTCAGATAATACTTAATTTTTATACCTCTCCTATAAGTCATGAGAATGATAGGGTGCGCGATTGGACTTACTCCGTAATATTCCAAATTACTGCAAATATAATGTTAATTCATACAGTGTCAAAGAATCCTGAGCTATTTCATTGGTTAAAACATGGTCGCGTGGTATTCATTCGTGTCAGCTATTTTCATTGGTAAAAGCATGTCATGTGGTATTCATTAGTGTGAACTATTCTTATTAGTTAAAGCATGGTCATGTGGTATTCATTAGTATGCGTTAAAAGGCATTATTATACGGTAATGCCCTCTACAGATACTTCAATAAAATAAACACAATAGTTTAGAGGGCATTTTCGATAAATTGACTTTGGGAAACTTTGACAAAATGCCTCGGACCGCTGGGCAGTCAATTTATCACGATAATGCCTTCTAAACAAATAACTATTGTATCAGCATTTCACCTTCAGCAGTTGGTTAGAAGATGAATGCATCATAATACGAATTAAGCACATTGTACTTATATGTACTACAGAAGTTTCGTGGTTTTACCATATGCCCGGTTCATTTTTTTTTTCACAGATTGTTAACATATTTAGACTATAAGTAAATCGTACTTATCCTCTGATTATTTTATCAACCTGAATTATTTACATGCAAATTAGATCAGAAATTCGATTCGAGTTAAAACTTGTTGCCGCTGGTACGATGGCTTACCCAAGCAACGTGTACGTTTAAAGACTTACCTGAATTTCTAAAGCATGGTAGGCAAGAATTAATCCTAACAGAATAAGTGTAGAGATGCAGATGATGGACTTCAAGACTACGGAATAGTAACTTTCCTAAAAAGAAGAATAAATGTTCAACAACAGATTTCAATACTATGAAACAGTAACTTATTTACATAGGGGATTAGGATAATAAATTTATTTAAAAGTCTATTGCACTGTGTATAATAAGCTGCTTTGAAGTATGCATGTGTTTAAATAGGAGAGTCAATTAATTTCTTTGTTTAATTGTTATTAATTTCAGCAGCTAAAGGAAAGATTTATAAACCTACATGTGTAATAGGCACTACATTCAAATGAACGGACAAAGAAAATCGATCAAAAATTAATATTTCATAACTTTACTATATTCTACTGCAAAATTGCTGACCTATATTTCTATGGAATTTCATTGTTATGACTCTGTATATTGTGTGATTGATATAGTGATTTTAGTACACAGGAGTATATTGGTAACATCAACAACTGATAAATTCCGTTGACCTTTGACGGTGAACGTACAGAAATGATTACTTTTAACCTCCCTTATGCTGTGGGCAGTGTTTCATTATGTTGTATTATTCTTTACAGTTTGAGTTTCTGCTTATGCATCTGTTGTATTTGGTTTCTTTTATAGGGACATTGGCATTGTAAGAAATGATGAAGAAATTGTACTGTTGAAGGATCTTCTAATGATAAAGTTATTACTATAATGTCTAGACCTACTAAATCTGTCTTTAATAGACAAATAAATGCTTATTGGTTTTTCAAGAATAAGAACAACGAAATAAAAGCAAATTTCAAACAAGGAAATGAATTATTCAAGGAATCCAAGTCGTATTTTATTTCATTTACGATACTGGTATTCAACTCACTGAATAATTTACCTTAGATTAGGGCCGTACTTTACATTGGGAGTGATATCAACTTCGTTCGATAATAATTCATTAAAATGTCATTCTGGAAACTCCGTAAGAGCAAAAAAAAATATTTAGCTTTAGTTTTTTCTGGTTAAATAATTTATGGTTTATCGATCATCTGCGGAATTCTTTTTATGCTGGTGAATGTACATTATTCTTACAGCTAAAAATTCTTTAAAATAACGGACATAAAATGCTGAAATTATTCTAGAAATAAACACTTATTTTCAATTAATATTGTTATGATTTTCAAAATGTTTTATTCTATTAAAAGTTCATTTTTTTCTATTGTCAAATTTAATATTTCGTGAAGTGATACTGAACTATAGGGAAAAACGCAGTATATCTTAAAACTCAATGCTGTTTAGTTTATAGCCAAGTGTATATACTGTACTTAAAAGTAATTATTATTATGCATTGCATAAAAATATTGTTCAAGACGAAGTGAATATAGAATACAATAGTAATAATCATATAATATTGCAAACACGTGGCTTTACGAGAAAAATCATACAAAAAACCACTTACTAAGACGTTGATGAGATATCGGAATTGAAAATGTTCGCTTGACGATAGACATTTTAAACAAGTTAAGTTGCGATCAGGCTCAAAGAGTTTGGGTAATGTTATATGCGTGAAAATGTATATTTCCGGAGACACTCCCCTGAAAAGGATATCCTGGATATGCCATACTGTGTCAGTTTAATTTAGTTTAAAAAAACGCATTTTATATGTTATTTTGCCATAATTTGCTGTTCAAAGGCTGAAACGAGTCTGAACAGCTTAGTCGACTTTGTGTATGTACTAAAATTGTGGAAACTGACCGATTCGTTCTTTTTTCGTAGTTATACACGGTCTGTAAGAGAAAGAACGGGACCACAATTAATTTTCAAGTGCATTTACACATTTGAGCAGATTAAACAAATTCCACCTGCGCAAACTGAATAAAACTTCTCTGGCCTAAAGATACATACAAACATGATTTTATATACAAATTGTAGAAAATTTTACCATCATTTTCTTGAATTAATACATTTGACCTGGATATGGGGTAAACATGACAAATGAGCGGAGTTAAAAGTCATAAATTTTAACCTTCTTCCACTGAGCCAAATCACAACTTGTAGTCAGAATTTATTAATAGAAAAAAGTCCCATGTAATTTTGACCTATTTTCTACCAATTAGAGGCAAAGCTTCAGCAAATAAGTTTCCAGTAAAAAAAATGAAAAAATGTGGAAGGTACCTACTACCAAATTTGGAATTATATTCGAAAACCAAGGGGAATTAATTGTGTAGTTAATATCAAGTATTTGTTATAAGCCTTCTGATTGGCTGGTTCCCCTTAACGTCAATAGGTCCACGGTCCGCGATTCAAATAATCAAATTATAACTAAGTAACATTTTTACAAGAATCTGTGTTTAAGCTTATTGGACTGGAATAAATTAGACATCGAAATATAGATGATATTTCTAATTTCTTAACATGCTATACAAAATAAACTCGGTTTATACGTGTAAACTGTCCTAATCCATTATTATTTCGTACCCCCTTTTTAAAATTATGAAACATTCCCTACTTGGTTCCCTTGATTTCTCTCATAAACAGGTGAAAACTGATCTGTCGGCGTAGTTTGCAATAAACAGGTCGAAATATATCTAAATTGCTATTTTAACAAGTTAGAATAATTTAAATAGTTCAAATAAATTCATAGTTTTGTTCTGAATAAACTAACAAATATAATCAAAGAAAATACGCTAGCAAACATTATAAGCGCAAGATGTTTACCCGGCAAAGCAATGAAATGCGGAACGTTGGCTTTGCTTGCTACAACGTATCCAACTTAATAAGAGTATTATCGAAACAAATTTTTTCGTGTGCTATAATAAAGCGATTCGGGGAACATCAGACACTGAACCTCTTTTAACATGAGGAAGTATTTAAATCTTATTATGTGATATAACATTAATTTTATTATGCAAAAAGTATGACATTGCAAAAGTTAGTCTTAGACTTTTTGGAAGTAACAGTGATGCTATCGGAAACTAGAATGATTCTAGTATACTTTACTGCTAATTTTCATTAGCAAGGAATCAGATATCGAACGCCTCCATTTCAGAAATTCCAGATTGAAATCAATTACTTTGTTGAACAAAGTAAAGTACTGATTTCAATGTCCAAACAATTTCCGACCAATTTGTTCAATGTGCGTTTTCTATTCCATACATCAGTTTTTCAATTATCGAGATTTAATATCGAGGGATTTGGCATTGTTACTCCAAACGTCACATTCACAAGAATAGATTTAACCGTGTGTACCTATAGTAACAAGCTCACTTGAGCATTATGTTGTCAGGAACGCAGATTGCAAACTTTCAATAATGTACACCAATCTATCAAAGTATAGACCCTAAATGGCGCACATGTTAATCCACGGTGACAGCGGTGTAGTTTCAAGCGATGAAGATTTTCCTAATATCAAGCGAAATAAAATTGCGAGAGAACATGTGATATTACTGTCGTAAATTCAAATTATTGAAAAGGTGATGCCAAGGACCGATTGAAAATTCAAAGTAGTGCCATTATTAGTGTATTACACAGAAGTCATGCAACCTGAAGACTTTTTCTTTTGAATTAATATCATTATACTATCAAACATTACACCTGTGGTAGAGTGCAGCAGATTTATACTCAGTAAAATATTAATACAGAGAGCCTTGTAACAACTGGATATGTAACATGATCAGTCACATCTAAATTCTTAGTATCAAAGACAGCTTTGAAAAATTAAAGGAAATGAATATTTTAGCAGCTATTATATAGATTCAATTTTTATGAAAGATCATAAAATATTGAGAACATCTCTATCACAATAAAAACTAAATTCAGTGGAAAAATAGAATAAGTAGATAAAAGATAATTGATTATTTCTTTAGAATACTGTAGAAATAACATCCAAAGCAATTAGAGAGGTACCAGATATTTTAATATTATTACAGTAAGCTAGTACTTATGTATCAATCGATTATAGAATTACACCAATGAAAACAATATCAGGAATAATGTTTAAGTGGTTGGCCTCAATAGTTGTTTCAGCAGACCGCTATATCCAGCAACATTTTAACAAAAATATAGTTTCCACTCATCAGATAAAAAGGTAAATTTAAGCTCTCTTTTTTTCATTTACATGAAAGACATTAACAGCCATGTCAATATTTGTAATTCCATAAATAGGCATGGACAGTAATACAGTTGTATATAGGTACGTGATGTATATGATTTGCATGAATGGAACAAAACCATCTGAAGATACAATGAAATGGAAAGTACAATTTTAAGGACATTAATATAAAGACACGACCAAACCAAACAGCAAGTATCGACTAGAACCTCACTCATGAATTTCTTTGAATTAAAAGGTTTCTCAAGTGAAAAAATAACATAACAGTTTAGATCTAATAGAACTTCAGAGTGGTTCAGTACAAATGACCTAATAGAACAAAAGTACTACTTTCTTAAGCTGATTCATGGAAACTTGTTAACACAAATATCAACTTATACAAATGGGTTCCAATTGTTCTATCTTCGTCATTGCTAACACAGAACTGACGTTCATGTACTTTGGGACGCCGGTTTCCACTGTGCCAAAACAATGACAAAAAAAAATCAAATGTATGTAGAGGAAAACGGTTCAAAGAGACAAAGAACATGAACATTTTAAAAATATTTTTAAAAATTGCGTCATGTCTGCAACCAGAAAGAAATGCCACTTAACTCGTACAAAAGAATATGGAGACATGCGTGTACGCGAACAACAAAGAAGACACGGTCTTTATTTTAAAGGCAGTGAACTCGATCACTGAAAAATTATGTCGTATTTCTATTCAGCTTGATACACTGTCAGATATCCCATCAAAATTTTAAGTTCCAGTATAAAAACTAAATACTACTAACAAAACCAATAAATTTCTACATATCGAGCGCAGAAAGATGTTTCTTTAATCTAAATATGTTCTACTGTTGTAATTATGGATGTTGTGATATATGTAATTAAATGTAATTAGCCATAGTGTAGATGAATGAAATAAAATGCTGTAAAAGTTCATGTTCTATTTTATCTAAATGTCACGGCTATATCTAAATGTCACAACTGTCGTGTCATCCGTCAGTAAGAATGGGCAAACAAGCGCTAGTTTGTTTTATCTCCTCACAGGAATTGAGCGATCTGATGGAGTAGTTTTAGAGATGAAACCAGCTTTACCTTGATCAATACAATAAATTTTCCGTCCCGAATCAGCAATTTGTTGAAAAATATGGTAGCATTTTGAACATTTCCTGAACTGACATTTCCTATTTTTATTCCATTTCCTGCGTTGCTACTGCGATGTACTGTTGTCGTATTAAGGAAGAAATCGTACTGAGTAATGTGTATATGATATTGTTTTTATTTTTATCAATAACTGATAATTTTAGACTTCTTGTAGTTGCAGTCTTCTACTGGTGAACCCTAGAACCGAACAAAATGGATTTCAGTAGAAGTCCTGTATGTGAAACAGAAAAAAACCCTCTTTAGAAGAACTAAATGTTTAAAGTCTAAGTCCTTTACGGAGACATTGCCTCTCTTGGAAGAACCGGGTGGAAAAGTTTTCATTGGAAATTCTTCGCCTTCTTCAGCCATATCACAGGCATTAATATGCAAGTAAAGGTCTGTTTGAAATGACCAGGTATTTGCATTATCTCCATCTGTGGACGCCTTGATAAAAGCAATTGGAAGACATATACGTTACATGTTATCAGGGTTGTCATAGGTTTAATATTGGCCTAGAAAACATTTATCTGGGAAGAAATCAACGAAGATTTCAGGGGTTTGGAAGACAAAGGATCATGGTTCAACTGCCGTTTCGGTTGAAAATGACCTTTTTATCTAAAAGATGTTATACGGTTCCCTAACAAATGACCCTTTCAAATGGTCAATATCGCTGTGGTCCAAAGGCTTTAAAGTAAAATTGCCTCTTCCCCCGCTCTCACTCTCTCTCTTTCTCTCTTAATAAAAAAATGCCCATATCATCATCAAACCCATGTTATGAAAGCTTGATATCTAAACTCCTAGGTTTCATTACCATTCGATCAATAACAAAAAAAAATCTCTAGAGTAAAAATCAAATCCATATCTCATTAATGATAATTGAGAATTCTGCACGCTGCTTTCCCGTGGGTTTACCATGTGGCGAGATCTTAATACTATTTCAAAAGAAATTTTCCTGATATGCCTACACCGAGACCATCAAAGACGAATAATCATTCTGTGCTCTAGAAACTGACATCCAAGTTAACTATTTCTTTGCTGACCAGAACAAGAGAGATGACACTAGTAGTTGAAAAGGCGACAAAAATCTTACTTTCCTCTAAAAAGGTTTAGACTCATGGATATAACTAACACAATGTAATGAAAATTAAATTATTTATTGGTTTACTTTGAATATCTTATTTATCATATTTTTTTTTTTCATTTTTTATATGGCTTCCTTGATTTGATCAAACTTTGTCGGTAAGTTTAGCAGGATATCGCTAGCAGTGCTCCAATTTTCTCAAACATAAGAAATCAAAGGTAGTAATGTGCTAGTGACAAAACGACGCATAGTTTGAATATATTCAAAATTGTAACATTAATATACGAAGCTACACGTCAGAATGAAAGTTACGCAGTAACCACCAAAAGCTGTTTCGCAGACTTGTACATACCAACATTAATAGATAAGAAGATTGCTATTAACGTTCTTAAAATAGATAATATGTCTGCTGGAAATATTTTCTTCACTCCCTCGCCTGTCGATAAACCATGTCAAGATAACGAAAACACACAGATACTTGTGCAATAACTCCTTTGTCAAAAGATGAATTTTAATCACAAGTTAAATATCTTCTGATCATTTATATGTGGAGAGAATGGAACAAAGAAACGATGCAAGGTAATGAAGCTAACATCGGTTTACACACGTTATGAATATTGTCATTAAAAATTAATTGATATTGAATATTTTTGAACCAACTAAGCCACGTGGCAGAATTAACCAATTTAATTGTGTATATCTGGAAAAGTGTTCATATCTTTATATTTTGAAGATCAACACGAATATTATAAGCCTGTTCTAATTTTTTCTTCTTTATATTGTTATGAATTACTATCATCTCACAGCAAATTCCTGGAAGGTGCGGTGCTGAGGATCCAATCCCTCTAACTTAGGGTTTTCATTTAACAATTTGTATGATTTAAATGGAATTCGATACCTCACGAACGATTCTTGTTGATACCTCTCCACTATAAAGATTTTTGATCCTGATCTTAGACAAAGCCTATATGGACCATAGAATTACCTAAAACTCGTGAAAATCAATGAAAGGGTTATATCTACTGCAAACTGTTACATTTATGATTTTTCCAGTTACTGGGTCTTTGAGAAAAAAGGATTACAAATCGTTTTACATATAATATGACCATAAAGAGGGAAATCTTCAATGGAGTATTAATAGCACAATTTGGTATATACCCGAAACAGTCGCATGACATTGCTGACTATTATCTTTAAACGAATAAAAAGGTAACAGAACGTGAACAACAGTTAATGTTGTCTAAACAGTACTTAAAAAGTAATGTAAGTGCTTTTAAAAGTCCCTCGATTATGGACGTATGCCCTCTAAATATCTGCTGCATTTATGTTATACATTTGGTGAATACAGGGGAGTACATGGCATTGTAATTGTACATGGACATATCGCGTGATCGACATATTATGTACGTATTCAGAATATGCATCTATCGTTTACTGATGATTATCAATGCAAGCTTGTATTTTTTCCTTGTAAATGCCACTCTTTGCTTTGTTTGAAGTATTCTAAAATGTCAAATAAAATCAATACACAGCAGAGAGCTAAATGATATTTCAAAGTCAATTAAATCGCTTAATTTGATTGGAATTTAGTTTTCCTGAATAAGATTGTACAATTTATCATGGATTGTGATTCTCTGATGCCACTTTTGAATGCACTCTTTAATTATTGATAAATATAGACACAAGTTGTAAATAATAGGAATGGAACACGCTTCGGGGATCAGATACCTGTTTTAGCTTCTATTGACCCCAATCAAGTCCGTAGACTGGTAACTCTTCGGTAATGACAAGCGGTGATATGATTATATTCTGAATACCGCTTAATGAATTGAAACTATATAATGACATCGTTTGTTTCGTTAAGAAATCGATATTCTGAGCGAATGTAGCTCTAAAACACTGCAGCATTCCTATTATACATAATGAAAATAAAAGGTACGGTTTTATGTTGTATGGCGCCAACGTAATTCTGAAGTTTTCACACCAGACTATTCAATATGTACCTAACTTACTTCCTTTCAAGCACTATAATGAAGTACACTTCATTTTACTCTCATCCCTCTTTCTAGCCTCTTTCAAATTATGTGAATTGTCAATTTCCCCTGCATTAAATTAGTTAATGCAAAGTTATTGTTGAAGACAAATTGAGAAAATCCATCATGGAATCCATGGATTTCCCAAAGCTCATCTAGTTGATGCATTCAGATAATGATTTACTGCTTTGTAAGATAATTATGTTGTGTATTGCATGGTGTAAATGCATCATTTGTGTGCATATAATTGAAAACAGATGACAAAATCTTACCTTTGTGTAAACCTTTGCCATGGTTAACTCCGTTTCGACGATCATAAGCACAATCCCTGAAATTCCAAACACAAGACAATAATCTGATATTTTTCGTCTTTTTTCATACAATGTTTTTCTCTTTCCAAGTCTGTAGCCAACGTTAGGTTTTTGTTTATCTTTGTTTTGCTTGTCATCCATGCCATACTTAGTACCATCCACGCCCACCACAAGAGGTGCTATTCCGCTATCCTCGTTAGTGTAGCTCATTTTAGACGATGTAGGTAGAGACTGCATTGACTGGGGTTTCTGGAGTTGCCGAAAAGAACCGATGGCACCATTAACACGCATGTAGTCCGCACCAATACTTGAAAGAGCCGATTCCTTTTCCTTTGTTTTGTTATCTTCAGTTTTAACGCCATCTTCTACATAAGTTTTATTCTCCTCGTCATCAGAATGCAAAAGTCGATCTGATTGTAAGCGTGAGTTCGAAACTGCCGACATGCTATGTGACTGACTCCGTTCAATCACACCTTTATCACTACAATTACTATTTACATCTTCATTAATATTATAGCTCTGCAATTCAATATCTGGTGATGTGTAAGCTCTATTAATCTTTCCATCAATATTCGGCTGTCTTATTTTCAACTCATCAGAGAATTTATGGTTGTTAAGTGAGGCCATGTCATTTTCATTTTTGTCATCGGTAATCCGCACAGCTTTAGTGAGTTTGACATTTCGTTCGTTTGGATCTACGAAAGCTACAGGAACTTCTCTGAGCAGATGTTCTGTTGAATCGATACGCCCCTTCTCATTGGCTTGTGCCACTGGTATTACAGACATATTCAAATATCATATATAATTTTATCGTCCAATCAATAACAGGCTGCAAGTGTTTTCATTGAAAGTTCTATTGTTGATGGTACTACTCATTAACGCCGAGATTTGTTGTAATTGTATCAAGATAGATGTTAACCGAAAGGCAACACTATTTCAAGGAAAGTGAAGTGGGTATACTCTGGCACTTATCTATAAAAGATTAGATGGAATAAAGATAATATTAACTTTGGAAGATTAGTATGCTATTATTGAAATTAAAATATATCTTTAAATAACTGTTTTGTTAAGCTCCATACGATTTTGAAGTTGCTAAATAAAATTATGTAATAGATTATAAACGCATGTCTAAATGAAAAAGGAATAAATAATCTTTTGAGTTTTTACAACGTCATTAGATGTATTTTTTTTTGTTACATGTAACTGTATAATTGAGACGCATTGTTAAACATTCAATGTTCACAAGTCGATACAAGCTCTTCACACTGCGAACCAATCTGTTTTTTTATATTACAAAAATTTCCATGGTTTTTGACAAAAAATGTTTTTCATCAAAATCTAAGAAATCAGTTGACTTTAAATAAACTTAAACACTCATAATATAGTTAATATTGATATTTGATTCAGACTATAAGCGTTGATGGTGCAAAAAGTACAACTGTTATATTATTTATTACTTATATACTGAACAGTTTAAAAAAAAAAGCAACAATAGTTTATAGTTGTTTTAAGTAAACAGTGAACAGCTGTTCTAATGCTAAACAAGGCAAATAATGTGCTATCCAATCGTTCAAATAAATTAAGGGGGTGGTACAATTTATACTCCTTGCTCACTTCACATTCGCTTTTTTTAGACAAAACAATCATCTTAGAAAAAAAAAATTTCTTCATTTTCCTGCTCGTGTTAAAATGATGGTCATGTAGTTCAGTTGACGTCCATATGTTTCACAAAATTAGTTATAAGATCGCGATTGTAGCCACTTTAGTTTGAAATGGTCTCTTTTATATATGACATATTCACATATTTATAAATGAAGCACTATTTTTATTATATTGTGTAGATATACAGGTATGATAAACACAAGTATGGAAAACGATAATTGACTGCAAAATCGATGTTCTTTTTCTGGTTAATAACATGAAATATATAGTTAGTTCATATAGTACCACTTATCGGAATTAATATCAAAACGCAATTTGACAGGTGTAACGGTATGTTACTTGTACGTATACAGACACACAAATATGCGAAAAGAAATTAAAATACATATTGTAAAGATGATCACAGCATATATACACTTAGTAAATGATTTTTAAGTCGCTAATATTGTTACCGACTTCTTGCACTGGTTATTTCAGTTCTTTATATTCGCATTTGATTTGCATTATTATATATTTATACTCCACGTAATGCGGTAGATCTGTGCCCTGTTTACCGCCATAGCGTCATAGTTCTAGCTTCATACGAGATAAAAATGTACCTCTTAGATAGCATACTCATGTGTTCTACTTGTGTTCCTTGCTTATATGAGAACGGGAAGTTTACATGAAATGATCGGTTAGCATTGAACATTGCCCAGTTTCCGATTTAGACACAGGGGCTCATTACAAGACTATATAAGTCATAAACATTAACACGGCCCGATATCTAAGAATATTCATTGCCAGTTGTTTAATCTGGTTTCTAATCCGGTTCCCTGGTCAATGTCATAAGCGACACAAAGATCGTTACAACGTACCTCTTGTAAAAATATCATACATATGTCTCTGTGTTTTTTTTTTTTTTTTTGCTTGTATGAGAACGGAGAGTTTACATTAAAAGATGAAATGATCAGTTAGCATTGAATTTATGTAATATTACCCATTTTCCGATTCAAACACAGGGGCTCGTTACAATTGACTATATAAATATATGTCATATATATTATCAGGACCCTGATATCTATATATAGCCATTGACAGAGAATATTTGACGATTAGCGACTTTAAAGACTCCAGTCTTTGATTAAAATATGCAAAATAATCACCCAGTGGTGGAACTAGGGGAAGGGATGAGAGCCCTCTTTCGTCAGAAAATTCGTAAATTTTGTGCAAATTTTGTTTAAAAAATGAGCAAATTACAGTCTGAAACTCTCCTTTTTAATATTCTAGATCGGAACTCTCAACACTTTTATAAAATTTTGGATCCGCCCATGGCGTCGAATGCTTTTTCGGATTTGTTATCAAATTACAGATGTACTTCACATGTTATACGATGTTTTAAATACAGCATGATGTAAAGAAATCTTTACTGTCTTCGTTGCTGTAATTTTACACAGGCGCTGGAGATTATTATACTCCAAATACTGTAGACAGTGACCAAATAATATAAGCTTAAGAGTACCAATACAAATATAATACAGACATTGCCAAGGAAAAAGTGATTTTTGGTGCAGAAAAAACACTACAAACAAACGATTCTTTTTGGTCTTCATATGTCATATTTATATGTTACTATATACATGGTATTCTGAATTTTGAAGAAAAGAAAGCACACATTCATCTCAAGAATAAATAGAACAAATCGAGAACGAGAACTCTGGTAAAGTGCGATTTTAATACATATCATGATTTTAATTTGCGCTACAACCGAATGACAAACGAACAGTGGGAATAAGACATACAAGTGAATTCCGTTGATTTTGGCCATGGCATGCATGAATCACCTCGTGTCTTATTATGTAACGACTCCTACTTAAACTGGACTGTCCGAATCTTTGAAACTACGAGCAGTACGTAGCCAAATTGTCTTTCGGAATATTTAGGATTTTTGTATACAGTGTTCCATTCAAAACCTTCAATAAACAACAAACAATTTAAAAATAAGATAATAAAATATTTAAGATCACACCGCGTATAGATTTTGGTAAGCTATAATGTACGTACATGGACAAAGCAACCTTTTACTACTGACCGGTTCAAGCATGAACTCTTGCTTGATTAATAAAAATTTTGTTCTCTCCTGATCTTTATTCTAAGAGTAGTCAAGGACGTTAAACATCCCTTTAGTATCTTTACAAAGGCTATCATATGGAAAATTTAATTATCCAGAGCACTTTCTGAACGAAATTTATTTTATTTCTTTTTACGAATTTCTGTATTTAAAATAAAGTTAATTGTATTTTTATTCAACCTTTATTCCATGTTAGGGAGAAAAGATCTTAGAATACTTTTTTTATTTAGCTCATCAGATATCAAAATAGTATTGATAAGAATCTTGGAGTGGATGAAAATCATTCGGAAAATTTGTCCTATTTTTTGTTTATTAAACAGATATGGGAGAGTTAGAATTTAAGTTTCCTGTTGCTGCCTTTAGTTTCAAAATAATTCATCTATCAAACAGAGAAGCAAATTATAGCAACATCGTCTAATTGTCATCTCCCTACAGAATAAAAAGTGTTGCTCATGGAAGGTATTTTATCTGTTTTGTGCCTTATTTTTAAAATAATGTTAAACGAAAACTGTTATCTTTAAAAGTATCTGTACATAGTATTATTACCACCATGAGATAATGATGGTGTTTTATCCGCTGTGGAACATATTAAACAACGCAACTGGAATATCTGATGTAAACAGCTGATTCGGGAAATATTTGATTTGATTAAATCCCCACGGTTATGTTATGGTAAAGATATTTCGTTGATTTGACTTAAAACAATATAACAGTTTGAAATGTTTGATGAAAGAAAAGGGGCTTATAGACCTGGTCTTATTAACCGCGGGGTAGTCATTAAACATGCGCAATATATACATCCGCGGGGAAGGCTTGGGTAGAATAAAAGAAGAGCAATTTAATGAAAACAACCCAAGTTAGAACATTGAAAAACCAAATATATGTTTTGCCATGAAATCAGTCTGGGGAAGGGAGAAAGTTCGAAAACGAAGATTTTCATAATTTTTATCATTAAGAACAAATTACCAAGTAATATAAACTTAAAGTTGAATCCGTTCAAGACACGTGTTTTAAGTCAGAAGAGCGTCATCATTAAAGGGTATTGTTATCTAAACAGAAAACTGACTGTGTCTCTGATTCGACTGGAGAAACTTATGGTGTCATGACATGCCAATGTTTAATCAAAGGTTCTATACAAGTTTCACTGTGCTGTTTAAAAAAGAATGTCCTTAATTCATACAGTTTTAGCGACATCCTGTGAGTTTCTACCTGTTTTAACATTTACGCTCATGGTTAGCTTGTGGGAATGTTGGCATGCAGTTACGAATCTTTGTAACAGCATATTTACTCACTTTGAATAAAAAATCAGTAGCCAAAGCTATTTCTATAAAAAATCAAAATAGCCTTTCTTGTCATACAAGCTTTTATCTGTGTAAGTTTTATCAAAATCCATCCTGGGAAACAGAAACCGGTGGGTGCGGGACAGAAAGTACAGGGCAAAAAAAAGTCCAATTGGCACAGTTTCTGCAAAAAAAAATCAGTAAAGGAGAAAATGGCTCTTTTGAGTTCACATATATTTAGCTTTAGCGCGATGAATCGTGATGGCCAAAGAACTTGCATAGTCTTCAGACGACATTTTATTGAACAAGGACTGTATTAGTATCACGCATTAAGTCATTACTTAGTAAAATTATACCAACGTATATGGTCTATATTCCGAGCTTTGTGCTGATAAATAAATTTAGAATGTTATATATATATATATATATATATATATATAGTTGTCTGAAAACCAATTGCAGATTCACGACTAATTATTTTCTATTATCAAACAATTGGAATAATAATAAGAAAATACAATGTATGTAGGATTGTTCTGATTGTGACATGCAACAGATTAATCAATATACATTTTTCTTACTTTTAACATGTATGTCTTCTAAGCATGTATCAAAGACACGCATTGTTGCTTACGAAAGGAGCCAAAAAAAATGAAAAAGATATCGACAATATTTGGTCAAGTTCTGGTTACTGTAAATGTGGTTTTTTTTTTAAAGAAATAATTGCCATTTGAAGAGACGGCAACACGACGATATTACTGCATGTTAAAACGAAATTATCCACAAAAAAAAATATAATATTTAAAGAAAGAAGAACTTCGTTGGAATGTAACAAAAAATTTGGTGGCAGGAAGTTTTTCGGCCCTTTAGTCAATTTTTTTTTCGCAAGATACACATGAACAAGTTCCACAAAAGTGGAATTACAACATAAGTAGGAACAACTTAAGCATTAAAGAGTGTGTTTTGGTATTATTGGTCTAGATGAATCAATAGCGAGTAATTCATTTGTTTTTAACAAACCATAGATCAAAACAAGATCGTCGGCAGAATATGTTTTAGGAATAAATTTTTATATCGGTAAGACAGACGACATTTTGATTTGAATTTCTTTTTACTTTGTCATTGATTTATGTGATGATTTACCCTTCACACTGCATCCCATACATCATTTGAAATAAATGGGCATATCCCGGATGACCTCTGACTGTGACGTAACAGTATCAGTGATCATCGATTTCATCATAATACAGATTGATTACTTCCTTTAACATAACAGCATCAGTCAACATAAAGTCAGATTTAGATTCTTTAATTACAAGGGTCGACAAGGAGTATGCTAATCAAAAATGCCTCGTCAGTAGAATTACATCTGGAATTAAAAACGTGCTATAATCTAAATGTGATAATAATTTGAGTGTTTGCAAACGTAAAAAGAACATGTAACCATTTTCAGATCGATTTTTCCTCTAAAATTTTTGAAGATATAGGCCAATAAAACAAATTGTTTCAAGAAGACAAACACTTAGCACGGAGGGTCATGTTATACTTACAGATTACAGAAATAAAAAAAAAATAAGAGATACTGAAATACTTTTCAATCCCATCTTATGAAATTTTAGAACAAGGTCTATCGGCCGGTCAAGAAGAAAAATATTACCATGGAACGTCAAAATTAACTCACGATAAATACGCACAACACAAAAGAACCAAAAAGTACACACAGATAAAAAAAAACTAATAACTGAAACTCAAGTGAAAACGAAGGTGAACTTATGTGCTCTGGATGGGTGAGCTGTTCTTGCTCTTGCAAGACACTAGTTATGACATTCGTTAAAGTTCAAGTTCGATAAAAAGAGAAAAGACATTATAGAAAAGGGCACTCTATGTCGGTGTGTTAGATGAAGTAATGGCATCAGTCGATCGTTATTTTCATAGATTTTTCAAGCGTAAATTGTCTGTTGGCTATGTATACTAATGAATGTGCCAAATAAACTACCTAGTACACCTGATAATCAAATTGGATACGGACACTCCATACCTTTCAGTCAAAATAGATATTTAAAAAAATATGGTTATGATAAATTGAATGGAACCGAAGTAAGTCATGTCTAACAAACGCTAGGATAAAAAAACAAAGAAAAGTCAGTGCGCTAATTATATGGCATGTTCATGGGAGTCCGGGGGCTGACCGCCCCTCCCCCCATTTTGTTGGATTTTTTAAATTCATCGCAAAATGTTCGAAATGAGCAAGGGGTTCTAATGTAAATCATAATAGCCTGGACCACTATTTCTTTGGAACCCCTTTTCAAAATCGCTGGACCAGCCACTGCTTACTCTAAAGAACAGACCATGCTTCTAGTTTGGAGTCTGGGTCACAAGATACCGATAATTTCTTTAAATGCATAGCGCTTCTAGTATGCCGCACAGTACACGGAAGACTCTGAGTTCAACCGTCAGCGTTGTTTTATTTAAAATTTATAACATTATCCATAATTCATCAATATGCATTGTTCATCTTAAGTAAAATCATATTTCAGAACAATAAAGTATGTGACTTACTATATTTTGTTATCATTATCTAATTTTCATGACGGAAATGACATTGTAAATCACTCTTTCAGATTATCTGAAGAAATCTGGAATGATTAATATCCGGTCTTTTCCCTCTCTATTTGTTATCACTAATGAATAGCAACGACCTTACGACACGTGCTTAATAGATTTACTACAAAGAATTTTGGAAGCCATAAAAGATGTATCAGAGAAGGGCTGTGGTATGCATTGTATTTGACTCGCAGGTTGGGAAGCCATAGTATCTGTGCATCACTGAAATAACCAGGGAGTACTTTCACTGATAAACGAGACAAATTCTTACAATGTTTCTTATATTTGGTTAAATAATAACCGAGACTAGTGTTCCAGTTCCGTTGAGTTGGCAGTTTTAGAAATTCCTCATTTATTTCGTTAAACACAGTCATATCATATGCAATACACAAATGGGAAAACACAGTCATATCATATGCAATGCAAAAATGGGAAAATTGTCAGTAAACTTCATTTGCTTTGTTGAAGGAAAAGTAAAAGGTCTTACCTCTATAGCATGTCCAAATGGAAGTACACAAATGTTTTATTTGTCTTCAGATTTCATACTCATATATGTAACAAAAGATTTAATATTAAAACTCATTATCATTCCAAATCATTGGGTGCACTTTGGACGGCTCATCAAAATATTTCAACAGTTTGGATTATCTGATTAATCCTTTGTTTTTTAACATTGAAGGTAGGTCATATTATATTACTTTATGCTGTTTAATATGCATTAAACATAATTAAAAGAGTTATATCTTCACATTAGCCATGCCTTTGGACTAAAAAATACTTAAGATGCATATCTAGGTCTGCTGATAAAGTTAATCAGATGTAAGAATTAACGTTTTGTAATTAGGTTTTGAACCCCTACTCTGGTATGCAAAGTCAAATTAGTTTTCGTTGATCTAGATATATTGTAAATTAGAACAGTTGGCGAGTCATTTCATAAATCTTATCCAAAGATTATGAAAAGTATCAAGCATTTCTACGTAACTTATTATCGGATTAATGTTCCTATCTGTAGTCTACTCAAACGAAAAATACAATACATTTCATCTCATGCTTTTGCATTTTATGACAACCTACAAAGGTATCATATATACGCCTTTTCTGTAGAGTATCATCGTGTATTTGCTTTTAGTTGTATGATGTAAAATTGTGTTTTCAATTCGCTATATAGCAAGCCGCGAAAAGGTCTTTTGTCCCCGAGTCCATCCGATCGGACTGTGTCACATGGTACCAAATGCTCTGCTAGAACAGCATGGTATTTTTTTTCTTAAATTGTTCGTGAGTAATACCGTTAAGGATTTACGTTCGCGTTAATTGGAAACTGAAGCCGATTCGTGACAATAAAGCATACAACCATTATATAGTCATCGGATTTAAACGCTGATTAGGTCGTCATTACTTAAAAAAAAAAACTGCTCCACTTAGATCCATGATTAGATCAGTGACAATGCAAGCACATCATTTTCTTAATTTTCTCTCTAGACTGTTGCACTATTATTGTGTTAATATAAAGTTCAAATGTCAAAGTATTTTATTGTACCAATTATGTGCATACAGGGCCAATGACAAAACAACTTTAATGATTTAATACACAGATATATGTATGAAGACTGAGTACAAGTATGTATACAATTATAGCATTTAAACAAGTGACCATTCATATGATAGTTTATTTTATCTGACAGTGAGACCTTGGGCATAGGAACTAAACATTGTTATCCAGCCTAGTAAGTGCTTATAAACTGATCAATATTGAGGTTAATCCTTCATGCTACTATCGACACTATTTTAGTTGTTTATCTGCAAGATACATCAAGGGACAGTGCTTAATAACGCACAATAGTTATCGATGCATTCCTGTCTGATGCAGACAAAAATTATATAATAATAAAAATATAAACAAATAAGCTATCGACCTACGGTAATTCGAAAAGAACACATCTGGACAGTCCAACTTTGAATCATTTGAGTAACATACAGTTTTTTATCTGCAGAAATCATCAAGGGACGGTGCGTAAGGAAGCGCAACCAGTGGCGGAACCAGAGGGGGTGCAGGGGGTTGGCATCCCCTTTTTATTGTAAAATTTATCATTTTCATGTGTAAAATTGACAAAAAATGACAAATATGTCATAGCACCGCCTTTTTCTGAGGACCCTGCGCTGACTCCTTTCCCTTTCGAAGTGGCTTGATCTGGCCCTGGCAACTGAGGTGTCCAGTGCAGAAGAACAGCTGCATAAGGCTTATAAATAATCTTATAAGACGATACCAACGTATATAGTATAATTATACAGTACATATAACAATGACGACTCATGGTGTTCACTGTTGTGTGTGATAATTAGAAAGTGTTTGCATTAACAAACCCTGACATAGAAGAGGCAAATTAAGAACATGGTTGTTAAACTGATTTTTACTTAAAATATTAAGGCATCAATTACTGCACGAATGACGTGTATGTTGATTTCTCGAAGGGTCTTTTGTCGATATTATTGATATCATAATCAACCATTATGTCTAATGGCCAGTGTCACTTGAAAGAAAAGAAAAGCTCGACGTAAATAGGAAAAAAAAAAACAAGGTAAGTTACGTAGTCAGTATGAGCACGTTTATATCTTTCAGAATCAGGCGTTTGGGGAAATGCGTCTTAATAGGTCTCTTACAAAATTCTCTTTTAGATATCAGTCCTAAGTTGAAAAATACTCAGTTTCTTTTAAAACAATGAGTAATGATTGTTTTTTTTTGTTTTTTTTTTGTAAAATATTCTTTGTGCTGATGTGACCGCTGATTTACCGATTATGACAATAGCATGCAAATGCTTTTAAATCACCACTGGTATAGTCACGCCGCAATGAAAGAGGGAGGTTTAACGCGCTGTAAAACCTAGATTTAACCCACCATTTCGTCTGAAGTGCACATACCAAATCAGGACCATTGCGGTACCAGCTGCCAGATTTATTTTGGACTTGACTTGATTATGAAATGGATTAGTGTTCGGTAATTTTGTTGTTACCCTTATTCACAAAAGTGGGAGTATGTGTACAGAAACCTGTACAGAATAGACATGTACGATCTAAAAGATTGAAAAGTTGTTTACAAAACTCTAAAATTAATTTACTTTGCTATAGAAAAAGATCAGAATAGCAATACGTTTGACTAGTTCAGTTTCCTTACAAGAGGTATGTTACAGAAAATTTATTGAATTCACGGCTTGATTTGACATTTGGAAGGTAAATTAATCGATTGAAGACTATCAACAGTATCCAGTTTCGAAACATAAGGAATATTTATTTCTAAAATTTACGATATTGAACGATTAACTTGCAACCTTCTTTCGCATCACTGATAGGGAATCCGTGTTAATTTTTGTCATTATTGTTTGTTCCTATCTTATGATATTGATCCTATTTTTTATGTTTTTTTTTCACAGAATTTTGCAATTAATCCAGTTCAATTTAGGATCATAATGGAAACACCAATTCATAAATTACATTAATAAAAATATCTATATATATGTGAGTGTGAGTATTTTCATCATGTAATTTCCGTTCTCCTTGGAATAATAAAGTTGCTTAGGTTTTAGTGTTACAAGTATGTCAAAGATCCCATATCATTAAACACCAGATGCGCATATAACAAAGAATGCGTTGAGAAAGGTAGTTATAATATAGTAATTGTGTATTTCTTTTATACTAAAGAACTGCGTCAGAACTTCCATTTTAAGACAAATGTGTTAACATTAAGTGGTTTTCTCTATTAGCGGTCATTTGGATCCTTCCCGTATAGTAACGTTCATTACCGCTGAACTCGGTTAACCAATGGTTGTCGCACCTTACACCTGAACGGTACCAAAACGACAGACGATGAATGGACACGGAGACAATTTTATTCATCCCTGTCAGTGCACGACAGTGATTGCCGGCGACAGTTATTATACACTAAAATCAGCTTTTGTTGAGCTGAGATACGGATATAGGTTGTCAATTATACAGACAGGGCTTTGTAATTTCTTTTGATTTTGCGATTTGTTTTCCATGAAATTAGTATAAAAGGATTTAGAACGTCATAATTGACAGAATTAACTGATATTTACCTATCATTTCATTGTACACAAATCATATGTTGAGTGATTAAGGGATGTCAGTTGGTATTTTCAAGCACCAACATCGGTGACACGTGGGTGCGAACGCACTCCATTGTTATCCTAAGTGTTGATAAGTTACATCCTATACTTTGGTACGAACACTACCCGAACTTTTTAACCAACATTCTTTGCTGCATTTAAATATCATCCCATTGAATTATAATTGTTTTAAGACATTAATTGAAAAAAAATACTTAGTCTAGAAGGTAGTATGTCAATCTTCTATGAAGTAAAAAATGCTATAATTTATATCTATAGAACTTGTCTCAAAATGAAATCACAAAACAGTGTAACTGTATAAACAATTGTAATAATGGTCCTATCTTCTGAAGACTTATAATGAAATTCTGTCAGAATGTAACGAGAATCATCCAGAGGACCAAGCAGCGACACGAGTTAAAACAAAGTTGTTATCTTAACGTTAAGCGACATTACAACTTCAGGAAGAACATGCGTGTGGCTTCGTCTGAAACTTGGTTGTCACAAAAGGAAGATAAAATCCTTCTTCAAAACAGATATTCGTGATCCCTTTTAAGTTTTGCAAGTGATGCCGGACGTATCATTGTTATGTTATATACAATATTGATGTAAACGAAAAAAAAACAAAACAAAACAAAACAAACCAAAAAAAGGGGTTTTAAGTTATTTTTAAGATTTTATTTCGAATTACATTAAAAAAAAATCTACAGACTGTAAGTACTTACAACAGACAGCAAAGCAGCATTTATACAAGAGACAAAACATATATGCATAATTCGAGCAGAAATATTAAAAAAAATAGCTACAAAAAAGCAACAAAAACAACCCCCCCCCCAAAAAAAAAAAAAAAAAAAGAAAAAAGAAAGAAAAGAAAAGAAAAATAAGTTCATCACACTTACCTAGAATATCCTCCATTGTCCTGCATCTGGTTTATCACTGCGAGAGTAAAATAGTGGTATTAATCTAACATCTAAATGGAGTTTCTTGACTACCTGTTGCCAACACTCAATCCTTTTCCCTAAGGCAAAGAAAACAAAACAGACAAGAAGATTACACAGGAACATGGTCTATAACGTGTAATATAAAAACAACACTGACAGTTCATAGTATTCAGGAAATAAAACAAATTTGTTTACATCACATGGAATAAGTGTAACGATTCATTATAGCTAATTTTCCTTAGTTATGACTTGTGGGCACTATGAAGATATAAAACTTCTTTCACTAATGCATCAATGTACGTACCGTACTAAGCATATGAAGGCATCCAACCAGAACACATTTTGGCATGTTCGATGAATCTGACACAACAGAAACTATTACATTATAATATACTGTCAACAGCCGCCTTCCGTTGAATATGAAATGGACCTTAAAAATTTCCCAAATGTTTACACCTTCGAACTTGTAAATGTACTGATCTTCTCCAAGGAATACTTTGAATCAAAAAGTAAAAACTTACAAAAATAATATTTTAAAAACTTAATTCATATGAAACTTATGATTTTTTAGAGAAAGCAAGGATAAAGTTAGTGTGCAATATATTCTCGTGCTGCGTCGAGGAATATAAAGCGTCGAAATTTTGACGTCATCAACTACATACACATTTTAAATATGTTCTTAGCATCTCCTATACACTTAAAAAGGTTACGGATCATATTTATGTATTAACCCTGTAACTTACATTTGAAATAAATGAAAACTGAAAAGTGATCAAAGTTGTGAATGAGAATAATGTAAATTTTAAGTAACAATACTTTTGAAGTAACAAGGCCTTAATCTAAACCCTTCTGTTTGGTGTTTAGCATAAGTAGTATAGACATGAAATGAAATATATGAGAAATTAGGAACCATCGCATATGTCATAAAGTTAAAACTCTCTACATTGTAATCAATAATTACTGAGAGAAAAATAAAATTATAAAAATAGATTTGAAATTATCTGAATTATCCTTTATACAAGCACCAATGAATATGTAGGAATTAAAATGAAGCTTATGGAACAAAAGGGCGTCCTCATAAGGCTTTTCGAAATAAGTTTATTTTAGCGTTCATAAGGTGACAAAAGACTTTTTATGTTGATAACAAAAAAAAGCAAAAAAACGTAAAGAGTGAAATGAATAAAATCACCTCTTCGTACTCAAGAAAAAATCGATAAAATTTCATTAAAATACATATGTACTAAGACCTCATGAAAATTTACATTCAGATAATTACAAGGCTCTATCGAGGCTAGTCATTACATTCCGACAAAATGTTTTTGTAAGAACTGATAACAATGGTCTACCGTGATTTTGAAAATCCGTTCACACTCAACTGAAACACTCAACTTCTAAAATACAAGAAGTACTGACGATATAGATTAATGGCTAAACGACGGATGACAGAACGCACAATGATAAAAAGTTATTCCATAAGTCACTTAGTCGGACGTTGATATTGTCCTGAGAAAGTTAATGTAGTGTTATAACTACATATTTACTACCCCAGTGCTACAAATTCAAACCACTAACGAAGTCAACGCTAAAAATGAGTCCAAGAAGACGCAGAAATATATATATGTAGATTCTAAATATGGACAGATATGTAAGTTTTCCCAATTTTGACTCTTTGTGCATAGCGAAAATTTACACCGGAATAATTATGGCCACTATGGAAGCGAGAAGTTTAACTAGCCACAAAACCTGGTTTTACATGTACACACCATTCTACTTTGAAATGCCTGTACCAAATCAGGAACAGAGTGACTAATTTTATTTTTTTCCAATTTATCCTTGATTTTGCAAGTTTACATCACTTAAGGAGGTAGCCCTAGGGTAAGGGACACAACTTGTACAAATCATTGGAAAAGTAATCGAGGAACCAAGATTCCAGCGGAAATAAAAAGAATGCAATCCAGGGACAAAGACTAGACTACACAACAAAGAACATAAAGTAACTGAAATAATACTTACATAGTAACAAAAGTAAATGAGCAACTCGAACGTTTGCATTCACCTTTTTACACCAATCTCATGTAAGCATCAAAGTAACTTGGACAGATTTCATCCTCTTTCAAATGAAAGCTTGATACGCTTTGGTGAAATTGAATATGATACAAACATATAAATGATTTAAAGAGTTATGTCCCTTACCCTAGGTCTACCTCCTTAATATATCTTTCCGATTTGCGACCTGAGCGATAGTTTTGATTGATTGATTGTTGGGCTTTAACGCCCGAGCAGCAATATTTCAGCTATATTCAGGCGATGAACATGAAATGGGATGATAAAATGAAATAATAATGATGAAATGGAAAAAGGGATGGGACACAAGGATAATAGGGTCAACAAATTTTGACTGCCATAAGAAAAAGGGAGGGATGGTTAGGGTCGGGCAATTTAGCCTCCTGTGGCGAAGCGCAAATGTTCCTCCTCCTATCGAACACCACAGCCGGGTTCTTTAACGTGAGAGGAATGTGGCATCTCGCCCAACACGGTGCTCCACTACGCTTTGCGGTCAGGTTTTCCGTATTATAGCCTGAAAACCCCAGCATGTAACACGCCAGGGATACCCAATTCCACCATCTGGAGCACACAACCCAATTGCTCTGTGGGCAGAGGGCCTAGCCCATGATGAGCGATAGTTTTATTATTACTTTTATTTATGTAGTATTAAATATTGTGGTCCTTCATGCATACATGTAATCAGTCATGAGTAAAGGTCAACTGAGCTGTCATATATTTTTATTAAGTTAGTCTATATCTTCGTAATTTATCACTTGCACATGTCAATAACCAATGGAATACTATAACGTTTTTAGAAGTAAATATTTGAAACCAATTAAAATTCGTAAACCGAACTGTCTAAATCACAAATCAATGAATGTGAAAAATGTTTCGGTTCGGAACCACTTCAAAATCTGGGACAGGCTTTATTCCTGTAAAACGTATAGAAGGGTAAGAAAAAAATGAATGTTGAAGGTATTTAAAAAAAATAATTGTTATGCTTGCAACCAATGGACTTCAAACCAATCTCCATAATCGCTCTAGTTCTTGGCATGCATTTGCGAAAAAATGAATTATTTCCAGTTCTACTTGATAATTGTCAAAGTTGAAAAGCAAAACTATATAGTTGAATAGAAAAGTACACTGGCAGCATTCTGTTAAGTGTTCCTTAACTTGTAACCAAAAGTATAATTTATGAGATAAAGGATGCTTGCCTTAAAGTAAAAAAAACCTATTTATTTTCAAGTGTATCACAACACTACAAATAATTCCAACGAGAACTATAATTAAAAAACTGACGCTTCATGTGCTTTACTCGTATGAAACAGTTATTGGGATTTTATACCTGACGTTCAAACGTAAGCTTTGGCATATCCCCTTGGGAAATTAACTGTCACTGATAGATGGGAAAACAATTGTTCCAAATGAAAACATTAATTGCAAATCTGGGATGTTAATAGGACGCAATTTATGCAGTGACTGCAGGAAACAACGAAAATTTCCCTGAAGAAAGAATGATCAATGCAAACTAAGGGTTGTGAAACTCAAGTACTTGAATACCAAATACGACAATGTTTTCTATTTAATGTACAAAAGTATATTCTCATTGGAAATTCTTTAAATCAAAACATTATTTATAAATACATAAGCACATTAGAACCATAATATATAGTTTATTTGACAATTTGTCTTTACCTGAGTTTTAAAACTGAACTGAACAATTCGCAAGTCTTTGGTGAATAGTAAATGTGATAGAAATTCCGACTAATACGTAAACAACTTATTATTTATACTTTTCTGCAGACATCTTCCACTAATGAAATTTTCTGAAGCTTATTCAGGGAAAATCGTTTTCTTTTACAGAAGAAAATTTGGTTTTGTAGGATTTACAATTAGTCTGTGTATTGATTGAACCTAATTGAGTAATGATTTGATGGAATCTATTGTAAGCTGTCGATCCTATATGTCTTTTCTTTCTACAAAAGAAACCATAGATTTATAATAAGGTTGTCTCCTTATTTCACTTGAACTTCGTTTTTAATCTTCATATGTATGAAAGGTTTTTACGATTAATTTGAAGCGAAAGACATTTTCTAATATTGAGTTTTGCCCTGCAGTCTCACTGATAAGCCAAAGGTTCTGCAAATCCAACAAATTAGATTGGGAATTTGTTTTATGGATAGTGTCCAAGTAGGCATTTCAATGAAATGGTAATTCATCACTCAAACATGAAGTCTATAGAGATTCAAGATTAGGCTACTTTCGATAATTTCTTAAAATAGTGACTCTTCAAGGAGATAACATACGATAAAAGGCAAAAGTTTCATTTTAAATGAAAATGAAAATATCACAATGGATAACATTAACCAAACCTATATAAATGTCTACCGGAAGTGTTGTTCAGTCCTATGAATTATTAAAATCTAACTGATCTTTACCTTTTCTTATGTCCAGACAATTTCAATAAAAAGTGGAGGAAAGATGAATATATTACTCACTTTCGAACTAAAACCACATGCCTTTGAATGTGAAGGCGTTTAAATGCATGTAAATACCATATCAAAAGGTTTGAAAGAAAAGAATCGACATTCAGAGATTAGTTACGAACATCACATAAAACAGTAACTCCAGCAAAAATCAAGACAATGAAGACAATGAAGATCAAATTCTGCTTAGAACTTAGTTGTCAAATCAAGTTTATTTTTAAAATGAAAATAGGGTTTTTTTGTTAGTTTGACATTACTTTTTGTATGGTGAATACGCAGTCAAGGTATAGTATTAAAACCTAACTAGATGTTTAAGCTAAAAAAATCAAAACAAACCGTTTAAGAAAAACAAACAAAGTAAAAGAGACACACTCTATATTTGTAGATTCAGATGACGTTACGAGATTTATAATATTATGATATTACATAATATTCCATGGGTGAGAAACGATAAATATAATCAATAAATCAATGATTGTTTGAATAAAAAAAGGAAAACAATTACAGCAGACCTTTTAAGAATATATGTCTGCTCAAAACAGTACACCATAGGATTCAGAGGTCTTTTTTAAATTTCTAGTTAAATGTTAAAACATTTGAACATTTTTTTTCTAAATTACAAGAGTTTCTGCCTATAAGCATACCCTATGTTCCTCTGTGTATCTTTCTTTTGAAAAACAAATATATGATACATATTGTGAACGTGAAACAACAGTTTATAGTGTTAAATAATGTCAATGGTCTTGAGTCTGTTAGGGTAACAATTAGAAGGTTTTCTAATTTTCTTTTTGAAAATAAAATGAAATATCGATTGGTATGTGCTCAGATATAACAATATTTACTTTTCAATCTAAAATATTTTCTAACTTTACTAGTTTGGCAGGTAATGTATATAAATCCTTCAGTAATTTGTTAAAAACTATATTTTTCATTATGATATTTCTATTTATTTCTAAACCATGTTTGTATGAAATGGAAGGATGACTATCGATAAAATCATTTTGTACATTTATAAATGATTGTCCATTAATAACAAGATAATATGTATAGTCAATTACACAACATTCAAAATACAAAACATTTAAATCGAGCAATACTTGTCGACAGGTGTATATAGAATAACAAATAACGTCATAGGATATCCTATTGCAGACAATTACGCAAAACAATAGCTTTAATCATATCATATTCTCATATATGGAGTGTAATGGATACCTAATGTGAACAAAATATATTAAACACGTTTAGAGATATGGTATCCTTCTAGTTTATTTACAACCTGTGTACCATTATTCACAACGTGTGTACCAGTATTCACAAAGTGTGTACCAGTATTCACAACGTGTGTACCAGTATTCAGAACTGTTGACTTGTGTGTACACAGCTCAAACTTACAGCGGAACTTTTATGTTTGTTTGTTTGTTTGTTGGGGTTTAACGTCCGAGCAGCAATATTTCAGCTATATTCAGACGATGAACATGAAATTGATGATAAAATGAACATGAAATGATGAAATGAAAAAGGGATGGGACGCAAGGACAATGGGGTCGACAAATTTTGATTGCCACTGGAAATAGGGAGAGATGGGTAGGGTCGGGCAATTTAGCCTCCTGTGGTTCCTAATCCGGGAGAATACCGCAGTAGGGTTCTTTAACGTGCGAGGAACGTGACATCTTTCCCAACACGGTGCACCACTATGGTTTGCGGTCAGGTTTTCCGTATTATAGCCTGACAACCCCAGCATGTAACACGCCAGGGGTACCCCATTCCACCACCTGGGGCACACATCCCAGTTGCTCTGTTGGCAGAGCGCCCAACCCCCCGGCTAGGGTTCTGAGCACTATTTAGTCGCCTTTTACGACAAGCTTAGCGCTGCTGCAGGTCTATTCTTTTGACACCCGGACCTGCATGGGGCGGAACTTTTATGGCCAATATGGAAACTGAAAGCTTGTTTACCAACAAAACCTGGTTTATAACTTAACATAACATGTTGAAGTACCTACATCCAGTCAGGAAAATAGTGGCAACTTTCATTTTCCCCTTTGGCAGTTCATGTATTGATATTTTCCTCCGATATATAATTATGAGTTTGGTAATTTTGTAATTACGCGTATCATTATTTAAACATTATACAATACTATATAGTTTGATGACATGAAAATGTGTTCAAATTATAACATTAATGTTTTTTTACAATATTATGAACTTTTTCACTTGACTTATTTCAAATGGTCAAAGAACGACAACTCTATTTCAATGCATGACTGGAGATTTATGAAACTGTATTATTTTCGCCACGGTTATTTCTCCTATGTTGGCATAAAATCGATAAATAAGGTATCGTTAGAATGCAAAACGTGCTTTTAATAATTATCAGCAGTTAAAAGTAGGTTCTGCTCTGATACGCAAGTTCAATTACAAATGCACACTTGAGAATAGTAACATATGAGAATGATAGATTTTGTAATGTAAGTTAGGCCAGTAAATTTACGTTTGTTTTTGTCGGTTATTAATAAAACAAACTGCAATTATGGATAATTTTTTACTATGTTCCTATGATCATGCCATAAACATCATGTGGCGTTTAAATCATTGCGAAGATAATAAAATATTTATATTACACATTTTAAAACCATTCCGTCCTCATGTCAGCAAGAAGAACACAATGTATTGTACTGTCCAGCTTATATACGTTATTTGTAAAACCACGAACCGCGAGGTACCGAATACACATGTATCTTTATAATTGTCTAGAATGGTAAGGGACCACACTAGAAGATATTACACAATTCTCTTGTGTCTTTTACCTGCCAAGACAGTCTTGTCAATCATCGAAAATTAAATCATGATCCAGACGAATTAATCATTAACTAACCTACTGACCCTTTGGCACTTCAGACTATGACAAAGAATTACAAGGTTAGCAATCATTTATGGATGCTATTGAAACATGTGTATGACTCGAGATCATGAGAAAAACCAAATAGCTAGATATACGCTAAACCCAACGTAAACGGCTTATTCTATTTGGAAACGTTTTATAATGACACATATATAGCATAGACTAAACGCACAGATAACTATAACAACAACAAAAAATTTAAAAAAACAGATAAACAAGAAAGGCTCACCATAACCATCACTTTTGTTATAGTATGCCTAAAAGATCAAAACTGAAATGAAGGGAACAATAAGTCATGTAAAACTGTATGGTGTAGATATTTTGTTCATTCGTAAAAAGAACATTATGGGATCAATTGTAGCTTCAAACATACAATAAGATCTTATAGATACTGGGGACATTGTTTTCAAGCTAAAATTTAAAATGGGTAGATATTTTGTCGATCTAAAACTTATTTTATTTTTGCATTGCAATATCTTCGGTAGTATAGCACGTTTAGCGAAATTAAAATTTATTTTCCCAAGGATGAAGTATAAGCAAAGAAAAATGAAGATAAAATCAATGAACATCACAAAAAAGTAAAATGAAAAACACAGAGAAAAGAAACCGAGCTCAACAAAAATATTTTGATGATGAACAAGCTTCACCGATGGAATAAATTTCTTGGCTAAACCAACGCTGAACTGTCTATCAGGACTTTTAAAATTTTCACTATTACATATTCAGAATGGTGAATTTGACAAGCTGGCTGAATAAATCTCTCTTTATGATGGGATTACCATAACGATTGATAAATTCATGGTTGCGTCCATATAAATTTTAAGATGGTATCTATACTTGAGGTAATATAACCCATTTTTCTTTAAGTTTATACAGCTTTAAATAGATATAAGTTCAAATATTCGTGAAACTTCGACAAGCCACAGAATAACGTATGAATTAATACATTGAATGGCAATGATACAGAATTAAATGACGAAGCACCTCACACAGATTTTTAAAACGTCAATTTCTGAAGTGTAACTGTAGTGTTTTATTATCAACGCGAAAATAATATCACATTTTCAAGAATCGCTCAATGTCATCACCTCATTTACATAACACAAAATTCCATTATGTACTTACCCAGCAAAAAGTGAACTGCACAAACACAAATTTATTACGATAAGGATGTAGAAACGCGCCCATCCAAGATGAATAAAGAACGATCGAGATTAACAGTACGTGAAATAATGAACGTAATAACTTTAAATTTGTCGGGCAATTTTTATAGGAAAGCGAGAAAGTACTATTCAGCTCAAGATATGTGAAATGTTGGGCTAATCACTTTCAATATATAATCTGACTGCATGGATTCTGGGATTTCCCTGAATTAGCAAACAAGGTTAATGGACTTCTCCACAGACTACTCAAAAATATAATAAAATTATAAACCAATCGGAGGTTTCATCGTCGTCGATAAATCTGGTATGGCGCCAATTTTCACTAAAAGTAGCTATAGCCGATATTCAAATTAACACCATAATAAACAGAAACAACAAATGATAAAACCTCCGCAACTCAGACTAGATAAGCCCCGTGCAAGTCCGGGTGTTAAAAGAATAGGCCTGCAGCAGCGCTAAGCTTGTTGTATAAGGCGACTAAATAGTGCTCAGAAACCTAGCCGGGGGCTAGACGCTCTGCCCACAGAGCAACTGGGATGTGTGCCCCAGGTGGTGGAATGGGGTACCCCTGGCGTGTTACATGCTGGGGTTGTCAGGCTATAATACGGAAAACCTGATCGCAAACCATAGTGGTGCACCGTGTTGGGAAAGATGCCACGTTCCTCGCACGTTAAAGAACCCTGCTGTGGTATTCGATAGGAGTAGGAACATTTGCGCTTCGCCACAGGAGGCTAAATTGCCCGACCTTACCCACTTCCCCTTGTTCCAGTGGCAATTAAAATTTGTCGACCCTATTATCCTTGTGACCCATTCTTTTTTTTTCATTTCATGTTCATTTTATCATCCATTTCATGTTCATTGTCTGAATATAGCTGAAATATTGCTGCTCGGACATTAAACCCTAACAATCAATCAGACTAGATAATATACACCCAACCTTACAACTGTAATAAAAATGCAATAAACTTGTGCGGGGGTAATGGTGTGACATTTATAAGTCAGGAATGTTAATACCCCACCCGCAAATGCAAGATCCCCTATCCATAAGGTTAAGAAAGACATATATCTCATGCAGTATATTTATCATTTAATAGTAGGTTTCATCATTATGATTTTTAAAATATTTTTTTATCATTCTCACTATTTTTCACAACTTATCAATAAGCTAAAGCATTATGGGTCAACTACACAGAACTGATATACGGCGTAGTTTTTCAAAACAGACTTATGAGATCAGCCCTTTCTCGTCATCATTTTAAATGATTGCTACAATTCCTTTGTACAGTCCTGTAACGGTTGTTTTCTTTCTTACCATGTACCTTTTTAAAAACTCATTTTGAAATTATATCTTTTATTCAAATAACCAGTGCACCTTCGAAAAAAAATAATTTATAGAATACTTCAATGGTTAACCATTCTAGCCAGTTAGTTTTTACCGAAATTGTTTGAGTCTCATTATAAAGAGATTTCCTCCTTGTTCTGCTAATACAAATAACATGCAAGCACTAGAAACCAAGTGCTATACATAGTGCATGTAGTACTAAAATATAAATCCGCATTCTATCCAGATCAGAACATTTTTTCAGTTAGGTGGTTTGCGACAACCATCATGGTTAATTATACATCAAACTAGATTAATCATATTCAAAACTGTAATTTTCCTATTCCCTAAAATAACTGTTTCAATAGTTTTCATGAATCGTGTGCCTCTTCGAGGCATGTGGTTGGTATGATGACAAATGTAGATGCCAATTTATATAATAATTGGTTTTGTCCCTTTCACATGTCATAAAAATAGATTTTACAATATTCAGTTGCTTTGATCTATCCTTAGATATCTGTTTTACATATGCAAGTAATTGTGAATAAGGCCAGGATGAAAACTCCCTACTGCAAGAAAAGTCTGTTTACATTTAATGCGGCCAAGAAATAAGCTGACTTGTCAGCATGATGCGGTTTTTATTGTAAAATAGAGTATTTTTTCTCATTCATAAATGTTATTTAACGATTTTTTTTAAAATTAGAAAATAAAAACTTTCCCTTCAATATATTCTCAAAATGTATGAAATACATGTATCTCCAAGATTTGTTTATGAGTATGCTTACTACATAGCAATTTTTGCCAATATGCTTTTGTCCTTTTTACATTGCATTATTTGAGTACTTTAAATAAATATATTGTCTTTAAATATCGCCGTTCAAAATATTTCCTTTTTAATTTTGATGTGTTAGTCAAACCTATTTGGGTTGCAATATACACAAAATGTACTAGGCACCTTTTCAAGAATATCCATATTAATTGAATGGATAGCAGTGATTTTTACGATAATTCACACCGCGAAATAAATCCGGTAATTTCACTCTCGCACTTTCTCCCGCCACAATATCGCAACACGAATTTCAATGCACCGTTCACAAAATTTTAAATTTATGTTGAAAATAGCAATAAATAATGGAGAAATCAATTGGTCATAGTGAATAACCAAAATATGATCACTCGTGCCAAGAACGTATCAAGATTTAACTCGTGCGCGGAACAAGTTGAATCTATCTAGGCGTTCTTCAATGTTCGTGATCATACTTTTGTTATTTACTCTTTCCAATTAATTATCCTATTACTATTTTATTTTTGTAATAAATATGTTTCTTAATGAACCCATGTAAATTTCTTTAACATAATACTAATTATTGTCTTGATCGTTTCAATAGAAAAGCCCGATATAGAACGAGCACTGTATCATTGAATTTGAAAGGAATCCATTTAAAAAAAGGACCTATGCGTTCCAAAGAATTGTATTGTCATCAAGTGTGAATTGAAATTAATTGGTTCCAATCAAGCTAACTCGTTGTAACTGAAACAGTCAGATGGATTTTAAGTATATGATGCCATTAATACTGAAGAATTAAATAGTTCAAACGAATTCGAAAGAGCCATTTATTTTGGACCAGATCGAATAAGATGTTTTAATCGATATTTGATCTTGTTCAATATAAAAAAGAATTATCTATATTCATACAAGCATATAAGGATGTATAACATCTTCATGACTAAAGAATTAAAATGTTATTGCATTCATATTGCTGAATGATATCTACGTTAACAAAAGGCAAAACAGCTGGAGGCTGACATCTTCCTTCTAGAATTTAACCAGCTCATTAATTTTAATTGTAGTCAGGATACTCTATTCGGAGTCACTCCCCTTTGATTATTCATTTTAATGGTGCTACTACCTTGATAATATAGGATCAAAAGGAGTAATCCATATGATTTTTTAACGAGAAAGAACACCATGGAATTTTTATTGTAAAAAATAAAGTTAGCGCTGCGTGAAAGGTATTTTGTTTAGGTTTGATAATAAAAAAAAGGTTACAAGAACTTAATGATATGCTTGTTAAGGTTTTTTGTGTAAGAATAGTGATATTTTGAATGAACATATAGAAAAGAAAAGACTGAGGGTCTCACACAGTAGTGGAATAAAATGCATTGTTTAAAGGAATAGTGTACATGTAAAAGAAATATGACTGAATTACTTTTTGGTATTAAACTCTTAGTTTATTTTTTTTAAGGATTTTGATTTAGGATCGCTTACCCTTAAATGTGACGTATAGTCTTGTGGCGGGTGTTTCTAGAAAAGCAGAGGACGCTTACCCTACCGGTACACCTGGTCCACGCTCCAAGTTTTTAGTGGTGTCCGAGTTGCTCATTTGCTTTTGTTTCTTTGTTTGTATGATTTTAGTTACTTTATGTTCTTCGTTGTGTGTGTCTGTTTTCCATGTCTGGTCTTTGTCCCTGGATTACATTTTTTTGATTACCCTATAGCCTTGGTTCCCTTGATTACTCATGAAAATAGATACACATTTTACGTTTCAAAACATTTTTAATGATTTTGTTTTTGTACGGACATCCCTTTGATGTCATTTATACTGATGACAATTATATATGCTTTAAGGTAACTCATATACAACACAGGAAAATGTTTGGAAATAAAATGCTGCAAACTATCTATAAATGTAATGTTACTATAGTTTGAGTGAGTAACATAAACAAAACTGACCAGACACGGAATAAAATCTCGTTTAAATTACAATAACTGTCAATCAAGTTGTCAGTTCCGTTGATGTATTAGTCCTAGGTCTTTTTAATTTATCATTGATCCAATAAAGAATTTGACGAAATGGATAAATGTTCTTCTTAGTATATATCATGTTAGACATTGTCTCGACTTCTGTCATTTAGACTTTATTTTGGTATGCTGAATTAAAAAGAATATTGATGAAGATTACTTTTAAAGGTCAACTTACCCTTACTGCAATAGTTTCATAAATATTTAAACGTCTTTTGAAAATTGATTACCTGACAGATCATTTTTATAAAAATATGGCCTGTCTCAAATTTTGCTAACTCCAAATAAGGTAATTTGATGTTTGATATCAGATATCTAGATGCCAGTATGATTGCAATATATTGAAAATTAATGTACAACTATGCAACTTCCATGTTAAATAAATAAGCCTGCAGCGCTAAAGAGAGGCATTACGCACGCCAATAACACTATGGACACTATCATGCTCAGATAGTACGTCTTTGGCATTATAACAATCAAACATCATACTCTATGACCGTGTAAATTTCCATGAAACATGAAACAGTTATTATGCTCATTAAGCCTACCATTGAATTCCTTCATTAGCTAAAGAATTCAACATACAAATAGGTTAAGAACCATTCGCATCAAATACAAAATTACTACGCCATTGAGATATGAACAAAGATTACAAAGTTCCAATAAAATGTAATTTTACAATGCATCCAATTTCCTTCATTATAAAAAGCATTATTAATTCTCTAGAATAAGAAATTATAATCCGAACAAAGTATTCAGATAAGCCCATATAAAGATGTAATAAACGGAATTGACACAAACAGTTTCATTCTTTTTTTTTCAAAACAAACACATGTCATGTCTCGAGTTAATCATTCCTTAATTGCTTTTACTCAAATGAAAAGAAACATTGTCTGCAACATTGAGAATATTTATGGCCATTATCTACAACAATATATACAAAATGAATGCGTTCAAGGAAGAACTGTCCTTTCGTAAATATAAAAATAAGACAGACTACACAATATTGGTTCGGATCTTTAGCGATATTTGCAGCAATCCATTCAGTAATATATATTGAAGCACATCAATGATGAGGCCAATGCTCTAGACAACTAGCAATCTAAGCCATGTATCAAAATAATTTTCATTAGTCGTTTTAACTTAGCTAAAAAAACTATACCAAATAACATGCAATTTAATACATGATGTAAATGGCTTCAATTTATGTATTTTTATAGATACACCAGTTGTTGTATACTAGCTTCAACTAACTGATTTTACCTCTCAGTAATATCGTAATTGCTTTCATCAGCCACGAAAAATGTCTTTTATTCCATGTAGTTTAAAACTGATCTGTTATGTCATGGACTTAGTAGCTAATCGTTGTTTTTACTACCAAGAACTAAATAAAGAAATGCGATACCATCAGAACCAGTAAAATTATCTAATTCAAATAATGGACATAAAAATGCATTCATTCCTTGATGGACCGACTTTTAATAAATTTAGAGAGGCATATCGTTGTCATATATAGTTAATACACGCTAAGTGATAAAGGCTTTGGTTTATTCTTGAAACGAGAATAGTTTCCTGGGATGCCGGTATATCCCTTAATGATGTCCGTCGCAAAATGTTAATATCTTTGCTTAACTATTTACACAGGTATAATGGCACAACTACGTCTAAAATATAAAACAATCCGGCTTGCAACGGATTGATAGAGGAACTACCTTTCAGGTATTGCTAAAGACTCATGACAGACCTTCCTTTCAGATATAACCTACATTTGTTCGAAAAGAACTGCTGACAGATCTTAATTCTTTTCAGTGAAAATACACAAAGGTTTGTAAAGAAGACTTGATTACAGAACGGCCTTCCCCACAGGATAACTTACGTAGGTTTTAATTAGATTAATGACAGAACTTCCATTCAGATATAACCCCTATAGGTTTGAAAAAAGATTGATGACAGGACTTCCATTCAGATATAACCTCTATAGGTTTGAAAGGTCTGATGACGGACCTTCCCAAATATATAACCTAAATATATTTGAAAAAAAAAGGATGACAGAACTTCCATTCAAATATAACCTCTATAGGTTTGAAGAAGATAACTTAAATATAGGATTTTTAAGGAAATTATGACAGAACGAACTTTATATCAGGGATTTCTTGCATTGGTTTGAATGGATTGATGTCAGACCTTTCTTTTGTTAAGGCTTGGTTAAAATTACCTAAATAGGTTTATTAAGGCTTGGTTAAAATTACCTAAATGGGTTTGTTAAGGCCTGGTTAAAATTACCTAAATACGTTTGTTAAGGCTTGGTTAAAATTACCTAAATAGGTTTGTTAAGGACTGGTTAAAATTACCTAAATAGGTTTGTTAAGGACTGGTGGCAGACCAAATTGCTGCAAATATGAGTGATGATTAATAAAAGATACCCAGTAACAGGTCAAAATCGACAAAATCGATTTACAAGCATTGTTTGAGAGTGTTTAATTGTTTGAATGATAACTTCATTGAGTAGTTTTACGTCATATTTTTGTCTACGATAATTTTAAAAAAAACTGTGTGAAGGAAATATGGTGTCCGCAAATAAAATTTCCAGTGCAGTCTAAATATCACAGGATTTGTTTTCAAAATTCTTAAGTATCTTCTTATTAACAGTTCTGTCATTCAAACATCGCTTGAAGGTGAGATTCAAAACAAGTATTAATTTTTGTTATTTTTATTGACGAAAAGAAAGAGCTTAAATTCGTTTTATTACCTTGACTACTATTTTACATCGTATAAGTATCAATGATTCCAAATAAAGTTATGAGATTACATTGCACCTAGTTGTATCAGGTTGTTTAATTGTGAACAACGAAAAATACTGTCCGACCATAAATTAAGTTATATTTATGGCGCGGTCTTACGAGTTATTCAAATATACTTTGACCTCGCAGGGCTAGTAATCTATTTGGATAACGAGTAAGGCGGTGCTATAAATAATTTGTGACATAAATTGACCATACCCATTAATCGATAATAGGCAAATGAGAGATATACAGGCAAATGGTAGCTCGTGCTCTTGTTCCGCGCGGAGTCATTTTCGTCAGAGGCGGAGTTGTTTATGAGCAATATTTATACTAATGAGGTTGGATATTGCATGGCCGTTTTCCAATTGAGTTCTATATGAACACGTGATCTTTCATGCAATATCATACAAGATTCCTAGTAAGAAGATTTCTGGTCTTCTTCTCATATTTATTTGGGAAAAAGAATTAAGGAAGCATCTCAATTCATTTAACAATCATAAACAGAAATTCGTTACGGCGTATAGACATAACACTTTTTGGTCTGCATTATATTCATTTAATTAGTTCGTCTCTCCCCTTCGTTTTGAGATTGTTTCACATAAATATAACAGTTAGTATTGACAAAACAAATCAAATACAAAACTGTTTGCTTTCATAGCTGGCGCATTAGTTATTGTAATTTTTATCATTTTATGGTAGTTAATGTAATTTTCTGGAAGATATTTCGTATTTGAATAACAAAAATAGATTAAAGATATATCATTTTGAATGAATTAATTAATGAGAAAATAATAAAAGCAAATTAGTAAGTTTATTACAACAAGATAAAAAATGTTTAAAAAAGATATTGGAAAAGACAACATTACATAGTTCTTACCGATGTATATCTTCAGCTTTAGATACTTTTCGATCCAATATGCACACCATCTATCCCATAAAATTCATATGTACTATTAATACTATAACACGCGTAAGAAGCTGGCCATAGCTCACTTTCGCTATTCCGCATATTATAAAAATTTGTTGCCTCATTTGATTCTCCGGTAACAATGTGAGTTTTATGTACACTATCGATTGCTTAGATTAAAAGATAACAAAGTAATTATTTCCACCATTCCGACGTAATTCTCAATAATCGGCATGTTTTCATGACGTTTTGTCCTTCTCATACAGATACTAATGAGCTATAAATTAGCGTTTCCTTTTCAAAGGAAAATTTGTTTCCATGTTTCCGTTGTATATCAGCTAAAATTTCTTGTATTAAAGTAATATTGAAATTATCATTTTTGTTCTTCAAATTTTCGATAAGCATTTAAGCGTTTGTTCAGTTGATCTAAAAGTTCTACACTGTAAGATTTGCTATTGCATCTTATTTCAAAGCATTTCGTTTGGTAACCTCCTTCTGAGCCTATGTCGTCTTAAGCCATGTACGTGTCAATTGTAAATTTCGTATACTACGATTACTACATATAATTGTCTTGTAATATTCTCATTGATGATCTTTTAAGACTGCTCTCTAAAAATTCCATTTAGTATTTCGTTGCACTTTAAGATTTCGCAGTCGGAGAAAGGCAAGTCTATGTCCTTTTGCGTACAACAAAAGAAAAAAAAAATATGATAAAAATGAATAGGAGGTGGACTTCATTCGGCTGACTTGAGTCTATTTTGAAATTATGAAGACATTCCATCTGCATTTTAAAAGCAAATTTGATTCCAAATAATATGGAATTTCTAAAGGTAAATATAAGTTCTGTTTAAGACCACTACCAAAATTTAATCAACCTTTGTATATTCAAACCTGACTTTGTCTTCGCTTGATGAATACATGTAATACATTTTTAGATTCTGATAAGTAACTCTTATCTTGCATACTATATGTTAATAATTCTAATCACGAGATTCTGCATGCTTATAGCCATTTTTGATTGGTCGAGAACGTCGTTACCAGAAAGTTCATACATGCATGAACTTCGCCAAATCGTTCATACATGCATGAACGCCAGCCGACGTAAAACCAATATGGCGGTCGTGTAGTTCGAAAGAGGGTGGCAACGAACTGAACGGCATAATATAGCGGTAGGAATAGTTTATTACATGCACATTGATTTTACCGGTCAAGTTTGTTTACAGAGAGTAATTTTCAGCTCGGGGAAAGAAACTTATAACTGAGTCTGACTGAACCCTTGAAAAAAACCTTGTTGTTCTTTCTTGTTGTATTTCCTTAATAATTATATTTCTGTTGAATTGTTTACATCTCGTATTTTTCAATGCCAACTATCACTTCGCCCACGCCGCCTTCACTGTCGAGCAGACGATTATGTGTAAATACGTGTGCAAGGGAATGCGTGTGTATTGAAGCGTAAACATAAACACAATGTATCAATATAACCGACTGAGGCTCTCAGAGGGTAACTTTGACCGTCGGATAGAATCATAAGGATTGAACAGCTATTTTCGGTCGTTCATGCATGTATGAACGGATCTCTCCACGACCGAAAACAGCTATTCAATCCTATAATAAATATGTAATTTCATATTGGCCCTGTTATAGGTTTGAGGTTTGTCATATTAGTCGAGGCTGTCGTATTGGTCCCGAGGCATCGCCGAGGCCAATATGATTGACCGAAACCTATAACAGGGCCAATATGAAATGACATATTGACAATTGTATTAACCAACTCAACTCGATGATTTGTAGAACATTTGGGTTTTTTTTTTTTGTTTTACCAATAGGTAATTGGTTTATTTCGTTAATCAGTCTTAAATGTCCTTTTTGTAGAAAATGGAAGATTTATTTGTGTTTCTGCAGCTTTTAGTCCTGGAGATCAAAGTTCTTGAAAATCCGTTATGATGTCATGTTGACCCTAGTTTGATCCATATTGGCCCTCTATTTCATATTGGCCCCGTATAGATGCCTGGTTTGAATTCATATCAATTAGTCAGTTTTTGAAATATTTTAACGTATTTTGGGTAGTTGGTTAATAATAGGTAATATTGACTGACGTTCGAATATTAGTGTGAATATGATCAAAACAGCCAATACAATACAAAATACAAAAGTGCGCCAATATGGGATTTAGCCGTCCAATACGTCATGTTTTTATGTCGTATTTGACGGGTATTTTTTCCATATTGGCTTATTTATTGGTCCTCGGCTAGCAATATTGGACTACGTCTCAGTTCAACATGGCTAACCTCGGACCAATAACCAAGCCAATATGGAAAACCTTACGCAATAATACTAGAATATAAACTTGTACTACGCCAAATTCACATGAGACGAATTTGGTTTTAAATTTTGGAAATAATATCAGAAATAGCTACATCATCAAGAATGTGTAAATTATAGTTTACTGAACTTTATTTTCCAGGTTTTCTTTTTTGTTTGTTTGTTTGTTGGGGTTTAACGTCCGAGCAGCAATATTTCAGCCATATTCAGACGATGAACATGAAATGGATGATAAAATGAACATGAAATGATGATGAAATAAAAAAAAAAAGGATGGGACACAAGGACAATAGGGTCTAGACGACAAATTTTGATTGCCACTAGAAAAAGGGGGGATGGGTAAGGTCGGGCAATTTAGCCTCCTGTGGCGGAGCGCAAAGGCTCCTACTCCTATCGAATACCACAGCAGGGTTCTTTAACGTGCGAGGAACGTGACATCTTTCCCAACACGGTGCACCACTATGGTTTGCGATCAGGTTTTCCGTATTATAGCCTGACAACCCCAGCATGTAACATGCCAGGGGTACCCCATTTCACAACCTGGGGCACACATCCCAGTTGCTCTGTGGGCAGAGCGCCTAGCCCCCGGCTAAGTTTCTGAGCACTATTTAGTCGCCTTTTACGACAAGCTTAGCGCTGCTGCAAGCCTATTCTTTTAACACCCGGACCTGCACGAAGCTCCAGGTTTTAAGAGATGGAATGCAAACATATGTTAATACAAATAAAATCTTATGTTTTCACTGGCATATTTTCAAACGTTAATTACGACGTCTAGAGGGATTTTAGTTCTGTGTATATGTACATGTATAAATGAACCACATACAACTCAAGAAAAATATCTACTTTTAACAATCAAATGTTTGTTCAAAATTCTGCTGGGCGACCTTGGACACTATTGACCTATCAGTAAATCTTGAAAATAATTCCAGTAAAAACAATTTCAAAGTGTGTTACACATATAAATGCTTCACACCACCATCACCCCGAACAAAATTCAAATGAATATTATAAACAGTACAAAGTCTTTCATTCCTCGTTTAGGATTCATTTAAATAAACTTACAAATTGTTACTTCAGGTTAATTGGGAAAGTTATATTAATTTCTGTCAAAGATTATCTCATTTGTTCACTCACTTGGTTTAAAAAATTGGAATACTGAATATCAATAATAGACAAATTTATCTTGTAACGTCTACCGTATTTAAAAAAAAATGGCCTCTCCCATCACTGGACAATGTTTATAATACTAGTAGTTACAACATAAGGGAATTTCGTGGATGGTTGCTATAAAAAGCAAATATGATAAGGTGTCCAATGAGGATTTACATCCCATTCTACATTTCATATATTTATAAAATTGAAGACAAAATTAATTAGTACCATGGTAATGGTCGTTCCAGGCAATAGATATGCCCTGAATTTTGACTATCCGTTGTTGAGTAATAACCAATATAGATCTAATTTAATTTTTACCCTTCCCATTTCTTTGCAAGATGTCACCACAAACCATCCATTTTAGTAATGTTTTTATTTCTGTAAAAACACACAAAGCAGTTACCGTTGTATTGCTTTCACAGACAATTATGGCCTCCTTACTTATTTAGATCAAAAGAGAATTAACATTCTAAGGAGATACAAAATAAATGGTTTTGTACCTACAGTTATATAATTGTTTTGTGTGCTTGGTAATCCGACTTACAATCAAACAGTACAGATATGTCTATATATAGTTTTGGAACAGCAGTGTTTTGATGTTTTGTTTAAAAAAATAAGTGAGTTTACATATAACGTATGCTTAGTACTATTGAAAGACGGCTAAATTAAAAGCAAATGAATAAAACGATCTCATTTTTATCATAGTTTTTTTTTCTAATTTTCGAATTCTAAATGAGCACGTTGGTAATTTTTTCAACAATGAAATGTGTGCTCGTTTTGTTTTGAATTTTTTTTTTTCGTTTTGTTTCAAAACAGAAATTAAGTCGTCGACATTTGTGGTGTGATGCTGTAACCACTACTTCAAATTACATAAATGAAAGTAAACGAAATGAGGGAAAACATTAACATCAGCACTAAATACCGTTGAGACGTAAATGAAACACAGGACACAAACACTATAAATGACGTAGAAAAGTCTTTATATTTTTGTTATGGTCTGGATTGCCTGATCACTTTCAGTCCTATGTAGGCTTTCCATTTGATTTTTTTTTATCCTTTTTTTTATTTTATTTTATTTTATTTTTTTATTTTTTGTTTGTTTTGTTTTGTTTTTTGTTTCTGTCTTTGCTTTGTCCTTACTCTGTTGGTATCTTGATTTTCCGTTCAGGGGTAACTGTTGATATAACTTAAAAAATGATTCAATATTACATAATATTTCCGGAATGCTAGTTTTGGATTCTGATACTCTTAACTGTGATTTCCTTCTTAGTCACCAGAACGTTTTCTTTGAGTTTTGATCAAAATTTCTGATTTCAACAGTCTTTGGTTTCATTTTCCCTTTATACATTATGCAATATTGTATAATTTCAACAATAAAGACCATCATTCTGACGTTACATAATTCTTTTACTTTCCTTTCAAAAACAACATGTTACAAAGCTGTGTATTCCTGGTAGGTATAAAAGATCATGTAACATGTTAAGTATCACACTGGTTAGATAAAAAAAATCTATATTTTCCGGTCGTGATAGGAATAAACTCAGTATTAAATACTCTCGTATAACATTCTCGTTATTTCATATTGAAAGGGGACCGGCAAACTTTATGTAACAACAATAGGCCAAAATAATCTTAAGACTTTAGACATGTATAATAGTTATCATTATAAATACTGGAAATACTATCAAATCAAAGTAAATCTAAAAACTACATGTGTGTGAGACTTAAACATACATACGTGTAAGTCTGGAATTTTTAGTCTATATTTATGTATTGTATCATTTTCACTTTCAGTTTACTTTTCTGTTTCAGGAATATATGGGGGCAACTATTTCGCTGTACCTGTGTATAATGTTGTTCCAGTGCCAGATGTGGATTGCAGGTTTCCTCATCATTCATTGAAGACCAACGGGAGGCCTTGAGCATATGATCCACTCTCGTTATACATACATACATACATACATACAACTGAATAAAAGTCAAATTTCATATTATTTAGCATCACGAAATTTTAAAAGTTGAAACGTAATTAAAACGATTTTAAACACGTACATTTATATTGTTAGTTAATTATTATTAAAATCACAAGAAATGGTATTCAATAGTATAGAAATGCACTAAAAACAGTATATGTTTACGTCATTCAAATATCACCAGAGACCTATGTTTGAATACCATGAATCCTGATAGTCATGTCTGTCAAAATTAAGAAGGTCTCATGATGCTAAAAAAAATCATGAAAACCGGATTAAAGAATTTGAAAAGATGATTTTCTTCCTTTAAAATTGAACTTGTCGGAATTAAAATGTTCACTCCTTACTTAACCCGAAAGCATGGCGAGCAAACGTGACAATACTACAACAGATTTGTATTAAAACCTGTAATTTGGTGTAATAAAATCTAGGATTGGTAGTCCAAACAGCGGAAGTACAAAACGGCCTGAGATATACAAAGTAAGGAAATTGAAAGTGACTTTGTTGTTTTCTATGACATTTAGCTTCGTAAATGAATGTATTTTTTTTCAATTGCATTTATAGCAATTAGAGTTATAAATTACAGAGCGTCTGCTACAAAGAGTAGCTTGTATTAAGTTTCATTAAGTAACCGGAGTGATGATGAAAAACAGTAAAGCAGTAATGACATATTTGTAATGATGCTGTGATAGATGAAACTATGATAACATAAAAGCTCACCAAGGAGTATTCTTTTTAAGTCTAAGGTTTCTTCTATAAAACATATGAAACAATTTTGATTTCCATTTATGGCAAAAAATAATATAAATTATCACAAGAGAAGATGTAAGAATGGCCAGTGATTATTTATTTGTCTGAGTGTGTTACGTACGTTACAGTATTAGGAAGGTATAGGTTGATTTTAGACCATAGTGATATTTGTGTTTTTTTTAAATGCATGTATTATCTTATTCTATAATTCAGGGGGTTTAACACTATGTCTTTGTATCCATAGTATAATGTATAAAAAGTAAACAGCTATTGATGAACACTAACTCTACCACAGACTCCTGACTCTCTATTATTTCTAGCTGAATTTCTGTTTATGAAATATACAAAATGTGAACCTTGATGTTGCCATACTAAAGCTTAAAATTAATAAGTCTTTACTTTCCTATCTAAATTATACAACTTAATATTGTGATAAAACAACAAAAAAAAAGAATTGACTCTTCTACAATATCACTTTTGTTGTTATTGTTTAGGTGAAACAACTGATATAAAATATGTGATACACGGTGGGAATAACCCAAAATGAGGTTATTTCTCCATAAACCATCCAATCCTTAAGTGATAACAATGTTTATAAGTATATTTAACGATAATGGGCCATGCATGTTACAGTTTTCTTTTAGATGATATAACCAAAACTTAAGCAAGAAATAGAAGCCTTTATGTTTGAGAATTGACGATAATCCCAAAGAGTTGTGTTTTGTCTATCACTATTGACCAACGTTGTGTAAACAATATAAATCAATAATAAGCGTCTCAGTGTCTAACTAGGTTTCTTTCTAAAGGTTACCAGTACTCCTTACGACTATTCGCGTGTCAGATAGCGTTTAGTGAAGCGATGTAATCGGTATCTAAGGTTTATTTACTAACAACTTAATGTCTTACGTTATTGTCTTATATAAAGAATTATTTACCTTGAAAGATATAAAACTGATTGGTTAGTTACAGACAATACAACTTAATTATAAACAAAAATTAGGACACCTTGATTCTTGTGTCGTTAAGCCAACTGGATGAAAGTCAGATTTGAACGGCCAGTCCTTTGTATAGAGACGCATCAATTTTGCATTCAATTTATATTCGAAAACTCTTCGAGATAAAATTAAAACGTTTTATTATAGCTGTTCTTCTATCTATTCGTAGTATTTACACCTTACACTCGGCACTTTTTAAATTCCCTATATTGAAAATACTTGTTATTTAACTATCATTAGATATATATATATATATTTAATTCCCTGTATCAATTTGATCCGATGGAGCAGTGTAGAGAATAGAGTCGTCACATTCTGAGACGTTGTATAATATTGATTTGTTGTGACATGCATCATTAATTTGATCCTCTATCCTACATAATAACATCTAGATGAACTGTCCCGTACTACCATACATCGTGTACTAAGTTACACCCCTAGATTAATCCTACGAGGAGGAATCACCCGGCCAGCGAAAGCTATATTTTTATATAGCCTAGCTGGCCGAGTGGTCTAGGGCGCTGGACTTAGTGCAGGCGGTGTTGCCATAGATGTCACAGGAGTTCGAGTCCCGGGGAGGGAACGACAAAAAATTGCTTCGCAAATTTGACAGTTCTAACATCGTTGGGAATTTTTCAGACCCTTGTATATAATATAGATGAATTAACTCACAACTCTCCGACATACTGCGTAATTGAACTACAAACTATAAGTTGGTATTTCCCAGTTTCTAAATATTTTCAAGTCGAAATTGACCTCCAGGTCGAAACTGCCTGTCAAATCATTCAAACGTAAGCCGCCAAAATTATTGAAATAAATCATTAGATACATGCCTCTCTTAACTAGCTACATTCCTCAGTTGATATAAGCTTTATAGCTCAAATGCTACAAGTTATCGCATAGACACCTCTGTTTCAGTTAAAGTGCTTAGTTTCTTGGGCATCTAATTCCAGACACACGTGCATTAACATAAATGTAAATGCCAAAAATACAATTAAACATAAATTCCAATCTTAGATTACAATTTCAACAATTATGTATGGTGCAGACAACACTGGCCATGCACTTTTAATGCCCTGGAGTACCTGGAGCACCTCAGTTCTATTATCTTTACACATGACCAAAACAGCCCAATAGAATGATTATTACAAAAAGCAATATCACCAGACCAAAGACTGACACCATTTCCGAGAAATGCGTTATCGAAATTCCTATGCCATCGTCTCAGCAAAATTTTATTTTAATTCCAATGTCACGAGGAGAAATAAAGATACACGATATAGTGGGTGATACATCGGGATGGTTTTAGGGGGTTATGATACCCTTTAGTAAAACATTTGGGAAAAAATGAGTTGCAAATGATAGCATGTAACTCCTCTCTTTATATAAGTTTCTTGATCGGATCCACTGCCCCTTTTTGTAAATATTTGGATCCGCCAGTGCCTACATGACATATCAGAAGAAAGCTTTAGCATTCCGATAATTCAATATGCTCACTGGTTTTCATTTCTATCTAAATTATGCATCTAAAAATAAATAGACAACTTGAATATATCGACAGCGAACGACTCATTGCATAGAAATAAACAGGTATGATAAGAGATTAGAAGTGAACTATTAATTGGTCTACAAATGTACAATCCTAATTAATCAGCATATTAAGTTCGCAGTAAAAGTTGTTTATTGGGTTTGTTTATTGGCGTAGATTTTAGTGTATTAGAAATACCTACAAAATAGACCTAACTAACTGCATTTGAACCTATATGGGGTATGCCAATGGGACTATTTTACGGCGGCAGTGTAAGATAATTGCAGATGCTATCAGGCTTTACAAATCTAAAGGCTATGCTGACTGCTATATCCATTCTGATCTTCGATCTAAATTGATAATAAATATATCACAAATGTACGGTATATAAGTCACATCATTCTGGGAACAGCGGACTATTTTTTCAAGTATAATTTCGGAGATTTAGTCCAATTAGAAAATAGTGTTAATAAGACAAGTCAGATAATATGTTCCCCATTCCCTGTACACAATCTATTTTAAAATCTTAAATTCCTAACTATTTGATAATAATGCTGATGGTGAGATATGACTCCTTGAAACACGTGTACAGCATACGGTAATTTGTAATATTTACATGTTTGGTATTTTTATATTCATCTGAACGTTAACTGAATGTCAATTATATTATACAGTAAACATATAGAATGAAGGTAAACATACTATTAGTTGCATTTCAAAGTAGCTATTTCTTTTTAAATTAATTTAAATAATAGGAAAAAATTCAAATATATGCTTATTCCTTTATATAGTTGCAAGGGATGTAATTTATTAAGTTATTGTTCACTCAAGGAGGTAGACCATGGATAGGGGACACAACTCTTAAAAATCATTGGAACGTTTGTATGCAACATTTTACATCAATTTTATGTAAGCATCTAATTAACTTGGATTTTATTCAGCTTCAAACAAACGCTTGGGAGGCTTTGGTGAAATTGAATATGATACAAACATATCACTGATTTTAAGAGTTATGTCCCTTACCCTAGGTCTACCTCCTTAAACGGTTTACATTTGCCAGATCTAAAGAGATGTTCTATGGCCTTCCGATGGACAGGTGTTCGAACAAAAACGTTCTGTTTTTGTGGGCTGTAGAAAGTATTACAAACGATGGGGAAGATTGACTGAGATCGATGGAAATAGTGATATTTTGCTACGTTAATGTCTCATATGTCATTGGCACACCATGCTGTAATAAGTAGGTTGGCAAATTATAATGAAACTGTATGTTTGCCGTGATATGTCAACCGTTGAATACCATGACAAACAACTGTTGCTTATTATATGGATGCCAACCTCTTATGAAGATACATGCACTATTATTTGCTAGCTTACAAATATTATTTGTGGGCTAATTGGAGATAATTTGACCAATTTTACCTCTACACAGAAATATATAAAAACAAATTACACTGTTGGCTTGACTTTTAGATAAAAATATGAAAAAAAACAATAAGCCATATTCTGCTATTTAATCATTAAAATACTATTTTTCTTCAGACAGCCATTACAATAAAAGCAAAAAGAAAACAAAAAAAGCAAAACATTTGAATTTGTTATTAAATATTACTTATATTCATTTGCAATTGGTATGTTATATTACTGAGTAAAATACGTCTTGTACTAAATTTAAACATTTTTGCACAACCAACATGACATGTATAGCGACGTTTTATATAATTTCGACTCACCAATACATGTAGTTTTATATAATTTCGACTCACCAATGCGTGTAGTTTTATCAGTTTCCAAGACGAATAGCCTTATCACAAAAGGTCAAATGGCACATAATCAAACCTTATTGTGATACCTCAGAATGTAATTTTCTGATTTTACAGATAATCAATCTCTATTATTGTTCCAAAGGTAAGTAATTATCAACTCTTTAATATCTATATTATAATCAATATAAATATGAATATTTCACTCGGCCCATCTCTAAGATTTCTTAAATCAATTGGTTGTGATCTATTGGGTAAGATGAACACGCCATTATATACCGTGCCGGAGTAACTCAATATGGTTGATTAAGTTATGGCATCATGTAGGCATACAGTGTTCTCTCGTTATGAAAATATTATTACTGTTCAAATTAATTTCTTCGTACAATGAACATGTTATCTGATAAGCTTCACATTTTGCTTGGTAAGGATTCGGCTGTGCGTTTTATATGGTCGTATGGGACGCACTGAATCGTTTTTGTTTTATTGTTTGTTTTTTTTTTTTGGTTATTTTCCCTAATTGTAAGTAAAAACCTTTAATCATGAAATAATGATAGTTTGACGGTCACAGACTGTTTTTTTTTTAAAGTGATCCTTTGAGGTCAAGTACAAGGAAGTTATTGTAGCATTACTTAATAATTTGACTTTTCCTTCCATAACTTTTCTACTCAGCGTTTCCTAAGTATATGTGTGAATCTTGTACAATTATGATTGTTTGCTTGTTTTTTGTTTGTTTTGTTTTCTGTGTTTTTATACGTCAAATCATAGTATTTTATCATATCAAATATCTTTCAATGGACTGTTTCGTCATACCTCTACTCCCAAAGGGGGTAGTTTAAGTCTTTCACACCAGTTTTAACCACATGACAATTTTAAAGCCACTGTTTTAAGCAAGATTTTGATATGCATTTTACATCTTATACAGATAGATCATAGCTGTGTAAAGTTTCACGTACTTCTAACCAGGCGTATTCCAGCAAATTGAAAAGAAGAATGGGGGAATTTTTTTTAAAGAATTATCCGGTATATTTATTTATTTCCAAAGATTACATGTAAAGAGTACAATGGACCTTTCCATCAACTGAATTTTTGTACAAGTCAAATATATCTAGACACTGAAGATACAATGGAATATACAGAAAGTAATAAAATGAACGGATATATTAACCATCACAAAAGAATTCCCCGAACATCATTGTAAATATAAAAACAAATTTTTGCTACAGAATTTCTTTCATGAAACTATTTGATCAAATTACAAAATGTACGAAGAATTTTATTATTTAATGCATGTATAGCATAGAAATTGTTGTTCAATCATACGACGTTTTGATTTTATTTGACGTAAATATCGAGGGACAAAAACGTACAACTGTCCTATAAATTACTACCAGACAATCATAGCCATAACGAATGTTTCTGGTAAGTAAAATGAAGCACTCGGGAAATTGAGCAAATGCATTAACTTAATATGTTTCAGATGAATGAGAACGGATTCAAACAGAAGGGATAAAACTAACAGTGATTGAAAAAAAATGGGAAAGATATACCGGCAGTGGAACAAACTAACTGGTTTAAAAAGGGAAAAGAAACTGGGTGTCGTGTAAACAGAAAGTAACTTTTGTTCAAAAAGCAGAAATTGAAAATAAATATATCAAGTTAACTTATAATAGGAGGCTCCAAACACATATGTATATATATTTCTGCACAAAATGGATATGCTCTCCCCCACACTCTAACCCGACTCCCTTGTCTATGATTTTGGACTACACTTTGCAAAACATATCCAGGGTTATCAAATCAGTGTAGAATTGATGTTCTACCAACTGTTGAAAAATCTATCTTTTCTCAATAATGTGTAATAAGCTATTGACTTCAATAACTGTATCATTATATTACAAACAACAAAAGACCAATAATAGCAATATGTCTCAGGCGCGTAGCTGAGGCCAAATTAAAGTGTAGGCAAAATTACGGCAGGGGGTCTGGGGCAGGTCCAGGGCGGAGTCATGGTATGTATATATATGCTGCTAAGGGTTCAGCAGTGAAAATTTGATATTTATATATTTATCACATCTGTTGCATACCTTTGGTGTATACTTTGGCAAAGTTTAAATAATATAAGTTAAATAGATTTTTAGTTACAGAACACGCGATCTACAACATATAATGATGAAAAATGGCCGCGCACAATATTGTACTAAAATTGAAGGAAATATTTGTTTAATTTTCCATTATTATAGGAGGTGTAACAAAAAAAAACACTGTGCAAAATTTGAATAATATTGGTTCAATATTTAATATTCTTATTTAGGTCGAGATAATGTAAAGTATGTACCATCCATAATATAATAAAAAAGGGCGAAAAATTGCCATGTTCAATATGCCGAAAGTGTAAGAAATATTGAATTCGTCAATTTAGTAGGTAAACACTGTACAAGTTTGAATAATAACAGCTAGTTTAATACTTATTAAGTAAGCATAGCACGAAGTATGTATCCCTGTGTGTGACCACTGTGGGTTACATGGCGGAATGAGCGTTTTTTTTTTTTTCACCTTTAATATCGCGGATAAAACATGTTAACTGAAAACACATCTATTGAGAACTTTGAAGGAAGACTGGTAAACAGTGTGGGTGAAAAATGTTTTTCATCTTACTTTTCTTGTTAATTAAATAATAATACCACCGACAATAATCATGTTGTAAAAACCCATTTTCACCTGAAGTGTGAAAACAAGTTTTATAAACGATTTTCTTTTTCAAGAATTCTAGCCTGAAAAGGTCGAAAAGAATACGAAGTTAATATCATATAAGGCTTCGTGCTTATTAAAAGTTCTAAGTATTTAAAGAACTGGAATAATTGCAAGATAACGAGGAATTATGACACATGCATGGATTACTAAGGATTATCTTAAAGATACTTCAATTTTAAAAGCTGCTTGTGATATGATATAATTAACAATGACGACGTTTAAACCTCAACAAAGTATCAATTATCCAGCTTCAAAAACCAATATCTTTTAGGTTGGTTAACTTTCAGATTTAATTAATATTTGTAATTATACTTGAATTTGAATAAGCATAGTTAATGACTGCAAGAAGTCGCTTAGAGTTTGTCAATGTCTTCGAAATCGTATGCCTTATATTTTTCAGTAATAAGATATGTTTGAAAAAATGAAGGTCGGTTAAACATAATGAAAACTGAGGTGAAAACCCTTATTGTCCAAGGCTAAAAGACGGTAATTTCAGAAATAATCACAGTCTGTTTGTTGCAAATAATTACGTTTATTGTGAAGAATTCATAATTTAATAAATATAAGAATGTAGCTACATAAAAGCAAAGTACGTCGAGGGAATATGGTGTACCATAAACCTAGATGACGTCATGTATAAGATGAAAATGAGAAGAAATCGAAAGAGAAATCAAGCGAACCAGGATTCGAACGGTAATCAGAAGAAACTGAAAGAGAAATCAAGGGAACCAGGATTCGAACTGTAATCAAAAGAATATAATCTAGAGAAGAAATTGAAAGATAATTCAAGTGAACCAGAATTCGAATGGTAATCGAAAGAATACGATCCAAGGATAACGACTGGATTGGTAAAATATACGTCAACAACAAAGAACATCAAATAACCAAAATGACACGTACAAACAAACAATACGGACTCCACTACAAACAAATATATGTTTAATGACATTTTAGTTTTGTTAAAATCTCGACACACTTATTAACGGCTAAAAGATTGCTACGATTTACAAAATGAATTAATGACAGTATTTAAGGTCACGGTATGTATACAGAAATTTACAACCATGATCAATGAATATTTGATTCGCTAGAACAACAATAAATATTAAACACATCTGACATGGACTCTCCATAGTGTCTTGTTGGAGCATTTCAATATTATCATTTGATTAAATAAGTTTAGTTTTTCGAGTCTTTTTAATTTCCATTGATAGGCCGCATCACGGAGTATTTTTGCTCCAGGATATCAATAGATTGAATTTTTTCTTCATTTAGATAGTTGAATTAACGGGTGTTATATTCTCAATCACCCCAGTCACAGTGTCAAGGTCGGCAAAAATAGTACCGAAGCGCCTTTCAAATACGTCAAAGTCCAAAAACATGGCTTGAATATGAACCAAAGGAGATCTGCATACACAATAAGCCGAATAAAATAGAAGATATGGTCGTGAACAATTGATAATAAATGTCAAGTATTGCAGTTTGATCGTGAACGGAAAATGTTTAGGATCTGTAACAACTAACTTGTTACATTGTACATTTTCGACCATTTCAGCAAAACTGCATCTTTTACAACCAAATCGAGAACGTATGTCCAAATTATGATCATTTGCGAAGACTATAAATTTATGCATCTTTTATTTTGATAAACCATTTTACGGAAAATTTCACCTCATATGATGAAACGTGCTTATAAACACATATAATAATCGTTCGTTTTTTCCTTAAGTTTTCAGGCAATGAAAGATTTACAATAATATCTATTTTTTTTCTAATAACATGACTGAAGTATTGAATTTTTACATTTATTGTTTGTTTACAAACATGTTAAGTTATATGTGAATGTTTACCTTTTTTCTTCGGACACACACACATACTACGTTAGACAAAAGCAAGAGGGTGTTGAAATTTTGAAAACCTACTGCTACATAGATGCACACCCTGTATACACACATGTCACCTCAATTTCAAGTCTGATTTTATTTATTAATTATTCATTTTATTTTTGTATTACATTACAGAAGACTGCTCCCAGTAGTATAGTAACGTCACAGCTTAATACTTCCTCATTACTCAATCCACACTGACTGCTTAAATTAGACAGCAGATAGAATCATCTCTTGAAATTCTTTTCCTACCATGTATTAGGAGATCGGTTCATGTTTATATAGGTATACATATGATAAGAAAACTGACCATCATAGGAAAAAGTTCATCGTATCGAATCAAAATTCGTTAAATCTATCAGATTAATTTATAAGTACATGTAACATAGATTTATGACACCTATTCTACTACAAGTTATCTTTTTGTCTTTATGTATATCGTATTACTGTAACAATCCTTTACTGTATAACTGCATTATTATATAAATCGCAATACAATCTTTAACTATGACTGCATTGTTCACAAAATAATACCACTTTATCCACTTACGAACAACGCTTTGCGATGTCTTCTACAAAAGATGTCCCTTAATTGAGCTAGAGAAGAAAGCGGAAACGGGAAATGTCTAACAGACACCACACATGAAGCGAAAAAGTTACGTTTTTTAACTCGATTCTTTTCATGTAGATTTAATCTAAACCGCCCATCTTCAATCGAGGAAGTATACAAATAATTTAGCTGAAGCCCACACACTACATTTCTATCATGTTTGGGGTGGATAAAAGGGCTCAGTAACTTTTGTTTATGTCACTCTGAATACGTTTCCTATAGGCGATTCTGCTCCAACTAGCGGATTCACTCGAGAATCATTCATTTACATGTGTTGTTGGTCATGAGCAAAACGTTTTTAAGTGGTTTCAAAAGCAGGGGCCATTCGTTATATTGTTTGAACTACTGTTCAGGAATTTCATACATGTATTTCGAAAAGTGCACAGCGGATCATTTCTACCTCAAAAGATTTAAACAATACCATAAATTATAATTGTAATTCATTTAAAACTGTTAAAGTATTAAATTCAATCGATGAAACTTTATTTTTGCCTTTGTTCTTGTTTGTTTTGTTTGTTTGTTTGTCTTTTGTATTTGGTTGTTGCTTTTAAATGTTAATGATACAAAGAAAAATGGGAGTTTGAACATCGTATTACATCTCCGTGCTTATTTTACTTTTGGCGTTCATTTCATAACCTATTAATCAAAATGCATTTAGTATGAACATACACATGTACATGAATAAATATTGGGAGGTCAAAAAATACTGGAAAAGAGAGGAGTACTGACTGGCCTAAGGGCCGCCGCTGAAGTGATTTGCCCCCCCCCCTTATATAATTAGACAATGTTTTAACATAAGGGGACTGTCCTCCCCTCCATTGGAACCGCCTATGATATATTCGTAAAATAAAAAAACTACCGCCACGTATACCCAAAAAGGAATGAAAAGTAATGAAAAAATCAGAGAATGTTTAATAGTTTGACCTTTAAAATATTTATAGTTCATTATTAATATATAATATCCTTGAAAATTATTTAGAAATCAATATAAATTAGCCAGTATCATACATAAATAAATTTTCCATTCAAAAGTTGACATATTTCCGTCCACTTGATGTACGTCAACCTAATAAATCGACATATCCATTATATACTGCGTGTAACAGGTGTTTTGTTAGAAATTATGGTTACTATAGTAAACGGTTATTTGATACTGTTATTATTACAGACAGAACAATAAAAAATAAATGTTGTCTTAGGAAAGATCGAATGACTTATCACGTTTATACCAACTTTAAATTAGTAATAAAATACTTTGGGTGAAAATTAGTGGATTTTAAAGAATGAAATTATATATCAAATTGAGACTTGTATTCGACGCGGGCATTTTACCCCGTCCCCACCCCGCCCCGTCCTTTTCCCTGCTTTTTTTGACAGAATAAACATAGGCATATATACACGAAGGTTTGGGGATTGTTACTGCAAAGGATAAATGTATGATTAACATGCGTATGGTTTTGAATTTTATGATATTTCTACGGCGTTTGCAACACAAAATTATAGAAGCGAATGAAAGCGTTTGTAATTTGCGCAATTCATAAATTGCTTAACCAAACACTAAATACAACATTTAATCAGCTCAAATAAAACACACTCACCAACTACAGCTGTCTAATCTATCGCTCTTCTTAACGTAAAATATACAGTTTTTTGTAAAGTCCACAATGAAAAAGATATCCCAGGAATATGATTATCCACTAAACAGATACCAAAGCAGAGAAAAAAATCATGTTTTGTAGGAAAAAATCAACTAGTAAATAAGCAATCACAGTGGAATAATGAACTGTCAAGTAATATAGTGCCTATACCTTCATCTTTCAACGGTAATTTATAAAATCTTTACCAAGTTAAACATATGTTACATTGTATCAGTGTAGAAATCATTGACTAATCGATATATCTATTAACAGTTCCACCGATAAAAGTGGGAACACGTGGTTAGGGCATACTGAGGTGCATTCGATTAATTTTAGATTAATTTTGTACACCTTACGATAAACATTTGCGTTTGATTATAATCCGTGATAATTGAAACTTTTGATTTTTTCTGGTGTTACTAGAACTTGAACTAGATGTTCTTTTCTGAGGAACATGTGCCATCTCTCGGGTTACATGTGCAAGCAAGGTATCAGAATTTCAACTATATTATATTGAGTGCATAAAACAATTGAAAACCCACTGAAATTGATTTCATACTAATCATGTAAAAAGACTACCATTAAAACATTTGAATTATAAAATTTTCATTCAATTCGTTAGAATTGATTTTTTTATACTTATGGAAATTTTCTTAATTGAATTAAATGCAAAAGCAGTTTCTGTTAAAATACAAAATAAATTATTACCTTTACAGCATGTGTTCGGGGAAAATCAAGTACATGGCAATTGTACAATATGGAAAGAATCAAAGAAAGTTTGATATTAACAAAAACCATAAACTATTATTGACAACTATCAACATTAGTCACAATAGTGATGTTTTATGGTTAATAAAGAAGTACAAAAAGAGCTTATTACATAAAGTGAAACTCGAGAAAAAATTTTCACAATTGATTTGTTTTACAAGTGCAAAGCATTTTTATTTTATCAAATAATTTTCTAAATTGAAGCCGAACAGCAAGAGTGTGTTATATAATCGTATATTGATGCAGAGACGTTTTGTCACAATAAATTAATTCAATCACTCAAGTTTCCAAGCTGGTTTGGGTTACTTCGATCAGAGTATTTTGTTTTAAATCATAATAAGAATGCCAAATTCTAGCAGCTAGAAGAGAATACAGTCATATCAATATCATATCAACGATTCAATGTCTTGACATTTCTATGTTGTACATAAACAATATGGACCCTTTTAAGATAATGTAAACACTTCCCTCATCTGTATCCGGTACAATGGATGTATCATCTGTATCCGGTACAATGGATGTATCATCTGTATCCGGTATAATGATATATAATTTCACCCACAGTAGATTTATAGTTTTCATTGTAGACCTGATTTTTTTTATAAATATCTATATGTTATATAATTGTATCGTCCACTGAAAAATAGGGTTAATACTTAATGCTATCGGGGAAATGAGTCCGCCCAAGAAGTCATTTGTACAAACTTAGATGAATATGCCTTTAAATGGTTCGAAGTTTGCTTGATTTTCTTTTGACATGTTCCCCATTTCCAATTTGTATTGTTGACCACAATGAAACCAGGTAGTTTTACTTAAGACTGATGGGCAGACAGTTGTTATTGAAGATACATTAACTGGTATAATAGGCGATTACGGAAAGGGATAATTACAAACGATAATCGTCAAGAATAAGGGACTATAAGAACTATAAGTGAAATGGACACATTACCGAATGTTTTCAACACCTGGAGTCTGCATTCAACTGGTCACAGAAATGACAAATATGCCAGATCAGATATACCCTAACATAAAAATAGCAAAAATAAAAAAAATACACTTGATCAACAAGCTAGCCATTCGAAGACAATACATATGGTTAATAAGATTACACAATTTTTTAAGCAAGTTATATAAGTCTATCTTCAAACACTGGTGCGCATGCAAGGTCATCCCACATGGGTTTGCACGTCACTGCATCTTTTCGTACATGCAACGCGATATATTCTTATCAGTTTCAACATTCTATTGGTTATCATTCCAATGTTGTGTAATATCACACGGCTAGACTGCTATCACCATACATGCAAACTCGACATGCATGTCGTTTCTCCATCAACCTTTCAATTAGCTGAATTTCCTCCGATCCTGCAATCCTCCTCAGTCTGTTCTATCCAAGTAAAAAAGAGGAGGGTTGCAAGGTAAGTGGAAATTCGAAGTAAAGCCATTGTTGTTCAATGAATGTTTTAAACATCGAACAGATGAAAGTTAAATGCCCCTGTCGATCTCTTCCGACTAATGGTGATAGTAGGAACTGGATATTCTTTTTCGTTTTCAGAAGACAAGATTTCCACCCATTGTGAAAATGTATATCGATAGAAGACCGAATATTGACTGGCTCCCTGATTAAAATTTTTCAATTTATTAACCCTACAATAACTCATATAAACAATTAGCAATTGTGCTTTTACGACTTTGCCCAAATATGACTGTAACGTTTGTGCATGAAAACTTATTAAAAATTTTCAATTTATTAACCCTACAATAACTCATATGAACAATTAGCAATTGTGCTTTTACGACTTTGCCCAAATATGACTGTAACGTTTGTGCATGAAAGCATTAACAAAGAATATATATAAATATGAAAATGAACTGACAAGTATTGTAATTTACTTAAAAAAACGTTGACATATGGTAGAAAAGATTTCTTTTGTAACATCTGGATTTAATACAATTGATTGAACAAATTGTTTTAATGTACAAATGTATGTTTTTGTTTCCATTGAGGTAATGTCTAATCAAGGTGCATGATATTTAGATTTAATTATAAGACTTTGATCTTGTTAATTGATTGATTTGTCAGCTGTCTTATAATAATTTAAGTTTTAACATGTTTTAAAATAAAAAAAGGAGCCGACCCAATGTATGAATACTTATGGGAGGGTGGACAAGGGAATATGTGATGCGGTGAATAAGGGGACGGGAATAGGTAGTTGAAGGGGTGGGGAACGATGGTAAAAAAAAGACGGCAAGTGGGGATTATAATTTGGAACAATAACCGGAATTAAAATGAAAGGGGTCGGGAAGAGGTGATCAGGAGGGTGGGAGGCGGTTGTCTAGGGGAGGGAAGCAGGGATGAAGTACCCCTGTTCACCCCCTTAAATAGATTAAGATATAAGATTTTCACCACACATATTCATTGTAACGTAATCAGTTGTTGCTTCAGAATCTCTGGTTGAGAGCGTACACGGAATTAAAAATCGAGTGAAGAGACGCACTGCAAATTTGTGAAAAATTAAGAAGTCATACTTTTTTTCCAATTTGAGGAAAGGAGCGTACGCCGTGTCCGCCCTTATGAATCCGCGCAGGTAAATTTGTTTTATGATCGTGTCACATTTTGATTAAAACATAAAACATACATGTATACACATATTGTGCTGTTTAAAATATTGTCAGTGCCTTGTTATAGAATCGACTTATGAGACACTCATTAAATTTTAAGGACAAAATTTTACATACTAGTACATGTATAATTAGAGCAAAACACAAATGACAATAACAAAATCAAATGTTACCCTAAAATAGTTGCCAGCATAAACATTTTTATCCATTTAAAATGATAAATGGAGGTGATGAAACAAATTTAACACTTTTTACAGAAAAATGGAGTTTCTCTTTCTGGTGCAAATAATACATCTAAAGCGTGTAATTTGCGCAAAAAAAGGATTATTCCCAAATACAAGAACATTTACTGATCAAGTGATATTGTTTAACAAGTAAGAAGTGTTTTTTTTCCCAAGAATTAATCACACCAACCTTTGTTCGGTATTCAGTTGAATTATGTATTATCCGGCGCTTACTTTTTGGACAGAAAGATTCATTTCATTTTTGAAATCAAAAATAACTTCTAATACGTTCAATTTCAACCGAGCGAAATTTACGCGTAGACACAATTGAAAGAAATCCAAAATTGAAAACCTAAAATCTTAGTGTCACTTACAGAAATTATTATATGCAAAAAAGAATACTTTTAAGTCACTTTATAGGTCTTCTTTCGGGCACCGTCCTTTTGTGCCAATTGGATAAAAATTAGTAGTTGAATTGCGCCAAAAATGATTTTTCCGTGTAATCCTTTTCCTCCACAAAAAGACAAACTTTTGCGCCAAATACAAATAAGGAAATTGAATATCAAAAATATACAAATCTAAAGTAAAACGATCATAAAATAAAGAAAATGAGTTAGAAATGAACAAATTAAAGAAAATAAACATAAAAAATACATTTTAATACATAAAATAAATTTATTTAAAAATATATCCAGAATAAAAAGCAAATATATATTATTTATTATTTAATTTTTTTATTATTATTATTTTCATTTTCATTTTATTTTTAACATTTGTCTTTCAATTTTCAACTTAAAATTTTAAAATTAACAAAAAGAAAGGAAAAAATATTTGGATAACGTATATGTAAATGGTTTAATGGTTCTTTTTGTTTTATAATGGATAAAGTATTGTTCGTCTGTCCGTCAGGCGCTAACATGTCCCATAGCTGTTTTTTTTTTAAAGTAGTCATATTCACTCGTTTACGGATGTTACTTTGTAATGCGGTCATTAAGATTTATTTAAAATATAAGATAAACAACCAATTATAAAGAGATTTTTTAAAAAATGGTGAATAACACACGATAACCACGCCACGCATCTAATGTAGCACTAATGTAAAATTACTTGTATTCAGGGGCAAAAGGATCATTAATTTATTGGCGCAATTCAACTACGAAAATCAAAAAGTTAACTGGCGCAAAAGGCCTCAATTTTGGCGCAAAAGGAAAGCACACCTTCTTTCGGTGTAAATGTTTATTTGGCATGCATAGAGTCAACATCTACTCTGAAACAAACAAATGCTGGAGTACCACAAGGCTCCGTTCTTGGCCCTCTGCTTTTTCTTGTTTATATTAATGACATAGCTGATGATCTCGTCAGTTTTACCGGACTTTTTGCGGATGACACATCGCTATCATACTCTGCACTATCGTATTCTAAAATCGAAGATTTAATGAACTTAGACATAGAGAATATAACAACGTGGTCTGAAAAATGGTTAATAAATTTTAATTTTTAAATTTAATCATTGCTAAACGCAACATTACGGAAGATATTGATTTGTTATTTCAAAACCAACCCATTGACTTTGTTTCGTCTCATAAACACTTAGATATAACGTTTGATTCGAACGGGACGTTTTCAACCCATTTAGGCAATATTATGCAATCTGCTAGCAAAAAATATCCGTTCGTAGAAAACTTAAATATGTTCTTTGTAGAACATATTTAGCTAACATTTATCTAACTTTCACTCGTCCAGTCATGGAATACGCTTCAGAAGACTGGGACGGGTGTGGTATTGATGTTAAAAACAATTAAGGAAAATTTCAACTTGAAGCTGGGCGTATTGTAACAGTATTATCTATTTTTGCCAGTAGGGAATCGATTTACTATGAAACAGCTTGGGAGCTATTGGAAGATAGAAGACGATTCAAACGTCTTAACATGTTTTACTCTATTCAAAACCATCTGTGTCGACAATACATAAGTGATCTTATGCCCCCACTTAATAACCATATTTCGCCGTATAATTTACGCAACAATGCGGATTATACCATACCCCACTTCAGATTAACTAGTACCGAAAGGTCATTTTTTTTGTTCAACAGTAAGAGACTGGCATCATCTAAATTTAGAGACAAGAAATGCAAGAAACATAAGCATTTTCAAAAGAATCATTAAAGGACAACGGGAAAAACCCACTAAGTACTTCAATTTTGGTGAAAGGAAAGTTAATGTTATACATACCAGGCTAAGAAACGTGCAGTTCACTAAATGCTGATTTATATCGTATAAATGTAGTACAAACCCTTCTTGTAGTTGTGGACATCCTTTCAAAGATTGCATCCACTATTTTATGGAATGCAATTTGTATAATGAACATAGAAATTCTCTGTTGGCACGGTTAGACGGTTTTAACGTAACAATAGAATTTCTGTTGGCTGGTGATGAAATCCTCACAAACGCTGAAAACGCGGATATTTTTGCTTGTGTTCATCATTTTATCAAACGAACTAAAAGGTTTGAATAATATTAGGTACATGTATATATGAAATGACTATCTCTGGCGTTACTCCCACCCCGCCCTTTTGCCAGACCCCCCCCCCTTTTTATTCCATTTTCTTGTTTTAATTTCATATCGTTCATGTTAATTTGCATCACCTTCTCATTTTCTGTTGTTATTTTTAGTTATATCTAATTGCCGTCATTATGCATTCTTTGTAATCATGATTGTTTGTATGGGAGAGGACCTCCATAATGTTGTTATAACTTGAGTCCAATCCCCTTGCTTGTATTCTTGAGCAAATAAATATTTTTAAACTAAACTAAAGTCAACACTAATGATAATTACTCAAGACAGTATATCTCCCCTTGGTTTACTTACAATTAAGAGCGCATGCACTAAACTATTATAAATGGTTCGAACTCCGTCCGTAATCAAAGCATTTTGATAAATTAAATGTTAATACTCGCTGGAATGCATGTCATAGTATATAATAAGTATATAATAACACAATCTTTCGTTATGTGATATTTCCAGTGAAATAGCACAAACGTATTAATTTTTTTTGTAGTTCAAACAAGTGTGGACACAGACTGGTATTGCCCGAAGGGCAAGTATGGACGCAAGCTGGTATAGCCCAAAGAGCAGATTTTAACATACATGTATACGATATGTCTTGAACGTGTTTGCATTGTCTAGAAAACTCCTCCATTTATTGTTATCAATAATTGAATTATACACATGTTGATAAATATCCATTAACATATGTTACTAAATATCTATTTATATCAATAAATGGGGAATAAACTCCACAATGGCTTACCATAACCATAAGACAAGTCATATACATATTACAATGCTTCTTTCATGAAGGTGTACTTGCATGTGATGAACTTAACTATTTGACTTTATGTATGCTTTTTTAAAGATTAACAGAAACCAACAGTGCGGTATCTGTCAGTTACATGGATTACCATATTTTTAAAATGGTTGGAGCCATGACTCAAAATTCAATATGAGCCTTCTTTTAGTAGTTGTAATATAAATTTCATAAAAAATTAATAAAATTGATCAACCGTAACTAAAGTCATCGCACGAAAAACATGTGAATACGGACGACGACGACATGGACATCGCTGTCAGCACCATACCAATATACATGTACGATCACATTTTTTAACGGTGACACTATTATATTAAATATATATATACATATCGGCAGATTCCGGGTTTAGACATGCTCCATTTCCAATTCCCTAAAAAGCCTGTCAATTACTCTCCTTGGGACCAAATTAGTAGCGTGTGATTTACATTTACATATGCATGAGGTCTTTGTTTTACACTCGTCCTAGTTAAAACAGTTCTCTAGCAAAAGAGAATAAATTTGCATAATGGAAAAATTTCTCAGTTACAGTCATGTACTCAACAAAAAAAAAACATTCGAACTTCTTATAAAACAAAATTACAAGACCGGTATACGAAGAACTTTATGGCTAAATCCATCGATACTGGCTCAACTAAATCTTGTATAAAACAATTTCATCAACTTCTAAATAGTCATATACATTTGTAGCCTGAAAAATGTTTCCTTGGACAAAAACTGTATACTACAGTACTTGTTTTTCAGCTGTATACAATATATCCAGAGGCACTGCCAGTACATAACCGCTATAAGCATACTGTACAGTCCCCAAAACTTCGTTACAGTAATCGGCAGCTATTGGAACTACCCCAGCTCAACAGATTCCTCAATGCCATGTGTTTTGCAACAAAACGTCAAAAAGTTCACATGCATGATATACGCGTGCGTGTATAGAATATAAACTCATAAAAGATATGTCAAAGGAAGGTCCTATTTAAACTTTGGAACCCAAGTTTTTCCTCCAGCAAAATGTGAAGAAATATGAACCATAATAAAATGCAATTTTGAAGAAGAAAATAAAGCCAAAGATTTTTTTCTATCCTAGATGGAAACAAACAGTTGGAAATAATGGTTGTTTATATTTATAATTGATTGTAAAAATAGAAAAGTTTAAATAGAAAAGAGGTTAACACCAGAACATATGCCGGGAGTGTGCTCTTGATCCTGGATAATCCCTTTTTAGGATTCGGCGCTTGAGATATATTTTTTTTTACCAACACCGTCAAAACAAATTAATATATCCAGCGCCGGATCCCAAAAGGGATTAGGCCGTGGACTAAGTATATTACATTATCATATTTAGTGTTTGCAGATTTGGTTTTCATTGTATTCTGATTTGTTGTCACTACGACTTATTTCATTTCAAAATTTAAATAAAAATGAAAATAAATCCCTTCCTTCCGACTCTACAAGATTTTAGAATGGCGATAGGAAACATAACGTTATTTTTTGCATTGGAAAGTTGATTTCATTCCAAATAGTATTTCGATAGGTCAAAGATTCAGGCTGTACAGCGTGCAGATCACAAATTGGACACTAGGTCACGGATCTACATTAATCACGTGTGATGCTTTTAATGAATTTAATGAATGAACCTGAAACGTAAAATAATTTCCCCGAATACACCATGACCCACATTCACGGGTATGACTATGCCGGGGACTGTGTAAACGCTTTCAATTGATGCTTTACACCGCCCGTGAAGGACTCTAAATGATAGCCAATGACTTTAAGAAACCCCTCAGTCCGTCATGCATTACAAATACCAAATACAAGTGCAAACCGGGTCTAACAGTATTGAGTATATATAGCACGAAAACGACAATTAAACCAAGTATAGGAACAGTCGGCTGGTGGTCAGCGTCACTCATATCGTGCTAATACTGTATTAAGATTTTGGGGGATTTCAGTAGTTTATATCTAAAAAGACAGTCAAATTATCTGCTCGACGCCACGATATCCTAGCTTTATAACGCACGAAACGAAGGGTGTAACGGATATACGGAAAGTGATATCATTTTCAACTTTATTGTTATAATGTTATTTAATAAAAGGTACCCCTGGGTATCAATTTGAAATACAATTACCAATACAAATTATGCTCAATATAAATTACTACCTCCCTTGAAACTAGTGCTAGAGGTTGTCTGGCAAGCTATTTTCTGACTTGGTGCCATCCTAACCTCTAGCATCTGACATGATGAAAGCCACCGCAAATGTGAATTAGCTAAACATGTTTTAAAACATTTCAAATCTTATTTATATAAAAGAAGTTTAATCTACCGGAAATCAAGCGATAAAAATCCTAAATTTTTATTATATACCTAGAAGACATTTGTAATGAAGACAGTTATCAAAGTGACAAGCCATTTTGAATTAGGTCACTAATTTTATGGAATACAATTATTTTTGACAAAACGAACTTAAAGTCGGTAAACGCAATTCGTTGGTTAATTTAATATGTTCGTTTCGCAAATTTTCAAATCCGAAACTTTATCAAAAATTTGATTTACGAAATATTTGTTTTTAAACAGGCATCATCTGCTTAATGTAAAGAAAATAACAAAATGAGATCTACATTAAAACATTTGGTGACAGTAAACACCTAAAACAAAAAGTATCCAAAACGGTACGGTAATTCAATTTGCCCCCAACAGTCATCATAGCCCGAACCTATAACCGGAAACCCAGTTCGACGGAAGAATATTTAGAAATAAGTTCATGTGTTACTCACAAAAACCAACAGATCTCCATCTGAAACAATTAAACTTTTAGTTAAGTTTGACCTATATTCTGAAATTGATTAATCTGTTATGTGAAATGCACACACAACATGCAAAAAGTTTTTTTTTTCTGAAGAAGGCTTGATGTTTCCACTTTGTTGCATGGTTCAATGTCATTAATCTATTCTTGTCTTAACAAATTCTTACTCAATACCTCCTGGAAATCTTGGCGGTGCAAATTGTTTACTTAGCTTGTTTAAGGAGTCAAATTGATCCAGTTGCAAACTTCAAGTAATAATCGACTGCTTCAATAATATGAGCTCATTGAATGTATTACATGAAGTATAGAGAGCTTGTTTACCCCGTGCATTATTCTTCAACAATAAGGAGGAAGATGGATTCTTTAATGTCAAAACTTCTCAACAATAAGTACTTGACTTTACAAACAGGTCACGTTACCACAATAGCACATGGATCGGTATATATGGTTGCCTTGACGTTCCAAAATTCAACACATCAGGAAAATTAGAGAAAATGGCAATGCTTACTTCCCAACAAAAGAAACGACGCTCTTTTTCTAGTGGATGATTTTCCTTTGCTCTGCTGTATCATGCCTTCATATGGAACGTACAGTTTCCAATTAAAATATTATACTACCTATGACAAGAACATTAGCAATAGCTTCCTGGTGATTCGGAAATTACGGAATAAAACGATTATCATTATAGTCGCTATCGCGAACAGGGTGGCCATCATGGAATAACGTTTTTCCCGGACCTAAGTAAATTTATAAGGGGAGCATATTTTAACCGCAAGGTCTTCCAATAGGAGGAAGAAAATGTTTTAAGATATAAATATAGAAGATCCACTATCACCCTTTTTCAAATTACGCGTTAATTTTTATCAATTTAGATCGAAGATCAGAATTGATATAGCAGTCGCCAGAGTCTTTAGATTTGTAAAGCCTGATAGCATCTGAAACTATCTTACACTGCCGCAGGAAAATAGTACCAGTGGGATACCCAATTAAGGTTCAAATGCAGGTAGTTAGGTTCACTTTCTATGTATTTCTAATACATCATATTTAATTCTATGCTATTTACGCCAATAAACAACTTTTACTGCGAACTTAATATTTAATTTGGTTTGTATTAACAACGATCCAGTTAAAAAAAGTTACCTCTAACCTCAGCAGTACCTGTTAATACCTATGCACTCACCCGAATAAACCAATCGTTGATTATATTATATTCAATATGTCGATATATTTAAGTAAGATGCCTACAAATGCAATATTCTTAGACGCTTAATAAACCATTAGATGTTTATTTTCTAGAAGTGAAAACGAGATTATAAATAGTCCTCGTTCAACCATAGAAATGAAAAAGAGCAATGCTGAGTGCCAAATTTTAGAGCTGTCTTCAGATATTTCATGCAGGGCTTGGCGGATCCATATATTTACAAAAAAACTTTTAACAAAAGGGTAACATAATCCCTGAAATCATCCTGATCTATCACCCACTGTATCGTGTACTTTAATAACGGTTATCACCTCGTGACATCGGAAGCCCAAAAAATGATAAATAAAAATGAAACCTTGCTTATAGACGATGGCGTAGGAATTTCGACAATGGATTTCTAAGGAATGATGTCAGTCTGTGGTCTGGTGATATTGCTTTTTGTAATAATAAATCTATTTGGCTATTTGGCCATGTGTTATAATGATAGAGTCGTAGGTGCTTCAGGGCCTTAAAAGTGCATTGCGAGTGTTTCCTGCATAAGACATACTTGTTGGAATTAGGCGCCCAGAAACTAAGCGCTTTTACACAACACACAGGTGTCTATGCGATAACTTGCAGGATTTCAGCTATTATAGCTTTTCAACTAAGAAATGTAGCTAGTTGAGAGGGACATGTATCTAAGGACATGCTTTATTTAAATGATTGTGGCTTAAGTTTGAATGATTCGAAAGACAGTTTCAACCTGGAGATGTTTATACTGAACTTTGACTTGAAAATTTAGACATAAGGAAAGGCCAACTAGTAGTTTGTAGTTCAATTTTGCAGTGTATTGGTTATTTTGTGTAAACCAATATCGAACCAGAATATTTCGCAAACTGGCGCACTGTATGTACGATGTATCGCAAACTTTGTTGTGTGCTTATTAAATATCCTTCGTAATCAGAATGGTGAATTTAAAATTATTCATAGTGTTCATTATTGACGTAAATATGACCAAAACTGCCAAAACAAGACAAAAAACAAAACAAAGAAACAAAAAACAAAAACAAACAAAAACAAAACAAAAAACAAAAGTGCGCCAATACGGCATTTAGCCGTCGAATGCGTCGTTTATCCATCCAATACGGCTTTTACCTGTCCAGTAGGTCATATTGACCTGGTAAAGACCAATATTAGCCTAGGCCAATATGACATATCGGACTAGTTAGTCAATAAATGTACAAATGCGTAAGGTTTTCTATATTAGCCGAGTTATTGGTCCTCGGATAGTCGTATTGGACGTCGTCTACACCTCAGCCCTATATGGCTAGCCTCGGACTAATAACTAAGCCAATATGGAAAAATATGGAAAACCTTACATACACAATAATACTGTAATATCAACCATTTACAACAATAAGCTTGTGTTTAGATAAATACGTTTGAATTCGATCCCCAAACTTTCCTTTTATAGCAGCTTTTATCCCATATTTTTGCAAATTGACGAACATTTTAGGCGTGAAAATTCACACGATCGATATGAATTGATTAAGTACATGATTACTTTGATTTTAATAGGTATTCGTTATTTTAGTGCATGCGTCGTATCGATTCCTTTTTCCGACGCTGTCGGTATAGTTTCGTTTTTTACCCTTTGACTTTAAAGACGCTCTTCCAAGGAAACGCAAGTCACGTGATCAAAATTCTGTTTCCAGATTGGCCAAATACTGATAACTTAGTGGGGTTCGAAAAAGGACATTAAAATTGCGCGCCATGCGTTATTTCCTGATTAAAATTGTAAGTAAAAAGAATAAATTTTACTGCGTCGGCTATCTTTTTTAAAGATAGTTCTTGTTTATGTGTATGTGTGTGTTTAGAGTATGATTCGAAAACTGTCATACTGATGTATCATCTGTACAATGTATTTAGAAATCGTATAGACGAACATTTTTTTAAATATCTGCACTCTAAATATAATATATATATATATATCCATCTGTCCACAAAGACAGATACAACTTCCCAAACGCCACCTCATAATGATGTTTCAAGTGTGGCATGCAAGTAGAAAGACATACATTTAGCACGTGACATTTAGCCAAGCACTTTTAATTATTGAGTAAAGTAACCATAGAAACCCGTACCAACTAGGTCAATAAACATGCGAAGGTTAACCAGTTTGTCTTTATTTTTAATTTTTTTTTGTAATTTTTTTTAACTGAACATCTCGAACTAAATTATCTTCAAACAAATATTGGTTTTCCAAGAAAAAACGACTTTATCCAAAGCAAGTTCCTTTGATAGAGTATTGAAACGGATCTGTATTACGTGAGTATCCAGTTAAATCCTTTCTTCTCCAAACCAATCATCAAATAATCGTTCCTTTAATTGCACTAAACAAGACTTTAATAGCACAAAACAAGAAAATTTTATTAACAAACAGTATAAATAGAAAAGAGGTTAACACCAGAACATGCATTTTCTTCGTATGGTTCACAGACCTACACCAGTATTGGAAAAGTACTGAGAACAACTTTAAGGGACTTCATGGTTACGTAATGGCTTCACCTCCTGCAACGACGTATTAACACTTAATCCTCTTTTTTTAGTCTTGACATTTCAATCCAACTCTGAGAAGGAAAGTGTTCAAAATAGACATTTTTATACTCTTTAAAGATTCGATAATACCAGACTCCTACATGACACGCTGTAATATCCTGCGTAATCTTATTCACCGATGTTTCTTCACAAATCAGAAGCCTATCTCCTGTTAGATAAAGAAACGGTTTATTTTATGAAAAGTAAGCCACATTTATTCTAATAAGAGTCTGAAAAAAATATAGGTTCGATACATTTTCATTTACATATTACACAAAGCGAGTACCATCCACAAGATAAAGTGACGAAGAATGGCCAAGTTCAACATGCTAAAAACGCAGAAAAAATCAAATGTCTCCAATGTGTTCTTGCAGTGTAGTATATACAAAATTCAACTAAGTCCAATAACTCTTGTAAAACATGTCGAATCAAAATGGTGGCGCCATATGATCAACTACAGATGGTGAATAAATAATCCTACAAAATTTGAACAAAATCTGTCGAGCAGTTTTTTAAGGAGTTGCATCCACGAAGTATTCATATAGCGTAAAATGTACAAATTCAACTTATTTCCCATAACTCCTGTAAAAATGGTGGCGCAATATGACCAACTGCATATGGTGACTAAAAACCCTACTCAAATTGAACAAAGTCTGTTAAGCAGTTTTCTGAGGAGTTGCATCCACTAAGTCAAGTGTGATGGATGGATGAACGCACGCTTGAACACTGATATTTTTATGTCCTCTTCCGCGTTGTCACGGGGTACAAAATCAAAGTACTGTTAGCACTAGAGGTTTTTGATTCTTGTGAAAATTATTGTATGAAAAAATTTCAAAGATTCTTTGATTTAAAATAAATCTTTAATCATAAATTTGCATTTCCTATACAATTTAGATTAGTTTTTTCATATATATGTTAACTAGATGCCAATCATTACTACAGATTTCTGAAGTATAAACTGCAATCAATAGTTAAACAGTATCCAATTTCACACACATTTAAAAATTTTGCTCCATTTCACCTTTTTTTCCAAAGTTTTAAACCTGTCCCAAAAACAATTTGCAATTACATTCAAAAACTGTATCAACAGAGTATTTATACTACACTGAAATACCAGTTTCAGTTTTAAAAAAATAATCTCCTTGATGAACATAAGATTTTCCAAAACAAGATACTTTTATCAATTTGAATTTTCCCACCAATTTTTACTTGGTGTAAATTACTGACTTCACTTCCTGTTTATTAGTCATGAAATATTAATGTGTCAGATAAAAGTGTTAAATGGAACATGCTCAACTAATTTAATACTTTATGGCACATTACTGTAAGAACTACATTCCCTAAAATGGCTAGCCAAAAAAGAGTCCCTCAAATCTTCAGTTGACTTGAAGACTAGATCTTAATTTTATTTGCACAATTGCCCCGTGCAAGTCCGGGTGTTAATAGAATAGGCCTGTAGCTGCGCTAAGCTTGTCGTAAAAGGCGACTAAATAGTGCTCAAAACCCTAGCCAGAGGCTAGAGCGCTCTGCCCACAGAGCAACTGGGATGTGTGCCCCAGGTGGTGGAATGGGGTACCCCTGGTGTGTTACATGCTGGGATTGTCAGGCTATAATATGGAAAACCTGACCACAAACCATAGTGGTGCACTGTGTTGGGAAAGATGCCACGATCCTCACACGTTAAAGAACCCTACTGTGGTATTCTCCCCGAGTAGGAACCATAGGGCTCCGCCACAGGAGGCTAAATTGCCCGACCCTACCCATCTCTCCCTATTTCCAGTGGCAATCAAAATTTGTCGACCCCATTGTCCTTGTGTCCCATCCCTTTTTCATTTCATCATCATCTCATGTTCATTTTATCATCAATTTCATTTTCATCGTCTGAATATAGCTGAAATATTGCTGCTCGGACATTAAACCCCAACAAACAAACAAACATTATTTGCACAATTTATATTTGTGTAAACACTGCGCAAATCTGCACTAAATTCTCATTCAAGCAGTTCTGAAACACAACTACAATAACTTTATATACAACAGCTTGAAATAAAATTTCAAATATTCCATATTATAATGCAACACTCTTATGGAGTTAAATTTAACTTTTTTTTGTGTGTGTGTGTCTGTTAAATACTGGGGAGTTGAACATTTATTGACTTCAAATTATGAAATCAGAAATGCATCAGATACATTCATTAAAAATCATATGCATCATTACTTGGCTTAGTATTTTAGGTATTGAAAAGACGTCCAAAAAAACATATAACAGACAAATCTGTTTGCAGGACACAAGTGAATAATATTATCAAAACATACAAAAAGAAAATGTTTTTTAGGACTAAAATACAACCTACCATTTCATCTTGCATTTCATAATCATTTTTTTTTGTATACGCAAAATCACACATTTGCATACCGGTCCTATAAATAATTCCATATGTTTTAAACACAAGACAGCATATGTTACAATTTTTCCTGCCAATTAAAATATAGATATTTATACTGAAACAAAACAAGTTACATAGTGAAGAAGCTAATAAAACATTAAATGTCTTTAATAATAATAATAAAAAAACGATCATATATTTGGTTTACAATGAATCTTTTATCATTGATATGTAGCAACTATTTCTACAATGGAATCAGGATGGAAATCTACACACACTTTTGTAACAAGACAGGCTGATCACATCAGTTACATAACATAATAGTAAATCATTTTTTTTAATCATTAAAACCTACAGAAATGTCTGACAAAGACAGGTGAAAGGTTAAAATTGTTCCAAGTTAGACTTGTCAAAAATCTGCTCTTGAGCAGAATTTTCCTAGAACTAGAAGAAGTCAGAATGGAATAAATTGTTCTTAGGTAAAATTACATAGAATTCTTGTATAGAACTGTTTGAAGAAGAATTTAAAACAAGTGTTCCAAACACTGATAAGTACCAAAAGTTGTCAAGAGGACATTATAGCATTAAAGATTAAAATTTAAAAACGATTAAAAAGATTAAATTTTTGTCCATTCACATGTCTTCGAAGGTTGTGTACAAATTATCATAGCAATAAATCACGCAACAAACAGCCAGGGTGGCCATATAAAAACAAACTTTTGTTGGAATGTTAAGAGTATTGCACTGTCCACAGTTAACTACAGTATTACAACTGTCAGATGGGAGGTTTCTCTACTATCTGTTCTAACAAGTTACTGCCAGTGATTGTAGCTGTTGTGGCAACCAGAAATCGATACCCTTCAAAGAAACAATAACACATTGATATAATCATATTAAAAATAACTGATTTAAAATACAACATAAAATCATTGCTCTTTTTATAGTCCATGGGAAATGTAATATCATTAATCATTTAAATAATAGGATATTTCCTCTAAAAAATAGACAAAAAAAATTGAATAGTAAAATAATAACAAAAAAAAATGTGGTTATTGTGCTGATTTGTACAAAAAAAGTCTTAAATGATGAACTTACAATTATCTAGGGGCAGCCACTTGAATTCCTTGTTACAAGAAACGTTTATTCCTGGGTTTGCAAAATTTTGAAAATCATATATTCTGATGACCCACAACCATAAAACAGACAAAAGACAAATAAAATAAAGTTATAATGTATGAATGCTTCCCTTGATAGTTATGTTAAAAACTTGCTTGGTGACAAACTTCATTTTTAAGACAATCTAGAGGCTTATTTTATCAATAAATGTACCATAATATTTGAAGCAAATCTTTTATATACCAATTTTATATTAAACCATAACGTCTGTTCACAAAGAACTCTCTGTTCAATAAAACCTAATCTGTTGTCACGTCTGTTCACAAAGAACTCTCTGTTCAATAAAACCTAATCCGTTGTCACGTCTGTTCACAAAGTACTCTCTGTTCAATAAAACCTAATCCGTTGTAATCAACTCAAAACAATAGAAGTATAACAGCTGCAGAATTGTGTCAGAAATCAACCTGTTAACCCTCCAAAATTACGGGAAAAACAAAATCAATGAAAAATTTAGAATCTCCCACATAAAAAATAGAATTTGTGGGAGATGTTTGTGTCTATGGAGATTAATCTCTCACATGATCTGTTTAAAATGTTAATAGGTATGCAACAGGAGTTCCCAAGTTCTTTTCCTGATGTAATAAATACTGCAGTCAGTTAAAGCAGATTCTGCATTGAAACTGAACAACATACTGGTATAACAGCTGGAAGTACTGTCCCCATTACACTGAAGCTGTATATCAAATTCCCAATCATTCCACATGTAAGGATTTCATCATAACTTCATTCCCATCTTCATGAAATCATATAATTAAAACAAGACTAAACCTGTTTTCAACACTGCCAAAACTAACCCTACCTTTCAGTCTCCCGAGGAATCTTAATGCTGATATTTCAGAGTACGTACATCCTCCAAGAAAATACACTAGAACTACCTTTGAGGATGGAGGTAATGATGAGGAGGATTTTCCTGCACAAACAAATTGATTAAATATAATTCATACTTGAAACAAAAAAAATTAAATTATTTCACATTTAATAGCAATGGCAATATAGGCTCATTCTGCACTTTATGAATATTGAAATGTAAGTGACTGCTAAGTTGTAGTTGGACATCCATCTAATGCATTTCAGGAGGGGAGCATGTGACTTATAAAGGATAATTATAATTAAAAAAAAAACTCTCAATTCAATCTCACCAATCCTTGTCAGTTTTAACAGGACACAGAATGAAAATAAACCAATTAACAGTGGTGCATCCAGAGATTATGAAAGTGGGGGGGGGTGGGGGGGGGGGAGTTGGTTCAAGGCTATTATTGGTTCATTTTTGTCCATATAAAATCCACTATTAACACAATATTCTGACATAAGGGGGGCTTTGAAAAACTGAACCCCCTAGATCAACCACTGCTTTCATGTTAACTGCAGGGTTTGTTAATTAGCATGTCTAATATACACATCCTTGAAGAAAGTTCTTTTTGTTCAACACCAAATCCTACCTCATAGATGTATATGTCATGCATGCTCACCCACTATATTGCAGTTAAAATGAAAGGGTATATTGTCCAAATTTAAAAATAAACCAATATAAACTAATCAGAAACTGAAATTGCACTTCTGTTATAACCTACCTTTAGACATCTTACTGTTTACATCAGAGAAGGTACCACCAGGCAGATGTTTAGTAATCTCTTCTAATCCTACAAATCCTTCTTTTGTTAATACCTACAAGATGAACATCTAATGATTAAAATAAGAAGATAATATCTGAATGTATTGATATTATAGTTAATTTTGTTCGGTACAACCAAGTCTGTGACTAGTAATTAACGTTCTACAAAAAGAACTTGTTGTTCATGAGTGTTATATAGTATGCAAAAATCAATTTCGCAAGTACTGTTTTCATGGGTTTCTGTCCACTGCAAAAATAGCGAAAATAGTAACATGCGAAAGTTAATTTGTTTACAATACCCCTTAAAATAGTTTTACCTCTTCTTGAATAGCTTTTAGCCTTCTAAACTACAGTAATTTACAGAGATATTTCAGTCATGGGTCAATATATCACAGATTAGTGGATGAGAGTAGATCAATCAAAAAACATTGATAGATTTATAAAGCATATAACAGCAGGAAGAGAAGCTACATCTTTAGTGGGCTGTAGAAATATGGGAGAGAACAGGTGGATACGAGGAGCAGGTTGAAGATTTATCATAAAGGAGAAGTACTATACACCAAATTATTTTCATGGGAGAATAATTTTTCTAATTTTTAAAAAATTGTGAAAATAAATTGGTTGGAATGAATCCCTTTATTATTGAATAGGCAGCGTGTAAATCATGGAAATTGAATAGATATCCAGAAACATGAAATAAATATCCATGAAAATTAGTTTTACAGTAAATATATACATAGAGGAGTGGATAGAAATATTGCAGAAGAGGGTAGTTCTATAATAAAGGCAAGGTAGAACTATTAAATTGCTATAAATCTATCACAAGGATGAGGTAGGCAGAATATAACCCAGACACACTATTTCTTTTCTCACTACACTGCATTATCTAAATGATACAATTTTTCTAAATTCCACCCAGACATAAAAAAAACTACATCTGGTAAAAATGGTATTCTCACAAGATTAATGAAAATCCATCAAGTGGTTTACAAATTAAGATACTGCTAAATAGATAAAAAAAGACCTAAAAGAGTACATTATTGTTATAATATTCTGCATATACATGACATCACCATCAAAAGTATTCCAATTACAGACTTCACTAATGCTTTCTACTTGGTTCTATTGCTTCTTTGTATGAATAATAATTAATTCCATACATTGATGCGCATTATAGATTTTTTTTCAAATTCATGTTCTGAAAATAGATTTTCTAGGACATAATTGAAGGACACAAAGCAAAAATATTTTCCAAAAGTAGACAATGAACTAGATTGGCTTAGCTTGCTAATTTTCTGAAAACTTGATAGCAAAATACAAAGAAAACATAAATATAGTACTTGTGGATAAGGAGAATTTGTATTGGCCTAAACAGCAATTTTTGCCAAAAATATAATACATTACTACAGGTAATTTTTTTCAGGGGTTTTATCATTTTGGTAAAGTCATGTAAAGGTAAAAGCTTCATGAATTTAAGTTAAATACAAACCTTCAAAGTGTAAAAGGAAAGAAAAATTAAGTACACTGAAATTCAACACAATTCTAATCATAGAACAAATAGTGAAATTTGACACTCAAGAAAGTACCTGCTACATAGTAATGGAATAATTTATGAAATGTTCATAAGACTAACCTGTTCCACTAGCTTACAAGACAATGGAGAATAAGCTCCACTGAAGACATAAGACATATCTGTGGGACTTTTCAGATTAATATCCTCTGTCTTTGGTATCTAAAATCAAAGGAAAAGTAAAATTAGTTTTTGATGAATTAAGAGACAAACATATTCCAAATATTTTTTGCAATAAAAAAGTTCCATAAATTTAATCTGTGAAAATTAAAAATATGTTTTGCAGACCCTAACATTGTACTAACTAACTGAGTGAAGTAACATTGGAGATATAGAGAGCATGAAGACAGGCAGTCATTCAGTCTCCTCTTAAAAAATGGTTTGCATGTACATGTATTCCTAAAAGAAAAATTAAAATTCCACAAGATAGTCATCTCTCAGTAACACTCTTACTAATATAGTATTTTACATTTTCACATCAATATTTCTGTGTTAGGGGGTAAACAGCAGGTAACCATACATACCAACTGTAGCCTTCTACAGAGACTTTTAAAAGAGCTATGTCTAGTCATGGCAGCCATACTGGATGTAACTTTGCCTAGAGATGAGGCTGGTTGTTGAGTTCCTGCCTCCTGGTCAGTTAACAAACCCAGTTTGTTAAGGTTATAGAAAGTCAACATTTGTTCAAAACCATGACTCTGTAAAAACAAAAATCATATAAATTTTTAGAGAACGCTTACCCTACCGGTGCACCTGCTTCCATGCTCCCAGTTTTTAGTGGAGTCCAAGTTGCTCATTTGAATTTGTTACTTTGTATGTATGCTTTTTGTTACTTTATGTTCTTTGTAGTGTATGTCTGTTTTCCATGTCTGGTCTTTGTCCCTGGATTACATTCTTTTGATTACCGCTATAACCTTGGTTCCCTTGATTACTCTTTAATTCATCATCATTATATGCATGAAAATCAAACTTCGATGTTTTTACCAGTATTTAAAATTTATTTAAGAGGCTGTCATTGTAAAAATCAGGCAGATGCTATATGGATAGCACAGGGTAAATTTTATTCCACTGAATTGTTTATATGTATCATATGTACGTCAATTAACATAGTTTCTTTCAAATAGACTATGGATGGCTCAGAAAATAATTGTAAATTTCCATAACAAAACAACCAAATTTTGCTCAAATTATAGAGTTACCTAGCTTTTTTCAATGAATTTCAGTACTTTCTACATAATTATTTTCTCTTTAATTGTTGCAGTTAATCAAAAACCAACATTCAACTTTGAGAAAGGATGGATAAAAATGTGCCACCTACTGTCAAGATATAAAGATATGAAGATATGTACAAATAAATTAAAATATCCTAATACCATAGGTAAGGATAACTGGAGAACAATTTATTGCAAACAATATGATCAGTCTATCAATCTAACAGTCCATCAGTCAGTTTATCAGTCCCATTTTCAAACTGTAGAAATCTCTGGCACTATGAACTTGGAAAGAATATAATTGGTCCACCATTCCCATTTCCTAACTTCAAAGTTCTATGGCGCTATAAAGAATGAAGTATTATAGAGTATGATTACCTGACAGTATTGTTTCTTAAGTGATTTATAATCTCTAGAGTTGATACCATCCTGAGTCAATGAGAGGAGGCATAACAGCTTCAAACTCTGCATCATGTTGTACTGTAAATCAAATAGATAAATAGGTAGAGAACAAACATGTTAACAAGTAGGGCGGCTTCAATGGCTTAATTACATTAGATTATTTCTGGTTAAGAAGGACATATTAATATATAATACCAACTTCTATGCAAGATACAGTCCCTGAACTGATCAGCAAAATGATTTGACAGATGAATGACTGCTGACTGATTGGTCGCTGAAGGATCTATAACCGATGACCGACCTGATCACAATTTTGTTATGTAAAATGATGGATAATCTGTTAAAAATAAAACAAATGTAAAATAAAAGAATTAATTGATGTTAAAGATTTAACATGAAAAACTTGTAAGTTAGATTTTTTTCCTTTATCATTTGTCTCCCTTCATGCATATCTACATATTATGCCTAAGCTATAGCAATTTAGAAGCGCTGTGCTTTTATGGTTTCAACATATATCTCCCTTTGTAAGCAATGAACAACTATCTTCTTTCACACACATCTACATGAGATACCTCATCTTCCAATATAAATATTGTATTAAATTCCATCGAGCGTTTAGGAGAAGTTACACTTACTATTATCAAATATGTAAAAGTCTAAGTTGGATTATCCCCTTTTGAATACATATGAAACTCATCATGTTTCTTCATGCAGATCTATATATTATGAGTAACTTTCCTTTAAAAATTCATAAAAGTACATTGAATGGTTACAGAGAAGTAACAAGGGCTCACTAGATGAATGAACAGACAAAAGGACTGACAGAGAGTGTGATTTCTATATCCCTCACACAAAACTTTGTTTGCAGGGGGTAAAATTGTGTGATGTAAGGCTTTTGAATTTGTAAACATATAGGACAATACAGAATTTGTGTACTTTTTAGCTCATCCTGCCAAAGGCCATGTCAGCTATTGCCATCACTTACCATCCGTCTTCATCGTTCATCGTCATTGTCGTCCGTCATCATCGTTAACAATTATACAAAACTCTTCTCCTCTGAAACTACTAGACCAATTAAAACCAAACTTGGTATGAATGTTTCTTGGGGTATCCTGCATAGATTTGAACCGTTAGGTATAGCTAAATTCTTATGGGTTAAACATTTTCAATATGATGAGATCAGTGGTCAAATTTTGGTTTCAATCCACTGAGCCATATTGGAGTTATTGCCCTTTTTCAACCATTTTTACTATTTTTAATGTTATTTCTCTCAAAAAAACTTCTCTTCTGACACTACTTGACCAATTGAAATCAAACCTTGTATTTAATGTTCCTTTGGGTATCCTGCATAGATTTGCAGTGGCTACTGTTACTAAAAATAGAACATAGGGGTCAGACAGTAGTTTTTCGCATATATATCTCCAAAACTGTTAGGAATAGCTAAATTGTGACAGAAGAGAAATATTCAGCATGATGAGATCTACCAGTGGTCAAATATTCGTTTTAATCTGTTAAGCTGTGTTAGAGTTATTGAACTTTTTGACATTTTTTTGCTTTTTTTAATGTTATTTCTTTCAAAAATCTTCTCCTCTGACACTACTTGACCAACTGAAACCAAACTTGGTATGAATGTTCCTTGGGGTATCTTGCATAGATTAAAGGTGAGGATTTTTGATCTGTCGAAAAACATGGCTGCTGTTACTAAAAATTGAGCATAGGGGTCAGACAGTAGTTTATATATCTCCAAAACTGTAAAGTTTAATAAAATATTTTCATTGGCTGAAATGATCCTTATTATTAAGACTACAAAAGTCTTCAGCGAATAAAGTTGTCAGACAAGTCCTTGTAAGAGTTATTGCTCTTGAAAGGAGAAATATGACCTTTTTTTTTTTTTAACAATTTTCAGTCAATATCTTGAAAAGTATGATAGATTAAAAGAAACTTTCAATTGTTGAAATGATCCTTATGATAAGTCCTACCAAACACTTCTTGAGGCAACATTGTTGGACAACTTCTTGTTCAATTTATTGTATTTGATAGGCAAAATTCAACCAGGTGAGTGATTCAGGCTCCTGGGAGCCTCTTGTTTTCATTATTTTGAAGTATCTTTCTATTAATTTGTACACTACATATCATGACAGTAACATCTTTATATAAAAAAAAATACCTGTTTATTTATCAGTTCCTCTATAAAGGCAGTATTCTCTCTCAAAGCTGAACCTTCCAACAAACCTGTTACAGAAAAAAAAACCAACATTGTAGCTGAAAATTGAGAAAGATAAACAAAATCATCAGAAACACATTAGAATACACCATATCAATATTTAATCTCATAAACCATGAAATAGACCCAGTGTACACTGCCATAGTCTGTAAAGAAACACAAAGCGTTGTATTCATAAGAATCCATATATAGAAAGATAATTTTACGTTATTTGTTATTATGATTGATGGTACTGTATTGTCTGTGTACTTTTATCTGTATGATGTGATTGAACAATATTGCTATATTATTGGAAAAAACTGTCACACCTGCAGTATTACAATATCTTATTAATATATATGTCTTAACATATTTTAGTTTTTACATTAATCATCTGTACATAACTAATAAAATTAACAATAAAGATGATATCACGAAAAACTGTCAGCTCAAAATTTATTTCTCTGAAGACAAAAATAAAATAGGTTACTGTGACATTGTGGTGTGGGTACAGTTATATAATTATATTACATGTGCCATGTGATGAAACTGCCTGATTCTTTATATGGAACAATTTTTATACATTTTGTATCTAATTACTTAATGAGTCATGACAACTGTGAGTATTAGGAATGGAGCATCAGTGACATTGTACATACATGTAGATGCTCTGAAATATGAATGGCTCAAATTTGTCAGTTAGAAGTGTTCAAAAAAATAATGTATGCAATTAGGAAGTGATTGAACTTCAAATGCAGCTGCAATGCATACATTATAGAAAGTCTCACACATTCCTGTCAAGAAATTAGCGATATAACAATATAGGGGTGCATTATCAAGAAAGTCAAATATACTATTTTAGTACAAGTAGCTCTGTCCCTCATATACAAAGCTTCAAATCATTTCATTGTTTATCATGGCTTCCAGAACAATTCTGCTGATATGGTGTTAAACAAATGATACAACTATAAAAACAATGGCATTTGTAAATAAAAAACTTAAAATATAGACCATTTTGTGGTAAATTGATGAGTATGCTCAATATACACTTCCGCGAGGTAAGGCTTGGGTAGAACAAAAGAATTTTCCTCGCAGAAATGAATATTGAGCATGCTCTGTGCACACTTATCGACTATACCACATTTAGCACAAAAGTGTCTATTGGCAACTAAAAGCAAATTTCTTTTTTGTTAACTTACAAAAGGTTAGGTCTAACATTCTTCCACAGTACCCCCAGGGAACTACTTTATAAACATATAAAAATGTAATAGGTTGCCCCAGTTATCAAAGTAATTAACTTGTCAAATTACAATTCCATTCCAAGACAATTAACTTCTGATAATGTTTACATTATGAACTATTGGGAGACATGTGGATGCTGATCTGAAATATTACTTCACTGCTATATAACAATGCTGGACTCCATGGCTAATCAAAAGGAATTAAACTATCAATTCAACAGCATTCAATGATTAAATCTTAAAAAAAAAAAACCCAATGTTAAAGTCATGAATAAAAAGACTAAAAAATTTATAGCACATAAGACATACAATAGAAAACTGAGAGAGCACTCAGAGTCAATCATCACCTGAGAAAATGGAACCGGTCCAAGTGAACAAGCTAGTTTTAAAACATATAATAAAGCTTTTTTAATTAGTGGATCAGAGAGTAATTCGTGTCATAGATATGACAGGAGTAATTTTTGCCAACTGGCGAATTTTTAAGTTATTTGTTCATTGATATGACAATACAATGCAATAGTTTAATCATACTACCAATATATATTATATCAGAAAAATGTTTCCTTGACAATTTATTTTTTTCACCAGATTTTTATCCAGATAAAACACCAACTTAACTGACATGATTTATTGCCGATGATGCAGTACTCTGTGCCCGGTATCTATGTTTTTCATGTCATATCCAACTGTATGTCAGAGAAGAGAAACAAATATCTCCTTGAGGTTAAAGTTTCGTTCTATCTAAAGTATAATATCAGAAAGAAATTATAAATCATTGATTCACTATTGTCTAAAACTTGAGGACATAATGAAACCTATTAAATAAGTCAGAGTAATTAAGACCAAGCAATGCATCAAAAGATCTTAAGCCCCATATTACATAACATGGTTATTTTATACAACAAACATAAATCTTTCTCTATGCACAATACACACATGACAGATGCCCCTAATCTATAATTTAATCAGATATCAATTACAGTGCTCCCTAAGAAAAGACATCAAAGTGCATAAAATTCCATCAATTAATCGCTGCAAGCACTTTTCTCCATTAATTGAATGTTTTTGGTAATTAATAAAGTTACAGACATATTAAGGATGTGCTTGCCATTGATAATGTCACCTGAGACACTGATATTTGACCATTCACCAGAAAAATAGAATTCCAGAACATGATGATAATGATCAACCAACATCTGTTAAAACTTTATCAAAAGTACTTTGACAATAACTTTCATAGAAAAATCTCCTACCTGAAATAATCAAATCAAGAACAATAACTCTTGCAACGTTCCAATTTCATAACTCTCAAAAGTGCAACAACTGAATGACTAACAAAGATTACTTTATGGACTGTAACCTTTTCTGAATTCTAATTCTAATATGACGTCCTTAAGGCTTGAGACCACAACTGTGGTCGATTTTCCATTGCTATATGAGCAGCACGTGACTTATTGGTCATGATTTGTGTGTGTGTAAATTACTGTCCACCTCAATCGTGTAGACAAACACACGGAACATTCCAATGTGTATTAGCTGTTTTCATTCAATTCAGTAATGTGAATGAACATCAAATAAAAATATTAAACATTATGTTTTAAAAAAGCTATACCATATTCTGTAAAAATTACTTGTACACACATACTCGGTAGCATTCGCCACGTGCCATGTGCGCCATCATGCATGAAACCAAACAATAACAATTGTCAATGAATGAAACATTGTACCTGTCCATGTGTGAACACTGGTGACCTTATAATGCAAACGACTATTGCCATATTTAATAATGTTCTACTTAATTACCCACATTTGGTTTACACTCAAGTTTGATGTACAAAAAAAAATGATATACAATTTTTCTTGTCATTCTAATACAAAGTTAAAGACAAGTAAAGGAATTTTCCCAGCAAAACCAGCATTTTTATAGACCTTTAACCTGTGCATTAAAGTCGTGCTTGAGTGATCAAGAGATCAACATTTTCTGCATATGGAGTGTTCATCTCACAACTCATACATTATGCCAGAGCTTGCCGAATCTACGCAGACTTTTTGTATCGCAATAGAAACCTAACAAATAGGCTTCTGGAACAGGGTTATGTTGCTAAAAGATTGAAGTCATCACTACAGAAGTTTTATGGTCGTCATCATGAACTCATGGATCATTATGGTGTATCCATCTGCACCATGAAAACTGATTTATTCAACGGGTCATAGTTTTCCTTTCCTCATTTGTCTACCCTGGACTTGACTTTTTATGAGCAACTCGGTGGGTGTTTCTAGGAAAACAGAGGACACTTACCCTAACGGTGCACCTTGTCCATGCTCCCAGTTTTTAGTGGAGTGCGAGTTGCTCATTTACTTTTGTTGCTTTGTATGTATGATTTTAGTTGTTTTATGTTCTTTGTTGTGTATGTCTGTTTTCCATGTCTGCTCTTTGTCCCTGGATTACATTCTTTTGATTACCGCTATAACCTTGGTTCTTTTGATTACTCCTCCATCTGTCTGAATAGTGTAATTGACAAATTCAGTGATTGTTTGCACAAAATGTTGACACCTGTTGAGGGTTGTAATAAGCTTGGGGTAATAAAATCGTCACTTGAACCAATGTTGGGCTTACAGCTCTTAATGTTTTTCGTACTTTAAAAGATTTCAGGTGAAGAAATGAGACTAGGGTATTTTTGTCATCCTGAAGAGTCTTTCGTCAACAAAGGAAATGACGAGTGCTAGAAAAATCACTGCCCAGTTAATTACATATGGATAAGTCAGATAAGGTGCATTGTTCACCTTGTTTTCAAAGATTCTATCAAACACCAATGTAGATATAACTTTTTGAAGGTACATTCACATGCACAATAATCAACTCATAACCTGTAAACAGTTTGGAAAAAAGGCTGGAAAGGAACATGCCTAAAATTTTAGGCATTGAGACCGGGAAATACAAACTTAAGTTGGGCAAAGAAATAAATATGTTTCATTTGAAAGCATGTTGTTCAACTCAAGTACCAACATTTTACAAATTTTCAAAATTTCTCAGCTTGTAACTAAATAACTTAAAATTCATTTGAGAGAAAACAAATTTTTACAAGACCGCTTCCTCAACTTCAATAATTTGGATACTCAATCACAAACCAAAAAAAACAGCTAAATACTTGTAATCATTTATGAACAACAATACTGAAGTACGTAATGACCCCTAGACCTCTTTGCAGTGTTAAAAAAAATCTTAACTCCAGAAATGAATACAAGAACAGCATTCCAATGTCCCCCACAAAGAAAAAAGTGCCGAAAACTTTAAATTCACTGAAATTTTCATAGTCCAAGGGCAATAACTTCCATAAAAATCAATCAACCATAACCAAAGTTGAACTTAATCTGTAACTTCTCATAGTAACACTACAAACAAAATATAAAATAAATTGGTAAAAGCATTACAAGAAAGTGAATTCACTGAAATTTTCAAAGTCCAAGGGCTGTAACTTCCGTAAAAATCATTCAACCATACCAAAGTCAAACTTAATCTGTAACTCTTCATAATATGGCCACATACTAAAAACAAAGTTATTTGGTATTAAAAAGCATAACAAAAAATAGTGTGGAAAATGCGGATGGACAACCAGCATTTCCATGTCCCCTAGAAAGTCTCGGGGGACAAAAATGGGGAAGAAACATGCAACCTTCCATTAGAAAAGTTTGCACCAAAATTTTTTAAATCAGTCCAATGAAAGACAATTTGACAGAATTTTGAATGGAGAACATGGGTTAAATAACAGGCATATATAAGGCCAAGTAAACTTCAATGGATTTTCATCCAAACTTCACAAAAAATATGGGGAGGGTATGAGGATTTTTTGTTTATTTTTTATTCCTTACCAGATATTTGTTAGCCTAATTTTAGCTACCTGAAGTGTAGATATGTACTAAATCCAAAGCCACATCAGTTTCAGAGTAGAAACATCATTTTAGTCACCAAGGAATGAAAGATTTGTGTGTTATGGTACCTCAGTACTGGAAACTGATGTGAAAAAAAAACCTGATTTTGGAATTCCAACCCAATTTTTTTTTTTTTTATTTTTGACAATTTTTAGGGACAGGAAAGGATGAAAATCTACTGATTAATTTTGTGTGGCCTAAGTCAAAGACATCTTCATTTGACTGATTTGATCCTTAGGCAATTAATATTTCAAATACATACAAAAGAAGAATTAAATTCAAACCAGATTGGTTTCAATACCTATAATATATTGTTATCATTGGTGGCATCATTGTTCTGATTTGATACAGTAACACCTAGTTTAGTGATTTAAATGACAGTTGAATTCAGTATAAAATTTCTTACTTCCTCCACCTGATAATCTAGTTCTACTGGTACTTTCATAAAAAAAGTTCTCTGGAAATACCTAAGGTTATAAACTTAAATTAAAGAGTCTGGGTGATCAAGGTTAAATTCAAACATATCTTACTGTGTTCTGTCTGTAAGTACTCCTCAAAATCTCCCTTAGTCTTCTTCCCAAGGATAACCTCACATGCACCAATATCTAGACAAAAACAAAATCATAAACTTACTCAATAATGTGAAAAGACCACTACCCAACTAAGAATAGCTAGGCTGCTGTTTCAGTTAATTCAATCTTTCAATGAACACACAGAATAATGTTAAAATTGACTTAACTCTTAAATTTAAGTCAAATATTAAGGCTGTCCTATCTTCTTGGTTATAAGTTTCAAAGTAAAAAAAAATTGCAAACTTTTTTTCTTATGATCAGATGAGACAAATAGACTTTTGAAGAATATTTGAAATTAAGAAAGTGGGAATGTAGAAACAAAAATAAATAAAAATAATTATGAGGATATTATTCTTCATTGCTGAAATGTTTAAATACATGTCAATACAGATAGGACTGCCACAAAAGGCACAATATTACACTGAAAGACCAAATCCAAATATTATATATACACCAATGGTTGACCCACTTACGATAAGATAGAGCAGCTTTCTGAGCCTTTAGCCCTCTCAGTTTGGTGGCAACAAAATCTTTCATATCCCCAACTGACTCTAGGTTGTGTCTTTGCTACAGAGTACAGATAGATATCAAATTTATGACAATATGTTTCTGCTAAACTGCATACCAAAAGTTCCTGTTGATTTAGATAAAAGAAACTGGTGACAGTATTTTAAATTCCTAAGCAATTTTTTATATATTTATTACAGATAGAAGCTAATATTGAAAACTAGATAGTTAAAACTCTCTGACAAACTTGTAAGAAATGGGCATTCCCTTTGATCATATTATTTTTTAAAGTAACATGTCTCCTTCTAATCCTCCACAAGTAAGTTTTTTTTCTAAAAGTTCAACATACCCAACTCAGCAATGAATAAGAGGTCAATAAAATTGGAAAGAAATCCACAATGCAGGACATTTTTCTTCTAAAACTGTATGTAAGCTAGTATACTTGAACAAAACTGTCATTTGTTATCTCCTACTCACATCAAAATCTGACTGTAGATTTTTGGCTTTAAAACTTAGATATTCAAATACATTGGAAAAGTGTCTATTTCTCACTTCATCAAAAATCTAAAAAAAATATGAAAAAATATTATAATGGCTTTTGTTTGATGCTGCAGTTGTTTTTGCACAACATAATTATATAATTTGTTGTCTTAGTTTCTCTGGAGAAGAATATTTATTTTTCACTGTGTTATATGTAAGTAGGCATTCTAAGAGTATCAAAACCTGCTGTTAAATAGATCCATGTTGGGTAAAAAATCAGAATACTTTACGATGAACGACAGAAAAAAATGTCACGATGATCTTTATCTAAAAATCTTATAAACCAAATAAAAAATGATTATATTCAGAAATGAATAAAGCAGTTTGGATAATTTTATACCTTTACTTTAAGTCCAAGGGGCATAACTGTGCATAGAATGATCATACCAAAACATTATATCAATATACAGTTTAATCAACATAATGCATTTTTCAACAAGAGCAAAGACCTGTCCTAAGGCCTGTTCCATTAAAACCTAAGGGAGAAGCATTTTTTTAATGTATACATGGGAGGTTGTCACATGTCCTGACATATTTAATGAAATATATAGACTTCGTTCGTTTTGTATTGCTTCCATAGGTGAGTCTCCTGGCAATAAAAGTGCACCCCTCTCCCCATACCTGATGTGTCTTAATGAACCAGCCCTAAGTCAGAAACCTATTTAGTGACTGTACTGTGCCTTCTTTGTCATTAGAACCTTGTTTAATTTTCTTGTACAGTTTTGATAGTTTGTGCTTTAGATGCTGTAAGAATTCTTTGTTTAATTAAGTCCTTTTTTTGTTGAACATAAGATGGTATCTTCTATGTGAATTTTTATAATCCAGTTTTTGTGCTAAATTTATATTGTCTCATAAACAATTTTCCAATATTCCTACATCACTATCGAAACTACAGAAAACTTATCTGACGATGATAAATATAAATAAATGACTATATGTAAAATATCATATTAAGTTATTCCATACAAACCTGGTCCTCACTGGTTAGTAATAATTTTGTAGGTTGATCTTTACCAGTTACTTCATGACCAAATTCAACATAACCTTATAACAACAATTACATAAATATATTAAGGAAAACAATTTTTTTACATTGTTTTTTTTTCTGAATAAATACTTATTAAAGTTACAGGTTATCAACTGAAACTAAGATTTATACATCATAAGGCAGCTTTATGGTTCCAGGACAAACATTGTACAGACAAGAAATAAATAAGGAGACAGAATGTGTGTATCATGTTCAATTTCACTAAAGCCTTTCAAGCTTTCCTTTGAAACATAATGAAATCAGTCCCAGTTACTTTGATGCTTACAAGAGATTGATGTAAAATGCTGAATACAAACATTCCAATGATTTGTAAGAGTTGTGTCTTAACCTAGGTCTACCTCCTTAAGTGGCAGTTTTTTTTATAAATATCAGACAGGAGGTGATTGGTGTATGTCAAAATTCTACAAAATTCACTTTTATTTCTTATTTACAGACAGTTACTGACCACATTACTAGTCAAAGTTTGTCTTTTGGTTGTTGCAATTTGACATGAAAGTTATATAGATGGTACATGAAATTAAAAGTATTGTCATTTTTGAGTAGGTTGGTTTTAGTGGGAGATAAATGCAGGGTTTTCTCCTTTATAAAAAATAAGGCATTTGTTTATTGAAAAAAGGATTGTTTGCTCAATGCGTTATCTGCACCAATAATTGTCTCTACTATTTGTAGTGTCTGAATTTTATATGGACTGGTACTTAAAATCAAACAAAGTTTTTAATTGTATGACACCAAAAATGACAACCTTATAAACATATATATGTCTTAACATTTTCTTTTTCCAGAATAGCTTTAGATCACAAACTATCTTATAAAGGGATTTTATCCAACATTAGATATTTGGTTACTAGAATCAGTTTAATAGAGGGCAAAAATATATTACTGACATGTCACTACAAAATTACAAACCACAGGAAATTCCAAATGTATCATCCAGGAGACCTTCATATGTCAACTGGGAGCATAGTGGGGTCACAAAGTCAACATCTGAAAAAAAAAATTCTGTATAGTTCTGAGAAATAAATTATACATTTAAGTGTTACATGATAGAACTTTAAACATTTAAAGCAAAATTTTCAACTGATCTTTTATGTAAAAATCTTATCACAGACACACATAAGATTTATCAACAGAATCCAGAAATTTGGAGGTTACATCAATTAACATTAAACAATTCAATTACATCAACAACAATAGATATAACTCTAGTAACTTTTAGGGAGTAATTCTACAAGTTCAAATTTCAGATCTTCTCTAAAATTTTGGGAGTTATTTACTTAACTTTTATTTCTTAATGAAATTATCAAGTAACATAATTTATATGCTATATCTCTTAATTTCCACATGTCACATTATGCAAAAAGTTCAGTTTAAATCTACGATAAAAGCTGAGTCCCTGATAATTATATACCTCTGTCAATAAGAATAAGGTTGCCAATATCACACTTGGAGTAGTCTGGTCCTGACAACTTCTCTCCAAGAATGGTCTTCATTAGATCATATACCATCTGTAACACGCATGGTAGAAATAAGAAAATTTTCCAACTGGTAAAGAAGGCAAGTTTTGACTAAACTAAACTGGCCAAGACAGATATTTACATTTATTTGTCCTTATGACATGTTGAACAGAAAAAGAGAAAAAAAATCCAAATTATGTGGCTCTGTGGGCAAGCTCTGCAAAACAAAGCTAATGTATTTAGGATTCAGTAGAAGTTTTAGGGATTAACAAAAAAAGAATTAAGTCTTTAGCCAAATCAATTTATCACTGAACAATCACCAAAAAGTCAAGGGTTTGAAAGTACAGAAGAAAAGTAAATCCATATCTCATTGAACTGAAATTCAGGCTTGTGGTATTTTATTAATCTTAGAACTTATTAAACTAACCTTTGAACCTTTACCAATACAGTAGGTATTAGGTATAATTCCTGAAGTTTGCTGTATACCAATCAAAGATTTGGCAACAGTGTGTATCCATGTATGATCATTGTCCTGAAACAGAAATAAAGAACTGTGTCCCCAACACAGAATATGAAACATATACCCAGTATTACATTGGATTTGCTCATTTTATTTGGTATATTTCTCTTCCCTCTGCTCTTTCAATTTTAATCATTATTTTTATTTCTGTTTTCTTGCATTCTCAAAGATAAATTTTCTAATTATGACCCAACTGTGAACATACTGTAATCAGATTTAGAAGAAAATGATCCCTTGTCAAATTTTCTTTACCATTACAATTTGTTTGAAATGGAAAATTCAGAATTATAAATGCACATGTGTTCAGAATTTTTAAAAAAATCATGCAGTCAGAACTACATGTATTTTATATACATGTACCATATAGACAGAAACACTAGATAACATACTAGATAAAAAGATCTAAAGAACAGAGGTAACTCTAATGACAGGATATCTCTATCCAACGGAACTAAATCCATCTGTAACTCATGTATTGTAACGTAACCCATCACACCCTCATGTTCCAGTATCATCTCACATACATGTAGCTGTAATACAAATGTATCCAAAGTAAGATTTTTTTCTAAACAATTTGCCAAGTAGATGTTTTTAGTTTGCATTTTGAAGTCAAGTTTCATTGTGTTTTAAAAATACAATATAAATTCAAGTTTTATTATGCTCATTTTTTCCTCTTATCATTTATCACCAGGTGTGCTGTAAATGTACTCATTTCAACACTATCAGATGTTTCAAATTCAAAGTAAAATCTTCTATCCATTTTAATTTTATTGGTCAAAATAATCATCATTTTTACAAAACTGAACATTATAACCCATTTTTTAATTGATATTTTTAAATTTATTCTTCTCCAGGAAGGATTGGTTTAGATTACTTCCCCACCTAAGACAGTAAAACTTTATTATAAACATAGACCATGTTAAAATATCAATTTTACTGCAGAAATCTTTAAAACCAAGACTTGATTAGTCCAGATTACACTTCCCTTGTGAACAGTGTAAAAGTTTCCAAAAATTTGATACTGGGGAAAACTGCTTGCAGATCTTAATACACCACCCAAAAATGCTATAACTAGAAATTATTTAACAGTTTCTATACAAAAATTATGAACTATTTATGACTTAGTAATAGACATTCTAACATTGCTGGCTTTCATAATTAAGCATGTACACAGGCAAAATTGCAATTTAAAATAGCATATGTTTAGGACCAATATGATAATATATGGCTTGTGCATATAAAAACAAATAAAAAGATAAAAAAATATACTCTATAGTCATGTGAAATCCTCTGAAAAAAAAATTTAATTTCCATATGCCTTTCATTTATTTATTTTTCGTGAATTTTATCCGTAGTCCTAAACATGTGAAAAACATATGCTTTTCGGGTGTTTAACAAATTTTTTTTTAAATGTTACATTTAAACACAACCACAGATACCTTTCTAGGGACCATAATTATTCTGTACTGTCTGTGGATATTACTGTTCCTATCAGAATTAATGTGATCAGCTATCACCTTCATTGTGTGCATCTCTGGTCGTACCATATATACTCTCCTGGAGATGGGCAAATAAAACAAAACTTCATGATGAATTATACCATTTAAACTTACATGCTTTCACAAGTCAGACTATTATATACTATCATAAGTGTCAGTATTTGAAGTTTTAGTTTTTGGGACATAATTTTTATGTGTACTTTCCGGAAAAAATCATGTTTTACAAAGACGAGATATGAAAACAAATAAAGTATACAAAAATATCTTTATATCTTTTTTCAAAACAAAAGAGGACCAGTCATGTAATCAATCTATTACAACTTCATATTATCCTTATAAGACAAAACAAACACAATGTGTGGTCTTCAGGGCACCTAATTTAATTACCAACTTAAATTTTTATTCTTCTATTTCAAAATTAAATAAAATGACTTTCTACCCTGTTTTAATCTGTTATTGTACTTGAGTTTTAGATTTTTCAAACATACATGTAAAGCTTATTAGATTTATTATGGTATGTATCTACAGTGATTTTGTTTGCTTTGAGGAGGTAGACCTAGGGTAAGGGACACAGTTATTACAAATCATTTGAATGTTTGTATTCAACATTTTACATCAATTTTATGTAAGCATCAAAGTAACTTGGACTGATTCATTCTGTTTCAAATGAAAGTTTGACAGCCGAGGGTAAAACTGAATATGATACAACCATATTTCTGATTTTAAGAGTTATGTCCCTTACCCCAGGTCTACCTCTTTAAATTATCTCTGAAATAAGGCTGTTTCCCCTAATGAAAGTTTCCCAATTGGTCCAAAAAATGGCTAAAAAAATAATCCCACATATGATACTGCTATGTATTTCCCATTGCAGTACAAGGTAGAATATGGTGTGTCCGTTCAGAATTACACTGATTAATTATTTATGATTTATCTTTGTCTTGAAATTCTCTATAAAATTAATCAACTTAATTACAGGTTATAAGTTCTGTAGGATTGTTCCTACTTTTTCAATTCAAGAAAATGATGCATATTTTTCCAATAAAAGAGGATGAGGTCATTTTGAAATAGGCCAACAATATCACTTATTTAAAACATATCAATAGATATAAGGTGTCACTGATTTTTTTCTCTGAAATCTTAATGAAATTATCAAGTAACACAAAATACACCTACTAGGGATTACCAAATTTTCAAAGTATTACTAAAACCCAAAATAGCAAAATGTTGCATACTACCTCATGCTAAGAACATCTTACTTAACCACTTCTGTCAAATTAAATCGCACAGTAAACAGGAAGTAGATAAGCAAGGCATCTGGAAAGGGGAGACACAGTGTAATGGATGAACAGACTAACAGACAGACAAGTGATCACAATTTAGACCCCACTCATTATAGTGGGGGTATATTTTGATTGGTCTTATGACAACTTACTGTTCACATCCATGAATAGATTTCTGTTTTAGGTCAAGTTTGAATATCTTATCAACATTCCTTTTCTACAAAATATGAACAGAACAACCCTGGTACATTATAAAATACTTAATGATTAAAACATGGCCTTTCAATATTCCCCTTGTTATCAACCCTTGATTGATATCGTCCTTAGGGCTAAAGTCCTTGAGGCTGATATCAAGATCTCGGGCCGATAACAAGGGCAATATTAAAAAGGTCATGTATTAATCAGTTTATCACATATTTTTATACCAGTAATGAATTATATACCAAATCTTTCATTTATAAAAAGAAAAATCCTAAGACTTGCAGATAAAGTGTGTGGTCTGTTCTGTTGATTCTTTTTATTTTTATGCTGCATTTGACTGTTCTCTGTGTTAATAGCAATATACATGTAGCTCTACATTAAGATAGTAGATGACTGTCTTTGGACAATTGATTGTTTTTCCATTCCTAGTATTTTTGAATACCATGCTACTGCCGTAATTGGCAATATCAACTGAAAACATTGAGTCAAATTGACCATAACATTGCCAATAAACAGGATAACGTTTTGAACAATTGTGTGGAATTGTCAGTAAAGCCCTTGAGAGGGAAGATATTGCCCTGGAGTTGATAACATGTCATTTCAATGGAATAAGTGATAATCTGACTGATCTAATTGAATGCTACTAGAAGTGATGTTCACTTAAATAGTGTATTATTGTGTATAACTTGTCTAACTGAGAGGCACAAATATATTACAAGACCTTTCTAAACCGTCTTCAGACCAAAAAATGTATCAATATAAAACTTATTCCCTATGAAAGTACATTAAAAACAAATGATATTATTTTAATTAGAATATACCTTCAGCATCGAGGCACCAGCAACTCTGTCCAAAGGTTTCATTAACTCTGTATCCAAAACCAGGTCTTTCTTTCCTTTAAACTGCAAAAAAAAAATGAAGTGCTTAGTAAAAACATACAGGGAATTATTTTCTGTATAGTAAAAATGATTTGTCAAAAGATTTAATTATCAAATCAAACAACAGTGAAAGGCACCATCAAATTAAATAACAATATACAAAAAAAATACAGGACAAAAGAAAACAACCAAAGAAAAAACTTTTCCACATAGTAGTCAACACATTTCTGCATTGTTATTGGCAGTCAACAATCACTTCTAACCATCACAGTTATGCATCATCCTATGTACACTTCATTATATTACCATCACACCATACAACATCTACATACCATCGCAGTTCCTAATCTAACATATATGTGGTATCTGATAAATCTAAAGAAAAATTGTACATGTAACATACTGCATGAGAAAATTCAATATTCTTGAAAATTGCCTGCAACAGCAATTATTCCTTTTTAGTTTTTTTAAATAGCGTTTTGAATTTGCACATCCAGTTAAAGATGAACACATTGAAATGCAACCCAAATAAACCATTGAATTACCATTAGAATGTTCTTAATGGCTTCAATAGTTTAGCTCTTTAGTATGAGATATTTTTACAAAGGTGTTAACCTCCCATTTTTGGCGATTGAATTTAATTCTTGAATCTTTTTCTTCTGTGTAAATCAAATTTCAGCGTTGTACACAGAGAAACAAATGATCTATTTCAAAAAATGCTGGCCAATAAAAGGCTATTTCTGCTACTCAAAGTCCTTGTCTAACCACTTTTACTCCATCAATGTCATAGAATTTCATTGAATCCAAAATTTGAGAAGAGACTTTATTCTGCAATTTTTTGCTATGCACAACTTCCTGATTCTGGTAGCAGATCATTTTAGAGGACTGGTAAAAAATGTTTCCATAAAATTAAATTGTTGAGAAATTTCTTACCAGGCTTTAAGTCTGTTATTTGTATTGTTAAATGTATTTTTAAAACTGCATAAGATATTTAATACTAAATCATATTGATATATGTACATACAGACTCGTATATAAAATAATTTAGTATGCAAGTAAATCATTTATCATAGTGACGTGTACTATACACATGTGCTAAAAAACAAAAATTAATACTTACATCATTTTTACACCCAGCCAATTGAACTTATAAGCCACTTTTAAATTTGAAATGTAAAATTTAACCACATGAGGGTCCAAAATTGACATATTTTCACATTTTAACCTAATATATTAGGGAAAAACAGATTTACCTAATTTCATACAAATACACTCCTTGAGACGTTTAGGTTTCCTGCATGTATGATACCTAAGCAGATGCTAAACGCTATAATGGGAAATGTGAATGTTTCAAGAAGTGTATAGAAAATATAGGTAGCAAAGACTAAAGAACTTGTATGTCTATTCATGATTATACATCAGAAGGCTTCGTTGTTTCAAGTACATGTATGTATTTTCTTAAGTTTTCGAGGATAGTTTATAGACAAATCTCATCATTAACAAGAATGTCACCAAAATGCTGTACTCTGAGATCTTTATATGCAGGGCACTTCAAAATGAAATGACACTCATCTTCAATGTCCAGATCATCACAGGATCTATACGTCCATTCTTGCAGTTGTTCATTAACATGTCTTCCGGTCTCAGTGCGTGGGGGGAGGGTGGTATTCCCTACCTCAGCTGCGTTAGAGGTGACCATTAATTCTTGTTCAAATTCAGTCTAATATATTGTGCCTAATATGTTGAAATTACACCAAGCAAAATCTGCTTCAATTTTCAATTGGATTGCAGATCTTGTGCAATGAGGTTGTAGAAGGTATGATTTTTCATTCTGTAAAATAAATGACTTATCCGAAATGGCAGAACATACTGTAAAAGTATTATTGTTTGTTGGGTACCAATTTTTCGTGGTTTTTGTGGGGAGGCTGAACCATGTAATTTGGTTCCCAACGAAAAAAGATTTCCGTTGATGTGTATACTGAAAACCTCAAAACCATGAATTCAAGAATCAATGAATTTGTGTTTCTTCCCTTATCCATGAAAATTGGTATCCATGAATTAAAGTACTTTCACAGTAAATAAAATGGTAAATATACTATGGATAGTATAAATGAAATATTTGCAGGTAATTAACATATGACTTAGTAATTTTTTTTTCTTTTTAACCAAAAAAAAATTCCCGACCCCAAGTACCTGTGCATTCAAAGTGTTTTTCTGCCTAAATTTACCACTCAACTTTTCTTCTGGTAATAAAAATAAGTATGATTTAGTTCAGATATACATTATGACAGGTAAGGTAGGTAGATAGTATCTTTGTCTACATGTCAAGTATCCAATCTAATCAAGCAATTGTGTTTACACCAGGTGAGAAAGAGTAATCAAGGGAACCAAGGTCATAGCAGTAATCAAAAGAATGTGATCCAGGGACAAAGGCCAGACATGGAAAACAGACATATACAACAAAGAGCAACTCAGATTCCCCTACAAACTGGGAGCATGGACCAGGTGCACCAGCAGGGTAAGTGTCGTCTCCTTTTCTAGAAACACCCGCCAAGTTGCTCATAAAAGTCAAGTCCTGGGTAAACAAATGAGGAAAGGAAAACTATTACTTGTTGAATAAGAGTCAACTGACCATAACCAATTTATGACTGAAGCAAATCAGAGGTAAATAGATTAGGTGACCCTAACTCACAATTCATTTTATTAGCCATCTGCTCAAATAAATTTTCATGGGAAGTGTCAATCAGATGTAAACAATATTACTGAGCCAATCAAAATTCACATCATTTGGTCAAAGGTAAACACCATCGTGGCCATCTGCATGTGGCTATATACAAGTTCCATAGCTCTATTCAACCGTATGCTACATTCAGAAACAGATTTAACTTTTAAATGAATATTATTAAATCCAACTTGATGGTGCATAACACATTATGCTAAGAATACCCCCACCCAACCATTTCAGTCAAAGCTGGGAAAGGGATACACAGTACAAATCATGCAGAAGCAATATACCAAATATATTAGCATTCCCTCCCTTAGAAGCTGAGAAATCTATTACAAAAATGTCCATTATACAGCACTTGAAAAAAATACGAAGTCAGTGGGTAAACAGGAAGAAGACAAGTGACAAACCTATAAAAGAAAGACACAGTACAAGTTATTGTGAGAAAGCAATACACCAAATATCTAAGCATCCCCTTCAATAGAAGCTGAGAAATCTGTTACAAAAAATGTAACAGACAGACAAGGTCATTTCAATTAGCATGGGAGTAAAATTAACAATGATTATCCCATCTGGAAGAGTCTAAACACTTGTGAATGCAAGAATTGATGAAAAAAATGGATGACTTTTGTTTACACTTTTCTAATGGTCATGTCACTTTTTTAGTACAGAATCAGTAAACAAATGGTTTGGGGATTCCAAAAATCTAAATAAGGCATACATGTACATAATCAGGGTTCGACGTTAACTTTTATATTCACTTGTCCAGTTGGGCAAGTGACATATATGATGTGATTCACTTGCCCGAAATATTGAAATACTTGCCCGGAACTTTGTGTCACTATATAGTGTTTAAACCAGAAACCCTTGTTTAATAAGACGTGGATGGCAAGAAACTGTTCAACTATAATGCAGATGACAGTGGTTTAACATAAATTGACCATTCTAAGATTCGATTACAGTGATACATAGAGTTAGACACCATGATCAATCAACATTGTTGAGTATACTATTTTCAGAGAATTCTGTAAGGCAAATAGAAAATGTACCAGTCAGACAAAGGATACACAAAGTGATGGCAAAGGTCAGCTCATGTTGTCCTGTCAGAATTGCACCAAATACAACATGACATATAACCCCAGTTACCCCAAAACAGTCAAGTGTCCCCTGCTTGGCCATGCTTACTCCCTCGACACTTGGGGAGAACTGATTAATTGCAAGCCAAATAAATCGAAAAGCCGTCATATTTTTTGCGGGAATAAGGGGTAAAACAAGAAGCAAAGAAATTACAAGTATTCATGTGAGGAGTTTTTATTTCACAACTTTAGTTTAACAAATAGACAACAATAACTATCTTCAATAGAATTTTATTTCTCTTTTTCTCTCATATTTTCGAAGTTTTCGATACAGATTTCTTACAGTTTTCCAAAGTAAGAAATTCCATAAATAAATCGCGATGTTCAATTGGATAACGAAAATAGATGTACAATTGGACGCATCCGATTGGTCGACATTAATATCATACGATCTATTTTTGGCAAAGGGAAAATCAGAAAACTATCTAATGATAATCTAGGTCAGCAAGGTCGGGAAGAACGGCGAACTATACAGAAGTAATTTTCGATGTTTTAGAGCTGCGATGATCAGAAATAATGTAATTTGGGCACATATTTTTTTCACTTGCCCAGTCGGTCAACTTTGATGTTGTTTTTACTTGTCCAGACCGGCGATTTACTTGCCCCGCGCAATCGGGCAACCATTAATGTCGAACCCTGATAATGTACATGCAGTGAGTGGGATTAAAATTTTGCCAACAGGACTATGACCCCCCTTACCCTTCATTTCAATGGGACATTTCCAATTTCAATGGGCCATTCTAAAAAAAGACATGGGACAAGATTTAGAATAGCAGCTATGGCCAGCTAGGTGTCGATATTGAAGACCAAATGCAGCAAAAACAAACTTTAATTTACACTGCAGATCAAATGTTCATTTAAGAGTTGACATGTCAATAAATTGCCACATCAGATCACTTTTCTTTTCTGTTGTTTGAGTTTTTATACTAATGTATTGTCTAGTGCTTTATCATAGTCCATAGATCCCTGATTAGTTTGACCCTAAGTAGTTTATCACAAATGATAAGTAAGAGCTTCTTTCTTTGTTTAGCTACAATCAGATTTTGGAAATTTTTTTGGTGGGCTTTAGGACCAGATAACATGACTTCACCATCATCAGTATTTCCAATAGGGGGGTTCATAATCGTGTCCAGCGGCCAAGTTAGCTTCTACAACAATTGTAGTTTGATTTTGGTTACCATCATTAATATTTTCTTTCAGCTTTGAAAAAGATAATTTATATTGTTTCAGGTCTAGCTTAAAAAAAATCTTTGGTGGCATTTTCAATTTAAAATGGGACGGTCAGTCCACACTTTCCTGATATAATCAAAATATATTCTTTAAAAAATGTTTATTGTCCTTTCAAACACGTAAACGATCAAGAATATGTAATATCAACTAGATGACAAAGTAAAGTTTCATTCCCAGGTCCTCAAATCCCCTAAAAAACATGGCGATCAAAACACCCGCCAGCGGCTATTAAAAACCTTGTTAAAAGACAAGTTCATGCCTTTTTAACTGTCCAAAGTAGCGGACACATGACACAGCACATTAGTCACTCAATGTGCCATTTTATGAGGAAATGCGACTATGGTACATGGCTCATGGTAATCCCTATCACTGTACATGGCCAAAATTAAGTCATAATATTCAGATATCACGCAAGAGCATACATGTAAAAAAAACAAGAGAGTACAAACGAGGCAAATTAATGGGCCATTGTAGTTTGCTATAAATTTTATATCCCTTGAACAAAGACAATTTTGATTGTTGTAAAGATAGATAAAAATTCAAATAATTTTTTTTTTCAATAAAAATCTAGAATTTTGCTTGAATTTATAAAGACCACGAAGATGGCTAACATGTTTTTAAATCATGGAAAAAGTCCATAAAAAATTACAATTATTTCGTGAGTAGCACTGTATAATTTTGCATATGAAAAGTGACTAATGGTTAGGATCATGGCTATGAATAGAGCTACATGAAATAACCTGCTTTACACAATATCAAGAGTGAATCTGAGGTAAATGTACATCATGAATGAAGGTTTTTTTCTTTTGATGAATTGACAAAGATAGCTCACCTTAACCTACCTACTTTACTGAACTTTTCTTCTGTTAATATAAAAATAGCATGATATAGTTCAGATGTATGATAATGATTTAAATGAAAATGATATTGATGGAGCAAAGTTAAAAAGTTAACAGCTAAAAAATGTAAATAATTACAGAATCCAGTAAGGCTTCCAAATCATTTCTAACAAAATCACGGATGCGCAGAACATTTGGAAAACTAGCAGCTGGTGCTGACATTTTCGTGAAAAACTGAAAGTGAGTGTGGTTCGGGAAGGGGATGGATATGGACATTTAATTGCTACAAAATAGCACAGTCGCCACTTTTGTATTTCGTTCCTTATGACGATAAGTAAGTACCGATAAGTAATTTTTATTTATAGTCGTGTTTCTTATTAACAGTAGACATAAGCCCTTGTGGGATTTTTAACAACTTATACATAAAATAAATAGACACAAGGCAAACAAATATTAATACATATAGGCATGTATACCATGCCAAGAAATACCCCCAAACATTTTGGGTCTGCCTCTTACAGGCACTAATTATCTTTGGTAACGTGATAGTACAGATGTGGTCATTAATGTATCTATTATCTCAGCAGGGTCCGAAGTTGGATTTTGAAGCGGTTTGTCTTGGCATGGTATAGACTTTAGAAATTCGCACATAAGAGACGTTTTCTTCATTTTGTATTTACTCTTTTTTCTTTTCTTTTTTCGGGGGTGGGAGTGGTAACTTTAAACGACGGTTTTAGATTGTTGTATATTTACCACTGCTATGATTAAATAAGATAATGAAAAATGATAATTAAGAAATGTTAATATCTGGCTATATTACAGTTGTGAATATACAAATACACATATACAACGAAACCTGCCTAAACCAGATCCCTTTCGGACTTTACCGTTGTTCGGTTTAGAAAGGAGTTCAGTTTACTCAGGTTAAAATACATCAAAGTTGACACAAAGGGACTTCAAAAAGTATCTGGTTAAGACAGGCTTTCGGATTATTCAGGGTTCGGTTTAGACAGGTTTCACTGCACATAAAAATAGCCAATTACAAGGCCTTTCCAACGACCTTATTTAAATTTACACAAAAGCCACGGTTTAACATGGTCGTCGTCGGACAATGAAAATTATTCATAAAATTAGCCTAAAAATCGTAAAAAATAGGGAAAAAAATCGTTAAGACTTGATTTTATTTAAAAAAAAAAAACCTACAAATAGGGAATAGAACAAGCGCTGGGCAGACCTCCTTGGCCCTAGGGATGCATAGCAAAATCGTCTCAAGTGACCACCACCCTTATTTATTGACATACTGATCCATCGTACTTTACGGGTATTCATACTATATATAGAAGGGTATTCCGTCGAGGTTTTATTTATCTATTTATCACTACAAACAAATTGCAAATGTTGTTGGAAGTTTTTATGTTATTATAATGTTCTAAAACGAAATGGGAAAACATATTCTTTTTTTGTTGGTTTCGTCTTCTTATTATTACTACAAGTATTCAGTCTCTCGAACATTTCTCCATGCCAAGAAATACCCCAAAAATGTTTGGTCTGCCCCCCCCCCCCCCTACAGGCACTAATTATCTTTGGTAACGTGATAGTGCAGAAGTGGTAATTAATGTATCTATTATCTCAGCAGGGTCTACAGTTGGATTTTGAAGCGGTTTGTCTTGGCATGATAATAAACTATAGTCAATAAGCAAGTTGAAGCAACATTAAGTAAGACTAAGCAGCTAAAAACCACACAATAGATGCTATATAATTCTAAAACAGTACATACACGAATATAAAAGCATAAAAGAGAAAAAAGCAAACTCCATACATAGGGGCTTGCTTCCACTATCAAATATGCAGTCCACTAGTATATAACCTGGGTTTGCTCCCATTATCAAAAATGCAGCTCCATTTGTATCACCTAAGGGTTAAATACTAGTGGGCTGCATATTTAATAGCGGGGACAAGTCCCTGTGTTATTTACTAGTGGACCTGCATATTTGATAGTGGGGACAAGCCCCTGTGTTCCATATATGATCAGGGGCATATACATTGTATTACGAATTTGTACACAATGTATTATATGTCCCAGGTATGATATTCAGCATCTAAGATTTACAGCGAACACATTAACAGGAATGACCTGTTCATGTACTACTACAATGTAACAGGTTGGAATTCCGTTCCTCCATACCCATAAGTTATAATAGCTTATCAGAAACCTCTAACATTGCTAGAGTACTTTCCATGTATTAATGAGGGTCTTGATCATGAATTGGTTCAGATTTAGTTTAACAGGAAGTGTTCTAAAACTTCGAATATTACGAAAGTCCATGCTCAAAACTAATTACAATTGAGTGATTTTTTAAAATAAAACCATGATAAAAAGATATGAGATAGGTTAAACCTTAATCCAATATGCAGTTCATGCCACCTTATTAACTGCTTGATCAGACTTGTGTGTAACACTTTAAATGCATTAGTAAGGGAAACAAGATTCGATCAATAATAATAAAAAAAATTCATCCCAAGGATAAAGAATAGACAGGGAAAATGGTCACACACAACAGAGAACTCGAAATTACCAACTACGTACCAAAAAGCGTGTGAGCAACATATTAATTAACGGAAAGCAAATGCGAGATCTAATTTTAAATAGATTGGGGGTGTTTCTTATTCTTTATTATTAAATGACACCATTTAATTAGTTTTATATTTAAAAGAGGTCTTTTAAATGTTATTAAAAACCGCTAAATAATGTATATCATGATACATGTATTTGATTGATTGATTACTGGTGTTTAACGCCCGAGCAGCAATATTTCAGCTATATTCAGGCGATGAACATAAAATGGATGATAAAATGAACATGAAATGATGATGGTGAAATGAAAAATGGGATGAGACACAAGGATGATAGGGTCGACAAATTTTGATTGCCCCTAGAAAAAGGGAGGGATGGGTAGGGTCGGGATATTTTGTCTCCTGTGGCGGAGCTCAAATGTTCCTACTCCTATCGAATACCACAGCAGGGTTCTTTCACGTGCGAGGAACGTGGCATCTTTCCCAACACGTTGCACCACTATGAATTTCGGTCAGATTTCCGTATTATAGCCTGACAACCCCAGCATATAACATTTCATGGGTACCCCATTCCACCATCTGTGGCACACAACCCAGTTGCTGTGTGAGTAGAGGGCCCCGGCTACGGTTCTGAGCACTATATTCGCCTTTTACGACAAGCTTAGCGCTGCTGCAGGCCTATTTTTTTTACGCCCGGACCTGCACGGGGATACAGCTATTTGTATCACCCATACGACCATGGAACTAAAACACATCTGTTGTAAAAATGAATCATAAAAAGTATATAAAAAACAGAGGTGAGGGCGTAATGGGCGTACGTACGCCTCCCCCTAATTAAAAAACTATCAAAATCTGATCATGTATTGAATATGGCATTTTATAATACTCACATAACAAAACAAAACAAAACAATAACTATCGTGATCTGCCAAACATTGTATTGAATATGGCAATTTATAATATTCATTCATTAAGCATGTTATAATCTGGTTTCCTTTTATACAGATTCTCGTAGTTATGCCTCCCATTCATAAAAAAATGCATTGAAATTGTGTGCTTTGTTCAGTTTGGGCGATTGGTGCGTTTGGGGAGTGAAAGTCCCTGGTGTGCCTTGGTGAAAAGTCACAGCATTGAATAGGATATTCAATTGGAAGGAGTGAATTACCCAAATATGATCATGAGTGCCGAAGAACGCCTAGATTCAACGAATATGCAGAACTTATCGTCAACATTTTAGTACAAAATTTGGTCATTTATTGGATCTAGCTCATGACCTCAAGTTCCTGTAGCCGCAACGCGGAAGGGACATAGAATTACTGGTGTCTGTGCACCCGAGCGTCCGTCCATCATACTTTATAGTGGACGCAGCTCCTTAAAAATCGCCTAACGGATTTTGTTCAATTTTTGTAGGGTTGTTAGTCACCATGTGTTGAAATCGGAACTACTCGACCATTTCTGCTATACTGAAGCAGAAAGGAGAATTTCAGCTTGAAAAATATGCCTGAATTATAGTTATACACGTTGCAAAGTAGTTCTATCCACCAGGTGGCGCTAAAAAATCCGGTTATAGATCACTAGAAATAAAGAACAATGAATCTGCCAAGAATTTTGGGCAGGGGCTAAAAAAAAGTAATAGTCAAAATTTCAACCATTAAAACTATAACTTTAGAATCGAATCGGTAAAATTCCGGAAGATTATTCCGCCTAGTGCCGCTGAGGTTTTTTTGTGTGTGTAACTAGAAAATCTGAGGAGTTCGATTGCATATGTAGGTGATCATTTGGTGCCGCCATTATGATCCGACGAATTTTACAGGAGTTATGGGACATTGTTGATACTGTGGACGCAACTCCTTGGACACCGCCCAACAGATTTTGTTTAGAATTTGCAAGATTGTTAGGCACCATGTGTAAATAATCATATTCCACTAACAATTTTGATTCGACAAATTTTACAGGAGTAATGGGACAAATTACACGAGAATTAAGATGCGTCGCCTTTTTTTCATTTTAAAGTACTTGTTTTTTGTTATTTCTGTATCTAATTTCTTTGTTCTGTTTGGTTTAAGAGTATAGAATACTGTTGTTCCGTGCTTTTAAATTAAGTCAGCAATGGTGTTTTAAATTGATGTGCCTATTCCGTATTCTTCGTATGGCAACACATCATCTTTCACCCAGTTGGGTACATGAAGGAACATTGACATCAAAAAGCAACTAAAACTCTTTAACATTAGAAAGAAGTAACCCTTTATTATACTATCAGTAGGTAAACACTATTTTGACTCATTTAGAGATTTTAAAATACCGACTAGGGCACACTGGTAGCCTAACCTCCAATAAGAAAAAAAGCAACTTTAAATAAGCTACAGCTATTTCACCCTCTGATAAAGACAACACCATTACATCTTGGAATGGAATCATGTGTTTACAGATAGGAAGGGTACAATGAAGCCCTGTCTTCCGGCTTAGAATTTTAACCATCACTTGACCTACACTTAGAGATCGATTGTAAAGGAAAACTATTGACCAAACTTTACGAAAAACGTGATGACTTTTCATTCAGAATTATTCGGATTGAAGTCATCACTACAGAAGTTTTGTGGCTGCTATCATGAACTCAGGGATCGTTACGGTGTTTTCATTTGCACCAAGAAAACTGATTTGTTCATTTGTACTTTTTTTAGAGTATAGCTCGTGCATACACAATGTTTCAGATCAAGCCATACATAGAAAGTGAAACTTGATACCAAGGTTTTGCTGGCTTCTCCAATACAGTTTTGTTCCAACAACCTTAACAGTTCTAATAGTCAGTAAATATAATGTTGCATTATGATGTCATTTTCAATTCAAACCAAATTTTGCCTTTGGGGCACATTTGGGACATTAGAGTTCAACCAATAAATTAAAATACTGCAGTTACCCTTCTTTTGATAGTCTTACTATTATAATTAATGATGTGGCAATTTGCAAAAGCGATATATACACTGTTATTAAAAAGATACACTGTCAATTTTTTTAAATTGTCGACGATTAATCGCTTGTATTTTATTGAAAAAAAGTACCCCCCCCAAAAAAAAAAAATAATAATAATAATAATAATAATAATAGTAATCACAATACAAGAAGTACCTAGTTCCTCCTCTGAATTATAAACTGAAGAAATTGTAAAAATCAGTTTACTGAAGTTTGTTACTTATTGTTTTCTGTTTTTCATTGTCGTACCATAATTATTAAATAAAGATACCTAAAAATATACTGTAAGAAAAGGAACCTGCATATCCAATTTTCTCCACAGTAATTTAACACCAAAATAGTGGCAATTGTCTTGTATTTTAGCTGTGCTTTATCATTCTAAGTTTTTCTAAAGCAAAACAAAAACCTGTTGAAGACAGTATTTGGAAGCTAATAAATTAATTGATGTTACCTATAATGACCTATTTATGAATTTGAATGAAAGGAGGAGCGGATAAAGGGTCTCATTGGCCTAAATGCAACCGAAAATTAATCAGAAGCTGTTAAAGATTTAATTATTAATTCGGAGACTTGAATCCATAGTAAATTGGAAAACAAAGATTTCTGATAATTCTTGCATAAAAATGATAAAGAATTTCCTTGAAATTTTCAAAAATTCTCAGACTGATTTTCTGTCGATTTTGAACTTTTTGGTCACTTTCCGGTCATAATTTTGGCAAGGAAATAATGTTAACATCCGAAAATAACTTCATATATAGTGAATACATTCACTATTTTATAGTTTATTATAATTAATTGAAAATATGAAGTTGTTTATTGGGTGTGAACTTAGTTTTCTAAATGTTAATATGTATAATATCTTTTTGGAAATATTTGTTGCTTAATGTCTTTGCACATTTTACCATGAAATGATTCCGGTTCATGCCTTTTGAACAAGTTTTATTAATTGCAGACTGTGCTTTCTTGGACTACATGAAAATAAGTGTTACATCAACAAACCATCATCGGTATTGTTGTTGATGACATACATTATACACTCCTTAAGATAAAAGGTGTCCATATACTTGTGGTCGAATTTGTTTTAGATAAATTGTACATGTATTATGCGGTAAATAATAAGATATGGTGTTTCTAGTACCTGACTAGTGCAGCGTGAGTTGATATACGACTTCGGCGGTACATGTAGCATCATGTTAGATTGGGATTCGTTCTTATATAAGGCTTCATGAAATAGGAATTCCGTCGTAAATCTGTCGTGATAAATTTCACCATTTTGTCATATTTTATCAATTCATCATGGTTTTTCTCGTTCGTATGACCCTGGACAAGGAACGTACTAACAACTCGACGCGTGCTTCTAAGAGAATACAGGATACCTACTTTACCAATAAACCTACCTGAGTGCCACAAAGCCTGAGTATGTTTGTGAATTCAATAGTTAATCCAGCCAAAATATCAGCATTGTTTTGGTGTCACAAACATTTAAGAATATTCTCACTTAGACTTTAGCCATTTTCGAGTTCTGTGGCGCATGCCAAGTCTCCTTGGGAAAGTTGCAGAATTTACATATATGTCAAGATGTTAATTGTAGAGTCCCATTGTCTTTTAGAACGTATTTAAAACATGTTCTATTCATTTTCTTGCCTTGTACTTGAAATTTGTAGTTTTAAACAAGTTTACACAATAATAGTTACAGTGTATCCATCTGCAACATGGGAATCTATTTGTTCAACATGTCATAATTTTCTTCCTCTTTCGTCAACTCCGAACTTAATTTTTTAGCAGGTCGGCGGGTGTTTCTAGAAAGCAGAGGACGCATACCTTACCGGTGGACCTGGTCCATGCTCCCAGTTTTTTGTGGTGTCCGAGTTTATTTACTTTTGTTGCTTTGTACGTATTATTTTGGTTATTTTATGTTCTTTGTGGTGTTGGCTGTTTTCCATGTCTGGTCTTTGTCCCTGGATTACATTCTTTTGATTTCCGCTAGAATCTTGGTTCCCTTGATTACTCTTTCAATAATGTCAAGCTGTGCAACGAAAGGTAAATTTGAAGCGGAAACTTCGTTAGCTTCTCTAGCTTAGTTTTGCTACAGCAACATTTATAATCCTTATCGTCAGTAAATATAATGTACCATAATATAAGGGGAAGTTCAGAAGTAAACGAGGAACAAATCCTATTTTTAAATTGTGTTTAAAAAGCATGTAACAGAATCATTTCATGACGACAGTAACGTTTGAAATTTAAGGTAAGAGCAATTATATTTACCATACTTATGGTAAGAAGGGATAGGAGATAAAAAAATCTTCAATTAAAATTCGAATGGCGTACCTGGGATACGAGATTATTGCTGCTATTTTGGTTTTTGGTTTTAAATTACTATAAATTGAATGTTTTCTTTCAAGCAGTATATATTTAGATAATGTTACAATCCAAATATACAATGAAAAACAAATTTAAAGAGAAATACAAGTAATTAACTTCAGTATTCTGATGTTGCTAGGAATGTTGATAAGGATATTAAATTAAATTGTGCCTTTTCAAAAATTAGGAACATTAGAATTAGTTAAATTACTGCAGTTACCTTTTTTCTATAGTCTAACTATTATAACTTATAGTTTGAAAAAATGCAAAGGCGACCTCTACATTGTCATCAAGTGTTTCATTTTCAGCTTTCCTTTCATTCTCAATCATATTCCAACGAATATTTCAATCATAACACAAGTATTATCTAAATCATTTCTATAAGAAGATCCTAATAAACATCAGTATAATGTAGTTATTTTTTCTCTGTTTCTCATTATCGTCTCATGAAAAATGATACGGGTATCTAAATGTATCCTGTTTTAAAAGGAACCTGCATAATATTTATCGCACAGTAATTTAACACCAATATAGAAACAATTACTTTGTATTCGAGTTGCGCCTTTCAATTCAAATTACAGATGGTTAGCTTTTCTAAGACAAAACATTAATCTTTCGAATGAAATATCTATTTGGCAATAAAATAATTCTCCTTTTCATTGATTTTTTTTTATGAATTTGAAACAGTAGTTGAAATGATTCATGCCTTTTGAACCTGCATTATATATTTTATTTAGATATGGTGTTTTCAGTACCAGATAGATGCAGCAAGAGTTATCCGATATTAGCGGTACATGTAGCATTGTTTTAGGTTAGGATCCGTTGTATAATTTTTTTTCTCAATGAATTAGAGTTCAATGTTTATGACAAGATTTATTAAACGGAGATGTCATCGGAATGAAGGGCAAATAACTAACACCACTATTGTCGATAACAAAGTCCCAATAAAAAATACCCAAAACAATATACGGTCAACAACCTGTGCAACTCGGCGCCAGTCTTTGGTGATCTCGAATTCATGATCTTCTCTTTCGTGTCTGTCAATTATTCTACGCAACGATTGTAAAATTTCATCATTTAAACGAGAATAAGAATGACGATTTGATTTCATGCGATTTCTCCGAAGATTATCAGTTTGAAGCGAATTAAATCTGACATCTCGAGGTGAATGCAAACTGGTACCTTGGGAATCAGTAACAACTGTATCTGCTAATCCATTCTCTAACTGTATTTCATTCTGCAGTTCTTGTGCAATATTATCGAGTGTGAGTTTTAATGACATACTCCGTAGTATTTTTGTTTCTTCTGCGTTTATAAGTGGCGTTGTTGGATCGTTAATGCAAAATAATTGTCTCAGGTTTCCTAGAACAGTGTGCCGCATCCACTGTGGGATTTCCTGGCGATCCGGTCCTCTGTGATGTAAATTTAGCACCAGAACAGTCATGATAACAGATATTGACGTAAGAGACATAACTATTGTCAAATAAACACCTGGAAAATAAAATATCATTTTTTAAAAATCTTATTTGCATCTTACTAAATTTTAAACAACTACAATGTACTTGGAACTTTAATTGCTGTCTTATTTATTTATTAACAAAATCGAAAATTGCCAAGACCTGTTGTTATTGCTATATTCCCCATTTGTAATATTTGTAAATTGAAACCGAACAACAGAGAAATCAGATGATTAGGAAAACATAGTCTGTTAGATGTTACTTTGGTATCAATTTACTATCATACTGTAGATTACTATTGTATTCATTTCGGGTCTTATCAAACTTACTTATTAAAGGAACAAATTCTGAGGTTTCAGGAAGATTTTCGGCAACTGCTAACATAAACACAGAGAAAGCCAACAACACTGTTATTCCTAAAGCAATTTTTTCACCGGAATCAGGAGGCAGACAGAAAACCAGCAATGTCAAAGCTGACATCATAATACATGGGAAAACAACATTGTACATGTAATAAAGTGTTCGTCGTCGGATATGAATGTAGAATGTTACATCTGGAAACGGCTCCGGACAGCACTGATAAAATACAACATTCCTCTGTATGGTTATACTGAGCAGCTCCCATTCTCCATTGACGACGTAGTTATCTAGGTCAACAACTGATGTTCTGTTTAATATATCAACTTGGAATCCATCATACGTCCATGAACCAAATTTAAGTTTACATAATTGCTCATCAAATGGAAAGTATGTAACATCAACTTTACACGAGCTCTGAAGCTTTGCAGGAACTGGCCAGAAGACCTCACCATTTGGTTTTACCATTGCATTGGCAGACATCATGCCGTCTGTGTATTCAGCAGCGCTGTAATCAACAATGTTTTATTTACCAGAAATTATAACGAAAATGCGACAAGTTATATTTGGCACATTAATGTTACCTAATGTTACCTGATGTTGTTATAGAAAATTGAGGATGCTTACGTTACCTGAACACCTAGTTCACATACTGTCAGTTTTTGGTAAAATCTGGAATGCTGATTTAAGGTTTTCGTACGATTTTTGCGTGTTTATTTTTTTTTCTGTCATTGTCTTTATTATTTCTTTTCTTTTTGACCTTTTACTCTCTCATTTCGCTTTGACAGTAGTTGCCCTTGATCTTTTTCCACTAACAAAGCTAAAGAAGCGCAACATTTAAATCTACCTGTAAAAGGAAACCGTCTCTACAGTTTTATTTTAATTAATTAATTAAATATGATTTGTCTCAGAGAAAACAATTTTAAATCTGCTTATCTGTTTAAGAGAGATTTCTAAGTAAGTCATTCATCCGAATTTGATGACAGTGTTTTACCTAAATGCACATTTAACTTAATTTCGATCACAGTAGGGAACATAGAAGACTTTTATATGATTAAATACTGACAATAAAGCTTCAATCTCATTTAAAGAGATTTATCTATTCACACTCTCTATCTGCATATAGAAGAGTTTTCTAAATGTTTTTTTCTTTGGGATAAATTACTGTTGATTTATTTCATTGATTAAATGTCTATATTACAGTAGAAATCTGTCGGCTATGGCTTACATTCTAGTACTTAAAATGGCCAATCAAATCTGCACTAGCTATTTAGCTATCAATCATTGGATATAAATTAATCATGGATAGTCTTTGCTTTTCATGACTGTATCGCTTGTCTTGATAGGTTTGTGATGGATGAATTGTTTCAACAGATTTTGCTACTGATAAAACAAAATAGATGACTTGTAAGTATTTTTAAGATAAACAACTGTAAAACTGTAATACCTAGACTATTTTCTTTTAAAAATCAATACACGTATAGTATCTTTAAAAATATGATAGAAATATCAAGAGTACCTTTGGAAACACTTCCACCAATAATAAAAATAAATCCTAGCGCCATATCATGTCGTATTGCATCAAATAAGATCATTAGCACTAATAAGTAATATCGCGAATCTCGAGCGTTTTTATTGTTTAAAGAAAGTGTGAACAGCAAAAATAAACCACTGTCGACGGTAGAAATGTAATTAAAGCTTTATTAGTCTAGTGATTGTCTTTGGTTTTTTTTAATGTTCATTGTTATTTGTTTTTCGTTTATTTTGGAGCCTTTTACAAATTACTACATGGTATGGGTTTTGCCCATCATTGAAGTTCGTGTGGTGACCTGGAGAAGTTAAATTGTTCGTTGTTTGTCTCTTGGTTGATGAATGTTTCATTGGCATTCATTCAACATCTCCTATTTTTATATTTGATGACAGTAAAAATGTCTTTCATCTCTTTATGTAAATTCAAGGTATAATAAAACAATTCTGTTTGAACTTAACACGATCACTTTATTGGAAACGATCTTGAGGGTTTTCAGCGTTTACAAGCAGTCTCTTTTAAAGACTTGTCTTTGTGTTTTTCTCTAGGAAAATAGTCATATTGGATTTTTTCTTTTGTTTTTGAGTTGTTTGTTATAACATTTTAAGCTTATACAATCTATACTCCTGAGAATGTTCCTACTTACTTGTTGTATAAAACAATATCGGGAAGCCAAATTTTTCCGCATGGTATTCTTAGATTGGTTATATTATTAAATTCTACAGGATTCCATGTTAAAAATTCGTCCATCCACTCCTGAAAATTATCATTTTAATCAATATTGTGTATTTACGGATGAGATTTTCTGTTTTTCCTCTGTGTTTATTTTCAAATATTTATTTTTGCCGAATAAGAAACCATTTCAAACATTTTTTCTTGAAAAGCGAATACATTGGGAGAAGTAATTTTAATATTACCTACAATGACCAAACAGATAGTGAGGTGGATAATTGACATACCTGGTCGAGCCAAACGTTGGTAATAAGAACCTGGTTTTTCTCATCCTAAAAAAGTCAAATTTTAATTTTCGTGGTATTGGAAATCCAGAATTACAAAGTAAAAAAGAAATGACAAAGAAAATCATATAACAGCATAACTAAAACCTTCGTTTTTTTAGTTGTGAATTTATATCAATTTGAACGCTCAATGCAACCGATAATTTTTGTTTTTAACTTTCATTTAATGTTTTACACAAAACAAGTTCCAGAGTTCACGATCTTCGAAAGTAACAGCAGAAAAAGATTCTGTGACAATTTTTTCTGTCATTAACGTCGTGTTTTCGTGACTTGTCTATTGATTTCCTCAGGATTTAATGTTAACCTCAGGAATACCACTATTTATTATAACGTGTTATAGTAATTGACTCCTGTCAAGAACAAAGGCTTTGGCATTTTTTAATGGTTTCATGTTCTGTGATCAGTCCGAAACCTAACTTCCTATAAAATTTCAAATACTTCAAGTTAAGTTTCCAAGGAAGTTGTTTACTGATTATCGACACGCTCCTGTAATGAAGTGAAATGGATCGCATGATGTACAAGACAAAAATATTCGCTTCATGTTTTTTTTAAGGATTTGATTTAAAAAGTGTAAGAATATATACACATTAAGATAGACACTGCCTGTCAACTTACATACTAGACAAAAAAAATAAAAACAACAACAACAAAAAGAAACAAAACAATAATCACTATGGATACTATACTCGGCGTCACATAAATAACATACTGTTAAAATTTGAATAAAAATATTTTCTACGACTTTATTGACACCAACCGTCGTTTAAATTGTCTTAAATGACTTGCTCATTCATTTAGCCAAAAGCTTCTCAAAAACAAGTCGCTTATTAGCTTAAATCATGCGTAACAAATCCTTACGGGAAAATCCCATACTAATATCCGCCATGTTGGTTTTTACGGGACGATTTGTTTACAAACGAAGTTCGTAAGTTCCCGTCGAACTCCGGTGACAATCGTCTGCTTGATCAACTTCTCGGTATTGTACGTTGTTCGCGTAAAATAAATCCGAGATATCCGAAATAACGCCGAAGTGCATTCTGGGTTCTTCGGTTTTTGGACAAACCATTTAAACGTAAACAATATCTCCTAGCAACCCGATCACTGTAAACATGGCCGACTTTTTACAATGTAAATATTGGCACCTAGAATTAAAATCTGACCGGAATTTAACGATTCAATGTTTAGGGAGAAGCCGTTTGGCTAAACGAATGAGCAAGTCATTTAAGACAATTTAAACGACGGTAGGTGTCAATAAAGTCGTAGAAAATATTTTTATTCAAATTTTAACAGTATGTTATTTATGTGACGCCGACTATAATAAAACTCATCAAATGGAACAAGTTGCGTAACCTTGCATATTCAAAACTAAGTAACAAACCATATCAAAAATTTGCGTGAGTGTCAATCCCATTTTTATTTCAACTTTTGTTGTAGCATTCATGACGGGTCTGACAGATTTCTCATATTCCCTAAGAATGTAAGCCATAAGTCGTTGTTCATCTGGAAATGACTGATTCTGTTCCCGATGGACAGTATCCGGAACAGCTGATTTGTGGACGGTGTAGGTCACGTTGTGATGTCCGCTATATCCTAACGGTAACACATCAGTCTGGATTCTGTTACCTGGAAACGATTTAATAAAATGATATTTACCAAAAAAAAAGCTTTTGATTAATTTGTTTAGAAACAGTTTTTTTCGTAATTCTCGTACCTTATTCTAATACAATAGTGTAGTGATTCTTATTTCCTTAGTATTTGAAAAAAAGCGAGAGATAACTAATATAAAACTGCATGTGTATGAACAAAGAACTTGGATCAATTTCTCCTGTTTTAATATTTTGAACATAAAAAATATCTACGAGTTAATGTAAATGCATCATTTATCGATTTTATTTTTGACAAGCTTTCATTTTGAAATTCAGCATTCAATTTCACTATGGGCTACGCACAACATAAATATTTAGCTATGTATGTCGATTCATTTAACAATGTAAGTAGTTCGTATTTTTTTTCAAAAGCACACAAAATCCTTTTTTTTTGTTAAAGTAGATCTACTGTTTTTATTACATACATGTAACGTGATATAATTTAATATCTTATTATGTAATTACATGTAATTTGGCATTACAGTATACATGTACAGAAGTATTTGGGTAATAAATTATAAGCCATACCAAAACTTTAACCAAAATATTTATTAAAGCTTCAAATTCTGACTTAAGCATGCTTATTGGTTAGCAAAATGAAAAACAGCACTCGGTATCAAGGGATATAAAAATGACTTGTTTTTAATCTCATTTTAGTATTATGCAATTTACAACCCTTTTCGACAACTAAAGTAATAAAGAGCACACCCAAGAAATAAACTTCACAAAATAACTACAGTTAATCTACTCTGATATTTGAAATGGGTACAAAAAACGAAGTTCCGACATACAAAACATGCAGCTGAAACCTCTAAAAGCTTGTATTTTTTTTTCAAATCATATCATTATGACGTCAAAAGGTAGTCTTGCGATTTAACTTTAGTCTTCGCGAAATAAACAATATGCACTTGGAAAATTTATGTTATTTTTCAATAGACAAAATTTTTATCATAGCCAATTCTTAAATATTTTGGTAAACGCTGGAAGCAACACAACAAAGCTAAATATAAGTAAGTTTTGAAAATAGTCAAGTGTTAATAAAATCAGTCTTAGTATTTTACATGTCTCCATAAATAGATAGAATATTCTCAGACTTTTATCCACTTTTAGCCGAACAGATGTTCTATCATTTACCTCAAACTTAAAGTAAGCCGATCATTATTAAAATCTTTTGCATTTCTCTATTAATCATTTTTTTTAATATTAGAAAATACTCATTTTTGTCCACTTTGGCTTGCCATAGTTTTGCATTTCTCTATTATTAACTTATTGGTGTTTTTTCACTGTTTAGTTACTGATTTTATAGTCTCTCTATAAATATTTATGCTTTTTGCGAAAACATGCTTTCAATGTGGGGGCAGATAGATATATACAAAGTAGAACTATGTTGGTGATTATGAGTTTAAAACGAAAGTTACTTTGTTTACATAAAAATATTTCCTTTTTCCAAATCTGTAGATTAATCTTTATAGGCATTGAGTTAACCTGCATTTAAAAACTATGCTCAAAGAAAAGTTATTGGATGTTTAATTATCTTCTATTGGTTCATTTAAACTCAAACAATTGCAGAAGAAAATAGAAAATGAGCACAAAACGAAGGTTTACAGGGACACATACTAATATAACAAGGCTTAAGTAGTTCAGTTTACAGATTTTCAAAAATTCAAATGATATTGTGTATTGGTGCCATTTTTGATTCAAAATGGAAACCTTGAAAAAAATCACCAACTAAACATATCAATATTACATTTTGATCTGTGTGGACGAAACATACAGGTTTCGCAACCTAAATGTTCTTCGCTGATTGATTGCTACAGTTTTTTTTTAACTTTATGATCTTGAAAAATACGATCCATCAAAATATGAAATGTTGATTAATGATATGACAACACAAGTAACTGAGTCGTAATTAATTGTCAATTTACGTGGTGTAAAGTTTGACCTATTAAAGCAAAAGTGTACGTTGATTCCAACTACTTTCTCATTTTACTTGAGTCATTGAACGTCAGTATATTCTAGAAGAAAAACGAGAAAAAAAACCTACAAAAAACAAAAAAAGATAAATAAAATGAAATAAAACCAAAAGGGCACTTTTTAGGTAAGATATAAAGGGCTTATTTACATCTTCACATAATAGTTTTGATAAATATAAACCATGTTCACGAAACCGATCATCAGAACTTTAAGAGCAATGGCAGAATTTATTAGTTTCCGAATAAATGAATCGGGTAATTAAAAGTTGTCTTCCTCCTTGATTTCCTCTGGTTGACAGTTTTATATAAGTTAAATAAACTGGAAGCCATAACAACTCTTTTTTTTAGTATTTTTTTTTGTATTTTTTTGGGGGGTGGTGGTGGTGTTCTTGTATTGTATTTGCATAAGAAGCAAGGCTGGAGCAGAATAGAAGTTTCAATTGTTTCAACATGTTTTATACAGAAGAAGAAATATGGATGAAATTCATTAATTAACAAAGACTAATTGAGTTTTACAGTTTAATTTTACCATCGTTACAGGCATAGTTTACAACATTGAGCATACATTTATATAATAAAATTTCATTGTTATGCCAAGGTTGATCACCGATCGCTGTCAATGTCGGCTAATAAATATACACACATAGATAACTGATTGAGTGACATCCACTAGTCAAACAAACAGCTTAAGTATCAAGTTTACACTTTAATACAAGTGAAAGATATTTATTAAATGATGTTATAAGAAACAATATATAAGGACTTGTGGTAAGGTTACAATAGGTGATGACCCAAACCCCCGAAAATTTGCCCACATATGATGGTTATTTTGTTTCTTTGGTTTTTCCAGAGCTGTTCCTGAGGTTTCTGCTTAGTGTTTTCGTGGATAAATTAGCAATTGTAACGAACAACCCTTGAAAGCTGCAGAATATTATGAAGAAATACTCCGAAACGTCCGACGCATAGACAGCTCCTATGAGACCTGTTATCCAGAAAAACCCAGTTACTACGCTTATACGAGAAAACACAGGGACAAATTCAAGAGAGCTTGATTTGCGTAAGTTCCGGGTTTCAAACGACTGTTTAGTAATGACAAACGCCACTGTTAAAAAGCAAGATATATTGATAATAACAGATAAACCGATAGGAATGGAAACAAAGAGAATATTGGCGGGATACCCGGTTGGAAAGCAAACGCGGCCATTGTACTCTAAATCTATCGGTCCATAGAAATCTATAATAACAGACGGAATCAAAAATAGCATAGGTAATGAAAGTCCAAGGGCAGTGAAAAAACCAGTGCGCTGAAGTAAAGGGTTGGAATCTTTAACCATCATCTGTACTAAGTTATGCGTAATATACAGTAGTGCTATTGTCTTGAACGAGAAGACAACCATCCAGAGATAATGAAGAATCACTCCCACAACATAGCAAACTGTCTGTTCATCATTAGCACCTATACCAATCATGAACATGACATTTGTTGTTAGTAAGGATACAGAAATGTTTTCTACATTTGACCCTGGGACAGATTTATGCATGACTGCTTTTCTGTGAACTCTTATAGAAACGATAAGACCTACAACTGATGTCACCATGCCAGAATAGGTTAAAATTGTTTTTGCCAAATTACTTGCTTCTTCGTATGGTTGTCCAATGTTTATACATTTGACGTTTTGCACAATAATTGTGGAATCAAGTGATTCATTTGCAAGCCCGCAGTCAATTAGAAAGATTTGACATTCATGTAGTAAGTAATGCGGTACACGTCTAGAAGTGAATATATTCGATTCTGCCATTTTATTTTTTATATTGACAATAGATTCGTTTTGCGTAATTCTGGTTAGATTAAAGTTAAACGAAAAAGAATCAGTAGGCATATACAATGACTCATTGAGTGTGGTTGAGTTTACCAGAGTTACCTCCCCGTATAGTGTATACAAACGTAATATCCAATGAGCTTTTTCGAAATATGTTGGTATGTCAGACACACCAGATGATGTCGCTGTCCTACTCGATAAACCGTCGACATCTAGACGTAAGGCATATTGTGTATCTGAAGTATTCATTTCAAGCACACTAATTTTGATACTTTTTGTAATGAAAAACCCTGACATGCTGTAGGTGACCAATATTGCAATGCGTTTCGCAAAAAGATTGGTCGGTTTACTATGGGTGGAAAGAACAAACAGAAAAGTGTGCGACATCATAAACCTTGAAAGTAAATAATTTTTTACACAGCTTGCACCAACCTGCAATGTACAAACATTTTTTTATTTAAACAAATAAGCATTCATATATTAGAATCAATTTATAAATGTTTTGAGATTTTAAAACTAAATGAAACGCAATATCTACGTCATAAAAACAATGTTGGCTCAACATAATATTTGCCCGTTTATGAAGGAGGTACAACATATTATTATTTCTCAGTGAACCTTGGATGATCAAGTTGAAATTCAATTTCATTTTAACCATTACTGACATTAACCATAATGAAAATAGCAAAAATATCAACCACAATAGCTTGCATTAAAGTTTGGTTTTAAAAGACAGAAAAACTGATGTATTTGTGTTCCTTATTCATAAATAAAATAAAATACGTATAAGCTCACCATTTCTGCACAGTGCACCGCCTGTGACAATGGAAACAAGACTGACATAGGATGCATAAAATAATAGTCATCAGCGTTGGACTGTAGTTCAGAACCAAGGCATCTCTTAGTGCGGGTCGGTCCACAGAAAGGGTTTTTGAAGAGATTGCTTTCGGAGATAACTGGGTTAACATAGAGATGTCCTGAACAATGTTCCTTGTATGCACTTATTGGTTCATTGTAAAGTGCACAGAACCTGACGATTGAACCTTTAGGAGGAATCATCTCAGATACTACATTGTCATTGTTTGTTAAGTTGTATAATATCTTCAGAAAATCAAGAGATGATATAGAGTTAAACTGAGTGTAGACGTGAAAAGAGACATTATGCATTTCTACTGAAAATGGTTTGTACTTAACAACACCATGACATTCAGTGCAGAATGCGTTCTTGTATACGTAATCATTACTATCTACTACCCATGGACCGTATCTCATTATATCAGCTATTTCACATTTTTGGGCAATTTCTGTGTTTGTATCTGGTGGACAACGAGTAACTACATAAATGCCGATATGCCGTCTAGCGCTTTGAACCGCCGTGTATGGCAGACATTCAGTCGGTGGTATTCTTTTTGAAGCAGAAATGTTTGCATCAACGCAACAGTCATTATATGCGGTACAAGTTTCATCACAATAACAATAGCGGTGGTAAGCAGATAGATTACGTCCAACGAAGTCACAAAGTCCATACTCAAAACAATGACGTGTTTCATAAGAATCTATTTTAAAGTGGGTAAAATTGGTCGTGTTATGAGCATTATAATGATACCGTTTGCTAAGAATATCAGAAGATGCTTTATTGACACCATATACGTCTTCCAGATACTTGTTGACAGTGCTTGTGTTCAGTGATTGATCCTCCTCAGATAAAGAACTAGAAGCAGTGATATTGTTGTTCTTTTGAGAAATTTGACGATTCAACGAAATACCACTGGCATTACTGTCTTCGGCGAGAGATTCATTAACTGAAAAATTTGCCAAAACTGTGCTGGCTGCGTCTGTCCAAGGTGAACCTCTTGTGTTAAATGCACTATTTTTGAAGAAGTTAAGCATCGAAGAAAATATTAACACTGAAACCATTTGATCTAGTTTCAACATCGTGAATGATATTCTTTGATTTATCTCTAATTTTAAAGCAGTCTAAATTTTGCACACGGTTTAATTTTTCCCATAGGATGCCAGGTAGCAGGTGGATAGAAAAAAAAAAAATAGAAAAGCAATAGACGTGCATGGTTATTTACTTCACTAATTAATATATCTGTAAGGCATCGAGAAGCAATTTGACGCTACTTTCTTTCACAACATACTTCGCTCATCACGAATTTGAAAGAAAAGAAAACATTCTGAGACAAAAATAAATATATCTGCTCCGGTCCATAATAGCCGACGTCTTGTGATCACGGAAAAAAATCCCCTATAACTATTATCAATGGAGTGGAGGTCGAGTTTTTGCCACTGGATAACTTTCACACAACCGCTGTACAAACGTATTATACCAAATGTCATGGCCTTATACATTGCTGTTTCCAAAGATACAGTTATTACTAAATTGTTTTAAATATTTCATAAATGTATAAAATCAATATGACATGACGTACGTTGAGAAAATATGACACTATAATCAAAGTCCTATTTTCTTCAATTATCTAACTGCATGTTCAATTCTGAAACATTTGCCCAGATGTGCTTTCTATGCCCGGGGATATACCAAGAACCAATGCCTGCCTTAGACTTCTCACATGTGTGTTCATTGCCTTCATCAGAAAAAGAGAAGATTTTTTCATTGAATAGAAGGAGCTGATTCGTGGTCAAAAGTTTCTATTTAGGAAAACAAAATGAACCCTCCTAGTTTCAAGAAATACACTAGACACACACAAACCCCCCCCCCAAAAAAAAAAAACAAAAAAAAAAAAAAACTAAAATTTAGAGCTTTGTAAGAAGCAGAAGTGTGTAAAAGGTACAATAAGAATAATATGTCCATCATGATAGCAGTTTTTGAAAAAGAGGATTTAGGATCGAGTAGGTGCCTTATCATGAACGTGTAAATTGAACTTGTTATACGCCAACTCTCATTATTATACACAATAACGATGAAAGGAAGATGAAGTAATAACCATACAATGTATTTCTATCTATTACTTTGTGTAAACTATAAGAAACCAACTGTCTATAGTATAGAAACCCTTAGGTGAAATAAAAATAACTTGTATCAATAACGAATCCTATAATTATAGTTAACTTGCACGTAAAGAGCTTCTGATTCTATTGACTAAATTAGATACTCCAGCAATCTGAAATACATGTACATGTACATTTTATTTAAACTTTGTCTTTAAAAAAAAACAGAAACGAACAAGCAAAAAAAAACAAAACAAAATAAAACGAAAACTAAAAACGAAACAAAACAAAACAAAAAAACAAAAAACGGAAACGCAAAATATTTCCCAGTAAGATCTAGATATCAGAAATGCAATATTTATCTGGCCACGTGTGAGTGGTACATTTTTAATAATCTTTGTCTCAAAACCTGTCTCTCAGACAACGTTGGCATGTAAATAAGACGGAATAGTGGCCACTAGCTCCCGCATACTTTAACATCTAAGAAATATAAACAGCATATGCTGGTGAAACTGAAACATGAAAAAGAAAAGAGAAGAGACAGAAAGTCTTCCTTTGGTCTAAAATACAACAGTAAATCAATCAAAATATGTTGAAAGATTTAAATTTGGAGACTTAGTCCATTACAAATGAGAAAACATAAGTAAGGACTTCGGATAACTCTTGCATTGAAAGGATAGAAAAGTTGCTTGGCAAAGAAAAGGTCCACACAAATTCCCCCCAAAAAATCATATTTACTAAAAACATTCATTTTACATAGTTTTAGATATAAGTATGGAAAAAAAATATACAAACAAAACAAAACAAAACAAAAACACAATTTACAATTCTCAGCAGGTTTTGTTACAGGGCGTATAATTGTTTCACCACTATGACATCATTACAATGTACTTATGCCACAAAACATTTTCTTTGTATATATATATTTTACCATGTTATGAACAATACTTATGTAATTACACCACAGTTGATATTTTTAAGCAATATTCATAGCGTAATGCCCCTATATCTTTATTTGGTCTAATTCAAAATCAGTTGGCTTGATATATATTTGTGTATTGAGATTGAGTATTGTTGTCGAGTTTTAGGAAGAGGTCTTGAAACGATGCAAATGATGCTGTTTCAGTAGTCTCTAGTTTCTTGTCCTAATGGACAAATAAAAGGCAGCCTTTCTCTAAATTAACAATTGTTTAATAGAGAAGACATCGATATGTAAAATTCTAGGATCCAACTTCTTTAAAATTCTATACTTCCACTAGATTTTGGATAAGAATTTGGTTCATCTGAATAAAAAAAAACAGATCAGCTTAAGGAGGGCATAATAAGTAGTCTTTGAAATGCCGATAATTTTCAGATAAAATGTTCCTCCAAAAATCGACAAATAATATCGGATATGTCGTCAAGAAGATCTTCTAGTATATTGATCACCTGTTGGTCGGTGTGGTAGTTTTTGTCTTTTTGTTTATTATGGTAAAGTATGTGGAATTATCTAAACATATCTAAAGAATTGTAGTTGAACACGACACGCCTTAATTATTTACGATCTTACATATAACGAGAATAGGTATAGTTGATATATCACAGACAACAACCCAGCCGGGATGAAAATGTCACCCCAAGGTCACACATTGGTCGTCATTGAACGAAGAAGTAACCCTTACACAACAGGGCAGGCTGCAGCTGGCCCCAAAGCATCATTACATACAGGTACAGCGGAAGAGTTGCCCCTATATACTCAAGTAACATAAAATAAAATAAAGGTGAGAACGAAACAAGACATACAGAGGCCAGACATTCTTGACTTGGAACAGGCGCAAAAAAATGCGGCGGGGTTAAAGTATTTTGGTGGGATTACATTGTCAACCCTAATTAAACACGCCTAAAATCAGTTCAAAAAAGCCCGAGTCCCTTGTTGCGACGGAAATGAAGAAACTGAACATAAATTATAAAAATGTACCAACTAGCATTTAATATCTATTTCTTTTTAGTGTTTATAAATAATTGATTTGAACTGCGCTCTTATGTATTTGTATGGAAATTACGTTCAAAGACTTAATTTTTATGCACTGTCGTAAAAACATAAATTTCAGAAAAAAAATGTTTTTTAAAAAAGAAGTTCCTCTTTAATAGCTATAAAGCAATTTCTTGAGAAGAAACTTAATTTGTTTAGATTGCATATCAAGTTAATATTTCTCGATATTAGAACTACATTTAACAAGCCCTTATTGGGTTTACGATATGATTGTGCCGGTAATTTATCTTTTTTCCCTTCTTTATCTGTCGCTTAAAGAAATCTTGTCATCGATTTGCGATAGTAATGGGACAAAGAAAAATTTATGTCGGAAATAAGTCGTGATCCGGACATTGATCAATCCTGATCCAATGAACAAAGTAAATGGCAAGTAAGATTGTTATAGAGTTAACTCGGGAAAACTCCGAACCTATTAACATTTATTTACAACAATTCGTAGGATCCATAAGATAAAAATAATTTTATCAAAACAAGGTGTAAGTAAAGGAGTATAGGTATATGTTCTTTATTTCCCCCATTATCGAAGAGTATTATACAGAGCAACAGACATGCCCAAAAGTTATCAGATAATATAGTCATAATATGTACAAGATTTAAATAGCCTCATAAAACCACTTTACTATAGAATCAAACATTCTTATGTGAACTAGAGAAAGCCGATAAGAACTGTCATTATTTCACATGAGTTAATGTATTAACCATTATTAGTATAGTACCATTATTCCTTCTTATTAGAATACCTGAAATGTTTGTCATTAAAGGGAAGGTAGTATTGTGACATTGAAAATAGTAAGAAATTATTGTTGCTTTTCGCAGGTGATCGGCTTGTTTTCGACGGTTTAACGTTACAAAAAGGTTATATGTTCCCTGTGATTTCATTGTGATGTGCCCTATATTGTCTGTGTTAATAATATCACATTTATATCTTAATCAGAACATTAACATGTCTATATAATTATCATAAATCTGTCGCTGCACGCGGAGTCGTACTAATGATTTCTGAATTCATTAAACAAATTCTCATAACTGTTAAATTGGCATATGTCTGAAAATTGCAGATAAATTGTAACTTATAATCAAAAAGCAGCACATCAAACTTAAGATTCAAGTATATGTTGGAACAAATGCAATCATAACTTAAAAATGTCATTTCCAATATATTTGTTTTCAGATTGATGATTGATTGTTGGGGTTTAACGTCCGAGCAGCAATATCTCAGCTATATTCAGACGATGAACATGAAATGGATGATAAAATGAACATGAAATAAAAAATGGGATGGGACATAAGGATAATATGGTCGACAAATTTTGATTGCCACAAGATGAAAGGGAGGGAGGGGTAGGGTCGGGCAATTTAGCCTCCTGTGGTGGAGCGCAAATGTTCCTACTCCTACCGAATACCACAGCAGGGTTCCTTAACGTGCGAGGAACGTGACATCTTTCCCAACACGGTGCACCACTATGGTTTGTGGTCAGGTTTTTCGTATTATAGCCTGACAATCCCAGCATGCAACACGCCAGGGGTATCCCATTCCCACATCCCAGTTGCTGTGTGGGCAGAGTGCCTAGCCCCCGGCTAGATTTCTGAGCACTATTTAGTAGCCTTTTACGACAAGCTTAGCGCTACTGCAGGCCTATTCTTTTGACAATCGGACCTGCACGGGCCTTAAAAAATTAAAAAAAAAAAAAAAGGCAAACAAACCAATATATAACACAACAAAAATTAACTATTCGAACAATAAATTTAGTATGATGCATTTGATAAAACTGGTGGATAATAAAAAAAAATCAAAGACTGAAGTTCCATTAATATGAATACTCTTTCGTAACCGTGATGATCCGACTGTTTTCAATCAAAACAACTGTTTACCAGGAACCGGATTAAACAACTGGTAATGTATATGAACTATATAGTCAATTTAATGAGCCCCTGTGTTTGAATCGGAAATTGTGCAATATTACATAAATTCAATGCTAACCGATCATTTCATCTTTTAATGTAAATTTCCCATTCTCATACAAGCAATATATAAACAAAGACATGGGTATGATATATTTTTAAAAGAGGTACATTTTAGCGATCTTTGGGTCGCTTATGATATTAATAAAAAAACAAAAAACAACAACAACAACAAAAACAAAAACGGATTATGAACCAGATTAAACAACTGACAATGAATATTTATAGATATTGGGGCCCTGCTAATTATATGACCTATATAGTCTTTAAACGAGCCCATAAGCCAGAATCGGAAACTGGGTAATGTTCAATTCTAACAGATCATTTCATATGAACTTCCTGTTCTCATACGACCAAGAAACACACGTAAAACACACTAGTATGATATTTAAGAGGTACATTTTTATCTCGTATGAAGCAAGAACTATGATGATTTGGCGGTGAAGACGGCATGACGTGAAGTATAAATATAAAATTATGCAAATCATATGCGAATACAAAGTACTGAAATTACGAGTTCAATATTAGCGACTCAATCATTTCTACGTGAAAAAAGGCAATTTAAATTACGTAGAAATTCTTCAAAAGTTGACTTAGTATGACAGAACTATAATCGGATAAAATACGCATAAGATACAAGGAAAATAAAAACATTTAAGTTTGGTCGAAAACGAACGGAAAAAAAATACCAATTCAGTTAACATATAAAATAAAATGGGGTCTAAACAACGTTTGTTTTTCAAAGAGCGGTAGCAGATATCCTAGCAAATCTAACCATCTATAAACCTTCAACCATTTGCTCATAGTTCCAAAACGGCAAGATTAAAAACAAGCAAATCAGAATCACAGAATAACTTCTAAGATTCCCCTGTAAGATAAAACGTGTATTGTAACGTTACCGTATGAACAGTTGCAAACTTTTAACGGACTTATTTCATCATTTAATTTTCTGACCCCGAATTATATCAGATTTTATTCATCAAAATATCAAAATTTGCAGTATTTTCAAAACATCCAAACAAAACTGAGGCTTCATTCCTTGTACTACATACGGAAAAAACCTCTCAGTAATGGATTCGACTTCCTATTCCGATAGTTTTGGATACTTCTTGTATACAATTTACATCTGGATTTAGATCTTCATATATATTAAATTCAAATGCAGCTGATGACAGGTTATTCCTTGAAACACGTGTACAGCATATCGACATTTGCAATATAAATGATCGGTATTTTCTGTATTTATTGAAAAAGGCTTCGTACGTTGTTAGTTATTTCAACCCCGTCTCTTTTTTCGTGGATTTGTCCCTTGATTTACAAATTTCTTATTTCGATTTGATAATAAATGTCATTGGTTCTACTTTATTATTATATTCTTATAAATTGAATTGTAAATATTAGACACTTCTTCAGACTGACAATTTCGAAAGTCGAGAAAGTTTGTAATTTTATTATCTTATCCGTCATATATAATCTAGATGAAATTTAGGAGTAATTGAATGAGTCAGATCACCTAGGACTGATAAGGTTTCGTTCGGTCGATATGTTTGCTTAATTACTATATAAAGATAGGGAGGAGGCTATAATTCGAGTAATCTGTCTGCTTTGTAAGATAAATATCCTAAGATTATGCAACTTGATCTGTAAGCATCATGATGGATAGATTGCAAACAACTTTTGACAGCTTTAAGGTGTCATGAAGCCTGGTAAGTATTAGTGTAAGTGGAAACAAATTTAAAAAGCTTTTGAAATTGCTAGAGGATTTCTGGTACGTTACATAATATTATAGGCAATGTTTTATTTACATAATAAACATTTAAGATAAGTTTTAAAAGGAAGTAGTAAATAAATACGTCACAAGAAATCAGATTTAAGGAGCCTTTAGGCTTCTTTTATTGTTCAAAGTATCCCATTACGAAGGAGGCCAATTCAACATTCACCTGTCAAGCATAATGGCTCAAAGCATTTTAAGGAAGTAGACCTAGGGTAAGGGACACAAATCTAACAAATCACTGGAACGTTTGCAATCAGCATTTTACACCAATCTCGTGTAAGCATCAAAGTAACATGGACTGATTTCACTCTGTTTCAAATGAAAGCTTGATAGGCTTTGGTGAAATTGATACAAACATATCACTGATTTCAAGAGTTAGTTCCCTTACCCTAGCTCTACCGCCTTTAAGTACATATGTAATGTACGGGTGATGAAACAAAGATCTCAATGTCTACAAGTATGTGTAATCCTCTGGTGTTAGGTTATTGCATTCATATTGTTTGGACTGTATTCAAGTTCACGGTGAAAAAAATCTATGAAGAAGAGTCTGTTGGATAAAATGAGAAGAACTTGTTGATTTTTTGTGCTTACTTCGTTTGACATCTGTGTTTGTATTTCTACAGTGATACACATTGCTGGCAAAGAAACTACTGTTCTGCTTTCATATTTTTACAAAAGTGTCACGGTCGCAAGCCTTCTGCATGTGTATGTAGTAGATGAAAAGTTTGCTATTACAAAAATTAAAAACCTAATTCCAAATTCCGTGACCGCGCCCCTCAAATATTGAATCCCTTATAAATTTTAGTCTGGTGTTTTTTTTCCAACTGTTATGACTTTTGAACAAATATGTATTTGTAAGTTGTTACTAAAATTATCATTACATTATATTCAAAATATATGTTTATATATGGAAAAGAATATCGCATTAAAGGCAATTTATTTTCAAAACATATGAAAATTAAAATAAAAAGATTTATCTTTATTGAATATGCATTTCTGAGACACAAATCATTGTTTTGGGTTATTTTTTGTGCTCTGTTTCATAACTTCCATCACAACATGCTGTCTTATGTACTTTCAAGATAAATAATTACACGTATAATTATAATTTCGACCATATTCCTTATTAAGCATTTTCGATTATAACTATATGTCTGTACAAAACATAGTTTGCTTTTTTTAAATAAAACGTCTTATTATTGAATTGTTTAATTGTTAATAACAAACATCTAGCAGCTTTATTTCAGATCAATCCAAGTAGAGTATATAAAAATCCCATGTTCAAAAATATTTTTAATTTTCCGAATTTGAGAATTTCTTTGCCAAAAAGAGCTTTCATATTTAATTGTTCAAGTGACTGGCTGAATGCTTTAGGATCATATCACCAGTCGATCTTATTATTAAAAAAAAAAAAACACGCACGAAGCTATTTGAATAGAGAAACCATGAACTATACAAGTATCGATGATTGCATGGAGAGGTGAACTGTACAACTGTTTTTCACATTTCATTAGATAAGGAAAGCAAGTTCTCTGTATTAAATCATCAAGTAAAGATTCTACAAATATTTCATACTTGTTATATGTTGTAATTGTCATTAAAATTTGGCTTGAAATTAACAGCAGACTGATAGGAAAGCTGTGTTTAATACTTAATCAGGTTTGGATAACTCTAAAAATAAGTTAAAAAATAGTTACCAAATATGTTATAAGTATTTCATGTGTATAGAATTCTAGATTTATTCAACATAAAGGAAGAACACCCAAATAAGTGATAATAACAAATTTAAAAAAACTCAACAAATGACAGATTCATATACAATGTTATGTTACTATCTGGTGTAATCGTGACAGTGTATTTTTTTTCAGCAATTGCATGTGCTAAGATAATATCGGTACTGAATATAGATTTCTGTATTCGTACATATTGATTAAGCAATATCATACCTGTTAGTCGATATAGGTATTATGAGAGCAGAAGTGTAAAGAAACGTATTCATTTTTTAGTTTTTTTAAGTTAGAGTGTACCATGCTCGTTAGTTTTCCGTCTTTTGTTTGGTATTCACCAATGCAATGGAAGTATTTTAATGTGAATGTTTCCAACTACAAAGAATCTATATTTAACAAGGTACTACTTACCCAATACAGTGTACCGCAGAATCAACAATACATTTGCCATTTGGCTAATGTGGTCCATGTCTTAGTGAAGTGTCAAAAGATGGTATGATGTATTCTCATATCCCCTCCTAGCACCTTGTTTAACTTCCGGAATTTGATGCGGTTTATTCACGTCATGTTGTATTCTTGTGAAATCCCTCTCTAATCAACTTTGTCATCGAATCTATAATTGCTTTTATATTCACAACTGTGTCCATAGAGGGAGTTATCTACGAAGCATTTCCGAAAATCTAGAAATCATTACATTTAATAAACTTGATGATATTTCTTAAAAAACTGATTCCCTACCACGTGTCTATCAACACTAAAATCTTCTCTACACTGCAGAAAATCAATATCCATTTATATTCTTTAAAAACGTTTCATACATACTTTTGTACATAGTTATGTTAGACAAACAATCAATCATTACTTATTAGTTTTAATAACGATTTAACGCTAATTAGACATACTTGTTTTCTGTTCTATTTAAAACAAAATGACGAACAAGACCTGAGAACAATGCTTTGGAATAATGGCAGACAGAAATGTGTGAATGTGGTATTTTATTGTATTTAGCTTCATTATAATGTAAAGCATAAATTTGCACGGATAGTTGTCGGATGAATAAAACAATATCGATATAAATTCATGATATCGTAAATTATTTGGTATAATATTAATGAAATATTTTATTTAAAGTGAACTTGTGAATATATACACAGCGAAGCTAAAATGTCGAAACGTTTACTTTCAAAATTGAAGTCTACCAAAACAAATTGATATAACCTATATATATTCTCTAGTACCAGGGCAGATACGATTTAATTCTATTTACTAGTGCAAAAAATGTTAAGCCAATTATAAACTTACACCCTCAAAAAAACGGATTATTTCAATCACCACAGTTTCATTATTATCAGTTCATAGATCTCTTGATTGTGTGAAATACTGTTTCAAATGAGCAAAATAGGCATGGAATTAATAGAATTCAAAGAATTTTGTTGACAATATTTTTCACTTGTCTTTAGTTCCCGAGATTTGAGCATCACAATGTAGTTTTCGATCATTGAATGGTTTCTCTCACATGGTTCTTGTGATACATTAATAAATGATTCCAGCGGCAAGTGTACAATGCCAGGTCGGTACGTCATCTTTTCTTAAAATGCTTGTAATACAGTGCCTTGTTGGGATAATTATGTTAAATAGTTTTTATTTTACATAAATTGGCATTATTTTAAATAAAAAACGAATGTCGTATTTTAATGTAGAAATGTCATTTTCTTAGATTCCATACTATCTATAGGAATTGTTATAAGACAATTATATAAAGCAAAACAAAAAACAAATAATAATAATAATAATAATAATAATAATCAATGTCAGAAAACATACACGAGTCAAAGTTATGCATGCAAATCGTCCCTACAGAAATTAAAACATTGTAAAAATATGTTGCAGAAAAATATTCATAACAGGAGACATATATGTAGTTAGGAAAATCAATATTGTTCATTTACAAATGGAAATGAAATGATAAAACTAACAACCTGAGGTTTAGCCAGATTTTAACAATAGTGCAGTTATAACGGCATCAAGTTGGTAAATCTAAAATATGTCATTGAAATTAAAGGAATAATTGTTCGCTATTTAAATGCATTAAAACAAAGGAACAGTGTTTAGTAAAAAATAATTATACTTGTGGTAGATAACTTTACCATCTTTCCTTCGAAAATTCTTACAATTCAACATTAACATATACACTTTCAGCCGGCAAACCAAAAAAAATACAAGTCCGAAACATTCATTTCATGAAATCGTATAAGCCAGCTTGAAAGTTAGAATAGTCAAACGTAAGTTTCTCGAATTTGCTTTAAAATACAACAAAATACCATTTTCATATGCATATTGAAAGTTTGGGTATACAGTATACCTGCTAAATACAAATAGTCTTCAGGAAGTACTGGACAACAACAAAAATCAGGAAGCAAAATGTAGCACTAAGAAGATTTACCATGTGCCATACATCAGTACAAGGAATGGAACTTTATAATTAGTTGTTTGTTTTTTGTTTTGTTTTTTTGTTTTGTTTTTTTTTTTTGGGGGGGGGGGGCTTGACTTGTGTAGTATTTCTGTAACTGTAAGTTCTGTTAAACAGGCTATGATGATTCAATTCAGACAGTTCTGATTATTGGGCTGGTGAATACCCTCTGGGACATCAGATTTGCTGGGAAAATATAAAAATACCATTTCATATAAATTTGAAAATTTCTGATGTTTTGTAAGACAAAATTCGCTCCAACCACCGCTTGATTGAAGCAAATGTCTTAATTAACTATTTTTGTTAAATATGACCTTATTAAATAAAGGAGAAATGAAATATGACTCTTGATATGTAAAATATTTTCACCATAAATTTTAAAAGATGTTGTTCATCGCTAGTTTACAGTAGAAAATGAATCACTGCCTTAACTAATCATTCGTTTTAGGGAAGACTGGTGGCATAATGGTTAGCGTACAGGGCGGCAAGGCGGGTGGTGCCATAAGGGAATTAGTTCGTATCTAATAAATATTACAGACCATTATCTTCACTGTACATTTGAAAAGATGTTGTACATCGCTAATTTGCAGTAGAAAAATCTATGTAAAACAGAAATCTTGACACGTAAATATTACTTCTTTTCTAACATAAAGATATTTTAATTACTTCAAATATTAACCACTAAATATCTATAAAACAAATCAAACAATAAAACCTCAAGTTGGTGCTTCTATATTTAAATAAAATAGATTAAGTACACTCTATCTCAAGTATAGCAATTATGTTTTCAGAAAAAAATAGCTTCAGCTGTTATCGAGAAAGATGTAGACGATGGAAGTCTTAATTGAAAATCATTCACAAAATGGCGCTGTATAAAATACTGTTAACGTGAATTTAATTTTTAGGATATAAACGCATATTTTTAGCTAAGTGTCCAATTAAACAACATGTTTGTAAAAGAACAGTGACAGAGGGAAAGATAACATACAGAAATAAAATTAGAGAAGAGTTTCCTTCCAAAACAAAATTGAAATATGCATAAAACGTCTTTAAATATTTTAAAGATGATGAAATATATGACACGAAAAATAAACTGTTTTTTACCCTCACTTGATAGTACGGAGGACAAAATGTATTTTACCATTTATTAGTTAAAAGGATATAAAGTTCATGTAACGGGTGATACAAAACCAATACATTAACACTTTAGTGAAACAATACCTAGATTTTTTATAAGATTTTTATACAATTGCCCATAGCTTTTCCCGTATCGCATTCCTTTTTTCGGAATACGTATAGCAATCTTCAGGTATAAACAATTAGAGTTGAAGCACGAGACAGTACTACCAAGCAAGAGAAACGCCTAAACATGTCAGTGGGGCATGTTGAAGACCAAAGATGACATAAACATTACAATTCAAATTTTTACAATTTCTATATTTTGTTAACAAATATCAATCGAAATATTGAACGGTGTTGCTGTAGTGACGGAGTAGTTTAGCTTTTTGACTTCATTAACAGATCATTGATTCTACAAAACATAATTGAAGGCAAATATTCATTAAAACAATGTGTCTTAGATTAAAGATTTCCTTAATGCATATTATAAATAGATTTATTAAGTCGTATCTGATAGGGAAAATAAAACGAAACTGCACCGTAAATTTCATGTATCGAGGAAGTTCGTGAAGAACAAACAACATTGAATTTTCTTAACTAGTAGAAGCTGTCGTATGGCTTCCGACTATAAAGCCAATACCATGACTTCGTCAAGATAATATCGGATGAAACCCCCTAATTTCAATTCTGCACTATTCTATAATTATGTTAACGTGTCTAGATTTCAAATTTTAAATAATACATTATACCACAGTAACCAATTAATCAACTATGAAACCATTAATTACTTTTCATTTGCCTAAATCCTTTTACAATCTTGTCACAGAAATTGGCTTGTCAATAGGTCTCGTGTGAAAAGAAAATAAACATTCACAAATTAATTCCTAGAATCAATCTAGAAAACTTCAGATTATTACAAATATGTCCATCAAACTGTAATATCATAAGGTCAAGGACACAAAATAAAACAAACAATCAATTTACTTTATTCCTCCATCTTTCATAAAAGATTTTTTTCAGGGGAAAGGAAGTTAACTAATAAAATGTTGTGTGATTTTGGCAATAACCTTAAAACGAATAGAATTATAAGTATATCTTCACTGTGAAACAGAAGCATTTAAAACACCTTAAAAATAAAATGTTTATACAGATTAAAGTAAAGTTTCTGGACGTATTATTTATTTGGGACTAGTGATGACGTACGTCTATATGACATCGAATTTCCTCTATGATCTAGTACAACATTAAACAAGTACTATCTTTAAAAAAGATAGCCGACACAGTTATTTTTTCTTTCTTTTACTGATGATTTTCTATAAAGTTTTACGCCTCTATAAGTTATCAGTATTTAGCCAGTCAGGAAACAGAATTGCGATCAGGTGACTTGCGTTTCTATGGAAGAGCGTCTTTAAGGTCAAAAGGTAAAAAGCGAAAATATACCGACCGTATATATATATAAACAAGCCTCAGAAATCCAAACTTTCACAGCACCTTGTTTGTCTGATTCTTTCTTTGTTTGTCTAGTGCAAAGGTTAGTAATATAGTATTGCTACTATATGATTTTTATCAAAGAGTAACATTAGAACCTGCATTGTGACATTTGTAAGCTATGTATCTTATTTCGGTTTGTTTCATTTTATTGTTTTTGTCTCCGTGTTTGCCACAACTCTGTATCTTAATTCCGATATTTAAAACAGAACACTCTTATCGTGCATCATTTGATCTTTTTTATGGTACTTGGATAGAGTAAACTTCCCGAAATGGGAAATCAATCACGGGTGATTGAAATTGGAATCGTATTAACTACTTAGGCACATATGAATGATAAACACATTTTACATTAATAATAGATGTGAAATAATGTAGTAAATAAATGATAATAATAAAGTCCTTTTGACCACTTCCTAGCGTATACATATCCGTTGGGTAATTTGTAACCTTTCATGCACAAAACGTGTTTATTACAATGAGAAAAAAATGAAAAGAAATGAAAATGGGATGTAGAATAAGGTATGAAGAATGGGGTCAATGGGGAATTGGCAAAGTGGGAAGTTTACTATATCGAATAGCTATATTGGAACATATATATATTTCTTGTGTCAAGAAGCTAGCCATTTAAATGTTTATACAAATAATGTATGAATGCCATTCACAAGATTATAAAACTACCTTTTACGATGCTATGCATTATAGAATATTTTAGCATTTTTTTACTATTATAAACGTTTTAATAAATGCATCCCGCTTCTAATTGCTATTACGTTATAGTTATTATTTAAAGCTTAAAAGATATCAGCAAGAAACAGAATAATTTGCTTAGTGCTGCAATTACAGCATGTGTCAAATATTTAAAGCTTGGTGCTTAGAATTGGGTCCAATTATAGAAAATAGTTTGAATTGTGTTTTCTTGATCGATATTTCAACTAATGCCTTATATAAAAGAATATTTTGGTATTTAATTACAACAGAGATGCATAACCGATGAATTAAATCAACCTAAAGTGAAGAACAGAAAATTGTTAATGGTAACTTTCAATTAAGAAACAATGGCCATTTCAACATCAACAAAATCGCTAAAAAGTCAAAACAAAATATTTGAGGCCTTCCGTGATATCCACGTTATGTAATAAGAAAAAATGCTGAATAGTGAATAAGTACGTCGATATAGAATCTGTTAAGAATCACTTAAATAAAAAGAATAGAACTTCTGCAGTTTACGGATCCAGCAATTGTGACTAATTTTTTTATATCTTCAAAGGGTATTTTTGAGCACCATAGGTAAATAATGGCCTGTATGTTGCATATTCCGACGCTGATCGTTGATATTCTCATATACATCGTTCTACAGAGTATAAAGTAAGTAATCATTTTCTTCTTCGCCGCTATAATTTACCAAAACGAACTAATTCAATGTGCAGGTTTAGTCAGGCGCTATAGCCATTTTATTTTTCTACATTATAAAACATATCCATGCACCAAATGTCAATCATTTAACTTGTATATTGTATAACTGTTCAACGACATACACTTTACAAAAGAAAATAACAATGATACCATGACCTGATACGAACAAATCTTTACTTATTATATTAAATAAAAACAGAGAAACAACACATTCACCTAATTATAGTTCCACTGAAATGCTGAAAACATTTATTTTTCGTTTTTGTCCGAGAAAGGATTGATTGATTGATTGATTGTTGGGGTTTAACGCCAGAGCAGCAATAAGAAAAGCCTAGTTATTTCTAGGAATGAAGAAATACTTACATCGATGACAATTAAAAAAATGCATTAATGGAAACTGCTGACACATTTTTCAAATAATATGCATAGAATTGCAAATTTCTCTTTTTATGAATTAAGTCTCAATTCGAAAATTTGAAAGATTTAAAAAAAAATCGAAAAAAGAACATATATTATACCTCTGAACGTTTCAATAAAACTTCATGGCAATTGCAGTCCGAAGTGAAAACGATGGTCGGACAAACGAACAATGGAATACCCAAAATACATTCCGATTTTGAAGGCGATTATGTAGAAGAGAGGCCTAAGAAGATCAAACCTTATACATAACACAACTGTTTTTAGTGGTATTTAGACATGTGAACAACTGGAACTGACGCAAAATATACTTACTGTTTAAATGTAATAAAGACTGTAAGGTACCACCAATTATCGTACAGTATCATTGATAATTTCATGTAAAAACCTTCGATATGCGAAGAAGAGAAAACGGTAAAAAATCATTGTCTGTTGTGCCTTTAAATAAGATTGGAATAATGGGAAGAAATATCAGTGATTATTCTTTTCTTAGTATACATTTCTTCTGAAATAATTTTTGACTGCGATGTTATGCCCGTATGATCGTTGTTTGATTGCAAGATTCCGAATAGATAGTGAACTGGTACCAATGATTACTTGATGACAAATAAAAACTGACAACAGAGGATCAATATCATGCATAAAATTATGCAACTGCTCGGATCAAGGCTTCGAATGTGACTCAATATTAGAATAATACTTGACATTTAAATGATCATATCACATAAATCTTCGCATTGATAAGTTTACTCAAAACCCGGTAAAACCAATGAAACTAGTCAGCTTGGCTTGACTTTTGCCTGGTCTCGGGGTTGAACTGCTACAAGTATTTCAGACAAAAATACAAAAAATGTTCGTAGAAATTACCTTTCGTAAATGTTCTTTTTTGATAGTCACATCGAAATATAATACCTACCTATCTACCTACGTAATCCTTTTCGTACTAGTCAATACAGAAGGCCTTCACCGAGGATAGCCATCTCTGTCTGTCAGTTGCCATATTTCTATTCTGATCCCATGCACACCCACACTCTTCTATATCTTTTTCTAACGTTTCTTTAGGTCGAACTCTGTTTCTTTTTCCTGCCGATGTCCATATCATAGTTATATTTGGAATGGCTTTTGGTTCTATTCTGCACACATACATGCCCAGTCCAGTTCCAACGTCTGTTCTTGTCATCACTCACTGATATTGAGTATTCTTCTAAGATATCGTGTCTAAAAGACGACTAGTTTTGTTACGATGTTTTGGTGACCTTCCAGGATTCTGACTATACAATAGGACTCCAGGGATGTTACTCTTAAAAATCCTGATCTTCGTTTTGATGGTAATAATCGATGACTTTTAGATGTTTGTCAGGTATGCAGAGGCACTTCTTGTTTTAGCTATTCTATTCTCTACTTCAGATGTTTAATCCTCATCATATGTAATCTTACTGCCAAGATAAGTAAATTCGTTTTCCTTACTTTTTGTTGATTTTCAGTTCGGTATTTGTCTTGTTGTTGACTTTCACAACAAACCACTTGAGCCTGAAGGTCCTTGTAATTCATTATTATGATAGAGATGATATTGTCTGTTATACCATAAGGTGACAGGCTGGTCTATGAAGGCTGTGAAAGGCCTAGGAAAAATCAATAATACGTGTAGATGGTGGGATACCATTCATTACTTTGCTATGTGATCTGTCGGTGAAGATTTGGTCTGCACATGATTTGCCTTTCCTAAATCCAGTCTGTTTATGGCATAGAAGTGTTTCTGGCAGTGATGATTTTCTGTTAGGATGATCGTTTATATAATCTTACTTTTGATGGATAAAAGCATGATTTCTTACCAGTTGTAAGGGTCTGTAAGATCATCATTTTGGGACAGCTTCATTATTAAACCACGTTTCCACTGACTTGGTGCCGTCTCCGTTCCCTATATGTTCATTAAGATTTCTGTGCTATTCTTCAGCCTTCAAGCTTATCTGCCCATATCCTATATGTTCTTTATAGTTTTCTTCTCGTCGTTCGCCATTACACTTGAATGCCAGTCTACTCCGGCCGTCTTCTGTAGGTCTTCCACCGGTCCATACATTTTCTCTGTAATGGTGTTTGGTTTATCCCATGTCTTCTTTCTCTGTACCTGGCGTAACTTGCACGTCTACAGAAAGTGTTCTGTATTGTGCTCTCCTTCTCCACAGGGACACATAGGTGATGGTATGACCTTCAAAAGTCTGTACAGATGTCGTTTGAGTCTGTTGTGTCCTGTCCTGAGCCTGAAGATTGTAGTTTGCTCGATCTTTTCAGTTGATGGTAGCTATCTTGCTTCTGAGGGGTATTGTACAGAGACTTGATAATGGTCTTCATCTCTGTGTAGCAGACAGGATTTTCATTTTGCTGTTGTTGAGTGCCTTCCTTTGCTAGCTTATCTGCTTTTTTCATTTCCGATGATTCCACAATGTGAAGGTATTAACTGTATGGCAGTTTTAAGGCGCTTGATGGAATTAATAGCTCTTTCAAGTAGTGATAGTTTGTTGTTGGTCAGTGGATGCATTACGGAGAGGGCATCTGTTAGAAATATTACTTGCATATTTTCTGCGTTTTCCTTGATGTAGTTTGCCGCATGGATGAGTGCTTCTTTTTCAGCCTTGTAGTTGGAGCAATGTAGTCCTGTTGGTATTGCCATTGACTGTTGTTTTCCATCTGGGTATTCTATGTAGATACCGGTCCCTCCTTTTGTTGTCGCATTTCTGGCTGAACCGTCTGTGTAAACTCTTGCACACAAATCTGATGGATACTCTTCTTCCAGCGTGCTCATTGTTACGGTCTTTCTGACGATGTTTGATAGTTCATCTTTGGCACTGAGTAACGGAACTGTTGTCTTAATGGTCACATTGTCCTCCTTCTCTGCACATAGATTATCATTCATTTTAAAATCTATAGGTTTGACATGCTTAGATAGATGTTCTTGGTGTTTTCTTTGCAATGCTCTTGTTTATAGAGTGAAGCTGCTAGATCTTTTGAGTCTGCCTGGGGATAGCTGTTTTAGCCTCTCATTCATTGGGTGGTTTGGTAAGCATTGATATTTGGTGGCCTGTATCATAGCTTTACATTCTCTTCTCCTACTTTATGGTGGTATGTTTGTAATTGTCTCCTTTCTAGCAATATGTGTTGATTTTATGGCTCCTGTGATGATGCGGAGTGCCTGATTCTGTGGCCCTTTTCACAAAAAATCGAAAGAGTGAAATTAGTCGTCACAATACTTTTATTTACTATGACGTCATAACTAACGACTAATTTTTACACTTACGATTTTTTTATGTTGTTTATGCAATGGATATCATGACAGATTGATGATCACTGCCTCCTAGCTGGTCACATACCTTCCTACTGATTTTTTTGGTGTGTATCGTCAGTACAGAGAGCTAGATCTGGTGTGGTAGTTGTATGCCATCGACGAGAATAAAATGTAGGCGCGTCAGTGGCGTCGTTGACTAGGATAATGTGGATTTCATCCTGCAAGTTTTCTATGGTCTCCCCCTCTTTTGTCCATGGTATTATATCCCCAACTTTGTGATTGGCCGTTGAAATCTCCTACTATGAAGAATGAACTGTTTGGCATTTGTATGGTGTCTAGTGACAGTTTCTGATCATTGGGACAGTAGAAGTTAACATTGTTGAACGAGCTTTTCCGAATACTTGCTTTGCTTTCAATGTATTCTGCTTCCTCCATAAACTTTTTTGTCTCTAAGGCATTAATGGTGTTTCTTACAAGAGTCATTACACCACCTTTCTTTCTTTTCTATCACTCCTGAGGACTTGGTATCCTCTGATCTTAAAAGGTTTGTCCTCTTGTAGATATGGTTCTTCAATACAGCAGATGTTCACATTGTTTTTATGAAGAAAGATCTTCTCTCTTGTTTGATACCCCTTCTGCATTCCACTGCATGATGTTAATATGTGGTTGCTCTTTTCTTTTCGGTTTGATCTTTCTATGGTCAGTAGCTCTCCTTGTTTGTCCCCTACCTCCACGAAACTAAGGTACATCCAGCAGCAATGGTTGAGCTCCTTCGAGGCAGAGAGCCCGGCAATGCACCTGCCTGGTGGGTCCCCACAGGGCGAGCACCAAATCGTTTGTTCATGGTTTCAAGGGTCATTTTGGCTGTTTGTGCGCGGTATTGTGGTCTGTTCGAGTACGCTGTATCGCCCAACACCTCCGTCTTCAGCATTCTAGGTTTTCTGTCGGTGTTACCTCACCCTTAGCTTCTGAACAAAAGTTCTGATCTTGGAAGTACAGGAAGGAAGTTACAGATTCCTGGTTCTGGATTTTTCTCGAGATTGTCTCCTGAAGCCTTTCACCGTCGAAGGGTGTAGCCGCAAGGCAGCGGGGGTATTAGATCAAAGTTTTCCTTCTTCTAGATGTGCTACCCTCCAAGGTTAACGAGCCCCATCTACCAGAGGCTATTTGGTTTTAATGCGCCAGTGAGTCGCCTTTACCTCTTCTTCAGTCAGTCGGAACGGCCGGATCAGGTCCACCAGTTGGTAAACCCGGCGTGAAGGTTGGAGTTGGACTTTAGTTGTCAGAGGCTGTTTGAGACGCACACCGAAAGGAGCATTTAAAATGATATTGACAGCCCATTCCCAACACCACCCCTTGCCTTTGACAACCTTCCGCGACCAGATTTCTGTGTTATTCTTCTGCCTTCAAGCTTATCTGCCCATATCAGGTCGCATCCCGACATTTTTCTATCTTTTAATGTCCTGATTGCTTTTGGTTTTATCTTCAACCGATGGACTGTCCGTTTGTATGCCTAGTATTCCCATATTGACAGAACCTTTCTATTAAGCACCTTTGGAAAATGTTCTTTCCAGTTGTTAAGTTCTTCATTACTTATGGACAATTTACCAGCTTATTTCTTGACCGGTAGCTCGCTGTTTGTATATCTACCAATCATGATTTGGAGTACGCGTTAAGTTCGCATATCTTGTTTTGCGTATGCTTCCTATGTCTCAGTTGATAACTTTTCGACGTTAGCTTTTTTCCCTTCCTTGCACTTTTTTTCTTCTTAGTCTTGTATGGCATGTGCATTTTTCAGCATCTCGTAATCTAGTTGGCTTAGTTGTAAGTAATATATCCTTAATTGTTTCCTCTTTCCAATCTATTCCGATGCCTCAGTTATTATCTACTCATCTATAACACTATTGAAAGAAAGAAAATAGTGTTAAATAAATAAATATTTTTTAAAAGAAACAAATGGGAGCTGAAACATCTTTACAATTGAATGTATATTCATTAAAATTGAGGTTGATAATACAAGTAAAAATTACAATTTCTGTTTAAGTTAAGTGGCTGTTTGTTGGGGTTTAACGTCCGATCAGCAATATTTCAGCTAAATTCAGACAATGAACATGAAATGATGATGAAATGAAAAAGGGATGGGACACAAGGACAATGGGGTCGACACATTTTGATTGCCACTGGAAATAGGGAGAGGTGGGTAGGGTCGGGCAATTTGGCCTCCTGTGGCGGAGCCCTATGGTTCCTACTCCGGGAGAATACCACAGTAGGGTTCTTTAACGTGCGAGGAACGTGGCATCATTCCCAACACGGTGCACCACTATGGTTTGCAGTCAGGTTTTCCGTATTATAGCCGGACAACCCCAGCATGTAACACGCCAGAGGTACACATCCCAGTTGCTCTGCGGGCAAAGCGCCCTAGCCCCCGGTGAGGGTTCTGAGCACTGTTTAGTCGCCTTTTACGACAAGCTGAGCGCTGCTGCAGGCCTATTCTTTTAACACCCGGACCTGGACGGGACAAGTTAAGTGGCGGTTCATTAGATAATTAACTTAGTGCTCGCTCATTAAAATTGTAAGGTCATTACGAGAAAAAAATGATATACAAGGTACACTCTTTGAGACGTTCACGTTTCCCATTTTAGCATTCGTTCATCGTTTATCGTGCGTTTACGCATCGTTTTACGTTCGTTTAAATGCACGATAAACGCACGATAGAAGCGTTCGTTTAAACGCACGCTAGAAGCATTCGTTTAAACGCACGATAGGAGCGTTCGTTTAAATGCACACTTGGAGCGTTCAGTTAAACGCACGATAGAAGCGTTCGTTTATTTTTGAACTTTGATTATATCAACTGTTTATACACTTTTTGCTATTATCAATTTATATAATTTCATTAATTTCATTTTATTTTATTTCTGTCTTCATTATAAGTCAATATTATTATTTTGAGCCGTTCGTCAATCTTGCGTTTAAACGCACGCTGGGAATAGGAGCGTTCGTTTAAATGCACGATAGAAGCGTTCGTTTATCGTGCGTTTGCGTATCGTGCGTGCAGGAAACCTAAACTTCTCAAGGAGTGTAATCCTTTTCATGAAATAGGAGATAACCAAGATATTATGTGAGAAATAATTAATTCATTCTGCTTTGTTTCTTTTCAAAATACCTTATAGAAGCAGGTGCTTTATAATGATTATATCGATATGTAAAAATATGTATCTTTATAAATTTTACTTTTATATAATTTATTTTGATTAATAACAAACTTTTCTATTGACCTTTGTTCAGCAGAAGAAGTCATTCTGATTGATTGATTGATTATTGGGGTTTAACACCCGCGCATCACTATTTCAGCTATATTCAGGCGATGACCATGGAATTGATGATAAAATGAACATGAAATGACGATGATAATGTATGAAAAAAGGGATGGGACACAAGGATAATAGGGTCGACAAATTTTAATGGCCACTAACAAGTGACGGATGGGTAGGGTCAGACAATTTAGCCTCCTGTGGCGGAGCGCAAAGGTTCCTACTTCTATCGACCCGCAACCTGGCTTGTTACTGTGACGTCATCAGCGTCGACTGGTTCTCAGTCCATGATCAAAATAATTCTAAAGAAAATACTGTTTTCGTTATGAGTCTATTCTCAATATTTGGACTGTACATTTCGTGTGACCTGTTAAAAAAATAGAAACATTACTAAAATATTCTTTAATGTTGCATGTAGTTTTCAATACGTTGTATTTCTGTAATTGATTTAATGTTTGTACATGTATGTAAATGATGTACACCTCATTTTAGCTCCGCCTAAAAAGAATTGTCAAAGGAGCTTCGTGACCTTTATAGGCAAAATTGACCAACAGAAAAAGTGATAGAAAATTGACAAATTGTTTTTAAAATATGGTTACCCAATTCAGTGCTGTACTAATGACTAATTTCAATGCAATAGTGAAAAAGAAAAAGTTGTGTATTAGATATAGAGAGACGATGGCATGGTGTTCAGAATTAAGGTAGACTTTTTATTTAATAAAATACAAATAAACTAATGGACGTGGTTTGTTTGTATCGGAACCGAACGCTTTCGTCCATTCATAGCAAAATATATTTTTGTCAGAACTATGACTTGCATAATAGAAATGTTATAAAAATTAGATTTTCATGAAGTCATTATTATCTTGCATATTCCTGTTATAGAACTGTTTATCGATATTAAATTTAAAACGAATATGAAACGAATGAAAAGAGGCATGATTAAAGAATGTATACATGGTACGCATGCAATTATAAAATGTGGTTCATGACAAAGTCGCTCTCTGAACTTAGGGTTAAATCTGCGTGTACAGATGTACAGAAATAGTCTTTATTTTTCGAATCCATATAAGGTATACCCAATAACTAGACACGTTCCTCTAATTATAGGCGTAAACATATGGGACTGAAATATATTTGGCTCGTTTCCTAGAGCTGATTTAGTATTTATTCTAAGTATTCCTATTGATGGGATCTGTCACCCTATCAACACGAATTTTCTTACTGTACTAAAACTGGAACTTACGCTAAAACAACTAGATCAAAAGTCATCTATACGATATGATACAGTTAGTATACACGTATTTGGAAAAATACAACCAAGAGCAACGAATTAGATAAAATAAGATTGTTATATATCCTTCAACAGAAAGGATGCAGTTTTTAAAGCCAAACATTGACCCAATTTAAACTCACTAACACACTGGAGATTGATCAATATTGTTAAACCCTTAATTTGAACGTTTTGAAAACTTTATGTAGCGCATTAAATATAAATAATCTTTTAAGACAACGAATTTCTTTAATTGTATTCTAAATAAGTTCTAGTTTTCTTATTTTAGCTTGTCTATGCATTCAACCGTATAATTTAGTGGAAACATTTAGTTACAACTCGAACGTAATTCATTGTATCACACACGCAAACTATAAAGCCGTTTTGATATGTTACTTCGAAAGTATCAAATAATGTAAAATATGACAGCGCGTATTAACTTTTAAATTACTTGCGTCGCGTCAGGCACTTAGAAGCCACAACAAAATGTTCAAATAGACTTAAAACAATAATAACCGTGGATCTGAAACAATTTTTCTTTTAACGCCAGACAAATAAAGTAAAACCTATAAATTTTATCAATAAAAGCTTAGTGGAGTGGCAGTATTATACAAACCAGAAAAAAGGGAACAGGAACGCCTACTTTTATCTAATAAAAAATCGACAGTCAAAAGAGAAGACTTTGGCATTGCCTTGGCCGTTTTCTTGGACAAATACGTTTTTTTGCTTAAGTTTGTATCTTTATTATAATTTTTGCATCTGCTTTCACATCCACTCTAACCTGAAATCGTTGATCCAAAAAATCTACAAAATCAGTATTATTTTATGTCAGTTTGTTTTATGAAGAAATATTTGTTTAACCATTATATTTATAAAGAAATTTGAAAACCTGAAAGGTATATGCATTCGCCCTGCTGTAGATAATGGTTAAGGCTAGATAACATGATTTTTGTAAAACAGTCTATCAAAATCTACTAATCATTTTATCATTTGTTACTAAAATTTCATCGCCCACTTTTTAAAATCGTAAATTTTAAATACATACATTAAATAAATATTTTTCTTGAAATTGCGACATTGAGTGAAAATAACTTGAGTTCAAGTTCTGATTATGTCCCTTCTTATACCTGCTGACATTTCAGTTCAGTTTTTTCATCAAATTAAATTTGATCATTATTGGGACAGATTTATTGACCAGTAACCCATAATGACACGCGAACAAATTGCATTTGTTTAAAACATTCTTTCATCATTTAAAAACCAATAAAATATAGATTTATTTGGTTAAAAAGTATTGTGGAAAGTATTCAATCGAGTGAATTGCATGGTGTGTTTGGCAAAACACAACATCAACAATAAAGCAGATAAAGATGATCGTTAACGAGAGGAACATGAAGTTTCACATCGAATATCTTGAATAGACTGTTTGAATATCTTGAATAGACTGTTTGAATATCTTGAAATGAAACTGTGAGATTATGCTTAGACACATACAAAAGCGGCTGAACAGTCGTACCGTTCATCATACTAGAATGTACATTCTTACATCTAATAACATTATTTTTTTACAAGCAATTTATTGCAAATTGGTTGTGTAATATTTCCTGAGCTTGCTTTCAGTGACTAAGTGGATATCTCATATATGGTGTATGCTGAAGTATTCCATGTTACGTTTTATCATATCCGTTTTTTTCTACGATATCAAGCAGTTTGAATTATTATTTAAGGAATGACTTTTTTTCAACTAGTATACTATTTAAAAAATTCATTTCGTCACAGTCATTACAAAATTTGGCATATGAGATGATGGAAATTTTGTTTTTACCCAATCAGAAAATGTGTTACTTCTGAATATAATTAAACATAACTAGTCTCCACTAATCTGAACTTAACATGTAAATCAAACAGTAGTGCCATTTTGAAAAAAAATGTAATAACTGGTCGTGTTCTTAATAATATATCTAGCTTTTTTGGGAGAGCATTATTCAATCTACATTAAAATATATATTGGATTAACTCTTCCCTTAAATGATCAATGATAATTATAACAACTCGATAATAAACATTAGGAAAGTTACAATCAATTGGTTTTCTTTTTTTTTCATCGTAAACGACTCCCGAAGGCCGGTATTCACTTTTATTATTGGTATAGACAATAGTGATCGAAATTGATGAATGGTGAATAAGACAAATATGTTTTGATGAATGATACTATACCGAGGTAAATGATAACAACTAATTCTACCGAACTATAAACATGATACCAATGTTTTCTCCATAGATCATCTGTTCCGATGTTACTAGCATACAAAGTACAAACCTAGGAGTTTCCTTTTCTGATAGTCACTTGCATTACCTTTTATTATATTATGAAAACATTAGAGTGTTTACCTAGTACATCACACCTCCACATGGCAAGCTTAAATAAGTACTATCTTGTGGCACAATATCTCCAAACAAATCAGGGGAATGTAAGATGTGCTTTTATAAGTTAAAGTTAAAAAATCGGTTGTTTTGTGAAAAAAACCGTAGTACAGTTCACTGAGTATGATGTTGTTAACATGTTGAAGTATCTTGTCCATAGTATTTGTGTTGACTTTAAGAGATAGGTTTATCTGTTAAACAAACTGCGTACCGTTTAGATGTTTTTTTTTGTGAAAAAAAGGTTTCAAGAGGCTCGACAAAAAAGATAAATGTCTAGCCCAATACTCCGAATTCAGTTTCTATATAAATGATGTTCACCTCGAATACTCCTTACTTGAAGGATTATTGACATTTGATCGTTCTACCTATTCTTTGGAAAAAAAAAATAGACAACTGGTAAGCTTTCGTTTCCTTCATACATTGAACGATGCCTATATATAAATCGAAACCTATGTGACAAACGTGATGACTTTGAATTTCAGTTGTAAATTTTACATACTTTATTTGCATCATACAAACATATCCAGTCTTAGAAATATACGTTTCACAGCTAAATGAAACACGTTTCTCTCACTTCTATTTGGATTTTAATTTCCGTTTATTTGTGTTGTACATTTTATCCTGCGTATATTGTCCTTTTGGTATTCCTGGTGTTTTTGTCCACGGAACCTTTTTTGTACATTTGGTACTGCAATTTTCTCTTGTTATAAACAGCGAAATGCCGATGTAAAAATGTCAACTTCTGGAATTTCCAGTGACTGTGTTTCTTATGTCCATTCATTCCATTTCATTTTCAATGTGCCAAAATGCGACACTGCATATCGATAAAAAATTGTCTCATTTTATCGATAAATCAACATTCTTTGTATACACCCTTAAAAGGTAATATAGGTTGAAACACTATAAGAACATATAAACACTTATGATATTTTTTTTTCATCAGTGGTAAAATAAAATTGACAGATGTCTCTAAATTATTTTCAGAAGACAGATACATGCCCCTTTTCGTTTCTGTTCGATATTTTCGTTCATCCTTCGTATTTTTTTTTTTGATATTTCATATTTCGATATTTTTGTCCTCTGATCTATTATTGTATGTTCCCGTGATTTTATCAAAAATGAGTAATCAAGGGAACCAAGATCCTAGCGGAAATCAAAAGAATGATTAAATGATGAATTTGATTAAATTATACAGAAATAGGAAGACAACCTGACGGGTCAAAAGAGATCGAACTTTTCCTTAGTACAGTTTAATATGATTACGTCATAAAATCGTATAATCGGAAGACTCATAGAAAGTCATATGAATAATTAAAGATACCTTAACACTTCGGATCTTTCTTTAGATACATTATTTTGTTTTCTCCTTCACAGAATATACTTATATTATTTAAACACATATAAAAAAAAATACATCTCATTTAAACGGTCACTTTCAAGTACAGGTCAGTTTTTTAACCCGTCAGTTCGTCTTCTTTATATAATTCAAACCTCAAATGAAAATAATCTCTCTCTCTCTCTCTCTCTCTCACTCTCTAAATATACATATAATCAAGTCTAAGCTACACCCCAAACTTGACATCGATGCGATGTTGCAAAATTGCGATAGAAATTTGGTCGCTCCCTCAGCGGGATTCGAACCCCTTCTCTTCCCGGACATCTATGGCTACACTGCCTGCACGCTCTAGACTATTCGGCCAACTAGGCAATATAAAATATAATTTTCGTTAACTGAGTGATATTGCCTAGAGTGCAAACATTAAAACATTAGCACATGATGTAACTGAATAGGACAACCGCTGATCCGCTGATATATATATATATAAAAGTCTCAGAATGTGACGACTCTATTCGCTACACTGCTCCATCTTGATACAGGGAAGATAACGTAAACTTATAGAAGGGTCTGAAAAAAAAAATCCCAACGACTTCAGAACTTAATTTTTCAGACCGTTCTATATATAATAAGAGAGAGGTTCTTTGACTGAAAATCGTTCTGTCAGAGGTGACGAAAAAGGCAGTGATTGTTTGAACTTTTAATGCAGACATACAGCACGTATTATAGGTAGTCTCGTTTATTTCCGCTGGTCGAAATATTGGCGGTGCATCATAAACGGAGTTATAATCTCTGTACCTCATAAGAAAAGTTTAAAATCACATTAGGATTGCATAACTGTTTTTTTTTCTACTACAGATATTAAAAATGTTCAAATACACTTTCAGCTTGTCAAATATTGTAACAATTTATGATTACGAAACATTTTTTTTTATTTTATAAATAACAAATTTTATTTTGAAATTGATTTTGAACAGAAAGCGAATAATTGCTTTGTTGCAGAATGTATTTAGATTTCGACTAATCTGCGTCATGATTAGATTTCTGATTATTCAACAAGGTACATTTTGTAAATGGCATTCTATGATTCATTCTTGAAAATTACAAACCCTTACATTTTCCATCATTTTGGTTTAATAAACGGGAATTGCATGCTTTCTGATGGTTTGGCCGTATTTAAAGGAACTACTGCATCACACTAAGTTTAAGATTTTTGAAGATAATTTTAATTCTAGAGCATTAGTTGCTGAAAAAAGATCAGTATGGCTTCTTTCGTAGCAAATTACGTCACTGCTTCCTTTACGGAAACTCTGATTAATCATCCGTATTTGTCCATAAGGTTTTATTCCACTACTTCTGTAAGAATATGAGTTAATGAATGTAAATCCCTGGACAACCTTCATTTAAGTCTTAAGTCTATGATTGACCTCCATTAACAAACCAATTACAGTCAGTTTGGACAGAATCTTTATTCAGAAAGTTTACAAGTATGCATCATTATCCAGTCATTCATCTAATTGCCCTGTTTCATAGTTTACTAAAACTCTTTTCTGCAACCTTTTGACCCATGCATAAGTGTGGTAACATGACCCTTTATTTGACCGAATGCTAACTGTATTACACCATAAATATTCTATACTGAAAGTATGAAAAATATTGCATTTATCAAAAGAGTAATCAAGGGAACCAAGGTTATAGCGGTAATCAAAAGAATGTAATCCAGGAACAAAGATCATACATGAAAAACAGACATACACAACAAAGAACATAAAGTAACTAATATCATACATACAAAATAACAAAAGCAAATGAGCAACTCGTATAATCGGAAGACACAAAGAAAGTCATATGAATAATTAAATATACCTTAACACTTTTCGGATCTTTCTTTAAGCATATTATTTTGTTTTCCTCCTTCACAGAATATACTTATATTACTTAAACACAAATCCAAAAAATATATCCCATTTAAACGGTCACTTTCAAGTACAGGTCAGTTTTTTTACCCGTCAGTTTGCCTTCTTTATATAATTCCAACCTCAAATGAAAATAATCTCTCTCTCTCTCTCTCTCTCTCTCTCTCTCTCTCTCTCTCTCTCTCTCTCTCTATATATATATATATATATATATATATATATAATCAAGTTCTAAGCTACACCCCAAACTTGAAATCGATGCGATGTTGCGAAATTGCGATAGAAATTTGGTCGCTCCCTCAGCGGGATTCGAACCCCTTCTCTTTGTCTTTCAAAGGTATTGAAAATAGCTGGAAACTTTTTTTTACATACTGTAGTTTTCATTTTAGATAATCACGTAATAAACATATCAGTAAATTACAAACTTAACAGTAAATAACACCCGTCACATGTAAAACAAAACTGAGTATAATCTGGTGATTAAATATGCATGTGACTTTTTAACAAGTTTTGGTGATAAAATTTCTGCCAGAGTTTTACCATGCATTTTCTATGCAAGTTTTCTGCAGATTTTCGTGGGAGAAACCGATTCTCCCTCATACTATTCTTGACTTAAATCATTTCTCAGTTCTCTATGGTAATGTAAATATCCGCATGTGGAAACTGTCAATTTTACCATCTCGCGTGATTAACAAAGTTAAATCACTCATTATTGAAGAAAAATCAACCATGTATGTCCAACCATATTTTTTGGTGAGTCTCATATGATGATGTAATTGGTAAGATGTTAGGATCGGATACACTTATCTTTTTTCATTTTAGTGACGAATAAAATCATTCAATATTCCAGTCACATAGAACCATCCTTAAAAGTAATCCCATTGTGTTCACATAGATTCATAGATTCATATTTTGAAAGATTATCCATTCAGAAGAAGTTTTATGTGTGCAGTTTATGTTATTTCCGTGCGTATTTGTTCATATAATATGAGATATTTATCTCAGGTAGAGTTATCTGATCATTTGTTTTATGTATATTTGTTTTTACTTAAGTCAATTGTTTAAAACATTAAGTTATATATTGTTCCAGTTCTTGGAACTTTATAAATGTTATATCAGTCATTTCTAGGTCTCCCGTCGTACTTAAAATCCATAACAAAATCGTATTTACTTAAATAATCGAGGAAAACCATTTAGAAACAATTCTAAGAACTTGACAATGTCTTTCGTAACAACAACCTTACGAGGAATAGTGAACTTTCTACTTTCAACAAAATGTTGCACTTGCATGGATGTCATACACAAAACATGTCATATATATATATAAACAACGTAGTTTTTTTTAGGGTGCTTTTAATGTGTCCCTTCCTTTCCTCGTTTGTCTACCCCGGACTTGACTTTTTATGAGCAACTCGGCGGGTGTTTCTAGAAAAGCAGAGGACGCTTACCCTACCGATGCACCTGGTCCATGCTCCAAGTTTTTAGTGGAGTCCAAGTTGCTCATTTACTTTTGTTACCTTGTATGTATGATTTTAGTTACTTTATGTTCTTTGTTGTGTATGTCTGTTTTCCATGTCTGGTCTTTGTCCCTGGATTACATTCTTTTGATTACCGCTATAACCTTGGTTCCCTTGATTACTCTTTCAAATATATATCAGCTGTCATAGTTGTGTACAAAAAATATTGTCCATTGATTTCTATATTTTTTCTTGCTCTAATTTTCTTTATATTATCCAATTTTTTAATTTTTTAATCAAGTACCCAAGTAGCAGTTGATATTGATTCATGCATGTCAAAAAAACCATCGAATTCACTTTCATTTCTAATTCACAAACAATTACATTCCACATAACAATTCTCTCATTCGGCTTTTGCACTTTCGAGATAACAATTAAATAGATTTGGTATGAAATTTAAACTTTGCAACAGTTATTTTTCTGTATTTCGTTTAATTTGGTTGATTTTAGTCTGAAATAAATGTATGGTTTTCTCATAAAAAATACACATCTGAATACAAAAATGACTATCGTTGCCTAAAACATATAGCATATGTAGACCACAAAAGCATAGTTTTTTCAGTGGGTTTTTTCTAAACCACGAATCACTTCTTCTATAGGCGGTGTCTGAATCCTTTAATGAATAGATACTTAAAATAACTTCATCATTTTCCAGCGTATGACACCAAGCCGTAAGACAATGTGTAATGTTTTATTATGATAAACGATATCATACATGGCAAAATCAAAAAGATCTGCTCAAATACATTCTAAATACATTAGAAATACGAAATATACAGAATATTTTGTGAAACATCGTATACTTTGATGTACATTTCATACTGAGTTGTCAGATTATCTACTGCTGTCTAGTACTTAATACGATTATTGACATATCAATTTTTAAGCTACACAATCTAATTATGATTTATGTCATTTTGTGCATTGACATCACTACAGGGACGCTAAAATTAATTTATGCATGTGTAGGAACACCAATGACTGTATTGCCTCTTCATATGAAAGCAACTTAATTTCATTTATCCTTATTATCACATTGCATGTTACTTGAAGTAAAGTCAATAGTGTTGCTAAGGTTCTAGCACCAGAATGCTGAAAAAATATAATGTTCAAAATTTATCGTGTCACTTTATCCTTTTTATGCACATATAAACAAACAGACTTATAACTTGTGAACACTGTGAATTATTTTCTCAAAACTGATGACCAACAAAACATTTTACTTCTTGTCAAATGTGTTCAAGATTAATATCTTTAGTCATCGGACTAACAATTAGTAAAAATATCGTTGATAATCCTGTTATAGCAAGAAATACACAAAAACTTACTCTATCGACAACTCTAGCAATCTCTTGCCATTCATGTACAGCTTGGCGCTCATACAACGAGTTGTCATGTAATAGCATTACTTGTTTAAAGTAAGTTAAAAGTTCTTTATCAAAAGTTGATTTTTCATGTTTATACATGTTTGTGTTGGGCATATTTACGTTTTGATTCATAACGTCGGTTAATGTTTCGTTGCTGACGTCATTTATGTCCACATGATTCATATTTGTATGTCCATGACGACCTATATCATTTTGAATTAAGGCCTCATTTTCGTGTGATGGGTACATGTAATTCCGCTCCGGGGTATAGTTTGGTGTTAACCCGTAATTTACCTGGTTATCTAAATTAACGGTCATACACAACATTTTAGCAACAAATTTTGCACATATTTTTACATATTTATGAGGACCTTTGGCAAGTGCTCCACGGTGATGAATGTTTAAAACAAATACGGAAAACACCACAGATAAACCGCTCATTGCCATTATCACAGTAAGGTAAATTCCTAAAAAAAAAACGAATGATATATTTATTTACATAGAAAAATGTGATATTTACAGCGATTTTAGCAATAGAGTATTTGTTGTGATGTATATGATATTAAATATAAATGCAAGAGTAACAATGATTGGTTCATGCGTTAACATCTATAGTTCAACAATAAAGACAAATCAGTCATATATCAAGGATAACTTTACTTTTTTTTGCATGTCCTTTTTTCATATCTAATAGTGAAAAAAACTTCCAAAAATTTATAAAGTTTAGAAATGTTAACTAAGTGCAAAATAACAAAATTCTGGATATATATGGTAACCGGTAGAACTATCCTTCCTACAATAAACTGACTCATTATAAGGGAAGTTATTACTGAAATTACTAAATTTGATTTCCTGAATAAACTACATATAATCCTGGAGTTGATGTTTTAGCAAGGCTATTTGATCGAAGAAGGAAGTGCAAACAGTAATACACTGGGAATCAAAAATGACTAAATAACTTTGCATGTGGTGTTTTTTTTTAAATCTAATTGATTGATTGATTGATTGTTGGGGTTTAAAGTCCGAGCAGCAATATTTCAGCTATATTCAGACAATGAACATGAAATGGATGATAAAATGAACATGAAATGAAAAAAAAGGATGGGTCACAAGGATAATAGGGTTGACAAATATTGATCGCCACTGGAAAAAGGGGGGTGGGTAAGGTCGGGCAATTTCACCTCCTGTGGCGGAGCGCAAAGGTTCCTACTCCTATCGAATACCACAGCAGGGTTCTTTAACGTGCGAGGAACGTGGCATCTTTCCCAACACGGTGCACCACTATGGTTTGCGGTCAGGTTTTCCGTATTATAGCCTGACAACCCCACCATGTAACACGCCAGAGGTACCCCATTCCACCACCTGGGGCACACATCCCAGTTGCTCTGTGGGCAGAGCGCCTAGCCCCCGGCTAGGTTTCTGAGCACTATTTAGTCGCCTTATACGACAAGCCACAGGAGGCCTTACCCATCCTCCCTTTTCCAGTGGCAATCAAAATTTGTCGACCCCATTATCCTTGTGTCCCATCCTTGTTTTTCATTTCATGTTCATTTTATCATCCATTTCATGTTCATAGTCTGAATATAGCTGAAATATTGCTGCTCGGACGTTAAACACCAACAAACAAAGCGTTCACATACCAAAAATGATTGCTTTATCTTACCTATGAGTGGTATATATTCTGAAGTTGGTGGCATGTTTTCAGCAATGAGCAGCATAAACACTGAGAATGCTAGCAGCACAGTTAGTCCTAAAGTTACTTTTTCCCCAGATTCCGGTGGCAGTAGAAATCCAGTTAATGTCAACATTGATAGTAAAACACAAGGAATTATAACATTAAAGGCGTAATATAGTACCCTCCTCCGTAAATGGAGGTAGAAGGTTACATCTGGAAAGGTTTCATTACAACAAGGATACACTAAAACATTTCTCACGGCTCTTGTCGCAATCAACGTCCATTCTCCGTTGTCAACGTAATTTGATAAGTCAACATTGGTAGTTCTATTTGTGACGTCTACCTGACTTCCGTCGTATGCCCACGATCCAAGTTTTAATTTACATATTTGGTCGTCAAATGGAAAATATGTTATATCCATTTTGCATGAACTTCTCATACGAACGATGGGTGGCCAGAAAACATTTCCGTCATTATCAACCATGGCCAGACTTTTCATGTATCCTTTGCTGTGACTATCGACGCTTAAAATCAAAAAAGGCAAAGCCATAAAATTTAAGAAAAACTAACTATATACTATGTCAAGTTATTCACTAACAATGTTCAATTTTTTTTACCAGAGTTTATTTTAAGATTGAGTAGTCAAATATTTACTAACTATTAGAAAATTAACGCTAACATTTCTTATATGTATCCTTCTCCCTTTATAAGCCAGTGATTAAGAGGATGCCTATGCAAATACCAGGCAGTGGGTGGCACATGTCAAAATTTGTTTTAAAACATGTTCATGTATTTCATTTCGCAAATACGTCCTTTTTTAAAGTTGAAAGTTGGTTTTTTTTTATTTTAACTGCAACGTTAAAAAAGAAACAAATTACATAGAAAGCATTGTAATTCATTGAAAAAAGGAGATAACTCATTTATTTTGTGTAAAATTAGGTTGCTTTTTTTTCGGGAATTTCAAAATCATTTCCTGAGTCATCCATTTTCGATTTAAAAAATCCGAGGGAGAAAATTTACCAAGTGCCACCCATATCGTAAAATCTGTCTGGTTTCTAAATGGACAGTCTCTTAAATGTGCAAGTGACCTTTTTTAACCATCGGGCGATGATTAAATTTCTGCGAGAGTTTTCCCGTCATTTTAAATTTTCCTTTTTTTCAGATTTCAAAGGAGAAACCGATTCTCTTTACGCCTATTTTGATGTAAGAGTAATCAAAGGAACCAAGGTTATAGCGGTAATCAAAAGAATGTAATCCAGGGACAAAGACCAGACATGGAAAACAGTCACACACAACAAAGAACATAAAGTAACTAAAATCATACATACAAAGTAACAAAAGCAAATGAGCAACCAACTCGGACTCCACTAAAAACTGGGAGCATGGACCAGGTGCAACGGTAGGGTAAGCGTCTTCTGTTTTTCTAGAAACACCCGCCGAGTTGCTCATAAAAAGTCAAGTCCAGGGTAGACAAACGAGGAAAGGCAAACTATGACCCGTTGAATAAATCAGTTTTCATAGTGCAGATGGATACATCATAACGATCCATGAGTTTATGATGACGACCATAAAACTTCTGTAGTGATGACTTCAATCTTGTAGCAACATAACCTTTTTCCAGAAGCCTATTTGTTAGACTTCTAGCGCGATACAAAAAGTCTGCGTAGTTTCGGCAAGCTCTGGCATAGCGTATGAGTTGTGATATGAACACTCCATACGCAGGATGTAAATAATTATGTAAATACTCCTTTTAAAAAAACAGGATTTTAACTTTTCAACTTGCTCGCATGTTGGCGGGAAATGTTCTATTGAAATATATAGGGAATTTCAGACTTTTTTATTGGCTTTAATAAGACACAATTAACTCAAAACCTATATGTGACCTATACTTTTTACATCAAAATTATAAAGTATGTTCATTCAGGGTCATCTTTGAGAAAAATAGGAAAATTTATCTACTAGAAATATTAGGTATGATCTACATTAAGTAATGATGAACTCTGTAACTCATATCGAAAAAACAATGCTGGCCAAGGTAAAAAGGGTTTGAAATGTACACATAATTTGTCTAACACAATGATGTCAAAATATATGAACTTTACTTTTGCTTTTGGAAATGACAGTTGATCAAAATACGGATGATGAAAATTACATAATACTCTTAGTACATCTTCAAATTTATTAATAGCTAATGGCAAAATAATTTGCTTTATTTTTTTTTCTTCATCAATCAATAATCTGTACAATTTAACAACTTTCTCACCTATTGTATAGGATTATGTCGGGCAACCAAATTAAATCACATGGTATCCGAAACCGTTTTATGTTGGCGAATTCAGAATCGTTATCCCACCGCAATTTCTCGTCACACCATTCCTGTTTAAAATCAATAGAGTTGACTAATGTCATATCAGTTTCCGAAGTGTGATATAAAAATGCGTACAATAAGCCGTAACTTCCGAAAGGAATTACCGCATCCTGTGAAGAGTAGAAGTAGGGCATTTCTTTAAGCAACAGAAATCAACGTGTCTAGATATGGAAATCTATGAAACGTAAAAAGACAGCGGTCTGAAAAATTATACTGTCAATAGTTGAACTCTTATCATCAATCAAATATATTAACACAGTGATATACAATCTCACAGTATTTAACAACAAAGAATTTAAAATACAAGTCCGAGATAGTTTACGGATGTACAGATGTATCTAGCGAAAATAATTACTGATGCAAAATGAAAATTAAGTTTGGTCATTCTGTTCTTTTTATATGATGCAGCAAGGTTTTGATGACTGTTATACATGGATGCCATTTTCTCAGTCAGCTTATCGACACTAAGCACAAGTTTCATACAATGCAAGAACTCCAAATCATGGTTGGTGGTAAAATATTAGTTATTTGTAAACAAGAATATGTTAAAAATCAATTTATATACCTGATCGAGCCAAATATTCGTTGTTAAAACTTGATTTTTTTCATCCTGGAAAATACAGTGGTTGTGATAAATAATGCATGATACAATGTGATGAAATAAGTAATGCAGATAAATATCAGCATTCAATTATATAAAATTCTGCTAAATTTTACTAAATTGATTAAGTTTCAGATCTACACAACTGCAAACTCTTGTAAAATTTATAGTACAATTTAGCTGATCAGTATTGTATAACAATGCAATTCGGCGTACATTCTTCTTGTGTTTGCTTTAAAAAGCAAACCAAAGTACAATGCGTTAATTTAAAACCATTGTTCTTGTATCCAAAGACCAAAAATCCAATAAAACAACTGCACAAAAGTTGTCATTGACTTTTTTTTCTACAGTACAAGTCTTCCCATAAATATAACAATTGGGAATAAGATCATGAAACTTCTGTCTTATTAATTTTGCCCTACGTTCATATTGAACCCTATCATGACTATATAATTATTCTTTAATTAGCCTTTTACCTGAACATCACAGTAAATTTACAATTCACATAACAGATTGTCAGGCGAATGGAAACAAGAAATCTTGAACAACGTTAAGTAAAATTCCAAATTACCAACACCACGAAAAACAATAATTTCTATACTTTTTGACTATTTCATTTAATTGGAGGTAACGCATACTAATCTTGTGTAGAAAGATGTTTTGATGTGCATCACGTCAGTGACTGAACAGGCAGTTGTTTTCTTTTATCAGTCATAGAAAACAATTTTAATGTACAAAAGCACAAGGTAGACAAATACTTTATGAACCTTTAGAATCGTTCAGGAACATTTGGTATTGTCGGTTATTATAGATTTTTGTTTCAGAGTTTACCCATAGAAGCTATAAATTATCCTATATTGAATTATCTTATATTCTAATCAATACATGTAAATTCTATTTCTTTTTAAACACGACAAAACAACAAGCCTCACAATTTTTACTCGAGTATGAAATCTGTAAACAGTTTTTGTTTTCATGTTTTTTTCAAGAGTTATTGTTTACGCAATCGATTTCTTATAAATTAAGTACTCATCTATTCATATTTTTGACAATATAATTGGTATTCGGAGATTATCCGTAAACGTTGAAGTGAAATTCCAACCCTTAAAATTAGTAAAACTTACTATATCTAAGACTTGCGTCAGAGAGATTCCTAATCTTATGGTGACGGGTGTTTGTGCCCTGTAAACAGGTCGGGATGATCTATCGTAATTACGCATTAATTTGTATAGCAACCTTTGTTCTTCAGTCATATTTTCAGGTGCTATGTGGTTCTGCTTCATAAAGTAGCCATTTGCATACATATCATCAGCTGCAAAAATAAAGTATACACTTGATTGTCAGTGGAATAAAAAGGTCAGAACTATTTACAGGGGAGTTCTGCACTTGCAACCTGCCAGAAAACGAAGGGAAGTCTTTCATTTATCTACAACAGAGATAAGACGAATGTAGGTCTTTGAAGACTTCTTTTGATTAAAGATTTAAGAATTTAGCACTGTTTGCGTAGAAAGTGTATGAATAATATTTATGTTAACTTGTCAAAAAGTTAAACAAATACTTTTGTTATTCTTCCAGCAGTTGTGTAATGTGAAATATATAAACAGGAGTTTTTGAAACTGGGTGTCTTTAGGGTAAAAGCAAAATAAACTGGAATATCGTCATATATAAGCAATGCAAATGACTAGTAATGGACAAATTTTAAATCATTGATTTTTATCGTTATTCCTATGCCTTCTGGAATATTAATAGATTCCAACTCTATGCCTGCATGATTTTGCTACCTTATTGCAATTAAATTAGTTTCAATTTACATTCACAGAACAGACATACTATGACATTCAACAGACATAGTTCTGTTAAATTATTTACAAATGTGTTGTTTAATCGTCAATTAATAAAGCAAAGACATCCCTGTCTGGAAACTATATATCACCTCGAATACAGAGGTCGTCTGAATAGCTTCAATGATATTTGGTCAATTACAAGGCCAGTATATATCCACTAACCACCGTCTATCTTTAAATTAAAGTACAACCTGTCGTTTCTCTTCACAAGTATATTTTTTTTCTGTCATGAAATCAAAGACGATATAATTCATGCATTGTATTTGTATGTTGCTATGGTAGTTGTTCAATCTCTTACCACCGAGAAAATGAAATGAATCAATCATTCACAGTTATCAAATTGTATGCAGCTACCATTTGAAATTGTCACCTGGAAGAGCTCAAGTATTCACACATCGTAAACATCAACAGATTTAAACCTTATCTTTTATGAAAACATTTTCTGGCAGTAATAAGAAAGAAAGTTAGTTGATGGATTGATTGTTAGGGTTTAACGATGAAATGAAAAAAGGGATGGGACACAAGGATAATAGGGTCGACAAATTTTGATGGCCACTAGAAAAAGGAAGGGATGGGTAGGGTCCAACAATTAAAATTTTGTCGATATAGACAGACACAGTATAATACAACTGTATAAAAATTGTCTCGTATATATCATATTCGTTATAATTCTGATAACATTGTTTTCTGCAAAATCACTAAATTCCCCCAAAAAATAAATCCCAAATAATAAAGCCCCGTGCAGGTCCGGGTGTAGGCCTGCAGCAGCGCTAAGCTTGTCGTATAAGGCGACTAAATAGTGCTCAGAAACCTAGCCGGGGGCTAGGCGCTCTGCCCACAGAGCAACTGGGATGTGTGCCCCAGGTGGTGGAATGGGGTACCCCTGGCGTGTTACATGGTGGGGTTGTCAGGCTATAATACGGAAAACCTGACCGCAAACCATAGTGGTGCACCGTGTTGGGAAAGATGCCACGTTCCTCGCACGTAAAAGAACCCTGCTGTGGTATTCGTTAGGAGTAGGAACCTTTGCGCTCCGCCACAGGAGGCTAAATTGCCCGACCTTACCCATCCCCCCTTTTTCCAGTGGCAATCAAAATTTGTCGACCCTATTGTCCTTGTGTCCCATCCTTTTTTTTTTCATTTCATGTTCATTTTATCATCTATTTCATGTTCATCGTCTGAATATAGCTGAAATATTGCTGCTCGGACGTTAAACCCCAACAAACAAACAAACAAACCAAATAATAAAAAAAATTGAATAAACACATGGTTCATATTCTTGTTAACGTTTTTTTTTCTTTAACTGGTTTAAAGTGAAAATATATCGTAGACTTTTTGTTTCTATCTGTATCTTTCTATTGTGTTGACGAGATATTACTACTTGAAGTTCGTATACAGCATACAAAAAATCACAATTCGATACCTATATAAAATTGGCATGTTGTTGTATTAACAGCTTATGTTTGAATACTTGACTCTGGATATATAGTTCTTTTTTAAAAAATGGCTTTTTCCCCGCTAGCTTTGATATGTTGATTTATATATCTGCATTTTCAATAGAATAGAAATTCTAGTTTTGTTAAGGGTTAAACGTAGTGATTCTACATTTGCTTCTATGTTTACTACACTCTCGAGGTGGGATGCGTTGTATCAAGGCCTCTGATTTGATCTTTCGTCAGTTAGTTGTTTCTAAGACATCTTTTTCAATTGAAATGGGTAACCCACGTTTCGAGTATATAAATATATGATTTTTTTGCATGCAGCTGTTGCGTGACATGTAGTTGATCCATGTCTGTCACACAGCGGCATAATATTATACAAATACTGTTAAAACAATTTATTAAAGGTTATAGCTGGAAGTGACATCTAATCAGCCCGAATTTACTATACCACACAACACTTGCATTTTTGACGACTTCAATTGAGGCAAACATTTATTCGAGCAAAGCATGAGTAGCCTTTGAATAAAGATATAAACTGAATGTATACTTTCGTAACGGAAATTTCTGTCATTTCTTGTCCAACAAGTACTTGACTGGAATATTGTGTAATATTAATGAATAATTTTATTCCTTTAAGCTTCATTAACTGGCTGTCGCTGATAAAGAACAAAAAGAAGAATGGATAAGCCGAAAGATTAAACTGAAAGGTGTTTAATGTGAATGTAAACAAATGACGGAGAGATCTAGAAAAGTTAAACTTTATGGTGAAATAGAAGCCGATAAAGATGGACCACCAGACTTTATCAATACAACATCATATAACTGATAGTATTTAGAAATAGATAATGTGATAATAGGGCTATGGTGAGCCAAGACTCGTTTTAGTGATAATAAATATATCATTAATATTTATTATGATAATAAATTTGTTTGTCGTCATAGTAAATGTTTGAGGAATCTCAGTAAAAATGAACAATTAGCTTTACAAGAAACATAAACATGATTTAGAACGAATAATATATATAGACAAACAAGCAAAGAAGTCAGTATGAGCTCATATTAATAAAATAAAACTTAGTTGTGCTCTAGTTAGGAATCATGCAAAACTGTCATACATGGTCGGAAAGCCTGCATATTTTTTCTTCATATTTTGTTTAAAATACATGAATTAAAGAAATAAAAACAACGTCTGGCATTTATAAATAAACCCATAACCCTTGGTTCTAGGAGAAATAATGGAAATACCTCTGTGAATGTCACATACAGAGCTATTGGATTTTCAATGTAAATTATCTACATATACCGGACAGATTTGAATGATTTCATCATATGCCCCGTGCAGGTCCGGTGTTAAAAGAAAAGGCCTGCAGCAGCGCTAAGCTTGTCGTATAAGGCGACTAAATAGTGCTCAGAAACCTAGCCGGCGCTCTGCCCACAGAGCAACTGGGATGTGTGCCCCAGGCGGTGGAATGGGGTATCCCTGGCGTGTTACATGGTGGGGTTGTCAGGCTATCATACGAAAACCTGACCGCAAACCATAGTGATGCACCGTGAAGTGAAAGATGTCATGTTCCTCGCACGTTAAAGAACCCTGCTGTGGTATTCGATAGGAGTAGGAACCTTTGCGCTCCGCCACAGGAGGCTGAATTGCCCGACCTTACCCATCCTTCCCTTTTTCTAGTGGCAATCAAAATTTGTCGACCCTATTATCCTTGTGTCCCATCCCCTTTTTCATTTCATCATTATTTCATGTTCATTTTATCATCCATTTCATGTTCATCGTCTGAATATAGCTGAAATATTGCTGCTCGGACGTTAAACCCCACCAATCAATCAATCAATCAATCGTTTCATCATATAGGTCAACAAAGCAACTTAATAACAAAAAATAAAAATGTGCAGCCATTTTGTATGTGTATTACATACTACAGAATAAGCATAATTCTTACAAGAAGTGCTACTGTATAGATGACTTCCCTTTGTAGTGTTAACGGGCATTCCTTAAACCAGACGAGTATATTGTAATATGATTTGTTTTCAAAGCGTTTAAAGGAAACCATAAGAGAGCAAAGAGGTAAGGGTAGAACAAGAAATCACGACGGGCCTAGATATCAAAACTTTTATGTCGGTCAAGTCATAAAACACAACCTTTTACTGATTTCGTTATAATTTAGAATATTATGACTAACTTAGGTAATTGAAAATGGACCATTACTCACAAATCCCTGAAATGCCCCGAAAGTTTAAATCCTAATCATGTTTTGTTTGTTTGAGACCAATAAAGGAATATTTCATTATTTGACATGCTTATGACATTTTTTCTTAATGACATTACTCAACAGTTTCATACATAAGAATTATTCAAATATGTGAAATGCCAAAACAAAATTAAATAATTTTTAAGGCATGCAATGTATCTTTTTGGTACGTACGGAAGCGAAATACAACGTAGGAATGAAAGAGTAATCAAGGGAACCAAGGTTATAGCGGTAATCAAAAGAATGTAATCCAGGGACAAAGACCAGACATGGAAAACAGTCACACACAACAAAGAACATAAAGTAACTAAAATCATACATACAAAGTAACAAAAGCAAATGAGCAACCAACTCGGACTCCACTAAAAACTGGGAGCATGGACCAGGTGCACCGATAGGATAAGCGTCCTCTGTTTTTCTAGAAACACCCGCCGAGTTGCTCATAAAAAGTCAAGTCCGGGGTAGACAAACGAGGAAAGGAAAACCACGACCCGTTGAATAAATCAGTTTTCATGGTGCAAATGGATACACCATAACAATCCACGAGTTCATAATGACGACGATAAAACTTCTGTAGTGATGACTTCAATCTTGTAGCAACATAACCCTGTTCCAGAAGCCTATTTGTTAGAGTTCTAGCGCGATACAAAAAGTCTGCGTAGTTTCGGTAAGCTCTGGCATAGCGTATGAGTTGTGATATGAACCCTCTATACGCAGGTGCCGAAGGGATGTTGCCACAGATGAAAGGAAAGTTGACAATTCTGAATGAAAAGTCATCACGTTTGTCGTAAAGTTTGGTCAATACTTTGCCTTTACCATCGATTTCTAAGTGTAGGTCAAGATATGAGGCTGACTTCACAGTGTCTGTAGTATCCTTTATCTCAAGTTCCTTTGGGTAGATGCGATGTATCAAATCCCCGAAATTAGGATTGTTTAAAGATAATACGTCATCCATATAGCGGAAACAGAGATTGAAGGATCTAGCCAAACGATATTCTTTCTTTCTGATCAGATCAGCTATAAAGTCAGTCTCATAAGAGTGAAGGAATAGGTCAGCAAGTAAAGGAGCACAATTTGTTCCCATTGGAATGTCGACCATTTGTTGAAAAACACGTTCACCACACTGGACAAATATGTTGTCGATTAAAACTTCCAGCATTTTGTAAACATCTTGCTCTGTATATTTGGAAGATGATTTGGAATTATTTCTTACAAAGTATGAGGAATCTCTACCAAGAATTGTATCTTTGTATCTAGGTGTTCCATCTTTTTTTGAAAAACAACGATGTATAATGTTTTTAAGTCGGGATTTTAACTGAGTATGGGGAATAGAAGTATACAGTGTTGAAAAGTCATAGGTTTTAATGCTATTATATTCAGTTTGTTTGTTGGAGTTTAACGTCCGAGCAGCAATATTTCAGCTCTATTCAGACGATGAACATGAAATTGATGATAAAATGAACATGAAATGATGATGAAATGAAAAGAGGATGGGACACAAGGACAATGGGGTCGACAAATTTTGATTGCCACTGGAAATTGGGAGAGATGGTTAGGGTCGGGCAATTCAGCCTCCTGGGGCGGAGCTCTATGGTTCCTACTCCGGCAGAATACCACAGAAGGGTTCTTTAACGTGCGAGGAACGTGGCATCTTTCCAAACACGATGCACCACTATGGTTTGCAGTCAGGTTTTTCGTATTATAGCCTGACAACGCCAGCATGTAACACACCAGGGGTTACCCATTCCACCACCTGGGGCAAACAACCCAGTTGCTCTGTGGGCAGAGCGTCCTAGCCCCCGGCTAAGGTTCTGAGCACTATTTCGTCGCCTTTTACGACAAGCTTAGCGCTGCTGCAGGCCTATTCTTTTGACACTCGGACCTGCACGGGGCTATTATATTCAGATAATAGTCTTGAACTGATTGTCTCCAAAAGATATTTCGAATTTTTCAGGATCCACATTGAATTAATACCACTACAGGAGTAATAAGTGTTGTGGTAGGACTGCAGACCCTCTTTGACAGTTGTGTGTATAGAAGTTAAAAGTTTTGAAAGAGGTTTGGTGGTACACTTTGCAGATCCAGCTATGAAACGTTGTTTGTATGGATTCTTGTGGAGTTTAGGAATCCAGTACATAGACGGTAAATCACAATCATCGTCCTTGGTAGAGACCAAAAGAGGATAGCACAGATTTATGGTTTTCCACAATCTCTTCTTTTGGAGAGAGTGGTAGCAGTATAGGTCTTATCACTGCTATTATTTTCTGCGTCTACCCCTGATAATAAACATTGGATGTTAAACGTTTTGCAGACAAAAACAATGTTGTTTTAGGCTTTGTCTTCTGGTACGACAACATATTTGTCATGTATAGTAGACAATGTTTTTGCTACATCGGGGTCTTTAAAAACTAATGTAGCCTTGGCACTCAATGACCTACTTAAAACTTTCATACGTTTCAAAATTAAAGACCTCACGGCCTTTAACCACTCTGACAGAGAATCAATGTCTTCTTGTTCTCGTTTTATACATTTTCTTGCATAGTCCTCGACGGCATCCATAAGAACTTTAAAGTTATAATTCCAATTTATGGAGCGTGGTTCACGGTACTTTGGACATTTAGAAAGGATATTACGCAGAGATTCTTTAGATAATGGTTAAATCTTCCGTAACGACGTGACCAGAAGGTCCATATTTGAATGGAGAGGTTTTGCAAGAACAGTCAGGTGGTTTAGCCCTGAAGTCCTCAATCTCGAGGTTCTGCAATAGCCTTTTATAAATTTTGGATGCCATGGGTGAAGTATAGGAAAATGAAATAATTGGTATGGATTTGTCTTTGAAATATGGTGGAATTTTGTTGGTAACGTTTTTGTGATGGAAGATGTTAGCCAAATTAATTGCATCTATACCTTTGTTGACAAACGGTAGTGGAAGAAATGATCGTTTTTCTTCATCTTGACTTTTCACACAAACCGGTTTAAAGAGTCTGTGGAAACCAATGAAATCACGAGAAAAGGCATCAACATGAGATAATAATATATTAAATTTAATTATAACCCGACATTCGTGAGATCACAATATGAGGAGATGGGAATATACAGAACTGGATTTATTCTATTCGTGGTTACTATCATTAAATGTTACCCTTGACTTAGTAATTGTGTATTTAGGCACTTTGCAAACAATTAATTAATATTAAACCGAATGAAATAAAACCCATAATATAGCAATGTTGCAGTTCAGTAGTTATAAATCTTGATTTTCCAATTTTTTACAAACTTATTTATTGAGAACAAATTAAGTGTTCATGGAAATGTCTGTATATACATAGAGTAGTCAATACTAATGGGATATTTAAAGAGAATATGGCAAATATAAGTAATAAAAATGAAAATACATTTTTATTATTAAGACAAGAAACATAGACAGTTGTCTACGTATATGGCGTTTTTAGATATTGTACATGATTGGAAATAATCTTTTTGATTTGATTGATTGTTGGGATTTAACGTCCGAGCAGCAAAATTTCAGCTATATTCAGACGATGAACCTGAAATGGATGATGAAATGAACATGAAATGATGATGAAATGAAAAATGGGATGGGATACAAGGATAATAGGGTCGACAAATTTTGATTGCCACTGGAAAAAGGGGGGATGGGTAGGGTCGGGCAATTTAGCCTCTTGTGGCAGAGCGCAAAGGTTCCTACTCCTATCGAATACCACAGCAGGGTTCTTTAACGTGCGAGGAACGTGGCATTTTTCCCAACACGGTGCACCACTATGGTTTGCAGTCAGGTTTTCCAAATTATAGCCTGACAACCCCAGCATGTAACACGCCAGGGATACCCATTCCACCACCTGGGGCACACATCCCAGTTGCTCTGTGGGCAGAGCGCCTAGCCCCTGGCTAGGTTCCTGAGCATTATTTAGTCGCCTTTTACGACAAGCTTAGCGCTGCTGCAGGCCTATTCTTTTGACACTCGGACCTGCACGGGGCTTTTTTTTTATTTCAATGTAGTAAAACTTGAGAATCAGGGGACAGTTTACCATACCCTTACATCAATTAGTTATCTCTTCAAAAAAAACATTTAAAATGGAAAATTTTATATTTATTGTGTTTTGCAACATATTATATAAGATATTTCGAGCTATCTACATTACTAAACAGAGAAACTCGACATTGTGTTTTGCTTTTACTTCTTTTACATCAAATGTTTTATTGAACAGTAGATACTAGGGTATAAAGTACCATTCTAGATAAGAATCATGCAAAATGTGATTTATGGTTGGACACCTAATGAAATTTTGTATTTGATATTTTGTTTGAAATATTATAGTAAACAGAAATAAACATGTGGCCTTTCATTTAACCCTTGTTCTTAGGAGATAAACACTATATAGAATGTATAGTAAAATTCAAAATTAAAGGAGACAACTCTGTATCGATGTAGATTAACTCCTAAATGCAGACAGATAGGAATGTATAATTATACATATCATCATATAGACCTATAAAGCAACTTAATAACAAAACATGTGTCGCTCTTTTGAGGTGCATCACATATTACATGACTCGCATAATTCTTACAAAGACTACTACTTACTTACATATGCGTGTTTGATGTATTTGTAATAAAATATATGAGAATATTTGTTTGACAATCATTAACTCATTAACTTCTTAACATACAAGTGACATACATAAGCATTTGAGGAATAAATCAATGAAGCTGTTACTGATTTATCATGTAGTCTCTGTTGTGCCATAATACTGCTTTTAACAAGAAATATATGAATAAATAGTTAAATACTCAGTTTGGACATCTTCAATGGATATTATATACTAGAATGTATCAATTCAATTTGTCAAGACTATTTTCTGCAAATATTTTAAATATTGATAAATTTCCATTTTCCTTGATTGAAATTCACACAAATGGAGACATTTGACTTGAACAAAAACAGTTATATACTACTAGTAAATAAAACTTACACAAGATACATGCAATTATGACGCAGTTTATCTCAGTTGCAGCTGACTCATAACGTTTTATTGCTATTTTGTGAGAGAACCATTTTAACCAATGTAATAAATACAGGAAATGAAATTCCCCAACAATTACTTTCAAATCAATATAGTTTGTGTAAAAACGGTCCAAGGTCCAAAGTAAAATTTATAACAAAGAAGCCTTTTCCGTAAAAAAAAATAAGAACCATTGTTAAACCAGTTCAAAAAAAATTAACCAATTTTCGTTTCTAATTTCGTAAAAATGGTAAAAATATGATCAACCCATTTTACATGCAGTACCTTAATCAGAGTTAACTTCGATTTTTGGGGAACATTTATGATCTAATTACAAATTTAAAATATATTTTTAATAAATGATGATATTAATTTCGTAATAATATAGATTATATTTGTTACTATGCATTTGACGATGCTGAATATCAACGAGGCAGGGAAATTCAGAGAGTGAAAATTTTACCTACAGGAAACTTTACTTATTGACGAATATACACCTACAGAACATGTATTTCAAGTGAAAAATTTATTCCTCAAAAGGCACGTAAAGGAATTTGAGTGTGTTAACTCTGGAAATGCTATGTATGCAGTAATTGGCAATTTTTTCAGCGAATTTAAAAAGTAAACATTTCGTAAGAGGACTTGACACATACATGTACGTGATTAAAATTTTCTTAAAACTTCAATTTAAGACTTGAACTTATGAGAAGCGAAAACATGTCATGTTAATTAGCAGTAAGGAATGTAGCTACACGAAAATATCTATTGAGTCCAGCAAAATTTAAATTCACCAACACATTGCATTTCCTGGATTTCTTTTAAACAAGTATTGCACTTGTTGCATTCGTTCGTAAATTTCAGAAACATGACTGTCAATTGTACAACTGATAGCATTTTGTTCCCCCTTGATTAATAACATTTCAATCAATAAATGCTCTTATTAGGTATGCAACATCCGTCCCCAGACATATAAATGATGAATTACAAAATAAAGGAAAATCGGATGTTGAACATCCCTTTATTCGCATTGATTTCACTTATATTTCCATGCATATTATTAACATTAGTTCTTGGAGTAAAGTTTTGATTAGAAAAGTCAAGCTATTCTTCTAGAGTTTATACTGGTACAGAATCTCAAGCAAGTCAACAAAAGTGTGTATACACCATAACGGGTTACTTAACTGGAACAATCTGTAACCACTTACTTGAAGAATGACAACATCAATGATGAAGAAAAAAAATATATTAAATAACAAAAATTATAATAATGAAAAAATAAACACAAATGCATAATGACCATGCCATCAAATAATCCGAAAGGGTCTATACGATTCAAGGTTCGAAATAATAGTATCGTTTTGTTTTAGATTTCATTATTTGAGTTTATTTAAACATGTGAAAACGCTTAGATATATCTACCATTATACCCAAAACCTTGGTTAAGGTACAAAGTAACAGAATATTAAATATGACCCTTTTCTGACGCCTGGTATAATCTGAATTAGCCGTTTGTCTACATGTTTATGTACATCGCATGGAATAAAACAGTATCATAACAAAAATATTCATAACGAATTCATAAATTCTAATTCTTAAACTTATAATCTTCAACGTCACTGATTAAATACATTGAAAAGTAAAATATAACAATTTGATTGACAGAAAAGACATAGGATAAACCGAACATATAGAGCAGTGACAGGGTTATTCAGGAACACAGACAATGAATATACATAAACCTTACTGTAACGTATTATTCTATACTGAGCGTATGACACTTTATCACACATCAAACGCTGTGTGGGTAGAATTGGATTAGTTGTATTTGTCAGAGTATTAGTCTTACCACAAAATTGGAAGAAAACACATTAGATTCAATAAATTACGTAATACCCGAAAAGCAGTAAAGAAAACAAAACTTAGGTTTTGTCCAATAGGGCAATGACAGAACTATTAAAGAAGAAGAAAGACGGGAATGCTACTGATTGTCATACTAAATTCATGATTTCCGATGCTGATGATGGTCACACTAAACTTATGACTTCTTTGTTATTGAATGTTCACAATTACAAATGAATTGATAATGATCTGGTCAACGACGTTTAATTGGACCGTTGTCCGTATATATACACGAGCAAAACAAGCTATGTCCGTCAAACGATCTGCGATCTTGTATCCGTACTTCATATACATACAACGTGACTTCTTGAATTTTTTAAAGTGATTGTCGTTCTAAGAATGATGGTCAGATTGGTAATTTTATGAAGAAAATTGGAGAACAAATATAACTAAGCCAATTGTCGATCTTAATAATTATACAAAAACGCTTTTCTCTTTTCAGGTTAACTGAACTTAGTACGGTTGAAGTAAACAATCAATACTGTTAATTAAATCAACAATTTATATATTTGCGAAGTTTCAAAATACATAAACGAGAAAAATAAAAATGAAACATTTTTTTATTTGAATTTATGATTACGAATAATAATAAATTAATGTGGGAAAGTTTGAAATAAATAAATCAATATCTATATCTATCTATCTATCTATCTATCTACTAAACCTCCCGATATCGGCCGTTTTAAGCTGGAGCCTCCAAACATCTCATCATACATTCCGTAATCTTCAACGGTCTTCTCCCGGTGGGAGCATAAATCCTACCGCTTTCGAAATATTCGCTATTCATCAGTCAAAATATTGGGGATGAAACTGGGAAGTTAAGAAGCCAAGAAGTGACACACTTCGATTTTGGACAAGAATAACAGGGGGTCTCCTTTTGTAGGGGTTTTCGAAGATTAACATCAATACAAACCGTATCTCCGCTAAAATGCATGAAATCTTGGTATATATTAAATTAGGATTCAAAAACTAATTTTGATTAATGTCACGTGGATATTCATACCACTAAACCTCAGATGGTTCACGGTCAGACCCTGCTTATTTAACCTGTCAACCTACATGTATAAGGCATTGTCGCACCCACATTAAATCCACCTCCCGCGACGCGCCTGTTTTTGTTTTTTTCTAATATTTTCAAGAGGCGGATAACAACAATTTGGCGACACGGATTAAATACAAACGCAACACAGGATGCAGCTGACTAAAATGAAAGACAACTTCGTTCACATAAAATATAGACGCTAAAATTTGCATTTAATATCGAAAAACTGACAAAAAGCGGAACTGCAGACAACAATTAGCACGACAGGACTGCTTGGCACAAATATTATACAAGACCCGTTATAACAAATACTAAAACTACATGTAGGCTATTAAGCACAGATATTTACACATGGATTTAAAAAATTTACATGTACATCCATGCTCCTCCTGAGCGGAGCATCGAAGTACTTCCTCAGGTAACAGCTTTGATATAAAAACGGGTATTTTAAGTATTTACATGTTTTTTTGGCGTATGTTTCAGTGTACAGTAAATACGAAAGAAATGTTGGAATATTTACTTTATACACAAGAAACGTAAGCAACAGGATTTTATACACAGAAAGTTGCGTAAAATTGACCAGCATTTTGCATATATTAAATTTGCAATATAGAATACATGCAAGGACATGTTTGAAATGTACACATTGCAAATGTATATGTATTGAAGATTTTTCCCGAATAAAGAAATCAGTGTCGAAAGAACTTTGTTATATAGAACTGTACTTAATCATTGTAATAGATAAATACCCAGACCTGGATTTTTTTACAGGCAAACAAAGCAAACGGCTTTTAATTTTTCTACTTTCAAAATAAAAACAGAAGCGAGTAAAAAACTTTATTCGCGCTTGATATTATAACAGTGTTACCAACTTTGCCCGATCGCATAAGGAAATAAAATGCTTTGCAGCATTTGTTACAAAGAAAATTATCTTTAGACAGCGTGCTGCAGGTTTTAATACACTAATGCTTATACGAGCTTATTTAAAGTCTCTCATTTTTGTACTATGTTCCATGCAAAAGTGACCCGTGCAGGTCCGGGTGTCAAAAGAATAGGCCTGCAGCAGCGCTAAGCTTGTCGTAGAGGGCGACTAAATAGTGCACAGAATCTGGGTTGTATGCCCCAGGTGGTGGAATAGGGTACCCCTGGCGTGTTACATGCTGGAGTTGTCAGGCAAACGGAAAACCTGACCGCAAACCATAGTGGTGCACTGTGTTTGGAAAGATGCCACGTTCCTCGCACGTTAAAGAACCCTGCTGTGGTATTCTTCCGGAGTAGGAACCATAGGGCTCCGCCCCAGGAGGCTGAATTGCCCGACCCTAACCATCTCTCCCAATTTCCAGTGGCAATCAAAATTTGTCGACCCCATTATCCTTGTGTCCCATCCCATTTTTCATTTCATCATCATTTCATGTTCATTTTATCATCCACTTCATGTTCATCGCCTGAATATAGCTGAAATATTGCTGCTCGGGCGTTAAACCCCAACAAACAAAACAAACAGCCATGCAAAAGTAAATCATAATGTAGAACAATCTTTTATCAAGGAGATTTATACGGATATTACAGCAAAAAAAAAGTATTGAAAACTATTGGATTCCAATATTAAATTCATAGAAAAAATCCCACGTAAAGGACAGTAACGCGTTTCAAAGTATATAAGCGCATTCACGTACATGCATGAATGTTTATAGCAGTGACTATAGCACAATCGACGTCTGATCAAAGATTATTTCAGACTTTATTTCATTCTTTGGCATAAAGGTAAGATAAAAGCTCTTTAATTAATATATCTACTCCACTTGTACAATGTAATAAGGATTTCAGTGTATTTTACACGGGTGGCCAGGTACTTAATCATATGAGAGTTAGCTAGGTCACATGATACATGTACATGTAAAGTACGACTTAGTCATTTTTGAAGGGATTTTAAACATTATTTTAGAAGGTTTGTTTTGTTAAATGCATATAGAGATCCAGCGTGAACCAAAAAATCCTTTTTCCTATAGAAAGATTTTATAAATGCATACTTTCAATTTCAATCTTTTTTTGGTTAACGCTGGATCTCACTATAGAATAAGTGGCCGAAGAGTGAAAAATGCCATTTTATTGACATAATAGCTTTCCAGGCGGTTTTTGTGCATTCGTTTCTGTATTGTTATTTTTTAAATCACTAACTGAATGCCTAAAATTGAAAATTTACAATATGTATTACATTATTATTTAGTTTTCTTCCGAATTGATAATAGTTTTTTACCAATTATTTCAGTAGGCAGGACAAGGCCTTATGGACCCTCATGCTTAGCCCCATTTATGTCTTATTATCAAGTTTTGTCCGATTAATGAGTTAGACGACAAAAACTTAAGTAATAAAGTTACTATTTATTAGACGCCAATTGGTAATAATCATGATGCAAAGCTTGCCGGAGCACATAATAGCTCACAGAGAAAAGACTGACTGCTTATTGAATTCCTATCACCGTTTGATAAGACCTTTGGCCAATCTTCACGGAACGGTTCTAATTTGATTGGTTCTGTAATATGGCAAGGAAACAATATAGTGTTATATGAGATGTTTACACCATAAAAGTCAATGAAGTTATATACTGAAAATCTTTACATTCTGTATTGTTACTAATTGGCCTTTGCTCAAGAGGATTCCCAACGATATCAAATCTCATGAATCGCATATTGTTACACACATTTTTCCGATTTCCTAAAAAAAAACCAAACATATTAAAAAATCATGCGAAGTTGGTTCCATCATATTACACAATTTTACTTTTATTATAAAACCGCAATAAATAACATTAATGATCGAACACTTTAAGATATGTCTAATGTAAAGGTACAAATATAATGTATTAGACTTTACGTATCCTTTTAAGTACCGGTCGATATATTATTTCGTTACTCCCTATAGTAGAGGAGATTCATAGTGTTGAAAGAAACCAACCGAACAAATGATGCTTGATCAGTCTACATATGCTAGATTTTTACTATTACCTATTCTGTGTTTAGATCTGCATTTTTTTAGAAAACTATACTTTCATCTCCCACTAAAATTAACCAAATCAAGAACAATAACTCCTCCAAAGTATCATTTCATAAACAATCTGCTTAATTTTTATTTCGAAAGTGCTACAACCAAATAACAAAGAAAGACTGGATTATGGCCCATTTTTGTTTCTGACAATGAAATGAAAGGGAATTCAATGTTGTTTTGGCATGCATGAATCGCCTCTTGTCTGATTTTTATAAAGACTGCGACTTAAGTTCAGGAAAGACTTTCAGTGGTATCATTCTACTTAAAACATTTCCGTATATGTTCAGCAGGTTAAACATTACCAGTACTAGGAAGCAGAGAAAACAGTTTGAGACAGAAATTTCCGAAATATACATTGTTAACTATATTGGTAAGTGAGTTAACCATTATTTTGATCATACATTTAGACAAATTATAACACGTAGTATTAGTGTCTAGATGCAGAAACTTTGTCTCGAATAGTACCCTAATTGATTCAATTATTTTTATCAAAATATTTCGAAGACGTGATAATTTAAAGTTTCCAAAGAATCTAACACACAATTAAACCTATATGTACTTATCTTAAATTTCGTCCAAGAGTAGAAAAAGAATCGTAATGAACAAGTAAAACAAACACTACTAGAGGCCTTAATTGGATTGAACTCGTATTCTTTTTGAGAATTTCTTTCTTTATTTATCGGCTTTCAAAGACAATCGCCCCGTTCAGGTCCGGGTCTCAAAATAATAGGCCTGCAGCAGCGCTAAGCTTGTCGTAAAAGGCGACTAAATAGTGCTCAGAAACCTAGCCGGAGGCTAGGCGCTTTCAGCGCAGAGCAACTGGGATGTGCGTCCCAGGTGGTGGAATGGGGTACCCTGGCGTGTTGGATGCTGGGGTTGTCAGACTATAATAAGGAAAACCTGACCGCAAACCATAGTGGCGCACCATGTTGGGAAGGATGCCACGTTCATCACACGTTAAAGAACCTTGCTGTGGTATTTGATAGGAGTAGGAACCTTTGCACTCCGCTACAGGAGGCTAAATTGTCCGACCCTACCCTTCCTTTTTTCTTGTTGCAATCAAAATTTGTTGACCCTATTATCCTTGTGCCCCATCCCTTTTTTAATTTCATCATCATCCACTTCATGTTCATCGCCCGGATATAGCTGAAATATTGCTACTCGGGCGTTAAACACCAACAATCAATTAATCAATCAAGGACAATCTCTCGTCGGGAGTTGGTCTATATAGTTCGACAATATGTAGTTTTGTAGAGACATTTAAACCGAAGATGAAAGGACATGTTTATTCTTTTTCAACCTCTAATAGTTTTATGATTAAGCCACGGTGGTCACATTAATTTCTGGGTGAGCATACTCATCACATTTTTACAGTAGACATCTTCATTATGAAAATGACCAAATTGGTTACAATTCACTGATCAGAGGAGGTTGTTTTCTTTTCAGAAAAGTAAACGATTACGTCGGACGCAAAATGATGACAAACCTTTGAAAATAAAATATATCCAAAAAGATACGACATAAAATTACATATAATGAAAGTACAAAAAAATGACATTGCGATGAAATGTACCATACATGTCGCCAATGTTCCCAGGGGGGACAGTAACAATACCCCACAGAACGAATGGTTGGTTCATCTATTCTGCTCTTTTCATCGCTTCTTTCTGCAGCTATTGACCAATATTGACACATTACATACCAAATTACATTTCAACTAAAGAAATCATATGTAGTTATTCAACATAAAAAATGTAATAATTCAGCTTTTGAAGTACATCAACAGGAACTTCAAACATTTATGTAATAACCTTAATTATTTCGGTAAATTACCAATGTTATTTGCAAAGCTCAGACAAAACAATGTATGGAAACTAACTGACTTGGATTTAATCAATTGCAACCCAAATTTAGATATATCAGTTTCTGGTTTAACGTTATACATTGATATTGATGATGTTATTTGAGTGATGCTTGCATGCTTCAATTAGCAATGCGATTTATTATTTTGATGAAGCAAATTAAGTGTCAACGGCACAGATTCTACAAAGCATTCATCTCGTATAAATGCAAGGTTCATTGCATTATCTCTGGATTGATAAAAATCAATCGATACCGTAAGGTTTTTGTATAAAGTTAAAACAGAGTGATTTTAACGTACAGATTCATTTAAATAATACTGAAAAGGATAAGACGTTTTCCGACATGCATTATACAAATGTTACAAAGTCGGCCATTTAAACTGGAATCAGAATTACTACCCATTCTACAACTAACAATTTCGGAAAATATTCTATATTATCTATACACATTTTATAACACCACTATATGAGAGGATCAAACACATTTTTTTTTAATTTATGGATGTGTAAAATCGGTCCATCCACTCATAAAATAAAGGACATTTATACCAAGTTTGTGTAAAATGGTCCGATTTTACACATCCATAAATGCTGGAAACACAACGTTTAATTCTTACAATTCCAATCCAAGTCTATCTTAATTTATATATATATATTATGAGAATCTCAATCAGAGATATTGTCACCCGAAGTTGCCATTGCAAATGGCGGTTTTAAAACGATAAGTTGACACGATCGTCGATTTCAATATTCAAATTAGAAGGAGTTACTGTTGAGTACTGATGACCATATTCTTTCAAAATTGTTTTGAATATTCGATTTCGAAAATGAATCAAATTTGTTGAAGAAGTGGTAGCCATTTTTGTTTACGCTATGTTCAAGGAAATTGCATTGTTGTTAAAACTCTCATCGCTGAGGCCGTAGAAGGTGAACAACCAATCATAACAATCGAAAAAAAAAAAACGCATGCAAATTAGATTGGAATTATAAATATAAATAAGTTTTAACGCGAATATGTTGTTTTGTAATATTTCGAAAAAAACTTGCGGTCGTATAATGTTATGGCGCAGTCGTCGTGGTCTGGGAACACTTCGTTTCCGTGCGATAACTTTAGTTGTGGTTGACGAATTGTTCTGAAATGCTGATATGATTTTACCAACAACTAAGAAGATTCCTATTTAATTTGGACTTTGTTGCCCCTGCCGCTTTAGAAAAAGATGCCAAAAAGGGTAAAAATACGTGTTTTATTAAAACCCATGTAGATTGTTTTTTTTCTATTTTTTTTTTTCATTCCATTTTAATGTGTTCTTTATTTAATTCGGGTAAACGAATGTATAGCAGATTGTATGTATTTTGGACCGTTTTAAAGTTATAGGGGGTCAAAGTTGGACAACGCCTAAAAATATTTTCATAACTTTTTTTCTCGAAATTTTGTATTTCCTTGGATTCCTCATTAATAATCCTGCCTGCATCTTTCAATCAGATTTCGGATATCTCTTACGGTTTTCGGGGTAAAAAAGGCCACACCAGAATAAATCTTTTTTTTTTGTTTTTGGTCCTAGTTGAAGAAAAAAATTCAAATAAATATTTTTGCAATATTTGTACAATTTATTATATCTTATAGCTAAAATAATTGTCAAGAGGTAATTAAGAGGATCATAAAATAAAAAATACGTTGATTTTACAATATTTCACTAGCGAATGTGCAAGCGCGTGTCTACACACTTCAAAATACTTTGATGCAGACACGCTGATCCCGATTTCATCAGGACATCATTGCAGATGAACAGACAGGAGTGCGCGCAAGGGGGGTTGGTGGATTTCCTTTTCCTGTTTTCAACATTTCTTTCATTATATTTCATCAGATTCGCTAAAATCGTATTTTGTTTTATTCATTGCATCCACAGTCGTATTAATTTAATCTAGCATCGTAACTTCTTAATACTTTTTATTGTTTTTAAAACTGACGTTAAAAGAGCTTTTACGTCGCAAAACAGAACTTTACTTTGGAAACGTCAAAAATGCGCTTAGTGACATTTTTGTTTGTTTGTTGGGGTTTAACGTCCGAGCTGCAATATTTCAGCTATATTCAGACGATGAACATGAAATTGATGATAAAATGAACATGAAATGATGATGAAATGAAAAAGGGATGGGACACAAGGGTCGACAAATTTTTGTTAGACACGGTTTTATATATATGAAATGATAAAACCATACAGGAGGATGAATACATTTTTAAGTATTTGAAGAAATCGACTCAACACCATTTTCCTTTTTGAACAATTCGTTCTAATTATGCATGGTGTACGGGTGAATAAATAAAATATACAAATTTTAGATGTTGTGACATTTTGTTTAGACACAGACAAAATGCCGTGCTAAGATAAATGTTTAACCAAGTACCATTATTTTTAGAATATACAATCCTTATCATATATACATTTAAAACTCAAAATTTCAAAGCTAACAAAAAAAAGCTTTAAATTTGATAAAGACCGGGTAGCACGCTACGCGTAGAAAACGCCGGGAAAAAGACAACGTGACATCACAATATACGTGCGTTTTTATCTACTATTACATAATAAAACTCATTATTTTTTTTAGAATAAACATGATATTCTGAATATCTATACAGTCCTTTAAGCATAAATATACTTTGGTAAAAATACTATTCGTTGTTATATTTTACAACCGTAAGCAAGAAAGTAGCCAATGGCCAACGTCGAAAAAAGATTTGTGACATAATTTAAATACGGAAAAAAAGGCTTTTAACAGAAAAACTGATTGAACATTTTATATATTTTTTCATTGGGGTTATGTAATAAAGTGTCAACATAGTTAATAAAAGTCCCAATTAAAAAAGCTGTTAACTTAGATATATTGGTGAAATGGGAAGCAAGCATTTCTTAATGTTACCCGTCCACATATGAAAATGGACGTTCTTGTGTTCGAATAGTGCTTTCCCTCCACAATTAATGGCACCTTTCAAAGATTAATGATTATAATCCTAAAACAACAACCATTTTCGAATATTTTAATATCCATATTGCCTTTGATAACTCCACATTCTAATAGCAACATTTAAGTTTTCGTAACTAGCCCCGGTTCAGTCGAATGTGACACCAACAATGTACGCAACGTCATTGTATTACTTCGAAAAATACAGGACGTACCACGTGAAGTTTATTATCATGGTGAACTGAAAGCGCTCAGTGGTCAATAGAGTTTCTAAAAATCCAACTGCTCCCCAAAACAGTTCCACGAGGATTAGTGTAAGGTTTTAACATGACTGTCCCCATTTTAAATCCCACTTTTAGCAATGTGGAGATTCTGTTAAAAGTATTGGTGGATCCTTGTGGGTCTCTCATCTCTACGATTGGTTAAAAACCTATACGTTTCCCACGTTTACCAGTAGCTTCCGGTCGGCTTGATAAAAACATGGTTGACATTGAGGGGAAATTTAATAACAGGTTGGAAAAGAAAAGGGTCCTACGATAGCTTATATTTCGTAGAAAATATGCAAAAACAATAACATCCCTTATGGAATATATGAGTTATTATGAAAAATAAGAAATACGAATAAAATAGTTAATCAACAGCCTGGAATTGACAGTGAAACAAGATATTAAATCAATGAGAACGAACTCAGTTTCAACCCTTACACAAACATCTCCTTCATAACTCTCAATACAATAATTAAAACAATATAACATTACTAAAAAAACATTTCACTTTTAATACACTTTATTTTACAATTGTTTGACACTTTTACACTTCTTTTTTAATTTCAAATAATGTTATTTTGGTGTCTAAAATATGACCTCGGGGCAATGGAGGAGACAAGACTGTCCATATTTTATTTAGAGATAAAACTGTTTAACGTGTTAGAAGTGATCAAAGTAAATTTATTTTGATGTTTGTCATTACACAATATACTCTTTTTAAAAACATAATAGAGAATATATCTACGTAATCAACACTTGTTTGTTCTGTAAGAAATTTTAAATATTTCGAAATTTTCGAAAAAAAATAAACTGGTAGATCAAATTTCTCATAACTTTGTATAAAGAAAACTTAACAGACATTCTTTCAGATTTCAAAACGAAATTTTTGTCACCAAACCTTTTTTCTTGCAATATTAATAAAACTAAAATTCCATATACATTTTAATAGGGCATTTTCCCGTCAATAATCTTCTTTTGAAAGAATTTTTTCCGCCAAATTTTCTCCCCTTGAAACAGGCTCACTTAATTTTTATATTTTAATTTTTATGTCAAAAATTTAATTGAAATAATTTGAATATATTATTTTTACATCATTTCGAAAACTATTAGTATATAGAAAATATATATGATAACAGAAAGAATGTGCATGATCTACCATAAATATAATTATAGGGACACAGCGTCGGCGATGTCCTACATTATTATGTACATTCTTTGTCAAAAATGAATGGCTCAAAATATTTTTGTCGGAAGTGACATCAGTAATTAGGATGTGATTGTATAAACTTTTAACGCAGACGTACAGCGTACGTTATAAGAGGAGGAGGTCTCGCAGTTTCCCTTAGGCCGAGACTTCAGCGATATATCAATATTATATGTAGCGGTTAATTATCAACAAAGTCAAATGTTGTTTGAGTTCAAAGAGCTCCGTTCCTCAGAGGCATAGTCCGTATTAATATATCTTCATATTTAACATCCAAATAAGTAGTTGGGCCATCAGCAGGAATGATCAAATTATTTCAATTACCTACGAGGTAGTAGCACACTGCATTTCGAGTCTGTGATGCTTACGGCAGCGAACGTTATAACATACAACGATAATGAGGCATAATGGATACAGGAATACTAATTAGAAAAGTAACTGAAAGAAATAACTACAATAATTTCATTGAAAGTTTTGTTTAAGGCTTTACTAAGAGGTATCGCCTGTTCAGACCAAAAATGACATAACTTATGCGATGCAATACAATATGTATATGCAACAACAACAAAAAAATGTTACGATTTTAACACGTTGGGTTAAACAATGAAATTAACTTCACAAAACGCAACATGGCAAACATTTATAATCAATGTTTGTAATCGTTACATGATATTTAAGGAATATCTGTTATATTTGTTCAGTCTTTGATCGATTGATTGTTGCACCGGTTTAACGCCCAAGCAGCAATATCTTAGGCCCCGTGCAGGTCCGGGTGTTAAAAGAATAGGCCTGCAGCAGCGCTAAGCTTGTCGTAAAAGGCGACTAAATAGTGCTCAGAAACCTAGCCGGGGGCTAGGCGCTCTGCCCACAGAGCTTGTTTGTTTGTTTGTTGGGGTTTAACGTCCGAGCAGCAATATTTCAGCTATATTCAGACGATGAACATGAAATTGATGATAAAATGAACATGAAATGATGATGAAATGAAACAGCAAACTGCAAAACAGAGTTTTAAGATTAATGGTATTGGTAACCGAAATAAATTATTCGTCACTTGAACTTGAGTATCTCAGTTAATTACTAATTAACAAATAATATCGGGAAGCAAGTGCATAAACCTGTGTTTTGAAGAAAATATATTTCCCAGATGCTGTACTTTGTTAAGTTGTTGAACTCAGTGCTATTGTTTGTTTTTTTTTTTTGTTTATTATTATTTTTTGTTTTTGTTTTTTTGTAATTCAAGTCTTAGATGTAATCTACCGACCTCGTTTCTTATTTCGAGTAATACATGAAAGTTACTCAGCTGTACGATTTAGCATAAATTATATCTAGGTACTTAAACAGGTGCTTCTTAATTTCTATCTTTGGAGCAGGCATCAGTAGTCACATGGCAGTCTAATGTTTGATCATCTCGAAAAGCAAATATGTAGAAAGGGTGAAAAATGGTGCGATTGTTCATCGAAATCTATATTGTGTGTCAGTACCTGCAATATCTTGGAAATATTGACGTCAAAATCTCCTACACATTAGAAACATATTTTATGTTAATAAAACAATAAATTATTGATCCCTTCAACATAAAAATGATGAGTTCGTCGGGTAGACGACACTGATCAAAGGTTTCGACTTGAAACCTTTTTTATTACATGTAGGTCTTCATTGTCTAATAAAAAAGTCTTTTGGTTCAAACTGGGAAAAGCTAACATCTATAAATCATTAGGTTCGCCATGTAACATGAACATCATAAAAAAAAGTTGATATTTTATGTCATTCAGGAAGTTGACTGATTGATTGTTGGGGTCAATAAACGTTGAAACACAGATGGATGAAAATAAAAACCACCGCACTTTTCGTGAAGTTGGGGCATGGGTTTTTCATTTCTGTCGAAGTCTAACGGTAGGACAAAATTAGATTTGTTTGTTTTGTTTGTTGGGGTTTAACGTCCGAGCAGCAATATTTCAGCTATACTCAGGCGATGAACAAGAAAGGGATGTTAAAATGAACATGAAATGATGATGATGAAATGAAAAAAGGGATGGGACACCAGGATAATAGGGTCGATAAATTTTGATTGCCACAAGATAAAAGGGAGAGATGGGTAAGGTCGGGCAATTTAGCCCCCTGTGGCGGAGCGCAAAGGTTTCTACTCCTATCGAACACCACAGCAGGGTTCTTAAACGTGCGAGGAACGTGTCAGGAAGTTCACAAAGTCTGTGAAAAAATAATTATTAAAAACAATACTCTCATGGCTGAAATTTTCACCAGTAAGCAACCGTTTAAAAGGAAAAGCTCTTAAGTCTGTTTCTGAAAACCAGGCATGGGTGATTAAACTCTATAAATACATTTGTTGGTCCTAAAGACAAATCTTCCTATGTTCACGTCTTTGGAGACCCGTGCAGGTCCGGATGTCAAAAGGATAGGCCTGCAGCAGCGCTAAGCTTGTCGTAAAAGGCGACTAAATAGGGCCCAGAAACCTAGTCGGGGCTAGGGCGCTCTGCCCACAGAGCAACTGGGTTGTGTGCCCCAGGTGGTGGAATGGGGTACCCCTGGCGTGTTACATGCTGGGGTTGTCAGGCTACAATGCGAAAAACCTGACCGCAAACCATAGTGGTGCACCGTGTTGGGAAAGAAGCCAGGTTCTTCGCACGTTAAATAACCCTGCTGTGGTATTTTCCAGGAGTAGGAACCATAGGGCTCCACTACAGGAGGCAATCAAAATTTGTCGACCCCATAGTCCTTGTGTCCCGTCCCATTTTCATTTCATCATCATTTCATGTTCATTTTATTATCCACTTCATGTTAATCGCCTGAATATAGCTGAAATATTGCTGTTCGGGTGTTAAACCCCAACAAACAAACTCGTCCTTGGATCTACTACTTTTCGTGAAATGTTTTGACTGGTTATAGTGTAAAAAAATTCTGGCGGAAAAAATTCCGTACTTTTTTCAGTAATAGAACATAACCAAAATCTAAGTGTTAATATCTACAGTGGGCAACTGTCATTTTCACTTTTATTTTTGGATACCGTTTCTATGAGGTCTACTGAAGGATTTTGGGATCCCTTATATATCTTTACATACTTTTTGACTGGTGATAGTGGTAAATTTCCCCCTGTACCTTTTCTGTAGCAGAACATAACCAAATTTTAAGTGTGAATATCTCCAGTGGACTACTTTTATTTACATTTATATTTTCTAATACAGTTTCTATGAGGCCTCAGTAGGATGTGCAATAAAGCATATTTGGGATTAAAAATGCATGATTCACTCATTATTAGCGTCTGCCTGGTTTTTTGGGCATAGCTCTACTAAATCCTTACATCTGTTAAAAATGTATTTGGTTTTCTTTTCAGTTGAAGAATCAAAAGCGGCAGTACAACTATTAAAGTCAATGCAATAATTTGAAATATTAAACGCTGGTTTTAAAACAAAAATAGCCCCGTGCAGGTCCGGGTGTTAAAAGAATAGGCCTGCAGCAGCGCTAAGCTTGTCGTATAAGGCGACTTAATAGTGCTCAGAAACCTAGCCGGGGGCTAGGCGCTCTGCCCACAGAGCAACTGGGATGTGTGCCCCAGGTGGTGGAATGGGGTATCCCTGGCGTGTTACATGCTGGGGTTGTAAGGCTATAATACGGAAAACCTGACCGCAAACCAGTGGTGCACCGTGTTGGGAAAGATGCCACGTTCCTCGCACGTTAAAGAACCCTGCTGTGGTATTCGATAGGAGTAGGAACCTTTGCGCTCCGCCACAGGAGGCTAAATTGCCCGACCTTACCCATCCCCCCTTTTTCCAGTGGCAATCAAAATTTGTCGACCCTATTATCCTTGTGACCCATCCTTTCTTTTTTTCATTTCATGTTCATTTTATCATCCATTTCATGTTCATTGTCTGAATATAGCTGAAATATTGCTGCTCGGACGTTAAACCCCAACAAACAAGCAAACAATAAAACAAAAATACCCCTTCTATTAATATTGGTTAATATTGCAATTTCTGACAGGCTGTACACGTGTTACAAGGAGCACTAGAATTAAATGCATTGGAAGATCTAATGATGAAATCTAAAGATGAAATGAACAAAGGGATGGGACACAAGGATAATGGGGTCGACAAATATTTAATGCCACTGAAAATAGGGAGAGATGGGTAGGATCAGGCAATTTAGCCTCCTGCGGCGGATCTCTATGGTTCTTACTCCAGAAGAATACCACAGAAGGGTTCTTTAACGTGCAAGGAACGTGGCATCTTTCCCAACACGTTGCACCACTATGGATTGCGGTCAGATTTTCCGTATTATGGCCAGACGAAGCCAGGGTTACCCCATTCCATTACCTGGGGCACACAACCCAGTTGCTCCGTGGGCAGAGCGCCCTAGCTCCAGGCTAGAGTTTTGTGCACTATTAAGTCGCCTTTTACCACAAGCTTAGCGCTGCTGCTGGCCTATTCTTTTGATGGCTGGACCCGCACGGGCCCTTAATTCAAAAATATAATTATATACCAGAAGTATTCAAAACCAAACTGATAGTAAATAGCATATTTTATATAAGCTATCGATAGATGAAAGATTTGACTTCTTAATCAAAAAATGTATGACCTATATTTACTTCTACTTGATTTACTTGTATACAGCTAATGCAGCTATGGTAGTCAAACATCTCGACACTCACTTACGTATGTCATTAGGTAGAAAAAGAGACGAAGGTTTCCGGCCAAAATATGGCATATGTTTTTTTTTTTAAATCGTTTCCGACTTTCATCTGTACTTTTATTACCGCGGGCCCCGTGCAGATCCGGGTGTCTAAAGAATAGGCCTGCAGCAGCGCTAAGCTTGTCGTAAAAGGCGACTAAATAGTGCTCAGAAACCTAGCCGGGGGCTAGTCGCTCTGCCCACAGAGCAACTGGGATGTGTGCTCCAGGTGGTGGAATGGGGTACCCCTGGCGTGTTACATGCTGGGGTTGTCAGGCTATAATACGGAAAACCTGACCGCAAACCATAGTGGTGCACCGTGTTGGGAAAGATGCCACGTTCCTCGCACGTTGAAGAACCCTGCTGTGGTATTCGACAGGAGTAGGAACCTTTGCGCTCCGCCACAGGAGACTAAATTGCCCGACCTTACCCACTTCCCCTTGTTCCAGTGGCAATCAAAATTTGTCGACCCTATTATCCTTGTGACCCATCCTTTTTTTTTTGATTTCATGTTCATTTTATCATCCATTTCATGTTCATTGTCTGAATATAGCTGAAATATTGCTGCTCGGACGTTAAACCCCAACAAACAAACAAACATTATTACCGCGGTGCCAGATTATACTTTTCACACTATCTTTTACTTTGGGGCGTATTTACATTTTGATTGTAATGATTTTTTTAAGATGCTTGTTCACCAAATATTACTACTGGTTAATGGGCTGACTATAATCGTGATGATGTTGACCATAACCAGGGTACCTGATGATATCTTAAGTTTAGGTATTTTTAAATATTAAGTATTCAATATATTCTGTGACAGTATTTTTATTTTAGTATTTTTTTGCTTGCATTATTGTCTTGAAACATTTTAAAAACCACTGAAGTTCTTGTAGCCTAACTTGAGAGTAAGAAATGGGTAGTTGATTTCGATTTTTACTAAGCCTGTATATGATTGTAACGCAACAAAGGAAAAACGTAAGACATAAGGAATACAGATTGATAAGGATCATCATAAGATGTGTTAGATTAATTGATTGGTGTTTAACGCCCAAGGAATGATATGTAAGCTACGAACATGAAATGGACGATAAAATGAAAAATGGGATGGGACACAACGAGAATAAGGGTCGACAAGTTTCGATTGCCAGTGGAAATGGGGAGATTTGGTAGAGTCGGGCTATTTAGTCTCCTGTAGCAAAGCCGAGGCCCCTTCTCCTGTCGAATACCACAGCAGTGTTCTTAACCCGCAAGGAACGTGGCATTTTCCGAACACGGTGCACCATTATGATTTGCGGTTCGGTTTTCCTTATAATAACCTGGCGAGCCCAGCATGTAGCATGCCAGAGATACCCCATTCCACTACCTTGGATACACATCCCAGTTGCTACGTTGGCGGAATGCCTTAGCCCCCGTCAGGGTTCTGAGCGCTATTTAGTCGTCTTTTATGATATGCTTAGCGCTGCTGCAGGACAATTATTTTTTACGCATCCACCTGCACGGGGCTTTTTGTGTTAGATCGATAGTTCATACACGGAAACAGTCAAAGGCCTAAACTTCAATCAAATATAAAAATAATAAATAGTACCTCAGCACCGCATTATTGTTAAATTACCAAAAATCCTTAATAGAAGCAATTGGTGTATATTTACATAAAAGATGAATTTTATAGCGGACAATTTTTAAGTTTTGTAACTGCATCGTTAGCGTTGGTCTTTCTATGCAAGTACAAAGTTTGTTTGTTTGTTTGTTGGGGTTTAACGTCCGAGCAGCAATATTTCAGCTATATTCAGACGATGAACATGAAATTGATGATAAAATGAACATGAAATGATGATGAAATTTAAAAGGGATGGGACACAAGGACAATGGGGTCGACAAATTTTGATTCCCACTGGGAATAAGGAGAGGTGGGTAGGGTCGGGCAATTTAGCCCCCTGTGGCGGAGCTCTATGGTTCCTACTCCGGGAGAATACCACAGTAGGGTTCTTTAACGTGCGAGGAAGGTGGCATCTTTCCCAACACAGTGCACCACTATGGTTTGCGGTGAGGTTTTCCGTATTATAGCCTGACAACCCCAACATGTAACACGCCAGGGGTACCCCATTCCACCACCTGGAGCACACATCCCAGTTGCTCTGTGTGCAGAGCGCCCTAGCCCCCGGTTAGGGTTCTGAGCACTATTTAGTCGCCTTTTACGACAAGCTTAGCGCTGCTGCAGGCCTATCCTTTTGACACCCGGACCTGCACGGGGGCGCAAGTACAAAGGAATTAATCTGTAGTTTTATGCCATTTAATACAACAAATCTGATCACATTCACATACGCCAATACCGCTTGTAACCTCATCCTTTCACAAAATGCAACCATTGTACTATGCTCTAAAACAGTCTATTTGAGATGTTTATTAGATTAAATCTCGCCATTTGATTTATATGGTTAGGCTTCTATTTAAGTTCAAAGTGTCTGTCTAGCTAAACTGAGTTGTGAACCTAATGAATGAGCTAATTCGTGGTTACTTTTACTATTTTGTAAATCTAAATCGTTTTTGTATCCATAACTGTCATTTGTATTATTTAAATTCAGTTTTTATTTAATCGTTTGTTATTTGTTCCACTTAGTTTTTATGCAATTTCTTCGAGTTATCCATCTAGTCTGACATACCCGTACATCTGATAATTTGTACTTCCGCATGATTTACTAAGAGCACCTGGTTCCATGCTCCAAGTTTTTAGTGGAGTTCCAGTTGCTCATTTGCTTTTGTTACTTGGTATGTATTATTCTGATTATTTTGGTCTTTTGTTATGTTTGATGTTTTTCAAATTTGGTCATTGTCCCTGGATTGCATTTCTTTGGATTTCCGCTAAAATCTTGATTCCCTCGATTATCCGTAAGAGAAAATATATCCGTTTATGGACAATTCTCCAATTTTGTTCTATAGAGATATTGTAAAGAAAACGTCCATCTTAAATGTTATACTCCTATGATTAATAAGCGTTTGACAATATAAAGGATAATATTTTATCAAAGCCCATTCAATGGTTGAATATGTATTTCGACATGCTAAACCTGGATAGTTATATTCGAAGGCATCAGATAATACGTATGTTCCTTCATGCACATTTAGATTTGATTCCAAAATTTCAGTCTCATCAAAATTCCATGAGCTGTTTAGGAGGAGTTGTGTTTAAAAGATACGTGAATTATTGAAATTGTCATTCTAATCACTATTTCAGACAATATTTCTAAACTATTGCTTTATCTGCACCCAATTGTGACGAAATTATGATACATAATTACACAATTTATATTACGAATAAAACAATGCAGAAATCCATAGATATAAAAGGAATAAAATAAATCACCCATTATCCGTTTTGTAATTGCACGAGTACCTCTTGGGAATCAGAATAATTAGATGGCGTTGTGATCTGAATTATTTATATCATCAGTCCAATACACGGTTGTCGTACTTGATCCATGTAATGTTCGCAATTCAAAATAAACAGTCCCAAGACGGCGCTGTTGACCGTGAAAATATTGGGTATTTGGTACTGGCAGATTATAAAAATGTCTGGATTATATTTTCCTCTTGTTGCTTGATCGAAGACTCATTTGGGCTATTAACATTTTGAGGACTTCAAATAGATATTTAGTTCGTCTGTAGTCTCGACAATTAGCAATCCACAGAGATTTTGGTTAACTAATCACTTCCATAAAAGTCAGTGTTTTCTTTATTACCCTTAATTACCAGAATGGATTCAGAAATATATCTCTTACTATAAGGTTTAAAGACTAAGTAACAAATGGAAACATGTCCGAATATTTTAAACACCTACTGAAGCAAAAAGGATCTCTTCGGTCGAAGCTATTCTTACTATCCTCACTAATATTTATCATCAAAAGTTGTGAAAATGAATGTTGGTTATCATTTAGTGCTGAATGGGTTTCAAAGAGAACCAAAATTAAAAAAAAAGGAACAGAAATATTGTTATTCAATCTACAAATATTACAATACGACAGAGAGAAAACGACCAACTTTCTTAGAATATTAAAACCGGGTCTATAATCATTGATTGATGAGCGTTTTTATTCTCAAGCGGGGAAACACGCATAGCTTATATCAATAAAAGTGAATGCCTTTGGGCATAACTATGAATATACAAACTCTTGCCAAAATCGTCAACATAGCCTCTTTTTAAATTTGTTTATTTAGCTTTAATATCACTCAGTTTAATCAAGCATGAACTACTCTGTATGTTGTGTGTTCAAACACTTGAAGATACATTTTATAGTAAAAAGGCTTAGACTTAAATATTGCGAAAAAAAAAAACAAAAAAAACCAACAACATCGACACGTGATTGAGGGATTCGTCATTTCAATGATTATTTCATGGTTCCCTTCGCTAAATTTGAGTTTAGTTAATGTCAAATTAAAAGACGATATCCATATTTAAATTTTCTTTCAATTGAAGCGCCCAAATCCATTTATTTACATACCTTTTAACATCATTATAATGGACTATATTAACAATATGAACAATTGGACAATCTTTTCAGCAAAACATTTTATTCAATAATGTTCACTTCCTAAAATAACAGAAGAGTAGTTTATAATTTTGTTGAAGACTCTTACAAGGCTTTTTTTAGCAATATAAATGGCAAAGTATTTCGTAATATCAAGACAAAATAATTTTGTGGTTCATTTGTATTTAATTTCTAATTAATCATGAGTATATCTAAGAATTGAGAATTTGTTTGCTGATTATATTTTCCACCGTACGAATTAATGTAAATAAAGGCTTCTAAAACAATATCATTGACACGGAATAGGCTGATTAATGCATTAAACTTAGAACAATATGTCATAAAGAGACAACTAACATACCAACGGGAAGGTATACATATCGATAAAAAAAACGTTTATTGCCAAATTGTCATGTGTTTTAAACTAAACAATAAAATAAATCAATTTTCTTTTGCAGTATGAAACCATATGATGACTTTAACACTTTCAATCATTCAAAAAAATCCAGCAATCTGGATGGTGTCACTCATTTTGTCTCAAAGATATCAAGTATTTATTCTATATAATTGTTGAATTTTTTGTTCTTTAGCCTTTTTACACATCTTTTTATTTTTACAAATAACAAAAATTATTCAATACAAACCAATTATATCTTAAAACTTTACTACTCAAACACTTTGGTCTAAAGATTTTTATAACACAAATGAACGAATTAACATAACAGACAATTGTACTTACCAATTACTGAGCTTAAAAAAAGTCTTTCCAGTAAAGGAAACCAAAGAATTCCAAAATCTAAAGATGATAACTTCATGTCTTTTGTAGAATCGTTTAAGTTTGAGTAACTGATTATAAAACCATAGTTATAAAACGACAATATAAGTTCTGATCAAACAGATCAGGCCGCCTCGGCCATCACAATTCAACTATTGACTTCATTCTATTTACATCACCAGTGTAAATCTTTCCAATATTCTCACAACCAATTTATTTTAATTGGTATATTTTAATCACAACATTTGTATCAGCATTATAGCAGTAACTGTACAATTGAATTTTTTATATCCAATTGATGACAAAGTCATACTTTATATATGTATTGGCTGCTTGTAAAGTAACACTGATCTCAGTTTAATCAATTCATTGTAGTATTGAATTATGTAAAACCTATTTCATGCATTTGTAGAAGTATTCAGATATTAATGATTATTTCATTATCATTAACAGTAAAAAATATATGTTCAAATAGCATTCTAATTATGATTTTCGGTTATAAGAGAACACCATCTAAGTTGATCAAAGTTTTAGTCAGAAATTACACGAATTTTTAAAACAGTTCAAATTTGTTTTATCTTAACAGCAGCTCGATCTCAACTTTATTTGTTTAAAGGGTATATTTTATTTTTTAAAGAATGTTTTATAAGTCTTAACAAATCTCTACAATTTTTTTTCATTATCTACACAATGTTTTTTGTCGTTCACTTTTTATACCAATATCAATCTTGTTTTTATATATCCTGCAAATAAAGGATTTTCAGTACAAACAAGACAAACAGTTCTATATATTAACTTGAAATATTAAAATCTATTAAAAAAAACAACACAGAAAAAAAACGTAAGTAATAATAAATTCCCAATAAAACCACAGTCAGTTTGATCCAAACCCGCTGACAATTTCATTAGTTAAAAAGCTTAAAATTTTAGCAACATTTCAAATACTGAAGGGCAAAATAAACATCAGTACGGAATTCTAATTCAAATTGGCCTAGACGCCATTAAAACAAATCAATAACACAGAAACCACCAAGGCTTGTTGGCAAGGTTTCATCCTTGGGTCCGTACTTTTCAATATTTTCATAAGCGATTACTTTTTCTTTTTTAACAATTTGTATCTTTTCAACCATACATCGAGAATCTTTACACCTTAGAAGGCAGTAAAGCTCTTGTATCATGGTTTTCATTGAATGCAAGCTAACCAAAATGGCACAAAACTGCTTTCAAAAACAGACTACTTGCTTCAATATTGAAAACCATAAAAATCATAAAAAATAATAAAAATGAAACGTATTTGTATCATGTAAGAAACATTCATTGAAATGTTTTGTTTCTTATTTCGTGCTTTTGTAGAAATAGTAGATCATAAGACAGACAGACAGACGGGCGGCAAAACAAATAGACACCATGACTATAATACGTAGCAGCATACAAAATAAATAAATGCGCTGTAAAATTTCTTGTGATGTCGCTTATGTCATTCTTGTACGACATTCGATTCTATTCAAAATGGCTTTGATGCAGGCTTTCTTCGAAGATGCCAACAAGGTTCGAAAATCACGATTTTTCCCGATAGACATATTGTAGATGACGATGAGATTTGGCAAAAATACAGGATGACTAGACACTGTGTAATAAATGTATTTGACATGTTAACGGAGGGTATTTCCCATGACACACCGAAGTCGCGGTATAAGATAAGGCATTTATTTCAATTTGGTATTATGTTGAAGAATCATTTCAGCGAGTTACAGGTGACATTTATAGTTTAGCCATCCTATAGATTAAGATCATTTAACAAGAAACTGACACGTTTGTTCAATTCCTAACTTGATGCAGAAAGTTCAAGAAAAGTTCATAGATACCGTTAGATTCCGATTTGTCCCTGCATGTATTTATTGACCTTTGACACATATAAAAGCTTCGTAAGGGGTTTCAAGGCCTAAATGTTAAGGTTTTTGTGGCAGCAAAGAAAGATTTATAATCCTTGTGGTAAATTATCCCAGATTAGCTATTGAACTTTATGAAGCATAACAAACAAGCTGGTTACTTTCTTGGATATCATACTTCCCCACTGAAACAGTTTCTTCCAACACCCATAATATTTCACAAGAAGGGAAAAATGTGAAGACATGTTCATTTGATAAAAATGTAGAGAGCTAATGCTTCATAAGTTAGATAGGTTCGAAAGTGCATGTAAAACAATTTTGGTAAATATAAATATATAAATTATTTATGACGTTTTCTGGCCTTTCAATTTCAATTTCTTTCTAAATAATTACTATAATAGACAACTGTCACACACACCCCCTTTTAATGCAGAGGGCATCGTTAATATACATAAATAATCGCATATATTTGATCATCATTATATTACAATGGGTAATTTGTTTGGCAATATCCAGAAAAGGGTATATTTTTGTGGCTTCTCAATAGTATTTATAGTTATCTTTTGCATTGGTATGTAAAATTAATGTATGCTTGACATCAGTTAATACCCGCAAACAGGTCACATTATTCATAAACCTTATTTACATATCGGTATAGTCAGGTTAATAAAAAATAAAAACCGAACAGTTCCAAGTGGTTACGAGAATTTTTCAAGACAATTGTTTTATTCAATCTTATTAAATTTGATGATACAACTGTAAAAAATTAATTTGCATACTCTACACATACGCAATTCTCAAGGCGTTAACGGAAATATTTGTAAATATCGTGTGTCCCTAATCCATTGAATAAACGGCCCGTATACTAAAATCGTGTCCAACTGCCGTCATTTTCGTGAGAAAGATGCAATTTTTCTTTTGTATTTATTCTGTTCCGCTTTGTTGTACGTCAAGTTAACTTTACGTCTGCTCTGAGAATACACTACCTGGCGATTTTCGAGATGTTGGACAAAAAGCTTCAGTGTGTCTGTATCGACCTTAATCTCAAACTCTTTGGGTAGACGAGATGAACAGTCGTCATATCTTGAACAATTTAATAATATGGCATCATCAATAAAGGGATAGTGGAGACTGCCAATATGCTTTCCTTTTATTAAAATTATGGATAAAGTCTATTACATAGGAGTGTTGGAATAAAGCTGCAAAACTAAATGCACCCATACGGATGCCTTCAACTAATTCCCCAAACTGTACATATATATTGTTTATATATACGTTTTCAAGATTTATAAACATATGTTGTTGGACGGAGAATTATATTTCACTCAGTAAAATTTCTTGAACTTGTTGTAAATGTAATACTTCAACAACTTAAACAGACAGGATATAAAATGCAAAGAAGTTGTTTTCAACAATGAACTCTAGACTTTAATATTATTTCTAGAGGAGCGACTTCGTTACAACGCAATAAAAAAAAAAAAAAAAAAAAAAAACGCCTTTTCATTTTCGGCAGTTTGTGATTTAAATGTCTATCAATAATAAAATCGTACCAATATGATTGAAAATAGTCTACAATATTTTTTTTTTTTTTGGTTTCCAAAATATTATAATGCAAAGCTAAAATGCCACATTGCTGAAGTAATATTTAACACATAAGGGTAACGTTTTATGTGTGTATTTTTACGTTATTGCTTTAAAACGTTACTGACTCTTGGGATGTATATTAACAGCTTTGATATGTCAATATTACATAACCACAACCGAAACACGTTCTCTCGCAGAACAAAGTCTATATCACCGTCTTAAAACGCAAGTTGGTACCAAATATGTTCCCAAAGTAACAAAAAATTAATTAAAAAAAAATTATTTAAATTTTAATACTGTTACATAGATACACAATTTTGATCAAAGATTCTTTGTACTTTTCACAATCCCCATCTGATTAATGCCACTTCTTCTACAGCAAGTTTAATGTTAAGATAAATGTATGTACCTTACAAAGGATTGCACTGGGCCGAACAAGCAGTGAAACATTTCCTTTGTGGACACTTATGATTGATTTTGATTGAGTGTTGGTGTTTAACGCCCAAGCAACACTATTTCAGTTGCATCCAGGCGATGAACATGAAATGGATGATAAAATGGACATAAAATGGACATGAAATGGAATAGAACACAAGGATTACATGTTGACGAATTTTGATTGCCACTGGAAATAGTAAGAAGTGGGTAGGATCGGGCAATTTAGCCTCCTGTGGCGGAGCTCAAAGGTTCCTACTCCTAATGAATCCTGAAGTAGAGGTCTTTAGCTTGCGAGGAACGTAGCATCTTTCCTAACACGTTGCACAACTATGGTTGCGGTCAGGTTTTTTCGTATTATGGCCTGACGATCAAGCTTTTCCACCACTTGGAGCACACAACCCAGTTGCTCTGTGGGTGGAGCGCCATAGCCTTTGGCCAGGATACTGAGCATTATTTAGTCGTATTCTACCAGGTAAGTAAGTGCTGCAGAGCTTGTGGACACTTATGAAATTTACGTGTCCAGTAAAAGGGATAGAGATCGGAAACCTCAGTTTTGCGTGTACACGACTCTGCATAGGCTATATGAATCAGGGAAAGCTTATCATACTACATTGACTTTCAGCCTGCATTTAATTATTTCGTATACTTTAAAAAATTCTTTGTGTTCATATGCGTGTTCATTTTTTTTTCATAGTGAGTGGCGTCTTTGTAGTAACCAGTTTTATTTTCAAATTTAGTGTTAAACTTTGTTGGTTGCTTAAAGTTGTTGACAGGAATTGTTGCTACGGTTTCATATTTTTACATGACTCTTCAGACAACAATTTTCTTTTATGTACCTTAAGAACAAGTTTGTGATATAAAATCCTCCTAAATATAATTTATGGTACTGCATTTACGTCGAAGCGTAATTAAAAGGCATGATTTGGTGATGTTTTATCATTCGATTCAATGCAAAATTCTCAGGAAGGACACTTAATTTAAATAGTCTAATATTAAAGTACACGAGTCTTAAGTATAGAATGAAAAATGTATTTACACACGTCAGTAAATATTAGAATATAACACATAAAATTTAGAATTCAAATATTTGGATTTCATGTAACCACTAATATACATCCCAGTAAGGGTCATCTGTGAACGAAATTAAGAAACCAAGCGAAATTCTAAGGTAATAGTTCGAGGTTCATACAAAGTACAGAAAAACCAAGGCATTACATAAAACAAAATAAATTAAAAAAATGAATTTAGACCAACAAATCATAATAATACATTCAGTATCTATCATAAAATTGTAGGCAGAGATGCTCAGAATAATAAAGCGCACTTAACCACTCTAGAAACGCCCTCAGAGGAGTAAGTCTTGACCATTCATGAGGTAGACAATAACCTTGACGAAAGATAATGTTTTCTCTATCCCATAAAGATTGATACATAATATTAGTTTAGTTAACAAGTCCATGATGGCGATGTATAACATTCAGTAGGATGAATTTTATTTCGACGTCATTAAATCAAGATCAAAGAACTAGTTTCAAAAGTTTTAATTTATTCGATAAGTCAATAAACGTTCAATACGCTCTAGAATACTGTTGAAACACAGATGGATGAAAATAAAAACCACCGCACTTTTCGTGAAGTTGGGGCATGGGTTTTTCATTTCTGTCGAAGTCTAATGGTAGGACAAAATTAGATTTGTTTGTTTTGTTTGTTGGGGTTTAACGCCCGAGCAGCAATATTTCAGCTATTACTATATTCAGGCGATGAAAATGAAGTGGATGATAAAATGAACATGAAATGATGATGAAATGAAAAAGGGATGGGACACAAGGATAATGGGGGTCGAGAAATTTTTGATTGCCACTTGAAATAGGGAGAGGATGGGTAGCGTCGGGCAATTTAGTATCATGTGGCGGAGCCCTATGGTTCCTACTCCGAGAGAATACCACATCAGGGTTCTTTAACGTGCGAGGAAAGTGGCATCTTTCCCAACACGGTGCACCACTATGGTTTGCGGTCATGTTTTCAGTATTATAGCCTGACAACCCCAGCATGTAACACGCCAGGGATACCCCATTCCACGTCCTGGGGTAGAGTACCCTAGCCCGATGCTAGGGTTCTGAGTACTATTTAGTCGCCTTTTTCGACAAGCTTAGCGCTGGTGCAGGCCTATTCTTTTGACACCCGGACATGCACGGGACACAAAAATTAGAGTAATGCATAAGAGACTGTTTATGAAAAAGCATGAAAAACTAAACCAATAGAATATCAGCGTTTTTTGCTTATTACTATTAATTGTGTTTGGATTTGAATGTTAAAAATGTAAAATATAAACCGGTTTCTTTTGGTGCTTACAGTATAGTATTTTGTACAAAAATAACTAATTGATACTAATATTAGAGAAAATTCACTTTTTTTAACTTGCACAGAATATTTTTTTGTCTATACTAAAAATGCAATTTGTGTGCGAATCGTCTCATGTACATTGTAAATATGAAATTAAGGTCTCGAGTACTATACTATACTATTTAAAATTCATAAGAATTATAACATTTTTTTGACATACTCTCTGAAGTAATTTTAAGTGTGTCTCCTTTAGATAAAAGTCTGTCATTTTGACACAAGATAAAATCTGGTGTAAAAAAAAATGAAGGAGCATGAAATAATACCAAAATGGATAAGTTCTAATTATGCAGTAAAATATTGTACTTTTTTTTTCGCGAAAACTAAGTGCCGCCCTTCTTCGTTTGTTCTTCATTAAATCGTTAGATGAATACTTGCTGTTTTATATATGTAAAGCGACTAGACTGTCGCTTTATACAAAAGAAAGACAATTATACCTATTATATCAATTGTCCATAAGACAGTAACAAATGGAATCAAGATTCTAGCAGAAAACAAAAGAATGTAATAGAGGGACAAAGACCAGACATGGAAAACAAACACAAAATAAAATAAAAATAATATATAAAAAGTCATTACAGCAAATGAGCAATTCGGACTCCACTAAAAACCGGGTGCTATGCGTCTTCCTCTGCTTTTCTAGAAACACCCCCCCCCCCCGAGTTTCTCATAAAAGGGGAAAGGAAAACTATGACACGTTATGTTAAGGACCTTAAACTTATGAGTACTTTATCCAACCTTCTCTTACTAGCTATACATCATATCAAACATCATGGTAAAGGGCAGTTGAAGAATCTCAAAACCTTTGTATTCTTAACAGAGAATAATGGTAAAATAAATACCAACATCCAGGAAAATAAAAGTAGAAACGCTTGAATTTTATTGAGGTTCAGGAACGACAGGAGACAAATCAAATTCAAATATTGAACTGATTAAGAAAGGTCAATACTGTGTGTTACGACCGCTTTTGGCCCCGTGCAGGTCCGGGTGTTAAAAGAATAGGCCTGCAGCAGCGCTACGTTTGTAAAAGGCAACTAAATAATGCTCAGAACTCTAACCGGGGGCTAGGCGCTCTGCCCATAGAGCAACCGGGATGTGTGCCCCAGGTGGTGGAGTGGGGTACCCCTGGCGTGTTACATGCTGGGGTTGTCAGGCTATACTACGGAAAACCTGACCGCAAACCATAGTGGTGCACCGTGTTGGGAAAGATGTAACGTTCCTCGCACGTTAAAGAACCCTACTGTGGTATTCTCCCGGAGTAGGAACCATAGGGCTCCGCCACAGGAGGCTAAATTGCCCGACCCAACCCACTTCTCCCAATTTCCAGTGGCAATCAAATTTGTCGACCCCATTGTCCTTGTGTCCCATCCCTTTTTCATTTCATCATCATTTTCATCATCTGAATATAGCTGAAATATTGCTGCTCGGACGTTAAACCCCAACAAACAAACGACCGCTTTTGTGATACAGCCGCCTTTATTCCATGTAAAAGCATTCCAGCTTTTACTAAGAGAATTGTTTAAAATATAAAATAACTGTGTAAGTTTTATTATCATTTAAAATTTTAATTGATATGGTTTTACTTTATCCTCGAAATTCTTGTAAGACGTTAATACATGCCCTTAATGTTTTGACAATTGATCAATGGAAGGAGTCGGTGTATTTCGTCCCTCGTGTTCACATGTCATACCTTGAGAAATGTGAATATTTTTTGCTTACCAATGGTTCAAACTTGTCTAATTTTTGGTATTCTGTTCCAATATCTTGCCAGTTTCTTTTATTGTGGTCTAGCCGTCATTAACCATTTGAGGTATATTTAAAGAGTGTTTTGAACTGTAAAAGCGATAAGTTTATTGGAGGGTATTATGTATTATATTCACCAACTTACGTAAGAATCTTTTGGCAGAAGAGTTTTCATTACTTATCTGATATTTTGTATTTATTTTATGTGTTTCCGTTCTAAATTGATACGAGGTTTCAGAAATTGAAAATCAATTAACATTTGTTGGTATTTCAATCATACTTGATTGTCGTCTGCTGAAGATTTATGTTGTTCAATGGACATTAATAGGCAAGAGGAATAAGAAATAACATAATACTATAAAGCTAAAAGCAAATCACGGTTTGCGTTATTTAATGTCCTTTATGACAAACATCCCATAAATAAAGAACTGTAGGCGTATTTTATTCCCATTTTGGCAAGATTCACTTTATAAAATGTAACAAAAATATTGATTTCAACAAATTCTTATATCGCAAATTATCCAATTCTCTGTGAAAAAAGTTGTACATACATTTATATAGCCATGCTTCCAACCCAAACGGTCCCGTGCAGGTCCGGGTGTCAAAAGAATTGGCCTGCAGCAGAGCTAAACTTGTCCTAAAAGGCGACTAAAAAGTGCTCAAAACCCTAGCCGGGGGCCAGGGCGCTGTGCCCAAAGAGCAACTGGGGTCCCGTGCAGGTCCGGGTGTCAAAAGAATAGGCCTGCAGCAGCGCTAAGCTTGTCGCAAAAGACGACTAAATAGTGCTCAGGAACCTAGCCGGGGGTTAGGCGCTCTGCCCACAGAGCAACTGGGATGTGTACCCCTGGCGTGTTACATGCTGGGGTTGTCAGGCTATAATACGGAAAACCTGACCGCAAACCATAGTGGTGCACCGTGTTGGGAAAGATGCCAAGTTCCTCGCACGTTAAAGAACCCTGCTGTAGTATTCGATAGGAGTAGGAACCTTTGCGCTCCGTCACAGGAGACTAAATTGCCCGACCCTACCCATCCTCTCCCTTTTCTAGTGGTAATCTAAATTTGTCGACCCTGTTGCCCTTGTGTCCCATCCCTTTTTTATTTCATCATTTCATATTCATCGTCTGAATATAGCTGAAATATTGCTGCTTGGACGTTAAGCCCCAACAAACAAACAAAACAGGGAAACTGGGTTGTGTGCCCCAGGTGGTGGAATGGGGAATCCCTAGCGTGTTACATGCTGGGGTTGTCAGGCTATAATACGGAAAACCTGACCGCAAAACATAGTGGTCCACTGTGTTGAAAAAGATGTTCATGAACATCCCGCCTATCCCGGCTAGGCCTCTGAGCACTATTTAGTCGCCTTTTACGACAAGCTTAGCGCTGCTGCAGACCTACTCTTTTGACACCCAGACATGCACTGCTGATATAGATCGGAACAAACGTGTTCACACCCAAATTTTATGAACATTCGTGATGTGCAAAAGCCACTACGACCTAATACTAGCTACTTAAGTATCACAAATGTTCACATATTATATTTTAGCCAGATTCCATCGAACAAAAACATTTAAATCTTCACTCTAGATTATGATCTCTTAAAACAGTGTTCTAATCCTTTGTCTTATTACGACAAATCATAGAAGAATATCATAATTCCTTTCATAGATGAAGCTTAATTATAATTTATTTAGCGAAATGTGGTAGATTTTTTAATTTCAATATACCTTTTTTTTGTAATAAATAATAGTATGCCTCATTTTTACCTCTGCTGATTGGCTATCTGAGCTATTACCATCACTTGGCGTCTATAGTTATTTTTTAACAAACTTCTGAAATCTTAATTCAATGACACTTGGAAGGATGCACGTAGTTTCTAAGGGTGTCTTACACAATTTTATTCTTTTTTATCCTTTAAAAAACATGGCCATCGTAACTAAAACAGACCATGGATGTTTTATTAAATCTATCAACCGAGAAACAAGCTATGAACAGCAGCAACTCTTGGCTGCCATAAATAATTTCGGATTCTTGTCACTTTCGTAGAAGTAAAATGTCTAATGTGTTACACTATGGATTGAGCAAGAAACTTCAATAGAAAAGCCAAGATGTCATTTTTGCAATGTTAAAAACTGTAAGCAACATGACAGTAATGAGTTCCAAGTGTGAACATTCATATAGCAAACTTGGCTCATTAAAACATTTCTTCGTGCAACTATGGGTTAAGATTGTTTGACTGGGCTAGATTTACATGTGCATTACAATCTAAGCCTTATCTTGGTAATATTGTGGACACGCTTCCTCGCAAACTCCAAAGCAGCTCCAGTTCCGAACCGTTGACGTTCATCCACTAATCACTGTATTCGGCTTTTTTCGTTTGTCGAACTTCGCCGAAGTGACCTTCAGTTGAACTCGGGTTGCCAGTGAAGTCAACATGGCTGACCACGTTGCAGGCAGTACACCCTAGCTTTAATATCACGATTTTAATTGTATGCAAGAATGGTAAAGTGTTACGAATGTTTGACGGCGATGAATATTCATTTTATAAAAATTCTGGAATGGCAAAAGTAGTGCCGGCATGGAAGAGACCAATGCTCCGGAATTTGGTTTCCTCGCAAACATTCAAGGAAAATGAAAGTTGAGTTAAACGATGCAACATGAGTGTAACTAGCATTTTTATTAAATGTGAAAGGAATGTCTTCTAAAGTAATAAAGTTATTTTGTTATTTTTGTCTTTTTTCACATTTTGGATTTTGGTGACACACACCACACCCCCCAAAGAAAATGTCAGGATACACGGCTGCTTTGCTTAAATTTTCAAGATTGTCTAACTACTTAGTTTATAGTCATTGTCCTTTTTATTTCACTTTTCCTGCTTTTCAGATTTTGTTTTTTTAAATTTAATTTATACAGTTAATTTAGAACATTTGACTGCAATAACAAAGAAGACTTTTTCATAATTAAAACTTCAGAAAAATCGGTTATAGAGTTATGGCCCCAGAAAAAAAACAATTTGAGTTTTGTTTGTTTGTTGGGTTTGTTTGTTGGGGTTTAATGTCCGAGCAGCAATATTTCAGCTATATTCAGACAATGAACATGAAATGGATGATATAATGAACATGAAATGAAAAAAAAGGATGGGTCACAAGGATAATAGGGTCGACAAATTTTGATTGCCACTGCAAAAAGGGGGGATGGGTAAGATCGGGCAATTTATCCTCCTGTGGCGGAGCGCAAAGGTTCCTACTCCTATCGAATACCACAGCAGGGTTCTTTAACGTGCGAGGAACGTGGCATCTTTCTCAACACGGTGCACCACTATGGTTTGCGGTCAGGTTTTCCGTATTATAGCCTGACAACCCAAGCATGTAACACGCCAGGGGTACCCCATTCCACCACCTGGGGCACACATCCCAGTTGCTCTGTGGGCAGAGCGCCTAGCCCTCGGCTAGGTTTCTAAGCACTATTTAGTCGCCTTATACGACAAGCTTAGCGCTGCTGCAGGCCTATTCTTTTATCACCCGGACCTGCACGGGGGCGTGTTTGTTGGGGTTTAACGTCCGAGCAGCAATATTTCAGCTATATTCAGACGATGAACATGAAATTGGTGATAAAATGAACACGTAATTACGATGAAATGAAAACAGGATGGGACACAAGGACAATGGGGTCGACAAATTTTGATTGCTACTGGAAATAGGGAGTTTGTTTGTTGGGGTTTAACGTCCGAGCAGCAATATTTCAGCTATATTCAGACAATGAACATGAAATGGATGATTAAATGAACATGAAATGAAAAAAAGGATGGGACACAAGGATAATAGGATCGACAAATTTTGATTGCCACTAGAAAAAGGGGGGATGGGTAAGATCGGGCAATTTAGCCTCCTGTGGCGGAGCGCAAAGGTTCCTACTCCTATCGAATACCACAGCAGGGTTCTTTAACGTGCGAGAAACGTGGCATCTTTCCCAACAAGGTGCACCACTATGGTTTGCGGTCAGGTTTTCCGTATTATAGCCTGACAACCCCAGCATGTAACACGCCAGGGGTACCCCATTCCAGTTGCTCTGTAGGCAGAGCGCCTAGCCCCCGGCTAGGTTTCTGAGCACTATTTAGTCGCCTTTTACGACAAGCTTAGCGCTGCTGCAGGCCTATTCTTTTAACACCCGGACCTGCACGGGGCGGAAATAGGAAGAGTTTTGTTTGTTTGTTGGGGTTTAACGTCCGAGCAGCAATATTTCAGCTATATTCAGACAATGAACATGAAATGGATGACAAAATGAACATGAAATGAAAAAAAGGATGGGTCACAAGGATAATAGGGTCGACAAATTTTTATTGCCACTGGAAAAAGGGGCATGGGTAAGGTCGGGCAATTTAGCCTCCTGTGGCGGAGCGCAAAGGTTCCTACTCCTATCGAATACCACAGCAGGGTTCTTTAACGTGCGAGGAACGTGGCATCGTTCCCAACACGGTGCACCACTATGGTTTGCGGTCAGGTTTTCCGTATTATAGCCTGACAACCCCAGCATGTAACACGCCAGGGGTACCCCATTCCACCACCTGGGACACACATCCCAGTTGCTCTGTGGGCAGAGCGCCTAGCCCCCGGCTAGGTTTCTGAGCACTATTTAGTCGCCTTTTACGACAAGCTTAGCGCGGCTGCAGGCCTATTCTTTTAACACCCGGACCTGCACGGGGCCGATGAAAATGAAGTGGTTGATAAAATGAATATGAAATTCTCAGGTGAGTAATTTGGAATAATTATAGTCTCTTGTTATACATATTGTTGTTTCTGTCAGTTTTCAAGATTTTCTCTTATCTACGTATATATGACGTGTCATTTTAATTTCTTAAATACAGACCTTTAAGTCTCTAATAGTATCTACGGAATAGTGATTAATAACTTTCACTTATTGATCAACAATGCCTTAACTAAATAAAGTTTGACTCCTGTTCATTCCACGCCCCGTGCAGGTCCGGATGTTAAAAGAATAGGCCTGCAGCAGCGCTAAGCTTGTCGTAAAAGGCAACTAAATAGTGCTCAGAATCCTAGCCGGGGGCTAGGGCGCTTTGCCCACAGAGGAACTGGAATGGGGTACCCCTGGCGTGTTACATGCTGGGGTTGTCAGGCTATAATACGGAAAACCTGACAGCAACCATAGTGGTGCACAGTGTTGGGAAAGATGCCACGTTCACAGGCGGCTAAATTGCCCGACCCTACCCACCTCTCCCATTTTCCAGTGGCAATCAAAATTTGTCGACCCTATTGTCCTTGTGTCCAATCCCTTTTTCATTTCATCATTTCATGTTCATTTTATCATCAATTTTATGTTCATTGTCTGAATATAGCTGAAATATTGCTGCTCGGACGTTAAACCCCAACAAACAAACAAACAAATGTTCATTCCACATGTAAACACGAAGGCCAAAAGTGTAATTGACAGTGATATTATGGAAACCAGAGTGAAGTAACTATTCAAAGTTTCCTTTTTTATATTAAAAGTAATTTAAGGAATGTAATAAAGAACATAAAAACGAGCAACCTGGACTTCACTAAAAACTGAGGGCATGGACCAGGAGCACTGATAGAGTAATCGTCCACTGCTTTTTCTGGAAACACACGTCGAGCTGCTTATAAAATGTTACGTCCGGGTAGACAACTATAACAGGGTGAACAAATATGTTATCATGCTGCGAAGGGAAAATACTGTACAAACATCACAACTCGCCTACGCAAAAATTTTAATGAGCAAACGAAAAACAATCTTTTATTCAAGTTGACTTAAGATAGATTAGGTGTTTAAGTAATCTATTTCTTTCCCCTTGAAGAGCATGTATAACCTATTGTAGTACCTGAAATCTCACAAACACAATTGTCCGTTCTCCTTCCGTGTGTTATTTTCATAATTTCACCATGATTGCGACAGTAACCATAAGCATCTTTGCATTCTACAAATAGTGAACGATAAACAACTTATATCGTGACATATAAAATATAGTTCCACCTTAGTATACAGTTAACTAGAAATGATTTCAGAATACTTTCTGGGTAGAAGATTTCCAGAATACCTAAAATATGTGTTCTAAAATGAAAGACTCGATGAAAGTTGGCTTTCATTAAAATTTTATGCTCCGTTCTAGATGAATGCAGGAAAATGTTCCGCCAAAATTTATTTATAATATACTATTACCAATCATTTTTTTTAATACTTTACATCATACATAGACTTGCGTATGGTTCTGCCTAAAAAACAGACAAGGGTGATTCATCATACTTAAGATAATCAATGAAAGTGTATAAATACATTTGATTGATTGATTGATTGATTATTGGGGTTTAACCCCCGAGCAGCAATATTTCAGCCATATTCAGGAGATACATTTGATAGGTCCTTACAACAATTCTTTCTTAATTCATGTCCTTGGATCTGCTACTTATCGTGAAATATATTTTGACTGGTTATAGTGTAAAATTTCTGGCGGAAAGTTCTGTAGTAAAACATAACCAAATTTAAGCATGAATATCTCCAGTTGGCAACTTCCGTTTTCATTTCAAAGTTTAAATACATTTTCTATTATGCCTAATGAAGGATTTCTAATCACAACATATTTGGGATCTCCTATATATCTTGAAATATTTTTAATGGTTATAGTTTGAAACTTCTGGCGGGAATTTTCCCCGTTCTTTGTCAGTAGTAGACGATAACCAAATTTTGAGTTTTAATATCATGTCTCTAGTGAACTATTATTTGCACTTACATTTCCTAATAAGTTTCTATGGGGCCTACAAACAGATTTGCAATAAAAAAATATATGGGATTAAGAATCACGTAAATCACTCATTGTAAGCCCTTGCCTGGTTTATAGATAAAGCTGTACTTAATGTCAAACATTTGATGAAACAACATATGCATGTACAAGACAGAATTACAATTAACTTTCATCAATAAGAAAGTGGAAACAGTGAATGTGTAACAGGATACAACCATAAGAAACTAAGTAAGTGTATAAAGAGTAATAACAAAATTACCGACTGACGAAATTTCGAAGTATTCAAATCAAAAAGTGTAAAAGGAAAGGTCATATAACAAATGGCAATAACAAGGCAAAAACCAAAAAGTTGGAAAAATTAACGTCTGCTTAAAGTAAAATATGTATAAAAAAAAAGATCCACTTATCTTTTTGGTTTCGTGATCGCTTATTCAGATTTTTATGTTTTGAAGATACACATCCCATTACTAATCATAAACGCCTCAGCAAAGAAAATTATTTCTTAACTTCAACCATTCAGGGAATACAGTCAATTAAAACTTTTTTATTTGCTTTCCTTGCTTATGTCAACCTTTTACCTTGATATTATTCTTATTTTCTATGTCCACAATATGATATGAATACCCAAAACATTTTCTGACAGACATTTTTTAGGATCAAAAGGTCAAATGCTATTGAAAAAAAAACAAGTTCTGTTAAAAATCTCATAGACTTCGTGGAAGTATATACTTACTACGTCTTACTATAGTTGCATATCTCCAGAATCCACCGAGGTTATCACATCGGTAGGTTACACAGTCGGTGGTCCATTCTGATCCAATGTTATGACAGATGCCATCAACAGTACATCCAGTGGCAGAACAAGATTCCGGTCTTGGATTTTCTGTTTCAAAACAAATTATTTATGGTTTAACCAATACAATATTGCAATGATTCCTTTTGCTTACCTAATTTCAATCAATGTACCCATGACATTGGTATTCATAGAACAACATACATTCGAAGGTAATACAAAAAATGTCCTATGCTCTCAGAATTAAAAGAAAATGAGGCGTAGTGTTTTTGGCCCTTTTCGTCGTAGTTTTAATGAAAAATTGTTTTGATAATTTCATAAAAAAAACTTTACAAAGAGGCTTTTCTGTCTCCAAGACACAATGCCATTTTTCAGCCAGTCCTTCATTGATAGCACACAATGTATGGTTGCATCGCTTTGCGTCATTTACAAATATTATCTGGCACTTGGATAAAAAAAATTAGATTACATTTAAATATATGTTGTCTCCCATTGTAACTCAATTTTTATTTAATTTCTCACCTCTACCTCTGCTACATTGGTATCTTCTACTATTTCCCTGGACAGTACAAAGACAGTCCTGATGTAAACTCTTTCCTATATAGGCAGACATCTTTTCTCCGCTCTTTCTGCATACCCCATTTGCATCCTTGCATACTTTTAACAACAAACATCAATATATATGTATTAAGTATTATTTCAAACTTTAGATTATTTATCAAGGGTAAACACTTCAATCGGTGTTGGGGTATTTAAAAAAGTCGTGTTGCCAGTAACGAGTAAGAAAGAAGTATGAAAGCTGGAAATGATTTTATTTATCAAAAATATTTACATTGTGTTACATTATGTTAATGGAGAAACAGTCCAGACTTGCGCAGTGCTTTAGCCAAAATGACCACAAAATGTTGTGGGTAGGGCACAAACAATAGGGTAAGTATGGTAGCAGGAAACAGATATATATACATTTTTGTCTAATTATGATTTATTACTTTTTTATGTTATGCAAAGTAATATATTCTTTGCCAACTGACAGACGGGCAGGCGTGGTTATTCCTATATAAACCAAGACTTTGTTTTCGCGAGTATGATAAACGTTTTGAAGTTAAAATAAAAAATGGATTGGGCAAAAGGACAATAGGGTCGACAAATTTTGAGTGCCACTAGAAATAGGCAGGGATGGGTAGGATCGGGCAATTTAGCCTCCTGTGGCGAAAAGACCAAAAGATGTCTCAACTTATGCTCAACTGTTAAAGCTCAAGGCCCCGTGCAGGTCCGGGTGTTAAAAGAATAGGCCTGCAGCCGCGCTAAGCTTGTCGTAAAAGGCGACTAAATAGTGCTCAGCACACTAGCCGGGGGCTAGGGCGCTCTGCCCACAGAGCAACTGGGATGTGTGCCCCAGGTGGTGGAATGGGATACCCCTGGCGTGTTACATGCAGGGGTTGTCAGGCTATAATACGGAAAACCTGACCGCAAACCATAGTGGTGCACCGTGTTGGGAAAAATGCCACGTTCCTCGCACGTTAAAGAACCCTAATGTGGTATTCTCCCGGAGTAGGAACCATAGGGCTCCGCCACAGGAGGTCGACCCCATTGTCCTTGTGTCCCATCCCTTTTTCATTTCATCATCATTTCGTGTTCATTTTATCATCAATTTCATGTTCATCGTCTGAATATAGCTGAAATATTGCTGCCCGGACGTTAAACCCCAACAAACAAACAATCTTTCCATCAAAATCAGCGGTTATTTTGCCGACGCAAATTCAGGATATCACGGTATGACAGGTAAGTATTGAAGATGATTTTCTTCCATTGAAAATCGAAAGTTATGTTACCTGCTCCAACAACTGCACCAATCCATGAACTCCCAGCACGTTTACACTCGTACTTGAAACAGTCACTAGAAGTCCATTGTTCACCGAAGGACTTGCACCCGTCGTGTGGGATATCACAATCGCATTTTCTTGCAGACCCTGTAGTTAAAGTATAAATATGACCGTTTCCGTCATATGCACAATAATTTGGTTTTTGTAAAAAAAAAAACACTCAGAGATAGATGGATACATTTATTATATACATTCAATATTATATAATATGGTTAAGCCTAGGCGACCATGGCTAGAATCACGAACAGGACATTATAACCCTCGAAAAACGACGCTAGACAAAGTAAAGACTAGAACTACAAACAGGGTATTCATAATACGCGAAGAAAGATACAAGGCAAAGAAAACAGAATATTCCACAAGTATCACTGAAAAGAACGCTAAAAAAACTAATGAAAAAATATCTCGTTAAAGTGGGGGAACACAAAGTTTTGTAATCGTTTTCAATTAATATTATATTCGATACCTGACGAGCATTGCACAGAGTCCCACCTATTGGTCCCAACTTGACATCTGCACTTCTCAATATATCTTCCAACTGACACAGACATTGTATCACCATGGTTAACACAGCGGCCATATACATCCTTACATTCTGAGAATAAGAACAGAAATATAAATACAAAAGATATAAAATATTGCCTAGAATATGGTTCTGCACCTTGCACCAGAATCTTGGGTTTCCTTGATTACTTTTTACTGCCTTAACCTCATATTCACATGACGACATTCAGCTTTCGGTAGTCTAATCGGATTTATAACGTTCCAGATACTAACTCCATGAAAGTTTAATTCATATGCAGTTGCCTGCAGTTAACGCTCAAAGTAGAGGCGCCTATAGAGAGCCTGAATCGCTCACCTGGTCAAACAATTCAGGCTCTCTATAGTCTTTATAGCATTCTAAAGGTTGACTCTTGACCTAACCGTAATATTGTCAGAAGAATCTATAGTCTTTATAGCATTCTAAAGGTGGACTCTTGACCTAACCATAATATTGTCACAAGAATCATTTAATCACTTAGTTATCCACCTGGTTTTCATATTTTGAAATAAATCTCTAATTGTCATTTTGTCTCTTCAAGGGCAATAACTCCAACATTTAGCAACAGATCTTTATGAAAATTTCAGAGTAGGTCGGTCTCACCATGCTGATAAATTCCCCCTAGAAAATTAGGCTAAACCCTTTAGTTTTCTAGTAATTTCAACAAGTCGTCAATTTATATTAGTGAAGGTCATGTTTTCAACAGATAAAAAGTTGTTAAGGATATCCTAATGCAATGTTTGGTTACAATAAATCCTACAAGTTTTCTAAAAGATTTTTTTTTAAATCCATTCCAGGATCCATAACTTATTCATTTGTCAACGGACCTTTCCGGAAATTTCGGCATTCACCTACATTCATGTAGGTAATACAATTATACTGAACAATTTTAATCCCTGCCAGATTTTAGTTAAACACAAATGCATTGTGTTATTTTCATAATTCTGAAATTTGACCCCAATGGTATATTTTTAGAAACGATGGCCATGTTTTTTCACAAAAACAAAAATCCTCATACACATATTGCTAAACATATTGTACATAATGTTCATGCAAAGTTTCGTTTTAATCTATTTAGTAGTTTCAGAGGAGAAGATTTTCAAAGTTGGAAAAGTAAAATTTGGGAAAAAAATCCATTTCAGTACCAAAACTCGTTCACATTCGTCAACAGATTGTTCTGAACATTTCGGCATAGGTCCATCCCATCATGCTGAACAATTTTACCTCCTACAAGATTTTAGCTAAACCCTAATGTGAGTTATTTGCATATTACAATTTGACCCCTACGATCTATTTTTAGTAACGGCGGCCATGTTTATTTGCCAGATCAAAAATTCCCCCACACAAGAATAATAAAATAGCCTGAGGAACATTAATGCAAAGTTTGGTTACAATCTATTGAGAAGTTTCAGAGGAGAAGATGTTTAAAAAAGTTTACGGACAACGGACACATAGTGATGGCTACAGCTCACATGGCCTTTCGGCCAGGTGAGCTAAAAATGTCATTGCCGTGAATCTGTTTGTTAATATAATGATTCTCTTTTTACATAACTTTTTGTAGCAAACAATTCTGCAAATAAATTAAGATTCATCAAAAGGTAAGACATGCTGCCCTGACTAAGAGAAAACAAAGAGTAACCACTTACTGACTCTCAGAGTCTCTACAATCGCGTTTGTTCTATACATCTGTCGACAGCGTCGTTCAATGCAGTTTTCTGTCCAAGTATCACCATGTTTGTAGCAATGTCCGTTTGTATAACAACCTCCTTCACAGTAACCTAAAATTTAGAAAAAAAAATATTTCGAGAATTATCTTGAATTATTTTTGTAACAACGTACTTTTTAAATAATGAACTCGATACGTTGTAATTTAATTCAAGGTGTTGTTTTTTATGAAATAAATAGCTCGTATAAAAATAACAAACTTTGATAGAAATTTACAATATTCTGTGACGTGTCAGTATCATAAATTGTTTTAAACAAAAAACACAAATAACATGAGACTGGTCTTTTGAATTGTTTTCTACTTTTAACTCACGTAAATAGTCAATAGCAGTAAGATGTTTGAATTATATAGGATAAATGCAATTTTGCGAGTAAATGTCATACCTGCTACAAGAGACCAGGGTAAAACAAACGCTAAACAATACAGATACATCTTCTAAAACGAATAAACGAATTCATGTGTTTTATAAAAACAGAAATTATAAAAATACTACTAAAAGCATATATTTCTGACAATAAAATAATCTAAAAGATATAACAGTGACTGTAAACACACAGAAAATTGTAACTTGTCTCCATTTTAAAGGTATTGCAGCATTTGTAATCATGAGATTAGAAGTAATCTATGTTTCTAAGTCTTGTTTCAGGAGTTAATACATTAATATGATAGTTGTGTGCGACACATTACAATTGTCATTAGTTTGCTCTGTTGTCATAGAAGCTACATGTAAATCTCTTATCAAAACCAAAACATTTTAAAGTAATGTCAAGGGTCCTCAATTATATTATTTTAAACATTTATTCTCTCGAAAATATACATAATTCACACGAACTATTCGGTATGTTGCTAATAGAGTTCTATTCTAAGCATGTCATTAATCTTCCATCCAATATTTAAAACATCGTCTTGTTGACGTGTTTCAAAGAATTGATCTTGTTGCACAAGCGGCTACAACAATCTACCTCCTTTCACATATTCTTTTCCGGCCGATTTTTTTTATGCGGGGTTGGTGTCAGAATGGTGTGCCATTTAAGAATAGAGGGAACTAAAAAGTTACAATTTTGCAGTAGTCCACAGTACCAAACTTGACCATAAGTACGACTTTTCAGTAGGAATCATGCATACCCGACATATTCGGATACATATTCCTGCTGATATTAATTCTGTTTCCAAGATTTCCACTTAAATGAAAAAGCAATCATTTTAACAGGATATTCTCTTTTTTTTATTACATTTCTTACCTCAACTAGATGTAACAGTATCGAAATTTCGAAAGTGTTACATAGAAAATATTAGAACAGTATTAAAACCAAGGGAACAGGAGGCCAAGTTTTCCAAAACGTATAAAAAATATACAGATACAGGAATAACGACGAAACAATAACGTAGCTCTTGTGACTTGTTCTCTTCTCGCGAACTTGCAAACACGTCCCATTACTCACAAAAAATGTTCCGATGAAAATTCTATTTTGTCTCACAAGGTTTTAAAACTAGACAAATTCACATCAGCAACCCGGCGGGTGTTTCTAGAAAGCAGAGGACGCTTACCCTACCGATGCACCTGGTTCATGCTCCCAGTTTTTAGTGGAGTCCGAGTTGTATGTATTATTTTAGTTACTTTATGTTCTTTGTTATATTTGTCTGGTTTCCATGTCTGGTCTTTGTCCCATGATTACATTCTTTTTATTTCCTCTAGAATCTTGGTTCCTTTGATTACACTTTTATTTAAAACTTGAAATAATGAACAGTTCAATTCTCCCTGGCATTCATGGAAATCAACTAGTGACTTCAACTTTTCATTTTTACACATTTTACCCTGTATCAGATTGATTGGATACGAACATTCCATATATCCAATCAATGCGAGGCAAGCGATTACCAAGTTCAAGACGATCAGCTTTCAAAAAACATATTAAAAAATGGTTGTTTGTTGGGGTTTAACGCCCGATCAGCAATATTTCAGCTATATTCAGGCGATGAATATGAAGTGAAAAATGGGACGGGACAAAAGGACAATGGGGTCGAGAAATTTTGATTGCTACTGGAAATAGGTAGAAGTGGGTAGGGTCGGGCAATTTAGTCTCCTGTGGCGGAGCCCTATGGTTCCTACTCCGGGAGAATACCGCAGTAAGGTTTTTAACGTGCGAGGAACGTGGCATCTTTCCCAACACGGTGCACCACTATGGTTTGCGGTCAGGTTTTCCGTATTATAGCCTGACAACCCCAGCATGTAACACACCAGGGGTACCCCATTCCACCACCTGGGACACACAACCCAGTTGCTCTGTGGGCAAAGCGCCCTAGCCCCCGGCTAGGGTTCTGAGCACTATTTAGTCGCCTTTTACGACAAGTTTAGCGCTGCTGCAGGCCTATTCTTGTGACACCCGCACCTGCACAGGGCTCTTGTTATGGACAGCGTCCGTCAAACTTACCTAGTGAATGCAACTCCTCTGAAACCGCTGTGCAGATCATATTTGTAGGATTGCTAGGGGCAATACCTTGTTGATCATACTGCAAACCATTAGATTCGAGGGAGTTTTGGAAATTGTTTCCCTCGATTGAACACAATAGTACCATTTTGTGGACACAACTCCCCTAACAACGCCGAACTGGTTTTATTTAAATTTCTTGGAATTGTGAGCGCACAATAACCTACCAATCATACTGCACAGCCATTGTGATTCGACATACGTTACGAGAGGTTTTCCTGCATTGAACACTTAACTCTTTATGTTTGTTTGTTGGGGTTTAACGTCCGAGCAGCAATATTTCAGCTATATTCAGACGATGAACATGATATGGATGATAAAATGAACATGAAATGATGAAATGAAAAAGGGATTGGACACAAGGACAATGGGGTCGACAAAGTTTGATTGCCACTGGAAATAGGGAGAGGTGGGTAGGGTCGGGCAATTTAACCTCCTGTGGAGGAGCCCTATGGTTCCTACTCCAGGAGAATATCACAATAGGGTTCTTTAACGTGCGAGGAACGTGGCATCTTGCCCCGTGCAAGTCCGGGTTTTAAAAGAATAGGTCTGCAGCAGCGCTAAGCTTGTCGTAGAAGGCGACTGAATAGTGCTCAGAACCCTAGCCGGGGGCTAGGGCGCTCTGCCCACAGAGTAACTGGGATGTGTGCCCCAGGTGGTGGAATGGGGTACCCCTGGCGTGTTACATGCTGGGGTTGTCAGGCCATAATACGGAAAACCTGACCGCAAACCATAGTGGTGCACCGTGTTGGGAATGATGCCATGTTTCTCGCACGTTAAAGAACCCTACTGTCGTATTCTCCCGGAGTAGGAACCATAGGGCTCCGCCACAGGAGGCTAAATTGCCCGACCCTAACCACCTCTCCCTATTTTCAGTGGCAATCAAAATTTGTCGACACCATTGTCCTTGTGTCCCATCCATTTTTCATTTCATCATCATTTCATGTTCATTTCATCATCACTTTCATGCTCATCGTCTGAATATAGCTGAAATATTGCTGCTCGGACGTTAAACCACAACAAACAAACAAACGAACGTGGCATCTTTCCCAACACGGTGCACCACTATGGTTTGCGGTCAGGTTTTCCGTATTATAGCCTGACAACCCCAGCATGCAATACGCCAGGGGTACCCCCCGTGCAGGTCCGGGTGTTAAAAGAATAGGCCTGCACCAGCGCTAAGCTTTTCGTATAAGGCGACTAAATAGTGCTCAGAAACCTAGCCGGGGGCTAGGCGCTCTGCCTACAGAGCAACTGGGATGTGTGCCCCAGGCGGTGGAATGGGGTACCCCTGGCGTGTTACATGCTGGGGTTGTCAGGCTATAATACGGAAAACCTGACCGCAAACCATAGTGTCGCACCGTGTTGGGAAAGATGCCACGTTCCTCGCACGTCAAAGAACCCTGCTGTAGTATTCGATAGGAGTAGGAACCTTTCCGCTCCGCCACTGTAGGCTAAATTGCCCGATTTTACCCATCCCCCCTTTTTCCAGTGGCAATCAAAATTTGTCGACCCTATTATCCTTGTGACCCATCCTTTTTTTTTTTTTATTTCATGTTCATTTTATCATCCATTTCATGTTCATTGTCTGAATATAGCTGAAATATTGCTGCTCGGACGTTAAACCCCAACAAACAAACAAACAAACAAACAAATACCCCATTCCACCACCTGGGGCACACATCCCAGTTGCTCTGTGGGCAAAGCGCCCTAGCCCCCGGCTAGGGTTCTGAGCACTATTTAGTCGCCTTTTACGACAAGCTTAGCGCTGCTGCAGGCCTATTCTTTTAACAACCGGACCTGCACGGGGCGGATTAAGTTGCAGTGCCAGTGGAATAAGTCGAAAGAATTTTGAATATCATGTTTTAATTTATTTCTCGTCTCCATGAAAATGAATGAGATAATATGGCTTTCAATTTTAAAAGTAAAGGTAAGGTAATCGTAAACTAAATAGTGACTAGTCAAAGATACTGCATTCAAACTAAGAGCATTGTAAACCAGGTGTTGTTCATACTCATCATAGGCGCTTAAATATAAAATAAAACAGTATCTTAATTTCAAAACACATCCTACCTTGTACGAAGCAGAACCCAACAGTTATAACACAATTAACTTTTATAGTTTTATAGTTCTTCAGATGAACATATATGGAAGTACATTATAATAATTAATTATACTGACAACTAGGATTAACAACTGTCGAATTGTCAAATTATATATATCATTTACATACTATCTGCCGTAAACGCCACAAAGATTAGTTGAAAGTAGTTAGTCAGAATTTGGAATCGTTTGCTGAACGATGTGTTCGACATGAGGATTTGCATATCATTGAATCATGAAAACCACCTTCAAGTACGCGTTTTGTTATTTATACCAAGCCTTTTGATTCAGACACTGAATCCGGTCTGTTTCTTTTTATTGTTTTTTATCGTGAGAAAAATAGATTATTAGTTTGGGGATATACGGTGATCGGCTGCCAAATATTGTCAATAACTTAAAAAGTAAAATATGATATTTTGGATAACAAAATAAAGGTCAACTTTGATTTTCACAAATACCTTTTATTTCTTTTTTTTTATTTTCGTTGCGGAAATGGGGACATTGAACCTTGTTTGTTCAGTAATAAGAAAAATTTTTAGTCATTATAATTGCCCCGTGCAGGTCCAGGTGTTAAAAGAATGGGCCTGCAGCAGCGCTAAGCTTGTCGTATAAAGCGACTAAATAGTGCTCAGAACCCTAGCCGGGGGCTAGGGCGCTCTGCCCACAGGGCAACTGGGATGTGTGCCCCTGGCGTTTTAAATGCTGGGGTTTTCAGGCTATAATACGGAAAACTTGACCGCAAACCATAGTGGTGCACCGTGTTGGGAAAGATGCCACGTTCCTCGCACGTTAAAGAACCCTACTGTGGTATTCTCCTGGAGTAGGAACCATAGGGCTCCGCCACAGGAGGCTAAATTGCCCGACCCTACCCACCTCTCCCTATTTCCAGTGGCAATCAAAATTTGTCGACTCCATTGTCCTTGTGTCCCATCCCTTTTCATTTCATCATTTCATGTTCATTTTATCATCAATTTCATGTTCATCGTCTGAATATAGCTGAAATATTGCTGCTCGGACGTTAAACCCCAACAAACAAAACAAAGACCTGAAAACCTGACCGCAAACCATAGTAGTGCACCGTGTTGGGGAATATGCCACGTTCCTCGCACGTTGAAGAACCCTACTGTGGTATTGCTCGGACGTTAAACCCCAACAAACAAACATCATATTATCATCAACTTAATGTTCATCGTCTGAATATAGTTAAAATATTGCTGCTCGGGCATTAAACCCCCAACAAACAAACATACACCACTGGAATAGCTGGTACCGCATTGGTCCTGACTTGGTAGAGGCATGTCGAAGAAATGGTTGGTTAAATCCATGTTTAACAGCGCACCAAACTTCTCTCTTTTATTGCGGCGTGAATATACTGGTGTTGGTTAACAGCATTTGCATGCTCTAGTGTCATAATCGGTAAATCAATGGTCCTATGACCTCAAACTATAATTTACAAAGAGCAATCATTACTCAACTTTTAGAAGAAACTGAGTATTTTTCAACCAAGGACTGATATCAGAAAAAAAAGGTAAGATGTATTTTGTTTGTTGGGATTTAACGTCCGAGCAGCAATATTTCAGCTATATTCAGACGATGAATATGAAATTGACGATAAAATGAACATGAAATGATGATGGATGGGACACAAGTACTAATTTTGATTGCCACTGGAAATAGGGAGAGGTGGGTAGGGTCGGGCAATTTAGCCTCCTGTGCCGGAGCCCTATGGTTCCTACTCCGGGAGAATACCATAGTAGGCATCTTTCCCAACACGGTGCAACACTATGGTTTGCGGTCAGGTTTTCCGTATTATAGCCTGACAACCCCAGCATGTAACACGCCAGGGGTACCCCATTCCACCACCTGAAGCACACATCCCAGTTGCTCTGTGGACAGAGCGCCCTAGCCCCCGGCTAAGGTTCTGAGCACTATATAACCGCCTTGTTCGACAAGCTTAGCGCTGCTGCAGGCCTATTCTTTTGACACCTGGACCTGCACGGGTCAGGAAAATTATTAATCGTCTGATTCATCATAAATCTTAGTACTGAGATGTTGCTCCAAGAAGAGGCTGTTTCTGTAGTTTCCATTATCTCTAGCTCAGGGTTTGTTTGATTGTTGGGGTTTAACGCCCGAGCAGCAATATTCCAGCTATATTCAGGCGATGAACATGAAATGATGATGAAATGAAAATGGAATGGGACACAACGATAATGGGATCGACAACTTTTGATTTCTACAAGATAAAAGGGAGGAATGAGTAGGGTTGGGCAATTTACCCTCCTGTGGCGGAGCGCAAAGGCTCCTACTCCTATCGAATACCACAGCAGGGTTCTTCAACGTGCGAGGAACGTGGCGTCTCTCCCAACACAGTGCACCACTATGGTTTGCGGTCAGGTTTTCTGTATTATAGCTTGACAACCCCAGCATGTAACACGCCAGGGGTACCCCATTCCACCACCTGGGGCACACATCCCAGTTGCTCTGTAGGCAGAGCGCCTAGCCCCCGGCTAGGTTTCTGAGCACTATTTAGTCGCCTTATACGAAAGGCTTAGGGCTGGTGCAGGCCTATTCTTTTAACACCCGGACCTGCACGGGGCGCTTTGCCCATAGAGCAACTGGGTTGTGTACCCCTGGTGTGTTACATGCTGGGGTTGTCAGGCTATATTACGGAAAACCTGACCGCAAACCATAGTAGTGCACCGTGCTGGGAAATATGCCACGTTCCTCTCACGTTGAAGAACCCTACTGTGGTATTCTCCTGGAGTAGGAACCATAAGGCTCCACCACAGGAGGCTAAATTGTCCGACCCTCCCACCTCTCCCTATTTCCAGTGGCAATCATAATTTGTCGACCCCATTTTTCTTGTGTCCCATCCCATTTTTCATTTCATGTTCATCGCCTGAATATAGCTGAAATATTGCTGCTCGGGCGTTAAACCCCAACAATCAATCAATCTGTCAGGTTTTAAAAGAAATTACATCACAATGATAAAGACTTAACAATTTTACAAACAGCTTATCTAAGACTTTCTGTTTCACAAATCACCATTCTAGCCACGTTACACATTTATAATTATTGAGTCAACATTGATCAAGGAATTTACTGGTCGTGGAGCAAACATATTTGTGCAGGAAACTCCGGTTAGCTGTCTATTTGAAATTCTCTTGTATTATTTATTTAGTTTCTAAAGATTTAAGGCTAAAATGTAGCCATGTTGAAAATCCTAAAGCCCCGTGCAGGTCCGGGTGTTATACGGAATACGGAAAACCTGACCGCAAACCATAGTGGTGCCCCGTGTTGGGAAAATTGCCACGTTCCTCGCACGTTAAAGAACCCTGCTGTGGTATTCGATAGGAGTAGGAACCTTTGCGCTCCGCCACAGGAGGCTAAATTGCCCGACCTTACCCGTCCCCTCTTTTTCCAGTGGCAATCAAAATTTGTCGACCCTATTATCCTTGTGACCCATCCTTTTTTTTTTCATTTCATGTTCATTTTATCATCCATTTCATGTTCATCGTCTGAATATAGCTGAAATATTGCTGCTCGGACGTTAAACCCCAAAAAAAAAGAAAAAAGAAAAAAAAAGAAAATCCTAAAACATTGCTGTTAGCATTTTATAAGGTCATTGGAAAACATATTAACTATACTTATGTTACAGAATATTATCAGTAGATTACTGGGAAAATGATACACTTATTTGAAATCATCTGAACATATACTATTAAACTGTACTTGTAATAACAATCGTCAAAATTGGAGACAATTTTAGTTTTAATCGTCCTGTAGTTTAAGGCTGTATGTAAATAAATTAACCATACAACAAATAGAGACCACGTGCATTACAAAAAAAATCGCTTTTCTTTCTAATTACTTGGTATAAAGCGTCAATAGTGATGCCCTTGTTATTCCTGCGATAACTGTGAATGTCGAAAAAGTCACACCAACAACCTTTTCCAAATAACAAACGTGACTGTCAAATATGCATATAAACACTCATCTGGTGAAGGCCTTTGAAAGTTTCACGGACCGATATGGTATGACAAACAATTTCCATCTGCTTACATTGACATTTTCAATGAAGAAACTCAATAAAAGTAACAACAAAACTAACGAACACAAATCCGGTTCTCAATTAAGTCAAGTCTAAATAAAATCTTACAGTCCCCCGAGCAGGTCCGGGTGTCAAAAGAATAGGCCTGCAGCAGCGCTAAGCTAGTCGGAAAAGGCGACTGAATAGTGCTCAGAACCCTGGCCGGGGGCTAGGGCGTTCTGCCCACAGAGCAACAGGGTTGTGTGTCCCAGGTGGTGAAATGGTATTGTCAGGCTATAATACGGAAAACCTGACCGCAAACCATATTGGTATTGGACAAGATGCCACGTTCCTCTCACATTAAAAAGAAACCTACTGTGGTATTCTCCCGGAGTGGGTTTGTTTGTTTGTTTGTTGGGGTTTAACGTCCGAGCAGCAATATTTCAGCTATATTCAGACAATGAACATGAAATGGAGTAGGAACAAAAGGGCTCCGCCACCGGAGGCTAACTTGCCCGACCCTAGCTACCCACGTCTCCCTATTTCCAGTGGCAATCAAAATTTCTCAACCCCATTGTTCTTGTGTCCCGTCCCATTTTTCATATCATCATTTCATAATCATTTCATATTCATCGCCCCGTGCAGGTCCGTGTGTTTAAAGAATAGGCCTGCAGCAGCGCTAAGCTTGTCGTATAAGGCGACTAAATAGTGCTCAGAAACCTAGCCGGGGGCTAGGCACTCTGCCCACAGAGCAACTGAGATGTGTGCCCCAGGTGGTGGAATGGGATACCCCTGGCGTGTTACATGCTGGGGTTGTCAGGCTATAATACGGAAAACCTGACCGCAAACCATAGTGGTGTCCCGTGTTGGGAAAAATGCCACGTTCCTCGCACGTTAAAGAAACCTACTGTGGTATTCTCCCGGAACCATAGGGCTCCGCCACAGGAGGCTAAATTGCCCGACCCTACCCACGTCTCCCTATTTCCAGTGGCAATCAAAATTTGTCGACCCCATTGTCCTTGTGTCCCATCCCTTTTTCATTTCATCATCACTTCATGTTCTTTTTATCATCAATTTCGCGTTCATCGTCTGAATATAGCTGAAAGATTGCTGCTCGGACGTTAAACCCCAACAAACAAACAAACATCATTTTATTATCAACTTAATGTTCATCGTCTGAAAATAGCTGAAATATTGCTGCTCGGGCATTAAACCCCAACAAACAAACACACACCACTGGAATAGCTGGTACCGCATTGGTCCTGACTTGGTAGAGGCATGTCGAAGTTTTGTTTGATTGTTGGGGTTTAACGTCCGAGCAGCAATATTTCAGCCATATTCAGACGATGAACATGAAATTGATGATAAAATGAACATGAAATGATGGTGAAATGAAAAAGGGATGGGACACAAGGACAATGAGGTCGACAAATTTTGATTGCCACTGGAAATAGGGAGAGGTGGGTAGGGTCGGGCAATTTAGCCTCCTGTGACAGAGCCCTATAGTTCCTACTCCGGGAGAATACCACAGTAGGGTTCTGTAACGTGCGAGGAACGTGGCATTTTTCCCAACACGGGACACCACTATGGTTTGCGGTCAGGTTTTCCGTATTATAGCCTGACAACCCCAGCATGTAACACGCCAGGGGTATCCCATTCCACCACCTGGGGCACACATCTCAGTTGCTCTGTGGGCAGAGTGCCTAGCCCCCGGCTAGGTTTCTGAGCACTATTTAGTCGCCTTATACGACAAGCTTAGCGCTGCTGCAGGCCTATTCTTTTAACACTCGGACCTGCACGGGGCATGTCGAAGAAATGGTTGGTTTAATCCATGTTTAACAGCGCACCAAACCTCTCTCTTTTATTGTGGCGTGAATATACTGGTATTGGTTAACAGCATTTGCATGCTCTAGTGTCATAATCGGGAAATCAATGGTCCTATGACCTCAAACTATAATTTACAAAGAGCAATCATTACTCATACTTTTAAAGAAAACTGAGTAATTTTCAACCAAGGACTGATATCAGAAAAAAAGGTAAGATGTATTTTGTTTGTTTGTTGGGATTTGACGTCCGAGCAGCAATATTTCAGCTACATTCAGACGATGAATATGAAATTGATGATAAAATGAACATGAAATAATGATGAAATGAAAAAGGGATGGGACATAAGGACTAATTTTGATTGCCACTGGAAATAGGGAGAGGTGGGTAGGGTCGGGCAATTTAGCCTCCTGTGGCGGAGCGCAAAGGCCCCTACTCATATCGAATACCACAGCAGGGTTCTTCAACGTGCCAGGAACGTGGCATCTTTCCCAACACGGTGCACCACTATGGTTTGCGGTCAGGTTTTCCGTATTATAGCCTGACAATCCCAGCATGTAACACGCCAGGGGTACCCCATTCCACCTCCTGGGGCACACATCCCAGTTGCTCTGTGGGCAGAGCGCCTAGCCCCCGGCTAGGTTTCTGAACTCTATTTAGTCGCCTTTTACGACAAGCTTAGCGTTGCTGCAGGCCTATTCTTTTAACACCCGGACCTGCACGGGGCTGTAGAGAATGTTATGTAATTGTTTAATAAATGCGTTTTTATTGTTTCTTTATTGCATTTGCTGACGACATCACTATTTAAGTGTTTTATGACGTAAAGAAAAAAAACTCACTTTTTCACATATTATGTATATGCCTTTGCTGTCATGAAAAGATATGTCTCTATATATGCAAGTAAATAAGGTTTGTGTGTGGTGGATTTTTTTTAACTGTCTTATATTCAAAGCCTGGTTTTTGCGTACCGATGCACCTGGTCCATGCTCCCAGTTTTTAGTGGAGTCCGAGTTGCTCACTTGCTTTTGTTATTTTGTATGTATGATTTTAGTTACTTTATGTTCTTTGTTGTGTATGTCTGGTTTTTGTCCATGGATTACATTCTTTTTTTTTTTTCTTTTTTTTTGCCCCGTGCAGGTCCGGGTGTTAAAAGAATAGGCCTGCAGCAGCGCTAAGCTTGTCGTATAAGGCGACTAAATAGTGCTCAGAAACCTAGCCGGGGGCTAGGAGCTCTGCCCACAGAACAACTGGGATGTGTGCCCCAGGTGGTGGAATGGGGTACCCCTGGCGTGTTACATGCTGGGGTTGTCAGGCTATAATACGGAAAACCTGACCGCAAACCATAGTGGTGCACCGTGTTGGGAAAGATGCCACGTTCCTCACACGTTAAAGAACCCTGCTGTGGTATCCGATAGGAGTAGGAACCTTTGCGCTCCGCTACAGGAGGCTAAATTGCCCGACCTTACCCATCCCCCCCTTTGCGGTGGCAATCAAAATTTTTCGACCCTATTGTCCTTGTGTCCCATCTTTTTTTTTCATTTCATGTTCATTTTATCATCCATTTCATATTCATCGTCTGAATATAGCTGAAATATTGCTGCTCGGAAGTTAAACCCCAACAAACAAACGCCCCGTGCAAGTCCGGGTGTTAAAAGAATAGGCCTGCAGCAGCGCTAAGCTTGTCGTATAAGGCGACTAAATAGTGCTCAGAAACCTAGCCGGGGGCTAGGCGCTCTGCCCACAGAGCAACTGGGATGTGTGCCCCAGGTGGTGGAATGGGGTACCCCTGGCATGTTACATGCTGGGGTTGTCAGGCTATAATACGGAAAACCTGACCGCAAACCATAGTGGTGCACCGTGTTGGGAAAGATGCCACGTTCATCGCACGTTAAAGAACCCTGCTGTGGTATTCGATAGGAGTAGGAACCTTTGCGCTCCGCCACAGGAGGTTAAATTGCCCGGCCTTACCCATCCCCCCTTTTTCTAGTGGCAATCAAAATTTGTCGACCCTATTATCCTTGTGACCCATCCTTTCTTTTTTCATTTCATGTTTATTTTATCATCCATTTCATGTTAATTGTCTGAATATAGCTGAAATATTGCTGCTTGGACGTTAAACCCCAACAAACAAACAAACAAACATACACTTAATATACCTATGCAAATTACTTAACAATCAATATTTGACTGAGAAACAAGAACACTGATTTTCGAGTTGAGTACTTGGATTGATAAAATGACGTCTTTTCTAATTCTGCGTTTTGATGCTTTACTTGTTATTTCCTGCAAGTAAAAAATATTCAAAATAAAATTTGTGTTTTTAGTTGGTCAACAGAAATAAATATTCAAACAAGTGAACAATAAAAGTGCAAGATTGAGTTTATTGTTTCATATTAGCAGTCATTATGAATTGTTTGTTACACACATACTTAGTTTCATTTAAAGTTGATATCATGAAGTAGTCCGGTTTGAATTAAAATAACTGTTTTCAGACCTAAACTATTATTTAGCTGTTTGTTGCAATAAAAGATTGTTTGTTGGGGGTTTACCGTCCGAGCAGTAATATTTCAGCTATATTCAGACGATGAACATGGAATGGATGATAAAATGATTGATTGTTGGGGTTTAACGCCAAAGCAGCAATATTTCAGTTTGTTTGTTGGGGTTTAACGTCCGAGAAGCAATATTTCAGCTATAATCAGACGATGAACATGAAATTGATGATAAAATGAACATGAAATGATGATGAAATGAAAAAGGGATGGGACACAAGGACAATGGGGTCGACAAATTTTAATTGCCACTGGAAATAGGGAGAGGTGGGTAGGGTCGGGCAATTTAGCCTCCTGTGGCGGAGCCCTATAGTGGCATCTTTCCCAACACGGTGCACCACTATGGTTTGCGGTCAGGTTTTCCGTATTTTGGCCTGACAACCTCAGCATGTAACACGCCAGGGGTACCCCATTCCACCACCTGGAGCATACAACCCAGTTTTTCTGCGAGCAAAGCGCCCTAGTCCCCGGCTGTGATTCTGAGCACTATTAAATCGCCTTTTACGACAAGCTTAGCGTCGCTGCAGGCGTATTCTTTTGACGCCCGGACCTGCACGGGATAAAAATTCGAGCCATCGGTTGTGTCGAGTAAATGTGAAGTTTTTACTTGAACTGTCTAGAAAGTTCCGTCATTAATATTCTGTATTATTGAGATGACCCGTTTGAAATCGGAACTCCTCGGATGTGAATGATTCGGTGTCGTTGGGAGTGATAGGTCGTTTTAGAATTAGGTTTGTTTGTTTGTTTGTTGGGGTTTAACGTCCGAGCAGCAATATTTCAGCTATATTCAGACGATTTAGAATTAGGATGTTTGCATGTTTTCAATTTAAAAGGTAAGTACTTTAGAGTAGATATATTTCCTTATTTTTTAACAATGACAGTCGATACGAGTATGATATTCAAGATAGAAATTTCCCGTACGCTTCAAACGGGAAACTCACGGTGGATATCCGTTACGGATACTTTTCGGTCAATTTACGTTCTGTCATTTCTTTTTGCACAAGAAACGGACTTTTGATGAACAAATGGACGTGTCACCGCCGGGTAGTGATGTTAATTCGAACAAAGGAAACTACCAGAGGTATAGTTTGTTTATTTTTATTGCACAACGGAACACTGTTATATCTTGAGCCTTAAAACTGACCGAGTTCATTTTTCTACTAAAAAGGAAATAACATTTTCCTGCAATGATGCTTGTCAGTCCTCAACGTGATCCCGGCTTCCTCAATTTTGTAAATTATAGAAAGTACTTAATTAAAGGTGACGCAATTGCAAACTTATTTCAATAAAAACACAATAATGACGCCAAAAACGAACAATTGAAATAAGAAGATATTGTGATACGACGAAAACTTGAAGAAAATAAATTTGGCAGGGGAACGGACTCTTTTCGATCGATGAAATATTCAGATATCATGGAACAGGAATCTATCCGATTTTTCTAGCAACGGATTTTTTAGATTAATTGTATTTTAAAAGAGCAATAACGGCTCAATTCACATTTAATTAATGAAAAAATATCACTTCTTTTGGTACAGAAATTATAGAAAGGCAATTTGGATTGTACGGCAAGCCAATCAAGACAAAAAGGATATTTCCTTAAAATAATGTAACATAAATTAAAAATATTAATATTTTGGTCTTAGAAAATCTCATTTCATATTAGAAAACCTTTTTTAATATAAGAAAATCATTTTTTAATATTAAAAGCTAAAAACCACTAATTCCACTTTCCATAGGCTTCTATGCTAATTTCACAATATTCAATAGCTTCTCTGGACTTTACCTTAACTTTAACCTGCAGAGGACTATATATCAGCATGATTCTACATATGTCAGCTCACAATCCTCAGAATGCCATGTGAGGTTAGCAGACTTGCAGTGCAGTACTGGTCACCGGAAGTGAAGGGTCTATAAATAGCATGGGAAATCCCAGTGTTTTCACAAGGCAGGGGTATATTTAAAAATCATTATGGAGATTAGGCTTCACATCACAAGAAGCAAAATGCACCTATAAAATGTACAGAAATGTTTTTCCTTTCAGAAACTGTTTAAATTTTTAAAATAAGATGAGAACTTTTTTCACAGCACTATGAGGAACAGGGGTAATTTCTGCGTAGGACTATTTTTGTGTACGTTCCAAATGCTCATTGGTTGAATTGGTGGTCTGTAACCTAAAGAGTCACTTTTTTGTCTTAGAAAAAATAAATAACTATACAGGTATCTTCCTACACACATACTGAATGCATTTGCAAAGTTTCAGTGAAATGTGACAAGCACTTTTTTAAATATTTGATTTTTAAATATAGGGTAACCAAGTTGTGCGAGCAAAAAAGTGACAATATTCTACCATACTTAAATGCATTAAATATTTGCAAAGAACTTTTTCTGACTTTTCAAATAAAAAATATCAATCACAACTTGTTTTTTAACAATATTAATGAAGAAATAGTTTTAAAAGTAATCATTTTCTGAGAAATTGGTCTATTTTTAAAAATTTATTTCTGACATGCCTCCCCCTTTTTCTTGATCACATGTCAAAAATCCTAAATCTTTAAATTTTCACAAAAGGTGATATATTTGGCTTTAAATTTGTAAATACAGTGTTTTCACATTAAAACATGACCAGTAAAGGGCACCTAAAGCAAAAAAAGTACTCAATAATGGATTTTCCATGTTGCCATAGGGGAATGCTGATATGGCCTTAACCGCAGTAATGAAAGTGAGTTTTTCCTCATTTCTAACCTAATTTTTGCTCAAATCTACACAAAACTTGATTTCAAGTGCTTATTACCACCATATTTAGGTAAATATAGCCCTCAAAGTTTAATATTTGATATTTTTACTAAATTTTCTACACTTTTTACAAGATAGGACATAAAAATCAGTCAAAAAGACCAATTTTCCATAATTTGGACCTATAACTTAAAAAAATGCATATTTTGAAGGATTTTTGTAGTGTATTCCTCTCATGGCAAAGTTAACAAGATCTTCAAGTAGTTTAAATCTATTTCAAGAAACTTTTCATTTTGCCATGGCTTCAGCTTAAGGCTAAAAACCACTAATTCCACTTCCCATAGGCTTCTATGCTAATTTCACAATATTCAATAGCTTCTCTGGACTTTACCTTAACTTTAACCTGCAGAGGACTATATATCAGCATGATTCTACATATGTCAGCTCACAATCCTCAGAATGCCATGTGAGGTTAGCAGACTTGCAGTGCAGTACTGGTCACCGGAAGTGAAGGGTCTATAAATAGCATGGGAAATCCCAGTGTTTTCACAAGGCAGGGGTATATTTAAAAATCATTATGGAGATTAGGCTTCACATCACAAGAAGCAAAATGCACCTATAAAATGTACAGAAATGTTTTTCCTTTCAGAAACTGTTTAAATTTTTAAAATAAGATGAGAACTTTTTTCACAGCACTATGAGGAACAGGGGTAATTTCTGCGTAGGACTATTTTTGTGTACGTTCCAAATGCTCATTGGTTGAATTGGTGGTCTGTAACCTATCCGTTACGGATACTTTTCGGTCAATTTACGTTCTGTCATTTCTTTTTGCACAAGAAACGGACTTTTGATGAACAAATGGACGTGTCACCGCCGGGTAGTGATGTTAATTCGAACAAAGGAAACTACCAGAGGTATAGTTTGTTTATTTTTATTGCACAACGGAACACTGTTATATCTTGAGCCTTAAAACTGACCGAGTTCATTTTTCTACTAAAAAGGAAATAACATTTTCCTGCAATGATGCTTGTCAGTCCTCAACGTGATCCCGGCTTCCTCAATTTTGTAAATTATAGAAAGTACTTAATTAAAGGTGACGCAATTGCAAACTTATTTCAATAAAAACACAATAATGACGCCAAAAACGAACAATTGAAATAAGAAGATATTGTGATACGACGAAAACTTGAAGAAAATAAATTTGGCAGGGGAACGGACTCTTTTCGATCGATGAAATATTCAGATATCATGGAACAGGAATCTATCCGATTTTTCTAGCAACGGATTTTTTAGATTAATTGTATTTTAAAAGAGCAATAACGGCTCAATTCACATTTAATTAATGAAAAAATATCACTTCTTTTGGTACAGAAATTATAGAAAGGCAATTTGGATTGTACGGCAAGCCAATCAAGACAAAAAGGATATTTCCTTAAAATAATGTAACATAAATTAAAAAATATTAATATTTTGGTCTTAGAAAATCTCATTTCATATTAGAAAACCTTTTTTAATATAAGAAAATCATTTTTTAATATTAAAAATTATTTTTTTAATATAAAGAATCATTTTATAATATTAAAATTTTCATTTTTAATATTAATAAAAAAGAAGAAAATAACATTAGAAATTTATATTTTTTTGATATTACAAAATCATTTCTTAATATTATTTTAATCATTTTTGTCACGCTTGCGACGAAAGCGAGACAAAGGTATGCTGATTCCGGCGTCGTCGGCGGCGTTCACAATTGTTTGTTTTTTTTTTTTTTTCTCCAATCCGTTTAGCATCAAGTACTTGTGCTAGGTCAATGATACTTGGTAGGAAGATACTTTAGGATAATATTGTTTCAGTTTTGCACACGTTTTATGTCTTTACCCCTGCAGTCACGGTCTGTTGACTTTAACAGTTTGCAAAACTTTTTAACATTAAGTTTTTTTCTCCAATCCGAGAATACGATCGATACATACTTGAGCAAATATTTGAAAAAGATGCATCAGAAAAATCTCGTAACAAATTTTTGAAATGTTTATCAGGTGCCCCATGCAGGTCCGGGTGTTAAAAGAATAGGTCTGCAGCAGCGCTAAGCTTGTCGTAAAAGGCGACTCAATAGTGCTCAGAACCCTAGCCAGGGGCTAGGGTGCTCTGCCCACAGAGCAACTGGGATGTGTGCCCCAGGTGGTGGAATGGGGTACCCCTGGCGTGTTACATGCTGGGGTTGTCAGGCTATAATACGGAAAACCTGACCGCAAACCATAGTGGTGCACCGTGTTGGGAAAGATGCCACGTTCCTCGCACGTTAAAAAACCCTATTGTGGTATTCTCCCGGAGTAGGAACTATAGGACTCCGCCACAGGAGGCTAAATTGCCCGACCCTACCCATCTCTCCCTATTTCCAGTGGCAATCAAAATTTGTCGACCCCATTGTCCTTGTGTCCCATCCCTTTTTCATTTCATCATCATTTCATGTTCATTTTATCAAATTCATGTTCATCGTCTGATTATAGCTGAAATATTGCTTCTCGGACGTTAAACCCCAACAAACAAACAAACAAACAAAGTTTATCAGGTGTTAATGTGTTGTCACATTTATATGGTTTCTTTCCAGTGTGCTTATTTGTATGCATCTCAAACGATGTCTTATTATTGAAGCCTTTTCCGCATTGGGGACAAAGATACTTGAACTCATTTCTGTGCTCCATTTGATGATATTTTAGCCCAAGCTTTGATTTAAAAGTTTTGGAACAGGAAGTAAAATCACAGTCAAATCTGTGATTGTTGTGGGCGGTATCTTTGTGTCTTTGCACATCGTAATGACAATGAAATTGTTTTTCAAATTACAGGGAATCATACTACCAGTAGGAATTTTTCTGTGCCTGGTCACATTGGATTTGGTGGACAAAGAATTATCACAATCTTCACATGTGATGCCACTGTTGGCATTTTCATCAGTTTCGAGCTCCATTGTATCAATTGGTTCATCCTGAGTAAGTATTGGTGGATTTGGTATTTCAGTAGTTTCAAGTTGCCTATTTGGCTCCTCTTGAATCACTTCAACACCCAGGTAGGCTAGGAAATCTGGCTCCATCTGAAATTATCAAAAGAAATGTTAATATATGGCCATAAAAAACAATTCTGAGTATAATACAAGAGGCCCCGGAGGGCCTGAATCGCTCACCTGGCACCTGATGATCAATTTGCAAGAAAAGCATGTTTACCTTTAAAATGGCCGCTCAGAAAAGAATTTTGTCATTTCCATTGAATTCGTCATACCACATTTCCCCTTTCAAATTTTGTTGATCAAATCTGAGCAACTTGAAAAAATATCGACAAAATGACGGCCATTTTGAAAATGGTCGCTCAAAAATATTTTTTGATTAAAAATTCACTTCAGAATATCACAGTCAACTTTAAAACAACTCCCTTGTACCTTTTAAAAGAAAGAAAATGAGAAATTTGGCAAAATCTGCATTTTTACCCCTATGATCTATTTTTAGTAACAGACGCCATGCGTTTATCGGATCACTCAAAAACGAAGAACCTTTGCTGCTAACATGTCATGGATGATTCCTACCTAGTTTGAAGATAATCTATTCTCTGGTTTCAAAGGAGAAGATTTTTAAATACATGTATAATACATTGAAAATAAAAAAAAAAATGTCAAATAATGGGCCATAACTTCAACAAAATTTTCATGAAAATATGCACATAGGTAGAATTCAATCTACTAAACAACTTTTGAATTATGCTTACTAATTATCTCTTTTCATTTTACTGAAAAATGCCATGAAATAGAAAATTTGCAAAAAATCGAAAATAAACAAACACATCAATTGACAGATTTTCCTCAAAATTTGCATGCTGATAGATCTCATCATTGACCAAGTGAGCTAATAACGTATTTGTGATATACAAGAATACATGGACAAATTTACATTTTTTTTTTTTTTTATAAATTCTTTTTTATAATTTTCAAATGAACTACATGGCTAATTTGTTGAATACTAGTTTCAATTTTGGCAAAAAAGAAGAAATTAGCCAGCGTTATTTTATTTCATTAATTGTACAATAAAGCTAGATAACGTGTTTATAAGCCACAGATGGCCTGTCCGTTATTGGATATGGACTTACGAATAATCTGGCTTGTGAAGGGGCCAAAAAAAAAAATTCCCGGCTCAAGGTAAAATCCCCCTTCTCACCTTCTCCCCCGAATATCAAATGGTCCGTCCCTGAAAGTCCAGGATCAGATAGTGTAACTATTGAAGAGAATTAAGACCCGCAAGCAAACCGACAAAAAAGAAAATTAATACATGTAGATATGATAAAAGAACATAATAATTTCATGCAAAGACACCCCACACACACACACACACACATACATCCAGAAGATCAGATTGTCCCTACCATTATTCGATTATCATCTAATATCATTTATATTATCATATCGACAAATGAAGATTTGTTTGTTTAAACAAAATCACATGTAATTTACATAATCAAAATCAATACGGCAGTAGAACGATTATTTTCAACATTTTATGGCCGATAGGATGTATAATCTTTTAATTTTCTTTATTGAAAATTCATTAATAACTGGTAGGTCTGGTAGACAGGTATACGGAGGCATATTAGGGACATACAAGTTTACAAACATTATCTCGCCGCGGAGAGTTACTATCTACTATCTGACCGTGGCGAGTAATTATCCTGCCACGGCGAGTCATTATCTTGTCACAGCGAGGTATTATCTTGACACGGCGAGTTACGAACTCGCCATGGTGAGTTTTTATCTTGCCACGGCGAGGTACAATCTTGTCGCGGCGAGTTACAGGGGATTTAGGATTTTTCCATTAGGGGTGTGAGCATTCGGTGAGGGGTCTGGGAATGGATTGAGGTGACTGAGGACCGCTTAAATTCCCCAAAAATCCATGGCAGCGCCCTGGTAAGGGTCGAGGGGAGGGGGGCGGAAGCTCCTGGGATTTCAGGATTTAAAGGCTGTTTTTGATAGGTTAGTCATTTTTGGTAAATAAAAAATCGATTTTTTTAGGGGTGCACGCCTTTCACGCCCCATCTAAATCCGCGCTATGTATACATTGAACTATTCATCAAACGATCAGGTTAATAATAACTCGCAGCGGCGAGATAGTAACTCGCCGTGGCGAGATGATATTTTTATGCATGACCCTAATACGCCTCCGTACAGGAATGATTTTAAAATCTTCATGAAAAAATATAAATGCTGGTTGTTTTTTAAATAATTAACAAAATGTCAGCACTGTAATTTTGCTTAATTTTTGTCTGCGGTCATGATACTCCAGACTTACTAAAATTATGTAAAAAAATATTTACAAAAGAATAAGCTATGACATTTATTGTCTTTTTCTATAATCATTGTGTTTGATTTTGCTGTCCTTCGGGGCGCCTTGATTCAGATTGGCAAATAAAGTTTATTCTATTCTATTCCATTACAAAGGAATAAGCTAGGACATATACACATATTAATATGTACTTCCCCGCTGAAATGAGGACTCGTAAAGATTCCTATTCCTGAAGCATTAAAATCCGTTCCCTCTTCAAATAGACAGAAATCATCTTATTTCTCACAATAGTTGCTTATTTTTCTTGAACTTTAGTGTTGAAATGTGGAAGAGTGGTATATTTAGCTATGGAGTGTGTTTTTGTTTCACCATATTTGATTAAACCAGAAAAATCGAATGTAGAATATATTCAGTGCCAGATTTTGAGGTACGATATGAATGTTAAAAAGCTTGCCGTGAAAAAACCTGGAAAATACACACTTAAAATTTAAATACAATTTATGCTCAAAATATTCAAAAGTTCCGTGGAATACTGAAAACTTGATACTTGAATAAATCTTTTAATAGTTTTGGGGTTTTTTTTAGCAGGCTGGTGTCACTTACCTCGTGTAACGCTGAAAATACTCGTTTCCAGTGCAAAAAGAAATGACGGAACGTAAATTGACCGAAAAGTATCCGTAACGGATATCCACCGTGAAACTGCGGATCTCCTGTATTTGACGATCACAATACTGGAATACCAGTATTTTCAACAATACTGGAACAAAATTTTGTTCTTGTATTGTTGTTCCAGTATTGTTACTTTCATATTAAAACATCTTGCATGTATTCATTATGTTGTATTCTCTTTCTGTATTGGTACTCTGTTTCATCCTCTTTACGTTTTCTTTTAGTAGTATGCCCATTTGGTTCAGATGAAGGTATCTGTACAGCTCTTTTACTGTCATACAAGGTTGAGTGTTGGCGCCATAAAGTAGATGCTGTGTCTTTTGCGGCAGTTACTCCTTTGATGACTCCTGATTCTAAGTCATTGCTGAATTGGCTTGCCCATGTTGGTGGGTTGTCTGAAGCTGCCATGTCTATACAGTATTTGAGTTTTTTGTTTCTTGTAACTTCATTCTTCTTTACATGTGCTGAATACATCTCTGCAGTTATGGGTTGGAGTGGCCTGCTGATGTTGTCAATGCCAGCATCGTCAAGTCATCCATTCTCTGAAGTAATTGTTTTTATGTCTCATAATAACAATGTTAACTCTCTGTTACAGACATCTGGTTCGGTAAAACTGGGAACAAAGAAGCAGTACTTGTCATGATGGTTTTTTTTAATTATGATTGATTGATTGTTGGGGTTTAACGTCCAAGCAGCAATATTTCAGCTATATTCAGACGATGAACATGAAATGGATGATAAAATGAATATGAGATGATGAGGAAATGAAAAAAAGGGATGGGACACAAGGATAATAGGGTCGAAAAATTTTGATTGCCACTAGAAAAAGGGAGGGATGGGTAAGGTCGGATAATTTAGCCTCCTGTGGCGGAGCACAAAGATTCCTACTCCTATCGAATACCACAGCAGGGTTCTTTAACATGCGAGGATCGTGACATCTTTCCCAACACAGTGCACCACTATGGTTTGCGGTCAGGTTTTCCGTATTAGCCTGACAACCCCAGCATGTAACACGCCAGGGGTACCCCATTCCATCACCTGGGACACACATCCCAGTTGCTCTGTGGGCAGAGCGCCTAGCCCCGGCTAGGTTTCTGAGCACTATTTAGTCGCCTTTTACGACAAGCTTAGCGCTGCTGCAGGCCTATTCTTTTAACACCCGGACCTGCACAGGGCTTTTTTGACTAGACTTGATTGCTGTGGGTTATTTACAATACCATATGTTTACATAACCACATTATTTTTCATTGAGTGAAATTAATTAAGTCTTTTATCACTTTACATTATATAAACAAGCTGTAAAATATTTAAGAAACATGAAAATTATCTTCTGAACTTGATTACATAATTCTAATTAATTGAACTTTTGAAGTTTGATAATTCTTAGTAAATTCCAATTAGCAGCTCTATTAAGTTCTTTGAAAAAAAGTTTTTTATTTGATGCTCAGAATAATAATTCCGCTTTCTGCAAATTGGTACAAACACAACACAATCCATCTTATACCATATAAAAATGGTTGCTTGTCTGACACTCATCATAACTGTTGAGATGACTGACTTCATACCTTGCACCTAATGTTATTATCTTCAGTAAAGAGCCAGATGCAGTGGTAAACTACATGAGAGACAACAAACTCCTTGCACTATCATGTACCTTGTTTGTTTGTTTGTTTGTTGAGGTTTAACGTCCGAGCAGCAATATTTCAGCTATATCCAGACTGAACATGAAATTGATGATAAAATGAACATGAAATAATGATGAAATGAAAAAGGGATGGGACAAAAGGACAATGGGGTCGACAAATTTAGATTGCCACTGAAAATAAGGAGAGGTGGGTAGGGTCGGGCAATTTAGCCTCCTGTGGCGGAGCCCTATGGTTCCTACTCCGGGAGAATACCACAGTAGGGTTCTTTAACGTGCGAGGAACGTGGCATCTTTCCCAACACAGTGCACCACTATGGTTTGCGGTCAGGTTTTCCGTATTATAGCCTGACAACCCCAGCATGTAACACGCCAGGGGTACCCCATTCCACCACCTGGGGCACACATCCCAGTTGCTCTGCGGGCAGAGCGCCCTAGCCCCTGGCTAGGGTTCTGAGCACTATTTAGTCGCCTTTTACGACAAGCTTAGCGCTGCTGCAGGCCTATTCTTTCAAACGACTTGAGAGAGTACATTTGTAATAATGCAAACGCACCAACTAACGCACTGTCAATCATATTGTCTTTACTGTATGTTTATGTTGACATTCTCTTAGTGAAGTTTCTAAGATGTGATAATTGTACATTATTACCAAATTAGGTACTAGGTATACGGTTTGAACCAAGAATATCTATCAACCGTCTAGACTTCCGTTATTCCTATTTCAAATGTTAATTAAAGAACGAATGGTGACACTCCTTGCAGCACAGCAATGGAGAGAGTGACAAGTATTATTGTGATCGTGTTTCACATTCCATATGACATTGACTAGATTACCATAATTTGTTGTCTTATTGATATCTTGAATGACAACTACCGTAAAGAAGCCACCCATCTGTAAGATCTCTTTTCTACAAGAAAGAAACTTGTGTTTCCTAAATATTCAGTCGATTCCAAATACCTGCATTAAGCACAAATTTTGTTGTTTGATTGACTGTTGGGGATTAAGGCCCGATCAGCAATTTGTCAGCTATATTCAGGCGATTAACATAAAATGAACATGAAAAATTGGATGGGACACAAAGATAATAGGGTCGACGAATTTATTTTAGCCACTGGAAATAGGGAGGGTGATGGGTAGGGTCGGGCAATTTATCCTTCTGTGGCGGAGCGCTATGATTCCTACTCTGCCACAGCAGGGTTCTTTAACGTGCGAGGAACGTGGCATTTTTCTCGACACGTCCAAGCACTATGGTTTGCGGTCAGGTTTTCCGTATTATAGCCTGACCACTCCAGCATTTAATATGCCATGGGTACCCCATTCTACCACCTGCGGCAGACAACTTTTGCGTGCTTTTGTTTATTTTTTGAATTTTTCTCCGTTCCATAAATTCTTGCCCCGTGCAGGTCCGGGTGTCAAAAGAATAGGCCTGCAGCAGCGCTGAGCTTGTCGTTAAAGGCGACTAAATACTGCTCAGGAAGCTAGGCGGGGGCTAGGTGCTCTGCCCACAGAGCAACTGGGATGTGTGCCCCAGGTGGTGGAATGGGGTACCGCTGGGGTTGTCAGATTATAATACGTAAAACCTGACCTCAAACCATAGTGGTGCACCGTGTAGGGAAAGATGCCACGTTCCTGGCACGTTAAAGAATTAAGAACCTTTGCGCTCCGCCACAGGAGGCTGAATTGCCCGACCATACACATCCCTCCCTTTTTCTAGTGGCAATCAATATTTTCCACCCTATTACTAGTATCCTTGTGTCCCATCCTTTTTTTTCATTTCATCATTATTTCATGTTCATTTTATCATCCATTTCATGTTTATCGTCTAAATATAGCTGAAATATTGCTGCTCGGACGTTAAACCCCATCAATCAATCGATATATTCTTCTATTTTAGCAGGGTCATCATGAAAGTACAGCTGATCAATTTATATAAACAATGTTTAATCCTTATAATTTCAATTCCAGCCCCGTGCAGGTCCGGGTGTTAAAAGAATAGGCCCACAGCAGCACTAAGCTTGTCGTAGAAGGCGACTTAATAGTGCTCAGAACCCTAGCCGGGCGCTCTGCCCACAGAGCAACTGCGACCTGTGCCCCAGGTGGTGGAATGGAGTACCCATGGCGTATTACATGCTGGGGTTGTCAGGCTATAATACGGAAAACCTGACCGCAAACCATAGTGGTGCACCGTGTTGGGAAAGATGCCACGTTCCTCGCACGTTAAAGAACCCTGCTGTGGTATTCGATAGGAGTAGGAACTTTTGCGCTCCGCCACAGGAGACTAAATTGCCCGACCCTACCCATCTCTCCCTATTTCCAGTGGCAATCAAAATTTGTCGACCTCATTGTCCTTGTGTCCCATCCCTTTTTCATTTCATCATCATTTCATGTTCATTTTATCATCAATTTCATGTTCATCGTCTGAATATAGCTGAAATATTGCTGCTTGGACGTTAAACCCCAACAAACAAGCAAACAAACGGTGAGGTCGACTCTATTATCCTTGTGTCCCATCCCTTTTTCATATCATCATCATCATCATCATCATTATTTCAAGTTCCTTTCATCACCCCTTTCATATTCATCGCCTGAATATAGCTGAAATATTGCTGCTCGGACGTTAAACCCTAACAATCAATCAAACTAGATCAACACTTCCAAATTTTATATCCAAGGCTGGTGTTTCCGTTTTAGGGATATTTTTCAGGGATTCTTTCAAAAAATGGTCTTCCATTTTTCAGTCGATGAAATGATGAGGATAAAACATGTCACTGATTGTTCTTGTGTTGGCAATCAACCATAAGACAATAAGTAAGCTTTACGATGAATTGTAGCCCCGTGCAGGTCCGGGTGTTAAAAGAATAGGCCTGCAGCAGCGCTAAGCTTGTCGTAAAAGGCGACTAAATAGTGCTCAGAACCCTAGCCAGGGGCTAGGGCGCTCTGCCCACAGAGCATCTGGGTTGTGTGCCCCAGGTGATGGAATGGGTACCCCTGGTGTGTTACATGCTGGGGTTGTCAGGCTATAATACGGAAAACCTTTTTCATTTCATCATCATTTCATGTTCATTTTATCATCAATTTCATGTTCATCGTCTGAATATAGCTGAAATACTGCTGCTCGGACGTTAAACCCCAACAAACAAACAAACAAAACCTGTAGCAGATCAGAAAGTCGTCTACATACTTGGAACCGTCAATATTGTCCTTCAAAACTTGAGCTAAACTATTAATTTTATACTGAAGAGAGTGACAGAGAGAATACTTCCTTGAGGAACTCCCTTTTTTCCTGCTCCTTCTCAGAAAAAGTCGAATTTACCCTAACATTACAATGACGGTCTGGTAAAAAATTAGACAAGAAGAGAGGAAGTCTTCCTTTCAACCCCATATCAAATGTATCTTTTACAATACCATATTTCCACGTCATGTCATAGGATTTTTCTAAATCGAAAAGACCGACACGACGTGTTCATTTTTGGCAAATGCATTTCTGATGAGCGTTTCAAACCGGACTAAATGGTCAAGAGTACTTCTGCCTTGCCTATAACCACACTGAATATTAGTGAGTAAGTTGTGTTTCTCAAGGAACCACACAAGACGATCATTGACCATTCGTTCCATTGTCTTACAGACGCAGCTATTCAATGCGATCGGGCGATAGTTTGAAGGATCCGTATGATCCTTTCCTGGTTTTGGGATATGAACAACTGAAGCCGTTTCCAAATAGAAGGAACGTTACCAGAAGCCCAGATCTCGTTTGTTTGTTTGTTTGTGTGTTGGGGTTTAACGTCCGAGCAGCAATATTTCAGCTATATTCAGACGATGAACATGAAAAGAATGATAAAATTAACATGAAATGATGATGAAATGAAAAAAAAGGATGGGACACAAGGATAATAGGGTCGACAAATTTTGATTGCCACTGGAAAATGGGAGGGATGGGCAGGGCCGGGCAATTTAGCCTCCTGTGGCGGAGCGCAAAGGTTCCTACTATCGAATACCACAGCAGGGTTCTTTAACGTGCAAGGAACGTGACATCTTTCCCAACACGGCGCGTCACTATATTTGCGAACAGGTTTTCCGTATTATAACCTGAAAACCCCAGCATGTAACCTGTCAGGGGTACCCAATTCGACCACATGGGGCACACATCCCACTTGCTCTGTGGGCAGAGCGCCTAGCCCTAGGCTAGGTTTCTGAGCACTATTTAGTCGCCTTTTACGACAAGCTTAGCGCTGCTGCAGGCCTATTCTTTTGACACGCGGACCTGGATAACATATCTATCTATGTAACTTACTCTCGTTATCCAATTTATGATTTATCACAAAATTTTCGCCCTATTTTTTACATATATTTTTTTTGACTGGGTCAGAATTCGAAACTTCAAGCTGAAAATAAATCACTAACTGTATAGTAGAACCTATGCTTGCAGCAGTGCAAAGCTTGTCGTAAAAGGCGACTAAATAGTGCTCAGAAACCTAGCCTGGGGCTAGGCGCTCCGCAACTGGTATGTGTGCCCCCAGGTGGTGGAATGGCTACAGATAGATCTCATCAAGCTAAACACTTTTAGACCCGTGCAGGTCCGGGAAACCTGACCGCAAGCCATAGTGGTGCACCGTGTTGGGAAAGATGCCACGTTCCTCGCACGTTAAAAAACCCTACTGTGGTATTCTCCCAGAGTAGGAACCATAGGGCTCAACCACAGGAGGTTAAATTGCCCGACCCGACCCACCTCTCCCTATTTCTAGTGGCAATCAAAATTTCTCGACCCTTTTATTCTTGTGTCCCATCCCATTTTTTTTTATTTCATCATCATTTCACATTCATTTTATGATCAACTTCATGTTTATCGCCTGAATATAGCTGAAATATTACTGCTCGGGCTTTAAAACCCAACAAACAAACAAACAGCTAAACACTTTTATCCCATGTCAGAATTTGGCTTAATCTAACAGTCTAGGAGATATATGCGAAAAACTACTGTCTGACCCCTATGTTCTATTTTTAGTAACGGTGGTCATGTTTTTCGACGGATCAAAAATCCCCACATCAGTTCTATGTACAATACCCGAAGGAACATTCAAAGTAAGTTTGGTTCCAATTGGTGAAGTGGTGTCAGAGGAGAAGAGTTTTGAAAAAAATTACATTAAAAATAGGGGAAAAAAACCGTTGAAAAAAAAAGGGCGATAATTCCAACATGGCTTAATAGTTTAAAATGAAAATTTGATCGCAGATAGATCTTATCATGCTGAACACTTTTACCCTTTGTCAGAATTTGGCTAAACCTAACGGTTTTGGAGATATATGCGAAACACTACTGTCTGACCCCTACGTTCTATTTTTAGTAACGACGGCCATGTTTTTCAACGGATCAAAAATCCCCACGTCAGTTCCATGCAGGATACCCCATGGAACATTCATACCAAGTTTGGTTTAAATTGGTCAAGTAGTTTCAGAGGAGAACAGTTTTGAAAAATTGTTAACGACGACGGATGATGGCAATAGCTCACATGGCCTACAGCCAGGTGAGCTAAAAATGGGATGGGACACAAGGACAAGAGGGTCGACAAATTTGGAACGCCACCAGAAAAAGGGAGGGATGGGTAGGGTAGGGCAATTTAGCCTCCTACTATCGAATACCACAGCAGGGTTCTTTAACGTGCGAGGTGCACCACTATGGTTTGCGGTCAGGTTTTCCGTATTATAGCCTGACAACCCCAGAATGTAACATGCCAGGGGTACCCCATTCCACTACCTGGAGCACACAACCCAGATGCTCTGAGCAGAGCGCCCTAGCCCCGGTCTAAGGTTCTGAGCACTATTTAGTCGCCTTTTACAACAAGGTTAGAGCTGCTGCAGGCCTATTCTTTTGACACAAGGACCTGCACAGTTCTGCAAGCTTGTCGAGTAATATATACATGAAGTAATGCGCAGGTAATAATGAGACTTATCAGTTGATAGATATTGAAATTGAATTCGTGGGAATTTAAACAAGATAAGAATGATGAACAGGTTTGGAATGAACCTTGAACAACATTAGACCAAGAAAAAGACTAAACTGAAACCTATGCGTGAGGATAAGATGCACCAAAAAGACACAAAATGTATATGTCCTTTGCTATTTTTTTTCTTCTGAAAACCCCACCAAAGTACAGAGACTAAAATGATACAAAATACCAGTGCACTCAAGACTTATACAAAAAACTTTCATCATGTCTATACACAAAAACTTTCATTATGTAGGCTTAAAAGATAAGGTTTGCTTTAAAGAATAAAGCTCCAGAAAATTTTCCAAAGTAATTCAATCTATAGCCTTTTTATGTGAATGACTTCCCTTGTAAAGATAAACAGAGAGAAATCACAACCTAAACCTAAACATTGTGACATTGTTAAGAAAACTCACCACCAAACTGGATTGAATAAGAGCGAAATTCTAGCAGGATAAAAAAAATCACTATATCACTACTTCAACATCTCATTTATAAAACAAAGTTTACCCTGGTACAAATATCCCTGTATTGTAACTTTTATTATGCGATTTAAAAAAATCCATTGTCTTCCACCGTGGGGATGGGCATATTATGTGCTCATGGTGCAGCTGTTTATTATCTACTTAGTTGATTTCTTTCAATTACTTATATATCATTCAGACTATATTTCAATCATTTGTAAATCTTCTTAACCCCAACGGCACGGAAAGTTAGTTTTTTCCCTACTTGAACTATACTATTTTTTTATTACACTTTCATGACTTTTCTTGGAAAATATCCAAAAACAAAACAATTAACTTATTATAGGTCATTAATATTTATATTTGTTTTTCTTCCAAAAGCTATAGCTATAAACTACTAGAATGGTATGTTTTCGTTAGATAATCTCTTTCTTGATATATCTTTATTTTGGTTAATTTCATACATTGTGTGGTCGAGGAAACGCAATTATGTGTGTGGGGTGTGGGTGAGGGGATAGAACTTGGCTTTCAACGAGCAACATGGCTTGCGATTGAAGTCCACGCGGCGCCTGATTATGAATTAATCGTGCTGTCCTTTTCCCATTGTTCTTTTTTAGTTCCGACCTTTGCGTTAAATGATTTCTTAATTAGTTGTTTTACAGAAAAGAAATAAACGCTTACAAGAAGTTCGAAGAAAAGAAAAAAAACTCTTCGTAAAAATGGAAGATGAGATGCACTTTCTATTCCAATGTCCAAGTATAAAAATTATATAGTAGCATACAGTATGAAATTGGTGAGACAAAATATCAGATATTACAAATGAACTTTTACGAAAAGTGTTGAATCGAAAATATAAAAAAAAATAAAATAAAACTGGTGCCTATCTACAAAGGAAACTTTTAAAAATGGACATTCTGCTATCTAAACTTTGTTTATTGATGTTGCATAATTAAATTATGCAATAATTTTTACTGTTACAATATATATCCATCATGACACTGTGATATGTTTTCCTCTTCTATATGTATTCACGCCCCGTGCAGGTCCGGGTGTTAAAAGAATAGGCCTGCAGCAGCGCTAAGCTTGTCGTAAAAGGCGACTAAATAGTGCTCAGAAACCTAGCCGGGGGCTAGGCGCTCTGCCCACAGAGCAACTGGGATGTGTGCCCCATGTGGTGGAATGGGCTACCCTGGCATGTTACATGCTGGGGTTGTCAGGCTATAATACGGAGAACCTGACCGCAAACCATAGTGGTGCACCATATTGGAAAAGATGTCACGTTCCTCGCACGTTAAAGAACCCTGCTGTGGTATTCGATAGCAGTAGAAACCTTTGCACCCCGCCACAGATGGCTAAATTGCCCGACCTTACCCATCCCCCTTTTTCTAGTGGCAATCAAAATTTTTTGACCCTATTATCCTTGTGTCCCATCCTTTTTTTTTCATTTCATCATCATTTCATGTTCACTTTATCATCCATGTCATGTTCATCGTCTGAATACAGCTGAAATATTGCTGCTCGGAAGTTAAACCCCAACAAACAAACCCTGTTCTCATAGTTTTCCTTTCCTCTTTCATCTGACGTAACTCGGGGTGTTTCTAGAAAGCAGTAAACGCTTATCCTAGCGGTGCAGCTGTTCTATGTTTCCAGTTTAGTGGAGTTAGAGTTGTTTCTTTATACGTATTATTTTTGGTTATTGTGTATTTTGCCTGTTATGTCGCTATATCCTTGGATTATACGTATAAAGTTATAAATATTCTTTTCGACTTTTGATACCGTTCGAATCTCAGTTTCCTTGATTTCCATTACTCAACTTAACATAATTTTAGCATTTATTTAAAAACACAAAAATGGATGCCCGGTCCTCATGAATAGGTTGGGTGACTTAGGGGACGACTTGCTCATTTACTTACGGGAGGTAACTTTTGTACCAAATTATCCCGCGCTTTTATTAAGGTTCAGCTAGCGATGTTTGAAAACACGTATTATCTTTTTTCTGTCATTGTCCTTGGTAAGTTAATTTTAAAAAGAACATTAGTTATTACACTTAGTCCATAGGCAGATCTGCTAATATTGAAAAGGGGGAGGGGTCCTGGCTACATTTTGTAGTTTGCCCTAATTTGAAAAATATGGAATACTAATAACTAAAGTAAATAACTTGCAGTATCAGGGCTTTCTTTATCTTTTCAGTGAACAGGCGTAGTGGTGAAAAAGGACCGTGTACGCCTTCGAAATGTATCAAAGGGGGAATTTGAACCGTCCATTGCTTTTCACCAGTTAAAAATAATCTAAAAATTTTGTTATACACAAATGCACACATTTTGCTCAGATTCAGAATAACCTTTTATTGTAATGCTTCTGCACTCCATCATTATACTGACTCTTGCGTGCCATTTGCATGCATGGCTACTGCATAAATTTAAAAGAATTTTTATTATATGAGAGTTCTTCATGATGATTGATGTCATCACTTACCTGTGATTTGGTTTTGTTTGGCAAAACATTCATTGAGCGGCATGGGGCATCATCTTAAAATCATCATCACTTTTTCATTTTTAAAGATAATTGAAAAATTCTTTTGGTTCCCAACATTGCAAATAAAATTCTTTTTATCCATGGAATTTTTTTAAAAAATATTCAGTAATTAGACTACGTATATAAGATTTTAATTATAATTTTATACAAAAATAGATGTTTACATATAAATATCACTTCAAATTTATTTTTGAAATAAAAGAGTTATAAATTCACATACATAATATGAATTAATTTTATTTAAGTGAAACATTTTACAGAACCAAAATAGGATATAAAATAAAAAAGTTATAAAAGTTTTGAAAATTGGAATTTTAAACATGAAATTTTTAGTTGTTTATTTGCCAACCAATTTGACACTTAATGATATGCAAATTAGTGAATATTACATCACTAATGAGATTGGCGAACTCTCCTATAAGAAGGCGACCCTTAGATTTTTAAGGTGGGCCTGGCAGATTTTGAAAATAAATAATCTGTCTCTGATTATGTAGGAAATAAATCATCTGGCCACATCATATCAGAAAATAAATAGTCTGACTTTGCAAATTGCTGAAAATAAATACTCTGCTGTAATGAATTGAAAATAAATATTCTGATCTTGACTAGTAAATTGAAACAGTGAAAAAATTGGACACTCACCCGCTCGCCAATGCGAGTAAATTAATTTTCGGGCTAGTAACAAATGCATTCAACTCGCCCTTGTTGGCGAGTAATTTGTTATGAAATGGTCCCTTTATTATTCAAGTAAATCTTCTGGTGTCAATGCAAAGGAAATTTCTCTATGTGTAGAACGTATTGTCAATGCAGATTATTAAATTTCCGTTTCGAGAACGTCTTTTTCAAATTCATTTATTGCATTGAATCTGATTGGTTCGTAGTAAAATCATCAACCAATCAAATTTTTTCTTGCAAAGGAAAACAATTGAATTGAATTGAAGTTCATTTATGTAAGATGTTACAATTTGTAAAATTTAATGACTTTGATTCAGATTATGAATCAGATGATGACTATGATAATGAAATATCTGAAGATGATCTTTTTGGAATGCTTAGGGCAATGTAAATTTTCAGAATGAATTAAACAATGTACTGAAAATGTGTTTATTTTAATTAATTAAATACTGCACTAGTTATAATGAAGTAAAAAAAAAACATGTTAAATATTTCGGGCAAGTGAATTATGTTCCAGGCGAGTATATCTTGAACATCACTTGCCTGGCTTGGCGAGTGCTTTTCAAAATCTAATATTTACACTGTTGAAAATAAATTTTCTGACCCGTGCAAAACCTTTAAAAATAAATTTGACTCGTTATGCTCGCCATAGTTTCATAAATTAGAAACGTATACATCTTTAAATATTTCACAAGTTCTATACAACACCCGAATAAGTCTCCAGTGGCAATATACAGTGGATTCCTCATAATCGCATACCAAATTTGTCAGAAAAAAAAATATGCAGGAATATTGGCATTGCTATTACCATTCATTAAATTGATTAAACTGACATTATGTTATTACAAAGAAATAAAGTTGTAGGGATTTTTGACTAATTTTACTATAAAAACACAATATCAAACAGTTGAATTAGCTACACCTTTTAATTGAGTAATTGTTAAAAATAAAGTTGGCGAATTTACATCGTTAAGGCCAGATAGTGTCTATTTTTGTAACATTTTTTTGAAAAAATTGAGCAATAAAGAGAAATGTCTGTTTAGACCTACGCAATTAAGTGGAATTTTTAAAATGGAAGAGATTGGAAATCTTCTTGGATTTTCTGCACATCATCAATCTTGATGATTATGTGCTGTGCATGCGTGGGTATCAATTTACAAAACATGATTTGACAAAATATTTACAAGATCAAGACACATTTTTTTGTTTTATTAGACCTAATATGAAATATTTATTGTTTGCTATAACCCAAGCGACCCTCACAAATCCGTGTGACTGACAAAATTTTATTGGTCCTAAATCAGAGTAATTTTATTTTAATATCGTTCATGATCCCAAATGTGTGACAAGTCTGTCTCCGGTGCTGATTTGACTTCCGATCAAGATCGACTGCACGCTTCTCTCAATCCCACATTATTAATCTCTTTCAAATAAAATTAAAATGTGCAGAATCATTCGACCCCGACTACGTCGAACCGATATATGTTGTTAAAAACTTTGACAGTAACTTGAAGTACATGTATGTTGTCTTTTCCATAAACAGAGACTTGTGAACATGATACAGGTGAATGCATTTCAAACACAACTGCCAATAGAAGAAATATAAATACTGTGTTGATGCTTAACATGAATCAGCAGTCACAAATAACGAAAAACCTCCAAAACTGAGAAAAGATATAGAGGAAATGAATGGATGGCACAACTTAAATATTAAAAGAACTATATCCTTCCTAATTCTATCTCTAGTTGCAATGAATGTGCTCCTTTAGGATAAGAGGGACTGTCTACCTCATTGTAATAGTTCATTCTCAAACAAAACCTAAACTGTGTGGCCTGTTTGACCTTTTAGGTGACATTGTACATGTATGTTCCACAAAATGTATATATGAATTCCTGGGGATGGCATACCATGTTTGAAGGTGTCGCATACAAAGTTCCAACCTTCCCCCTGAACTTGTTCATTCTCTCCTCTCCCCTGGGTTCCAACTGCCTTTTATCAAATTTTCTGTTCATGTCTTCACTGCCAGGAGGTAAGTAGTTCCTGATTCCTGGCCCTTTTCTCATTGCCTCTCACCTTACTCTCAAATCCCTAACGCTGGGTTCCAATGCCTGCTCTACCTTTTTATATGTACATGTAAATAGCATTTTGTTTTAATTTTATTATTTTATGAAGAGACTTTGATCATGCTTTTAATATTCTCATTTTGTTAAATGTTCTTGCTGTGATATGGCCCTGGTCGCCGAATCGGCATTAAAAAAGAACACCTGCTCAGTGAATAATAAGTACCAGATCATTCAGAGGTTTAAAAATTCTCAAGAGCAGCCCAAAACTACATGTATGAAGCATAATTTTATCATTGAAATATGCTTTCATTTTATGATTTATTGGTTTACCAAGATTTTATGCCTTAATCTACTAAAACCATGCATAAATGTTGCTGTTTTGTCCCCCCCCCCTCATGCACCAGGGGCTTGCAGGTTTTCTTAATAAATTCTTATTGTAGCCTCTTGATATTTGGTATGCATCGTCAGGTAGGGGTGCCATTTTGTACGAGTCAATATCAGACCTATTGACATCTTCATGTTTACCAACAAAGTATTTTTCAGCATTGCTGTTTATGGGGAAAACTTTCATTAGATTTTTCACATTAACTACAAATTGCAGCAACCATGAAATTCTTGCGCAAGACAAAATTGAAAGTCTAAGGGCAAATACAACACCAAGAAAACAAACATCTGCAAACTTACAGCATCCAGGCATTTATTCCTTAGCGCTCCGCCGCAGAAGGCTAAATTGCCCGACCCTACCCTACCCATCCCCGTTTTTCTAGTGGCATTCAAAATTCGTCAACCCTATTATCCTTGTGTCCCATCCCTTTTTTTTTCATTTCATCATCATTTCATGTTCATTTTATCATCCATTTCATGTTCATCGTCTGAATATACATGTAGCTGAAATATTGCTGCTCGGACATTAAACCCCAACAATCAATCAATCAATCATGATTAAAAAAATTAAACACAATAACATGCACATAAAGTCATAATGTGATTTCAATAGATTGGAAATTAAACAAAAAATGGTAAGTAAACTTTAAATATTATAAAAGATTTTTATATGGTAAACATCTTTAAAAAGAGTAATATTTACATGTACAGTGTTCAAAAATACCAGGTAAGTATAAAGGTGACTAAAATTATATTTTTTATGTACATGTACAAACTTTACTTTATTGGCATGAAGTCTTAAACAAAAAATGGTTTAATTAAAAATCCTATAAAGAGTTGTCAGTAAATGCAGTCTGACATATACATATATAGCAAAACTAAAACCGTTGGAGCTCCTCAGAAATGTACTTCCTGTACACTGTACTTTTATATGTACATAAACTCTACATGTATAATACAAAATGTAGAGAGTCCCCAAAACTTCATTATAAGTAATGGGCAGCTAATAGGACTACCCTTACTTAACAGATTCCTAAATGCCATGTGTTTTGCAACAAAACATCGAAAAGTTCATATACATGTACATGATATACACGTATGTGTATGGAACATAAACTTTAAAAAAATATGTAAAGGAAGGTCCTATTTAATCTGGGACCCCAAGTTTTTCCTCCATCAAAATGTGATGAAATGTGGACCATATTCAACTTGTGTTCTTAATAAAATGCAATTTGAAGAATCTACCTATCTCTTGGACTGCTTTATGAGCATTTTTCCATTGAAAAAATATTTAACAATTTGAAAACAAAATCAATTTCAGAACTGCTTTTGAAAACCCAAAACCCAAACCTCATATTTGTAAGAGGTTGGAATTTCATTCCTCCATACCCCAACTAAGTCAGAGAATAGCTTGCCAGACAACCTCTAGCACTACTGGAGGAATATAGACCATCCATTTAGGCCTAAAAAATTGTTAGGTTTCCAGTCACCCTACTGACCCTCCTTCAGACCCCCTACCCAAAAGTTTTTATTTGTGATTTTTAAAATAAAACAAAAAGTCTGCAGACTGTCTTTGAGAAAAAAAGAAGACGAAAATAAAGCCAAAGATGTTTATTCTTCTATCCTAGGTGGAAAAACAGAGAGAAGTACTGATTGTTTATATTTAAATCAATTGAAAACACGCATGTCGTGATTGTGCTCATGGCTGTTGATAATCCCTTTTGGGATTCAGCGCATGAGACCACTAGCATCAAAACAAAAAATATCTCCAGCATTGAATCCCAAAAGGGATTAGGCCATGGACTAAGGCCATCGATTAAATCTTTACCATGTTTAGTCTGCAGATTTAATTTTCATTGTAATCTGAGTTTGGTGTCACTAAGACTTATTTCATTTCAAAATTTAAATAAGAATAAAAATAAATCTTAGAATGGTGATCAGAAACATAACATTATTTTTTTCGGCCTTGGAGATTTCTCAACAATTGACTGGTATCCACCAATAAGTTGACTTACCTATCTGTCTTACATGCACTGGAAAGTGTTGATTTTATCCCAAAATGTATTTTCCTGGGTCAAATGCTGTAGGCTGTACAGAGTGCAAGTCACAAATTGGATCAATAGGTCACGTCTGATTGACATTAAATCATATAATGATGCATTTAATGAATTAAATGCTTGAACTAATTTCCCTGAATACACCATAACCCACATTCACGGGCATGACTATGCCCAGGGAGTGTGTAAACGATTTGATGCTTTACACCGTCTGTGAGAGACACTAAATGATAGCCAAGGGCAATATGAAACCCCTCAGTCTGTCATGTATTACAAATACCACATATGAGGCCTAACAGTATTGATTATGTACGTTAGCACAAAAATGACAATTAAACAAAGTATAGGAACAGTCAGCTGATGGTCGGAGTCCCTCATATTGTGCAATTGATTCGCTAACACTGTGTTACGAAAGATTTCTTGGAAATTTTAGTAGTTTATATCAAAAAAGACTTCTAAATTATCTGCTAGAAGCAACGATATCCTAGCTTTATAATGCATGAAATGAAGGGTGTAACAGATATACAAAAAATGCTATCAGTGAAAAAATTTGTATCAAAAGTGATTTTGTTTTTTTGTTTTCTTATTTTTTTAAACTATGTACATTTCTTGCTGTTTAGAAAAATTTGTGAAAAAGCAGATGTAATAATCTGCTCTTTCAAATGTCTACTGTAGTACAAAGAACTGCAGGTGTTGGTAGCATGTTCCACTGTATGATGGTTGATGGATAATATGAAAATTAATAAGGGTCTTTCCTTGTCTGAATTTGTTTTTAATAGTAGGGATATTTATTTCTGCATGGTTCTATTGTCAGATGGTACAAGTAGATTTGTTGAATATATTGCCAGTTGAAGGGGAATGATCTTATAAAATACTACTAGTCTTGTCTGAATACTCCTAAGCTGTAATGTTGGCCATTGCAGATGTTCCAGCATGTCCAAAACGAAACTGGTGTTATGATATCTGTTACAAGTGAAACGAGCTGGACTGTGTTGGACTTATTGTTTGATTTGTTTTTTATTGTATGGGTCCCAACTGCAGGCACTGTATTCAAGCTTGGATCGTACTAGTGACATGTATGCTCTTCTTTTTTGATGTTTTTAATGTTACTTTGAGGTTGCGTCAATTTCAATTTCAATTCAAGAAGTTCAATTGTCTGCTTGCATTTGATGTGATATTGTTTATATGTTTATTCCATTTTAGGTCTGATTGTACAGTTATTCCTAAGTATTTAGTAGATGTTTCAGTTTTCAGTGTATGCCCATGAAGGATATAGTCATGGTCAACTGGTCTCTTTTTTGACGAGATTCTGATAATTTAGCATTTTTCAGGGTGGAACGACATTAACCAATCTTTCCCATTTTGCTGCAGCGTTTAGATCTTGTTGGAGCTTACATGCATCTTCTGCATTCCTGATTTTTTTTGTAGATGATGCTATCATCTGCAAAGAGTCTTAATGTACTGTGTTGTAAGTATTCTTGGAAGTCATTAATATATATGAGAGATAATGTAGGGCCAAGCACAGTGCTCTGTGGTACTCCTAATGTTACTGCAATTTTTCTGATTTTCTGATCAAAAATAACTGTTTGTGTGCAATCATGTAGGAAATCACTGACCCATTTTAATGTATTGTCTTTTATACCATTATGTTAAAGTTTATATAGTCTTTTGTGGGGGACTTTGTCGAATGCTTTAACAAAATCCATCACAATGACATCAGTCTGTATGTTTTGGTCATTATCTCTTGCAAGATCTTGTAGGAATGATATTAATTGAATTTCACAAGAGTGTTTGGATGAAAAACTATATTTTTAATCATATAGTATATTGTTCGTTTCAATATGTTCCATTACCAGGCTAGCTTTGATTATGTTCCATTACCTTACAGAATATACATGTAAGGGATATTGGGCAGTAGTTAATAACATCATGTTTGTCTCCTCTTTTGAATGCTGGACACACATACATTTGCATGTTTCCAGACTGTAGGTATGGTGTGAGTGTATGTTGATTTTTTGAAAATAAGAGTAATTGGTTTACAAATATATTAACTTTGGAAGAATCATACAAAATCTGAAAAATGTGATACACCCCAAAAAAAGGTTACATATTATTTTTGTAATTAAGTTGTTTTATGGGTCTACACTATAAAATGTATATTTATTCATTCAAATCTGCCTGATCTTAGGAGATAATCAACATTGAAGTATTTGAGTGTCATTTACAGAGTTACCTCCCTTAATTTTGAAATCTACAGTGCATTCTATATAATTTTTGTCCCCTAAGAACACGGGTTATGTGAAGAACTGAATGTAAATTTCTGTTTACTATGGATATTGAAACAAAATAACAAAAATAAAAATATGTAGGCTTTTTACCCATGAATGACATTTTGCATGATTCTTAGCTGGAGTACTACTTAAGTATTCTGCCACATACATATGTATCTGATCTGGTCCAGTGACCTTGTTTGGATTGATGTTGTGTAGTAGTTTCTTTACACGTTGTTCTGATATTTTATAGTTTTCATTTCTGAATGATTTGACGTTTTTTTTTAACCGGTATTGGGTCAGCAGTTGATTCAGCTGTGAATAATTTCTGAAACTGCTCGTTAAAAATGTTTGCTTTTTGTTTGGTGTTTAGTGTGAGCATGCCATCTTTTTTCAGTGCTGCAACCCCTAAGTTATCATTTCTCATACTTTTTATATAAGAAAACAGGTTTTGGGTATTTGTTTTTGGCTCTTTTGGCATGATGAGATCAATCTGCAGTCAAATTTTCATTTTCATCTGTTCAGCCATGTTGGAGTTATTACCCTTTTTCAACGTGTTTTTGCTATTTTTAATGTTATTTCTTTCAAAATCTTCTCCTCTGACACTACTTGACCAATTAAAACAAAACTCAGTATAAGTGTTCCTTGGGGTATCCTGCATAGAATTGAAGTGGGGTTTTTTGATCTGTCGAAAACATGGCCACTGTTACTAAAAATAGAACGTAGGGGTCAGACAGTAGTTTTTCGCATACATATATCTCCAAAACCGTTAGGTTTAGCCAAATTCTTTCAATAGGTGAAGTGATCCTTATTTTTACGCAACAGTGTTAAGGTGTTTTCCAGAAAATTTGACAAAAATCCTGTACAATTTTAAATACGTTTCAACCTCCCTATAAATCCTTTATTTAACACTTTCCATACAAAAACTACATATGTACATATTCTACGGTATCAGTCCATCGATTCTTAATGAAAAATTTTAACATTCCTAAAATAGAAACGAATCACGTGACCAAAACATGCCTTCTTCATAAAATATCAAAAACATCAAAAGTCCAGGAGGAAGCCGACCACAGCCCATTCTGAAAATTATTAACATTAATTATTAATGACATATTTAAGTTACTTTATACTATCCAAAAAGTGCTGTGACTAATTTACCTGAGATCGTAAACATATTTAAATTTTGGTCCAAAGCAGTGTTTTCACAAATTTCATCTAGATTTTGCACTTAATTTGCTTTTTTCTACATGTTATAAAGTTTAGGTAAATTAGTCACAGCAATTTTTAAAAACATTTAAATTTCCGCTATCGACCCCACCATAAATCTAGTGAGTGTATTAAGCTCTTCCTCCTGGACTTTTGGATCAAAATAGAATGGTATCATTTAATTATTTCATATCGTAATGGATGACGTAAATCAAAACGTTCAAGAGAATGACAGTAGTAATGTAATATCAAAATCGGACTACGGAAGAGAATGGAATGGACATTCCGCATTGTACTGATGACGACATGACGTTAACTGCCAAGAAAATATGGACGTGGCACTACTGGTTAATTAATAAATTTTAATTTTAAAACACTTTGTTCTCATTTTATTAAAATATTAAATTAAAACAATATAATTTTCATGAACTAATTATGAAATAAAACAATCTTCAATATTACAAAGTCGAGTCTACTTTTTCGCAGGGACTGTTCAACGCACCATTCCACAGGCACTCGAGGACAGGATATAGTTATTTATTTTTTAATTTTTTGGAAAACAAAATCGGATTTTTTATTTATTGAACCCATAAAAGCCTTAGAATGCATTTCTGGCCCGTTTTTTATGTAATTTTAGCATTTTTGATACATACCCTAACATGTTTTTCTCCATTATAGTACTATTTAAGTGTTTAGCAGTGGCGGATTTACCAGGGGAGCTAGGGGGACTTTAGCCCACACTCATACTCTGCTTCTTTTAAAATTAGTAATCATCACCATAAAATTAAGTTACAAGTGTTTTATAGCTAAGGCTTATCTCCTACAACTAGGGGTAAAACCAATTAATACCCAGCGTGTGTATATCTGGTTAAATATCTTTCTGCCGATTTGTTTTTTGTCACGTCCCCCCTAGAATGTTTATGACTATTGAAGCTTGTGTTTCGATGCAAGTACATGTACCTTATAATCAGATAAATGTCCAATGTTTAGGTAAAGGATTATTGATAGGAGAATGATAATTGCTGCAAGCTAGCGGAACTATAAAGCGACTCATGAGTAATGTATCTAAGTATCACCCAACATTATCTTTAATGATGATAAAAAGAACAATTGAAGATAAGAACATGATAAAAATTGGAAAGTAAAGCTGATTTTACATCAAGCATTTTAATTTTGATAACTTGTCGGGGTTTGCCTTGTGAGACCCAAGATTGGTGGTTCTGTCTTTTGAATCACGCTGTAGTAAATACGGAGGGAACGTTTGCGCCCCGTTTCTGTTTTTTTTTTTTTTTTATTTTATTGGAAAAATAACTTGATGTCCCCCCCCCCCTCCAAATTTTTTTGACACGCTCCACTCGGCAAGAATGCCATTTTACCCAAACCCTGAAATATTCGCTCTGCTCTTGTTAAAAATGTAAACAACTTCATAAAAAATCTGAAATTAGAAGTCATTAGTCATTTCATCAGAACAGAAACATATACTATATTTATCCTGCAACAACATGTATGGAATCTGGACATACAATCAGCACCAAAACGACTTAGAAAAAACAATAACATGCACCTATTATTCATCTACAACTATGCAAATTATAGTTAAAAAGAGTTAGGCTCATTTGCCTGGCTAGTTTTTAAACATAGCCATATCATTTCATTGCTATGCATGTCGTAAAATATAACAAATAATCGCACATGTGACAAATTTTTTGTGCTCTCAACCACTTTAGCCAATAACATGTACATCAACCGTATTATGGGCTACATTTTCTTGGCAAGGTGCTTTGATAAGGTGTTGTTTATGTCTAAATTAATACAAACTTGGAAGAGATACAAATTGTTTTTGTAAAGAAGAAACAAATGAAAGTAAATTTGTGTTTTGCACATTCACAATAAAAAACAAAATTTGTAAAAAGTTCAGATAACAAAAAAAAAAAGATTTTTTTTCCTTTGAATTATAAATTCTCACAATCTACAAGAAATATTTCAATATTCAAATTGTTTGCTAAGGAGAAAACCTTGAAACAAGGGAATGGTGTAAAGCTCACTTGAAAAATAGTAATTATTTTTCCTTAGGATTCATTATTTTACTCCCAGAGTCAATTTTCGTGAATTTCTTTGCGATAAACACCGCTTTGGAAGCAACAGGTTTTAGTTACTCGAATGATACTATGTTTGAAAACCATTCATTTACATATGTTACAGTACTTGATTGACCTGTAATAATCAAATAATTTTACTTTCAAATCCATGTCCCTTTGAGGACACTCAATAGACTTTAAGAATTCAAGCAAATAATCTTTATTTTCACCACATTTTGAAAGCACACATTCTGTTTATTTTTGTCAATGCATGTATCTACATGTACATAGATGTTTTATACATGATGTGTTATTGCCTATGTATACATTGTAAGTACCAATACCCTCTTTACAATCTTTCACTCAATTTCTCCTCACATTTTATCTGATTATAAGCACAGAGATTTCTTTCTTGGTGTTCATCAACAGACTTTCATTTGTTATTCATGTACATGTATATTCACACATTTAATACTCTTGATATCATGTTATTATATGGGTCAAAACAGCTCTCCAGAGTATAAACTAGCCATTATTTTGTTGATTCATTCATGATAAATGATTGGTGGTATGAGCTGGAACCAACAAAACCTTTGGTGCAACCTAAAATGTAAAAGAAATAAAATGAATCACTTTCAATATTATGCATTTATAAAATGGGGATCACATTGTTACATATAATGTTCAGATTTGTGAGGTTTTGCAGATAATGTTACAAATACATACAGATCTAATTTTTTTATTTGTCTGTAATAACAATTTCTCTGCCTGTTTTATGACTGAACTACTAACTTCAGCAGAATAGTATTAAACTTGATAATATATTGCCAGTTTCAAAACAGTTGAAAAATTCATTCCTGAAGAATTCTACATGCAATTTCATACTGAATACTACACATAAATTCATTCCTCATGCATTCTACAGCCACTTCATACCCTGTACTGCACAGAAATTCAGCTCTCATGCATTCAACATGCAATTTTTTACTCTCTACTGCACACAATTCATTCTTCAAGCATTCTACATGCAATTGTTTACTCTATTGCACATAAATTCATTCCTTAGGCATTCTACATGCCACTTCATAACCTTTACTGCACAGAAATTCAACTCGCATGCATTCAACATGCAATTTTTTACTCTCTACTGCACATAAATTCATTCCTCATGCATTCTACATGCTATTTCATATCTTGTACTGCACAGAAATTCAACTCATGCATTCAAACATGGAATTTTTTACTCTCTGTTGCACATTAATTCATTCCTCAGGCATTCTACATGCAATTTCATACTTAATACTACACATAAATTCATTCTTCATGCATTCAACATGCAATTTTTTACTCTCTACTGTACATAAATTCATTCCTCGTGCATTCTACATGCCATTTCATACCCTGTACTGCACAGAAATTAATTTCTCACGCATTCAGTATGCAATATTTTTCTCTCTACTGCACATAAATTCATTCCTCAAGCATTCTACATGCAATTACATACTTAGTATTGCACGTAAATTCATTCCTCAAGCATTCTACATGCGATTTCAGACTTAGTACAATGTACTGCACATAAATTAATTCCTAATGCATTCTACATGCAATGTCATGCATGAGGTTGCATGTAGAATGCTTGAGGAATCAATTTCATTTTATATGTGCAAAGTATCAAATAATTCAGATAAACAGTTCAAAATTATGTCAAATCAGGCAGTAGGATAATAAAATGAATAATGCAATTTAGGATTTTAATGACTTTTCTAAGAATTCGAAGCTGATGTGAAATGCCTTTTTAACCTTTACCCTGTTTATAAAAACAATTATACACATTGTCAGCACATAACAATTGCTAGATTTCCTCTAATTTTGAACACATTTGAACAATCATTCAGTATGAAATGAATATCATTCTGACATCCAAGTATAATTTTGACAATAAAACTGACATTTCTTTCTTCATTGGATTATTGAAACTAAGAAGTCAGATTTTTTCCCACATTTTTCAGCAGGTGATGAGAAACACTTATTCATTCTTTATTTTGTAAATTAAGAAATTATACATACTGTAAGCACATAACATTGGCTAAAATTTCAATAAAAAGGGGATCAGTACATTTTGCCAGCCCACCACTGGAGATAAAATGACCAATTATAAATGTCAATTACTGAAATTAAACATGTCATTGTGACATTAAGTGGAGTTGCTATAGTCTGCATGGATAAAAAAAAGCAAAAATATTGCTTTGTTTAACACAGTGAATGGTCACAGAGAACATATAAGACAGTTAGCAATACATGTACCAGTAGTTACAGGTACATGTACAATTGGACACTATATTTCTATGATTCAACCAGTATTTGAAATTTCCTGAGCTATAGCCCAATAGAATATGCATGATTTCAATTTTGACCCAAGGCCAAGTAAAGCGTATGAGCAAAAATAATACTAAATCGATTACTACAGAATACAAACATCACCTGCAGCTATCATCCCATAGTTGGTACATTGGAATAGATGTAAGATTACGTCGTATAGCGTTGTTTTCTTCTTCCTTTTCTTGAACAACGAGCAAACAGCTGACAGAAAACTTTCCATATAAGGTAAAAAGCTCTGCCCACGACTAATGATATGCACATTCACAAAATGACATATTTTCACCTTTAAATAGAGTTTTCTTTCATCTAACAGGCAATGTTAAAAGGAGTACATTTATTTCTACAGAATGCAAACAAAATCAAAGCTATAAAGAACCGTAAAATATTAAAAAGGCACCATTTTATGAACGAAGCGAGGGTAATGGCGTAGCCTTTTCTATGGTTACCAATTGACGTCATGACAGAGTTGTCTCACCCTTACAAAACATACTTGAAAGTAACTTAACATCCTTGGGTAGGACTACAAAAGTCTTCAGGCATAAAATTTGTCAGACGCCTTCTTAAATGAGTTATTGCCCTTGACAGGGGAAAATGGCAGGTTTGGTTTTTTTTTTTTACAGTTTTCAGCCAATGCCTTGTCTTATGATAAGTCCTATCAAAGTTTTCTTGAGTCAAAATTATTGGACAACTTCTTGTTTAATGTATTGCCCTTAAAAGGCAAAATTCAACCAGGTGAGCGATTCAGGCTCCTGGAAGCCTCTTGTTTGGTATGTTAGTTCCATTCTTTTGATGAGATTTTCTTTGAAAATTGACCACAACTACTTCTGTTTTCATATTTTGTTTTTATTTTTTCTGTTATTTCTTGAATGTCTTTTATGATGTTATCCCAGTTGGCTATATTAAATTGATGTATGTCTCTTGGAGGTTTCTTTAATCTTTTCAGAGATATTGAGCATTCAGTGAATACAATGTCATGGTCTGCATTCCCAATAGGTGGCATTATTTCCATTTTTTTTCAATGTTTTGTGCATTTATAAGTATGAGGTCGAGTGTTCTATTACCTGGTGTTGGTTATCTACAATCTGTATAAGTGAATAATCATTTATTAGGTTTATAAGTGTTTCAATTTTTTTTATGTCTGGCTTGCCTGGTATTACTGCTGGTATTGGCCAGTCAATGTGACCTGAATTAAAATCTCCCCCAACTATAATGGTGGATTTTGTAATTTCCATCTATTCTGTTCAGTGCTTCGTTTAGCAGTTCTAATGATTAGCCTGTGTCAGTGGGTGGTCGGTAGTACCAACCTTTTGATGTCAAGGAAAAAATGTAATTTTACTCTGATTTCTGTAATTTTTAACTTGAATGAGACTTCAATATAAAAAAAACACAGGAAAATATATATTCATCAATGGCATCCACAAGTGTAAGTATGTCTATTACCAGAGACATATAATACACAGAGATAAGGAACTTTTAAATTGGCCAGTTAACGATGAAATTATCACGCAGTGGAGAGCAAGATTCTCTGACCTTTCCACTTATTTATTTAACTACTACTTCTCCTTTTGATGAAATGATCTGAAATAAATTGCAGCAGAGGCCCAGAAGATGTAAAAATGAGAAACTGTAGATTTTATGTAATTATCTTTTGAAAAGAAAAAGTTGTGATAGGTTAAACTGAAAATAATGAATTATTGTTATTTCCGAGAAGGTTTAGTTTCAAGACTTGCAACAAAACTATTGACCAAACTTTATGACAAACGTGATGACTTTTCATTCAGAATTGTCAACTTTCCTTTCATCTGTGGCAACATCCCTTCAGCACCTGCATGTGGAGTGTTCATACCACAACTCATACGTTATGCCAGAGCTTGCCGAAACTATGCAAACTTTTTGTATCGCGCTAGAACTCTAACAAATAGGCTTCTGGAACAGAGTTATGTTGCTACAAGATTGAAGTAATCACTACAGAAGTTTTATGGTCGTCATCATGAACTCGTGGATCATTATGGTGTATCCATCTGCACCATGAAAATTGATTTATTCAACGAATCATAGTTTTCCTTTCCTCGTTTGTCTACCCCAGACTTGACTTTTTATGAGCAACTCGGTGGGTTTTTGTAGAAAAGCAGAGGACGCTTACCCTACTGATGCACCTAGTCCATGCTTCCAGCTTTTAGTGGAGTCCAAGTTGCTCATTTGCTTTTGTGACTTTGTATATATGATTTTAGTTACTTAATGTTCTTTGCTGTGTATGTCTGTTTTTCATGTCTGGTTTTTGTCCCAGGATTACATTCTTTTGATTACCGCCATAACCTTGGTTCCCTTGATTACTCTTGCACTACTTTTTTAGTTATGATGATTTAAAGTCTAGTTATTATCGTTGGTTACTATGAAAGTAAATAAGAGATCTCATTCCCTGCTGCGCGTTGATAAGAGATTTCAGTTAGTTGCAAACCTTTTGTATATTTATGTCTCTGTTACATTTTGTATTACTTTCAAACATTTTTTTACAGGTCATGTAGCAGAAGTGTTTGGTAATGTATGCAGTCTAAGTATGACAATAAACGGATTTGGCCATGACCTTCAGTCAACATGTAGATACCAGAGCAGTGATAGTGTTCACATATTACCAACATTTCACTCAAATTGCTCTTCGACAATTACTGAAAGAGAGTTTCAAATCTATTGGCTCAAACCTTATGATATAGACCTACCTTATGATGAAGACCTAGTAATGACAAAACAGGTTAAAGAATTATTCATTTTGAATGCAGATACTTTGAAAGATAATGGTGGTGACAATAAAGGAATATTTGCTTTAAGTTTTAGAATAAAGTTTATGTTAAATGGAACAGACAGCCAAACAAAACAGAAGGTTTGTTTTATTAATTTTATTGATTTTGTTTATTTTTTTATCATTTTTTTTTCTTAAAAAATTAAGCACATAATGCAGATATAGCTTGTAACAGTTATATAGATATACCACTTATGTGTGAAAAAATAAATTCTTGGGTGCTTGTCACTTTCATGCTTGTGTTGCATGTACATGACGACACTTAGCCTTATCAGATTAGGCTACATGTATATACAACTTAGACATGCTTTACATTTAATACAAGTAAATATATCTCATTAAATATTAAATGAATATTAAATTCATTGCTAAGATTTTTGGCTGCAATATTTAGTCAAGGTTGTTTTTAGCAAACTTGACCAGAATGATGTCACACATGATTTTCTTGCACTTTCAAATTAAAATACGGTACGTTGTAGTTTTGGCACCTGATGTTTCACAGAAGACCATCCTGTATGATCAGTACAAAAATTTAAGGATTCTTTCTCAGAGTTCTTGCCTTTTTTCTGTCAGAATTGATCATTTTTCACTTATAAGTTAATAATAAACAGATCCTGATATTAACTGTTACAATTACTTTCTCTTGGATCAAAGTCACATCATGTTACATATATTCAGAGATGGGTCCGATTACTTTCAATGTAATTGATTAAATTACAATTACCTTGTCAATTGTATGATTAAATTACATTAATGATTACAGCATTTCTGAAAGTAATTGATTAAATTGATGATTGCATTGTCAAGTAATCATGATTACATCTGATTACAATGAATTTGCAAATAATTATGAATTAATTGATTGGTATAGAACATTTTGTTTATGTTATCTGTATTTTTATAAGGCCTTAAATTCTTTAATTTTAACAGGTAATATGATTTTTTTCAGTATAGTAGAACATCAATCTTCAATTAATTAAACCACATAGATCTATAAAATATATATATTAAAGTTCAATATAACATTTTTTACTTTCACTTAAAGTTTAAGGAACCATTGCATTTGTTTCATATACAGTTATACCCTTAGGTACAAACATTTTTTTTTCATTAAAATAATTACTTTTTGTTTTACTTGTTGGTATTGAATTAACAATTTCTAATATCTTCACAAAAAAAGAACAAATGAAAAATTTACATGAAGACATTGAATAATTAACAATCATTTGACTCTTTTTAGCTCACCTGGCCGATGGCCATGTGAGCTATTGCCATCACTTGGCGTCCATCGTCGTCATCATTAACAATTTTTCAAAACTCTTCTCCTCTGACACTACTTGACCAATTTGAACCAAACTTGGTATGAATGTTCCATGGAATATCCTGCATAGAACTGATGTGGTGATTTTTGATCTGTTGAAAAACATGGCCGCCATTACTATAAATAAAACAGGGGTCAGACAGTAGTTTTTCGCATATATCTCCAAAACCGTAAGGTTTATCTAAAGTCTGACTAGGTTAAAGTTTTCAGCATGATGAGATCTATATGTGGTGAAATTTTCATTTTAATCCATTAAGGCCTGTTGGAGTTATTGTCCTTTTTCAACATATTAGGCTATTTTTGTCAAGAAAGGCTATTTATAGCCTGAACTTGACTTAGAGATCGTCGGCAAGTGGGATTCAACCGGAAGTAGGATATTGCCACATGGAACTGCCTAAATATTCCACGGGCTGTTCTCTTTACCCTCCCCCTTTTCCAGCTGGCAAATTTATGTTAGTATATCGCTCTGCCACCAATCAATATGTTATGCTTTATTTTTTGTAAGAGATGGAAGTATTATGACATCAAAGCTTTTGTAATATTTGTTGAATTGCAATATTTCTATGATTATGTGCTTATTTTAAACTATTTAAATTTTGTCTTAGCGAGCAGGACTATTTTTACTAGTTGACCTGATGCAGGTCAAACACGGTACCTCCGATAACAGAAAACAATATGGTATCGGAAGGACAAGTAACTAATTTCAAAGTACTGACGCCATATTTATTATTACAGACTTTCGTTAGGTATCTAGAAAGTGCTGAAATACTAATTAAAAAAAAACTTATTTGCAAGTGCAGTGTTTAAATAACACAGTGAGTAATTATACCACCCTAAAAGTGTTTTTTTGAGGAAACTGGATTTTCAATATGGTTTTCTTTTAACACCGAGGTTTTTGGTTGTTCGAGCAACCCGGTTAAACATTCACAAGAAGATGTCGGAAGTTTTTGATGACGGATTTTTTGGATCTGCAATGTACACTCTTTGAGTTGTTAGTATATTGTTAATGTCTACCATTACAAGATGGGTCTTGTAGGTTTGAAAGTGTTAACTTTTTTTTAGTCAATCTTACCAAGGAGTTAAATATAGACTACTATCATGATTATAAAAATCTATTGAGAATGTCAGAAGCTTCTAATAACGGATTTTCAGAGCTGCAATGTATGCTTTTTGTGATGTACGAAAAATGTAAGTATAGTTTTAACGTTTATGATTACAGTGAGGGTGCAGGGGGAGTTGGCATCCCTCTTATTTATGGGAAAATTATCATTTTCATTTTCATTTGAAACAACCATTTCCATGTACATGTATATGCCATAGAAAAAATTATAGTACAAACATTAAACATTAAAATGTAGACTGTATCATACATGTATTATTGTACACCCCTAAACCTACATTGCATACCTTATTACACACCCTACACACTACACACTTGAAGTATAATGAAAATATATGTTTTAATGAATATGACATGCCAAAATCTGTATCTGATGCGGTATTAATCCTCAACCTATATCACCCCACAACTGATAGCCCTAAGTGGGTTGACATAGGAGTCTTGTGTTGACACAGTGTGATATACAGATTTTGGCATGTAATATTCAGTATGGAATGTACATACGTATTATAAAAAAAAATTACCATATATATGCCCTTTTCTAATCCTAGATTTAACACTAATTATATCCATATACATGTAAGTCATAATTGATTATCAATATGGTTCTTTTTTAGTACATTGTCAAGATATACATTTAAAATGTAAATCTTACAGTTACATTGTGTAGATACAGGATTTTCATGACACATGAAAGACGCAGTCAGTTAGGCACCCAAAAGTAGACATTTCCTAAGAGCTGATTTTCAGGGACATTCATACATGTACAATGTATTAGGTAAGTGAAGGTATACATAAGTTTGTTCATATACTTCAAATGTACACAATGATTTAAACATTTCAGAACTGGTGATAGGTCTATTGTTGTCATATGTCATAGCAAAATTTGCAGGTTACATTTGTATGTCTGTGAACAGGTAATTCATACTGAAAACTACAAAAAATACATGTGCATGTACTCTAACTATGGTTACTGGCATATGCAGTACAGTATTAATTACAGATTTCATACATGAAATTATGATATTTGTAATATAATGATACATGTATCAAATTTGTTATATACTTTACAGTGTGACATTAATTGCTCATAAATAAATTAAATCAACATACAAGAATGGATCCAGATATTTTAAAATGGGGGGGGGGTCCAGACATCATTATAAATCATCAACTAACTAGAAACCATACATGGGAGAAGCCCTGAAGCAATATCATTAGTAAACTTTCCAGTTTCTGTATTTAGAAGTTTTGTCTAGTATATGGAATGACTTTAATTTATTGTTTTTAAAACTCACTATTTCAAACCACTTTCATGATCTTCCTGGTTATGAGGGGATGTTGTTTTAACAATGACCACCTGTCAGTCAGATGAAAAATAACCTATTCTACTCTTACTTATGTTACCTGTTATTAGCAGTTATTGAAACAAAGATGTGCTCATGTAGTACACTGTACTACATTTTTGTAAAGTTTATGTTTTATTTAAGATAAATTTGGAGTATTTTAGAGAAAGAAGTGTTTATTTTTTCTTAATTAAGACAGCTGATAGATTTCTGGACACTAAAATATAGTATATACTTATTGTATTAACTTTTTTATAATACAGGACAGAAATTATAATGTTACAGAAGTACTGTGCAAAATTTCAATCAACCAGTACTGACTAGGTGGCTTAAAAACCAGTAAAAAGCTGGGACAATAATAACCACCCAACCTCTATTTTTGCCTGATTTTGCACACAATTATATGTACATGTAAGAATATTTCTCATCAAGAGGAGGTTTCTGTACTTCCATATGATGTGGCTAAAATACATGTATATTTTCGTGCATTTACATATTGTAACATATTACAATTATCAAAGGCACTGTTATAATTTTTGTTGATTTCTTTTCAGTGGTAATTCCTTTTAAAGTTTCACTAGATGTAGCGAGAAGAAAGCAAAAGCAAAATGGACTATTTTTGTGTTGGGACACTATTTAGGCATGAAACAAAGTTCATGATTCTCAAGTGCTGGTACATGTCAACATCTCTTAATAAAAACTACAAATATGAAGTCCGACTTTGTAGCGCTTATTTGTTGGCAAAACATAAGAGTTACTTGTATTTTAAAATAATTTGTATTGGTGAAACAAACATGCAAAAGAAAATGAAAGAAATGCACATACATTATTGAAGGCAGACAGGTATAAAACACTTTGCTTAAGCGCAATAATGATTCATCATAAAAAGTGGTACTCATGGGATATGGGTTCACTAGTAAACTTTTTGTTTTGGAAAGTAGAAAAGATGGATTTATATTCAAAGTGCATTTGTTATAAAGGAAGACATAATATTTCCTGTATTCACTACATCTTTTTATCCTTGACTTTCCATCTTGATTGGAATCTTAAATTGCTAAAATATATGAGACACAAACGTCTTTTTTTAGTTTAAAGATCTTTAAACTGCATAGTAATTTTGATAACAAGAGTTAGTATCCGTGTGTGAATTGAAAAATTCCTAGAGAAAGGTAATTATTTATTGTAAAAAAGTGTATAGTTTAGACATTTTCAACTTTTAAAGGGCCTGATCTAGACAACAAGGACAAGCTTTAGTAAATTCTGTTTGAAAACTAACAATATTGACATATTTGTTCATTTAATCTTACAAACCACTGTCAAAGAGAGCACAAACAAGTTTTTTGCTCATTTCTCCCTTTAGATTAGGTCCTTGGTCAATCTAGCTCCCCTAATCCATAGGATTCATTTCTACTTCATGCATCTCCAACCCAAAATTTCAAAGTGTGGATTTTTCTTACTTTGAAAATCCATCTAATATTGATCGTCAGTGATTCACATTGGAGATCATATTTTTGAAGAAATGCTGGTTTAGGTGTAAAGTGTCAAGCAATTTGAGGACATAAACGTAAACAGCCAGAAATACCAAAAACAATAAAAGAAAAGAAGATCCGTTTTTACATTTAGCAGTATTGATATGCATTTCATTAAAACAGATGGTTCTCTTAAAAATTACTAAGTTTTGATCGGTTTATTTAGCTTGCAATTTTGTTACATGAATATTTATGAGGTCTTCCTTGACTCAGAGCCTCAGCACTTTGATTTATGTTATTTCTTTCAAAAATCTTCTCCTCTGACACTATTTGACCAATTTGAACCAAACTTTATGTGAATGTTCCTTGGGGTATCCTGCATAGAACTGGTGTGAGGATTTTTGATCTGTCGAAAAACATGGCTGCCATTACTAAAAATAGAACATAAGGATCAGACAGTAGTTTTTCACATACATCTCCAAAACCGTTACGTTTAGCCAAAATTAGCAATAGCTGAAATGAACCATATTTTAGGACTACAAAAGTTTTCAGGGATAAAAGTTGTCAGACGATTCCTTGAAAGAGTCATTGCCCTTGAAAAGGATAAAATCAGGGGTTTTTTTTGTTCTTTTTTTGTTTTTTTTTTAAGTTTTCAGTTAATATCTTGGAAACTATGATAGAAATTCTTCTTAAATTTACTGCCCATGAAAGACAAAATTCAACCAGGTGAACAATTCAGGCTCCTGGGAGTCTCTTGTTTTTTGTTATTGACATAATGCATTATCCATAGATACTATTGTAGGCTTTAATATTTCCATTGTAATCATAATGTAATCGTAAAGTAATCAGAATTACAGGGTATTCTGAAAAGTGATTGATTAAATTAAATTATATGTAATCAGATTTTTGGCTGATTAATGATTACAATTATTACTTGAAGAAATGTAATGAATTACAGCTGATTAATGATTACAATTACAATTATCCCATCTCTGGATATATTACCCATAATACCAAATCTCCAGTTTTGGAGCAGGACTTTCTATTCATTGTTACTTTTAAATATGTGTGAACACAACTTGGTCTCCACTGAGCCCCTTATTAATTCTTTCAATTTTTTCAATTATATACTTACTATAGAAGTTGGGGGGGGGGGGGGGGGGGGGTAAATAGTTGGTAACTCTTTTTGTTCTGTTGTACTCCATTTACATATATGTGCATGTATAAAAATTTTCAGGTATATTTTCTGTACCATAAATGCAGACGGCCTGGAAATGATTCATGTGGGATAATTCAAAGTCAGATGAATAGCACTGGTATACCACTTCCATTAGAAGACAGAAAGTATGTTTAGTTTCACAATTTCAGTGGTTTTTTGTATATATCTCCAAAACCCTTAAGTTTAACTAAATTCTGACATAAGGTAAAAGTGTTCAGCATGATGAGATCTATTTGTGGTCAAATTTTGGTTTTAATCTGTTAAGCCATGGAGTTATTGCCCTTTTTCTACGATTTTTTGCTATTTTTCATGTTATTTCTTTCAAAAATCTTCTTCTCTGACAATATTTGATCAATTGGAAACAAACTTGGTATAAATGTTCATTGATGTATCCTGCATAGAATTGATTTGGGGAATTTTGATCCGTCGAAAAACATGGCTGGTGTTACTAAAAACAGACTATAGGGGTCAGTAGTTTTACACATATATGTCTAAACCATTAGTTTAGCCAAATTCTTTGAGTTGCTGAAATGATCCTTATTATTAGGACTACAAAAGTCTTAAGGGATCAAAGTTGTCAGACGACTCCTTGGAAGGGGAAAAAAATGATGTCTTTTTATTTTATTACAGTTTTCGGTCAATTTCTTGAAAACTATGACAGATTAAAAGAAACTTTCAGTTGTTGAAATGATCCTTATGATAAGTCCTACCAAAGGTTTCTTGAGTCAAACTTGTTGGACAACTTCATGTTAAATTTATTGCCTTTGAAAGGTAAAATTCAACCAGATGAGCGATTCAGGCTCCTAGGAGCCTTTTGTTTACTTTACCATATGGGTGTTTGCTGCTGATTTGGGCGATTTCTGCTTTTTGGTTGCCTCAGTAAAACCATGCCTGATATCTGATATGAATTGTTGAATTGGAAAACACATATGCAGGTGTTATGTTAGGCACTACAACTTCTCTACAGGTTGTCAAGTAACATTGCTTATATCATAAGAACAGTTGGCCATTACTGCTGCATTACAAGTTATTATACTTCATGTCAATTTGCTGAATTTTGATTGGTTCAATACGAGGATATTATTCTGCTCTCTCGCATGTCTTACAGAGTGATAGTTTTTTTTGTCTATTACTCTCATGAATAGCTAAACTGGTCCTGGTAAAAATTAAGTACCAGTTCAATCTTTGTCAGTAATTTATATGCACAATGTCCATATCAGTGACTGATGTAACATTGATTAATAAATGAAATTCAGCAGATGTATAAAATTTTTTTTACTTATAATGCCAAATCTACTATAAGTCGGTACCCAAACATTTTTAATTGTATCGTCAAATTAAAAAGTGACTGAGTTTGGAACTGGAAAAGAAAACATTCAACTAAGAATTTACGTCATTATTGATAAATTTCCATACACTGCATTCTTAACCTCTTTTGTTATTGTTGTTGTTGATTCTGCTAAGTAAAGACCTACAGTAACAGTTGGATTAAATAACAGTATAACAGATTAAAAAAAAAAAACAGATGACAAAAACTGACAGATTCATCTTTAACATTTCTGTTTATGAGCAGGGAAGGTCCATCACTGATATATTGAATTAAGGTCACTAAAAGGGGTGTGATCCAGTTGATGTTTACAGTTTCCAATGAATGCTAACTTGGAAGAAAATAAAGCAATTTTAATGAAGAAAATGATGAAAATAGACAAGCCTGCAAAACTGATTGTTCGAGCTTACTTTGAAAAAGAATGACATGGAACATCCAGTATAATAAAATAAATAACATGTAGATAATAGAGTGTGATAGGGAATTGTTACCCATTGAAAATATGTTGTCCACGATTTTCTCAGAGTTACAAATTGCTTTAATAATTATTATTCACCCTTTCAGCTATATTTTGTTTATATAGTATCACATTATATGCTTACCTCAGTATATGAGTCAGTCATTATTGCTACATTGAATGGTATCAATTTACCTACAGGTAGTTTAATGATGGAATACTGTGCTCAACACTTGTTTCACATTTAAATTTTGCCCTTTTATTTTGCAGGATGGTTTGTATTAGTATGTTTTGGATATTTTCATTTAAATACCTTTCATTTCTGCTAGATCACATGTTCTTCTTTGGATATTCTCATTTAAATACCTTTGGATGTTCTCATTTAAATACTTTTCATTTCTGCTAGATCACATGTTCTTCTTTGGATGTTCTCATTTAAATACCTTTCACTTCTGCTAGATCACATGTTCTTCTTTGGATATTCTCATTTAAATACCTTTCACTTCTGCTAGATCACATGTTCTTCTTTGGATATTCTCATTTAAATACCTTTCATTTCTGCTAGATCACATGTTCTTCTTTGGATATTCTCATTTAAATACTTTTCATTTCTGCTAGATCACATGTTCTTCTTTGATGAGATTTATAAGATTTATCATAATACTACTAATATATAACATGCTAACTTTCACAAATCTTTTTTAGCTTCTCCTTAGCAGGATTATAACGTATACAATGTACATACATGTATATGTATTTGGTATTTAGCTTGCTTATTTGTATATGTTGTGTACAAATTGTTGTTTTGTACAATTATAGTTTGTGTTTTCATTTAGCACAAATTTAAATTTGAACAAAATCAGCCAAAAAAATCATAACTTGCAACTGGTACTAATTTTCATCCACTTGTAATTGTTTAAAATAAATAATATTCTCAATATGCCACAATATGAAAGAGGACATATTCACTTAATTTCATAGAGAAATGATAGTTTTGGTTTAAAATATTCCATGTTTTGACTCAAAACTACTTTTTAGAAGATATCAAAGAAGTACACATTTTACTGTTGTATTTTGAAGTTTTACTACCACCTTTACACTTGCAAGATAAGGAACATTTTGAAAGTTTGTTTACAGCTTCAGGCAAAGAAATCTGTAGAAATGGATTGGAGGCCACATTAAGACCATACCTACATATAGAATAGGTATGGTGAATATGTCAAAGAGACAACACCCTACCTGGATGAAAATGTCAGCCGTAGGCCACCCATTGGTCTTCAATGAAAGACAAGGAAACCCTCACACCACAGGGCAGGCTGCAGCTGGCCTCAACTATAATACACAGGTGCAGCGAAAGACATTTTATGAGCAACTCAGTGGGTGTTTCTAGAAAAGCAGAGGACGCTTACCGATGCACCTGGTCCATGCTCCCAGTTTTTAGTGGAGTCTGAGTTTGCTTTTTTCTGAGTACTTGCTTTTATTGCTTTGTGTGTATGATTTTAGTGACTTTGTTTTCTTTGTTGTGTATGTCTGTTTTCCATGTCTGGTCTTTGTCCCTGGATTGCATTCTTTTGATTACCGCTATAACCCTGGTTCCCTTGATTATTCTTTGCCCCTATATACTCAAGTAACATAGAAATAAACTAAAGATGTAAATGAAACAAGACATATACAGCTCAAGGCCAGAAATTTCTGACTTGGGACAGGTGCAAAACGTACAGAGGGGTTAAAGTGCTTTGGCATGATCACAACCCTCCCCCTTCAAAATATGACCACTGTTGAAAACTTTCACAGAATTAAACACCCTAAAAATCAGTTCAAAAAGGTCAGGCATCAATTTCACAAAAAGTTCTAAGCGTAAATTGATCGTAAGTTATGACATAACAATGCTATTTTCTGTTATGATGTCATTACTTACGATCAACTTTACACTTTTGACTTTTTGTGAAATTGATGCCTGAGTCCTTGTTACAAATGGAAATAAAGTTTTAAACTCAAACAGAACTACAGCCTCAATTTAGTTCTTGTTCAGTTCAAGACTAAGTTCATTTATTTAGAAAATATTTGTACTTACTTATGGATACCTCTAACACTTGGTAAAATTTAATGAAAAAAAAAGTTATCTTCTGCATGTGTGACAATATTTTAAGAATTACTCACTCACAAAATGAATGACTGAGATAAATCACACAATGAAGTGATAAATAACACATCTGAAGTATTGTCTTCCATTTTAATGTAGGCTGATTACTAGTGATTGATGGTAACCTTGATTAAACATTGGGCATCAAATGGGACATTAAATGATGCCCTGCCACTATGTGTCATAAAGACATAGAACTTACTTTCACAGTTCTTTAATATTCATCTGTAACTTTAATGTAAATAATCTGATCAAACTGAAATTTGAATTTGAATGCATTTTGTGATACTCAATTACTATACAAAGTTTGAAAAAGATCCTTCAGTATCTTCTAAAGCTATCTTCTGGATGGACGAAGGGACACACAACTTTGTTCAATGCGTTGTGTTCACCACTCATGTTTTGATAAACCATTTGTCCAAATAACTGGACACACAACTTTGTTCAATGCGTTGTGTTCACCACTCATGTTTTGATAAACCATTTGTCCAAATAACTGGACACACAACTTTGTTCAATGCGTTGTGTTCACCACTCATGTTTTGATAAACCATTTGTCCAAATAACTGAAGTGGCAGTATGCAAATGAAGATGATGCATAGAAAGTCCATCCACCATTGATGAAAATATTTGAATGAACAATATGCAAATGACCATAAAAGGAAAAAAAATGTCCACCAATGATAACAGTAGTTGCTGAACCTGTCTATTGTTCAATATTTGACAATGACTTGAGACTTATAGAGCTCAAAAAATGAAAATGAAAATGCAAAATAATTTGACCTGAAGTGACAAATATTATTAAGTTCAATCACGTCATTGGCCAGTGTGTACATTTCAATAATTTAACCTGGACACCAAGAAAAAAATAGAAACTACCTAGTAACTACTGAATGATTTCCAAAAATCTTACAAGAAATATAGTTCAATACAAAGATTAGTCAGTTTCCCTATAATATAGACAAACAAAATCGTACAAAAATTTTGTAAGTTCTGGTAACCATCTATGATTATTTAGACAGCCAGTAAATCTGTTGGAGGGATTCAGCTAATGCCTCACCCTCCAACAGAATCTACTGACTGTTTAAATAACCATAGAAAGTCATCTAGTACTTATAATTTATATCTTTGAGGGTATCACATAATGAATTGCCACTTGACAGAGTATAAAAACCAAACACTTAATTATGTACTAGCAATAAGTAATTTTGCTGATTTTATTCAAATTTTGTACAAACTATGATTTGTACCAAATTTTCATACAAATTACAACTTGTACACAACACATACTTAACCAAACGTGTTGTGCATGTGTATATGTGGTGCACAAGTTGCAATTTTCTACAAATTATAATATTTATTTTCCATCATCAGAAACTCAGTTGATTAAGCTTTGAACTTTTTTCATTGGTAATTTTTACATAAACAAAGTAATTATATACCCTATGTAACCAATAGTCCTGTTACAGAGGGAATAATGTTTCTGACTAGTCTGTCAGTCATATATTAAAACTATGTTGTCACTGAATAACAGATTTAATTGAAATTGAATATCCAGGGGTAAAACTTAGGAAGAAATTCAAGCAAGTAGCCCAGACCGTATTTTTGTTAAATATTTTCTATATGTTTTACTAAATTTTACCCAAAAGTTTGGTAGCCCAGCTCAAAATCTAGTACCCATGGGCTACTGGGCGACTGCTGATTTTTACTCGGAAGTCATGTGACTTCTGAGTCTTAAAACCATCTGATGTCAATCAAAAAAAAACTTCGGTTGATAACCACCGTAAAAGTACTTCCACCATGAAAGAGATCTGGCTGATGAATAGTAAAATTTATCAGGTTGGTTATTTCATATAAATACATTGCCTGTTTTTACAATGTACAATTGAAATTATATTTTACACGATTGATTGTCGAAGAAAAATTCAAATACACAAATAGAAGTTTGAACTATGTTTTATTAATGCCTTTGATATCCATATATGCATTCCAAGTCATTGGCTACGTTTAAAATTAAAAATAGGTTGTGAAGATTACACATTAAGAGACAAAATAAAAACGAAATAAAATGAAACAAAAAAAGGGAAACTAAATTTAAATTGAAATTTTGAATCATCAGTATTGTGTGGATGTGTAGTTCTAGTAGTGGTAAAAGCGCTGATCCCATGGTAAATAATTAATCTTTTTTGGAAATACAGAAAAAACAAATTACCATTAGCGGATTATAAAGTTTTTAAAATACTTACGAATATCTCATGACTTCTGGGGTTCAACACCATCGGCATCTTGATTATCCCAGTTATGTATGTGTTTATAGGGGAGGGGGTAACTGTTAAAGCTGACAGTAATTTTATTTATTGGTATATAAAAAGCTCAGTAGATTAATCTTGCCCTACATGTATATTGTAGTTGAAATGATATTTTGTAGAAAGTGTGCAGATGTGGTAGTGACAATTAATGAGGTTTTGAAAAAGTCACATGGTCGTGAGTATAATGTTAGAAATTAACAGAAATATGTGGTTCCTAAAACATCACGAAAAACAAGAGTTTAAAACAGGAAAGATCTGTGGTCTAACATGTTGTTCTGTATGGTAGAACAAGTGAGCTTTTAAGTAGCAGTCTTTGTAGGAATTATGCAAATTTTGTAATATGTGATACACCCTAAAAAAGACTACATACCTTTATTTTTGTAATTAAGTTGTTTTTTTATCTATATAATGAAATGAGTAATTATTCATTCCAATCTGTCTGCTTGTAAGAGATAATCAACATTGAAAATCCAGTAGATTCTATTGTATTATAGTGTCATTTACAAAGTTATCTGCCTAAATTTTGAAATCTATGGTGCAGTCTATGTAATTTTTATTTCCTAAGAACATGGGTTATTTGTAAAACCGAATGTTAATTTCTGTTTACTATTTAAAGGCAAAGAAGTGAAGCAAAATATCAAAAAATAAAAATATGTAGGCTATCCAACCATGTATCATATTTTGCATGATTCTATCGGGAGTGCTACTTAAAATGATTTGCCATAATCAAAGTTTAACTTTAATGTTTCAGTAGTAAAGATTGCTGACAACAATGACTGACTAAAGTTCCAATATTTGTACTATTCAAATTTTGCTATTAAAACTAATGGAAAATACACTACTCTGGCAAATATCTTTGAAATTTAAAATATTAATATACATTTTTTTTTCCACTTAACATGGGAATTTCCTTTTAAATTCATATTTACTCTTGTTTTTTTTTGTTTTTTTATTTTACCTTACCTGGCTGCCATCTCTCTATTCATATGTTATCTTCCACTTCCATTAACTTTTTAAACACCTTCTCCTCTGAAACTACTGGACGGATTGTAACAAAACTGAACATGAATGTTTCTTATGGTATTTTATACAATCTGTGTGTAGGGATATTTTTATCTACCAAAATTCAGGCTCCCTAGAGTCTGGTGTAAAGGTATGTGATATTTTAATTTTATGTTAATTTTGGTTAATTCAGTATGTTTGTCAGTTTCAGCCGTACTTGTCAAGATATAATGACGAGCTAGTCTGAATACTATTGATAAACACAAAAAGATTTTCAAGTACTATATACATGTATTTCTCTCTTAATCTAAAGCACAGTTTAGTAGTTTCTTTTTTAGCTCACCTGGCTGAAAGGCTATGTGAGCTATTGCCATCACTGTGTCTGTTGTCCGATGTCGTCGTCCTTAAACTTTTTCAAACACCTTCTCTACTGAAACTTTTTAACAGATTGTAACCAAACTTAGCATAAATGTTCATTAGAACATCTTTAACAAACCTTGTTTTACCATTTTTTAGAAATAGACCATAGGGGTCAAGTGCATATCTCAAAACAGTTGGGTTTAGTTAAAATCTGGCAGCGGGTAAAATTGTTCAGCATGATGAGTTATGGGTCCTGAAATGGATTTTTTTTCCAAATTTTACATTTCCAACTTAGAACATCTTCTCCTCTGAGACTACTAATAGGATGGATTGTTACCAAACATGGCATGGATGTTTGTTAAGATATTTTTAACAGTCTGTGTGGAGATTCTTGATCTGTTAAAAACATGCCCACCATGACTTGAAATTGAGGATTTGTGGAAATAACTCTGAAACCAATGGGTTTAGCCAAATTTTCAAGATTTTTTTATTGATCAGCATGGTAAGACTGACTTATGACAAAATTTTCATAAATATCTGTCAATTGATATTGGAGTTTTTGCCAATGAAGAGTAAAAAAACGACTACAAGAGATTTATTTTATTGTATGAAAACCAGGTAGATAATTGAGATACTCTATTGATTAAATAGTTCTTGTGACAATAGTACTGTTAGAGTTTTTGACCAGGTGAGTGATTCAGGCTCTGTAGAGCCTCAAGTTTTTTTTTCTATCTTCTCTTTTCACACAAATATTTAAACACTATTTTCTTCTAACCTGATTAGGAATTACTATTTTGTTCCTGAAAATTTCATTATTAGATTTACTGATTTTGGTCTGAAATTACAGAAAACCTTACCTCATTTGGTTGAGTATTTCATCTAAGGCCAAAATAAAAAAAATATTCTAGATTCTTAACCCCTCCTGACCCTATTTTTCACCTTCTCCAAAAAATTTTATTTTGATTTTTTCCCCATTTAGGTCAGTTTCTTTCAAATCAACAACACTTTTCACTTAAACTACAATTCATCCATCTGCCCCTAATTTTGAAAAGATGTTGAGAATTTAGGAATTTTTTTATGATGGCCTAAGTCCTTTTTTTTAGAATGGTCTGTCATCAAGAAAACTAGTGTTACAGAGAGGAAATGTAACTGTGTTCTTCTTCACCTGAGGGATCAGAGTAATAAGTTTGAAGTTCAGTGTAATACTACAGAACCTGATCTGCCCAAACACTATAATGTTTTCTATCTTGGAGGTTTACAAGGTTAGAAATAGATGATACATTTAAAATAATAGCTAAGCCTTAAATGTGTTAAAAATACTTTACAGGAACATGTATGTTATTATGGTTCACTAAGTAATAGTTTTTTATTTGCTTTTGCAAAATGATTTTTTTTGACAATTTGGATGCTTGAAATTGATTCATTTTATTGTATTTTTGCACTTACATTTTGCCTTAATGAAGCTACATTTTTATACATGTAGGGTTTCAAAAGAACTAAATATTCATAACCAAATGATGTTGTGCCCTCACGGGTGTCTAGGTATATTTCAAGTACAAGTGTATAGTAAAGTGGTATTTCACTGGTAGTGTGGCCTTTGAAGGTGTTTCCATATATTTGTTCTTAACACACAACTCAACAGAATTTCAACTTATAAAATAACATTTATTAACCTCTCAGGAGTCAATAATTTAATACATACAATATATTATGTTAAAACCCTATCACTGAACGCTAAAGTATAAATAGAGGTCCCCCAAAATATGATACGGGCAGCTAGGTTCTATAGGTTGTGTCAAAGCCAGGTCGTAGTAAAAATATTTACTACTAAAAATACAGGGGCATACCACGCATCTTGTTCTTCTGGCAAGCTGGTAGCGCTCAGTGGTCAAAATCAAGCTCAACAGTTCCAACTGCTCTCGAAAATAATTCTACCAGGATTGATTTTAGGACACCGGACCACAGTTTATATATAACTGCCCCACTTGTTGGAATTTTAGGCCACTTTCAGGAATGTGGGGATTTGGCTAATATCATTGGTTTATCCTTGTGGGCCTCCTAACGATATGATTGGTTCAGAAATCTTTGCATTCCCACAGAAGTCTATATTTTAACTAATTACTTTCAGCCTGCCAAATACAAACATGGTTGACATCGTGGGGAAAAATATAATAACGGGACGGAAAAGAAGGAAGACCTACTATAGCTTATCATTTTGGGAAATAACAATCATATCATAGACGAAATAAACCTGGGGACTGGTCGACAGCATGGGACTGACTGGACGCAAGGGATACAATGAGAACAAACTCTGTCTTGACCCTTAGAAAACATTCCCATAATAATCTCAATGAATTAATACAAGCACAATCATATGACTATGTTTCAATTGTCCATATCACTCATGTGTTCACTCAGATGGACACAAAGAAGAAAAAGGAACCTGAGTGGCACTCAAAAATATATCTTCATTATAAACCTACTGACCTAAACCCTATATTGTAGCAATATGTCCACAATTTTCTTGTTTTTTAACCAATTTGGATGAGATATTTAAAGTAATAAGTTATATCCCACTGTATAGTAATCAACCTGTAGGTTTGTATACTTATCTGTAGTGTAACATCTATCAACCTGCTCAATGGATTTTGATTAAATTTTACAGGAATGTCAAGTATTATCAAACAAGATGGAATTTAAGACATTTTCTATAGAAATTTGAGTTCTTTTGTTCCACAAATTTGGTAATTTGTGAAACACTGGGTACTCCACAGTCAGTTTAAAACAATTATATCAAGTTATACTTCAATTTCACACTGGCTAAGATCTTGATACTGCAAGGGGAGATAACATAACTTTAAGTTTAACATGCTTACATTGCAACTTCACACAAATAGTATATGGATTTTGATAAAATTCTATAGGAGGGAAAGGCACCCTATATTAATGCATGAAGGTACATTTGTAGTCGTTTTTAAGAGCCGTCAAGGGGAGATAATAATCTTAAATGTAAGTAGTCACAGTCCAAATGAATCATGGGATATTGTTGTGAGTATTATTTGATTAAGTTTGCTCTTTGCTGTATTGACTTTGTAGTCTATAAGTCACTTGTCAAGGTTTCAGAAATTATCAAAAAAAATATTGGGAGGTAGAATACCCTGAATGCTGTTTATTTACATTTGATGAAGTGATTGTTTTCTTTACTGACAGATGAACTATTACAAGACAATACATTTCCTTTCAACTATGGTGAACTGGATGAAAGACAGTTTAAGGTTGTAGTGACTTCAGATTCTTTTGATGATTCTTACAGTTCATGTACAGATGATGATATACAGGTTTGTACACAGTTCATGTACAGATGATAATATACAGGTTTGTACACAGTTCATGTACAGACGATGATATACAGGTTTGTACACAGTTCATGTACAGACGATGATATACAGGTTTGTACACAGTTCATGTACAGACAATGATATACAGATTTGGACACAGTTCATGCACATAGTTCTGTTGACAAATTTCTATTTATTATTATGTTGTTCAAGTACAAAATGTATTATTTGAAAGAGAAATCAAGGGAATTAGGATTCAAATGGTAATCTAAAAGAACATTATCCAGAAATAATAACCAGACAAAGAAAAATGTACACACTGTCACACAATGAAGAACATGAAATAACCAAACTAATGCACATAGAAACAAAAGTAAATGAGCTTCCTGGACTCCACTAAAAACTGGGAGTGTGGACCGGGTGCACCGGTAGGGTAAGCATCATCTGCTTTTCTAGAAACATGTATTGTAAACAAATTAGTATACACTTAGTGATCAAAGTCGAGGTGAACTATTTATTTTTTTATTTAGATATTCATGGAACTTCCCTTTATTGCTTACAACATCATTTTTGGTCCATCATCCTTCAGCTTTTAACTTTTTGTTCAGCTATATGTGGTTGAAAACCTTTCAACCAAATTTGACAGCAATGATGTTATTGTGGCTGAAACAGTGTACTTTTGATTATGTTGATCAATTAAGATGGTTGCTAGATGCGTTGTTAGTTTCTTATTGGCTAACTTTGAGGATTTACTCCAGAAACTACATTTGATAAACATACACTATTATTTGAAGGCTTAAAAGGACTGTGTACAATAATTACATCTTGATAGATTTACTTTTAATGCCACTGAAGTGGTTCTTTTGGTGTCTGTGGCTACATAAAGTTGCCATTAGAACCTGTTTGGAAAAACACTTCTAAGCCGTTTTCTCTTGAGATACATGGCCAGTTAATAATAAACATGGCTAAAATTAAATTACTTTGCTTGATTTAATTTACAGCAGTACCTACATCATGTTGAAAAAAGGGTTATGTTCAGTATGAAAAAATTAGTGAACTCATGCTTCAAAGTAGCCACTATTTAATATATATCAGACATGCTGTTATTTTACTGTATCAATCAATGCACATCCAGATAATATACATGTTTAGGGGAACAAATAACTTTTGGACCTTGTCTGTTAGAAATCTAACCAAGTCTTTATAGATTTTCAACAGTCTAAGTCAGTTATATTTGAATTGAGGAAGTACATATGTACTAACTATTGTTGACTGAGATTAACAAAAAATATTTTTAATCAGATTTTGGAGAGATACCATGACTCGGGAGGAACTACCACAGAAATGCCTTTCTTTCCAGGGAGTGATATTAGTTCTGATGACAGTGCTGTGAATCAGTTAATTGACAGTGGAAATTATTCTGGTAGGTTTTACTGTTCTCTGCCCCAACATGGCAGAAGGACTTAGTTGTGGTCTACATGAACTACCTGTCTATCACAGTCGTTTGTGGAGGTAAAACCCCTCTTACAACATAATAGTTTTCTTAAAAATTGTTTAGGCTTGTTAATCATCATGCATGTATGTTCTTCATCCTGTTGCAGCAATTTGCCATTTTATTGAAGAAATTAAATTTGAATTTTTTTCTGTATTCAATACTTTAAAAATGCTTTATGGATACCTTTTCTTTTGGGAAAATTGGCACATTGCAGCACTATTTGGTAGAAGGTATTTTTCATACGCCCATCTGCCTAAAAGGATGTCCTGTGGTATACTGGTGCCCGAGTGTCATTCATACTTGGCTGTAACTCAGACCTGACAAAATCATTTTTCAACATGTTGGACATTTGGTCCTGCAACCTAACAAAATCTGCTGGACCATACAATTATATGCAGGACCAAAAAAGAAAAAGAATTTTGCATTGCATTTTTGTAATTATGTTTTACGTTTTTCCTCATATTCCTGTTGACGAGCTTTAACCTCAGCATCAGTAAGCTTCCTTTTTAAGAGCTTTCCAGGAATGGATTCCCTATTAAATACTAATGCCGGAATCATTTCTCTGATCCAATTTAAATTTACCCCAATTCGGACGCCATCTTTAAACTAGAAGTTATGGTTGAGGCTTGTTAAATAAAAAAAAAATGTACCAGACATCTGGTCTGGAAATCACAAAAATTTTACTGGACCGGCGGCTAAAAGTACTGGTCATGTCCAACGGTCCGACAAATTTCACCATGGCTGTGTAACTTTATTGTGCTAGCACACAGAATCAACAGCCTGCAGACAGGCCACCCCACTCTTCTAACTCAGCCAACCAAGCATCACTCTATCCCCTAAATACTCCATGCTTGGTGAAGCAGTGACTACCAGTTTTAAGGTCTTTGGTGTAAATTGGCTGAGGATCAAATCTATATTCTCCAACACTTGAGGCAAACATGCTACCCTGTGACCACTGAAGTGGTTATAACTTCAAACTAGTATTGTTCAGTTAAAGAAAGCTTCACATGAACTTTTTCATTAAATTTATGTGAAACTTATGTATAGATATATTGCAAGTGTATAGGAATCTTGAATCTTTGATTTTAATAAAACTTTGCTAAAAGATCAAGGGTTATGTGAAGGACTCTTGGAATTTTTTTTATATCAGTGACATTTGCTGTTTTTGTTTATTTAAGTGATTGCATCCAAGTGCAGTATTTACTTGATATATTTAATCTTTGCAGTGAAATAGATTTCTTTTCTTTTTTTTTAATGTATTCTTAAATTTCCATAATAAAACAGTGATGTATTTACTGTGGTTGAAGTAGTTTTACATTTTATGTAATTTAATATTATCTTTGATCTCTTTTTAAATGTTTCTTTTTTGTTGAATTCTCTTCCTGTGATATGGCTTTGGTCAACGAAATGGCATTAACAATCAATCAATTCAATATTATAGGTGCTGTAAATGCTTTGAGTGATGTGTTGTCTGTACTAAACACCGACAACAGCACAAGTCAGTCAAGTAAAGAAGAGAAAATTGAGGTACTATGTATTGGTTTGTTTAAGGCTTGTAAGTAACATCACATGACCTACAAACCTTTTATGTGTATAACAGTGAAACAAATTTGGTGTTTACCTATATCTACACTGTGATAAGTTTGGTTATAATGCTGAAAGAAGACAGCTATGCATCACATTATTGTACTCAGAAGTAGCAAACAAAATACATATTGGTCTATGGTATTTAATGCTTTCAATTCTGCTTACAGGCCCAAAACCTTATCACTTAGCTGTACCCAGGGATGATTTTCCCCACTTTTTAGCAGAATTCCGCTGATTGAAATCCAGATTTTACTGTTACAATTCTTTTTTTATTGTTAATTTATTTCTGATTTTACCAATTTTTGTGTTTTTTGATGACCTGGTAAAATCATTCCTGTGTACCAAACGTACATGTGTTGTATAAGGCAATATACTTATATGATACTATTACTTCAGATTCATGCTGGTTTATTTATTTGATCAAATGTTGTCTGCTACAAATGGGATTATTATTACGTTTGTTATCTGACCCCCTGACAATAGTAAGATTATTTTGGGAACAACCCAATGCCTATTCGAATTCTTATAAATAGGCAAACTTGTTGTATTTCTGTTGAAAGGTATATGCTATCAAGTCTGATCTAATGACTTATCTCCACTTGGCTAATATTTTTTGTATGGCAAGATTGACAAAGGTATTATGGTGTATATTTGCCCATCTGTCTCTCTGTAAGGATGTTGTACAATTAACTCTGACAGTATTTTTTTGGTGCAGTATTTGTCTTTATGGTAGTAAGCTCTGTTTTAATTTTTATTGTTTCTAATTTTTTTACAGAGTTATGGGGACATGAAATGCCAGAAAAGGGAGGGCATATCATGTTCTTTGCAGCTGTACTATTAATTGCCATTACTCAATTTGCAGCTTTATTTATATTTTTATACAATGACTATTACAAATTTACAAATCTCAAATGTATCAGAAAATCTTTTAAGGGAGTTGAATGTTGACTTAAAACTGACAAAATAATTCCATGTCGAAATAAAGTACAGCAGATTCCATAGAACTGACAATGAATTATCTGTCTGAAAGGTCAGATTCTAAGTCCTTAAGAATCATATGCACATACGATAGTTTTCTGGATAAAATCATAAACTTGGACCACAGATCATCACCCATTTTGGAATTGGTATGTTGAGGTAGCTATTGTATGAGTATAGTTTCTTTGTAGATAAGGAAAGCAATCATAAATAGTCTACAGAAAGTTAATGTTAGCAGTTTGAATGATCTGAGTATGGTTACAGATGTATTGAATTCTGCTGTGTCAGTTTCTGAGGAAATGTCTGAAGAAGCACAGGTATGCAATGTTAAGGTAGGAGTTAAGTAAACACCCCTAGCGGATTACGGGAAAAATGTAGTTGCCATTACTATGCGAGTTATTTCCCTTTGAGTACAGACTAAAAAATGTTTGATGGCAATCTAAATTCCCGTGAATATTTCAATCGTAAATTGTATTGTACTAAATAACATAACCTTCACGGAAAAGAGAGACCAGAAGATGTTCACGAGAAAGAAAAAACGAATGCACACGAAAGTAATAACGACAATTTGGAATGGAGACAGGCCATGAGAGAAGAGTAGTAGACATCTGACAGATATGCTGAAAGGGTGTAAAAAGCTGTATATAATTCTCCTCTATTCTTGCATAATTGCAAATCTGAGTGAAGATATGGTCTTGGGAGTACTCTTTATGAAAAAAAGAGAAATTTGGAAAATTCCTCCGATTAAAAATAAATAACCAGTCATGTTTCGATGAATAAAATGTATATGAAAACAAGTTAAACGAATGATAATTTAAAATCATTTGTATGGGAGGAGTGCATTACATTTTTGTGAACATACAAATGCGAGTAAAAAAAAAAACAAAGAGAAAAAGAAATAGGTAAAAGAATTGAAAGCTGCACTGATATACCTTGCCAAAGAGCCATACAAAAGGAAATATCTCTGAATAAGTATGGTTTACAAAATGTTGTAGGATTAAACAGCTATTTTCGGTCGTTCAAGCATATATGAATGGATCTCTCCACTCCCAAACATTACATGAACGGCCAAAGGCCGTTCATTGAGTTTGGGATTTCCGAGATTAAGAGAAAGAAAACCACATGATATATGAGACCAGGGCGGATTCACAGATATCCAGAGGGGTTACATGATAATATTTGCTGATCACTCTTGACAAAATACTGCATGAAATTTTTTATTCGACTTTTGGTCCACCAATGGTAAAAGAAATCAAACCAAAGTAATGTGGTAATCGGAAAAAGTTGGGGGTGGTCGAGCAAAAAAGCTCAAGATATCTAATTGGCATCCCTGCAACGAACTATCAAATAAATCAAAGCACTCTTGTACTGAATCAATGTACATTGATTGTTTAAATTATTCGTCAAATTGCAAAAATAGGGTTAAGATAGATTGAAACAATGGGATCATTTTCAAACATATCTTAACACAAGCCTTATGTTGTACATATAAATTGTCAAAATTAAACGCGTTTATTCACCATTCTGATTACAAATGAAGATCAATTTGTCTTTGAAGTAGCACAGTAAAATTCTATTGGCACCGTAGCAGTGCTCCACTTAGTGTGATATTCAGGTTCGTTGTCAGTTTACATGGAACACCTAGATGAATGAACACAAAACTCACTGACATCTTGCATAGTTGAACTACAAACTACTAGTTTGTCTTTTTTTTTAGTTTTTCAAGTCAAAATTCAATTTACCGAACTCCAGATGCCCTTTTTTACATGTACATGTACTTATCATAATACAGTTCGTTATCAGTTGATAAGCTATAACTTAAGTGCTGCAAATAACACCATACTGTAGACTGACACCATTCCTTAGAAAAATGCATGATCAAAATTACTATACCCCATGAAATATCAGTTGCCTTTGACAAGGGTTTGCAAAAAAAGAGGGGAAGTGGACGGGGTTACAGTAGTTTGGCAGGTGCACATTACACAAGTAGAATGCATTTTTTTTTCATGTACAACATTTAAAAGCCCTGTGTCAAAAAAATAAAACAAACACGAGATCCATCGTGAAAAAAATGCCATGAAAAGCTGTTATTATGATGTATTTACAACGAGATTGTTATGAGTACATGTAGCTATACGTATAATGGAGGGTAGAACATAATTAGAATTGGTATGTGATACAATAAACTGATTGGATTAGGACAGAATTATACGTAATTTGTAATTCACTGGTATTTCTATGTCCCATTTCCCCTCATGACGGGGAATAAATTCACTGTAATATAATCCATAAAATCAGTATCTCATTCTAAGGCACCTATTGTGTAATACTTCATAAGATTTTCCAGCTTTCCTATCACTGTCAGCTGGTGTCTCCATCAGTAAGAATACAATGACTTCATTAAATATCATGCCTACCAAATATCACATATGTTCGTTGAGCTTTTTTTATCATTTAGGCCATACAATAATGCAGCGATCATGTATCCATTTTTTTTTTTTTTAATTTTGAAGACATCTATTTTTTTTTTATACAAATACGTGTTATAAAATAAATGAAAATACAGAAAATGCATTTGTAAAATATAGCAATCTGAAATAAAATGGTTAAAAAATGCTACATTTATTTGTAAATCGCCTTCTTCTTAAAAACTTTGTTTCTTTGCCGTTTCGGTATTTTAATTCCCTTTTCCAACATTTTTGAATTCATTTGAAGCTGAAGAAAAAACTGTGTCCAGGGCCTTCCGTTCACTAATTTTGCTACACGTACTATACATAAACAAGTTTTGTAGCAAGCCTAGCGTTTCATTTGATATGTGACGTAGCCAAAATAAATTTTGACGTTACCGAGAAAAACAACAAAAAAAGGTAAATATTTCCACTTTAGGAGAGCATGACGGGTTAATGAGTCCCATTGTCAAGTGATTTTTATACATCTTTTGATAGCTATTAAAGATGTTATTTATATTTTATTTTTTTAAAGAAAATTCTAGGCACCGTTATTTCACAATACTAAGAAATAATTAAATACCTGCCGTTTTTTAACAGTTTCCCTACATATCCTATGTATTTTCATCATTGTTCTAGTATATTTCAAATCTTTGTACTTAGAAAACGAAATCCAATACGATGTCATTTTTTTCTGTCCTATGATTGCAGTCGAGTCGATCTTTCCATATGCAAAATTTCAGAAAAATTCTAGGACGCAATATTTACGTATCTCCTACCTTGAATAATATAGATGTTAAGGTAAAAATTTGATTCTTTGTTTTGAGTTGATATTTTGTGAGTCATTAGAATAATGTTAGCTATAATACTAATACTAAATGAATTTATATAGTAATAGCATTGTATCGTAAGTATCATACCACAATGTACCATGAATCGAATCATCCCAAAAGATACCGCACTTTTAGTACATACAGTGAATTGTTTCCCCCTCATCTTTATAGTAGACTTAGGTATATTGGTATCAATGTAAATTTACACATTCAAGAAAGAGTACTATTGTTACATACTTCTAAAATGGGACTCAATTTAAAGAATGCTATCTTAAGTAGCACTCCAGCTAAGATTCATGCAAAATATGATTCATGGGTGAAAAGCCTACATATTTTTCTTTTTGATATTTTGTTTGAATTGTCATAGTAAACAGAAATTTATATTTGGTTTTTCATTTAACCCGTTTTCTAAGAAGATATAAATTTAATAGAATGCACTGTAGAGTTTAAAGAGATAACTCTGTTAATGACACTCAAATACAATAGAACCTATTTTATTTTTAATGTTGATTATCTCCTAAGAGCAGACAGATTGGAATGAAAAATCACACATTTCATAATATAGACCCATTAAATAACTTAATTACAAAAATTAAAGTAGGTAACAATTTTGGGGGTGTATCACATTTTTCAGATTTGCATGATTTTTAAAAAGACAGCTACATGATTGTTTTTGGATTGCTTACTGTAAAAGTTTTAATTTTCACGGTGCACTCATTTTCAGCATGGACAGAAAGGAATGAAATTCACATTTTACTCTATAAAGTACTACCAAAAAATGTATTCATATTTTGAAACAACAAAAAAATGATAACTCCAAATGTGTTCACTTGAATCCATGTAAATTAGCAGTAATCAAAATTAATACATTTACAGTAATTGATTTGTCTAATTAAGAATTTTAACAATTTGAAAAAAAATATCATTCATTAATGTGGCCAGGCTTCAACCTTGACTTTTTTCACCACAAAGTGGCATTCTCAGGGACTTTATGCACATTCACTGTATTAACACTTGTTGTGCTGTGCCAAGACCTGTTCCGGATTGGCCCTGGTTCTGCTTAATTTGTTCTGGCAGTGTTCATCTATGTTCAGGAAATCAGTTTTTGTGCCCATCTGCAAGCAGTGTGACAGTGCTTTAAAATGAGGCTATCTGATATAGAGTTTGATGATAAAAAAAATAATGACTTGAAAGCTGAAAGAAACGGTCATGAGTTTCCGCTGCCCAAAAAAGTGAGATTTTTAAGGGAGTAGGGTTAATTTCTGTACCCCTCCCCAGAGCAGAATCAATCTATAGTGCTCTGTTTTGCCTGGTATCTAAATAAGAATGATGTTTGTCTCCACAATTTCTATGTTGACCCCTTGTATCGACTACTTCTGGTTTAAGGCTAAACAGAGGCCAAAATTGAAAAAAAATCCTCATTTTTTTTACACAAGTGAACCTTTTGGGGGACTCCTGACCCCCACTCTTGACTGTAACAAACCTTATTGGCTTCAGTAGCCTTCCCAGGGTAAGACTGTGGGATGAATGTGCCTTGGTTCCTGTTTTGCTCCTATTGAACCCCACATGTAGCAAAAAATGGACAGAAATGGACAAAAATGACCATTTTCGAGTGACTAACCCATTTTACCATGTTGACCCACTCACCCTCCAACCAGTTCCTCACCTCATTCACCCCACACTGTAATCACCCGTCCTTAACTTATAAATAACAATCAGCATCAGTACCATTGTGCAACTAATTTGCATATAATTTGCATAAGTTTGCAAAATATTGAAATCTAGACTTTTTTTTCAGAAATACTCAAGGGTTAATACCTCAATCTCTTTTTCAGGACACAGCATTGGGTGTATATTCTAGTCTTACTAGTATGTTGTCAGCACAAGTAAATGCTTCAGCTAATGACTCCACTAAAGGCGAGAGTGCTGCTGGGTAAGGCTTCAAGCTTAAAGATAGCTGATAAAACAATAATGATACAGAAAATATGTTCTTACAAGAGTTTAAAATGGGGTCTGTGTCCTTTTTAAGTCCTGATCATGTTATAACTGGAAAATGATCTGAATGATTTCTTTAATTTTTTGTTTCATCATCGTTATCAGCAGCAGCATCAGGAAGCAAATTCTTTAACTCTTTCATTGTTTCAAGATTTTTTTTCTTTTCAAGTTATGAGACTTTTCATTGTATTTCAATGAGTAAAGTAAATGCTAATTATGCTGATTGTAATATATGCAAAATCAGTTTCCTTTAATAAGATTGATAATTTTATTCTTCAATTAAAATACTTCATTTCCCTGATTTTTTATGCTGTAAAATTTTACCTATCTTCAAACAAGTTAGATTAATTTACATTTTATATATAGCAGTGACTTATTGAATGTTCCCTGTGTAATAAACTTAGAAATTTACATGTGAAATAAATTCTATACATTTATTCTCTTTTTTTTTTCTCCTGCAAAATGTCACAACACAAGTATCAATCCGCCAATTACAAAATCAAAATTTAATGTTGAAAAAAGCAGTAAATTATGGGGAAAATCTGTATAGTAAATATGATAATAAATTGGGCACCATAAATAATGAAAATATTGTCACTCCTCTCACTCTTTAAATCTGGGTATTCCTCATGGTCATATATATTGGTCATTCTGTCTGTCCAATTAATAATCCTGTAGTTTTTATTATAGCCCCACAAACAAAGTGGAGGGTGTATATAGTAATCACTCTGTCTGTCTGTCTGCTTCTCTGTTTGTACAGATTTATGTCCTGGCTATAACTTCTTTGTTCTAGGCATACCATATTTGGCACATGGGTATATAATCAGGACACAATATTCTACATATAATCATGACCTATATGATCTTGACCCATGACCTCAATGTCCATTAATTATAGGTTTTTTGACATGGTTTAGTGTATGGGACACTACATTTTTGACTTTTGATGTAGGCTTTCCATTTTTGGTATGTGGTTGAATCAGTATAAGACTGTCTGTCCACATTTCTTGTAAGTACAACTCCTTCTAAACCCCTCAAGGGATATGATCAAATTTTACAGGAAGGTTAGGTATCATATGTAGATGTGTATGAAGGAATACACTAACTGTTGTATGATTCTAAAGGAAGATAATCCACCATAAGTGTTTCATGTGTTAAAACCTCATATAAAGCCTGACTCCTCTTAAACAGCTCTAGGGAGGTTTTTTTTTATTTTAGGCAGGCCATCATATATAGATGTGTAGGAAAGGAATATAGTTACTGTTGGAGGACCTTAATGGGAGATTGAGGGTTATATATGTAACTTCATTTAAAGCAGGGGATATTCTTTTTGTGTCACACTTGCTCATAGTATTTCTAGTTCATATTTGTGCCATATGTCACATGATTCTGTCCTTGAATAATTTATCACCATAACACTTAAATGTTTAAACTTCAGTGACTCAGCTTCACTAAAGTCAGCATGAAAATATGTGGGTGGCAGGGGATGTTCTTTGTAAGTTTTTCTCAGTAGTTTTAGTTGTATTTTAGATGTTTCAGATAACTATTTGTTTTCTTCATCACACTTACCATACTTAGCTTACTTTTCATGTATACTTTCTCTTTCAGTCTATTGTTGAAAGGTCTCTCTAATGTGTTAGACTATAACACAGGTATAGTGACAGAGGAATTGACCATTACTTCACACCATACCAAAATTAACCAGTCACATCTCATGAAGGTATGGACTCAATCATTTGATAGTTTCATACTTTGTCTATTCTCTGGTCCTCTTATAGTAGAAAATGGTTTGATGACTGAAGATAGATAATTGATTCTAGTGATGGATGTATTGATTAATTGATTATGGTATATGTCCTACAGCAGATTTGTAGGACAAGAACGATAGACCAGTTGAACAGCCCCTGCTTGGTACTAATCAAACATGCTGAACCAGTTCTATATAGTTTGAGCTCCCAGAAGCAGCAGCCTGCTGGTAAGCATGTAACCCCACCCAGACACATTATTCTGACTCTGAACCAACCAGTCGTCACTCTATCCTTTTAAATACTTTGTACTTAATGGAAAATTAGTGACTACCAATTTTGAGTCCTTAGTGTGACTTAGCTGGGGATCAAAACCATGACTTCTCGCACTCCTGAGACCATGATGACTCACTCGCATGTTTGAGCTTTTTGATTTGGTTGGTTTGATATAACACTTAATTAGCTGCATTTCATAAATGAAGTATTTAGTTTGATTATGAGGATTGTTTCCTTGTAACTTAATTTTGATTTACCGTCAGTACTATAGTCAAAAGGATGTTTATTCTTATCTTAATGCTCTGATATTTCATGTAAAATTTGAAGTCGTCAATATGGTCTTATAGTGTGCTAATAACATATGTTACACTTACAGTTGCTTTCTGTGAAAGTTTATTTGTTGTTATTTTAATAGGTTGAGGAAAACACGAGAGCTATACTTCATCTTGTGGATAACATAGCTGATGTTGCTCTTGCCTTAACATCTCCATCAGAAACACCAGTTGTATATGAGACCCCACATATGAATCTGGCAGTGATGAAAAATACTGTTGCTAACATTATTGGTAAAAAACTTGTAAATACAAAATTAGCTGCTGGTACTAATTTAGTTGGATCCTTTAAACTACCAAGTGATGCTGCATTCAGTGATGTGTTGAGTGGTGTAAATGGAGATGTTAATTTACAGGTAGCTACTGGTCAAGGAATAATTATTGCCAACATATTTTTCATCCTTTCCTGTATAACAAGTTCATGCCCAAAATTTAAGAAAAAATGTCAACAAATTTTCCGATATTTTGCTTTAAAAAATGAACTATCACCCAACAAGAAGAATAAAAAAAAATGAGCAGAAAACAGCAAGATATACTCTCTGATCAGTATATGTTAAATGTTTCAACCATCAAGTTATATACAGAATCATACTCTACAAGTAGTTGATTATGGTATTTCTACATTCAAGACAGTTAAACTTATGCTGGGTAATTTTAATGTTTATCGTAAAAGGCGACTAAATAGTGCTCAGAACCCTAGCTAGGGGCTAGGGTGCTCTGCCCACAGAGCAACTGGGATGTGTGCCCCAGGTGGTGGAATGGGGTACCCCTGGCGTGTTACATGCTGGGGTTGTCAGGCTATAATATGGAAAACCAGACCACAAACCAGTGGTGCACCATGTTAGGAAAGATGCCACGCTCCTCGCACGTTAAAGAACCCTACTGTGGTATTCTCCCGTAGTAGGAACCATAGGGCTCCGCCATAGGAGGCTAAATTGCCCGACCCTACCCACCTCTCCCTATTTCCAGTGGCAATCAAAATTTGTCGACCCTATTGTCCTTGTGTCCCATCCCGTTTTCATTTCATCATCATTTCATGTTCATTTCGTCATCATTTCTTGTTCATTTTATCATCAATTTCATGTTCATCGTATGAATATAGCTGAAATATTGCTGCTCGAATGTTATACCCCAATAAACAAACAAACAAACATTTAATGTTTATCATATGAGATTGTAGAAATATGATGGTCTAGTGTTTGCCAAGTAAGCTTGTGTTTCTTATCCCGGAAATAGTATCTTCACAGCATTAACAACATTTTTATTAAAACTGCAATCCTCTTGGTATGATCTCATAGAGTTTATTACATTGTATGTATAGCATATAGAGAACAAAACAACGACAAGAGAAATTAAGATTATAACCCCTTTATAAGTGCATGATGGGGGAAATCTCAGGTCATCCTAGGGTAGTCCATTAACAAAGTTCCAGGTCCATGGAGTTAGAGAACTATTATATCCAAGCTGATTTTTTTTCTCATTTTGGGTTTGTTTTCCAGTTAAATGTTTGAATTAAAATGACCTAGATTTATTAGCAGATCAGAAAGTATCAATGTGGCCAGTGATATATCACACGCAGGTGTACAATATGGGTCACTTCATATTATAAAAAAACTGCAAGAACTATCCAATCAGTGGATAATCTGGATAAAAATAGAAAAATTTTCAATCATATTGGTGAGATATGATCCTTTACGAACTCTTTATCAAATGGTGCAATTTTTTTACAGTGAGACACATTTGTTCTTTCTCAACAAGTGAGTGAGATAAGGAAATCTAGCACGGAATAAATACTTAAATGGGAATAGAAATAAATTAATGTTGTAGTTAGAATTTGGAATGTTCAAAATTACTGCCTGTTTCTCAAAGTGCTGTAAAGAAAAGTACTCATTCAATTTCAAAAATTGAAACATTTTTGAAAGGAAAACCATTTAGCACATTTTATAAGTAAAGTTATCTTCTTGTGCTGTAAGGCTTTTGATCTATAGAGAGATTTCTGAACATTCCACCTATTGAGAAAACACTGGGATTCCCCATGCTTTTTATAGATCCTTCTATTCCAGTGACTAGTGTTTCATTCCTTGTCTGCTAACCCTTAAAGCCATTTTGAGAATTGTGAGCTGTTACATAAAGAATCATGCTATATTGTGGTCTTTTCTAGATTAAAGTTAAGGTATAGTCCAGGGAAGCCATTGAAAAGTGTAAGCCCATTGGATGTTTAAAACAGAATAGAAATCTCAGGATGAAAATAGGAGAAACTGAATAAATTGTAATAGCCAACATTGTTATCAATGGTTGACAAAGGTTCACCCTAACGGGTTGAAAATTCCTAAAACAATTGAACTTTGAACTTGCTGTTTTTTCAATGAAATAAGTCTGTCGGGCATGGCAAATCTAAAAAAATAAAAACTCTTTTTTGAATGATTTTGTTGCCATTATTTGGACCATGTTTCTCGATCTATTCCCTGACGTATAAATAGTTGTAACTTTATTTTTAGAATGAGTACTCACTAGAATGACCTATTGATTAGTCATTCTCAAGTCTGAATCACACCTGCGCTTGATCAGACACATTTTTTGACATACTACAAATTTTATTAATCAAGTGCTGTAATGATAAGGATCAAATTTCATTGATAAACTTTTGAGGAAAATATTGTTGCTCAATTACAATTTCACGGTAAAAAAACACAGAAACGGAAAGCTGATGACAAGGCATAAGAATGGGAGACGGAAACAATTGACACTGTGTCTCCTTCCCTGCAAACATAGAAATATACATAAAAATATCAGATAACAAAATTGCATTTATATATCTTATGATTGAGACTTGACAAGACATTGTTCAGGCTTAGTATACAAAAGATGAAAAAGTCCAGGGCTCGGGTCTTCCCAAAAAAATTTTCAACCTCTGCCTAATGGTCAGAATAAACAAAAAAAAAATTTAATGGATTAGAATAAAAGGTTTATTGGTAATATTTGTTTCTTTGTTTTTTGTTGTTATTTACATCTATGAAACTTTTTAAGGAAAGCCAGCAATTTGTGCATAAAATTGTGAAAATCCTGCAAAATGCTCACAAGTGGAGTTCATGACCATGTAAAAATTAAATAGGTAGTGTTACATGAAAAGTTAATCCATTCAACACACCTAGCAATAATGATTCTGTCTGAAATAAAGTAGCTAGGGTAACGCAAGATAATTTTTTTGTCTAGTTTGTCCTCCGCCTCTGCACAGAGGGGTACATAGAAATACTGATCTCTGTCCCTCGGGTTACATTTGTTGATGAACTCCTTGGAAATCGTTTGAAGGATCTTGTTCAAATTTTGTATGATAATTAGTCACCATTTGTAGTTAATCATGTTGCGACATCATTTTGATTTTACAAATTTTACTGAAGATATGGGACTTTTTAACTTTTTTTGCGGCAGTGGGAGACATATGGCTATAAGTTGCTTTTTATATGAGGCATAAATGGGGGGAATTTTCAATTAGTTACCAGTATTCTAATATGACATCCTTAACAGGCTTAGAGACCACAACTGTGGTCAATTTTCGATTTCTATAAAGCAGCATGTGACTTATTGGGCATACCTTGTGTGTGTGTGTGTGTAAATTACCGTGCATCTTAATCATGTTAACAAACATGCAACATTCTGATGTGTAACAGATATTTTTATTCATTTCAGTAGCGTGAATAAACATCAAATTCATATTTAACAAAGATATTGAATGTTATGTTTTATAGTTATATTATATTCCGTAAAAGTCACTTATATACTCTGTAGCACTCGCCCCGTGCCACAATTGCACCATTATGTATGAAACCAAACAATAACAATTGACAATGAATGAAACATTGTACCTTTCTATGTGTGAACACTGGTGACCTTATAATGCAAACGACTGTTGCCATATCTAACATCGTTCTACTTTCCTTCATTATAAAAAATACAAAGCAAAGTTTCACTAATGACCATTTCAACCGACATAGCTAGCACAAAGTGTACAGCCAAATATAGACAAATATGGCAGGTTAAAGGTTACCGTAAAAGATCACGAAAATGTAAAAAGAACTGTTATTGTCCTATAAGAATGGAAATAAATTATGGAGACTCCATTTTATCATTGCTTAACTACAGGCTGACCATTTGTGCTGATATTTTACCACCTCACTAAGGCTCAGGGTAAAATAATGTGGCATAAATCGTCAGCCCGTGGTAAAACAATGATAAAATGATGTTTCCGTGATTTATTTCTTAATTAAATGATGGAATCTGAAGTTCTTCAACTTGGATCAAAGCTGTAAAATCAATGGGGATCGTTTCTAAGATTATAATATCAGTTCTCCATATGTGTTTTCATTTATGAATTCTCAGTACTTTGTACAAATTTTGACTGCAAATTAAGTTTTATAGATTTTGAACGAATTTATTATACTTATTTTTTAAAAAATCACACAATTCATGATTTTATAGATCATCTACATAAATTACAGTAAAAAAAATATGGATTTTTTGAAAAGAACCATAAGCCGGTCTAGCATCAGTTCACAAGAATTCACTTTTGACAACAAATTTAAAAATGATTTTTTGTGAAACTGACAGCTGGTTCTCATGCAATAAAAAGTTTGGTAAATACCAGTATTTATTGCTGTATCGATGGTATAATAGGGCCTGCCTTCTTCTTACATTAATCTGTACTTCAATATTGTACCCTAATGAGTGTCCATCCATCTGTCTTTTGTACATTCCTGTCACAGATTTCTCAGCTTCTGTGTTGGAAGGAATTGTTAGATGTTTCATAGATGACTTGCATGATGACTTACATCGTGTCTCTCCTATCCAGTGAGGTTCCTCGCTTATCTGTTTATTGTGACTTAACTTGACGGAAATAGTTGAGTTGGGGTATTTTTAGCACAAAGTAGTGTGCAACATCTTTTTAAGGACAGATTTTGGAAATGAATTATTATGAAGTATTTATTTACAGATGATGCTGATCAGTAAGAATCCATTTGTATGGCATCCATCGGCTCATACAATTACAACTCCTGTTGTATCTATGAAAATAAAAGACTCTAACAGGAATCCAGTTGAAGTTAAGAATTTAAAGCAACCTGTACGCATACAGATCAGTAATAAAGGTCAGATAATTGGTGTTGTAAAAACTTACTTGCAATTTTTTATCTTATCTCTTTTTTATATTATTTCACAATTTTTGAATCAATTTCTCATTTATGTCTGTAATTTTTAAGGCGAAAGACACAAAACATGCACATAATAAATCATTTCATTAAAGACAACATTCTCAATGCACCTGCAAATTTTTTTTTTTTAAATATAACATTTCATAATATTTTTTTTTCTTAAATGGTTCTTCATTTCCATTCATCATTAACATTATCATTTTTTTGTTTTTTTAGCTGTGACAGAAACAACAGTATTCTCATCTGAAATCAATCTAGTGTTTAAAAATAGTTCTTACCAATTAAGGAATGGTAAAGGTCCAACTTTCAAACTGGAAACCAACATCACCAGTGGATACTCTCTTGTTATGACCATTAAAGGTGAAGAATTAGTTTGTCCATTTAGAATAGTAGAAGCAACAGAGAACATGACTGATCCAGGATCTGAGCCTGGCCTTCTGTTCAATGACAATAACAATTACATGATGGTTAGTCCATCTGCAGAAATGAACCAGTCATACAATATTTACATTTTGCCTGTACTCAATTCATCTTCAGCAGAAGCATTTCTGACTGACTATGTCATAAGGAACAACTACACTACATTATGTGAGGGCTCAATACCTTGCAAAAGGGAGATAATTCTTCCAATGAATTTCTCAATGGAAACATACTCTGTGCGGTGTACTTACTGGAATGAGATCACTGAGGTGTGGACTTCAGATGGATGTAAGGTATACTGTATAATCGTTTGTTTTCTTGGAGATAAAATGTCATGGTTTTGTCATTGAAACTGATTTCATGGGAACAATTTTTTGTAGATTCATGAATCAAAGATTTTTTTCACTTCATTTAAGCTCTTTGATAAGCTGTAGTTTTCAATGTATAATGCACAGCTTTGCAAGGGAAATAAGAAACCTTTTGTAGAAAGCATTTTTGGTGTCACCACGTTTTTGATAGCCATTTATTAATTAAAATAGTATGAAAAACTAATCAGCTGTAATATCTACGTTTCGTGTTATATGCAAATCACAGGTTTTGCTAAAACAATGGAGTCAACACCGACTTTGTCCCAGTTAATAAAAAGATATTTTGAATAATCCAAGCTCTTTTGTTAATATTTCAACAAATGGAAACAGTTTGTCAAGTGGATGAATAGAATGTGACAATTATTTCACTTTTGAAAATGGTCTTTATTATCTTCTAGTTAAAAGACCAAGGGCTCAAGGACAGTTTGGCTCTCCCTTTAGTTGTGTACTTCATGCTCTACTGCACACGTTTGTGAAGTAAATTAGTGCTTGAGAAAATTGCTGAGACTTGATTATATGTACATACTTTTGATTAATATAAGTGCATTTTCATATGAAATATATATTTGCAGATAAATTTTCTTTGGAATTTACTTTCATTGATTTGTTCTACCCATGAAATAAACGAAAATTTCTGCTTTTACAGTATATGATATTAATATGACTACAGGTTAATGAACATATGATCTCAGCTTCCAATGGATGGGTCAATTTCAGATTTGTTGTGTGGCATTTACCTTATAGTGGGTAATTTTTGCGGGTCCCAAATTTCACTAGTTTTTTTTATATAAATAGGGAGATTAAATTTTCATGGTCTTTGCTTTTCACGTCACAGATTTATTGGAATAAAAAATAATTCTATAAAATATCTGAACTTTAATTTGGTGAGTTTTTATTTTGCAATTCTCCAAACCGGTTGAAAATAGTGAAAATAAGAATCTTTCAAAAATTAACTGCTATGAAACCACTGGACCCTTAAAACAAAACTAGGTATAAATGTTTTTTTAGGATATTTTGTGTAGAACTGATGTGGAGATTCTTGATTCATCATAAAACAATGGCTGCCGTTACTAAAAATTGAACTAAGGGGTCAGTTAGAAGTTTTTCTCATATACCGGTATCTCCAAAACCATTAGGGTTAGCCAAATCCTTTCAATTGCCGAAATAATTCTTATTATAAGGCCTACAAAAGTCTGCATGGGATTAAAGTTGTTGGACTAATCCTTGTTATAGTTATTGCCCTTGAAAGATGAAAAGTGACAATTTTTTTACAGTTTCAGTCAATATTTTGAAAACTATGCTAGATAGAAAGAAACTTTCAATCGCTGAATGATCCTATGATAAAGCCTACAAAAGTCTGCATTGGATCAAAGTTGTCAGACAACACCTTGTTAGAGTTATTGCCCTTTGAAGGCAAAATGATGAAAACTACAATAGAAAGAAAGAAACTTTCAATTGATGAAATGATCCTTCTTATAAGTCCTTCCAAAGATTTTTTTGAGTCATAATTTTCCTTTTTTAGGAACTCCTTGTTAGAGTTATTGCCCTTGAAAAGCAAAAGTGTGTGATTCAGGCTCTTAGGAGAATGATACCGTACTTTCTGTACAGGTGGGTATACCTAGCAAGACAACATGTACAGCTTCATGTTTTACCTGTCTGACACCCAGTGTTAAATACAAGAATAATGTAAAAAAAATAACGTTGATGATTGTATTGATGTCTATTTACCAGGTATCAGAAGACACTACCAAAGAAGTGATACATTGTGAATGTAACCACTTAACATCATTTTCTGGAAGTTTTATTGTGTTACCAAATGCCATAGATCCATTCGCTGATGCTGTTTTATTCCTGAATTTCTTTGACAACCCATTAGTTGTGTCTACTGTTGTTTTTGTATGGTTTATTTACTTCTCTGCTGTGTACTGGGCAAAGAAGGCTGACAGAAGAGACAAAGCTCAGGTACGTGGACATGAAATACACTTTCTTTGCTTGATACTGCACTAGAAAAGCTGGCAAACAAGATGATAATTGGGTAAGTGGGCATTAGGTTTCTCTATCCTGATGTGTACTGGGCAAGAAAGGTGCAAAACCAGATTAATGCTTAGATATGTTACCATCTCCTTTTTATAGGAGGGTAAATATAAGGCAGACTGTGATTATACTAAGGTATTTGGTCATTAGTACTTCCTTATTGCTTTGTATTCAACAGGAAAGGCTGACAAAGGACATCTTGCTCATGTACTGGTATGTTGCTATTCTCATGTTTTATACTTGGTGAGCAATTAATGTGGTGATGGAATCCTTCATTTGTTTTGTACAATATGTGAGCAAACATGGCTGGCAATAGAAATGAGCTCAGATATGCATCCACGAGGCACCCAATTGTCATAGTAGTCCTTGGTAAACAAGGACGACAAGAGATATAGATAGCGTATTTCTAAGTGGTTATTACTGCAGTCATAGAGGATTTTAAGTTTAGGAATAACACTTAATATGCTATTGCAAATTTATATTTATTTCCTATTAAAAAAAAGTTGCATTAGACTCCATTAGCAAAGTTTTCAACAATACAATGAAAATACAGTATGTCATGTCTAAGTAACCACTTGTATTCAGCAATAACCTTTCATGAGAGACTATGAGTGAAATTTCACTATGTAGTGTCTCTGACTGTAAAATTAGTCTAGATATAAAGATCACCTGTCTCTGGTGACCTGTATTTCATCTCCCTTGGAGGGTCACTTGAGACAGATTTCACTGCATATATTACAAACCGAAGTATTTTATCGGGACTCTTTCTCATTCTTTGTAGACAGGTATTGTAGTACTGTCTGATGCTAACTCTAGAGATCCATACAGGTATCTGATGTGTGTGGTTACGGGTTGGTGGGCAGGAGCTGAAACCACAGCCAGGATATCCTGTTATGTCTCTGGCAATGGTGGAAACAGTAAGAAACACTGTTTATCAGATTCGGTGGTCAATAAAGGTTATTTCAAGGCTGGATGGGAAGACTGGTTTCTGTTTACATCACCATATCACCTTGGTAACCTGGAATCTGTTACTGTATGGCATGACAACTCTGGCACTTCTCCTTCATGGTTTGTTCAATACTGTAACTGAACTAATTTTTTGTGATTCATTTATTTTCGCCAATTATACAATCAGTAAGTACTTGCACATATAAATACCTATGACTATACATATTAAAAAGAGTTTATTCTATGAAAACTTTCAAGTTGAAGCAAACTAACTCACAAAAGTGTTTGAAAACAAAGTCATTGTGAAAATAAGTACAGTTACAATACTGAATGTATGAAAAACTAAGAAAAGCAAAAGTAAATTAGATTTTTATGTGAATTCAATGTTCTATGTACTCACACAGGTTGTTCTACTGACCTGGCCCCATTGCCACAAAACTTGAAAAAATACTTAAGTCTGAGAATATTCACAATTGTTTGTGACATCATCATTCAAAGATTGATTGGAGTCACCATGGAAGTTGAGAATTCTAAAATTTAATGTAGATCATACCTAATATTTGTAGTACATACATTTTTGTAGTTTTTCTGAAAGATGACATTGAATGATCATAAAATAGAAACAGAGGTCATTGAACTGGTAGATTGAATTCAATATTAGTTTATTTAATATATATATAACATAGAAGGGTCTGAAAAACCATGTTAGTTCTAACTTCTTTGGGATTTTTTCAGACACTTCTATATATATATGGAAGACTCGGAAATGCGATGGGGACGCTGAAGTGCAATATTTGTGCTGATCTGCAATGGTCAACGCTGAAGTACGTTGGTTGTTAGCACAAATGCACTGAAGTGTGTTGGTACCTCATTTAATGTCGCCATGAAATTTTACGTGCAAAAGGGTGTACAATGTTACAGAGAAAAGTACCAAAACAGGAAGGAAAGATAGCAGAGACTGAAAATCGTATTGCATGCATCATAAAAATTATATTAGATATAATAAAAAGTCTTACCATAAACGTAAACAGTAAGACATACTTTCCCAACGAATCATGGAGCATATTCTATAGTTGAAAGGCGAAATAGAAACTGCAATATTCGAGTTCATAGAGTGTATTAGAATGTCAAAGACACAAATTAAGTCCCTGTGGACCAGACTGGCACGTTTCTTTTCATATTACGTACAGTCCATTAATCCATCAAATCTAGACCTCTGTAGCATCAATCATTCTTTGATAACCTTAGCAACAGTGTATAGGATGACACTGAGAAAAAAGCACCATCTTATACTACATTACATTTGTATTTGCAAATTCTACAGGTATTATTGATCAGATGTGTTTTATGTAGTACATGTAGTTTATACGCTAATACAGAAGTCTTAAAGCTATACACAAATGCTCAAGAGCTAAGCTAGTAAAAAAAATGTTCATGATAAAGAGTACTCGTCCTTCTAAAAGAGACTACCATTTTGTTATTCAAATTTCCACTGGGCGTAGGAAAAAAATGAAGTGAAATTATTAATTTTGTTTTTATAATTTCCTCAGTAGTTAGAAGTATCAATGAAATGAACGCAAATTATGTTTATGGTTGTATGTACACTAATATCATATATGTCGAATTTTAAGATAATCGTATATTTATGGTGGTCAAAACATTTCAGCGAAGCAAAAAAAAAAAAAACACACCTCCTCGTAGTGGCCAACGCACTTCCATGTTGCTATTGGCAGTCAACAACCATGCCTAACCATCGCATTTCAGCGTGATCATAAACACACTTCGGCATACTACCATCGTAGCTCTGCGTCCCATTGCGGTTCAGAGGTAATTTTTAGCATCCTGTGTTTTGATGCTGAGTTGTTATGGTCATAGGGTTACAAAGGAAACATATTATTCAAACCTTGAACTTTCAACTTATTCTTCAGATATCATTATATGCAAACAAAAGGGGAGATAAAATAATAACCATAAATATTTCAAATTTATTTGCAGGTATTTAACAAGAATTTTGGTTCAGGATTTAAAAACCAACAAAGTTTACAGTTTTATACTAGGTGATTGGATTGGCATTGAAAGGGGATCTGCTAAAGTGACAATCCCACACACCAAACCAGAGGATATTGGCAATTTCAGAAATCAGGAATTCACCTTTAAATCAAGTCGCGACATTAGAGATTCACATCTGTGGTTCAGTGTGTTTTCCAAACCGTGTCGTAGTCAGTTTACAAGAGTACAGAGACTGACATGTTGTCTCTCTCTCCTTCTGTGTACAATGCTGACTAGTATAATGTTCCACGGAATGCCTACAGACAACCCACAAGATCAGGCTACTGTAGCTAACTTTACGTTCTCCATAAAGGATTTGATCATTGGTATAGAATGTGCTATAATAATGCTGCCCATTAACATACTTATTGTACAGCTGTTTATGAGAACATCCAGTAAGCCAAAAGAACAGAGATCTTCCAGAAGGAGGTATGAATTTATTTGGGATGATGAGAAGTCAGATGAAGAGAATCCACAGGTAGATCACGAAGAAGAACAGTTGATTGAGAATCTAGAAGAAATCCAGCTTATACAGAGACCTAAATTGTAAGTAGTGTTAGAAGATGTGGTTCATGTTAAAGGTATGTTTAAGTGTTTGTCCAAATTGCTTCATTAGCCTTTATCTATATGGAATAAGTGGGGTATACCTGTAGTATTCTTTTCTTTTCAGTTCATTCTTTTTTGTATGTCACCATAACTATTGTACAGAAATCAGCTTTTTGCACAAAAATTTTTTAGTTTCAGATATGCCTTACTATTTTACTATTTTCATAAGAAATGGGTAGGCAAGTCTGTCTTTTAAAATCAGTTTTCAGCAGCATATTTAATGCATAATAGCTCTGATCTCTTTAACAGATTACCCTGGTGGTGTGTGTACATTGCTTGGACCATTGTTATTCTAGTTTCAATGGTATCTTCCTACTTTGTTATGCTGTATGGACTCAAGTATGGCTATCAGAAGAGTTTAGAATGGCTCATTTCATTTTTCACTGCATTCTTCCAAAGTGCATGTCTCCAACAACCAATGAAAGTTGTAGCCATTGCTATGGTGATGACCTACATTTGCAAGAAACCTGTTGAAATAGAAGGGATGGTTTTGGACATAAATCTTAAGGCTGCTGGTACGATGTTATGACAATGAATGTAAAGTCAAAAGTACAATCCCAGGTTCTTTATGTTTGCTTTGTAACTAATGGTTCTACATGTATATTAGGCCACATGAAAAAAATACCTAGATTATCATCCCGCCCAATTTTTTTATATTTTCAAAATGTGTTTTGAAAAGAACTCCCCAGCTCAAATTTCTGGAAACATTCCATGTCTTGTCTGGACCTGATTTATAATTATCGTTATTTAGTAATTTCTGGTTTGAAAATCACAATTTTTAATTTATTTTTTTTTTTGTAAATTGTTCCAAATTTGATAAAAAATGGTATGGGTGTAGCAGTCGAAAAATATATATATTGATAGAGTCCCCCAGCCCAATTTTTTTTAGAGCAGTTGGATGAGAATCTAGAAATTTTTTATTATGGACTTTTTTGGAAATGATATTTCCCTCAATACATAACATTATTTCAACCTTTATAAATTATCAATTTTGCAATAATTAGATACAGTGAATTACCATTGAAGTAACCTACATATATATGAATAGTGGTATGTATTACATATTCCTGAGCGGGTGTACATCAAAACATGGAGGCTAAAAAATATTGTGTGCTTCCTTTTCGCCTTTTCCTGTTTTTGTTTCATTTTTCATCAGAAGTACAGGGTAAATATCAAACTATGACACAAAAAACTTGTTTTTGAGGAAAAACAGTATTTTCATGAAAAATAATGCTTCAGAAAAGGGGTCTATTTTATGAACTCAAAATAAAAGTGAAAGTAGAAAAATTCTATTTTTAGTTTGACCTGTCCTGGTGTACCAAAGTCCGTGCCTTTTTTTTTCTAAAATGGACCTAAAATTTTTTTTTTACATTTCCTTAATTGAAAAACATGGTAAAAAGTTAGATTGAAACTCTGTCTATTTTTTTTTTTAAATCATGAAAATTTACAGTATGCTATAGAAGCCTATGGGGCAAAGAATACAAGACTGAGACCTTGTGTGTTTCTGACACAGTTTGCTTAGTCCAATGAAATACATCAGGATTGTCTCTTCTATCACACAAATTTACTTTATAGGTAATATTCATCGGTAATGTCAATTAAGGGCATTCTGTTAAGCCTCAACTGTTACTTGGCTCTTACACCAAGCAAAGTGTGGGAGGATGTAATGGAATCACCTCATGTTTCAAATCTGTTTACATCCTGTGTAAGACCAACTCATTATAAAATGTCAAAGAAACTATAATAGTTTACAGAGTTGGTTACTGAATTAAAGTTATACAGTAACAGAACTTATTAGTTACACATAAAAGTTTCTTACAACTATGTCTGGAGGTTTAGCCATCGTTCAAAACAATGATATGGTTGTTTTCCAATGTTTTTCAGCTGTATATGAAGATGATGGAGAGTATACACATCAGCATATTATACCAAATCCAGCTTCTAAATCAATGCTTCAGCAAATAAAAACAAAGTTACAGATGGAAGGCATTATAGAAGAAAGAATAAGGGAAATAATTATCTACTTCTTGTTTATTACTGTTGTATTGTATGCTGCCCATGGCAACCGTAATGTTCGCAAATCTTATTGGATGGGAAGTGCAATAGAAGACATATTTATCAGACAGGCTTTCAAAAAGGATCGCCTTACTTTTTCAGATGTAAGGATGTTGTATGTGTATATTTGTAATTTCTTTCTTACATTAACAAAGTTGGACAAGTAAAGTTTGTATCAGCATTCTGTTATGTGGTAATTAATGGCATTATCCAGAAAAAAAACTTAAAGGCATGCATTGTTGTCCCAAATGGTAAGGTTGTGTGTATCTGGTAGGAAAAACCCATTAAAATTGTATGGGTCTGAAATAAATATCTTTATTATTTGCTGTCTTTCTGTGGTCCATCAGATTTGTCAGCATGACTTCTCTTAGACTATGGAATGGATTTTGATGACACTTTGTTTGAAGGTTTGGCATTATCCTAGATGCTTATGAAGATATTTTTGTTCATGTTTGAGAGCAAGATAATCCAGTAAAAGATTTTACATGTTACATTCATAAACTTGATAGTGGTAGCACTAGTTTACAACTGCTTTAATTACAAACTGGTTACCAATTATCAAAATACTTTATTTTTAGGCGAATTCACCGCCATTATTTTGGGACTTCCTTAGAGTGAAAGTTCTGCCAGGATTAGATGACATATACAATGGAGATAAAGATGTGGAGACTCATGGTGATGATTTTATTGGGGTTGGACCATTCAGGTTCAGACAACTCAGGGTACAATCAGGTAAATAAAGATGGGCTAGTCATTCAGTTTGTTCATACCCCCCACATTGAAAGCAGGATGAATATTGTTATCATTCTTGTTTAAGGTTGTTTTATGGTTTAGCTTTGCCATTCAAGACATACTACTTTTATTCCAAGGCAGTAAGTACACAAACAAAATGGATGTAGCTTCAGCAGCACCCTCTTTATGTAGATACTATGAAACATGAATGACTCGAAAGTGAGTGACACACTGTCGAACTTCACTCACTCAAACTCAGATGGCTCGAACACCCAGGATTTTCTCCTATATAATCAATATTAATAACCTTGGATTTCTCAAACACACAAACTGACTATTTGGTTGGTTTGATAATAAATCGTAGAGAATTACCCTTACTAACTTGAACTTGTCAGCCGTTTTGTGAAATTGGGTAATAAAAGGTATGAAAAACTGCAACCCTATTATTTTAGTTAATTACAGGTAATATTTAATTCATCACTAATTAGGTTGTTTTATTGATTCAAATACAAGAATGTTCTGAAGTTGGCTTAATGAAAGCACCAAAGAATATTAGATGAAAATTTATTTACCAAGAAACTTGAACTCTGAAGGTTTTTTTAAAGCAAACACGGCATTTTTATTGTCCACAAAACAACATAACCATCCGAGAGTGAACAAAAAATATCCAAGAACAAACAAAACTTAGTATCAAGTGAGCAATTTCAAATAAAAATCATATTATATTGAATTTGGAAAGTAATTAAATTATCAATTTTCAACAACAAAGTATAACAAATTAGGTTGTTCATGAACATTGTTGTCAGATGTTCTTATGCATTGTAATTCTATTGCTTTAGATTTGTTGTGTTTTTCAGATACGTGTCCCACCCCTTTGTCTATTAGAAATATGGCGTCACTATCTATTAACTGTTCTGATAGTTATTGGTTGGGAAATGAAGATACCAAATATTACAACCAATCCTGGAGTGAAACAATAACTGAATCAGTCAATAATCATTGGTCATACCAGTCAGCATGGCAACTAGGAACCTTACCTTATGCTGGTACCCTGGCAACATATGGTGGAGGAGGTTATGTCCTTGCAATGTATCCTAATTCCAGTACTCAGCAGATCTTTGACAAGTTGAGGTCAGACAGTTGGATTAATGAGAGAACTCGAGCTCTGTTTGTAGAGTTCACCATCTACAATCCTAATGTCAATTTCTTCAGCGTTGTCATGTTTTTGTTTGAATTTTCCAGCAATGGAGGAATTGTTCCATTTTATCAGATATTTACGACAAGGCTGTACCATTACAGCAGTAGCACAAAGGCAGCACTTGTATTCTGTGAATTAATGTTCCTTGTCTTTACATTTATCTTCTCTTATTATGAGTTTAAGAAAGTTAGAATGATAGGCTTCAGACAGTATTTAACAGGATTCTGGAATGCCATTGAGTTCATTATCATATGTCTGAGTTACAGTATTATTGGTTTATTCTTCCAACGTATGGTGATTGTTGATTACCTAATGGACAAATTAGCCAAGTCAGATCGGGTAGACTTTGTTAGTTTTTATCCTGCTATATTTTGGGACTTTGTTCAACTTTATGTGATGTCATTTCTGGTATTTTTAGTCATTCTGAAGTTCGTGAAGATCTTGTCTTTTAACAAAAACATGCACCTTCTTGGTGACACTTTACATGGTGCACGAGATACACTGGCAAATTTTTCTTTTCTGATTGTAGTTCTGATATTTGCCTTTACTCACTTTGCCTATTTGGTATTTGGTAGTGTACTTGCAGGGTATAAAAGTGTGATTGCCAGTCTTGTGACGTCTTTCACTTTTGCATTGGGTGTGTCAGATTTTTATGGATTATATCGTGTTGAAAGAATCATAGGACCAATATTTTTTGTATTGTTTATACTATTTGTCATGTTTATCTACTTGACTGTATTCATGGCTATAGTGAATACCTCAATAACAAAGGCTAAAGAGGCCAAACTTAGTAGGAAGAATGAGTTTGAGGTCTATGATTACCTGGTTATAAAGTTGGCTAATATTCTCCCTGTTGAACTGGCAGCTAAACTCAAGAAAACAAGCACAAAACCTTTATAAAGTTGGCTGATATACTCCCTGTTGAACTGGCAGTTAATCTCAAGAAAACAAGCACAAAACCTTTGAAAAGTTGGCTGATATACTTCCTGTTGAACTGGCAGCTAATCTCAAGAAAACAAGCACAAAACCTTTATAAAGTTGGCTGTTATACTCCCTGTTGAACTGGCAGCTAATCTCAAGAAAACAAGCACAAAACCTTTATAAAGTTGGCTGATATACTTCCTGTTGAACTGACAGCTAATCTCAAGAAAACAAGCACAAAACCTTTATAAAGTTGGCTGATATACTCCCTGTTGAACTGGCAGCTAATCTCAAGAAAACAAGCACAAAACCTTTAAAAAGTTGGCTGATATACTTCCTGTTGAACTGGCAGCTAATCTCAAGAAAACAAGCACAAAACCTTTATAAAGTTGGCTTTTTTTAATTGAAAATACATATGTATTTTATTTTATACACATAATCTGAAAATGCTAGTTATTCACTTGTTTAATCAATTTTGATATCAATAGCAGATCATGTATACAATTTACAAGATTTATTAGTAAGATGTGTACCTCTTATTATGTAGAAAATTGAAAAATGTTTTCTTACATTTTTAGCATGTTAAATTAAGCCATTTTTTATCACTTCATGATATGGATGGTACCTTCTTTGTGTAATCTGTCTTTGCTCAGTGTTTAAATACATATTGAAGATGTGCATCTTTTATTATGGCAGGCTTTCAAGCGGCCTTTATTTTCTTAATTTTCCTTATTTTTCAAAAGCAGCCCTAATTTTTCTAATAAAAGCAGAAGAATCCTAAAAAAAGCCTTATTTTTGTTGAGAAATTCGTTATTTTTTCAAATTTTTAAATTTTTAAATAGTAATTTCACTTTATATTGTTTGTATTAATGGAATCTAGCTTATTATACTTTCAGAAAATTAATATTATGATCAAATTAGCATGTCAGAAGACATTTTGATGGTCATTAGCAGTTAACAGCATTCTTTGGACCCATACTAGTTCAACTTCTAATGTTCGAACTGGAATGTTGAATACAACTGTTGATGGCCACTGATATGATCTTCTGGGTTGGTAAATAGCTTTTGTATTGTTGTCTTTAGCCATTGGTAAATAATTTGTTTTTCTTTTAGTATTATAATTGAAAAAGAAAGAATGTCATCCCTTATTTTTGTGTTAAAAGCCCTAAAAAACCCTAAATTTAGCCTTTATTTTTTTAAGAATTTGGCCCTAAAAATAGCCCTTATTTTTTTTACAAAAAGTCACTTAAAAGCCTGTTATGGACAAATTTTACTTACTTTAATAAGAATTTTTACCAATTAAACTGAGCCATTTTTTTCAGCAGTATATGTTATCGTAAGTACATACTATAGGTAATTTGTAACTTGCACTATAGTTTTGAACTTGCTTAGTGCTTATATATACACATGAAAGATATTTATGTGCTGACATTAATATTTGACTGTGATGCTGGTCCAGGTATTTTAACATTCTTGTTTTGATCCAAATATACTGACTATTCTAGTATATATTTTTGAAAAAAAAGTCAAAAACATGTACCTGTAAATTTTCTCTTTATAATAGACCATAATCTACTTACAGGGTTGTTAATTTAGCTCATTATTTTATGTTGTGGATATTGTTATTTATACAGTGTTGTGATAAAAAAAAACAGTGGTTGCAACTGAACTTATTTATTTTTTTTTTTTAAATTATTTTGATTTTATTTCCTTGTGTGGTTTTATATTTTGATTGCAGGTTAATTATATTGTTACTGTTTCACTTGTTTTTGTTGTTGGTTGAGAAAATAAATAATGTTTGTTTTTTTTTCTTATATAGTATTAATGCATCCTAATATTTGTGGACAAGAAATGCTTTAAAAATCCTAGAGCTACTGTATAATGTAAAAGAACAAAGTTACCACTGACTACACAAACAAGAACAGTCTATGAATGCTGTTTAAGTAGACCTTGATTATGCCCCCTCCTACCTGTGAAACTGGGAGAATGCTGCTTAAGTAGACCTTGATTATGCCCCCTCCCAACTTTGTAACTGGGAGGTATATAGTGATTTCAGTGTCCATCCTTCCATCTGTCTATTAATTCTTCTGTTTATCCACATCTTTTTATAATTGTTTTTTTTATTTCTAAGTGTAATAATTATAGGTATATCTTAGCTTATACTTTTTAACCTCAGACACATATTCAAATGGAGCATGATAACTAGGTACACATGTAAAAGAGGCAGCCAACATTAAACTACAAAGTACATATGTATGTGGACAACAACTTACACATGTAAATTGACAGCAGTAAACAAAGTACACATGTTGATGGACAACAGTAAGCAACAAAGTACACATGTTAATGGACAGCTCAAACGATAAAGTACACATGGTAATGTACAATAGCTAACCATAAACAAAATAGATGTGTTAATGGACAACATATAACTAAGTACACATGTAAAAGGACAGCATCTAACAATAAACACAGTACAAGTGTAAAAGGAAAATGGCTAACAATAAACTTAAAACACATGTATATGTGCAACAGCTAACAATAAACTAAGTACATATGTATGTGGACAACAGTTAACAATAAACTAAGTACACATGTATATGGACAAAGCTAACAATAAACAAATTATACATGAGCAAGGGCAGCGTCAAAGAATAACAAAAATAATATGTGGAGTTCAACAAAACTAAAAAAAAATAATTTATACCCCCACCACACAAAGTGTGAGGTATTGTGTAATACTCATCGAGAATTTTTGTGTCCGTCTGTCCATCCCCAGTGGTTTCCAAAAGATAACTTGAGAGTGGATTTTTCTGAAACACTGCATACTTGTTTAGTACCATAAGATACAGGATAATTGTGTTTAATTTTCAGCAAAATCCAAATCGTAGTTAATTTCGAGTAAAGGCATTTTGAACATTTTGCAATCCCCCTTTTTCATCCCTGAACCTAAAAACGGGTCATGTGACCGGATCGCCATCCGTGCATCTATAATGGTTCCTCTCACCTGATTGTTCACCAAGGGAGTGTATATAAAGTCCCTGGTCCATCCCTGGACCTATTTATTTGTTTATTTACTTATTTATTTCTTTTATTTTGTTAAAAATACAATTAAAATAAATATGAAATTTTATTTGAAGCCCACCAAATTGGGCCGTCCGTGCGAGACCCGACAGGATAGTCAAGGACGTTAAAAAACCCTTAGTAGTACCCTGGACCTAAACTGGATTAGTATCCTTGATCCAAATAATCAAAAATATGTCATTCAATTATTTTATTACTATCAAAATATTAAGACAACTTGAAATATGAACTTTTTTTTATGCATTCCTACATATGTGAGACACACTGTATAATACATACCATTATGTATTGACATATCTCATGCAAGATATCTGATATAGGGAATAAATATAAAAACGGTTTGCCATGCAGGCTTGCAATCATCGAAGTCGACGAAAGACTTCAAAGTCAGCTTCGTGATGCTTCACCGAAGGTTTATTCTTATAAAATATAAAATGATTGTAGCAAGGCATACAGCCCTAAAATTTATATGGTTGCTCAACACTTTTCTAAAGACCATATACAAAATAATAATGGTATTGTCAGTGTGTTGCCGCAAACACAGTTGGGAAGTTGTCCTATCCCGTGAAAGGCTTGTAATGTTGGTATTACATTGTATAACAGAAGTGCACTTGACGCAGTTGAATATAACTTGTTTGCAAATATATTCAACACCGTAAGTGCTCGTTTGTAGGCTAAAAACCACTAATTCCACTTCCCATAGGCTTCTATGCTAATTTCACAATATTCAATGGCTTCTCTGGACTTTACCTTAACTTTAACCTGCAGATGACTATATATATCAGCATGATTCTACATATGTCAGCTCACAATCCTCAGAATGGCATGTGGGGTTAGCAGACTTGCAGTGCAGTACTGGTCACCGGAAGTGAAGGGTCTATAAATAGCATGGGACATCCCAGTGTTTTCACAAGATAGGGGTATATTTAAAAATCATTATGGAGATTAGGCTTCACATCACAAGAAGCAAAATGCACCTATAAAATGTACAGAAATGTTTTTCCTTTCAGAAACTGTTTAAATTTTTAAAATAAGATGAGAACTTTTTTCACAGCACTATGAGGAACAGGAGTAATTTCTGCGTAGGACTATTTTTGCGTACGTTCCAAATGCTCATTGGTTGAATTGATGGTCTGTAACCTGTATTACTTTCCGAGGTCGTTTTTTTTTTAATTTGAAAGTCGGTCACCATTTGATATAAAAAATTTCCGTATACAGATCTTTTTAATGATATGGTTTTAAAAGACAAGAGGAAAGGAAATGTTATATGGTTCATAAAAAAATCTAGTAGTGAGTCGTTTGAGTAGCAAAAAAATATAGAAATGAAGAAATTTGTGAACAGGAAGTTGAAATTAAGTCTTTATAGATAAATTGTTGTTGATGGTGCTACGTGTGGAAACATTGAGGTCGTTGGAACGCCATCCTTCAGTGGAATTTGGAAACTATGCAAGAACGAGGAATTAAATATTGCCCTCTTTGAAAACCCTTAATAAAAGACCTAGCATTTACACAGTAAGTGTCTTTATTTTTGAAAGGATAATATATTACTAAGCAAAAGTTACTTTACTTCGTATTCGACCGGGGGTTTAGCATAGCGACATAATACTATTACCGTAGTTTTGAGCGCTGATAAGTGTTGATATCAAATGCACCTACTATTAATATGAGCTTTAAATCACTGAAAGTTAAATGGGCGTTTGTCAAGGTGAGCGTGCCGTGAATAGTTTTAGACAGTTATTTTTGAAGATAACTGGTGTGGATATACTGAATTTAGCTATAGTTTGTATTAAAGGATATGAAGTGTAACGTTTACAGCGTTGTTAAGCCAGTATTGTCATGTTGACAATCAGGTTTTTAACACTTACTGCTATTTTTGTATAAATTTGACAAGAGTATATGTTTGTAGGTTTGACTATGGAACCTGAAATCTATTGCATCTCCAGCAAGGAAACCTTTGAGCTTGGTTGTCCGAGTACTCAAGTAGATAAAGGTATTTGTTATCATTTTAGTACATACAATGGAGACTTATGTAACAAGGGACTCGGACATTTTTTAACTGATTTTAGATATCTTCAATTGTGTAATATTTTTTCATAGTGGCCAGATTTAAATGGGGGAGGGTTGTGACCATGCCGAAGTACTTTAACCCCGCTGCTTTTTTGCGTCTGTCCCAAGTCAGGAATTTCTAGCCTCTGTATGTCTTGTTTCGTTTTGACCTTTAGTTTATTTTTAGGTCATTTGAGTATATAGGGGCAATTCTTTCGCTGTACCTGTGTCTAATGATGTTTTTTTTTTTTTTTTTTTTTTTTTTTTGGGGGGGGGGGGGCTGCAGTCTGTTCAGTGGAGGATTTCTTCGTCGTTCAATGAAGACTAATGGGTGGCCTTGGGTTGACATTTTTCCTCCCGATGGGATTGTTGTCTCTGACATGTACACCATACCTACTATTCTCATTACATTATACATATAAGTTTTTGACACACTTAAGCATAAGGACTCACCATGAATTATGAATATAACTAATGATATGGACACTATATTACAATAAAAAAAATTCAAAATCAGACCAACAATAAAAAAGTAGATTTTTTTTCAGGTGTGGCCCCTTTCACTCTTAAAACTCGAAAACCGTAATTAAAAGATATCTGGAATCTGATAGAAGAACCCAGACAGGAATCAATTAAAATATTTTCGAAATCGGACTAAAATGAAAAAAAGGTTGTTTATTTTTGGGCGTTGCCCAACTTTTAACCCCTATAACTAGAAAATGGACCAAAACACATGCAATCTGCTTGATACATTTTTGTTAACCAGAATTAAATAACATGATAAAAAATAATTAAAATCGGGAAAAAAACAAACATTTTACATGGGTTTTAATAAAATACCTATTTTTGCCCTTTTTGACCTATTTTTCTAAAACGGTAGGCCACAAAGTCCAAAGAAGATAGGAACCATCCTTTACATGTAGTGAATAGTATTTCAGAACAATTGGTCAATCACAACTAAAGTTATCGCACGGAAACGCAGTGTCCTACGACGACGGCGACACTTTTGCGGTCGTATAAAAACATGACCTTCGCTCCTGTTTGGGACTTATGTGGAAAATTGTCATATAAAGTCATATGCTTTTACTGGAGTTATATATTAAATTCTATGAAATGCTCGATTTAGGCCACTTATTCTAAAACTGCTGGAATTTAAGACAATGTGAAAAAATGAGTGTTAGAGAAGTATAACTAGAGGGTCTAGAGAGCCTGAATCATACACCTAGTCAAAAATAGTTTTTATAGCTTTCTAAAGCTGGACTCTTGACCTTACCGTACTATTGTCACAAGAATCATTTAATCAATACAGAACATTTAGGTTCTCCACCCGGTTTTTATATTATAATATAAATCTGTAATTTTCATTTTTTTTTTCTCTTAAAGGGCAATAACCCCAACACTGAGCAACAAATCCTTATGAAAATATCGGCTAAGGTCGACCTCCCCATACTGATCAATTTTGTCTACTAGAAAATTAGACTAAACCCTTCGGTTTTCAAGTAATTTCAACAAGTCGTCAGTTTTTAGTAGTGATTGCCATGTTTTCAACAGATATAAAATTTTTAAGGATATCCTTACAAACATCCATGCAATGTTTGGTTACTATTCATCTTACAAGTTGTCTAAGAGGAGATTTAAACAAAATCCATTGCAGGATCCATAACTCATTCATTTGTCAACAGATCTTTCTGGAAATTTCGGCATACATGTACATGTATGTAATCCCTTCATGCTGATTAATTTTCAATTCCTGTCAGATTTTAGCTAAATCCGACTGTTTTTGAGTTATTTTACATAATTCTACAATTTGACCTTATGATCAATTTTTAACAGAGAAAATGGTTGAAAAAGTTTACGGGTGACAACGATGGACCATAGACACATAGTGATGTCAATAGCTCACCTGGCCTTTAGGCCAGGTGAGCTAAAAAGACAGTCAAGGTCGACGTATTGGGACTTTCTTTTTTATTGCCCTTGAAAGGCGAAAAATACTTTTTGCAGTTTGAAAATTATAATAGATTTTTAAAAAATCAGTTATCAGTTGATGAAATCTTTATAGAAATGTCAAAAATTTTGGAGAGTTATTGCTCTTGAAAGGCAAAAATTAACATTTCTTCATTTGTAAGTCATTGAACTATGACTAGAGCACCGTGGCTTAAGTAAGACTTGTTTCCACGTAAATCAATCGATTTGTTGAAGATTTATGCATACGCAAGATTTACGAGTGCTTTGTGGAATAACGTCGAAGATCATTAACCATGTACGATCTAGCTGCGCGCAGTCCTTCCGGTTTCCTTACTCACACTACTGGATGTCGCTTTGCAAACCCGACCCACTCGTGCCAAGAACGCATTTAGATTTAACTCGTGCGCGGAACAAGTTCCGCACACGCGTTAAATCTTGGCGTTCATTGGCACTCGTGATCATATTTTGGTTATTCACTCTTTCCAATTAATTATCCTATTATTATTTACTAATGACGTCGCACAAAGTTGACTCCACGAACGTAACGTTTTCAAATCACGTTTTTTCTTCCTTTTTTTTAATTGGCCAACGTTACCTCATTTGCAAACATTTTACCTGAATCCATTTTATATTTTATGATCACGTGTGTTTGTTATTAAGAGGAGGCTTTCTGATGATTTGTCTTATTGATGATTTTTATGCCATAAATTTGGTAATATGGTCTAATGTCTGCGTACTATTCAACATCAACTGCGGGGTGATTTTATAATATTATCATTGTTTTGAAAATATTTCATTTTCAAACGGCATTATTTGGAGCATGAGTGAATTAAATTTATCATAGTAACAATCAAATATCTGTCTTTTACTCTCCGTTTAAATAAACACAACCATGTACAAAATTAAACTTTATTAACCGTTATTAAAATTTTAGTCAACCGCTCACTCGTCAAGGCAGCACAGTATATTTCTATGGAGGGAATCGTCAATAGAAACTATTCCGTCGTCACCAACTTCTAGCTCCCAACATATATACACTACAGAAAGCGCGGGAACAATACAGCAGGAATGCATTTTGTCAGTTTTTGTTCTAGTGGATTTTCGATCACCATGCCGAAATAATATCCGTGTGTTATTTTTGTTCCGGGGGGATAGATTATCCCCCATTTGTCATTTTATTCTTTTCTTAGAACCGTCATTTGTTTGCTCGCTTTAACAAGATAATTAGGAACATTAACATCGCCGCTTTAACGGTTCCATTCGACACAAGGTCGTAAAGGTGTTCAATGTCATCAGCAACTTCCACTTCTACTAATTCCTGATCAGCAATTTCTTTAGTCATTTTTAAGATAGAAAAATTGCCAATTTGTTTAACATTCATGCAGTCGCCATAATCTGTATTTAAACATTTTTCACACGTACAGAAGGACAACTTTCTAATTTTTACTGTTTCTAAATTTCCGCAGAAAATACCTGGTGAATTTTTCTGTTCTCTTTTACGGGTTTGAAATGTCGATCACGGTTTCTATTGATCGAATCGATATAACGGAAAATCCTTCGTGTGCATTTCGAATCATCAGCAGTTTTACAACGATGTTTTGTTGCAAAGTCATACAAGTCATGTACACTTTGAATCACATACTGCCCACGAATAACAAATCAAATTGCTTTTTATGAAACCGCCGGCTGTCACGAGCATGCGAAGTCTCAAAAAAAGTTTCTAATAATTTTATCATATCCTAAATCAGAACAAGCATAACTTTTATCTCCAGTGCAGTGAAGACTTTTGTACTAGGCACTACACCCGTCAGTAAACTCATGCATGACTGAAACGTCGCATGAAATAGATTTTAAGTAATCGCGAATTAACTTCTGAACCGCATGAGTAAAATGGTGAACGTTTTTCTGGTCTGGACTGATTACAATAAAATGTTCTGTGATCATTTGTGAATCGGTTTCGCTACTACTCTAAAATAGCATGTCTATATAAAATTCTTGTTTTTTTTTTTTAAATAAGACCGGATTTCACACTGTTCAGTACATTTATAGTTTTCAGAGAAATCATGATTTGCAACACAATGCTTAACTGGTAAATTTGTGATCAAAGTTTTGAATTGTTTTGACTGCCAGTGTGCCCTAAATTGATGGGAAGGGAAACATACAAATAATTGTTTCATATATTAAAACGTGTCACATGCCTTGGAGTCTTTCTTTACAAGAACAAGCTTCCTAACAACTTTATCGCCTTTTATTTTCACGTTTGATATTCGTATCGTTCCCGTGAGACCTCGTCTGCTCCACTTTTGTCCAATTTCTCATCTAAAAAGTGCCCCGTGCAGGTCCGGGTGTTAAAAGAATAGGCCTGCAGCAGCGCTAAGCTTGTCGTAAAAGGCGACCAAATAGTGTTCAGAAACCTAGCCGGGGGCTAGGCGCTCTGCCCACAGAGCAACTGGGATGTGCGCCTCAGGTGGTGGAATGGGGTACCCCTGGCGTGTTACATGCTGGGGTTGTCAGGCTATAATACGGAAAACCTGACCGCAAACCATAGTGGTGCTCCGTGTTGGGAAAGATGCCACGTTCCTTGCACGTTAAAGAACCCTGCTGTGGTATTCGATAGGAGTAGGGGCCTTGCGCTCTGCCACAGGAGGCTAAATTGCCCGACCTTACCCATCCCTCCCTTTTTCTAGTGACAATCAAAATTTATCGACCATATTATCCTTGTGTCCCATCCCTTTTCGTCATCATTTCATGTTCATTGTCTGAATATAGCTGAAATATTGCTGCTAGGACGTTAAACCCCAACAATCAATCAATCACCTAAAAAGTCAAGTTTGTCAACACCACATTCGGCACATTCGGAGCCCTTGAAACGAGAAGAAAATGATGTTTTGCAGTTTTAGCCAATATTTTGAAAACTATTAAAGAAACCTATTGATGAAATGATCTGTGTGATTTGAAGGCCCTTCAAAATATTCAATGGAGTCGTGGTGAAAAAAAAATCCTATTAGAAGTTGCTGCCCTTGAGAGAAAGAAAAAATGGCTAGTTGGTCAGTTTTTGGTTTATAATGTAAGAACCATAACAGATAGAGAAAAGTTTCAGTTGCTTATTTTATTATTATTCCTGACATCAAATAGTCAATAGGCAAAGAATTGAGTTCTAGTTAAGCGATTCGAGCCCTGGAGAGCCTCTAGTTACTATTCACATAAAAACTAAATAAAGTTAACTATTGAGATTTAAGAATGAATATTCTGTATTAAAGTATTTCAATATAGATGTCATTCATTATGTAGTGTTAAGATAAAGATTTAACCATTTTTCCTGTATGTTGGTAGAATCTAATGTTGACGACAAAGTGCACCCATCTACTTTTTCTGGTGTACACCAAAAGAAGGATGTATTAGAGTTAAGATTTCCATCTTTTGACGATCTGTTTGACAATACAGATATACACCTTTTGATGAAACAACGGGGTGCTACAGAAAGGGACGATGACATACAGAAGGCTGTGGAAAGTTAGTAAAGTGTTTACTAATATAAATATCAGTTGCATATAATAAAAATAGGAAAATAAATGAATCAAAAGTTAGAAAGATATTTTTGTAGGTATGCCAGATCCTGGGGGCTGCAGGGGTCGGAACCTCCACACCCTTCTTCTGGAAGATATTGTCATTTCCGTGCAAAATTTTGGCAAAAACGTTCAGTAATAGCCTAGAAATCGTCTTTCCTCTGGACATCCCTATGCAAAATTCATGGATCTGCCCTTGGCGCGTTTTATTTTCAGAATTATGGTGTTGGCGTTAAATAGACTAAAGGTGTTTTTTAATATTCCAGTTTTTTTAAATATTTATCATAGGTGAAACACTAGCTTCCACAGAGTTATGTAATAAACAAGATGTAATTGCACCATATCCGCTACCTAAACTTAAGAAAGAGGACAGTTTGATGCAACAGGACTTCAGCACAACACTGTACAACTGTTGGGAGGGATCTACAAACTTTGCTGAGTTCAGGTTCAGATTCGGCGATGCTCTGAATCATAAATATTTCAGTTGTAAGTTTGACTATTTGTTGAGTTGGGTATCAAATCTATAGTCGTCGATCATTTTATTAGTATTTGTTGAAACATGCGTAATTATGTTCGTTCTTTACGTTTGAACATCTTTACTGTAAGATTTCTAACCTATCTGCTTCCTATCACAGTTCTACATACTTCTGGGTTTCTTATTGCCGCCATATCAATAGACGTCCTTGTGTAGCATTAAGCGTCCAGGCAAAAAGCAGGAAGTGGGTAGCACATGACAGATTTTGTTTATTTTCAAAAAACATTTCTCCCATTTCATATTGCAAATGCATTCTTTCTCAAAGTAGAATGTTTGCATTTAAATAACTGCAACGGGTAAAGAAAGGAAAGAGTAATCAAGGGAACCAATGTTACAGCGGTAAAGAATGGAAAACAGGCATACACAACAAAGAACATAAAGTAACTAAAATCATACATACAAACAAAGTAACAAAAGCAACTAAAATCATACATACAAAGTAACGAAAGCAAATGAGCAATTCGGACTCCACTAAAAAACTTGGTGCATGGACCAGGTGCACCGGTAGGGTAAGCGTCCTCTGCTATTCAAGAAACACCCGCCTAGTTGCTCATAAAAAGTCAAGTCCGGGGTAGACAAACGAGGAAAGGTTTGTTTGTTTGTTTCTTCGTTGGGGTTTAACGTTCGAGCAGCGATATTTCAATAATTCAGTTAATTGAATAAATCAGTTTTCATGGTGCAGTGTGACACACCATAACGATCCACGAGTTCATGATGACGACCATAAAACTTTCGCAGTGATGACTTCAATCTTGTAGCAACATAACCCTGTTTCAGAAGCCTACTTGTTAGAGTTCTAGCGCGATACAAAGAGTCTGCGTAGTTTCGGCAAGCTCTGGCATGCATTGAAATTCATTGAAAAAGGGAGATAACTCTTTCATTTTGTGCAAAATTTGGGTGCTTTCATAGGGAACTTTAAAATTATTTTCTGAGCCATCCGTTGTCGAAATCTTCGTACTATTTGACATATATATGATATAAACATAATTTACATTGGAACAAACAAATCCATGGGATAAAATTTACCATGTACCACTCATATCATAGGACCTGCCTGGTTTCTACATGGACAGTCTCTTAAACATTTTAAATCACACATGAATATTTTGACTGTACAACTATCATTGTTTTGTACATTTGTAGGTTTTCGACTTGATGATACAGGATTGATGGGTTTGTACGTCATGTTTGGGTTCAGTCTTGTTTGTACAGGTGTGTAAATTCCGTAATGCCGTGTGGACAAACATTTAGAACTAGCAAAGGATTGTAAAATACTTGGCTACAACAATTAGTCAGATCGTATTTGTTATAATGCACAGATATGAAATATCAATTTCAAAATTCTGTGAAAATGAATTCAGGTCAATACATCGTTATCTTAGTAAGGACTTTGTACAGAATTTTGTATAATCTTAGAAGTTGTTTTATAATATGATTACAACATTTATTTTATACTAAATTCCAAAAGACCTGTTTTTGTCAGACAAGTAAATAAGCTGGATATAGAAATTTAAAACGCTGGTTCATTATATGTTATTCGGAATCTTTACAGGGATATGGGCTCGTATTTCATATTCGCAAATTCCCTGTCATCGTTATATATTACCAGAGTCATAGCCTCAAAGTTTAGAGCTTGGCGAATTGACTTGAAGTTCTGTAAAAATCATCTGGATAATTCAATTGTCCCATATCTCCGTATTCTTAATTGAAATGAAAGAAGAATAATAAATATCTAGCGGCAATACCAAAGGTATAAACAAGGGGATATCGGTAGACAAAACAACACCGGGAGGACCAAAATGATAACAGACAAATAACAGATCTTACAACCCCCCCCTCAAAAAAAAAAAAAAAAACTAAAAAGAACTAAAAAGAACGCCCAGAAAACGAAGAGAATCTAATAATCTACTAAAAACTACGGTGAACTTAAATGCCCCGGAATGATGGGCAGTTCCTTCTTCTTATAGAAGGGAGGTCATAGGTCATATTTTGGCACAAGATAAATCGACATTTTAAGAATTTTAGTTTATCAAACGCATTTCTACATTTTTTATCAATGTGGTTACTCAATTTTGCACTGCTCTGTTTGATTTTCAACTCGCAAACGGAACCTAACTGTAGAAATCATGTATAGTGACTATCGTTTTAAAGTGGTTTACCTACGGTACTGTGTACGCCCTGTACCTGTCCTTGTTTTCTTGTTCATTTATTTGAATACTTCAGGTGTACTTTGTTTTTTCCACTGCCAGACAGCTATGATGGTAAACGTGTATTTGACAGTCGACGGGGTGCTGTCGACGTTCATTTTTCCCGTTCTTGTCATGGATTGGACAGTTCGAGTCGGAGGATGTGTTAGTGAACCTAATAAAGTGAGCAAGGCAACTTTCTGGAACTGCGTTCTCATAGCAAGAATAGTGTTGTCTATTTTAGGTAAATACCTGTGCACAATGACCAACTGGAAGTTATGAGTAATAGTTTTTTTTTTAAATATCGTATTGAACTCCGATACACGATAAAGCAATCATTGTGCTTTTGAAATCCTGTTGATGTGGACATTACTGTACGTAATTACTCTACCACTCTTATAATACTGGTATTCACAATAACTATTTACTAATTATTTTATATCTTATCGTCAATTGGAATGAATTAGGGAACGGGTGTAACATCTGCAGGATTTCTTATTGCTTATTTGAATTAAAGGAGGAAAGTAAACTGTCACCCCTACCCAACCCAACAGGGAAGTCTTTCATTTTGTTTCTCACTGATTTTCCACTTAAATGAAATTATTAATGCACTGAATTCAATAAAATAATAGTGTCGGACCTTTGGCAGTAAAGTTCGAATCTTCCACCACGTAATCAGTAACGCTTTTAGAGTAATTATGTACAATGTATAATAATAACTTCAATATATTAAATGAAATGAAACTTAAACTACTACGTACTTAATCATGATATTGTATATTTAAGGTGCTGTTATGATGGTGTATACCGCTGAACCCTCACCGGAGCTAAAAGCTTGCCTACTCGGCCATTATATCTCAGTTGTTGCTATTGCACTGGAATGGATCTTTCTTTTATTAGTCATATTCATACCATTAATTCTTCTTGGGATTTCGTATTTCTTGGCGCCTGGATATGGTTCGCAAATAAAACATTTTGATGGTGAACGCAATACCCACACGGCAACTTTATAGATAGCATGTCTGCCTGTTAACTGCATTAAAGAAAAACAATGTACCATAAAATCGGCCTGAGATAAAGTCTGCTGGTCTGTTACATCCATTTCTAAGGTTACTGTAAATGCTACAGTCGTTAAAGTGTGACGAAATGTTGCTTATATACTACTGTTGGCTTCAGCGGACGCTATCTTGTTATGTACAGTGGGAGGTTGTTCACTATTGCATGATTCAACTTTGGCTACGCCCACTTTAGTATGAGACGTGGCTGGGTGTGTCTCCGAGAAGGAGTGATTACTGGAGAACGTTTTACAACAAAGGGATGCGAGAACTCGATTTCTGACTTGCTCTGTCAAACAGACGTACAGAATAAAGTTGGCAAATCCCTGTATACTGTCACCAATACCCTACAATCGAAAAGGATTACTTACGTAACAGAAATGTTTGAGCATAAGACCCAGTCGGACAACGACGCTATTTGCCATGTGATGTCGTAAATATTTGGTTATCCAATATCAATATAATAATACTCTGATTCATTTTTCATTTATTTTTACGAACAATTTTTGTTTTGTCTCGTTTACTTCCTTGGTTTATTTATTTGTAAACAAACCATGCATATACCTGTAATTGTCATTTTTCATTGCACGTGTTTATTTTTAAGTAAAAATCCATATTGGACTCAGACAATGACATTCGTGGTACTGATGAACCCACTAAACAAACGACTCCTTTTCTTCTTCATATTTTACCGTATTTTCACGTAACTGCAGTCTTTTTACGCATACAGATCTGTGTTTTGGAGAAATTCACTTAATCAACAAAATCAAGAACGATAACTCCTGCAAAGTACCAATTTCCTACACAATATCTAGAATGTGCAACACCGGAATGATTAATTAAAACTGGCTATTTGGTGTGTAATTGTTTCTGAATAAGAAATAAAAGTGAATTTGATGGGTTGTAACGTGCATGCATAGGGTTGAAATTTGCATTGTTAAATCAGTAAGTACCTGTAGTATCGCGATCCATCTAGAATCATCAGAACTGGCATAGTCATGGGCGAAGAATCCGAGAAGAAACCTCAGTGTCCCCCAAAATCGGAATAAAATGAAAACCAAGGGTACGAAAGTCAGTTTCATGTTGGCCTCTTGAAGTGCAGCTTTCCTGGACTTTTTCGCCTTGACCAGGGTTTTTCTGGACTATTTAAACAATGAATTTCTAAATTTAAGTAGAGGTGAAATCAATGGAACTATGGTCAAAGCAACATACGACAGAAAATGTTTAAAAGTGGTCAACGTTAGAATATGGATTTTATGACTGGTGGAATTCCCACCTAAAAGACATACAAAATCTAGATGGAAAACACAGTATATGAACAACCCGAATTTAACAATTAAAAAAAACCAGACGCATGGTATAGATTAATTTTTAACGTCTAGTTTTCGAGGATGACCAACTGTTCCTCGATAACAGGTTGATTACATGCGGTATGTGATCTTATTATTTTCATGACAGCGATAAAGTATGAATATACTAATATGGCCTTCTAACAGTACACTGGCTCTTTTCAAAATTTACATTTTGAACAAAACAATTATTACTTTTAAGAAAATTTGCATTGGCTTCCAAATTTTCAAATGAAATTTGCATCCATTGGTGTGTATCAAAATTGATCATCTTTGATTGAAAAGATATTATGTTCCCAACCAAGTGTCACAAGTTTAAAATTTATCGAAAGTAAAGTACTCGCCAGAGAACCATTATTCTGACCCAATCTTCTTGAAAAACTTAACATTTCCTTATAAATCTAAGGAGCAAATTGATATTTTAAGACGAACCTTTCTCCAAAGAAATATTTTGACAGTTGAATAAAGAACGACAGTGGCTATGTAAGTTCCTATTTCCCAGAATTTTCCCGTGAAGAACTGCCAGAATAGAGCACTCTTAACACGTGGGTCAATCCAGCACCAACTCGGCGTGTCCAGTGTCGTGTCGTAACCTAACACATTTGTTGCCAAAGCTATTATGGTAACTATTCCTACAATACGAAAAAGTTAAAAGCTTTCTAGCAAGTTGACATCTTTTGGAATATAAAGAGATCACAACTTCTGTATACTGGCTTATGAGCAAAGACTGTTAATAATTATTATTAACTTCAAAATTTCAATTCATATATGCTGTAAAATTTGGTCTACATAAAAACAGAAATTAATAGGGTCTAACGCCTAATTTTATGATACAGGTATATAAAAACAAAAAGATTGGGTGCAAAGCATAAAACCAAGTTTCTTGATTGTAGTATTTCAAATGTTTGTCACATTGTAAGGCAACTCAAGTTTTTAATGAAGAGTGTCAAGCGGCATATATGACAAAAAGGATTTATATTAGAAATGAAACAATTTTATAACACCTTACCTGGTAATACCCAGCTAATTATATGGAAAACCTTCATATATCTTGCAGTAAATGATGGTAAAGAACGCACGATACTGAAAACCAAACATACACCCATGATGACGGTCCAGCAAAACACACTTATACTAGAGTATATAGTAAGGGAACTTTGGATCTTACAGTAAGCCATACTTTTGTGGATAACAGTACTATCTCTGTGTATGAGCCAGATCACACCAAGAACATTTCCAAAGGCTGTCAGGGAATCCATCAAAGACAAGAAAACAAGAAGTTTCCTACCCGGAGTCCGCAGATCTTTGTACCATATGTAAATCCATGTTATACCTAGCCCTCCAATCATTGACAAGGATGAGACAACAGCCGTTAAAACCGTGTAGGGCCAGTCAATTCCGTCTGAAGACCCCTCGACGGTGTGTGTGGTATTGTTAACCATAATCCGATTTTCTTGCAACAAAACTCGAAAATACGAACTCCTACTCGTGCTATTACAACCCTCACGCGACAAAAATATGACACCAGTAATGAATTCAAAACATATTACTTTGATAATATCAGGATATGAGATTTTTGAGTGCTGATAAGCATATTTTTAATTTATTACAGTCACGAAAAAAAGCTCTCTTGAATCAACAATTCCATTAGTTCTCGAAACTTTATCTTCGTCTGATTTAATAGTCCACTCAGTATCAATATAACAAAGCCTGTATGCTACAAATCTGTTTGAAAGTTCGTCAATAATTCAGAAATATCTAAGTAATTTTCATAAATTGTAAATTTTGTAGTCATGGGATTAACGATTCCTTTTATTAATTTGAAAACAATAACATTTAAACAAGTTTTCAGGAAATTATACAGGAATCCTCCTTTCTATTAGGAACCTAGATTTTGGTGAAACAGGTTTATGTAAACCGTGTTTCAGTCAATAAACAGGCACATATGTACTTGCATAACGAATTACATAATTTTATGGAATCTAAGCAAGGAAGGATTGCGCTTAGGCTGTTGCACTTAAAACGTGACTGGCATCTCTTCTAATTTTGAGTAGACTGCTGGTAATTATTAAAACGGCTTGGGTAGGTAGCAATATGAAGGCATTACCCAGTGTCGGATTCATCGCCATTAGGAGATGGGCCTGGCGTACGCTCACTCTAAGTCGGAGACATTTTTTGCATAAAATCCTGATTTCACGAATTTATCCCAAAAATTTGTCTTTGCTAGCTTCGTTCGACCTTTAATTCTATTTACTCCATCTAACCTTAACTCCTGGGTCCACCCTTGTAGCTTAAAAGGAAAGAAAACTATTTCCATTACTGGCAGTAACTTTCGAACATTTTACAAGATAACATACTAAAATATTGGAATCGATTAAGTGGAGTAATACAACCGTTAACGTTATTAATTTAGCGTCTATAGGACCAAAAAACCTCCACAGAGAATGATTTGCTTTGATTTTTCACTACCGGTATTTCCACGTTATCATTTTTATTTGTTTTAATTGAATGATATCGCCCAGTTGTGAATATTTTTTGCGACCCCTTTGTGAATCGTTTTGGGGAGCTGCATTACATGTATTGTTACAAGACTATTACCGGATTACACTCACTTTCAATATGACGATGGCGGAACAGGACATGCTCACCCTTCCTGGGCACCTGATGTCACTACCGGTTTGTTTGTGGTAGTTCTTTAGCTATTGTTGTAGTTTTATGTGTGACGTCTTGATGTCCTTATCTTCAGTTTTCTTTTATCTGTTATCTATTCTATTGGTTTAACTACATTGTGTGTATTGATCATATTTTGTTTCCTGTGTTCATGTTCTGGCAATGCATTTTTATTTTGACATATTTGAATTGTCCCATTGTTGACACTTCGGCCTTTTTTTGCCGATAGATATTACTTGTACACATAATATATATTGAAGTCCAAAACTGAATAAAAGCACAGGTACTTATGTACTTGGGTTAGGATTTTTTGTTGTTTTGTTTAGTTTTGGTTTTAGTTTTTTTTTATACTTTTTTGTTAGAGAAAAAATTATGAAATCATGTGTTATTACAGCAAGTATTGTATGAATACTTAGTACTATATCCATATGAAGTTTTCTGTTCTAATCTGACGTGCTTCTGACCTGCTTCAAAACACTTTGGACCACAGCCATGGTAAAAAAAATTTATAAACACATGACCAACATTGTACATTATACATGTACTTGTATATATTAAAGGCTTGCAACTTATGTTTACCTATAAAGAGCAATAACTCCTATATAAGTGGGTGCACACTTTTCTAAGGCCTGATTATCTAGAGTATCATTAACTCATGTAGACCTTGTGAAAAATTTGACCCAATAGACATAGCATAAAAGAAGATCATGTTGGTTTCAAAACATAAACCTAAAACTAGCTGTCAAATATATGTTTTCAAAGACGAGAACTTTTATAATATAACTTGTTTTTAAAGTTAGACACAACAAATTTTGTAGACCAAGGCATATGAATCATATTAGTTATATAGTTATCAAATGTAAAAAAAGATCCGACTATTGCCAGCTATTTTAGGATATAGTTAATTTATATGTTTTATAGCTACATACATGACAGTAGTTATTTGTCTAAGCTACATGTATGTCTTACCTTATATATTTTGAAATATTTCTGAAACTGAGCTGATGTAAAAACACGATAAACATAAACACTGTTAAATTCTAATGGATATCATTAACGAAAATTGTAATGGCTTATATAAATAAAAGTGCAATATTGTTGATATTTTTATTCTAAAAATGAATTCTTTAGCAAAATATATATGGCAAGTTTTTGTTGCTATAAATACAATACTAATATCAGTAATTTATTACAAGTACATTCTCAATGATTAATCCTACAGTATCACAAGTGTCACCCCTAGGTGACAGAATGTCTAGATGGTGACTTGGATGACATTCGGTGATGTGGTGATGGTGATCTACTCTGTAACCTTACATGTGGTGATGGTGAACGACTTCGTAAAGATTTCCCATCCTTAACCAATGTTTTCAGTTTTGTTAAATGCGATAATGCCCTGTAATGAGAGAAACAAAATAAATGTCTACTTTCAGAAACTTCAATAAGCTGGAAGGAAGTTGATAAAATATTGACATTAAAAATGATCTCCCTTCAATAAAGAATCAGACATTAAAAAGATGCTTACAACACTGACCAACATAGGAGAAAATGTAATGTGCAGTATGATAGTTAAAGCATGAAAATATGATGAACCTCATCTTCCCTTGAAGAATCTAATACGTAGTTATATTATGTCAAGCCATCAAATAAGTTCTACATTAATTCAATCATTACAGAATAACATTCATCTGTTTTAAGCATTTTTACATTAAAGCTGATCAAAACATTATACTTCTAAAATATACACATGAACTTAAAGGTAAAACTAGTATTACAACAGTCAGAAATTAAAAGAAAGTAATAGAATGAAATATTTATGACTACTGTGAATTGCTGATGTTTATTTTCCCCCCTGTGTACATGCAGGAGTATTCTACATCATGTCATGCACTACAGTGCACCTTTTAAATTCGACCAGAAATATTTCAAAATTGTATATGAGAAAATGCTTTACATGTTTCATTGAAGGAAGTATTATATTTCTCATTAAATAGAAACAAACTAAAATGTGGGCAACCTTTCATTTATTTAAGTAACCTTAATGTTCCATTCAGCCACTTCATGTAGGATCTTGCCAGCCAATCAGATTTCAGCTTTCATGATTGTGAAAGCATTATTCAAAGGGAAAAACTAGAAAGCTTCTGAGAACTGTTAAATCCTGCATGCAGTGTCTGAATGGAACGATTAGTAGTCTAACTTTAATCAGATTGACAAGTACTTAAGAACAATCTAAGTGTACATTTTTTCACAATTGAGTGATGAGAGGCCACTCCAAGCAAGTGCTCTAGGATGGCATTCTACAGTTGGCATCAGCAAGATATGAATACATTCCCTTGTCTTAGAAGGAATATGTAGTTCCTTTATTCTTGAGAAATGCAGAGGGAATAAACACTATTTGTTAAATATATGTTGTGTAATGTTTTGATCTTAAATTTAAGACACAAAACAAGGAAAAAGCTGATATTTTATACAGGGAAATAACTTAAGTTAGCTGAAAACTTTCCCTCTTCTTACTCCACACAAACAAATCTTAAATAATGTTAAAAAACTGAAGCATTTTTCATATCTTAATTCCTACCAATAGATCTATTGTTTTTGCTTTGCTATGACAAACTTACATATTATTGTAACAAATTGGCTTCTTCAGAACAATCCATACTTACAGTATGTTTGAGATTCCTGACAAAGTATATAATGAGTTCATTGTCATACAACAAGTACAATACAAAAGTACTACATTGAGGTAAAGATTATATATATAGTGTTTGGGCATAAATGACATAGGAAATTAACTAGCTGTGGAAACAATGGACTGAAAAATTGCAAGTATCAGAGACTATTGGTAGGAAACACACAACGCCAAAGCAACTTTCCTTTACCATAAGAACACATTTCATAAACAACTAAACAAAGATAGGACTATCTTGATTAATCTATAGATATATACATTCTTTATACTTCACCTTCGCTATACAAACTATATGTACCTTAATCTGTAAAAGCATCAACCCAAAAAATATCATTTTCTAACATGTGATGTTAAATAATTTGAACATTAAAATTGAAAAAAAAAATACACATGACTATTTTTCTGCTTAAGGTACATCTCCAAAATTCTTGCCTCATTCCAATCCATATGATTCATATTTAGACATGTACATAACTGTCAGTCTTTTGAACATTTCATGTGGGAGATTGTCACTATTTCATGTTGGTGATTTTTATGTAAAAGTATATATTGGGTGTAAAAATTCAACAATTTTGTATTTTTCACAGACAATATAGTTATTTTAATCAAAAACCTCTCACAAAAGTGGAAGATTTTTAATTTTTCATTGATTTTGAAAGAAGGTTAACAGGTATGCAGGTATACAACTTATGACTGTATATACAACTTAAAAAGAATTCACTAATCTGCTCTGATTGTCAAGTTAAAAAAGAAATATCATATGGTAAAATTATGGACTGAATGTAATTATTACATTTTTCATTTAAGGAGAAAACCCATGCAAACTAAAAAACACTGAGGTGCATCAGGTTTTTTTGTGTGTAACATTTTGTACAAACAAAATCATCTACATTTAATTCAAAGCTAAAAGTAAAGTAAAAAAAAGGTTTTAAAATAAGTTTTCGTTCTGATTGTTAATGTTATGACCTGTTAATGGTATGACTTGATATTCATGGACTTGTATGAATCAGATTGTAAATGGTTTGACCTGATATCTATCGTCTGGCATGAATTTCATTGTAGATGATTTTACCTAATATTCATGCGCTGGTATGAAATTGATTCTTGATAGCATGACATGATATTCATAGACTTGTATGAATTTTATTGACAATGATATGACAGGAAATTTATGGACTGGTATGAATTTGATTGTTAATGGTAAGACATGATATTCATGGACTGGTATGAATTTGATGGTTAATGGTATGACCTGATATTGATGGACTGGTATCAAGTTTTGTGTTGATGGTATGACATGATATTTATGGACTGGTATGAATTTGATGGTTAATGGTATGACCTGATATTCATGGACTGGTATCAAGTTTATTGTTGATGGTATGACATGATATTCATAGATTGTATGACATTATCATGATTATGATTTCACCCTAATGTCAATAGTGTTTGACATTGTTGTTCATTAATGTATGTGTGTGTTGTTATTTGATTTTTATTATTTTTTTTTAAGAAGGGTCTTCTGTTGCTTTGCATTTTATTACTTTTGTTGTGGGGGCCTTTCAGAGCTAACTTGAAAGTTGTGTTTACACTTACTGAAGACCTTTTGGTGATCTCTGTAGATACTTACTATTTTTATAAAGGTTAAATGGTGGTGCATATGTTGCACTTCACCATACATGTGTATCTGTTCCTTTTTCTTTTATAAACAGTATGAATTTGTGGATCATGATGTGAACTTGTTAGTGATATGACTATGTCCAGGGACTGTATGACTGTATGACCTAAAGGCCTAGTGAAAATTTTGGATTTGTGTTCATGATAAATGAAGTGTCATTTCCTATCACAAAATTTAATGGTTAATTGTTCAAATTATGTGATTTAGAAAATAAAACATCAATATAAACTTTGACTTAAACTTCTGTACAAAGATACCTCAAAATATATGCAAATAAATTACTAGTATTTACAATGAATATAAATTTAATAAAATTCTTCACATATGAGTAAGCATTGAAGTTCTTTAGCAAACTTCTCTATAAATCTTTATTGTTGTAGTAATTAACAACAAAAGCTTTTACACTACAGAATTAAGTTTAGTTGGGCTAGTATAAGTAACTAAAAGTATTTTAGGTCTTTTTTGTCTTAACTTTTTATGATACAAACTAGTGATTGAACAAACTGAAGCTCTTTCTGCAAAGTGAAGCTTTATAAAGGTTGACAACAATAGAAAACACAACACTATTAAAATAAAAAATAGATGTATAATACTCAAAGATGATAAACTTCAATTAAAAGGTAACTGAACAAAAAAAAACAGGTGATTTCTAGAGCTAAGTGCATATACCATGTAGCTGCTATGACTGATCAAAATAAAAAAAAACCAAACTAATAATCTTTTTAAAAAATCTAGTGCCAGTTTTAAACAAGGTGTGTAGAAATGTACTTACTTTTCCAGTGACCTGCCACCAGGTTCATCTTCAAAGTTATAATCACGTAAGGCATCCTCTAATTCTTCATTAGACATGTTCAATTCAGTCTGAAAGAAAGACTTTCTTTTTTAATTTAAATCAATTTGTGGTGCTCAACCAAACAAATTCATTCACTTCTTACTGAGTTTGTGAGATAGACACATTTGAAAGACACAATGATCTTGAGCTTTGACTTATGACATGTCAAATCAGATGGGTTTAGATATTCAAAAAGACCAAGCACTGACAATTTTCTTCCATCCATTAAAGGATGATGATTCTAGAGTGTTAAATTATGTGAGAAGTAGCCTTAATCTTGATCATTGCAATATCTTCAAAATTTCTTAACATATCTGTCCTCAAGAAAATAACATTTTACTAAACAGAAAACTTTGTACACTAAAGACCTAAAGAGTGAAGGATTTGTCTGGTTTAGTCAGCTAGGGATTTCAATTTGGTGAGGAATAACACTTCATTATTAGTTTGTTTTAGTCAGCTAGGGATTTCACTTAGGCGAGAAACTAACACTTCATTATTTGTTTGGTTTAGTCAGCTAGGGATTTCTATTTGGTGAGAAACTAACACTTCATTATTTGTTTGTTTCATCAAGCAATACTAAAGAACATGCCCTTTTAACTATAGATCTGCATTTTCAAAGTGATAAGAAGACATTTCGGCTTTAAACTTTTACTGGAGATCAGACTAAGGTGTGATGGGTTCTCTAAACTTTTCAAACCTGGAAATGCTGCTATCATTTAATTGCAGTACCCATACTTCCATGGATTTGTCTTTAAGAAAAGACAAGTGTTCAGTTCAGCACTAAATATCAATATATGATTTTTCCTGTGATTAGTGATGATCCCAAGAAAAAAATGTAAGAAAAAAGGGGGAAATTTCTCACTGGACAATTACTCCAGTATCATTTTTGGTATTCATGTACTCAGTTGTTGACATCCCTAGTTAAGAGAGATGCTCAGTTTACCAAAGTTGAAAATGCATTAAAACCAATGAGTAGGGACTTCCTAGAATGACTGGTATAGACAAGTTTCAAGTTTATTTAGGTTACAGTGTATGTAATAGTTTTCTTAGATTGTCGACTTGTTTTAAGGTTTTCTACAGACCAAATTGAGCAGCAACAGTTTCAACATAGACTCGTATGAAAAAACTTCCGTAGTGTAAAACCAACCTGACCTGCCAACAGTTTCAACATAGACTCGTCTAAAAAAACTCCCATAGTGTAAAACCAATCTGACCTGGCGACAGTTCAACATGGACTCGTATAAAAAAAACTTCTGTAGTGTAAAACCAACCTGAGCTGCCAGCAGTTTCTCTCTAGAGTTGCCAGACTCCTCTGATTGTAATTTGTAAAGCATATTCTTTAGTGTCTCTAGACTTCCTGGTTGTAGTCTTCCAGTGTATGTTGGAGCCTTCAATATAAATAGAAATTAAAACATTAAGATACTCAGCCAATTAATTCATTATCCTACTATTTATAGAGAATATCACATGGAAAAATCTGTATCATATGCTATATAATCCTATGATACCTGTAAAAGCATGAGCGTCTCTGGCCAAAGGACTGATAATGATAGAGTGATATGGCATGTGATACACATTTTGCCACGTAATATACACTTAATCATTAATTTGAATAGGAGAGTATTACAGTATACAAAATATCTCAAAGACCCTACGAGGAAAATGATAGCTCCGAGTAAGATATGATAAAGGGTGGGACATCACAAAATATCTCAAAGACTCTACATGAAACTGATAGCTCCGAGTAAGATAAGGGTGGGACATCACAAAATTTGATACACATCAAATATTTTAGACTTTATAAGATACTCAAAACTGCTGTATTTACTACTAATTATATACGTAAGATACAGTTTCTTTTTCTGCACATCAGGACAATTTTCAGACAAACCATGATACCTTTATCTGCACATCAGGACAATTTTCAGACAAACCATGATATCTTTACCTTCACATCAGAATCACTTGTATCTTCATCCACATAAACTGGTGATTTACTGAAAAATTAAAGAAAAAAATTTTATATAACAAAATTATGTATCTGCATACAGCATATGTATATAATCATTAGTACTTATATATCACTGGAAAAGTATATATCAATATATACATACATAAATGACCATGATATGCAGGAATTAAAACCACTTCTTTTAGAATATGAGAGATAAGTTTCCATCTCACTCTAAGGATAAGAAAACCCCTGAAAAGAGTAATCATATTAACTGTATTGGCTTGTGACATCTCAAATTGGATAAACATACATGGTGCAAACTACTACATTCTAAATGCATTTCTAAACCTTATAATGAACTACAGTAACTTTCTTCTTCATTTACTTTTTAGACACTATCATTGAGGCATTGTGATTTGTTCTAACAATGGTTGAATTTGTCTTACAATGCTACTTGTTTTTCCCATGGTCTGTCCCCTTCTAGCACAATATCTGTGTCAGGACTTCGAGCCCGTCTTGGCTTGAGAGGTGTTCCTAAAAAAGCAAATTGTACGACTACTTATGAATTAAATAAGTATAATTTTGACAATCTTGTTTAAAGGTTTTATACTTTTGCAATAAGAAAATAGTATTCATTGTATAAAATTTCCAGTTCACTGAAAGATTAAGCTGAGTCAACTAGCAGTGATATTCCTACTTTTTTGAGGAAGGGGCCTGGGGCCCATGCAAAGGGGGAACATGACAATTGTGACTTGGGGAAATAATCTATGAATATGAGGGCAAAGATTCTTTTTATCAACACTTCAAAAGTGATTCCAATAAAAATTGTTGATTAGGACTATTACAGTTTTCATGGTAGTGAGGTCCATGAGGTGACCTATGTATGACAAATTTGAAGAATGGAGAGAGTATTTTTGCACATCTTTCAAGCTTTCATTTTAATTATGTACAGTTCTTGAGACAATATTTCAAGTCACAATTGGGAATTTCATTTAGTAGTGTGGGATATATTTAGCATATTTCTCTTATTGGAAATCTTTATTGGAAAATCACTGAAAAGACAATAACAACATCTACTTCAAAGATATCTGCTGATATGCTTCAACCATTTAGACTGACATCAGAGACTTAGTATTTTAAAAGTCAAAGGGTAAGTAAAAACCTGCATAGATAATTGTTATGATGACTTTGTTCCCCATGAGTAGATAATTATAATTTTTTTTTTGTGTTCAATGATACATTGCAGTTAAATTCAAAATTTCCCAGCATATATATTGGTATACCTGTAATAGGACTAGCCCCAGCTATTTCATGGTGCATTGGAGCTGACATTCCTGCAATTAATGCTTCAGTATCAAGACTGGAGCATCTTGGCACTCTATTATCTCCTTTTAACGAATCTAGAATTGAATCTGATTTCTTATCACTACCAATATCCATATATTGTTCTAAGATGTCATTGCTTTTGTTTACATTTTTACCGCTTTCCATTACTTCCCTTGGTAACTGACTTGTAAGGTCAAACTTGTCCCTCCCTCTTCCTCTTCGTGAGTTCTGTGGAGACTTCATTAAATCATCATACTTTAGCCCCCTAGCAGAAGTAACAGTATCATTCCCTAATAGTTCTGATACCCCAACATTATGTGTTGCCAAACTTGTAATATCTGAGCCTTCCAATCCATTAACCCAGCTTGGTGGTGGTCTCCCCGATCGGAGGTCCCTTCTGGACCACAATGACTCAGCAGGGTCAGTTATATCTAAAGCATCAATCCAGCTAGGAGCTTTGGTGTCTGTTACATTTGGATCTTTTATCCATTTCTGAGGCTTTTTGAACAGTTTCTCATTCTGACGATTTGATGTTGGTGAAACAGATCGACTTCTTTCACGAAGAGGTATAGATCCAGCTCGAGTATTAAAACTACTTGGAGGTCTTTTATCAAAGAAATCATTTGCATTATCTGATCTGTTTGTTAAAGGCTCATATTTGCCTTTCTGTTTTGGTCTTTTGTATGAGTAAACATGTTTACGTTCTGAATATCCAGCTGTTGGATTCATTGTCATCAGTGCCTCAGTAGACACGCTACCTATATCACTAGAAGGTTTCTGAAGTTCATCAGTCTGTATCTGATATAACAGCTCTCCTGATCTGTTCAATGCATCCTCAGCTGTAAATAGATTGACACTGAAATACATGTTTTATTTTATTCCAATGCTACAACATACTGCCTAAATGATTAACAATACTCAGCCATAAGACTATCATCTATTAAAAAAGAAGAGATTTATTTCAGTAGCTTTTACATTGTACCAATATACTGGTATACTTTAAATTGTTTGCATGTACATGTACATATGTAGTTAATCTGTAGCATATCATCCTAGAATCTGAACTAGAGGCTTCCAGGAGCCTGAATCACTCACCTAATTCATTTTTTTTTTGCCTTTCGAGAGCAATAACTCTAACAAGGAGTCATCCTACTACTTTACCCAAAGGAAACTTTTGTAGCCCTTATTATAAGGATCATTTCATCAATTGAAAATTTTTTTTTCTATCTATAATGTTTTCCAGGATATCAACCAAAAACTGCAAACATCATTTTTTGACTTTCAATGGCAGTAACTATATTAAGCAAGAAGTCATCCCACAACTTTATTATAATGGAAGCTGTTGTAGAGCTCTTCAAGACAAAGAAGAAAATCTTCATTTTCTCTATCCCTCACAGTTTTTCAAATACATCTTGAAAAAGGTGATATACATATGATGGATATGTTTTTAATGGATCAAAAATCAAATCATACTTCTTGTGCAGAATATCCTACAGAAAATGCATGCCAATTTTCCTCAAAATCTGTCTGTCAGAATCAGAGACGATTTCTGAAGAAAAGTTTACCAAATATGACAATGCCAATGACAAAAATGCACTACTTCTGTATAAGCCCTAGTTAAAGCAATAAATGGAATATGCATAAATATACATATATATATTAGTCAAGATTGGAATAGTTAAGCTACATGTAATTGAGGTTTGACAGTATAAAAAGCAGTAGTATATAGTAATACAACAGTTTCACAACATAAATAGCTGTGGTTTAAGAATGAAGTTTAAGCTCCTATGCTCCTGTTATATAATTGAATAAAACAGCATAACAACAAGAATTTTAATCATACTACAGTTTGTTAAACATAGCTGTAACAATCTGCAATATACAAAATATATCAAAAATGATTCTCGATAGAAGCCAAGAACAGAAAAGATCGCCATTTATGGTTCTTTTAAGGGCAATAAGTCACAAAAGGAGACTTATGTCATCAGGTTGATTTAATATTGAAAATTAAATATAAATAAAACTTTGAATGCCTTATTATAAGGACCATTTCAGTAATAAAATTTTCTTTAGATCTATTATGGTCTCTAAAGTTATAAGCCTTTATTACTGCTGTGGAGAGCACATGCACTAATTTGTACCCATGGGAACTTCTATAATACTCTTCAAGCTGAAGAAGATTCACATTTATTTTCCTGTACCTGAATCAATATAAACTGTTGTACTAAACATATTCGTTTAATTGTAAGGTACTAATAAACCTTAACCCCATTTCTAACAAGAGGCTCTCAAATAGCCTGAATCACTCACTAGGCAAACCATGCCCTATTATCTAAGTAAGTAAATGTATCATGCTTTGTTACCATGTTTGACAAAAAAAATGCTGAAAAAGCACATTTAAAAAAAAAATAACTTCAGAAAAAGCCATAAACATCGAAAAAAGCCAATAACTCAAACATCAGTTGACAGTTTTTCATGAAAATTGGCACATAGGTAGCTCTCATCATGCTGAACACTTCTATTCAGTCAGAATTTGGCGAAACATAATGGTTTTGAAGATATATGTGAAAAACTGCTGTCTGTCCCCTATATTCTAATTTTAGTAATGGTGGCCATTTTTTTCCATGGATCAATAAGGAACAATCATGCTAAGTTTCATCCAAATCCATTTGGCAATCTCAGAGGAGAAGATGTTTGAGTAATAGTTAACAACAACAGAAAATGACGACGGATGCAGAGTAATGGTAATAGCTCAGATAGTGTATGTGGCCGGCGAGCTTAAAACAGCATTGCCATATATTGACAGGGATTCAAATAAGTGGTGATTTGAGGTCTGACACCCTCAATTTCTGGTCTAAGACTTATGAAATTCATTTATCTGGATCCTGGACCTTCAACCGTTAAAACTGACACTTTATCGTGGACTTTCAATTTTCCTCAAGTGGACCTACATGTATGATTTGAAAAAAAGTCTAGGACCTTCCACTATTGAAAGTAGATTGAAACCCTGGTTGAACATATTTAATGGGGAAAAAAGCATAGAATGACAACATTTAAATTAATGAACACTCATAGTAAAAGAAAAATACAAAGACTATATATGGTATCGATCTGGAGGATATCAGATTCTTTTTTGCCAATAAAACACAGAATATGGCTATACCTTTATTTCTTTTACCATTCAGTGGAAACAAATAAAAATCATTCTAAATTGTTCTAGATACCACAACACCAAGGATGTAAGCTGAAAATATTTTAAAAGGATTTTGGTATTTCATGTATTACTAGTGGTAGTCCATATTCCATGAATTATTAAAGCTATTTTATAAGATATATTTTCTTCAGTGACTGTATACATATTTGGAAGAATTATGGGATGTGACATTGTTTCTTTTATAAAGAAGGTATAAGGTCTTTTTAAGAATCATGCAAAATCTAAAAAATGTGATACACCCCAAAAAAGGCTACATATTTTTAATTTTGTAATTAAGTTGTTTTATGGGTTTATACTATAAAATGGGTAATTATTCATTCAAATCTGCCTGCTCTTAGGAGATAATCAACTTTGAAAATCCAGTAGATTCTATTGTATTTGAGCGTCATTTACAGAGTTATTTCCCTTAATTTTGAAATCTACTGTGCATTCTATATAATTTTTATCTCCTAAAAGCACGGGTTATATGAAAAACCATATGTTATTTTCTGTTTACTATAACATTTCAAACAAAATATCAAAAATAAAAATATGTAGGCTTTTCACCCATGAATCACATTTTGCATGATTCTTAGCTGGAGTGCTACTTAAATAGATAGTTTACTCATTTGAGGTTGATTTTTAAGTTGCATTCTCACTTATAAAATCTAACTAAACATTACTATCCAATGATAATACAAAGATGAGTCAATTTGTCACATCCCATTCTCAGTGTAAATAATACAAACACACATGTTAGCCTACACCAATGATCTTACCTTGTAACTGAATGAGGCCTGACCAAATTAATATCATATGGATGAAACGATTTAATAGAACCACACCAAATGAATGTATATGTTGAATTGATGACAGAAATGATTGTGATATTATATGATAGCCACACATGAAAATAGTACCAGCAGCCCATTGATGAATGCCATGCAATTATTTTTTTTTAGTTTTCAGGTCAATCTACTAACAACAAAAATATCAAGTTACTGAGAGCACACTTTATAATTAACGAGCGAATTTTAGTTACAACAGAAAATTAGCTGGTTGGGAAATGTTTGCATTTTAAAATAACAACCTACATGTATGAGCATTGCCCCTACAAAATAAAAAGCCTACCTTATTAGTTACAAATTTGTTAACAGGAGGAATATATTTTTTTATCCAACAGTTCTATTCATGAAAGGAAAATGAGTGCATAGAAATATTTGGGGAATCCAAATATACCTTCAGCCCTGAGTTTGGAGGATTTTTCCATTCTATCAAATGTATTGCTGATATTAGCCTTGGTGTCTGCTAGTTTCATCTCTATACCAGTATCTCTAATGCCTGTCTGAAGAGATCTGTCTGCTGTCATGTGTAATATTGATTTTGGGTCTAGTAAATCTGAAACATCACGTTTGTATGAGGAGGAATATTGAGTTGTGAGGCCAGAGTATTGGTCAAGGTAAGCAGACAAAGCTTCTGTTGCTGAGGTAAAGTCACGGCTTCCAACTTGTATTCTCGTTCCATTACATCTGATCCTACAATTGGGCAAAGCACCACCTGCTACTGGTCCAATATATTCCATGATTATCTCCCCTTACCAGTTCAATAATCTATAAGTATTTAGTTGTCTAAAAGATACAAAATATCAAATTCTTACAGCGGTTGTGACCCAAGCAATGCAAACAACAGTAACAGAATTTTTTTTAATAGAAATGCACTTTTCAAAATTTTAGACAAACTTGGACTTAAATCTGTGTCCCAGTGTTATGTAGAGTCCAGTTTGTTTTTTTTATAGGTTTCGTTTTCTATGTGTTTTATTTTGTGGCATGTTGTTTATTGGCCCTTAGTACTTTTGTTTTGTCCTTTGACTTTCAAATTTTTTATGTTTCAAACTAAAAGTTATCATAATTAAATGTATAGATGCTATCCTTTACTGACCCTACTAGAAAATTAAAATAATAGGTAGACAATCTTTTACACATGAGTCAACAAAACCAAAACCCTAAGTGCAGTGTTTACACATAATGGTAAAAATAATGTTATCATAATTTGATTAGTTTCTTGGTTCAAGCAAGCACCACAAGGTATAAAATAACAAATCATTATATAAAAGACAGTAAAGACTGAAATATAGCTAGTCTCTGAAAGGCAGAGGACACAACAAAAGGAAGAAGAGGTGCTGTGCCCCTCAATTTTAGATCATGTGTACATGTAGCTGTCACCGAGTCTTTATCTCATGTATATCACTTATCTATTTTGGAGAAATAAAAAGTAAAATTAAATGCATCTACATGTACATGTATAATTTTCAGTTTGTATTGAATTTAAATATGAAGTACCACTTGTCCACGACAAATGTACATAGAAGTTGAAAGTCCTGTCTCACATACACATTTATAAAAAAAAATTAATATAACTTAAATTTCATATATCTAGCATAATTGTTCTGGAGAAAAGTATGAATTATATTAATAGTAATAATAGTTCTTTAGTTAAAGAGGGTAACCAATTATTCTAATTTTCAGTAAGGCTCTCAACATAACAATCATTAATGGTAAACAACAATTATTAAAATAAAATCAAAAATAAACACATACACACAAAATTGAACTGAATGAAAAGTTCTTTACAACTCAAAGGTTCCCTGAAACAAGAATAAAACAGGGTCCAAGACATAAATGTACTTGTTCAAGCAAAAGGTACTTTTTTTATTTAATCATTCATACAATGCAGTGAGATATACTCTCTGACTAATCCCAAAAGAGATTACTTTTTGACAAGTAATTGAAGTATAGCTGGTGATCATAATTTGACAAACTAAGTAACAAGAGTTAAGAACATCAAGAATGTTGGAAGCTCACAGTGCAATCTTATATAGACAATGTCTACTAAATATTAAAGAAATATACTCAAAGGGGTATAATAACATGAAGTTTTAATGGATATTGTTTCTTTAAACGTGTTTGTACTTGTACGCACATTTAGTTTACTGTATCAGTGTTTGGTTTATGTATTTGTTGAACGATTCTTATTTGTGGTCAAAATTCTTCTGTGCATAGAGTGCCCATTGCATATTTTGATGCGCGGATAAGTTACCCGTTACACTACTAACAGCATTCAAATAACGTCGGCAAGATAAACAACTTTCAAAGATTCGCCTGCAGGGGAGACAATCGTCATTTGAATACACGACCGACTCGTACCACACATCTATTGGACCACTGTATTTTTTTATGGTTCGATCTAAAAATAATTTAATGATACTAGTGTCGGATCCAAGGAGGGTGGCCTAAAACAGGAAAAAAAAAAAAAAATTCTGTTACATTATTGACAGGACAAACTTTTTCTGACAAGAAAATGGCAGTGAAAAGGGGGACATGTTGATGAATAAAGTTCATTATTGATTAAATGTGTCAGGTTCATTTTAAGTCAGTTGAAAGTTACTCCTGTCAAGATTTTCGCTTTATTATTTGACATTAAAAAAAACACTTATACTGTTATATTGATTAAAAGCACTTTTATTTTTCTTTTAAAATTTTTTAATTCCATTAAGTAAAACTACACTTATATCTTAAAATGTATCCAAAAATGCCCATCCTGTTTTTAGACAAACCCCAAGGAAAGGATCTAGGGGTTTTATCCCCTTTTTTGTTTGAAAATTTTGTGCAAATTTTGGGCCAAATAAAGCGCAAATGCTAGCTGCAAACCCCCTTTTATCAATTTCTCACTTATGGTCAAGGGTCTTAGGTTTACTTGTGATTTTTTTATATCCTCTCAAGGTTCTTTTTATTTTTGTTTTTGTTTCGTTTTTTTTAATTTAATACACGACTGATCATTCACACACAAACAATACAGAATATCTACATCCATTTATTAATTTCATAATCATATCACAGATCACAAAAAATACACACAATACACCATTATTCATTTGTTGAATGGTCATGAGAGGGACAGTGTAATATTAGCTGCTACAGGTAATAGTTGGTATAAAGGATTAAAATATTAACAATCGATATTTCCCAAATGAACAGTCGACAAATGTTCTACGATACTGAATCAAAATAATGCCTTCATAATCCACAAAACGAATTGAAGGACCACGATTGTTGATTGTGGTTTGATCATGCAGTATTGCATGGATTTTAATATTGTTTAAGGTCAAACCTGGAGAACATCTGAATTTTGATTAACCAATAATGACCAGATGGAATAAAAAAAAAACAACAAAATATGGGTAGGACACTATTACCCTGGTCAATAGTGAAAAACTGTTGACAGGATAAATAGAAAAACCAAACCCTTTTTGAGTAATAGATTAAAATTTTACATTACATTTATTAAAGAAAATAATATTTAAGTATAAAGATGTTAACAAAATCAATCAACAATCTATCACCTTCATTAATCAGATATTTAAACACAACAGAGAGTGCAATACTAAGAAGTCTCATGAACAGAGATTTCCCATTGTGAAGAGCATTGAAATCTTAAAAAATGATGCCTTATATTATCTACTCAAGTTAGTTGTATGCTCTTCTTGCAACAGTTCTTTTGTATACACACGACATCATAATATGATTCACCCATGGGGGAGACAAGAAAATCTCAAATGGTTAAAGGTAAGAACAAGGTCAATCTACACAATATTTGTTCCCTTGAACTCAGCAAATGAAATTGTAATATAATTGACCAATCTAAAAAACAAGAAAACTATGCCACGATAATATGTAGCACATTTCAATTGATTGGTAGGTTTTACCAAGTACATTGTATTATCACTTTTAAAATCAAGTAATACAGAGCCTTATCATTTTTTCTAAATATTTAGAAACAACAAATCATTATAGATGTGAATACTCAGTAAGTTTAACAATAGATATAAGTTTGTACATGAATTCTGATAATTCACTCATTTGAAAGAATTAACCATTTTGTCCATTCACACATGAAAATGATCTAATCCACACTTATTTGATATTACAGAACAGCATTAGTAATGAATATTAACTTAATGGAAAGTGTGCCATTGGAAGCTGCCTTTATTTCTTATGACTTATTCTACATCTTTTTGAGTTAAGATATAATTCAACAACTTGTTCTTACACAAATTCTTGAATTCCACATGAAAAAAAAATTCTATATAGTTGAGATGTAATATTTGACAACATGTTGCTCCCCAAAATTCATCTTAATTCCATAGAAAAGAATTTTTAAAATGTTCATAAAGTGAGGAAAGGTCAATGTATCTGGTTGTAATGTGTTGGTTCTTTTTACACAGAGTTTGCATTTATAAGAAATCTTTGCAGTGTTAATTCCATGACTTGTTCCATTTATTTGAATGGGATTTTAATATTCACATAGATCATTTCTTTCATTTTTCATGGTACAGAAACATACTTATATGTTGAAAACAAAGCAAAGTAAACAAAATTTGTCACTTTTTAAAAATTTTTCAATTCAAACATATAAATATGGGTATATTGTTTATATTATAGTCAATATGTATATCCTCTGAATATTAGATATAAAACCTACTGAATATTGTGTATCTAGACTGACTAGCCAAATAATCATTGTATACTTTCAATCCAGCATTAATTTGGATATCATATTTATTAGCAAAAATATTCACTAAACAATTATAGATTTATTGTAGTTTCAAATATGTTAAGACTGACACTTATTAAAATCTGATATTCTAAAACAATACGTCCAATTTAATTATAACTTTGACTGTGCAGCAGCAAATAAGTCTCCCAATTTTTGGGCTAACATTATATTTCCTTTCACCTTTAATTTACCAGTCATAAATGCCTGAAAATAGATTTAAAGACAGCTTAGGAATGTTATTTAATGAGTTACTACATGTATTAAATGTATCAATGATTAAATTATCTCTCCTTTTTATAAACAACAAAGAAAAAAAAGTACTTTAATTTCAACCTTATAAAGGTTGCAAATTTTTTTTAAATTGAAATGTTTTGACCACATACAAGTAGTCCTTAAAAATATTATTGCTATATCATTATAGTATTAAAATTGCTCCACAACATCCAGTATGCAATTAAACAAATAGTCAGAAGTGTAAAATTAGTCAAATCCTACAATATGGTATACCTATATGAAGATTCCATCAAAAGATAAGCAGTAGAAGCGAAAACAATTACAAAATTACAAAAAGATGAATGAACGGATGGAAAGACACCATGATCACTATTTACCATAAAGCGGGTAATTTTCGTGGGGTGCTAATTTTGGCGTATTTAAGCAGTCTTTCTAAAAGACCCAAAATACTCAGTACACCACTAATCTTCTGTCAAAATAAGAAATACAAAAGTTTTTTGTATAAGTTTTTGCTTAAAAATCTCCAAATTTTACAACCAACAAATTAATCTGCTATACGATATCTCCAACAAGGCAGGGGTATAAAAAACATCGCTGGTGACTTTGGCCATTATTGTATTATAATTCTTCTTTTTATTGTATTGAATATGTTTGTTGATTTTATACATGAAAATAGATTATACACTTTATTAAAGATCATTTTGTTAAAGGAAGCATATATACCTGTTGCCCATTTAGTTTTCCCGTTGCCATGGCCACCATATCAGCATCATCCATGATCATGGTACAATCTGCCTTTTTGTTCTTTGGATCACCTCTGTAAATTTCTCCGGTGCCTGATTTCATATCTACAGCTAGAAACAAAAATAAAAATCATTTTATATAAATCATTGCACTAGAATATAATGTAATGGTAAAAACAAGAGGTTCCCAGGAGTCTGAATTGCTCAACTGGTTAAATTTTTGTTTTCAAGGGCAATAACTCTAACAAGAAACTGTCCGACAATTTTGACTCGATGAAGACTTTGGTAGGACTTATCATGAGGATCATTTCATCAATCAAAAGTTTCATTCTATCTATTATAATTTTAAAGATACTGACTGATAACTGCAAAAAACGTAATTTTTCACCTCTCAAGGGCAATAACCCTTACATGGAGTCATCTGACAACTTTGATCCGTGATGACTTTTGTAGGCCTTATAATAAGGATATTTCAGCAATTGAAAGATATTGGCCAAACCTAACGGTTTTGGAGATATATGCAAAAAACTACTGTACAACCCCTATGTTCTATTTTTAGTGAAGGCAGCCATGTTTTTTCACCAATCAAAAATCCAAACGATCATTTTGTTAAAGATACCCTAAAATACAAAAATACCAACTTTCATTGAATTCTGTACCATAGTTTCTGAGGTGAAGATTTTTTAAATAACATCAGAAACTGCAAAAAAACGTCCAAAAAGGGCAATAACTCCAACATGGGTCAACAGATTTTCACCAAAATTTGTCCACAGATACAGCTCATCATGCTGAATACTTTTATCAAGTCAGAATTTGGCTAAACATAACTGTTTTGGAGATATATGCAAAATCTGCTGTCTGACCCCTATGTTCTATTTTTAGTAACAGCGACAACGACGATGACGATGATGGACGCCAAGTGATGGCAATAGCTTACATAGCCTATGGCCAGGTGAGCTTATGACATGAAATACAAAGATAAAAGTAACTTGACATTACAGTTTAGAAGTTCACAAAAAAGATGATACATAGCAAACAATAGTTAGCCCATTATATCAATTTAAAACTAAAGGTACATACTTAAGCTGAACACAGAAAATTATAAATCCAGGCTTATGGACAATATAGGCATTCACTTGAATGAAACAGATGGAGCTATGAAGTCAGAAATATTTGATCAAAAAGACAACATACTCCACTTGGCAGAAGATTTTCCTCCTTGTAATATATCAAACAAGAATACAGAATTCATCTTCTTTGCAAGTCCAGGCTGCTCCTTAACTTTGGATTGCAGCATTGTAAACAAACTGTCACTCTTCAACGATGCTCCTGATGACTGTGAAATACAAGAAATGTTATAAGTTAACCTTAAGTAGGTCAATCACTCTTCAATGATGCTCCTGATGACTGTGAAATACAAGAAATGTTATAAGTTAACCTAAGCTCAAATTTAATCTTTATGTATCTGGGAGTGTATATTTTTAATATAAAGTCATTTAGATATGTGTTGATGCAGTTCAAATCTAAAAGTCCAAGTACTGTGAACCCCACTCCATAAATTGGAATTATAACTTTAAAGTTCTTATGGATGCCGTGGAGGACTACGCAAGAAAATGGATAAAACGAGAACAAGAAGACATTGATTCTCTGTCAGAGTGGTTGAAGGTCGTGAGGTCCTTAATTTTGAAACAGATGAAAATTTTAAGTAAGTCAATGAGTGCCAATGCTACATCAGTTTTCAAGGACCCTGATGTAGCAAGAACATTTTCTACTACACATGACAAATATGTTGTCGTACCAGCAAACAAATCCCAAAGCAGCATTGTTTTTGTCAGCAAAGCGTTTTACATCCAATGTTTATTATCAGAGGTAGACGTAGAAAATAATAGCAGTGATAAGACCTATACTGCTACCACAAAGAAGAAATTGTGGAAAACTATAAATTTGTGCTATCCTCTTTTGGTCACTCTACCAAGGACGATGACTGTGATTTACCATCTACATACTGGATTCCTAAACACCACAAGAATCCATACAAACAATGTTACATAGCTGGATCTGCAAAATGTACCACCAAACCTCTTTCAAAACTTTTAACTTCTATACTCACAGCTGTCAAAGAGGGTTTGCAGTCCTACCACAACACTTGTTACTCCCGTAGTGGTATTAATTCAATGTGGATCCTGAAAAATTCGAAAGATCTTTTGGAGACAATCAGTTCAAGACTATTATCAGAATATAATAGCATTAAAACCTATGATTTTTCAACACTGTATACTTCTATTCCACATACTGAGTTAAAATCCTGACTTAAAAACATTATACATTGTTGTTTTTCCATAAAAGATGGTACACCTAGAAAAAAATATATAGTTCTTGGTAGAGATTCCTCATACTTAGTAAGAAATAATTCCAAATCATCTTCCAAATATACAGAAGATGTTTACAAAATGCTGGAATTTTTAATCGACAACATATTTGTCCAGTGTGGTGGACACGTTTTTCAACAAACGGTCAGCATTCCAATGGGAACTAATTGTGCTCCTCTACTTGCTGACCTATTCCTTCACTCTTATGAGGCTGACTTTATAGCTGATCTGATCCGATCATCTATCGTTTAGCTATATCCTTTAACCTCAGTTTCCGCTAAATAGATGACGTATTATCTTTAAACAATCCTCATTTTGGGGATCTGATACATCACATCTACCCCCAAAGAACTTGAGATAAAGGATACTACAGACACTGTGAAGTTAGCCTCATATCTTGACCTACACTTAGAAACCGAAGGTAAAGGAAAACTATTGACCAAATTTTACGACAAACTTGATGTCTAATCATTCAAAATTGTCAACTTTCCTTTCATCTGTGGCAACATCCCTTCAGCACCTGCATATGAAGTGTTCATATCACAACTCATACGTTATGCCAGAGCTTGCCGAGACTACACAGACTTTTTGTATCGTGCTAGAATTCTAACAAATAGGCTTCTGCAGCAGGGTTATGTTGCTACAAGATTGAAGTCATCACTACAAAAGTTTTATGGCTGTCATCATGAACTCGTGGATTGTTACGGTGTATCCATCTGTGCCATGAAAACTGATTTGTTCAACATGTCATAGTTTTCCTTTCCTCTTTCATCTACCCCGGACTTGACTTTTTATCAGCAACTCGGCGGGTGTTTCTAGATAAGCAGAGGACATTTACCCTACCGGTGCACCTGGTCCATGCACCCAGTTTTTAGTGGAGTCTGAGTTGCGAATTTGCTTTTGTTACTTTGTACGTATGATTTTAGTTACTCTATGTTCTTTGTTGTGTGTGTCTGTTTTCCATGTCTGGTCTTTGTCCCTCGATTATATTCTTTTGATTACCGCTATAACCTTGTTTCCCTTGATTACTCGTTTGAATTTTAAACTGACAATTGTATTTTGCCTTTGATATATATTGCAGATTCGTGTATTACGGCTGAAAAAGACATATCAACATTATTATCAAGTAGTACTGGTGAAAACAAGAGGCTCCCAGGAGCCTGAATCACTCACCTGGTTTAATTTTTGCCTTTCAAGGGCAATAACTCTAACAAGGAGTTGTCCAACAATTTTGACTCATAAAGACTTTGGTAGGACTTTTCATAAGGATCATTTCATCAATTGAAAGTTTCTTTCTATTTATTATAGTTTTCAAGATATTGGCTGAAAACTGCTAAAAACTTAATTTTTTGCCTTTCAAGGACAATAATTCTAACAAGGATCGTCTGACAACTTTGATCCTTGCAGACTTTTGTAGGCCTTCTAATAAGAATGGTTTAAGCAATCAAAAGTTTCTTTCTATCTATTATAGTTTTCAAGATATTGGCTGAAAACTGCTAAAAACCTCATTTTTTTGCCTTTCAAGGGCAGTAACTCTAACAAGGAGTCGTCAAACAATTTTGATCGCTCAAGGTCTTTTGTAGGCCTTATGATAAGGATCGTTTTGGCAATAAAAGAATTTGGCTTAACCTAACAATTCTGGAGATACAAGAGAAAAACTTCTGACAGATTAAAATGACAATTTGACCAGAGATAGATCTCATCATGCTGAACACTTATAACCATATTAGAATTTGGCTAAACCTAACAGTTTTCAAGGTATATGCGAAAAAAACTACTGCCTGACCATATGATCTATTTTTAGTAATGGCAAGAATGTTTTTCCGACAGATAAAAAATCCCCACTTCAGTTCTATGCAGGATACCACAAGGAACATTCATTCAAAGTTCGTTTCCAATTGGTCAAGTAGTGTTGATGCCACTGACAGGGATATTCCATGTGTACTTTGAAAAAAAAAAACCAAAGCTTGGCACACAAGGGTAAGATACACCAAAATCTTAGGGTACTGAAAGGGTTAAACATTACTAGATTTGCTCCAGCAAAATAAATTTTGAATTTCAATGTTACACATTCTGTTTTCAGTAAAGCAAAATAAATACTATGGGTAAGTTGCAAGAGTTGTTGTGCTAGGTATACTATTAATATGACCATCACATTAAAAACCAGAGGTTGATATTAGACGGCAACCAAAACTGCTTATCTATATAAACTACATTTGAAATCAAACCATCCAGAGGCTGCCAAGATTACTATGACAAAAATTTTCTCTATCATTCCGTATATCAAAAAAAGGCAAAGTTTCACATATTGGACAGCAACTAAAATTGTTTAAAAGCCAGACACCAAATTTGAAGTTAATGCAATCATTGGAAATTGAGATAATTGCAACAAAATTTTGTATTGAAATAATGACCGACAGTATGTCAGACAAGGTGATTCCAATCTACCAATTACTTGTCAAGTTGGGGCACGGACCATATTCTTCTCGAGGAGGGAGCTGGAATTTAACGCTGAATTAGAAAAAAATATTTCGAGCATGTGCAAAAATAGTTCTTTTTTTTTTTTAGCAGAAACCAGAGTAGAAAAATTGAATTTGAAAATCTACACTGTTAAGTAATGGGAGGAATAGTTCATCATAATTTTGTTTTCTGTCCATGGCAGAGTAAAAATATCTTTTTGCCTGAATTTTTAATAATTTTATTTTCTTTAAAATAATCCCAGACTCCCCTCAGTCTAAAAATGGTCTGTGCCAAACATACCAAGAAATTGTTTAAAAATAAAATCTTCTATACCTGTGTTGCTTGTTGTGATGAAGAAGATTCATTCAGGTCAATGTAAGCACCAGATAATGACACATTCCCAGTCTCTACAACCTGAAAATATAAAACATTCATCTTGATTTAAATGAAAGATTGACATATATAAAGTTTTAGCATTAAAAGAATTTGGACAATAAAATCATAGTACAATGTACTCTGGTATCATGCAAATTACAGTGAATGAAATATTAAACTTCATGGGATATAGTTGGTATTTCTTGATTGAGTGACCAATACCTGATGAATTTCCTTACATAGCAAATTGGACAAATGACAAGGGGATATCAATTTTCGTGGTTTCAAAAAATGATTTCTTTAAAATAGTGTTAAAAATCAATTTTGTGAGTACCTAATTTTCCTGCTTTTCTTATCACTGCCAAAATGGCAAAAAATAGTATGTAAACACAATGCCTAAACAAGACCTCCAAACTGAGTGAATATTTACCTTGCATTGGAAGAAAACACGACTACCTTCCTTCCACATGTCTGTCTGTAATGTCTGTCCGGGAAGCACAGGTTTGGCAAATCTTACCTGTAAAATAAAATATCAAAATAATCTCTGAATACTATAAAATGATCTCCCAAAAAATGTTCCATAAATCAAGAAGTTGGATGTGTGACTGAGCTTTAAAGCTTACATGTTAGAATTACCAGGATTTATACCCTGGTTCTTAATAGATACTTTATACACAGAGAAAAATCCACCAAGGTGAAGATGCACATCAAATTTGAAATCATTCCCTACAAGGGCTGCTTAGATTTTTGTAATGAAATATATTATGAGATAGGGAACTTAATGCCCCTGGGGCCCTGGTTCATATAGGCATACAAATCTAATCAACAAAAACTCGCTTACTTTAATGGCTTTGACTTTAGTGACATCATTATTACAGTAGGTCTGCATCACATGTCTGGTGGCAAAACCAAAACTACATAGTCCATGTAAAATAGGTTTATCAAAACCTGAAATGAAATGGGTTGAATATGTTTATGTATTCAAAGCTAAATGGTATAGGATAAGGATGTTTTGATCCATCTTTGGTCAAACTAATGAGGAATATAAAGCTTCATTGAGTGTAGCATGACACGACTGTAGCCAGTTAAACATTGTTCACTTGAGGCAAGTGTGGACACAGTAACTAAACATAGGGGCTTACAGTTCATTATGGACACATCAACTCATTGGGACACAACATGGCACAATGTTTTGAAATTCAATTAAAGTATAAAGGCCTGCTTCAGGGTGCATCCATAGATCACTTTGTACCTCATTATCTCAAGAACAGTAAATGATAGAGTTAATTTGGTAAGCAAACTCCTAAGAGCCCTTATTTTGAGGCTGGGTTTTTCATATTGAATCTAATAAAAAATATTTCAAAATCTCACCAAAAATATAATAAAAAGTCAAATTTTTGGGGTGTGGTCCCCTTTGACCCTTTATATCTCAAAAACCTTCAGAAATATCTGAAATCTGATTGAAAAATGCAGGCAAGGATTTTCCTGAGGAAAGTAATAAAAAAAAATTATTCAAAATTGCACAAAAATAAAAAAGACGATTTTTTGGTGGTGGCCCCTTCGGCCCCTAATATTTTGATAACTGTAAAAGATTCCAAAATCTGATTGAAAAATGCAGGCAAGAACTTTCATGAAGAATTCAATAAAAAAAATTTCAAAGTCAGACCAGAAATAAACATGCTATGGTCAAGAAATTAGGGGCAAAAAACTTGTTTCTGGACCCTTTGTGGCCTCTTATTCTTACTTGGCTCAAGTCACAACCCCAAAAATCAATGCCTGTCTTTCTTTTTTTGGTATGCACCTTGTAATACAATTTCAAAAAGACTCATTCATTAATAGCGAAGTTATTTTCTGTATCTCAGGAATTTTCTGAAAAGCTCAAGTGTTTACCCCATCATCAACCCAAGTCTGACCATTGTGGTATAGAATATCTTAGAACAATATCATAGACATTCCTATGCTTTTATTGGAGTTATATAGTTCCATTAAATATTTGTTTTAGGCCCCTTTTTGGTCTCTTTATAGCTGACCTGATCCAAAAGAAAGAATATCATTTAGCTAGATCCTTTAATCTCATTTTCCGCTATATAGATGACATATTAAACAATCCTAATTTTGGGGATTTGATACATGGCATCTACCCCCAAAGACCTTGAGATAAAGGATACTACAGACACTGTGAAGTCAGCCTCATATCTTGACCTACACTTAGAAATCGATGGTAAAGGAAAACTATTGACCAAACTAACGTATTGACTTTTCATTCAAAATTGTCAACTTTCCTTTCATCTATGTGCAATATCCCTTCAGCACCTGCATATGAAATGTTCATATCACAACTCACACGTTACGCCAGAGCTTGCCGAGACTACACAGACTTATTGTATCATGCTAGAATTCTAACAAATAGGCTTCTGGAGCAGGATTATGTTGCTACAAGATTGAAGTCATCGCTACAAAAGTTTTATGACCGTTATCATGAACTTGTGGATTGTGATGGTGTATCCATCTGCGCCATGAAAACTGATTTGTTCAATGTGTCATAGTTTTCCTTTCCTCTTTCATCTACCCTGGACTTGACTATTTATGAGCACCTCGGCAGGTGTTTCTAGAAAAGCAGAGGACGCTTACCCTACCGGTGTACCTGGTCCATGCTCCAAGTTTTTAGTGGAGTCCGAGTTGCTCATTTGCTTTTGTTACTTTTTATGTATGATTTTAGTTATTCTGTTCTATGTTGTATATGTCTGTTTTCCATGTCTGGTCTTTGTCCCTGGATTACATTCTTTTGATTACTACTATAACCTTGGTTCCCTTGATTACTCTTTAAAACGGTTGGGCAATCAGCCAAAAACCAACCTTTCTTTTGTGGTTTGGAACCTTATTATTAAATTAAATAAAGATCAACCAACTCAGACTAAAATTATCACACGAAAACCTAGTGTCTACAAATGACGACGACACAGTCAACGATGACAAAAGCACTATACCAATATAAAAGTGAAAAATATGTTCCGGTCGTATAAAACTATATTTACCCATAGTACATATGGAGATATCTTTGAAAATGAACTATTCAATATGAAAGAAAGGTTTTATATTTTTATGCTTTGTAAAAGTTATCTTCTTCATGAAAGACTGATAATTTGCAGAATTGATTACTTTCTGGCAATAATTTCATTAATTTGAATGTGTCCCCATAAAAAGTATGCCACCATTTATCACACATTCAAAGAATTGCCCATGATAAAGTTGTACATTTCAAATACCTCCAAAGTCTTACTGTTTATTATTTTCATATGACCACATTCTTATTGTAAAAAAAATTAGTCAGAAATGCAATTATTTTAAAGTTTTCTCAAAATTTTGGCTAGAACTATATCATTTTACTATTACATTTACCTGAAAACTAAAAATCATTGAGATGGAATCCATCTCTGTGGGCTCCTCCGTCAATTAAGTCATATCAAAAGACAAAAAAAGTTACAGTCCGGACAAGAGTTCGTCACTAAAAACAGGAATTCCACGTTGAGGTCATAGTTCAAGGTCATTGACCACTATCTATGGAACATGACACATCATCTTTATGTGATCTACTTACAGACAAATATCAGAAGCCAACATCAAAAGATAAAAAAGTTACAGCCTGGACATAGGTTTGTAACGGATGGATGAAGTGATCACTATATGGCGACCACAACATTTGTAGCAGGGCACTAATGAAATGGTCTACTTGGAACTATTGTTTCTTGCTTTCAAAAAAATTTTTCACACAAAAGTTGATGGAAAAAAATGATTAGTTTTCAGCAATTAAAACTGAAGTCTTACCGATTTTAATGGGCATAATAAATGGTCAGTATGATATATAGATCAGAAAAATGGATGTTGAGTCAAATAACAAAAGGAAAAAGGAAAATAACTTTTAAATGAATATGAAAACCTAGCTGTCGGTCCCAAGCTCAGATGAAAGGAGAAGGGTCCAGTTTGTTTCATAATTTCAATAATTTCAATATTTACAATATTTACAATAAATACTGGGTAGTATTAAGAAAATTGCAAATTCACCTATATTTTGGCACAAAAGGATTCTTATTTTTCTGGCATAATTTAACCACTTAATTTGAAAAACTGGGAAAAATGAGTTTTGGTGCAAAAAAGGGGTTGCCTGTTTTTAAACCATGCAATGTATTTTAAAAGTGCTTTGAATAATTCAATTTCCATTATTGTCAGAAAATATTACTTATTGTCTCAAGACTCAGCACTAAGATTCTTGAAATTACTATCAATTAAGGTGAGACACATACCTCCCATTGCAGCAAAACTGGGATCAATATGTAAAGGGTTCTTATCTCCATTGAGTCTGTAAAGAGCTGCCTATAACAAAATTAAAAGACAGAGTAGGAAATATCATAGAAGGTAATTTCAACTGGTAGTTTTGGCGAATTCCAGTTCTGGGAAATACTCAAGAATATCAGAAAAGGGGAAATTCTGGGAAATAATAGGTCTTAAGATTTGTAACATTCCCACATTAAATCATTCCTACATTTAAGAATGCATATTACGATATGATAAAAAGTTCATAATTATCATTTAAAATGATATATTTCAGTTTATTTAATAAATGTTAAATAATAATCATATTAATACAATAACTTTATGATAAAAGAAACATTTTAATGAAGTACAAGAAGTTATCACCTGCTTTCATAACTGAAACCAAATATGTATGGACACATCATGTAATTAAGGAGGAAAACCTAGGGTAAGGGACTTACTTCGGGAAATCGGTGATATGTTTGTATCATATTCAATTCCATCAAAGCCTTTCAAGCTTTTCTTTGAAACAGAATGAAATCAGTCCAAATCAGAATGAAATTGAATATGATACAAACATATCACTGATTTCAAGAGTTATGTCCCTTACCCTAGGTCTACCTCCTTAAGGATAGATAGAATACAGAGTTTCAAGTAATTTTAGTTTCGTTTACAATATATGTTTCCTTTATAAGTAAAATTATCATTGTAGATGCAAATAACCAATAAAATACCGGCACTTGTATACATGTATAAGAAAATAGGTCTTCAATTTATTTTTTTACATTATCAATTATCATTATGATACATTCTAACTGCTTGTCTTTTTGTTTATTTTTTTTTATATTTCACAGCCCTCAAATGTCTCTTTGTTATTTTCTGTTTGGTTTTTAAGTAACATTAAAAACTCAATAAATATCTTACTTGATCAACACTAGTGTTTTGCTGTACAGAAGCATCAGGACGTCTGGATGGTGGATTTGCAGTATTTCTAGCCTTATCAGAATTTCTCTTCCCACCAAATTTACCAGCTCCAACAACAAAGGTAGAAAACTGGTTATAGGCTACTTTCTCATTCTTCTCATCATATGTGTCCACTGAAACAATAAGTCATTGAAAAGTCAAAAAATGTAATATTATATACAGACTAATTTTCTTTTAACAGTAATGATATTCTATATGGCAGGAAATTTTGGCTGGGGTAAAATTTGGCAGTTTTGAGGCAAAAAGGTATACGATAAATTTCAATGTTTCTAATTTTGGCAAATACTTAGTGGAACGCTAAGGTCTTAAGCAATGAGTCAATATTTTGCAGAATTTATTTTGGCATTTATATCCAGACTGCTAAAATACACAAAAATTAGCACCCTACAAATATTAAACCAGCTATATGGAATATTCTCATTTTAATTAATTAAATCTTTGAGGAATGCAACTAGTGGTACCCAACCTAATCAAATCTAGCTTTTTTAATTTGTAAGAAATACCTATAAATAGTTGCTGAGAAAAGTGTGACAGAAATGTTGTTATTAATCATAAAGACTAAAGAATATTCACTAAGATAGTAAACAGAAAATAGGTCTTAATATGAGATCCATAACAGATGATGTATACCTGATATAAAGTGGCTGGGACATATATTGTTAAAAAAGTATAGCAAATATAAAGTGACTGGGACATGTATTGCTAAAAAAAGGATAGCAAATATAAAGTAGCTGGAACATGTATTGCTAAAAAAGTAAAGCAAATATAAAGTGACTGGGACATGTATTGCTAAAAAAGAATAGCAAATATAAAGTGACTGGGACATGTATTGCTAAAAAAAGTATAGCAAATATAAAGTGACTGGAACATGTATTGCTAAAAAAGTATAGCAAATATAAAGTGGCTGGAACATGTATTGTTAAAAAAGTATAGCAAATATAAAGTGACTGGGACATGTATTGCTAAAAAAGGATAGCAAATATAAAGTAGCTGGAACATGTATTGCTAAAAAAGTAAAGCAAATATAAAGTGACTGGGACATGTATTGCTAAAAAAAGTATAGCAAATATAAAGTGACTGGAACATGTATTGCTAAAAAAGTATAGCAAATATAAAGTGACTGGGGCATGTATTGCTAAAAAAGAATAGCAAATATAAAGTGACTGGAACATGTATTGCTAAAAAAGTATAGCAAATATAAAGTGACTGGGGCATGTATTGCTAAAAAAGAATAGCAAATATAAAGTGACTGGGACATGTATTGCTAAAAAAAGTATAGCAAATATAAAGTGACTGGGACATGTATTGCTAAAAAAGAATAGCAAATATAAAGTGACTGGGACATGTATTGCTAAAAAAAGTATAGCAAATATAAAGTGACTGGAACATGTATTGCTAAAAAAGTATAGCAAATATAAAGTGGCTGGAACATGTATTGTTAAAAAAGTATAGCAAATATAAAGTGACTGGGACATGTATTGCTAAAAAAGGATAGCAAATATAAAGTAGCTGGAACATGTATTGCTAAAAAAGTAAAGCAAATATAAAGTGACTGGGACATGTATTGCTAAAAAAAGTATAGCAAATATAAAGTGACTGGAACATGTATTGCTAAAAAAGTATAGCAAATATAAAGTGACTGGGGCATGTATTGCTAAAAAAGAATAGCAAATATAAAGTGACTGGAACATGTATTGCTAAAAAAGTATAGCAAATATAAAGTGACTGGGGCATGTATTGCTAAAAAAGAATAGCAAATATAAAGTGACTGGGACATATATTGCTAAAAAAAGTATAGCAAATATAAAGTGACTGGAACATGTATTGCTAAAAAAGTATAGCAAATATAAAGTGGCTGGAACATGTATTGTTAAAAAAGTATAGCAAATATAAAGTGACTGGGACATGTATTGCTAAAAAAGGATAGCAAATATAAAGTGACTGGGGCATGTATTGCTAAAAAAGGATAGCAAATATAAAAAGGCTGGGACATGTATTGCTAAAAAGTATAGCAAATACGGGTATATAGTGGCTGGGACATGTATTTCTAAAAAAAGTATAGCAAATATAAATATAGGGATGAACAGATGTAAAACAGTGCAACTTCTTCTTCATAGGAAGAATTCTTATTTCTTATTTACAAACCATACGAAGTTATCATACATGTACATGTTGAAGAGTTGGGGTTTTCTTTAAAAGTGGATGACAGTAGAACGAGATTAAATTCTCTTATAACTGAATTTTTAACTGGGATGAGTTTCGTCAATATAACACTATTCTTTACATGTATTTTTATTTGCTTGATATTATAAGATAAGATTATAACTAAACAAACGGGATTGAAAATAAGATTACCATCCATTAAGATAACAGCACCAGATCCCTTGTCCAAAATATCTACAATAGTGCTTTTAGATGTTAGGGTGCCTTCTTTTGGGTAAGGCTTATACAATTCTGTGTACTGCTCTCCATGGAGAACCTAAAACAAACAACATCTACTTTAAATCAAAATTGTTTAGCGCTTTATTTTGCAGTATTAGTAAAAGCTGTGGAGACTTGCTTTTCATGTTCAATTATCATACAACAAACATTTACAGTTATTTCTCCAAAATTACGAAAGTAAGTTTGTATAGAGCACATAAGCAAAATTATTTCACATGATTTTCTCTTGAATTGTAAAAATTAAATCAGTGACAGAGTTCACATGAAATTCATGTGAACATGAAATTATGTTAAGTGAATTTCATGTGAAAATCATGTTAATTTCATGTGAGGTTCATGTGAATTTTATATGAAGCTTGATTCACATGTTTTTTATGTGAACAGGGTACTGAGCACTATTTAGTTACCTTTTACAACAAGCTTAGCAATGTTGAGGGCATATTCTTTTGACACCTGAACCTGCATGGGCTATTTTTGGAATTAGTTGATTAAGCACTTTCTCTAGTGTACATTGCTTGATGTGTTATCGTAATTATTTGATGTCTACACAGTAATTAACTTAGAATTAAAAAAAAACAACTGATAGAACTCTATTTTCCCAATTACAAAATTCTATTTTTCCTAAGTGTATAGAAATGAAGTAGAAACAAACATTTATCTGTAGTGTATTCCATTCAATTGCAGACCTGTTGGTTGTATACTGTGGAAATATCATTGTTCATAAGGTACTAATTTTCATTCCCCCTCCCCAAGGTTTGACAAAGCATGAAATTTGAAATTAAATGGCAATTTCCCATTTATCTGAATAATAAAGTTGTCAAAATTCATCAAATTGATGTTTTTTCCTTAAACTATGAACATTGGTATCCATGAATACAATTACTTTCACAATATTTGGCTTTCTGTCATCCAAAGCAAGTGCTTAAAATGGAATAAATTTCTGGAAAAGATTTCCTACCATTTTTCAATAAAATTTGAACAAACCTTTGTGAGGTCAATGTTTAACCCTGGTACACCTCCAAACAATGCCCCTCCCATTGAGGCAAATGCTGGGATTACAGAATATGATGGTAAAACACAAAATTCATCTGAGAGTTCAAACAAAAACTTAAGATGGTCTTCTTGATTTGTTGATACACCAACTGTTGGTATAAGACAAACAAGTTATCAGAAAAAAATCTTTAATTGCTGCATACTGAAAAAATGACTTGAACTTGTATCATTGTTATGGACAGATGAAAAACATAATTCTATAGCTCTGATTTTACTAACAAAGGAAGATGTCAATAAAAGTTATAGAAAAGTCAAAAAGAGGTAAACATTGTCAATAATATCCCAGATAAAAGTTTAAAAAAAAATAACACAGTTAAACTGATAGTAAGTTGTCATTGCGAACAGACAATATTTAAGCCACAACTGTATTTATAGTGATAATACACATAAAAAACTGAACAATATACAAAAATCTCAATTATTACATTTCATACTTTATACTTTCAATTGAAGCCATGTATTTCTGACACTCTTGTATTACAGAGTTATTGTATGAATATTGGGGAATATTTGCTTGAGCACTTATCATATTGCTCGAGTATGAGAGTGCAATACAATACAATGTGAGGGTCAATATTCACCAATATTCATGCAATAACCCTTTTATTATAGATAAACATTTTTCTAGTGTTCATGAAGTATTTTAAGCTGAGGTGTGATTTTTACACACTTTCTCATACTGCAATATGCCCAATCAAGTGATATTAATACTTGTGCAATATGACTGTAGTTTTCCTTTGACAGTGTTTATCTACAATAAATTTGTTTATTTTTTTATCATTACACTTAATTCTTTTAACTGAAATAAATTTTGATTTTCACCCAGTCCTACAAACAATTGGATGTGTTGATTTTACAATACTTGCTTGGTTGGTTATAATCACAACACAGCTAGGACATTGATAAACATTGAAATTTAATTATTCAATGCAGACCTTTGTCCCAATGAGTTGTTTAAAGTGTGACATAGTGTCATGATATTGCATGCACTAAGCTGCCATAATTGAATATAATATGAGAGACTTGACCTCAACATATCCTAAAATATATTTGTTGTTTATATAAGTTCTAAATATTTATATTATATAAGTTGTAACTTAAAAAAAAAAACAATATAAATACTAATCATAGTTTAAAAGTAAGCATGGTAAGTTTGATCTGCTAAAATTACTTAATTAAAAGGCAGATGAAAGAGATATTACCTCCCAAGGCATACAATATCACATCTCTTTGTGTATACGTGAAGGAAGTTGGCTTTATCTTTTGACCTATGGCTGAAACCTGAAATCAAAAGATTTATTTTCTGTCAAATGGATTCTTACAAAAATGATTTTTAAAAGCTTTCTGAAAACTTTTGAAACACTTATGAAATAGTTATACTTTTTTACCCAGTTACCAAATGGCAGGTTATTTTGGTGGGTGTAAGTTTTAAAATTTTGAGGCAAAACGGTATACCGAAAAAAATTAAACGTTTCTAAATTTTGCAAAAGCTATGTGTTACTCTATGTACTTAAGCCCAGAGAAAATATTTTGCAGGTATGCTGTTTTCAGACTGACTGCTAAAATACACTGAAATAAGCACATCACAAAAAAATATCTGCTGTATGGTGGTACCTTTTCATTTTAATCTTAATAGTATATGTAAGAGCATTGAAATTCTACTTTTCATGATGCAAACATGAAATTGAATTGATTTATTCTAAGATAGAGAATCTCATTAATCTACTATGGGTTTCTAATCAAAATTTGAGTAATTATTAGTACAAGTAAAGGGTTAATTATTTGTTGATTGTTTCTCAATGATTATTATGTTCCATAAACATAGTATTCATATTAATTTAATAAGCCATTTAGAATACAATTTGTGCAGAACTTTTGCTAAGAGGGTAATTGTGGGGGGGAGAAATTTGTGAAAGAGAGATACAGTCGAACCTCGTTAAGTCGGAAGTCGAAGGGACCATGCAAAAATGTTTGAGTTATCTGAGTTTGAGTAATCTGAGGTCGAGGATAAACCGGAAATACTAGTAGTTTGGTCAATGATTGTTTCTGAATTCACATCATCTAATGACTTGTACATGTACATGTATTTCACTTTACACGGTACTTCGTAATGTCTTGCATTTCATATCGGAAGATATTTTTTTTGTATGTTGTATATCATGTTTGAAACACTGAATGGCACCAAGTGTTTTAGTGAAATTTCCTTTTTATTTTTTCTACATCAAAAACGTCATAGTTCATAACATGCTGCTTTGTATCATTCACTATCAGGAGTATCGTCAAACCATGTGCTCTACATTATTTTGATAAAATTTCAAATTCACAAGCGAAACGAATGTAGTCGTTGAAATACTCTTACTATCGTCTGTTTGATGTTTCATTAAATAGTCAGATACCATTACATTCATCTGTATTTAAAAAAATAATAATATCAAAATATCCGATATCACTGTTAGTGTAAATTCTGACGTGTTATTAATAGAATTCGTTTCTTTTAACAACACGCTCAATTTTAAATTAATTAAATAAACAAATCAAACCATAAAGAGTGTCAACAAATTAATTTTAAATCGTTGTTAAAACACACTTCGACCATGGTTTGTAATAAAGCAATCAGTTTTCCGACTCATTAGTTGACTTTGAGACATCAGGATTAATTAACCTCAAAATTCTATTGAGGGGACTGATTGATTACCTCGAGTTATCCGAGGTTTCGATTCATCCGAGTTCGAGTCATCTGAGGTAAAATTATATTTGAGTAAGGAGAGTTTTGCTGGGACTTTGTAATCAGTTCGAGTTATCCAAGATTTTGACTAATCCCGAGTTCGACACATCGAGGTTCGACTGTATTAGTGTCTCCCACATGAGAGAATTCTCAAAAAGTGAGTCTCCCTCCGAAAGAGGGAGGATTAACATGTATGGTGTTACAGTATACCATAATATGTCAATCATAAGACAGGCACATTAAAATAACATACATACAGGATCAATGCTTTTCCCTGAAGTAGATCTGTTCATTTTCTCCCCTCTTCCTTCCTGGACAGACTTTACAACTTTCATCATCAAACCTGTAGACTCTAATACAACACAGAATACAGAGTAAAAACAATAATTGAGCAGATTAAAACTTGATGCAGTTCTTGACCATATTTTACACAATCACAATGATTTGTAAAACACTTTAAAAAATTAAAGTTATAACAAACCAATTTCAAAAGAGTAGACTACATAAAAAGTATATGTCTGATTCATTCATGTTGAGTAGAAACTGCTCATTGAAACTTCTCTAGTGTCAAAATATTGTTTTAAATGGTTACGCATGTACTTGACCAAAAAAGGACAGAGTGAAATTTGTATAGTGCTTTGTAAACTTTTTATATTAATATACCAAAGGTAGAAACTTAAAACCATCATTGAACCCTGTTGGCCCTGGTATTAGTCTCAAAATAATTGTTTACACATTTCGATGAAGGTTAAATCATAATAGTTTTCTCATTTAAGAGGCATAAAATTCCCTTTTTTACTGTGCAAGATTTTCTAATCTCACTGAGAGGCTGAAATAGAGCATGTGCACCTTCCTGTAAAAACTGGAACAAAAAAATATAAAGAATTCACTGAGTGACTACATCATGTTTATGAAGTAACCTTCATTTCATTGCTCTGATTGTGAACTGTCATATAGAACATAAGAACCTTAGTAAGCAAGTTACAATCTCCTGCGTGGTCATATTTGTTTTTTTTTTTTAGTAACATCCCTACATCAGAAAAAAAACACCCACTGACTTGAAAATAGAAATGAGAAATGTAATTCAATCAAAGAAAGCTTACCAAGCTACAAAGTTATAGACTTAAACAGAATTCAACAGCTGTATAATATATTTACAAAGTTTTCTCCATAGAAAATTTCTCTGAAAATCAACCACTTTTACTGCAACCATTCAACAAAAAAGGAAATCATTAAATAAAAACAAAGCCCTCTAGATCAATTTATGTAAAAATAAATCCAATACAAGTTTTTATAGCAACTAACTTCTTTGTGTAATCATAACAGCAAGGTACATGTGGTAAAATTACCATACCACTAAACACCGTTACACAGTAAAACCACTGTAAACCAAACCTCTTTCGGATAGTAGAATTTGGTTGGTTTGGACAGGTGTACGATTTACCCAGGTTCAAAATACATGTTAACTGACACAATGGGACTTCAAAACTTGTCTGGTTTAGGCAGGTTTTCAGTTAATTCAGGGTTTGGCTTAGACAGGTTTTAATGTATATTGCTATGACACAATGATGAAGAGACAGATGGGCCCAAAGCATAATACCCTGCAAGATGTTATATGTAGTATAATTACAATCAGCTGTAAAATGTAGGTTACTTTTAAACCTGTTATCAGAGCCAGAAATTAATATATCCTAATGTAAAACTATGAAATCTCAGACACCTTTTGGTGCATTAAAATACCAGTAGTTCTCTAGCAAGACCATTCCATTGTTAGACGGAATCTTCCTTGGGTACATGTGATTTCCCGATCTTGAACTTGATGCAGTTTTCTAAATAGTCTTAATTTGTCATATCTTTTGACTCCCCAAGAAAACCAACAAATGTGGAGATTTTAGTAATGATCATAATGTCTTGTGTGATATGACAGATCCTAAAATCAAGATTGGCTTCCTAATTCAAAACCTGGGCAATAGTTTTTAGTTTTCAGAAGTCTTTATCTAAATATATTCTAACCACTGATACCAGTGGGCACTACTAACTGCTAACAGACTTATCAGGACCACACAAACAACACAAGCAAAGGGGGCCATTGTTATTAACTATACTTACCAACAATTGTTGTTGGGTATGTTGAGTTACTGAAGTCACTAACTTTATCCCAATTATCTCTCACTGTAAATATTTTTATTATAATCAATTGTCTTTTTAAATTAATATAAGTAAATAAGTAAGGGGCTATTTTATTGATTGTTCTAGGTTGTGTCCCACAGGAAGTTGATGTCAGATAGCAACCAAATTTTGCTACAAGGTATGCTCCATTTATATAAAGCTACATGACAAATTTGAAAATGATCCATTTATAGGGAAACTAGATAACAGCAACAAATTTTGACAGAGGGACAGACAGATAAGGTGATTCCAATATTCTATTCTTGGAGTCGAGATATACAATGTATTAGGTAAAGATGAAAAAGATAACAAAAATTTACTGTAAGTTAAATGTTACTTTAGTAACAAAAGGCTCCCAGAAACCTGAATTGCTCACCTGGTAGAATTTTGCTTTTCAAGGACAATAAATTTAACAAGAAGTTGTCCAACAATTTTGACTCAAGAAGACTTTGGTAGGACTTATCATAAGGATCATTTCACTAATTGAAAGTTTCATTCAATCTATCATAGTTTTCAAGATACTCATTTTTCCCCTTTCAAGGGCAATAACTCTTACAAGGAGTCATCTGACCACTTTATCCCTGCAGACTTTTGTAGGCCTTATAATAAGGATCATTTAAAAAATAAAAAGAATTTGGCTAAACCTAACCATTTTGGAGATATATACAAAAAACTATTGTCTGATCCCTATGCTCTATTTTCAGTAACGGCAGCCATGTTTTCTATGGATCTAAAATCCCCACATCAGTTCTATGCAGGATACCCCAAGGAACATTCGTCCCAAGTTTGGTTCCAATTGATCAAGTTATTTGATCAAATAGTGTCAGAGTTATTTTGAAATAAATAACATAAAAAATAGCAAAAAAATGTCAAACAGGGCAATAACTCCAACATGACATAATGGATTAAAACAAATATTTCACCATAAATAGATCTTATCATGCTGAACACTTATACACCAACAGAATTTGGCTTAACCTATCAGTTTTGGAGATATACGTGAAAAAATACTGTCTGACCCCTATGTTCTATTTTTAGTAATGGCAGCCATGCTTTTCATTGGATGAAAAATCTCCACAGGTGTTCTATGCAGGATACCCTAAGAAACATTTATACCATGTTTGGTTCCAATTGGTCAAGTAGTGTCAGAGGAAAAGATATTTGAAAAATTGTTAATGACGGATGTGTTCAGCCAATGACAATGACAGACACCAAGTGATAGCAATGACTCACCTGGCCTTTGGCCAGGTGAGTTAAAAACAACAATACAAACACATTAAACAGTCCCAAAGTACCACTTTTTGCTTAAGTGTTAATCTTGTACAATGTCTCAGTACACAACCATTGCCCATTCACCACATATTTAAAATTTTAGCTTGTCTGAATCGCTTCTTATGAACATTTTACTTAATTGCATAAAATGTAGTCAGTAAATTTTTCAGGAATTAAGTGGATCTCTTTCAGGTTTATAAATAAAATTAAAACTTATTTTTTTTCTGTGTTTGTTTTCGATCACCATACTTCTTGTATGAAGGTCATTCACAATTTTTGATTTAATTTACCTCCTGGTAATTAGTCTGCCATGACCAAGAAAGTTGATATCTGTTTCATTCTTAATGACTTGATAAATTAAAGCTGAATAAGTTTCCTAACATGAAAGTGTCAATGGCGGCCATATTTTTTGACGAATCAAAACCCCCACATCAGTTCTATGCGGTATACCCCAAGGAACATTCATACCAAGTTTAGTTTCAATTGGTCCAGTGGTGTCAGAGGAGAAGATTTTTAAAAGAAATAACATTAAATATAGCAAAAATCATTGAAAAAGGACAATAACTCAAACATGGCTGAACAGATTACAACCAAAATTTGACCAGAGATAGATCTCATCATGCTTAACATTTTTACCCTGTCAGAATTCAGCTAAACACAATAGTTTAGGAGATATATGTGAAAAACTACTGTCTGACCCCTATGTTCTATTTTTAGTAATGGCAGCCATATTTTTTGACAAATCATAAATTCCCACATCAGTTCTATGCTGAATACCCCAAGGAACATTCACACCAAGTTTGGTTCTAATTAGTCAAGTAGTTTAAGAGGAGAAGAGTTTTGTATAATTGTTAACAACGACGACAGACACCAAGTGATGGCAATAGCTCAGGTGAGCTAAAAAAGGACCAAAAAGGAAGTTGTAGTTTCATGCTGATAAAGATTAATGATTAAAAAAGGTGTGGTGCATAATATCAGGTCATACACAGTTTAAATGTCTAAAAGTAAATGTAACAACTTAAGCCACACTGCTACATATAAATTAATAAATAGTTAAAAGTATATATACCATCTTCAGGGGTCATAGGTTGATCTTTTGTTCCACAAATAGCACCCTCTGTTCGTTCCCATCTCACTGGAGAAAGTATGAAACAGAAATAACTCAAAATATTGTATGCAACCTCACCATGAGAATACTCTCTGAATGCAAATAGAGTTAAATGTTAAACATGTAAAACTAAGTTGAATTTTCTCCCTTAGAAATCCTGTGACAGCTATCATATATCTTCATGCATATCTATATATACGATGCCCAACCTTCCTATGACAGTTCATCTTTATCCCTTGATGGGTTTAGGAGTAGTTGAGCTTAAAAGGTTTTAACATGTGTAACACTTAAGTTGGACTATCTTCCTTTCATTATCCTAATATTTGCTTCTTCTATGGCCAATGTGCTGTATAGGTAAGGGGAAAAATACATACATTTTCCTATCCAGCCTCCACCAACTTCAAACACAGAACCAGTTTCATCACATGACTCGTGGCTTAGATATAACACCAATGGTGAAACATACCGAGGTTTCAGTGCATCAATTAAATCTGAGTAGAGAAAAAAAGAACATTCACTTTTTTTTTCGGCAATAAGCTGAAGGAACCATCTGACTTAACTGCAATTATGTTTTAATTTATTTTATATAAATTAAGTCAAAAAGCTACCTACATTTCATTTCTAAGTTGAGTGCATGTGCAAGTACTCAAAGCAAAAATTGGACAATGTAAAAGTTCCAATGGACAAATTCTTCTTGAAACATTTTATGAAAGAACATATATTGGCACCTGTAAGTGTACCATGAAAACATTGTTGACCACAGTACTGGTAGTTAATTTGACAATATGCCACATTTAGTATAATTTTTTTCAAGGAATGATTTTTGCTGAATTGTAAATAAAACGCTTTGCATAGGGCAACTCCTAACAGTTCAAGTCAAACTCCCAAGATCGAACAGAGTTTTGGCCATGACCACAAAAATCAGTACCAACCATCTTTCTGTGGTTTGAAACATTTTGGTAAAATTTTATACAGATTAACTAAAACTTAAATTATTGCATGAAAACAAAGTGTCTATGGATAACAAAGATGCTGCCAATGTTAATGACAACAAGGACGACAGTATGGTACTATTATATGACCACAATTTTTTGGCAGTTGTATTAAAAAAAAACCATGAAATATGTGAAAAATGGCTTACACTAGTCTATTTAAAGATAGGCGTGTTTTTGCCTATGAACGTGAAAAAATCTGGAGCAAGAATAATATGAAAAAGAAAAAAATTCTAATAGGAGTATTCAAGTCGAAAAAAAATCTCCCCCTTAAATATTTATTTGATTAAAAAAATTTTGTTATAAAAACCCAAACTTTTAGGCATTATTGATTCTACAGAAATGTTTAAGTATTGTTACATTTGATTAATCAAAAGTCATGTTAAACAATCATTCTGAGAGTAATGCATGGCAATAGGTTTTGTAAGTCTCGTTCTAGATACATTTTCCTTACCAGAATTTCTGATGTAGAACGTATTGAAAACCGAAGACCGGTCTGCATTTTATTGTTTACTTCCGTTATCTCAAAACACTGTATTACAATCTTCTATTTTACGCTTCTCTTTACACTTTCATCATGTGGAAATAGATATTTTTACACAAAAATATGTTTTGCTTTAATATACTGAATCCAACGCTCCGAAAATGACAAATCTTTATGTATTTGAATGGTAGACTAGGACCCATTCTCGTCAAACCACGGAGTCACATGATTAGACTTACATGCCCTTAAAGTCCCCTACTGGAAGAAATTTCTGCTAATTAGAACAGAATGCAAAATCTGATACAAAAAAGTGTGGAAAACTTTGAGTCTGCATTAATAGTCTAAGTCTGTGGGCCATAACTCTGCAAAAATCAACAGACCTAAACAATTTTAAAAACTGATCTGTAACCTGACATGGTAAAGCAATTTACCAAATATCAAAGGAATATCTGCAAGCATGACTAAAAAAAATGCAGAAAACTGAGTTATCACATGACATTTTTAACTCCAAGGGCTATAACTCAGCAAAAAATCAACAAACCAGGACACTATACAAACTTGGCTTGTAACTTGCCATGGTAAAACAATGTACCAAGTACCAAATAAACGCTTGCAAACATGACAAAAATAAGTGTGGAAAACTTATTTGCCAGACGGATGGACAGTGACAGAGTACAAACCTAAAGTCCCCTTTGCCAAAAGTTGATGGTAGGGGGCTAATACGGTAAATGTAACAGAGTCTCATTATTAATCAAATGTAACAAGTACCTGTGTGTCATAAAATGTATTTAATACAATATAAATGTTTACAGAAGAAAAATGAGTCAATATTGAAGAATATTTACCAGGAGGCATGACAGTTTCAGTCATCCTGGATCCAGCCATTGGGGCTATAGTGTTACATTTAATGTTGTTTTTCCGTCCTTCAATTGCTAAGGTCTTACCAAGACCAAGAACTCCCAATTTGGCTGAAAAAAAAGATATATTAGTCACTTCATTGAAATAATGGCTTTTGTTTAGATTCTATGCCACAAAATGTTACATATGTGATGTATTTTTTCCAACAAATTTCAGTATCAGTAATTAATCACAAAAAATAAGTCCTATATATGAAGGATTAAACATACGGTAACTTTCAATATAACCTGATTTTTTTTAAAAATACTTGCAAAAAACTTTGAAAATCACAATTCATGAAAATAATACTCGAGTAAATAAATACTATTGCACTATTTAAAAAACTGAGGAGTTCAAACAGTTTATATCTCAATCATTCTTTTTGAAAAATTAAAATACACTGACAATACATGTGTATCTCTGACATATAATCACTGACAGTATGGCTCAGCCTACCTTCCTACTTGTGCATGAAATAGCATATCAAATTAGGTCATTGGAATAAAAATAATAGAATAATAGACACAAAATTTAAAAATAAATTTTCATAAAATGCCCTAGGTCTACTACCTTAAAATTCTACACTTATGACTTCCATGATGATAACAAGGAAACATCAAAGTGACATTCCATTGTAAAACAAAGAAAGCCCTTTATTAGTGTTTAATTACATCTTCTATACTCCATATACTAGAACATTACTAGTACAGGTCAATATATCACAAAACCAGTTTATTACAGGTGACTTTGTCACAAAACAGGAGAGTGTCAAAAACAAAATGAAGGAACAAATTATTTATTTGGACATATTGTCATGACACCAATTTGCACAACAGGCTGGGCTTACGGGTATTTGGTAAAAATGGATGCAAAAATGTTAACTGTGACATCAAATTTTGTATTATGATGTAAAACTTCAGTTGAATATCTAACCTGCACTGTAGTTGGCTTGTCCAAAGTTACCATAGAGACCAGCAGCTGATGTTACCATTACAATCCTGAAATCAAATTTAGTTTACAAAAACACTGCTGTCGTCCATTATCCTAGCCTAAAATCACTTTCATTCTGGCCATTTGTTTGACTCATAGCAGTGTCTAACAGTTCAATCTGGCCATTTGCTGAACTTACGACAGTGTGTAACGGTTCAGTCTGGCCATTTGTTGAACTCATGGCAGTGTGTAACGGTTCAGTCTGGCCATTTGTTGAACTCATGGCAGTGTGTAATGGTTCAGTCTGGCCATTTGTTGAACTCATGGCAGCGTGTTATGGTTCAGTCTGGCCATTTGTTGAACTGATGGCAGCATGTAACGGTTCAGTCTGGCCATTAGTTTAACTGATGGAAGCGTGTAACGGTTCAGTCTGGCCATTTGTTTAATGGATGGCAGCATGTAACGGTTCAGTCTGGCCATTTGTTTAACTGATGGCAGCATGTAATGGTTCAGTCTGGCCATTTGTTTAACTGATGGTAGCGTGCAACAGTTCAATCTGGCCATTTGTTTAACTTATGACAGTGTATAACAGTTTCATATTTGATGATAAAAGTTTGATTCAGCACTGGACAATTTGTATGATAAAATGTAGTATGAATTATAGTTATTCATACCATACCAATGAAAGAATTGCTAATATTTTCAACAGAATAGAAATTTAATTCAAAAATTGAATCACCAATAAAAACCAAGAATAGCCTTTTACATAGTTGAGTACCTTCCAAAGTTGTTTTTCTTCATGTGCGGCCATGCTGCTCTTGTTACTTGAAATGCACCTCTTAAATGTACTTTCTGAATTAAATCTAAAGAAATCAATTTATATAAAAAACAATTATCAACTCAATTTGCATACCAATTCAAGAAAAAAAACTCTGGACAAATGAAAATTTCATAAACTAAGTTAAAGGACCATTCATTATTCTGTCCTAAATAGTCCGATAGTTAATCTATAACTCTTCAAGATCTAAACGAAAACCAATTATCAAACAATTATCATACAACTGATTTATGTGAAAGGACAGTGACAAGACTAACAGACAGACAGACAGATAGGATCTTTTTCCAAGGTACTTCCAAATACTAGTACCATTTGTACCAATTAAGTCCCACCTCCTTTTAAAACTCATGAAATCATTTCATTTTTTAGTGGAGTCCGAGTTGCTCATTTGCTTTTGTTACTTTGTATGTATGATTTTAGTTACTTAATGTTCTTTGTTGTGTATGTCGGTTTTTCATGTCTGGTTTTTGTCCCAGGATTACATTCTTTTGATTACCGCTATAACCTTGGTTCCCTTGATTACTCTTTCATTATGTAATAAATTGGTTTGCAAATTACACTTAAGTATCTGTTATTATGCAGTATATTTCTTAACACACAAAATGTTCTTACAATTTCTAACTGATTGTAAATTGATAGTCAACAGCAAGCAACAAAAGTGCAATATTTTATTTATTTATACATAATTTACATTTCTTGCAAAAGCCATTACGGCCATGACAAAAGATTTATTCTTGCTTCTTTATGCAACCCTGCCTGTTTGTTTCTGGGGACATGCATTTTGCAAGAGCCACACAGCTGATTGATTACCCACATGGCATGTGATGGTCCATTACAACTGGTGTCTACTCAGGGACAAACATGAATATGTAACAAATAGTGTTCAAAAAGATTTTGTTTCCAAAAACATGTTCATGAAACCTTAAGTTAATTTGGACATAGGCACTCATATAAACTCTTATTAATTGTGTTTAAACATACAAGTAGCTACCAACTGACTTCTGACATAAGATTTTATATTCTTACCCCAGTCTTGATCACTGATCCTAGCAAATGATCTGTCTCTAAGAATTCCAGCATTGTTTACAATTATATCTGCAATTGAGACAATTAATTTCCACTTAGTTGTGACCCAAATGGTTACTGGTACTTGTAATAAATAACCTTCTTACCAATGTTTGGTTAAAAGTAGACAAATTATTGTTATAACAGTGAAACATTTTTTTTGCATTAATAATTACAAAGGAAAACAATTCTGATTTTTCAGAAGAAAAAAGGAACACTATACTGGTTATCTTTTAAATTGTTAAAAATTACCTCCCTTATTGATGGACTTGAATCACTTTGATGTAAAATGTTCTAGTTATGTCATTGTTTTTTCTCTAATTAAGAGGAAAATGGAGAATTAATTGTTCTACAAATGTATATATTTTAATATCTATGAAATGTTGAATGGTTCAGCTACAATGAGCAACATAGTCCATTCCTTTAATCTAACTTGACATTTTAGCCATGTCTCCTAATAACAGAACTACTTTTGTGGTATCCCAATACATTAAAACAGCTGTGAAAAATGTCAAATACAAATTATGCTAATTATCGGTTAATGACATTGATCTGCAGTAAAAATGGTTGAATTCATATTATTAGTGTGAAGAGAAAAGAATTTACTGTTTTTGTTTTCTTTTTTCTGCTCTGTTATCATAGTCATGTTCATATTCAAATTAAAATATAAGAATTCAAATGTTGTTTAGAATATTGCAAAGAGACAATTTTTGGGCCATTTATGCGCAACAAAAACCACATTTTGCATGTATTCATAAACCACTGCACAGTTCAAGAAGCACACACAGCTCCAAAGTTGGCTTTTTATGTAACTTGTTCAAAAATTAAAAACAATCCTTAACATCTAATTTCTATGAAATACTGAATAGTTCAGCTATATTGAACTACACTGACCTAACTTGATATTTTATCCAGGCCTTCTTATAATGGAACTACCATATTTTAATGGTGCTCCAAAACTATTGTGTGCATTTATAGTAATTGTGATTTTGTCATTTTATTTAAAAGTGATTTTAATTTTGGGATTTTGATAAAAATTTCATGTGAGTTATAGAAGAAATTTGATTTACAGTATGTATATTATTTAAGGAATGATTGTTATATTTTTTCGATCTACAGTACCAAATGTGATTCTAAAACCATAGGATAATAATATGATTATCATATGTTTAAAAAAACATGATTATCACATGTTCGGATCATATGATTGTCATGTGTTCTTGCCCATATGAAATCTTATGTTTTTCAGAAACATATGACAATCATATGTGAATGTAAACATATGGTTATCCTATGTTCTTTAACACATTAAATCATATGGTTTTTCAGAAACATATGATAATCATATGTGGCACATTTACTAGTGTATAAGGAAATAACCTCAATCACATGGTGTACACTTAATAACCTGCACAGCAGGTTATTTTCAAGTGTGCTCCATGGGCATTAAAGTTATTTCAAATAGATCGAAAAAATATAACAGTCATTCCTTATAATTTAATTTTAGTATCAAAATTTAACCAGTAAAAAAGCAAAAAGGTTGACAAGATCAGAGTCATTTAATGAAATTTAGTGGAAAAAATTGTTCATCCAATCAGAAAGTGTGTTATATCTGAAATTAAATTATATAATGGCAATTCAGTTTTCCACTAACTTTTTTGAGGAAATTTAAATTTGTTATAAAACCACATTATTATGAGAATTGGAACCTCAAGTTATAGTATATTCATGGGATTATAGAAATAAATCTTCTTTTCATTACCTATTCTTCCAAAATTCTCTAATGCTGTTTGCACTAATTTTTCTCCAGCTTCAACAGAATCTAAATAAAATAAAAATGCATCAGCTTACTTCAAAAATTTACTTCTGAAAAAAAAAATGCAGACAAAAGAGAAAATATTCTTAAAAAAAAAACTTTTTACTTTCCCCCATTTCATAACAGTTTTTATAAAAAGAGCATCATCAACAAGCACATTGTTCTACTAAGACAAAGTCTTTTACCATCTCATATTTTGAACTTTCTTTTAAGAGAAATTTTGATAACAAGAAACAAGTTTGAATAACCTGAGGTTGGTATTCAACAACAGAAATCTTGGCTCATTAGAAATACATGAATCAGTAAGTTAAAAGCAACATTACTCAATTCAAATGTTTATTGCTGTAGTTTCTAGTGAAATAATTCAGTTGTTTAATCAAAATTAATACCATAATTAGCAACTGCTTTGCCGCCTTTTGCCCTAATTTCCTCAACAACTTTGTCTGCAGCCAATGTACCACTCCCTTGACCTTTGAAATCTCCACCTAGGTCATTCACTGTAAAGTATAATACTCTTTGAAGGAAAAAGCAAAGAATAGTATAACAAAATAAATTGTTCAGCATTAAATTTCATTCTTGAAATTAAATAGGCATTTATCTTTAAAATTACCACAAGACTTGGAACTCTATTTAATGATAAATCATTTTTTCATTCATATTTTGTATCTTTAAGAAAAGAATGCCAAGTCTAAGTGTTAAAATGTGAGTAAATTTATGACTTTTATTTAACTTACCTACAACAGATGCACCTCTTGCAGCAAACTCCAAAGCATAATCTTTTCCCAATCCTGAAAAATATATATTGTTATCAGATTAAAAAATGGATATTATTTGTCATGTGAAGAAATTATGTTAGAATCTACACCAAACCTTTCATATATTTTTTAATATGTAATTCTACTTGTATGGTTCATTCTGACAAAAAGCATACATGTATAACATCCCATGACAGAATTTGAAGTAACATAAAAATTAATTCAACAAAGAATATTTCTTGGTTAGATAAAACTTGATAGTCATTGTTTAAAAGTTGTATAATATATAGACAATAGATAATATTCATTCTCACAAAACATTTACAAACATGAAGTTGCACATGTTGTCATGCTAGGGATATCCCCACTCATCCAAGAAGTTAATATCAGACAGCATCCAAAATCACTTATAGCACAAGCCCTATCTAAATAAAGGCACACAAACACGACAGCACCCAAAGTCGCTTACATCACATGCCACATCTACATATAGCTACACATCAAATTTGAAATTAATCAATCCATTGGGAGCTGAGATAATTGTGATGAAAATTGAATGGACCACTGGACAAGTTAATTCCAATATTCCACCCACTCATTTAGTGGGGATGAAATGATTTTTTTATTGCTATTTTTGACATAAACTAATATGATTTAGACTTTACCTACAAGGGACAGCTCTATTTTGATTTAAATATCATTTAACTTTAATTTATTGATAATGCTCTTTTAAGTTGTTACATTGCTAATGTCTCCAACAACTGGAATACACAAGACTTCCTATAATACATGATGTGCATCTGCGTTGAAAGTGAAGACTGCAAATGCCACTTCTAAAATACATCACTTCAAAAAGAATGATTTTGAGCTTCTCATGTTTTGATAGAAGATCTACATATGTAATATGTTTCTTCCCAACAAATTTTGTGATTGGTAGATTGATATTTCTGCTGTGATGTTTTGGCTAGAGAAAGTCCTAGTGTGAAATTAAAGAATTTTTTTCACATGTGAACTATTGAAATTTTCATGGTGCTTTACATTTGCATATAAATGTACTTATAAATCCCAGGACAGAACAATACATTTTGAAAAGTTGGAAGGATTCAGACAAGAGGCTCCCAGGAGCTGACCTGGTTGAATTTTGCCTTTCAAGGGCAATAAATTAAACAAGAAGTTGTCCAATAGTTTTGACTCAAGAAAACTTTGATAGGACTTATCATAAGGATCATTTCCATAAATGAAAGTCTAAATCTATCATAGTTTTCAAGACATTGACTGAAAACTGTAAAAAAAAAAAAACCTGTCATTTTCCCCTGTCAAGGGCAATAACTCTTATAAGAAGGCATCTGAGAAATTTTATGCCTGAAGACTTTTGTAGTCCTAAAAATAAGGATCATTGCAGCTATTGAAAGAATTTGGCTAAACCTAACGGTTTTGGAGATATATGCGAAAAACTACTGTCTGACCCCTATGTTCTATTTTTAGTAACAGCGGCCATGTTTTTCGACAGATCAAAAATCCCCACATCAGTTCTATGCAGGATACCCCAAGGAACATTCATACCAAGTATAATTCCAATTGGTCAAGTAGCTTAAGAGGAGAAGAGTTTTGCAAAATTGTTAACGACGACGACGACGGTGGAAGCCAAGTGATGGCAATTGCTCACATGGCCTTCGGCTAATAGTGGGGTTCATTACTATTGGTTGCTCATTTTTGCCAAAGTTTTGCAAAAAATTAACAAACTATTGACTTTTGAGGAACAGTTGGAGGAATATTCTGGGTATTATAAAAACCAGTGGAAGATAGAGATTTACAAAAAGAGGTACAAAACAAGGCCACCACATCTATCCCAAAGAAAAATGAGAAAAAAAAATGCATCATACTCACTAGTGTTAATGATACCCTAGTACAATAATGAATTTGCTTGATTATTTATTGGACTAGATTTCTTTCTGGGTATTTTTCCAATTTGAACATAAAACAAGACCAATACAAGTCTGCACCTGTGTCACCATCATATACATTGGTATATGTCAGCACATAAGTATCTTCAATATGTATATAAACACTAAACAAGTTTAAAAACTACCATACAGTATGGGTTACAAATTTAAGTAATGTACCAATGTTAGTATTGCTTAGCTCAATATGGTAAAAATGTATGAAAAAATTAAACTTATTCATAATAGGAGGTAAAACTCTCAATATTTGTATAAATAGTGTACATAGTGTGAATAATACAGGTTTCATACTTTTCCAGTGAAAGGTTGCACAAGGTAGGTACCATTCACAACATAAAGCAAAAAGCTAGACCACTTGACATCTGGACCTGCATCAGACTGCAGCTGTAATTTATAGGTGGTGAGGAAAATACAACAAAAGAAGTGTTGCAGACAGATATATACAGATAACTACAGAACATAATTCCTATTTAAAATTTGAGAATCATATGACCTCATAATATGCACACCAACATAGGTATTCTTGCTACACACCAAGTTTTATAAAATTCTGTTGGGTAGTTTTAGAGGAGTTGCAATGACAAGCTTATTAATAATGAGTTTCAGTAAATATCTAGGTTCAAGGGAGCATAAAAATTTGAGAATCAAAATTTCCTCATATTATGTATATCAACATATGGCATTCTTGCTACATACCAAGTCTCTTGAATTTCTGTTGAGTAGTTGCAGAGGAGCCATGACGACAAGCTGATACATGATGATTTATGGTAATTTTTTTTAAGTTCAAAGGGGCATAATTCACATAAAAATTAGAGTATTAAAATTTCCTGATAATATGTACAACTATATATGGTGTACATAACAAAGTTTCAGGAATTTCTGTTGAATAGTTTCAGAGAAGATAAGCTGAAGTGTAACGAATGGACAGAGTGATCCAAGTACTAAACCTGCTTCCGTCTTTAGCAACACAGATAACAAAAACTGGCTACCCTAGTAATTGCAACACACAAAAACTAGCAAAAAATTAATCAAACTTCTCCATAATAACAGGTACACAACTTCAACATGTATATAAACCCTGTGAAAAGCTGGAATAATATTAGTTTAATTCTTTTTAAGTTGCAAATTACACAAAGCAGGTACCACCTAAGCATGACAAACGGACAGACAGTTGAAGTCGAGAGGCTAGTAGACCATCCTAACCATTGGTGAAACAGGTAAGAATAACACAACTTTAAAAAGAAATGTGTGAGCGATGGCTCACAAGTGATACCTCCACTTTCCATCATGATATAAAAAAACAAGATGTCATATCCAAAGAATCAACATTCCTGCAGGAAGCTTACTATCAGCAGTCTGTGATTAACAATAGCCGAGAAAAATTTGACCAAAATTGAACCACTGTACAGTTGTATAAGGAAAATTTAAGGTTTTTCTGATAAACATGCAGTAGATGTCATATAAGTAAACCCAGTTAACACATATGAAGCTATTTGTATAAAATATTACCGTAACAGTGTATGATTACAGAGGCAGAGAAATTTGTTACAAATATGTGTTCTGGAATGACAGATGCAGGTAAAACAGTATACCATCTCTCCTATGAAGCAGTAGTATTAGAAAATTATATGTAATTTCATAAGGGTACTGGGCCACCATCACCCCATATCTTTCACGAAACTGATATAATGCTAAGCTGTTAATTATAGCGAGTACCATAGTTAACTTCAGGAAAATGAGTTAAACTTCCCTTCATCGAATGAACATAACCTGATGAACAGCCTTAAGTAGTTACATGAAACTGGACCATTGACAAGGAGATTAAATCTGTGTCGGATAAGTTTAAACCTCCTGGTCAATTGTCCAGTTATCTACTAAAGATATTTCATCAGGTAATAGTCACTCAATCAAAGAAAAACCACATTTATTCCCTGAAGTTAACTTTGGTACTTGCTTTAATAAAAAAAATCTTTCTGACCTGCTACTGATCTTCCTAATTTAATCATGCTGAATTTTGAAAGTACTGTATAAAGATAACTGTGTAGATAAAACAGACAACTTGATAACAGATTATTCCCTACCTTTTATTGTTTGTGCATCTAATTCAGATAGGATGAAAGGTATATTTGCTTGATCTGTTATAAATTTAGAGGTATCTGGATGATTCGATCCAACTCTGACTCGCACCAGATAATGTTGTAGATTTGTCCAAAATATCTATCTTATTTTACATGGTAACTAAAGTTTAAGTAATAACATTAATTTATCTTTGCTCTATGGCCCCATATGTTCCCTAGAGTGTGTTTCCATAAACAAATGAACAGAAATACTATAAAAGTACTTCAATTTATGGATACCAAATTTCATAGATTAGGGAAGAGATTCTTGAATTAGTGGTTATGAGGTTAACAGTATACACATCAGTGGGAATCTCCTTTTCATTGGAACCAAATTTCGTGGTTGGGCCTACCCGCAAAAACCAAAAAAAATTTCTATCAATGTATTCATCAAAAAAGACATGTTAAACTTTTGCTAGAGTTATCCAAACTTATCAATTGGTTTAATTATCTCTTACTATTGGTACATTTAAGTGGTTATCAACTGATTACAGTAAATTTGAAATTACCTTACAGTGTTTTTTTTTGCTGTTTCTGTGATCAACGCATATTTTTAATTTCTCCACAGCGGAGTCAGCATTTCAAAAATGTCTCTAGTTTACTAATACTGTCTATATACCAAAGTATATAATGGATCTAGTAGTTTAATAACATTTTAGTAATTGACACAAATAAACATTGAGCAGTATAGAAATGAAGCAATTTTATCCCAGTTTTTACTTTGTTGAAGTCACAGTGGAGAACATGAGTGACTCCACTGTGAAGAGTGGAGAAATTAAAATTTTGGTTGACAGTAGTGTATTTTACCCTTTTGGTCCTATTTTTGTAGAAGGGCATGGGCAAGAATTCAAAATATAAAGCTTCCTCTAGCAGCAAGTAAAAATATATTAAAATTTCAAAACATTTTGTTCACTACAACTCTGGGAAACAAAAAAGACAATGACAACAATTACAATGACAACAATGTCGATAGCATCATAACATAGTACCTACACAATTTTTTCAGTTGTATCCAAAGTCTTTATAGTTTAGTATAACTATTCAAGTTTTTATTTTACTGTTTTTAGATTATATACTAGGTAATTACAATGCACTTTTAATGTTTTGCATAAACAGTCAGTTTTTACAACTACTCCATTGATCAACAGTTCCACTTCAAATCCCATTTGATTTAGCTGCTGCTGAAAAACATTTTCACACTCAAGAAAAAATCCAAGGCCGTTCTTATAAAGAATATAGTCTGGCCCCAGTCCAACAAAACTGAAAAAATACTTAAGTCTAAAATATTCTTAACTTCCATGGAAACTCCAATCAAAGTATTTGAAATAGATTATGTCACAAACAATTAAAAATTTTCTCTTACTAGGGCGCAGACCTACGACAAGGGACTAACTCATGAAATCAGTGATATGTTTGTATCATATTCAATTTCACCAAAGCCTGTCAAGTTTTCATTTGAAACAGAATGAAATCAGGCGAAGTTACTTTGATGCTTATTTGAGAGTGATGTAAATTGCTGAATACAAACGTTCAAAAGATTTGTGTCCCTTACCCTAGGTCTACCTTCTTAGGTATTTTTTTTCAAATTTAGTGGCTCTGGAACCTGTTCTTTAATATCCTGATTGAAAATTTTGGATGAAAATTTGATGTGACTAACTAAAACTGGCTACAAAATCACACACCAATTGCTCTATTAAAGTATAGCTAAGTGGACAACCTTTGGATTTTGAGGGTGGTAGTATTCAAAATATAATTTTGATTCAAATTTTTCAAAACTAAACATTTTGGTCTTGAAGAAATAATTATTTTGATTCTTTCAAATCACTCTAACCAGAACATTGTGTTTTAACATACATTTGTATATTAAAATACACTTGTAATTGATTCAATTTAAGTGGGAAAAAGACATATTTACCAATTACATGGAGAAAAAAATATTTTGATCCATAGAAATCTTCCAAGCCCCCTTCCCAAAATAGAATTGTCATCCCCTAAATGTTCTAAATTCCTTAATTAGCATGACACATTTGACATAAATGTATTCACTTCAATGAGGCAATGAGGATACCTGGGTGAAAGGAGGGGATAGAACCTCTGAAAATGGGAGATTTGAATATCCTGGCAGCAGATTCACATGCAGCAGCCTAATCACTTCAACTTCAAATACTGGCGTGAACTTGATGGTGATATGCAATTCTTTTGAGTTCCATACAGCTGCTATCCAACTGCACATACCATGTTTTGGATTATGTGGAAACAAAATGTTTTGGAAGACAATAGCAGCATTCGTGTAACTACAACTGCAAATACTCAATTGTAAAAACTATCTGGAGCACACATCAAAATTTGATGAGAACTGTGAGGCAACTGTAGATCTACTTAAGCAACTTTAATTTGTGCATGTCCAGGTAAAATTAATATGATTTGGGGCGAACTGACATAAAAAGAATCGGACTAGGAATGCCATATTTATCATCAATGTGTGTACCCTACCATTGCCTGCACCGGTAACTAAAACAACTTTCCCGTCATAACGAAGTAGGTCCGTCATCTTCAGGAGCTAAGAATTCCCTCCCTCAAGCCACAGTACACAAATGAAAGATGGACTTTGGATCGGGGGAAAGACCACAATGAGTTCCGAACGGACATCCTACATATTAACCTAAATCAACCGGTCTTGATTGGTCCATCTGGCAGAATTTCGTGGAGTTGGAAAGAAACGATGGCTTATTACTTTCAGTTCTTAGTTTTTGCTATTTTCCTATTTGGCTTTAGCAGTCAAACTCATATTGATCCAGATGAGGTGCGAGCAGAAAAAATTGATGTCAGACCACTTGGAAAAACAATTACAGAGGAAAAAGACCTGGTAAAAAGTGATGGATTTATGGTTTCGAATTGCATTCATACATGTACATGTGTAATATATGACTATGTATATATTACTGCCTGGTGAAATGGTGCTACAACTACAAGCTTTATACCCAATTTTGTCAGTGCTTCTGGTTTAACTTCTCAGGTCTATGTCACTGTGTTCATGTGAAATGCATAGCTACAGTACTAGTGAGTAGTGTAGTTCACATCTACTCTAGTCCAAATTAAGAATCCAAATCAATGATATTTTCACTGATCCAGTAACCTTATCTTTCTTACTTAAATTGGTGATAGTTTCAAGTGTGCTTTCTCTATCAGTTTGCATCTGTTGTCCCTAATATTTTCACATGTGCTAAACTAAATGGTCATGAAAACCCCTTGATGAATTTGATTTGTTTACTAGGCTTACTCTGCTCGAATGATAAAAAAATTAGCATTGGATAAAAATTCAAAACAATTGGTGGACATGTTTTGTTTCTATACATGTTGCCTGGATATTCATCTATCAAATGTCAAAGAAAATTATTATGATTGTAAATGCTGACTTACAATGCACTTAAGGAATGGATAAATGACAAGGTAATCAGTTGCCATTATTGTTTTTGTTTAACCTGGTTCCAATGCAAAGGGGAAATTCTTGGTCATGGGTGCATTTGATTATCATCTGATACTAGTGAGGAATGCCTTCTACATAGCAGACCAGTAATTTCATTATAGGTTGAAAATCAATATTAAAATATGAATTTAATTTTGAGTGCATACAGTACAGCTTGCAGCATAGTCTTATAAATTCCAGGTATACCTCCAATACCTGGTATACCTGGCTCATCTCTTAGAAGTTTACCTCAGTAATTTCTAATATACAACTCATTAGTCAATTGAAGGGTGGTTGTGGTATCCCAGGTAAATTTACCTGTTCACCTGGATAGGTCCAAGTAGCTAAGTTAAATATGTGATTAGTGAAATGTTATTGAGTTATGATTAGAATTTTATGACATAAAAACATATGAAGAAATTAATTCAATGGTTTGTCATAAAAAGAGTGTTAAGAATTGGAATATTGACTTAGTTAGTCCTTATTATGGCTTACAAAAATATATCAGGCTACTAGTTACTTGTTTTAAAAAGTACATGTACATAAAATCACAAAAAGTTGTATTTTTTGCTATTCTTGCAATGCAGACAAATGCTTTTATTTTTCAATTTAAAAAGGAAAAGTTACAAATGTTAAGGTCTTGGTTTTCCATTTTGAGCTCAAAATCAATTTTAAAATAGAACAATAAATTAATAAAAACCAAAATATAAAATACATATAGGCATATGCATCAGTATAAGGTTTGAAAAAAAAGGATTTTGAATAATAATATTATTTTTCGGAAATTATTAAAAGTGAAAATAAGTTTTAACTCTATACTCAGCCAAAGTGTTATAAATGTTATAATGGCATTTTCTTCCCAGGAGTCAAGATTTGAAATAACCCCAATACCTGTGGTGCATACTTGAAAATAACCTGCTATGTAGGTTATTTAGTGTGCACCCTGCAATTGAGGTTATAACAGTCATACTTTTAAGTAAAATATTTTTTTTAGATTTAGTAAGTAATAGTACCTACATGTATCATGCCTATTAATTTGCCTTTTAAGTTCAGTCACTGTGTTTTATGACCACCATTTATGACCTTTTCCACATCCTGTCAACCTGGCTCTAAATTATCAATTACATGAACACTGGATGTACGAGTTAATTACAATTAAAAGACTGAAATTGAATATTTCATAAAATCTCAACCAGTAAATTTCTATATTTGAAACTTTTAAAATTAGGAAAAAAATGCCAATTTGTGATGAAATTGCGTATCTAGTGGGACATTTTGATGTGGAAAATACAGAGCACATATGTCAAACTCATTGATATATATACAAAAAGAGCCTTTAGCATCATTACAAATCTTAACGAAATATTTAGTTGGTCAAAACTTGAGCTCCATATTTTTAGATTAAAGAAACTACCCTTACTCCTCTCATTTATTGTAAAAATTCTTTGAAAACCGCATAGAAACATTACTTTTTTACCTTATTGTGACAGAACTGCGTGTATTTTTGTGAATAAAAGGGTTCATATATATTTTAAGCTTCTGAATATGCATATAGAAAATTTCAGGAAGTAAATCGACTTTTCAACACAATAATAGGCCTGAAAGTAGTGTTTGTGAATGAATCCCTTTAATATGGTGATGATTTTTCAAACAATTTTTTTTCAGTCATGACAGCTTGTAATTTGGGTATTAATTATTACGCATGAGGTATTTCATTTATTGCACCTTTTATCTGTATAATTTAACGATCAAAGTTATTTTCCTATTAATTCCTAAAATAGTGGTCATATTTTGGATATATACATGTACATGTATTTAAACTCTTAAACAGTACTTTCCATTTCTTTCAATGTTTACTATATTAAAATTATATGCAACATGTGCGAATGGAAATTCATTCTTTTAAAATATATTTTAACATAATTATAAAAATAAATATTAAAATTCAAAATAATTATAGAATAAATCTAATAAAAACACTTTAACCTCAGCAAGCTTTCAATTCTAGAATGTATATAAATATATACATTTGACACAAAACATTAAATGCATTTATTAAAAAAAAACTATAAAGAGTTTTTTCTTCTGTAATTTGTATGACCCAAATGTAACATTGATCTGAAATTATTCTTTAAATGAAACCTAATACAGAGGGGGAGTCACCTGTTGAAGAAAAGTTTTACCTGTACAGTTAATTAGGCACTTCCTGTTGTATATTGGAACCACCAGTGATGCTGTAGAATGGGGTTCCGTTAATTAAGGAACAATAAATACCTGGTATTGGATGCCAGGTATTTATCAGACTATGCTGCCAGCTGTATTGTACAAGAATTTTTAGGGTGGACATGAGAGGATCCAGGATTTTTGGTTAGAGGGGCGTGTTGGAGAAAAGTCACTAAGCGGAGGAGGCTAAAAAATTGGGATATATCAGGCAAAATACTCAATTTAATGATATACCATATATGGAATGTTGAGATGATTTGAATATGTTAGTAAACACCTCTTTAACTGACCTTGATGACAGATGATCCACATGCACAAGTACAAGTACCTGTTCTTCATTACAAAAAAATCAGAAACACCAGAAACAGTTTGAACCACTATCTATACATGGAACGGCATTTACAAAGAATCCATTTTCTTTAAGTTCCATTTGATCAAACAATCTAAGCTTCTGATTGGTAATTTTTTCAAAGATCAAGTTGTGAAACTTAATAGGGTTGTTGACCTTAATGCCCTCTATATGTATATCTCTAGTAGGTGGCTGTGGCTGCTAAAAATTGCCATTGAAGCATCATGGGAAAACATATTTTGGCCTATACCTTTGCAAAAAAAATTATTTCACTTAAACAAGATGGATGCAAAATGCTATTTAAGCATCTGATCAGCAAATTTTCAAAGACAACTTCTCTGGATCCTAAGGTGCCTATAATATGTCACTTCATAGGGTTGTTGACTTTTTAAAAATAAAAATATGTAATACATGTTGTGAAGTGGCTCAAATTAAACGTAAATAAGAGTAATGAATTGTTGACTTATTGCCCTCTACAAATGATCCACTTATTGTGTGGCTCAGGTTGCTTTAGCCTCTCAAAGTTGTTATTAAAACTGTTTGGGAAATATATTTTGGCAGAAATATAATTATATTTCTGAATGCTTTACCAAAGGATGTACATGTAATTAGGGCATAGGTGGAAGTCTCCCAATATTTCCTGAAAAATCCAATAATCTCCTGCTAACATGCCCATGTCATTGTGGGAGATTTCTCCCCTTTTATTTGAATTTCAGCTTAAGATCCTCATAAATTACTTCAACTCTTGTCAAAACATGTTACGAAAACAAAAAATTCAGCAAATCTCCTGCTTTAATAAAGTTTTTAGAGGGCGAACTTTCAAAGGTGAACATTTATGATAAGAGACCTGTAAAAATAATTTACTGTTACTTCAACTTCATAAAAACTAGAGAACTTTATATGCAATGTATGCTCAATAGTTTACCTTTGAAAGCTTTTCCTTACATTTTCTTTGATCTCATCCATGAGAAGGGGAATATAAAATAAACAAGAAAAATATGGCCTATTTGACGAGAAAGTTTATATAATATAACATTTCATTTATAAAATAAAAACTAATCAATGAATTTTGTGTAAACATGTGTCATATAGCCCAAGCAACAAAATTTGTCATTTTTTTACTATTTGAAGTAGGTGAAAATGTGCTTTTATTTTTTAAATTTCAGTTTTAAAATACAATTATCTGGTTTATAAGAAGTCGAAATTGCAGTTTTTAACAGTGCTCTCAACATAAATTATTTCCTCTTTGAAAACTGAAAAATAGTATTGTCCCTGATGTTCAATGGTTTAAATGCTAGTATCTCTTAATTGATAGTTCCTTTTACTGCAATGACATAGACTAGAAATAGAAAAAGGTCAATACTAAGATATAGCACACAGAAATTGAATATATAAAGTGTGCAATAATGAGGTAGAGGATGAAATACATTTTTTGTTAACTTGTCATATTCTATCTAATATTAGAAATACTCGATACAACTTTCTATGGCAAAAGTACAATCCAGGAGTGGACAAGAACACACACAAAAAATTATTTATGTATCATGTAATATCTAATACATGTATTATACTATAGTAACTTTTAGTGAGCCATCAAGTTACTGGTTTTGCAATCTTCCTATTTCATATGATTAATCATCTGAATAACATTTTTTCAATTTATTTGCATATTTTCCTTAATTTTGTAATATTTTATTCTCCTCTCTATTGGTGCATTAAATTGCAATAAAGTAGTTGTTGTTGCTTTGGATTATCTCTCAGTTAGGTACTGATACCAATACCAGATTAACTAGTAAACAAAGAATATTCCGTTAATATTTCAATGTCTGTTTTTCTAGTGACTATAACATGCTATCTTGTCAAGCTTTTAATTGCACAAATGATAAATGAGAAATATTATTAGAAAATGTTTTTTGACCAGCATCGGGAACACTGTTAGATTTTCTTCAGGAATACCTGTCTTCAAGTTGCAAATCCCATCGATCGTTATCAATGTTTTCGGACATTTTCTTTCATGTTGTGCCTCTATCTCTTGGTCTGTGTATTACGGCATGAAATTATAAGAAACAAGTCTCAAATTTGCACTTTTTTTGGATATTATAACCAATAACCTATTTACTTTCACTTTACAAACTGACTTTGTGACATCACAGCTCAATGGATCATGGTGGCACCCATAAGCATGGAAAATCAAATTCCCTAATTACAAATCACAATTAATTAGTTAATAAAAAAGGGGAATTGGAATTTTCAATTTAATTTTATGAACATTTGACAGAGAAGTGTTAATATTGATGACTTGCACAATAACGTAGTCTTCTCTTTTAAACTGGATTACACTTCTGATGGCTAACTCTGTCCATCCCCATGGTTTTCAGATGATAAATTATGAGGATTATAAAGAATCTATTTCAGATTTTGCACAGTTATTGAGTATCTTAAAAAAAAGATGAAATTCAAATTTCAATTTTATCAGATTATTAGCAATTTGAAGTTGTTTTTACCCCCAAAAAGTTTTTGATGAATTGGAGTTATCTTTCTTTGATTTAAAAATATTTTGAATAGTACTTCTTTTGGGGGTAATTTTAAATTTCATTTTCAGTTATTTTTCACTGCAAATTTTGTTCTTGATTTATTAGAGTTTCTTTCTTGGAATATGATTAGGTGAATTTTTTTTCAGTTTATAATTGGAGTTTTTATTCCTTAGATGCTGAAAAAAGGTGAAACTTCATTGTTTTGAGATAATGTATGAATTTGATCAGTTGTACCTGTGTGATGATTCATAATATAGCATCTGTTCATGAATGCTCACCCCCCTCCATAAATTGAGGCTAAGAAGAGCAAATAATAGTCTGGAACATCCAAAATCTCTGTATCAGCACTTGGGTAGTAGAGTATCAATATTATGCAATTAGCTCTTAATAAGTAATTTGACACTAAGTTATTTTAGAAATTGTTTAAACAAACTCGTGTGTCAAAATGTGAGCTATTGCCATCACTTTGTGTTCGTCTTTTAACTTTCATCAAACATCTTCTTCTCTGAAACTACTTGACAGATTTAAATGAAAGTTTGTATGAATGTTCTTAGGGTATCCTGCACTAAAAAGTGTTTGGATTTATGATCCATTGAAAGACATGGCCGCCATGTACATTTAGAGTGAGCAAAGTGTGAGATCAACAGCTTTTGTGTACATGAAAATATAACCTTGAGTGGGTGCCTAGTGTTAGAAAACAGTCAAACCAGATAAGGAAAGTTCTGCAACAAGAAAATACAAAAAATGACTTGTATATTGTGATAAAGTAATGGAAATATATTAGTGTTTGCATTTACATTGTACCATTGAAAATGTACAATTATTTCCAATGCATTCCTTTCTCTTTTTTTTCTGCTTTGTACAATATATTTAAGAAAAAGTTCAGGATAAGTTGCACATTACTTATGGGCAATCTAATGAAAATAAGATATCCACACTTGCTTCTTAATTTCATTTGGATGTTTACTTGTTGCGCATGCAGATATCTAATTTTAGTTAGATTGGTACTTATGCACATTTCTCTGCTGTTCCACTTGCTATTCAAGAACATTATTTGCCTTGAAAAGGATATACGTCTGATTGTATTATTCAATTTGAAGCATAATTTTTCTAAGATAGGAAGTGCAATAATTTTTTTTTTAATTTCTGCAAAGCTTTCAATTGCATCAGGTTGATGTGCATTTGTTTACATCACAATACATGTGAAATATTCCAGCCATCCATGGAGAACTGTTATATTTCCGGACTTTGTATGTACATGAATTCTTTGTATGTACATGAATTTAAATCAGATGCATTGTTTTGCAGTTTTAGCCAATATTTTGAAAACCATAGTAGTTAGAAAAAACTTTAGTTGATGAAATGATCTACAGGACCAGGCCTACAAAACTCTTCAGGGTTTGAAGTTTGACTATTCCTTGTGAGAGTTATTGTCCAAATTTATTAATCTCTTTTCTGTCATTAAGGCAGTGGTCTCAAAGCCTTTTAGTGGTATTGAATTACCTGTTATTCATATATTCAAATTTCAAAAATTTGTGTTTTATTGGAATTGGATTATTATAGATTTAATGATATCAGTATAAATAAAGTTCAATAAAAATACTTATTCTTCATATCTGTTTTATAGAATGTATTAGAATTTACAATACTTAAAAAAAAACACCCACAAAAAAAAACATTTTATTTTTTTTCATTGATAAAACAATTCTGAATATCTGTATGAGTGGTAAATAAAAATTCTTTACTTATTCCTGAATAGTTTTGACAACATTCCATTTAATAATGTCTTAATTCAAGTTGATACCATGTATGATTTATGTTCATTTCTAAAATCAACTGTTTTTGAAATTTTTAATGTAATCACATGGTTTGTCATGCAATTAATAGTATCTGTGACATGACTTCTTGCGGGCCTTGTGCATAATTTTGATATAATTACTACAATGCTGAACTGTTTATTTCATGTTTTACATGTATATTTTAGGAAGGTTACATCTGTACATTTACATATAAGGCAGAGGGAGGAACAGATGAGGTAATGAGAGCTTAATGTAGTACTAGGTGATAGGTTCTTTAATTGTATACTGGTATCTGTGTTCTATTTAGTCATCACAACTTCCTTGCAGTTTTATATTCCAAGCAGTTGAAGCATCTATCAGTAAGATATAATATCCAATCTGTGTTCAAAAACTATTCACTGTTCTTTTTATTTCGGGAAGACGTTTGACAGTTATATGAATACTTGTACAATAAATGATTTACATTTTTATATTACTTAATGAATCTTGACCAAAAACAAAGTGAATCACATAAAATATAGGCAAAACATCCGCATGAAAATTGTTTAAGTAATTTATACTTGTCACATAGAAAAAAGAACTGATATGGTGAAAGGCAACAAAACCTAAATACAAAAATAGTAAATGTTTTCAGAGATAGCCAAAAGTACTTACACATTTGTCAGAATGTGGTTGTTCTCTATTGGATCTTACAGGTACAGTAACGACCCTAATACACAGTATGAGGTGATTTTCTTATTCAGGAGTGGTTGATGAAGCTAGCTGTAGATGAAACTAAGACCAAATTTGCTTGTTCTGTGGAGAGAGAAAGTGGGATGTCTTATCTCTTCTTTGAAAATTTTGAAATGGATGTAAAAGGAGGAAAAGTAGTAGAGGGGACTGTTCTGGTAAGAATATTAAGAAGATAGACCTAGGGTAAGGACACAACCCTTAGAATTCATTGGAACGTTTGTATTCATCATTTTACATCAATCTCATGTAAGCATCAAAGTGACTTGGAGTGATTCCATTCTGTTTTAGAGAAAAACTTGAAAGGCTTTGGTGAAATTGAATATGATACAAACATATCACTGATTTCAAGAGTTGTGTCCCTTACCCTAGGTCTACCTCCTTAAGTACCTTTTGATAAAATGTCAAGGGTTTTATAGTTTACCATACACATGTATTTATATGGTGAAATTGATATTTGACAATATTTTCCATGCCAAATGGAAAACATTGTCATAATCACACAGTAAAAAAAATTGTAACAAAACTTCCCTGTAATGTGTCTTGGGGATTACTATCCAAATTTGGCTCATATAATGTTTGAAAATAAGATATTGATATTATGGTTTGGTTCATGCAATTCAAAATAATCTATAACCTAAATCAAAATAGTAAATGTTTTCAGAGATCTGTCACCATGATTTAAGGCACTGTTAGATAAGGGGAAGTAACCCATACGATGCCTGTGCCAGGTCACAATAAACACATCTACATTTAGATGTTTTCCTAAAGAGTAATATGCTCCTAATTCCCAAATATCAGCATTGAAATTCCCTTTAAATATTGAAAATATTGAAATATTGTCTCTAAATATTTGTACATGATTAAAATGGAGTTTTGTAAGATGTGCAAATCTAGAGACAGTTCTACTGTATCAAATTTGTTAAAATATTGCATAAAAATCCTTGTTGTCTTGTATGTAGATTATAAACCTTTTACTGGTACCTTAAAAACACCAAAAACAATATGTTAATATTATAACGAGAAACATGTCACAACAAATGAAATGTATGTTCTCCACAGTTAATCAGGGTTCTCCCTTCTAGTTACAAGACATTGAATTTTATTGCTTGATTGTTTGTTACAGGGACCACAAGGAAGACCATTAGAAGTAAATGAATATCAGGTAGATCAGTCAGGAAACAAAGGTATATAGTTCATGGGCATAACTATTTTTAAGCACAACTTGAGATAACTTGCATTTCATGTTATGTTTATTTTTTAATTTATAACCTATGGATTATCTTTTTACACAAGTCTATCATTGTTGTAATAGCTAAGTTACTAGGATTTAACTTGGATTTTAAAGGCATTTCAAAGGAGAGAGACCCCCTTTGCATTAAGTTAGTCTCTTATGAATAATACATGTCACAAAAAATAAATAACCGTTTATGCAAAATGCGCTTTTGTAAAAATGCACAAGGCTATGCAAAATTCGAAATCCTTGAAATATATGTGAATAGCCATCTTGTAAAACTCTTCTCTGTGAAGGAATCAATAGTGTTGATCATACACAGACTTTATTTCTTTTACCAACAGCTTCCAGTTAGCTCGTGCAAAACTAAGATGGTTTGGTACTGATGCAAGTACTGCATATTAAAATGTAAATGAAGAATATTCCATTAATATTTCTATGATCCTGTTTTTTTAACCACCAAAATATGCTGCCTTGTCAACCTTGTGATTGTACAAATGATAGAAGAGAAATATTCAAACAGCCTTTGTGTGTGACAACATGAACACTTTTCATAAGTTGCCCTTAAATTTTCCTGAAAAATACTAGTCTCCTAGCTGGAAGTACCACTGTTCATCAGTGTTTTCTGACATATGCTGACATGTTGTGCCTCAATCTTTTCTTCTGTGTATGTTGGATTGAAATTATAGGGGAAAAGTCCAAACTTTTTGCTCTCTTTGGACATCGTAATCAACTACCTATTTACTTTCACTTTACAAACTGACTTTGTGACATCACAGCTCAATGGATGATGGTGCACCCATAGATGCTGGAAATTCAAATTCCTTAATTATGAATCAAGATTAATTAGTTAAAATTATTTTTATAAATTATTTTCTTTTGATTTAATTTTCATGAACATTTAACAGATTAGTTTCGATATTCATGACTTGTACAATAACATGGTCTTCTCCTTTAATTGAAAGTTATTTCAATAATGCATTTTTTTTTCATTTAAAATTCTATGATACAAGGATCTTGTAAATGTCCATTTTTCAAAATATATTTCATGAATTTTCTGAGAATACCCTTGAGCTTAGAAATATGTTAGAATAGCTTTATTTAATTTTATGTTTGGATTTTACCATAGTACCTCTAGATCGTATATGTACATTTATGGGTTTTTTTTTAATAATTTTTTTTTACTTTAAATACGAGAACAGGAAACAATACACTATTGAAATGTAACAACTGTTGATTTATTTTCAGTGTCCAGTATAGAAGGAAAATTCCAGCATCAATTAGACAAAGTGGAGTTAATTTCTACAAAACAGAAGGAAGAGTTATAGTGTTTAACTATTGATACTATTGATGATCTATGCATTAATTATACTTGTCAGTTGTTTTCTATGACTTTGTTAAATTATTCCATCACTAGAAACAATGCAGGATGTAATTTATTGACTACAGTGTATTTTGGATTTTGAAGTCCATTAAGATTTTGTTTATATAAAGTTTTGAACAGCAATTTTAAAGTTCAAACTTTGGACATAGGTTTTTCTTTTGATATGCTCTTTCTTAACTTTAATACTTAGAAGTTGTGAATCTCTACAAAGCTTTGTAGAACCTAAAATATTGTGACAGTTTATGTAGTTCTATAACTGTTGAATACCATAGTTGTATTTCCATCTTCTTCCTTAGTATATAAAGACACATTAATAGGATTTTGATCAGTTTTTGATGCCACTAACAAAAGATTATTAACTAAAACTGATTTGCTGGTGTGGATCCAAGGAAAGACACTGAGCATATGCCTCCCCTAAAAATTGATAAAAAACAGTTTTATTTTCATATGATCTTAATTTATCACAAATTCAATCCCTTAAAGATGTTCTTTCTTCAATTCAATAGGCCTTTACTGTATTTACTCCACCCTAACCTATAGTCATTGATCGCCCTGACATTGACATCAATCTTACCAAAATAAGATCAAATTAATATATTTTAAAAGAAATATTGGTCTGTTATGAGTTTATTCTGAAATGTAAATTTGTGACTTAGTCTTTAATTTTTGGAATTACCACTATGACAAGTTTCTTTGTGGGAAGGTTTGCTATATTTGGTAGGTTTATGTATAGAAGTTGATTGTATGTTTGTTGTATACAAAGATAGTAAGATTATCATGTGTTTGATATTTTATTCATCTTTGATCAAGACCCAGTTTCATAAAGAATCTCAAGTAGAGATTTTTCTCAAATCCTTCTTGAAATTAAATTTTGACCAATCATATCTAAAGAAAAAAAGGGAAAAAACTCAACTTAAGATTTTTTTATGAAACCCAGGCCAGATTCACAAATGAGTAGAAAGTGTAAAAAAAATCCCAGGTGTAGCAGTTGTATTTAACCCATTTTAATATTATTCTACACTGTCAACTTTTTATCATATTCACCATTGAGTAGTGGTAGAAACTTTCAAGTTTCTGCTGGCATTATATTCCATGGATTTGTCTTGACCCAGGTGTGTTTGCAGCAAAGAATCAGTTGGACTCAAGGCATTTTTCCCTGCACAAAAAAACACTTTTAAACTAAAATCTAAGATACAAGGTGTGCAATGGTAATATGTAATAAAGATTCTGTGAAAGTTTTATTAAATTCCATTCTGTGATGTAAGAGGAATAATAGATAAGGGGTGGGTACTCCTTTGTGTAGCGAATGAAAGGCAGAAAGGTAGTATGGGCAAAAATAATGATTGATACCCTTATCACTCTATACTAAAAACATTTGATACTGTATACATACCGGTTCAGACATGAATTGAATCATAAGAGGTAGTACAGGTACTACTCCTTAATCACAATACATTTTTTTTCCTTTGTGGGCGAAAAACTCTGTTTTCCAGGTAAAATAGATTTATATCTGATATTCTTTAATTTAAAAAATGTTTTAAAATACCATTCATCATACTACAAACAATAGAGAAAAGCTGTGAGGGTATAAAATATTCCACATACATGTAGCTTCCTTCTTGGGAATGGAATTATATTTTTCTGCTCAATGCACATAGTTGATAAAACAGTATTTTCCCCCATGCCTGTTGCTTTTTAATATTGTAAAATGGTAGAAAACAAAATAAATATGCTTCATGTTTAGGATATATAGAAAACATTTGGTGAACCAACAAAAAAACTTACTGTTTTTAGTGTTGTAATGTTTTTTTATTCAATGAACACCTTGCATTTATTGTGATTTGAGCTCTTATCTTATACATACAGATAAGATCAGTTATAACCTTTAAGGAGTACTGTCAGAAGAGTAGGCTCTAGGACAGTTCTAAAAGTGTCATAGAACAGTTCAAAGCCAGCTCCTATGACAGTTCTGCTACTAGAACCAGCTCTTCTGACAGTTCTAGCAGTGTCGGTTTTGCGGAAACAGTTCTGCTAATAGGACTGGCTGTAGAACTGTTCTAAATCTGTCATAAAACTGTTCTTCTGGCAGTTTTAGGACAGTTTTGTGAGAGGTTAGAACTGATCTCATCTGCACATGTACATATAACAGCATCTTAATAGTTAAATTTGTATAGTGGAATTGGGGCTTTTTTTGGTTTTTGTTTTTTTTTTTTTTAATTTCTTGCTGTCAAGATACATTTTTTATGTCCTTACTTGTTATGTATTACTCGTATTGTTTATGTTGTTGCAGATTATGTTTTTTACCATGTTTTCAGTGAGATTTTTTCTTCTTGTTCTTATATAAAGGAAATAGGCAGTTCATTATATAAACAGAACATACAAAAAGGTATCATTTATATGTTTTTATAATGAGATATTTACATACTTGTAATTGTCTTCATACGAAACCATATGTGTAGAGGTGTTTCAAGTTTTCCTATTGTTTAATTGAGGGTCATTGGAAATTTTTATTATAATAAATGTTATTTCCAGAATTTCATTTTTTAGTTCAAGCATTTATGTGAAAGATCAGCCAAGAAAAAAAGAATCAGGTGCCAGGTGCACTCATATGGGTTTTTGTCCCCTGCAACATGTCGCAAGGGGACGTGGAAATGCCAGCGTCCATCCAATCTTCCGTCCATGTGTTATACCGTCCATCCATCCATCCGTTCTTTATTTCCGCACTTTTTTGTAATGCTTTGACCAAATAATTTTGTTTTTGGTATGTGGCCTTATTATGAAGAGTTACAGATTAAGTTCGACTTTGGTTACGGTTGAATGGTGTTTACGGAAGTTATGGCCCTTGGACTTAGAAAATTTCAATGAATTAACAGTTTTCCGCACTTTTTTTGTAATGCTTTTACCAACTGATTTTATATTTTGTATGTAGTCTAACTGTGAGAAGTTACAGGATAAGCTCGGCTTTTGTTATGGTTGAATAATTTTTACGGAAGTTACGGTCCATGGACTTTGAAAATTTCTGTGAATTAACAGTTTTCCGCACTTTTTTGTAGTGCTTTTACCAATTGATTTTATATTTTGTATGTAGTCCTCCAATGAGAAGCTACAGATTAAGTTCGACTTTGGCCTCTGTAGACGCTTTATAGTAAGCCAATAAAAGTTTAGCTTGAAATGAAAACCCAGTGTAACTATGAATTAACATCGATCCTAGACAGGAAATATATAAAAAAAGAGGGATGCTGAGTAAAGGTCGGAATTGTTGTCTTCTGATCAAATATTTTATTTCATGCCAGTGCGGACCCAAACATTTTATTAAAAAAAAATGGACAAAAGTTCCGATGAACGGGAGGGTACAAGCTGTGTCTGAATCCGCCTTTGATGCTCTTGAACAGAATGATGGCCGTCCTGATGTATCCGCTACAGTTTCATGCAGTTCAGAATGGAGCTTTTTTTTTTCATAAGACTGGCGTGCCAAAAGGGAAAGTTCTATTTTTTATACCCATAGACGACACTTTATCTCTCTAAACGAAAAATAAATGAACCGCCGAATCATACAGCCAAGAACTGGCAGCTAAGTTGAAAACAGATTGTGTACTGATTTTAGTAATTTAGTATAGTTATTGCCTCGTGACATCGAAAGACGGTAAATAAAAATAAAACTTTGCTTATAAAAATAATACTACTACTACTAATAATAATCTTTATTTCAAGAGGGTTACACAGTTAGTTTACAAGCTAATCTTCCCTAAGGCCCTCACACACAAAAACTATATCTTCTAAAAATTAAAAATTAACAACACAACACAAAAACAACAGCTGATTTGACAATACCAAATCACTTTAAGACAATACAACATAGAACATTAAAAAACGGTGTAAGCAGCAACAATTTTCTCTTTTAAGATACTCTATTCAAAAGTGTTAAGGTACTACTTTAGATTGATTTTGAATGCGTTGCCAGTGGCTTGATTACGTAAATATTTGGGTAACTTATTCCACAAGACAGACCCACAATATATGAATGAATGTCTGAAAAGTTCAGTTTTAATTTTTTTGGATAATCAAATTTCCTTGTTCAGCATTTCTTAGTGAATAAGGTTTGTTTCTTGAAACATTAAAATTTTTCTGATATGTAACTTGGTGCTTCCCCATTGAGAGATTTATAGATTAATAGGTATTTGTGATATTTAATCCTTGTTTCTGAAGCTTAGACGGTGGCATTTTCTCAGGAACGGTGTCAGTCATTTTATTTGGTTATTTGGTCGTGCGTTAAAAAACCATATGTTATTTCAAAAATACAGATCTGCCGTGAATTATTATATGTGCTCCAAGAAACAAAAGGTGCAGGGGTAGTGCCTTCTGCATCACAGATGCGACAAATCGGTAGCATGCACTGAAGCCGATCAACTGAGAAATCTCGATAGTTGAAATGTGTGTGTTTGATTTCAACGGTTGTGAATAATTCTACAGACAAATATGACTTAGGGTCGATAAATTGAATTTCGACATTTTAGAAACTGGATACCTAGTAGTTTGTAGTGCAGAATGTCGAAGAGTTTTGTGTTCATCTGGTCGTTCCATATGTAAACCTACAAGGATTCCAAACATTACGTAAACTGGCGCACTACAACGATGCCATGTGAATTTTGGTGAATTTTTAAAGATAAATTGAAAGAATAGTGAATTTATCAAAGTCAATTTACAACAACAAGCTCGTGATAAGTTTCGTTTGAAATCGATCCCGTTCTCTCCATTTTCAAACTTGACTAATCGCGCCTTTAAAAAAAAAATCAAACAATGGCTTACTATAACCATAAGACAAGTCCTATGCATATTACAATGCTTCTTTCTTGAAGGTGTACTTGCATGTGTTTAACTTGCTCATTTCACTTTTTGTAGGTTAGCTTGTTAAAATTTATTGATCTAATTATGGACTCTCAGTTTTTTTTAGATTAATAGAAACCAACAGTGCGGTATCAATCAGTTACATGAATGGCCCTATTTTTAAAGGGGTTGGGGCCACGACTCCAAATTAAATAGGTGCCTTCCTTTAGTAGTTAAAACATAAATTTCATAAAAAAAAATTCATAACAATTGATCAACCATAACTAAAGTCATCGCAGGAAAACTAAGTGAATATGGACGACGACGACACGGACATCGCTGTCAGCACAATACCAATATACATGAACGATCGCAATTTTTTACGGTGACACTACTATATTAAATATATACACATGGGCAGATTCCGGGTTTGGACATGCTCCAATTTCAATTCCCTAAAAGGTCTGTCAATTGCTCTTCCTTAGGACCAAATTAATAGTGTGTGATTTGCTAAGAATTTACATATATAAGGTCTTTGTTTTTACAATCGTCCTAGTTAAAACAGTTCTCTATCAAAAGAGAATAAAACTGCATAACGCAAAAAATTCTCAGTTACAGTCATGTACTCAACAGAAAACATTCGAAATTCTTATGAAACAAAATTACAATACCGGCATAGAAGGACCATCCACACTGGCTCAAAGCTAACACTCCAAAATCAATATTTCAACTAGATCTTGTATCAAACAATTTCATCAACTTCTAAATAGTTATATACATTTGTATCCTGAAAAAAATGTTTCCTTGGACAAAAACTGTCTACTACAGTACTTGTTTTTTACAAAACAAATCGTTGAAGCTCCTTGGGAATGTACTTATATGTACACTGTACTTCTACAAGTACATAACCACCATATGTATAATGTAAAGTCCGAAACTTCACGTTACAGTAATGGGCAGCTAATGGAAGTACCCCAACTTAACAGATTCCTCAATGCCATGTGTTTTGTAAGAAAACGTCAAAAAGTGTATATGCATGATATACACTATGTATATGGAACATACACTCATAAGATATGTAAAAGGAAGGTCCTATTTAACCTTGTACTCCAAGTTTTTAGAAAAAAAATTGTTGAAAAATTGTGTGTGTTAAATTATGAAAAATACTTACTTAGTGATCCTCATCAATGTTCCTGTCAAGATCTTTTTTTGTCCCCCCCTCCAAACCCCACTTACCCAAAACTTTGAATCCGCCACTAAAGATTTTGCAAATGCTGTAAACTGTACAGCGTGCAGATCACAAATTGGATCACTAGGTCACGGATCGACATTAAATCACGTGTGAGGCTATTAATGAATTTGATGAATGAATGTGGTCACATGACAACTAATTTCCCCGAATACACCATGACCCACATTCACGGGTGTATGGTGAATATATATAAGTTTCACAAATGACTTAGCTTTGACCAAACAAAACATAACTACACTACTTTATATAAAGAACAAAATAGCTTTCAATCTCCCCATTTTTACCTCCAACACGAAAAGCATTTTATAACGCGATTTTTTAGTCGACGAAAATGAGCTCAATGGGCTTTCGTAAGAGTGCCATCTGGAACCAAGTTAGTCTTGGTAACAGTCCGTGCTCTGATAGTTTCCTTTGCCTGCATGCAAAAAAAATAATAAATGATCAAAAACAGAATCAAGCTTGAACATTAAAATCCTTTGACTAACAGATATACATGGTACATACGTCGATTACGGACAATATGAGCAGAAAACTGATGTAATACACTACATGCACGACGCCTACTTCTCGGAATTTTATTTATCGTTTTGTAAAAAAAATATATTTTCATCTAAGAGCAGATTTTCAACCATCTTGCGATTTTGTAGATCACAGACCGCGAAAAAAATACATTAATTAAAGCGGTAAGAAAGATGCTTCGTCGTCGTCGTCGTTGACAATTTTTCAAGACTCTTCTTCTATACATCTGATACTACTTGACCAAATTATTAGAACTCGACTTAATATATGAATGTTCCATGTGGTATTATGCCTAGTAAATAAGAATTTACTAAAAATAGAACATAGGGGTCAGACAATATCTCCAAAACTGTTGGGTTTAGCCAAAATTTGACGTGGGGTTAAAGTATTCAGCATGATGAGATCGTTGTGTTTAGAAAAAAAAACGTATAAGAGTAAAACATCAGTTTTCGCGTATATACTAAGTATTCCTACACCGTTAGGTTTAGCCAAATTCTGACACGGGTAAAAGTGTTCAGCATGATGAAATCTTTGGACATGCGGTTAAATTTTCGAGCGAATATATTTTACCATGTTTGAGTTATTGCCCTAATACAATTTTTTTCTATTTTTTAATGTTAAATGGTATTACTTTGAAACATTTTCTCCTCGAAAAACCACTGGCCAGAATCCAGTGAAGGTCGATTTGGTATGTACCTTGGGGATTTTTATCCGAGAGAAAAAAATATAACCGCTTTTACAAAAATTAGAAAGTGGCTTCCTAATTAAGCCAGGTGAGCGATTCAGGCTCTTAAAATCCACTAGTTATTGTACTCTTCAATATTCCGTTTATTCGTTACTTTGCACCTTTTTGTGTAAAAATATAGACTTCAATGGACATGTCGAACATTTAATCAAATTTTGAAATTGTCCCTATATATATATATGGTCAGAAATCTGGGGGAAATAAGAACGGCCCCTTTTAGGGATAGGGATAGCAAAAATATGAAAAAGTGTAAATGTACCATATATCAGACTCATATCTAATGAAACCTTATTTGAACTATAGTATTTTTAAATGACAATAAAAGTTGTTATATATGTTGCCACAGAAGAAAGGAAAAGAAACGATCTTTGCGTTTGTCGCATAGTTTGGTCAGTAGTTTTCCTTTACCATCGCTCTCTAACTGTAGATGATATTAGGCTGCCCTCTCAGTGTCCATAGTATCCTCAATCTCAAGTTCTTTGAAAGTAGACGCGATGTATGACTCTAGCAAATCCCCGCAAGGTATCCAGAGGGATGCATGGGGTTGGCACTATTTTTATTGGAAAATTTGTAATTTCAATAGTAAAATTGTCATAAAAAATGCAAATAATGTCCCAGAACCCCGTTCTCTGAGGAACCTTCCACACACACGGTGTCTGGATCCGGCCCAGTATGTCCCAGCACGAACGTTAATGCAAAGAAAATAATGTTTTGAATCGACTAAAAAACAAAAATGCCGTCACTGACATGTACAATGACTATGAATTTGCATCATCCCATCATGAAATGATCGGTACTTGAGAAAGTTACTTGACATGTATTATTTCCAGATGGGATCGGGACTACGTGCTTTATTTTTTCTTATCGACAGGCGTTTCGTTTGACGTCATGGTAATGGCGGTGATTACAAAACCTGGAATGCTGATTAGTTGCCTACCCAAGGAGATCTGAGTTCAGACAGAGACTACAAAATAACTTAGTAATATTAAGTTCCCGGTACAAAGAAGTAACCAAGGTGTGAACTACGACTTGCAGTTACTGTGTGTATAGGATAATAAATATCGTATATTGTATCTGAAAAAAAAACTATTTTTTTTTATATACTAAACAAAACAAAAAGACCTTCATCAGCACACCGAAGAACGAGATATTTATGCCCCACACAGCAAGTGGATGACCTGCCAAATCTTATAGAATTAGCGCGAGACTCGTGCATTCGATCTTTTTTCTCTGCTGACCTTAAAAATTTATTTTCAAGATCTCGAACATCTGCCTTTCGACAGCTTGACAAAACAGGAATTGTTAGATATCATGTTTGTCAGTCCAGGGGATTAAAGGTCTTACGGTCAGTCACTATAAAGGTAACATATAGAAGACCCTGTATATGTTTATAGCAAGGTTGCCAAGCTCTCAAAAGTAAATGGATAACAAAAAGGAAAAGACCAAAAGAAAAAAAAACCACCAAATTACAGGAAATTGTGGCAAAACATGTACAATGGGTTAAGTATATATCATTTGGCGATATCATCTTCAAATAGACCTTTTTTCATATTGACTTCAACTTTGTTTTATCAAATTTTAAGAAAAGAGAAGTAACTCTTCAACTGGACATCCTGGTTTAATTAAGTTTGTCTGTCAGAAGTTCAAAGGACAGTTGAGAGAAATTCTATTGGAGCCATTTTAAGTCTTTGTTTTGTAAGTATTCTCTTGCCAAAATTTTCCAATTAATTTGATTTAAATCTATACCAAATTTTACAATAATCTTTTTGCAATTAAAAAAATAATGATGACAGGTTAATATTGTGAGAGTTTTCTCCCTTGAAATTTCTTCAGAACTTATATTCTAAGCCCTCTCTTACCAACATTTCCCATATAATTTGTAAAAACTTTATTCCAAAGGATCTCCAGATCAAGTCTTAAAATCTCCTGTACTGTAATTACAGGTGAATTTATAGTTATACTTTTAGAGTTATACATATACCATAGGTTACTGAATGTTATGAATCTATTAAACGAACTTGAAAATCAAATTATATATATAGCCACAATGTAGCTAATATTGTACAAGCTATTTCTCTTTGATATTGAAGTTTCTCTATGACTATATAATTTGTTTTAAAAGGTCATGCCTGTACATGTCATGTACAACAATTTTTAATGCAATTTAGACCAAAATAGAAACTGCAGTTAAAATTACATTTCTTGTCTTATTTTATAGACCTGAAGTTAAGAATGACTCAAATATGACTGTTTTTCTTTCATTACTGTCTGACCATCTGTCTTTATGATTTACAGGAACATCCTTAATAGTGTTATCATTTTTAAATACTTAGGGATATTTTATCTGGTAAGTCTTTACCCATTTTTTTATCTTAATGATATCCAGATTGAATCTGGGCTTAGCAGTTTATTCAGATTGTCATCGGTATGAAGGCGATTACCAATTGACAAGTAACCACATTGAAGAAACTTTTAGGAAAGAATCATAATACCATCATGCATCTGTTTTTTTTTTCATTTTTGATTGTAAGGCCATACAGAAAAATTGATGAGGGAGGGAGGCTTTTTATTTTTTTTTTATCAGAACCATGTTTCTTTGTTTTCAAGAAATTTTTTTGAATTCAACAATTCTGTAAATGTACAGGATATTGAGAATTTGAATAAAATACTCAATGGCATTATTAAAACTTTACTGGAATATGAGATGTGGCAAGAAATAAATGCCATCCCTCTGCCATGATACAAACTTTCATTTTAATGATCAATGTTAAATAACAGCCTCATTTGCATCATATCTTTTTTACCTTTTTGTCAAGTGTGCAGATGATTCCATTATTTAATTAAAAGTCGATTCCGGACGAATATGAAAATTTCCAGATTTTACCGTAATAAAAATTGCAGATGTGTGAGGGTTTTTAGGGATGTTGCAGGGCCTGAGAACCTAGTATATTTTTTTTTCAGCCTATCTATTATGGAATTTCTGATAGTGTAACATTAGCTGTAACATGGCCTTCTTAACTACTTGATGAATATGAATGGAAAGATGTAGAAAATTGGAAATATGATCATGATTTGATTAAAACCAAATATTGCTGATGTACTTCTGATTTATATACATGTATACATTGAGTTAGTACATTTGTATATGCAAAATTTTTTGTTATCTGAATGAATTTTAGGTTTCCATAACTTATTTAAGATTTAGCATATACATAAAATCTATCTGCATGAAAAGATAAAAATTTCACACAGAAAAAAAAATGAAATAGTGCAGATGTTTCATTTTAAGCTCGCCTGACCAAAGGCTTAGTGAACTTATGCCATCACTTGGTGCCCGTCATCGTCGTCATGGACAAATTTTCGAAAGTCTTCTCCTCTGAAATTACTAGACCGACAGGATATAAACTTGGCATGATTGTTCTTTAGAGTATTGTGCACAAAATGACAGGTGGGATTTATGATCCATGATAGGGGTCAGTTGGCAGTTTTTTTGCAAATAACCTATAACTTGTTACCTTTATCAAATTTCTTGCGGGTAATATTGTTTAGGCCAAAAAAAATATGTGTGTTTACTGTCACGTGCTGAAAAAAAATAGGGTCAGTAGGTCAGATTTTTTTTTTGGCCACCATTGTTGTTTTAATATGATAAATACCGGTACCGGTGACAGAAAAAGCTGGAATTTCTGGAATGTAAAAGATATGGCTCCTGAAAATAATAGAAAGGTCCAACTGTAGTTTTTCGCATGTTTCTCCAAATCTGTAAAGTTAAGCTAATTCTGACATGGGTAAAACTGTTCAGCATGATGAGATCTATCTGTGGTGAAATTTCTGTTTTAATCTTTGAAACCATGTGAGAGTTATTGCTTTTTTTATGTTTTTTTGCTATTTTTAAGGCCAGATGAGCTATTGTCATCACTTTGCATCTGTTGTCCATTGTCTGTTAGTGTCTTCTGCTGTCGTCTGTCATTTTTAGCTTTTTAGCTCACCCGGCCTGAAGGCCATGTGGACTATTGTCATCATTTGCGTTTGTTGTCCTTTGTCGTTTGTCTTTGTCAGCTATTTTCAAACATCTTCTCCTCTGTACTGCTTGACCAATTGGAATGAAACTTGGCATGGCTGTTCCTAAGGGTATCCTGTACAAATTGATTGTTTAAAATCTTTGAATTGTTAAAAATCATGGTCAAAATAGAACATAGGAATCAAAATACATTTTTTTTTATAAATAACTCAAAAACAGTTGTGTTTAGCACAGTTTTGATAGACCTATTCTGAAATTTTCAAAATGATTCGTCTCCTGATGTAGGAGTTAAGGCCCCTGAGGTATATTTTTGGTTGTTTTTCACATGTACAACTTTGAAAATGTTTTCTCTGTAACCATGCAACATGTTCCTTAGGATGTCATTCACAAACTGATTGTTTAAAATATTTCATAGGTTGAAAAACATGACTTATTACTAGAAATAGAAGATAGAGGTAAAAATGCTTTTTTTGCCTTTTTTTCCCTCAACTATAGAAGAATGAAAGATGAAAGCTACTCATAAGATAAACGTAATATTCTGAGTTGACTGGCAGTATTGGAATTTTTTTAGGCTGCCATTTTTAAAATGGCTGCTAATTTGTGGCCATTTTCACAAGTTGCCCAGACTCCAATGATTTTTGGTTTTTCGAGGAACATGTTATTCTAAGTCGAATGGTGATGACTCAAATTTGTTCTTGGTTACTATTTTCAAAATGGCTGTCTTTTTCCAACTAATTTGTACACTTGCTTTAATTTCAATGATATTTGGTTTATACAGTAAACATGGTCTTCTGAGTAATGAAGTGATGATGAAAATGTTGTATAGCCGTGATTTAACTTCATTTTATGTTCTTTTTTAGCAAATGTATAGTGGACTAATGCCCCCCCCCAATTTCTTTCCAGAGGTTCTAAAAACACTTTGAAGGCATTTCCAACATTTTATAGTGCCTTAGGTATTCAGTTGAACTTTCAGCATTCATCAGTGGATGCTCTTTTTCAGCATATTTTTTGTCAAATATGGTAACAAGGCATGATACCTTTACTGACTTAGTTCATGGGGCATGGTTTGCCGGATGAGTGTTTTAGGCTTTTTTGAGAGTCTCACATTGCCTGTTGTTAACAAAACAATTGCAGATTGATAATTAATGTAAATTTTAAAAATATATATGTAAAAGTATGTGAAGATTTATGATTGGTGCAAATTTAGAAAAAATCTGTTGATTGCATTTTTTAATGATTTTTTGCACTTTTAGCTTGTTATTCAGTTAACATAAGTAGAATTATGATTAATGTTTAAATATTCAGTATCCTGACAAATATTATCTGTGCAAAATTGGTTTTGCATGTATTCAACTTTTTAAAGAGTAATCAAGGGAACCAAAGTGATAGTGGTAATCAAAAGAATGTAATCCAGGGACAAGGACCAGACATGGAAAACAGACATACTCAACAAAGAACAGAAAGTAACTAAAATCATGCATACAAAGTAACAAAAGCAAATGAGTGACTCGGACTCCACTAAAAACTGGGAGCATGGACCAGGTGCACCGGTAGGGTAAGCATCCTCTGCTTTTCTAGAAACACCCACCAAGTATTTAAAGCTATTAAACCAGGTGAGCGATTCAGGCTGTTGAGAGCCTTTTGTTATTTTTTAATGTTGAGTTTTACCATGAAAACTGACAGAATAAAAGCAATATTCCTGTTATTTGAAACCACATCTAAGCCACTATCAGTCATTCCAAAGGTTTTTGTGACATTACTGGTCCAGTAATGACTGGATTTACTGGACCAAATCAGATATTACTGGACCAAAACAAGACAAACAAAAAAAAAACAATATTTTGTTAAACTTTATTTTAATAATTGAACATGTTTAATCTCTGTGAAAGTAATTGAAAAATGGCAAGATTTTCATTTCTTAGTGCATGTCATCAGATTTTTATTTCTGTCAAATTGCAGCCAATATAGGCCTTTTTTCCATTCTTCACTGAACCTTCTTGGTTGGGATTTTTTTCTGTTTGCCTCATATTGTTTGATTTTCTCCTTTTTTTCTTATGTGGCCATCTTTTTGCCTTTGAGAGACTCTCCTATGATTGCCCCATTTATAAAATGGAAACCCACCCAAGGTTACAATTCAGTGTTGAAGGGTGCAACTGAAACTCAATGAATTTTTGCCTTGGTTCCAAATGTGTAACAGATGAAAATTAAGAAAACCCCTGTGTGGCAGGAATAAAAAAAACATTTCGAAAAAATCTATTTACAGCTCCTTTACTTGAAAACTAAAAATAGCAAAAGGGTTTTAACCAAATTTGTCATGTATTTTATTGACAATATTGCTAGTTATTATCAAAGTAATAAAAGTATTCAGAAGTTTTAAGTTGACATCTACATGTTTTTAGTAAATACAAATGTACTAGTAAGAACCTCATTATATAAAACAATACACTGATACATACCATACAGTAATAGTCACATGTATTTACAGGAGATTTCTCAAGAGTGTAGTTTGTTTATATATTGGATAAACGATCAATTTATGGCATGACTGTTGCTGAAACAGTTAAGAAAATGTCTTATGGGATACATAAATGAAGATCATCTAGGTCATAAAGATTGAGCTTCTGTACATGTCATGCAGGTTGCACGTGTCATCAGATTCCATGATGTTATGCACATATTTAAGTTTAACTGTTTACTTTTCAGTGAATCAATCAGTGTATTAGTGCTGAGTTACAAGTAATTTTTGGTTTTTGATTTTTCAATATAACATGGATATTATTGTGGTTACTGATTTAAGATGAATTGGTACATACATGTATAGGTTGTATAGGGTTATATTTACATGATTTAAATGATGAAATGAATTTGAATGTTTTACTTTTAACTTTACACTTCACATGTGAAGGACAGAAACAGATTCATATTCTAACATGGTTCACAACATATAAGTTTGATTAGGAAAGCAGACAATAAAATTGCTTTATCATCTTTTATCAATGACACCTTCTACAAAAGTCTATGGAACAGGAAATTGAGTTTAGTAATTGAGCTCTAATGAAGATCCATTTGTGTTCTACTTCCTTGGTTCCTTTGTTTATAGTTTGATAAATTATGTAAGAATTGAATGACCTGGTAGCCTTTTGTACATGGTATGTATTAACCAGAAAGTGATTTTGTTTTCAACATATATAACAGGTCACAAATCATGTTAGGTACTTACATAGATTTGCCTGCTGAAATTTAATCAAAGTTCTACACTTTTACTATCAATATTCTGATCAATTCGATGATAACTTTAAATTGTCCATGTGTGATAGAAAAAGAAATGTGCCAAGCATGGAGCCTATTGGAGATAGAGTGACAGTTGGTTTCTGTTCAGAAAATGTGTCTTGAGTTGGGTAATATGTCTATTTGTGGGTTGTTGCTTTTGTTGCAATTGTACATAACCAGGTCTTCATTGTCTCTCTTCAATAGAAAAACTGTTATTTACTGAATTCAAATAACATTACAGGTAAATGTCTGACCATATATTTATATCTCACCTCAAAATATCTTGCATTTTGTCTAATTCTTGGTACTTTGACATACATGATTAATGTTTACTCAGAGTTGCAAGCAGTATTTAAAAACCATAATATTCATTTGATTTGATAAATTCAACAAAATTAGAAAAAAAAAGTTTCTCTTAATGTTAAGACCATATAGATACATATATGTAAAAAAAATAATCATTTTTAACACAAAAATGTTCACAAAACTGACTGCTGAGATTGTGAAGTTTTATGTGGTTTTGATACTTTTTTACAGAAGTATTAAAAAAATATGTTGCTAATTGCAGTTAAAAAGAGCAGTGCTGAGAAGGATACGTGTGACCTTTAGTGCTCAGGGGTGAACTTTGTGAATCAAGTAGTATGATAATTGTTTGTTACACTTATAACAGGTGATGGATAACAATCAATGTATTGTTACCTATGGGTGATCTATTTAATTAGTTAGTCTTCTTTAATCAATAAAGTGTTTTCCAATAGTGAATATTTGGTGGTATTTTGTGTGTTCTTTCAGGTTATAAATGGAAATTTTGACAGTTCATACCATGTAAGTTGATATTGCAAATAAGTTGTCTCCATGTTATACCTTTTTGTGAATGTTTTTTTTTTAAAAAGGATTTAATATTATTTTTGATTGTACTGAAGAAATTTGAATATAAATCTATTTTCATATTAATCTCAATCTAATTTATTACATACTAACTTATTTTAAATCTTAGAACTTTTTCTTTGATATTGAATCAGATGAATATGAATAAAAACTAATTATTCAGCAGAGAGGCTCTTTAACAGCTTCAGGTATTAGTTAAAGTTGGATATTAAAACTCGTTTTCATCGAATCTTCCCTTAGCTTGAAAAAAAAAAACATATGGTGAAAATGCAGCAGAGTAATCAAGGGAACTAAGGTTATAGCGGTAATCAAAATAATGTAATCCAGGGACAAAGACGAGACATGGAAAACAGACATACACAACAAAGAACATAAAGTAACTAAAATCATACATACAAAGTAACAAAAGTAAATGAGCAACTCTAACTCCAACAAAAACTGAGAGCATGGACCAGGTGCACCGGTAGGGTAAGCGTCCTCTGCTTTTCTAGAAACACTTGCCGAGCTGCTAATAAAAAGTCAAGTTCGGGGTAGACAAATGAGGAAAGGAAAACTTTGACCCGTTCAATAAATCAGTTTTCATGGTGCTGATGGATACACCATAACGATCCACGAGTTCATAATGACAACCATAAAACTTCTGTAGTGATGACTTCAATCTTGTAGCAACATAACCCTGTTCCAGAAGCCTATTTGTGAGAGTTCTAGCGCGATACAAAAAGTCTGCGTAGTTTCGGCAAGCTCTGGCATAACATTTGAGTTGTGATATGAACACTCCATATGCAGGAGCCGAAGGGATGTTGCCACAGATGAAAGGAAAGTTGACAATTCTGAATGAAAAGTCATCATGTTTGTCGTAAAGTTTTGTCAATAGTTTTCCTTTACCATTGATTTCTAAGTGTAGGTCAAGATATGAGGCTGACTTCACAGTGTCTGTAGTATCCTTTATCTCAAGTTCTTTTTGGTAGATGCGATGTATCAAATCCCCGAAATTAGGATTGTTTAAAGATAATACGTCATCTATATAGCGGAAACTGAGATTGAAGGATCTAGCCAAACGATATTCTTTCTTTCTGATCAGATCAGCTATAAAGTCAGCCTCATAAGAGTGAAGGTATAGGTCAGCAAGTAAAGGAGCACAATTTGTTCCCATTGGAATGCCAACCGTTTGTTGAAAAACACGTCCACCACACTGGACAAATATGTTGTCGATTAAAAATTCCAGCATTTTGTAAACATCTTCCTCTGTATATTTGGAAGATGATTTGGAATTATTTCTTACAAAGTATGAGGAATCTCTACCAAGTACTATAAATTTGTATCTCGGTGTACCATCTTTTTTGGAAAAACAACGATGTATAATGTTTTTAAGTCAGGATTTTAACTGAGTATGGGGAATAGAATTATACAGTGTTGAAAAATCACAGGTTTTAATGCTATTATATTCAGACAATAGTCTTGAACTGATTGTCTCCAAAAGATCTTTCGAATTTTTCAGGATCCACATTGAATTAATACCACTGCGGGAGTAACAAGTGTTGTGGTAGGACTGCAGACCCTCTTTGACAGTTGTGAGTATAGAAGTTAAAAGTTTTGAAAGAGGTTTGGTGGTACATTTTGCAGATCCAGATATGAAACGTTCGTATGGATTCTTGTGAAGTTTAGGAATCCAGTACATAGATGGTAAATCACAATCATCGTCCTTGGTAGAGACTAAAAGAGGATAGCACAGATTTATGGTTTTCCACAATCTCTTCTTTGGAGAGAGTGGTAGCAGTGTAGGTCTTATCACTGCTATTATTTTCTAAGTCTACCTCTGATAATAAACATTGGATTTAAAACGTTTTGCAGACAAAACAATGTTGTTTTGGGCTTTGCTGATACGACAACATATTTTCATGCATAGTAGACAATGTTTTTGCTACATCGGGGTCTTTGAAAACTGATGTAGCCTTGGCACTTATTGACCTACTTAAAACTTTCATTCGTTTCAAAATTAAAGACCTCACAGCCTTTAACTACTCTGACAGAGAATCAATGTCTTCTTGTTCTCGTTTGATCCATTTTCTTGCATAGTCCTCGACGGCATCCATAAGAACTTTAAAGTTATAATTCCAATTTATGGAGCATGGTTCACGGTACTTGGGACCTTTAGAAAGGATATTACGCAGAGTTTCTTTTTCGATAATGGTTAAATCTCCCTTAACGACATGACCAGAAGGACCATATTTGAATGGAGAGGTTTTGCAAGAACAGTCAGGTGGTTTAGCCTTGAAGTCCTCAATCTCGAGGTTCTGCAATAGCCTTTTATAAATTTTGGATGCCATGGGTGAAGTATAGGAATATGAAATAATTGGTATGAATTTATCTTTGAAATATGGAGGAATTTTGTTGGTAACGTTTTTGTGATGGAGGATGTTAGCCAAATTAATTGCATCTATACCTTTGTTGACAAACAGTAGTGGAAGAAATGATTGTTTTTCTTCATCTTGACTTTTCACATAAACTGGTTTAAAGAGTCTGTGGAAACAATATCTAAAATGATGGCAACAAGCCTGTATAATGATGATGTGGGGTCAGAAACAGGAGTGTCAAGACTTGTTTTGTAAAGGGATTGTAGAGTGAGAGGTATAGAATAAAGTTTGGTTCTAATGTGATGAAGTCCAAGAGGTTTTTGTATGAAAGGAAGGAGACCATCTATGGAGACATCATTTAACGTAGGTGACTTATAGTGGCGATGGCCATGACTCCTTTCCCGTCTTGGATTTTTGTCAAATAAATTCATCACATTTATTTAACATTACCCCCAAAAAAGATCAATTGTAAACACACCTTTATTAAGTAAATTCTGAAAGGCTCCAACAACAAAAGTAATACAAGTTAAGGTAATAGAACAATGACAATTTTTCAAAATCAATTTAAAAAGTAATATAAAGACACAGATACATATTAATGACCAACATTACTATAGACAGACACATGAAATGTGCAGTGGGGTTAGAGTAGTTTTTTTAAGGCCTAAACAATCTCCCTTTACTGTATTACAGTAAGGTAAAAAATGAATTAACCTTCCCTTGACTTGTATTTTTTTGTTTGTTATGACAAATCAGTATTGTTATGTATTTTTGTCTGTCATGTTTTTTTTTTTTTAGGAAACCTTATACCTGAACTTTACAACATATTCTTTTACAAAACATGAAGAAAAACAAATTCAATCATTGGTGTTTTTGATTATACTTCAGTTAACTTCATTATTAGGTCCATCCATCATTGATATGGATGGCTTTAGTTTGAACTTAGTCTGTACATCTGTAAACATTTTTATGAGTGCATAGACAATCATGAAAAGCAATACTAAGTCACAGACTTAAATTTCATACGTTTTATTATACCCCCTGCAAACAAAGTTTGGGGTATATAGGAAACACCCAGTCTGTCCATCTGTCCACATTTTTGAGAGGGCAACTCCTCCGAAACTGCTGGAGGGGTTTTAATATAACTTATGGAAGGTTGGGGATCATACATAGATGTGCATGAAGGAATATAATTATTGTAAAGGGAGATAATTTAACTTGAAAGTTTTACATATTTATACCTCATAAGCCAATTCCCTGAACTCCTCAAGGGATTTTGATGAAATTTTATATGAATTTTAGCTCTCATGTGTAGACCTGCATAAAATAATATAATTATTATCAAAGGACACCAAAAGGAGGTTAATCGAACTTAAGAGTTTTACATGTTAAAACCTTGCAGCACAAGTCCTCCAAAGTCACTCGAGGGATTTTGATTAATTAAGATTTTAAAGTAATTATGTGCATCAAAGATGTACATAATGTGATGAGTATTGTATGAAGACTTCAAAAAGAGATAAATAAATTATAACGTTGAAGTAAATTTTTAGCAGGAAGTATTACATTTTGTTTATTTTTGAGCTTGCTCACAGTATTTCTTATTACTATATGTCCATATGAAGATTTCTGCAAAATTTTAGGACTTTTTTGTCTTTACCGTACTTAGTATGTAAATCTTTTTCAAGTTATTATTGAATATGAAAAAAATAAGTTTATTCAGTAGAGAAACATAGTTTTCCCTCAAAAAGCAATGCAGTGTCCGTGTGCAATTAATTTCCATATTGCACTAGTGCAAATATAGTTGAAATTTGTGATGTTGTCTGTGACAAAAGTTCATTTTAAACAAGACCAAATTATATTATGCTATACAATGAAAGGGTTACTGTATGAACAAAATCATGGATTTTTTTTTAAAATAAGAATTTATTGTTGATAAGCATAGATTTTGAGAATCAAATCTTAAGAGTGTAAAATACCTAAAAGTGTGCTACCTTGGTGGTAGTGAACTTTTTTTAACCCATATATTGTTCTAATGGGTAAATGACTTTTTGTAAATACTTTGCTTCCAGATTTAGTCAATGTTCTTCTTCCAATTGAGGACAGTGAAACAATTTAAAAAAGGAAAAACTCTTTGTAGATGCTGTGCCTGTGGAGCTTGAACTGTTATACATCTATGGGATTGATCTAAAAAGACTGAGACTTCAGCTTATCCATGTTTTATCATTTATATTTTATTATGTTACACAGGGTTTAGTGAGGAATTAAGCAAATGGCAAGCATTGAAATAAATATAGGGACAGTGTCCATGGTGTCATTAAGACTTTATATATGTAGGAGGTCTGAAACATTAATGGCTAAAAATCAGAAGTGATTGTTTAAGACTGAAGACTGATGTACTATGTGTTCTAGGAATTCTGGTCAAGACATTGCCCATAAGAACATAGCAGAGCACCATCATCGAAGCCATTTTTGAATACAAATAGCTGAGTCTGTCCCTTTTAGGCAAACCCTTAAATTATATAACAAAAAAAGATGAAAGCCTACTTTCTGGCATGCTTCTCATACAGTAATCTGGAGATACCTTGTGATTGCTAATGCAAAGCTTCAGCACTGTGTATGCTGAAACAAAATCCCTATTTCACCTGTTTTTCTGTGTTCTTCATGTACTTTAATTGAATTTCATAACATGCATGGGTATATCCTTGTGAGCATTCAATAAATTTTCAATGAATTTTGAAAATTTATTGCTCTTTGGTTTTAGTGTGTTAATCATGATACAGGGCACATGTAGTAATATATGCACAAAAAAAAAAGAAAATTTAAATGAATATAGTATTGTTATGATTTTGATTCTAAGTTCTGGTAATGTTTTCTGATATTTTTGTGATATGTGGCAAAATTTTATACTGAAGAGTCAAAATAAACAACCAATTCAAGGTGATTTGAAGGATCTCTTTTAGACCTTAAGAATTAATATAGAAGCTAAGAAAACTACCACTTGAATCAAAGGTTTTTATTTATTGTTTAGATGGGTCAATAAAAGGTCTAAATATGTGTTTAGTCACGTAACTATCTGTTTGGCCAATGTAATCAATGTGTACAATTTAGGAACTTTGATAAGTGTAGTTGATTATATGATCTGATGTAGTTTCTTGAAAAAAATCTCCGTCAATAGGTCTATATGAATATTATATACTTCTTGGAAATGTCAAGGAGAAGAGAACCTATCCTTAAACTGTTACGATCGAACTTATAATGTCTATAGGTCACATTCATCAAATACATATTTCAGACTAACTATTGATGTAATTCTCTTGTATTGTTTAATATTGAATTTTTATTTTAATTCTGTAAAGGAATCTTTGTATGTTTTGATGTAAGTTGTATAACTGTCTAGTTAAGTTCTCTCTGACTAGCTGACATGTCATACTGGGTTGATGTTTGATCTCAGTAGAATTCTGTGATTTAATTGTGCTGCTTTCCATGAAAATGATTGTTGTATGATGTGTTTCAGAATCAGCCAAGGAAATGGATTCCATTAAATAACTGATATGGACACTTCATCCATAAATGAATCACCAGGAAGAGAGTGACTCCGGAGAAAGAAGACAATGATTTTTAGTAAGAAATAATTAAGATTGTTTTAGTGATAGGCAAGGTGAAGTATGTTTAATTAAGGCAGTACCCAGGGTAATTGGCATACAGACAGATGATAGTAAGTTGTCCATTCATTATATGTACATTATTTTTTAATTTAATTTTTGAAGGATGTATTTGCAATTCCTTGATGAATTATGATTTGACATAAAACAAAACTGGTTTGAAGGAAAATGATTCTTAGTTGTGGAAATAGTTTGTAAAAAATTAAGAAACTTTATACAAAAATTGTAATTTGCATCTTGGTATTTTATTCCAAGAGATAGGTAGTGGCAGTGTATTACATATATGAGTTTTTTAGCTGTCATTTTGATTTTTTAAAAATTAAAACATTGCACAAGCCTTGAGTACAATAAATGCAGATCAGATCAATTCATAGTCTAGTGAGTTGAAATTGTAAATGACTTCCTTAATTATTTGAGATGATATTGGCCTTGAGATGTCAAAACTGATGTTTTTTTTCAGATTTCAGCTTAAATCTTGAAAACCATTTTTAATAGAAAGATACTTTTGATTCATGAAATGATTCTTATGAATAGAACTTCAAGAGTAATTAAGGATCCAAGTTGTACACCAACCCCTCATAAACTTTTTGTCCTTGAAATACCAAATTTTCAACTTTTTCTTGCTTTATCTTATATAATCTTGTAAATTATAACTGAAAAGAATAAAAAAAAACCCTCAATTGGTGAAATGATCTCTATGATCAGGCATGCATGTACAAACAAATGTATCTACTGGCCAAAGTTGTTGTATGATAATTCCTTATTAAATTAGTACTGATATGTTATGATTGAATAGTGGTGGAATTTCCTATTTCAGCTTACATTTCCAATCTGTAAGAGGTACAGAAAATAAACAAGAATTTTCATGATCTTCAGCTGAAAGAGGTTGTTTAAGTCCCAAATTGCAAAGTGGGGGTATATAGTGATAGGGGTGTCTGTCTGTCCGTCCGTCCTTCCTTCCTTCCTTCCAACCATCTATCCATCCATCCATTATATAGAGACCCCATCTCTTATCCATCACTCCTCCTACACCACTGAAGAGAAGTGAATGAAGCCCATTGTGCACCTCCTATTTCAGATTTTGATCCAAAATCAGTTTGGGTGTTTTCAAATAGCAAACATGGACTTTGTCATTTGTGAATATTGAGACACGGTGGACCAATCTCTTATCTGTTACTCCTCCTATATTACTGAATGGAATTGAATGAAATTTTCACTGAATCTTTATTAAATGTTCTTATTGTACCCCTCCTATTTTGATACAAATCAATATGGAGATCAAACTGTGCATGTAATCAAAAGGTAGAGTGGGGTTATCAAGTTAGTGAGCATTGCTCAGACTTTTGTATTTGAATAAAGTTGTATGACAATTCCTAAGAGAAATTATTACATTAAGACCTAGAATTTAGCTGTTAAATACCCAAGGTTATAGAATGGGCTTTTTCATATTGGTCCTGTTTTATGTCCAAGGACAGTTGTATTGGGCAAGGATAGCTGTGTTGGGCCAAGACAACACCAAAACCCAATACAGCTTATTTTCCGAGGCCTTATTCAGCTTGTCTGAAGACATTTTATAAATTTATTTAATAAATGAAAAAATCTCATACAGAAAATTTATAGATATATTGCAATTCTTACAACAAAAACCTACTATATTATTTTGTTGACATCGGAAGTAGAATATCTAAATTGAGCCTTTTTGTTTGAGGCATGTTAATCCATATTGAGCATTCTGCCTATTGAGCCTGTTTTTCCATACTGAGCCTGTTTCTCCGAATTGGGCCTGTATTCCCATATTGGTCCAGCTATTGATTCTGTACAGACAGAATTTAATGGACAATTTTAATCATATTTTACACAACTGTTTAATAAAGCGATCTATCACTCTGTCCACATGTTATATAGTTTACTAACTTAAAAAACAAAACTACACTTTTATGTATTGATTCCTCATACTTTGTAAAAAATAATTCCATATCATCTTCCTAATATACCGAAGTAGATGCTCTTCAAAATGCTGGAATTTTTTATCGATAACTTACATGTATTTGTCCAGTGTGGTGGATGCATTTTCAATAAACAGTAGGCATTCCAATGAAAACAAATTGTGCTCCTCTACTTGCTGATGTATTCCTTCACTTTTATGAGGCTGACTTTATAGCTGATCTGATCTGAAAGAAAGAACAATATTTAGCTAGAACCTTTAATCTCAGTTTCTGCTATATAGATGACATATTATCGTTAAACAACCCTAGTTTCGAGGATTTGACACATCGCATCTACCCCAAAGAACTTAAGATAAAGGATACTACAGACACTGTGAAGTCTGCCTCATATCTGACCAATACTAAGAGAGCAGTGGTAAAGGAACACTATTGACCAAACTATTTAACAAATGCAATGACATTTCTTTCCATATTGTCAACTTTCCTTTCATCTGTGGCAACATCTCTTCAGTACTGTGTATGAAGTTTTCATACCACAACTCATACATTATGCAAGAGTTTGCTGTAACTACACAGACTTTTTGTATCTCGCTAGACTCCTTACAATTAGGCTTCTGGAACAGGGTTATATTGGTACAAGATTGAAGTCATCACTACAGAAGTTTTATCGTCGTCGTCATGAGTTCATGGATCGTTACGGTGTATCCATCTGCACTGTGAAAACTGATTGGTTCAAAGTGTTATAGTTTTCCTTTCTTCTTTTGTCTACCCAGGACTTGACTTTTTATGAGCAACTTTTTGTCTGTTTTCCAAGTCTGGTCTTTGTCCCTGAATTACATTCTTTTGATTTCCGCTAGAATCTTGGTTCTCTTGATTACTCTGATTAATTTCCAAAATAATTGTTCAGCTTTATGGATGGAAGCCTTCTTTTTATTAGCCAAAGGCCATGTGAGCTAATGACATCACTTGGGGTCCATTGTCGTCCTCGTCAGTCGTTGCCAGTCGTCGTTAGCAATCTTTCAAAACTCTTCTCCTCTGACACCACTTGACCAACTGGAACCGAACTTGGTATCCTGCATAGAACTGATATGGGGATTTTTGATTCGTTAAAAAACATGCCTGTTGTTACTAAAAATAGGACATAGGGGTCAAACAGTAGTTTTTTGCATTTATCTCCAATACCTTTAGTTTTAGCCAAATACTGACAGGGTTAAAATGTTCAGCATGATGAGATCTATCTGTGGTCAAATTTGGTGTTAATCTGATAAGCCAAATTGCAGTTGTTAACCTTCTTTGATATTTTTGGCTATTTTTAATGTTATTTCTTTCAGAAATCTTCTCCTCTGACACTACTTGACCAACTTGAAGCAAACTTGGTATGAATGTTCCTAGGAGTATCTTGCATAGATTTTTGATCTGTCAAAAAACATGGCCGCCTTTTCTGAAAATAGAACATAGGGGTCAGACAGTAGTTTTTCGCATGTATCTCCAAAACTGTTAGGTTTAGACAAATTCTTTCAGTTGCTGAAATGATCCTCATTACAAGGCCTAGAAGAGTCTACAGGAATAAAAGTTTTCAGAAAACTCCTTGTAAGAGTTATTTTTTGAAAGGTGAAAAAAGATGTTTTCAGCCAATATCTTAAAAAATATGAGAGATAGATAGAAAGAAACTTTCTGTTGCTGAAATGATCCTAATGACAAAATTGCCTTTAGTCAAAATTTTTGGACAAATCCTTGTTAAATTTATTGCCCTTGAAAGGTAAAATTTTACCAGGTGAGTGATTCAGGCTCCTGGGAGTGTGTTGTTGTTAATGTTATACTGTATTCCAATCAATGACATACAAATCTCTGTCCCTCTTGGTAAACATGTCATATTGTCTCATGAGAATATCTTATCTGCATTTATACTACAAATTTTACACGTTTGTTGTAATGTTCTGTAGAGTTTTTGTTGAGAAAGTTTAATTTATTAGATATAAAAAAGGGGGAGGGTCAAGTTTTTTGTTGGTTCGTGTAATTGTCTGAATGTCTGCATACTTTCTGGTGAAATTTAGATTTTATTCGGTTGTTATTTATTGTCATAAAAGTGGTAGGTAACATTTGTCACAGCACATTGTAAATCGCTTAAAATTTTAGAGTATTATTTAGTTTTGATGGTCTCAAGGTATTGTACTTCCTTAATGAAAGTATTTTTTTGTGTTTATGAGTTTCATGTTTGGCAGTTGTCAAGTTTGCTTCTAAGTATGGACAGGCTTAATGCCACATATCATGTGCACATGGCCCAGCTGTTTATTTCATTTTTAGTGGTGGATGGTCTGAATCATTTACTAACCAGTCATTTCTCTTTGTTCTCCATTTGATCATCAGTTTTGCCAAGTGATGAAGTAACCTGAGAGATATGATTTGTTTTTCATTTTTTATGTGTCATTCCTGGGAACTTTGCAATAAATTAGTTTAAATTCAACATTTTCCTATGGAAATAGAGCCAAACTTTTCAGTGAAAGGTGTGCTGTAAAATACATGTATGACCAAAAATATAAAAAAATATCAACTTTGATGTAATACAAAATGTAATATAGAGACTTCAGACTTGGTTATGACTACAGTAGTTTTAACCTTTTCCTGTTTATAGAATCAAATTTGTAAGCATGCTCATCACTTTCACCATTTACAAAAGGAGTTCATAAATGGCAAAAATTTTTAAGAAGGTTTTCGTCAGTTGAAATTAAGTATAAGGGTATTATCCTGTGATATGAACTTTGACATAATAACATAAAGACTTCAGACTTTGTTAAGACTGGTTTTAATCTTTTCCTGCTTATAGACTCATTTTTTTCAATGATAGGTGTAAGGGCATTAGGTTATGAATATAGCCCAAAAATATCAACTTTGATGTAATAACAAAACATAATAAAATGAATAAATATTAGGAAAATAAATGTTTTGTGGCTTTCATTTTAATGACTTTACAGTATTGCCATGACTGCTGAAAATTTTAGGACATATTTGCATTCATATTTACTGAAAGAAAAATTTAGAGGCCTTACAGCTATGCCAAATAGTTTAAAACTACTTCAGTATCTATATTTTATGGATTTAGCATGTTTCTGATCCTACCATTTAGTACTGATTTTATAAAAAAAAAAATTAAAGCAACTTTTCAATGAAAAATTGTCAAAAAAATGCATTTTCTGTCCCTTTGAGGCCCCTGCTGTCTCCATTATTACCATAATCCAGTGTCTACAACCTTTTTTCTGAAGTTACCATTTAGTACTTTATTTGACTAAATTTGAAAAAATCGAAAATAACACATCAGCCAAATCCCATGAAGGAATGGCTTAAACATTACCAAAAATGACAAATTCGTAAGTTTTAAGTTTTATTGCTTAAAACTATAATAGATAGAAATTATATTCATTGAAACGAGGATGATAGGGTTCAGGGCAGAGGGTTAGGCATTGTATTAATTATCCTTGTCTTGTAATAACCTGTAATTATAGATACACTACTACTTCAAGCTTGCATTTCAAGTGTTGTTACTGATATTATTCAAATCCAAACTGAAGACCCCCATGCAAAACAGGAAAAGGTGTTGAACAAAGTTAAGCCACTGTTTCCTCCCTCCCCCCCCCCCCCAATTCTGTCATGAGAGTTGCCAAGTGGAATGTCAGTACCATATACCAAACAGGAAAATGCACACAAATAGCAAATAGCAAAGGAAATGAGAAATTATAAAATTGACGAGGTACACATTAGGGAAGCACTTGAAGAACAAAAATGGACTGATAATACTAAGTACCAATGGAGAAGTTCCTTATTCTCGTCATGAGAATGGAAATGATCATCATGGGAGTGGCTATCAAAGAAAAGCAGTCTCACTGAATAGGAACAGTGAAAGAATAATGTGGATGTAACTAAAAGCTAAATGCCATTGTTTCAGAGTACTGTAACAAAACCAGAATAAGAATAATAGAAAAGCATAGTATTGGGGAAATAAAGGAAAGGTAGTTGAGTTTTGTGAAACAAACAAAATGGTGATAGGAAGAAGTATTTTCCCCAATAAAAACATACACAAATGTCGAAACAAAAAGTTAAATTGACCTCATCATGATAAATCAAAGATGGAGAAGAACATTTTATACATTGTAGGAAGTCAGGAGTTATGAGAGGAGCAGATATCAACTCTGGATTTATTATAAAAAAATTATCCTTCCAACCAGTGATAGATCTTGACATAAAGGTGGACAGTATATAGGGTAGCAATGCTTAGGCCAGTTAGGAGATCCAATCACCTAGATCAGAATAATAAGTTCTCTTCTGTAGATGTGAAACCTTGAGACTTACAGCAGGACTACAAAAACAAAAAATCCAGGTTTTTACCAACAAATGCCTTAGACACATGTACATGTATGTAAAATTTGGTGGCCAATAAAAATATCAAACAAGCATCTACAAGAGTTTATGAACCAGAATACAACAGATCTCCAGGTATGTCCGTCCATCTGTTACAAACTCATGTCCGGTGTCATTTTGACCCCAGCTTAAAGTTGACCCTGGGGTCAATATATCGTATGAAAAATATGGCCTTTTGATATTTGTCATGTAAGTAAATCACACAAAGATGTGTAGCGTACCGTGTATGATGGCCTATGACTTTGAACCTCAAGGTCAAATACCTGCTTTTTTTTGTGGCAAACTTTTTTTCCAGGTTGTAGCTCTTTTGTTTATTGATGTAGGCTTTTGATATTTGGCATGTGGGTAGATCACCTAAATCCATTTCATATCTATTGTTTAATTACCACAGCGGGGCCCACGGAGATGGATTCTATCTCAATGATTTCTAGTTTGAGTTATCATCTACAGACTTTTTAACAAGATCAGGCTCTTTAGAGCTGCCAAAAATCTTTATGTGATTATTTTTTTCAAGTAAAAAGTTATTACCTTTAAATTATGAGTATATTATATTTTTCTGTTGTTTCCAGGTGAGTGATTCAGGTCCTCTACTGCTCAAGTTTAAAACTTTGAGTTTTCTGTAACTGAACTGTTGAAGACTTAAATGTAACTAACACATTGATTTTATCCATTAGTAAAGCACTCTTTCATTCTTCAGTTTGTAGCAATTAGGTTTTTTATTATAAAAAAAGATTAAAACTAGTTATAAAACTGTAGCCCTACTAACTCCATGGGAGTATAAAACTGTTTAATTGTTAAATTTATTGATGTTATTGATGATTTTGCTCCAGAGGAAGTGTTTAATGTTTGGGATTATGCAAAAAGGGTGTTAGAATTGATTATGCTGAAATATTTTGTTATAATCACATAGAAACTGCTTCTATGATGATAAACGAAGTGAAATCAATGCCCAACAGCATCTGGTGCCCTCTACTTTAGATCTAAGTAGGAATTATGAAAGCAGCAGCAACACACAAGCTGTTGTGTTAATGTAACTTTTTGTTAATGCCTTTTACGTTCACCTTTCTTGTTTTCTTGCTAGGTAAGTTTTTTAGCATTCATTTCAATATTTTCTAAAGGAATATACTTCAGTTCTGTAGACAAAGCACATGAAAATGTCATAGGATTGTTATACAAAAAGCAGGTTATCCAAATGCCTTTTTTTATTCCTTTTAAAGGTTTTTTTTTAACTTTTTGTGTTATTTGAGTTCCAAATATTTTTTATGTTGTCCACTAATAAGACCCTGTATTACAATGCAAATTACTTTGACTTGAATTTTGCCATTTAAATGGACATAAGTTTTACCAATCTTAGTCCTATTGACAATATTAATCTATTGTGACTTAATAGCACCTTGTATAATCCAGCCTGGTCAATTAGTAGTATCTCAGTTACTAGTATGTTTTCTTACCACCATTAAAAAGGAGAAACTATGTATCAAAAGGTATTGTTCATTTTAACATTTTTAGAACTAATATTTTTGTTGACTTTTTTTAAATGCTTCATTTACTGCTGTTTACTGATCTGTTCTTGGTTAATTTTTTAAGTTCATTTTTGTTACCCAAATAACCTGTTTAAAGGGCCTCAAACACTTTTTAAGTATTTGTCCCAGTTTGTTCCAGTAGGCAGCTACTAGTTGAGTTGAACCAGAAATTTAGTAGATGGCATAATTCAAGAGTAGGAGGGGAGGGGGAATATCTGCTTTTTGATAGTCTAGATTTTTTTATATTAATAAGTTTACCCAACATGACCATATGAGCACATCATTGTTCTAACTCAGGGTCACAGAAATCTTTAACAAAGTTATTTCTTGGCCAGGAAGTTCTGATGATCCCATTTTGATATTAGTATGCAAGTCATACAAAATATTCAGACTAAAATTTCCTTGCACACCTTGTAATGAATAAGTAAGATGGCCTTCTTTAGAATTTAAATTAGCACTATTGTGTTTTAACAAAAACAGGTTAATTTTATTAATGTCAGCACCTTGCACTAATCATCCATTGTCATCTATAAATTTCTACAAGAATCTTCTCCTCTGAAACTTGATGGATCATAAAAAAAATTGGTCATCAGCATCAGTCTCTACTTTAAAGACTGTGTTGATTATGCTTATCCTGCAACAATTACAGCTGTCATGTGTATTTATAGAACAAAGGGGGTTAAGACACTATTATATCCCCACTCATCAAGTGGGTTTTATATTCGGATCACCATTTGTCTATTATTCCGTGCATCAGAATTTTAAAAAAATGTCACAAAAATCTCCCACTCGACAATTTGATTTTAAATTCGGTTGTTGATATATATAAATGTGGCCTGTGTTGTGAGTGATTTTGTTGCATTCCTGTATGAACTTCCTTTTTGTGTGACTTTCCCATTTTTCACTATGTGGAATGATAGAGAAAATTTCCATCACAAAAATCTCTGCTCCCATAGGGTGAATTTACTTTAAATTCAGTATATAGCTTACTATAGATGGGACATATTTTGTAATAATAATTTTAATGTCTGATATCAACTTCCTGTATAACCTACCATAACAATGCATGCAACTTAGTGTTTCAAGATACATTTTGTATATCTCAGAAACTGGTACATGTCAAAGTTCAACGTCAGAAGCACTTCAATAAACTATACAATTTTTGCTGTGAGGCACTGGGATTTCGACCACTTTTTTGTATTGACTCAAAATTAAAAAAGTTTCTTAAAACTAGTATATATCATTCTTAGGTGATAGTCACAAGACAACAGATGGAGAAATAGAAAGTTATTGGAAGATCTGATTAAATAAAACATGATCAGTGAATAATGGTATTGTTAGATTTCAGTTAATCAGATACACTTTTTCAATACTGCATTGAACCGAGTAATTGGGAATTTCTCATTGCTTTAGCTATCAAGATAGTTCACATAGGGTTTGGGTCCATCGATCCATCAGATTTGTGTAATTCTAGTTATACTGATGCTAATTCTGATTACATGCAGAGCTCAATTTCATTTTTCTAGCATTTATATGATAAGGTATCAATCATGTTTTTCTTTTATTGATAATAATAAGCTCCTTTCAAAACTTGTGAAAAATATTCAGTGTTCTTGATGGCAATAGTCCCATTCTTGGCCGATTGTATTATTGTATTATTTGGTATGCTCTGATGAATAAATATCAACAGAACATAAACTGTCATCCCATAGAAAGGGAACTGTGACAAAGAATGATTTTATTGGTAGTGAGACTGCTTTATGTAGGTACTCTCGCTGAATTTAACTGAGGTTCAGCTTTTATTAGGACCTTTTGTGTCTCATCGTCATATTACTAACGTAGATATTTTCACACCTGAATTACATCCATAGATATTCTATACCTGGGAATTATTTCCCCTATTGTTGAATAATTCTTTTAAATTCAATTTGTTCAATAAAACACATACATACCAACTGTGGTTTTACTCCAATTAATTCACAGTTTAGGTATTGATATGATTTAAGAGCTACTTTCGCTAGATACTTGATTCTAAACCAATGCTTCCTGACTTCAATCTTTTTCTGTTGAGTTTTTTTTTTATAATATGACCTTTTAACTGCTGTAATTCATTTTGAAAGTAGATAGTCAACATTTTATTAATTAGTTATTTCATTATTTGAGGGTGACCAGGAATTATGTTATATGATTGTCAATCTGTAAGAATATATAATGTTATAGTTTGAGCTTATGTTCACCTAGATCCCGAGTTGTACTGGGGAGTTAAGTCTTATAAAGGTATATTGTTAAGCCTTTTAAGAAGACAATTTATTTGGAGCTTAAACTATTTAATTCTTGGATTTAAATATAGTTTTTTATTTGAAAGGGTAAGCTTTGACGTCACAGTTTAATATTGCCAACATGATTTCCATTGAAACGTAAATCAGCCTTACATTCAATTGTCCACCGAACTACCACGGTGTTGTGTGTGCAAACAAAAAACTGAATGGTGAAACAACTTCTTGTTAAATTTTCTAATGATTATTCTTTGGTGTGAAAGCTTATAAAAGATGTTTATTGTAACTAGCAAAAAGAAAAGGAATTTAAATGTACATAGCGATATTGACTGGTGAAGGATTAGATCCCTAGTTTTTGTAATGAAGGTGCTACAATTCACTGTAAGTATTTTCAAACTTCTTGTTACTGCTCTTTAAATTAAAATGTTAAATCTTCAATAGGATAATATGTTTCATTTTGTTTTTTTAAGCTGTGTAAGATTTATTTAGCACTTAAGTGCTATAGTAGTACACATGTATTACTTAATCAGGATTCACTGATCAAATCTTGGACCTTGTACCCCTGTTAAGATTGATGCATGTATATAAAAAAAGCAACTCATGATAGGATTTGGGCAGTTAAAAAAAATGCTTTTCTGTTTTTGCTGTCAGTATCTTTATAAGATCTCCCACAGTATTTGCATTCATGCCATGGTTGTCATTAAAGATGATATTAACACAGATTATGAAGAATATGATGGTATGTATATATACACATTTCAATGAACAACTCAAATTAAAAAATCAGTTTGAAATTGACTGATAACTTGGTTATTGATTCAAATCCTGTTATATGTAAAATGATTATACTAATTAGGGTTGTCTATTGAAACTCAAAGTTTAAGGGGAAAAGTCCAAAGATGTTAAAGTGTATGTTTATATTGCAATTGAAGAACTTATGTTAAATACTATTTATTGATACTAAAGACATTAAATAGAATCCAATCAGGCTGCAAGGACAATTTTTTAAACTTTTTTTCTTGATATTGTTTCATTGTTGAATATCTAAGATACACAGAGATTTCACTTATTGACTGTGTTCTCTTATCATAAAATTATTTTCAGCAAGCTCCTTTCTTTAAATTGCTTTTGAACATTATTTAATTTACCATTGATTTAGAATTTATTGTAAACTGATGATTAATCAATGATTTTGTTGTAAAACTTGGTTATCATGTACAGTAAACATGGAAGAAATCTATCAGTAGGGACTTTAGTATTGATGCTGGAAATTGGCATGGGATGGTTCAGAAATTCTTAGAACAAATATTTCTGGTGTGTACATTCAATTGATTACAGCTTCCGTGAAACATATTAACTTTTAAATCCTCTCGTTGAGTGATTTGCCTTTGTTTTGATCATTTACATACAGACAATTAGCTCCAGCCTATATACAATAAATACAGTATAAAACAAAATCTAACCTAAACTTATCAACACTTAGAGGGAAAATAACAGAAACCTAGGTTTAAATGCTTCTTTGTTTGCACAGAATGTGATATCGTCATGTATGGAACGTCTTAATGCTGATTAAATCATCCTACAATATGGGCTATATGTGCCTTGTGAACATCATATATTTTGTTGTGTACAAATTTGATTTTTTCAGGATCTATATAATATTTTCAATACAAATAATAATCAAAAAGGTTTTTTTTGAGTTTTTTCTAACAAGTTACAATATGTTATGTCGTTATATGGCTAAATATTAAATTGAAAACACATCTGTACAAATCAGATTTAGGTGACATTTGGTAGTTATTGAAGTCTCAATCCAACGTAACTTTTTTAACTGATTGGAGAAAATTGCTTTAATTTTTGCACAAGTATATGTGTTTGGTAAGATATTATAAAAACAATAAAAAAAGTGATATCCACATGAATTTCCAGTTTGTATTAGTTTTTCCTCTTGTCATTCGTTAATTAATTTTAAATATGGAAGACCTTTTGAACATGTAGTTATTAAATATCCTGTGATCACTTAGTGTAATCAACTTCAGATTTAAAAAAATAAGATAAAAGGTGTTTGAATGAGCCTTTTTCGTTGTTTTACCTAAATTGCCAAGGGATATAGAAAAAGTTCAATTGGTCTTTTCTTCGGTTCTCAGTTGAAAAAAACCCTATTTAAGTTTTTCAGTAAATATTGAAAGACTGGTTGTATGCTTAGTCCATGGACAAATCTAGATTTTCAAGGTCATAGATCAAAGGTCAAGGTTGTAGTCAAGGTGAGGATGCCACATTTAAGGGTGGACTTACTTGTCAGTTTATTAAGTTTTTAAGTTCCTTATCCTCTCTACATCATGTATAGTTGTCCACCATAAGTCTACTGACTTGAAATTTGTGTATGTTCTGACAATATTTTGAAGTAGTACTCATTTCTGTATTTGCAGGCATGTTTCATTTTTTTTGCTTAGGTTACTAACCTTATATGTCTACATCTGTATTGATTTGGCATTATGTCCTATTTACAATGTCAACTTGAAAAAAAAAAACTGTTCAGATTGTAATGTTAAGTACTTGGCAGCTTTACTTCATATTCAATATGTTAATGATTTCTTTATGATGCTTAGAGTAATTTTTGTGCTTGGAGATGAACACAAGTCACACAAATACTTGATATTAATGTCATTTTCATCATGTCCTTGCACTCCTGGGGACAAAGCATCACTTATACTTTCTTTCTTGGCTTAATGCGGCACTACTTGTGATAGTCTTACTGCTCAAGGTTTAAATCAAGTTGTGTTCATTTTTTGTTAACGGTAAGTCAGAATTAATTATTACTGTGTGCCAACACCAGTCATATATACTAGTCGCCAGTTTGTCTCTGTTGTTCACTGTTTAGACAAGTGATATCTTTGTTCCATATGCAAGCAAAATTCATGCAAAGCCAGCTTTTCATGAGGAAAAATTTATTTGTGAACCTGAAGTATGTGTTTCAGTACGTACATGTATTTTTGTTACTGTAAAGGTAACCCATAACTGGATTTGGCAATTTTGGGATTTTATGCACTTTTTGAACCTTATTTATTTTTTTGATAGCTTTAACCACTCACTTCAAAATTATTGCTTTCCCCAAATTAGTACATCTGTTACATGAGTTCTTGCTTCAATTGTACACTCAAAAACTCTTTGATTTTTGTATAGAATATAATACCAATAAAAATACATCACTATTTAGGCTGGTGGCCTTTTTGTTCTCTGTATATTCAACAGTGTACTAGATAACTTACTTTGATTGAACCCAACATGACCCCTCGCTTTTTGATATATACTAGGTATACTAGGTATAAACCTCCTGATTCTCTGTATAGTAGGTAACACCACCTGGCACAACCCAGCATGACCTCCTGATTCTCAGTATATACTAGGTAACACCACCTGACTCAACCCAACATGACCTGATTCTCTGTGTATAGTAGGTAACACCACCTGACACAACCCAACGTGACCTCCTGATTCTCAGTATATACTAGGAAACACCACCTGGCACAACCCAACATGACCTCCTGATTCTCTGTGTATAGTAGGTAACACCACCTGGCACAACCCAGCATGACCTCCTGATTCTCAGTATATACTAGGTATTTAAACACCACCTGGCACAACCCAAAGTGACCTCCTGATTCTCAGTATATATTAGGTAACACCACCTGGCACAACCCAACATGACCTCCTGATTCTCTGTATAGTAGGTAACACCACCTGGCACAACCCAGCATGACCTCCTGATTCTCAGTATATACTAGGTAACACCACCTGGCACAACCCAACATTACCTGATTTTCTGTGTATAGTAGGTAACACCACCTGGCACAACCCAGCATGACCTCCTGATTCTCAGTACATAGTAGGAAACACCACCTGGCACAACCCAAAGTGACCTCCTGATTCTCAGTATATATTAGGAAACACCACCTGGCACAACCCAAAGTGACCTGATTCTCAGTATATACTAGGTAACACCACCTGGCACAACCCAACATTACCTGATTCTCTGTGTATAGTAGGTAACACCACCTGACACAACCCAATGTGACCTCCTGATTCTCCGTATATACTAGGTAACACCACCTGTTACAACAGAACAATGCCTCCTGATTCTCAATTTTTACTATGTAACACTATTTAAAATAACCCAAGTGTTACCTCTGATTATCCAGTTTCTGTTTATGTTATAAAATGGAGCTTACTCCTGTTACACTGTCCCCTTACGATAACTTATTTGAGTGAAACTTACTTTTATATCTCTTTAACTTTGAAACATTGTAGGATCACTCAAAAGCTCTTTTAGAAATTTGTAAATAGGAGGCATTCGGTTTATTTTTAAATAATTTTTTTTTTCACTTCCATTTTTTCATTTCAGTGATTTCGGACTAACAACACAAATAAGGGAGACAGGTGTATTTGTATTATCTGCTTTAAAATGGCTGTTTGATTTTTATTGTTTGTAGTGATACTGGTATACCCTATGAAAGGATACTAAAATACTTACATTATTTATTACTAGTAGAACCTGAACTCATTGTATAATTGATTGGCTTTAAGTAGTGGGTGGTATGTTGGAATCGCCTTGTCTGTCCTTTTCATCCAATTTCATCGCCATTATTTTGGCTTCCAATTGATGGATTGATTTGAAATTTGGTGTGTTGCTTTATATAGATGGGCATATGTTGTAAGCAATTTTGGGTTCTATCTGATATTAACTTCCTGTAAGATTGGGTATATCTCTAGAACGATGTGTGCAACTTCTTGTTTATGTATTTTTACTTGACTGAACATTTTCATTTTTCTCCGTTTCTAATCCTGTAATAAACAGAGTAATTTTATCAATGGTACTGTGGGATTTCAATTTCTTATAGAATATTTGATCTATGAAGTAGAAGTATTATGTAGTGAATGGTGATCAAATTTGTAAGCAAAAGTGATAAATATTGGAAGTAATTTGTTTTACTAACTTCATTAATTACATATTTTTTTCATCAATAAATTTGCCAGTTTTATCTAATGAGTTCACAAACATAAGGTTATTACTTCAATGGAGTCTTATGGCTAATAGATTGTCTATTTTGTGATGAACTCATTGATTAGACCTCTAATCAGTTAACACCTAGACAGATAATTTGTCATGGATATAGGTGTTGATTATATTTTATTGACAGTGACCAAGAGGACCAGGTTTTCATTCTGTGTATTTACTGTAGGTTTCACATGAACAATGTGAACATAATATGATGAATTACAGAGTAAGTTTATCTTTCAAACTGATATTTGTTAATGTTTTATATTTTTTTATTCCTTCAAAATACCAGGTATTGACAAAATACAGGATATTTGCAAAATACAGGGTGTTGGCAAAATACAAGATATCGGCAAAATACAGGGTGTTGGCTAAATACAAGATATTGGCAAAATACAAGATATTGGCAAAATACAGGGTGTTGGCAAAATAGAATAGAAAAAAAAAATTAAAATATCAATTTTCAAGACTATTTTTGTCAAGAAATACTCCACGCATCATGGTTTTGCTCCATTTTTGAATATTCACTTTTTCATTTGCACCACAAGGTTGCATTTCATTTGTGCTAAGGACCAATTATTTGATTTACACTATTTTCGTGGTAACCATCAGGTAAAGGTAGATACATAAATTTTCAAGTAAAGAGTTAAAACAATTTGTGCTCATAAAAACTTTAAGCCTCGAATGTAGAACGAGGGACTATATAATGCTAGTTATGTAAAGTTCCTTGGGGTAGAACAATTGCATGTTTATAGTAAACATACATGTATAGTGCTTTTAGGACGACTTTCAGATGACTAAGTACTCAGTTTGATTGGTTTTGTTAAATATGAGAGAGCAATCAAAAGTTTAAAATTAGGTGTAAGTTATATATCCTGAACATTAGGTATAAGTTATATACCTTGAAAAGTAGAATTTTTGTATGTTATAAATATATTATACCTATATGCTGTCCACCCTTCATTACTGTGTAACACTGACATAGGTTGTCATCATGGATGCTAGCATTCCTTAATTGTTATTGTATTTTTTTTCAATTTTACATTTCTGAGTCATTGGACTTTATAAACTCATAAAAGGGTAACTGGTGTGTCCCATGCTTTAACACAGCTGTGAATTTACACTTACAAAATCAGAATAGAGTATGCTTACTGATTTTAAGCAGACAGTATGAAACATTGTAACTCATGCCATTCTTCTGCCTATTTCCCCCTGCATATTGCAATCACTTTTTATATAACTGCAAAAATTTTGTGGTTGTTTAATAGTATAATGCTATCTGTCATTGTCCTTCATGTAGTTGTCATTGTAGTTGATAGACCTTCATAAAATTTTAAAACAAGGTTCCAAACTACAAAAGCCCTAGTTATGGCCCTAACCATTTAAGAAATAGGGACCAAATTGGCAAAAAGGGCCAAAAACAAACATTTCATAGAATTTTAACTATAGTCTATATATCACTAGTAAAAGAATGCAAATGGTATTCTGCAATATTCTAGACCACAATAGGGATTGATTTTTTGGGTTAAGATTTGAACATGTTAGAAATTAGGGGCCAAAAAGGGGGCCAGAAACATGCATTTTCAATGACTTGACTATTAATGAAGTGATCTCTTGGAAATTGTGTTACAAGGTGCTATACCACCAAAAGAAGACTAGGATTGAATAGAGTGTTACAATTTGAACCTTTTTGGAATTAGGGGCCAAAAGGGGGCCTGAAACAAGTATTTTCCTTACGTTTAGACAATTACTTGAATAAAAGTGAATGGATCTCATATAGATTTTACTACAAGGTGCCATACCACAAAAGAAAGATTGTGAAGAATATTTTGGGTTATGAGTAGAGCAAAGTAAGAATAAGGGATCAGAAACTACAGGGCACCATATCCACAAAGGAGGGTTTGGATTGATTTAAGGTTTTAACTGGAGCCAATTACACATAAAGGCCAAAAAGTGATCACTTCAATTCTGGTCATATTATTATGCCATGTCAAATATTTAATCGTAATCAAAATTCAAAGCTGTATAAAATTTGAATCCATACTTGCCCCTACTTTTCAGGATTTTACCTCTGCCATTGTATCAAGCTGCACCCTGTAAATCATTGCTTTTGCATGATGACTTTTAAGGTATCTCTCCTTTCTAGATTCATCACTTGTCTAGTTTCTGTTTATGGTACCACTTAGTGATTTCTTTTAGTTGATGCATAATGGAAATTCTCAGCTTTTAGTTGACGGATGCTAAGGTATTCGATGTATTGCATTTGATGACCTTTACCTTGTCTCTTTTTTATCTTCATCCTATTTACCATACAACTTTATTGGACAGAAATTGATGAGTGGGATTTTCTTAGCTTGACTAAGTATGCAACATCTTGTGTTTCTTGTTTCTTTAATGGTAAATCAAATTGATTTCCAAACTTCGTTAAATTTTAGCTCCATTTCACTCAAAATTGCTTGTCTCTGAAAATCAACCCTTACCATATTGAATTGTTTTTAAAAAATGTCTACATTTTGATTATTTTCTAACTTCTGCTATTATATGCATATAAATTGCATCATGGTACTGATGCTGGTTATATAAAAACTAAAGATAGGTGATCACGGTGTGCCGTGGTTTGGGTGATGCATAAAATTCTGCTGTGGTGAGGTTCCAGACTCTACCGGTGCATCTGGTCCATGCTCCTAGTTTTTAGTGGAGTCGTAGTTGCTCATTTGCTTTTGTTACTCTGTATGTATGATTTTAGTTACTTTATGTTCTTTGTTGTGTTTGTCTGTTTTCCATGTCTAGTCTTTGTCCCTGGATTACATTCTTTTGATTTCTGCTATAACCTTGGTTCCCTTGATTACTCTTCCAAGAAATGAGCCCAACCCTAAAATAAAAGCATCTTTTTGTGGCCACCATTTTTCATGACCTCTTGTTCAGCCTTCAAGTAACTGTTTGTCATCAAACTCGATAAAAGTTAGGCTCATTTTAAGCATATTCACTATGCATGCAGATGGAAACAAATTGTGCCTTCCTTAACTTAAAATAACATTGCTAGGACCCAGACTATATTTGTGGGTACGGTAAGGGTTAATACGTATATAGTTCAGATGATTAGCAACAACAAGTCAACAAAACAAATCTTCTTGGTCTGTGTATATTTGTTAATCTTCAGTTTTAGAGAAAAATCGAAGTCTCTTGAAAATAATGTGCTTTGTCATTCAATATCAAAACTCTGCCCTAAGTTCAACTTGTAAGGATTCATATGTTAAAGGGAGATTATAATATAAAAAGTTCCACATTTTCTAAGTACCCTGAAGACTAGGATTGAATAGAGTACTGACATGAAGTATACAAACACATCAATGGCTTCTGCATTCAACAAAATATAAGGTTGTCCCCACTTCAGTGTAGAGTCTTTACTTAAAATTTACTTGGCAAACTTCAACGTTTCATGTCCTGATATAATTGAATTAAAGGTGACAAAAAGAAAATTGTGTTACTATTTAACAAGCCAAGGCTTCTCTATATTGAGAAGGGTTAACAATTGTATGACGCCACCTAAACATTATGGTATACTTATAGAATTTTAATAAGTTTAAATGGCAGGCATCTCCCACAACATAACAAATCAAAATAAATCAAACAATTAGGTAGTCCCAGCAGAGATTTATGTGGTTAACCAAGAATTCACTTGGTTTCACTGCTAACAAAAGTTTTAAAACATTGTTTTTTTTTTATAGAAAATATGTTAAAAATTAACAGTAGCTCTGTCATTAAATGAAAAGAAATCTTTGTTAGTTTCTGTAGTTATATAAAGTTTGTTTAAACCCATTGTAATAAATTAGAATTACATGTGACCCATATTAAGATTTAAAATTAATTAATTTTCATATATTTCTTTGATATGATTAGAGTCCTTATAATTTGATTTTTAAAACCACAGCATTAGTGATTGAGGTTCAATTTACATGGAATTTAGATTTAAATTTTGTTTCTACTACATCAAAGGTTTCTGTTTCATACATATGCATAAAATTAAATAAGGAGTCTTCCAATGAATATTGAGAGAAGGTTGCTCAATAATTCCATGAGATTCAACAATGTAAAATGTGAAGATATATGTATATATATTGTTATTGTTTAGGTACATATGAAATACATAAATTGTTGATCAGTGGTTTAAAACATGTGGTTGATTTAGGAGCACTGTAGATAATTAAGTTGGGGGTCACTGTAAAAAAATGAGTTAAACAATAATATATGTTAATGAATATGTAATTTCATATTGGCCCTGTAATAGGTTTGAGATCTGCCATATTGGTTGAGGCCGTCAAATTGGCCCTGCGGCTGTCAAGGCTAATATGATTGACCGAAACCTATAACAGGGCCAATATGAAATTACATAATTATTGACAATTTTATTAACCAACTCAACTAGATGATTTGTAGAATAGTTGTTTTCATGTTTTAGCAAGAACGTGTAGGTTAATTTGCATTAATCAGTCTTAAGTATCCTTTTGTATAAAATGGAAAATTTTTGTGTTTCTCTGCTGCTTTTAGTCCTGGTGATCAAAGTTCCCGAAATAACACAATTCTGGAAGGACATTTTAGATATACAAATGTGCAATTGAAGATATATTATGCTCTTTTGTTTAAGACATTACAATAGGCTTGCCATGTGTAATAAATTATTGGTTTGCATATCATAATTATGTTGGATTCCTTTTTTTCTTGGTTTTCTATGTGCACATCCTTTGATTCTAGTTTGTCTTGTATATGTTACATAATGTATGTTTTTATATTTGGTCTGAAGCTCCTTAAAGCTTGTGATTGTATTTGAATCACATGCCAAATCAAAATAAAGTTTTCTTACCATATTCAAAGTTTCTTTATTTACGACCGGAAGTTCTGATGCCGTATTGGCCCTGGTTTGATCCATATTGGCCCTCTTTTTTTGTATTGGCCCTGTGTAGATGCCCGGTTTGAAATCATATCTATTGGTCAGTTTTTGACAAATTTTATCGTATTTTGGGTATTTGGTTGATAATATTATGTATAGCACCTGTTGAAATGTATTTATCTTAATCATGCAATCAAGCATTTTATCAAAATTGTGTAACATTTAGACTATTAGTAGATCTAAGGAACATAGCCAGGAAAGTAAAAATGACCTTAACTGGTACGACAACAGACTTATTTCTGTTTCAATGGCCAGTGGGTAACAATGGTACTTATGAATGGCAGTGACCTAAAGGTTGCCTTCTTACTAAATCTCATTTTGAATTAATTGCATGATCAGTTTTGATGTATGAATCTTAAGACATTGTGTAATCAAGCATTTAATTTTTAATGAAATTCATTGTTGAATCAGTTTTAATAAAACTTATTTCCTTTACAAATTTGTAAAAGACATGGGAATATTTTGAATAAAAAGATGATTCCATGACAAAGGGCTCAAAGAATATGGACTTTAAATATGTGCTCAGTAATTACTAGAGCGTAACACAGTTTGTCCTCTATTTAATAAGTAAATTAGTGATTTACTGGTGATGTACATGCATTTCATTATCTAAATTGTTAATTGGAGTGAAACATACATTAATATAAGATGTTAAATCAGTGTATGTAAAATGTCAGTTGATCTTTGTACTTTTTTATAACTCTGCTAAACAAATTTAAGAATTAAGATTTTAGTCTAAATTTATCATGATAATCCAACCAACAAAGTTTTTGGGGGGATATATTAAAGGAATCCTCTTGTCAGCCTGTCTGTTCAACCATTCTTCTGTCCATATTTCTTGCAAACACAACTCATAAATTTCTTTAGGGATTTTGATGAAATGATATAGGAAGGTTTGGCATCACATGTAAAATATGCATGTTAGAATATAATCATTATAAGATGAATCCATTCCAACTTAAGTATTTCTAATTTAGCATTTAACTCTATTTGAAGCAGGGGGTATTCTCTTTCTAAGCTTGCTCACAGTATTTCTAGTTTCTAGTGTCTAGTTTGTATTTTCATATTTTTTTAATGATTTAAATTTCAAGAGATCTGTTTCCCATTTATAATAACAAATACCTTTGTTCCCTCCAAAACAGGTTCACATGTCTAAGACTCAGCTTTTAAGGGCCAGTCGGTAACAACTTTAAATCCTGAAAGTACTTAATTGTTCATGTCTATTCATATTTTTCTTGGCTTGAACTTTGTACCACTATTGGCAAATGTTTCTTTAGGTGATTTGAAATTTGGTTGGCAGCTAATGGGATGTACTCTGTAAAAGACTAAGCCTGGGTTGTATGGTTTTAACATATAATTCTAATGGGTTGTACAATGTTAAAGATTTAGTCTAGGTTATGCTATATTAACATATTAGACCAATGGGTTGTACAATGTTAAAGATTTAGTCTAGGTTGTGCTATATTAACAGATTAGACTAATGGGTTGTACAATGTTAAAGATTAAGGCATTGTTGTACTATATTCACATATTAGATTAATGGGTTGTACAATGTTAAAGATTAAGGCATGGTTGTACTATATTCACATTTAAGATTAATGGGGTTGTACAATGTTAAGATTTAGGCATGGTTGTACTATATTCAAATATAAGACTAATGGGTTGTATATTGTTAAAGATTTAGTCTGGGTTGTGCTAAATTAACATATTAGACTAATGGGTTGTACTATGTTAAAGATTTAGGCATGGTCGTGCTATATAAAATATAAGACTAATGGGTTGTACAATGTTCAAGATTAAGGCATGGTTGTGCTATATTGACATATAAGACTAATGGGTTGTACTGGGTTGTACTCTGACTGTCTGTTTGTGGTTTTGCCTTTGCTGGTATTTTCATGTTTCATAATGTTTTGATGCACAAATCTATGCATTTTTAGCTCACCTGGACGAAGGCCATGTGAGCTATTGCCATCACTTGGCGTCCATCGTTGTCATTGTCTGTCGATGTCCGTCTTTTTCCTTTGTCATTCACAGTTTTTCAAAACTCTTCTTTTCTGACACTACTTGACCAATTAAAACCAAACTTGGTATGAATGTTCCTTGGGGTATCATTGATGTGGGAATGTTTTACTAAAAATAGAACATAGGGGTCAGACAGTAGTTTTTCTCATATATCTCCAAAACTGTTAGGTTTTAGCCAAATTCTGACTGGGTAAAAGTATTCAGCATGATGAGATCTATCAGTGGTCAAATTTTCATTTTAATCTGTTGAGCCATGTTGGAATTACTGCCCTTTTTCGACATTTTTTGCTATTTTAAATGTTATTTCTTTCAAAATTCTTCTCCTCTGACACTACTTGACTAATTGAAAGCAAACTTGGTATGAATGTTCCTTGGGTATCCTGCATATAACTGGTGTGGTGATTTTTGATCCATCAAAAAAACATGGCTGTCATTGCTTAAAATAGAACATTGGGGCCAGACAATAGTTTTTTGCATATTATATCTCCAGAATGTTAGGTTTAGCCAAGTTTTTTCAGTTACTTAAATGATCCTTAGTATAAGGCCTACATAAGTCTTCAGGGATCAAACTTGACAGATGACTCCTTGTAAGCATAATTGCCCTTGAAAGGTGAAAAATGACTTTTTTCAATGTCTTGAAAGCTATGATAGATAGAAAGAAACTTTCAAATGCTGAAATGACCCTGAAGATATGTCCTACTAAAATCTTGAGTCAAAATTGTTCGACAACTCCTTGTAAAATTTATCGCCATTGAAAGGCAGAATTTACCAGATTAACGATTTGGGCTCCTGGGAGCCTCTTGTTTTTTTGGGGGGGATCAATTTGAAATTTGTTATTTCAGTTTGATGGGTTGTACTTTGTGTAAGCCTTTGGATTTGGTTATTTAACTTTTGATTGTATTGTCTGTTACTTCTACTAGGTAATTTGTTGTTGCACTGTGCTCAGCAACTATTCATGGGAATAATTTCTGATAGGACTCTTCTAATGATTAAAATAGCGAATTGTACTTTAAAGACAGTAGGCAAAGCTGTGATTTAATACAGTAAGCAGAGGTTACCAGTAATACTTTTTTACTGTTAAATTTGGTCTTCCACTGATGGTACCAAAGAATAATGGCGGGAGTAGAGATTTTCTCAAGAAAAAAATTCTTATTAATGTTAAGAGAGTAAATGTAAATAATTTATTTATAATATAAACATGTGTAATTGGTATCTAAGTGGACTCTAATAAGAGAGAAATCAATTTGTTATTCTTTGTCAATATTGATTAGCATTGTAATTCCTTACCAACAGTGTTTGTAATGTACAAACTAACAGAATACAGAACAAAACACTACAATATCGTTCTAGTTCAAAGTTTAGATGATCAATTCAATGTTTGTAAAAGTCTTTAATACCACCTTTAGTAAAAACCTATCAAAGAAAGTTATTCTCATGATTGTAATTAAATTGTATTTAAGGTACAGTATGTGACCTTAAAGGTTGTACCTGTAGTACTACATCTTACATTAGTACTCAACTCAATCACTAGATCAATAATGCTGATGCATGTTGCCCCCTTTCTGAGAGCACAGAAACATTCATTTTATTGTGTAGTGCTGTAACTACATTAATTTTCAAAAGCATTTTTGTTGCAGACAGTGGCATGCTTTTAAACAAGTTATGTCCTTCAGAACTTGACTAAAATATAAAAATATCCATTGGTCAAGATTTTGCTTACAGTCAGTTTATCATGTTCAGCTTAAGAGAAGAATGAAAATTAAATATTCTGTTTAGACACAAAGATCTAGTTAAGGGTTATCAACTGTTGACTATTACATGTAATTAGGTCAATATGTTCTTATGGACCTTATTGATATTGACCAGGATGTAGTCTGATGTGCCATAATCTATTAATCTATTAATCTATATGACCATGTAGTATTCTGTTTTTCATTGATTCTTACAAACACATGATTTTATGGATATACTTTGTGCCTGTGGCTTATTCCATGTTTCTATTTTTATGTATATGGATGCTATTTTTCTATTTTTGTTTTAATATATTGATGCTGTTTATCAAAAAAAATTCGAACTGTTTTTTGTTGGAGATTATTTGGCCCCTAAGAACAAAAATCATATATGAATTAAGCACTACAGAAAAAAAACTTGGCGAAAGAACACCTGTTCAGGTTAAAGATATTCACCCAGTCAATAATTTACATATGAAAAATTACTTATGCCTTATTAATATGCACAATATTCTTTGAATAAGATTGAGTGCATAAAAAAATAATGATACGGAAAGAAAATAAATATCTGTTTCTGAAAATACAGACACCACCAGTAATAACTATTTTTTGTATTTTTCTACTCACAAGGCCCTACACTATCCTGCATTTTTCTATTCCTTTGGAGTGACTTGCATAAGTATAGATCAGGCTCTGGAAGGGTTCTAATTTTCCAGGAAGACCCGCAAGTAATTCAAATGAATTCTGAAGAATTTAGTCTGGACCCTTTTTTTGATCTGATTGTTTAGGATAGTAGCTTGAAAAAAAATTAGCCGAGACTGTGTGTGTCTCATGCCTGGTAGTGAACAAATGGTCAACTGCAATTGAGTTCTGAGTTGTTATAGCAATTTGTGTATTTATGTCTATATATTGCTACAGTTTTTAGTAGATGTGTATTATTTTGTTTGTAGGTACGGAGGAGAAGATGAGCTAAAGCCATGTCGTACAACGTGATTAGTTATCATGGGAATGGATATGTGGTGGAGACTGTTTCAAATAGTTCAGAACAATGTAAAAGCTGGTTACTTTTACCAGCAGAAAACCTTTGGAGTGCTGGGTTACGAGCATTCCTCTATGTACTAGCCATTCTATACTTATTTTTAGGTGTTGCAATTTCATCAGATATATTTATGGGCAGTATAGAAGTAATCACAAGTAAAAAAAGAACTATAGTGACTTGGGATGCAGAAAAAGAAGAGAAACATGAAAGAGAAGTTTTAGTATGGAATGAAACAGTTGCAAATTTGACTTTAATGGCATTAGGCAGTAGTGCTCCAGAAATTCTACTTGCAACTGTAGAAATGATATTTACATTAGGAAGTTCACAAATAGCAGATTCATTAGGAACTTTCACCATTATTGGTAGTGCTTCATTTAATCTCTTTATAATTTCATCTATCTGTGTAGTTAGTGTATCATCTCCTACTGTAAAATATATCAAAGAATTTGGTGTTTTTCTAGTGACAACAGCCTGGTCAATTTGGGCCTATGTATGGATGTTATTAGTTGTACAATATATTTCACCTGGAGAAATAGAAATATGGGAAGCTTGGGTGACATTACTGTATATGCCATTATTTGTTTTACATGCCTATGCTCAGGACAGTGGTTGGTGGTGTAAGAAATGCAAGAAGACACAAGTAGATTTGGAAGAAGAAGAAGAAAATGATGTAAGTAATAATATTTTCAGACTGGGGAAATATTAATGGACATTGCTTTCAGTCCAACTGACCTTGGGGATAACTATCTAATATCTTTGAGATACTAATCAAGTGTAAAACACTTCTGCAATTTTTGTTTTTTAGAAGTCTGGTATAATTATCAGTTTCACTGTATATCTTTATACACTGGCGTCAACTGCAGTAACAATCATCCATATAAGGCAGACCAAAATTCAGAGAAATTTTATAAGGCCGAACTTTCCACATTAAAAGGTCATATGAAGAAACATCTTTATTAACATTGTCGTTAAATGTTTTTTTTTACTAAAAGATTAAAAAATCAACTTAAAATAAGAAAATAAAAATGCAAAAAAAAAAATGATGATTGTAACTTCTATGAATGACCAGTTTTGGATTTGTTTTAGTATAAAAATAATAGTAACTCAACAGTTATATGTTACTTTCGTAAGTAAATAGAATAAGCAATCATGATACATTGGTCTTACTGAAAAGAGATAAGATTTTTCATGCTGAACAAAAAAACAAAAAAAAATAGTTCAATACACTACTTGACTTGTCAAGCACACATTTAAGGGGCAATAAACTAGCTTATTTGCAAATGTTGTAGAAGTTTAATTGTATGTTGCTTGGAATTTGGTGGATGACTGTCTCGTTGGCAATCATACATCTCCTATTTTTATAATAATACTTATTTTTTAAATGTTGTCAATTACATAAAACAAGTCACAAAACTTACATTTGTATACATGAATAGCCTTACATAAGAATCCTGGCTCCTTTATGAAAATTGTGAAATCAAATTTCCTCCAAGAATTAATTAGGGCCCTGCCACTATGTGTGGTGGATGCCATATAGTTATCAGTCTGTCCATCTGCCCATAATCAGTGTTCGAGGATTCCTTTTTCCCGTTAACCCAGGGCAAGTGAAATTTGGGTCAAGGAAAGTTAGGTACTAAGTTACACTTTCCCGTGGCAAGTTGAAAACTTCATATGCTGTAAGGATTTGTTTTACTAGGAAAGCAGTCATTGAATGAGGGAAAGTTTATTTCATATGAATTTTTCCTGAGGAAACCTCAATTTCTGAAAAATCCTAGAACACTACCTTAATGAATCATATCTGTTCTCTAACTTCGTTGTCTTTTGGTGTAGGCTTTTGATATTTGGTATAAGGGTGGATCAGCTCAAGGCTATGTGCCTATACCATTATTGATGACCTTTGACCTTGAACTTTGACCTGAAGGTCAAATTTATGATTTTTGTGTACAATTTTGTGTCTGGACTGTAACCTTTTTGTCTTTATTGTGTATGCTTTTGTGATTTGGCTGTAATGAGTTTCATTTAAATTGAATGTGTTTTGCATGGCTGATGTATAAGATTTTTACCACAGTTGGGCCCACAGAGATGGATTCCATCTCAATGATATCTAGTTTCACAATGTCTGTTACCCTAAAATAAGCATAATAAGTTTGACATATTGACTGTCAGGTGAGATTAGCTAATGCATGATCAATTTCTTCCTAAAAAAAACCTATTTTTGGCTTAAAAATGTATCCATTTTTAAATATCATGCTATAATATATTCATATAAATATATATGAAGAGGAGCCTCCATACTTATATTTGATATTGTTTATATTACCCTTGATTTTACACTAACACACATGCAAAGATGCAACTAACAGATTTTCCATAAAAACAATACAGAAATTCCTGTATGCTGAAATGTTGTTGTCAAAAATCCTGCCAAACCTCTATGGCAATGCTTTGAAAATTGAAATGAAATTAAATGGGAAAGCTTTCAATTCAAGTCCAAAACTTTGTATACTGTAAACGTACTTATTTTCGCGGGTACTTATATTCGCGATTTTACAATTTCAAACAAGTTCGCGGGTATTTAATTTCGCGTTTTTCTAGTTTTAACTTTTACTATTATCGCGGAATATAACTCTGTCTCTTTTTAACATCGTATAAAAGACAAAGTTTATTCCATGATTAAAAATCAATGATTAATCAATTATTGTATTCATATACAACATGAACTCATGTTTAATGTTTCCTTAAAATTGAGGTATGGCAGTTGGTATCTGTGTCCACATTTCTTCTGTTTTACTACATATTTAACATAAATATCTTAAAATATATGCCAGATTGTAAGGATTTTTGTCTACATAAAATAGTTCTATTTAGAAAAAACTTTTTTCCTGAGGAAAAAAAAGTTTGTCCTATGTAGAATTTGTTGTCTTTGACAAAAGTTTACAGTGACCTTCTATCCTTTGTTCTTTCTTAAATGCTGTTAGTTGACCTATATGGTTGCTACACACATTTTTTTCCCAGTGTTTTTTGTGCCCCAGTTAATTGGTTTGAGGTTTTCTACTCTTACTGTGAAGCGTCATACATATTTTCTCTCAATTCACTTTGATTGAAAATCAGTCATTTCCATTTATTAATAATAGTACAGAAATTTAAACAGTAGTTCAAAAGACATTATGGACTCAATTATTTGATATAAAGGGACCCAAGCAGGACAAGTTTTTGTTGTTTAAATAGCCTCTTATGATGTGATATTATATTTGAAAATGTTTTAATAAAAGAAAATTTATCTGTTTTGTTGATACTATAATACTGATTTTTAAGGTTTTGTCATCAGTGAAAAAGAGAGATTTAAGGCTATTTAGGCTCATGGTAATCTCTTAAATGATTATTTGTGCTGTGAAAAGGTTGACTATAACTTTGTGTTCTGATTTGCGTGACTGCATTCGGTCCAATGTTTTACTAAAGCTGTAAGATAAGAGCAGATAGCACCTTAGAAACAATACAGTTCTTTTAAAGGATTCATTTAATACATTCAGCCGTATTAGTGGTTCAATTTACAAAAGGTTAGAAATATTATTAAAGGTGAATAAATATATTGATATGATGACAATTGGAATATGCTGTAATATGTAATTAAGAAGGTTAGTTTAAATTAAATGTGGACCTTGATAATATTGTGAACAATGTCTGCCTTTCCTTCTGCAAAAATGGAACTATAAAAAATAGCTGAAAGGAACTTTACTGGAAGGAAAAAATGGTGTATGAACATAAAACTAATTATAAAAATGGTTATGTGGTGGAATATTATAGTAGTAATACCACAGAAAGATGCGAGGCTTTTTTACTGATTCCTGCTGAGAACTTGTGGCATGAGGGAGTGAGAGGATTTCTTTATCTACTAGGATTGTTATACCTTTTCCTCGGAGTAGCAATTGCTTCAGATATTTTTATGAACTGTATTGAAGTGTTAACTAGTAAGAAGAGAGAAATTATCAAAATTGACCCAGAAAGGGGTCCTATCAAGGTGGAAGTTTTAGTATGGAATGAAACTGTTGCTAACTTGACTTTAATGGCATTAGGTAGTAGTGCTCCAGAAATTCTACTAGCTGTTATAGAGCAGGTTCTTGTGTTAGGAGAAGAGCAAAAAGATTCCCTGGGTACATTCACTATCATAGGGAGTGCGGCATTCAACCTTTTTGTCATTACTTCTGTGTGTATTTTGAGTGTTCCTACTCCTGATGTTAAATATGTCAAAGAATTTGGAGTATTTTGTACTACCACATTCTACTCTATATGGGCATATGTATGGATGTTACTAGTTGTGCAATTTATCACTCCTGGTGTAATAGATATATGGGAGGCATGGGTTACTCTAGGTTTCATGCCATTGTTTGTCTTACATGCTTATGCTCAAGATAGTGGTTGGTGGTGTCACAAATGTTGTAAACGTCCTGCTGTAGCTGACGAGAATGAAGGACATAAATCAGATAAACCAGTAAGTTTTTTCTGACCATTTTCCATTTTACTTGCATTTAGCCATTAAGAAAGCCATTATTGAGTATTTGACCTATATATTTTCGTCCTTTGCCTTGCCATTGATAACATATTTTTATTACTGGTACTTTTCTATGCAAAACAGATAGTGCAAATTGTTTATGTTGCACATGTATGGACTCCTATCAAAACTGAAGATATAAATGTTAAGGATAAATTTTGTATGTTCAATTGAAAAGTACAGAAAAAAATAGAGAAATAGTTGTGAGTTGGTTGTACAGATTGATGGAGGTAATGATGTCTACAGTACTAAATTTGTTAGATGACTAAGCATGTGGGTTATTCAGGCATGATTTTTTTCCACTTTTTAATGGAAATCTATTATTTCAAATCCGGAATTTACTGCTAAAATTCTTTTTTTTTACTGTATATTTACTTCCAATTTTGCCGACTTCCACTTTTTATGTTGACATCATAAAATCATCCCTTGTTATTGTAGAGGTATTTATCACATTTACAGTTTTATACCCCACCAAAGAAGTGGCATGGTATTATGGGATTCTCCTTCAGAAAGTTGCATGGCCATCCATCAATATGTCCATCCCCAAATGGTTCCCTGATGATCACTTGAGAACAGATTAATGAAACTTTGCACAGTTGACAAATACCATAAAATAAAAAAACTATTTTTTCCAGTTTAACCATTTTGAACATTTTGCCATCCCCCTTTTTTTCACCATTGCATGGCGGAGTATCATGTAATAATCCATTAATGCCCTATTTTTTATTTGTTAATAATAAAAACAAACTTACTTCAATAATTATCATAAATTATTATCATTTTTAGAATTTGCAATATACAATTTAAAAAGGTGATTCAGTTTCTTAAAAAAGATGGTAGTCAGTTTATAACAAACAATTAAATGTTCAATTTAGCTTTCTCTGCATGATTCTCCTTCATTAGTAAAACTATAGTCCATTTATGGGCATTTTACTTTGTATCTGTCTCTTGAAGGTTGTCGTGACATCAAATTGCTGAATAGGTCTCTACAGATATTATTTCCAATTTTATTGAAGTTACTTGTGGTAGGAAGTAATTAATGAACATGGTGAAGCACAAAAGACAGAAGACTATCTAAATGTCAAATTATATATTTGAAATATTTATTGCATTTCATACAAAAAATGCCAGAGATTTTTAAAGCAGATTAAACATTTATTTTGTACCTTAACACCTTGTAAGTTTTTTAACAATAAGTTGACCTACCAATGTGCTAGTGATTTAACTTAGAGATATCAAAACACATTGACGTCACACTATTGTTTGATTCACCGACATAAAGTTTCGAATCTATCTAAGAATGCTGTTTTTAGAATATTTTTATTAAACTTTATTTGGTGTTTTTTCCTCTTTGTTCTAAGTTCTTGTAGATTAAGTAGGTACTCTATTTGCTTAGATTCATGATATTCTTTATAAGTTTATTTTCCTGCGTTGCTATTTTTGGATAAAATACAACAAAACAATGAGTCTTTTAAGGCAATTACTTTTTCATTGATTATAATTGATAAATACATTGTTATATTTGGTATGATTTTTCCCCTCAAGTCATGATAGTACTTAGTATTTATAAAAATGTTGTTTCTCAAGCCATCTGTGTTCACGATACTAGTATTACATGGCCTGATATACAACCAAATTATGATTTTCAGGTACCCTTATACCTCCCATTTACGAATCTTTTTGTCCCCAAAAATAAACTGAAGCATTTTTGTATTTTTTGGCTACTTTTTATAAAAAAAATCCATTGTTTACATTTTTTCATTCTTCAAACTTGTTCCTTCTACAAATGAAGTAAACTGACATATATATGTACCATCATGTTGCTCAATATCTCAGCTGTACAATGATACCAAGAAAGTTGCGATAACATTTAGGGTTTTAGAAGCTAAGACACTGAAGTAATGTATTGTATCACACAGAAGCTTGTTTAAACTACAGTATTCTGAAAAAAAAAATGACAGTAATGGGTGAAGTAGAGGATATTCTGAAATTCTGAAAATTCCCTTTTTTTTCAATTTTATAGTAATTGTCACCCCAAAAGGAAAATCTAAGCACCTGAATTGATCAGATATGTTGGGTACATCTTAACTATGAATTCCTAAAATATGAGTTTTACGTTGTCGGTATGCTTTGAATGAGAATTCTGTTGGATACTGAGACCAGTTTTTTAGGGGTAGGGGTAATACTTTTACCATTTTTAAAAAATTCTGTCTTGAAAATTAGTTTTTGTGGTTTATTTATGTACAAAATTAAATTATCTATCAATGATACCAAATTTGAGATGTTGAGCAAAAACCTGTCGTCCAAGTTGTGACTTTTTATGGAATAATTGAAAATCCCATTTTTCGCATTTTTGGATAAATTCTGACTACAAAAAAAGCCAAAATTCATCAAAAGAACCCCACAAGTATTAATTGTGATAATGATAAACAAAAAATACCAAATAATCCATTTTTTATTGAAGTGTACATACTTTTTGGGTTTGACATTGAAAAATATGTCAATTACAGCGATTTTTCGGTGGGGTAGGAGTACATTTTTCATTTGAACCCAAAAACTAAGTGTTACTGCCACTTTCTTGGTACCATTGTAAATTTGAGACATTGGGCTACTTGAGGATACCTGCATTTGTTATTTGTTCACACATGCTGTCCCAAGAAGGCTTAGGTGGTCAAACAATTGTGTCACAAAAATCTTGGCTTTTTTTACCCAGTGGGGTACAAATATAGGCTTATACTGAAAAAGAATCCGAGAATATTCTTTGGTGACTAATTGATTTGGTAACTGGAGATATAAAGGTACCTAAAAATCACTATGAAGTTGATAAGTGGGGTGGGTGCACGGTGGAACCTCCCAGCCCATGGACTATAGTGTTGTTGAATATATTTTCTCTGACCATCACTGTTCTTGAAATGTATAATCTTTTTTTTTCAAACTTTGCACATATTGTACAGTGACATATAGATAAAGTTAACTTTCAGTATGACCCCTTTGTAGTTTTTTTTTATTCCTGTCTCATTTTCATGATTTGTAGATGATAATATAAGAACTGATGAAAGGGTTTTTTTTTTTTTTCAAATGTTGCACTCAGTTATTGAATACTGTCAAACCCTTGCACCCTCGTGTTCTTTGAGCCAGCTGTAAAGTTAAGGCTTACTAGAGCTTCTTAGTAGTTTTTAATACTCCCACAAACAAAATTTATCTGTCTTTCAGTTCCTCTGTCCACATTGTTAGCTCAATTCCTCCTTACAAAGTTTGAGGTACATAGGAAACACCTTAGTTTCTGTTGGTTCTTCTGTCCTCATTTCTCACACAGGAAACTCCTACTAGACCATTCAACAGGTTTTGATGAAACTTTACTAGAAGGTTTGGCATCATTTGTAGATAGATTGTGTATGCATGAGGCAATATTGGTAGAGCTCTTTTTAAATGGGTGATATTCCAACTTTCAGGTTTTACATGTGAAGGCCTGGGTTTCAAAAAAAATCTCAAATTGAGATTTTCCTCAGAACTCTGAGTTTTCCTCTAATCTTAAATTTCAAATGATTTGATTGCTTATTAGAGTAGAGGAAGGATTTGAGGAAAATCACAATTCTGTATGAAAGTGGACTCTAATCTTGTAAGTGCAACTCCTCCTTAACTATGCAAGGTATTTTGATGAAAATTTTTAGGTTAATGTCAGACTAGTCCAAAAGTAAACAATTTAATTGATGGTTTTACACTTTATAATTTAACCTCATTTGAAATTAAGTAAAAATATATTCTATATGTGAGTTTGCTTGGAGTAAAGTTTTTTTCTATCTGCTTTGGGACTTGATTTTGGAAGTCCAATTTTTTATTAGCTTGTACAGTGATTAAATAAATGAACATTAAAATACTGTTTTGTGGGTCATAAAACATATATAGACTTGACCTGGAGGATTTGTAAGGTTAGAGTCATCAACTTTATATATGTTTTATGTAGTAACCTTGTATTGGATTTCTTACCATTCTGTATCAAATTAAACAAACAGTAGTTTAAGTTTCCATGATAAGAATCATCTAAGGTGATGTATTATCTGATTGTATTGATGACAACATATTTGGAGACTACTGTATGTGTTATGTAATTATGTTCTGTGTTTTTGACATTGTTCATATATTGAGTCAGTGTTCTACCAGCCTTGTACATGTTAAATGTAGAACTGTATTGACAATTAAAATCATCTTTCTCTTTGCTTTATTGATAAAGTAATGAAAGAGTTAGTAGAAATTGAAACTTATAAACATTTTTTGTTATGTTTGTTAGAGTTAGACATTATTCATGCAAGTTACATGTATTTTGTTGTAATGGATTGATTGATTGATTGATTATTGGGGTTTAATGCCCGAGCAGCAATATTTCAGCTATATTCAGGCAAGAGTTGTAATGGAAACATCAATATAAATGCATTTGAAATTTTATCATGAGGGTCCATTTAGGTCTACATATTCCTTCAAGATCTAGTCATTTGTTAGTATACATGTATACATTTTTTTTTGAAAAACTTGTTTTTCTTCATTTTCTCAAAAGTAGAACAAGTAAAAAATTCATACATTTTCAGAAGTTTGTAACTGATAGTAATGGCAAGTTTTGTCTTTATGCTCTTTTTATAAATTATTATCAATGATATGTGGAAGAGTTGTTTCCTAGGTAGAACTATTGAAGAAGTCACCTCAGTAATTAGTATTAAATGTTTGTTACAAATCTAGCCCTGATATTTGGCAACTTAATGAGAACTTTCATACCTGCATTTAAAAATCAAAATTTCACTGCAATTAACTTGTTTCCCGCTGGGTGGATTGATTTCAAATTTGGTATGTAGCTTCACGTAGTTGGAACATACATTGTAAGCAAATTTTGTTACTGTCTGATATAACTTTCTTTACAAGTAAAGGTATAACTCCATAAAATGGAAGAGTGACAAGATTTGTAGCAGATGGAACTAAAATAAAAAAATAATAGGAAGCAATTTCAAAGAAATGTAGTAGAATACAAACTGTGATATATTTATTTTGATCAGTATTTAGTTGTATATTGTTACTTCAATTTTATTTTACTTACTGTTTTTATTTTGCTGATGTTTTAAGTTAGTTATTTCAATTTGATCAATAAGTTATGTCAGGTTTCTTTACCATATTTAAGGTAAAATCTACTATTTACTTATTTGTATCTTTAGTCTTTCAAAAGATAATTCCATATTGCTTCCTTTTTCTGAACTAATATATTTAAAAAATGTTCAGATGAACAAGATTCAGTATAAACATTTTTAAAAATCTTAAAAAATGTGTTGGCTCTTTATGTTTGGAGAGTCTGAAACTAAACCATTAGTTCTAATTTTTTCAGGCAATAAGAGTATTTACCCATCAGGCAAGGCGAGGTTCAATGACTGGACATGCTGTCCCAGGACAAGAACTTCACATGTTAGAAGCTGCTCATCAGAACAAGAAACACCAATTGAGGTAAGATTTCACCAGTTATAGTTTGTGTGTGTCTGTTACATTCATTTATTCAAGAACCTTTGGTGTCTCACACTGCAATTATAAATGTCTCTCTTCACTGTCAGACTTTATTATCCCAAAATGTCACTTCTTTTTGCTGATGTTATATAGAAGTTTTTTAGCTCACCTGGCCAAAGGCCACGTGAGCTATTGCCATCACTTGGCGTCTGTCGTCTTTGTCCGTCGTCGTCTTTAACAATAATACAAAACTCTTCTTCTCTGAAACTACTTGACTAATTAGAACCAAACTTGGTATGAATGTTCCTTGAGGTATCCTGCATAGATATGGTGTGGATATTTTTGATTCGTCTAAAAACATGGCCACCGTTACTAAAAATAGAACATAGGGGTCAGACAGTAGTTTTTCACATATATCTCCTAAACTGTTAGGTTTAGCTGAAATTTGACGGGGTAAAAGTGTTCAGCATGATGAGATCTATCTCTGGTCAAATTTTGGTTTTAATCTGTTGAGCCATGTTTGAGTTATTGCCCTTTTTCAACAATTTTTGCTATTTTTGATGTTATTTCTTTCAAAAATCTCGTCCTCTGACACTACTCGACCAATTGAAAACAAACTTGGTGTGAATGTTTTTTTGGGTATCCTGCATAGATCTGATGTGGGGATTTTTGATTCATCAAAAAACATGGCCGCTGTTACTAAAAAAAGAACATAGGGGTCAGACAGTAGTTTTTCACTGATATCTCCAAAACCGTTAAGTTTATCCAAATTCTTTCAAAGAGTTAAAATGATTCATATTATTAGGACTACAAAAATCTTTAAAATGATCCATATTATTAGGACTACAAAAGTCTTCAGACTCCTTGTAAGAGTTATTGCCCTTGAAAAGGGAAAAATGACCTTTTTTAATAGTTTTCAGTCAATGTCTTGAAAACTATGATAGATTAGAAGAAACTTTCATTGGTTGAAAAGATCTTGTGATAAGTCCTACCAAAGACTTCCTGAGTCAAAATTGTTGGACAACTTCTTGTTTAATTTATTGCCTTTGAAAGGCAAAATTGAACATGGTGAGCAATTCAGGCTCATGGGAGCCTCTAGTTATCTTTGTCATTGATTGGTTGAGATATCCTTTTTTCATTAACATTAAAAGATGCCTGTTGAAAATAGAAAAAAAAATAAAAAAAAACCTCAATCCCTGTTAGAATGCAGATTATAAATTGAATATGTTCACTTGCTGAGAGTTCCAGTAGATTTGAATTGTGCAAAGACCAGATTTCACTCTCCTTTTCTTCAAATCTGCTTCATTGATTGCTGTAAAAGCTTGGATAGGATTTAGCTTCAGAAAACTTCTTAAAAACTGGTTTTAGTGGAGGATCACTTTATGTACTGTTTGTCGTGAAACCAGAAAAAACTGATGTTCAAGTTATGTGATGCCTAGGCCAGATTTAGGGATGTGTCATTGTTTGAGCTTTCAAGTGCAAATCTGAGTGTCTTAAGCTAGTCAATAGATTTCTATTGAAAAAATATTGTCTATTAAACTCTCTTACAACAAATTTGACAATAACTGAAAAAAAAATCATAAGATCATTTCATGTTTGATAACATCCAATAGTATAGACAGAAATATTCAGTGTCAATACATCTACTACCAGGTTTTGATGTTAGCATTTTGTGTTGAATTGGGAACCTTTCTTATCAGGCGCCCCATGCAGATCCGGGTGTTAAAAGAATAGGCCTGCAGCAGTGCTAAGCTTGTCGTAAAAGGCGACTAAATAGTGCTCAGAAACCTAACCGGGGGCTAGACGCTCTGCCCACAGAGCAACTGGGATGTGTGCCCCAGGTGGTGGAATGGGGTACCCCTGGCATGTTTCATGCTGGGGTTGTCAGGCTATAATATGGAAAACCTGACCGCAAACCATAGTGGTGCACCATGTTGGGAAAGATGCCATGTTCCTCGCACTTTAAAGAACCCTGCTGTATTCGATAGGAGTAGGAACCTTTGCGCTCCGCCACAGGAGGCTAAATTGCCCAACCTTACCCATCCCTCCCTTTTTCTAGTGGCAATCAAAATTTGTCGACCCTACTGTCCTTGTGTCCCATCCCGTTTTTCATTTCATCATAATTTCATGTTCATTTTATCATCCGTTTCATGTTCATTGTCTGAATATAGCTGAAATATTGCTGCTCGGACGTTAAACCCCAACAATCAATCAATCAATCATATCAGGCAAGTTGAAGAAAATTCAACTTTCCCAAAGTGAAAACTATGTTGTCTTCAGGTTAATGCTTGTTGAAAAACATATATGATTTGGTTGTGTTTTGGTCAAATGTAATTTAATTTCTTCTTGTCCCAGGGAAAAGGACAGCCTTTAATGTCAGACTCTGACTACTAATAACTGTAAAAATGTATGTTGTTTGTAGCCTGACTTTCTATTGATTACTGACATTGGCTGTAGCCTAATTTTTTACAGCATTTAAACTTGCACATCTTTCATTTGCTGTAATATCTTTCTTTTTACCAGTATTTATTTGTAACTTTGAGTTGTTTGCTTCTACTTTTATATTCTCCCAACAAAGTTTTTTTTTATATAATTCTACTTTCTTTAACTTCCTTCTTAACCTTTAAAACGGCTGAATGGAATGAAACCATACTTTGCACAAAAATAGGGTGCTATTTGTAGTTGTGCCATATCATATTAAGGTTCCGCTAAAGTCAATATCTTGGACATTCCTTATTGAAATATTTTCATTCATAGTTTTAGTAATGCATTAAATGTAGTGCTGAAACTTTGCTTTAAGCATCTTTGTATGTATAAAACACACAAGCACAAGTAAAATTTGAGAAAAAAAAGTTTTATGATTTCTTTATTATGTAAACAACAAAAAAGTAAACAACATATCCTAGAATAAGTTCACAGCTATGAAAAATATGATTTAAAGTCTGAAATTTATAAAGTCCTGTTCCTAATTTTCTAGAAAAAAAAAGCTAATTCTTTAAATTAAAATGAATTAGGATGTTTTATGCTATGGTCCAGCTAAATACCAACTTCATTAACATAAACTATTAAAATTTTCAATCAAATCCCTTAATTTGTTAAAAAAAAATAATGGTAGCTTCATTGCACTAGATATTAAGGTTTCATCATATTTGCATTTTGGAACACAAATTTGTTTTGGAAAAGCTATACATTTATTTTAAGATTTGATGTTTATAAAGTGTCAGGAACATAATAATTGCATTCTGTCATTGTGACTAAAGTTATGTTGACAAGTAATGTCCTAGATTTTGTCCTTCAGGGGAATCTTAAGAAATCCATTATGGCTGACATTTTAAAATGTGCCATTTAAATTTTTGAAAAATTTGTCAAAAAATAGGAAAAATTCGTAGAGAGTACATTTTTAGGTCACTATATGATTTATTGACTGACCACATTGAAATTTAAAAAATTGATGTCAGTCCAAAATTTTTTAAAATCTTAAAAATTCTAATCAATTCATGGAGGCGTACAAAGTGATTTAAAATGGTCATTTGACAATTGGGGAGCTAGTGGAACATCCCGTTATGCTATGCATAACAATTATCAGTGATAGGGAAAGGCAGGGGCCATGAGCCATATGCCCATTGAAGCTGAAAGTGGCCCATATAAGTTACAGGATTTTACTAAGAATGTTGATAAATGGTTCATTAACATCTTGAATACTTGTGATTTATGCTAAAAATGGACCATCTGAAAAAATTCTTTCCCAACCATTGAACTAAATCTAGTTAAATTTTATTTTACTTACTGTTTTTATTTTACTGATTTTTTTTATGCCTCCGCAACAAACTGTCGGGGGGCATATTAATTTACCCCTGTCTGTCCGTCCAGATTACACATGATCATGGCTTGTCCAGCTATCTTGTACAGTTTTTGAACTACATCTAAAATATTTTACGAGATATTTCTACACATGATGAAGGTGTGCAGGGCCGAAGGATTTTGGTTTATCGTGAAATATTACCGAAATTGGTGATAGTTACACTTAGTCATTTTACTCAGAAATATATGGATCATGGCTTGTCCGGCTATCTCCTCATATGCATATATTTAGGAATTTCTGAACCCCAAATTGATCCCCAAATTTTTCGGGTTACAGTACTGGAACAGTTTGTCATTGCAAGTCATGGAAGGATTGAGCTGAACCAACAGACCATGAGTCTTGGAAGGATTTCTGAATCTGCAAACCATGTCTTCATACAAAAATAAACATGTTCCTAATTTGGAAAATCTAGCGAGCGGGGGCATCATTAGTGTCTTACAGACACATTTGATTGAATCACTACTAACAAATGAGGCGGGGGCCCCTGTGATAAACAGGGCTTCTAGTTTTTAAATCTGGCATGGAGTAAAATTGTTCTTCATGATTAGATGGACCTATGCCGAAATTTTCAGAAAGATCCATTGATGGATGTTTAAGTTATGCGTCCTGGAACTTATTTTTTTCCCAAATTTTTCATTTCCAACCTTTAAAGTCTTCTCTGAAACTATTCAATAAATTGTAACCAAAGTTCCTTAGGATTCATTTGACAATGTGTGTGTGGGAAATATTTTATCTGGCAAAAAACATGGCCACTGTTTCTAAAAATAGGCTGTAGGGGTCAAATAGAAGATTTTCGGAAATGACTAAAAAAAAACATGGGTTTAGCTGAATTCTGTTGGTGTAAAAGTGATCAGTATGGTGAGACAGACCTATGCCAAAATATTCTTAAAGATTTGTTGACTGATGGTAAAGTTTAATTTAATTGCCCTCAAAGAGTAAAAAATTTACTATTAGAGATTTATTTTATAATTTGAAAACCAGGTGGATATTCTGTATTGATTGAATGATTCTTAAGACAATAGTTCTGTAGGGTGAAGAATGCAGTTTTGAGTTATTGCTTCAGAAGGTTTATAAGACTGTTTTTGACCAGGTGAGCAATTCAGGCTCTTGTCATTTTTAGGTAGCGTTTATTGCTATGTGCAGTATTCTCATAATCCTGTTTATATTGAGTGGAATTTGACAATCAAGAGTTTAGATTGATTTATGATTTTTGTAGAAAGAATTTTAGTGTTTCTGCATTATGTCCCCTGTAGTTCTATTTTGCAAGGGTCATTAATTAAGAAAGCCAGAAAAATGGCCAGATGTGAGGTTATTGAGCTAGGCTCTCTATTTAAAGCAAGCAAAGGTGATTTATCCTATCTAAAAAGACTAGGTGGTTTAGCCTCTTTGAAACTGCTGTAAAGCTTCCTGAAGCATAAGAATATTTGTAAGACTAGGAGGTTCAGAATTCTTGCATTGTTGTCAGTGGTTAAGCTATATGAACCAGACTCCCAAAATTTTAAACTTTGGGTTTTTCAGTGTTATCAGCATAGGTTCTAGTGATAAGAAATTCAGGTAAGAAATGCCATAAATTTTACCCTTGTTATCCTTTAAAGAATGACTATTCTGCATCTGTGAATTAAAATCTAGCTGTTAGCTGAAAGCATGTTTTACAGGTATTCAGTCAAATTAATTTTGGACTCTTAAGTGTTTTCTGTCAACTATTTGGAGTTGATATAAAGTGGAAATTTTTATGCTCTATGTTTTTTTTTATTCAGGCTTTAGTGAGGGGGTTATGTATGCTTTACTGTGATGCTATTTCTTCATTGAAAATAGTACTTAAGCATTGAAAAGATAGTCTATTTTGCATTGAACATGTAATGATTTTCTGTTACTTATGTTTAAATGAAACATAATCCTTTTAAAGAAAGCTAGATTTGAATTCATAGAAAATGTTTAACAAAATTTTTGCACTTTTCACTGGTTGAATTAATAGACTATGAATGATGACATTTTTGATTAAAAAAAAAACAAACCTGAAAATACATGCATTGTACAACGTGATACAAATTCTGAAAACTCTCTCCATGAAGTAAGGCTATTCATAGTAAGAAAAATGAATTAATTTTGTTTGTCAACCAAATGTGAGACATTAGACTATACTTCTTGATCTAAATCAAGATGGTATCTCTCAAAAAGTGACACCTGCAGTCAACTAGCTATCAGGAAACATATTTTGGGAATGCTCACAAGCAAGGAGATATTCTTAAAGCTTCTGTAACTAAAAAATAACACCTCTCAACCAGGGCAATCATTGACATCCCTTTCAACATTGAGATCATAGGAATTAAAGGGACTCAACTCAAGCCAGTGGACACCCCCATAACCCAGAGAACACTAGCTTCTCTACCTGGGGACACCTCCAGTCAGTTACATGAACAAAAGGACTTGGGTGACTCATCTAGTCTGAATGATATTTAGTAGATGTATTGACACTGAAGTTATATTAATGCTTATGTCATGTTTCAGTAGAAATGCTCAGTGTTACTATATGCTATATGTCGCATCATCTCGCTCAATATTTCTGTGAAACATAATGAGATATTATGGAATAAAATAAAAAAGCTTGTTTTGGTTCTGTGGTGACAGATTAAAAGATTATTGGTAGTCTGTACAAAATCTAGCTTGTTCTTCATCATTCATCTGTGTCTAAAGTAGCTAGGGCTGAAACAATTGATGATACCGTATTTATTTCTGAAACAGTGTACATGCTGATGATGGTAGAGGCAAGAGTGCTACATCAACCAAGTCACCCAATAATTTATCATTCTGTCTAGATTCTAGCAGGGACAGGTAAAAAAAAATCCCTAAAACTAATTTTCTCACTATTAATGCACTATTTTCTCACCTTTTGTCTGATTGCTTGATCAGATTAGACATTAATTGTGTAATACTGAAAATGACTTAGATTCCTATAAAAAATGAAATTCTTTTATTTTCTTTTGTTTTTGTTTTTTTTTTATTTATTTGTTTGTTTGTTTTTTTTGTTTTCTTTATTTTTTTTTGTAATAGTTTATTATATCCCCAGCAAACAAATTTTTGGGGAGGTATGTAGGAATTACCTGTGTTTTTCTTTCCATCTGCCCATATTTCTTATAGGTGCAACTCCTCCTTAACCGCGAAATGGAATTTGGTAAAATTTTGTAGGAAGATTTGGCATCATATGTAAATATGTATGAAGGAATGTAGTTCCTCTTAGAGCACTTAAAATGGAGATAATCCAACTTCAAGTTTCTACTTGCCAAACCTCGCAAGTGCAAATCCTCCAAACCATTGAAGGGATTTTCATGAAATTTAAATAGGCAGATTTGCCATCATATGCAGATGTGTATGAAAGAAAGTATTTACTACTGGAATGCTCTAAGGAGAGATAATTGAACTTACAGGTTATACATATTACTGCATTTAAAGTGGGGGTATTCCCTGTGTGGGCTTGCTCACAATTAAACTAGTTAATTTGTTTTTTGGTGTTTTTTTTTTTTTTTTTGGAGGGGATGCAGGGTTCAACACTAATGGTAGTCCAGTAGTCCTATGCACACCTGAGGACTACCTGAATTAATTCTTAAAAAAATGTACTAAAGTCAAGTTCACAAGATAATTTTGGGGACTACCTAATTTATTGATCAGATAAGTCCTAAGTGTCAGTACTTTTGACCCTACCAACTTACATTTAATAACTATTAATAAATAATGTGTTCAATGCATTAATTCTTATAACTTTAAAAATTCATTTTGATCATTTAATAGTATATAGTTGAGTCAATATTACAGTCAGTTTTTTGTGCTATAGATCTGTTAACATCCATCAAGACAAGGGGAGTAATCATACAAAACTCCTAACAAGTGAATTTTACATTGAAAGTCACTACAGGCACAGGTACCTCCAATAGATTGTGTGACATAGATATAGTTCTGGAATAGCCTGTTCTGTACGAAAATCTTGTACATTTTGTTAAGAATCATCTCTAGAGTGCTACAAAAGTTTATTTGGCATCTTGCACTTCAAATAATTATTTTGCACTTGTTATATATTGATATTTATTTTGGTTCTTAGCAGCTTCTTTGTCTATTATACAAGTTTTTATCAGATATTTAATTTTGTATTTGATGTGACTTTTTTCCTTTAAGTAGATATATGATATTTTGTCAAATGAATTCAAATTTGAAGTAAAAGGCATTTAGTAGTAGTTAGCAGTTATTTTTAACTAATGAATGAAAGATTTTTGAAGACCAGATAAAAAAAAACAACAAATAGTTTAGTTTAATTCAGTATTTTTTGATATGTGTCATCCATTCAGATGAAACCTTCCAAATAAATTGTTAAACTGTCTGGTAGACTTGGTAGCTATTGCCATCACTTGGTGACTGTCGTCATCATTAACAATACTTCAAACATCTTCTCCTCTGAAACTGCTGAATGGTTTTGGATGAAATTTATTAATTTGGTTTAACCAAATTTTGACTGAGTAAAAGTGTTCACCGTGATGAGATCTATCTGTAATGTAATTCTGGTGAAAATCTGTTGGAGCTATTGCCCTTTTTAGACGTTTTTTGCTGTTTTGATGTTATTAATTTCAAAAATCTTCTCCAAAGAAACTGCTCTACAGAATTCAATGAAAGTTGGTATTACTGTTTTTTAGGGTATCCTGAACAAAATGATTGTTTGGATTTTTGATCGCTGAAAAAACATGGCCACCGTTACTAAAAATAGAACATAGTGGTCAGACAGTAGTTTTTTGCATATATCTCCATAACCGTTAGGTTTTGTCAAATTTTGACAAAGTTGAAGTATTCAGCATGATGAGATCTATCTGTGATAAAATTTCTGTTTTTTTAAGCTGATACGCCATCTTGGAGTTAATGCTCTTTTTTGACGTTTTTTTGCTATTTTTAATGTTATTTCTTTCAAAAATCTCCTCTGACACTATTTGACCAATTGGAACCAAACTTGGTATGAATGTTTCTTGTGGTATCCTGCATAGAACTGATGTGGGGATTTTTGATCCGTCGAAAAACATGCCTGCAGTTACTAAAAATAGAACATAGGGGTCAGACAGTAGTTTTTCACATATATCTCCAAAACCTTTAGGTTTAGCCAAATTCTTTCAATAGCTGAAATGATCCTTATTATAAGGCCTACAAAAGTCTTCAGGGAAAAAAGTGGTCAGACGAGTTATTTCACTTGAACTATAATAGATAGATAGAAACTTTCAATTGCTGAAATGATCCCTATGATAAGTCCTACCAAAGTCTTCTTGAGTCATAATTGTTGGACAACATCTTGTTAAATTTATTGCCCTTGAAATGCAAAATTGAACTAGGGACCCTCTTGTTTCAGATTGTGAACTGTGTTTTTTGAGGGGGTTTCCACTGCAAAACAATGACTTTAGATACGGGTTATCTTGCTAATAATTAAACATACCATTTAAGCTGTTCTGATAAAAGGGAGGTAATAAAAAAAGTTCAAGAAGAAAAGTCAATGTATTACATTTGTGTTCCCCTCCCTATAAAACAATAGTAAACAATAAATTGACTTGCACCTTATGCATCCATTTCACCGTTCCTATGGCAAGAATTTATAATGTACTTTTCTTACTGGGCAGAAATTTTTTTACTTGGTATATTGTTTACTTAAAGCATGGGACTGTATGAATTGATTTTTGTTATCAGTTATGCCAGATTTCTGCTGTCTTTTTGAGTGGATATTGAATTAGTAAATATTCAGTATTAAATATGCGGTCACACATTGCTGTCTATAAACAAAATGGTTGATTATTAAGTTAGAAGCTTTGACATATTAAGTTCAGTAAGTTTGTCTTAGGAATACAGAGATTACCCTATTCAAAAAAGTAACTTTCATTTGAGCATTTGTTATGTAAAATCACTGCTTTTTTGTGAAATAAAAACCCTGTGTAAAAACATAAATAGTATCTCCTTAGACTGTAAGATGTATTAGCAAAAATCTTAACTATGATAACCTAAAGGAAAGGTTGTGTTGTAGAATAGATGGAAGATAAAATCTTTGAAGTGCCCATTAATTCTCTCCAAAAAAAAAAACAAGGGGTTCAAATTTGTTGGATCAAAAATAAGATTGGAAGGCCCAGGACTTTTCCAAGTTTCAAATTAATGGTCCTCTTGAGGAAGCTAAAAAGTCAAAAATAAAGGTCAATTTAAAGGGTTGGAGGTCCTGGACTCAGATAGATGAAAGATCCTAGATCAGAAATTTTGGATCCCAGTCTTCTGACCACCACATAGGCGGACATCAGAGTATCCCTTGCCAAACATCACATACAACATATTTTTGTCACTTCATTCTTACAATTAATACCAACCTGCTGTGTGCTTTGTCCTGATTGGTTATAGTATGTAGAAATATGGTAGTACTTTAGAGTCCAATGATGAATTGTGTTATTGTGTTACAGTGACCATACAGATACAGAAAGTATAGATAGTAGAAATGCTGTCATTAGGACTGGGGACACCAAAGTGTTTGCCAGGGCAAGGTTTGTAGTTATTATAGTTGATAAATCAGTCATTTCCTGTATACAATACCTTTGCATTCTAATATATTGTGATGTTAACCACTTACTAGCTATATAGATTTACTTTTATAGTATTGTAATGTATTTATTTATATGCTGAAACTCTAGAATGAGATATTTTTTCTTATAAATTATAGAAAAAAATCAGTTTGTTTTTACTGTCATTCTAAATCTATTATCTGGTACTACATTTCACTACAAACTATTTTGAATAATTGTTTGTAAAATGTTGTTTTATGGAAAGCTTTAGAGTAAAGTTCAATTAAAAATATATGACAAAATTTTAAACCTTTTTATTATACTGCTTGAAAGATAAAAATGGTGATTCTAAATAAGTAAATTTTTGACAGATGCCTTAACATCTGTACGTTTTTTACTATGACACAAATCATTTTTCCTTCTTAAAGCCCTGTAAATTAATCTGTATGATCACAAAGTGGTGTATCATTCTTAATCAATAAGTACTACATGAATGTATCAAATCTAAAAGTAATAATTCAGAACAGTTTATACAATACAATGCTATTTTTCAAAAAGTAAAACAGTAGATTATATTTTCTTTTGCAATGGGTCTCTGTATAACATTTTTCAGTATGGAGAACTTTTTGTGATTTGTTCTGGTCTTCCTAAGGGATTTATTTAATGCATTTTCTCATTCAAAGATCAACTTACAAATGAAACCGGCTTATGCACAAGACAAGATTGTCATCTGGATTGTTCAAACATAGCTCTCATATTTAGATTGCTCATGTGGAAAGACTAATTTCAAGTTTTGAAATATAGATAAATAAAATTTATTAGAACTTCTTCTTACCATTACTGGTACAAGAAAAAGCATTATTGCTGAAAGTGGATGCATGTCAATAATAGATTTTGCAAAATTTTGATTTGAATTGAGGCACATACATATAGAACTTGATTCTCCCAAGTCAGCAATGATGTAACATCTGTCTTAGATGTCATAGGCAGCTTGAATTAGTTGATTCTATACTTATATCATCAATATCTTAGAAACTGTATGAATGAATTTAACCAAAAAAAATTTAGTATAATTACCACTTAAGTCAATGTATATTATACTTATTATTTTGTGACAGAATGTATGCTTTCACAAATGCTTATTTTGTGTTACTTCTAATATATGTCATATTTAATTGGTCAACATTTTAATCTTATTTTGCAATTTCATGGCTTCAAAAACTTCAGTGTCTCTCAATATCTTAATAAGATAATGAGTAATGGATTTGAAATTAATGATTACATGGAAAGTTTTTATAGAAAGGTTGTACCTATGCTAGAAACATTTTATGCTTCCTAACAATTGGTTGAATATAAAGTCCTAGGTGTAACAAGAACCCATCACTTACATTTTAGCTTACATGTAGATACTTTATGGTTAAATAAGCCTGATATATTTTTGGCAGTTATTGTTTCTTGATGATTTTCACATAGTATGAAATATTCGTTTTTCTATCTTTCAACATCTATTTATAACAAGTATTTTATTGTAACTTTGAAACTAAAACTTACAATGACATGTCTAAGAAAGAATTTCCTATTTTTTAATGCTTGCATTTACTGTGTGTTTCTTGGTAAGTGTTGGATTCAGCTCGATGAATATCTCTATAGTATTTTCTTTCAACATCTTGACATTATCAGCTCACTTTGTAGTCTAGCTAAGTGCCATCCCTTGGTGTCCATTGTCAGGGATCCACAAGCATTTTGACCTTCTTTTTTCTGTAGGAAGGGTTTTTGGAAGATATGTTGGTAATATAAATTACATTATTGCTTATGATATTTTTATACCTAAATAGCAGATTTTAAAAAGCACACAAATTAATTCTGTACTGTAATTACTAGGACAGTTGTTAATCTTCCTTCATTATTGTCTATATTTCAATATTTCTCCTTATACTGTATAGAAACTTAGACCAGACTTGAAAGAAACTGTGTGGAAAAATTTCATACTTTAAAAACGTATCTATAGTTCAGATTAGATAAAGAACTGCTTTACAGAAAGATATATTTTCTTTGTAGAGCGATTAACAGACTTTATATTAATTAGATTTATTTGTTGACATTTTTGCACAATGATTTTTCAGACCCCTTCATTCAAGGGCCAAGTAAGATACCACATTATTTTGTTTATTACGATAAAAAATCTGTTTCATTCCTTAAACAAGTGGCTGATATTTATATAAATTACTAAAATCTACTTCTGGATTTGTTTATTATAAGTGACAGTTTAACATGTTATCTCTGAACATTTAAGATGGCAGAACTCAATGATCTTTTGAATTCTTATTTATTTCTATAAATACCAGCTACATGTGATTGTCCTAAGTTAGTTGAAGCAATATTTCAGAATATAGATTTGCTAGTTTTCAACTTGTATTTAAGCATGCAAACAATCCAAGAACCTTTTTAGTATGGTGTTTATTCTGGCTGTCATTATAAATTGAAGAAAAACATTATTATGAATCTAACAAGTAAACCTGGTATGTCAAGATATTTATGTTCCAACAATAACTTGAATCCACCCTTTGTGGGCAGGGGTTGTTACATGTATATAGGATTAATGTGTGTAATATTACTTACTTGTCATTTTGAAAGTTAGTACATGGAAAACATAACTGAAGTGGTAGGATAATGAAGGTCTACCATTTTAATTTTTAAGGTCTTTAATCATCATCTACTATTTTAAACTCCTGATAATAGAGTAATGTGTGATATTGAGTCTGATATATAGGTCTGCTGTGAATGTAAAATTATTACTGGTACTTGTTGCAGCAATTTTTTTTTTCTTTGTCCAAATGCTTTATTTGGCTTTGAATTCAGGGTGGTTTGACTGAACAATGAAACCGTATGAAACTTGTAAAAAATGTTTGGCAGTATTTAGGACAGTGTTCTTATAGCATGCTATATAATGAAAGCACTATTTAACTTGATGTACATCCCATTGATTTCGTTAGCCTTTTTGTAATGACAGCCATCAATAGTTCCTTTCAGTAGAATTGTTTATTTGTCTTGTTAATTACTTGTTAAAGTTTATTAATGAGTTGATTTTTCCTTTCTATTTTTACACTTCATGTCTGGACCAACATAGATTCAGGTGAATAAATATTGTGTACAATTAGTTTTCATTATTACTTAAAAAATTGAATAATAATGCGAGTTGAAAAAAAACCTACGGAGTTTTAAAATGTGAATTATAGAAGACATTTAAATATATTTGACTTGATAATCTTTTTCATGGGCTTTTTATGGAAATTTGTGTCATATTGATCTGCCAAAGGCCAAACTATTTTCTGGTCCACATAAAGTCAGAAATAATCTGAAAAGCATTATTATGCAATAAAATTAATGTAATATTTTCTAAATTTGTTCTTCAAAATCTGAATTCTGAAATCTTCTGAAATGCCATGAAGCTCTGAACTTTTGTTACTGGTTTCTTCTATATATATATAATATATATCCAGATTATATAGCTTGAAGTATCCCAACTGTGTTGGCATTGTAGAAAGTATTTACAGCATGGTAACCACGATTATATAATATTTCTTTTTGTGTGCATTTTTCAAATGTCAGCATAAGCATGCAACTTTATATAATTTTATGGGAAATGAATCAATATAGCTAAGTGGGAATGGAAGACATAAACAATTCTTTTATTAACCATATGAGAAGAGAAAACATTCACTTCCAGAATTAAATCAGTTTTCAAAGTATTTATTCTCTGTATCTCTTTATGATATGAGGGCTTTTAAAAATATATATTTATATATATATTGGCATTAGTGAAGTGTTTCATGTTGGAATGAATATCTTGCTTGGCAATATTTTTTTCCCAATCAATGAATCACTGTATAGTGCTACTGCTTTGTCAGTATTGTCATCAGTAAACCCTAGGTATTTCAACAGTACTAAAAAGTATATGAGGTATCACTCATTGGATCTATGAAATTTAAACATAGAATTCCAGAAAAAAAGGAGGTAATGATATTGGGAATTGTACCTTTACTATTTAGAAATAAGTAATTTCTGGACAGTTAAGGCCACAACTTTCAAAATTATGACTTCCTTTTTATGGCATAATTAGGGGTCATAAAGACAAAACATAAGTATTCTATAAACCACTATATATTGCTTATTTCTTGTCCAATTTAAATGAGGTCTGATTTAGTCTTGAACTCTTCATCTACAGGCTTTTTGATGCACTTAATCTAGATTTTTGGCCCAAATTTCCTTTTTGTTCAAATTGGGTCAAAATTTTTATTAAGAACCTGAAACCTGTCAATCCTCCTTTATGCCAAATGGAATCATGTATTTAAATTTTCCATTTTGTAGCATGATAATGACCAATTATCTTGTTTTAAGTTCTTTGACCTACATTCATGTGACTACTTATGTACATTGTAATGTTGTTTACAATTTGTAGGACTTGGATACATTAAGTAAAACAATTATTTCTTTGATATTCTATCCAGGCATGTGGACTAGTGGTTTCGTTTTAATTATGAAAAGCTACTCCAGTATTTTTTTTGATAGTGTGATAAGGGAGATAAACCTGTTTTTTTGTTTTTTTTAGTATATTGTACTTGTAAAACCCTAAAAGTGTGCATTTGTTTTTGTTCTACTTTTTCAGTATACAATTATCCAATTATTATAATGATGTATCTTCATCCTGTTTTAGCAATGGTATAACTGTTGACCTTCAACATAGCAATGTTCTATATTTATCAAGTAAAAAGTTTGCTTTTTCATGGCTTTTTGATTCATACAAAATTTTTATAATATTTTTCCCTCAGGTTTCGTCATGCTGTTGTGAGTGCTATGACTGGTCATAAGACCAAACGACATGGAAGTGCTGGAAAGACAAGGATGTCTGATGTTGTATCTGCTGTTCAAGGTATTCAGGATGTCACAAAGAAAGGCATGATGCCAAGTTGTAAGTATTGTAGTGTACATCGCTGGTAAATAAGGATAATCAAAGTTACTTCAGGTTTTTATATGATTTTGTGGCAATTGACAGAGTATTGAGTGGAAGAAAGTGTGTGCAGATGTCCAAATCTAACATTTAAGAAGTAGATGTCACTTGAAAACAAAGAAATTCTTAATTTTGGTTTGCCCTGTGACTTCATAGTGTCTGTTTTTGGTACAGTTAGGCATCGCAATGAAACATGACTGGTACTAATATTTGGAAAGTTTCATCCTGTAAACCAGTCTACGGGTTCCATTAGGATGTGATCAATTTAAACCCTTATAAATCAATCTGTGGAGTCCTACAGGATGGTGTCAATTTCATTCTTATCTGTCTGTGGAGTCCTACTGGATGTGGTCAATTTCATCTTACATTTATCAATCTACAGAGTCCTGCAGGATGATGTCAACTTCATCCTTATCTATCTGTGGAGTGTTACTGGATGTACTACAATAATCAACACTGCTACTGGATGTGGTTGGTTTCATCCTACGTTAATTTATCTGTAACATCTAACAAGATGAGGTTGTTTTCATCCTACATTAATCAATCTGTGGCATCCTACAAGATAAGGTTAATTTCATTCTACATAAAGCAGCCTAAGGCATCCTACAGGATGTGGTCGATTTTAATCTACATAAATCAATTGTCTGTTGCTTCCTAAAGGATGTTATTGACAGCATTTTGACAGCATTCTGATAAGATTTTGTTTGTTTCTTGTGTTTTTTTGGTTTCGGGAGAGGGAAGGGGGGGGGGGCGGTATAGTCCTTCCGTCCACATTTCTTGTCAGCTCAACTTCTCCTAAACCATTCAAGGAATTTTGGTGAAATTTTATAGGAAGGTTGGGCATCATATGTAATTTTACTTTGGTGGATCCCAGAGTTAGATGATCCAACTTTTCTAGAGTTCTACATGTTGAAACCATGTAAACACAACTCTTCCTAAACTGCTCCAGGGAATTTCATTAATTTTGATAGGAAGATTGGTGTGTAGATTTACATGAAAGAAAAAAGCTCCTGTCAGAGGATTCCAAATTGAGATAAATGAACTTCTGGGTTATATATTTAACTTCATATTCTAAGGGGGGATATTGTCTTGTTTGATTTGACTTGTTTTAAAATGATAAATATTCCATATTTTAGGCTTTAGATCTTCAAAGTTCTTGCTCTTCTGAAGGATGAATGAGTTGGAGCAGTCCATGTTTCATAGAGACTTGTTTAGAATAATCCCTGGAATTATATTTTATTCATTGAATACTTATATAACATACTCAAAGTGATACAATAGAAGCTCACTTGGATACTATTGCAGTCTCAATTTTCAAACATGTATTCTATACATGAATTTAAAACAAGCGCTAATTTCAGAATTTGTTCACTTCAATCAATCCCTGGGTATGGTTGTCATTGTATCTTTGCACTTATTATAGACCGAAATGATCAAGCAGTTTTATTTTGCTTTCCATCTGTAGTTGGTAAGTGTATCACTCAGAAAGAAAGAATCCACTTTAGAATCAGGCATGGCATGGGATATAAGATGTCTTGTAGTACTTAACAAGTGAATATAAGTTCAGAATTGTAAACATTTTGAAACTATCTTGCTGCTTCCCCATTATACATACACAATATATCTTAATGTCTGCCTGATTTTTATTGTTGATCAATGGTATTGGTCTGTTGGTTAAGTTTGTTTATTAAAGTTTTACTTCACAGAAACTTTATTCTGTGATGTATCTAATGCATGCAAGTATTTTTGTATTTTATAGCTTGTGACACTGACAATTATACTTACCTTGTTTTATGTGAGCAAGTTTTAATTGTAAAAGATATAAGAAATCTGCTTTGATATGTAATAAACTCTTTATGAAAAAACTTTCCCATTGATTATTCATTTGTAGTAGAATAGTATGAACATTAATCTGCTACTTACTAGCATTTGTAGAAGTTTTTACAAGGATTGTGCAAAAAAATATCCAGATGATATAAGTCATTGATGAATTTTAAGTTGAAACAGATCTGTATTTAATTTTGTTTACAATATGTATGGTGATTCTGAAGATTGGTACCACATATATTATTTCACTATTGACTTATTTCGGATTGCCTTGTTTTATTTACATTGAATTTACTTCTATTGCATTAATAACCTATTATTTTGAATATATGTATACAATCTTAATGCACGAGTCTCAAAACTGTCTACCTGTATGTAGGATCCACATATATGTATATATTCCTCTTTTTAATGACATTAACTGTCTTTAGTGCTAGATGAGGTGTAAATGTTTTATGTGCAGTGGACATATTATTACATTTCATAATAATTATGGTCATTTCTGTTGTAGATGACTTGTATGGAAAGTTCACATTTTCCTCTCCAGTTTACGAAGTTTTAGAAAGTAAAGGTATACTAGAAATTGATGTATTGTTTCACAGAAAAATACCAGTGTAAGTATTACTGAATAGCTGATATGGTTTTGATTGATAATTAAACCCCTGTTTCACTAAGATTTACTGTAACCTTTAGATTTAGACAAATACTGGTAGATGATCAGGGGGGGGGTAATGTTTGTGAAGGTTTTATTATGCTCTATACATTCATGCCACAACCTTGGCATGACTATGACAACTTCGGTACAAGTTTTTGTTAAACCTTGCATGCAGAAAAAGCTCCAAATTGCCTAAATGTACTGTAAACCAAGAAATTTTCACATGATATAAATTTTCGTGGTTTTTCGCGAGCCCGTGAAAATTGCGAAAGTTTATATCCGCGAACAAGTCGGGAAAATTGGATTGATCAGGTTGGGTGTTTTCTTGTACAATTTTTCCATTGAATTTTCCAGTTGATCAAATAGAGTTATCTTTCTTTGATTTTAATTTTCGTCTTAATACCTGAAAAAAAAAAAAAAAAACATAAGATAGGTATTGAAAATATTTATTTTTAATTCACAATAAAGTAATGCTTTATAGCATTAAAATCATTCACCCATAAATATCGTTAGGCAGTTGACAAGTCAATAACAATGCAATAAATGGCAGTTCCCCGTCATATAGTAGGGATATCCATAAGAGGACATGACAAGGCAATGAAAGATAACTCATTTTTATTTATATTTTATTTGATAAGATAGTTGTAGATCTGCGAATATCAATTTTTTATAATCAGTCCATTGACTAAAATTGGTGAAAGTTTACTAACGTGAATATTAGTTGGTTTACAGTATTCAGCTTTCAGTAGATAGATATTTTCTGCTTCCTTCATCCATGTTTTCTCTTCCTGGGGAGTTGTGAATGAATCATGGATAGCATTGTGGCAACATATTAGATATATGCTACAATTGATATGTGGTATTGAATGAAGTGTTGCTGTATCATAAGCCATGATAAGGCAGTCATGGGAAAATTGTAGAAATAGATAAGGCCATATTTTAGCAATATGAGAAAAACAACTACATGTATTCACCAAAACTGAAAGGTTATGGTAGTATGATGGTGATGGCTGTCACATTACACTACAAATATTGGTTGGACTTAAAGGTTATGGCAGTATGGAGATTGCTGTCACCTTACACTACAAACATTGAGGGACTTAAAGTTTGTGGCAGAATGGTGATTGCTGTCACATTACACTACAAACATTGAGAGACTTAAAGCTTGTGGCAGAATGGTGATTGCTGTCACATTACACTACAAATATTGATGGAATTTAAAGATTGTGGCAGTATGGTGATTGCTGTCACATTGCACTATAAATATTGGTGGGACTTAAAGATTGTGGCAGTATGGTGATTGCTGTCACATTGCACTATAAATATTGGTGGGACTTAAAGATTGTGGCAGTATGGTGATTGCTGTCACATTGCACTATAAATATTGATGGGACTTAAAGATTGTGGCAGTATGGTGATTGCTGTCACATTGCACTATAAATATTGGTGGGACTTAAAGGTTGTGGCAGTATGATGATTTCTGATTCATTTATTTTCTATGACCCCAATACAATCTTGTAGAATATAAGAGACCTGGAGGATGTAATAAAAGGGTGACTTAGTGTGACAGGGCTTTAGATACAGTGGCTTAGTGTGACAGGGGCTTAAGATACAGTGGTTCAGTGTGACAGAAGCTCAGATACAATAGCTCAGTGTGACAGGAGCTTTAGATACTGTGGCTTAGTGTGACAGGGGCTTTAGATACAGTGGCTCAGTGTGACGGGCTTCAGATACTGTGGCTTAGTGTGACAGGGGCTTTAGATACAGTGGCTCAGTGTGACGGGCTTCAGATACAGTGGCTCAATGTGAGAGGAGCTCAGTTTGACAGGGGCTTTAGATACAGTAGCTCAGTGTGACAGAGGCTTTAGATACAGTAACTCAGTGTGATAGGGGCTTCAGATACAATAAGTAGCTTCACAGATATATGGTACTTGATAATTTCAGTTACATGAAGTATAATATCATTTAATACATATATATATTAAATATATAGATAAAATCATTTGATCCTGAAACCCTGATGATCTGTCTCAATAGTTCCTGTAATGTTAACAATCATGTACCTAATGCTGAAAGTTCTATGTATACATTTTTGTTATCAACTTTGTTTTATATTTTTCTAGCAAAACAAGTGGTGGTTTACAGATCATGGTAAGATATATTTTATATTGATACACATCTTTTTATACCCTGCCACATATAGTGGTGATGTATTTGATGATACTCTCCAAAAAGTTGTGTGGCCTCTGTTTGTCTGTCCCGTGACAGTTTCGAGATGATAACTGGAGAATGGATCAATGAATTTCTTTTTTTTTATTAAACTTTGTCCAGTTGTTTAGTACCATAGAATCCAGGTTAAATTCAATTTTCAGCTAATATCCAAAATGTAGTATTTTGAACACTTTCCACCCCTTCTTTTCACCATTGCATGGTGGTATTAATTATTGTTCCATTAATACACCATTTTTTATATATTGATAAACATTTTCTATCTTCAGTAAAATGAAATGTGTTTCTTATACTAGTAATGGCCAAGGAAGTAAAACAATTCAGTTATGTAAAGAGTCTATTAATGATTAAATAATTCAATTATTTTCAAGTTTTTTTCTCAAATATATTTTATGTAATAAATTACTGATAGAAAAAAAGCATCAGGTTCATCAAGAATGGGTGAGTCTTGAGTATACTAGGGGTGAAAGATATATACCATCTACTTTTATTGGAGCACATGTACAGCATACTGAATATGATCATGTGAATGTTAGGTAACAATTACATCAGTCATCTGTTTTTTTTCCATTGATAGGGAATTGTGGTTTGTATATTATTTCTGTGGCAATGGGCACACTTTCCTACATTGCACAATGTGTTACCAAATCCTTCATATCACCCTATCTTCTGTTGTAATTACTCAAAAATCTTAATACCAAATATTGTATACAATGTACTAATTTGTCTTTACTCAGTTATTGTTATCTGTGGATAATCTCACAACTTTTTTTAGAATTCAGGATTTCAGCTGTCTACAATGATGAAATATTATTGTTTTTTCTTTCTGACCTATTCTTGTATCCGCTTAATTCTCTAAAATCTGAGGTTTATATAGATCTTCAAAAAACTTTCTTCATAATTGATACTAACATGACCAATTCTTCTTTTAGGGAATTATGAGGGTAAACTACGCATGCCATTTTTTTGTTTGTTTCCTTTAGGAAATGTTCTTTATTTATTATCCAGGGTTCGTTATGTTCAATATAAAAAGGTGTCCAATAAACCCAAAGAATCACTCCTACTCCTAACGCTTGGTATGCTATCATGCATTTGTTTTTTTTTTTTTGCTTTTTGTTTTTTTGTTTTTGTTTTTTGGTAGTTAAATCTCTGGAAGCAGGAACATTAAAAAAAACTGGCCTTGTTACTATTGATGTTATTTGTATTTAGCATCAGTGGGAGTGACATATAGGGTATGTTTGGATCACATTAATGTGTTTTATTGGTTTCTAGTTTTTTTATTTTGGAATAAAGTGTTAATCAATCCAGTAATGAAAAAAAAGAAGGAATGAATAGCTTGGTGTTGATATATATTCTTGACCTTAAAACACCATGTCAATGATGAATTGAAGAGAAACTGAAACACCCTTTTGAACACACTAGAATTATTTGTCCTTAAAAATAATGGATTCAAAATTATAAGTCATAGGGGGTGTTTCAGATAAAAATGTCAAGCCTTGATATCCTTGTGAACTCTCTAGAGATCCATCAAAAGATTTTGTCAAAATGCAGATTTTAGACCAGATTTTTTAATGTAAATGGCAGAGTCTTTTTAGAGTCAATTTTGTTTGAGTAAGTTAAGGGATTGTATTGCCCTTTTCAAAACGTAAATTGATCCCCACTCAAAAACATCGCTGTCTCAGAATATAGCTTTCTCAGTTTTCAAGTAATCACTTTTTAGATTTTTTTATCAGGCTTGAAAACATGCTTTGGTATTTCAATTTTTTTTATATTTCAAACAAGGCTTTTATTTATCAGTCCAATACTTGGCCAATGGAATAATATATTTGAACCAAGATTAAGAACTCGACTTAAGGATTGAAAACAACTTTTGTCTTCCTAAAATTCAGTCCTTCTGGCATTTTGTAACATCCCATACACTCAGAAGCAAGTTTAGATAATATATTACTTTTTTTTTTTAAATTAAAACCAGAAATACTGATGACTAACTGAACATGGACATGAATGAATCCAGGATATGTATTAAGTTCTTTTTTCCAGCTTACTATGTTTATGTAAACAATTAAATACTAAATGTAGTCACTGCCTGTGGTGTTTTGTAATTTAGTGTTACCGGTAATCACATTTTCAAATGAAATTTTGAAATACTTTCAATAAATCACTTTTGAAAATCTTCACCACATTAAATTTCCTAAGATACTAAAAGTTTTGAGGAAGTAGATAAAGTACAAGTTACAAAACATGTTCATCTTTTTTATTCTTGACAGAAAATAATAATGATGAAGTTAATGTTATTGTCTATGTAACCATATACTGGTATACTTATCTTATTTTTATAGAATGGACAGACAGTAATCTTGAAAGATGATGCTATCGATCACAAGTTTAAGGACGTTACTGTGGAATATGAAACTAGAGAAGGGTCTGCTAAAGCAGGAAGTAAATTTAAGTACACCAGTGGTACTTTGGTAAGCTCCGACTTGTTTACACTTTTTGTAGTGCTCTTATCTTTTAGTTCAATGTCTTCTTCACATATAGATCATTTTCAAAGAGGACTCAGTTGTAGAATTGTAGAATTAGGAACAAAATTCACGTGTTACTAATAATGTTAAAAATGGTCTCTGCTACACTACTATATATGGTCAAATTTCAATGCTTACTGAAAGTAGTGTATTGGCAGACTTACGGGTTTACAGAAATTCAATTTAAAGAAGAAATTTCTCAAAATTTTGAACAAAAAGTACCTTTAATTTTTCCAGAGAAGGCAGGTAATTATTTCCTTGACTTTTAGGAATTTAAAATTTAGGCAATGCAAAAATATTTTAGATTTACACTAAAAAAAGTCCAACTGATGCATACTTAACTTTAATGACTTGATTCAAGCTGCAGTGTTATTTCTACAGAAATCTTTATTAAAAGAGGCACTACATAGACCAGATAATAATAAATCTCTCATTGCCCTATATGCATTCAAGGTATCAGCGTCATTGTTTTACAATTGTAGAGGATGCCATCTTTAATGTGCTTTTGTTTAATCTTAAATGTACTTTGTTTTTAATTTCAGGAATTTAAAGAAACAGAATATAAGAGAACTATCAGTATTCCAATAATTCAAGACAATCAATATACAGGGAATGCTGATTTTTATATTGTTCTAAAGAACCCATCCAATGGTGCTGGTGTTGGTGATCCCAGTGTCAGTAGAATAAATATTGTTGATGATGATGGTAAAATATCTATTCATTGTCATTTGATTTTTTATTGTTATTGTTGACAGTCAAATTAGATTATGAATCCACTTTGATTTATTTATGAAGGAAACATTAATCTTCTGAATTTGGCAAAATGTCACAACAAAAAGTACATGAATTATCTACCACTTTAGTCCTCTGGTGTCTGTCATCATGTTGACTCAATTAAGATTGTTTGTTTAATTGACTAAGTTATGTGTAGAAATAACTTATGGCCAGATTACGCTTTATTAACTAAGAAGCAGTTTACAAACAAATATAAATTATAAAGTTGGTTATGCAGGCATAAAGTACTCAAAAATTTAAAAAGGCTAGAAGATTTGATTTCTGTAGCAAACAAGTTCTAGACTTACATTAACTCTTCATGTACACTACAATCATAGTTTGGTCTTTACGATTGATTATCCTTTAAGGATTTAAGTACAGTGACATATGTTTGCTTTACTTTTTATTACTCATTCATGGGTAAGCATGAATTTCTAGGAAGTTTAGTAATTCTGAGATAACTTCATCTCTTGTAGCACCAGGAGAATTCCAATTTTCAGATGGTCATGTCTTTGCTAAAGATGGAAAAATAGTTGTCAAAATTATGAGAGAAATGGGATATGATGGAAAAGTTACTCTTGAGTATAGTACACAGTAAGTGATACAAAGATCAAGATTAAATTTACATGTAGTGATAATAAAGGGTTATTGCATGAATATTGGGTAATATATTCCTGAATAGAATTTTATATTGCACAAACTTAAGATTGCAATATATATTCTATTAAACAATATCTTTTTATTTAATTTAAGGAATAGCTGTAATATTTTTAGGTGTATGAGGAAATTACATTCCTCAATTGCATATTGTACGCTAAACAATGAATATCACAGCCAGTTCCTATTATGTAATTGTAGTATCCAAATAAACTAGTATCTGCCAATCCTTTATTACACTCTATATTTATACCCCCTTTTCACTGATTTGCAAAGTAGGAGATATATAGTGATCCTATTTGTATCTTTTACAAAGGCAGTGGGGGAGGGGGTCATCTCTTATCTGTTACTCTTCCTATACTACTGAATGGTATTGAATGAAATTTTCATATAATCTTTATTACATCTTCCCATTGTGCACATTCTATTGTAGATTTTGATCAGAATAAATTTTGGGGTTTCACATGGCAAATATGAACTTTGTCATTTGTAAATTTGGGGATTTGGGGAAATTGGAGACCCATGTCTTATCCGTTACTCCTCCTATACCATTGATTGGAATTAAATGATTCTTTCCCAGAATCTTTGTTACATATTCTGATTATGGGCTTCCTATTTGGGATCTTGATCCAAATCAATATGGAGGTCAAAATGTGCATGTTATCAAATCTGGGAGTGGGGATATCAAGTTAGTGAACATGACTAACAGTTTTTCTAGTATCAAACCGGCGATAAAACAAAGATTAGAAGATCAATTTAAACAGAAATGATCAGGAAACATCAATAATTCATCAAAATTCCTAAAGTATTGCTTATCCAAGACATCAAACAGTTTTTGGCACTTTTTTTAACGCACTCCATGATATAACACTGTCGAGATTTAGAACAATGAACCATAAGCTCCCAATCGAAAGGGGCAGGTGGCAAAATACTCCCCGAGAACAGAGGATATGCCGTTATATAGAGAATTTATTGGTGATGAATACCACTATGTAATGGAATGAAAACATGTACAAGCAGAAAGAAAGTTATTCATTGACTGAAAGCACATAACTCGTCCTAACATTCTAAAATTCAGTGCTATCAAGATCCAAATGCAGCAATCAGAGATCCGCAAACTGTGTAAATTTATTCAAGTTATTAAAAACAAACTGGATTCTCTTTAATTTTCACTGCAACTGGCTATTTCCCACAAAAATTGTATAATTTATTGGTATCTTGATTAGCATGTTGTTCTGTATACCTTTGTTCAGCATCGGTGATACCACAATCAATTATAGAAATTTATATGTAGTTTATATGATAAATGTGGGTTTTTGGTTTGGAAAAAAAGAACTTACAATTACATGTCCAGAGATTTAAGTGGACTGGTATAATTGCTTGCAGTATTTCAAGGTATCCTTGGTCATAACATTCTTCATTATTTCAGTGATGTAACAGCAGTAGGAGGGGATAATATCAAGGATTTTGATTATGTTTCTGTCCACTCTACCATTGAATTCAAAAACCAGGAGAAAACAAAGAATATTGATTTTAAAATAAACAAAGAAGTCAAGGTATGTACTGCTACATTCTGTTACATGTCAGTGTTACACTTGTTCACATTTTTTGTTATAAAAATTTGTGTTGGAAAATCGAACACTTCAAATAAAAACAATTGATGATTTTCATGTTCATTCATCTATTTATTTGATTCAATGTGTCTTTGTTCATTAGCTTAAAACTGACACCTTGTTAAATGTGATTACACAATCAATGTACATTTCTTTGTAGTAGGTTATTTTTAATTAAAATTTTGCAATGAATTATTTTACAAAAGTGAACTGGAATCATTTATTCTTACTCAAGCTTTTTGTGTTTGTTGATGATATTATTTTGTTGCATCATGTCTTAGTCATTAAATGTTTCTGAGTTTTTGTTGTTGTTGTGATAACAGTTTTGTTTTTGTCTAGTTTGATGAAGGCCAGGTAAAGAAATCAATTTAAAAGTAATCCAAGTATTTTCAACATGTCTCTTCATACAAAGCTGACCTTGCATGTCATATGTCTTGTGGTGAAGCAATATGTTGTCAATACTACATTACTTAAAGCTTTCATAATTACTATCTTTATGTTTTTTTTTTTTATTAATTTTCTAAATCATTTTTTTTTGTTGAATTGTGAAGTCTAGTCTAAGTATTTGTGAAACTGTAGATCTCATGTCTTGGATATGTTTAAACTGTTTCATTGGTCTCTGATATGGGTGTCACAGTTTAGAAACATTTTGTCCCTTCTTGTTCTTAGCAAGATGTTTATTATCTTGATTGTAAATTATCAATGGCCATTTTAACAAAAGTTGTAAGTGATTGTATAATCACAGATTTTACAATAAAACTTTCACAATCACAGTGTTTTATTATAATGTAATTATTGTAAACCAGTTTATTTTACCTAATGATTTGATTTTGCTTATTTTCTGCAGAAATAAATTGCCTCCGATAAAATTAATCAAAAAGCATATTTGAGAATGTTAGAGATGATATCCTAAATCTTAAAATAAATAGGTTTACAGTACTGACTACAAATATTAGGTGTACATTGTGCAATGATAAAGGGATGAGCTACAGTATCTATATTTTGTTGAAACTCTACTTCAAGTAGATATACTCTTTTTTTATAATTAATTGCTTTAAGCTTTTTAGAATATTATTTGTGAATTTTTTTTACCTTTTTTTATCCTACAAATGTTGTTTTCCCACTGTGCCTTTTTTTCTTTAAAATGTTAAGATTATTATTACCTGATTATTGATAGGTGATATTTATTTGTTTTCTTATGCTATTCCATAAAGATATTTGGTATATGGACATGTTACAAAAAAAGACACATTTTGTGTTTCAATATGACCCTAGTGTACCAGATAACTTTGACCTTCCACCTGTAGTTCAAAAGATTGAGTCTTACTTAGCTTATTTTTTATTGGAGGAACTAAAGAAATGATTATTATCTAGTTGACTTTGTATTTTCTTAATTCATGTCACGTAAAGTATGGTATACATGGAAAACAAACTTTGAACCCAACCTTGTGAGTAAAGGGGGTTCTATTACAATGAGGGAATAAAATATGACCCATATTATACTGAAGTATTGATTTTAATCATTGCTTCTGATTAATAGTATCAGTTGCAACTTAACAAGTTGGTGAAATCTGGATTACTTATACAGGAAACTTTTTTTAAAGTTTATTTACCTGTTAGACAATATAAAATATTATAGGCATCTTCTTGTTCTTAAGTTGATAATGCTAAATGTAAAGGCACAATTTATCTGACTAAAAATGTGTGATCTTTTTCTTAAGCAATGACTCTGCATGCTTCAGCTTAAATCTTAGCATTCACCATCTTTTTAAACCTAAATCTTTGTGTATTTATTTCCTTTTTCTAAAATTAAATTGTTTCAAGGGTAGAAGTTGTTTAGATAATAGACATATTTGGATAAAGTTCTTAGTTTGATGAGACAAGAGTAGTGTTTTTTATTTAATATTTAATAGTGCATCAATCAGATTTTTACATCTCATTTTCCTTTAATAACCCGCTTTCTGATTGTGAATTTCAATAATATGTCAAACACTTGAGTCTCAGCATCAGAATTGTAATTGTATTGATAAGTTGTGTGTACTAGTATTACTAAAGACATGTTAATTCTGTGTGAAATTTTTCCCTCAGAAGTTGACTCTTTCTATATAGTTTGATATTATAGTCATGGACATCAGTTTTTGGTTTACAAGATTAGCTTGTTTGTTAGTTATGTATTTCTGTCACTGTTCCCATCTTATTTTATATTTTTCAGGGTTCCAAAAGTTTTATAGTGACTATAAAGAATCCATCTGTTGGCGCGAAGATTGGAAAAACAGCTACTATTGTTTGTCATATCAATAAAGGTATATAGACCAGTATATGGTAATATTATCTTCTAATGTATGTATTTAGTCAAAACATCCACAATAAATAAGGAGTTACTTTAATTGGAGATATGATGCCAAGAGCTGTAAATGTGACATTAAAATATTGGGTTTTTTTTTCTGGACTTGTGACATCATTAAGACTCTGATATGTCCAGTGGATTAGTTATATAATACATCACATGGCTTTACAGAAGGACTACCTGGTATAGAACTATAAAAAAAAAAAACTTTGTCATCCTATAAAGAAGGAAAATAATTTTGCATTTTAGGGGGGCCAAGAAAATCAGGTAGGTTGATTTTTTTAGAGGAGCACATAGCTATTTCAGGCTTTAGAGAACTGCTTCATAGATATTATATAAGTTGTTAAGTGTTTATCTGTATTTGTTTAGTTATAAAAAGTGTTTTATGTTCCCATTTTGGCTGATAAAACAAGAAACATTACATGCCAAGCATTTTGTAAAGAAATGCAGTGTATTATTTATAAGTTGAGAAAGTCTTCAGGTACTGGTAAGTTTATTATATATATGTTAACCTGTAATCAAATTTACCAGTTATATTTGTATGTTTGCACTAGATGTGAAGTATAGAGATTTGTTAATCATGACATAGATTATTCATTTTTTTATGGACAGATTAAATTTTTCAGCATAACTTATAAGGCAATGTATATATCTTACTGCCCTCTTACACTGTCTGAAAAAATAAGGCAGGGTGTTTGTAGTTAGATTTGAATGGGTATTGACATCATGTAGTTAGATTTGAATGGGTATTGAAATCATGTAGTTAGATTTGAATGGGTATTGAAATCATGTAACTGTGTATAGAATTATAGTTATTTTTAAGCTTCAGTGAAGTATGGTAAGTTAGTGCTTGAAATCACCCTGGTTCATTTCTTTTCTATAAAAGATACTTCAGAGTGATAAATATACTGTTGAAAGAAAATTTTCATGTTGAATTAAAGTATTATTTAAAAAAAAAGAAAGTCAATGCATGCTGCATGACACTTACTTCACCACTCCAAAATCACTGAAAATGTCAGTAAGACAAGTAAAATAGAGATTAAAGCAACTAAATAATTTGATCTTCACCTTATTGAGTATCATTATGTGTACTGGCTTTCATTGACTATTGAATGGGATTCATTTAACATAAGTAGTTATCTGACTTACGGTGAATACCCACCTCTCACAATGATTGGGGATGTATAGCAATCTCACTGTCTACATCTGCGTCTGTCAATCAAACTGTCTGCATTTCTTGTAAGCCCAGGTCCTCTAAAATTTCCAACAGGTTTAGATCAAATTTTTTGAGGAAGGTAGGACATCAAGGGAGATAATTGTTTTGTGATGTGTGCTGAGAGAAATATAACCATTTTGAGGTTTTTTTTTACAATGTGTGTTGAAATCTTGTAAGCACCGGTACAGCTCCTAAGCAAAACACTTGCAAGTTTTTGTCAAGGAAGGTTATGTATGATATGTAGATTTTCACGATGGTAGATGAAAATCAGGTCATTCCAAGGAGAGACAAACTAAGGTGATATAAATCCACTGAAGTGAGAGGATCTTTCTGTGAGCTTGTTCACAGTATTTTAAGTTTAATTATTGAAAAGATACACATGTTTATTTTCTTCCCTCAGAGAGCCTAGATGACAGGATAGCAGATGTTGTTGCTGATATTGAAGAAGAAGAGGAAATTACATGGGGTGGACAGTTTTATAAGTATGTTTAATGATGCAGTTTCTATAGTTGATTTACACTTCATATTGGGTAATTAAACATCACATATTGTTTGGTTAACTTAAATCAAGACGCACTTCTGTACTTAAAAGTGTAGTCCTATTAACTACATGTACAACAGTAGAAAAAAAAGCTGAAATAATAGCATAACATTCATGCAGCATTTTGATACTTTATATTATGTTGGTAAAATGGAAGTACAAGAAACTTTATATTTATGCAACATGAAAAAAGATTTCTTCTTTCTGCACACAAGATCACTGAGAATGATCTTGTAGTGTAAGGTCTCACTAACCACTTCTAACGTTTCCATTACTTTACATGTGAAAAAAGTAATTTTCAAAGTTTTACCGTGAATTTCCAGGACAAATGACATCTTAAAGTTGCATACCGATGAGAAGCTTTGAAAATAAGGCTTCCAAAATCATTATGCTAATGGTACGATGATTGTAGAAATTCTTCACAAAATTTACTTGAATAAACAATTCAGAAAATCCACATTTTTACCTGTTCTGCTAACTGACAGCATGGAGGCAAATTACTCACACATGTAAACAATATTCATACACTTTTGTAGTTAATTACATATATGATTTTAAAGTACACATTCTCAGCTTTATTTGACTACTTTTAATCATAATACACACAAATAATGCTCTTACATTGCATATGTCTAGATTCAGTGTGTTTTTGGTACTACATAAGGGGGTGGCCATTTGACCCGGAAGTGGTTAGTGAGACCTAAACAAAATAACATGAGTAATGGGACTTGTTATAGGAATGTTTTTGCAGTAGACATTTCATCCTTAAAAGTAGGGGATGTTTGGCTGCATGTAACAATTTTCCAGGACCTTTTCATTCAATGCAAATTACATATTTTAATATGGCTAGTCGCCAAAAAATTCAATTTTATTTTTCAGAATATTTTATTTAAATTATTGTGTTCACCAAACAAAGTTTATAATTATTCTTCCCTGTATACTTTTGTCTGCTTATCTTCTGAAAAACGGCCAAATGGATTGGAACCAAACTTGGCACAAATATAATTAGCTATATACTGATGTACAATCACTACCTGAATTTTCAAATATGACTGGCATATAAAAGCAAACAAAAATTTTTAAAAAAGATAAGGAAAAAAGGAAAGACTTGATATTTGGTTTACAAAAAGGTCATGACAAGGACAATGACTTCTGGTCGGCCATCAATCAAAATAATAATAATAATAAAAAAAAAAACAAATTAAAGACTAAAAAAAAATCATAGACCAGTAGAAACTAATTTTGGAAGCTCCTGTGACAATGGGAACATTTGGGGAACATCTGTGATGTTGTCCAATGAAAGTTGTAAAAGTTTATTTTTGATCAGTTATGTATGAAAAAGAAATTATGAAGATGTCAAATCTTCTTCTCTATGAAAGAATCAAGCTGTGGGTGAATAATGGTGGAAAAACATACTTTCCATGAAATTGTATTTAAAATGTTATCTTAAATGTCGAAATGGGATTAATTGTTTTTATATAATCCAAGGTATAAGTTATATGAAATGCTTTGCAATTGCATCATCAAAGATAGATAACTCACTTTTCCCCTAACCTTCTATTGTAACTTTGAGCTTGCTTTTCTGCATCCTCTGATGTTTTGAAGATAAACAAACTGTCATTTCCTATTTAATAGATTATAAACTTTGTGCCCACATTGTCAAATTTGAGTGTTTTTTTCTGAGCTTATATGACACCTTTGTTTTTTTACAGATTCCAACACTGAAATATAGTAGATGTGAACTTCCGAAAAACAATTCAATAACTAATGATTAAGGTATTCAAAATTTTATCTTAATTCACTGATGAAATTTTAATTTAGGTGTCATTTCTGTATAATCTTATACTTTAGTGCATTCACCATTGGTGGAGAAAAGGATGAAGAAGGCAATGATATTAAACCAAAATGGCATGAGTTTTTACTCCATTTTCTGACTTTCTTTTGGAAGGTTGTTGGTGCTTGTATTCCCCCAACGTAAGTATTAGTCAGTAAAAACAGTTGCAATATTTTAGTATTATGCTACAGTCCTACCTCGATGTGCCGAACTCGGATGAGTCGAAATCTCGGATAACTTGAACTAATTACAAAGTCCCAGCAAAACTCCCCTTACTCCAATACAATTTTACCTTGGATGACTCGAACTTGGATGAATCAAAATCTCAAATAACTCGAGTAATCAATCAATCCCCTCGATAGGACTTTGAGGTTAATTAACTCTGATGTCTCGAAGTCAACTAATTAGTCGGAAAACTGATTGATTTATTACAAACTATGATTGAAGTGTGTTTTAACAACGATTAGCGTGGCTTTTAAAATTAATTTGTTGACACTCTTTATGGTTTGATTTGTTTATTTAATCAATTTAAAATCGCGCGTGTTGTTAAAAAACATGAATTGTGTTAATAACACGTCGGAATTTACACTAACCGTGATATCGGATATTTTGATAAAAAATTTTAAAAAATACAGATGAACTGCAATGGTATCTGACTATTAAATGAAACATCAAACAGACGATAGTAAGGGTATTTCAACGATTACATTCATTTCGCTTGTGAATTTGAAATTTTATCGTAATAATGTAGGACACATGGTTTGACGATATTCCTGATTGTGAATCAAACAAAGTAACATGTTATGAACTATAACGTTTTCGATGTAGAAAAAACAAAAAAGGAAATTTCACTAAAATAATCAGTGCCGCTCAGTATTTCAAACATGATATACAACATACAAAAATATCTTCTGATATGAAACACATGACATTACAAAGTACCGTGTAAATTGAAGTACATTTGCAAGCACAACAAATGATGTAAATACAGAAACAATTATTGACCAAACTACTAGTATTTCCGGTTTATCCTCGACCTCAGATTACTTGAACATCAGATAACTTGGAACATTTTTGCATGGTCCCTTCGATTTCGACTTTAACGAGGTTTGACTGTATGATGTAATTACATTGTAGTATATTAGCTACTTATCCAGTAGATATTATCATAACATGGTACTGCCCAAGGGACAGAGGTATTGAGTGAATGCAGCTGATGGCAGTGGCATTACTGGCATTGCATTCAGTACTACTTTGTGTGTGCTGTTTATCATGTATATTGCATTTACCATTCACACCAAACATTTTGAAGACTATGATATCCATGGTCACCAAATTAACTTCCTATGCCTGAGTCACCAATGCTGTTGGGTATATAATGAAGCACTATTCAAAGAATGATTGCTTTACCAAAATTTGATTATGCAAGTCTACGAAAAATGCTGTCTGTAATCATTCATGCTTGTGTCTTATTAGTATTGTTATGATTATAAGGTATATTTTGGCCTGAAATGTGAAGTATAGTTGCTTATGTACTGCTGTATTGTGCACTCTATCATGAATATCATACCTAATTAAGGACTGTAGTTGCTACTATATGTTAAAAGGAAAATTGATGATGCATGTGAATTTGTAGTATTGTATTTTAGGATGTTAGCTGCCATGTATCTTAAATAAATTGGACTTGAAATTTCTGCTTTGAAAGTAACTTGTGATGATATATATTTCAGTAAATATTTGGGAGCCTGGCCAGCATTTGTTCTCTCATTGGTTTATATTGGTGTTTTAACAACCTTTATACAACAGGTAAGATAAAATTGTAGTGCAGTCAGACAGAATGGGTTACATTCATCCAGCAGATGATGAAAATGGAATTATTCTTTTGGCATTGTTAGGTTTTAAAATATGTACGATTCTGTGTTGTGTTGACACTTGATTGAATAAAATTATTTGTCCAAATAACCAAAGCAGCAATATGCAAATGAGAATGATACATAGACAAATCTATCAGCCATTGATGAAAATATTTGAATGAACAATATGCAAATGACCATAAAAATAAATCCATACACTAATGAGGATGATGTTGAGACTAATACAGCACTTCCAAACAATTTGACCTGAATGTCCTGATAAAGATAGTTCACTTATGCCACTTGTCAGTGTGTACATTTGACCTGGACACCAAGATAAAAATAGATTTTGCCTTGTAACCACCAAATGATATCCAAATCTTTCAAAGAAATATAATTTGATTCAAAGGTAAATTTATTTTCCATAATATAGATAAGTAAAATCATACAAAGATGTTATAAGCTCCTGTAACTGTCTATGATTATTTAGACAGTGAGTAGCCAACAGAATCTACTATCTAAATAACCATAGACAGTCATCTGGGGGCTGGCTTACAACTTATATTTACTGAGAAAATTTCAATGGATAGTATTGATCTACTTTTTGACCTGGAAAGATGATGGGGGAACACATAGGTAATTTGTACTTGCTCACTAACATTATACACCCATTCAGCGAGTGGGTGGTACTTTGCAATCACCTTGTCTGTCTGTCTGAATAACTTCACAGTTAATGTAGCTATCAGTGGTTGGATTAGTTTTATATTTGGTATGTGCCTTTATATAGGAGGGACATATGATGAAGGCAATTTTGGTTGCTGTTCAATATCAACTTAATATTTTGTTGTACTTGTACAAATGAAGTGGGGTGTACATAACACAGCAACTTTGTGTTCATTGTCAAATACTTTTTGTTGAAATGTCTATAACTTTATATTTTTCCTGTTACTAGTTGGCTGGATTACTTGGATGTGTTATTGGAATGGAAACCAGTGTTACTGGTATAACACTGATAGCTTTAGGTACCAGTCTACCAGATACCTTTGCTAGTCGTACAGCAGCTAAACAGGATGAACATGCAGATGCAGCTATAGGAAACATTACTGGTTAGTACTTCTTTATATAATTATCAGCAGTTGGTTACTTATCTTGTGCCATAAATAGGTGTATAAATGAAATGTAAATTTTAGGTGAAGGTAAGCAGGGGTATTAAAGGTTGTGGTAACAACTTGTTCAATGTTATCACTTGCATTACTTGGCTATTTTTTCAGTAGTTAACATGTTTTATCTAAACCCTGGTCTTTACCAGACTGTCAGTAAAGTTTTTACACTGTAGTAATTGTTAAATAATGTTATTTTTAACACTGTAATAATTGTTAAGTACCAGTCCACATAAAATTCACACTGGCAATGGTAAAGTGATTCATGGTGTAGAAAAACTCACCAAACGATTCTTCTTCAGTCTACATATGCTATATTTCACATAGTGATAATTGTTTCTGTATTCATATCTGCACTTTTTAGAAAATCATATGTTTATCTCCCACTAAAATCAACCAAATCAAGCAAAATCAAGAACAATAACTCTTGCAAAAGTATCAATTTTATGTACAATCTATATAATTTTTATCTCAAAAGTGCAACAACCAAATGCAAAACTAAGACTGGTTATGTGATCAGTAACTGTTTCTGAACAAGAAATAAAACTGAATTTGTTAGGTTTTTGACATGCATAAATCACCCCCTGTTTGATTTTTATGAAGTCTGCTACTTAAATTATAATAGGATAAATAATTGGAAAGCATGAACAACCAAAATATTATCATGAGTGCTGAAGAATGCCTTGATTAAACGAGAGTGCAGAACTTGTTTGGTGCACGAGTTCAATCCTCAAGCGTTCTTGGCACAAGAGATCATATTTTGGTTATTCATGATAACCAATTGATTGTCCTATTAATTATATAGATTTTTTTCATACTTTATCAATATTTTCAACATGAAATTTAAATTCTTTGATTGGCAGATTGATGTCAAAGTTGTAACATTTTGGCGGGAGAAAGTCCCAGAGTGAAATTATTGAATTTATTTCACAGTGTGAATTATGGAAAATTGTTAACACTGGGAACATTCCATGAAAAACTGCTTTCTATATAATTCATTTTCAATTTGAAGCTCTATTTGTTAAACTGTCGGGACTTACTGCTAGAGTTGTCTCTTTTTTATTTAATCTGAAGATAGTTCCCATATGCATGACGTGATAGTTCCATCGAGTCGTTTATTGGCTGAAATCATGCGTAACAAATCCTTATAGGAAAATCCTATACTGATATCCGCCATGTTGGTTTCTACGGGACGCTTTGTTTACAAACAAAGTTCGTAAGTTCCCATCCGGTGACAATCATCTGCTTCTTGGTGTTGTACGATGTTCACGTAGAATAAATTCGATATATTCGAATTAGCGCCGAAATGCATTCTGGGTTCTTTGGTTTTTGGACAAACCATTTAAACGTGAACAACATCTCCTAGCAACCCGATCACCATAAACATGGCCGACTTTTGACAATGTAAATATTGGGACCAAGAATTAAAATCTCACCGGAATTTAACGATTCAATGTTTAGGGAGAAGCCGTTTGGCTAAACGAATGAGCAAGTCATTTAAGACAATTTAAACGACGATAGGTGTCAAATAAAGTCGTAGAAAATATTTTTATTCAAATTTTAACAGTATCTTATTTATGTGACGCCGAGTATAGTTATGTTATTTTTTACACTGTAGTAATTGTTAAATAATTTTATTTTTCAGGCAGTAACAGTGTTAATGTATTTCTTGGTTTGGGTTTACCATGGGTGTTAGCTACTATGTATGGTCTAGCTACTGATAAGCCTTATAAAGTAGCCACTGGCAACCTGACTCTCAGTGTCATTATCTTCTCTATATTAGCAGTCATTTGTGTCTTCATCCTTATCCTCAGAAGAAAGGTTAGTTTCAGATTTGTAAAGCCCTTCATTGATATATATGTGTAACTATTTAAATGAGGGTTGGGTCTTTCTGACTTTTGTCCATCTAACAAAAGAACACATAAACCCTGCATTGTCAGTTTCATATATGAATTGTATCACCACCAGTATATTCAAACTTCAATGTAAAAGGGAGGTTTAGCATGCTGTAAAACCTAGATGTAACCCATCATTATGTTTGAAATGCCTTTACTAAATAAGGACCATTGTGGTACCAGCTACTCTGATAATGAAATATCTGTCAGATTTATTTTGAACTTGACTTGATTATGGATCAGTATTTGGTTATTTTGTTACCTTCATTTCCCATAAATTTAAACATGTAAATATAGAAAGTGGTTGTCCTTCCTGTAATCTGCTGAGTATTGTTGTGTCATATCCACACCCATATTTAAAATGAAAATAAGGAATCACTTACCAGCTAGTGATTTAGAAATGATTGCTTTGTTACACATAATTGTTCTGATTTCTTCTCTCTGCTTTATTGTATGTTTTATTTTATTTACAGCTTGTTGGTGGTGAACTTGGAGGAAAGAACCCTATAGTCAAGTGGTTGACCAGTTTCATGCTGTTTATGTTATGGGTGGTGTATATAATACTGGCATCATTGAGGGCCTATAATGTGATTACATGGTAGCCTGTCTAAATATACTGCTGATAAAGATGCATAATAACAAACATTTCATTGATTACTTAAATATTATAGCATTTGTTACATCGAGTTTGTGTTAGTGTATATGTCTGAAAGAAATTTAAAGACATTTATTTATTTATGTGTGACCTTAGCTTTTTACCTCAACCACAATATTTTTTTTCTTATTATTGTTAAATTTTGAGTATTTAAATCTTTACAGTGGTAAAGGGGGCTAAATTTTTTTTTTCAACTTTTGTAAGACATTGGCTTATTTTGGGATAAGTTTGAACTGTCTTGAGTTTGTAATACCCTTCTGTATAAATGAAGTGAATGTTTTGTGTTACTAATAGCTTGACAAAATCATCTCGGTTGATATTATAATTGGTTGTTGCTCATTGTTTCCTAGTCATAGATTCCACTGTAATCAAATGATCACTCCTTGTCATTGTTGTAAGGCAAAGCATATTTTTAAGGACATAATTACCGTGATAGTTTTTTTTATATGATTTTTCAGTCTCCTTGGAAATGAGTATTAAAGTTATTATGTCAAAAAAGACATTAGTCAGCACAGACCCAAGTTCCAAAGGGAGATAATTAGGCATAACACTGCAAAACAACTTAAATAGGTAATAATTTATTGACCTAAAATGTTTAACATATTTGATAAGTTATGCCTGAATGTTTACCTCTAGAAATTACTTGGATGTTACACAGGAGACTTTTGAATTAAAAGTAATATTGATTTTAGGTTTGGACTGTTATTTTGTGTGTAATTTACACTTTAGTGCTAAATCGTTGATGATGATTGTAGATAGTGTACATATTGATGTATAACCAAGTGTACAATGATGCAGTAGAATCTCTTGAGGAAGCAGTCTGTGATCAATTGTTATATTTTATTGTTTCATTTAGTTTTATTAAAGTTTTTTTGGTGTTTAATGTATATAAATTAAATAGTATTCTTTTTTGTTGATATTATTTCTTTTTAACTAATTTTACATTACATTGCCAAATATGTTGTGATAAGTATATACATTATACAAATGTACATGAAAGTTTTTTTTTTCTACACAAAACCTTTTTATAACTCTGTATGTATGTATTGAATTGCTTGTGGCTCCTGAGTTCAAATTTTGGTGTTGTGTTTTCCAAACTATTTTTTATTTTACTTAGTGAAGTGGAATTTTTTTAAAATTTTTTTAGAAAGTTCTTGATTCATAATTCAAACATGGTGTTTTACCCTACAGTTGATGAATTGTGTAAGCTGACTCTTTTAAGGTTTATTATTTTTCATCAATGGTTTCAGAAGTGTAGCCTACTATTGAGACTTTTTGGGGGAAACTTACAAGAATGTTTTCCATTTTAAAGGACTTTTTCAAAAAGGGATTGTTCAAAGGACATTTTTTATAATTGCATTTCACACATTAGCATTTTCATATGACTTTCAAATAAATCAAGAAAATTAATTTTATGAGAGATCACTTTAAAAACTCTATGTAAGTGAAATCTTAACATGAGTTTCATGAGAAGTAAGTTTACATGACTAGTGGTTGGGAAGAAATTTTGAAAAGGGGCCATTTTCAGGATTTTGGAAAGATATTCTAAATTTGAAAGGGGCCATTTGTTAACAAACAATATAAATTTCTTTTATTTGAAGGGGTCATTTTCAGTAGAAAGGGGCAAATTTCCCATTGACCCATGCCTTCCCAACCCCTGTATGACTTTCATGTTAAGTTCATGCTAATTCCTTGTAAAGATTCACATCATATCTACCTGAACATTCCACATTATTGTCTGTGTACTACATGTTCAATTACAAAATTAATGAAGACTCTAACCCACCTTGATTTAAAAGTGTAGTGCCTTTTGACTGTCACCTTTAACCTCATATGATAGGAAGTACATCAAAAAGTGAACTACACTGTAGAAATATATACATACAAGAGTTTTACCAAAGATAAGTATAGTCCCTCATCACATAGCCATTACTACTTTTGTTCTCAGGATAAAATAGAAGTTATCTAGTATCCAATATATTAGTACTAGGAAGAAACTGTATTCATTAGTCTACTCCGATTTATTTGTTGATGCTTATCAAAGAAGAAATAAAAAAATCTTTATTTTTCAAAACAAAATTATTGGTGTGTTTAATAAAAGAATCTGATGAATATCTACATCGAAATATAAATCACATTCCTTTGAATATTTCTTAAAAAGCACAAAATATATTTTCAAATTTATTGTTGATAGTTCAGACTCAACTGTGATTGATCAATTTAAATAATAATTTCTCCTTTTTAGCTCACCTAGCCGAAAGCAATGTGAGGTATTGCTATCACTTGGTGTCCGTTGTCGTTATCATTGACAATTTTTCGAAACTCTTCCCCTCTGACACTACTTGACCAATTGGAACCAAACTTGATATGAATGTGCCTTGGGATATCCTGCATTAAATTGATGAAGGGATTTTGGATCCTTAGAAAAACAAGGCCACTGTTTCTAAAAATAGAATGTAGGGGTCAGACAGTAGTTTTTTGCATATATCTCCAAAACCGTTAGGTTCAGTAAATTCTGACATAGATGAAAGTGTTTAGCATGATGAGATCTGTCTTGTCAATTTTTGGTTTTAATCTGTTAAGCCATGGTGGAGTTAATGCCCTTTTTCCATGTTTTTTTTTGTTTTTTTGCTATTTTAAATGTTATTTCTATAAAAACCTCTGACACTACCAGACCAATTAGAACCCAGCTTGGTATGAATGTTCCTTGAGGTATCTTGCTTAGAACTGACATGGAGATTTTTGATCTGTGGAAAAACATGGTTGCAGATACTAAAAATAGAACATAGGGGTCAAACAGTAGTTTTTCACATATGATGTCTCCAAAACTGTTAAGTTTAGCCAAATTCTTTCAATTACCGAAATGATCCTGATTGTAAGGCCTACAAAAGTCTCCAGGGATAAAAGTGGTCAGACAACTCCATGTAAGAGTTATTGCCCTTGAGTAGTCAAAAATGACTTTTTCTTCTTTTACAGTTTTCAGTCAATATCATGAAAACTATGATAGATAGAAAGAAGCTTTCAATTGCTGAAATGATCCTTATGATAAGTCCTACCAAATTCTTCTTGAGTCAGAATTGTTGGGCAGCATCTTGTTAAATTTATTGCCTTTGATAGGCAAAATTTAACCAGGATAGCGATTCAGGCTCCTGGGAGCCTCTTGTTTTTTTCTCCTTGATTATACATTATATTTTGGGAACAGTGAGAATTTTTATCTGTTTCTTGTTAGGATTGAAATGTTTGTTGGTTTATTCTTTTTGATGTGCTGTAGTACTCTAAACACCTAAGGAGACAAAAGTGCTAGTATGTTATAATCACATACATTATTTAGTTGTTGAAATACATTTTATTGGTTGGTTTGATTATTAAGCAATTGTTTTCTATGTTTGTAAAATTTAACGTAATAAAGGTTTGATTTTCTGTAATTAAAAATTTCATTTAAGTCTATTATTTTTAAATGAGTTAGATGAACAATCAGAGCAGTTATTAGTTTGCCTTGACATTGCCATTTTTAGCTCACCATGCCAATGATCAAGTGATCTTATGCCATCACTTATCGTCCGTCACCATTTTCGTGAACTTTTTTTCAAAAATCTTCTCCTCTGATACTACTAAACCATCAGGATGTAAACTTGGCATGACTGTTCCTTAGAGTATTGTGCTCAAAATGACTGTTGGGATTTATCATCCGTGAATACATGGCCCCTGTTTCTGAAAATAGAACATAGGGGTCTGAAGGCATTTTTTGCAAACAATTCAAAAACCGTTGCCTTTAGCCAAATTTTGGCATGTAATAGTATATAGCATCAACAGACGGACCTTTGCAAAAAATTTCAAAATGTTTTGTCAATTGATGTAGGAGTTATGTCCCCTGAAACAGCTTTTTTGGCATTTTTCGCATGTATAACTTTGAAAATCTTAAAAACCATTTTACAGAATGCAATGAAAGTAGGCATAATTGTTCATCAGGGTATCCCACACAAATGACTGTTGGGATTTTTTATCCATGAAGAAACATGGCCACTGTTTCTAAAAATAGAACATAAGGGTCAGAAGGTAATTTTTTGCAAAAGTTGTTGCCGTTAGCAAAATCTGGCAGGGTAATATTGTTCACCATCATGAGACCGATCAATACTGAAATTTTCGAAACGATTCGTGTACTGATGTAGGAGTTATGGCTTCTGAAACAATTCTTAATCTTTTTATCCACATGTACAACTTTGAAAATCTTCTCCAAAACCATTTAAGATAATTTAATGAAAATAAGCATATTGGTTCGTTAGTGTATTGTGCTCGAAATGACTTAATCCGTGAATAGATATGGCTGCCTATATTTTTAAAGAGACATAGGGGTCGGAAGACATTTTTTTTTAGTAATTCAAAAACTGTTGCCGTTAGCAAAATTCTGGTTTAGGTAATAAAAGTGCTTCTTAAAGCATTTCCTGCATTTGACATTTTAGTTAATTTTAACTTAGCCTGTCTCATTTCTCGAGTTTTTCAAATAAGCAAATGGTAAACCAGGTGAGCGATTCGCGCTCCCTTGAGCCTCTAGCTTATACAGACTTTCCTTTTTGACTAAAGATTGGAGTTAATCAGTTCATTTGTGGTGACTTTCAATACGGTCCTTTCTATTAAATGTCTTTGTCCATAAATTTAGGACTTCTGTTTGGCTTAGCTTTGATTTTGATTGCGATTTATTAAATTTTCCAGTAAAATATTAGTCTTGATAATATTTTCACTGTTGGACTGTCCTAAAACTTCAAAATGTTTTTTTTTTCATGGATGTTGTTGAGGTTACTTCCTATAGCCACCCAAACCGACAGAACGGATTCCATGAAACTTGTTTGAATACTTACAAAGATCAGGTCAACAGTCCTGACTTTATTAAAAAACGAAGGTATTAAGACCTTCAGTCCACTATTTTTCAGGTTGAAAGTCTCCAGTCAAAATCAAGATTTAAAAAAAAAATATATTTTCATTGCAGTTATTTGAAGAGAAAGTGAACACAGAGATATGCATGTGTATTTATTAGAAGATAACGCGACGCATTGAGAGCTTCTCCCTATAAGCCAATATTTACAGCGGAAAATCATGACTTTCGACTCTTATAGGCCCTTTTAATTCATTTTCCGTTTCTTATATTTTTTTTATTCTGTTTCCTCATTGAGTAATCCTCGATTCATAAGATTTGTTCATCCTATCTTTTTCAAAGTAATTGATGTGAAGTGTGCAACGAAGTGCACTGTTCTATAGTCAGATATTTATCTTAGAAAATGACGGGAAAGAAAAAAATTAAGGTCGAATTCGACCGCAAATATGATATTTCCCTCCGATTTCTTCATTTTCCGTTATCTTTGGCCTGTGGTAAATATTTTATCTACTTTCGTACGAGGTTTCCACTTCTATATTTGAACACTATTCTAGAGTTTAATAAGTAACTTTTTTTACTATCGCAGTTAATTTCTTACAGATAAGCTTTTGGAACAACCTGGTAATCTAGGTAATCGTGCTTGGTGTGTTCGCTCCTTCATGTACTTTTTACCGGTTCTCCATCATATACTTTTAACCGATATGGTGTTACTCTATCTTGACCTTCTCTGCCCATATGATGTGTCTGTCTACCTCATGAGCTTTTATTAACGGATACATTTTTTCTGTCTCAATCGTGAACTTTCTACCTATATGGTGTGCGCGTCTCTATAAATGTACTGGTTGCCTAATGGTTTTGGGCGTAACTTTTGGAGCAGGAGTTGTGGCTGATGGTAACTGGATTGGTGTGATGCCCTCAATCACGCAAATGATGACTGTCGATAGGCGGGTAACTATTAATTGGTTGACGCCTGCATACGTATCTTGGTGCTTACTGGGGATGCTTTGACTGGAAGCTTTAAATTGACCCTAATGAATGATCAAAAGCCGTTGATTGGTCGAAAGTTCTCATTGGGCGTATCATGGCGCTTTGGCGATGATTTGACTGTATATCGCGAAGAATAACTAATTCAATATGGAATACTTTTATTACGAATGCACAGTATTCAGGTGCAATACCTGATCCAATCTCGCTAACCAAAATACATGCACATTATTTATACCATATGACAAATTACAAAGCTAATCACCAATTATAACAGATTAGCACTATGGACCAATAACACCAAAGAGTCCATTGTCAATAATTAGAAAATAGCCTCAAATGTGTCAATTGGTGTCTAAATAAAGATTAAAGTGTCTACCTAATGCTATCTTAATACCTCATAGTTCCTTAACTAAATTATAAAGAGTAAAATAGAATTGAGAACTACAGTGAATAGAATCAAATAGCAATTATAGAGTCAAAAAATGTCCGAAAATTGAAATGAAATGTTTAGCATTAAAATGCCAGGTTATAATTGTTTCCCGTTCTCCCAATTCATCGTTCTATCCCAATCGACCACGTCCTATGATGTAACGGTGTTTGTTTTGAGAAGAGTGCAAATGCCCATGATTGAGGAGTGTTAAATGTTCTGATGACGAAATTCGTGTTAATCTAATGCACCTATTTTGAAGCGCACTTTTCTCTCCTGAATGCCTTATACTTCTTCACTAAGCTGTTGGAATAAGCTATCTTTAAGGCTTATATATATATATATATATATATGAAATTCGTCATATGCAGTTTATTCCTGTCCTCTCTAATATGGTCATAATTTGGATTGTAAATACTGGATTATAATTCTCTTTAGTTTCCCGAATTTGACGAGTTAATTCGATTTTAACTGTTTTTAAATCGGATTTCAGTCTCTCATCTCTTTGCTAATGCTAGATTTCGGGCTTTGACAAACGGTTATAACCGCAGGGCGTTTTTATGCACCATGTTGGCTGTGATTCTTGAAGCATCATGTTCATTTTGCTGAATTTGTCCGTGTTTAGCTATCAGTCTTGTTGCGTAATGAAGAGGTTGTTTTACACTAGCAACTAAATTTTTACAAACAAATCACTTCGAAATAAATGCATAACATACTTTGCCTTAATGTATGTTTCTGCACCTTACACTCACAGGAATTTGATGCATTGGAAAGATCTATGGTCTCCATTGTGGTCGGAAGCTGTAATTCATCACATAATGTTCTGATGGGGATCTGTACTCGCTTGGTAGTTCGAGATTCGGGATCGCCACACCTCTGCGCCAGAAATAACCGTGCTGGTTTGTATACTGGTTTTGGGCGTAACCAGGGGAGCCTAAGTGATGGCTGGTGTTAACTGGGTTGGTGTAATGCATAGATCACACCAATGATAACTGTGGATAGGCGAGTGACTGATAATTAGCCGATGCCTGCTTACGTACCATGATGCTCACTGACAATGCTTTTATATATATATATCGGAAAGAATAATCAATTTAACAATGAATACTTACATTATGGACATATTTTAGGAGCAATATCTGACCCAATCTCTAACCAAAATACATACAAACTATTTATACCATAAGACAAATTACAAAATCAATAAGCATGACAACATGAGATTATCGCAGATGATCACTATGGATTGAAACAACACTTAGAGTTCATTGTCAATAATTAGAAAATAGACTCCAAATAGAGATTAAAGTGTCTACCTACAGTAATGCTCACTTAATACCTAATGGTTCCTTAATCCTTAATTCAATGAAAATGAGTAAAACAGAATTGTGAACCACAATGAATAGAATCAAGTAATGATTACTGAGTCCAAAATGTCCGAAAAATGAAATAAAATGTTAAGTCAAAATTTATATATAACAAGCAGTAAACTTGGTTATATCTCCATCCTGATCTTCCCTACTGATATGGCGTGTCTGTCTTCATTATGAACTTCTATATAAATAAATATGTTATGGCTGTCCATCATAGACTTTTCTAACGATATGACAGTCTTTGTTTAAATGGCGTGTTCATTTTCACCACTTTTTACCGATATGGCATGTCTTTATTTTGACCTTCTCTGCCCTTATTATGTGTGTGATACCATTATTATCTTTTTTTTTACCGATATTGTATCTGTCTCCGTCATGAACTTATCTACAGATTGAATGTGTATGTTTCCATTATGGACTTTTCTACCGATATGGCGTGACTTTCCAATACCTCTCTATATAATATGTGTGTCTGTCTCCATCAAGAATTTTAAATTCTACTGATATTGTGTGTCCGCCTCCATTATGAACGTCTCCATTAAAATGGTATGTCTCCATCATGAGCTTCTCTAGCGGTACGGTGCGCCTGTTTCCAATTTTATGAACTTCTCGATTAAGATATGTTTGTTTTCATCATAAACATTTCTTTAATAATGTAATTTGTCCATCTGAACATTTCTACCGAAATGGCGTGTCTGTCTCCTATGTAAATAACTTTTTCACCAATATGGTGTCTGTCTTATTCACGGAGATACATTAATCGCATTCATTGTTTTCATATGCCATTTTATGATGCAGACAACTATCCCTAGACGAACAGTATCTAGTCTAGACAAATAAATGGTCTTACAGAGTCTGCAGACCAGTGTAGGGGCACTTCAAAACAAAATAATTAAGAGACACTGGCTTTCTAGCCAACAACCTGCACCCAAATGTAATAAATTCAACAGTAAAAGTTCGTTTCTAACATCTGTTTCTTTAACAATATCGTATTTAAGATCGAAACTAAAGTCAATAAATCAAATTTGTTATCAAGTTAAAAAAGAAATTTTTAACACTGAAAATATAATATTCACAAATTTAAACAATATTTCATTACATTCACTGTCTGATCTATGAAACGTATCACAGTTTGGGGTAAAACAATGACAAAGGCGTGTCATATTTTGTCTACAAATTAAATCCCCACAAGCAAATACAAATATTGTTTTGTTATTTCAGTGCAGGTTGAAATATTTTTGTTCATTATTGCACAATGTGTGTGAATGAATGCAGCGATGATGACGCACGGCTCTAGACTGTCAGACCAATACAATAGCTTGCCACAAATCGATGAAGTCACTAGCTAGAGATATAAGTCAGGTAAGACGTATCTATATATTTATAAGCATGAAAATCTATGACAATATCATATGCACATTATAGCATGTTAAAAGATTTCCTTAGTCATACTGTACGATTTATATCACAGCCTCAAAAACATGTGTTTAGATTCTATCACCTATACCTGTATAATTAGTAAAATACCTGTGTACACTTTAAACTATCTTGTCTATTACTTATGTAAATTATTCATGCAATTCCTAAATGTGTTAATTATAAGTTCTTATTCATTTTACAAGTATTTTGATAATATAAAAGATTAATGCGTACATTTCCAAAAATAAGAAGCCAAGTAACCTGTTCTTACATTTTGTATAATGCATGTTCATGTTTCGACCGAGGATCTTTACTATGCAGATCACAAGTACACTACTGTTGAATAAGTTGATCCGTTAGACCAGTGGACTTGTAAAGGTAAGTTTGAACGTTTTCTGTGTTTCATATACATATTTTAGAACAATCAAAGTTACATAGATGGTATTTAAGGTCAAACACACGACCTCGTACAAAGAAGTGAAGTTATTTTCCCATCGATTTTACCATTATAAGACATCTATATGGTATTGATTCTTTCCAACTTCTTCCAATTAATTCCAGTTCATCACATTCCGTAACATTGAGATTCCATGATATTTATTGAATTTTTATTTATATAGCCTGAAGAATGATGACAGTAGTGTAGAACCACAGACAGCACAAATGAGGTAAATAATCTTATACCACTTATTTATCTTATTATGATGTCCTTTATATTACCCGATATACAATACTGGGCGATTCAGATGCAGAAATAGTCTGATTCATATTAGAATACTACAATAATTCATGTTAAATGTTGTACTAATTTACCCACGAGTTGGCCATAAGATGGTTAGATCTAATATAAATATGAGTACACCGTCAACAACATACCCCAAATGAATATATACATTAATCTACGCACTAAAGACGGTTATTGTTGGGAAACGCTCACAGACCCTTAAGGTGAGATAATCAACACAGTCGGTCGCTAGTACATACTTGGCTCCCCATGAATAACAGCTCCTAATAAAATCCCGATCGTGCCCGACTCTTAACCTTGGTAGTCACGATTACCAATAGCTTCGCTATGTACTGTATTAAAATTCGATTTGCAAAAAGAAAACATCTTCAGATTTGCATACAGCTTTTAAAAAGAAAATGAACCCAAAAACTGAAAAAAAAACATATTACGTAAGAGTAGCGAGATCTGTGTGTAATTATATGACTAGTGTAGTCAATGGTTCATCTGTAACGATTTACATGATCGTATTAGTGTCTTGTTATAAAATTGATTTGGTAATTGAGACTACTTCTTTCTGCTAGTTTTTTTGTAGACGACCCATATTTAAAAAGAATCTTACTAAGCATTCCACCCACATAACTTCTTAAATTTTAATCAGTCAGTTTTTGATCATTCGGTCAAACTATAAAGACATATTTTTGTTAATGTGTTTGATATGATTGGAATCAATTTAGTTATCTTTTAATTGCACACACTTGTCATTACGACTTTGTCTTAACATCTTATCACGACTAAAAAATATTACAAATTTAGTTTCTAAAACATATCAGATTTCTTTTTTAATTTTTACTTCTACTTTACACACAATGTTCGTAAATAAAGAATGATAGTCTTTATAAAATCTTGATACTAGTAAACTTCTACCACACCTAAGTTCCAAAAATTCATTTAGTAGCTACCCAATCTTTCCTGTATTGACACCATCTACCAACAAGAAAGTCGTCCAAGTACAACAGACACCGAAAGTAACACGACTAGATAAGCATATTTGAATTAAAAAACATATATGAAAACAAAACAAAAAAAAACTACATATTTTTTATCAAATTCCAGCCAACATTGTAAAGTTTAGCGAGTCGTGCATGAGTTTGAATTTGGAGGTTCCTTGAAAGAACTATCATGATAAATGCTACAAGACCAACGATACGTTTCCAAAATCAACATACAGACCAATCAGTACAGTTTAATAATTTTTAAACAATCTCTAAAATACTTGAGACCTAAGCCACCGAGTTTTCAATAATAAATTTTATTCTTAGACCACTTATTCTTAGTTAGAAAATGAAACATAAGGACTATATCTTTAATATCAATCCTTATGACAGAAATTGGTAGTTGATACACTTCTTTAGTCAGGTAGTAAATGTGTCATAGTTGTGTTAGGGCCGGCTGTTTTGAATTATTCGAAAAGCTAATATGACCGACAGTGATATAACGAGTGCAAAAGTACATCTTGATTGAACAAGACTTTAGTGTGCAAAACTTGTTCTCCGCATGAGTTACATCTAAATGCGTTCATTCAATTTTGGTTATTCACAATAACCAAATGATTATCCTATTTATTATATTTTCTATATATTATTTTGAAGATTCTCTCCAGAGTTCATTGCTATTTTCAACATAAGTTTTAAATTTTGTGATCATGGGACCGATATTCGATTTGTTGCGATTATAAAATCTATAGAATGAAAGTTTAATCAGTCATTTATGAGAAGCATATGTGAACAAATAGAATTTTGTCTCATTTTTGTTAATTTCACCATACAACGGTCTGTCAGGAATCCTTAGTCTGCAAAGTTCTTAAATTTCCCATAAATGATCTCATATTTGCAAAATCGTGGTTTTTTTTAACGCTTGGTTTGACGGTTTTACTATCTCGCAACGTTGCAACGGAATTTTTAATACCAACATTGTGTAAAATAGATATTCCATTCATATCAGAGTAATTTACTTGGGCTACCCCTTTTTTCGCTCAGGAATTAACAAACACCGGAATGGAAACCGTGAAAACTGCGTTATATGTTATGATATTTGATTGATGTGATTATTTCTGACGATTGGCATTGATGTGTCTGATGTAGTGCATATACAATGACAACTGAAATATATTTGACCTATCATATTGTTCGAGTGACTACAAGATACTGATGCTCTTTTTTTTTTTTTTTTTTTTTTTGGTTGAATGTTTTCTCAGTCAGAATTTGATTAGATATTTTTTTCTACTTCTTTCGTATTCATAGATTTTGAAATCAATAAAGCATTTAATGATGTATTATATGATCTGAAGATACTACTGTTTGTTTCAGTAACGGTGATAAATATTTCAATGATCTGACAAATCAATACTGGCGAGATTAATGCAATAGTAAAATAAACGCCATTCAGTGTATTGTTAATGGACTTACTTACTTGTCCCTGGTTCCTGATAAATAGGTTTTCTCAGGAGACACAGATTTTGTCTTATCAATGCTACATTTGTTCGATCCATTTTTCGAACTATCAACAGAAGAACTATTAAAGATACTCATGGTAGTTATAACTATCCGTAGTCTTAAATTTTCGAACCTTGCATTGTTTTACAATTTTCGCTTTTTATGAAGGATTTAACCATTGTTCTAGAAAGTGTTTAAAATTAAAGATACAATATCATTCTTAAAAAAATAAAATAATATTAAATAAACAAAAAAATACGCTTCAAATGCTGTCTCTTACAGTTAATTTATTTTTTTTATCGTGGGTATAGTAATCAAGTTGATCCAAAATTAGCCCAAAGTTAATCATAAAAATCTAACCAAAATTGAATTCATTGGCTTCTTTGATATGTACATTTAGATTTATAAATGTAAGCCCGTTTTCATGTTTTAGCCATTTACTTCGATTTTGATGTCTCTGTATTGTCTTTTTGACGGGTTAATGTCGTACTTCAAAGTTTTATTTCTGTGTCAGAAACCTATGCTTTCTCAAAATATTTTATCATTATCAAAATGCTTAATCGTCATTTGAACATTATTCAGTTCGACCAAAATAATATATTGGTATATCCGATGATAGTATCAGCGTATTTTCAGACTAATATCAATGTATGCGTGTTTTCTATACGAGGAATTTAAAAAAGACCAAGAACAAGACAAATGCGACACACAACATTATCATATGGCCGTTTTTGCATTACTTAGTTTAAAAGAGTAATCAAGGGAACCAAAATTCTAGCGGAAATAAAAAGAATGTAATCCACGGACAAAGACCAGACATGGAAAACAGACAAACACAACAAAGAACATATAGTAACTAAAATAATACATACAAAGTAACAAAAGTAAATAATGAGCAAATCCAATAAAAACTGAGAGCATGGACCAGGTGCACCGGTAGAGTAAGCGTCCTTTGTTTTTCTAGAAACACCCACCGAGTTGCTCATAAAAAGTCAAGTCCGGGGTAGACGAAAGAGAAAAGAAAAACTATGATCGACACGTTGAACAAATCAGTTTTCATGGTGCAGATGGATACATCGTAACGATCCACGAGTTCATGATGACGACCATAAAACTTCTGTAGTGATGACTTCAATCTTGTAGCAACATAATCCTGTTCCAGAAGCCTAATTGTAAGAAGTCTAGCGCGATTCAAAAAGTCTGCGTAGTTACGCAAGCTCTGGCATAACGTATGAGTTGTGATATGAAATACAATCATCGTCTTTGGTACAGAGATCAAAAGAAGATAGCACAGATTTATGTTTTTCCACGATCTCTTCTTTGGAGAGTATAGTGGCAGTATAGGTCTTACCACTGGTATTATTTTCTACGTCTACATCTGATAATAAACATTGGATGTAATATGTTTTGCAGACAAAACAATGTTGTTTTGGGTTTGGCCTGCTGGTACGACAACATATTTGTCATGTATAGTAGACAATGTGTTTTGCTACATCGGAGTCTTTGAAAACTGATGTAGCATTGACACTCATTGTTCTACTTAAAAAAATCATCCGTTTCAAAATTCAAGACCTCAAGGCCTTTTCCCACCCTGACAGAGAATCAATGTCTTCTTGTTCTCGTTTTATCCATTTTCTTGCGTAGTCCTCCACGGCATCCATAAGAACTTTAAAGTTATAATTCCAATTTATCTCGAGGTTCTGTTAGCCTTTTATAAATGAAAATTTTGGATACAATAGGTGAAGTATAGGAATATGAAATAATCGGTATTGATTTGTCCTTGAAATATGGGGGAATTTTGTTGGTAACGTTCTTGTGATGGATGATGTTAGGTTAGGCAAATTAATTGCATCTATACCTTTGTTGACAAACGGTAGTGGAAGAAATGATTTTTTTTCTTCATTTTGACCTTTTACACAAACTGGTTTAAAGAGTCTGTGGAAACCAATATCCTAAATGATGGCAACAAGTCTGTATAATGATGAGGTAGGTTCAGAAACAGGAGTGTCAAGACTTGTTTTGTAAAGGAAGTGTAGTAGACTGAGAGGTATATAATAGTTTAGTTCGAATGGGATGAAGTCCAAGAGGTTTTTGTATGAAAGGAAGAAGACCATCTATGGAGACATCATGCATCTTAGTTGAAGTATAGTGTCGATGGCCATGACTCCTTTTCTGTCATAGATATTTGTCAAATAAATTCATCACATTTATGTTATTGTAATATTGGTTTGAAAGGTTTCTTATACTTTTGATGTTGTCATTGCACCCATAAGGTATTGCGGTACCTAGTCCAGTAGTACCTATCCAGTATTCCTCTCTTTCCCTACGATAGTTTTTACTTAAGATGGGACTGTTCGTTGGATGTTATTTGTTTTTCAAGAATACGAACTTTAATAGAGAGGATTGAATAACCTTGTTGATTAAAATGTTTATAAACTGTCGGGACTTTGGTAGTATTAATTCCCGAACGATGACCGCGCATTCGTTTGTCTAATCGTTCTTGTGTTTCACCGACATATGCTGGACCGCGTAAGCTGAATTCTGTTCAATATATTAAGTTAGTTGATTTGCAACTGAAGTCATCTTGACATCGTGTGTGAAAAGTTTTGTTCATAAGGGCACTAGTGAAGAAAGAGTCGGTTATTAGTGTTGCAACATATTAATGTTGCATGTTTTGCAATTTTTAATACCACATTTTGATATAGTACAATATAGTTCGTCATCGTTGTAGTCAAATATATCATTTAAAGTCACTGAACATATTACTTTGAAATAGTTGAAATATTTTAAAGAGATTTAAAAAAAAACTGTTAATTTTGTTTTAACTGACCACCATTCAACATTTTCAAAGGTAGATGAGAACAATCATTGGTAAAATAGCTAACCAGATCGACTACCAGTGACAATAAATATACACCTTAGCATTCTTCTTCGTAATATAACATGATGTAATTTGCAAGTTAAAATATCAGGAAATATTCGATATTATGTAATTATGTGGAAGAGTAATCAAGGAAACCAAGGTTATAGTGGTAATCAAAAGAATGCAATCCAGGGACAAAGACCAGACATGGAAAACAGACATACACTACAAAGAACATAAAGTAACTAAAATCATACATACAAGTAACAATAGCAAATGAGCAACTCGAACTCCACTAAAAACTGGGAGCATGGACCAGGTGCACCGGTAGGGTAAGCGTCCTCTGCTTATCTAGAAACACCCGCCGAGTTGCTCATAAAAAGTCAAGTCCGGTGTAGACAAACGAGGAAAGGAAAACTATGACCCGTTGACTAAATCAATTTTCATGGTGCAGATGGATACACCATAACGATCCACGAGTTCATGATGACGACCATTAAAATTCTGTAGTGATGACTTCAATCTTGTAGCAAGCAATCATTCCTATGCAGTTTTATAATATCAAAACAAACATACAGCAATGTAAATTACTCTAACACCCCATCTCTGTGTGCGCTCGTGCGCGTGTGTGTATTATTTTTGGATTTGCAAAGTTTTATTAAGAAGTGTACATATAAAGTCCCAGGTTTTATTAATTCAAATAGTACCTGCTGGGAAAGTGGCTAAAGACTTTTGTAATTATATTTCAATAAGACACGCTTAAATATCTTATTATTTTGATAAAACCATGACTTTGTTTCAAAACCAACCTCTCCGTGATTATCAAAGATCTATCTTTCTGCATAATTATACGCACATTAAAACACTGACAACAGGAATATATATACATTACAAGTGCTAAATACCAACATTTAAATCCGGTTATTGAATAGGATATCAACATGATTATTATTCTATGACAGACAGATGACCCTAAATAGTACCTCGTGCTACCCTTACAAGTTAAACCGACAAGTCAGTAATAAATTACAATGTATTCTATTGTCATTTATTAGTATATTAAATATTTAAGTTCATTTCGGTGAAGTAATTAAAGGAATTATATTTTATTTTTACAGGAACGAAGAGGTAATTAACACCAGATTACGTCGCATTTCATGCTTCGTTGCATTTAAACTCTAGTGCATGTCTTGAAAGGTAAGGAGATATATTCAAATATCATATAACCATTTTGAAATGACATCCACAATGTAAATTTCCGTTCATTTCAAAACTGAAGACAAAGTGATAAGATAAGAATTTGTTCATTCAAATTGTAAACAAAGAAAGTTGTAAGTTATTTAGACAAATACAAACTATAGCTTCCAGTTTTGTTTTGATATACACTAATATTGTTTAACTTGTAGTGAATAATACTGAAAAGGACTGAAAATATGCTGTACCAAGAAAATTTTCATAACCATATTTACTTATAGAAAATCAAGCTCAAAGTTCATCATTATATTACAAGGCAAATCCATATAGTCGAATAGGGAAATAGTAAATCTTATACATTAGGTATTAGATATTTATATATCTGTGTATTTTCAGAAAAAAAGTTTTGAGTGCTAAGTGTTGGAAAACCAGGAAGATGATTTTTATTGACCGTGGGCTATTTCATCTTTACCAGTAATGGTAACATGAGTTTAAATTCTGCAAAGCATGACACCAGATTATTTATACCAGTATTTGGTAAATGGTGCGTCTTAAAAGTATGGACGATATTTTTAATCACAAGGTGAAACATCGTCGAGGCAGCAACAAACACCTGCGAACTATGGTGAGCAGTTTAGTAACCAATCTTGAACATTTCCAACAAGAATTGGTTGTCGTGGTAAACGACATAAAAGATCTCATGAGTCAAATTGATGACATATCAAATAAACTGGACATTAAATTTGGTGATAATTGGAAAGAAGACACGGAGAAAAGCCCAGAAGTATCACCCCGACTTGCAGCAAAATCTAACGTGAAAGACAGGAATATTAATCACCATTATGTTAATGTAGAACTAATACCAAAAATTCAGGAAATTGAAAATAAAATAAAAATGAGGATCACTTCTAAAGAAACAACTCAACATTCCATATCTCTTGACACTGAAAAGAGAGCTAATAGACCAAAAAGTCTTACAGATGAACCTATTAATAAACTCGATGTGGAAACAACTTGTTGTATTAGCAAAAAGGAAAAACTTGATAAAGTGTTAGATTCTTTAGAATCACCGATGCTTGATCTCTCCTATATTGGTATGGCTCCTCCGAACAACAGGCCATGTTGGGGTCGCTCTATATCTCTTCCTCTTACTGATGGTATATGTAATACCTCCTCATTAAATCCCAAAGAATTTCATACAATTATGTTTAAACCTGAACATGAAAAGTCAATAATATCTCCCACTGCCGTTTGTTATGCAGAATTGAAACACCACTATGTCATGTTAAATAGTTCCAATTCGTCACCTGATGACGTATTTTATGACATAAAAACCTCGACACCAACGACCATTAAATCACCAGATACTTCATCTTTGATCTCAAACATATCTATAGATGGAGATATATACGAAAGAAATTTGGACCATGAACTGGAAAATATAATAGAAACTTCAGAAGATTCCTTGCATAATGATTCATCAGACATTACAATGGAAACAGGTAGCAACGCCCATTCAGAGACGTTTTCAGATCACGCTGATGGTCAATATGACGCCAGCACCTGGACGTCGTTTAATTTAAGTACTTCTAGGGGTAGTTCCGTCAGTTATGTCTCAGATACAACATCAGAGATAATAAATGACAATTCAATGCCACCAATGGGAAACATATTTTCGAGCAGTATGTTGGCCAGGAAATTAAGCAAACATGTCGAAAATGATTTGGTTGATCTGAATCAAAATGTAAAGCATGACTACAGTTAATTTTTTTAACCTTTATGTGGTTTATGTATAATACATACCATACTTCATTTGATTCATGATTGTAATTAGTCCTTTAGAAATAAGTATTTAAAGTCGTGTGCTAAGAGGGATAACTCAAGTCTAAACCTTAAACAGGCATTTCAGCTGTACTTGTTCTTTCTCAACTACTTGTGTGCAACTTTAAGAACTTCTACAACAAGACTAATATTCAAATTATAAAATACACGTAGTAATCATATCAAAAATGAACTCAAAAGGAAGGCAGGAAAAATGGTGAAGTCAGAAGATGAATAGAATTAGCATTGTTTTGAGAAACCAGGCAGTTTCAATGATTTGGTTGGCACATGGTAAACTTATCCCAGCGAATGTTTTGTTCCAATGTAATGTAAAACAACTTATCATGATGACAATTTCTTTATCAAATGTGGAAGATTCAAAACGTATGATCAATGTTTCCTAGCAAATTCACTAAATTGTTAACAGATGAACAGTTATTCTTCTTCATTTAACATTTTGTTGTGTTTTCAATGCAATTTATTTCATTCTTATTTTAGTAATTAAGAAAACAATTTCAATTAACACTCCAGGAAACGTGAGAACAAGCAGAAAAAAAAGTATTTAAAAAAAAATCGTTAGTAATGTCTGTGTGTCAAGTTCGTTATATCAATTCGAAGCCCAAGAAGTGTTTATATGTAAAAGAACACAGAAATAGCTCATTGTCGAATAACAATATGATTAAGATGCAAATTCATCAAATCATGAAGAAATGGCAAAAATTTTCATCGGGCTAGAAATATGTATACAGATAGTGTCTACATGGTTTAACTTTAAATTGACAAATATTCGACAAAGGGGAAATAACCCCAGATTTTATCACAAGTATTACTATTATACGAGTATAAAGTATGATACTGAGTGCAAATGATATAAAAGTTATACGTTTTTCATGGTCAGTTGAAAGGATACATAAACCACTGTCACCAGGGATGCTAAAATTGAGGAATATAAAACAAATGACGATATATTTAATAAAAATATTTTTAAATTTCAGTTATCTTAATAAATTTATTGAAAATTAATTTTTTGCAAGCTACAGTGGAGATAGGTTTAGTATAATGGACACTATCAATCATAGTCGACCTTTTTTATGTAATTCATTGAAGTGTAATATACATTTTTACATTTTAAGCTGACGATAGATACCTGGCAAATACAATGTTCGTAAAACATTTTTAATTCAAAGATAAAAATAACTCGTCCCATGTTAAGCAGACTATAATTATAACAAATTGATATAGACATTTTGTCTTTCTTTTGAGAATGCATTAAAACGAGGAACAACTTTAATTTGCATAAATCGTATTACAAAATCATCTTATTTTCATAGAATCCATTATTAGACAAATCTTTAGAGAATGTAGTGCGATGTGTTGATTATTTAAACATATCTTGTTAAACAATAAAACCTTTCCATCCAGGTGGTGAGCATATGGGTGTCAACTGCATCGTCGTACGTTTTGCTGGAGGTCCGATACCTAACACGTGACCACAAAACCAGTGACGACAGTGATCACCATGCCCTTGTAGCAGGATGTTAATCATGATCATATCAAAGTTTTTTATTATGACATTAGAAAGCCTTGTTAATAGAACAAGTTTTACCAGTCAAATTGATTGTAGCATTTTATTTCATTGAAAAGATAGAATTAATTACAAATAAAAGCTAACAAAGAAAAATTTCGACGTATGTTCTATTATGTCCCCTAATGGAAATAATTACTAGAAACATTATATTGACTCAATGAAATTCTTAATTATTGATACATTCTAAATAAAATCGACTGAATATGGAGCCAGTTGGTACCAATAACAGTTTACTAAATGTTATTTCTTCATTCGTTTGACATTCAGACCGGTTACACAAATCGCTGCATTTAACAAAAATGCTTTTTTAAGTCGCTTATATTGTAATTTCAGTACTTTATATTTTTATATTTGCATATGATTTGCATAATTATATATCTATACTCCACGTAATGCGACAGATATGTGCCGTGTTTACCACCATAACGCCAGTGTCCGATTTAGGCACAGGGGCTATATAGGTCATATACATTAGCAGGGCTCCGATATCTATGAATATTCGTTGCCAGTTGTTTAATCTGGTTCCTAATCTGGTTCCCTGGTCAATATCATAAGCGACTCAAAAATTGCTACAACGTACCTATTAAAAATATGTCTATGGGTGTGTGTGGTTTTTTTTTTTTTTTTTTTTTTAATTGTTTGTTTTTATTTTGTTCCGATTCGAACGTAGGGGCTCGCTACAGTTGACTATATATATGTCATATATATTAGCTGGACCCCGATATCTAAAGGCATTGCGAGTTGTTTAATCTAGTTCTGGGTGATTAAAAACATTTGGGTAATCGCGGTTACGAAAGAGTACGCAATCATATCAAGGAATACAAGATTTTAGTAGAGTCACCCGATTTTACAGCATATCGCATTCGTGCCACTTCGGATGTTGAAAGTAACTTCAAGCCAAAATCAGTGAAAGAGAATAGCGACTTTGAAGACTTCAGTCTTTGATTTTAAATTGATTAAGAAAAGCGTTTTTTTATCGAAGCTAGCACAGTACATCTTATTACTATGTTGATGTAATACTTAATTTTATTAATTAAAAAACCATCATTTTCTGAACAACTTTAATCAATTATTGTTTATCATTTTCTATGCAACTTTATTCTTTTATTGTTTAATTTGAAAGTTATTAATGACGTATAAAATGTAAATGAATGATGAAGCATTGGAATGTTCTCCATTTTTTTCTGTTTTAAATTTACTTTTACCATATTGATGCAAAACAGAAATTTATTTGCCTAATGTGTATAATTCTTTTAAAATTTGTAAGTCACATTTTATATTTGTTTTAAGTTTATTTTTTACAGTGTAGAAATAAGTGGCAATATTGCATACACAAACAAGGGGAAATCCATAGAAAAATAACAACACTCTAACACCAACGGATGAAAAACAACACAAGTGGAAAAAGTATACTCAAAAAAATATGAAACTCTACGAAGAAGTCGAAATCTATTGACAACCAATTCAACTTACTTAGTGTGCAGCCTATATTTTTCTTTTTTACTTATTTTCATAGTTTCCTATGTTTTCATAATTTAAATTAAATTTGACTTAATGCCCGCTGACAAGAATTATGTGTTCTAACTAATGAAAGTTAGATGCTAACTATTTATTACTTAGTACTAATCTAAACGCCAGTGGAATATATCTTCTGAAAAATTCTGCAAGGTTCAAGGAGGATTAACACACGGCTAATTTGAATAATGGAAAACTGAAATATGGCCATGTACGATTCCAGAGACAACATTTGTTTACATTAAATCGTTCATCGTTGATTAACCGTTATCACTGCTTCATTAGATAACATGTTTGTATGGAAATTGCAGCTCCGTCATATTAGAAACGCCTGAGGTGTACATATTTAATAAATATTTGTCCTATTAATGAAGTCATTTTCCAATTTCCCGTAACCATCTCTTCGTCATCTGTATTAACTCAACATTTAATTTCATGCAAACTTAATTACACGAAACGAAATTGAATATCAACATAATAAATATGATTGAAGACACCAAGTTAACTTTTAATCGGAGATGATACCTGAAGCCACAAGGAAAGAACAAACTCTATTAGTTAGTCCCTAAATAAGTTACAGTGGTTTATACAAATAAATTGTTTAAGCTAGTACTAACATAGTTCAGTTGCCTTTGGGCATCCCCTCATGTAAAAATAATGAAGAGCCAAAGCATTCAATTTTGTTTGATTACATTAAACTTATGTCTCCAAGGGAACAAATTAAATTGAACATCGTTAACTGATACAATTTGGGTAATTTTAGAAAAAAAATATTACATAAAAATTGATGCAACATATTAATTTTGTTTTAAATCTGATAAAATATTGTTCGTGCATAAACATTCTTAACGCTTAGAGTGACTAACAAAATAAAACTAATGAATATGAATGAATCGTAAGATTTAATTCTGTACAATCAAATTGTTCACACCATCTTGTTGTTCATTACCAGAATATCAATTGAATATCTGAAATCATTAATGGTCGCAGAAGTCTATCCATAACCTCGGTTTGCTTCTTTTTTTACTTTGAAAAGTCCGAATGAAAAAAAATATTAGCCCACGGAAAAAATTGATGTCACAACCTTTAATGGTTAAAAGTTTCGTTTCATATCGTATCTTTAAAAGACAAGAAAAATGTATAGCTCTTAATTTGCAAGCATTTTCTATTATTAGTTTTAATATAAAATTATTAGAAGGTTTCAAATGTAAAATCATTGCCCTTCATCCATTAATATGATTATTAACTAACAGCCAAAATAAGAAAAATATATGACTATTTTTCGAAAGAACATTCAATTATAACAATGCAACTGTAAATACAAAGAAAATGTTTCTTATTCCAAATAAGGATGAAATTTTGATTGAAAAGTCGATGATGTCAAGTAAAATACAAAGTTTTAATTGGAATAATTCGGTCATTTCCACTACACTTAAATATCTTCGAATGTAGAAGTAATTCTTTATTGAAATTATTGTATTCTATAAAATAAAAATTAGTAACAATTATGGCATACACAATTTTGATATGATATTTGAAATAAATGCTTTATCAACACTAATGCAATGTAAGTTGTAAGTTTGATGTACGGTGAAAAGTGGGCGTAAAAAGTAATAGGAAACTGATTTGGGAAATGGTATCAGAACTTATATGTTGATAAGCATGTATTTGCCTTTTAAAATTCAGATTAAAAACATTTAATTTTTTTAATAGCACTATTATGGTAATGCTCTCATTTTGCTTTCTATCTCTAATGAATATCATCCACTTTCTATTTTGTTTTTACATGTGACGTACATACGCTATTCTGGCGTTCAATAGCTCAATTCATTTCATTTTTTTTTCATTTTTGATGAAAACCTAGATAACATAGGTACAGATATGATATGGAGGTTCTCAGCATTGTTTTTGTAAAGGATGTTTTACTGAGGAGGTGTATATCAGCTGTAAAATCTTTTTTAAAACATTGCCAGGATTAGGTATTTTTAAGGACGTGCTTTACTTATTCATTGTTAAAATTCTTCAAAGAGTGAATGTTATCAAAATAATTAAAAATGAATATTTAATTCAAATTTAGCATTTGTTCATGTAGTTTCGATAGCTTATGAATTAAAACAAAGTTGTTAAAGATATGGGGGCACAAACTTCAAATAGAAAACGGCAATACAGATGACTCTTCTGTTTTGATTAACAACGGCATGTTTTCGTCAAGGGATTGCTAGAAACATTTTATATCTTGTCATTTTAATTAAAAACATAAGATTTTGCTAAAAGCATTTATAAATGACAAATTGTTTTACCAAAAGGACTATTGCTATGCATAATAACTATCTTCCTGTAAATTTTAATAACCCATGAAAATATAACAATTTATGGGGTACAACCTACAATAATGAATATTTTACTGTGTATTTGAGTGACAAACAAAACAATAGAAGTAGATTCCTTAGCACGCCTGTAGAATTTCTAGTATCTTGAATTTGGTTTATTAAAAGTTTTTTATACAAAATATAAAGAGACCTTTATCGCATTCCCAACTTTGGCTTTTTTTTTAATTTTAAGCAAAAAGTAGTGGCTCTTCAACCCGACAGACTGGTTTACTGTCCGATTGAAGAAATGGACAGCAGTAGACATCAAATTCAAAGATTTGATTTATTGGAGCTGTGGTAAGTACTTGGAGACTTTTAGATAACTAATTCCAAACAATGAAAGTACTTTCTTAACTGAAAGTAGGTTAAATTTCAAATAAATTTAGTTTTCTGAACTTCCTTTCGCCAATGAGATCGCAAACCAGGTTGTCATGTGTTGGCGAGTTACGGCAATTTGACAAAAATTGCTAAAATGGCTTGCATTTCATTAATATAAAAGAGGACTATTTAAAATGGTCTTTTTAAAAGGAAGCATTGAATCAAAGAGACCAATAATATATTTTCGTTAATGAGGGTTGAATTAAATGTCGCTTTGTTCGAATGATGAAGATGTGGAGTGAATTATCTACATACAAAATATTTAACAATATTATTTTGTTATGGAAAGTAAATGTAGAAAAATCATGATTAAAGCATCAAAAGTCAAGTTATTAACCGAATAAATATTTATTAGATTAACTTTTTTATTCACTTTATTTGTACTATCGATACACTTTTTAAAAGTGTTAAAACGGAGATCACCTATGGATTAAATCGTGAATATCAGAAGTGTATAACCCTCCCATTCTAAGCCGATGAATAAAAATGCATGTGATTATTAACCACCGAGCGGTGATCGAATTTCTGCGAGAGTTTTCCCGCCATTTAACATTTCCTAGTTTTCTGCAGATTTCATGGGAGAAACAAATTCTCCCCCAATGATCTCGGGGATTACAAGATCTCTCCACCCCAGATAATTTATTTTTAGATTTCAACCTACGAGCTTCAGTGAGTGGGTTCAATCTAGAATTTACCTATATCGAGTGGAGAAATCTTGTAACCCCTTCGATACTGAAGGATAATCTATATTTAAATGTTTTACCTAAAACTACCTTCTTCAGGTAAGTTGATAATTAATTAAACGTGATGAAAGAAATATTTTGTTATAATCACTACGCGTGTATGATCTAGTATGTTCAAGGAAAGCAGTGCTCTAAGTTTAGCCAACAAAGGTCGAAAGGGATGGAAAGATTTTTTTTTAAATTGATGTAGAAAGCTTATTTCTCATTCAACTGAAATTCTTTTATATTTAATTCTGTTTAACGAGTTTTTAATAGATTTTACATAGCGTTTTGCATTTTAGGGAGCCAATTTGTGGTCACGTTCTAAAAATCCTTTTGTTTTTTTTTTATCTCTGTACCGATTGAATCTTTTTTCCAGGAGTAAAACAGCAGTATTTGAACCAAATATATAGGAAGGACAAGATTAAAAAGTTAATTGAAGCAAGAAGCATTCCAAAAACAAAAATATCAAAACTGAATGATGCAAAACGATGCACTAGTTATTGATCATCCAAGACATCTTATTTGTCAAAAAAATGCTAAGTCGGTCCACAATTCTAAGTATACGTCAAACATAAATCGTGTGTTCGCATTGACGTACATGAATCAACTGGTTGTAGTCATATCATGCTGCACTCGAAGAAGCTTTTTATCTAACTATTAACGGGTTGCCTAAACATTCAAATACTCGAGTATTACAAAAGTTTGTACTCAAATACTCGAACGTTTTTTGTTTTATTGATTTCTATCATGTGAGCCAACCAATTACTATAAAAAGCGAGTGAAACGAGTCGTCGAAATTTCTTTAAATCGGATCTTCTGAATTCATTAAAGAATGATTAGAAAATACGTGTTGATTAAAAGTATTTGACTGTTTTGTTTCTTTTACAGGCCCACCATTTTTATGATTTCTACTTAAAAAATGAAATAATCGAATACTCTAAAATAAAGAGTAATCAAGAACCATCAAAAGAATGTAATTCATTGACAAAAAAAAAAAAAAAAACAGACATTGAAAACAAACACACATATCAAATAACTAAAAATTAAAAAAAAAATAATTGGAAACTAAATTATCAACTCTCACTCCGCCAAAAACTGAGAGCATGGACCAGGTTGACCGGTAGGGTGAGCGTCATCGACAACAAAAAATAATAACAAATTTTGACACTATTTTTGGTAGGTAGTGAAATCCAAGATGCCGGCCTGTTTCCCTTGTGGTGTTTCCGTGTATGACCATGAATAGTAATATACGAAAACATAATTTCGTTATGATGTATCCATCAGCACCATGAAAACTGATTTATTCAACGGGTCATAGTTTTCCTTTCCTCGTTTGTCTACCCCGGACTTGACTTTTTCTGAGCAACTCGGCGGGTGTTTCTAGATAAGCAGAGGACGCTTACTCTACCGGTGCACCTGGTCCCCGCTCCCAATTTTCAGTGGAGTCCGAGTTGCTCATTTACTTTTGTTACTTTGTATGTATGATTTTAGATACTTTATGTTCTTTGTTGTGTATGTCTGTTTTCCATGTCTGGTCTTTGTCCCTGGATTGCATTCTTTTGATTACTGCTATAACCTTGGTTCCCTTGATTACTCTTAAACAGCATTTTAGTACCTTTTTTGCCCAAATAATGACCTAACTCATGACCTCAAGTCCCTGTGCTTTAAATTACAATATACAGTAACAAAACAAGAAAAATGCCTTTTTCCATTTAAATTAATCATTCCTAACATTCTGGACACCATATTGTATTGATCAGCTTTAGAGTTTATTGTAGTAATAAAGTTTTTATTGTAGTAATAAAGTTTATAAAAAATCACAAAAAGTACCTGCTTCACTGTCTTGTAATCAAAAGTGTCTCTTTTTAAAAACAAACATGGTCCTTGCAGTATTACTTGTCTTTGCTGAAGTTGGTCCGTTTTTCTTGTCTTGGATGATAAGCTACTACATATTTAATTTGCATTGTTTTACATGTAATTTTTAGTAAAAACAACCATACCGGCAAAGTCTCTTAAAATGAATATCTATTGAGAATTCGTTCGAGTCGACTTGCATTGCATTCAAAAATGATTTCTTTCTGCATGCAGAGTTAGAGTAACATAAATGGCCAATTAATTCTGATTGACTTTAATCATACTCCTGAATCAAAACCCTATCAATTGTAAAACGTTTATCTTTACACACTTTAAAGTCTATTTGTCTTCAGGAAGTTCGGAGGTCGTTAAAAAAATCTTACCCCATTGCAAATGGAATGTAACCATAGATGAATTGAAAATTAAAGGCAACAGTGTTTATCGTGTTGCTTAATCGTGTGCTTTTTTTTCTTACTAAGTCGTGCCGCGAGGCAGACATTACGGAGTATTGTATGCGGCACTTAAGATATTTGAGATGAAAATAATCACCGAATTAAGAATTAGTCACGGAAATGCACTACCTTTGTAATGACCTAGTCAAATTTTGGTCTTTTTAAAAAGTTTGCAATAAAATCACCCTCATATTCCCACTAGTATGCTATTTATTTGTCCACCACTTTGGACAAATACTTTGATAATGAAGTATATAATAATATCCCAACTGTAAACTTGTAGAAAAGAATATCATAGTTATATGAGAGAACCTAGCCTTTTGTTACCCCTAATGAATAATAAAGTACCTTATGTTAGTTAAATTACTCCTCATAATTATAATATAGCTGGTGTCTGATGTTACTGACGCTAATTAATAAGTGATTGGATGTGACATCTACATGTGGTCAAATAAAGATTTATAATCATACTATACATTGTCACCAAAAGACACAAATTTAATTTTACAGCTGTTTTATTTATCATATTGGAAGATGTTAAAGATTACTCTCACTCTATATTCATGAAAATGAATTTGTGCTATTATAGATGTTAATACCAGTGGTGCTATCATTAAGCCTATATCTTTAAATCACTTTGGAGTGTGTTTAATGATTAAGTCATCAGTCTCTATTTTAATAAATCATTTAGATGAGTGTTATTTTTATATTTAGATAAACATGATTGTGTTTGATTGGATCGGACAACAGTACGTCTCAATCGGAATAGATAAGTAGAGATGTATTGAAATATATCAATTACCATATTAATATAAGTTATATTAGGTAATAAAGGATTACATTCCAGTTGCATAAGATCTATTGTAAGGAAATCAAGCAAGGACATGCATTATAGTAAATTCTGTCTAAAAGTTGTATCAACATATGATTTGTGGACTGCCATGCGTCATAATGTTCTTTAGTCATAATTATAGTTGTAAACTATTAATTAATTTAGGTAATTTCCACACAGTATACACTCTAATTGATTTTCTATATTTGCACACATTGTGAACTAATTTTCATGTAGTTCCAATTGATTTATTTTTTTTGAATAACGAGTTTCATTAAGGCATGACATTTGCGTTTATTTTTATTTACACATGCCATCATAAATAACAGTACATGTCATTAATAAATTATTATTCAATACATCGAATTATGCTAAATTATGATAATAGCGTGCCAACATTGAACACTTATCGAGGTTTCTAAAGTCACATCTTTAGCCTGATCATAGCAAATATTACAACAAATTATATGTATATATATATGTAATCTATCACAGCATCTATGCATTTTTCAAGTTTGATTTTTTATGGCAGTTTGCATTAGTCCAAAGTAAATATCGTCCGTAGCAGTTCAGATCTTTGACATTGAAGATGAAAACTTTGTCAACGCCTCCTGTGCTTCTGAAACAAAAAATTAACGCACATTAGTTAACATTGAAAATAAAACAAAGCTGTCGATGAAATTTCCTTTACTACAACAAATTTTAGTTCACAAATGATAAAAGGGCTGCATCATATTTGTAGATACAGTTGTACAAATTACCTTTTAGTTTCTGATGAAGCGTCAGTCGTACGTGTCTCTCTTGTAGTAGTTCGTGTGATAAAGCATCTGAAAAAAAAAAACTAATGACTATTTAATATCTATAGCAAATTGTGTATTAAGTTATACTTTTGAAATATAACCGTTACATAGAATTTAGTTTAAACTTTTTATCTATTTTACATGTATCGAGATTATATTATTGTAATATGACATGCTTCAAAAACTGTATAAACCACAACCATGGTAAAAAAAAATGATAAACACATAACCAACATTTCTTGCAACACATATGGGCTGTGTCTTTTCAAAATACGATGAAACTAGTCCTATTAGAATCGGAAATGAATAACGGAAACTCCATTTTATCATTGTTTTACCACGGGTTGGATATTTATGTCGTTATTTAAGAAAAATACGATGCGACAGAAATGGAAAGTAAAACAATGATAACAATTTCCGAGATTCATTTCTTAACTCTATATCCAGGGGTTCATACCTTTTAAATTTAAGTTGACGGTGTCATTTTAAAATATGTTGTATTCAATTTCTATTGCCCTATAAATATGGTACATTCTTAATTTCAAAGACGTAATAATAAAATTACCTTTTATATCAGTTATTTCTTTTTCTATCTGCTTTCTTAAATCTATCTCTTTCTTCAGTTGATCTTGCAATTCCTCTGTACAACAAACAAATAACTCTTTAAAAATATTTCTACTATATTCACATACATAAGAAGATAAATTGGATAACAAATTCATAAACAAAATAGGTAAAATAAATCATAACAAGTACTATCTTAAAAGATAGCTGACGCAGTAAAATTTGTTCTTTTTACTTTTAATATTCTACATTTCAGCAGGAGGAGTAATCAATCGAAGTTCTATCAGAAATCAAAAGAATGTAATCCAGGGACAAAGACCAAACATGGGAAACAGAACACATGGCACGCAATTTCAATTTACGATACAGTTTTTTTTTTCGATCGCCACTAAGTTATCAGTATTTGGCCAATTTTGAAACAGAATTTTGATCAGGTTACTTGCGTTTTCATGGAAGAGCGCCTTTAAGGTCAAAGTGTAAATATATCGACTGCATCGGAAAAAGAGAACTAATTTGATATATCCTAAATGATTTTTCGTTGGAAGACTGTTTATAGTGATAGCATTGACACCACATATCTAAAGATATGTGAAAAATCATATTTTTTCATGGAAAGCAAAGTGTACTTTTTAACTGTTAAATCAATGTAGGCTTACTTTACATCTTTTTTGGACATCGATCTTTAGTTTCTATTGTTTTTTTCTAAAAGTTCCTTGATTACATATGCAGTGAAACCTGTCCAAACAGAACCCTAAATAATTCAAACACCTGTTTACACAAGATTTTTTTAAAAGTCTCTTTATCAGTTAAATTGGATCTTGAACCATGGTAAACCGAACGCCTGTCTTAACCAAACTGATTTTAAAATCCAAAAGTGGTTCTTTGTTAACAGATTTGACTATATAAGAAGAGTCCTTACTTTATTTGTTACATCATTTACAAAAGAACGCAAACTTTTTTTTTATATTTTAAAACCATGATGTCTACGTTGAATCTCACCTTTTGATAAGCGTACCTCGGGTTCAGTGGCTACTGTCGTGGATTTACAACATAGATCTGCAAGTACATGAAAATATATCATAAACGCAAGTGTCAAAAGATTGATACATGACTTGGCACTTACATGTATAAGAAATTAAATGATTTAATAAGGCATTTGATTTAATCAAAGATTTTTTTACCTCAAGAGTTCCGCATTGTAGTATTTTATATTCGTAATTACTTTTAACGAAGTATTGAAAGTTAATTTTGCATACTTTTTATGTAACATAAATGATACATCTAATTATATATCTGCCAACTAGGTATCATATCATTCTTCCATAAAAGTCATCATGTCAAATATAATGGGAAGTAATCAACCGTCCAAAAAACTTTTTTCCAAGTATCAATGTATATTTGTAACCCATTTAAATCAATAACTAGTCAATCTCTGAAGCATATAAATAATAATTAATTTCTATTAATGTGCATTATTACCTCTTGCATTTTAGCCCTCAATGGCATAAGAGTATGTAATATGTATTGATATATCTAATGAATCATACCCAACAGTCAATGTTTCAGTTTGAATTAAATTGATTATGATTTCCCGTTATTGTGTTCTTGTTGCACTGTACGAAGTATGAATCTGGCCATAAATACTTCAATCAACTGGCATGATTTTTGAAAATTGAATGAATTTTTGTGACTCTACAGTGAATTCCCCCTTTTTTAGACAGAAAAGTAATTCATGCTTTATGAAACAAACAAGCCTTGGTTCTTAACCCCTAGATAACCTAACCAGTCTTAAAATATCCCATATTTGTTCCGTCTTAATGCAATATTTAATCAAGACTCTAAATGTGTTCATGGGTTAAATATGTTATGCCAAAAGTATATTCTCGTGTCGAATTAGGCGACAGTTATAAAGAAAGCTTAATTCGAAAGACAATTTAAGTCCTTGATTTGTATTGTAAATGTTTTGTAAAGAAAAGTTTTTTTTATTTTTTCGGTATATTTTTACTTCGAACATGACCATTACCAAGGGCTTCTTCTATCTCATTAGTAGGTTGTTCTCTTTCACTTAAAGAGCAGGTTTTGGTCCCGTCTTGATTTTCTTCTTTTACGTTTTTCTCATTATCTAAATATAAAAAATAAATTAATTAAATTTTCCATTTGATAATACAATGTCACTTAATCTTCTATTAATTTTTTTTAAATATATATCTTTATTTGGTTGTACATCTATAGTTAGAAGATACACTCATAAAAGATTAAATAATTGTTTCACGGGAAAGTCAACTTGCTTCTTACTTATAATTGATGTATATGAAACTAAAAGCTGGAACATATCAGACAATTTTAATTACCATTTGCTTCACAGACCTTTGTTATGTCATCATCCTATAATATAGACAAAATTATTATAAGTGATTTCAAACAAGCAAATGCATCAGCTTTAATTTATTTAAAATATCTTTAAAAGGTTTGCTTAAACGAAGAGTTCCCCAGACACTAACAAGACGCAACTAATATTATAGCGTTTTATGAAGCCATTATTACATGATATACTGAAGCAGACAAAGATCATTAATAAAAAGGGGCAAGTATTTACTGAGTGTCAGAATGTTTAATGTTCCTGTTATATTTTATTCACAATTTATACTAAAATCACATTTACATCTGAAATATTCATGAAAAGTGTAAAATTCTAAGAACTTTGGGGACAACTTTAAAATTTTGCTATACATTTCACTTCAATACGTTATGAGAATTAAATAATTCATGCAGTCCATTAGTTATATTGCAAATAATATTCTCTTACTTAAACAAATTATAACCCATATGAGATGATTATGCTGCTGAAAAATGAATTTCCTTCATCAACGAAGAATAATTAAATACTGAAAAATGACCTTGATTAAACGTTATGGCGTTATCTAAAATTTTAAATACGGTAATGATTAAAAATGGGACACTTTGAATACAATTAATATCTGCGACATCACATCATTTTAATTATATAAAGTAATTCTAATTGAATTATTAATTACAATACGTAAATTTAATCTTCAATTTTCAGCTTGAAAATTAAATCGATTGCATTTACAATTCAGTTTTCAGTATTAGTTCTATGTTACCTATTAGGATTCATTACATACCGCTTGATAACTGGTTTCTACAGGACCAGAAGACATAGGTGATTTTCTTGAAGCTACGTCTTCCAAATGACCTTGATTATGACTTTTTTCTTCTTTATTATTAAGGTCGTCAGTAATGTTAATTTCGTCACTGTATTCAGAGAGTTTATCATCTGTGTTGGTAGAGTCGGGGGTATTCCTACTTGTTAGATTTCTACCAACAGGTCTGAATGCTGAAAATCGTTCCGATTTGTCACAGAAAGTTGGACTACATTCAGGTGAAGAGTTAGCTTCATGCTCCTCTTTCTGTCTTGATTCATTGCCATTCGTTAGTTTCAGCGGGTAACAGCTATTATTAGAAAGTTGTAGCCGATTAGGATTGATTAGACCAGGATTCCATACCATACCATAAGAAGGTACTAAATTGGGTAAGCTCCAATTAGATTGATATGCTGAGTTTGCTTTAGTTTCGAAGGTGTCTTTATTGAAATGCATCCCAATGCCAAATGGAGGTGAATGCGTGAATGGGCTCATTGGATAGGTCTTTCCAGGTACTGAAATAAAAGGAAACGGTGGATATGCATTCTGGTATGGATCGCTGTTTTCGCTTGTACTGACATTTATACGAGATTTTTTAACAACATTAGGGCTATGAGAACGATGACTAGATGACTGGTCCCGCACAGCTGATGATAATAATCTTTTCCTGCTCCCTCCATTAAACATTGCTTTGACATCTTCCCATGCATGGACGACATCTTCTGAATCAAAAGCCACAAGCTTAAGATGACGTCTCCATGAATTAAAATTAGCAGCATCAGGATGATTATATTTTGCATCAGGTGCTTTATGGAAGTGAAAGATGAATTTGTTAGGAGAAAAGTACATATTACAATAGATACATTTTATACATTTTGCTCTAGAACTATTGTATCGTGAAGGTTCAAATTTACCCCGTCCACCCCATCCACATTCATGATAAACATCAAAGCAAAAATTTTCAGGTAGTTTAGGCGGGCTGTTGTCCTCCAGAAAGGACTTCACAAGTCGTTCGGCTTCTCTTTTTGTTATCATTCCACATCGTCTAGATGATATGGGCATGGCTCCCGCTCGTCGAAGTATTTCTAACTGCACTGGGGTACACTGGACACACGTGATTCCAAGAGCAACTCGTCTGTTGTGGATTTCATTGTAACTATAACTCTTGAGTAATGTATTGGATATCTGTGCAAGACAAAGGCGTTCTTTTCCCTCAATCGTCAGGCATACAATTGACACACCGTGTAGCATAACTGTTGTCACTTGGTTATTGCGGACATATATCTCTTGATTCGCTCTTTTGTGGGCATTTGGATTTGGCGGAATTAACGACGTTTTTGAAAGTGATGAGTCTTTGACTCCTTCATTCTGTAAAGAAATGACATCTTAATACATTTATGGATTTAAAAGATATCCTAACATAGAAAACTCTTACCCAATGTTTAACACTATATAAAACCTTTTGACGTTAATGATTTTAATACGCCCGTTTAAAACGAATAGTATTATGGTATACAAATCTCCGTCCGTCTGTTTATTCGTTGAATTTTCTTCAAACTATACTGAGTCATTTCTTACAATTGACTGAATACATTTTGTGAAACTCATTTTTCCGCTTTTTGGAAATTGCCTTATTCATATTGTTATGATATTTTTTCACATGTCACACCACAACTTGATAACCCTTTGTTAAGCAAACTTCAAACTCTACACAGTTGCTTGTTAGAATGGTATGTTCCCTCTTTTTTTTTTTTTTTTTTTAGAAACTTTTCGTTTCAAAGTAATTTTTTCATTATTTATATATAATTTTTTTTCGCATATCGCACCGTAACTTGAGAACGGAATTCCCTGTTTTGCAACTCAAACATCTCATACAAAGTACAAAAATCCCCTTAGCGCAAGAGTAAATTCAGTATAACATATGATATGTGATAAACACTTATATGGGATTTTTTTACATTTTTTTTTTATAAAGCCCGGGTTATCAGCACAAAATCGGTAATGAAAATTATCATTCTATCTTCAAAATGTTTTTCAAACAATACGAACGATTTAAGTATCGGACGTTGATGTATTTCTGGATTTTTTACTTATGTTTGCGCATTACTATGACATTCTAAGGGCATGTAAATAAAATATGAGAAATTTAAAAAGTATTGTCATATCTAATAATTTTAAGATAATAAAGGTTACGTGGGTTTAAGAAAAGTATATTTCTAAGTTACTTTGAACATCTGATGAAAAATGTTTATTACTTTACTTAAAGTTCCAATAATAGTTTTGTATTGTATAAATGTTTTTAGTTTAGAACCCTCTTTGACTTAGCATTTCGCCCTACCAGAGCAACATTTGTTTGTTCTGTGTTCACATATATTTCGATGAATAAAATCGCTTAACTGCTGACAAGAAATAAGTATTTCTAGTTTTGACATGAATCAGATAATATGAAATTACTTTTATATTAAAAAACGATAAGATATGGGGCCTTAAAACATAACACTCGTCTTTTATCAGCAAATGTAAAATCATTAATAATTAATTGACAAATAGCTTTTACATTTCACCTCGGGTGGCAGTTAATGACAGTGTCGTTAAATGTAAATTTGATGGTATTGTTCGGAAGGCAATTGTTTCCTGTAAAGAATAAAGTTTTCCGAACGGAAATTACAATTGTTTACCTCGGTTTAAGGCATCAATACCTATTACTTAATTAATTTTCCATGAGATAAGCGGATGACTGATACAAATATCTTTTTAAAATCAACTATTATCTGCATCCTCAGAGGAAACATTGATGTTTGTTTGAGGAAATATGGACTTTAATCAGGGGTTTCTATGACCATCTGATGAGGACCCAGGTGACCAATTGTCTTATGATGTAATCTTTGAATTAAGTGAAGATTAATGACTTTTTTTTACAAAAAAAATCATTGCTATGAAATGTAAGACATGAACAAATAAAGGGCTTTTAAGATTACATTTAGAAACCAACTGACTGAATAGTCATTGAAAGTGAAAAACATCAAGACCAAAAAAAAAGTCTGCTCATCTTTTCTTTTAAATTCTGATCTTTTATTACAACATTGTAGAGATACATTACTTCGTATAAATTGAAATCAACAATTGAAAATATTTCTATCTTTCTTTTGAAGGATTCCCTGGGGATGAAACTAGGTTATATACCCGAAGTTGCTTATAATGATACGACAATATCTTTCGTGAGACACGTTCACGAGACAAAAGGTAAAAACATGAAAGGAATGAAAGACTTCGGATGTTGACTTATTTCCATCATATTAATCACATCTTTACCATTTAATCATTTGTTCTTTTCACGTCCTTTGGTATTAGGAACATCTTTAGATGCTTTACATATGCAAAAATATTATTGAAATATCGCATGATTACATTTTAGTGTATTTTCTTTAGATTGATGGTAGCTTTGCGTATAACAAAGGAGGACATTTTAAATCTGTCTTGGTATTAATTAAATTTCTGTGAAATATTGTAATGAGGAAAACATGAGGTGAGTTAGTCAGTGCAGGTATTCAACATAACAAGACAAAGAGATAATCATTCCGAGGCAGTTCTTTTCTTAATAAAACTGGTCAATCAAAGTTTTAACGAACATTTTTAACTTGTATATTAAATGGCTTTTCAAAGGTTTTTTTTCGGGCACTTGGATGGGATGGGTTGGGTGTACACCATACAACATATTCCTACTTAGAAAAGTATCTTGTTCGAGTAAGTTAAAAATAAAAGAGAATAATCCTAAAAATTCATTTAACGTGAAGTATAACATTTTTGAGAAAGAATATTTCTTTGATTTGTTTTATTTCTAATTTTCAATAGGCTTTGGATAATAACGTATAACTTAACATTCAAAATTTGATTTTTCTAATTGAAGACTGTGTCTAGATACTTTTCGTGTTTGCTTTGTGTCTATTTTTACCATGAAATATATAATCTATTGAACGACAGCTACCCTACCGGTGCACCTGGTCAATGCTCCCAGTTTTTACTGGAGTCCGAGTTGCTCATTTACTTTTGTTACTTTGTATGTATAATTTTAGTTACTTTATTTTCTTAGTTGTATATGTCTGTTTTCCATGTCTGGTCTTTGTCCCTGGATTACATTCTTTTGATTACCAGTATAACCTTGGTCCCCTTGATTACTCTTTCTAGATCATTCATTGTATCATAGTATTCACAAACAGGAACCGCATTTACTACGATAGCAAAGTAGCAATGTTTCAAATTAACTCTTTTTTACGTTCTTGACTACTATTTCTGGTCTCGCACGGACGGATTACAATAGTAATCCAATAACTGTTCATGATGCAATTACCTGAAACAAAATGGTTCGTCTGTGTTGTTAAAGCAGTCAATCATAACTACTCACAAGAGTAAAAAAAGAAAAAAAATATCAAACAAGTCTTGTTTTACGGAGTTGTAAAAAAGGCACACCGAAATGCTAAAAGCAGCACAAGGCGTTAATTAATTCCATTTATTAAATTTTGTGTACACATAGGTTATACACTTCGAAAAGTACTTAAGTTTATTACGTTTCACCATATGCATTATTTAAAATGACAAAAGATGACTTGACTTTCTGCAATACGGAAAGAATAAACAGCAAGGGTGGAATTATATCTTCATTTGTGATTACAGAAGCGATTACACCATTACGTAATGTTTCAGTTATCTATGTTGCACCATGAAAGTGAACACGATTATCGTTGATTAAGAAAGTTCGATCGACGCATAAAATATGGAACAAACAATTTAAAATTATTTCTTACAATATGCAAAATTATATTTTTATTTTAAAATTTCTGATCCGAAGCTGCATTTTCTAATTTTACTTCATATCGTCATAGCACCGAAAAGTATCAGGAGATTTTAGAGTAATGAATTATTCAATTTTAACTATATACTATATTGAATAAAAGTTGTTTAATTACATTTGACTAAACAGCAGAGAAAAAAACTATAGTGCAGTAATTGCATGTCAAACAATTAACCTGATATTTTGTTTTGTAGTATCTTTACTGATGGAACAATCAATGAAGAAATTGTTAAAGGCTTCAATCGTGTTGTTGGGGTTTTACACACAGAATGATATAAAATGGTATGTGTCAAAAGTAAAACCTTATTGCAATATCTAAATTTCAAATTCATAATTTGCTGTGAATTTTGTCAAAGAAATATGTAGTGCTCGGAGAGTGCATTCTAATTTAAAAAAAATATTTTGATGTAGAAATTGCAGGTACTCCGAGGTATCTTGTGGGTGTAGAAAATTACAAGATCATATTCGTCTTAAATATGGTCTGATAATTTGTCATTCATCTGTTACAATTAATTAACTATCTCATAATAAATACTGTTTATATCTAAACTATTCTATGATTACACTTTATATATCATTACATGTCAGCGAAAATGGTCATGGGAAGTATTCGAATATCACGAAATTATCAAAATAAAATTGTACTAAGGTAAACTATGTTTAGGGAATAAAAATTGTATGTATCAACCTTTTGTCAAGCATAAAGTATACTTTTTCTTCCCTAACATTTAAACTTTGAAATATATCGATACTATTGCCTATATTGTATACATCAATAGTCTTTAAACAATTCCAGTTAACTACAAAATATATGAAATTGACAGTTGAAAGTATTCGACTTCATGTACTTGTCATTTAACAATAAACAAAAACAAAAGAAACAAGCAAAAAAGCAAATAAACTACGAATGCAATAGTTTGGAAAAGGGAAATGTTGAAATTCTGTATTGGTTTAAAAAAAATATTTGTAGTATTATTTACACCTATTTTAAGTGAATTGCAAACATATAACACTACTAATGACATATAATTCGTTTTCTTTTTCTTTTTTTTTTTTGATGTGTGAATTCTTTTTTAAATAACAGTATAACAATAACGTTTGAAAAGTAGCAAATTCCGTATATCCGTTACTCGTTGACGATTCCTTTTGCTTATTGCAATGCAAATTTTTTTTTAAAATGTTGTGTTGAATGACTTAAAGCACTTAATTGATCTCTCGCTCACGCGCATGCACAAAGTATGTTTTCGAATGTATTTTGGTATGAAACCCAGTGATATATTTACTTAGTTCTAAATGTCAATATTTTTTCTGCGTATAGTTGCTGTAATATTCTGTGTACAATGCATAAAAATGAAGATGATATTTAGGAAATCGCTAAATTGTGGGATATCTGTATTCAGAAATGTTTGTTGCACCATTAATATAGATAAAGTACTTTTGATACTGTTATTTTCATCATAACATTAGATCCCACATTTAATGAAAAATATTTTCTTGTTTTTTTATAGTAACCAATGTTATAAAGGTATAAACAGACACACAGTTTCTATGGTAAGGCACCAACAAACACAAAGATAAACGATTCAAAGAAATAAATAACAACCATATATGTGACGTTTAACATAAGTATATGACAGTGCATAATGGTACTTACCAACATTATCGATGTTTAATTTCAATCCTTACTACTTGTCTCTGATGCACCTGAGATCACAGGTGTTTTGTCTTCACAGTTATTTATACAGTGGCTGTGGCATAATTAATGTCAGTCCTATTATAATCAACATATGGGAAACGATCACTTGTAAATTGTATGATTGTAATATTCTATAAGTGATGGATAGGCTTTGATAATTGTCCATACAAGGGATTCAGTAGCGAGAGAAGGCGGGACAACGGTCTTACATGTGACGCTTCATTGGTTAATTGTTGCTGACAATTACCAATCAACTTGTCTGTTCGTCGATATGGAATTTTTTCTCTACGCTGTAATTTAGCTATTTTATGGGAGTGAAATTAAAATATTTTGCGTTCCATAAATTTAAATATCTCAGACAATGACACTAAACCATTTCACTATAAATGTCTCTTTGAACATTAATATGAAAACGCGTTTGATATTTTTGTATCTGTATTTACCAGTAAATATAGTTTTTTCCAATGTCAGTGAAAAGTCGTAAATTCTTTTACTACCGCAAAATTTGTCTTTTAAATATAACTAAAACTCATTGAAGAAGAACATAGGAACAAAAAAGGATGAAAGGTGCAAGCTTTAACTTTATTATTTAAATGGAAAGTTTGCTTTCGGTAAATCGAAGTTGGCTCCAATTTGACATATAACACTAAGCTGTAGACATGTTTAAATCTTAAATTGAAATTGAGGTGTCTGTGAGTCATTTCAAACTAGGGCTATATATTGATACTAAAATATGACAAATATGGACCAATAAACATATTACATTCAAATTCTGGTACAAAAATAAAAGTTCTCGCCCACGTCACTCAAAAATTTCTTCATAAAAACCTCTAAGTTAATATCCTCCAGAAATCATTTTGAGTAATTTTTTAACTGAACAAAGAAGCACCAAACTAGTGAGCACAGAATAGATCGTGTGAAATTATAAGAAAATACAACCAAAAAAAAAAAAAATGTCGAAACTTGTCTTAAGACAAGGCAAACGCTACGTAGAGAGAAACAATACATATATTTAGAGAAAACACAGGTGTCTAGGTCTTTAAATGTTAATTGGCCAACAAGATTCAACTATTCAACTGAGAGCAAGAAAAACATGTTCAATGGTTGGATAAGCGTCTTCTGTTTTGGAAAAAATACCCACAGATCAGCTTCTCTTGTTTTGTTAATAAAAGCAATATTTAGGAGAGATTTTTTTTCTTTTCTTTGAACTCAAAGGTATATCTGTGTGTTCTAGGATTTTTACTTTGACTCATGTTAATTCAAATACCTTTGTTGAATGTATTGCGCATATTTTGTCAGCCAAAAATATTCTTATTTAAAGTTTTTATTTTCGTCTTCTTTTAGGATTTTTCTATTTTTTGTTCATATATAGCATACACTGTCCTTGCCTAAAACATATATTTAAATACATCTTCCATTAATATAAGATTCAGAGGAACAGATTGTGATATTGCACGATAGAGTTAAGCATGTGGATAATTGACCCAATCAAAGACTACTTAAATGAACCATAATAACGCAGAAATTCATAAGGCTTATTTATTCACGCCAGTTTAGACCACATAGTTAATACTTGTTTGTCCTGTCCGCCTTTAATCTAAACATACAATACACGGACCCGTTGTTTTGATTTTCATTTGGTTGTTTCACATGATTATTTTAAAAGAAAATCAGATTCATCGAATCGCCATTGTTATTTTCAAGATACGGTCAGTAACAGCGTGTAGAGAGAAATAACTTTTCCATATGGTACCAAGAAATTATAGACAGAAACATGACAGATGATTAGGGATTTTCTTAGATGTAAGTCGATCTTCTTTTAGGTACAATATGGCCCAACAACAAACTGTATGGGAACATATTTAGGATATAAACCAGACATAAACCGACTGAAACCGAAAGCGACTACACCATGTCAGGCTGCCGATTGTAGACTATTGAAACAACAAAGACGGTCGTATAGGTTGATTAATTGATTTTGATCATGAGTTTGAAAATATCGGTTTTTCATAATTTAATGAACATTTTTGTTGTAAAAGTCGTATACAACTTAAAACGGAAACATCCAGTTCTAATAGCGACTGTTGATTCATTAGTAAACAATGACCGTCATTCGTAGACTTATATCATGTAAATATATATGTGTGTGTGTGTGTGTGTGTGTGTGTGTGTGTGTGTGTGTGTGTGTGTGTTTTCAGTTTCAGTTCTTCGTATGTTTTCTATTTGTTATTCCCAAAGTTGTTTTTCCAAACATTTTGGAGAAAAATATCGGAAAAAGAAGAGGAATTAAGCTAAATTAAGATACTACTAAATTCCAAAACTAGGACATTAATTGTCAAGGTAATTAATTTACAAGAACAGATTTTCTTTCGGAAATGCAAATATGTTGTAGGCTAAACATCTAGTGCAGTGCAAACTAGCAATAAATTGTGACAAATTTCCAGATTTGAATGATTTTTGTTTATATTTATTGGTGTTGGTAGTTAGCTTGATCATGGGATAATTCACCTATAGGAAAAGAAATGACAAACCTTTCAATGAATAATTCATTCAGGAACAGGACTATCAGAATTTCAAATCTTGTTTTTGGCAGATGTAGATTTATTATATATTCGTTGAATTAAAGATAATTTATCTCAAACTCATTTGATCATAAAAATGTGTCGTGTTTCATCGAATTTTCATGTCTGTCTCTTGATGGACATGTTTTTGTGTTCTGCTTCTCAGAGTTTGTCAGTCTGTATGTTCGTTCGCGTGCCTGTCCACTGTCAACCTATTAAAGTCGACAGAATATCTGAGATATTTAATCAATTTTTACAATATTTGTCCTCAGAAAGACTGGAGCACTCAACAGTCAAGTAAAGTAAAGCTGCAAAATTGAACTATCAAATGAAACCTTTGGTTTTTTTTAGTAATCAAGGGAACCAAGGTTATAGCAGTAAGCAAAAGAATGTAATTCAGGGACAAAGACCAGACAAGGAAAACAGACATACACAACAAAGAACATAAAGTAACTAAAATCATACATACAAAATAACGAAAGCAAATGCGCAACTCGGACTCCACTAAAAATTGGGAGCATGGACAAGGTGCACCGGTAGGATAAGCGTCATCTGCTTTTCTAGAAACACACACAGAGTTGCTAATAAAAAAGTCAAGTCCGTAGTAGACGGACGAGGAAAGGAAAACTATGACACGTTGAACAAATTAGTTTTCATGGTGCAGATTGATACACCGTAACGATCCACGAGCTCATGATGACGACCATAAAACTTCTGTAGTGATGACTTGTGGTAACATAACCCTGTTCCAGAAGCCTATTTGTTAGAATTCTAGCGCGATACAAAAAGTCTGCATAGTTTCGGCAAGCTCTGGTTTAACGTATAAGGTGTGATATGAACACTCCATACGCAGGTGCTGAAGGGATGTTGTCACAGGTGGAAGGAAAGTTGACAATTCTGAATAAAAAGTCATCATGTTTTTCGTAAAGTTTGGTTTAGTTTTCCTTCATCATCGATTTCTAAGTGTAGGTCAAGACATGAGGCTGACTTCACAGTGTTTGTAGTATCCTTTATCTCAAGTTCTTTGGGATAGATGCGATGTATCAAATCCCCAAAATTAAGATTGTTTAAAGATAGTACGTCATCTATATATTGGAAACTGAGATTAAAGGATCTCGCTAAACGATATTCTTTCTTTCGGATCAGATCAGCTATAAAGTCAGCCTTATAAGAGTGAAGGAAGAGATCAACAAGCAGAGGAGCACAATTTGTTCCCATTGAGGACATACAAAATTTGTACTATCAAACGCTTGAATCTAAACTGAAATTAGATTAATTCTAGCAGTGGTGTTTGTCCCTAAAGACAGAAAAACAGTTATAATGATATCCTAGACTGAACATTGAAATATTTTTATTGGCGTCTTTCCATTTCCATTTCCATTTTATTTATCCGATCCATTCAAATAATATGTATAAAGATGTTAAAGTCAGTTATCATCTAAAAACTCTTCTTGTGGAGTCTGAGTTGCTCATTTACTTTTGTTACTTTGTATGTATGATTTTAGTTACTTTATGTTCTTTGTTGTGTATCTCTGTTTTCCATGTCTGGTCTTTGTCCATGGATTACATTCTTTCGATTACCGCTATAACCTTGGTTCCCTTGATTACTCTTTCAAATTAATTTTAGTGGGTATGAAATACTTTAGTTTAAACATATATAACTGAAAAGTGACAAACAACTTGAAAGTACAGCATACATATTTTAGAACAAAAAACGCAATAGGCCTTGGTAAAAAGTTTGTTTTCATTGTCCCTTTCGTGTTTTACCACGTAAAAAAAATTCATATTGATGGTTATTTTGTTAAGCGAATATAATGTGCTGCGCTAACTTAACTTTTACATAGGATTCATTTATAAATACAAAAATATGTTGATAATGGTAAAAGAATTGTCTCATTCGAAAACTATGGCGACTAATAATATTGCTTCTAAATTCTGAATTTTTTTTTCATTTTACGAATATTTTCTTTTGCAATAAAATATATAACAACTAACAACAGTTAAATCTAATATTTTCATTGGCTAAGGAAAACAAACTATGCAAATTAGTAGAATAATGCAATTGCACAAACAGTCGATATATTTTTTTTTAAAATTGGAACGATTTTTTCCATTGCACTAATAGTTATTTAAAAAAATAGGTACCCACAATTAAAACTGATATTTTCATTGGCTAGGAAAAACAAAAATACAAATTAGTAGAATAATGCAATTGCACTAACAGTCCATTAATTAAATTTCAAAAAAAAAATGGAATGATTTTTTATTTCGTTGCACTAGTAATTGTCTGTGAAAAAACTAGGTAGCAACAATTAAAACGGACATTTTTATTGGCTAAGGAAAACAAACAATACAAGTCAGAACAAAAGTACCTTTGCACTAACAGTTAACTATTTATTTCTGATCATTACATGCCAAAAACAAAAAACAAAACAACACAGAACTGAATGATCTTATTAGTTATACGCTTCTTAAGTTTCACCCTGAAGGTTATTTTTAGTCTACTATGATTATCAATAGGAAAAACGTTACTAATGTATAATAAATTTTTCTACGAACTTTTTTTCATTTTTTTACACAAGACAATTCTCCGAAAAAGAATAAATACGTTATATTCATATGTCTCAGTAATGCAAAAAGTATTCTAGATGAATATTTCCTGTTAAAAATAAGCTCATGTTAATTCTAACTATTTGATGATTAGATATATTATATTGCAAGAAAATTATTTACGTAAAAGAATGATAGACGTTTCTTCAGTGCAGGACTAAGTTTCTTTGTCTCATAGAAAGACTTAATCACCGTGGGCATTCTCCGATGCTATAGTTACACTCTAACATATGGGATCATAGTTAAAAGCAATCGAAAACACCAATTTGGACGTTGATAGTTCCGCTAAATCTCTGTAATTGAATATAATTATCATCTTTTAAGAATACTAGATTGCTCGTTGTTATGTTTGCTGCAAATCTGAATTAATATTTGCTAATTTCAGCTACCACAATGAGTGTCGTTCCAGTCATTTTAGACTGCTTTGAGCGTTTCATCGATCTGAATACTTGTCATTTTTATGTCTAATCATTATTCAAAAACCAATACGTTTTGCATGTGGACATATTTGAAATTAATCTAAAAGCAAAAATACAATCATTTATTCTTATATTTCTTTGGAACTATAACTGGTAACAATATAAATCTCTATAATATTTACGAACTGAGCACATGGAGTTTTTATATGCATTTCACATTAGCTTTACAGACAGACAAATCACGTCTTAGAGAATAATTACAATTGTTAACATTTAAAAATGTTTACATGTAGTCGTAATGCATTTTTGAAGTGTCTTTCTTTGTGGTTGAGGTGTGTGAAGGGAATTATAAGAAAATCAAATGTCCAAAAGCATAATTTGTCATAAAAGTAGTTCATTTTAAAGTGCATGTCACCATGTGATCTAACAACCAGTTCGACTATCATTTACTTTGCATTTTTAAATTGGTAAATCGCTTCCAAAGAACGCGTTATGGTTATGCACGAGGCATTTTATTTGGTTACGCTTACAGTTTTATACTGAAGATTTGTAAAGGCATTTTAGGCTCGCTTTACTCCCTCCAATGACTACACCGCGCATACCATCAACCTTTTATAATTTATTCAGAAGTATATGCCATATTTTCCATCTGAACTACCGTTATCTTCACGCGCTGGGTTTCTTGGTTTGGTTAACATTATTATCTAAAGGGAATATTTAATCACATCTGGATGACGTATGTTACTTTTAAGTAAAGTAGTCAGCGAAAGTGGCAAAACCGTTAAAGATTCCCAATTGGCATATGTCCTAACGGTCCATCTGTTTAATTATGTATATTTAAACTTTTACACTTTACTTTGATTTTCCTATGATAATTTAACGCTTCATAACTAATTAATAAACATTAAGAAAAGGATGCTCACTTTGGGAGTAGATTGACGCAAAATCACGACACAAAATACAGCGTGAAATCTGTATTTGGTTGAAACAAATGAGTGCAAGAAGATTGCATTAATTTTGGAGGAATATTTGTCTACAGATAAGTTCAAAATACAAATTAAAAAAAAATAAACCGTTTTTGTATTTTTCTTGAAACAGATCATTTATTTCAATAATTACCAACGGTGCATAGTAAAAAGAAAATAACAAAATCAGATTTCTGCAAATATCTTTATTGGTATGATAAATTGTAAATCATTACAGTAATTTTCAACTGATAAACTGCTGGGAAGATTCACTTAAATTAAACAAATATTCCGGGATGAAATTCTCATTCAATTACAGTTAATGTGTCATTTTCTAAATTAACTGTACACAACAATACCTTGTAAATATTTGTTTAACTTCAGTTACAGTGGATTAAGTGGGTACATTTATTCATTTGATACAACGGTAAAGCAATTGCGTTAAATAATCTTTTCACCAATCAGTCGGGGCCATCAAACCGTTTTGATACAGCTTCGGGGCAAGTTTATCTGCAGGTAACTTTAATGCGACAAATTCTAAACAATTACTACATTACCGACAGATAGGATCAGCTTTCCTTATTTATTCAGTACCTCTAGGCGATCAGGAAAAAATCAGAATCAAGCAATACCCATTGATGATCAGTTGACACGAGATCAGGCCCCCAGAGTAAACTTTTAATCGATTAGCAGTAATTATAAAAACATTACTAACCGTCAATTAAACTAAACACATTGAAAGTTAATTACAGATTGATGAAACATTCTGAATCCTGAATTTTGTTTCGGGATTTTATCACCATTTTACTACTTGTTATGCAGTACATTAGACAATAAAGAATTACATTTTGTGGATGCAAATATCAACCAAAAACCTCATGTATTGGAAATACATAACAAACTCAATTGTGTAAATATTGTACTGTATATACGGTTTTAGTTCCATACGCAAGTCTTTTTACATTTTTAAAAACGTGTTTAAAACTTCTAGAAATGAGGTCAGTATAGATTCCAGACAGATACTTTATCATAAATCCGTTTAATAATTTTTTGTTGAGAAATTCAGACAATTAATTAAGCAAATACATGTTGATCGTGAACAAATTATTATGATTTTCTTATGTAGCCCTTCAGTGAAAGTACGGGTTAATTAGCGATCATATTGATGCCTTTCTTTTCCCTAAGATGAACACTTTTTCCTCGAAGGACTTATATAACTCCATCTTTCATCAGTTTCTTTGAGAGCGATAGAAAAAACGTACCGTTAACAACAACGTAATTACGAACCAATTTTTCTTTTAAAGATTGTGGATATGAATCATTAGTGTAAATTTAAGAAAAGTTGTTTCGTATAAGAATTGAACGCAAGTTAACCAAAGACCTGTGTAGGCATGATATTTAAAAACGAAACTCAATTTCATACAATTCAACTCTTTAAATCAATTGCCTGGTAAGGCTGTACCTATGCTATTTCTCTTTGAATACCACTGTTCTTATCATTATAAATGTTAAGAAAAGATATTTCGTATTCAATCAAAAGACAAATTTTCATGGATAAATGCACAATATCATTCAGTTTGCAACTTAGTTCATGTATCTTTCTTCTTAATGATAATAATAATCATTTTATGTACATTATGCAAACTTAATGATCAAAAATCATCATTTAGTTATTTCTGACAAAATACACGCGATGCTTCCGCAAAAAAATTAAAAGTGTGATTCTAATGAACTTCGCGACATTATATATAACTAACATATTGGAAATAAAATTGCTCGGTAATTGTAATAGGCAATGATAATTTTCAAAATCGAACCCTCAATTAAACTATGATTAAAGAGGGTATATGCAATGCCTGGAAATAATTTGAAATGTTGTCCTGTTAATTTTACTGAAAAGGTTTCAGAAGAAAGAGAGTAATGACAGTACAGAAGTTTTTATCCTGATCAGCGGGAGATAATTATTACCTGGAATTACCTGTCAAAGGTTTAAATACTAAGGAGTCCTTTGAAGTCAGGTATTTATGCATGGTTTGTACGTAATTATTTACTATTGCTTCAATTAAAATGTGATTTTCAGAGATGCATATTGTTCATATTTTTGTAGCATAAATGGAGATTTACAAGAAAATGATTTTAATATTTTCATGCAAATAAATCATAAGATATTCTAACTGTCGATTGTGTTGATAATTGTGAAACAAAAGGATGTTATATAGACTGATCAAACTGTCATGTTGGATTAGTCGTTTAACAGGTTACAGACCACCAATTCAACCAATGAGCATTTGGAACGTACGCAAAAATAGTCCTACGCAGAAATTACCCCTGTTCCTCATAGTGCTGTGAAAAAAGTTCTCATCTTATTTAAAAAATGTAAACAGTTTCTGAAAGGAAAAACATTTCTGTACATTTTATAGGTGCATTTTGCTTCTTGTGATGTGAAGCCTAATCTCCATAATGATTTTTAAATATACCCCTATCTTGTGAAAACACTGGGATTTCCCATGCTATTTATAGACCCTTCACTTCCGGTGACCAGTACTGCACTGCAAGTCTGCTAACCCCACATGCCATTCTGAGGATTGTGAGCTGACATATGTAGAATCATGCTGATATATGGTCCTCTGCAGGTTAAAGTTAAGGTAAAGTCCAGAGAAGCCATTGAATATTATGAAATTAGCATAGAAGCCTATGGGAAGTGGAATTAGTGGTTTTTAGCCTAACACCAAATACACTCATGCATGCACAATTAAATAACACATTTAAGTCAAAGTAATTTGAATTCTAATAATTTGGCTCAAATTTATAGACGTATAGAACCAGGAGTGGTGAGTTTAAGAAAAAGACAACCCTTTAAACACTAGTTTAGCATACAGTCTAAGACAATACAAAAGTTTTAAAGAATGTTTTAAGATTGTTTTGATAGTGAAATAATGCAATACTTCAAATCCCTTTAGGAGGTAGGGGCTTCTGTAAAGGCAATGCAATTTTCAGCTTATTACATATACTTCATATTCTAGCATCTGTTTTAACAGCTAAACTAAGTTATTACTGACATATCTTGTCTTTGTTTACTTCTTACTTTGTAACATGTATATTAGTTTTTGAAGAATTGAATTGAATTCATTAAAAACACAATTAAAACGCACACAATTAAGCCTGTGGCATAAAGAAATTTTTCTTTGAAAATAGAAATAAATTAATCAATTATGACTGGAATATGAGGACTCACAGAAAAAAGTTACATATATTTAATACTGTTCGGTTCGAAAGATGCATTTTTTTATGCACAAAATATTTGTTTCCATTGAAGAATAGTTTCCAATAATAGCAAATACATGGTAGCATTTATGTTCCTTTTTTTTCTATATTTTCATTTGAGTAATTAAAGTCCTGTATAATAATGACAATTAGTTAAAACGTGTCGTTGTTAAAATAACTTAGACGTCATTGTAAATTAACCTTTTTGTATGGATGATCCTGCCTCTGTGGAATTGAAATAAAAGACATTGTCTTCATCAAAAACCTTTATCTGTAAATTACCTCTAAAACACATATAATACCCGGCTGTATCATTAATGTTATTACTATGATTAACTCGATTATGACCAAGCTTTAATCGATTGTTGAAAAGATGACCTCCGTATTCACGATAGAAAATTGTAGATAGTTGGAAACGTCAATTGTAGATTGAATATGTGCTCTTTTCGGTATTTTAGTTTAAAAAAAATGACTTTACCATAACTGAAAGCTAAAGAAACCAATGATATGTGGTATAAATAAAGCCATTCAAATTCAAATATCTACGATAAATGAATGAGTAACATAGTTTAACATTATTAAAATACAACCAATAAAATCACACATGAAAGGATAAATGTGAAGAAAAAATTAGCGACAGATATAAAAACACAAAGCAACATAGATACTGTATACTTGAGACTAGAGAACCTGAATCTCTATAGATACTGTGTACTTGAGACTAGAGAACCTGAATCTCTATAGATACTGTATACTTGAGACTAGAGAACCTGAATCTCTATAGATACTGTATACTTGAGACTAGAGAACCTGAATCTCTCACTTGATTAAATACAGTCTATTAAGTCTTCTAAAGAAATAACAAAATTGTACTTTTGTCATTGGAAATCATTTAATCAATAGAAAGCATCTTAGTTTTCTTTGAATTTAGCAAAACCCATCTGTTAACAAGTTGCCAAAAATCTTCCGTTTAATCCATGTGGTCCAATTTTAGTTACAGTGGCCATGATTTTTTTCCAGATCAAATATATCCACACATCCATTGCCAAGGGTATTGTTAAGAACATTCATGCCAAGTTTAGTCACAAACCAGAGGAGGAGATTTTCAAATCGGAGATGTAAAATTCGGAAAAAAATATATTTCAGGACCGTTAACTCAAACATCCGTCAGCGGATCTTTCTGAAAATTTCGGCATGGGTCCATCACATCAATTTGAATTTTTGTATTCCTTGCCAGGTTTTAGCTAATCCCTACTGTTTTTGAGTTATTTCTAAAATTCAGGAATTTGATCCCAATGGGCAATTTTTAGTAACGGCAGCCATATTTTTACCAAATAATCCACACAAACAGATCAATATGGATATTGTCAATCTGCTTCGAAAATTTGATAAAAAGTGATATTATATACATAAATGATATTCTAGATGATCAAAATCAAATTTCCGAGAAAGTTGTTTTCAACAAACTTCAACAAAAAAGCAACTGGATAGCATAATTAAATATTCTGAAAGAAGCTATACCGCATAAATGGAAACTTCTCTTCAAGACAAATGAATCTATTAAAACTAAAGTGAATATTAAGAGGGAAAGCTTTACCTGGAAACGTTCATTTCTAGATGTAGCTAAAATTACAAACAACATATTTTACAAATCATTATTAAAGATAAATTTGAAGATTCTATTGGCTTTCAGAAATGGGTGAGAATTTTCAGTTCTCAAGAAACATTTTTCAAGGATAATTTATATCTTTTTATATTTAACTATTTAACAGAAAACAAATTAAAAGACTTTAGATGGAAATTGATACAATATATCATTCCAACAAAAAATTATTGTTTCAATGGAAGATAGTTGCAAATCCTTTGTGTAATTTTTGTCAACAGGAAGAAGATTATTTTCATTTCTTTATCTCATGTCCATACTTAAAACCATTTTGGAATGAGATTAATAATATCTTTAGAAAATCTGACATAAATTAAACTAGAACATATTGTCTTGGGATATAAGATTGCTGATGAAAAGTATTTTTTTTATCAACTATAAATTGACAATACTTGCTTTTTCTATCTACAAAGTTTATTATATATCCGAACAAAAATCAAAAAATGTAAATGTTTTCTCCATTTATATAAAAGAATACAAGAAAAGAATAAGTGAAAAAAATAAAGAATTATTTTTAGTGAGGTTTAGGAAACTTTTGGTAGATTAATTACCTGTATGTCTGTTTAATTCGTACTTATCGATTATTTACTTTATAATTGAAAGTTTATATATATATATATATGTTACAACTAGTTATTACCCTGGATAACTAGAGGAATTTACAGGGAACACCTTGAAAAGCTTGGGTTCAATGTGCTATATGTGACAAGTGTAACTGAATAAAGTATTTATTTGTTATTAAAAAATATATATATGGATATTGTAAGGTTCAAACATGCCAAATTTGATCACAATTCTTCCAGCAGTTTTAGAGGAGAAGCTTTTCAAAGTTGGAAAATGTTAAGCTGTTGGAAAATTCTTCAACGTGATCCCTATCGTATATAGACACGGCGGTCATGTGCATTCATTTTGTGCAGTATATCCGAAGGAGCAATCATAAAAAATTGGGTTTTGATCGGTCGAGTTGTTTCAGAAGAGAAGATTTTTTAAAATTAAAACATAAAAAAATTGCAAACAAATACGAAGAAGGGCAATAACTCCTGAATCGCTTAAATTCTCACAAATATTTCATCATGCTGAACACTTTTTGTCAGAGATTGGCTAAACCTTATGATGTCAAAGAAACTACTATCTGACCCTATGTTCTATTTTTAGTATTCTATTTTTTTGTTTTTTGTTTGTTTTTGTTTGTTTTTTGTTTTGTTTTGTTTTGTTTTTGTTTTTTTTTTGTTTTTGTTTTTGTTTTTTTTTTTTAAGCAAGGTCATTTGTGCAGAATACCTTAAAGAACAATCATTCCGTTTGGTTCCGATGGGTCAAGAACTTTCTATGTAGATTTTTGAAAATATGTCTACGAACGAACGACCACGATGACGACGACGGACGCCAAGTGATGGCATAAGTTCATTGTTAAAAATAATTCCAAATCATCTTTTGAATATATCGAAGATGATTAAAGTGCTGGAATTTTTTTACCGATAACATATTTGTCCGGTGTGGAAGACGTGATTTTCAACAAAGGATCGGCATTCCAATGGGAACAAATTAAGCTCCTCTACTTGCTGACCTATTCCTTCACTCTTATGAGGCTGACTTTATAGCTGATCTGATCCAAAAGAATGAACATCGTTTAGCTAGATCCTTTAATCTCAATTTTCGCTATATAGATGACATATTATAGTTAAACAATCCTAGTTTCGACGATAGATTTGATACATCGCATTTACCCAAAGAATCTGAAATACATAAAGTATACAACAGACAGTGTGAAGTCAACCTCATACCTTGAACTACACTTAGAGATCGATGGAAAAGGAAGATTATTCATCAAACTTTACGACAAACGCGATGACTTTTCATACCGTATTGTCATCTTCCTTTTCATCTGTGGCTACTTCCCTTCAGCCCTGCGTATGGAGTCACATATCACAACTTATACGTTATACCAGAGCTTGCTTTTATTGTATCGCGCTAGACTTCTTACAATTAGGCTTCTGGAACAGGGTTATGTTGCTACAAAATTAAAGTCGTCACTACAGAAGTTTTATCGTCGTCATCATGAACTCGTGCATCGTTACGGTATATCCATCTGCACCGTGAAAACTGATTTGTTCAATGTGTCATAGTTTTTCTTTTCTCATTCGTCTAACCTAGACGACTTTTTTATGAACAACTCGGCGGTGCACATAGTCAATGCTCCCATGTTTTGGTGAAGTCCGAGTTGCTCATTTACTTTTGTTACTTTGTATGTATTATCTTGGTTATTTTATGTTCCTTGTTGTGTGTGCCTGTTTTCCATGTCTGGTCTTACTTCCTGGATTACGTTCTTTTGATTTCTGCTAGAATCTTGGGTCCCTTGATTACAATTGTTTTCTGCGTATCAACGTGAAGATAAAGGGATTGTAATGCAATATTCACTTTGAGCAAGTTAATTTAAATTCTTTACCGAGATTAAGCGAAAAGACATAATTTTATGTCTTCATTATAGTGCTGCGGACAGGTATCAAAAAGTGCTTTAGTATTCGAGTTTAATGGGCCTAGAGGGTATACGGCTGTATCCTATGTCAATGGAAAGATAAATCAATGTAGTTTTTGAATATCGTTCTTATCAAAGTGAAAAACGGTAAAGTTTTCTGCAATTTTGTATTAATTAGAGGAGGGGTCAAAGATCAATCGACCCCAATACACTTTGATAAGTAATTTAAGTGAAATCGTTTATTGTAGGTTTTGGAAAACAAGTATCATGTAAAGATCATGTAAAGATCACATTTGTAGAATTTCACAAATGTAAATAAAGAAACTTTTCTCCGACAAAAGTTGACTATATAATCACAGAACAAAATTGCTGCAAATGGTTGCATTTTAGTATATTTTCAATTATTAATTGAAAAACGGTAAAGTTTTCTGCAATTTTGTATTAATTAGAGGAGGGGTCAAAGATCAATCGACCCCAATACATTTTGATAAGTAATTTAAGTGAAATCGTTTATTGTAGGTTTTGGAAAACAAGTATCATGTAAAGATCATGTAAAGATCACATTTGTAGAATTTCACAAATGTAAATAAAAAAACTTTTTTCCGAAAAAAGTTTACTATATAATCACAGAACAAAATTGCTGCAAATGGTTGCATTTTAGTATATTTTCAATTATTAAGAGACAACAAGACATCATAGAATATTGCAATTTATACCTAAATATTCTTAACTGAATAACGAATGAAATAAACACAACGTTCTAGATTCGATCAGCAACATGATCTTTACAAAATGTGCTTGAAGTTTTAAGAAAAACGGCCCTGCAAAATCCTGAATTTTACGCCCTTACCAATAGAAAAGATAACTCAATAATTATGAACACAATATATCATAGTCTTCAAATATGCCTAGAAGTCATATTGTCTGACCGTTAAAGACGGTTATTATATTGCCCGAATCAACTTCGGTAACGGAAAAGTGCGCATTTTAGATTAAAAAATGTTTTATTTTATTAAAATTCAAAATTGGTCGCATGCGAGGACCATAATTCAATTTTATGAATTTATTTTTAAATGTATTTGTCTTCGAAAATAAAGCTGTTCAGCCGTGGTCGAAAGCTGCGGCCTTATCGCAATTTTAAAAACAAAACATCTACATCGTCTGCTGCTGAAATCCGGAAAAAGATGTTCAACTTAATTCACAGACTTGATGATTGAAGATGAAGTGGTGAAACAGGTACATATTTGTCAGAACTTTCTTTATTAGTTATTTTTAATCATCCGAATCATATTTTAGTGTGATGAAGTGCATTTTACATGGTCCAGAATCCATATTGTTGTCAGCGAATTTTGTCTGTAGACCACGATATGCTAGACCCACAATAAAACAATTATTAAAATAATATTCAATTTCTACTATTTACTTTTACATGTAATATAAAAAAATATCAAAGTCGGAAATAAATTTGAGATTGAAAATGGAAAAAATGCACGACAAACACGGAAATCACAAAGAAAAACGTTTTCATAATCAAGGGTAGTATACTGTATATGAGCATTCGTATAACTGAAATGATCCTGAAAATTTTCAGTCATAACATAAGAATATGTTGAAAAAAAAAAACAGATATATTTAGCAGACGAGCACCCTGTAATCTTATGTCATTTCCGACCGCGTCGATTTATGACTAAGTTTTACGCTAACTTGAGTTAGAGCCGCCGTGGTCTTGTGGTTACGTGGCCAGTTTATATGCATATGGATGTTCGGATCTAGTTTGTTATAATATATATATATATATATATATACATATTATTATTATTATTTTATCTTTTGTATGCATGTAAATACGTGTTACTGTATGATTATAAGCCAGACAGGATATATTTAGCAGACGAACACCCTGTAATCTTTTGTCATTCCCGGCCGCGTTGATATATGGCTATCTTTTACACATTTCGATTACACCAAATCTGTCACACAGAAAGCAAGGTTGGATAAAGTGACGTCAAATGCTGTTTCAAGTCCACCGTCAGTCAGGTCAGGTCCGGGTGTCAAAATAATAGACCTGCAGCAGCGCTAAGCTTGTCGTATAAGGCAACTAAATAGTGCTCAGTAACCTAGCCGGGGGCTAGGCGCTCTGCCCACAGACCCTATTATCCTTGCGTCACATCCTTTTTTTTCATTTCATCATATCATCATTTCATGTTCATTTTATCATCCCTTTCATGTTCATCGCCTGAATACAGCTGAAATATTGCTGCTTGGGCGTTAAACCCGAACAATCAATCAATCGTGTACTTAAGCAAGTTGTAGCTTAGTGACACATATTTACGAATCTTACTATAACTGAGGAAGTTAATGTACAAATTCGTGTCTTCAGTCTACGTAATGATATTTTACTTTCTAAATCTTGCCATATCATGAACCCCCGAGTCGCATTTTTTGTTTGAGAATCCCTGGTTAAATCTTTAACGTTTTATTTGAAGTCCAAGCATATAAAGACAAATTCAAAAAATAGATGTATGATTTTTGTATGTACAAAAATGAATCTGAAAACCTTAGTCTTTTCATCAAAACGTAAGGTTGAATCGATTCTTTACATGTGTTTCTGTTTTTAAAACAGTCCGGAAACTAGAAAAATTGTCCGGAAACGATTCCAAGTTATACAATTTTAGTACAATTAATAGTTTAAATATGTGAAAATTTGCAACTTCAATCTCATGTATCATAAGAAGTGGAACTCTATTTGAGCAGAAAGATCAAAATCTTTTTAAATTACAAAGGGACTTTTCCAAAAAGTGTGTAGAAATAATCTAAATTTCGAATGACAAAAATGGTAGTTACAACCGAGCCATTATTAAATCACATTTTCAACAGAATATTAATGCGTCAATTTGTTAATAATTATAAATCCCAGAAAATTAAGTCTGTTGATCGCAGCTTAAGTTGATTTCCCACTTTGAATAATCAACAACTTCAGTGGTGTTAACCAGGAAACGACATGAATCTGAGGCGGTAATGAACTATATAAGGTATAATTGTGTGTCAGTCTGATGGGAGAGAGATTTCCGTTGTAAATACCAATTAAAAACTACTGTCTCTCAGACCACTATAAGAGATAGAAGAATTACTAGCATGACGGCGAGGATTATGCCAAACTTTCTTCTTGATGACAAGATGAATAACGAAATTACAAAATTTTGTAATCAATTTCAAAGCTGATGTGCGTTAACATCAAACAGAGTGAAACAAAACCTAAAAGAATCTTATCGTCTTCAAAGTGATAAGTAAGTATATCGCAATAGATGGTTACCAAAGTTTACGCAATAAAAAGAAATACAAAAAATTCACTAAATGACCCCTTAAAAAATTTTAATGGATAAAAATATCACTCACATCACGCATATATATATATGAGAAGGAGTATGGATGTGAGCGCGTATGTAAGGATGCGAGTACGATGGCATTTGTTTATCTATTAATATTCTTGGCGATGTCTGGTCATTAATGGAATTCTATCAATTTTTAATTGAATACGGTTACTGTGATTTATTAATATCCCGTAATAAATTGATGTCTTGAAATTATGACAGATCTTATCCATTATTTTTAACTACACATTTAACATGCTTTGCAGACGAAACTCCATCTTTTTGGGGGGAAGCATTTGGTAGTAAGTTATGAGAGTTTTTTTTTACCAGAGATCTTTTACCGGAACTTGCAGTATTACAAAATTCACAATTCCTACACCAAGACTTAATTACACTAATTAGAAATTTTCGGTGCTCTATTTCTGTTTCGGTACTTTGGTTTTGAGTCATCTTGCATACAAATTATTTTTGAACCTTGAACTTCCTCAGTATTTGTTTCTAATACTGATGAGAAGTTTCTCATTGAAACACATGTGCAGATTACGGAAATTTGCAACATTTGTATAATTGGTATTTTTGTAGTACTAAAAGAAACAATTGCAATTATATCTTTCACTAAATTCGATTTAGTTGGCCATTTTTTTAAATACTGGAAATAGTTTTTTTTGTATAAAACGTTTTAAAACATTAAAAATAAATGAAAAGTCTAATCTGATTTGTTATGCAATACAGAAAAAAAAATAGTAGCTAAGCTAAGATCGTGAGAACTGTGAAATAAGGTGAACTGAATAATCATTATATGGCTAACAATCGGAAGTATTCTGTTTTGATTTGATGCAATACGCTGATGATTTCTAACGTTTACGGTGTTTCAATGAATGCGTGTTCATAGTATGCAGGACCCGGTCCAGACACTTTGAAAATGGAGGTGTCGGTCTATGTTCCTTAGAAAAAGAGGTTAGGACATTATTTGCCAGTTTTTGTCAATGAAATTGACACATTTTCCAATAAAAATGACGGTACCAATATCCAACACCTCTGTATCCGCCACTGATATCTTAGCTTTTACTTTCAAATGAAGAATTACTGAAAAGAACGTGTGTAATTTTTTGTTTATAATCAAATACACAAAACCTTACAGATTAATATCATGGAATGTCATAAAATCAAGATTTCGTAAGTTGTCATTCATGTGGTTTTTTTTCCAGTGATAATAAGTCATTTTACATATCCAGATATAAGTCAGAATGAGTTGGTTAACATAGTTCTTTGAGGGTAACATAATGCACTTCAACTGGATGTATCAAAGAAAATCATATCCCTTTTTTGTACGTAGGCCTGGACAACGCATTTTTTTATTCAAAATTAGATGTTTAATGTTTAAACCTTCGTTAAGTTTGCTGATATTATGGTTAAACTCGTGTTTATTTGTTTGCGTGGGAATCGCCATGTGGTCATGTTACCCCGTGTCCATTATATTCTGAGTTGCAAGCAAATCTTGTTACGATAAATAGTTTTCACCTCATATCGAATCGTTTCTATGATAACATTTTCCACCTTTTCCTCATTTTGATACATACGACATTCTCAGACCACAAAAAACTTAATCATTTATCTGACTCAAGAGAAAAGATCGTTTCATTTGCATAATGTAAAAATCTTTTACAGCACGTACTTATTACAAAGGTCCAATCCAGTGAAAAGCCGGTTAATACCGACAAATAATAGAGTTGAAAGTCTTGAGAGCGTTGATTGAATGTCAATGAAAGCTCCTTTAATGCCAAAGAGAGTTCCGTGATCCTTTCAGTCCCAACTAGTAATTGTTGTTTTTGATTAGCGGTACAAACCGTCTTGATTAATAAACATTGATTTAAACGCCTTACCTGACGGACTTAATTAACTCAATGACACTATAACACGTCTCCCTGAGAAAAGAAAATTATTGCAATTTAAGTGATAATAGATAAGCCTCTCTTGGACTCAGATTTTTATGTTATTTTAGACTTTATTTTGGGTGTCAAGTAGGACTTTTACATTAAACAATGCTTTGATGGTGAACAAGGATTATTTTTATTCTAATTATTCATTCTTAATGTCAATTGACCAGTGCGAAAAGTAACTTTTTGCCAATATCTATGATTGACAATAAGTGTAGAAAATCGCTTTCGTAACAGTCAAAGTTAATCGTATCTATTCAAGTTTAAGCTGTTTGGATGTAGTTGATACAGCTCAAAAATTGTCTTGGTCTTCAACAAGTACATTTTATGTAGTGATATAATACACACAAGTTCCAGTTACGAATTTGACAAAAACTTCTATAAGGATATAAAGGGAACCAGAATGAGAACGTTAATTAAAGAACACAATCTAGGGACTAGACAAGGAAAACACACACACACACAGCAAAGAACATAAAATAACTAAAATTACACTCACATAGAAATAAAAGTAAATGAGCAAGCCGGACTCCACAGAAGCTAGAAGCATTGACTAGGTGCCATTTTAAAAAACTCTGGCTCATAAAATGTTACGTCTAGGGTAGATGAAAGAGGAAAGGAAAACCATGACACGTTGAACAAATCGGTTCTTCGTAGTGTAGATGATTACATCATAACGATCCACGATCGAGTTCTCGGAGACGACCATAGAATTTTGTAGTGATGACCTTCATCTTAAAATGACATATTCCTTTCCAGTAGCCTAAGTCAAATACGGTCCAATAAGTCAACGTAGTCTTTGAAAGCTCTGAAATAACATACAGTGTATGTGTTTTGATATGATTACTGCATATGCAAGGGCTGAAGAGATGGTGCTAAAGATGAAAGGAAAACGAGAACTCATTTCGTTGTTTTCAGTATAATATAGTCATGAGATTTCCCTGCCCGTCGATCTATAACAGTAGGTCAAGATATGAGGCTGACTCCACAGTGTCTGTGGTATCCTTTTTTTGTAAAAGTGATTTATAAAAAGCCCAATGCTGGCGAAAACATCATGTAAATAGCGGAAACTGAGATAAACAATGTTCCATCTTTTGGATAAAATCAGTTATTAAGTCAGCTTCATAACAGTGAAGTAGTTGATCAGTGCGTAGTGAAACATTATTTGTTCCCATCGGAATGCCGACCGCCTGTTCGAAAACACGTCCACCACACTGGACATCACTTTTTCTTTGGTACATTAAAAAATGATTTGAAATCTTTTTTACCAGGTTTGAAGAATCACTGCCATGTACTACGTAACCATTAAAAACAACTGACTTAAAAGAGTCTGTGATGACCTATATTTTAGAATAATGGTCACACGTCTTTATGATGACGAAGGTTCTGAAACTGGAGTGTCAAGGATTGCATTGTGATGATAGTGTACATGAGTAACCGAAGATTAAAGTGCATACTGTTGTGAAATTATCGCAGAGAAACTACTTGAATCTAAACCATAAAAATACCGTAACAGCTTAGTATGCTACATGTTACTTAGGTTTATCTTCTTTAGCCATGAAGCGCAATTCATAATTAACATCTATTTATGAAGCAATTAGTACGGTGTCGAGTTACCATTTTACATTCAAGAAGTCGTACAATTTCTATACGAGTTTAAAAAATGTTGGAAAACCTAATTCCTATAGACTGTTACATCGAAGTTTATCTTCATTAATTCATTCCCATCCAATATGTAAAGTACAGTAACTATTATACATATACATCTAGAATCCAAATTAAAGGATTTTATTGGTCATTTTTCCCAAAAAAAAATGGGGCACAATGGGGTTTCTTATCATTTTTAATATACTCCAGTTCACAGAACTTCATAACTGATAACGTAATCGTCTAATCTGATGGACATGCATATTTACAACGATTGTCATCCCAAATAGGAACTCGTTGTGTGCCCACTGGTTGTCGATTTGTCAGTTCACTCTTACTAAGCGACTAAATGATATTTCTTACTCATGAGAGAAACGACTAGGTTTGCTAACCTTATTTTCCTCATTCTATGGTGTACTGCCGTTCAAAAATTCTCGATTCGGTACTTATCATTAAAGATCTATACAAAAGAGTGTTAATGTTCCTTATTTCTGTGGTAACATTCCAATCAATACCACGAGTGTCGGTTTTGTCGTGTCTTATTTCTACACGTATTTGTTTTCTACTTATGACCGAGGAACTCTTTACTCTATAAGCTATACGTTATATTTTTAATCGATGCACGTTGTTCTTCGCCATACGCGTGAATCCAGACATTTTGTAGAATGAATTGAAGTGGTCATGTAAAATATGTTAAGTGTAGCATTTGCTGACGTGTCTTTAAATCTAGATTTTGTCTCGGTATTACCACTAGTTATATTTCTTTATCTTTTGACTATTGCCGAATATAGCATTTCGTGGAAGAATCATTTTCCAGTTTTGTCCTTAAAATCTGCTAATAATAGGGCTTTTCCTTCTTTCACTTTTCTTTTTGTCTTTAGCCTAGCAGTTTATCTGTTCGGTAATGTTACCATTGCCCTTTATTTTCTCTAATTTTCTACATTTTACCATTGACAGAAGAGAATGCAGGAGCACAACAGATTCAGACGAGGACATTCCGTGCGGAAAATGGCAGGGGGAATGAAAGGGAAACATACTACGAACTCAACTCACGACGCAAAGGAACTTAAACGAAGAGTATAAAAGAACCTTACTATATACCTAAGGTGAAATCAGGCGCTATAAAAAAGATGAGCAGTTCCTGCTCCTTGCAGGACACCCGCAATACTACTAGTTGAAGTTATACTGAAAAAAGAATAATATTTATGACAGATGGAGATCGTCATGCGCACGGATGACAAAGTTCGGTATATTTTTATACAATAACCCGTTTGTTTTTTTTTTAATTTTTATATTTTTTTTATTAAGTTTTATTATATCTTTGTGTTTTTCGTTTTCTCGACTGTACTAGTATTTAATGTCATCTGTACAATAATGGGGTCAGTGTGAGATTACTCTTTTGTTATTATTCCTGCTTTAAGCCGTTCTATAATTTATTCATAGAACAGGTCTAAGATTCAAGATTTGTTCATTAAAACTTTCTTTACTTCAGTCTGTATGATACCATCATACAACAATTAAGTTTGGTAAGTAAATAATCACTTTTCATGCCTCAGAGTTCACGTTTAAATATGAATGAATATCAAACGGTGTTGTTAATACTCTCTGTCTAAATAAAAACGAAAAGTAGATATTTTTCTCGCGGTTTTCAAATTAAAATGCAAATTGTAATACTTTTTTTTAGAATATAATTCTAATTTGATTTATATGCTTTACATAAAAATAAAACAACAAGAGTTAATTGAAATGTAATATCATTTCCAATCATTTCTTTGGAGGAAAAAAAATATCTGTTTATAAAAAAAAATTAATTTCATGAGACTATTCTTTAAAAACTATGCTATAAAACGTATTTAATTTCCTTCTTCAAATAAAAAAAATAAGATAAACTGTACTTCAGATCACTTATTAACAGTTGCACAAATTCAATGAGAAGGGAAGTAAATTGTGGAGAGAAAAATACGAATAAATAAATAATACACTTTACCAACTATCACATCGAAGGTGTGGAGGTAGACCATACATAAAATTTCTAGTAGATAAATGTTCCTAGTTTTTCTGGAAGATGAAAAACGTGTGTCACCGTACTTGATTTTGAGACAGTTGAGCCTTAATGAAGGCAATTTCTATATGGACTCTGTGGGGAATTTCACTATTTGGCAAACTATCAAAAAGTGGTCGATAAAATTTCTTCTAAATTTACATAAAGAACACTTAACTGCCATTTGTTTTTAAATTAAAAAAAAAAAATTGAAGTTTACCGAAATTTTTTTTCTTGTAATATTAAAAAACCAAAATTCCAATTACAATTCTATAGAGGTCTCACTTACCACTTTCAGGTCCAATGGCCATCCCCTTGTATAGTTGTATATAAAAACACACTGAACCTAGAGCTATGCATTGAAAGAGCTTAATGTGTGTATGTTGAGCAAAAGTATTCAACATGAAGATGAGTGTACTTTAAAGTCATATTTGTAATTAACTACAAGTGTATGAATATTGTCAACATTTGTGAGTAATTTGCCTCCATGCTATCAGTTAGCAGAAACGGTAAAAATGTGGATTTTCAGTACATGTATTTATTATTCATTCAAGTCAGTATAGTGAAAAAGTTTCTACAATCATCCTACCATTAGCATAATGATTTTGAAAGCCTTATTTTCCAAGCTTCACAATGGTATGCAACATTAAGATGTCATTTATCCTGGGAATTCACAATGAAACTTTTAAAACTAGTTTTCTAACATGTAAAGTAATGGAAACCTTAGAAGTGGTTAATGAGACTTGAACATTTTCCTGCCAATTATCTCCCTTTAAAAATGGCTTTATACAATTAATGTTTGTAATTGGCTAAACAAATTCTTAGGTCAAAAATTCTTTTAATATAATTTAAACATAATTTGTTAAGATCATTTCAAACATTATTTTTTCATTGAAAAAATATATATAAGAAGTTAAAAAGTATGATTTTGTAACATGATGGAAAAGAATGCTCAATGTAATAGGTATGACCTACCTTAATAATAGTTCAGAAATCTAGTCAACAACGAAGATAAAAGTATTTGTTTCCCTGTTGGGGTTAAAACCATTTCTCAAGATGTTACTGTCACTTTTACAATTTTAACATGTGAAATCCTGAAGTTAAATTATCTTCCTTTGAAGGCAACAAATGACAAAAATATCCCTTAATGCACATCTACATATGATGTTGCTTAACCTTCCTATAAACTTTCGTAGTAATCCTTTTAGTAATGTCGGAAGATTTGTGCTTAAAATACTTTTTAGACCACAAACATACAGACAGGTTGATTCCTATATTTTTGTGGGGTAGTATATAATATCAAAAATAAACTAATTAGTACAATCCCTTCAAGTTTTCATTATATGACATGATGGAGTCCTATGAGAAACAGAAGTGAAGATAATAGTTGGGTAACTGAAGTTTTGCTAGGTTCTTATTAACCGTTTGTTCCTGATTGCTTCTTTTTTCTTTGTCCTCGTTGACTTCTTCGATGACCAATACAAATTTATCTAGCGGGTTCTGAAGTAACCCACTTAATTATAAATTTATTTTTTAAGAATAAACAGTTACTTGTCTTCAAATAATTTTTACTAGTTCAAGCTTTCAAGTGACTTTGTGAAAAAATAAGGGTTACTTTTAAGGCCAAATTCTTAATAAATAAGGGCTAAATTTAGGATTTTTCAGGGCTTTTAACACAAAAATAAGGGATGACATTCTTTCTTTTTCAATTATAATACAAGTTACTTACCACTGGCTAAAGACAACAATATAAAACTATTAACCAACCCAGAAGATCATGTCAGTGGCCATCAACAGTTGTATTCAGCCACTGCTAATGACCACCAAAATGCCCTTCTGTCCTGAGGTGTTTATTTGATCATAATACTCATTTTCTGAAAGTATACTAAGCTAGATTCCATTACAGACAATATAAAGGGAAATTACTATTTCAAAATTCAAAAAATAAGGAATTTCTCAACAAAAATAGGGCTTTTTTAAGATTCTTCTGCTGGTATTAGGAAAATTAGGGCTGCTTTTGAAAAATACGGAAAATTAGGAAAATAAGGGCCTGCTTGAAAGCCAGCTAATTTCTTTTTTAAAAAATACTCAAGAGGGAAGCAGATAAAATAGTTAACACAAATTATATTTATATTAAAGGTGGCACATTAAATGATTGATGAAAATGGCACTACCTCATTCTCGCCAAATTTGGTTGGGGTTATTCTGATAAGGCCAAAATAAAAATATCCTACATTCTCTTCTCATCCTGACCCAATTTTTTCACCCTCCAACAAATATTTCATTTGTTTTTTTTTTAAATTTTGGTTAATTACTCTTGAATTTCACTTAAATTGATAAAAAATAAAATTTGTACACCCACCTCTAAATTTGAAAAATGTTGGATGATAATCTAGGAATTTTTTTACGGTGGCCTGATGTGGATTGGCTTTTTTCTTTTGGTTTATGTTCAAGTTGAAATCTCATAGGGTTCCTTTATAGCTCACTTTAACAACAGAAACCATGTGCAAAAACACTCAAACCTTAGCTTAGGGGTTAAATGATATTTTTAAATATTTATAAATGAGTTTTTTTAAGTATTTTTAGTGATGTTGTTTTGTTTAAAAGGTTCATAGGTGAGGTGAGGTGGGAAGTGAAATTTCACACCTTTGTAAAATTTTCATTAAAACAGATCTATGTTTTATTGGAATTAACTAAAATTGAAAACTCCACAGACAAAAAGAAATTTTTGACAAACTCTAAAAATACCTATAAATATAAGAATATTTGTAGTGTGACAAGTTAGTTGTGTTCAATAGGTAAACTACAGTAATATCAAGGGTTAAAAAAAATAACACTATTTGAGCAGCAATATGTTAACATAGGTAGTGTTTTGTAATACAGTCACTATATATTAAAAAAAAATATTAAGTAGCAGTCTTTGTAAGAATCATGTAAAATCTGTTATATGTACTACATCTCAAAAAAGGCTACACATTTTAATTTTTATTTTGAAGTTGTTTGGTAGGTCTTTATGATGAAATGTATTATCATTTAATCCAATCTGATTGCCAATAGGAAATAATCCACATTGAAAATCCAATAGTTTTTATTGTATTTTAGTGTCATTTACAGAGTAATCTCCCTTAATTTTGAATTCTACAGCACATTCTTCATAATTTTTATCTGCTAAGAGCAAGGGTTAGTTAAAAAAGACAAATATTGATTTCTGTTTACTGTAAGATTTTAAACAAAATATAAAAAATAAGGGCATCGTCCTTTTGCACCAAATGAATAAAAAATCGTAGTTAAGTTGCACCAAATTTTTTTTTCCTGTGTAGTCCTTTTCTGCCAGAAAAAGGCTACCTTTTGTGCCAAATACAAATAAGAAAATTAAATATTAAAAAGGTAAAAATCTAACTAAAATAAAACTATCATGAAATAAAGAAAATGAGTTAGAAATGCATGATATATCAAAATAACTTTTTTGAACATTAACTCTGCCAGGGAAAGCTGTCGCTCCCAGCCCGGAAAAAAAGGAGGAGGGTCTGTATTTACATTTTTAAACTAAAATGAAAGGCTTGTATTTCTTATATTTTCATAATTATACTTGACAAAGAGATGAACAACCAGTTATAAAGAGATTTTTTTTAAAAAATGTGAATAACATACAATAACAACACCACACATCTAATATAGCACTAAAACAATATCAAATATAAATTAACCTGTATTTTGGTCCAAAAGAATCAATTCACTGGCGCAATTTAACTAATCGAAAAGTAAACTGGCGCAAAACAGTTGTGGCGCAAAAGGCATCCTTTTTGGCACAAAAGGAAAAGGCTCAAAAATAAAAATGTGAAGGCTTTCAAACCATGAATCACATTTTGCATGATTCTTACAAAGACTGCTACTTTAAAAAATACAAAGTACAAAATGACCTGAGTGACAAAGAGAAACAGTAAGTACATGGCAGTCCTATCCATTTTAGGTTGAAGAAATGAGGGAAAATGAAGAAAAACAACTCAAAGAAGTTAATGTAGTATGGCCCCAGTAGTGAGCAGGTGTTTAACATTTAACTACCATCAGTGCTACCAGCCAGATACTTCAGTAAAACACTCATTTTATGATTGGGTTTTACAGTTATATCATTACAAAACAAATGTCAAAAAATAAAAATTGAATCAAATAAAACTCAATTAAATTGTAATAACATTTTAGCATTTTCTCCTCAAGACAAATTCTATATACCAGTATAGTAATATTTCAACAAATCACAAAAGGATCATATACTAATTTTTCAAAGTTTCATCAATTCATAAATATTTTGGCGACAGGTATTTCTACATTTAATCTTCGAATATAATTCCTCAAAGGCATAAAGAAACTAACATTCCTATTTTTTTTTAAATTAACACCTTCTCATGCCAATATTAACTCCACACACACAAACTTGTATACAGAAGGAATAGAATACAAGGAGGTATACAGGAACTAACTAGTTACTATCATCATGAGTTCTCAAGCCATAACTTTTGTATATTTTCTAAATGTTGAGCTGCTCTCTGGCTGATGTTTAAAGCTGGATGCATTGGTAAGACTCCTTCATCTCCTATCAGTGACATTCCACATACTCCAAAGTAAGCATGTAATGCATCTGTAAAACAAATATCAAAGACTTCAAAAAATTGTTTTAAGTCGACAAAATATTTGAGGAATAATTCCATAGATGAAACACTATCAACTTGTTTGGACAAGTATATAAAGTTTTTTTTTTTCATTTTTGAAATCATGATAAACCTCAAATGCATCAAAGTAATGCAATGTGACTTAATTGTAATGTTAGATCGAAAGTTTTTTCTCGGGTAAATAATAACGCTGACTACTTCCCCAGGGGAGCTACAAACACAGTGACAAAGGAATAAGATATCTCGGGATCTATACTAGTAATTGTCAGTAAACTTAGATCAATAAAAGAAAGTTTGTGTGGAGAAACAAAATAATTACAATCTAAAAACAATTTATTTGAATTCATTATCCATTACTACAACAATATAAAGTGAGTGTACATTAACAAAACATTAACTTTAATTTTCCTAATTAAGAAGAGATTTTAATTTTAGATCTGTACAAACTCCAAAGTTTGGATTTTTATCTGAAGATTATATACCTATAACTACCAAGACAATAAAAATATAAAGGTAAAAATGATGACAATATCATCACCTATATGTAAATGTTTTCTTTGAAGCCTGTTTGATCACTGGTTATTGTGGTCAACAGTGAGATCAGCTGATTGGTTTGGAGTGATGAAGTAACTATTATTTTATTTGATCTCACTGAAAGCCTTAAATACTTAGGATTATGTCATTACCAAAAAACCTAAAGGATTTCAATTTTGATTGCCTTAAATTGCAGTAAAAATAAACAAGATATAACAGATAAAATACATCATTTTAATTAATTTCTTTTGTTTAAAATGGGAAAACTGCATGGGTTTTCCATACACCAAATAATGCTATTTTAAGGAATAAAATCTTAGGGCAATCTATATTTCCTAATAAAAATCTTGAAAAATTCTCTTTTTTTTTCGATTACATATTGCGTAAAATTTATAAGTAGTAAAAAATCAAAGTAATTATAATCTGACAGGAAGTGAGGAAATGAATCTTGTCTTGATGACCATAACCTAATGAAATGTCTTGGGTAGGTAAGGGACAGACCAATTTCTTCTCAAAAGGAGGTAGGGCTGCGATTTCATGTTGAGCTAGAAATTTTGTTCATGTAAGTACAAAAATTTTTTTTTGGCAGAAGCAGAGTTCAAAAGTTTTTATCTGAAAATCTACATAGTTAAGTTTCAAATACGGTGAGTATTGAATAATAATTTTTGGAATCATTTATTTCTATTTTTAAATACCAACTCTCTCCCCCTCAGTAAAAAAATGGTTTGTGCCTAACTGGATAATAAACTTTCTATCAATCTGATAGACAATTATATCTGTCTCCGACAGAAAACTTTAATCTCCTTGAAAATTAATTTTCACATTGTAATTTGAATGATACAAATTTCATGAAGTAGAAAGACAACACATATACAACGAATTTAAACATGGATGATTCAAAAAATTATTTATAAGCCAGTTCTTACAACATACAAAATATATCATCCTATTCAAATTAACAATGGTGTTATTTTTTAAATTAATACGCTCAGTAGATTGTATTGTTACAATCTAGATAATATCCAGGTCAGAGTAGCACAAAAAATTAACAATCTTTTTAATTTTTAATAAACTATCACATTTCTGTGAAAATCTACATAAGTTATAGATGATTAATATTTAATTGTCTTCTATGACTTAATTGGTGTCAGCCCAAAATGTTCTAGGTTATATTTACTTCACAATCATTAAAATGTTACACATGAAAAGTTATTTCATAAATCAGTGATCTTGATGTTAACACTAAAATATGGTCTGAATATTCCTACAATCTGTCTTAATCAAACCCTGAATATTCCTACAATCTGTTTCAATCAAACCCTGAATATTCCGACAATCTGTCTTAATCAAACCCTGAATATTCCTACAATCTGTTTCAATCAAACCCTGAATATTCCAACAATCTGTCTTAACCCAAACCCTGAATATTACGACAATCTGTCTAAACCGAACCCTGAATATTCCAACAATCTGTCTGAACCCAAACCCTGAACATTCCTACAATCTGTATAAACCAAACCCTGAATATTCCAACAATCTGTCTAAACCAAAACCTGAAGATTCCTACAATCTGTTTCAATCAAACCCTGAATATTCCGACAATCTGTCTAAACCAAACCCTGAATATTCCTACAATCTGTCTTAACCCAAACCCTGAATATTACGACAATCTGTCTAAACCGAACCCTGAATATTCCAACAATCTGTCTGAACCCAAACCTTGAATATTCCTACAATATGTATAAACAAAACCCTGAATATTCCAACAATCTGTCTAAACTAAACCCTGAATATTCCTACAATCTGTTTCAATCAAACCCTGAATATTCCGACAATCTGTCTAAACCAAACCCAGAATATTCCTACAATCTGTCTTAACCCAAACCCTGAATATTACGACAATCTGTATAAACCAAACCCTGAATATTCCAACAATCTGTCTAAACCAAACCCTGAATATTCCTACAATCTTTCAATCAAACCCTGAATATTCTGACAATCTGTCTAAACCAAACCCTGAATATTCCTACAATTTGTTTTCATCAAACCATGAATATTCCAACAATCTGTCTTAACCCAAACCCTGAATATTCCAACAATCTGTCTAAACCAAACCCTGAATATTCCTACAATCTGTCTAAACCAAACCCTGAATATTCCTACAATCTGTCTAAACCAAACCCTGAATATTCCAACAATCTGTCTTAACCCCAAACCCTGAATATTACGACAATCTGTCTAAACCGAACCCTGAATATTCCAACAATCTGTCTGAACTCAAACCCTGAATATTCCTACAATCTGTCTAAACCAAACCCTGAATATTCCTACAATCTGTCTAAACCAAACCCTGAATATTCCTACAATCTGTTTCAATCAAATCCTGAATATTCCGACAATCTGTCTAAACCAAACCCTGAATATTCCTACAATTTGTTTTCATCAAACCATGAATATTCCAACAATCTGTCTTAACCCAAACCCTGAATATTCCAACAATCTCTCTAAACCAAACCCTGAATATTCCTACAATCTATTTCAATCAAACCCTGAATATTCCGACCATCTATCTAAACCAAACCCTGAATATTCCTACAATTTGTTTTCATCAAACCATGAATATTCCAACAATCTGTCTTAACCCAAACCCTAAATATTCCAACAACCTGTCTAAACCAAACCCTGAATATTCTAACAATCTGTCTTAATCAAACCCTGAATATTCCTACCATCTCTCTAAACCAAACCCTGAATATTCCTACAATCTTTTTCAATCAAACCCTGAATATTCCGACAATCTGTCTAAACCAAACCCTGAATATTCCTACCATCTCTCTAAACCAAACCCTGAATATTCCTACAATCCGTTTCAATAAAACCCTGAATATTCCGACAATCTGTCTTAACCAAACCCTGTATATTCCTACAATTTGTTTTCATCAAACCCTGAATATTCCAACAATCTGTCTTAACCCAAACCCTGAATATTCCAACAATCTGTCTTAATCAAACCCTGAATATTCCAACCATCTCTCTAAACCAAACCCTGAATATTCCTACAATTTGTCTTCATCAACCCTCGAATATTCCAACAATCTGTTTTAATCCAAACCCTGAATATTCCGACAATCTGTCTAAACCTAACCCTGAATATTCCAACAAACTCTCTTAACCAAATCCTGGTTTAGCATGTAAATACAAGTATAAAATTATGAATTTTGGTTTTAGACCCCCTTATCAGAATGATCCCCATCAATATCCAAATGGTCCAACTCGAAAATCTAGAACTTTTTTCATTTCATTTTGTAACTGTCATATTTCAAATATAATTTTTTTTGCCAGATTTTATTTTGTGTACAAAACAAATGTAGAGTCAAATACATTATTATATCCCAAGATTTTAACTATTAAAGGAAAATAAAAGTTTCCATTCGGAGTTGGGTCCTTTAGACATTGATATGGATCACTCTAACAATAGTCAATAGTGTCGATTCTGTAAGTCAAAGAAACCAAAAGAATTTGATAAGAAACAAAACATTTAATTTTAGACTTTTTTTACCTAAATATGAACCAACTTTAAAATGGGTCATAAAATTAAAAATTTAAATACACTACATTCTGCATATCCAAAAAGCCCCAGCATTTGTTGGTAAAATAAATGAACGTTAATTTTAGTTTGGATAAAAACATACATATGGTTAGATGTATCAAAGAACACAACTGATATTGGTGAAGAAACTGCAAAGTCTAAAAAAAAGTATGCTGATACCATATAGCAGGGCGCTTATTCTGGCATATTTTTGCAGTCTGTCTAAATATGCCAAAACAAATTCAGTGAAATATTTACTATGGGTTCAAGTACTTTGTGCACCAGTAGCCATTCCTCAAAATAAGAAATGCTAAATTTTTTAGTATACTGTTTTGCCTACAAATCACCAAATTTCACACCTGCCATATGGTAGATTGTCACAGAAAGGAAACTTGAAATAAAAAAGAAATGTTTTAGGAAAAAAAAATTGATGCCAAAAGTATACAGATTATGTGGTAGAGTAATCTTTGTACAGTTAATTCATTTCCTTGAAATCTTATCAAGTAGGGTGATGTATGCCACCTAAGTTTAGAAATGTTGAATTTCTATATCATGTTACATAATTGTATTATTTCTTAATGTTTAATATCGTTACAATTAGATATTAAAGATAAGTCAGTATTCTATATGAGCTGACTATTGATATTAACTTGTCAGTGTAACTGTCACCATAGACAAATCATTCCTATCAATGTTTACTTTTCAGTGTAAATGTAACCATGGACAAATCATTCCTATCAATGTTTACTTCAGTGTAACTGTAACCATGGACAAATCATTCCTATCAATGTTTACTTTTCAGTGTAATTGTAACCACAGACAAATCATTCCTATCAATGTTTACTTCAGTGTAACTGTCACCATGGACAAATCATTCCTGTTGTTTACTTTTCAGTGTAACTGTAATCAATGAGGAATCATTCCTGTTGATGTTTACTTTTCAGTGTAACTGTAACCACTGACAAGTTATATATGTTTCTTTGGTGTAACAGTAAGCACTGACAAATTAATCCTGATGATGTTTACTTTTCAGTGTAACTGTAACTACTGACAAATTATTCCCTTCAGAGTGACTGTAATACTGACAGTTATTAATGTTCAAATTGTTGTGTGTCAGTTGATACTTATTATTTAATTTATCTTTTTCATATCTCAGGTGTCTTTTATTTATTTGCTCTTTCATTGGACCATTTGGGTCACATGTGGTTTTTGATATGGACTTCTATTGTTTTAGGTCACTTTTAGGTTCACTCCGTCTTTGTTTTGGATAGGTAGACATTTTGAAATTTAGAGTTCCACATTCCCACTCACGCATGTTTGAATTGTGCTGTATCACTGGTCTTCGGAACTGTTCATAATGAATGTTAGATTGCTAGATGTGTGATTGTCAGAGTCTGTGAATGAGATTGTGGAATGAATTAGTTGTTATGAATGTGTAAAACAACTTAACTAGATTAACTTTATAATTTGAAAAGGTTAGATATTCAGAATAAAGATTATTTTGAAAAACTTTATATTTTAACCTAAGAGACAGCTATCTTATTTGCTAAATAGAAGACAAATAATCTAATTTATTACATAATCTCATAATTTCAGAATAAGATACACACAGCTTATAAATGCCTCTTATGTGTGCAGTTATACATTTAATATTTAGTACTGTATACATTTGATATGCACTCATATTTAATATCTAGAGTTTACTTTGATGTGTGACATGAAAATTATGTAATACTTATTGCAAGATCTTTACTACTTTTGTGATGTGAGCCTGTGTTAAGTTTTATTTGTTTTAATTATTATTACTGCTAAATATTTATAATTTTGCAGTGTTGCTTTTGCTTATTAAGGCATTCTAATTAAGGCATAAGTTTGAATTGTTTACTTAACTGATGAATGAAAGCTAAATTAAGCCATTTACAGGATAAATAAAAAGCTTCATCGAGTGCAGCATGATATAATTGCAGTGGTTGAACCCTGAACAGTTGGGGCAAGTGTGGACACAATAATAGTTATTGACACACTGAAACATAAGGACTTACAATTTACTAAAGACACATCAAATGGTTTGGACACAGTACTATACAAAATTTTAAAATGAATGAAAAATTTCCAAATCAGACCAAAAATAGAAAAGTCGATTTTTTTGGGAGTGGCCCCTTCAATCCCTTATTACTCAAAAACCCTAGGATATCTGAAATCTGATTGAACAATACAGCCTGGGGTTTTAATGAGGAATAAAAAAAAATTTGAAATAGGACAAAAAATAAAAGTCTATTATTTCAGGTTGGCTCTTTAACCCCTTATAACTTGAAAATCAGAAGAGATATCTGAAATCTGATTGAAATGTACAGGCAGGGATTTTTATGAGGAATCCAATAAACTTTTTTTTTTCAAAATTTGGATTAAAAATAAAAAAGTTGAAATTTTTGGTGGTGACCAACTTCAACCTTCTATAACTTGCAAACAGTCCAAAACACACAAAATCTGCTGATACATTTGTTTACCAGAATTAAATAAGGAAGACAATAAAAAAAATCAAAATAAACAAATAAAACCAAACATTCTACAAGGCTATAATTAAACACCTATTTTTACCCTTTTTGGCCCATTTTTTCTAAAACTGTACGGGCAAAAAACTCCAAATTGCAAAGGAACCTTCCTTTAGTAGTAAAAAAATCATATCAAAATTTCAGAGCAATTGGTCAACCACAACTAATGTTATCACATGGAAATGAAGTCTCCAGATGTCAACTGTGCTATAACATATACAATTTTTTTTGTATTATGTAAATTTTTTGCCGCTGTATAAAAATCTTATAAGTTGTTTAATAGTTTATTCAATTTAATATGAGTATTGTATATATATACATTCACTTTGTTGTAAAATTGCATTGACTATTTAGAGTTATCTCTCTTTGAATCTAGGATCTTATCTTTAACACTGTACTACAGATATACAAACAACCTTATTCTGAGTTGAGAAAAAAAAAACACTTCAATTATAGAGGATTTTCTAAAAGATAAAAATTGTATTTGCATTAAAGTGATTCTTGAAAACCTAAGCATATGTAAGGACTTCAAGAACTGATTTTTTGTAAAAATCAAATTAAGTGCAATATTGAATCCTTTGTCTCTCAATTAACACAAATTTGAAAGAGTAACCAAGGGAACTAAGATTCTAGAGGAAATCAAAAGAATGTAATCCAGGGTCAAAGACCAGACAGGGAAAACAGACACACACAACCAAGAAAATAAAATAACCAAAATAATGCGTATAAACCAACAAAAGTAAATGAGCAACTCAGACTCTACTTAAAACTGGGAGCATGACCAAATGCACTGGTAGGGTAAGCATCCTTTGCTTTTCTAGAAACACTTCACAAGTTGCTCATTAAAAGTCAAGTAAAAGGAAAGAAATACTATGACATGTTGATATCAGGCTCAAAATATCTTTACTTATTTAGATAAAGAATATCACAAGAACTCCAAGCATTCAATTACTGTTGAAATCAACTCAAGTTTAATTTTGGAACCAAATTTACTCAATTTGAAGACTGATCATAAAATACAAAATCTAAATAAAAGGTTTGATTCAGGATATCAAACAAACCTAATATTCAACAGTTATTGATTGATTGACTGCTGCGGTTTAACGTCCAAGCAGCAATATTTCAGCTATATTTAGACGAACAACAGTTAAAATCAACCCACTAATATGGTCAAGAAATAAGTTTATTAAACATACTATCTATAATAGGAATGTCTGCACACAGTCCTTTTAATCAAAATCTCATCAAAAATCTGTCACCAGGTGCTTCAAATATATGATTTTTGTGCCTACCAAGCTACTCATTTTCTGACTTACCAGGGGTGTGGTCGGGCCATTTGGCAAACCCTCCAGTTATGCTATTCTGGGTTTCTAGCATAAATCCTTTGTTGAATTCTTTGTCAGTTAAATCAAATATGTCTAGCAACTGAAAAATTATAATTAAAAAAATAAATTCTCATTTTTAAATGATTAACATACATCCTGTTATTAAGTTATACTTGTGTAAGTACATGGTATTTCAGTAACATTTTATGAGTGATTTATCAAATTCCATACGACCTCTAACTGCAATAAAGACCTTATAAATACAAAATGTAGGTCCAGGAGCAAATTGTTCCATCTCCATGAAAAAAATAGGGCATTTATCGAACCTTGAATGATACCACGCCATCTAATGGTGAGGAAACTCTAAAACTACAATTAGATTTTGCTGAAAAATTACCTTAAACTGTATTTTATGGTACAAAATAATTGTGCTAAATTTAAAAAGTCTCAAGTCATCATCAGAAAACTGTCGAGGGATGGACAGATGGGAAGACACACAACTTTTTGGAGAGCATCACACGATGCCTTTCCACTTTGTGTGGCGGGGTATAAAAAGAATTACACAGGAAGTTGCTAAAGCAAAGAAACAACAATCAATTAAAAAGTCCTCGTAATTCCATTGATTCCATCAGTAAGGCGAGGTAGAAAAAAAGGTATTGTCACAAGGTAAAGCAAGTCACATTGTGTTGATCCAATTATTCTACTTTATCTCGAAATAGTGTTCTTTTGAGGCACTGTTTACTCTACTCATATTCTGAGCAAGTGATAGAAACTATTTTGAAAAAAAAATTAAACATGATAAAAATTGCCAATTACAGTAAGTTAGGGATGGTTGGGTGGCAGACAATTGTAAGGTCTTTCCTTGCATCCATCTATTTTTAGTCTGTACATCTGTACATGCTAGGCAGCTAATGATATTAACAGATTTATTGTTTAGCTTGTTTAACCTCATATTACACTCAATTATGTAGAACATTAGTGTGTAAAGAATGTCTTTTTCTACTGAATATTTTTTTAGATTGAACTTTCTGCAACTAACCTTTAACGTAGCTCCAACCCAAAAAGAGTAGCACGTGTCAACAGGTTTATTTGGTCGTCCTTGGAATCCTGTTTGCTGTCTGGAAATACACCATCTTTTTAATCGTTTAACTTGTTTTTCATTAAATGCTCCCTGAAGTCTATTCATCAGAACTAGTGAGGCTATTGCACAAAAAGTTGATCCACCTACAAAATCATAGAACTCTAAGGTGATTGAAATCATGATCATAAATGGAAGACAAACTACTTTGGAATGTTATAGGTATCCACTTACCATTAAATGCATCACATCAGAAGTTTGAAGTGAGTTTGTGTTGACTATGAATGGTTTTTGAGTTTTGTGGGACAATGAGCAGCTGTGTTGAGTGCAGCATGATATAACCATAGCATGTTGAACTCTGTTCACTTTGAGCTAGAGTGGACACAACATCAGTTTTTGACAAATTTAAACATAACAACTTACAGTTCATTATGGACACTATTTTGCACAAAATTTGAAATTCAAATAAAGGTGAAATAGTTCTACAGTAAGGGTGCTCATCAAAGACCTTTGCCTTCCATCCATATAATTCAATAACAATATGAGATATCTAAAATCTGATTTAAAGATGCAAGCATGGATTTTCATGAGGATTGCCTGGAAACTAATATAACATAAGGAGGGGGGTTGTGGTATACACCAAAACAATGAGTTTCTAGATATCTTCTGGAAACATAATTTTCAGGAATCAGAACAGAAGCTGTCGATAAAAGACAACATCAAGCCATTTCGTTTTTTGGAGAACAGTTTTATGTGAAATAAACAAATAAAGTTTTCCTGCTATTCAATAGTTGTTTTATCCATCAATGCTGTTTTCTTGCATTTCATAGTTGAAAAACCATGACTAACTTCTCACAAAACATGCCATCCTAATTATTAGTTCTTCGCCTGTGTGCAGTGGAGCATCAAATACACAATAAGGGGAGTGCCAACTTGTCCTCGTGCCCATTGTCATTTAATAATCAAATAACAAAAGATTAATTTCAAAGGCGAAAACAATTGTCACTAATTCTTCAATCCGTGTGATAAACTGTTTCCAGATGTCAAATATCAATACACAAGCTTGGAAAATTAAAACATCTTTTTAATAAACAGCTGGACTTGACACCCCTGTTTTAGTGAAATACCTGATTTGCATACGAACAGGAAATGTAAACATTTTAGCCGACTGGTTGAATGGACCCAATACATCAATGTATTTTAATCAATAAATAGCTTGCAATCACAGGGAAACATAAAAATACTCATATATAAAAGATTAATGATGAAAGAAAATGCATTTCAGGGAATTTACTGGAATCCTTTCATCTCAATGTGGTCTTCTGCTAACTTTTTTCATCAATCTCCCTTGCCAAGAAGGGGGTGTGTGGTATACACGAATTCGCTTAATACACAGAAGATATGGTAATAAAAAAATAATTTCAAATTGGACCAAAATCAGAAAGTTAATTTTTTAGGGCATAGTCCAATTTCACACCCCTATAACATTAAAACAGTTAAAGATAAGTCTTTTCTGTAAAAGTTTTAAAACTGAATTCCCAAAGAGTGCATTGACAACAGAATCATCTAAATGAGATTAACTATGAACTACTACAAACCATTCTAATTCCAAGACTTATTTCCCCCTTTTGGCCCTGTATTTTCAAAGAAGATCAGTAAAAAATCTCCCAAAATATAGGGCTCTTTGCCATATCACTAAGAATAATGTGTTCAAATATCAAAAAGATATAATAAGTGTTTATCATAAATAAACAAAAGTTAAGGATGTAGACCTAGGGTAAGGGATATAACTCGTGAAATCAAAAATATGTTTGTATCATATTGAATTTCAACAAAGCATATCAAGCTTTCATTTGAAACAAAATGAAATCAGTCCAAGTTACTTTGATGCTTACATGAGATTGATGTAAAATGCTAAACACAAACGTTCCAATGATTTGTACGAGTTGTGTCCAGGTCTACCTCCTTAAAGGATGCCAACAATGACAACAGTGAAGATGACAGCACGGTACTATTATATGTTTGCAAAACTTGTTTGGGTGTGCATAAAAATTAATGAAACTACAAAAACACAACAAAATTTCTATATGATTTACGAAGTTAATGGATGACTGAACCAAAGGCCAAAGAGCTTCAATAAGTTTATCAAACTTATGAAGCATAACAAAGTTCAAATCATAACATGCAGTCAGAGTTTCCAAGATCTATGCAAAGAAAAATAATGGACATATGTATACAAGTTTGTATGGGTATTTGTAAAAAAGCTGGGGTATAATAAAAATAAAAACAAATTCTGAATTGAACATTTTCTAATATTACGAGATATTAAAGGGAAAGACCACCTTTGCATTACCTTAGGCTCTTATGATAAATCATACACACGTAAACAAAAAATAAATAACTTTAATGCAAAATGTGCTTTTATAAAATGCTCAAGGCTATGCGAAGTTCAAAATCCTAGAAATATCAGTGGATAGCCATCTTGCAGAACTCTCCTATCTGAAGGAAGATCATAGCCAGATTTTATTGATTTTTACCGATAGCTTCCGATTGGCTCGTGACATCACAAAGTCAGTTTGGTACTGATACAAGTACTGCAAATAATATGTAAGCAAAAAATATTCCGTAAATATTTCTACGATCATGTTTATCTAATCACCAAAACACAATGACTTGTCAAGCTTGCGATTGCACGAATGATAAAAGAGAAATGTTCTAAAAGTTTTTTTACCAGCAACACAAACATTCTTCAGAAGTAGCCATGAGATTTTCCTTACAAATACTAGTCATCTGGCTGCAAATTCTGTTGTTCGTCAATGATGTGTGACATTTGCTTATACATGTTGTGCCTCAATCTCTTCTTCTATTTATTTTGGGTTGAAATTATAGGGGAAACGTCCCAAATTTGCGATTTCTTTGGACATCATAATCAATTACCTATTTACTTTCACTTTACAAACCGCCTTCGTGACATCACAGTTCAACCGGTCATGGTGGCGCCCATAAGGACGGGAAATTCAAATTTCCTAATTATAAATCTTGATTTATTAATTAACAAAAGGAAATTAATTTGTTTCAATTTAATTTCCATGAATATTTAACAGATTAGTTTCGATATTTATGACTTGTACAATAACATGGTCTTCTCCTTTAATAACTTCCATGTAAACAGAGCAAATATGAAATGAAATAAGTAGACATCACACCTATACACCAGACAAATCATTTCCTACTGGTACATGTAAATAAATAGACATCACACCTATACACCAGACAAATCATTTCCTATTGGTACACATAAATAAGTAGACATCACACCTATACAAACCGACTTCGTGACGTCACAGTTCAACCGGTCATGGTGGCACCCATAGGCGCGGGAAATTCAAATTTCCTAATTATAAGTCTCGATTTATTAATTAACAAAAGGAAATTAATTTGTTTCAATTTTATTTTTATGAATATTTAACAGATTAGTTTCGATATTTATGACTTGCACAATAACATGGTCTTGTCCTTTAATAACTTACATGTAAACAGAGCGAAAATGAAATGAAATAAGTAGACATCATACCTATACACCAGACAAATCATTTCCTACTGGTACATGTAAATAAGTAACCATCACACCTATACACCAACAAATCATTTCCTATTGGTACATGTAATAAATTAGACATCACACCTATACACTGAACAAATCATTTCCTATTGGTACATGTAACTAAGATTTCTACTGGTGATAAAATGATACAAGTTTTTTTCTTCGGAAAATATTTGTTCCCAATATTTTCTTTCTTTACATGTATCAATATTACCAGTGGAAGAACATGTATAATTAACTCACCATGAGCTTCTGTTCCTGGTCCCTGTCCTATACCTCCTTCATATGTCTGAAAAACAATATATATTATATGTGAACATCCTCAAATTAAAGATAAACCTATTTAATGTCTTTATAGTAAAAGCGAGACAATCCTGCTCAATTTTATTGGACAAACAATGTTGTTTATTAAGGGAACCATGATTCCAATAATAATCAAAAAGAATATAAAGATCAGATATATCAGTTACAACAATAAATAGTTATTCTCAATTTGCACTCAATTGACTCTGCAGTCTTCTGTAAAAATCAGTTAATTTTATTCCTTCTGACTATGGTTCAAAGAAAACTTTCATACTTAGTACATTTTTTCCCTTTAATTTACACCATAAAGAGTGTTCCACAGGAATGTCTCAGACCCTAAAGTAAAAAAGTTCGAATTCTATAACAAAGCTGTGTCAAGTTAGAATAATCTTTTCTGAGGTTGTCTTCAAAAACTCAGTATGCATTTTCTGATTGAATTTGAATCCTGTATTCATGTTTATAATAAACTTTGTGATAATTTCACAAACTCAAACCTTGCTTGCTGTAATTTCTTTGTATTTTTGAGACATTATAACATGTTTTGGTGATAACCCAAAAATTATGTTTTAACTTCCAATGGGTAAGACAATGAAATTTCACATGGTTAAAAATAGGAATATCCTGGTTTTAAAAGTGAGAAATTTGTCTTCAAAAGTCAAGATAACCTTTACATCCAATGAAAACCCAAATTAGAATACAACAATTATAAATTGCCAAGCAACCAAGGTGTGTATGAAATACTGGCCATTATACACGTACATGCATCTTCGGTTTGTAATAATTACTTGCCAAGCTACCTAAGGTTTGCACTGATTACTTGCCATGTTATCTTTGGTTTGTAATGATCCATAGTATAAAATGTTTGTTATGGTTACTTGCCATGCTATCTTAAGTTTTGCTATAACTACTTCCCATGCTATCTAAGTTTTGCTATAACTACTTGCCATGCTATCTAAGGTTTGTTATGCTTACTTGCCATGCTATCTAGACTTTGTTATGGTTACTTGCCATGCTATTTAAGGTTTGTTATGGTTACTTGCCATGCTATCTATGGTTTGTTATGGTTACTTGCCATGCTATCTAAGGTTTGTTATGGTTACTTGCCATGCTATCTAAGGTTTGTTATGGTTACTCGCCATGCTATCTAAGGTTTGTTATGGTTACTTGCCATGCTATCTAGAGTTTGTTATGGTTACTTGCCATGCTATCTAAGGTTTGTTATGCTTACTTGCCATGCTATCTAGAGTTTGTTATGGTTACTTGCCATGCTATTTAAGGTTTGTTATGGTTACTTGCCATGCTATCTATGGTTTGTTATGGTTACTTGCCATGCTATTTAAGGTTTGTTATGGTTACTTGCCATGCTATCTAAGATTTGTTATGGTTACTTGCCATGCTATTTAAGGTTTGTTATGGTTACTTGCCATGCTATCTAAGATTTGTTATGGTTACTTGCCATGCTATTTAAGGTTTGTTATGGTTACTTGCCATGCTATCTATGGTTTGTTATGGTTACTTGCCATGCTATTTAAGGTTTGTTATGGTTACTTGCCATGCTATCTAAGGTTTGTTATGGTTACTCGCCATGCTATCTAGAGTTTGTTATGGTTACTTGCCATGCTATCTAGAATTTGTTATGGTTACTAGCCATGCTATCTAAAGTTTGTTATGGTTACTTGCCATGCTATCTAAGGTTTGTTATGGTTACTTGCCATGCTATCTAAGGTTTGTTATGGTTACTTGCCATGCTATCTAGAGTTTGTTATGGTTACTTGCCATGCTATTTAAGGTTTGTTATGGTTACTTGCCATGCTATCTATGGTTTGTTATGGTTACTTGCCATGCTATTTAAGGTTTGTTATGGTTACTTGCCATGCTATCTAAGATTTTTTATGGTTACTTGCCATGCTATTTAAGGTTTGTTATGGTTACTTGCCATGCTATCTATGGTTTGTTATGGTTACTTGCCATGCTATCTAAGGTTTGTTATGGTTACTTGCCATGTTATCTAAGGTTTGTTATGGTTACTTGCCATGCTATCTAGAGTTTGTTATGGTTACTTGCCATGCTATCTAAGGTTTGTTATGGTTACTTGCCATGCTATCTAGAGTTTGTTATGGTTACTTGCCATGCTATCTAAGGTTTGTTATGGTTACTTGCCATGCTATTTAAGGTTTGTTATGGTTACTTGCCATGTTATCTAAGGCTTATAATAGTTACTAGCTTTAACATCTTAGATTTGTAATGATAACTTGCCATACTACTAGTGATGAACTGTACAGCTTTCTCTGTATTGACACCACTCCAATCATTTACTATATAACTAATACAACAGGCACAGTACACAAATCTCATGTCATTCTCACTGCCTTCTGGTACACAACAAAAGCTTCAAAAGTAACAAAACATAAGACACATTATACATGTATTTATCAGTGATACAAATGAGCATCTAAATGTAGTCATGCTAATATATATAAAGCAAAATTGATATGCTACCCTGTATTGTATTATTTAGCTATAATAACAATTCAGTGTAAATAAAACTGTATACATGGCTTTCAGATAATTCAAGCACTTGTGACAGAAAATATTTGTTAATAATCTGCAGAAGAATAAGTGATACATCAGCAAGGGTTGGGACACTGCTGCCCATCTGTATATTCTAGGCTGGTAGGGACACTGGTTCATACATGTACTTATCTCAGAAACAGTAATCTACAATACACATGTACATCAGAAATGCAAGGAAGAAGGCAAAATACATGTAGACTAAGTATGTTGCTAATGTCAACTCCTGAATATTTAGCTGTACAATGCCATGTCTTCTAGCTTTACATGAAATATTTTTATCAGTTAATCCTTTTTGATCCAATCTACAAAGCATTAAAATTATTGTCTGACCGCATGTTTATACATGATCTATGAACTTTACCTTCCGTCATCCTGTTGTAATGACATAAGTCCTGTAGCTATAGCTTTCTTGTTAACTCTTGACAGATTGTCACCAAGTATGAGTAATGTTAACAGGGCAGTATAGGTATTGGCGATGTGTCCTGAGTCAAATGGGATTGGATTCTTCCTTGCCTGTATTATAAAGGGATACAAAAATGAAATACTCTGCATGCACAGCTTGATACAACACATATGTCAAACTGAACAATACTTGAAATATTTCCTATAAACAAATATCCAAGTCACCACACATATACCTATTGTCTATGTACAAATTAAAACATACATGTAAGTACTGGTAGGCAAATTACAAATGTTTCATAAAAGGCACAAAATTTTACAAATTTACCTTCTAAATACAGAAGTACATGCATGGTAATCATTTGTTGGTCATGGCAGTTTTCTTCAGTTCAACATTTTTACCATAACTCCTTCACAATTAAAAGTATCCATCCCTTGTTTGAAGAATATGGAGTTACCTCCCACTTCAATTACAGCAGGTATTCTACATTGAATCACAAACAGGCCAAAAATATATTCTACTTTCTGTCAGCCACAAGGATGTAACAAGCTTTTAAAAGCATGTGTAATTTCTACCATGGATATATGCAGGAAAACATATTTCACTTGGAATTGTCAGATATAGAAAGAAATAATATCTTACAAGAACATGAGTTTAAAACAATAACTAAACAAGGGAAAGAAAGGATGAACTGCAAAGGGAGATAAACCATGCCTGCTGCATGTACATGTAGTTTTTTTGTAGTATGAAACTCTTGATGAAAAAGAGTCTCACATTCTTTGAACTGTTTTCTTTTTACAAACAAAATGTGAGCATCATAAGCTTACAAAATAGTAACCAAATATAGCTTACCTTTTCTGATTCAAATGCATGACCTAAAGTTGAAGACCCTCTAAATCCACATAGATGTATATTACTTTCTACAATTAAAAATAAACAATAATTAATTATTATCATCAAGTACTGAATCATAGTACAAAGCAATAGAAGATCCAATCTGAGTGGTTAGAATTTAGCTAGACACACAAAACACAAACAATTAAAGATTCCTTGCCTTTTCACAACTGAATTGAGACTAAATTAACATTTTTGAAGTGAAAAAGGAAACAAATTAAACTTCCTGAATAATCTAAAATTTCTCTGTAAACTTTGCTATTTGCTAATTTAACAAATAGCATGATATGTATGTAAGTGTTCATGACATTTCCTTTTCACTAATTTTACATTTTATGAATAAGGGTAACACCAATATTACCAAACACTAATCCGATCCATAATAAAGTCAAGTCCAAAATAAATCTGGCAAAATAGATATAACAACACCAGAGCAGCTGGCACTGCAATGGTCCTGACTTGGTACAGGCATTTCAAACAAAATTGTGGGTAAAATCTAAGATTTACGGCAAGCTATTACCCTCCCTCAACCATTGCGACATGAGTATACCAGTGGTAATTAAATAGCATTTGCATGCTATTGCTTCATAAATGGTAATCAACGGTCATGTCAGCACAAAGAACAATCATTACTCATTATTTTAGAAGAAACTGAGTATTTTTCAAACAAGGACTGATATCTAGAAAAGCATTTGGTAAGAAACCTTTTGAGGCGCATTTCCTCACACCCTTATTCAGGAGTCAGTTACCCAGATATTCATGGTATTCCAAGGAAATCAGAATAGTTAGTACTTGCCCTAGCATAGAAAATCAACAATCAACCGTGAAATATAAAAAACACATGCAGGAAATAAAAGTATATTGCTGCACAGGTAAGGAAATTTTATAAAATTAAAATTAAAGTTGTCTCTTTTATCATAAATCTGAGTGCTGAGATGACCAATCTGGTAGTGCATCCTTCACTGCAGACAATATCTTTGTAAGGTGAATTGACATTTCCTTTGTGGAGCAAGAAGAAGATCCAGCTATATACCTTTCTTTGTATGGATTCTTATGAAAAATAAAGAAACATTAATATAAAGTTTGAACTATATTTCTGACTTTTACATGTACATGCATAAAGACAATAAATGGTACCTAAATCATCTGGTAGAAGCTGAAGAGAATATATCCAGTCAATCATATTCTTTTTTTCTTTATCTATTACATCAAGTGAATCCAACATGTCCAAACCAGATATTCCAAAAAATGCTATAGTCATTCTGAAATGATAAATTACTATGTACATCATATACAATATAAGCACACAATAGAAACATATACGTACCTGCATACCTTAACAACATCTGTATACAACATTAGATGAAAATGTGTAGTTACATGTTTATACATTTTTGTACATTTTAAAATATTTTTGTACATGATCTAAGCCAAAATGTTCATATCATCTATCTCTCTGTCTAATCAAACCTCAAATGTCACCATAACATTGCACCAATCTAATATGTTTTTAATTGAAGGTTGATGCCAAACTGAAAAAAAAATGATGAATGTGCCCAAACTAATTTAACTACTCTAGTGCTGTCCAGTTCATGGAATTTCAGAACATCTTTATCACACATATATGGTCTGCAGAAGCTGTCATTTTTACCATTTATATTTTGTTACTGCATGTTTAATCCCATCTCATAGACAAATTGTACAAGACAAGAAAAACTTTCCATCAACCCTTACATCACAGAACCATATAAAGTATCATATTGACATACATTTGTATGTTTCTTTAAGTACAGATGCTGTAGGTTTGATTACATGTTAAATCAAGTAGGCTAAGGTCACAGATTCATTGCCAAATTATCAGTATGAAATTAATACATGTAAATCTTGAACAGTGACCACATCTTGCTCTAATTCATCACAGAAAGCCAATATCATGTTTTTTTTCTTTCGTATCACATTTAGTAGCGAATGAACATGATAAATGGCTGTGTTGAATAAATATTACTGTGGAGGCCTTTTATTTGTCGGTACCAACTTTTATGGTTTATGAGAAAAAGATCAGTTTTTAGCTTCTTGAATTCCTGGATTTGACAACTCTACAATACATACCAATATTTCCATTTTGTGGGTTAGCAAACCCACAAATACCACAAAAATTGGTACCCAACCAAAACAATAATACTTCTACAGTATCATCAGACAGTAGGGTACAACCCAAAATGTGTAACCAATACCTGTACCAATACCTAATTCCCCATACCCAAATCACTATATTGCAGATTTTTCCATTATCATTAGGAATTTTATAATGGAATTTGGTCCTAAAGTTCTCAATAACATTTTAAATCAATTGAAGTTAAAATAAATTGATTTTTGTTTTTGATATTTTGACACTTACAGGAGTTTTCTTGGCTTTAGACCATTAAGGGCCCATAAGATGGACCAAGGGCCCATTTTATATAGGAGCCTATGGAAATATTAAGGATATCAATGGGACATTTGAAAAAAGATGGGTCAAATTTTCAAATTCAATGGGCAATAAATCTCTTAATACTGTCATAAGGGACAAATAAAATGGTTTATTTTGATGCCTTATCAAGAGGCCCAGCCAAATAAATGACCAGTTTAATTCTACATTTTTGTATCTCAAGACACTTTCCTGTAAATTCTTGGATAATCCCGGCACTTAGTCGATTATATGTTCCCAAATATCCAGAAATGTGTAAACAGAAGTTACTGTACCGAACTAATTTCTCACTTTCCTGTCTGAATTTTACATTTTTCTGAAAACACTGAGAGGTTAAAATTTCACTTTAAGAATTTTGATAACATTTTGAAGGATTTTATAATGTTTTAAAAAAGAATTGTTGAAGTTAAGACATTCTGCATCATTCCTAGAACAAATCACTGTACCAGCAAAGAATGGATACTCTCTTATCCAGAATGAAAAAGATTCGTACCAGCAAAGAATGGATACTCTTATCCAGAATGAAAAACATTCGTACCAGCAAAGAATGGATACTCTCTTATCCAGAATGAAAAAGAAAGTATCATAAATAGAATCTGATTTTAATTTACCGTCCTTGAAAATTATGTATATTTTGATAATAGTATGGTGTTCTAATGTAAAATATAAAATTGTACAGGTAACAAAAAAAAAGGACTTCGATTTTGTGTACAGGAATTTTTGGTAAGACATGATTCTTGCCTAGCCATCATAAGTGAGCAAAGCTCACTCTTAAATGTATAGAAATTTGTCTCAAAATTAATCTTACTAACACATAAAAAAATTTCAACATGGAAAACAAGTACATGTACATCACGATCTATAGCTTTAGAAATTGTCAACAATGCAGCGTATACAAAACATTTCAAAGATGTCAATGTTATTTGATTGGAACTACATCATTTTGTGATAAATCCCTGCTTTATATGCCAAACCTGGAACTCATTTCCAGACAAATTTATGAATACATGGAATGTCTGTGGCCAACACCAACTGTTGAAAATATCCTAATCAAATAATAAATGACACATAGTCTACTTCTTAAAAAGGAAACCTTGTCCTTTATGCTTCACTCACACTTAAGCCATCAAGGCCAATGCCTTCCTCATATTATCATTTTGTAAATATATACAAATTTTCAACTGGAAATATCACACAATGAAGATATTAGCAAAAGAGTATTATTTGGGTACGATGGAAATTCAGTGTGGGCACGGTTTACACATTTCAATATCACATAACGAGAATAGGTATGGCGTATATGTCAAAGAGACAACAACCACACCTGGATGAAAATGTCAGCCCAAGGCCACCTATTGGTCTTCAATGAATGATAAGGAAATCCTCATACCAAAACATCCTTATATACAGGTACAGCGAAAGAGTTGCCCTACATACTCAAGTAACATAAAAAATTTACTAAATGTGTAAACAAAGCAAGATAACACAGAGGCCAGAAATTCTTGGGACAGGCGCAAAAAATATGGCGAGGTTAAAGTACTTTGGTATGATCACTACCCTTCCTTTTTAAAATCTGGTCACTGTGGAAAAAATATTACATAATTAAACAAACCAGTTCAAAAAGGTATGGAAAAATTTGTGAAAGTTTTTACGAGCTTGTGATATAGAAAAACCTTGATGTAGTAACTTCTTGGTTATATAAAGATTCCTTTCATTAAAATCTGAAACAATTTAACATTGTTACAAATATGAGCAAATCAAACCAATTGTGATATATAAACACCATATGATTGTGACAAGGGGACATCACCATCTAAAAACAGATAGTAGACAAAGAGAATGAAAAATCATTCCTTTTATTATAAAGTTACCATATTCGACATAAATGCTAAGATCAACTGCAGTGTGAGTACAATGTATATACCTTAGTAGGAGCCCACTGTAGATCTCGCCATTTTCAGGACAGACACAATTCTTGCCTATCTGCACACCATATTTTATCCCATAATGAAAATCATTGTATGATACAAATGTAGCTCACTATTGAGAGTAAAGTATCAACAATCTTTTAGACAATTTTTCTTAAAATTTGGGATGAACTTGTTTACCACGAGAGTACAAAACATCAGTTGGCAAGAATTTAGTCCGAATTTCCTCTGACCCTGCAACCCTCCTCCTTTTTATTTGGATATTAATATGTCAGGTTGGGGTCAGAACGATGTGCCATACAAAAAGTTGCAGATTCAGCAGTACCTCGGAGTATCACCCTTCACGCACTTTTTACGACTTTCATGTTGAAATCGTGTAGGTAGTGCATACCTCGTTCTTTTCGGGATTCATTTTTCTTTATGCTGATGTAAGTTTTATTGGCTATTTGTCATCAAATCTCGGTAAAAAGAAGTTGGAAAGCCTTAACCCAGGGTCAGCAGCCATTTACTTTCAATTTCTAACTTTGCGTGACACAAGTGAGATTTGGTCGTATGCAAATGAGATTCCATCATACACGGATAGTCACGTGAGATAAAAAAACACTGCCTTCTTTGTGTGTCTAAACAAGTGTGTGTACTGGAACAGCATATTATGAAAACACCTGGTTGGATCCAATTTACAATTGTTTGGTGATCCTGCTGCAATACTTTTGGTTGAACTGTGAATGTTTTAGATGTGTAAAATATTACATGTGGCATCCCATCCTTAGAATACCCTAATTTAATTATTTAAACTCAATTTTCGAGCAGGTTATTAAAATATTTATTGGAAATGCATTGGGAGGTGTGTGTTTGGAGGGGGGGGGCAGAGGACAATCATATACATTTTCTGCTGGATTTTAAATTGCTTCATATTTTTAAATAGCAGTTTATAAATATGTTTTGCACTTATTTTTAATCTTCAATCACTTAGATTGGATCTCATGTACTTGGCGATTGCAATACTGGTATAAAAACTTGTTCCAGTATAGTGATTTTGTTTTTTCAAAATTTTGTACAGCGATGTGCATCCACCGATCGTTTAGGTTTGCATGTCCTTGGGGAAAAAGACCTACTTGGAAAGAATATGAAGACCTAGTCAAATTACTACAAGAACAAAGTCCACTTAAGACTAAGACCATTGACGATTTAAGACTCACTCTAATGACAGTAGCTGTGTATCACCACCTTAATATGTAATTTTATCATGATATTTTGATTTGTGCTTTCATTAAAATAGTGCTCAATTTTCTTCTAACATGTATGAAATAAATATCATACAACAGTTTTTGCAGTCTTCCATATCAAAGTCAACATTACTAAATCAATAAAAGTTAATACTGTGCAGAAATGAGTAATTACAAAACAGTACTTGAGTTAAATTTTTACAATACTCATGACAATACTTACATGTACTACAATACTATAGATATATATGTACAAGTAAAATATTTATTTTTTTAAATCACAATACTGGTATACAATACTGGAACAATTTTTATACCAGTATTGTACACAATACTGGTATACCAGTATTGTGATCGCCAAGTACAGGAGATCCCTTAGATTTTTAATATATTGAAGTTTAATGTTATTTCAATATGAGATTTTAACCCAACATATCAATATCCAAATAAAAAAGAGGAGGGTTTCAGGGTCAGAGGAAATTCGGACTAGCGAGAATTACTTGTTGACAAGTCCAAATAAATGTATCGTCGTGGGAAACTATTTTTTTTATTTATTTTTGATTGGTCGCATATTTAAAAAAAAAATGCCTCAGCGAACGTCATGATTAACAATCCAGGTAAGAAATTCAGTGCCGTCTCATAATTTAGATTTACCACGTCCTCTTATGGATTACACCTGCCTAAAAAAATAAATTAAATATACCTGTTGTTGTCCAAAGAACAGTAGCGAGAAGGGAGGATCTGGAGGCATCTTTCAAAAAATTTTATATGTTTCTTTTTCAGAAAAGTCGTTTGTGCCATGAATAATTTTGTCGCCTTCTCTTCGGAGATCCTTCTAAAATCGGACATTCTCGACCCAAGGCTAGTTCGTCCTATCGTTCTCAGAGCGAATTTAACAATTTTAATATTCCTTGATACAGATCATAGTCGTTCCTGAAGGTGCCCACGTAAGGCAAAATATACAAAAATCCTGTAAATATAATCATTCTTTATCTAGGACCTGTCAGGAGTTAATTTTTAAACAAAGAGTTAAATATAGCTCTAACGTGACTTGTTTCAGAGTTCATGTACTGAATCAATTTTTTTATCGATTGTTTGATTTTTACCCATCTTTTGCAAAAATATGAGATAAAAGGAAAGTACGGGAATCGAATTCAAATGTATCTTAGCATAAACTTGTTGTAAGGGTTTCAATTTCTAGCTAAACAGCAAACAATACGTTTGAAAATAAATCGACAGCTTGAATATTATTATACCGACACCGAACGACTTATTTATTCGGGTAATGCATAGAAATACACAGGTACTGATAAGATATCATCTATTTTTAATTAAAAACCAATCAGCATATTTAGTTCGCAGTAAAAAATGTATATTGGGTTTGTTTCTTGGCGTCAATAACATAGAATTGAAATTGATATATTAAATATACTTAAAAAGTGGACCAAACTCTCTGCATATGAACCTTAATGGGGTATGCCAATGGGACTCTTTTCCTGCGGTAGTGTGAGGTAATTACAGATGCTATCAGGCTTTACAAACCTAAGGGCTCTGGCGACTGTATGCTATATAAATTCTGATCTTCCATTTAAATTGATAAAGAGTGATAAGCACATTACCGACATTTCGTGCAACAATAAGGCTTCGTTTATTCAATAATATGAGGAAACTAGTCCCATTAGAATCGAAATAGATCACGGAAACTTCATTTTATCATCGTTTTACCATGGGCTGGCCATTTATGTCGTAATTTAAAACAATGCAACATGCAAATGACCAAACCGAGGTAAAACAATGATAAAAGGAGTCTCCCCGAATTTTACTTAAATAATGCTAAATATCATGTGCTATATATAAATTCTTGCTTTCAAACACCTTTTTTAATATGTGGGTTAAGTTTCTGTTATAAATGCCATTTTCTGAAATGAAATTCATTTTCTTAATCATATTTCCTAATAATGATTTATTGATATGAAAAAAAAATCGAATTTCTGATATCAGAAAATGAATTTTGAATTCAAAAATTGAAAATGGTGTAAAATTAATTTTTCATGGCTTTTCCGAAGAACAAATTATTTTGCCGAAAACTTGTAAAACAAAGTACTTTGATTTAACTCGAGAAAATGGTTAAACTATAGTAAAAAATATTTTAAACGTTGTATACTTGACTGTAAACAACATGTATATCAGGTAATCATTATACCGACTTTTATTGTGTTAGAGGCTTATATCTGGAAATTTTAATTTGACTCACTTATTTTTTTTAAACTTTACTTATATGGCCGATTTTATAGAGAAAGTACTGACGATGGTACAGCGTGGACAGAACAGCATCTACAGCTACTAACAATTCGCTTAGATACAAGGTAAGCAAACTTTTCAAAGTCTACATTTGATAATCACTGTTATATACATGTATATATATATTTTTAAGTTTCCATAAAGAAATGAAAGAATACTCTGACATACATCTCTGTAAATTTGAACGTCACTGACAAAATTTACCCCACTGAAATAACTTGAAAATGTCACATGGGGTAATGACCGCAAAAATAACAACTTGACACCACAAACATACCTTTTTGCAAAAAAATATCAACGAAGTACTATGGTCGCTGATATATGTGATGGTTAGCGCTTAAGTGCATTGGTTCACATTGAGCGAAGACGCGATTCGATTCAACATTGCCACGAAATTTAACAAGCATATGTATAAGTGCGCATGAATTGAGGTGTAACTGAATCGACTTTCCTTTATCTGCTTTACCCCGCGTAATTCTTTACCAAAATAAACATCAGAACATGAAACCAAAATGTCATTGACCGATAATCGAGTTATTTGACCAATTGAAAATCCATTTTAGCAGAAACTTGCATAGAATAGACGTAAAATCGAAGACTCTTTGGTAACTGTTTCAGAATCTACTATTCTGAAAATCAAAAGTCAAATTTGGGAAATTGAACCCACCAAAAAAAGCTCAACAGTACTCTTCGGTTTTCAGTGTGCTTTGCAACATTACTCAATTAAAGACTAATTATGAAGCACATTACGAACATGATTTTAACTGTTTTTGCTTCTTTTTGTAATTTATCATATGGAATAAACATATGGCTGAAAAGTCGCTCAAATGAGTTCTTTTTTTAAAGGAAAGTCACGAAAATATTTGTACCCATGACAAAACTGGAAGCACTGAATTCGGACGGAAGTGTACTACGGACTCTGTGAAGTTAGGCATATATCTTGACCTTTAAATGTTTTAATTATTTTACAATGTAGATTTAAATCTTTTGACTTGAAAGCAAAGCAAACATTAAAAAAATAAATAAATAAATATTTCAGACAGGAGCCATGTACCGTTGTTTTGTTGATTCGAAGTTTCCTTTCACAAATATAATGCCGAACAAACTGAAGTTCGTTACCATAGGAACACCACCTCTTAAACGAGCGTTTGGGTTATTTTTTCTTACTTTTTTCTGAGCCTAATTTGAAATATACATAATAAATGCTGATATCGACAATTTCATTCATTGCTATACAGACTGTAAGCGCACCCCCCTTTTTTTTTAAAAAAAAAAAAAGGTAAACCATATTGGATTGAGGCACAGCGAAAAAATGATTGTTGCATTTTCCATAGAAGGGGAAAAAAGTTTATAAAAGCATACTATGTTTACTGTCCTTTTCCATTCGCAGTATATGTTACGAAAAAGTAGTCATTTGTCTCCTAGGTCTCCTAGTGGCTGTGTAGTTATTAGTGTTTATATATTCTTTGCTCTATTTACAGGAGAACAACAAAGCTAGCTGAAAATTACGATAAGTTGTAAGTAAAGTCAAATTCTTTGGGTATCAAAGATGGAATTTGTCTGTCAAGATAGTTCTTGAATTGTCTTGAATTGTCTCAAAGCACCATGAAAAGGAAGATTTACGTTGTCCTGTCATCTGTTGTGTTTGTTTTTCTACTTTTCATTACCCGTCATTTTATGCCAGTAGCTGAATACGAAACTTCAAGAAATGAACCACCGTCAATGAAAATAAAGCAGAATAAAGTCGCATACAATTACATAGGAGAAATGGACAAACTAAATAATTATTTCGGTTTTTGGGTTCCAGTGACTCAAATTCGATTTCGTGGGAAAAGACCAGATGGAAAATATCTGATGAAATACAACGTTTAACTGCATTTTTTTCTTATTTGTAGTTTAAAAAGTTTCACGAAATCGTATTTTTAGTCACCGGAAATAAAACGAAAATTAAATGACCATTTTAAACTAAAAATAAGTAAAATTGCATCAGAATATCAATTAAAACGTACATTTTCCATTATTTTGACTTCTAGCGATCCATACCAGCTCAATATTCAACTAATGAAATATTAGTTTCAGGTTAAGTAGTTTTCCGTGTATAATGCATGGAAAAATTAAAAAAAAAATAAATATGCAATACAAAAACATAATTTGTTCCTTAGTAAATGCGCGCGCGCGTGCGTGTTTGTGTTTTTTATTGCTGCATTTTAAATTTAAAATAGAAAGTGTACACATAAAAATCATATGTACGGTTACTATAAATTAAATGAATTTGGAAGTAGAGATTGCTTCAAGCTGTTATATACCAGACATACTGAAAAGTGAAAAGACTTTTTAATACTGAACACAAAATTAAAGAAAAAAACTTTATTCTCCAAAATACCGATGAAGTTTATATACTTGGTTGTATACCTGTCACTTTACTTTTAATTGAACTTGTTTAGGGAAATGGATTTTACGTCGAATGTGGTGCCTTAGATGGCGAAACGAGATCTAACACTTTATTGTTTGAAAGGTTAAGGAATTGGAATGGACTGTTGATTGAAGCTGATCCTAAGAATTATAGGTTACTGAAGATGAAGCACAGAAAGGCATTCACGATAAATGCCTGTTTAAGTATTTATCCACACCCTGTTAAGGTAATACACACATTATAATCGCATGTTTACAGAAACCTTGAACAGCAATCGTACGATTTTGATTAGAATGTCAATTTAGAGAATTTTCCAACTCGGTTCAATGTAACTACAGTCAAATCTTCATGGGACTTAGATTAGGCATAACAATCTTAAAGGGTTGTTAAAATTGAATGTTAGTAAAGACCAGATCAAAGTTCCGTTGGATTGGTAGCAAATTACCAATGAGGTCTAGAATGTTATATGAGGGTGGACAGGGGGTACTTCATTCCCACTTCCCTGCCCCTAGACCACCGCATCCCACCCTCCTGACCACCGCTTCCCGACCCCTTTCATTTTACCCGAGGTTATGGTTCCAAACCATAATCCCCGCTTCCCGTATTTTCACTCCCCGTTCACCGCCCCTGCAAGTATCGTACCCCATCCCATCAACCACCGTTCCCCACCCTTTCAAACACCGATTCCCACCCCTTATCCCCCGTATCCCCATCCCCCTGTCTACATAATTCTTATTTGGAACAAACGGTAAGAAAGGGTCTTGACTGTCAAGCAGCAAACAGTCGTAATTTTGTAAGGTAGAAAAGGTCTTGGCTTTCAAACGGTCGTATTTTAGGAAACAAATGGTCTTGTCTGTATGGATGGTATGTAAGTAAAATGTCAGAAGCTGGGGTAAAATGATTTTATTTGTTGAGAAAATGCAACCAAAGCGGAAAAGGAAATCTAAGTTAAATTGTACAAAAATAATGGGATTAAAATAAATTTTTATCTATAAATGTCGTATTTTCAGATGAAATTTAGGCAGCAATTCAACCGTGGAGGAATTATACAGGAAACTAAATCGAACTACAGCGTGACAGAAGTTCAGTGTTTTCCATTATATTCAATACTACTTTAAATATAACGACTGTGGAATTTTTTAGTTTGGACGTAGAAGGAGCAGAGCTACAGGTGTTAAAAACCATTCCATTCGACAAAATTAGCATCACTATTATAGTAGCAGAATTCAAACATATACAGAATGGAGGAGAGCACAAGTTAAAACGATACCTAGAAAACAAAGGCTATTCTTCCTTAATTAAGATGCAACATTATAGAAATTTGGCAAATGATATAATATTCAGAAAACCTTATTTATAAAAGGGTTTACATTTAATTTCAGAAAGGTTTAGCCTTATTAAATTGCATTCTGTCATTGAAGACTTACCAAACCGGTTCGTTCATCAAATTCTACCCTGTTGTAGGTTTCTGTATCATTGATAACTCATTGTGTCACTCAAAAAGTTTTCGACAGGTTTGAACCATCCTTGTACAAGAATAACTTGTTCACTGTTAGCATATTTATTGTAGTGTAACTTTCACACATTTATGGCTGTTTGGAAATACTTAACTTAATTATTGCCTTTTTTGTTCTTCTGGACCAAACGTCCACTTGAGCAAATTTCATCCACTTTGCGACCATCTCTGCCCGTTGTCGTTAACATATCCAAAAAGTTTCACCTCTGAAACTACCCATTGGATCGTAACAAAATAATGACACCAGTGTATTCTGAAAAGTGTGACGATTTGCTGATCAAGCAAAAACATAGTACTTCATAGACTAGTCCAAAAGTACACGTAACAGAAGTTGACGTTTTAACTATTTCCCTGGAAATATTTATAATCAATGCACAATGTAGTGTATTGTGGATATTCAAGACTGTAAATCCCAAGAAGAATAACACTTTTCATTATTCGACATATGCGATACATGTATGTGGCTATCGTGAGAAAAGATTTTTACGAAGACGAGGAATATTTGTGAAGCAATTTCTTATAACAGTTTATTATCGCTATTTTGTTTAAAATCGCATTGATCTTGCTATACGATAATTTTCAATCTCACGCTAGCCGATTGACAATGAAAATTATCGCTAGCCTCTATGTCCTCACGTGACATACAAGCCACAGCGTAGGAATATTGGGCGATCCAAATAATCGTCAGTTTGTTTACTGCTTGTGAAATAATTGCTAATTTGTGGCAATATTTTCTAGTCTACCATGAAAAATGATTAAATACAGAAACTTACCCGATTAGAATGAATAAATCCCTAAATTATTCAACATATTTTAAACGCGACCGTCATAGTTAACCGATTTTTTTCCAAATAATGTGTATCACAGCTGCACAACATACGTGGCGTCACGTGGCACGTCGCTAAAAAATAGTTCGAAAAGAAATTTTGCAGCGCTTATAAAACTTGCATATTCAGGTCAGGAAAACAGAAAATAAAAGAAAATTAATACCTTACAATTCGGCAAAACAGCGATAAACAGATTATTAATTTTTTTTTCTACTCGCGGGAGCTTCTCATGCTCAAAGCCGCTCGACGAGATAAGCAAGAGAAACTCCCTCGCGTTGTAAAAACATTAAATAATCTAATAATCGTATTCAAAACGTGCATCAAGCGTATTTAAGACGTACGCGAGGCGTATATAAGCGTTTGTCGGGCGCTAGTGAAACGTACTCTTGCTTATTTTGCGCGTATGTCTGGTGTTTAAGTGGTGTGTTGGGAATTCGTGGTGAACTAATTTTCATTATTTTCGTGGTGAACAAAAAGCGCAAGAAATAGTACCCGCGAAATTCATTTTTAACACTTTATAAGGTTTATCATTTTTTTTTAATTCGCAAAAATTGACGCTGCACCCGCGAATATGTTCATTTGGCACAATCCCGAAAATTAATACACTTACAGTATACATCAAAAAGACAAATGTGATTCATTTCGTGATGCCATCTAAATGAAGAGGACGTGGAAGAGGACGCGGTCGTGATATTAAAGAAATAACTAAAACCAAATCACGAACATGAAGCGGAGAAAGTAAATGTCGATCATAGTCGCTCCGTTAGTCCAGAGAGTCGCCCAGTACAATTAGCCGACAAATTGATTTAGGTTACAGACCACCAATTCAACCAATGAGCAAAAATAGTCCTACGCAGAAATTACCCCTGTTCCTCATAGTGCTGTGAAAAAAAGTCCTCATCTTATTTAAAAAATTTAAACAGTTTCTGAAAGGAAAAACATTTCTGTACATTTTATAGGCGCATTTTGCTTCTTGTGATGTGAAGCCTAATCTCCATAATGATTTTTAAATATACCCCTATCTTGTGAAAACACTGGGATTTCCCATGCTATTTATAGACCCTTCACTTCCGGTGACTAGTACTGCACTGCAAGTCTGCTAACCCCACATGCCATTCTGAGGATTGTGAGCTGACATATGTAGAATCATGCTGATATATAGTCCTCTGCAGGTTAAAGTTAAGGTAAAGTCCAGAGAAGCCATTGAATATTGTGAAATTAGCATAGAAGCCTATGGGAAGTGGAATTAGTGGTTTTTAGCCTTGATACCAGTAATACTGAAAGCGATATCTAAAGCTCACCAAAACCCAAGTCAGTGAAAGATGATCTCGTAAAACTATCTAACCTAAAGAAAGAGCCGAAAAGCGACATTGTAACATTAAAGACTCAACGGTCGAAAATAAATTTGTTACTCGATTCAGCGAAAATCCGTGATTATGGGATATGGAAATCGCGGATTTCAAAACAGGGGCAAGAAGCAGAATCTTTTGGTGACAAATCAACTGAACTGGGATTAAACAGTAAGCATTTTTATTCTGCTAACACAGTATGATTATGTCAGTATGTTTATTTCAAAGCTGCATTAGCTGCCAATATTGTTCAGTTTTGATTCCACTGAAATTTGCTAATTCAGTGAAAGAAGTTAGTAGTAATGCAATTGAAGCAATGAATGTCGTTAATATACTACAGAATATTGTGAAAACAACTTTTTTTTAATCAGGGAAGATCGATAACTCTGATCTAATTATTTTTCGCCATTACTACCGAAGATTGCCGACAGGACATTAACCTGGGTTAAAAATACTTCAACCTTTGTAAAAAAAAATAACAATAAGGGATACACAAGTAAGCATGTAACTTGTTTTCATTTCATTTCATCTACTTCTTGATTAGTTTTCAAATAAATAATGACCATATTTGAGCTACATTATATCACAATAGGTAAATTTCAAAAAGATCCTTCCGTTTTATACGATTTTTTTCTTTTACGGCTTGAGTCCGTCGGTCTTTCTTTTCCGTTGAATAACCACTTTCGCTTTGCAGTCAGATTTGTTATTAAAGAAGCGACCCTTACAGCACATGCGCGGATTAAGGTCACCAGAAGTTACATGCATACGAATTTATCTAGCTCGATTTTTTGTCTTGCAAGACGATAAATATATAATCACCTATTTCATGTATTTAACACATTTTGTTTGTGGATATTAAATGAAATTATACCATTTCGTAGAAATAATTCTAAGTTAAGGCATATTTCAACAGAAACAAAAATTTACGAAACTGACAGCTAATGCAGCTTTAAATGGATTGAACTTTACATGCCCCAAAAGGTACCAGTATCGTATTGCATATTCCTGAGCGGGTGTACGTAAAAATATAATGCATTTTTTTTTTGCCTCTCTACAAACTAATGTTTTGTCAAAAGATATGAACAAAGACTTATAAAATAGAGCAAACATCACACTGTCAGATGAAAAACTTTTTTAAAAGAAAATCTATCATAATAACATAAAAATGTTCCACTGAAAAGGTTGGGTTGATGAGTGCAAAACGAAAATGAAAGTAGAGAAAATGGCTATTTATAGTTCAAGTCTACTTTTCTGTCCGATCTTCGTGGTCTCACCCTATTTTCTTTGCGGGAAATTATTTTTTCACATGTCCTTAGAAATACTACATAAGTGAAAGTTTTATAGAATCAATTTGCATATATTTAAAAATATGCATATGAAAATGTGAAAATGTGAAAATTAATACGATACAGAGACCCAGAGAGAGAATCTTTATCCACATCTTGTTCTTTTTATTTAATTGTCAATTTATGAACACCGTGAAAACGTTTATTATTATGAATGTATATTCGTTCATTTAAATCGTGTAATAACTTATAGTATAACATTTTCTTTCTGCAGACCAAGCTTCATAGTGGACTTACAAAACCCTTGCAAATATCCCTCGGTGAATTGTTGCAGCCGAATCATTAGAATTGGCACTACAACCCACCCAATGGTTCAGTTTAATTGGTGCTATCCAAATGCAATCATATATGTAACAATACTTAAGCAACAGAATATAAGGCCTTTCGTCAAACAAACATAACTCAGCAGCATTTGATTCACTCAGTATCAGATCCGTGAATACACGCAGTCCGTTCAGACCGGATTTACTCTGCCCGTCACCACCACAAAATCAACCTAAAAGGAACATCCCTTGCACCTGGTTGATTAAAAGTTTACGGGCACCACTACAAGCATTCGGATTCTAACCTGTCATCAATTGTCGACAAGGACATTGATATTGAAAACTGTGTGAGATGTGTAACTGTCATGAATGTAGTACAGTACTCGTATTCGAGAATATAACTCGGCGGGTGTTTCTAGAAAAACAGAGGACGCTTACCCTACCGGTGCACTTGGTCCATGATCCCAGTTTTTAGTGGAGTCCGAGTTGCTCATTTGCTTTTGTTGCTTTATGTGTGTGTGTGATTTTAGTTGCTTTGTGTTCTTTGTTCTGTGTGTCTGTTTTCCATGTCTGGTCTTTGCCCCTGGATTGCATTCTTTTGATAACCGTTATAGCCGTGGTTCCCTTGTTTACTCTATCAAACAGAACATTGTTTTGTAGATTTAGAAACTGAAGTTTTAAGTTATTATCTTTATTTCACATGCACGCCTCAATGAATGGTAAGCTGTTGAAGTATATGGTAATGAACACACATAGCAACTTCTGTATTGTTAACCGCTGAGTCAGCTCCTATCAATTCAATAGCTAGATTACAATAAAACAATCAAATGTACCATATAATTTTGTCTTGCAAGGCAACTGACCCAGCAGGCGAGTTAACCCAGTGTTTGATTAGGTTCCTTTGCATTTTCCCTTTCTAACTGTCCATATTAGCAGCGGTTACATTTTGAGTATCCTGTAGATTCGGTCCCTTTCTCCAAGCTCCTGGTATAAGATCAGTGTTGATTGGGCGTTCATCATCGAGTTGCTGGTTCTGAAGCCCCGGCTAACAAATTATCATCTAGTTGTGTAGAAGTAAGCATGTTTCCACTATAACTATATATAAGACGCACTGTTGATACTGAATGTCCTATTGTTGAGCAGAGAATCCGGAATCTATTAACCAATATTCCGAAGGCATTCTCCACTACACGCCTTGCTCGCGATAGTCTATAACAGAAGATTCGTTCTTCCCCATCCATCGTTCTATGAGAGTACGGTTTCATCATTGTTGTTTGTAAAGCAAATGCGTCATCTCCAATGATATAGTAGACATCGTCAGTCATTTGGGAAAGGTTCGGCATAAGGAAAACCAATAGTACCATTTTCCGCTGCTTCTTTAATTCGGATTCATTATAAATCTGATTATGAACAGTCACCATTTCCTGAAATGGATGGAAACCAATGTACATGTTCAATATATTAAGTAGCAGTCCGCCTAAGAATCATGCAATTTTCACTGAAAGTGATTTATTGATGTCAGATATTTTATCCAAATTGACTTTAAATCAGTTGGATATATAAGAAAAACAATGAATAAAATGAAAAAATGAAAAATGTTTTCACCGTTACCATAGCAACAACCACTCCTTAGCAACCACTAATTTAGGGCCTAATAATCACAAAAATGTCACAATTTGAATGTATTTTTGTATATCTAATGGTAGAAATTTACCAAACTAAATAATTATATTAATGAAGTGTATCTTATGGAAAACAATTTACAATAAAGTACAAAGCAATCTGATTGGTTTAGATCTGGTTACCATAGCAACCAAAATTCTTAATTTTTGACAATTTGAAATATACAAAAAATAGGCTATGTTCAGACCCGTTTTGCTAACAAGAGCAAGAAGATATTATCCAAATGTATGCATGGATGTGTAGTAGATGCTCTCCACTGAAACATATCAAAAATAAAAATTGTAGCATATCTTTGTTTTTTGCTCATTTGGACCTTAAATCACCCCCATAAAGACTTTTCTTCTTCTTAACACTTTTCATACAAACTTTGTCCAGACCATAACTTTTTTGTCTTTTGACGTAGACTTCTAATATTTGGTATGTTATTATATCCTCACGGGGCAAAGTGTCACGTACCAGAGTGTTTGACCTTTGACCTTGACCTTTAACCTCAAGGTCAAATAACATACAAATTTTGGAAAAATATGATACACAATTTTATCTGTGCCATTACCTTATGGTCTTTTTACTTAGATATCTGACCTGTTGACATTTAAGTAAATCACATCAAATTAGAGAGTAATGTTCTAGATTAGATGACTTCTGACCTTGGCCTTTGACTCCAAGGTCAAATGACATACAAAATTTTGGCCAAATATACAAAATTTTGTCCGGGCTATAATTTTCTTTTTTCTTTTTACTTAGACATCTGATATTTGGTATGGGATTATGTTTTCTCAAGGCGAGGCGCCTCGTACTAGATTGATTGACATTTGAACTTGACCTTTAACCTCATGGTCAAATACAAATAACATATCAACTTTTGACTTGCTTTATTTCCATTAACTGATCTTATATGGTTTTAGAGAAGAAGATTTTCAAAATTGCACATGTACATGTGGAAACATTTAGAACTGTTTCAGGAGTCATAACTCCTACATTAGTAGACGAATCGTTTCGAAAATGTCGGTATTAGTCAATCTTATGATGCTAAACTATATAACCCTCCAAAAAAAGGGCAACAACCTTTGAGTTGTTTGCAAAAAAATTGCCTTCTGACCCTTATGTTCTATTTTTAGTGCCAGGGGTTATGTTTTTGTCATGGATCAAGAATCCCAACATTTATTATTGTGTGGAATACCATACAGAACAATTGCTTTTGTAGAGAATATTTTCAAAGTTGTACATACGAGGAATGCCAAAAAAAACTTTTATAGGGGTCATAACTCCTACATCCGTTGTAAATATCGTTTGCAGAATTTCGGCATAGGTTTTCTCTTAATCCTGGACAATATTATCCCCTACCAGATTTACGCTAAAGGCAACAGTTATTTTTAGTTATTTTCAAAAACAACGCCTTTAGACACCTTTGTTCTATTTCTAGTAAAAGCGGATATGTTGTTTTTTCACGGATCATAAATCCCAACAGTAATTTTGTGCACAATTATCAAGAGGAGGAGAATTTCGAAATTTTGTCGATGAGGAGGGACGCCAAGTGATGGCATAAGCTTACTTGGCCTTCAGCAAGGAGAGCTAAAAATAACAAATGTTTCTTTACTGGCCTGTTACCCTACATCTATTACTTGTAGCTGTCTAGAAACTATGTGAGAACCAAACATGGGTAACCTAAAATTATACATTTCATCTTGTCGTGGCATTTAAGAATAAATTGCATTATTGTAAAATGCGAACTATTTTAATTTTTAGTCAACAAGTTTCTACTTATTATTGCCCATAAATGAGATCAGAAGTAAACTTTAATACAGTCAATGAAATGTAAAATATAGGTTGCAGACTTCGTTCGGATGCTGATTTAATATTCTAATGTATCCGTATATTACTTCAGTTATATAATCCTGCCTTTTATATTTAATGAGGTATGATACCAAAAGTACTAAATCGTGATGTTTTTACAAAACATTAAGTTTTTTTGTCTTTTTTGGCATTTTCCTTTATATATTATTCCCTATAATCAACTATGCTGGAACACAGACATAAACATGTAGGTAGATTTGTAAGAGAAATACATTTAGAAGGACCTAGATAACTATAGGCTCAAGAGAGCCTGTATCGCTCACCTGGTTAACCATTTGCTTATTTGAAAAACTTGAGGAATGAGACAGGCTAAGTTAAAATCAACTAAATTGTCAAATGCAGGAAATGCTTTTCATAGCATTTTTATGACCTGAACCAGAATTTTGCTAAAGGCAACAATTTTTTTCTCAAAAACCTGTCTTATGACCCCTAAGTTCCATTTTTAGTATAGGCAGCCATATCTATCGACGGATTAAAAATCACAACAGTCATTTTAAGCACAATACACTAAAGAACTATTATGCTTATTTTCATTCAATGATCTTAAATGGTTTTAGAGAAGAAGATTTTCAAAGTTGCACATGTGAAAAAAACAAAAAACTGTTTCAGGGGTCGTAACTCCTACATTAGTCAATGAATGGTTTTGAAAATTTCGGCATAGGTCTTTTTCATGATGCTTAACAATTTTACCCATGACAGAAATTTGGTAAAGGCAACGGTTTTTTAATTATTTGCAAAAAACTGACACCTGACTCCTATGTTCTATTTTTAGTAACGGCGGCAATGTTTTTTTCATGGATCAAACATCCCAACCGTCTTGTTGTGCAGAACACTCTAAGGAACAATCATGCCAAGTTTCAAACCTGTCAGTCCAGTAGTTTTAGAGGAGAAGATTTTTAAAAATTTGTCCACGACGACGACGACCGCAAGGTGATGGCATAAGCTCACTTGGCCTTTGGCAAGGTGAGCTAAAAAAGGAACAAGAGTGTTAAATCAGGTATAGAAAAGATTGCAACAAAATAAAATTTAAAAAAAGATTTTTGAAAAAGTCAACAATGACAACAGACAACTAAAACGAACACAAAGTGATGGCAATAGCTCACACTGATCTTCGTCCCAGGTGAGCTTAAATATACGATGAGAAAACCGACCTCTTCTAACTAAATTCTGTCACTCAAAATGTTAGTTTAAAATGCCATATTTTTATTAATTTAAGTTTTAATTAATCTAAATTAGATATCATCTATTGGAACAAAATGTAAACTTGACCTTTGTGAACTTGTCATGTCATTATCTGCAAGCGTTTAGGAAAAAAGTCCTTAAAACGATTATTTCTATAATTTTTGCTAAGTTCAAGGCCCGTAATTTCGGTAAAATTATCGAAGTGAAACCAAACACAAACTTGTATTGTAACTTATCACTGTTAATTTATAATAAAAATCATGTCAATATCTGCAAATGTTCAGAAAAAAATGTCAGAAAAATGGTTATTTCTGTGAATTTTGATAAGTACAAACCCCGTGATTTCGGTAAAAATTATCGAAAAGTAAACTTGACCTATAACATATCATGGTGAACTTATTAACTAAAAACATTTTTCAATATCTGCAAGTGTTTAAAAAAAAGTCGGGAAAACTGATGGTCAGACAGGCGGGTCAAACACATTATACCCTGCGCAACTGCATTGCATGGGGTATAATTATTTAAGCTCAGAGTTCTCCTTTGAAATTAAGAGAACACATATTCCATAACAGATGTAAAAGATTAGTACTGCTACTGGAGTTACTGGAGTTACGCACAATCAGGTGATGAAGGGCAAGTGATTCTTTACATTTACGACATACTGTGAGGTGAAATATGTCATAAAATCAGTCATTAAGTTAAGCCAAAATTGTGTATGTCATTTGACCATAAGGTCAAAGGTCATGCTCAAAAGTCACACACCTTGGTACATGACACTCAACATTGGCGTGAAATACCCACATACCAAATGTCAGATATATTAGTAAAAATGCACAAAAGTTATGGCACAGGCAAAATTTTGGGTGGTATTTTGCCAAAATGTGGATCTTATTTGACCATGAGGTTGACAGGTTAAATTCAGGTAAAATTTCATCTATTCTGGTACGCAACACTGCACCTTCAGAGGATATACCAACATACTAAATATTAGAAGTCTAGGTCAAAAGACAAGAAACGTTATGGTATGGACAAATTTTGTATGAATAGCGTCAAACTATGGTATGTTATTTGAACATGAGGTCAAAAGTCAAGTTCAAATGCCAACCACCCTAGTATGTGATGCCTGGCCTTCAGGTTTTACAATCCCATACCAAATATCAGATGTCTAAGTGAAAAGACAAAACAATTTTAGCCCAGACAAAATTTTGTATGGTATTTGGCCAAAATTTTGTATGTCATTTGACCTTGGAGTCAAAGATCAAGGTCAAAAGTTATCCTATCTTGAACATTACACTCTACCTTAATGTGGTTTACTTACATACCAAAAATCAGATATCTTGGTAAAAGACAAAAAACAATATGGCCAAGACAAGGTTTTTTATGGTTTTTGCCAAAACTTTAATGTTATTTGTCCTCGAGGCCAAAGGTCAAGGTCAAAGGTCACCTACCTAAAACATTAATCCCTGCCTTGATGTGATATACTTAAACGCCAAAGATCATATATCTAAGTAAAAAGACCAAAACATAATGGCACAGACAAAATTATGTATCATATTTTGCCAAAATTTGTATGTTATTTGACCTTGAGGTTAAAGGTCAAGGTCAAAAGTCTCCCACTCTGCAACACTTTACCCTGAGAGGATATACCAACATACCAAATATTAGAAGTCTAGGTCAAAAGACAAAAAAAGTTATGGTCTGGACAAAGTTTGTATGAAAAACGTTAAGAAGAAGAAAAGTCCTTACAGGGGGGATTTTGGGTCCAGAAGAGCAAAAAATAAAGATATGGTACATATTTTTATTTTTGACATGTTTCAATGGAGAGCACCTACTACACATCCATACATACATTTGATTAATATCTTCTTGCTCTTGTTAGCAAAACGGGTCTGAACATAGCCTATTTTCGTACATTTCAAATTGTCAAAAATTAAGAATTTTGGTTGCTATGGTAACCAGATCTATACCAATCAGATTGCTTTGTACTTTATTGTAAAGTGTTTTTCCTAAAACATAGTTCATTAATATAATTATGTAGTTTGACAAATTTCCACCATTAGATATAAAAAAAATACATTCAAATTGTGATGTTTTTGTGTTTTTTAGGCCCAAAATTGGTGGTTGCTAAGAAATGGTCGTTGCTATGGTTACAGTGAAAATATTTTTCATTTTCCATTAAATCCTACATATTGCAAGTCAATTTGGTTCAAATGTCTGACATCGATAAATCACCCACTGCATGATTCTTAGGTGGACTGCTACTTAAGTACTCTCAACAATGGGGTATGCTCACTCGATTATTCTCCTACACCATATTCATTATTAAACTATTCAGGTTCAAACTGTACAAAACACAAATAAAATCGTACTTAGATTTTGTATTTTTGAAGTTCATGAAGTATCACGCATTCAGAGTCATCATACATTTTGAATGACAAGTAATGTACATGTATATAATGTTAAATCAATGAAGTTGTGCATGAAGAAGCAAATTGACTACAGTGTGTTCAGATACAATTTGATGGAGACACATATAAGTTAAAAGTTTTTTTTTCATCCAGTGCCCCACAGCAATGTGGAAAATGCCATCCATTTAAAAAGGAGTTTTCACCTTATCCGTATATTCTTCAGTAATGGCATTACAAATTTCGCTGATAATTATAGACAATGTGTTCATGTATATTTCATATCAGCATAAGTCGATCCAAAAGCAAGACGTCGAAAGATGCAGCTTATTTCGATCCCGGCTCTAATGGTTCTCTGAAAAATGAAATGAACATATTCTATTCCATATCCATTTATTATACAATCCCCGCCCCTTCGTTATAATTTAGAAGTTGATTGACACTGTTGTATATAGGGACGGAAGAACATTTTGTGGGAGTCAAGGATAAAACAATTTTTAAAAAGCTCATAAATTCGTTATTAGCATTAAAGGGATTCAAGATCAAACCTTTATATTTTCGAACTTCATTTACTTCAACGGAAATTCGGAACGACAAACCTTCCCACACGCACCTTTTCTGTTATCCTGCTCGGCAGGTATTGCCTACATGAATTCACATTTTCAAATTACATGACAACATATAATGGACAATATTAATGAATATTTTTGTAGTTCACGTTCAATATATGTACATGCATGACCCTCGACAGGCAATCGTAATATAAATGTCTTAGCTGAACCATGTATATTGCTTTGAAATACGATGCTGTATCCTCTGAAGAATTTATCGTACATTTGGAGGGGCATACTCATAAATTCTTAAATCTCATGTGGTCCTCTTGTCTTAGCTCCACTAATAGTTGATCATTGTGTCCAAATTGTTTTCTCCGAGAGACACGTGGTTGCTGCAACTGATAACCGTCTCCTATGTCATCTTCGTCGTCATCTTTCAACTCTCTGTAGATGATTATGTATATTCATGTGGATTTGGTGCACATACTGCATAACCATGGTTAAGATATTAGCTCTTCTTACTCTTTCGCTACATTCCATATCGTCTAATTACTAAACGAGCAAAATTGGGTTTTTTCCATACATAGTTTTACATGTCAAATCTGTGCACATACAATTGAGACCACAAATGTCAACAAACGTATCAGTAAATGTCAGAATACGCTGTTTACACGTTCTGGAACATTTTATACGTTCGAGGAGTGTTTATAATAAGGCACAAGTACGTCAAGCGCATGTTTCATACATACCCGTCAATCACCGAACATGAAATCGAAAAAAAAAACTTGTGGCATTTGCAGCGTGTTCCAGTCGCATTTCAAACGTACCTATTGAAAATTGATAGATCAGTTGCTAGCTCAAGAAAATCGTTGTCACCCCGAGGCACAGCTGAGGGTGAAAATGTATTTTCAATGGGTAACAAACTCCGTATCACCCTCTAAGCTATATGTTACTTATACTGAATGTTCCATTGTCATTCTTCAAAGTAAGCCCTAACAATCAGTTGTGTATGTATGTCTTCATTTTCTTCATTAATTTTATTTATTTCATTTTCTTTCAAGTTTTCATTCATTTGAAACTGTTAACGTCAATTGTGGATCACATCCTTTATTGAGACCTATATTCGATGTATCAGTGGTGGACCGTTTCCCTGCTTGCAAACATAAATGTCAGTAAGATGCTTTTTTGGTGCTTTTTTTCTGTTTTGAGTTTTATTGTATATAGTTATGTAACCCATCTGTTACCATAGGTCTTTACGAGACAGAATAAACAACAATAAAAAACAAGAACAAAAAAAGTCGTGAATGCAGTGTATGGACATTTTCAACAACAATGACTTAAATTCTCATTTGAGCACTTTTTTTCAGGTCAAACCTCACTGGCTCGGTCACTTTTTAATTTGACAGTACAATTAGAAATATTTGGGTACACATTCGTAGTAGATTAGGCATCGTAAGTAAAAGAAAATACGTCTGTTAGTCGATGGAATATCAGTTACTTATGTAGACGATGCGCATATTCCTTCTCTTTCAAACGCACAACTGACTAAGATTGAACTTGCACCTAATTTTTTACTGGAACAAGTTTAGCTTTTCATGGGAGGGTAATAGACAAAAAAACAAAAAAACAACAACAAAAAACAACAACAAAAAACAACAACAAAAAACAGCAACAAAAAAAACTACTAATATAAGGGATACTGGAAAATAAATGTAACTTCCCTTCTTGATTTTGATCGATAGCAAAAGACTTATAATTGATAAAATGATCAGTCTTCATTGGTGCAAAAGTTAAGGATGCAGTGGTTTAGTACGGCTCCGTGTTCAAGTTATTGCCCTTGGAAGGGGAAAAATAACGTTTTAAGTACAATTCTGTCTAAGAAAGAATCAGGCAATGGGTGGCACATCATATTGTTCAAACTGGTCTTCTTATCTCAAACATATCAATACATCTAGAAAACAACCGAAAAGCTATTAAAATTTATCCTGAAGCATCAGTGACGTAGAATATTTTTTACTGCTTATATAGGAAAAAAAGTACAGGAAAATATTCCCGCGATTCAGGCTCACGGGAGTCTCTAGTTCCTGTATTCATATTTATAGTCTTTTGCATTTTAGTTTCCATGTCATTCTTAGTTGTCCGCAGTATATCGAGGCAATGCATCTCCCTTTTTTGTGTTCACCTATATTATATCGGAAGTTGTGCTGAATCATAACATGTGTACTCATAGTTCATAGCATTTCGGAGGAAACTATTTGACAGGTTAACTAAGCTTTGTAATTGTGTCATTTTGTGTTATTGAAGGACTTCAAGTCCATCAAGACGAATTGAAGATTCGAACAAAAAGAGCCTCAAGTAAAAGTAAAGTAACGATTAACAAAAAATATATAAATCTCCAGAAATTAATTTTTTCCTGTATACTAATCATCTATATTTCATAATTACTAACGAATATTGAGCACTTGTGCATTTAAAAATTAAGTGTAGTGTATGCTTCGGCTTACATGTAATGGCAACAGACCTTAATGAACTTGATCTATAACCGTGATTTATCTTTGTATTTATTTATCTGTTTATTGCACAATTTAATAATTATCAAATCTGCAAAGTGTTACAAATGTAAGGACGACCTTCAGTCATTTTGCGTCACTACCCGTGATAAATACCGAAATGGAAATAGCTAGCAAACCTGAAACTGTCAATGTAGATTATTTGAAAAGAAACAAAAATTACAACCTTCAATATCTAGTATTTTGGTTCTGAACAAATATTTATGATATTCAATCATATACCCATATGTATCTGTATATATTTGAGTAGTAGATAATATAATATCGTTATATTCTACATGAGTGCAATATGCCAGGTGATAAATCAGATTGGCAAGGGATCCTCGCCGTGGACTCGGTGATATGGAAGCAGATCGTCAAATTTATCGCTTCCATAAAAAAAGTGGAATTGAAATAAGTATCAAATTAATAGAATGTCGATATATGAAATCATTTGTCCGACGAAATGACGTTATGAAATACAAGCTCAAAGTAATTTGAAATTGGTGTTTGTCACGGTTGTGAGTAAAACTGTGCGACCTTCTCTTCGTTTGTGAAAAAAAAATAAACAAAAAGATCTATCCCGAGCATGGCTTCCTAAAGAAAAAAAAATACTTAAGTGTGCCTGATCTTTTTTAAGAGTGCTGGATTTTTCCATATACTTTATTAACGACTGATAGTCTGAGACCAAGGACATATAAGTTCCTATCGAATGTCAGGAATAATTGTATACAAATCAAGGTAAAATATCATTGCATGTAAATTATATGATGACTGCTAAATAAGATTTGATCTTGAATGTTGTGTCATTGTATGCAATTACCTTACATTAAATTTCTTATATGATCTATATAACTAGATAATTATTTCTTAAATAATGTATTTGTGCAAACATGTTTGTAAACAAATACTAGTTAATACAGGGTAATAAACTATAAAATGAATACATTGTATAAATACTTTAACAAATACATACATGTATATGTTTTACGAAATAATCAAAATTTCAACAGCACCTTTCTTGACGAACATTCTGTTTTATTCCTACTAAAACACTATTCTGTTATAATTGGCAGAATTTCCAATGGTGTTTCACATTTTTCAAGAGCTTTATTCGTGTTTTCTATCCAGTTAGCGATCCACCGTTCTTTCTCGGTGGTTAAGTTCATGGGAGTTGCAGGACGTAACGCCGCGGGTCTTCGGAAAGAAGTCCGGACGTACGATTCCCCGGCAATAACAGTTATTTTTGACGGTGATTTTGTTGATCTCGCAGGAGTCCGTGGTGGAAGACTAGGTGACGTGATGTTCGGTAATGACGTAGATCCCCGACTAAAACTTTGTTCAGAGTATTTAGTTCCACTTCTCTGTCTTCGTACAAATGATGTTGGTATATTTATTACATATTTAGAGTTCCCTTGAGTCCTTTCGAGCTCAAATGAGGCCTCTCTTGCAAATGGAACACCGATTGATTTCGATCGTTCTAATCCATATGGGGATTTACCTCCTTGAGTGAAGCGTAATTTGTGCGCACTAGGATGTCCTCGGAGCAGAGGTACTGGTACAGAATCTACTTTCAGCGACTGTAAAGTTTCCATGGTTATGTGCATTGCCAAAAATTATAAATTAAATACGTCATTAATTCCATATGAACGTAGAAGGTCTTGGTCGAACCATTTGTTCCTACAGGCACTTGTTTATTTCTACATACATAAACAGAAAATCTCTGGGTAAGCTAACGATAACCTGTTACTAATGTATGGTATAGACTCCCTGAGAACGGTGTTATATCTGATACAGGCATACCATTTAAAGTTTTTAAATTATACATATTTATGAAACAAGAAGATTTTGAATGCAATTCAATATCTATTCACAAAGTCATTGGTGTGTCGACTTATCAAAACAATAATGGTAACAATCAAAGAACAATTAACTGATAATCTCAGTTCAGGGGGTGTTTGACGTACGTATTGGCCTCCTGCATAACCACATATATGGCTTTCAAAATTATTGTCAGAATAGTATTACCTAGTTAGTAACCCAGTGATATAGTCTAAGACTCTACAACATGATGGTTTTTATAGTTAAAGATAATGTAGCGCCTGTTGGTATCCTGCGCCTCCCAGTAAAATCACAAAATAATAATAATAAAACTTTTTTTATAAAATGCAACCACCGTCCATTTTGAGACTTCCGATTAATATTCTGCACCTAATGCTATTAGGTCACCGAGAAGATTTCAGCTTAAAGAGGAGACCTTCGACAAACGATACATTATAGAACTACTGAATTTTGATACAAAGCTACTGAATATTGATACAAAGGAAAGTATGGCTGTTCACGGTAAAACAACAAGTGGATTCCCAAACTTATTTGAATGTTACATCCGATATTTATCCTCTTTTATCGAAGTCGTGGTTTGTTGAAAATAAATTGTCATTGATTTCTTATAACTTTGAAGCAGCTGAACTACTGCAGCAACGGTGAGAAAAATCGCCAGTAAGGCAGGGAGAGTTTGAATAACATACAGATCTTACAATTACATAATTGTAATAACTCTTCGACGAGAGGGACTATTTTTGAGCCTTCTTTCATAAAACAGTGTTATGTGTTGTTAAAGTATTCGAGCTTCTAATGCTTTTAGGTAATTATCGCCCGTTGTGAGGTTAACACGGGTCTACAATTAGGGTAGTATGTTGTCTGAAAACAAATCAAAATTTTGTAACGAATATTGCTCAACATTTTAAACTTCTTGTAATACACACGGTTATCGATACGTAAGTACAGAAATAAATTGTTGCCATTAGCGACATGTGTAAAACAATATCAAGTTACAATAAATCAATCAATATTATAACACCCATCCATATGGACCTTTAAGTCATTTAGAAAATAATAAACGTATCATTTACCCTGAATTACCATCGACTTGAAAGAGTAATCAAGGAAACGAAGGTTATAGCGGTAATCTAAAAGAATGTAATCCAGGGCAAAGACTATGGAAAACAGACATACACAACAAAGAACATAAAGTAACTATAATCATACATAAAAAGTAACAAAAGCAAATGAGCAACTCGACTCCACCAAAAAATGGGAGCATGGACCAGGTGCACCGGTAGGGTAAGCGTCCTCTGCTTTTCTGGAAACACCCGCCGAGTTGCTCATAAAAAGTCAAGTCTGGGGTAGTCGAAAGAGAAAACGAAAACTATGACACGTTGAACAAATCAGTTTGCGTTTTGGGTGTACTTTGCAGTATATATCTTAAAGATATCACAGTACTTGAATCTAGGCACATTATGTAGAGTCTCAATGTATGAAAAGAGATCAGATAAAAAGATAAATTCTGTGATTTATAATACTTCGTCTTCGAGCAGTGCTTCTGCCTTTTGTGTAAGTTCAAGTACAAGTCTCTATTTTGTAATTGGAATTGAAAGTTCTTAATTTTGCCGAGCTTCATTTGTGTTAATCTGCATTTCTTCCATGATTTTCGAATAGTACATCATTGATATTACCAAATTCACAATTCAGCTTATTAATAAATAGTTCGTTAAGGCCAGAATCGTTCATTATGAACTTGTAGATCATTTATTCACATGCACATCTCGGAGAAATACTTGTTAGTCGAAGTGAGCGATCCAGAGTTTTAGGTAAGGGGGGAGGGGGGCAAATATAAAATTCTTGACAGGATTACGAAGTGAGTGTTTTTCACGATTTAATACACACAATTTAAAAAAAAAATTTCTAAGGGGTAGTGCCTGGATCCGCCACTGGCTTTACGAATGAATTTCGCTCACTTCTTTCGACTTTGACGTGTATGAACATAGGAGTCTGCTATATTGATAGAAGTTCAGATTGATTGATTGATTGATTATTGGTTCCAGCAGCAAAATTTCGGCTACATTCAGATGATGAACATGAAATGGATGATAAAATGAACATGAAATGAAGATGAAATGAAAAAAAAGGGATGGGACACAAGGATAATAGGGTCGACAAATTTTTATTGCCACTAGAAAAAGGGAGGGATAGGTAAGGTCGGGCAATTTAGCCTCCTGTGGCGGACCGCAAAGGTTCCTACTCCTATCGAATACCACAGCAGGGTTCTTTAACGTGCGAGGATCGTGGCATCTTTCCAAACACGGTGCACCACTATGGTTTGCGGTCAGATTTTCCGTATTATAGCCTGACAACCCTAGCATGTAACACGCCAGGGGTACCCCATTCCACCACTTGGGGCACACATCCCAGTTGCTCTGTGGGTAGAGCGCCTAGCCCCCGGCTAAGTATCTGAGCACTATTTAGTCGCCTTTTACGACAAGCTTAGCGCTGCTACAGGCCTTTTCTTTTAACACCCGGACCTGCATGGGGCGATAGAAGTTCAGACTCCTGTGTTCATATTCGTCAGTTTATTCATAATGCTACCGGCAGTACAGAAGAAAACTTTTGGCTTTATGGACTCCTAACAATGCATCTTAGATTGTATCTCATTGTACGTACACACAACTGCATTGTACAGCAGTAACGATAGTTATGTTCTTTGTAGTGCGTGTCTCATCGTCTGAATGTAGCTGAAATATTGCTGCTCGGACGTTAAACCCCAACAAACAACAAACACACTTTCTTTCACTGTCTGTCACGTGATTACATTCTTTTGATTTCCGCTAGAATCTTGGTTCTTTTGTTTACTCTTCCATACATAATCTGTAGAATTTGTATCTCAAAAGTACAACAACCGAATGTCTAACTAAAACCGGCTCTGTGGTCTGTAACTGTTTCTGAATAGGAAATAAAAGTGAGTTTTTTGGATTTTTGCATGCATGAATGACCCACTGTCTGATTTCTTTTTTAAGCGATAAATCACAGGGGCTTGCTCCCACAATCAAATATGTAGCCCTACTTGTATATAACATACACTAGTGGGGCCTCATATTTGATTGTGGGAGAAAGCCCCAGTGAATCGATTATCTTCCAGATATCAAGGTATATCTTTTACTTAAATTTCATCTTATTTCAAAAACATTCCATCCTCAGGAATTGATATTATGTCACAGAATAAGAATAAATTTCATAGAAAATTTATCCTAGAGCATAAAAGTACGCAGCTATTAATGTGTTTGCCTGGGACATATTTTAAAGGGGAATAGCTCTCAACGTTGTTGAAGCTGATAAAAATTCTTGGTATGACCCAATTTTCAACTGATAAAAGAAAGACACAAACAAAAAATATTCAGCCGTTTTATTTTGTCTTGAAGTTCAAATTTGAATTTAGTATGCTTTTTAAATTTATTTATATTTTCGAAGAAAGAATGCTCACAAAAGAAATTGTCGACAAATACTATTTAAAATAGATTTAACATATTCAAAACAATTTTCTTTTTGAGGTTAAATTTTTGAAATATTCTTCTAGAGTGGATGCATTGTAGATATCTTTTGTGGTAAAATTGGCGAGTAATTAAAGTTTCAACCTAAAGCCGCCTAAACCTACCCCTGACAACCCATGCTTTGCAAATTTTAGGGGGCACACGCCCGCCACGCCCCCACCTGAATCTGCCCCTGATTAGAGACCACTCCTTGAAACACGTGAACAGCAATTACCGAAACTTGCACTTTTTATAGTACTGATATTTTTGTACTTGGTCGATGCCACTGGCGCTGGATCATAGGTCCCCGAAGTTATTCACCAACCGTCTGATCTGATTTATATGATAGATTACATGTAGTTGCACAAAATTCGAAACCTGTAAAGCACTGAATTAAACTTCATCACTTGCATTACACATTGTAGAAATTAGGCTAATTCTGAGTCCTATTAAGATATTTCATTGGTTTTAATACTTCTTGAATAAAATTGAGTTTTAGATCTTGAATTACGAACGAATGCTGCTGATGAGAGTTTACTCCTCGAAGTGTTGTACAGCTGACCAAATTTCGAAATATTGATTTGATTGATATTTTTGTACGCACTCTGTATCCCACAAATGTAGCACAACCCCTCATATTTACCACTATTTTAATTAAACTGATATAAGCGGTATCAATTTGATACATGAACAGAAACATACCCACTACAATCATGGAGTGACTAAAGGCCTGGAAATTAAAAGTACATTGACAGATTCAAGACAAATATTTTCCATTTTCCCATTACTATCAATTGATAAAAAGCTGTACTTGGTGCAAAAAAAAAAAGACGCGACGCAAACAGACACCAACTCCATGTACTTTGAAGATATTTTGTTCTTCCTAGCTATGATGATCATATCTTTCAAGTTATCATCAATTATTAATGATTTTTTTTAAAGTTCAGATGAAAATACACATTTTAATAAAGTCAGTGTTGGAATGGAAATGGAGTTATCTTTCTTTTTATAATTGACGCTTGTAAGTAGTTCGTTGGAGATTCTTTGTCGTTACCTAAGCCAGCACTCCACAGTTTAGTTTAGTTTCGCACTTTTGGCTAGGGATGAAAAATGACATGAATGGAAACCGGTAGTTGCTATAGTGATTAAAAATGAAGAATCTATTGTTGATAAAACATTTTCTGAAAAAAGGGGACTTTTAAAAGTATTTTGCAATGTTTTATATATATTCAATGTTGAAGGGGCTTTTTTTCAATGACAATTTGACTTCATTGTGAAAGTGAAAGTAAGTCAATTTTTTACCATGCTAAATTTAATAAGTGGATTACAAAGTGAAATAGCTCAAAATCTAACCGGCGATGCCCATATGAGGAAGGGGTTTTTGAAGGGAAAAGTTTGAACAGTTTCAGGGATTGAAATAAAAATTTCAGATATTTTGCGGGAAATTTGATATTTTTAAACCTGATTTTATGAACTTTTTTGCAAATTTTCGCATATTTTTGCATGGTTTCTATGGTAACCCTATATGCTGTGGGTAATTTTTTTCCAGAAAATTTTTACTGCATCCTGAAGGCCTTGGCTTGAGCTATTTCTAGATATATAGATTTACAGATGCTTGACAATTTTTTAAAGTGATAAATGTTACAAAGCATCAGATTACAAGACCAAAATCAGGCAGTTCTACAATACTGTGGAGTGCTGGCTAATGTAATAAACGGACCGACGAAAACTTACAGCTCTGTGTTAAAAACAAGAAGGTGCACTTTTGATTTTTTTCTCCTTTTATTTCATATTTTTTTTCTCATGCAAATATCTTCGACGATTCACTATAGTGAAATCAAATATACCTCTAACAAACCTTGACTTGTGCTTTATCATTGTCCGCCAAAATAGAATATTTATACAGTACAAACTGAGAGACCACAAGTAGTTACATATCTAAGTGATGAAAATCGTGTCGTGTTCCACCACAATATCAAGTGGATCATTCTTAAATTATTTTGTTTTTCTTTCTACTTCATTTGAATAAATATATAGTAGAATTCTGATTAATAGAAATTCTCATACATATGTATTCAGAGATCCACTAGGTTCTGGTGTTACCATAAAATACTGTATCGTGGATATAATTATACTTCTTTAAAAATCGTGAAAGTTAAAAACTCGTGATAAAAACTAACAAGAGGCTCCCAGGAGCCTGAATCGCTCACCTGGTTCGATATTGCCTTTCAAAGGCAATAAATTTAACAAGAAGTTGTCTCAACAATTTTCACTCAAGAAGATTTTGGTAGGACTTATCATAAAGATCATTTAAAAAATAGAAAGTTTCCATCTTTTTATCGTAGTTTTCAAGATAGTGGCTGAAAACTAAAAAAAAACGTCATTTTTACCCCTTTCACTGGCAATAACTCTTATAAGGAGTCATTTGACAACTTTTATCCACGAAGACTTTTGTAGTCCTAATAATAAGGATCATTTCAAAGAATTTAGCTTAAACCTAACGGTTTTGGAGATAAATGTGAAAAAACTACTGTCTGACCCCCTTTTTTAGAAAGGACAGCCATATTTTTCGACGGATCAAAAATCTCAGTCAGTTCTATACAGGATACCACAAGGAACAGTCATACCAAGTTTGGTCCCATTCGGTCAAGTATTGTCAGAGGAGAAGATTTTTGAAAGAAATAACATTAAAAACAGCAAAAAAGCTCGAAAAAGGGCAATTTCTCCAACATGGCTAAACAGATTAAAATGAAAATTTGACCACAGATAGATCTCACCATGCTTAACACTTTTAGCGAATCAGAATTTGGCTAAACCTAACGATTTCGGCGATATAAGGGAAAAACTACTGTCTGACCGCTATGTTGTATTTTTAGTAACGACGGCCATATTTTTTGACGGATCAAAAATCCCCTCATCAACTTTATGCAAGATACCCCAAAGAGATTCAGACCAAGTTTGGTTCCAATTGGTCATGCAGTGTCAGAGGAGAAGAGTTTTAAAAAATTGTTAACGAGAACCGACGACGACAGACGCAAAGTGATGACAATAGCTCACCTGGCCTATGGGCCAGGTGCGCTAAAAAAAGCTACATCCTCTCGTTGCTAGCCATAGTACATAATAATCACATTTTATTTGGACAAGAGAGACCAGTCGTATTTCAGCACTTCGTTCCAAACATGCAAATGGTTAAATTCTATGGTCGCTAGTGTGTGCGCAAAGAAAAGGCCCAAAAGATAAAGCAACTTGTGTGTGAACGTTTTTTTTTTTTTTTTTTTTTTTTTTTTCAGTGTTCGATGTTTTAACAGCACATGTCTCATTACTATAGTAACAATGCCCAGGACCGGTTCTAGACTTTAAAAAGGAGTGGTACCAGCCGTGTCTTTTCTAGATTCCTTATATTGGTATGGAGAAATAACACAGTATGTCGAAAAGGGTATGCACACATCCATCAATTTGTCTGAATACGAACGGTATGATAAAATTGCTTTTTATTGCTTTTTTGTAACGTCTTCTGTGGACAATTGTTACGTGCAGTCCTGTATGGCGTCCCGAAAGTCCTTTTATAGCACAACAACTCACACCACGAGAACATCATGTCAAAAACACATTATACCAGTCTTAAAATAACTGCACTAGATGCCAGTTAGTTACAGGGTGAAAATTTAAGATCTTTGTTTACACACATGAAGTGCTGTACGACCAATCACTTTGAGCCAGTAAAAAACCTCAACTCTGCAGCTAGTTGTTCCTAGAAGTGAGATACATAATTGTGTTTTTCCTAAGTTGCAGCGAAATTCTGGAAAGCTGTACCAATCACTATCAGATATACTTAGGTCAGAATGCTTTCAAAAGAGCAAACATGTTTTTGCAAACACTATGGAATTTAAGAAACTGACAATATGTTTAATACGGTATTGTATATTTAATCCTGGTTTAACTTTGCTTGTTCAATCGCAGTGTCTTGTGGTTCCCATTTTGAAGCATGCCCAATATTTATCCTATTGTACAGTTTATCTTAATAATACATCAATATTTATTTTTATTTCTTGATGTCTACGTATGGTTTGTGTGTATCACACATTTGAATATTTTTTAAGTGTGAAACGAGCAGTATCAAAATGTTGCACACATAAAATAGTAGTCAAAGAACTGTGATACTACGTCAAATAAGATTGACTATGAACCTGAGTGAGTGAGGGGGTTTTATCGTCCTTGAATACCCTGTCACGCATTGATGGCCCTATGAACCTCTTTATGACACTCTTCATATACTCATGAAAGTGTCATATTTCCATCTAGTACATATATCATTAGACATACTTTACATGAAACATATCAATCAATTCATCATTTCCTTGGATTATTTCCATGACCTATATAATAATAATTCCAAACACAGTGGATCTATAACATGTAACTTTATTTACACTTTAGAACAATAACAACATCAGTGTGTTATTACCTAAAACACATAGTGTAATTACTGACATCAGTGATATTCATGGTTCTAAAATATCTCTGACAAAACTACAGTGACTCTTAAAATGATCAAATAGCACAGACACCAGTTTTCTTCAGCTTATACTAATGTAAGTAAAATGAAAATTTAGATTCTTATTTCATGAAATGATAGTGACATTTCATTTCTCTCTCTCTTCAGACACAAACATTACTACATAATTAGACAACGCCAAATTTATGACTGGTACGTGACATAACTGACAGAGAAAACTGGTGCCTTTGTGAACATCAGTCCATACATATAACAGTCCAAAACTGACTGACACAAAGATATGATACAAAACAACTAAACAATATCTGGTGTGATTAATGTTTCCAACGTCTACTGTACGTGCTATGTTGTATTATATGATAAATATAAAACTCTTCAAAAACAAGGCTGTCAAAGAAATGCACAAACTTTTAATCATCATCTTTCATAAACTGAAATTCATATTTAGAAAGATAATATAGTGCCTGTACACCATACATTGTAAAATATTTATTTTTAAATATCTAGGTTATGTTGAATGGATTATTGCCAACAATAGATATGAAATATTCTTGTAATCTTTTTGTATTCACTTTTGATTGTGTTTGATGGTTTAATGCAACTCTGCCAAGCCAAGCTCTACCTAATACTTTGGAATAGATTATCAAATAGTCACCGGTATAAACAATCACAAAGACAATGTTATACTATAAGCCTTAAATTGGCTTAATGATGGTGCAAAAATAAAACAAAATTATAGCACTATTGTTGAATTTCCTATATAAACAGAGGTATCAGCAATATCTATAGGAAACTACATAATATATACCAACTTATGGTACCTCAAAAACCCCTTGCAGGCTTATTTTTCCTTCCCACTCACTTTCTTGTAAGAAAACTGGGAATGTCGCATGGTTTTTCCATGTTTATAGGTGTCTTAATTCTAAGGACACAGTTGGTAATTTTGTTTCACTAACATACTGGAATAGATATACATTTGTATTAAACTATCCAGTGGTTGTCAATGCCTTAATTTTTTTTAAAGAATTGATCTATTTTTGTATTTAACTAACAAACTTTGACCTGATATTGATTTTTGTAGGAACTTGAATTAAAGAATTAGAAGACAGTAAATTGATATGTCATAAGATCTTAGGCAGTAATCGGGGACCAAAATCGATGAAGTCAGTCAACAATTATATCTAAAACCAACTCCTGAAACCGCATTGATCACATGCTTAGAACAATTACACATCTATTTTAGATCAAACTTCTGAAACTGTGTTGATCACATGCTTTGAACAATTTAAACATTAGATAGAAATCTTCAACTGTAATAAAAATTGTCTTTTGAAAGAGAGTTAAAAAAAAAAATATCAAAAGCTTCACAAAGTTAGGTACATAAAATGTACATATCTTCATTTCATGTTGGTAATAGAAGCAGGAAGTGCTAGACTTAACAAGTTCAGTGTCAGCGTCCCTAGACCAAATGTTTACATACAATTTAAATGTTTTATTTGCAATTTAATACATATTGAAATCAAGGACTTGATATGATACAGAATTAAAGAAGAGTTATGCAACTTTTAATTTTTGCAAGCATTCTACATCGAGAACTTAGGATCTGCATACAATTCTTGGAGGAAAGCAGCACTAAAGCAAATCAATTTAACAGAAATCTTCAAAGCAACCAGCCACTGATAATAAGCTCAATATAACTGCAATTTACGTAGGAGCTAATTACAGGACAAATGCTTTATAGTGTAAAAACATGTTAGTATAGCATAACAAGATGTGAAATCATAAGAAGTTTGTGAAATCAATAGCTATAGTAAATTCCTGTTAACAAGTTTTATGTTTTCATCATCGATTTTCCCTAATAATAGTTATTTATACTACCATCTAATTTGCCCTACTTCGTAAACTTTATTGCACAAAAAAATTCTTTATTTTTTGAATAATTTGTCATTGTGTGACTGCAGGGTCTCAATTTCTTAATTTTAAATGATTCAAATGTCTACTTGAGATGGGAATATGATAACAACAGACCTTTAGGTTCAATATAAGGAAGCTTAAAATGCTATTTAAGGTTCACTTTCAATACATTACTTGTAAAGGTTGAAAGTAATGCACAACTGAACAAGACCCTCTTTCATATTTAACCTGAAATCAATATTCCACATCTTATATTAAAGGTAGATTGTGATTGGTATCAAATGAGATAGTCATCATGTAGGTCAGTTTAGTCAAATACATCTACAATGATTTATCACAGGGAGATAACTCCATTTTTAAAAATTATCACAGGCAAATAACTCTATTAAAAAAAAAAAAACCCAAAAAAACTTGACATTCTTTAAAAACAAACTTGCATACAACCACATTTGAAGTTTTAATTTTTTTCTAAAGCAATGATCTGTAGAAGTTGATAAAAAAGGGAGAAAACTCATGATTTGCTTTTCAAATTTCCTAAAAAAAGGTTCATAAAAAATAACAGGGGGACAATTTGAACAGAGAAAAAGCAATATGTTCAGGAACCACTTTTTGGATTCCTTGTAATAAAGGGAAGGGTATATACTCAATCACCTCAAGTTAAGGTTAAGATCTAACACACTGCAGCACTTGACTTTTTAAATTTGTTTATGAAATCTAATAATATCCAAATCATGAGGAATGTATTCAACCCATGTTAAGAATTGGGATTTAACCTACATTTAATAAGTATAAAAAGGTCAAGGATATGCACCTTGATATAAGCTTGGTCAGTTTAAAAAGATCACTATCTTTAAAAAATACACAGGGCAAAAGTATTAAGGGTTTACTCCCTTCATTAAAGCATTTATAAAAATAAGTCTGCAGAAAAGATTTCAAGGATTTAAACCAATCCCATACCAGCTGATTGTGTTTGTTCTTATTCTTTATATATCAAGGTCAGACTCCTGTTTAACAAAGAATTCTTTTGTGTGATTATGTCATACTGCCAAAGCAAGTATTTCACAGTTGTGTAAACACCATGCAGTAAAAAGAAATTAATAGCTGGGTAAACACACAACGTAAACACACAACGTCATCTACCAAGTCTCCAATAAATCAATATGCAAAAAAAAAAGTTTATAGGAATTTTATTCTATAAGAAACTACATGCGAAACACCAGGCAGTAGCAGGCACATAGTGAAGCACATCCCTTATCTTTTCTGTTTTGAACTTTTTGGAGACACAGAATGCACAGATGTTCCTAAAATTGAGCCTGATAACATAAGTAACCTGTAAAATTACCACTATCCTTCTAACTATAAATACTGGTGTTCAAATTAAAAAAAATTCTTCTCAGAAAATTCAGGCAATATCTTTTAAAATATCAACACACACTTTCACCATCTTTTAAAGACATGGCTATAAATAGAATATAAATTAAACTTGCATTAAATGCTCTGAAATCTAAGCCAATGACAGGCTTTATGTGTTTATTTTGTTGTAATTTGCAGTTTACAGATTTTTTTTTACTTCAGTTATGTAATTGAAATTTACAAGAAAATAAATTGAAATGGATCTATGCAAATCTATGACTTTTAAAGACATTTTCAGTCTATATCACAAATCAAGTATCACTTTCATCATATAAACATCCAAATAAATTAACATAGTTGTAGAATGCTCTTATATGATCAGATTTTCACTGTAGAAGTTTACTTGTGCAAATATAAACCTCTTTTAATAGATACTTTCCGATGAATGTAAATAAATCATCCACAGTATTAAGATTGTAGTTTTAAACTAGACAGTAAGACAGACTAAGATTGTAATCTAATGACCTAAATAACAAAAAAAAAAAAAAAAAAAAATCAAATATTTTGGTGGCCCATGTATTAAACAATGGTCTAATTTCCCCAAGCTATCAAGGGATGCTACTCAACACCATACCTTAACACTTATTTTAATTAATTAATTTCCATGCAACATATATATAATCAAATATATTTCAAGCTTTAAAAGCATGCTACAAAACTGAGTCTGTTGCAGTGAAAACATTACTAAATAACAAAAACAAAATTGGAAACACATAAAAAACATGATCAAGACAAAATAGCACTATTTGTAAACAGGTTGTAGATTTCAAATTACAAACAAATTCAATTCTTCGGTATTTTAAAAAGTTTGAAACTCAATAATTTCTAAGTACCATTATCGAACAGATTCACTTAGAACCAAATTCCAGAGTTATGAACGATATGACTGCATAGGCTAAGAGGTATGTTTCTTTCCTGAGAATAAAATAACTAATGCAGCATTTTGAGATATTCTCAATGTTTGTGAGGTTAAAATATCAAGTCTACAGCTGAAAATCAACCATACAAAGAATACAAGAGGACAAAATAATTATTTCCCAGTAATTTTTACAAATGACAAAGCAGGATGAAATGAAACCTACTTAAAAATTAGAAATATCAATTAACAAAACAATCGTGTGACTTGTCCCTAATATATATATATGACTTGACAATAATGAGAAAAATACATATGTTGTTTTAAACAGAAACACAAGTTTGTCTAAATACCTCATCATTAATAACTCTTCACAGATATCTCCTTATGTTGTATTCTGAACTCAAACCCTGCTGGCTAATCAGGTTCACCTCTTTCTAAATATAGACATATCTTTCACATGACCTATTTTACCTGTCGCAAGGAAACTAGGTTTATACTTGAGAATTATTTTGTCCATTGCAAAATAAAAACTCCTCAAAATGACACAATGGTTTGTCAATTGTCAGTTAGACTGATCTAAATACATTCATAACTTAACCTTATTTTATATAGGTCGATGAAAGCAATGGCATTTTTGTCATCCTTCAGTCAATTACACTGTTGGCCTACTTTCAGTAAGATGTGTACAAAGCCAAATACAATGCAGAACCTTAAATTATACCTAAGATAATAACCACCTGACTTAAGACTGACAATGTTATGAATGTACTGATTGTTGTTACACAACATATGAGATCAATAAATACTTGAGGTTTTTATGTGGCAGCATTTCTTCTCACTAACAACAGTATCATTATTTTGCTTCACCCTGGAATGCAACTAGTTTCATCAATGGGTAGATGGTTCTCCATTGTTAAACATACATTTTATCATCCTGACAAGGGACATCCTTACAGTTTCATAATTCCTAGTACAAAATTAAATACAAAATTGAGCTGGTATCAACATAGAGTGATAACACAAAAATACCATCATTTACGACTCCTATTTCATTTAATATATAAAGTTTCTTAATATGCCAGCATTATTTCTGTAAGTTAAAAACTTCTACTAGTAGTGGTTCAAGTCTTGTAATATCTAGATGTGATGCAAGCTGAGCACTTGATTCTCCCAGACTTCGTACATCTAACAGTTTCATCAAAAGCTTTGGATACAGAATCCTAGCTTCTCCGACTGGGATTTGTGATTCAAGATAAGCACGCAGCCACGTTGAGAATTTTTCTTGTCCTTTAGACACTAAGTCTTTGTTTATGAGGTTTGGTCGGTCTGAAGAAAACAGTTCAATAACAAACAAAAGGGTCATTATTGTTTTGTTAGCCTGTGTCAGTTCATTGAGACTGCGGATGAATTTCACATGTTCTACATACATTCCTGTTCCTAAGTTCTTTTGAATCACTGTGGGATCAATGCGTTTCTCGTTACCACTATCATTTGATTTTAGTTTCCACTGCATGGCTCTTGAATCAAACCCCATGGCTGATCTTAGTACCATAATCTCCATGATTCCACCCTGAAAACATATGAATGCAAGGTTAAAATCATACAAGTTTTCAAATGACAAAATCATTGACAAAGAGGTTTTTTTCAACAACTTTGTCTACCCTGTTAGTTAATCTAATTTCTCCTGTGTACATAAATAAGATCAATATGAAGAAAAAAGGATCATATTTAAAACTAACAAGCATTATTCATACTAAACAAATCAGAATGAGGTTCTATTACTAAAAGTTTCTACTTAATGATGACAAAAATCAAGGGTAAAAAAAAACATGTGGAAGCATGGCCCATATAGAGAGTAGATTTTTGTTGAATGCTTAAGTTACAAAAGTTTGGTCTTTTTGTACATAATTTTTATGCTTTAAAAGGTCTTGTGTTAGCATGCTGACCATGTGTGAGATATGGGCGAACAACTCATACCAAAACTTAACCGTTAATAGTAGTCACTGCTTCTCTTCAAAAAGTTTAGCATACAGGAGACAGAGTGCAGACTAGTTGGCTCAGAAACGGAATTATATATCTGAGTAGGGTGACATGCCTACATGATAGCTGTTGCTTCTGAGCTGTCCAAGTAGGGTGACATGCCTACAAGATAGCTGACGCTTCTCTGAGCCGGTGCATTAAAATATCTGCCACTACAATCAATCAATGTGTTAAACTTTTACATGATTTTTCTCCTTCAGACAATGGGTGCTCTAAAAGAACCTGTTTTGAAGCTTGATATCTCCCATCCTTAATATTTCTACTTTCCCCTAAAAATTAGTAGTTGACAATGAAATGGTTTCCCATAATGGAAATGTTTATATCATGTTCCAGTGTCACAATTTTGTTTCTACAGCTATAGTTGTTTAATGGGACTATTAATGCATAGTTGCAGTGATAAATAGCTGATGATAGCCTTGATAAAAATTTCTGACTGTGATGAAAGTTGGTTAATGGAATTAATGTCTTTGTTCTTCTGTCTTCATAAAAGTTCATGAGAAAGAATTGATCATTTTACAATGGGGGCTGACACTCTAATATATAAATTTAATGTTCTTGAAAAAATAAATTAGAAATTACCATAAAATAAAAAGTGAAATTAAAAAAATTCATAAAGCCATACCCATATTATATAGGTTTATGCTTAACTACAAATACTGAATAGACAGCAAACATGATTGATTTTTATTATCCCTAAACATGTACCAGTACATTCAATAACGCATCAAGTTGTATCAGGAACATAAAACTAAATATGCAAATTAACTTCACTTTAATAATTTTATTAAACCTTCCTATACTTCTTGGTTACAACTAAATAAAATAAACCTAAAAAATCAGTATGATACAGGGAGGTCAGGAGTAGAAAGGCAGTCAAAAAAGGCATTTTATTTTTCAAAGTCCTATTAAAAAAAACATAAGCCAATAACAGCTACTTATACAACTTACACCAGATTAACAAAAAAAAAAAAAAAAATAGCTTATTAACTTAAACTTTTTAGAAATAAAATACTTTGCAGGGTGCAGTATGATCAATCTAAAATCTTCTAGTTTCAGCTCACTAAAATTTGATTTTTTAAAGTTCTGGATGGTCCATATTTATATCTATGCCAGGGTTTATGGTGAAAATGAGAAAATCACTGATTGATTGGAAGATAAGTTTAGCAGAGCATTGAATTCGCCTTGATGTTGAAAGCAAGCCAAAACTTGATTTTGATTTAGAATTATTAATGGAATTCAGAGAACAAGTTAAAAAAAAACTTTTCAGCGACTAACCCCTTCATGACTAAATGGGGGAGGGTAGTAACTTTTCCCAGCTGTTAACTATCTAACTAACCTCTCCTTAGCCATGATGGCATGTCTAAGTTATGTTTATTTAAGAAATTGTTAAGTTACTCATTTTTACGACACTGTCGGTATAGTTTCACATTTTACCCTTTGACCTTAAAGACGCTCTTCCATGGAAACGCAAGTCACCTGATCGCAATTCTGTTTCCTGATTGGTCAAATACTGACAACTTTGTGGTGTTCGAACAAAACTGCATTGAAAATTGAAATTGCGTGCCATATGTTATTTCCTTAACGAAATGTAGAAAATTTTAAGTAAACAGAATTTTACTGTGTCGGCTTTCTATTATTAAAGATAGTACTTGTTTAAATTCAAAACAGTTCCAAATTCAAATAATACTTTGTTTTACCAGATGGCACGGCTTTAATGGCATTCACCATTCTGATTATACATATTAAATCTAAATAGATGCAATTATCACTAGAATGGGCATATTGTGCCCAATTTTTTGTATTATTAGACACAATGTGTCATTATGATAGATCTATTGAACAGTAATTACATCTCTAATGTCATTATCTTTGTGCCATGTTGGATTTTTTACAATCATATGTTATAACAAACAATTTAATAGCAATTCAAAGTGTAGCATATGTATTCAGTTTGAGAAAAACATCAACGAAAGCAGACATCACATGATTTTAGTCAAGGGTGTCAGTCAATTCAACCCTCAGTTCACAAGAACCACCAGAAGAGACATTGTATTATTTTAGTCAATGGCATCAGTCAATTCAACCCTCAGTTCACAAGAACCACCAGAAGAGACATTGTATTATTTAAGATCTTGGACCTCCTAAACTCAATCAAAGGCCATTCATGTAATGTTTGGGAGTAGAGAGATCTATCCCGACATTTGGGCATTTTTTTTTAAATGTGTTGAACCTGTATGTGTATTTATGAAATCTAGTCCTGGGACAATTTAATTTTGGGGCGAATTAACTTGTAGTTAGATTTTGAAGCATTTATAAGTTTCTATCCCCAAGCGGAAATTACTCTATGTAAACAAATTTGCCCAGTAAAATCAATTTGGATATAATAAACTATTCTTATGGCTATATTATGCTGTTTAGTTCGTTGCCACACTCTTTCAAACTACATGGCCACCATATTGGTTTCAGGTTGACTGGGGTTCATGCATGCATGAACGATCTGGGGAAGTTCATGCAAGTATGAACTTTCTGGCAAAGATTTTCTCGACCAATCAAGAACATCTATAAGCATGAAGAATCTCATGATCAGAATTATTTACTCATAATCCCCAAAATCAATCCCAAAATGCAATAATATGGTACATTTAAAAAAAACCAATTTGTATCAAATTAGATAAAACATGATTGTCATATCCCTTTTATCCTAATGATTAAGGTAATATAACTACAACAAGTACTATCTTTAAAAAAAAAGACAGCTGACACAATAATATTTGTTCTTTTTACTTATAACTTTCTACAATTCATTCAGGAAATAACACATGGCAAGCAATTTCAATTTTCAATGCAGTTATCAGCATTTGACCTATCAGGAAACACAATTGCAATCAGGTGACTTGCGTTTCCATGGAAGAACGTCTTTAAGGTTGAAGGGTAAAAAGCGATACTATACCGACTGTGTTGGAGAAATCAATCCCAAACATCCTTCTATAGAAAAAACCTTGTGGTACAATTTTAAAGAGATCTACATATTTTTTCATCAAATTATAGTGCTAAAACCAGAAAACTGTTTGATTGTAACAGCCTGACTAACTAGGAATATAGAATGGAAATTTATGGCACAAAATTTCAGAGATCTATACACTTGTACTAAAGTTATTGTGCAGCAACTAAATCCATGGACAACACAAACTGCATAACATTAATATGGAACAGCAATTTTTTTTGTCATTTTAAAACAGGCACTATATCTTATTTAAAACATTTTATGAAGTGAAATACTAACCTTCAGTAAATGAATCTGGTCATCCTGAGGCAAGGCCCTGAACTCTGGAATATGTTTGGCAAATTTGATGAGTCGCCTTATGAAAATATCAGTCATATTGAAGAGCTCATCAGGAGACCTAGGGTCACCAGTCAGTTTCTGAACCTGTTCTTCTGTGTACCCAGAATCAAACACGTTGCCATACTGCACTTCTAGATTTTCTATTTCCTTACGGTACTCTTCACACAGTGGTATAATAAAGTCTTCATCTTCTAAATCACTTTTCAGGGGAGATAAATCATCCATAGGACTTTTACCAGTATTAGAATCATCTGATATATAATTAGTACTTGATGTTATGAAGTCTTCACTACTGCAGGGAGAGTCTTCAACTTTTCTCTGTTTAGTTTTGTTTGGGTTTGGTACTTGTTCTTGTTTTTTTGTACTAGTTTTTCTCTTGGCAAGTTGTTCCTCACCTACACATACAATAAACCATCATCAAAAGTTGTTCTTTATACATGTTGGTTCAAAACATTTGAAAATTACAATACAACTGCATAAACTTGAAGAAAAAAAAAACATGTGTGCCTTTTCATATTTAGTATTTATTTCACATTATGATAATACAAGTGCAGTAAGGGTATCAATCATACACAATTGAATAAACATATTTAATTCATACATGTATAAATTTACAACATCTGTCTGGACTCAATAGTGCATGTGCAAGAAAACTGAACACTATTTTTTTTTTAAATGACAGACTGGTAGGGAGAATCGGTATTGAAGAAAAGGTAGACATTAAAACTACTCAATAAATGAAAAATAAATGTGCTTTATTGGAAACAATAAATATATGATATTTGATTTAGATGGTACACATAACATATTAGTATTCATGATGATTATTATATAAATTATAAAAAAGTTATTTGTTTAATATTAAACCTTTTCAGTAATTTCACAATGGGAAAAGCAACATGTTGTCAGGAAACATCCCAAAAGACTGACTTCCTTGGTATAAATACACTAAGATATCTCCCCTTATCTATAATTATATAATACAGTTCTACATCTGTGGTAATATATCATAATAGGTAGAACTTTCTGTTAACTGATATAAATACTAATATGGGAAAGCCATTGTATCTTCAACACATTCTTTCATTCAGTTTATCAATCATTTATATCTAAATTATGTTTTTCTTAGTACATTGTATATCTCAATTCTTAATTCAGTCTAATATCAAAAACAAGGAATTAAAGTAATAAGGGGTAGATTTTATTATGTTTGGAGGAGAATGGGGTAGATTGGAGGGTTAGAGTATCTTAGGGTAGAATTTGTAATGTTTGGAGGGGGGGGAGTGGTCGGTTAAAGTTTCTTCCATGTGGATATGTTTTTTTGAGAGGTTTGTTTTCAATCAAAGAAACAGGTAAAATGTTTAATTCACCACCCTCACACTTGTCATGTTAGTTGTATTTCATACTTGTTCATCCAGACATGTCTGAGCTCACCACAGAAAAGGGTTCAACAGTGTTCTAGAATTCCCATCCAGACATGTCTGAGCTCACCACAGAAAAGGGTTCAACAGCGTTCTAGCATTCCCATCCAGACATGTCTGAGCTCACCACAGAAAAGGGTTCAACAGTGTTCTAGGATTCCCATCCAGACATGTCTGAGCTCACCACAGAAAAGGGTTCAACAGTGTTCTAGGATTCCCATCCAGACATGTCTGAGCTCACCACAGAAAAGGGTTCAACAGTGTTCTAGGATTCCCATCCAGACATGTCTGAGCTCACCATAGAAAAGGGTTCAACAGTGTTCCAGGATTCCCATCTAGACATGTCTGAGCACACCACAGAAAAGGGTTCAACAGTTTTCTAGGATTTCCATCCAGACATGTCTGACCTCATCACAAAAAGGATATAAGAGTGTTCCAAGATTTCCAGACATGTCTGAAGGGTAAAACAGTAGGATTCTCATTTCCTGTCAATTGGAAAAGTCAGTTTCAAGGTCCCACCTTCCCTTTGGAAAGTGAAAAAAACTGAAATGTTTAAAGTGTTTGTTGAGTTTGGAAAACTGAAATTGATAGTGGGTAAACTGAACTTAATGTGTAGCTTTCCCATGGAAAATTGAATTTGTCAAAAATACAAGAACACTGGTTAAGAGATAATCAATATCAGTACAAATTACAATTTTTCCCTCCTAAATTTAGCAGAAGAATTACAAGCAGTTGTACTCTTTCTGAAGAGTATACAATAAAGTGCATGACAAAGATGAATTTGACTTACAACAACATGAAGTAAAACATTAGATTGATGGATCAGTAAACTTATAATACATTAAAACCAGCAATGTTATATTGTTTAAATATACAGTTCACCTTATCTTGGCAATATAGTGTCTCTGATACATTAGAAAAGTAGTCAATTACTGAACATTTTATTGTTTTGTAAGGACACTTATTAAATAGGTTGTAGTAAATTGGAAACACTATCTACTCCCTTTTAAACAAGCAACAGGCAGACAAATGTCCCCTGCTGCTGAAAAAAGAAAATCCTATAACTCCTGTAAAATTTGTCGAGTCAAAACGGTGACACCATATGATAAACTAAATATGGAGTCTAACAATCCTACAAAACTTGAATAAAATCCATCAAGCAGTTTCCAAGAGTTACATCCACAAGAAAATAACTGTAAGCAAAGTAAACCTAATCGATGATGTCAAAAACTGGACTCCATCAACAGAATCAATCATTGCACTGTCCAAACCATGATGACTGTCATATACCATGTACAAAGAATGGCTTTCGTATGACTATGATAAGTATAAAACGAGTCATTAAAACTATTAACAGAGGCTATTTATTTTCTTGGTGTACTAATTTCAGAACATAGAGGCACAGGCGATGTATAACATGACCTGATATAAGTTTGTCATTATTCTGCCTCCTTTTCAGACTAATCATATGTGTGACTTGGTGTCTGTTGTCTTAAGACATTAACCCAAATTTCCAGTTGTGGCCCATGCAGTGGTTATTGGGGCCAATAAGATCCCATGTGAAAAAATTTCTATACTGAAGACTGCTAGCTAAATTGAAACATCTAATAATGTACTGCAAACTTATTTCAGAAGCAGAAAAAAATATGTGTTACTAACAAGTCTATTATTATCAACTTATTAGAAAGAGTGTTAGTCACACTAATACATTGTGTACATATCTGTAAAAATACTTGCAAGAAGATTTAAAAAGGACAAGTTTGCATCGCTCAAGGACAGGACTATAACATGTTTATAAGTTCCTGTATTACTGGGAAAAGGATAATAGTGCAGACATTTAACACTAGAACAGATATACTCTTCTACAAATATTAATTATACAATGTATCTTGGCTTTGTTTTATACAAAAGGTTGATCAAAAAGTAAGTCAAGAACCATGATACTTTTAAATGGACCAAATACACAATTGAATTTTTAACCCATTTTTCCCTGGTAGTAGATCTGAACAGGAAGATTTGTCAGTGGGAGCCAACTACATTGCAACTTGGACAATATTGTGACACTGGATGTTACAACAGCTTTATATCCTGATCTAATACAAAATCATTAATGATAAGAAGAAAGTTGTGTTCCTGAATAACATCCCCTATTCATTGAATATGAATGAAAAATTGACTTTAGGAGTGGATTAGGTTTGATTTTTACTTCAATCTACATAATTAATCCTCAGTTTTCCCTGGCTTCAAGTAGCAGGATTCATGTTAAACAAGAGGCTGAAGAGACACAAGACAAAAAAATCCCAATTTTTCATATGGGTGCCAGGCTGTAGTGAAGGGTAAGCAACGCAACTTCCCAAACATCTAAAAGCATGCGATGAAACAGATAAAACAATATCTACTGTAAAAAGGTCATTAACACACATAACCAATGTAATATACTATAAAGTATTGTCATCTTAATGGCTTATTAATATGAAAATTGTAAAAGTGCTAATTACCAATGTTTAGTTATGGTGATTAAGTGTCATCACACCCACTCCTTAAGTATAATTAGTGTTCCATAGTTATTATTTTTCAGTATTATTAGTTTTACAGCAATATGATTTTCCAGCAGGTAGTGAGTGGGAACAAACAATGACTACTGAAGTTAACAAAAAACAGTGTAAAAAGACTCAAAATCAGTGGTCATTTCATTCTTTCATTGTCTGGATTATCAAAATTGATTTTGTTTTTTTTCTTCAGTGCATTACTTATCAATTGAATTAATCAGATTAATGCTTGATGTTTTATTTTTTTTAATCAATCTGTAGAATGGTAATTTTAAAGAACAGGATTTTCTTGCCATGAGCCAAGTGCCAACCATTAAAACAGACTTCCTTGTAAAATATTATGGAAAGTCCCAAAAAATTGGTAAAAAAGTTGTACATGCTCTATTCTACTGAAAGGTAGAAAATAAGAATCGGATGTGATAGATTTCTATATTTTGTCGATTATAACAAGAGTTTCTTGTCGATTATAAAGTAGTCACATTAAAAGCTTATTTGCATAGAAATTAATACACGGCAAGTTTAAATCAAAGGTCAATGAAATAGTGAAACTAGACTCTTGTCCTATAGTAGAGGTAAGATCTAAGATAATTTGTGTGCAAGCACCAGTTTTTCATGTATGTATGTTAATGACACACAAAAGAACAATATACAATGCTCTATACTATGTTTGATGAAACACCTCTTTCATATAGCCAGATATAATTCACATGTAGATCTTGAACTAGTTGATATTTCATACCATCAAGCACAAAAAAGAAATACTATACAAACAGGCTTTCTAACATAATCAATTTCATTACCACTATTTATAAAAAAAATTAAAATAAAATAAAAATGTTGTTATCATTCTATACTTAAATAATATTAAATGATAAAAAGTATTAGACTATAATTCCATCCATTAAATAAGATTTAGGAGACATAATATTAATAAACATATATAAATGCTATCAAATTAATCCATAGGGATTTTGATGCTTAATTTCTACATCATCAGACATTGATGAAGAATTTTTCTTCATTGTAACATACGACCATAGAGAGTGGTTCTTTGGTGACAACAATCATGACAAATAGAAGTGACAATGAAATTCTATGGTTGTCTCAATTAATCACCTGACAATATGGTTTATAATAACAGATAAAAGAGATGATTCCATGGAATGAACATCTGCTCACAGGAAGAGAAAACCTATACCAGTTCTATATCACTCTCCTCACAACTATCCTTGATATAAACATATTCATTCTCTACCAATATCATACAGAATGACAGATATTAAGATAACATGGAAGGAACATAATGCATGTATTTCATATGTGTGAATTATGTCATGGTTATGGCTGACGTAAATATATCAGATTTTTTCCCAGTAACGAGACATCTGTGATGTAAGAGTATTGTTTTCCAGTTATACTTACTTAGAATCCAATCCTTTCGCATGCCAATATCAAAGCATTTCTTCAACCTACAACCAGAACAGAACTTCCGAGTGTGCGTGTCCAATTTACAATTCCCATCAAAGCTACACGTGAAAACCTGGAAATTATCCAAAATAGAAAAAAATATATTAAATATGTAGTTGAAACAGCAATAAAATTATCAAACAGTTATCAACAAATCTAAGAAAACATAAAATATGATATATTACTAGGTTAAGATAAATGTAAGATTCTCCACTTTGGGTGTAGGAAGCCATGAAAATGCTATGTCTTCAAGAGTTATAATCAGTTTCATCTGGATGTAACCACTAGTTGAAGTGGAATAAGCAATTAGACTAAATCCAAATTTTCATCATTTTTCTGTACACTGAATGGTGAATTCGCCTGGTTTCATCTTCTCAATAGAATTATCAACAGCCCAGTTAAATTGTAAACCAGAATACTATCACATACACAGGTGGTTCATGACACAGTGAATATCATCAAAATATGAGTAGTTTTACCAACAGACAAACAGACCGTGTGCTTGTTATACATGTCAGAATATTTTCTATGATGATTTAAATTGAGCACAAATGGATTGCTATGTTAAGATATATAACTGAACTGTTCTGTCTGTATTTGATTTCCTTTGATACTTGAAGGGAACAAAGGCAGAGTGGATAGGAGTGTATAGCATTGGACTATCTACTCCAACATTTCAATGCCTGCTTTACCTTACTCTTCAACAAAACATGTCTAAACCCCTGTGTCATCATGTCTTAAAAGATTTCTAAATGCCAATTCAAACAATGTTAACATTATTTAAATGTCTCTTAAGAAATGCAAAATTTCAGTGCAGTAAATTTTAAATTACCCATAAAAAATGCAGCTGTTAAGGTCTCATTCATTTTAAAATCTATCTGAAATTTAAGCTGACATTTCTCATTTGACTAATTTAATAAGACTTCAAGGTAGGTATAGGCAGCTCTAGTGTTTTTCTGACCTTGGTACACAGTACTAAGGGTTCTCTTCCAATCAAGTGGTTCAGATTTGTTGATGTAGATCTACCAGATAACCAATTTTAATTTTCATACAAAACTGGATCTGCCCTTTTATTTTGTGATGTTTAATTGTTTGTTATTTTCTCTAACTGTCTTACCCTACTGCCCTGGGGAATTTGGGATTATTACTATCTTAAAAAATCTTGGTGTCTTTGGTCAATATGGTATCTTCCATTTCATCTTCTGAAATTCTGTTAAATTTTTCAATTATTCTGACTACATTCTACAGCAGGATAGAATAAGAAACTAGGTACATGGTACTTCCTGTTATAATTGATAATTAAAAAGTACAAGTTCTTAACAATAATGTGCCCAATGACCTCAATTTTCCAACATATTTCTTGTATAAAATTTGAAATCCATTTCCTCATTATCAGGAGACATTTATAACATGTTTGACATTTGGAGAGCAGATCATTTGCAATTGACAAGATTTGTTTTCCTTAATTATGTCATTCACTTAACTGTGATCCTGTGGAACATGTTGCTGTGTGCAACAGTTCAGGTTGTAAAGAACCAACATAGATCATATGACTTGGTGTGAGGCCAAACAATAATATGTCTGTTTCCTGCTACCCTGAACATTTTATGGGCTTTCTGGCTCAAACACCATTAAAGATTATTTTCCCATCAACTCAATGTAAATGTTGTTGAAGAGTATTTCCACTACCTACCTACCCATTTTTATTTCTTGCTAGTTGCAGGAAACAAGACTACTCTTTATTCCTTGGGTACTTATTTTCATGGCTTTCATGGGTGGTTGTACCAGGAAATTTAGATGAATGATTACTCAGTTAGTCTGCTCTTTAGGTATCACTCAAGTGACACAGAGAAAGAAGCCATACTGAGCGTTCAACATCCTGTCATCCTTAATTGTTTAATTAAATATATATAAATATAATATAAATTGTTTTCTAGTCACATATTACATTAGGGCTATCCGAGTCATTTATAGTCAGTAAATTGTAAGTGACTTCCAGTATTCTCAGCTTTTCTCATCTTTACACTGATACTGGTTGTTGTAAAAGTGGTGTTTTCTAAACTTAAGAAATAAATCATGGATACTCCATTTTATCATTGTTTTAACACAGGCTGACCATCTATGTCACATTGTTTTAACACAGGCTGGCCATTTATGTCACATTGTTTTAACACAGGCTGGCCATTTATGTCACATTGTTTTAGCACAGGCTGGCCATTTATGTCACATTGTTTTAACACAGGCTGGCCATTTATGTCACATTGTTTTACTGCAAGCAATAATGATGGGCTAAATAAGATCATAAATAGGACTAGTTTCTTCATATTTTTTAATAGATGCATCACACGTGCTGCATTAAATGTTAATCATGTGTTTATCACTTTTTTTCCATGACTATGGTCTAAAGAGCTTTGAAGCACATCATACTAGAATTGGCATTTTACCACTTTCTGCTTATCATTCAACTAGCAATGGGACCTCAAATTTCATTCACAAGAATTTTGGCTTACCAGAACTTTCAGTCATAATCAAAATCTGAAAACAGGAATCTTGATTCCATGACAAATATAATGTATGTATTGTACTACTAATTATGATAACTAAGGTATCAAGGGTCTGTGTTGGAAAATGTGTCCAAAAAAATTATTACAAAGAAAATTTTCATTCATAATTTTGAGTAAAAATAGCTTTGCTTCAGTGATAATACTCCAATTTTATTTTCATTTTATTGACACGTGAACCACACATTCGAGTCTCCAATTAAAAGTTTTTTTTCCTCTTACCATGAAAATTAATACTAACAAAATGAATTTTTTGGCCTTTTGAAGTATTAAATAGCTCTATAGATCTTAACATCTTACTTATCAATATTAATTTCTTCTATTTGTTAACATTCAATTCACTTTTATGTTAATTCATTAATATTCTTTTTTAGTATATTTATTTTCAGCTATGAATTTTAATATTTCTATCATGACTGTGTGCGGTAGGTGTAAAATGTGTACATAGAAACATCATGATGTGGTATCAAATTTGATCATACACTATTGACAAATTTGTTTTCATTAGCAACATAACTCCTAACCACTAATACAACATGTATATAATATACTACAGATTCTAAATGAGACAGTATGTAATTTTGATTTTCAAAAACATGTTTTTAAGTCGCTAATATGTAAGCAACTTCTTGCACTCTTAATTTCAGTGCTTAATAATCACATTCGATTTGCATAATTATATATTACTACTCCACATTATGCTCCAGATCTGTGCTGTGTTAACCGCCATTGAGTCATAGTTCTAGCTTCATACAAGACAAAATATACCTCTAAAATATCATACACATATGTTCTACATATGTTTCTTGCTTGTATCAGTACAGAAAGTTTACATGAAATGATCGGTAAGCATTTAACATTAGCCAGTTTCTGATTCAGGCACAGGGGACTGTATAGGTCATATACAATAGCAGGGCCCCGACATCTATAAGTATTCATTGCCAGTTATTTTATCTGGTTATTAATCTGGTTCCCTGATTAATATCATAAGCGACCTAAAGATCGCTAAAATGTACTTCTTTTAAAAAAATATACACATGTCTATACATGTTTTTTGCTTGTATGAGAATGGGAAGTTCATATTAAAAGATGAAATGATCGGTTAGCATTGAATTTATGTAATATTACCCAGTTTCCAATTCAATCACCGGCTCGTTACAGTTGACTAAATAGGTCATATACATTTTCAGGGCCCCAATATCTATATAGCCATCGCCTGATGTTTAATCTGGTTCCTGGTAACCAGTTGTTTTGCTTGAAATCATTCAGGGAATCATGGTTAGAGTAATCATATCAAAGGAACCAAGATTCTAGTGAAAGTCACACAATTTTAGAGCATATCGATTCATGCCATTTCAGATGTTGAAAATAAAACAAAACCAGTGGCTGAGAATATATGACGATTAGTGATTTTGAAGACCTGTCTTTGATTTTCAACTGCCACCAAAATCTAAATGATGTAAAGAAAGTAATTTCAGATATTAACTAGATTTGTATTTCAACAAACTGCTACAGTGACAACACTTTTCTGCATTATATAAAGGAAACATCCATACTAGACTTGACGCTCCCACTCTGATGCTTATAGAAAAATTCCCCATCAGAATGCCGAACTTCGAAGCATTGTTCTACTTATAATAGAAACTCTTGATACTGACAATCTACGGAATATCTCAAAAAGCGTATCAGCATGAGCTCAGATATTCCATATGATATTGTGAGTATCAAAATCTTGATTAGCTATTATTTTGTTTATTGATAATCCAATTTTGGTATTTTTCATTCATAACTCTTAAAGAAAATCTGATGGCATCTAATATCTAATGTTTTGACAGATATTTTAAAAAATCTTGTTATATCATATATTCAGATTAAAATATAACCTTTTTGTATATGCATTATAAGCGTTTGTTTCAACTCGTCTATCCTATATCGCATACCCTATATCACACCTCTAGACCTATATCGCATACCCTATATCACACCTCTAGACCTATATCGCATACCCTATATCACACCTCTAGACCTATATCACACCCCTAAACCTACATCGTCACGTTTCACAGACCATACTTGGAGTATGGTTAAAATATATGATATAATGAATATGACATGTGACAATCTGTATCACATGCTGTATCAACCTGAGACTCCTATATCATCCATGGGCCGGTGGCCCTTGCAGTGATATAGGGGTCTTGGGTTGATACAGCATGTGATACAGATTTTGACATGTAATATTCAGTATATGTACAAGAGATAGAGAAATATTTGTCAACAAGATCTAAGGGAAAATAATACAAATTATGGATGAAATTTTCATCACAGAACAAGAGTTATTTATTGATTTGAATCTCCTACCTTGGTTTTTAAGGCATTTCTTCTAAAGAAAGCTTTACAGGATTCACATGTAATAGCATCAAAGTTATAGCCTAGGGCTTTATCTCCACAAACTCCACAGACTAGTACTGTACCATCTTTAGGTTTCGGTCTCCTCTTCTGTTCTCTTTTCATAGCACTCTCAGATCCTGAATAGTACTGCAAGGACAAGAAAAAACAACATATAACTAAGCATGTATATATACATGTACATTCAACAACTTATTCGTGTTATTTTCAAAAAGTAGAAATATAAAATGAAATACAGACCACTTACAATATACAATTCTGTTCATTATTAAACACCCTAGAAATGTCTGTTATAAGTAAGGTAAAAGAGCAAATTTATGGAGAAGGTCTTTCAATGATGGTATGCAATAAACAGTTGTAGTAAGAGTGCATACTGAAACTGCACAGCATTGCTTCGATGCTTTGGGAACATTACATACTGATGCTAAACTGCATTGCTGCAATGCTACGGAAAGGTTACATACTGAAACTATGCAACATTGTTTTAATGATATGGTTATAAGATTTATAATTTATAAGATTTTATACTGAAACTTCATAAGCACTGCTCTAATGCTACAGATAAACTGAAATCACAGAGTATTGGTATTGCTCCAATGCTTCCATACGTGAAAGTCTACTGCTTTTGGTGGTTATCTCCTGATAATTAATGAAAACTTCAACAGTTTCCCACTAATACCATGTGTGAAAATGGGAGATTTAACCGCATTCATAAAGGGGTAAATTCACTAACACTAGTTTCTGACCTACTATTTTGTCGAAGTTTAAACTTACTATTTGTAATTTTCTATTTTAAAGCTAAAATACTATCTGCATACTAATAAACAGAAAATACAAGCTGCTGTGTGACAATTAGTCACAAGGCGGGCACAAAACTCTACTTCTACACAGTTTTCCAAGTATTTTCACAAAAATGAGAGTACTTTGAGTAGTTTTTTAATCCAAAAATATAGAGTGGAAGCCAAGAACAACAAAATCTTTTGTCAGGAGTTGTGATGATACAGAAGGCTATTTTGTATAAATATCAAAGAGTTCAGCAAATGCGCTCTATATTTTCTATATAAAATTGTCTCATAAAATAAGCTATTTTAACACGATTCAGCTAAATGTTTTAATTCTGCGTTATTTTCATCAACAATTCTAGTGCAACATATGCATTAGCAGCAATGAAACTTTGTTTTTCACAAAGGCATGTATTCAACTAGTGAATTATGCATTTTCAAATGTATTTAAAACACTTCAGTTTTAGGGGCTGATTTTGATACATTCTGAACATTCTCCTTTACCCCTATCTTATTTTGAATTTACTTCAATACTTGTCAAAAAATGTTGTGAACGCATGTAAATCAGAAAATCACCCACTTCAGAATTTTCAAATGTTAACACCTACATGTATGAGCATCTTCGAAGTAAATATTACAGCTATGGTAGTTGATACAATTAGTTCCTTCTTAATTTCACCCCTTCCCAACAAAACAATTTTGTTTGTTTTTTTTTAAACTTACCAAGACATTCAGATGTTTTTGACAAAGAATCTTATGATATTTTTGGCCACCAGTTATAATTAATGCTATTCATATAGATAATGACATCCAGCAAAAACATTTGATACAATCCAAATAAATTGGGTTCACTGACTGGTTTCATACTGATATCTCAAGAGGAACATTCACATTCTGATTTAAAATATGGCATTTAACCTACATCACTCAGTACTACCATTATCTAACCCAAATATTCTGATAATTTAGATCATTGGAATGTTCTTGTGATATTATATCGCCACTAGGGCATGCAAGTCTTGTTCTTAATGTATGCTTCATCTGAAATTTCTGCTATTGGAGGCATTCACAACCAAAGACTAATTTGTTTATAGATTGCTACTTCCAGGTACATCAATATGATGCACAGTCATCATAATTTTTTCTATTTCATGTTATAACAAAACCAAGAGAACAAAACTAAATTTAGTATAGAAATAATTAAGCATCATATTCTTATCATCATATTTACAAGCAAGTAGTATCTTAAAAAAGATAGCCGATGCAGTAAAATTTATTCTTTTTACTTATAATTTTCATCAGGAAATAACGTATGGCACGCAATTTCAATTTCCGATACAGTTTTTTATTAAGAGGTTTTTATTAACAAGACTAGTAAACTACATCCCATGCTTTTTTATAAGAGTTACGGACCCATTCTTATTGGTTCACTAGGTCACATGACAAGACTTACAAGCCCTTTTATGAGCAAGATTCTAATTTTAGCATTTCAGGTCGAACACAGTTACAACAACTGCATATAATTCCTATCATTGCATCTGATGCATATTGTGAACAAATACAATCAGAAACTAAATTCATATTTCTATTAATGATCCAGTTATGGTTCTGTGCCACAATGAGAAACAACAGACAACCGATAAAATCAATATGCAAAACCTAAAGAACAGTACTTTATGCGAAGAAATGCTCTATTATAGGTTGTAATTTATTTTTTCTTAATTAGGTATCAACCAGTAGAATGAAATAAGTTTCAGTCCTTAAATACTTAGAATTAAATACTAACACAATATACCACAATTTAATTTTTTCCATTGTACATGTACTTCTCAGATCATTAAAAAGAAATGGTAGCCTCCACAGTATTCAATATTCCTTTTGATATGCCATTTCGTAATATTTTTGCATGTTCTGAAGTCATTTCATTAATGGGAATTCACAAAACAGAAGATCAAAGAAACCAGCTTCTGAAACACAAGATTTTCTAAGAAAAAATTCCTGGAGGCTATTTTACAACAAAAACATACAAAGCCATGGATGAAAAATACATTTTAGGTTTCCTGTTCCAGGAGCATCATTTAGTGCTGTAAAGATTCTTCAATTGATCCTTTCAGGCAACAAAAAAGTGTTGCTATTTATCAAGGAACTCAATAACAGGTCTGCCTGTCAAACCCAATACAGAGAGAGGAGTACCGACCATATCTAACAACACTTTCATTTGACATCTCATTTATTTGTTATCCTGATCCAGTACAATTAAGTCAAGAAAAATTCATCAAATAGCAATGTTTGCCAAGGATAGATAGAGGTATACTGAAAGAAACACTACTACTTCTTACTACAAATGTATATTCATCATTTGTACACCTAGTGAGCTCTAAAGCAAGTTTTAACATTTTTTTTCATAAGATTCATAAGCTAGTTAAGGTATCTATTTTATTTCTATCATGATTGAATGATGAAGTCAATTAGCAATGACTACTATATAGCAATACAAGGAGAATGGAATGTTCTTGCCACCAACACAAAATGTAAAATGAAACTTATGTATTCCATTATTTATGCACATCCATACTATCTCTTCATTGTTGTATCAAAACAAAATATCTCCCAGACAAAAATCTCAGAGGACCAGAGAAAAAATCCTTTCATGTACTCAGTATAGGGGAATTCCATGTCACGGAAAACTCATTTCATTTCATGTACAAAATCTACTCAAACTACAGTGCGATATCATGCCAGGGAAAATCATTTCACGTTCATGTATTCACACTACAGTGGAATATTCCGCCAGGGAAAATCATTTCATGTTCATGTACTCACACAACAGAGGAATATTATGCCAGGAAAAAGTTTTTGTACTTCCATTTTAAAGGAGTACCATACAAAATTTCTGTGAAATTGTACAGAAGAAACATTATTGGGGGAGGTTAACCTACATGTACATTTTGTAATATGACATTTTAGTTTTCCTCTAGGAAGCAAAAATCGATCATTTTTTATAAGTGCATAATTTGAGAACAAAATGTCAATTGAACATTGGAAATCCCAAGGTATGCCATTGAATGCTCCATACAAAGACATAAACTGTACAATACATGTGGCCTGCCTAGACAGCATGTGGTAAGGCTTCATTTCCATTCATTAATAACATGTCAATCAGGTTAATATACTGAGGAGATTACACCAGAACTGGGTATCAAATATAAATTTATTCAGTTGTCTGGCATATCCTGCTGCTGAGCTTTTTAAAATGCATGAAAATAACAGGTTAGGGCCACACTTAAAAATATTTCTGTAAGCCATAAAAGCTTGAATGCTCAACAAAAACTGGGTGAGTAGGTACATTGTAGGTGAACAACTTCATACTACATGCAAGTCTAAGCTCTAATTAACTAAAGATTAAATTATCAAAGATGTCCATTTTTAACAGTTAGACTACTATTACTAATATTCTTTCTTGTTTATGATTTAACACTTATCAATAAAATCAAAACAGCTTTTGAAGTGACAAAAAAAAACAAAACAAATAAAAAATCTGGAAATCAGAAAAATTTGAGGCAAAAAAATTGACTATAAGTGGGTGGGTGATGGATTGGTCAGGCTATGGCAAAAGAAACTTTTTTTTAAATTTTGAGCATGCCGTCTTGGGTCAGTTTACGCTACGTTCATTAATACCATACCACATTATACATCATCTGAAGATATTTTTTTAAGTACTTTGAGAAAATTGTAATGTTGTTTATGAAAAAATAACAATGAATTAAAACTTTACACTCCCCCCAAGAAAACCTATGGTGTATCAACAGTAATAACCCGTTTTGACATTATTCCACTGAATAAGATCTTAGCTATTGATTTCTGACTTAAATTTCTGTAGTTCCTGTCTCAGTGGAGGAAAATACTTCCAGTGTGCATCTTCATGGTAATTTTATTCAAACTGCATTGTTGAAACAAACCATCAATTTCTTGATGACAAAACTGGTGTAATTTGCCAAATTGATAATTAATGAACAAATACATTCAACCTACTCCATAAATTTCTAGCCCAGTTTTTAATTAAGTTAGTTAAAAATAAGAAAATATATGAGTGACCTAGATCAGTTCACACCTTAGAAATTATAAATTACTACAAAGAACCAATTTTTAATTATCCTATTATAAAGCACATCTAGAAGAGCAACATTAACTTGAAAGGAATAGTTTGAATTGCTTTTATGTATTAAAACAGCTTTCCTGATAGGATATGAATCTAAAATTAGTTAGATCGCTTTATTGTTCAGGGGCTTCAGATCAATACCTAAGCATTTTCTGAGTTCGATACATAAAATAATCATATAACCAAATATGTTGATGCAAGTTTGTGGCTTATTATATCATCAATGAAAGATACTACCAGTTTTTGACATATAGTATCAAACATTCCGAGACAAATTCATTTTGGTCTTTTGAATACTGTGAAAGTACTTTTGTTTGTGGAGTACCAATTTTCGTTGATTTCGTGAGTAAGATAAACCACGATATGGGTTCCAAACAAAAAGGATTACTTACTTGAAATTGTATGACCGGATCATCAAAACCACAAATTCAAGATTCCGCAAATTGTGCTTTTCCCTTAAACCACTAAAACTGATACCAACGAATATAAGAACTTTCTCAGTAGTACATGACTCTTTCCTCATATGAAGACAGTTCTCTGTTCTGTAACTTTTCTATGTTGAGAACATATAAATGGTAACTTATTTTCATGAACTTTGTAGTACTGTAAAAAGTACCAGTACAATTGACAGATGCTTGAACATTTAAAAAAAACAAAACGACAGTGTCTTTTAATCAAACATGAAAAATTCAGGAAACAAAACCTTGTGAAAACAAGTACCAAGTACCCACAAAGAAAAGTACATTTTGCTTTCACCACAGCTGATTTTAGAATAAAATTGAAATGCTACTAAAATTGAACTTCAATCTAAGACTGTTTCAAAGTCATTCAACCTACACAAGTGTTATCAGGATGTCAATAATCTTTTCTAGAACTTTAGGAAGTAGGTTTTACAAGAAGTCTTTTCACAATGAAAAAAAAATTAACAGTTTTAGCTCTAATTAGCCCACCCATCTTTCACCTCACTACATGTATATTTCATGCTGATGGGAATTAATGCTTCACTTTCCTTGTTCCTGGCAACTAATGTTTTGTTACTATTTATAGAAACTGATAACATCTGGACCATATCATGCTGCACCTTAGAAGGCAATCAAATCATCACACTATTGATAAATCCTTTGTGGCAAAATTGAACCAGAAGAATTTCATCAGTTTAAAATATTTATATGATTAACTCTCCTGAAGCATTTTATTTAATCCATATCTTGATAAATATGGTTAACTTAACAAGGCTATAGTAAATCAATGTCACTAGGGTCAATTATATCTCTCTTACTGGAAAATTTTGCCATAAAAGTTAACAATTCAAATATATCATTAACATTTGACCAAGTATGTATGATTTTAATATACAGTAACATGTACAATGAATGTCTGGTAGTGGAGGCAGCAGTCAACTTCATTCTGGAAATCTTATTGATTGGCAAAAACACCTGTCTTACATCTGTTCATTAAGAACAGACTTGCTTTTTTTATGAAAAACTAACAGACATATATGTCCACAGTTAATGTTAAAAACAACATATGAGAAAATTTGACAATACACTCCTATCAAAACTTAAGAAATTTCAAAACACTGAAAAACTTTCCTGGTATAACTACTATAACCTTAAGTTTTGGTGTGACTTTTAATAAACATCACAGGAAGTTAATATGATTTAAGATGATATAAATATGTTACATTGAATCTTAATAGATTCTCATTGTCCTGTCTGTATTTATCAAGGACAAGCAACTACAACACTTTCAAGTATCAGTCTCTGTTAGAATCAGGCAGTCGGTGAAACATGGTATGAAAAAAAACCATCATTTGAAATTTTGTAGACTATTTGTACTATCAGAATCAAAGATATAGAAGAAGACTTTCCATTTTGTTTTGGTAAATTGAGTTCCAATTCCATTGAAATGCACTGAAAACTTATTATTTCATGGGCAGATAACTCTGTCAACAAATTAATTTCATTGCAAAATTTCTGAACAAAGCCAGTGATGCAGAATTCAAATAGTGGCCTTTACATTAAGAGAAATCATCCTTAAGTGAAATGTTATCAGATTGGTGGGCTTTTTACATGCATGTTTTTTTGTTTTCTCCATTCTTATAAATACTTACACTTAAAAGTACTATTATGAAGAATAAGTAAAATTTACTTATTGTGAAGTTCATGTTCTTTTACTCCTACGATAAAGAACTTTGGGTTTTTCCATAGATGTGATGATAATAAAAAGGTTCAATCCTTGCTGCATCAAATATTTCTGATAAAAGTTTTACTTAGTTTTACACATACATGTAGCTTACAATGTTTGAATGAAGAATTTCAACATGAATTTCACATTACTAACATTCTACCATAAGTTAGATCTTTAAAACTACCAACACAATTATACAATGTACCTATTTAGGTTTATAGAGTATCCTCACAACGGTAATATGATCAACATCTTGAAATAATTTGAAGTAAATAGTGTAGATAATACCTCATGTACTAAGTTCAACTACTGAAAAAATCAGGGGGTTTGTTCATAAAATTAATCAACTGTAATGGTTACAGAAGCTTCAACTTTAATGAGGGATAAAAGGTAAAAGAAACTGTACTTAATATGGGTTAACTCTAACAGTAGTCAAACAATAACAATCTTCTCACAGAACATGGTGGCATATTTATTATAACTTCAATTTCCTCTACAAATTAAGTTTCAAAACAAGAAAATTAGTACCAATACAACTGATACATTAGTCTACATGTCATCAAGTGTTTTATGGAGAAATGACATGCATTATGAATCCTGCAGTGATTAAATTATTCCTTGTATTAACAACACAAAAATTATAACAACAGCTTCTAGGGGCTAAATTATAAAGCATCCATAAATCTTTGTCAACGTATGTAACCTAAATAACAAAGTCAATACTATGCCTAATAGATATGTACCTTGGAAAATAAATAAAACCTTAGAAAAAAAAACATACCCGGGAAATTCACCAACATCATATATGAGATAGTTAAAAGCAAAGTTGTATTTACAAGTTACCAAGAAAAACATAAAATACAAAAAGTATTGCAAGCATGACTGCAATGTTGGATTTCATAAACAATATTATCTTTGTTTTCAAGATGGAAATTAATCCTGCAACTACATATGTTTCAACTAATGTGTCAATGACTTGTGGAAATTTTCTGGTCTAGGCTGAGAAATCGATTGGATTACAAAGTTTTCACAACAAGATTCAACAAGATAAGCCTAAATCATGTTATACAAATAACGCCATATTTAATTCTCTTAGTGTCGTAAGACAAGTATTATTCAATGACAAACAATCTCTCATTGTCATTGTCACTTCTGGATATGTAAATAACATTATATTAATCATGACTGAACAGAATGAATTTTACAATACTTAAGAAGGTAGCTTAAATCATGAAATATGTTTTCATACGATTGTAAATGTGACAACAGGACACACTTATAAAGGATCGGCTCAACTGCTCTATATTTATAACATAATCCACAGACATATAATGGCTCTTATCCTATTTAAATATCCCAAGATTTTGTCTTCCACATCTTAAGTTGACCATATAATGTACCATAATATCTAATAAGATTTAAATACCCTTTCTAGAGCCATAAAAAAAACTATCAAGTAATTCCTGTGTGTGTATTGATGTCATTATGTAGTGACATTCTCATTTTTTTTTTCTTTAACTGTAGTTAAGGGTAAGAGTTCAGTAACTAGAAAATTCCAGGACAAAACAAAGACTACAACTTTGTAACCAATACTGCATACCATACCATAAAAGTACTTAACATACACCATACTACAAACTATTTAAATCTAAGGGAACTATCAAAAGAGAAAGTCCAAAATCTATATGTTGTCCAATCAATGTACACAGAAAGCCAGATTTCCTCTTTCAATCTAGACCTTATAAATGTCCTGTCTAAAGAAATCTGAATGATTATAAAGTTCAACAAAAGTACCAAGAACAGAATTAGTTAATGTATAAGCTGGACACAGTTGACAGTATAAAAAGGCTGTGAACTTATATGACATTCCATGTTGACAATAATGTGTCTGCTACAGTACTGTATCAGTATGAATTCTTACTGGTCTGTGCATTGGCCGAGATACAAACAAGTTTACAAACCTATAAACAACATATACAGACCTAGAATTGAGAGAAACTTAATGTCAGCAGAATAACCTAAAGCAGATTCACCAATGACTGGTAGTCTTCAACCATGAGACAAGATAAACATTCACTAGAGACATTTACACACTTAATTTACCTCCTAATAGGAAAGTAAAGGGGAGGTATAGAGCATATACAAGACACCCGAACTCCATGTTATGCAGATCACATCATAAGATTTCTGCAGCCACGTCAAATTTAGACATCTCTATAAAAAGATTGACATGAAAGGGTCTACTCATTGACGACTGATTTCAACAACTAACAAAGAAAATAGTGAATATTAAATGGTTTTCAATTTATCAATTCTAAAGCATAAAATATGATTTTATCAGAACTTTATAAATTTCAAATGACAGGGTAAATATGTAAATCATGGTACCTATGTAATCAAAGGAGAAGTTTCCACTGGTATTATCTCTCCAGGAATCAGTATGGATAGGAATATACATTTTGAATCAGTGAAAAATGACAAGATGCAAAATTTCATGGAGTTGATTATAGACAATTGGGCGTCAAGGCTTGGCATTATAAAACCAAGTTAACACTAGGCATTTTAAAACCGAGTTACATATGTAAAGCATAGGGTCCTTAAATAAAGTCAAAACATGTAAAACAAGTATAGCCTTACTTGGTCTATTTTATACTAAGAAAGTGCATTTTAGTTATGGTAGATGAATATAATACAAGACTTACATGTATGGACAGATTACAGTTTTATATGTGAAAAGAATAAAATTCCTGACCTGCTCATAGGTGGCATTACAAAACATCTCAATGTCAGTATCTCGAAAGTAAATACATGTGGAGGATTCCCTGGCCCAAACCCAAACTATGCTACAGTATGTCTGATGATAAATCCCCAAAAAGTTATTTGGCCCCGACATCAAACAAAGTTATATTTACAAAGAACAATTAACATCATTAACCGCTTGATTAATATATATAATCCGACTTTAATTTTCTTTACTGAACTTCAAGCACTGGCTGGATTCTCTATGATAAATAAACAAAGTATTTGTCAGCTCAAAAGATACATATGTTTCCGATACAAATATTCTATGAAATAATAACACAATTCTGTTGAAGTGACAGTCATATATATATATATAAAAATCTTCCTCAAACCCACAACCCAAAAATACATACATTGTACTTGAAATATAGTTTATTCAACCATTAAATGAAACTTTCCATGTGTTTAAGAAAAAAATGCATGTAGTAGAAATCAAATTTGTACTTGATACAATGTAACTTTGGATAATTTTTTACTTTAAAAAAATGTCTGTTTCCTACCTACCCCAATTTTTGCCTACCCTAAACATTTTATAGCTATTATGGCTCAAACACTAATAAAGTCTAGATTTTTTTCCCATTAACTTACAACATGTAGTGTAAAATGGTATTGAAAAGTAAAGCATAATGTAAAATAATTTACCTACATACCTACTCTATTCTTTTTCTAGCTGGTAGCAGGATACAAGATTTATTTTTTGGGCCTAATGAAAAGTAGCTCTACAGTAAAGTCTCCTATGAAGGGTAACTATTAATACCTCTTTTCTGTTCTCTGATGCAGGTTGACAAGGTGTAACTGAAATTTACATTGAACTTATCTACCCTCATAAAAGGGGAACAGAATTTGTCTTTATGTTTGCCTAGGATCCAAGGAGAAAACCTATTTACAAGATAGTTCTTGAGCATAAATGTACAAACGTAAAAACAAAAATGGGTCCTTATCAAAAGGGGAGAGAATTTGTTTTTATGTTTGCCTAGGGTCCAAGGAGAAAACCTTTTTGAAAGATAGTCCTTGCGTATACATGTACATGTACAAATTTATGACCATAAGAACACAATTTATGTAACGATACTTGTGCTAACATGCACAAGGGTATCAGTCACATGTACATGTATAGCCTTGAATGACCATGGGTTGCATCTACATGTACTTTTCTTGTACTGATAACTACATCCTCAGTTAAAGTACAAAATGCCAACATCCAAATTTCACATTACAAATCTAAGTACACAGTATTATGTAACTTGCCCTCATAGCGATGATAAAATCCAAATTTTACCCAAATCATTTGTGCAATTTAAATAATTGTTTTATCTAATCAGACTACTTTTTAAGATAAAACCTGTCAGAGTCATTACTCTTTCTACATGTACATACTTTGCATCCATGTGCATACATACATGTACAACATTCTTCTATGAATTTCAATATGTAAGCCATAACCTACATGTAAGTGCACATGCACATTTGTACAAGGGAAGAGTTGCTCAATTTTGCAACAAAACAAAGGGAGTTACTAAAGAAGTAGCCTCTACATGTTCCACATGTTTATGAAGTAGTTGTTGTGTATATACAGGTAACAAGATTAAATCAACCACGATAAATCTTAATACACTCCTGTAATTACAAAAACCACTACTTTTATGAATTTACAATCTGCAAACAGTAATAAACATTATTATAATATATGGGTTTTCTAAAGACCTCAAGTATTCACCTTAGTGCTTTTAATGATTATTAAAGAATTGGGCAAATGGGAACAATTTTACACCATCATTATTTCTATGCAGGAGGCTTCTGATATTGCTCAAGAATAAAATGGTGCACAAAAAAAATGAAGTGTTATTACTCAGCAATACTAAGCTACATTTGTATAATCAAGAAATATTATGTGTTGGTCCTGTAATGGGTATTGCTGTGGTAAGTGAGAAAACTTACAGGTCAATGCCCTTTCACTACAACTGGCACATGTAACTTGCCCACTGGTCTTACAAGAAATTTTTACACCAAGCCATACCCATGTAATTTAATTAAGTTACCATCTACATGAGACACTACACTGAGAGATGCAAGGAAGTATTCAACTTCATAGCACTTTTGATGATAGGGATAATCTGACTGATCACTGTTTCTACAAGCACCTTGCTTTCAGTTTAAAAAAATTAGTGATAAAAAGCATAATATTGTCTTTTTCCAGTTTCTCCATGTACAATCTCTTTCATTTACACCTCACAAGTCCTTCAGGTTTTGTCTAAATACAGAAATTCATTGGTACATGTATTTATAACAGTCCTCTAAAAATGCTTATTTTATCATGACTAAGAGTAGGCCTAGTTATATCTGCTTATGCTGTACTTGTAGCAGAAAAGAGAATATAGAATAAAACTGCCTATTGGACTTCTATATAGACTATACATATGTTTTGTGCATGTCAATTGTACATGTAGCTCTGGTAATAGTGCAGGACTTTTTTTGTAAGATGTGTAGTTGAATGCTAAAACAGTTGGCCAAATGTACAAATTATGTACCTGAGATGTGAGCAGTGGCTAATTATTTTGGTCTAAAGTGCGGCTGAAATCAGGCAAAAGCTTATTAAGAGTAAAAGAATGTATTTATAGGCTTGGCATGTGACAGACTTTACATACATGTGTGTACTGTACATGTACAATATTAACTATAGACATGGTGAATTTGGTAGCAAGTCTAAATATATCTCAATAATCATAAAAGTGAAATTGTGATAAAAAGTATGGAAAATGCATGTTGACATGTACACAAACATAAATACAGAACAAGATCCTTACTTTCATAAAAAAAAACAAAAAAACTTGAATCTGTTTCTATTGATGCAAGTATCTTTTATTGCAGCTCAATTTAAGATTTATGACTTAGGTAATGTCAAATCTACCAAAGTAAGGTACATGTACACATCATAATTCAATTTAGTGTATTTAGTGTGTATTATTGTGATAATGTTTTGGGAAATTCTATTGTAAACATTAGAATGCATCTGTAGCTTATTCATACAGGGGGGAAATAGAGTAGTTCAAAATAATTCTCCAACACGACTCAGTATTTGAATGAAGTGTCGTTTTGCCATATCTATCTCTAAAAATAAATACTACAGGATATATCTTTAATCTGATATACAATCAAATTTGTAAATATAATAAAAAGTTCATGACCTTCACCTTATAAATCCTTTGATATTTTAAAACCAGATTAAATATGTTTTGAGAAATGATTACAACCATCTTAAAAAAAATCTTTCTTCAAAACAAAACACAAAAATTAAATCTTCTATATACCTTGGTTCTAGTTTACTTATTCTGGTGAATTATGTACACAAATCAAATTACCTTTAAATCAAAATAATGACTTAATACCATTGCCATATATACTTGATCACAGGACTACATTTATATCTTTCCAGTTAGTTGCTTGTTCGCTATGCATGGGGTGTGGTGCTATACAATTACAAGTTTACATACTATTATTTCCCCCTTTGTGCTTATGAGATTATATTGACAGTAATAAGGAAAACAATAATTATTCACTGTAAGGCATATAGTTTTTGTTTGACCTACTTCAAGAAAGATTTTGTTTTCTTGTTATTTTTTGACAATATACATACATGTACAAGTAACCATTGTAACTAAAAGGTAGTCATTTGGAAAGAAAATATATAAAACTACATTCAAGAGAGTTTCTTGTGACATGCAAATGAATGCCAATAGGAGAGTTCGCCAATCACATTGGTGATGTCATATTCACTAATTTGCATATCATTAAGTGTCAAATTGGTTGGCAAATAAACAACTAAATAAACAATTGACAATTTCATGATTAGAATCCCAATTTTCAAAACCTTAGAACTTTGTTATTTTATAACCAATTTTGGTTCTGTAAAATGTTTCATTTAGATAAAACAATTCATATTATGTATGCGAATTTATAACTCATTTACTTGAAAAATAAATTTGTAGTGATATTTATATGTAAACCTTTATTTTTGTAAAAAAATTATAATAAAATTTTATGTACATATAGTCTAATTACTGAATATTTATTTAAAAATTCCATGGATAAAAAGAATTGTATTTGTAACCCAGAGAACCAAAGGAATTTATCAATTATCTTTAAAAGTGAAAAAGTTATGATGATTTAAAGTTGATGCCCCATGCCACTCAATGGATTTTTTGCCAACCAAAACCAAATCACAGGTAAGTGATGACATCACAGAACTTTCCTATTAAATACATATTAAAAATAAATCTCAATCAAAATACAAATTTATTTAAAGTTTTATTTATGTCTTTCCTAAACCATATATGTTTTATTACAGGCAAAATTATCAGTTTATTTTTTTACAAAAATTGTTTTTATAAAATTTACAATGCATACTACAAGTGTACTTATATATACATGTAGTACATACTGTAAACACATAAATGACTGATGATTATGCATTGTTACAAGTTTGTACAAAGTAAGAAGAATATTATTTTGACATTTATCATGTACATGTATTTTTGCCCTAATTTGCAATAACAATAATCAAGTAAATGGTGCTTCTTACAGCTAAGGATTCTACTATTACAGTTTGGTCACAATCTTACCACAATTTAAGATGTCAATCAAACCCTTGATCATTCTGATCAGTTTGTGGCTGCTTTGCCACTAGAGTATCAAGGAGGTGAAAACTATACCTTGGAGGACAAAAAAAGATAGAAGTATATACATTCATTTGTACATGTATTTCCTTATTGAACTAGAATGTATATATTAGTACATGTAATATGTCATCTACATGTACATGGTACTCTAGACATACTAAAGGATTGTTCTCAATAATGATGTAATGAAAACAAATTCAGAAGGGTCAATTCCTTTTCAATCACATAATAATCATAGTATAGTTGTTCTTACAAAAAAAAATTAATTGTATACAAATTCCCTGCATTATATTCTAAACCAAGCCTTTATGCATTTGTTGGAAATTTTACTGACTTAAAAAAAAGAAATTGAAGGAGTCAAACTTCAATGAAAAGCAGTGACTGGAAGGAAAATAAAAAGAATTACTCCAGAAAAGTGGAAAATCAATACTGGTTTCTAGACAGTCCATGACACAATTTTATCAAGGAAAGAAAGCCAATCAACTGTTCAAGATAAATAACAAAAATATTACACTGTACCTGCTGAGTTTGGTTGAAAACATTATCATTGTATCCCTGGTCCAGGCCATTTATCTCAGTCTGTCCCGAGGTTGTGCTAACATTATTATTGTCATTAGTTGACATGTTATGAAACCAGTCAGTAATACTTTCACACATTTTTGTTTTTTTTTCTACAGTGGATAAAATCCCGTCACTGTAAAGTAATATTAAAGTCACATCAACAGTTTAAAACCGTGTGTAACCTAGAAAACTAGCGTATTTTTCCTCTCGTTGTCTTCGCTGATTAGAAGATAATAAATTGCACCTTGTCTGTTTGAATAACAGGTAGAGGGAATTTCTGAACGAGTTGTCTATTGCATATTTATCAACTTATTTTCACCTTGTCCTATCGCATTCAAACGTCAATATCAAGTAATCAGCAATGTTTACATCCAAACATTCGTGTGTACATCTATGATCCCGTTGGTATAACGGAACTGCTCTCTCTCAATCAAGGTTGTGTTTTACATACGCTATCGGTTGTGTACGTGGGTGAATAACTCTCCGATATGACTGACACACTTTACCTTATTTTAAATATCTTTGTTGATTTTAATAAGCCATAATCCACTCGGTAACGTGACTGACGATATCAATATCGTGTTTGTTCATACACCAGTCAAGGTTATGGAAAACTCAGGTGTATGTAAGCTGATCAACAAGATCTTTCCACTCCAGATAACACGCTTAAACTCCAATCATATTATTTTGTTTGAATAATGAGGTAATTTGCCCAACGGTTTTACAAGTTTATGATCCAAGTCATAATCTGTTTAAGGTGAAGCGATCCTACCTACTAATTATTAAGTTTTCCAGCTAAGTATAGCACCACCGATTTTCGTATCAGTCAAATACAAAACTATACATTAACCCAATTTCGAAGTGTGTAAGTAATCACCCGGCCCTGATAAGAATGAACAGCTTTAGAATATCGCACTAAGCGACACTTTCAAGATAACCATGTAGGAAATGGTAAATTAATTTTTTGAACGAAATTTGAGTATCTTAAACAGCATGTTCACACTTAAATGTGTAATTCGAACAATCAGTCTTTCAAAGAAGTTGCTTGTGTAATGCGTAATCAAGACAAATATAACGAAAACATTTTAATCAAAAACCGAGATTTATTAGAAATTTAGATTAGAAGTATAAGTAAAATAAGCAGCTGACTCAAGACAAAATGGAAATAGGCCTGTTACTATTATAAGGTCATGACCTCTACGCCTCGTAAATATTGTATCTTTTTGCGCAGACAATTTTCCATTTAGAGTTTTTTAGGGGTCAGAATTAAGCAATTGAAAGATAGGGAATTACACCATAAATTTTTTTGTACAAACAAACAAAAAACAAACAAATGCTGTACATGATCAACCAAAAGCCGTGGTCATTATTTATCGTCTGTCAACACAAGTGGCCACATTGATAAAGGTGACCTTAATTCACCTAACATATCTGATTTGATAGCCTAGCAGTATGCATTTCCAATTACGCCGAAGCCCCTTTTCTATCATCGGTTCGTTGTTCTAATAGAAGTGCCCCCTAACAAACAACTGCTGGTCGATTTGTATGTATGTACATGTATAAAAATCTCGAATTGTGATGACTCTATTCGATACACTGGCCATTGGATCATAATGATAACGTAAGCATATTACAAGGATCCAAAAAATTTCCAACGCAAATTTTTGTGTGTTTCTTCCGCTAGATTCGAACTCGTACCGCCGTGACATCCATGGCAACACCGCCAGCACTAAATCCAGCTCCCCAGACCACTCAGGCTAGTCATTTTGTAATTTTAGCACAATGGCTTGCTCACTGGGCTTCATCAGCGTCAATAAGAACGAAAGTCAGGTACCTCAGTACATTTCTTTGTCTGAACGTAACCATTACCAACTAGAAAATAATGTGACAGAAGCAAGACCATAGCGAGGGCGAAATGGAAATGTAAGCCAATCAGGGGCGTAGCTGCCTATACGCAAATACGCAGTTGCGTACTTTCGGAAAAAGTAACAAAAATAAAAACACACATTTTAAAGATGAAATAAAGGTTATTTATCACATATGCATACCATGAACGTAGTATAGGCTCTCAAAAACTGGCTCCAAAATCGTTAAAATTCAGGAGTTTCCCTCAGGGCTTTGCCTTGCCGGACTCACTGGGGGCCTTGAGCGACCCCCCCCCCATAGACCCCTCGCTGTAATTTTGCGTACAACTAAAATAGGCCTAGCTACGCCCCTGCCAATAGTGATACGGGAAATATTGGGATGTCCAATTTTCAATGTTACAATCCTGTGTTACAATCTAACATTACATGGTGTAGGTTGCTGGGTGTAGGTTACAATGTAACATTACATGGTGTAGGTTGTTGGTTGAAGATTACAATGTAACATTTCAAGGTGTAGGTTGTAAATTATAATGTAACATTGCATGATGTAGGTTGTTGACTGTAGGTTACATGTGCCATTGCAGGGTATATCTTGTAGATTACAGTGTAACATTACATGGTGCAAGTTGAAGATTACAATGACAATGTAACATTACGTTTTGTTTGTTTGTTGGGGTTTAACGTCCGAGCAGCAATATTTCAGCTATATTCAGACAAGTAACATTACGTAGTGTAGCTTGAAGATTACAATGTTACATTGCAGGTTGTAGGTTGTAAATTATAATGTAGCATTACAAGGTGTAGCTTGAAGATTACAATGTAAAAATATATTGTGTAGGTTGTAGGTTGTAGATTACAATGTAAAAATACATTGTTCAGGTTGTAGGTTGTAGATTACAATGTTAAAATGCACTTGTAACTTGTGGATTTCAATCTAGTGTTGCATATATGCTGCAAATTAAAATGTAAAATTGTATGCAGTAGGTTACAATGTTTCATTGCATGACGGATCTTGCTGTTCCTAGGCTTTATAAAAAATGATCTTTAGGTATTTAGTAGATTGTAATAATCACTGTTTGGGGAGCTTGTAAAATGTGCCAGTCACATTCACGGTGTGTTCACTATATGGAAATGAATGTAGACTGTAATGTTCGCTTTATTGTGGAGCTTGAAGATCATGATGTCCACTATATGGGAGTGATTGTAGAATGTAATGTTCATTATATTATGGAGACTGTAGATTATAATGTCCAATATATTGTGGAGCTTGTAGATTGTAATGGTCACTGTATTGTGAGGCTTGTAGATTGTGATGTTCATTGTATGGGAGTGATTGTAGTATGTAATACTCACTATATTGTGGAGCTTGTAGATTATGATGTTCACTGCTTGATAAAATTTGTAAATACATGTTGTGTTGTTTACTGTATAGGGAAGCTTGTACACTGTGATGTTCACTACATGGCAAAGCTTATGAATTGTGATTTGTGATGATTCATGGAAGGGTTGCTTGTAGATTGTGATGATCAATGTATGGCAGAGCATGTACATTGTGATAGTAACTTGAAGTTTGGAATGATTAATTTATGTTCTAATTTATCAATGAGCATCAAAGAGTAAGAAGATTGTAATAATCAATGTTTGAGGAAGCTTGTAAATGTATGGTTGAGCTTGTAGACTGCCATGTTCACTATATGAAGGAACTTGTAGATTGTGATGTGGAGCATGTAGACTGTGATGTTCACTGTATGGTGGAGATTGAAATTTTGATGTTTACTGTGTGGAGAGCTTTTGGAGTCTGATGTTTATTGTATACTGGAGCTTGTAGATCATGATGTTTACTGCTTTGTGAAGGCGGTCTATTACAGTGTTACTGTGTTGCTTGACTGAATGGTTGATTTGCTGTGGTTTAACATCCTATGGCAAATATTTTATGCATTTAAGGATGAGAACAATTGACCAATCAAATTGGCCCTGCCTTGCACTAGTCTGACAGGTTGAGCCAGATTTTTGTTGTGCCATTCACATAAGCAATCATGGGCAGGTAGGCATGTCATCCCTCTCAGTCAGATAATTCTGACTCTGAGTCAACCATCATCACTCTATCCCCTTAAATACTGACAGAGAAGAAGAGACTACACCAATTATAAAGTCTTTGTTGTGTTGTGGTTTGGGATCAAACCCACAACCTCTTGCACTCAAAGCAATCACATTACCCCAAGACCACTGAGATGGTTGATTTGTGTGTGTGTGTGTGTGTGTGTGTGTGTGTGTATAAACTTTGCTGGTATAGAGACTGTGACTTTGAAGGTGAGATGGCAGCTCAGACTGACAATACTACTAAGAACAGTTTTAAATAATCTAGGATTTTAATTCTGCCTCTAAAATGAAAATATGAAACCTGAATCAACCATATTTTGATTGCATTTCCTCAGAGCATTCATGTGCAATGAGGTTCTAGTAAAATAGTTCTACATGAAAAAATAGGATAAAACATGGCATTATATTTGTTGTCATTTGGGATGAGTGTGCAGTGGGATTCACATTAGCATTAAAGTGATATAAACATAACTTCTGACCTTGCTGAAATGGAATAACCCAAGTTAAATGTCAGTTTTTCTAAGAGAACTCATTTATTACTAACTCTTCCAGTTCAACAAGGTCTGATGTTGTGGTAATTTTGGTTTAACAGTATAGTATTGTTTTGCTTGACATGCTTTCAGTGGATGGGGTACAACTTTATTCATGTAACACTATGGATAGTGTAGTATATCAAAAGCTCTGATTACAACAGGTGTAGGCTGAGACAACTGAAAACAATAACTGAAAAGTGGTCAACACAAGAGAAAAAATAAGTACATGTAAGTAAAACAATTTCAATGTGTACATTCCATGTTTTATTTACAAGATATGCACCCATACTGGTTTCTGTAACCTAGTTTTTATACTTGAATTAAACAGTATTAAATACTTTACTAATTGCTCACATTCATAGACGGTGAATAGTAAATATTTAGTAGAGCATCCAGTACAAGAATGCATGAAAAAAGGGAAAAAAAAGCTTTACATGGATAATTTTAATGCTTGGGGCAACTTCAGTAAATGCCAGATATGTAAAATTTCATTTTACACAGTAGCATTGATACTATACACACAACAGAGTATCAGTATATACTTTTTGTTTTCAAGAATAAAGCTGCTTGAATCCCTAATTGGCACACTGAAAACCTACACAAATGATCCAATATATACTTGAGAAATTTTGATAACCCATTACTGTTGCAGTAGTGACAAAATTATACCTCTGTTTCTTGCTACATGTCAGAAAAAAATGGGTCAGTAGGTCAGGATTTTGTTTTATTTTACTTAATTACTTCTTCCCATTTTTCATAGAAAATAACTCCAGAAAAAAACATCTTATTACCACCCTGACTTTGTGGAAACCAAAAACTGACTACCATCAGTAAAATGTTGGTTCATTTGGTGGTACTTTTTTTGTTTATTTACTTGAAAATAAGACATTCTGTGGTTCATGGCATGAGTGGTCAGGTAACAGGTAATAGAAGTATAATTTAATTTGGCCTAAAAGTATCAATGATCAAGACTTTCTGATCAGCCAATCAGATTTCTTCTTTCACGATTTTGAAAGCACTATTCAATGGGAAAAACCTGTGTATTTTGAAAAGGACTTCTGAACAGAAAGTAGAATGGAGTGTTGTTAGATCCTACATGCAGTGACTGAATGGAAGAATTGATAGGTCTAATTTTAATTAGATTGTGCCCTACACATGTAGATAATAGTAATGCAGGAAACATCTAAAGAACCATCACTGTGAGGACAGGGATAATATACTAATGGTGAGCAAGCTTTTTTAATGTTTAAATTTGCTTCACATTAACAGAACAGTTCATGATTATTTTTTGTTTAATTCAAAATCCTAGGTTTTAGTGAACTATGCTTTCTGGTACGAGAACACAATTAATTCTCCTTGGTTTTCGTTGTATATGAATATAGTTCCAAGTTTAGTAAGTAGGTATCTTCCATATTTTTTCATATTTTTACTGGAAACTTATTTGCTGAAGTTTTGCCTCTAATTGGTAGAAAATAGGTTAAAATTACATGGGATTTTTTTTCATTAATCAATTCTAACTAAAAGTTGTGATTTGGTTCAGTGGAAGAAGGTTAAAATTTTGGACTTTTAACACTGTTCATTTGTCATGTTTACCCCATCTCCGAATTATATGTATTAATTTCAGAAAATGGTGGTAAAATTTTCTACAATTTATATGTAAAATCCTGTTTGTACATATCTTTAGGCCAGAGAAGTTTTATTCAGTTTGCGCCGGTGGAATTTTTTAACCTGCTCAAATGTGTATATTGAAATGCACTTGAAAATTAATTGCGGTCTCGTGCCTATTTTTTTTTTGATAAAGGGGTTGCATGGGTATCAGAAATTTTATTTGCTAGTATTTGCTGGGGGTAATTTGGTGTTTATTTTCAAGAATTCAGTAAATCTACATGAAATAATAAGATTTTGGCCCTTTATTCTCTATTTTCTGAAATTAAAATAATAAAAAATGGTTTCCATGGGATTTTCCATTGAAATTGCACTTTTGCTAGGGTGCTAGGTATGAAATATAGACCAGTGGGGAAAATGTTGTACAGCTTTGAGTTTTTCTCCTCTAACTATACACTAGGAACATCAATTCAACAAAAAACATACTTTATGAACAAGGTTTAGGCAGAAATCTGACAATTTAGTTTAATTTTTAGGAACCCAGTCAATAAAATATGGCAAATTCAGGGGTTTTCACAGCCTTGTCTTAGGATCTATAAAATCACAGATATGTGTTTTATTGGTCTGAATCTTGTATTTGCTAGTAAATAAAATAATGTGAAAAAAACCTCATATATTCATTCCATTGATATTCATGCATCTAATGTCAGTCCCTACATGTATATACCTTGTGATGTCTCAAAAACACCTAATTTTAGAGTACCGCATATACTATAAGGTTTCAAAAATGAAATTTTTTGTAGAAAAACTGGAAAAATACAGCTGACTGTCTGCTATGTACCTGATAAGCTTAGAACCTTACATTATTTTACATTTGTTTCTGTTTTTTTATTATTCAAAACCAAAATAAAGGTTAACTTTTAATATCGGACACAATCGCACTTGAACAAGCTCTGTACAGGTCTGGTTTAAATTGATCTGGAGTGGCAGTTTTAGCTTTGAAACCACTTCTTATTGTTTTCAATGTACATTTGATATGTGTAGACCACTTAATGTTTGAAGTTGATCAATTTAAGTCATTGTCAGCATCATAAAATGAGTTTTCATATGTGTACCCCTATACATGGTCTAAAAGTGCATTGACCATGGCCGCATGTATAAAAACCCAATTTTTGGCCTTAAAGCAGCTGAAACTAGAGTAAACTGAACTTCATTCCATTTTACCAATATAAAAAATCACAAAAAAATTGCATTTAAAAAAAAATGTACATTTAAGAGGGGCCATATTTCCTTCAACCATTGGACATGCGAGTCATGCAATGTACCACTGATACTAAATTTGCTATAACTTATATATTTTTCAACTAATCATGATGAAACTTTATACTTGAAGTCAAAAAAGGTTCATCTTGACATGAGTGCAGTTTTTATTCAAAGTGAGCACATTTATTGATCTAATAGGTACAAGAACACAATTAATTCTCCTCGGTTTTCGTTGTATACGAATATAGTTCCAACTTTGGTAGTAGGTACCTTCCATATTTTTTCATATTTCTACTGGAAACTTATTTGCTGAAGTTTTGCCTCTAATTGGTAGAAAATAGGTTAAAATTACATGGGATTTTTTTTCATTAGTCAATTCTGACTAAAAGTTGTGATTTGGTTCAGTGGAAGAAGGTAAAAATTTTGGACTTTTAACTCTGTTCATTTGTCATGTTTACCCCATCTCCGAATTATATGTATTAATTTCAGAAAATGGTGGTAAAATTTTCTACAATTCATATGTAAAATCCTGTTTGTACATATCTTTAGGCCAGAGAAGTTTTATTCAGTTTGCGCTGGTGGAATTTTTTTAATCTGCTCAAATGTGTATATTGAAATGCACTTGAAAATTAATTGCGGTCTCGTGCCTTCTAAACATTAGGCCAAATTCAAGATTTTGCCAGGCCAAGCTAGCAAGGTCATGTCAACAAGTCAAGACAATCTTTTAAAGTATGACAAAAATGTCGTTTAAGTACTAATGAAGGTTTTTACTTAAGATCTAATTCAAGAAAGCAAAAATTGGCAAAATTGGAAGTCGATATAAAACAAAACACAAAATAGAATCAAGATTTGAATAAAATGCTTCACAAGCACAGCTAGATACACTCTCACAGATTGAATCATTAACAGATGGGGCAATTATGGACCCAACATTTAAGCTTGATACAGCTCTGAATTTTGATATTGATTAAATGTAAAGGTATGACACAAGATAATATTTTGATCAGAATAAAAGTAGTCTTTTTAATTCAATTTAAATACTTGCAATAAGAATCATAAAAATGTACTTGGACACACAAAATGGACGAACAATGTGATTTTCATATACCTAACCAAAATTTTGTTTAAGCTGGGATATGTGAAATAACAACTGAAACGGGGATGTAATTGAAAGATTGACTTTAAAAGAGTGGAAGACAAACAGACCTGGCCTATAGAGTATGTCACAGATGACTAAGTTTTGATGTGAAAAAACATGTTTTAGGGTTTCTGTCTTACATGTGGCCTACAGACAAGTTGAAATCTACATATTGGACACAGAATGATTGAATGTTTACACATTGGTATCCTGTACTTTATTGCAGTATTTATTACACATTGAAACAACCAATTCAAAGTACATACATGTCACTTTCTTATGTCATCAAGCTACAATTTAAAATATGTTCAATAGTTTCCTTCATAACAGACACAATGTAGTTGTGTAACTGACTTTTTGGTTAGAGAAATAATGAACAATCAACAAAATGGGAGTAGTAGTTAGCCATAACAATCTACAAAACAGGAGTAGTAGCTAGCCATAACAATCTGCAAAATGGGAGTAGTAGTTAGCCGTAACAATCTACGAAACAGGAGTAGTAGCTAGCCATAACAATCTACAAAATGGGAGTAGTAGTTAGCCATAACAATCTGTAAAGTGTCATACAAAAGTTTACCAGATACAAAATCATAGGGACCTCACTGGACTCAATGCCTAAGTTCAAGTAAAACTTAAGAAAACCAAACATAGCAAAATTTATTCCAAACAAAAATCCAACTTACAGTTGTACAATGGCATTACCAAATACATGTAATCAATCCCAGAAAGTCAGATCAAATAGGGGACATGAAAATGAGACAGGTAAATGGAAGAACAGACTGATGGACACTAAATACCTCCTATCCTCTATAAGCAGGTGTATAATAAAGCACATAGAAAAGAAAGTTCTGTCTATCATGATGATAGGCTTTTCTAAGTTTAGAATTATCTGTCCCTTGAGAGAGGCTTTTTATAATTTTTTTGTAATATTATTGTATACAGTTTCATGTCAAAACTTCTCTTAAAATAACATTTAGACAATATGTATTTGTTCACTCAAAATAAATACATGCAAGATAATTGAAAAAAAAATGTCTGTTATAGATGGCAATAATAATAATAAGAAGAAGAAAAATAATTATTGTTATTATTATTATTATTATTATTATAATACTCATTCTCCAATGTATACTTAAGAAAACATTACAAAGCTGGGTGTTTTAAATGATTTTGAATGGTTCCAATTTTGAAAAGAGAGAAATAATATGTATTTGAGTTTGAAACAAGATGTTGCACCCAAATGGGAGACATAGTACAAATCATAATGCAATTGTAATGTACCAAATATCTAAGCATTCCCCACAACAGAAGCTGAGAAATCAATTATAAAAATTCCCATTAAGCATCATCTAAAAATGTATTAGGTCATATGGTAAACAGGAAACATATGAGATAGGAACCTGTGAGGAGAGAAAGCATACAAGTCATAATAGCAAAAATCGAAGCATAATCCCTCCAATAGAAACTGAGAAATCTGTTACAGAAAAGTGATACAGACAGACACACAAGGTGATTGCAATATATAGTGGGGAGAAAATTGTCATTTCTACATCGTTCCATTTAACTGTATCATACCAAGCATGATATACCTAACTTTATCAATGACTCAATATTCTTTATGAATATATTCTTTATCCTGAAGCAGCAAATTGACTGAAATACTGGGTAGAAGATGATGAAGCATAGCAAAGGTAAAAGTGGAATAATTTATTACACAGAAATAGAACAGATCCAAGGCTATCACGTAGAAATGTCATATTACTTATCTAGGTTCATAAAGAAAAAATACAAGCAACAAAGCTTCACCACATTGGGGTAAAAATAATCTCTGTAACCTCAGCCTGGGGAGAAAACATTCGTAAATCAATAGATTATGATACCAGCCTTACAATAGTCAATACTATCATCTATTCAAAACACATCAGTTTATTGAATTATATTATTTCTGGTAAATATTTTTGGCTAAAAATGGATATTAACTAAGAACTACTGATGATAATTTGCCGTATCATTACATCATACATTATATCCTCAGAGGGAGACTCTAATCTAAGTGACTTTAATTTGTTTTGTTCTATCTTTGTCACAGAAATAAGATGTAGGTGTTCATTATTGGAAAAGTGAAAACAACAAATAATATAATTTCTGCAAGTCCATAGACTTGTCCTTGAGGATATTGCAGAGAGATGATTGTCAACAGTATGAAACTAGGTCAATTATCTGGAGTCCAGAACAGAAATGTCATTTCATTAATTTTCTACCAGGTATCACAACAAAAATGAGAAGAAAAAATGTGGAACATAAAAAAAACACATTTTTCTTAAGAGACCATGACAGTATACAAACAGGCCAAATAGAATTTTTTAAAAACTGTCAATTTCTTATACTTTTTCCCTGAAGTCTCTTCAGGAGTAAAACACTGATACAAGTCAGAACAACAAACAATTAAGATAAATAATCAGCAGGAAGGAAAGACACATTCTTCTGTGTAGAGGTAAATTTGTTATTTCATAATTTTTTTACGCCTCTGCATCAGTACTCTTTCACCTCTTTGAATAAATTAGCACAGTACATTTTAAGAAATTCAAAACTTTTGATTTCTAATGCACGTTCTTGCTGATTTCAATATCACTGAAGTGACTTAATCATAGATAGTAGTGAAAGACAGTAAAATGGGAGGTGGTCAGTTAGGAGGAGGACATGACACATGGTCACTAAATTATATGTTTAGGGTTCAACAAAGATACTGACTCAGCTATCTCTTATGTTGTAAGCCTAAAACATATGTCAATGCAAATCAAATGTGCTTAAAATTGGTAACATTCTGCATCATGAGATTTACTTTGTTCACCATGTCATAAGTTTCCTTTCCTCTTTCATCTACCCCAAATGTGGCAATTCATAAGCAACTCAAAAGTTGTATCTAGAAAAGCAGAGGACACTTATCCTACAACTGTACCTGGTCCATTCTCCCAGTATTTAGTGGAGTCGGAGATGCTCATTTACTTTAGTTTCTTTGTATGTTTTTTGTGGTTATTTCATGTTCTTTGTTGTGTCTTTTTTCCTTGTCTAGTCATTATCCTTGGATTATGTAGTATTTCATTATTGTTTGAATCTTGGTTTTCTTGATTCTGTTCTAAGAAACTAAATTTAAACTACATTCATTGTTACCTAATGTATAGTTTTTTCTCAGTAATATAAATATGCAATGAGATGTCATTCCTGTTAATCTTCCCTCTTTAAGAGGGAGACTCCCTCTTTTTGGGTCAATCTACCTCTTTGAGAAAGTCTCGCATGGGGGAGACACAAATCTCCCTCTCACAAATTTCTCCCAGTAAAATCTCCCTCTAAGCAGAAATATTTCACAAATTATGTTCTAAATGAATGGCTTATTAAATTGATATGAATACAATGTTTATGTAACACAACAAACATTGAGAAACAGTAAACACATAAATAATCCTTTTGTTGAACTAATTACTCAGATTTAGATTAGAAACCCTTAGTAGATTAGCAAGATTATCATAGACTTTATATTTTTGTCTTATTTTTGTACTTGGATTTTTAGCAAAATTATCCATTTTATCTGCAAAAAGATCATCACACTAATCTCCCTTTTAGAAAAGCTGAAAAGAGGGAGATCTCCCTCTCTGAGCATTCAAAAATTAACTGGTATGAGATGTCATGAAACAAGTTTGCAGTATGATATGCATAATACATTATGTAACACATGTTTTATTGTTGGATATTGCTTCAACAGAAAAAAAGATTTGAAAACAAATTCTAACTTGGTATTTTAAATGAATGATCTGATGTAATTTTCTTGCAAAAAACACTCTTTTAATTTTTTAAAATGTTAATTTTAAGCTATAAAAGTTGGTCAAGAAAAGAAATGATTTAGAAAGCCAAATGAGAAGATATACCTTCATCATACAAAGGTAGCAATGAAGAGAAAGAGCAGTAAACATTTTGTAATACCAGTATCTTAAACAAATTATATTTATCTTGCTTTTAATGGTATATGGAGTGGCCCTTATATTACAGTACAGCAACTCTGTGACAATGGCCATTATAGACATCTTGGTTTTGTACCCAACTAGACCTAACAAATCTCAATTTAAGAAATGTATATCATGCTGTTCATCTGTTTATCATTACTTCACAGCACCTGCCTGCCTCAGTCTACAACAACCATGATGTAACAAATGTTTCCAATCATTTATCAAATGTAGCAATATTTCTGGAATCTTCCCTTAATAAATTACCAGAAATCATAAAAAAATCTACATTTTTGAAAGATTTGTACCAATTCTCGCAAAGATTCCAGTTTTGGATAACTATAACAATAACCTTACCAGATAATGACATCACTATATGTTTCCATAGTTATCATGTACTGTGGTTAAATGACATGTTTTCAAGAGTAAAAAATATAGAAATGCATTCTAGATCTTTTTGATATAGCAGTCAATACAACAACATATGTACCAAGATTCATGATGATGATATTATCATAGAAGAACAGCTTCAACACAAAAAAAATTATTTGAGGTACAACCCACAGGTGACTCATGAGACAGAGATATTCGCCTTACTTTAGATTATACATGTACGCACACATATTGTTCCCCGTGCAGGTCCGGGTGTCAAAAGAATAGGCCTGCAGCAGCGCTAAGCTTGTCGTAAAAGGCGACTAAATAGTGCTCAGAAACCTAGCCAGGGGCTAGGTTGCTCTGCCTACAGAGCAACTGGGATGTGTACCCCAGGTGGTGGAATGGGGTACCCCTGGCATGTTACATGCTGGGGTTGTCAGGCTATAATACGGAAAACCTGACCGCAAACCATAGTGGTGCACCGTGTTGGGAAAAATGCCACGTTCCTCGCACGTTAAAGAACCCTGCTGTGGTATTCGATAGGAGTAGGAACCTTTGCGCTCCGCCACAGGAGGCTAAATTGCCCGACCGTACCCATTCCCCCTTTTTTCCAGTGGCAATCAAAATTTGTCGACCCTATTATCCTTGTGACCCATCCCTTTTTTATCATATCATGTTCATTTTATCATCCATTTCATGTTCATTGTCTGAATATAGCTGAAATATTGCTGCTCGGACGTTAAACCCCAACAAACAAACAAACAAACACACATTTTGTTTAATAGCTTGATAAATAAAGTACACTGATGAACAATGACAATTAAAAACAAATGGAAAGTCATTTGTATATTAAGTACATCATTTCCTGGTGAAACACCCATACCCTTATTTACGGAACAGTCATCCTAACTATTTTTAGATCTGAATTTTTTGTCATTAGCTTACAAGTTCATGTATACATGCATTACAAATTTATCATTTGGAATTTGCATTAATGCCCTGTCCCACTGACAAATATTTCAGGTACTTCAGGATAAGAAAATTTGATTGAATGGTCAATGATTTTCAGGTAGAATATGTCACCTTGCATCTTATTAGTGGGTCTGGCTTGACCTGGATTTGACAATGCTATTCACATATGCAATAAATCAACAATATGCAGGTCTCAGACTATTCATTAGGTAATCATCTTTATATGTGGAGGGCAATAGAAGCATCTAATGCTTAAATCTCTAATAACTGATAAGAATTATAATTCCTACACTTTAGAATTATTAACTATCACTTATAGCCCTACTGGATCATATTTTAAAGCATATTACATTTTTCTATCATGACTGCTTATCTGGTGACCAACAGATCATAGGGAGTTGTAGTATTTCCTATATTACTGTTTTTGTATAAGTTTTGTCAAAACTTAAATAATAATTTTAAATCAGCAGCTTCATCAGGTGACACTCAGCACTGTCATAAAAATTCTGTTAACATCAAAAATGTTATAAAATGGATTTTTATTATTATTATTATTATTCTTATAGACAGCATTAGTACTTTATCAACAAAAGGAGAATTATATTTAAAAGAAACCAACTAAGTGATATGGTTTCTTCTTGCAATAAAGTTTTTCAATATGCCTGAGGACAACTACTAGCATAGCTAAATAAATCGTACAAGCAAGAAATATGGCGACAAATGAGGGTTCACTGGTTCATAGGTCAATATCTTGTTAAAGTTAAGGAGTAGAGTAGATCCAATGGATATGTCACATCCAAGGTTGTAGTAAGATGGACCACATGAGAGTAGATCCAAGAGGTATGTCACATACTCCCGTTGTACTAAGATGGACCACTTGAGAGTAGATTCAATGGATATGTCACATCCAAGGTTGTACTAAGATGGACCACATTAGAGTAAATCCAAGGGGTATGTCACATACCCATGTTGTACTTAGATGAACCACAAAAAGAACAAGGATAAACCAATGAAGCAGTTGCAATAAAAAAAACTAGAAAACTGTGAAAAAATGTCTAAAAAACAGCCCCAGCTCTCAACCCATGTAACTATACAAACAGTTGTCAAACAGTAAGTTGCTTCAATATGAAATCAAATCCTTCCATTTACCAGATCTATATAAAGAATGAAAAATTTGATTGAATGGTCAATAATTTTAAATATCTTATATTATAACAAATCTTAAATAAAGAATTTTTTTTTATATTATGGAAAACATTATATATATATATTTTATTAAAAACAAGGGAATTATACCTATAAATTACAAACTAAGTGATATGTTGGTTTCTTCTTGCTATAAAGTGTTTTATATGCCTAAGGACAACTACAAGCAAAAACAAAAATGAAAAGCAAATAAATATGGCGACATTTAAGAGTTCACTGATTCATAAGTCAATATCTTGAAACAGTTAGGAAACTGTGAGAATGGTGTAAATAAGTATTGAGTGACATCATGTTTTAGTTCCTTAGAAGATACTTCAGTGTGTGAACACCACAAGAAGCACATGTTATCATAGCTGCCCATAAAATACCAGTTAAGGATATTATAGTCATGGTCTAAAATTGTATGCCAATATATGGTACATTTATATCTATATAAAGCTCCTCTTAAAATATCAAGTGACTGTAATAAGTAGTTTTTGAGAAAACTATAAAGTAAAATTATGAGCAGACAAGCAACAGCAGGAACTAATGGACACCATGATCACTACGTATCTCCAACAAAGCATGGGGTATAACCCACAAAGCATGGGGGTATAACACACAAAGCATGGGGTACAACCCACAAAGCATGGGGTATAACAAATGACAGCAAAAGGAAAGACAAGGTTGGATGTTAAGTATAAGATGTACATTAGCAATGACCTTAGAGGCAAATCGGTTATAAAAAGAGTAGTTTATAAAATAAGTATTTGTTTTTTTTATATTTTAAATATTTTAAGTTTGAAAGCTATTGGTTTGTTAATACTGCTAAAGATTGACACAAATAGTTCTATCGGATTCTTTCTGTCAATTAGGAGAGAAAGAAAACACCTACTCAAACCCAGTGGCTGATAATATTATACAATATTTATTTTAACTTATGATTTTATTAAAAGACAAGATTTTTAAACAAACAGCTAACAAAACTAAACCATCATCACACACCCCCTTTTGGGGCAGTAAAAAAACTCCATTTTTATACTTTAAGTTGTGATTAAGCCATCAAAAGAGTGAAAGGATTTGTTTGCCAGGCAGACAATAGTAATTTAGAATAAAAATACATGTTGTTGCCAAATCAATTAAAAAAACAAAAACAAAGACATGAATGAGTTGATATATTACTTTGGTAATATTTAATTTAAACAGTTGATCATGTGATTTATAAGATAAGTTACCAGTAAAATGTTACATAATCTACTGTCATTAATCTAAAACTCATTGTATCTCAACAACTCCCAGTTGGAATCATATTCCAACCATCAGTGCAAGGAATTTATCATTTAAATAGAAGATTATTTAAACAAATAAATGTTTCGTTGCTAAATTCTTTTCATAGCTTTCCACATCACTGAAAACCCACAGATTGCTATGCTTCATACCTCTTTCCATGATGGAGGGAGGTACAAAGCATAGTCAACCATAGGTTTTTCAATGATTAGCTTTCAATAGTATCTCCTTAACTTTCAGGATTTTCAAAGTAACTTTGGCAGGTTGGTCTGTGAAATGCAAGCAAATGAAAATGTTTTCTCAAGTGGATTTTTTTATGAAAAATTATTTTTACTGAAACTATTTGTCATGTGTTTCTGTCTTCTGCAAAAATATATGAAAAATAAATAAATACTGTGTCTAGAATGTATATTTAAACTATTTAAAAATCTATCCTACCATAACCAATAAACAGTCTCATTAACACAGTACCACAACCAAGTAATAAAAGAAGTATTTTTGTCACATTCCCAAGGTACTGTATGGAATAATGAAGAAATAATTGGAAACCCTAATACAGTTGCTTTCTCATCAATAATTTAATTATTCTTTAAGTGGAGGGTGATTTTCTAGTAACTTTATGGTAACCATAAAATTGTTTCTAGAACATATTATTACAGTATTACCAGGTTCCTATCACGACTTTCACATGGTACTATAGCCATGCTAGGATAGCTGGTACAATACAGAACCTAATGTGTCACTAGTTATGGCATCAGATGACTTAACTAAAACAGATACTTAGTCACGAGTATCATTAACCTCTACAGTATGACACTTAGGAATGAAGATTTCCTTACAACTGAGAAATTCACTCAAAATACATGAAATCCATCCCCTTTTTTTTTATATACCTTTAAATAGCTACTAATAATTGTACACTCCTTTCTTACTAACTTGCCTAATATCTCATGGTCAAAATGATATATTATCTACTACAAATTAAAATGCTAAACTTATTAGGTTATTTTCCTTTAATTAAGACTATTTTGTTCTTTCTTCTGAAGTTTTATGATCCTATATTCTTTGGAACTTCTTGCTTTTTCTACCACTTAATGCTTAATAACGCCCAACACCTTGGGCTGTTACAATTTACAATGGCAATCTATTGAGTAGAAGGAAATAGCTTCTGGAAACAATACCTGTACAAAAGGCTCGCACCCTGTGATCTCTATACGATTTGATTGACGTCAATTTCCCGTGGAGAATTTAATTCCACCAGACAAATACAAGATATAAAGTATTGACTATAAACCGATGGTCTACATTACATTCTATGGGTCAAATTGTGTCTTTCTGCAATGTAAAGGCTAATTTCTGATGCCAAATCTTTTGTACTTTAAATGGCATATTAAAGTGTAAATACCAATATTTATCAAGCAAAGTGTTTCAATCAAGGCCAAAGCTTTGTGAAAAAAAATTGAAGAATTGTAGTCCTGGGTACATAATAAATACTTCTCATGAGTAAACACTTATTAAAAAAGGTAACATTTAACCTACAAATAGTATTGAAACACTTCAGGACATTCAATGAATTGCTGACCATAGCCATATGGTTGGTATCTATTTAATTGCTATGAACTCCAAAACAGCACCTGATACAGGTTACACAGAATGCTGGGAACTGCTGAGAGGAGGTAGCATATTATATGAAACAAAACTGAACCTGCATTACCATCAAATATTGGGTAATGTTTTCCTTAAAAAGATGTGCATATCTTCACCATGTGTATCTTCACTCTGTGTATTTAAACTTTGCAAATTTTAAATAATGACTTCAGTACTTTTTGAGTTACAGATTACACCAGTATGCACCCCTACTATGAATGGATTGGCTGGTGGTGTCGAGGGCTACTAAAACTGCTTTCATTATTGGTGACAAAGGTAAGTAGAATAAAAGCTAGTAATAATAATTCATACATCCCATGGAATAGGAAGGTCTATCTGCAGTTCATACTTTCCAAGGAATAAGAAAGGTCTATCTGTAGTTCATACTTTCCAAGGAATAGGAAAGATCTATCTGCAGTTCTAACTTCCAAAGGAGTAGGAAAGATCTATCTGCAGTTCTAACTTCCAAAGGAATGGTTAAGGTCTGTCTGCAGCAACTTGAAAGAAGAGGGAATCTTCTCTATGATTGTTGCTTTTCAAGTATACTACAATGTATTACAATGTTCTGGTGGTAACTAATTACAGAGACACAAAGCTTTACCTTGACCTTTAACCTTGAATACTTTTTTTATGTTTTAATTATTGCATGGTTTTGATCTGTAAGAAAACAGACTGTAAATAATGATCTGTATTTTACAAAACAAAACAAACTGCCATTCATCAATGATAACTTGTGTCAACTTGGTACTAGTACTAGGACACTAAATGTTTTTTTTTTAAATGATACAAATGCATGGTGGACTTTATTGAGGATATATGAACAACAAACATGCTAAAAAACAACATCATTGAATTATCAACACTTCTTCAAAGCAATAAAAAACAAATAATAACTGTTTCAACTAAGATGAAGAGTACACATTTGAAAGTTATGCTATTGTCTAAATTTGACTAAATAAACAGAAGTAACAGAGAGAAAATTCAGAGGACACCCTTTCTATTTTCTTCACCTAAATTTTTGCAAAATTTTAAGTATGCAAAATAACAAATATGTGGTGCACACCTGTAATTTATGCAGACTTTCAAGGTAATGTATACTAGTTTCTCTTAATAACCTAAAGCATTGCTGACTACAAGTATTACTCATTAAAAATACATATAGCTCTTATGTTTAAAATTTATAGAGACAAGCAGATCATCTTGTTTTCAAACCTGTTGATTGATTCTCACAGACCAGGAGATTAAATAGCTGATAGCCATCTAAATGGAACAATGTCAATATAGTCATTGAATCTGTTCAAATGTTATCAAATTGATCCCTACAATATCAAATATAACCTTGTCTGTATTGAGAAAACAAACACCTTTAATGCTTGTGTCAACAAGAATACAATTTATGATTTGTTGGCAGATGGAATACATTTCTTCATTGATTTTAAGATATGAATTCAGACCATATACTGCAACATTTAAACTATACCATTCAATGAGAGATAACTCTTATTCAAAACAATCTGCATATTCACCAAAATTAAAGTAAAGGTCAATATGACTGATAATTGTAACAAGAAGTGCTAAACCTATATAAAAATGTTATGATAAAAAAGGAAGAAATATTTCTTTTAGTAGGTTAAAACTTTTTTTTTCACATTCTGAGAGTTAATTAAATTAACAACCATAATGCATGGTGTCACTTCTGGTAAACTGTTTATTTCTGAAAATGATTGTTAAAGGTCATAAATGGTATACAACTAGCATTGTGTTATCACCTTCTGAACTGGTCTACCACCATTGTTTACATTATTACACTTTTTTCATTGTTGTTTACATTGTTGTTTAAATTATTACACTTTTTACATTGTTGTTTACATTATTACACTTTTTACATTGTTGTTTACATTATTGTTTAAATTATTACACTTTTTACATTGTTGTTTACATTATTACACTTTTTACATTGTTGTTTACATTATTACACTTTACCAAACTGATTGAGCTGATTTTCAAATGAATAATATTTGCTGCTTTTCTTTTACTCATGACTTAGTATTTTTTACTGTAAAAATATCTTATCGATATGTTTGTTTGTTTGTTTGTTTGTTTTTTTTTTTGCTTTCCTCCCCCTTCAGTTGTTGCTTAACATATAAGTAGTACACTACAAAACTGCTCAAATGTAAAACAAGAAAACTCTTGTAAATTAAAATGCAATAATTCACTGACAAAATTTTGGCCTTTCCAGTGGGAATAACACATATAGGCAGTTATAATACAACTTAACCCAAAAATAGCTCTTCAATTTAATGATGGAAGGTCATATTTACTTTTCTGCACTTCTTAATAGTTTTTGAGATATCAAATTAAATTTCTGACCATAATATGAAAATCTAAAATTAGTATTGGACTATTGGCAGCCATGTCAGTTACATTCAACCATGGTAATAAGAGTAAAAAGGAATCACCAGATCTATCTGTCTGTCTGTTGTAGGCAAAAATCCTCTTTAACCACAAAACTAATTTTAATGAAAGTTTATGTACTGTGAAAGTACTTTAATTCGTGGATACCAATTTTCATTTATTAGAGAAGAAACGCAAGTTCATGGATTCTTGAATTCGTGGTTTTGAGGTTTTCAGTAAACGCATCAATGAGATTCTCCTTTTTGTTGGGAACCAAATTTCATGGTTTGGTCTACCCACGAAAACAACGAAAATTGGTACCCCACGAACAATAGTACTTTCACAGTAATTTTTAGGCCTCATATGTGGGTGTGCACAATGGAAAATACTTGCAAAGGGAGATAATTTAAATAAAAGATTTTGCACATTGATTTTAATCTTGTTAGTGTTGCTCCTCCTATACTGCATGACTGATTTTGATGAATCTTGAAATGAAGGTCAGGCATCATATGTAGATATGCATGCAGGAAGATAATTATCCTTAAAATCCTCGTAAGCAGAGATAATCTACATTAAGGATTTTAAATATTCACATCTACTACCTGCAACACCTCCTATACTTGACAAATTATGATTAAACTTTTTATGATTAAGCATAGTATACAGATTTGTATGGAAGCAGATATTTATTATCTGGTCTCTACAAGGGAAGGCACTCAAATTTGCAGTTTTTATATGTACAAATCTTGTAAGCAGAACTCCTCCTTATGGATTTTAATGAAATTTGATATAAGACTTGTTATTCTATGTTGATGTGCATGAAGGGAGAGAATTATTGTGAAATTTATGCAAAGGGAGATAATTTAACTTAATTTGATAATTCTTATGTTTTAATTTTATGCTGTACCAAAGACTTCTTGAGTCAAAATTCTAAGCATAGTGCATGATATTTTGTGAGCTTGCTAACAGTATATCTAGTAGATATAGAAAGCACTACAAGGATGCATGTGAACAAACGTAGTTACAATAATCTCAGCTGTGATGATTTTAAAGGAAAGTAAAATAATGATAAAAGATGACAGACGACAAATGTGATAGAAATAGCTAACATAAAATCAGAATAAGTTATACTAATTAATAATAGTGGATATATAATATGATTAGTATGCTGACATAAATATTTCTCTTAATTATAATTTTCATGTCATCCATTAACCAAATAATTGAAAACTATTGTATTATACTGAATTTGAATACAAAATAGTCAAATACAACTAGAAATTGACAAGGTGTAAACTTAGAGGGCACCACATTGTGTCATAGGGTCTTCTTTTATGATCCAATGCGCATTACATCATGTGAATCTGTTGAAGAAATATTTACAGTAATTAATTAACTCAATTACTGTAAAATAATAAAGTCAATCATTAAAAGACATAATTAGACTTTTTCTGAGGTGCAAAACCCTAGTGAATTACCACTCAATAACTTCTCATAACTCATCACTTCTGTGGAATTAAAATTTGATCTGTATCTCATCATTGCAAGCCCAAATACAAAAATAAATATTTGGTTTTACATGAAAATTCCCATCAAATTGTTGGTGTTGTTATGCTTCCAATTTAATGTACATGTACCACATATCATGATCAATGTAGATAGTAAGATGAATATAATGATTCACATATTACACATTAGCAATAGAATACATGATGGTACACAGCAAATGGTCAATTTTAGGGATATATTCAAATATAAGACTCACAATACACATTGTAAATAATTTATTGATGAATGCAAACATGTGATGTCACAGGATGCACAATGCACAATGTCCACACACTCACAAAATTTTACATAAAATGCAAGTAATTCTGAACAACACTGAAATGTTTCAATAGCTTCAACTAAATCTATAACTTATTATTGTAAACCCACATACAAATAAAATAAGTTCATTAAAGTATTGACTGGGAGAACCCCTGTGTCATCTTATCTTTGGTGCTAGGGGACTAGACCAATTGACAAAATAGACCTGACAATAATGGTTTCAAAGCAAACTGAACTATAACCAACAAATAAAAATATTGGCACTAAATTCTTTCAAACCCATTCATCACTCCTTGTTCCTTTGAATTATTATCTAAAGTTTTGATATCTTGATTGAGAATGTCTTCATTTCAATCTATTCTCTCTATCTGGTAATACCAACCTTCTAAAAATCATTGTATCTTTATTTCAGACATCCAAACCAGGAGAAGCCATCACATTTACCTATCATGCTGATGCTATTTTTATCCACAGCTGGATGTCTTAGATCTTTGTAAGACCAGGATCACAAAAAAATCATAAACTAGCTATACTTACATCCCCATTTGTGGTCATGGGTTCTTCCATGCGGGAATTCAGACCCCGAAATTGGAAAGGCCATCGATCCATTGAATTAGTTGGATCCATCATATAGTAGTCATCTGGAAAAAAAAAAGAAATGAATGAACTTTTTATGATGCTGGATTAAAAACAAAACTATTTGTTATTATCAAGTTAATACCATAACTTAGTAAGTTTTAAAAATGAAAATGTTTCCATAAGTAAACGAAAAGTAGAGTATTATTGAACAAATTTGTTTCATGGTGCAGTATAGTAATTTTTCTCTGTGATACCAATGTCTTATCTGTCTAGGCATGAAGTACACTGTGGTGATACCAATGAATTCAACTGTCTAGACATGAAATAAACAACTGTGATACCAATGTATTCAACTGCATAGACATGAAATATACAGATGTGGTACCAATGTATTCCACTGTCTAGACATGAAATGTACAGCTGTGATACCAATGTATTCCATTGTCTAGACATGAAATATACTGCTGTGACACCAATGTATTCAACTGTCTAGACATGAAAAAGCAGTTGTTCCTACACTTTACCTGTATGTTTCGAGTTTATCTAAAATTTAACATTCACAAAAATGCAAACTATAACATAATCTTATGATTTATACCCAAACTTTATGAGAAATAGCCCTAAAGGACAAATTTACATGACATCATGGTCCATAAATTTTGGAAGACCTCACATTGAATTAACACTATTTAATTTATTGCAATCAGCAATAGGTAGTCCACTAATGGATGCAAAGATAAAAGACTTGTAACTGTGACGAAAATATACAGTTTAAGGGCCATAAATATAAAATGACTATGTCAAAATTAGAATTTAAAAATATACAGTTTAAAGGCCATAAATATCAAATGACTATGTCAAAATTAGAAACTAGACTGTAACCCATATAGATAAAGCAAAATACCATATATCAAGTAAATATCTCATAAGACTTCTCAAAAATAGTCCTCTTTTGTCTATCCTGGACTTTGACTGTTTATGAGCAACTCGGCAGGTGTTTCTAGAAAAGCAGAGGACGCTTTCCCTACTTGTGCACCTGGTCCATGCTTCCAGTTTTTAGTGGAGTTGGAGTTTCTCATTTACTTCTGTTACTTTGTATGTATTATTTCAATTATTTTATGTTCGTTGTTGTGTTTGTTTTCCATGTCTAGTCTTTGTCCCTGGATTACATTCTTTTGATTTCCACTAATCTTGGTTGCCTTGATTACTCTGAACACTCAATGAGATAGACATGTAGATGGGACTTTAAACTGTAATCTCCTTAAACTTTTGCTGGTAAAGGACTAAATATATATACCTGAAAGTAATTATCATATTTTTATGTTTGCTTAAGATGGAAGGTGATAATGTCTGTGTTGCTTTCTGTTTTGACTTCCCATACACAGTGTGTCTGTGTTAAAAAGTTAAAACAAATACTCCTTTAAGTTCTGCATACATCATTTCAAAAATATGTCACTTCAGACAGAATACATATTTCAGAGCATCTACATATATAGGACCATGCTGACCCTCCGTCCCTGTAAATTTTTTTATATTTTTTTTTTTTTTACAGAGATACCCGTAGCAATTCTGGAATCTTCCCATTTAAATCAGTTATCCCTCTAAAAATATTTTTACAACAGCTTTGTTTCTAATGTACAATTCATAGAATGTTTTCTGTTTAAAATATCTGTTTTTCTATAAACCATTATATCATGTAATTAGATTAAAATATAACATTTTTGTATATGCATTATTAGTGTTTATTTAAACCCTATATCATCTACCTTATTTCACACCTCTAGACATTTATCGCATACCCTATATCACATCCACAGACCTATATCGCATACCCTATATCACACCCACAGACCTACATCGCAGACCCTAAATCACACCCCTAGACCTATATCGTGTACCCTATATCACATCCATAGACCTATATTGTATACCCTATATCACACCTTTAGATTTATATCGCATACCCTATATCGCACCCACAGACCTATATTGCATGCATTATATCGCACCCCTTCACAGAACATACTTGAAGTTTGTTTAAAATATATGATATAATGAACATTACATGTTAAAATCTGTATCACATGCTGTGTCTACCCTCGACCTATATCGATGCGATATAAGAGTCTTGGGTTAATACAGCAAGTGATACAGATTTTGACATGTAATTTTCAGTATATATCAATTAGGGTTCTGTCAGAATAAATCATACATATATAAAAAACGATAAACCCTATATAGTTTGGATTAGTTGATCCCTGACTAATGTTTAAGAAAAGAATCACTGTAAGCCGAGCTTTGGCATCTAATAGGCATGCAATCATTCTGGTAAATTCTAGTATCTGACTCTTGCCATCATTAGCCTCTTTAACGACCAATTAAATTTACACTTTGTATTATATATATACACTGAATATTTCTTTTATTTCTAGTGATCAATTATTTTTGGTCCTAGTTTTTAGTGGAGTCTGTGTTATTCATTACTTTACTTCTTCTTCTTTGTGTTGTTTTGGTCATTTCATGTTCTTTGTTGTGTATCTGTCTATTTTCCTTGTCTAGTCTTTATCATAAGAATATATTCTTTTGATTACCGCTCAAATATTGCTTCTTCATTACTCTTTCATAATATATGAAATCAAATAACATTATTTTGGATGTACCATCTCTTCTGATTGGTTGACTTTTTTGTTGGTCACTTCAAAGACATAATTTTACATGGGGATCATCATGTCATCAACATCTTTTACTGATTCGAAATTAACATTAAATCATAAGGAATGAATGAAACATTTTATATTGTCTATTGTAAACCAAATTATATTCACAAGTAATTTATTTCCAAATTTCATAAGGAAAACAAAACTCACAAAAAAAATTACTGCAAATATATCCCTTTGTTGAGGAATATGTGTAACCCAGAGGGTAAGCTACAGACAGTGAAATCAAACAGATATCACAAGTTGCATTACAGTATTCAAAATAACCTCTATGGAAATGTTGCATACTTGAAATTAACTCACAATCATTCCCTAAATGTAAACCAGTTATTGTAATACAACTAAAATGCTTTGTGGGTGCAGCTTGACACAATCACAACAGTTAGTACAGCAGTAGATGCAAAATTTTTGCTCTCAAAGACTATTAAGTACCATTCTTTATAAGAATAAGGCAATGGTTGGCACATCATAATTCTTAATTTGGTCTTTTTTGCCTCAAATATATTCAGTAATCTAGAAAACAACTGAAAAGCTGAATATTTTTTTACTGCTCATATAAGGAAAAAGTGCAGGAAAATTTTCCTGCATTTTTCCCCATGTGCATTTCAATTAAATTTGACCTATTAATATCTTAAAAAGGCAAATTTTACAAACATGTTGATGGTTATTACTGGATGTTATCAGGTATAAATACTTGGGAAATAAAATCTCTGTGTTTTTTTTTTCTTTCATGTGCCACACTATATACACATTTTGCCCAATTCTTAGATGGAGAAGTACTTAGTTATAAGTCATAAAAAATGAGTTTCAGCATGAAGCCAGAAAAAAAACACCTGTTCCAAACCTTTGTCAATATAACTCTGAAAACAAAAATTCAGCAAATGATGAAAAATGAAAGTGGGGGTTTCCTTTTATAAACACAAACAGAGTGAAATTAATATTCTAATTCCAAAAAGCATTTCTGAGTTACAATACTTGTAAACAGATGGTCAAACAGGGATAATTATAATAATACTTCCATATTAAGATGGACATTAAAATAATGTTTAAAGATTATTTGTGAATTATTTTCTTTTAAAGAAGGGAAGATTTTTAATTAATTTTTTAATCATACAAGTACATTGTATGGTGTATGACACAGTAACAAAAAAAAGTCTTCAAAGGGAGGCAACTACAATTTAACTACAAACAAGCCCTATTCATGTTTGACTTAAATTGAACTGAAATAATGAAACATCATTTTATATATATAAAAAGATGTAAAAATTTATAAATTAAAAAAAAAACCAAAAAAAAAAAACATATGCATTACCAAATAGTCACAAACTAGGGCAAACTCATTCCACAATATTCCTTTAAAAACCTACCTCTGCCTGTATTCTGACACCTAACACTTTATTGAAAGACAGACATATGTAAAGCAGTCTACCCACTCTGTTTGGAAAGAGTATATCTTCATATTACATGTATTAGACATTCATAATTGGTGCACCATTCAAAACAAACATAAGAAGATAATTATGGAATTCAAAAGGAACAAGGACTCCTTACTAGAGTGTATTTTGTTACCTAGCACTTTATGAATTGATTAGGTACAGGACACCTTTTCATGCAATTTGTGCATAAATCTTCAATTTTAATTTTCAAAGTAACCTTAAAAATGAAGTTAGACTCATATTGGGTCAGAAGAATATGTTTAACCCTATGACTTTTTTTACTGCTTTTAGTGGAAATCATAACATCACTGTTTCTTGTTCTTAATTAAAACATTGTCAGCATTTTTTTTTAAAGTCTAGTAGATGGCTACGGATGTAGGACACAAACATAAACAATTACAATCCTGACAAGTTTATATTGATCCTATAAATGCCCTAGTTATTTTTCTGAGCTTTACTGGCTAATCTCATTTTATTGACACCATAGTTGATGAGATTGTCTCGGCTGCTCCCACTTCTTGTCAGCCAGTACAATATAACAAGCCAGAATTTACTATTCCAATAAGGACATCAATTTCCGCTGAATAAATTGCTTGTTCCTGATGACTCCGCAGAGTCTTACAAGCTCATTGGTTAGATTTATTAAACCATGTGACCTTACTATACTCATATCACCAAAACAACTACGTATAGTACCTCCATAATTAAAACTAAACTTTCCACTTCTATATAAGAACCTTTATATATCTCACAGATATCTATTCTTCACAATAAAAAGACCCACCAAGAAAAAATTTACTGCAAACAAATTTATTTTCAGGAATACTAGTTTTCACAATGTACAGTGACTTATTTAATTTCATGATTTACATAATCTCATAGTAGTTATCAGTTATATGAAGACTTTAATGATGCAATTCATTCATGCTTTGCTGTCCCTCATAAATTTTGCAAAATTTAATCATTGAAGAAAGAAAATGGTTTACAGATTTATTGAAGCTTACAAATCTGAGAATAAAAACTATTAAATGGAGCCAAAACTATAAATAAAATACAAAACAGAATTGAAGGAAAAATCACAGTGGCAGATCCAGAGATTTAACTAACTAAGGGGGTTAGTCAAGCAGGCATGGCTTAGGTGTAAGGTTAGTTGAACCCCACCACCCACAGCCATGATTGCATGTCTAACTCCTTTAGCTGGGATTAGTTTTACCAATTGTTTTTTTACTCATTTTCTCAATTCCAAAATAATTCTAAATTCATATAATACTTTGTTATATCATGATTCTGATACAAGGGTGATGGAGTACATGGCTGATATATGTGATATCAAACTCAATCTCATGGTGAGGACCCTCAATTCAAATTACAGATAAAAGCCAAACCTATAAACAAGTAAAGACAAAATATAGATATAACAATATATTATGAACCACATCACTGTGGGGAAGATCAGATATTACACAGCTAAACCAACTCATTCATATTTCATTCAGTTTCATCATGACTTTAATTCATTATTGAGTATAAACAAACCAAATTAGTAGTCTATATTCTAACAGATGTAAAGAGTAAATATATTCCTTCTTAATTAAGATGATACATCATGAAGGATTATCAGACATCAGAGAAATCAATGCTATGTAATCTTATTAACAATTGGAATACAAAAAAAAACATTGTGGCTGAATCATGATGAATAGTAAATTACACAATTACTGTAAAGAGAGAAATCAACTTCAAGAGAAAGATATAAAATATTTCTGGTATAAAAGTTGAAAGGGTACAATCATCTTGAAAATCCTTCAAAAAATACCAAAAAAAAAGATACAAATGAGTAGCTTTTATATGTATTATCTCCCCTTAACTAAGACACCGCAACAACAACAAAAATACCAGGATCAAAGAAAAATGCTTGAAATGTAGTAAACTAATTCTTGTATTTAGCATGACATGTATTGAAGCAATGAGCCATAAATAAAAGAAAAATAACATTCCAGGGTATTCATCTTACTGCATGGAAGTAGTGCAGATTGTGGTAATCTATATTGATTATGTGACATCCTAACTTGGTCAATTATGCAAGCCAGTGTCAATGTCTTAGAATTATTGTCAACATGAATTGATTCTGTTAATGTCTTATTCTAGTCGAGTGATGTCATAGTCTATGGGTTAACATCCTCAAATATCCTAATCATCTTGATTAAGCTGAAGATTATATTGGTTACTAACATTTGTTTTAGAAAAAAAAACCAGAAATTTAATTAAACTTTGCAAAGTAACTTATCTTGTTCATGATGAAAACTCAAAATTCTATGAACAAGTTAAAATAAGGATTCCTCCTCAACCTTGTTTCTGATTATATAATATGCTCAGGCTTGGGCTCTATGATGAACTAGTACAAAGCAGGGTCTGTTCAATTGGTCAATTGTTCTCATCCTGAAAAGCATGAACTATATGTCATATGATGGTTAACCATAATCAAACAATCAATCCAAAAAATAATATATCAGAAATTGAGGTATTCCTCAAATCTTTTAATTTCAATTGATTTGACTGGTCAAAATTTGAGTTGAGAAGGATTTGAGGGAAATCTCAATTTGACATTCTCTATGAAACTGGACTCAGATCAATTAGATTACCTCTCTTATAAGCTAATCAACTTTCCACATAAATTATAAAACTATGTCTCAGAAACTTAAACAAACTTTCACAGTCACATTACTAAAACTTTCACAGTCACATTACTAAATTTGGTCTATGAGATATGGACAAAATTTCTTATCCAATCAAAAAGCTTGTTGCTTTTGAAATTAAATTATACCACTATATTCAAATTTGGATGACATTTGGTAATACATAAAATGTACATCTTGAAAACAATAAGATTTTGACAAACAAGGACCTACATAAAAAACAGACTGACAGACCAACTTCTACATTGTAAATAGAAGTCAATACACAATATTTTTGCTAAATAAATAAAATCCACTGCATAACATTTTTTAAAATAATTTCATACCGAAGATCATCATCTACAGATACATATATATACCGGTAATCATTGGTAGTAACTTGTTTCCCTAATACGGTACAAGTCATTTAAAACAATCCCACTCTCATAATAATTCAACTATTTTTCACTCCAACATTTCTTTGAAAAAACCTTTAACATTAATTAAAAATCAAATATGAAATGATTGTCTTACCCTGAACAACCCACCAAAAGAAGTATTCCTACTGTTTCTCTAGTGACCTACTTTTCCCAGGAAACACTTTTTTTTACTTAAGATACAGGGTTACAGGAATAATTTTAATCAATAAAATGTTGAGAAAAGAGACATTAATGTCTAAAGCTTACAATTTCAATTGAATGTAAATTTTCAAGAACTTGGTGACATGGTATTTTTGTTAATGAGATATTCCAATACAGCCTCTGAATGTTCTAAATATAGAATTATATAAGGTTGATCAGGTGAAAGTTATGTCGACATATGCAAGAGCTGTGACAAAATAAAATGTCAATTTCATTCAAAATAATGATTGATGTTTCTTATCACTTTTGAAATTTTTCTAATATACATGCATCATTTTTAAATGCAAATATTTTCTTTCATCTAACAGAAAAAAGTAATCAATTTAATTACTAAGTACATTTCAGTGGATCCTGAATGATCCAAAAACCTGTCTAAACCAGACACAAGTCTGTTTATTTCAATTTAAATGTATTTTGAATCTTGGTCAACTGAACGCCTGTCTAAACTGAACTTATTTTAAAGTCCAAAAGTGGTTAGACAAACATGTTAGAATGCAACATTTCTGCACCATGTATATCCAAAACCCAACTAATACACAATAAGTGTTCTTATTTCTCACAACCAGAGGCAGATCCAGAAATTTTGAAAAGGGGTTTCAAGGCTTTCATTTGCTCATTCTTTTTTATTTGCTCAAATTATCAAAATTTTCCTACAAAGGTGGGAGGGGGGTTCTGACCTCCCAGCAATCACTTCACCCGGACCCACACCTTGACACTTTTGTGTGTACATAAATCATGTAATTTCATCCTAACTAATAAATCATAACATTGTGACTTACAATGAACAATGTTACTAAAACACAATGATAGCAACCAAGCCAATGTGAACCTACTCTTGCTATAAAAGATATGAAAACTGTCAATTTTGACAGAAAATGACTAAAGACATACAACTAATAACCTGTCAACATGTCTATCTATCTTTATATTATTTACCTTTTTCTGGCCAAAATTGTTAAAATCACCAATTTTAACACAACTATGGTACAATTTGGTTCTGTTGAATTGATTGTAGCCCAAATGGTGGATCCAGAAATTCCCAAAAACAAAGGAGACCAACTGGCTTATGGAGGGTTTGCCCTTGTGATTTCCAGTTTTTTTCTACACTCAGGGGCGTAGCTAGGCCTGTTTTATTTGTACGCTAAATTACGGCGAGGGGTCTTGGGGGGGGGGGGGTCCCTCAAGGCCCCAAGTGAGTCATTGCATAAAACCTTTATTTCATCTTTAAAATGTGTGTTTTTATTTTTGTTACTTTTTCGAAAGTACGCAACTGCGTAGTTGGTAGTTGCGTATAGGCATTACTGACATTACTACGACAACCAAACTTTTCAAGTATAAAGTGGGGCTGATGGAACGGCCTATGAACCCTCATGATGTGCAATGGTTATAAGTTCAGATTTTCTCTACACCACTTTAATGTTGTGTGTTATAAGCCAATAAAGTGTTTCATAGGGCACAGCTTGGTTTGGCCAACAAGGCTCAGCAGCTCTGAAATTTGAATGGGGTTAAATGTGTGAAACAGGATAATATTTTGATCAGAATGGAAGTCTTGCAATAAAACTTATTACAGATACAAACAGACAGACAGACCGACAATACACCAAAATTTAGTCTTTGGAAGTTATGATAAGTAAAAATAAAAAAGGAGCTTATAACAATGCAATTAAACAATTCACCAATGTGTCATGACAATTGGTGATGCTTTCTTTGAGTTATCATTCCTAACAGGAAACTGTCCTATTTTTTTTTAGGGAAAAGCATAACAGCATGTATGCCTGGTGCCATACTAATAATTTTTGTCGGTAAAGCATGATGAACCTACAATTATTGTCAAATTATTTTTAAGAACCAGGGTATTTTACTTCGTTACTAATGAAAACAAGTTCAAACATAGTTGAAGGCATCCTTCCTGCCATTCCAATCAAGATTTTGGAAATTTGAAATTTGGAAAAACAGATATGGTGATTCTAATATGCTAAAAAAAACTATTTTCTAAGTAATATGAAAATGAATCAAGGGTTTTTGTACATAGCTTAAAAACTGGAAATTCCCCCTTTTCATGAATGAAGTACATAAAATTCCAAAAAATTCTGTACAATGTATTTATTTTGTTTCTTGATTTTGTATTATTTTAAAATAGAAACTGAAAATTGCAAAAATCTGTCATATGAGTTTGATCCAGTTGAATCAATTTTTCTCCTGGCTTTCTTCTTATTTATTTACACAAGAATATACCAGTGCATGTAAACTCTCAGATAATAAAATAACTGAGGCTACATGATTGGTTTAAAAAAAAGTATTGTATTGTAGCCTAGTGATTCTTTATAATTTATATATTTTCAGTTTAACTCTATCAGTTTTCAAAAGTCAGAAAATTGTAAAGACATAAGAAGAACTCCTTTTAGGTATCATCTTAGAACTTTTACTAAATAAAGAAAATTGTAAAGCTTTTAATGTTGCATCTGGACTTAGGTTCACATTTTCCTTATTTCTTCCAAAATTAAAAATATGATATGAAGTTGGTGGTTGACCCTCATGTCTTATTAAAAGCCAAGTTAGATTACAAATATACAAAATACATTTACAGTTTTAAAACTACAAGTAAGCTACAACTATCCATAAACTACAGATCTTTGATTAAGGTGAGCTTATTTCAACAGTTGATTGCAAGAAATCAAAAACTTAAAATTTTTCTGTAACAGTGTGAATTTCAATGGAAGAAGGCAAGATAATCACCTGAAGAAGAAGCTAACCAAGTCAAGAAATAATTTTTTCCAATAAGAAACTAGAGTGTTTCATCCCTACTTTATCTCCATGGGTTAACCATGATTATATAGTTAAAGCAATGTCTTTTTTAAGTATAGGATATCGTCATTAAAATGTGAGTACTAATATAGGACTGGTATTTAGAGATTTCAAATGATCTTTTAGGCTTGTAACAACTACTGAACAAAGAGCCAAGCTAGTATATCATTAGATATATTACACTTATCAAGATCATATTAGTTGAAATTTAGCCTCCCAAGACAGCATAATTATTTGGAATACTACCAGTATATATGACCAAAATTCAAAAAAGAAACATGCCATTAAAGTAATGATGAAAACTTCAAAAACTCTTTGATTTTCTGAGAAGGTTGTGAGTGATGACAAGGTTATTGCCATAAGAAGACTGTACAATGAAATAATAGGCTTTCTTCAAGTTGAAAATGTACTGTGCAAAATGTCAAATATTGACAATGGTACTAGAAAAGTTCAAGTTTTACAGGACATTTTATGGTTTACAACATGTCATCAGAACAGATTTACAGAATCTGGTTGCAAGCTCAATACTTTTCTTCATTTTCTTTTACACCATATCAAATTCCAAGAAACCAGAAGGGCACTAAACTGCAACAGCCCAATAGAGACAACTTACCTTTGGTCCACAACAGCCCAATAGAGACAACTTGCTTTTGGTCTACAACAGCCCAATAGAGACAACTTACCTTTGGTCCACAACAGCCCAATAGAGACAACTTGCTTTTGGTCCACAACAGCCCAATAGAGACAACTTACCTTTGGTCCACAACAGCCCAATAGAGACAACTTGCCTTTGGTCCACAACAGCCCAATAGAGACAACTTACCTTTGGTCCACAACAGCCCAATAGAGACAACTTGCTTTTGGTCCATAACCTTCTTTTGCTGATTGTTGCTTTTATTTTGGTAGAGATAACAACCTTATAGATAATGAATGTATAAGAGATTTGTAATTGTAAGACCATTGTGTAAGTTGTGTAGAGAATATGGAAAAGAAGCTGGAAGATGGAGTGTTGGAAAAAAAAAGACTTTCCTCTACATACATGTATTATCAGTAAAAAGCGGTAACAAACTTTTGTAATAATTTTACTGACAATATGATATTAAAAGGACACATGTCAAAATTCAAATTTGTTTTTGTTAACTTTGCTTTTTAAGTAAGCTGCAGATCCTCGCCCTGTTTAGTGCCATAGCAAATATATACCTGAGGTCCCCAAGGGTATTCACCAACCCAGTAGTCAGACTCATCTGACCCCAAATAATATCATATTTTATCTACCCTATTTAGGAAATCTTGCAGTATTCCAAATTCAAAAATACATAAAACACCGAGGCTTCATTCCTTGAATTGCATATGGTAGAACCATTTCATGGAATTGAAGTGATACATTGATCAATTGGTTCCTTCCTTCAGATGGCACTAAAAATTGTAGTTTGATATTAAAAGAAATAAAAAACAGTAACCCTTCCAAGAATTTTGGTGTGAAGAAAGAAGCTAAGAAAAAATAATGGTAAAAGAAGGTACTACATAGATCGTCAAAAAATGGTTCAACATTCTAAAATATAGTAAAAAAATAATTAAATTTCTCAATATAATAATTTATATCTTTAATATGTATATAAAGACTGTGCAGAGTTTGAAATATACTGATAAAGTACTTGTAAGCAACAGATTACACTAAGTAAGTAATGTCTAAAATAAAGTGTGTCAAAAAATACTGAATGTTCAACATGCTGAATTCTATCAAGTTTCTACATTATTCAAGGTGCATTAATGTATTTAAATACTATGTAGAGCTTCAATAACACTGGTTCGAAACTCTTTTTGAGTTACAAATCAGACAAAGTATAAGGTACCCTTTAAATGATAGATGGACAGACAGTCAAGCTGCTATTAGACCATTGGTGACACAGGTAAATATACCAAAAGATTAATTTGATTTTAGACTATGCCTATGATGGACGGAGATCAATGTCATATTTAAAACAAAACAGCGCCTCCACACTTATGCAATCGTCTTCTTCCGTGTCAACAAATTTCTTCACTTAAATCAGAATATTTTTTAGCCATTCATAGTTCTGGTCTTACATTCAACATATATACAACATTACTGATGCTCCGTCTATATCATGAATACAATAAGGCCTGATATAATCTGGTCCAATTCGAGACAATAATAACCTTCCTTCAATCATCTGCTCAGTATTTTTATAATGTTTAGCACATCATTGTTCCTATTGTTGTAATACTGCCATTTTAGTAAGTTCTTGAAATATTTGTAATACCACTTACAGGTAAGGATAACTTACTTGTCAGCTGTACAGAAATATCAGCTTCTGAATGTAAAACACCATCTGTAAATAAAATAAGAAAATTGTTCCATAAAAGATAATAACTATAACATGAAAACTGAGTACCTGAATTTCTGAAAAATGAAGAAATATTTCTCATAAACTGATCTACAAAACTATACCAGTAGTTGTATTATTTGTAGTAAGAAAATTGATTATACTGAATTCTAAAAATACCAAATAAACGGTATAAACAATCTACAAATCCATTGTATAGAGTAAACTTATCAAAACTTTTATATTTAATGTTAACCTACTTCTAAAAGTACACACCACCTTTAATACTAGGATAATTATCTTACAAAAGGTTACAACTTAACATGATCAAGTGTCATCCTATATCCTAATATATTGTTCCAGGTTTTACCATTGGTTATTAAGTTATGTTTTTGATGAGTGTTTTATTCCAATAAAGTATATACCGGTACACACGCACGGCTTGGATCTTCATTTCAGCCTTGGAACAGTTTATAGGTGTATCCAGGTGAACCTAAATTTTTTTTTCACAAAATGGACTTAAAAGTGAGACTTAAAAGAATAAATGAGGAATTGTTTTCAATTTGTTGTCACAGTTGAGCCTATACTGCAAGGGGTTGACATATTGAGAGTGGTGAAAAACGGTTCAAGGCAAGATATCTACTGTGATGAGAGTCAAGAAATGGCCCCTATCCCTAAAAAAATTGCAGCTTTTTGAGTCACTTTTTTTTCTGTTTTTTTTTTTTTTTTTTTATCAAACTCTATATAAGTAAGTCTCATTCTTAAGCACATTCACCTTGCTAGCAGATGAAAAGAAAAATTGTGCATTTCTTAGCTAAAAATCACACTGCCAGAACCAAAAAATTTAATTATACCCCAAGACCATATATTTCCAGGCACAACTTGGTAAAGGTTAAACTTGAAGATTACAATACCTATGAAATTATGGAAAGTTAAAATTCCTTGTTACTTATCAAATTAACTACCTAAGACATATCAGGTATTGGTTATTCCATCAAGAGAAACTAGACTCTATTCCCAGAAGTTAACATTATAACTTGCTGTAAAAAATTACTGACAGATACCTCATATATTCCAGGCCTATAAAGTTAAATAGTTGCTTTGTTCTAGATGCTAAGGACTAGCTCACAAAGGAAGGGAGATCACCAAAAGGTACAAGAAGAAGCAGCCAAGTAGTAACTATATTTCATATGAAATGAAACACATCTGATTAAGAAGCCATGACTACCTGTTTTTTCTTTAAGGCTTTAGTACAACTTGACTAAAGACTGAATTCAATCAACTCCCACTAGACAAGTAAGGCACTGCAAGATCATGAAATATACATGATAAATTAATTTTGAAAAAAAAAACTTTACCTAATGGAGAATAAAAATCTTCACAGGGTGCAGTTTTATAAGGTTGCAGATGTGGAACCCTTAACGATTGTCACACATTTGAACCCAACATTCAATCTTGATAAAGCTCCTACTTAAGGTCTATTTAACTGTTTGGCAAGAATCTGATCATTATAAAAGTAATCACTGAACTTTGAAATTTTTGAAGTTAGAGTAAGACATAAGAAATAAGCAATTTATACTGAGTTGAACAAAATGCTAATTATGGTTTGGTTCAAGTAGTAACCCTGAAAATCAATCACAGTCTGACCTTTGTGGTTCAATATCATAGTAGGGTCATATCCTAATTAATACTTGAGTTTATATAAAAAACAAAACACAAATTAATGAAATGTTTGTTTTTTTGCCCCATTTTTAGCCCCAATTAAAAATGGTTGGGGTAATTGCCCCCAAAATAAATACCAAATCCTTTTTTGTGGTTTGGATCCCTAGTGACTAATATTCAGGATATTGCATGAAAGCAAAGTGTCTACAAACAACAATAACTATAACATAAATGACAAAAGCACTTTACCATTTTATTACCACAATTTTTTTTGTGGTCACATAAAAAACCAAAGGATAGGGATTACCATGGTCTAAAGCAATGTGTTAAATTTTCATAAATATTTCAGGTACAGATAGTATCTTCAGAAAACATTACATAAATAACAACACCATAAGTTAGTCATTGGTTCTCAATTATTGCAATATGTCACAAAATGAAACACACAGAAATATATACCGACCAACTGAAACAACAGCACAATCAATCAGATAACCCTACCTGTAACTCCAAAAGACATTCTCTGGAGTAACTATGACAAAATTCACCCAGATTTTCTATTATGATGATCATACATGTACTGTTACAAGAGATATCATGATCCTGTTATTGATTTGTCAAGTTAATCACAGATTAATTAGCTAGTAGTACAATGCATATATGTATACTGTAAACAGGATGTCCATCTGCAATATAATCTACTGTCAACAGACTTCGTAATGTGATATATACCATCTCACACCTGTCAATCCATTACAAGGCTGTAACAATACTCTACTTCTAGAAAGCAATTCTGTTAGTTGGAGATTCCACATTTTTTCTCAGTTAGGATAGAGATTCCATGTCATATTATACTATTAGGTTTGTATCTGTTATGTGAAGATTCCATGTATTTTATACTTTAAGGTTTGTCTCTGTTAGGTGAAGATTCCAAGTATTTTATACTTTAAGGTTTGTCTCTGTTAGGTGAAGATTCCATGTATTTTATACTTTAAGGTTTGTCTCTGTTAGGTGAAGATTCCATGTATTTTATACTTTTAGGTTTGTCTATGTTAGGTGAAGATTCCAAGTATTTTATACTTTTAAGGTTTGTCTCTGTTAGATGGAGATTCCAAATCATATTTTATTTAAAAGTTTATCCCTGCTAAAAAAAATGTTTTAAATTTTGAGTAAATTTTTTTGTTCTCATCCATTAAAAGAATAAAATTTATGTTCTATACTTTCTGCATTATTTTACTCAAGCAGATTTTTTAAAAATACGGGTTTCAGTTACTGTTGAAAAAGAAATAAACCATTAAACTTTATTTAATGAGATAGCATATTAAAAAAGAGTAGTACTTATAACAATAGTGTTACTGCATCCTAGCATGGGAATCTTACAGCGAGTAAGATTGTTAAATTCAGAAAAAAGAGTTGATCTTCCCTTGACTGAAATACCTGATGAAATACTGGGCAGTTGGATTTTAAAAAAATCATCAAAATTTTATCAAACTTAGATTAAAATACCTATGAAATGATAGAAAGTTTAAATCTCATTGTAAATTGTCCAATTCAGTCCATAAGGCAGTTCATTAGGTTATGTTCATTCAATTAATGGAAAACCAACTCAATTCCATGAAGTTAACCATACTACTTGCTGTAATACAACTTGAAGCATGATTTCTCTTAATTTACTATGGCAGCAGCAATGGTAAAGCTAGCTTAATTAATTCCAAAAAACATAGGTTACCTTATTCAACATATAAAGAGCTGTTGCAAAACAGCTGTTAATTTGTGTTCATAAAACAATTAATTAGCCTGCTATTTACAGTGACAAGATATAAGTCCAAGGACTACTGATTACAGTGACAACAAGACAATTCCAAGGTATACTGATTACGGTGGCAACAAGACAATTCCAAGGTATACTGACTACAGTGACAAGAAGACGATTACAAGGTCTACTGATGACAGTGACAACAAGATAATCCAAGGTCTACTGATTACAGTGAGAACAAGGTAAGTCCAAGGTCTACTGATTACAGTGAGAACAAGATAATCCTAGGTCTACTGATTACAGTGACAAGAAGACAAATCCAAGGTCTACTGACTACAGTGAAAACAAGATAAGTCCAAGGTCTACTGATTACAGTGTCAACAAGGTAAGTCCAATGTTTACTGATTACAGTGTCAACACAGTAACTCCAATGTCTATTGATAACAATGGTAACAAGATAAGCTCAAGGTCTATTGTTTACAGTGAAAATAAGATATGTCCAAGGTCTACTGATTACAGTGACAACAAGATAATCCAAAGTCTACTGATTACAGCGGCTTTGTTTCATAAAACATGGCTGTGCCCATGAAGGACACATCTCTTAAAATGTATCATGATATGTACCATCAAACATATCAAATATTGTGATATGTATCGTTTGAGAAAAAAATGTATCGTTACATCCCTAAGTAACAACAACATAAGTCCAAGGTGTACTGACTACTGAGAGAACAAGATAATCCAAGGTCTACTGACTACCATGACAACAAGATAATCCAAGGTCTATTGATTACAGTGACAACAAGGTAAGTCCAAGGTCTACTGATTACAGTGACAACAAGATAACTCCAGGTATTTGTTGATGATTTCTTATGAAATCTACCATATTATGTAAAACATAATTTCAGATATATGTGTGTAACAATTTATAACAAAGGTAATTTATCATCTTTTTTCATATGCTAATATAAACAGTCAAACCAGACATAGTATCTACCTGAATTCAGGAATAACCAGTTTCTGAAGATTATATCTTTTCTACTGAAGTACATTCTATATAAAATTGACCTGTATTTTAAGACCATCTGTCTTATGTGACCATGAATTGCTCTCCCTCGTGTAGTCACTCAAGACAGATTTAACTACATGTATGTATTTATTGTTGTCTAATATTATTTTAAAAAAACATTATATTTTGTAGCTTAATATTGATTTTTCAAGAGAGGTGCCAAATAAAGTAAAATTAAACTAATAGTCAAAATTTCCCAACTAACAATTACATGTACTACAATTTCATAGAGATTCATACACTTTAAAGCAATTTCTTGTAAAAAGACCAGAAAAATGTGGTTTTTGGTCTCTGTTGCGCCATAATAATTCCTTCATACATACAGTAACCAGTAAAAATCTATCCCATACAGACTTCGTTGGTATGGAACTTAGTGATAGAACTACATAGAGATCCATACACAACCAAAACTCTTTAGTTACAAAGTCAAGTTTTAAAATTTATGTTGGCCCTTTTTACCCCTATTCTTAACCAGTAAGGATTATAAGCCCTCCCTAAAAAAAATCAAAACCTTTTTATTATGATATGGAATGTACATTTCCATAAGTATCAATACATTCTTTACTCTCTCTTTTGATTGAAAACAAGTAAAACTCTTGTTTTTGCCCTTTTCAGCCCTTAATTTCTCAACATTGTAGATGATAACCACAAAAATCAAGTTCAGTCTGACCTTTGTGTTATAGAACATTTTGTAACAATTTCAATTTGACCTTTGTGTTATAGAACATTTTGTAACAACACATGCATATTCTTAAGTTATGTGTTAACTCTAAGAAATGTTTGCTTATGACTCCATTTTTGTCATTATTTGGGACAACGATGCAAAAAATCAATACAAACCTTACTTTTATGGTTTAGAATCTTGATGTAAATATATATAGGATCCACCAACTACAAAAATGTATTCTGCAAGTTATTGCACGAAAACCATGTGTCTACAGATGATGACAATACCAGGGACAAAGACAGTGCCATACCTTATACAACCACAATTTTTCTGCAGTCATAAAAAAATGATGTCACAGTAAATATAGCCATGTTTAGTTATAAGACAACACCAAAAAAATTAAATTTATGAAGAACGTTTTTTTTCAAAGAATTCTCGAACTGAAATGTTTGTTGTGGGTGCTATATGTCACATTTTAATGTCAGTATGGTGTGAAGACAAATCAGATTGAAAGTAATAAAACATATAAAGTCATAGCCAAGCTGTCTTTTGTAAAATGATGGATTTATAGACAATGCCTCAAGTACTATAGTCTAACTGGGTCATGTTATCACTCGACATAAAAGTGCTGTCTTCAGGGAAGAGGGAATGTGTTTAAGAATATGACACTAAAACATAAATAAACAAAAAAAAAAACAACACACACACAGATAATGCATTCCAATGTATTGCAAAGGCAAAACAATGTCCATCTGTAAAACATTATCCCTGTGACCCTATCGCTCCTTTTCCAAAAATTAAGGCTTAAATTCATAGATTCAAAAACAATTATAATTGAAAACAAGGAAAGATGAAAGGGATCTGTCAAGTTACTCAGTAAAAAGTCATCAAAACAAACTTCCTCTGTGATCCTGAAGAGTCACACTCTAATGATCTGATCATTTATTACCTACCAAAGTCAAATGGTACTTTAATATGAAATTTAATTCATTACACTGACACAAAAATAGAGACCAACAGATTTTTTAACCAAGCCCACATAACAGTCAAATCTACTCTTTTGAAGAAATGTTTTCAACAAGTTAAGATTAATTTCATCAGTGGTAAAGAGGACCACAAGATTTAAAAAAAAAATTAATCTGATCAGCTAAAATTTAAACTGGGAACACTTCATTAAAACTTAAACAATTGCCAATAATAATGTATTCAAGGGTCTTTGTTGTGTTATTCTGAACTTTGATTTTACATGTTAACAATGTATTGTGATGTCAAATTGGCTTGACTGGTATACTTATTGTTTTAGGGGCAAGTAGAAGGCATACTCAGGACATTATTATTCATTGAAGGCTTGTTGACTGACTTAATACAGTAAAACTGTTGAACTAAGTGTGATATAGCACATTTCCCTTTAAAAACTGCCATCCCAACACAAAGCAGTGAACAGAAAAAAATTTCATGTGTGAATAGTACAAAACAATAAAATTCAAAAGTATAAATTTTCCAGTACAAATAAAAAAAATAGAGACAAGGCTCCCACAAGTTGTTTACTTTTATATCATACAGCAGAATACATTAACAGGAAGAAAATTTAGGCAGAGGAATTTATACCATATTGATCAAAATATCACATATATGAAATAGATAAATGATTAACAAAACAATTGAACTAATCAACATTAAAAACGTTTAAGAGAACTTACCCTAAGATGGAGGATATAAATAGATTAAAGGTCAACATGATAGATTAGTGAAAAACTTACATACATCAACACCGACAGTTAATATTACCAAGTTTACACACAATAGGATCTATGCTTTCAACAGTACATCTTTGATTAACAAAGGTATTTTGTAGATATATAGCACAACTACAAAAGAGGCAAATCAACATGCAATACTGAAAGCTAGGGAAAGGAGAGTGAGGCCACTGTTTTAAATGATTATGTTTTTTAGGAGGACATGCATCAACAAAATTATATTACAAAATTCATACCTTGTAAAACAAATGTGCACACTTTGGTGACATGAAAGCATTTTTAAGTAATGCAACTTTTCAGAAATCCATGGTATTTTCCATCTGATTAAATTCATAAAGTTGTAATGCAAATATTTAGAAGACCTCATATAAGCTTAATGTTTGACAAAAATGAAAATGATACAGTTGTGTCTTGATCAACTTTTAAAGGAGAAAACCATGTTATTGTGCAAGTTATAAATATCGAAACTAATCTGTTAAATATTCATGAAAATTAAATTGAGACAAAATAATTTCCTTTTCTTAATTAATCAATCGAGATTTGTAATTAGGAAATTTGAATTTTCCGTACCTATGGGCGCCACCATGATCGGTTGAACTGTGACATCACGAAGTCGGTTTGTAAAGTAAAGTAAATAGGTAATTGATTATGTTGTGGGAAGAAATCGCAGATCTTGGACTTTTCCCCTATAATTTCAACTTAAAATAGATAGAAGAAGAGATTGCTCACATCAAGGCACAACATGTAAGCAAATGTCAGACATCATTGACGAACAACGGGTTTTGTAGCCAGATGACTATTATTTGTCATCAGGAAAATCTTATGGCTACTTCCAAAGAATGTTCATGTTGCTGGTAAAAAAAAACTTTCAGAACATTTCTCTTATCATTCGTGCAATCGTAAGCCTGACAAGTCATCGTGATTTGGTGATTAGATAAACAGGATCGTAGAAATATTTACGGAATATTCTTTGTTTACGTATTATTTACAGTACTTGTATCAGTACCAAACCGACTTAGTGACGTCACGAGCCAATCGGACGCTATCAGTAAAAATCAATAAAATCTGGCTATGATCTTCCTTCAGATAGGAGAGTTCTGCAAGATGGCTATCCACTTATGCTTCAAGAAGGATTTCGAACTTTGCATAGGCTTCAGCATTTTATAAAAGCAAATTTTGCATTAAAGGTTATTTATTTTTGTTTACGTGGGTATGATTTATCATAAGAGCCTAACTTAATGCAAAGGTGGTCTTTCCATTTAAACAAGAAAAAAACTTTAGATGAACAGTAAGATATACTAGTAGGCATTTACACACACTGGAATTACACCAATAATTATATCATATTGCAATGAAAAAAAAACTTGAGATTTGTTTAACAGCCATTTACTAATTACTAAGAAGGAACATGGTTTAGCTAGATCCTTTAATCTCAGTTTCTGCTATATAGATGTCCCTTAATAATTGTTTAGTCATGGTTTCATATTAATAACTCAATATGATAATTGACTATGACACATATATCAGTTTTACCAATTGATAAGCACAACAGGGCTTTTAGTTGCTTTGTTTTATCTTTTACTTAAAACATAATTTGATATGGCCCAGTTTCAAATTTACACAAGTTGTCAAACCCGTGCCCCTTGTGGGTTTATCAGTCACTGTCTGTTCATTTGTTGAAAGGCTTCCTCTGAACATTATTTCTAATCTGTGAATCTAACTTCTGCTACACATTGTTACTCCAAATATGGGAACATTATACAACAAGAAAGCTGATCAATTATTATACTTCAATATTTGCTTTAACCAATCATACCACAAGATTTCCTTTATCAACATTTCTGCACAGTTTTACATTTACCAAAAATGTCTATAAGTAGTCAATTTAGACTAAAAAAGTCAGATTTGTATTCTGAGATAGAAATGCCTTTATAAACAAATATGCATGATACATGACAAACATATCACTCTTCCTTGGTAATTAGTTAATATAATGTACTATCACCAATAATTGTCTATAGTTAGCACCATGTAAGTTTCTCCTAGGTTTAATGTATCAATATGATTGATAACTTCATAACTCAACCAGGAATACTTAATTTTATCATATATCAAATGTCTGGCATGTACTACTAGCAGATGGGGCTCAACAGAGGAAAATTATCTTATGTGCATATAAACCACGATCTTAGTACATTGTAATCTAAAAATAAATGTTATCATATTAATATATATATAAGTATCACACATCATGCAAATTTATTTTTAAGTACATCATTATGAATCTTTTTAACCTAAATACAAGTAACTTTGTATAAAACATAAAAATCCATTTCTATTCTACTTTCACTTACTTATTGTCTTGTCCAGAATCAGACTAGAAATACATGTACATGATATTTGGGAATGAAAGTGATGTAACTACTAATGCTCTATCAACTCAATGGCACACATTTACAGTATACCTTCTTATATCAGACTGGTATAGATTCTCCTACTGATCCCATAAATAACCCCACACTTCTAGGTTTTTAATTAATGGCTACATAGAGTGTAGCATGATATGACAGCAGCTTGTTGAATGTTTTCACTTCGGGCATGTTTGGACCCAATGTTATGGACAGACATTCAGCGACATCCCATATATGTAATATGTTAGACCAGAACTACAAATGGCTTAAAAATATTCTGATGGAAGTGGCAAAATTTCCCATCACCAAAAAAGACAACTGCACATGTGTGGAGGCCCTACTTTGTCTTTTAATACTTTTTAAAATATTTTTAACACTCTTAAACTTTTATCCCTATAACTATATCTGAAAACTGATTGAAAAAACTCAGGCAGGAATTTTCATAAAAAATCATTTTTTTTATTTTCAACATCAGGTCAGAATTAGAAAATTGACTTTTTGGCTAGGGCCCAATTTTGTTCCCCTATAACTCCAAACTCTTAAATTTATTTTATAAAATTCACTTCAATTAAACAAAATTTCAAAAGGAATTCATTGACAATAAAATCATCAAAATCTGATTAACAATTACCTATTTCTATCAAATCTAATTACACTACCTATTTCCCCCTTTTTGTCCCGTATATTCAAAGGGGGTGGGGCAAAAAATCTATAAAAACAAAAGGGCCCTCGACCATGTCCCTAGGAAAAATGTGTTAAAACTTCAATAACACCTACTAAGTTTTACTTAAGTTATTTTCAATAAATGAAAATTAATAAATACAAACGATGCCAACTTCAAGCAACACCATGATACCATTATATGTATTAACTAGAAGCCCTGTTTATCACAGGAGCCCCCGCCTCATTTGTTAGTAGTGATTTTTTTTTAAGTAAATCAAATGTGTCTGTAAGACACTAATAATGCCCCCACTTGCTAGATTTGCCAAATTAGGAACATGTTATTTTTTGTATGAAGACATGGTTTGCAAGATTCAGAAATCCTTCCAAGACTTGTGATACTCATGGTCTGTTGGTTCAGCTCAATCCTTCCAAAACTTGCAATCACAAACTGTTCCAGTACTGTAACTCAAAAAATTTGGGGATCAGAAATTCTTACATATATGCATATCTACATATTGTATCCTGGCCACATAGTGTCATGAAATTCTGTTTGGTAGTGTCAGACTAGTTGCAATGGGAAAAAGAGGACCGTTGGATGGACTGTCACATAAAAAATGTTTATACCCTCCAAAACAAATCCCTAACTGTGTTGCTTGGGATACATTTCTGACAAAAGTTACAAAGTCTAACTATCACCCAGTTCCGTAATATTTCAAAGTCCAACTATCACCCAGTTCCGTAATATTTCATGAAAATCAAGATCCTATGACCTTGCACACCATCATTATGTGTAGGAACATCCTGCAAAAAATATTTTAGATGAGGAGATGGCCATACAAGCCATATAGCACTATTTCTGATGAAAATGATGAAGTCTAACTTTCACTAATTTCCATAATATTTTACGAAAATCAAAATCCTTTAGTTCTGCACACCTCCATCATGTGTAGAAATATCCTGTAAAATATTTTAGATGTAATTCAAAAACTGTACAAAGAGATAGTTGGACAAGCCATGATCCATATATTTCTGAGTAAAATATTATGACTAAGTGTAACTATCACCAATTTTCGTACTATTTCATGAAAATCAAAATCCTTTGACCCTGCACACCTTCATCATGTGTAGAAATATCCTATAATATTTTAGATGTAGTTCAAAAACTGTACGAGGAGATAGCCGTACAAGCCATATCCCATATATTTCTGAGTAAAATGACTAAATGTAACTATCATCAATTTTCATACTATTTCACGAAAATCAAAATCCTTTGGCCCTCCACACCTTCATCATGTGTAGAAATATCCTGTAAAATATTTTATATGTAGTTAAAAATACAAGTAGATAGCCGGACAAGCCATGATCATGTGTAATCCGAACGGATGGACAGACAGATGAACGGACAGGGGTAAATTAATGTGCCTATATAGGCATAAAAAAGAAGAAAATACACTATGTTAATCCCCTTTGTGTATTGACATACACTCACTCAGGATTGAACTATACTTCTACTAGCACCTTCTATTTCCAAGTTTCTTTACCATAGGCCCTTGGAACCAGGATTTTTTTGGCTATAGACAAAAATCTGGGCATAGCACTAAAAGCATTAACATTAAAAGCAGAGAACAAGTAAACAAGAGGCTCCCAGGAGCCTGATCGCTCACCTGGTTTAAGTTTGTCTTTCAAGGGCAATAAATTTAACAAGGAGTTGTCCAACAACTCGAACTCAAGAAAACTTTGGTAGGACTATCATTAGGTTCAATTCAGCTATTGAAAGTTTCTATCTATTACAGTATTCACGATATTGGCTAAAAAACCTAATTTTTCATCTTTCAAGGACAATAACTCTTACAAGCAGTCCCCTGTCAACTTTGATCCCTGAAGACTTTTGAATGCCTTACAATAAGGGTCATTTCAGCAATTGAAATAATTTTGCTGAACTTAATGGTTTTGGCGATAAACATGTATGCGAAAAACAACTGTCTGACCCTTTGTTCTATTTAAGTATTTAAGTTTTTCAACAGATCAAAAATTCCCACAACACCAGTTCTATATATATCCCAACGAACATTCATACCAAATTTGGTTCCAATTGGTCAAGTAGTGTCAGAGGAGAAGATTTTTAAACGAAATATTATTAAAAACCGCGAAAAAGGGCAATAACTCCAACATGGCTTAACAGATTAAAATGAAAATTTGACCACAGATAGATCTCATCATGTTGAACACTTTTACCCCGTCAGAATTTAGCTACACCTAACGGTTTTGGAGATATATGCGAAAAACTACTGTCTGACCCTATGTTCTATTTTGAATAACGGCGGCCATGTTTTTCAATGGATCAAAAATCCCCACTACAATTCTATGCAGGATACCCCAAGGAACATTCATACCAAGTTTGGTTCACATTAGTCAAGTAGTGTTAGAGAAGAGTTTTGAAAAATTGTTAACGATGATGACGGACGCCAAGTGATGGCATTAGCTCACCTGGCCTTTGGCCAGGTGAGCTAAAAATGTGAACAAAATAATAAAATGATATTTTTGATGATAAAAAAACCGTGGCCCCAAGACCCTGTGTTCTTGAATATATATCTGGAATTATACTGAAATGTCACTACTTGCTGTTGTAAGAAAGAGAACCTCTCTCCTGTTAGCATTAGTAAAAGATGTACTTCTATTCCCCATACTCAGTTAAAATCCCGACTTAAAAACATTATACATCGTTGTTTTTCCAAAAAAGATGGTACACCTAGATACAAATATATAGTTCTTGGTAGAGATTCCTCATACTTTGTAAGAAATAATTCCAAATCATCTTCCAAATATACAGAGGAAGATGTTTACAAAATGCTGGAATTTTTAATCGACAACATATTTGTCCAGTGTGGTGGACGTGTTTTTCAACAAACGGTCGGCATTCCAATGGGAACAAATTGTGCTCCTTTACTTGCTGACCTATTCCTTTACTATTATGAGGCTGACTTTATAGCTGATCTGATCCGAAAGAAAGAATATCGTTTAGCTAGATCCTTCAATCTCAGTTTCCGCTATATAGATGACGTATTATCTTAAAACAATCCTAATTTCGGGGATTTGATACATCGCATCTACCCAAATGAACTTGAGATAAAGGATACTACAGACACTGTGAAGTCAGCCTCATATCTTGACCTACACTTAGAAATCGATGGTAAAGGAAAACTATTGACCAAACTTTACGACAAACGTGATGACTTTTCATTCAGAATTGTCAACTTTCCTATCATCTGTGGCAACATCCCTTCGGCTCCTGCATATGGAGTGTTCATAACACAACTCATACGTTATGCCAGAGCTTGCCAAAACTACACAGACTTTTTGTATCGCACTAGAACTCTAACAAATAGGCTTCTGGAACAGGGTTATGTTGCTACAAGATTGAAGTCATCACTACAGAAGTTTTATGGTCGTCATCATGAACTCGTGAATTGTTATCGTGTATCCATCAGCACCATGAAAACTGATTTATTCAACGGGTCATGGTTTTCCTTTCCTTGTTTGTCTACCTCGGACTTGACCTTTTATGAGCAACTCGGCGGGTGTTTCTAGAAAAGCAGAGGACGCTTACCCTACCAGTGCACCTGGTCCATGCTCCCAATTTTTAGTCCGAGTTGCTCGTGGATTGTTACAGTGTCATCTGCACCATAAAAGTTGATTTGTTCAACAAGTCATAACTTTCCTTTCCTCTTTTGTCTACCCTGGACTTAACTTTTTAGGAGCAACTTGGCAGAGGTTTCTAGAAAAGCAGAGGACGCTTACCCTACCAGTGCACCTGGTCCATGCTCCCAATTTTTAGTCCGAGTTGCTCATTTATTTTTGTTACTTTGTATGTATGATTTTAGTTACTTTATGTTCTTTGTTGTGTATGTCTGTTTTCCATGTCTGGTCTTTGTCCCTGGATTACATTCTTTTGATTACTGCTATATTCTTGGTTCCCTTGATTACTCTTTTAAGCCTTCCATTCATTTAAGGCAGACTTTATAGCTGATCTGATTCTAAAGAAGGAGCATTGTATAGCTAGATCCTTAATCTCAGTTTGCGCTATATAGATGGCATATTACCATTAAACAACCCTAGTTTCAGAGATTTTATTCATTGCATCAAGAATTTGAGATAAAGGAAACTACTGACATTGTAAAATCAGCCTCATATCTTAACCTACACTTAGAGATTGATGGTAAAGGAAAACTATTGATCAAACTATACAACAAACATGATGACTTTTCATTCCAGTACTGCCAACCTTCGAATCATCTGTGGCAACATCTCTTCAGCACCTGCGAATGTACTTTTCATATGACAACTCATCTGTTATGCCAGAACTTGCTGTTACTACACAGACTTTTTGTATCATGCTAGACTTCTTACAATTAGGCTTGTGGAATAGGTTTATGGTGCTGCACACTTGAAGTCATCACTACAAAAATTTTATGGTCAACATCATGAGCTCGTGGATTGTTACAGTGTCATCTGCACCATAAAAGTTGATTTGTTCAACAAGTCATAACTTTCCTTTCCTCTTTTGTCTACCCTGGACTTAACTTTTTAGGAGCAACTTGGCAGAGGTTTCAAGAAAAGCAGGACGCTTACCCTACCAGTACACCTGGTCCATGCTCCCAGTTTTTAGTGGAGTCTGAGTTGCTCATTTACTTTTGTTACTTTGTATGTGTTATTTCAGCTATTTCATGTTCTTTGTTGTGTTCGTCTGTTTTCCATGTGTGGTATTTATCCCTGGTCTACATTCTTTTGATTTCTGCTAGAATCTTGGTTCCCTTGATTACTCTGTCATAAATCTCACATTTAAAGTTCATCCAAGACTTAAATTTTGTGAATGAAATTCTTGTGCAAAATTTATGACCAAAAAGTATTACATATAATTACCATTTTTACACATAAAACTCATTATGAATTTAATATATGCAAAAATTTATGACAACATAAATTTTGAATTTCAAGTAATAACAATTGCATTAATTGAGGAAATTTGTCATGATAAACTTTCAGTGGTACAATAATTTTTGTGAGATAATTTTCACCTATTTTACTGCACCTTAAATACTGTCATAAGATGATAAATCAATAGAAATGACTAGCTTCCTCTAGTGTCAGAGGTCAGATGTACTTTAAAAGAACCAGTTTAAAATAATCTTCGTGAGGCAAAAATGTATTTTCATTAATTATGTATCACTTTACCTTAACATCTTAAACTCAATCCATATATAAAATGACAAGATGTTATCACTCTCCTTATTCCTTATTATGTAATAATTTTTTAATCTGCTTGTTATCAATGAGAAAACTAAAAGTACAGTTGAACCCTAGAATATCAACTTTGTAAAAGGATATCTTTACAAATACTGGAGATATATAGTTCACCTCTACTTCAACTGTATTAACTGTTCACTGAGTGCTAAATGTGTCTGATAGTTTACTTTTCCCTTGTGGCTTTTACTTTGAAAGTAGAATTACAACAACTTATCACGAGAAAAAATGTTTTATGCCACATAAGGACACCAAGTTAAAAAAGTTTGTTAATTAGGGATAGTCAAAATATTTTGGTAAATAATGGGTAATAACAAAATTACCCAACTGATAGGCAAACTATAGGCAATAGTTACAAAATGGAGAAAAAAAAATATTAACAAATGAAAATATCAAGACACCCTATCACCCTGGTGATAGCTTAATCCTACTTAAACTATCAAAAACATAACATCAGTGAGACAGTTACATTTTCTATATTGAAAGGATGATGAAAGTAAGCAAAACATTTAGGAAGGAAGACACTACAAATTATGTTTCTAAAAAAATTCACAGTTGATTGGAGTTATTTCTTGCACATGTGTTTTAAACTTCAAAAATGCTGAGAAAAGCAAAAGTTGCAGGGATAGGAAGCAAATGGCATGGAAAAGATTGGAAAGAACTGAGAGAAAACTAAAGTGGAAACCAATTAAAACATTTGGGATAAAGAGCAATAATGCAGAATAAATAAACATAGCTGAAAGTCATCATGCTGGTTATGGTGTAGAGCAACACAGATGGGCATTGAAATGTCCAATCACTGCTGACTTGTTGGATATTACTGTAACTGTATGATTTACCCATCCATCAGAGGACCAAGGTATTGTAGATATAGTAAGGCAATTACAAGCACAGACATCAAATGGGACTTAAATGAAAAACATCAGCCAAAAAGTACATATTATATATATCTAAACCTATCTCCCAATAGATTGACCACATGTATGAACTTATAATTTAAGGGTACATCTGACCTGTGTAGGCAGCTACACACAGTAGTACTATTGTCATCCATTCCTGTATTTATAATTATGTTATCTGATAGCAGTTTTATCAAACAGTTAACTCACTTCCAATTTTAACAATGTATATGTGTATGACATACATCTGAATGTGCATTTTTGTATAAGCTGTAAGGCAAAGTACTAAAGCTTTTGAGTCATTTTTAAAACATAAAGAATCTCTTAAAAAAAATCCTAATTTGAATGCTATTGTGTCAAAACAGAAGCTTAACAGCACATGTAGTCAAAATATGAAGTTAAGATTCCTGAATCATAGACTTCCTTGCCTGAATATAGGTTATTTACCTAATTTTACAAAATTATAAGCTTTGAAGTTTGAAGTTGGTAATGATTTTCAATCGATTACCAACACATTTTTCTTTTGGTTTACTTTGTTTACCAGGACTGATGAGTGACAGATAAGAACTAATAGTATCTGACTAAAAACCTCCCTACCTAATCTTCAACAATACAGATTGTCCACAAAGACTTAAGGTCCTTTCAAGCTTCCACAAATAACAACAAAACTGAACTTACTGACTGAGAAAGAGGAAGATGGGTCATACGGAGTCCGAACATTACTGACTGAGAAAGAGGAAGATGGGTCAGACGGAGTCCAAACATTACTGAGAAAGAGGAAGATGGGTCATACGGAGTCCGAACATTACTGAGAAAGAGGAAGACGGGTCAGACAGAGTCTGAACATTACTGACTGAGAAAGAGGAAGACGGGTCAGACAGAGTCTGAACATTACTGACTGAGAAAGAGGAAGACGGGTCAGACAGAGTCTGAACATTACTGACTGAGAAAGAGGAAGATTGGTCAGACCGGTTGTGTTTCAATATTTATGATGATTAGAGCCACATTAAAAAATTATTTCCCTTGAGATTTCAAAGTCAATATTTTCATGGTCTGAATAAATTCAAATATCTCATACTTTTTTTTTCCCTGGTGGGAATATTTTCTTACATAACTGCAAAATATTACCAATAAATGATAAATTAATAGTATATTGCAGTGTTAAATATCAAAAAGCTGCATCAAAAGGTGTTGACAAGAACTTGGAAAAAAATGATAAAATATTTAAATTGGATGAATACTTTACAATGACTGAACAGTTTCTAGACCAAAAACAACAATTAATATTTTTGTCTGTCAGTTGGTCCATTATACACAGTAATGATAAGATATATTATTAAATGATTTTTAGTACAATACAAACATAAAACCGAGGAAGCAAATGGCTGGTATACATTTTCACTAAAGCCAGTGTTAAGTATATTTTGGATGGAATAAAAGAACTAAACTAATAAATAAAGCAGAAAACAGACCCAGCCAATAATCAAACTAAAAGATGGTAGTTAACATAATGACCCTGCAAATAAACATTGTTTACAAAATGAATAAACTATGCAAGAGTTGGTTGGTTGACAGAATGACCAAGCCAATGAAACAATACAAGAGCTGGTTGATTGACAGAACTACCAAACCAATAAAACAATACAAGAGTTAGTTGGTTGGCAGAATGACCAAGCCAATAAAATAATGCAAGAGTTGGTTGGTTGACAGAACAACCAAGCCAACAAAACAATGCAAGAGCTGGTTGGTTGACAGAATGACCAAGCCAATAAAACAATGCAAGAGCTGGTTGGTTGACAGAACGACCAAGCCAATAAAACAATGCAAGAGCTGGTTGGTTGACAGAACGACCCAGCCAATAAAACAACACAAGAGCTGGTAGGTTTACAGAATGACCCATCTAATAAAACAATACAAGATTTTGTTGGTTTCAGATTGACAAAGCCAATAAAACAATACAAGAGTTGGTTGGCTTACAGAATGACCAAACTGATAAACAAAACAAAAGATGGTTGGTTTACAAATAGACCCAGACAATAAACAAAGCAAGAGCAGCATTGGTAGCTAATAGAATGTCCTGACCAATAATCAAAACCAAGAGCTGGATTAGTTTACAGATTGGCTGAACATATACTCAAAAGCAAGAAACCTAAACAATAAATAAAGCAAGAGTTGGAAGTTTACAGATTGGCTGAACATATACTCAAAAGCAAGAAACCTAAACAATAAATAAAGCAAGAGTTGGAAGTTTACAGATTGGCTGAACATATACTCAAAAGCAAGAAACCTAAACAATAAATAAAGCAAGAGTTGGACTAGTTTACAGTAAGGTTCAGAAAATGAGTCAATTGGTTGACAAAATGACCACACTAATTAACAAAACTAGAAATGATTGGTTGACAGAATGATCAAACCAATAAACAAAGCTGATTTAAACAGTAAACAAAATGTTAATAAATCGATTCTACATGTTGATGTACTCCCAAATAGTTAGAGTGGGAATATGCTCTCGGACCCACTGGGAGTAGGCCAGAGCATCCACACAGCAACCCAGCTGCTAGTAGGACATACTCTGACTGAGTTCTTCAGTCAGGTATCCCAAAGGCTGCACTCTACTACCTTCTACTACTAAATGGCATCTACTAACAGAATCCCCATAAGGGGCAGTCATGAAAGATCCGTAAGGATAGTCAAGACCATAAAAACCCCATCATCGACAATAAATCATAAAATAGTACTAACCAAGTCAATACAGTGGTCAAGGTTGACATTTATGTAAGTAATGGATTAAATAAAACACTTAGTAGCATTTCTAATGTGTTATTTTATAAAATACATGAATATGCAAAATATTTTTCTCTTAGCTTCAAATTTTATACATTTGCCAATTTTTTTTTTAGAACATTTTCCCCAATGACTGAGTTCAATATTTGATCATAAGTTGATTAAACCCTTTTTCACTTGTAACTTTATTGATATTTCACAGCAAATCCACGAGCAGACGATTTATTCAAATAATAACCTAAAGACGCCTACATCCTTAAATAGTTGAATTCCAAAATTAAGCAATATGACAACTGAGTCGGGAAAACATATGAATAGCATGGTTCTATAAACCTTATAAGACAGGGGAGTGATATAGGATTTCATCTTTCCTTTTTTTGTTTATTAGTATTTATTCGCATTATTTTAACAGTCAGAGCCTTCTTGCTCTTAATTTAATCAGTCAGTCTGTGGTTCAGTTATTCCAAAGATTCTGCTCCAATGGAGACTACCTCCGAAACTTATGAAATAGTCACACTTCTTGGGGGTGCTCTTATTAACTTTTAAAGTAGCAGTCTTTCTAAAAATCAGACAGGTGATTTATGCATTTATGCATGTTAAAAACCCACCTAATTCAGTCTTATTTCTTGTTCAGAAACAGTTGCTGATCACATAACCAGTCTTAGTTTTTGATTAGGTTGTTGAGCTGTTGAGATAAAAATTATATAGATTGTAAATGAAATTTGCACTTGGGAAGAGTTATAGTTCTTGATTTTGCTTCATTTGGTTGATTTTTGTTGGAGATGAATATATGATTTTCTTAAAAGTGCAAATCTGAATGCAAAAAAGGTTGTTGTAATGTGAAAGTATGTCATACATGTATGTAAACTTAAAAAGTATCGTATAGCATACATGTATGTAGACTTAAAAAAGTATTCTTTGTTTTGTGGGTTTATCTACACCATGAATGGGAAACACTTTACCATTGGCAAACCATGAATTACTTTACCATTGGCAATGTCTGAATTTTATGTGGACTGGTACTTAAGAAAAACTATAAAAAGAATAAAATTTCTAAGTGTCTACCATGATCAGAACAAGGAGATTACTCACAATACATACTGTTACACAAACACACTTGCAACATACAAAAGTTGTTTTTTGCCAAATAATTTTTCAAGGTGATACATAAAGATACTTTGTGAGAATTTAAAAGATTCTGAGAGTTCTAAAGGAGTTATAATCAGGGAATTAAAGACAAACAGACATAATGACTCTTTGTTGGGTAATTAAATGAAAACATTCACATCATTGTAGAAAAGCTTTACTTGAAATACTTGTACACAATGTTGAAAGCAACACTATTAAAATTCCATTTTACTAACGAGAGTTAATGCACTTTAAAACAGATATTTGTACATAAAAAACCTATCACAGATTACAGATGCATGTAGAAGTCACCTACTTGATAGAGAGTCACTGTACTAACTACATGATATATACATAATTCACATTACTACAATCTATGTGCATATTTGTTTGTAAATGTGTTGTGAAGTTGCATATTTTTGTTCCAGTAATATGTCTTTAATAATGATTTGAAATCTCAGGACTGGAGTGAATACCATTTGTAATAGACAAAGAGAGGTACACTTCATGTTGAGTAAACAAATCTTTGTCAACCGATTTCCATATTCCCAATGAACAATAGCCATACACAGCTTTTGGCTATTAGTTTAAGTTCATTGAAGCCAAATTTAAAATTTACAGTAGGTGTTGAAAGGAGCCAGTCATAAAATATCTCCACAACCTGGTCAAAACGATCTACAGAACTTGAATATAGGTATAAAAAATAATATGTCTGTTTCCTGTTACCCTACCTACTCTAGTTTTGTTGTGCCTACCCTAAACATTTTATGGCCATTCTTGTTCAAACACAGTTAAAGTCTAGATTGTTTCCCATTTACTCAATGTAAAACATTTTTGAAAAATAAAATAATTTCCCTACCTATCTATCGTATTATTTTCTTGCTGGTAGTAGGAAACATATTATTTTTTTGTTTTGCCTCACTGGTATCACCATGAAAGGTTTACTTTGTATTCATGAAGATATTCAATGTTAGAATTATGAAGATATCTAAAATTGTCAATGAAAGGGAAGTAATAATGCACTTCTATAATTATTTAATGAGGAAGATTTGTAGATATCCTGAAGGCAGGGGCGGGTCCAGGTAAGGGCGTAATGGGCGTACGCCCCCCCTTTAAAAAAAAAAAAAAAAAAAAAAACTATCGTTATAATCTGCTAGTATTGTATTGAATGATGGCAATTTATCATATTCATTAATTAAACACATACTCTGATTTCTTTTTATACTGATTCCCCAATTTGATGGGTCATCATCAACCGTAAAATTTCGTTTCTCGGAGTCCGGCGTGTTCGACTCTGCAATTAGTATCCATTGTTGTTGATGTGATAAAGAATTCGCAAAGATGTCGATGTCAAAAACAAAACGTCAAAAGACCTTAAAATCGTATCAAGGTGTCTTGGACACCTTTTTTAAACAACCAAAACGGTAAGTAAATCAGTATAATACATGAATTTTGGTTGTTTTGTGTGACACTAACTCGGCATAAAAAATGTCACACCCTCACACTTTAACTATAAAATATACATGCTCCAAGTCAGGAACCGTTACATTAGTGCAATTCTCTATTATTTTATGTTTTTAAGCCAAAAAAGGTCCAAAAATTTTTTCACCTCGCTTCGCTCGGCGAAATATTTTATTCTACGCCCCCCCTTTCAAATATCCTGGACACGCCCTTGGAAGGGGGGGTGGGGGGGATGAAACAAACTTTGATCATGATTTATAAACTTACACAGATACTGAAGACTTAAATTTAACTCAAAATACTATGAGCAAAATCATACACTTCACAAGGACTTGAAACATTTACCAACCTTCAGTTGTATTATTTCCTCTTGCCAGCATTTTGCAATAATTCTCTTCCTTCATGCACACTCACTTAGAATACCAAAAGACATGAACATGTAATATCCTTATACTGGATTATCTCTTCTAGTTGGGATTTACCAACGGTTATCTTTTTTCATTATGCAAATAAACGAATGAGGCCTAACATTCTGATAAAGTTTGATCATAACCTGTCGAACAGTTTAGGAAGAGTTGTGAGCATGTAAAACACCTCCTATCTCCCCTTGCCAGGATCCATTGATAATTCATCTTCTTAATGCACAAATAAATATGATGCCAAATCTTTAAAAAAAGTTTCACAGTAATCTATCAAGTATATCATTATGAGAAATGAACATATAAAACCTTTAAATTGGATCAGCTTCCTTTGCAGGGATCTGATGATAAATTAAAGCAAGCAGTTTAATATCTTCATGGATCCATATTTTTAGGGTGCTATAAATTATCTGAAGACCTTTACAACAGATTCAATAGATGCTTATTTATAAAAATTTAAATGTTGATCATGTAAAAGATCACTTTATCAGGATTGTCTTTGAAAAAAATTAAGATAAACAGAAATATTTTCTGTAATAGTTATGAGAAGCAGAGGAACAGACAAACAGACTGACATAGAAGATTGTAAAAAGAAAATGTTACTTGCAGACTTTAAAGTGAACAATGGTTAAGACACTGTCACTGCTAGCACCAACAATACAAACTGAAGAGCTTTTCTTTCCTTATAATGCTCACCTTTAATGCCACAGAGACTCCATAAGGTATTTAACAGTATGCAGTGTTTATGTCACCTAACATTGGCTGCTGACCAAACTGCTACCATGTTTAATTCTGCTTATGATGACCTTATACGGTAACCTTATGGTAACATTTTATTTCCTGATATAATATGGATAAATACATAATAAATCTATAGTAAAGTAGATTCTTTACTTCTACATTTATTCTTAAATTTTACTTTTATTGGATTCCTATGTGGTCAATTTGTGAAATTAAAAATTCATTTGTCTTTATTTGACTGTGTTGATACAAAATAAGTTGTTGTTTTGTAAATAAGAAACGATGGTGGATAAAAGTTTATACCTAGTGTTAGAACGAAATAAATCATAAGACATGGCTTAAAACATCATCACAAGCTTTCCAAACTTAAAAGTGAACTCAATTTGTAGGTTTAATTCTTTGTCTCAAGTGGAGAAATAAGAGACATATATACAAAACTTGCTTATTAAATTTGTCACTAAGATTTCACATAACTTGTATTGCAATGTTTTCTAATCTGTATAAGAAAGAAAATTCAAAGCTCATGCAGGATCACAAAATGTAAAAAAATATATATATTTGAAGAAAAAACAGACTGAGAAAAAAATAACAATATTAGAGTTGGGTATAATTTCACTTAAGCATACCAATAAGTAGCACAATGACCAAATGTTAATTGTTAATGACTAGTATCAAATCATACTGTATGTAGTGGATGTACTTTAGTCCATGTATAGCATTTTTTCCTAAACTGGAGGTAGCTACTTACTGTTATTATTATTTTACTAATGTATCACAAATCTGTTAACCTTTAGAACAGCTCATGTTGGAGATTCACCCTCACTTACACAGTCTCATGCAAATATCTGATGTTTATTATTTTTCACAGAAAATTGGGTAATTTTAAGAGAAACCCTCCCACAAATCATCATTTTTATGAGGAAGATTCCAAATTTTTCATTAATTTTGTGGGAGTTCCCCACTATTGTGCGAAGGTAAACACATATGGTATCAGTATTCATATTTTCAACAGGAATTTGACACAAAGTTACATCAGCCTTACAAAATCATAAAATTGTGGTACCATAAGACATAAAGTTTTCATTTTAAAATAGGAAACAAATATTCAGTGTACAATAAGACAGCCTTGTAAAACCAGAAGCTGTAATTAGCTTGACCATTCCCTATAATGGTTGTCAATCATAACTGCTAAACAAATAATATCTAAATCAATAATCAGTGAACATGCAGGTCAAACATACATGTACATGTTGATTAGTCAACAGGAACAGCTACAGGTAAATGCAAGTCAATATCCTGATTTTTTTCAACCGATTTCTTTTTTTTTTTCTCAGTCAAATATAAAATTAATAGAAAGCACTCCTTAATCAATGTTTACTTAGAAACTGTACAGAAATATTAAGAAATTTTTGTGAAAAAAGAACTAGGCCTTTATAGAAAAGTAATCATACATGTAGTTGATTCATATGTGATAAATTCATGGAACTTTTAAATCACTTAATAGCATGAAAACTTGGTAAATATTGGCCAGTGGCTTTGGTTTTTCCTAAAGACATGACAGAAATGTTTGTATTTGAAAGAATAGCAAAATACTGAATACATGTTTTTCTTTGAAGCCAGAGTTAAAAGGTTTAGCATCATCAAGGAAGACCAGATACTATCAAAACTTTGGTTCTTATTACAAAACATTGAGCCATTTAGAGGATATAAAAAGCTATGATGTGCAGTAAGTGCTCATGATTTAATTATCTAATGTATTTCATACATGTTATTTCAAAGGAAATATTGATTTCCAATCTTCTTTAAAGTGTGAAGATGACAATAAAATTGGATGACTGAAACATTAAATTTGCATGGTTAGTAGTTTAATTGGATGGGGGTTTACAGGGTACACATAGCTGAAAAATGTGGGAGTTTGTGACACAGAATGAAAGTCTCAAGGGTGTATACCATGGTATGTTCATTGGAAATGTTGGAAATGACGAAATAAAGTAGCAAATGGAGACAATTCACATACTAACCAAGTTTTCAATCATTTGAACTGGACACAATCTTAACTTCTTAAAATTACATAAAAGAAGATCTTAAAAGGTAACAGTATTTCATAATATTATAGTTAATATCTTTCTATTAGATTCAGGTGGAGCTGAATCACAAAGACACACACATACAATGAGGATTACTACATGTTTGATCAACGTTTTCACTAACCATTTTCCATCCTCCTCTTTTCATTATGGATGATGACAATGAGATTGGGTAAAATTGATAAGTTCTCCATTAAGTAGGAATTTAAGCAGTATCCTACTGTGCTAACAATTAATACAGATAACATGTCATAACTATGCAAACCCAACTTTCCAAGTCAAATTCTTAAAAGAAGTTTTCTCTGCATGTTGATAATGATTTTTTAATAAAATTATGCACATTTTATATTTGAAAACAAGGTATTATTTGAATTTGGAATTATTTTGGATTTAAGAAAAATCATTTATTAAACTTATTCCTAATACGGTAAGTTTTCCTTACCTCTTGTTAACCCTTAGCCATGTCAACATGACTAACCCCCTCAGTAAAGGTTAATTTTACAAATTATTGTTTTTTTTTCACTTTCTAAATTCCAAAATAATTCTAAATTCAAATACCTTGGTTTGAATATAGATTCCTTGTACTTTCCAATTTGGAAAGTAAAACTTATTCATAATTTTGTCAGTATCTGTTAGTGATATACATTTGTTCAAAGAACCACTTAGCTATAATTCACTCCTTGGAAAAATACCACACACAGATTTGCACAATTACAATAAGAGGAAAGGTATATGAAAGTGTTTGATGTTTGGTACAATAAGGCACCTCTAAATCCAGCTTTTTTATAACCCATTTTGCTGACCCCTCTTGAAACAATTATAAGCAAGTACATATATAAAACCATAGATGAGGACTTAAATAGTCTTCTCTTTTGCTTTCTTACAGATACCACTACCTATTTTTTTTTTTGGTATCCACTTAACCAGAGGCATTAAATTACCTTTAACATAATTGCACTTGATCACATTTAACACTTAATCCACTTTCCTTTATCCTAGTTAGGTCAATCTAAAGGGTCAAATCTCAGTTGAACTATGCTATCAGTCTATGGCTAAGTAAACCACACAGATTGGATATTGCATTCAAGTATGTCTATTTAAATCATAATTCCATTCACAAATACTACACTGATGCACTTACAAGTTTTGATGACAACAAAGAGGCGTTCAATGATCACCTAGAATAAATCCACATTCCTATCATAGGAATGGTAAGTTCAGTAAAGTACATCTGAGCATGGGTAGACTAATATTTACTCAATCATTCCTGACCTACTGTACTAATGCAGTATAAGTGTCCAATATCCGGGATTGTATTCACCCAATTAAAGTGCATATTTGTCTTCAGACTGAACATGTGTACTAACTGACAACTACTTGTCAATATCAAGTCATTGACACACACACAAATATATCCACACATAAATTAAACCATCTGAAGCACTGTATTGAACATATATTGGATTTTTTGCACTTCAGCCAACCTTAAATACCACACAATCAAACATATACAAAAAAAACACTCCTAAGTTAAAGTCGTTAAAGTACATTTTTGCAGATGATATAAATACTTACCGAAGTAACGGCTGTCTCCTCAATAATAAACTATTCTTGTCATAAATCCATGCTTCAGTGACTTACAGCAAGGTACCTGTTAAAAGTCAAATGATGAAATGAACTTTAGTCAACCACACACTGTAAAATTAGAGAAAAAAAAAATAATAATAAATGTTACCTAATTATATAATACAAGTAAACATCATTACAGTGAAAGGCAAGGGGAAATAACTTGATATAATTTTCTCTTGTATTGATTTTGGTTTCTTGTAGCAGGTGGTTTAGCACTCACAGAGGCTTTAATAACACATTAACATAAATTCATTTTCGTTAACATTTCTTGCCTTTTAGATTTTGTCAACCAAATGAAACATGACTTTGTGAGAGTGTAATACTGCTTAAAGAAACATAATATAGAAAAGGCTTAGACCGTGCAACAGATTTGTTTTACATGGAAAATAATCACTTTATAATTAATAGAAAATGAACAGTGGATATTTGTAGTACAAGCTGACACTGCATAATTCATGTCAGGTCAGATGGATTACCATGCACTTTGTGTACTAATGAGCATATGTCACCAAGACACACACGAGGAAAAACCAAGGTACAAAAAGAAATCATTTGAAATACAGTAAAACAACTAACAGTATCCTGTTTATTCTTTGTCAAATATCAAAATGATTAAAATTTTAATCTATGTACCACTAAAGCCAACATAACTGGATTATCTTTGTTTATATTAAGAAAGAACACTTCCTTTCTTTACTATAATTGACATTAGTTCAGTCTTGTAATACTGATTTAAACAGTAATAAATAATCCTATTCTTGAGTCAGAGTTGTCTTTCTTGTCATTTGTTATGCACTCATTCATTACAAAAAAAAAAACAAAATACTCATTTGTTTAATTAGGTTTAATTTAAAAGTTTATAATAACAACTTAAGTTCAGCCATCTTTGCTTTGATGCAAAACACAATTCTCTGCTGCCAAATAGGCATTTGTTGTGGATTTGATACAAAGCAAAGAATGGGTATCAACAAAGACCTGCAAGGCAAAAGATTTTTAAATTAATTTGCTGTTAGTCAAATCAGTAACAACCAAAAATCACCTATACTTTTGTGTCAAGCAAAATGGCAACAAATAAGGCATTAAATGTAAAATATTAAGAAATCATAATTTCTTAATAGGGAAGATCATCAAGAAAAGTGTTGCAAGTCCCAAATTCATGATATAGTTCTGTAAAAATCCAAGAGCATGATAAATAGAAAGTAGACAGTGTTACAAGGCAAGACATTAATACTGAACAAATGGCTTACAGTTCATGTAGCCTACAACACTAATGCTTTATATAAAGCATAAAAACCAGTATCTGTAAATCATTTTCAATCAACACAAATTGAAAGTACATTTGCCACTAAATGAATACTTACACACTGAAATACATTATATTCCCAAACCCTAAGAAAATGTAATGATAGTGGTAAATAAACTGTTACCTGTATACTTGTATTTGATAAATGTTAGGTCTGGTTTTAGCAAAAAAAAATCTAAGCCTTGCAGGATTCCATGTCTATGATAGTCTTGTACCTGTAACTTGTTTTCCCTCATATAACAAACCAAGAATGTAATTAAAAGGGAGAATTGGCATGGAACAGTAGCCTCTTGCTTTCTTTTGTAAGTTCCCAAAAAGGGCACATACATTTATTTACTAGATTTATAATTATTATAAGTTATAAGCTCCCAGGTGACTCTCTATGATTATTTAGACAGTAGATTTGTTGGATTGATTCAGTTAAAGCTTCACCCTACAACAAAACCCACTGACTCTCTAAATAATCATAGACAGTTACGGGAGCTTATAACATTTTTGTACAATTTTGCTTATCTTTATCATGGGGATATAAACTAATCTTTGTAACAAACTATATTTCTTTGAAGTTATTTTGGAAATCATTCAACAGTTACTTGGTATTTTGTATTGGCATCTAGGTCAAATGTACACACAGTGGTGTGATTGAACATACTGTAGGCAATCCATACTTAGAAAATTTCATTTAATCAAAAGTTTGCATCCATCAGAACTGAGTGTTATTATACAACTATCAGTACTAGTCCACATAAAATTCTGACACTGCCAATGGTAAAATGATTCATAGTGAAGAAAACACGCACCAAACAAACAATGCTTTTTCAGTCTATATATGCTGTATTTTTACACAACCATAAGTATTTCTGTTTTCAGATCTGCACTTTTGAGAAAATCCTATATTAATCTTCCACTAAAATCAACCAAATCAAACAAAATCAAGAACAATAACTCTTGCAAAAAAGCCATATCTTAAAAGTGCAAGAGCCAAATGAAAAACAAAAGACTGATTATGTGATCGGTAACTGATTCTGAACAACAGAGTAGGTTTTTGACATGCATGAATCACCTACTGTCTGATCTTTATAAAGACTACTACTTAATACCATGGAAAAACTACAAACTGAATATTACTGTACCAGGTGGAGAAGCTGAAAACACTTTAAAAAAATTTAAAGTTCAACTTTCCATTATTACAAAGTCCTGTCAAACTGGAAATTGGGAACAGAAAAATCTAGAAATACCAATAGGAGACAATGAGGAACTTATGATGTCAAAGATGCATAGCAAAAATAAGAAAACATTTCCACCATGCAGAGACTTAGCAAAATGCAATCAAAATTAAGACTATAAATCAATCTTACCAATCAATAGACATATTAATTAATCTATTGCTCCATATGAGTGGATCTATAATTCTATTCAAGCCCTTCAATATTCTTAAAATGTGGTAAGTACAGTTCAACTTAGGATTCTTGATTGTGATAAACAATTAATGACTAGGACTGTTATCTTATACCTAATATTTTGAGGGAAATAACTAAAAAATCTCTACCTTACCAAAAATAAGCAAGAATAATGTCCTTGTTTTGAAAACATTATATGCTTAAACAAATACAACCTAGCTAAAAACTAGAAATACTGTGATCAAGCTCACAAAGATAACATCCCCGTTCCAAATGGACTTAAATGTAAAACACTTCTTGGATTATCTCCCTTTGGAGTCATCAAACTGTAATTATATTCTTTCATGCACATCTAAATATGATGCCTAACCTTGCTATAAAATTTCTTAAACATTTTGGAAAAGTCTAGGAGGCACTGTGCTTACAAAGTTTTAACATGTTAAACCCTTAATTTGGATTATCTCCTTTTGAAGTCTTCTGTCAGTGATTATGATTCTTTTGACAAATTTAAATATGATACCCAACTTTCAAATAAAATTTCCTCAACATCCTTTGAGCAGTTTAGGAAGAGTTGCATTTACAAGTTTTTAATATGTAAAACCCTCAATTTGGAATATTTCTCTTTGGAGTCCTCCAACAGTAATTAAATTCCTTCTTGCATTTCTATACATGATACCCAACATTCCTAAAAAAATTCCTCAAAATCCATTTCATGGAGTTGTGCTTCAATATTTAAACATGTAAGACCTTTAATTCAGATTATCTCTCTTTGGAGACCTCCGACAGTAATTATACTCCTTCATGCACATCTTCATAGGATACCCAACCTTCCTATTACAATACATCAAAATTGCTTGAACGGTTTAAGAGGAGTTGGGCTTACAAGGTTTCAATATGAAAACCCTTGATTTGGATTGTCTCCTTCTGGAGTCCTCCCATAGTAAATTTATACCTTCATGCACTTTAACATATGATACTCTACCTTCACATAAAATTTCATCAAAATCCCTTGAGCAGTTCAGGAGGAGTTGCACTTACAAGAAAGGTGAACAGACAGACAAGGTGACTCCTGTATACAATCCCACCCCAAATTTTGTTTGTGTGGTGTATAATGCTTCTTGCAAAATTTTCGATTATATTTACAGCAAAACATACTCAGTTGGTACATGTATTTTTTTACCAGTATTTATATACAAAATTTTCTCAAAAACCGTAAGTAAGGATCAGTTTGGCAGTCACTCCCTAAAACACTGGAATTTAGGAAAATATTACAAAATTATGTGCAAACCACTAGAATACACACTGAGTCACTGGTACTAATGAATAGAAATTAGTTTTACAGATCCATGTTTTAAGTGCAATCAAGTCAACCATTGAAACTGAATCAAATGTAGGAAGATTGAGGCCACAATAAACTACAAAAATACATTAGAAAATAATTCTATCAAACTTTTTGTATTTTTTTAAAACATGCACAAAGCTGATACCTGTAGATTTAAGAACATTGTACAAATTGTGCCAAATGAGCTAAAGTACTTTCTAAAAATACTTGATAAATAGTTGAGCAAGAATCCAGCACTGACACAAAAAATGATCACTGTAAAGTGGACAAATACAAAAAAGACATAAACCAAATCAATATTGACATTGAATGACATGTTACATTTTGCACTAATACATGGGTACCTTAAAAGTCTTAAAACTAGGACAAAAAGACAACAAGATATACAACCTATAAACTTTTTGTATGTAATTATTTGTAGTAGGGTGGCTTTTGCTCTCACCTTAGAAATCATCTTTCCATACAGATAGAGCATTTACCATACCAGAAACCTAATATAGTAAACAATGGATGATGAAAAGACGGAATGACAAACAAGGTGATTCCAATATAGCACCCACTCATTGAGTAGGGGTACGATTTTGAGCCATTCACATTTCAGACCCACAACATATATAGAACATCACTCATGCTCCATTCCTATTAAATAATTTTATGATACTGGAAATGATAGAAATAGATGCATCAAATTATTTTCAAAAAAGCCAAAAATCCCTTAAATTTTAATGTCAGTGTAAAATCAAGTACTAGTCCATATAAAATTCAGACAATAATGGAATAAATGAACACTGTTATGATACCTAAAACAAAGTACATTTTGTTTTGTTACTTGGTTACTTAGAATTTTTCCTCCTTTCCTAATCCTTTTTTGCTTGTGGGTGTTTCTGAAAAGGCTCCAAAGATTAAAACAAAACTTGGTATATCTGAGCCACTTTGCAGAGATTCAGATAAGCTGAGTAATAGCATTTTTAACTAAAAAAAAATTGAGTGAAAAATGTGTAGTATCCTAACAGGAGGAACACATTAGGCATACATATCACTTTGTAAGCAAAAGATTCATTTATTATATCCAGACATTATGACAATGGGAAAATCCTTGTTTCTAGACCCTTTTTGGCCCCAAATTCCCTATGTTTCTTGGAACAACCCATATATATACATCCCAGCCTTTTTTTGTGGTCGTTGCAAAACATGCATAAAATCTGTTCAATAAAACTGAAGAGTCAAAGGGGAACACTGTGGCATTAAAAACTATAAGGGTACATCCTGGTCGATTTCAAACATAATAAAAATTAATTCTCTGAAAATTCTGAGTTTTTTATTCCCATGACAATCTTAGGAATTGGTCACTTCATATTTCAACAAACCAGTGGCTGATCTAGGGGGGGTCCCCCTTAGAAAAAAAATTGTTGAAAAATTGTGTGTGTTAAATCATGAAAAACACTCACTTCATGATCCTCACTGGTGATCCTGTCAAGAATTTTTTTTTGGGGGCCCCTTACCTAAAACTCAGGATCTGCCAGTGCAAACTCAAATAGAAAGGTTTCATTTATATAAGTAGGTATACCTGTACACTGTATTACCAACTGACAGACAGATAGAAATATCAACTAACCAGCTTCCATCATGAAGAAGGTGTTACTTTAATCAGACACCTTATAAGTAGTACAAATGATCCAATTAAGTATTTTAACAAATCATGACCAGGAAATACCATAGCTAATGAGTAAATGTTTAACATAACAATAGTACAACAAATTTATCTTAACAATAAATCTCTTCCAGTGACAAGTTCACTCAAATAAATGTCCATCATTCCTTACAAAATCAAATTTATTTCCAAAACAATGTCAAATTTTTTATTTGTTATAAAGTGCAACTGCTCTGTTCAAAACATTGATTAGAAGTACAAGCTGATATCCACAATTATCCAAGTACTTAAAATTTTCAAAGAACTCAAGATTTCACTTGTTCTATGAATGACCGTAATTGTACTCATTTTCGCGATTTGGAGTTTTCAAACTTTGACTCAAGAACCTAAATTCGTGTTTTGTTTAAGGCAATCATATGCATATGATATACACATATTCTGGAGAACTGGTACTTATTTTTGTGAATAGAAACTGATCATAAATTTCATGAAAAATAAATACAACATAAAAATAAGTACAAAAATTTATGCTTTTGTAAAATTCAGCAACAAATATACTCAGACAAATTTAATAAAATGGATTGCATGGTGCATGATATAAGAATGAGTACTAAACCTTAGATTTGTTACAAACAAAACAATTGTTTGATACAGCTCAAAATTTGGATTGTTATCATATGTTCTAATATAACATCCTTAACAGGCTTTGAGACCACAATTGGGAAAGTGTAACTAAGTACCCAACTTTCCTTGACCCAAATTTCACTGCACCGGGTAACGGGAAATAGGCATCCTAGAACACTGACCATATACATTGCATAAGTCTAAGATAATGTGCAAACCGTTCATATACTTATTTTGAACCTTTTACATCAATCCCCATCTTCATTTCATGGTATGGAATCTTGAAGTACAATAATAAAGAACTATATTCTTATTATCATTATTGTAAAGAAACTGGAAAAATGTTGTTTTTGATGTTTTTACCTCTTATTTCAAAATAAACTACATCAGGCTACTCACATAAAAGTAAAAGAAATACAATTCTTATGACATGCTTCAAAGAAATTTAGACAACAGCTGTGGTAAAATTTTGATAAACATGAGTCTTATTTTTGACGTCATAGATAAGTTTTACCAAATTTTAATGACATCACAACACAATTTTCCTCCATAATGGTTGCCATTTCATAAAACACAGAGGCTGCATAAAAGTTGAAGAAACTAGGCCGCCCAATGGTCAGTGAAGACCAATAGTTGGCCTTAGGCTGACATTTTCATCCCAGTGGGGTTGTTGTCTCTTTAACATATACACCATACCTACCGGTATTCTCTTGAGAATCGAAACGAATCACAGAAACTCAATTTTATCATTGCTTAACCACATGCTGGCCATTTATGTCATACAATTTTACCCAAAGCAACAGCAAGAGTTAGAATATACTCCAATACTATACTAAACAAAGATGTAAAGAATAAATATATACATGTATTTGAACATATACTATTTATAATTCTTAAGATATGAAACAATAGGATCTAATAAGAAAATGACCAGGAGATCACAGATCATATCACTTTATCAGTACAAATAGTATGTGTCAAATAATGTCCTAATTAGTACATTTGCAAAAATAAAAGTAGGTTTACTAAAGAAGTACTACCCCCAAAAAAAACAAGTAGCTCGGTTCTAGAAAACAAACTTCAAGAGTACCCAACCAAATTCAAATATTCCATTACACATGAGACTGGGTTCTGGGAAACAGACTTTCAGAATAGCAAATGAAACACATCCACATAGAGTATCCATTGAAGTATATCACTGAGACAACAGACTCAGTTCTTGGAATCTGGCCTCAGTGTACTTACCCAATGAAATAAATCCACTTATACAAGTGACTGGGTTCTGGAAAACAAACTACCCGAGTACTCAATGAATTACATTAAATGCATGTTTCTTCACAATTTTTTTCAAGATGCCAATCCACCATTGATTTAATGATGAGAAAGTATGTATAACTATGACATGATTTTAAACTATAAACATATGTGGCTAACATTGAACTCAGATTAAACTGTAAACATATGTGGCTCACATTGAACTCAGATTAAACTGTAGGCATATGTGGCTCACATTGAACTAAGATTAAACTGTAGGCATATGTGGCCCACATTGAACTAAGATTAAACTGTAGGCATGTGGCTCACATTAAACTAAGATTAAACTGTAGGCATATGTGGCCCACATTGAACTCTGATTAAACTGTAGGCATATGTGGCTCACATTGAACTCAGATTAAACTGTAGGCATATGTGGCTCACATTGAACTCACATTAAACTGTAGGCATATGTGGCTCACATTGAACTGAGATTAAACTGTAGGCATATGTGGCTCACATTGAACTGAGATTAAACTGTAGGCATATGTGGCTCACATTGAACTGAGTTTAAACTGTAAACATATGTGGCTCACATTGAACTGAGTTTAAACTGTAAACATACGTGGCTCACATTGAACTGAGATTAAACTGTAGGCATATGTGGTTCACATTGAACTGAGTTTAAACTGTAGGCATATGTGGCTCACATTGAACTGAGATTAAACTACATTGTAAATGATAAGACATATGTGGCTCTCAATTAACAAAGTTTAAACTATAGGCATATGTGGCTCACACTGAACTGAGACCAAACAAAATGCATGTAAGAAGGCATGTTGTCTCAGTTACAAAAATTATTTTGGCATTGAGCCATCACATCATCATTCTATCTTCTAAGAATAACCAAGGGAACCAAGGATCAAGTGGTAATCAAAAGAATATATTCCAAGGATAAAGACAAGACAGGAAAAACAGATACACAAAACAAAAAACATGACATAAACAAAATAACACATACAAAGAAACATGTAAATGAACAACCAAGACTCCACTAAAATCTGAGACATGAATAAGGTGCACCTGTTGAATAAGCATATTCTGCTTTTCTAGAAACACCTGCCAAGTGTGTTTCTAAAGCAGGGAATTGAATTTAAAATGTGCAGCACAAGAGGCAAGCACCCTAACCCCAGATAATAGAAGCAGTTATAGATACATGTATGTTTGGTACACCTTCACCAAAAATTAAAACTATCGATATGAATAGGTATGTGAATCCCCATCATGTTGAAGAATGAGACATGATACTGCCATGGACTTCGAATATAACATCTCATGTCCCATCAACAAGGATGAGGTCATTCTTTAAGTCAGTTAAAGAACATTAGTGTCAATCCTCCCACAATACCCAACACACCTACATGTTGTACATATGCAATCCATAGAATAGCTAAGTCATCATAAAAAGACCAAGAAAAAATTAAGGACCCATAAAAAGCCACTAATAGGTTTAAATATCTGCAGTGAGGATACTCTTACCTCCATGCTACAGTTGGCTCAAACTGCATACCATTCTAAAATACATAGTAAGCAAGAAATAATACGATAAATATGGATGGAATGCATCTGTTGTTTAATATAATAACCAAGATTCCCCTGGCCAGATTTCTGTGAAATTTGCCACTTAAGTTTGATAAATAACTGTCCAAATAAAATGGTAGCACTATCCAGGAGACAAAGAAGTGTTCTGAAAGTCAATCCCTTACAAGCTTTTTTGCTTAGTAAATAATACCATTCACAAAGTTTAAAGGAAATCTATCCAAAAATGGATGAGTTACACAGGCAACTAGCTTTAATTTGTTAGTAAATCCAAGCATATTGCTACGAACCATACACCAAAGTTTGAAGAAAATTCAAAACCTTCTAATGTCTTCTATTTTTAATGTGATTACAAAAAACAAAACAAAAACAAGACTTAAAGTTGCAATACATTAAATGAATCAGACAACATTGAACCACAAACTATCTTCACTGATACTGGAAAAGTAGCCAAATAATGAAAAGGTATGATAATAAATAGTGCAAAACTACTCCTTGCTGGAGGAATCAAAGTGATTCATCATCCCCCATGGACTACAGGTTCATACACAAAAATGTTTAATTGTAATGACAAGTCTACAGAACCTAAATGCATGTAATGGGAATCCATGCTGGCAAATTATGCAAGATAAATTTGTTTTACAGAATAAATAGAGCTAATTTTTTCTTCGTCAGCCTTTGAACATTCTTATATACATAATGCATTTCACATTCCATGGACATTCCAAAGATCAACATTGTAATGAGATGCAGCTCATTTTCATTTTTCTGTATTAACGATACATTACATACAGATTGATCTCACATTAATAGATCCTTGTAATGCAGCCAAGGGGAAAAAAGTTTTGAATTTTTTCATTGATTTTTCAATTACACATCTTATTGCAACATAATATCTGGGACAAATGTTACAAAATTGAGAAATTTTACAAATCTAAGTCATACAGTAACTGAACAACATTTGTGAGAATTTTATTAAAATTATTAATGTCTATTTTCAGTAAAATTATTAGAATGGTCTATTAGCTATTACTCATGGACAAATCAATCATTATTATATTGCATTGTGGGAAACTTTTGTGACAAATTGAAACTCTTAAAGACAATAACTAATTATGTTTGATATACATTGTACATGCTTTAGGGCCCGCTGCAGCCTGCCCTGTGGTATGAGGATTTTCTCGTTGTTCATTGAAGACCAATAGGTGGCCTTGGGCTGACATTTTGTAACCCGGTGGGTTTGTTGTCTCTTTGACATATACACTATACATATTCTTGTGATATTGTACATGGAAAAAGATGACAGCGTTATATCAATGTTTCTGAAGATAATACATCTTGGATTTGATATTTCATTATGCAAAATTACACTAAAAGTTTCTTACAATATATGTCCTATTTATATAAAGCTACATGCCAAATTTCAAAGAAATCCATCCAGTGGGAGCTGAGATTTTTGTGATGAAAATTTGGATGGGTGGAATGACAGATAGACAGACGGACAGACAGCCAAGGTGATTCTAACATACCACTCACACATTGAGTGGGATATAATTTAAAAAATTGGCTAATGCTAACTTGGGAAGATGACAAAATTACAAGATTTGTTATGAAGCACAGATGTACCTGAATTATTAAACTTTAAATATCTAAAGAAATAAATTATAGCCTTACCCAATTCAAAATGATGCAGCTGCATTATTAATAGCTATAAAACTTTATTTGGGAACAATTATTTATTTCATTCATGCTTATATAGTGTACAAGATCTCAGAAAGGTAGTGAAACTACTGTCACATTAAATAAACATTACAATATCGTAACATGTTGACATGGTTACATGGAAAATAAAAAAAACACACATATAAACTCTGTCTGCTAATGAGTAAATCAAAATACGTTAGGCTAAATATTGGTAAAAGGAAATGATGGATGTGGTTTTATGTCCCATAGCAGAAATTTCATGTACTTCAGGATAAGAACATTTGATCAACCAAACAGTTCTTGCCTGGTGCTAGTCTCACAAGCTGAGCCAGATTTTTCTGTGCTAGCTTATAAAAGCAACTCACTGCCCATAGGTAGGCATCCAAATGGACACATCACTCTATCTCCTATATGCCACATGCTTAGCAGAGAAGCACTGACTACCAATACATGTACCTTTGAAGCCTTTGTGTGATATGGCCATGGACTAAACCACCAAGTTAGGGAAAAGACCACCCATTAGTCATGGAAACTAAAATTCTTTTTCTTTGATTACAACTTAGTAAATGTTAACAGTAATACATACATGTGACACAGTCAAAACCATTTTAAATGGATTCAGTTGTTATTGGTAATACCTGTGACAAGATTAAAACCATTTCAAATGGATTCAGTTGTTAATGGTAATACCTGTGACACAGTAATACCATTTTAAATGGATACAGTTGTTAACGGTAATACCTGTAACACAGTTAATACCATTTTAAATGGACACAACTGTTAACAGTAGTAATTGTGACAGTTGTCCTTTCTACATCATATGTTAGTGGTAATACCAAGAATGTGTTTATATTCTAGTATTAAGTGTGCTCACAGCTAGAAAACCATACTCATGTTATTGATTACATACATATGTAAATGGCATGTTCTAATGAGTTTCCTCAGTATATGTCATCAGTATGAATGTCAAATTAATTTCATAATGGTCCTTGTTGCAGCTGGAGAAAAAGGAAACATTGTGACAAATAGGCCATTTAACCATGTTTTACCAGAATAAAAGGGCATACTTAATCTAAGTAAAATAATGGTTCTTTAATAATTTAAAATGATTCTTGAATTAGTATCTCTACAGTTTATTACCTTCTTTTTGTGGTATGGCACCTTCAACTTGGCTTGTAAAGAGATTTTTAAATTACATGTATATTTAAGTTAAAGTCCAAATATAAGAAAACTGAGTGTTTCTGGCCCCTGATTCCTAAAACTCACAACACCCAAAATCAATTCCAGCCTTTCTTATGACACCTTGTGGTAAAATGTCATACAGATCTATACACTTATACTCAAGTTATTGTATGGATACAAAATGTCTACAGATGATGAACAACAATACCATGATACCATTGTATGACTGCCATTTTTGCAGTTGTATAAAATCCAGAAAAAACTGTAAGCAAACCAAAGCTCACAAAAGAATAACAATGTATGGACACCAGAAACTATAAATAAAGTTGTCAAACATGAAGTTGATGAAGATCAGGTCTAAAACAAAATCCAATGTTACAGAATATTAATTTAAAGGTTTCGTCAACATATCAAGTGACTGAGATATATAGTTGCAGAGAAAACAAAAAAATGTGAAGACAGAGGAATAGAAACTGATGGACAGACACAAAGAACACTATAAACTTCTCATCTCAAAGTGGAGTATATAAAAGACATAATTGTTTTTTCCTGTCTTTAAGTTAATAACCCTACCACAAATTTTGTTTTAATTTCAACCCGAATTTTTTTACACATTTGAAATTGTTAAAAAAATAAGTATCTAAAACATGTCAAATAACTTCCACTAAAAATAAGGGCAATATAGTGTGGTTTGGCCTCTCCATGAACAAGATTGACTTAGCTCCCTTGACCTTTCACCTATATTTTGTATATGCATTTGTATGACTGAAAACCATTAGGGTTCTATATTTTCCTACGAAATGAGACAGAGTACACATATGTACACACAATATGCAAGAATGTTGTGATGCTCAAGTGCTAACAAGATTGTTATGAACATATACATGTATATCCCTTCACAAATTTGTAGACAAGGCTATGTTTAGTCGACACAGGATGAATGGATAGTTGTGCTTTCAATAAAACAACTTCATATACAACAAAAAAAAAACTTGAACATGTACCATGAATGAAAACTAATGACACAATTAGTCTCAGAAATCTTTATCAACAAAGTCTTTCAGAGAAATACATACAAAACTCTATTACAGAAGACAACTATCTACTAAATGTTCACCAACTACGATAACATAGGTGTAAATCAGCACAAGTTTTAGTTGCAGGTATGTTAGAGTCCTTAGAGCATGTACTTTATAGTCAGTCTGTTTAAAATGAGAATAATATAAAATGAAAAAATAAAAGTGACCAAATTTCTGAGACAGACAATATATGCAGGAATTTTATGTGTAATTCTGCCTAGAGATACCTTAAAATGAAACAATTATAACTTATAACACATTGAAACAACCATAACCCAACAACATAGATACATATGTACATGTAATTATGAAAATAAAGCACTAATTTGAGATCTAACATTGTATAAAAGTACTCAGTAAAAAGGCTTTCAGGCAGGAGTTACCAACATTACAAAAGACATTGTACTATGCACCTGAAATATTCATTAAGGTAAAGATTTTTATATAATTTTTTTTAAAAATATATGACTTCCCTTCAAAGTTTAATAATAAGAAGTTGAAATGTATAAAATTCGTCTAAAAAATCATCATACTGACACTTGAGGAACTTTCCTCCATGCAAAACACTACATTGAAGCTTCGGCAATAGTAAAAAATGTAGACTAGACAAAATCTTTAAAAGACGTCTTTGTTATTCCTAAGTACATGTATTCTAACATTTTCAAAAAAGCTACTTTGGGTTGGAGGATCTTGATACAACCCTGCAATCTACGCTGAACCAAACTTTTCTTCCAATAATTTCACAAATATTTGTAAAGACCTTTGCCATCTCCCACTGATGAAAAAATCCTCAACAAACTTGGCAAAATGATAAATGGCATGAAGTCTTATTTGTTGAAAAGGGAACCTAACATTTGAATGCTCTGACTTTGCTGACAATTAAGGCCATTGTTTTCCTCATACATTCATAGTTACTAAGTAGTAGCAAGTACAACACAAGCTGTAACATAGCTGAAGTGAAGGTGGAGAGTTTTACGGCAACATGCACATGCAAGTTACTTGTAGTAGGGTGCAGAATGATAAGAACGAAAATTCATTGTCTGAATATGATATGTCATGGAATGAATGAAAAATAACAATAAGTGACCCGAATAATTACTTTAAAAACTAAAACAATTTCTTGAACATCAAAAATTTTAACTTAAATAACAAAGGATGATTAAAAGTAGTACAGTATTTACATTATGAGACCATCACATTGCAATCAATGTTGTCACTTATTTTCATCAAAAACTCTTTCCGAAGACAAACAATATTCAAATGCTAGATCTTTGGGTAAATGAAGAAATGCATTTGCAGTTCAAAACACATATTTATATATTATATATTTTAATAATAATTCCTATATTTTTTTATTAATTTTATTTTAGTCAACATTCTCTAGCTGCTAACTACTGCTCAGTAAATGAATACATGTGTCTACAACCATGTGCCATTTACATGAAATCTAACAGTGGTAAACAAATGCTGTATTTGTTTATGCACAATGCCTACTACATATTACAATAATTCATATATTGCAAATATTCAAGATGTTCTTCTTAATCTAAAGAAGATACCAGGATAAATAAATTTTACATCAAGGAAGTTGACCTCAGGCTCAGGATACCCATGATACTAACTACCTGTCACATGAGTTATACAAAATGTATTATTGAAGTTATACTTACATACATTATACAGTATGTCAGTTGTTGCACACTCACAGTTTAGTGCATACTTACATGTGAATTTGAGCTTGAATGTGGTAAATTTATATTTGTTGTTGATTTGGTATTAAAAATGTGCCATTTCATTTTAACGTGTTTAAACTAACAATGAGAAGAAACCAGGAGAGTAATTACAAGAACTGGTTTATCAGAATACGAGTACCGTACTTGTTGACCCTTTTGTAGGACAGGCTCCCTCAAATGCCCACGGCTGGACAACGGTAAATTAGGGGGAAACTACGTTTAGCTGTTAAATATTTACCCTGTGTTACAATGTGAAAATCCAAACACTTACGTCCCGTAGGTATATTATTATCTAAAAAAGGAAAATTCTGTTTCCCCAACAAACCGGATATTGAAGTGAAATATTATTACAGAAACAAATACGGACCTTTTTAATTTTTTTTCCGGAAAATTAGCATAGTAATCAGGTAATCAATAACGCAAATTAAATTTCCATTCGTTACCATTTCGAAACAAAGTGAGCTTTTATTAAATAAACTTATATCATGTGTGCATAATATGATAAATAACAATAAGATTTGCTTCGCCACCGACCACTTCTACCATGCATAGTGAAGGGGGCCACCCCCGTGGGGAAGCCCTGGAATTGATGTCGGATAAGATTTTTTTTTCCGGCAAGCGCAAAATGTTTGTTTATATTTCAGCAAGAACCGAGATAAACATTTTTTTTTGAAAATCTGCCATGTTAAGTAGAGGGTAAAATATAGAATCATATTTTTTTTTCAATGGAAGGGTAATATTCTTCTACAAAAGGTTCAAAGCCCCATCCCTGCTCGCTGATAAAATGGTCGGTGCCTTAATCATTGGTTTTGTAGTAAATTACTTGATCAGTATGGAAAGGTAAATCGAAGATGACCATGGATGAATCGATACGAGGAATGGTAAATCCATGGACAAATCACATTCGAGAACATATACACTATCAAGGACAAAAATTAAAATACACAGCACCAGAAGAGCTGCACGGACCACACCACGGAAGACGACAATGAACACTGGCGTTCCCCGCACAAGCCCTAAATTGTGAAGAGAGACACAATTAGCTACACTGGCAAGGACCTGTTAGCAGTTCCTGCTTATTGCAAGACACCAACCGTGCTGGTCAATGAAGGTCGTGTCCGCAATGGCGGATCCAGAGTTTTAGGTAAGAGGGGGAGGGGGCAAAAAATTCTTGACAGGATCAACGGTGAGAATCACAAAGTGAGTGTTTTTCATGATTAAACACACACAATTTTTCAACAATTTTTTCTAAGGGGGCCAGGCCCGTCCCCACTGGATAAGGGGATGGCGAACAGGAAAAGGAGAAAGGATGGAGAAGTAAGGAGAAGGGACGAGTGTTATAAGTAAAGGGACGGAAGAGGGAGAAAGGTATCCCTTTGTCTGCCCCGCCCCTCGGTAAGCGGGAGGGAGAGAATCTAAGACAAATGTAGGAAACGACCATATGATATTGCGGAGGGAGATCGTTTAATATCATGGATATGAAATTATACCATTTAATATTTTCCAACCCATCAAAAATAAATGATCGTCCCTTAGTTCATTCTGAAAACAGAAAGGACGTAGAACAGTCTTTGGATAACTGATCCTTGTTCCAACAATAGTTTTTGTCCTAGCCCTTTAGCCCTTACAAAAAAGGTTGCGTAGCGACAACAGATTTAAAAAAAAAACGTTTGAGCTGTGAAATGAAATGTATATTCTCCGGGGCAGCTGAACTATTACTTCATAAATATGGATAGTTCAAAGTGGCCACGTTTGTCGTAGCTTTGTTGTTAACGTTTCTTCATTTTCTATTTCGATTTCGAGAAGGAATCGAGATATTCTGTAGGCTTAACGAAGTATGATTTTTACATACTGCGAGCACTTAGTAAATGCAAGATATGCTGCTTACTAAGTGCTCGCAACGGGTTTTTACATCTTCGATAGATTAATGGCTTTTCCATCAAGGATACTTATAAAGTATAATAAACTCTTTTTACCTAATATGCTTTAATATTACAATTGTATTTTGAATCTAAAAGTGGGTGGGAATGTTTAAAAAAAAAAGTACGTGCAAGTACCTAAGTACATCTCAAATTGACACAAATTTTCATAATCGTTTTACGGATTCTTCTGACTGTAGAGGTAAGAAAATTGAAAGTTCAGTGCTTATGTGCCCATGCATTAAGTTCAAGCAGACTTCTCGAAGAATGGCCCATTTGTTGATAGTTCTTCTGACGCGAAGACATTAAAGAAGAGAGAATATATTGAACATGCACTTCAATTAAAATGATTTTCCGTTGATGATTAAGTCGCAAGCGGACTTTATAATTCAGGGACGAAGCAAAATACACACGTGAAAATACAACTACAATTGACTATGTAATTATTAGTGATCTAAGGGTAGTTTATAATACTGACCTTTACATGAAGATCTAGCTTAACTTGTTAAAGCATTTGTTCCCAGGACACTGTGATCAATTTAATAAATTTCGACCAGCTATAAAAATAGGTCATAGAACGGCAAATAACAAAGGAAATCCAAAATAAGAAACTTGTCCGATGCACAATGATATCTAAACGTTTCACACTGTATAACTTTTGTTTGTTATGCCAGCCATTGATCTTTTTTAAAATTTCATTTCATACAGACTCTAAAAATTTCTACACCTTTTAGACAAGGTTTTAATAGTTTGATAAAATCAAATATTGACATAGGAGGGTAAAATTGAAGTCACCTGGAATACGGTCATACACGAGATTGAACGTCTGAATCTGGGCCAATGTACGCTGGGACGTAAATAAATTCACACGGACAGACTAGATTGAAGGGCCCTAAAATTGTTGGCTGGGATATGGTTCAGTATCGTTCTGATAAACTAGTTCATTGAAAAGATTTTGGGTCAATTACCTTCGATCATTCCATGAACATGTAGTCTCTTCTAAAACAATTTGATTTACATGGGCGTAGTTCAGTAATTATCAAGATCGTGCTTTTCTCTTGCATCCATCAAAAGTCATACATTTTACTTTTTTGAGTATGGATTTTGTTTGTAAACTAAACACTTCAATTAACATTTAATTTAGTTTGAAACTTATTTTTCTGTCTGTTTTGTCTTCCATAATCACTTTAAAAACTTTTCTAGCATAGTGAAGATGGTAATTTTTTCCGTTCGTTTGAATAATACCATCTAAGAATTAGAAGCGTTTACAATCAATGGTTTTAAGTGAGAGTAGTAATTGACCGCACTCATCATTCAGATCTCACTTCTGTCAGGCTGGTAAAATCAAGAAAACAAACCAATCTTTTGAAAGTGAAGCTGTTGTGTATTCGAGACCACCGGGAATGCACGAGTACCGGTACTCAGCTATATTCGAAAACTAAAAAAGCAATCATGAATGTGACCAACAAGTTTTCCCCGTTACATGTCTACATTTACATTAACAAGTGGTACCTTTAAATCAAAGTCAGATTCAAACCCATAAAAACAAAATGTCTTGTGGTAAGATAACAATGCCTAATATCATCTACCAACTGCAAATATAGGTTAAGCAGTAGTCAGAACGGAATGTAACAGTTACCCGCATCTTTTCATATGGTAACATGAAACTTCACATGACAATTGATACGACCGCAGGAGAGGATCCAAAAGGCTGAACAAATTTTGCGAGTACAATTAATGAACCAAAGTGCTGTTAGCACTGAAGGTTTTCGATTCTAGTGAAAATTGTAGCATGAACAAATTTTCAAAGATTACATGATGTAAAATTAATCTTTAGACATTTGCTTTTCCCATATTATTAAAAAAAACTTTTTTCCCTTATACATTTGTTGTATGTAGAAACTGAATGTAAATCTTTGCTACTGATTTCTGAAGTATGAACTATAATCCATAGGTAAACAGTATCGAACTTCACACAAATTTACAATTTTGTTCAATTTCACCCTTTTCCTAAATATTTAATCCTGTCAAAAAGTTTGCATTTGCATTTACATTAAAAATATTTTAACTGAGTATTTATCATACACTAGTTATACTCAAATAAAACCAATTTCACCTTAAGAAAATAATTTCCTTGATGAGCATAAAATAAAAAGATTTTATCAACTTAAATTTTCCTACCAATTTTGATGGGTTAAAATACTACTCTTCACTTCCTGTCTATTAATAATAAAATATTAATGATAAGATGAAGATTTTGACTGACAAGTGTGTTAAATGGACCATGTTCAAAACATTCCATGTTCCTTGACACATTACTGCAAGAACTTTTAATTCCCTAAATGAAATTGACTACTAAAATTATTAGGAGTCTTCTGTTGATTCAAGACTAGATATCAATTTTAATTTGCAGAAATAATAGAATATTATTGTGCTGAATAATTGCCAAAAACATTTATTGGTTATAAAAGAGGTATTGAATGATATAAAAGGAATTACATTTGGACTATATTTTTGTGTAAGAGTTCAGAAATAGTAGGAAAGTTCCAGGCATAGACCAGTGACATAAATATTTTGATCCTCAAGGATAAAAAACCAAATAATCAAAATTTCATGCAAAAAAATCCCAACTTTAGGGGTTGTATGCCAGACACACTTTTTACAGGATCTGTGCCTGAGCCACAAATATTGAAGAGTGAACAAGCGTGATAACACTCTGTATTTGGATTGGGACTTTCTGACCAGAAGAAATGTGGACCTTTTAAAATTTCCAACTGGACATAAATCAGCATTTTAAAAAAGTATAAAATATACATATTTTTGCCTCCTTTTTCCTAATCCCCAAAATGGTTTTAAGCCTTTACTCTTTGGAGTAATCACAACCTTCTATTTGGTGGTATAGAACCTTGTAGTACAATTTCATAGAAATACATACCCATTTTTCTCAAGTTTTTAACTGAAAACCAGGAAAAGGTTTGTATTTGACACTGTTGCCTTCTGATTCCATCTTATTTGCATAGAAGAAGAAGTAAGAGAGTATCTGAAAACAAAATTTCATATGCACAATGCACACCAATCAGCTGAATGAGGTTCATGTCAAACACCAGTACACCCATTCCTGTTGAAAATGATGAATGTAATTTGTGAAATGGGCCAAATATTGTTGAAAATTTCAGTAAAATAAATGTATTAAAGATTGATTGTCAAGACCATTGGTAGCTTTATCCTCCTTTCCCTATATTTTTTTGCAGGAAGTGGTGTCAAATTTTACATTGACCAAATGATTCAATAGATATGCAGTGTTGGACTTCAGACCTTCAAAAGCTGTAACAAAATTGAAGTCATTGCATTTTTTTACCTTTGACCTCAAGCAGCTACAGAATTTATCACCTTCTCCTAGTTTCAAAAAAAAATTTGAATTTAATATTCTGACCACATCAAATCACTTTAAAACTGAAGATCCAAGGCAAAACTTGTTTGAGATTATCCAGAATCCTACTACCTACTTTGTTTGAAGTAAATATGCATCAACTTATGCTTAATGATTATGCAGACTATAGCTGAGTTTCAGCTGTGAAGTAATATAATCATTATCAGTATTAATATTTAAGCTTTTATCAATTACTTAATAAATTTAACAAACATGTAAGACTGAAATGCCATTTGATAAGAAAAGTTTTCCACTTTTCAATGTCATGCCAAAATTATGAGTAAAGGGAATCTTAATTGAAATTAAATGGAACCATGCAAATGTTTGACAAGTTTTGAGGCTAGTGATTTAATGTTACTTGTAATTACACATTCAATGTGTATTTGAAGGCTAATGTGTCTTGTTGCCACTACAAAACTGTGCATAAATTGCAGTGAGAAAAGGTAACATTAAAGGTATGTTTCTACTTTTTTGAAGTAAGAAGTGTAAAGCATGCTCTATCAGTCCAAATAGGTGCATTAACAAACTTCTCAGACATTTCTGTGAACACAACTAAAAAGGCTATACAAAATAACAAGAATAAATACAAAAAATGATCTTTACTGAAATCTATTTAAATGTATCTGTAAAATGAAATTTACATAGAAAATGTAAGTCAATATTTAATCAGCTGGTGTGTTATTATTGTATGATAATGTAGATAAATAATCACAACCATTTACTAAAAGTAACAATAATCTTTTATACATCATCTAAATATACCCACTATAGGTTTGTTCGAAATCTACTAAAATACCACGTAAATACAACAAAGTATTCAATATATAATAGTGTTTAACCAATATCTAAATATCAAAAATATGTCAAATATGAAGGTATGACTTTTAAAAAGGATAGAAACTATGTAGGGTGGAAAGATCAACAAAACAGACTTATGAAGTACATGTATCAATAGTTAAAACCTTCTTAACTAAAAATAAATGTCAACATTTTCACACAAAAACTCAGAAAAAATTTGTTGATTGAATGTTCAAAACAAATAGACAGGTAACGGCTTTTATCCGTCCATAATTTCACTGTTTCTATAAAACTTTCAGATATGTTTGTATGAATAAAAACATATGTACTGAACACCAAAAGCAAAATATTAAAATATTAAATATCCTTTATAAAATATTAAAATGTGTTAAAACAGTCTATCCCATGACTTCAATAAATTGGCAAAAACAAAAACAAAAAAAAAAGAACCAAAAAAAAAAAAAACCAAATCAACCAAAATGATATGATCAATATTTTTTGTGATTTCAAAAGATATAAATCAATGACAACCATGAAAGGATAACATCATATACAGGACAATATCTGAGATTCTGATGATGAATTCTGGTCCATTTATACAATTTATTGGTGAAAAAATAAAACAAGTGCATTTAAATGCACTGACATGCTCATGAATATCAATATCTGATATGAATAATTGCATTCGGTGAATTATAAACATGTAAAAGAGCTGAAATTACATGATGCACAAATTTTGAATTGTGTCTCTCAATAGTTTACATAGACAAACTCGGAGAGTGGATTTGTCTTAAACCTATGTTGTATTCAAGTATGTAAATATTTACTCAATGTTCAACGAAAAGTCAATATGTCACAACCAAGATCAATAACTAACACAGCCTTGTAAAACTACAACAATCAATCAGGTCTTATAGGAACTGCATCCCTCTATAAAAATCAACAATTTAACAGCTTTGGGTTACCACTGCTACTTCATATCAATATTATACTTGTTATAATTTCATAACAAAGCTATTGATTCAGTAAGACTGGAATATTTAAGACTGTTACCAGTAAATACATGTACAATTATTTCTTCAGACACACAACCTTAAATGTTGAAATTTTGATAATTACTTCAGCTTATTGTAAGAAATAAAAAGTCGGTGTCAAATTAGTCCTAAATGATGAAGTCATAACAGAAATTTAAATTGTAACACACCATTTACAACAAATTCAACTTCTTGTGAAATCAACCACAGACGACTAAACGTCCTAATACCTGCACCAAACTAAATCAATATATTCATACATTTGTAGATACGAAAGCAAAACTTTGTGCAATAAAATGCAAAGTTCAAATATTTCATTCAGAGATAAACTATAAAATTTTAATACAAATGAAGAAAATAACTTTGAAGTGCACTCCCTTCTCATATAACTTTAAACCAACATAATTTAGTCTTCTTATCGATCCACAAAAATGTTAATTGTTTTGTGTATTACTATTTTTGTTTTGACTTAAAGTTAATCGTGGAACAACCTTAACAGAAACTACTACTGTCTATTTCCTGGAATTCACTTAATGCTTTAACAGGTTCAATGTTTTTCTTGACAGCACTCTTTTTTATCTGAGATCTTAGTTCCTTAGTGTCTTCCTTCCTTACCAATGGTTTCTTCTCTGGGGCTTTCATCCTCCACATAACAATATTCTGAAAGACACAGTTATCATTATTGAATTATGTACTAATTTGGGGTCTACTTATATATTTTGTTCTGGCCATTTGACACTGAGAAGTTTGTGATCTATGCTACACAATATATACAGAGAGGAACATTTCCTAGGAATGAACTGCCACTAAAGTGGAAAGCAGTATAAAAAAAAAACACACACACACACTTAATCCAGAGGCTAATGTTTCTGAGATAATGTGCAACAGATATGGGTAACATAAAACATCAATGTCGTCATACTAAATTGGTAAATCTTTAAAATTAACCTTTTCTGATAAAAATTATGTCATTTTTATTTTTAACTCATCATTTCTTTCCTTATCAGTATGTGACATTCTTTGTACACAATTTAACTCAGGTATATTACAAATACATGCAGTTTTGTCACTTACCTTTTGTCCTGGGATTTTGTACTGCAAAATAAGAGGAAAAAAAAACAAATGAATAATATTCAATAAAATTTCAATACTTCAAACTCAACAATAATGAAAAATGCAATTTTCATAGAACTAAAAAAATGTTAAAATCATCAATGGTTTTTCAGCCCCATTAGGTCTTTTGAAAAATTTAATAACATTAGATTTGATGTAAATGACTGAATGACACAACAAAACTGTTTAATATAACATCAATGTCATGCTACATGATCTAAAACTGGATGGTGATTCAATGAATTTTTAAATTAAAGAGCTATCTGATTAAATATTGGATTTTACATGCACCACATCAATAGCTGGGTATCTTTATTGACAGAGCCTTTGTTCATTCATAAAATGATTTCTATTTATGTAAAATTTTGTAAGTACTTCAAAAGAACTTTTCAGCATTGTTAACTTGATTGGGTACGGTAACTCTGACATAGAACTTTTCAGCATTTTTAATTTGATTGGGTAAGGTAACTTTGACATCACAGTTAAAATAAGACCAAGGGTTAACAAGGCCTTTTTGATTCCCTTCTTGAGATTCTGTCACATTAGTAAGGAGAGAAGTTTAATACTTACTTTCATTACATTTCAAATAATTAAAAAATGAGTGATGACAGAATACAGACCAAATTCAGGCATGTTTTTTGTATGAAAATGGTTCAGCACTACAAGCATGTATAGAGAGAAACTTCACATATTTTTAAACATATGGAAGCCTTGATTTAGAACCATTATAGAAATTAGTGATTATGATCACATAAACCATTTAAATTATACAAAATTTTTTTTCCTAGACCATGTGGAATATCTTTCATTCAAGATATAGGTTTATGCGGAAAACTACAAAAACAATATTTCAATATATGTTTTACATTAGTTCTATGCATATATCTTTCAAATATGGGTTACATATGTTTTGAAAAACACTGTTCAGCAAGCTCACAAAAGAGAATACCCCTGCTTCAAATGGAGTACAATGTAAAACCCTTTCATACATGTAAACATATCACCCTTTGGAGTCCTGTGACAATAACATAACAAGAAAAGGTATGGTGAATATGTCGAAGCAACAACAACTCCACTGTATGTATATTCCAACATGCACAAATATATATGATGACCAACCTTCCTATAAAATTTCATCAAAATTCATTGAGTGATTTAGGAGGAGTTAGGTTTACAAGATTTCATCATGTAAAACCCTTAAGGCAAATTGTCTCTCTTTAGGCCCATGCTCCCAGTTTTTAGTGGAGTCCGAGTTGCTCATTTACTTTTGTTACTTTGTATGTATGATTTTAGTTACTTTATGTTCTTTGTTGTGTGTGTCTGTTTTTCATGTCTGGTCTTTGTCCCTGGATTACATTCTTTTGATTACCGCTATAACCTTGGTTCCCTTGATTACTATTTAATGTCCTCTTGCAGTAATTATATTCCTTCAGGCACATCTACATCATAAGATGCATAACCTTTCTATAAATTTTCATCAAAAGATCCCAAAGTTGAGGATTTATGCTTACAAGAAATGTGTACAGACAAACAGACAAAGTGATTCCTATATACCCTCGATCTTTGATTGCGGGGATACAAAAATATGTTAACATCAACAGAACACTTGTATATACACATGGGCATAACTTCATAATGCTTCTATTTGTAAAAACATAGAGTTGTGGCCTTGGTTGACAACCCTTAAATTACAAATACATATACACCAGTCTTTTATAGTAGACTGAAGTAGGAAAAGGTTAAACTGAATACACAAAGATTTTTAACACAGGGATGTTAATGGATGTCCAGTTCTAATCAAATGTCAAATTGACAGGCCAAACAAAATAATATATATGTTTCCTATTATACCTTTGAAATAGCAGGTGGGTAGGTAGGGACTTTTTAATACTTTACTATTTTTTTACATTGAGTCTATGGAAGAAACATTCTGGTTTTAATAGAGCTAACTGAAACAAAAACTTAAGGGTACACTACTTTAAGCTGAAAAAATAGGGTGAATAGGGTAATAGGAAACACATCTTTTGTATAATTTGGCCTCATACTGATACTACATGTTCTCTCCATTTTAAATAGCACAGTGCTTACTGGCACAGCACAGCTCTTCTGGCCTTCCTTCAAAATTATAGCACAGTGCCCATAGTGCATTCTAACTAATATTAATTACTGATAGCACAATGCTAAGAAATCATAGTGCTGCAAAATACAGTGCTATAATGGCCTTGGGAGAACACTGTATAATACTCAATATATTTTTGTTTTTAACATAAACTTATCTTTTTGTTTAGACATTCTGCTCTTTTTTTGTATTAGTACACTTTATAACAAAAGTATGTTGTGTTAGATTTCACAACAATTTAAAACAATAACTGAAAGTAGCTCTTTAAAGTGTGGCATACTAAAAATCTATCTTGAACACAATTGAATTTCAAAGAAGAAGGTTCGGTTATGGCCAATTTTGGCCTCAAAATTTGACATTGTTCAAAATAAAGATTTTTATCGCTTTTGTACACATAAATGTTTTTACAAGCTAGTTCGATAAGATTAGGCCAAAACAGAAATGCAACTGATCATTGTAGCACAAACAAAATTGCCTATATTTTGTAAATGATGAAAAATCCATAAAATCTCAATATTTCAGCATATTTTGATGGTTTTTGTGAAAAACAAATGTGGTAGCAAGCGTGTTCCTTCTTGATCTTTATACATATTGTGTAGTATTGTAAGATACAACATATATGTCAATATTTTGGATAAACACAGATGCTGCCACTTCTGCTTTAGGCAAAAACCATCCAAAAATATGCGTAAAAATGCAACAAAATTGAAGATTTCATTATGTTAATTTTAACCGCTATCAGGTCAAAAACATTCATGATATTGCCAAAATCAGATGAGATGTATTTACAACAACTATTATCCTTTCAAATAAACTAACTACTATAGACCAAAACAAATCTTTCAAAAACATTAAAAACAGGAGCCAAAATAGGGCCTTACCAAATCTACTCCTTTGAAATCCAGGACATTGTCAATTTCTAATTCCTTCAGACATAGACATAGTGACTAAACAAAGGAAAGTTAATTACCAGTAACAAGTGAATATGTCTTTTAATTATATACTTAAAATGTAATATTCATTTTGGTTGGCACATACAGGTGAAATAAAAAAAAACAACTAGAGTAACTAGATGTGTCAGAGTGACATGAATGCTCCAGCAGCAAATCAATCAAGGCCAAGAAAGACTCCATAGAAAAGGTGAACAGATTTTCAATTCAGAATGATTTTTAAAATTTTGAAAAATAATCAAATAACTGATACATAACTGGTTTTAGTCATTGAGTAAAGAAAACTACAACTAATTAAAAATGAGGTCTAGGTGATAAAATTACGATTTTTTTTTTCAATCCAAGACACATATTTCCATTAAAGAAAATCAGTGAAGAGAAACACAAATTAAATCTTGTCCTGTAACATCAAGATATAACCACCTCAATATTAACTCAATATCTGTAAGCATCTAGTAAAGAAGTCCACATAATGTTATACCTATCAAATTTCGAAGTCCAAGGATCATATTTTCATGTTGCAAAAAACATTAGTTCCTAACTGGCAGGAAATGAAAATAAAGACCATATACATGTTCAAGGACCAAAAATCATTCAATTAAAACAAAAAATGAACCTTTAGATTTAACTACATACTGGTACGAAATATAATTTTGATATCTTAAATGATTTTGAAAAAAGTCTGTGCAACTAAAAAATTTATCATACTATAGAAATTCACAGGTAATTAAAATTTTTCACAGGATGCAACTTGATACCATCACTGAGATTGATCCTACAAAAATTTATACAATTATGGAGACAATATTCAAACTTGATACAGCTTTAAATTTAGATTGTGAAAAACGGGACATAACAAAATTATTCAACTAATAGGAAAACTCTAGGCAGTAGTCAGAAAATGGAAAGTCCATAATAACAAATGGCAGTATCCATGCAAATACCAGAAAATCAGAAACAACCACAATATTTCTGACTTGGTACAAACATTTCTGGATTACAATACTAAGTTATATAACATGCTAAACTTCCATATTGATATTGATATTGACCATATTGACCTACTGTCAAAATAGAGAATTTAATTTATAATGAAAAAGTGGCGAAAATGTATTCCCCTAGTGAAATAGAAACCCTTTTGTTTTTGCACACATGTATTTCTAAATATCTATTATATCTAAACAATGGAGCCATGTTAATTAATTAAGTTATCTCAATAAAACCAGGGATAAATTTAATTTCCTATGAGCATATTCCATCAATGTTAAAACATACTGTTTTAAGTGGTGAAAATGATCTCCTAATCTATAACCCAGAAAATCAATCTAAACCTTCCTTTGTGATGTGGAACCTCATCATACTTAAACACTATCTTTTGCTTTGGTTTGGCAACAGGAAAGAAACTTCCATTTCCTTATCTATCATAACTCCCAAAATCTAAGCAAGTCTTTTCTTTGTGGTATATAATATTGTGGTCCAATATCATGGAAATCATTTGCTTATACTGTAGTTATGTAAATAAATTTTAAGAAATTCTTATATCTTGCACTTTTTGAACCTTTATTATAAAACAGTACCCCAAAATTGATTCTCAGTTTCCTAATATTGTGCCATACCATTATATGATCATAATTTTTTTAAAAGTCGTATAAAAATATATAAATTTAGAAGGAAACAAAATTCAGACTTAAACTGTAAAGTACCTAGATATAGTTATATACCAAATATTAAGTCAACATCCAAAAGGATGTCAGAAAAAATCTAGATAACTGACATTCTGATCAGAACATACATGTTGTTCAAGGGAAGTAACTCAACCAAAATTAAATTCGAATTTAAACTGTTCCTCATCTGGATTTAGCTTCATACAACAAATCAAGTTCATATCTCAAAGGATGTACAGAAAAAATCTGGATAATCAATGTGGCAGAGGAATGGAAACAACAGTATCCTTTGGTTTTCACCACTAGTGGACTATAACTCAATGAACTTTAACAAAAATACACTTTAACTATGAAGCATCAAGATAAATTCACACCATTACAATCAAAAAAGGATTAACAATGGAATGGTAGACAATGGTAATGTCCAAGGCCTTATGTCAAAAGGCAGTGGAGTGGAAAAAGAAGTCTAACTATAAACTACTATCAAAAACTCAACTAAGAACCTTAAGGTTAAAAAAACTGGGTACAGCTGACTTTTTAAAAATTAATTAGATACCATATTTTTAATTGCATACTTATTTCATAATATGTTTAGTCTTTGCTATAACCATATCACAAGCACATATTTGAGGGAATATACTTGAGTGGAAGTTGATCCGCCTCTAAGTCTGACCCACCTCTTCAGCCCAAAATTTCTGGAATCTAGCCTTGACTCCCCTATAAGTCGGACTGATTTTTGACAGTTGCATCGCTAACATTCCTTAATTACAAAGGGTAAACCTTCATGTTATATACTATAGTCAGACTGCGTATTTGATAGTGGGAGCAAGCCCATGTGCTTAAAAATGGACAGATTTTCCGTTGGTCAGACACAGAACAAGTCAAAGAAGTTATGATGACTGGTGCCAAAGTCGATGCATCACCTTTACTAGATGTTTAAAAAATTTGTAATAAAATCTTGCAATGAAAATGTAAATAACCCATGTGTTAAAAAGTACTTCAGTACTAACGCATGGGATGTTCTTTAAATTTTAGTTTCTACAAAGAAGGGTCGACCAGTGCAAATGGACATGTTTCACATGTAAGGAGAAATTGTCTGACCCAAGACTCACTAGCATGGCATGTGGTTACTGTCTGGAATGGTAGCATTATGATTTAAAATGTGCTGGACTGCATCGTGTGCCAAAATAATCTTTCTGGATGTGCAAACTTTAAGACAGTCATTCAAGTTTGTTAAATGTGTATTTTGTCTTAAATCTGAATGATTTTTAAATCAATACTTGTTACATCACATATGGTTTGTACCATTTATTTATATTTGTATAAAATCAATTTCTCATCATTTCCACATTACTTATGTAAATGAGCAATTCCGTGTGTTATTGAGACTCAAGCCGAATGTGTGGACAATTAGCCTGAATGTGTGGATGAGCAGCATATTCCATAAAGAAACACTTAAAATGCATATACAAAGAATTTATATTTCTATCTAAATATATGATATATGGAGTTTATCAGTCCAGCAATTTTGTTATTACCCCTCATATTTAGAAGACATACCTTAGTTGAGGCCACATAGGCAGCTTTGACTGTTAATACAACAGTATTCATTAGATTTTTGGCTGCTTGAATCAAAGATGTAGCACTGTCTAACTGCAAATATAGGAACATTACCAATTCAATAAAAAAATTACACATTCCCCTACAAAGTTAATCTGAAATTAAGCCTGATCAATCATGTTGCTGGTAAATATAACAATTATACAGGCATTTTCCTAAGCAAACATTCTACAATGGAACATTACAAAGTATTTAAGTGGAATATTAGCTAATTTGCCTTTATATATAGAAAAACAAACAGCATCATTATTATTATTATACTTTGAATGGAAGTTTAAATGATTTAAAGCAATCCAGAACAAATAAACTCTTCCTTGGTTTTCATTTATTTTTTTTTGCATTACTATAAGGGAGATAATCTACTAACCCCTGATACAATCAGCTCTCCACTTGCACTGGTGACATCAGCCTTTACTTTACTGGTTATATTTAACTGATGGCAATACAAGGCAATTCTCTGTAAGTAGGCTTCCAAATCCTTCTTAGATGCTGAATCTGGACACTGAAATATAACAAGGCAAGGTACACAGTTTGTACGAGGTACAGTAAATTCAGACCTGGGTCCGGTTTCATATAACATCTTAAATTGAGATTTTCCTCAAATCCTTCCCCAACTCAAATATCAACCTATCAGATCACTTGAAATTGAAGATTTGAGGAAAAACACAGGACTTGAGGAAATTCTCAACTTGAGATTTTTTTTAAAAGAAATCTAGACCTGTTTATACTACTTGATGACTATCCATATTTTTTCACCGTATTTAAAATCCTGAAATTTATGGGATTTTATTATTGTTACTATGGTGATATTCACAATCCATATAGCATTATTTGCAGTCAAAATTCGTAAAAAAATGCAAAATCTGTATAGGTAAACACCTCTGTAAATTAATTCTAAGCTTCTGTAAACAAATAAATTTTATTTGTTGAAAAAAAAAGAGATAGACTTGGTTGTAATCTCAACAATTAAATCTGCCTATTTTAAGTTCCATAACAGTATTTATTAGATTATCCTTGAACTGCATATAGTTCTAAAATCAGTATATATATAATTCAGAATTTGATTATATAAAATATATAACTTCAATATGCTTATACATATACCAACAACCTCATTCTAAATTTAGTTGCTTCAAGTTTTCAAAAATTATTATGCACAAAAATCTGTTGAAATTTACCTCAATTATATTAGTGATAAATTGATCAATCTGAGTTACAAACTAGTTTATCATGTTATTGAATGTGGCCCATTTATATTTACCATATCAGCAATAGACCTGGACAATTTATCTAACTTGGTTCCAGCTTCTGAAATCTTCTTTGCAGCATTGATAACATCCATAGTGCTCTTTAGTGGTCCTCTTCCTCTGTGGAGACAGAAACATATTCCACATGAAAAGAAGTTTCATTGTATTTTTTTTTTTTCATTTTTTTTTTTTATTTTTATTTGTGAGTGTTGTCATGGTTTGTTGTACTTAACAATTATTTCAAACATAAAACTGAACAAAAAATAATCTACTAAACAAAATTATGTAGAAAATTTATTAAACACTTAAGATTATACTACTAAAGTCTTCCATCTAAAAACTGATGAGAAAACATCAATATCATATTTGATCAAAATCACAAAAATGCTTGTCAATATTCTCCACACTATGTTTGAGTCAACATTGAAGAACACATTAGACATATAAGAGAGGTAATAAATTTCATATTCTGTTTTTTTTTCAGTCTATAAGATCTTAGTCCTTAATATCAAAATAAAAAACAATCTAAATTCCAGTAGCAAAGCAGCAGAACAAGGATAGAGCAATTGAATTACAGCCAGGTACATGTATTTTTCCATAATTAAACAAACCTAGTAAAATCTGTCATTTCCATCATGATCATACACATTTGTTTGGCCAATACAATAATGTCATTGCCACTGTCATCCCATTTACGTATTTCCTGGTCAAGTTCACGTTTGGCAGTTCTGAACTCCTGTACATGTTGTTGGATGACATTCTTTTCTTCCTCTGGAAGATGGGCCATAATCCATCTCTCACTTCTCTGTCCACTGTAATCCTGTTCAGTCGTGTAGCTGGCTGTAAACACAATAAGACAAATTGAAATACAAGAACAGTGTTTTTGTGTCTCTCATTCAAACTTGTCAAAAAGATTCATAACATTTGGTGTAAATCTTATCACAATATGTTGAGAAATGTAGGGGAAAAAGCAATTACAAAATTACAATGCAAATTTAAAAGAAATCTCAATGTCATTAAAGATAAAATACACAATATCTATTAGAAGGTCATTGTTTTTTATTTGTCTACCGGGTTCATTATTGTACCACTTGATATAAACTTAACCCAAATTTGTAAAGAAATGTAGATGTGAGAGGTTTTACAAAAATTTTGAAAATACCACAATATTCACTACAGATACTTCAAGAATAACAGCCAATCGTCAATTTTTGTACTTGTCATAGAGATTCAAGAGAGTAACTTTTTGGTATAAAATTTAACCAAATCCTTTGGGAAATGTAGATGTGAAAGGAATTACACAGATAGGGGAAATGTAGACGTGAGAGGGATTACATGATGACAGGTGGGGGAACTAGCCTTTCTAAGTCTCCAAGGTGTATTGTGACAGAGCAAAAAAAGTTGAAAACTTCGGTAACTTCCAACTACCCTATGTTTCTTATAAAGTTTTCAATGTTAGAAATAATGAACCAAAAAAAAAAAGAAATAAAAAGACCACAGCAATCCTATTCTTGACCTTACATTTACTCTTAGTGTCATATTCATCCTCTACATCGTACTCTGTGTCTGTGTCAATTTCCTCTGGACTCTATCAAATAAAACAAAGATCAATCAATTAAGAAAACTTTATAGACAAAAGTGGATTCAATGTTCATGTGGCTAATCACCATGACAGGACTGTTACAAACAAGTAGCCACTTGTTACCAAGTATATCTTACTTCCATCAGGCCTTTTAAAACAAGTAGCCACTTGCTACCAGGTATATCTTACTTCCATCTGGCCTTTCAAAAGAAGGCACTTGCTACCAGGTATATCTTACTTCCATCAGGCCTTTCAAAAAAGGTAGCCACTTGCGACCAGGTATATCTTACTTCCATCAGTCCTTTACATGAATGTGAAGCTGATACAAAAAGTGCATGTACTTTCACAAAGTGCAGTAATTCAAAATATACAATCAAAAGTATTTCTTTTAAATTTGTATAAAATTGTCTATGTTTGATGGCTGTATTTACCCTGTTAATGAGTACAGCTTGTCGAATTTCTCTGACACCATCATATACAAGTCGACTAGCATCTATAAATTCATTCTCATCTATTTCTCGTGGTGGATTACAACTCAATGCATCAACAGCTATCTCTACCTTCTCAGCAAAGTTTGGCATCACTAAAATCATAATTCGATTGTTTATATTTTTGTTTGAATCATTCTATACTTTTATTCTTTTAGCATTCGTTAATATCACCACATCAGGAATGAAAAATAGTCACAGTACCAATTTAGTTTAAACATAATAACATGTTTCTCCGAAGAAACCCAACTAATCAGAAAGCTTATTACAAATCAAATTAAATTACAATCGAATATCATATCATCAATTATACATAGAAATGATGTCTTGAATCAATCCATTTTCTTTTGAATCTTTACCTTGATCTCTGAGCATGACAACAGCTTCCATAACTCTGTCAGTGTACAGCCCAGGCTCATAGTTATCCATCTCAGCACTTACTACATTACATACTCTGGATGATCTACCACGGATGGCACCAGCTGTTCTGTCTAATGTGTCTGGATCTTGCTCTTGTAATGCCACTACACATTTGTTTACATCTTCCAAAATGTGACTCTCTGAAAAACATGTTAAAAATTAATCAAAAAATAACAGATAAACTTTTGAAGAAGAAATTCTAATAGACACATATCTGATGATTATAATTAAAATTGGAAAAAAAAATATCTTTACAAGCACTTGAATGATTATTGTTCAATTCTTGAATAATACCTTCAGCAAATTTTCCATCTAAATTAATTGAAATTCATGACATCTATACAAACCAGGGTTCAACATATTCGCAGACTAGTTGGATTGAGAAAAATATAAGCTGAAGGCCTTGATTTGATGTCATGTACTTTAGTCCTAAGGAGGAGCTCAAAATAATAAGAAATCTGTGAACCAATGCTCACTAGTGTTACCCCTGCTTTTAATCACGACATAAGGAAAATAAACAAAGTCCTCAGTAAACAGCAAATTGTCAAAATTTTCTTAACACAAATCTCACCATATGACATACTACAGGTAGAATGTTTTAACATTTCAAGCTGCTGTGATGAGTAATTGCTGAGAAAAAATTGTTACAGACAGATGCACAAACAAGGCTAAAACAGTATACCCTTTTTTGTTACGATAATGATGAGGAAGTGATTGTGTTGGTGGTGAGGATGCCTGTGTTTGAGTGTCATATGTGTGAATGTTATTGTATTCAGTTGTGAGTTGTGTTGAGGTACATACTAATTTCGGTGAGGGAATTCTTCTTTGATCACAAGATATCATAATGACTCATAAAATATTGGCTTAAAATTCATTAGTTACTTATAAATGTATTTATATGTTATGAGCACTTTCTTTATATTGGCAAAGTCTTATTCTCATCATGGTATTTTTATGTGTTTCAAAAATTGTAATTATATATTTACGTGTTACGTTGTTTTAACGTTTTCTTTAATGATTTTATTTGGCTTATTCAAGTTATATTCATATATAAGAATGAGAAATTTATATGCCATATTTTAAATCTATCCATTTTTTACATTTATCTTACAAAGTATAATTTTGAGTACTTTTTATTGTTAGTTTTAATAATTACATCAAGTCTGGTTTAAAGTATCTTTTATAAAGTTTTAATAAAGTATTAATTAGCTTTTTAATTGGTATTATTGAAATTTTTTTGAAATGATAAATTTACATATATTTTGTTTAGTCATTCCAGGCTGATTTTTTGCTCAAATTTTTGTTTATTATTACAATGTTTTACATATGTATATAACAGTGTCTCATAAGTCTAATAAGGCTGGGTGTTGATCTTTAATTTTATGTAATTGTCTATGTATTTATCTATTGTAAGATCGATGAGTGACACTCTAATAAATAAATTTATTATTACAGTGAAACCGGCCATCACTGGGACAAGAAAAAATGGCTGGTTTATAGGGTTGGCCGGTTTGGTGAAAAATAGCAATGCATTCTATGAGCTGTTTCTGATAATGTGTTCAATAACCCTACACCTTGTCAGTTTGTTGGTTGAGACATGTTTAATGGCAATTCAAAACTTTTGGACTGTTATTACATTTCAAAGCTTGCATCATTTGTAAATGATTTGATTTTACAAACGGTGCTGCCGAGAAAATAATGTTCACGGTTTTGAAAGAATGTGTATTAAAGATCAAAGGGCTATTGATGGTAATTAATCATTTGTACTGTTTTCGAAATTACCTATCAACAAAGTCTAATAATTTCACCCCTATCTTGTTTTGGCTTGGGTACAGGTCACATTAATTGACAGTTAAAAGATGGTAAAGATCGTACTATTAAATGACCCCGATTGTCTGACATGTGTACACACCAATTAACAGCCAACCAGTGACAAAATGTGATGCCTGGATTAATATTTGTTGCTTAAACTACTGTCCCCTTCAATTATCATCTGTCCACTGATGAAACAGTTTCGTTGACACATTTATTACAGGTGAACAATAACCGAGTGGCCGGAATTGAGAGGTTGTTTTTATTTGAAATAGGTAACTAAAACTGTGAAAAACAAGCCGATGTACAGTTTTAGAGGGTGGCCGGTCTATTGAAGACAAAACACATAGGTTTTAAGGTATACGACCAGGACTTTTGAAAACGGCCACTTTGAAGGAAGACCAGTTTTTTGTTATAGAACAGTCAGACAGACACATTTAAGCTACATCAGTATAAAAATAACACTCAATCTTACCTGAAACTGCTAAGAAATCATCAATAGTAGTGATATCATCTACAGCATCAGTCAGAAGTCTAACTTCTCTTTCCCATGCATCTTTAAATACATCCATATTCTCTTGGGCAACTTTGGACCTAGGACGGGCAGCTAAAATCCTAGCAGCATTGATAACCTTTATGAATAAATTCAAATATGTAATAAGCATCTGAATAAAATGTCAAAGAAACTTGCAAAATTTCTTTGCCATAAACTTCAAATAAAAATATCACGATTTGTTTTACTATGCACAACTCAAATAATATGGTTTGACTAGTAAAACTTTTTTTCAAAGAGCATCTATATGTAATCACATTCTTTAATTGTGTGTATTTTAGCTTTCAGTATCAACACCAAATTAGCCCTGCACTACTTTCTATGTACCTGTGGGCAAAGATTTTCCAGTTCGGCAGCTGCAAGTCTGACCATTTTAACTCCATCTTCATTACTTGACATCGAACATGCCAAATTAGCTACCTGAGAAAAAAAAGAATCAGAATGCAGGATAATATAAAAGGCATTCTACAATAATATTCTGAAAATGACAAAAATTATATTACCTGATATACCTACCCGTTGCAGATTCAAATGCTGAACTAAACCTTTTTTGGTCATAGAGGAATAGAAAATAATTCAAGTTAGCTATGGTGTTGCTTGCTATCTAATAGTATAAATAATCAAATTCAAAGACCAACACCTTACGTAAATGAGTACAGTTGAACCTCGTTAAGTCGAAATCGAAGTCGAAGGGACAATGCAAAAATGTTTGAGTTATCCAAGATTCGAGTAATCCGAGGTCGATGATAAACCTGAAATACTAGTACTTTGGTCCATGATTGTTTCTGTAGTTACATCATTTGTTATGCTTGTACATATACACGTACTTCACTTTACACGGTACTTTGTAATGTCATGCGTTTCATATCGGAAGACATTTTTTTTCTTTGTTGTATATCATGTTTGAAATACTGAACGGCACCGAGTGTTTTAGTGAAATTTCGTTTTTATTTTTTCTATATCAAAAATGTCATAGTTCATAACATGCTGCTTTGTTTGATTCACGATCAGGAGTATCGTCAAACCATGTGCTCTACAAAATTACGGTAAAATTAATTTTAAAAGCCAAGCTAATTGTTGTTAAAACACACTTCAATCATGGTGGGTAATAAAGCAATCAGTTTTACGACTAATTAGTTGACTTCATGACATCGGGGTTAATTAACCTCGAAGTCCTATCGAGGGGACTGATTGATTACCTCGAGTTATCTGAGGTTTCAATTTATCTCAGTTCGAGTCATACAAGGTCAAATTGTATTGGAGTAAAAGGAGTTTTGCTGGGACCTTGTAATTAGTTCGAGTTATCTGAGATTTCGACCAAATCCGAGTTCGACACATCGAGGTTGGACTGTATAACATCACTACCCTAATGAGATATATCTTCAGTATCAAACTATCTCCAAGTTTCCTATAAATCTGAACAACCAAGTTTCACATGTACAATCTTTTTTTTTTACCATTTGTAAACATATGCATAAATATTTCTCAAAATTTTACGCATAGATGCAATAAAATATACATATAATGTCAGTTAGACTTGATTCCTATCAAGAAATAATTCAACATGAAGACAAAAAAAAATGAAAGCAGGAAACAAAGAAATGAAGCCTCATTACAGTAGTTGGACAAAAGAGTATTTATTACCTTGTATTTAGGTTCAATGCTTGTGCATATGTTGTATTTCATACTATCTGTTCTCTTAAAAAAAGGCACTGCGGCCATAGACCCTAAATCAGAAGCTAATCATACCTCCACCAGTTTGTTGGCATGTTCAGCAAACACCTGGGCATATTCTTCTACTCCTTTCTCATCCCCTGCCTTGGCAGCTTCTATCAGAACCAGTAGTGGTACGTTGGTCTCCAGGAAAGAGTCAGATACATGGTCAACAACTGCTTTTCTCAGCTGTACAGGAAATAAAGATATTAAAACCCTGAATAACCTGAAAACCTGACTCAACTAGACTCTTTTTACAGTCCTTTATATCAACTTAAATGTATTTTGAACCTTGGTAAACTGAACCCCTCTCTAAACTGCTTATTTTTAGGTCTAAAAGGGTTAGACAGTTTCACTGTTGCAGTATTTAAAAACAAATATAATATTATAATATAATACTTCATGATGTCTTATTTCTTTTCTCATAGATAATTCATACTTGGATAATATAGTACGCTTATTGCCGACAGAAAATATATAATAATACAAATTATTTAAAAGTCGATGAAAACGATATACTCTGAAGTTTCTAATTAAAACATTGTGAGTTTCTCAATATATTTATTTTGTCTCAAGTATTGGCTGAAAGTGATAGTGTACAAACCTGTCTTCGGAGGTCTTTTGTCTTCTTTTGCATGTTTTCTATAGCTCTCTCAAGTCCCTCACTAGGTTCAGAACGTCCAGCCTATCAAAATTCAAATAACACATTACCATTAGTGGTAGAATTATCAAATTTGCAGTCTTGAAAAAGATGTGACACAACACAAACTAATATCAAAATGCTTTTAAAATAGAAAAAAAAGTTTCTCAAATAGTTTTTCCTCACACACTTTCTACTTTTTAAGACAGTAAACTTAAATTTATCTTAAAACTAAAAAATACAAGAACACTGTGGATCCATGACATAAGATAACCCTGTGACAACTCAATATAAACCTAGTACTGTCAAAGTTTAATATTTGTTTTCATTTACACAACATGAAAGCAAGATCTAAAGGCCAAACTTGTGTTAGTAAGAGCAACTGCAATATCCATTAGTTAAAAATAAAACTTTTCAACTTCTAGAGTGGTCACTAAACAAATGAAAAAGAACAAAAATATCAACTTAAAGCTTCACAGACAGGCAAACTGGAATAAATAACATCAAAATGTGAATCAAGCATTTATAGATATACCAGTCAGACAAGTTCTCACGGATTCAATGTTAGTTTACATGCTTTTAGAGGTATTAAACGTATCTACATGTATCAGGACAAATTTTGGATGTTTTGCTGATTGGCTAAAATCTATCTATAAATAATGGTAACAAGTCCGAACAGTCATGCTTTGTTTACATGATAAGGACGAAATCCACAGAGATATGGGTCAATTTGAACATCTCTCCAAAACGGTGAACCCGGTGATGGCTTTGAGCACTGTTAGGTGTAAAACATGATTATGTATGTCTAAATGTAAATCAAATATTTTGAAAAAGTATTTGAAAAAGAATTTGAAAAAAGAGTCTTACAAAATTGAATGTTTTAAATGATATATTTATATTTTCACTTTTGTGACTATTCTAAAGTGACCAAAGATCAGGCTATATTCAAATAAGGAAACAACTCCTAATTTAAATCTAATGTTCATAAGATAAAAGATAATTGACTAAATATTTAAGTCACAATTAAAAGCCATTTCGGTAACAAAAGCTTAATTTTGTCAACAAGTTATTTCTTACATTATTCATATACTCAGTAAGTAAGTCTTGTAAAGCCTGTCTGACAGCATTACACTCCTGTACAATTCTTTCACGTCGGTCATCCCTAGTACATGATGAGTCAGCCATCAGGGCGGCCCCACTGATTATACTCTCTAACCTCTCTTCTAGTGATGGTCGAGTTCGCACTTCATTGTATGATAATGGATCCATGATTATCTTTTGCTATAAAAAATCATACAAAACCAGTTGTTTTTAAGAATACCTGTTATTAGATCAAAAGAAACTGGTATAAGATTTTAAATAATAGAGAAGTCTGAAGGATCTTGTTTTACTGTACTATAGTATTATTGTGTAAGGTTTCCATATTGGCTTAGTTATTAGTCCGAAACTAGCCATATTAGACTGAGGCATAGCCAAATTCCAATATTTCTAGCCAAGTACCAATAACTCTGCCAATATGGAAAACCTTTAGAATTATACCTTTATTGACTAACTAGTCAAATACACTAGGCCAATATGGATTTTAACCAGTCCAATATGACATATTGAATGGGTAAAAGCCGTATTGGAGCACTTTTATATTTTGCATTGTATTGGCGGTTTTGATCATAAAAGGCCAATATCACAAAGTCTGCATAAGGTACAAAATGTATGTCTTGGTATAAATGATAAAAGATTTCATTATATAAGACTTAGTAATTACAATGTGGAGTTCTTACATATGTAACAAATACAAGCATGGATTTGTAGAAACATTCTTACAATATAAACTTGAAAAATAACCCTACAAGATTATAGTAAGTGCTTCCATAATTACTGCTCAAAATCAAAATGTATCTTATCTATCAAACTCACCATTAACTCATCTAAAGCTGATGCTAGCTCTCCTGCACCTTCATAAGGGTGAGCATCAGACTGACCAGAAGCTTGAGCCACACCAGATATTGTATCGATAGCATTTCTTACTTGTTGGTAGGCATAGTCACGGTTAGCTCTGGCTGATGCTAGCTCTGGATGTCTTACATATGCCTACAAAAATAAATGCCATAATTCAATACAGATCTGCTATTAGAAATTGTCTAGTTTCTACAGAGTAAACTTGCCATGTATGCTTGATTGTCTAATTACGTTTTTTTTTTCATTTAAATAAAGTTTTTAGCCAATCAAAAGCAAACAACATTAACTAATATGTTTCAAATATACTTCAATGAGTGAAAGGTCCTGGATTTTTTTGTATCTATAATGACACTTCTGCCAGGTCCTCATTATAAGTAAATGTCAAGTACAACCATGTATAACACCAAGGCAAACGAAATTTCAATGGTCCTGCATCAGCAACTGAGGGTCCCGGACCTCAGACTTGTGCTAATTTGAACCCCTGCAACATTTCTACACTGCATCAGCAATTAAGGGTCCCGGAACTCAGACCTGTGTTAATTTGAACCCCTGCAACATTTCTACACTGCATCAGCAATTGAGGGTCCCGGAACTCAGAACTGCATTAATTTGAACACCTGCAACATTTCTACACTGTATAATTAACAGTGCTATGGTGCTGTTTTAATTTCTAAAAAAATTAAGAGTCATATCCTATTATCTAGTGTAAATTGTTTACCTTAGATGCTGTTAATAACATCATACTGTTTTTCTTCAATAAAGCTCTTGCAGCAGCCATCTCCTCTTTCCTTCTGGGGTCTTTAAGATCCTAAAACATAACGAAAAGAAAATTAGAAAGACATTGAAGTAATTAAATTTTATAGTTCAAACATATATTGTTTTTATAATTGAGAAAATAAAAAGCTTCACAGAGTGCAGCATGATATGACAGCAGTGGTTGAACACTGATCAGTTTTGGCAAGTGTGAGCACAATATAAGACACACTTTAGCATAGGAAGTTAGAATTCAGTATGTACACAAGAAGTGGATAGGACACTTTAATGTACATATGTAACAAATATGATTGTCTTTTAGTAACTAATCTACTAATTAACTGCTTCTTTTAAAATAAAAGTCAAAAGGAACATGTACTACTAGACATTATATAAAAGTTGAACTTACATTTTGTCTCTGTGCTGCTCTATTTGTCAGATCTACAATACTGTCTCCCAAGTCTTTAAAGCTGGCCATCAGTTCCTGTTGACTAGTGGCATTCCTTACTCTATCTAGGTCTCCTTCAGCCTAATTTGAAAAATCAAAAATACATATTTTTTGTAGTCTGTGCACTTAAATGACATACTTAAATAGTTTTGAGACCACAACAGTAGATGACTTTCGACTGCATATGAGTAACACACACTAAAATGGGCATGGCTTGTGTCTGCCTAAATTACCTCCAATGAATTTGTTTATCATGTAAGCAAACTCAGGTATCACTCTGATATGTACATGTATTAGCTATCAATACATTTTCATTTATTCTGGTAGAGTGAAGGAACATCAAAACTGATATTCTTATTAAGTAAAATGTAATAAACAGACTTCGGCTACCTTTTGGAAAAACAATTTAAGGCCAAAAAATAAAAAAAAAACACAAAAAATCGTTTTATCATGTGCATGTCATATACACAATGAATCAGTGTATATGATGTAAAATGTAGTGAACACTGTGACCTTAAAAATGCATTAATTCTGTCACATGGTGTGTGTTCATCAAATGAAAGAGCCAAATATGGCGAAAGTCTTAAGATTACCTTAGGTCACAAAAATATAGGAAAAGCACCATCATGGTCCTATTAGAATGGTAATAAATCATGGAAACTCCATTTTATCATTGTTTTACCACAGGATGGCCATTTAGGTCAATATTAACAATGTCTACAAATAAGTGACGTAAATGGCCAGCCCGTGGTAAAACAATGATAAAACAGAGTTTCTGTGATTTATTTCTTAATTCATTAAACAAAGTAGCGTTAGTAAAAGAAGTATACCATCTGTAAACTCTTTAGCAATAAGTGGACATCAACCATATCTGCAAGTATCATTAGCCTTGTAACAGCTGACAACAATGCACGTGCAGCTCTCACCATGGCACCACGTTTGGCAAGAGAACATGGGTCAGCAGCAAAGTCTTGAGATGCTTCAGTCATGGCATCACCTACAAATAAAACATTTTGAATAAATAATAGTTTGCATCCTGATAAGACAGATATGTTTAGAATATAGACAGTTTTTTACATTATACAAGTTTGTGAAAAATAAAATTATTAGAATTAATTAAAAGAACCACTTTTTTAAATTAAATTAATAAAAGGGAAGAAGGATCTAACCAATGCAGGTATCTCCAAAATCTAAATGGCATTCAGTTTAATGATATAAATTTTGCAATTATTTCTGAATTAACACAAACTACAGTCCATTTCTTCAAAATTCTCAACAACTAGCCAGAATAATAGAGGACTGTATAGGATTCAACTACACCAAAACAAGTAAAGTACACTGAATTTTACTAGGATGAATCAATTTTTACTATCCCCAGGCTTTTGAGTTGGTGGCTAAGACAAGCACTGAAAATATGTAATAAAAAATTAGAAACAGCACCAGATTTTAAAACATTCCTTAACCTATTACATAAGCATACAAAAATGAATCCAAATAAGGGTAAAACATAACATAAATATATTTACAGGTATATGTAAGAATAAGACAAAAAAGACTAGAAATACAATGTACTGTGTGCAAAGCTCACCAAATGAAAGCCCTCACCCATTCCTTGAAACAGAAAGTTGATGTTGCTAGAGTATGAAATTATATTCTATTTAAATGGCAAACCTATATGTACATGTATGTAAAGCCTCTGTTCAAACATCAAGTGTCTGTGATAAAGAGTTCCAGAGAAAATGTTATGAAAAAGGAGCTGTCAGACACCACAATCACAATATACCTTCTGTTTCTTTTTTAAGCTGGTGTGTTTGATACTAATGGGACAACTTGAATGCATTTACACTACTAACAAAGTTGACAAAAATATGGACTTACTACCTTCTGGATGATAATCCAATTCATACCTGTAGGTACATCTGTACATACTCAACTTACCTGTTTTTCTAACTTCATCAACAGCATCTAACATGTCATTTCTGATTTCTGGATTTTCATTGGCTATTTCCTCTCCTTTGATGATAAAATTTTCAGTTGCTTTTTGTACAGCAGCACTCAATACATGGGCTTTCTTTGATCTACCTTTCTTTTTATTTGAGGGTGTTTTCTGGTTAACTAAAGTTGTTACCTAGGAAATAAACGAAGAGATTTCAAAATGATGAATTATTTAATAGTGAAATACTGCGCACAAAAAGCACATGATGAACTGTTAACATGATTACGATGAATATCAACACAGCCCACATCTGAATTTGGACAAAGTATCAGTGATCTCCCTAGGGCCATATAGCATCACATTGCCCTGATGTTAAAATTTTATCCTGAGTTTACATGTATGACAGTTGTTTTAAATGGTCCATTACATGTGTAGATCAAGATGAACAATATGACCCAAGCTACAATCAAAGATGTCATTGAAAATTACATGTGGGCCTATGGAATAATGATAAGGACTCTTTCACAATTTGTTGCTCTGTATTTTTTATAAAACATTCATTTGGCTAACTTAAAGTATTTTCAGATTTCATTACTGTGGAAGTACTTTAATTTGTGGATACCAATTTTCGAGGATAAGGGAAGAAACACAAGTTCGTGGATTCTTAAATTTGTGGTTTTCAGTATACACTTCAATAGAAATCTCCTTTTCGTTGGGAACCAAATTTTGTGGTTTGGCCTACCCATGAAAACCACAAAAATTGGTACCTCACGAACAATAATATTTATTTGTCTTCTTCACAAATTGTTTGGTTTCATAGTCAAGAACTTAGCATGAATGTCACTTAAAAATGCATGATTAGTCTGTATACCTGATATATTCAGCCCTGTCAAAAAAAAACAAAAAAAAACACCTACCTATCCAGTTTTCTTTTTTTGGCTAAACTGATATTTTATCAACTATGTCAGAAGGGTATAAGGCAAATGGATCAAAGTCAACCCATACAATACAATTGTTTAATGGCATCCAAAATCAACCCATACAATATGATCGTTTAATGGCATCCAAAATCAACCCATTCAATTTGATCGTTTAATGGCATCCAAAATCAACCCATACAATATGATCGTTTAATGGCATCCAAAATCAACCCATTCAATTTTGATCGTTTAATGGCATCCAAAATCAACCCATACAATATGATCGTTTAATGGCATCCAAAATCAACACATTCAATTTGATCGTTTAATGGCATCCAAAATCAACCCATACAATATGATCATTTAATGGCATCCAAAATCAACCCATTCAATTTGATCGTTTAATGGCATCCAAAATCAACCCATACAATATGGTTGTTTAATGGCATCCATCATCAACCTGTACAAAATGATTGTTTAACGGCACCCTTGAAGAACTATTTCCTGTCAGAGATCAGAATTATGTAAAACATCTGCATCATGTAGCTAAAACAAAGTAAACAATGATCTTTGTTTCTATCAATATGACACTTTTACAATACAATTTTTTCAGGAGAAGCAACAAATTCAACTAATCTCTATAAATGTAAATGTTACAGTTGTAAACACTTATTGTACTTACTTGAGTAACCAATGGTTCTAATGTCTTCTCCACTGATTTTGTTTTTATTTCCAGGTTCTTGGGGTCCCATCGAACCTGGAGTGTCCCCATTTGTGGGGCAGACATTGTAATTTACACTGCAAATCTGAAAAAAAAGACATGTATTACATTGTAAATCTAAATCATAAGAATATGTTAAACCAGAAAAAAACTTTAAGCAAAGGCTAAAGCTCTCCCAGAAACAAAATGGTCATATTTACATATACACAAATATCCCAGTGACCAATCAAATTGTTTTGTGCACACGAACACTTGCAGTAAAACTCAGGTCGCAAAATCATTAATACTACATTCTTCCATGTAATGCAGGCATTCATGCTGCAGTCGTGCATACACCACACCCCCTTCTTGGCAAGAGAGATCGACGAAAAAGTAAGTTTCCATGTAAAACACACACTGAGAAGTGAGGAAAAATCACCAGCAGAAGACCACTTTAAGATGAAAGAATTCTGGTAAATTCCCTGAAATACATTTCCTTTCAACATTAATCTTTTAAATAAAAGTATTTTTTCATGACGTTTCCCACGTTTGCAAGCCATTCATTGATTCAAATACTGTGATGTATTGAATCCATTCAATGATTCAGCTAAAATGTTTACCTTTCCTGTTCGTATGCAAATCAGGTATTTCACTAAAACAATGGCGTCAAGTCTAACTGTTTATATAAATGATGTTTTATTTGCCAAGCTTGTGTATTATATTTGACATCTGAAAACATTTCATCAAGGGGATTAAAGGATTACTGACAATTGTTTTCACCTTTGAAACTGATCTTTTGTTATTTGACAATTAAATGACAATGGGCCCAAAGATAGGCTGACCCTCCAGTGTACACAGGTGAAAAAGTTATAATTAGGACGGCGAGTTTTGAGAGAATAATAAGACGCTAGTCATTGTTTTTTGTACAAACCATGAAATGCAAGAAAACAGCATTGATGGATAGAACAAATATTAAACACAAAACCTGTCGCAGTAAAACTTTATTTGTTTATTTCACATAAAGCTGATCCCAAAAATACAAAATGGCTCAATGTTTGTCTTTTTCTCGACTTCAGTTATGATTCCCAAAAAATTATGTCTCTAAACAAGGACGAGACAGCAGCCAGTTATTTTCAACCGCTAAAAATACTTGAAGTTAACTGCGAGACATTTCTTATTTAAAATATTTTTATTTTGACCAGACTTATCTTTCTTTTGATAACAATTCAAACAAAAATGGCGCCCGTTCAAGAAAATAAATAGTAATTTTTTTTAAATCTATTGAATTATCGGTTACAAGCAAGTATTTTAATCAGCTTTTTGTTTCAAACATTTAAGACTGGATATGGAATGAACATTTTTCACTTCTGCTTACGACAATTCATGTTTTCAGTTCACATTTCATTACGAAACATGCAAATTTGTCATGCGAATTCTTTGGACTTCGGGTTAATTTCATCTCAATTGATAACTGGCTAGAAAACCTGAAGCGCTTCTTTTGATCTTCATATTTCACAACAGAACAGTAAATTTTCCATTTCAACAAAACATTCATTGAGCTTGAGTACTGACTGCAACAATATGAGTCAATAAAGTTACAGTCTTGATTTTGTCAGTAATAAATTTTTAACAAGACAATTGAAACTCTTGATCAACTTATATCAAGAGACTGGATATTTTGAACAAGAAATCATTATGGATGAAGTAGGCTCTGGAAAAAACAGAACAAAATGAGAATTCCAAAAGAATGTTATAGCCTGAAAATTTTCTATTCCAGTGCTGCTAAAAAGACAAAATAATAGGACAATGCATTGCAAGAAGCTTTGCTTAATCATATATTGATTTTGCTGCAAAAAATTTGGTAAGGGGTAGAGGTATAGATTAGAAATTCAACTTCACGAATATATGATACAGTCAATCATTCAGTCAGCAGGCTGATTTCAATTTGTCCGATATACATGCATTTAGTTACTGCCATATGTAACTTAGAGAAAAAGTAATATTTATCCAAATAAAAGATAATATATGAAAATGCTTGCTTATATTGTGTGCATGTAAGTAACATATAACATGTATAATTTTAAAAAGCATTAGTAAATGATGTGCATACACATTCACTTCTCGCTGGTATCTCCCTGTTTTTCTAAAGCAGCTTGAGCTCAGCAATTAACAACCAGAATATACAATGTCATAACTGAGTGGTTATAACACTTATATTTCACCAAGAAAAAAATCTGACTGACACTGTGTTTAGGAGAATCAAATGTCCCAGAGTGTACTGTATATACCATGCACCCCCACTTGGAACAAAGAAAAGTTGAAAAGACGTGTGTGGTATACACATAAGTCTACATTTGCAGATAAGTTCAACAATATGTACATAATAAATGGGGTGTTTCTGTGACTATTCCTTATGTTTTTTATACAAACTGGATATGTGGACGAATAGCCTGCAGAGGCTCCCAAATGAGGAGGCACTGCCATTCAGAAACATTTAAAAATCATTTGTAATTAATATGAACATATGATCTGGTAGTGATTGCCAGGTATGGAGAGAACCTATGATTCATAGACTATATCTTATGTCATGAACGTTCGGAGCACCGAGTCAAAGATGTCATTTTACTTATTATACTTACATCTACCTAGCAATATGACCTATAAAATGCTATAAAAGTTAACCAATAACATTTTAATAAGAAGAATTAGCAGGTGGATGTTCTATATACTGTAAATTACCCGTTAAATTCCTACAAATTCAAATTTTCGTCTTCTAACGATGTTTTCAACTATGCTTCCGGACTCGGTTAGTCACAACATCCGCTTTTACACTTCCGTTTTATTCCCTTTCGGAAATAATAGTCTTTTCGTAATATTTTATTAAGCTTTTATGTAAAACAAAGAAAAAAATCATGACGGTATTATTAAAAAAAAAACATGCACTTATATCAGGAATTGAAACTCTTAAAAAATATTATTAAACAATACGAATTGTCCTTATATATTTATTCATTACGTTAATTCAGTAATTGCACATCAAAGAGTGGAACAGCAAGGAATGTGACCACGTGGGATGAAAGGAATTTGCGGGAAAATCAAAAACTCTATACGTAGAGCACGAGCATTACGAAATTTTCACTTTTTTACAAATAAACCCCAATTAAGAATTTTTTATATCAAATGCCTTATGAGAATTATTACCCGTTTCAAAATTCACGGTTTTCGAGTAATAAGCCATGCACCAGGCGAGGATCCAAAGACTGGCATACCGGGCGTACGCCCCTCTAAATCGGTAAGAAAAAAATAGTAATTGCGTTATCAAAGAGGTTATTGATTTCTGTGTCATGTATAGAATGAAGAGGGGCTTGTAGCCAGTCTTATATTTTTGGTCCGATTCGAATTTTTAAATTAAAAATTGATTTTTTTTTTCATGAAAATCCTATATCTAAAAGGATCAAAGGCAATAGAGTTTGATGAGCACCCTTTTGGTAGAATTCACCTCTATTAACTATAATTCAGTAATTGTATTTAAAAAAAAATGTTCAACGTGTCATAGTTTTCCATTCCTCTTTCTTCTACCCGGACTTGACTTTTATGAGCAACTCGGCGGGTGTTTCTAGAAAAAAAAACAGAGGACGCTTACCCTACCGGTGCACCTGGTCCATGCTCCCAGTTTTCAGTGGAGTCCGAGTTGCTCATTTACTTTTGTTATTTTGAATTATTATTAATTATTTTATGGTCTTTTGTTGTGTTTGTCTGTTTTCCATATCTGGTTTTTGTTCCTGGATTACATTCTTCTGATTCCCGCTAGGATTTTGGTTCCGTTGATTACTCTTAATCAAGGTTTTTCTCATAGTAGCACTACTATACAAAAAAATCCTTGATTTAAAAAAAAACTAGTTGATAGAGAAAAACTTTCATTTGCTGTTAGTGGTCTGGAATATTTTTAATTCATGACAATAAATGTTCATAATGCGAAGCAATTAGTTCCAGATGAGCAATTCAGACCTTCTCTGATCATTATTTTTTTACACTGTATGTGCACAACACCTCTAGATAGACTGTAATAAATAACAGGTATATGCCCCTCTTACAAAATGATTGGTTACAATACATATCAAAATATTTTTACTTAACATGTACCCATAATATGAAACAAATAAAACTTGGAAATGCATAAATTGCATGCAACTTTTTGGCAATTATTACAGACTGAGGGCACATAACAGGGTAATTATAATAAAGAGCTGCGCTTTAAGCGCATGATACGCCCGTTGCCCTTTTAACTTGTCCTTATGCTTTTGATGAATTTATATGATCAACTAGAAATACTGTTAATCAAATACCTCCCCCCAAAAAGTAAATAAATAAAATTGGCAGTATCAAGGCTACCTCAAGTTTAATTAAGTTTGGTGTCTTGATTCCCACCCAAACATTTCTATCTTGATCAAAATACACTTTTCTGACATGGTTATCAAGTACCTTTTATATATTTATTAGTCGATCCTCATAACAAATGGTCCGTTTTCAACAATTTTTCAACGAATAAATTTCCTTTGCCATTTCCGCCTTTTTTAAATAGTAAAACTTCATAACACGGAAACGTACAATTTCACATTTATACAAATCAGAATTCAATAAATATGTACAATTCACCAAAGTTTCATAAAAGTTAGTGCAAATGTTCTTGAGTAATTATGCGAAAACTCGAAAATCCTCCTTTATTTAAGCAAAAGAAAAAAAAATCATTACACGGAAACGAAAAATCTGAAATTTATAAAAATTGAAAGGGAGCTTATGTCAATAGATATAGACAATTCACCAAAGTTTCATGAAAGTTGGTGAAAGTGCTTTTGAGTTATTGTCCGAAAACTTTGAAATCCCCTTTTTAAGTAAACAAATTCATAACACGGTAACGAAAAATGTGAAATTTATAAAAATCGAAAGAGAGCTTACGCCAATAGATATGAACAATTCACCAAAGTTTCATAAAAGTTGGTGAAAGAGTTATTGTCCAAAGTGTTGACGACGGACGGACATTTTTTGTTTAAAACGTGTATGAATACCATGTTTGTTATGTTTATGTATTTACAGTTAGCATATCACTGCATGCATTATATTATATCTAATTTCAGCTTTATGAATCAAGTTGCTTATAAACTTTTACAACAGGATTTACATTCTTTCATTTTTTTTCTGGTTTTCATCAGGTTTTCTTTTCCCAACTCAGCTGGACACCTCAAGTACACCATGCTTAAGCTCGTCAAGACACTTGTCCATTTTATTTTGCATTTTTTGCCAAATCATTTTGTGAAAAAAGCACACTGATATTATTCATAAGTACGCTAAGTCTGATGTTGTTTAAATGTTGGAAATATGGTTGACGAGATATTTTTTTCGAATTAATTTAGAGGACAATTGTATACCGACAGTCAATTGGAATATATAAGGGAACAAATTGGGCAATACTATTCGCCGACCTGTTTCAATGTAAGTGTGAAATAGTTTATTTTTTTTTATTTTTTTAAGAATTCTACAGAAAAAAAAAACGAGTCAATCCATTTCAGTTTCCGAAGTTTTAGACGATGTATTATCTGTGAATAATCCTAGCCTAGTTTTGTTTCGAGGGTTACTTAAATCTGAATTGTCCAAATGAACTTAATATAAATGAGAAAACTGATATACATTCTTACTGCTTCATGTGATGATTGTTAATTAATAAAGATAATAGAAACATTTTATTTACAGCTTATAAATCTTAAAAGTAAGTTTATGACGTTGAATCAGTTAATCTTTGCTGAATCTATTAATATGAAATAAGCAACTTCGAGAAAAATAGTTGACATCAAAGGTTAAATGTTAGATATTTTACTTTTCGAAGTGATTAATTATTTATCTTCCAAATGTTTTAAATGATGTTCCACCATTTCAAAATTATTGACATAAAACATTCTATGAGCAACTCGGCGGGGGTTTCTAGAGAAGCAGAGTACGCTTACCCTACCGATGCACCAGGTCCATGCTCCTAGTTTTTAATGGGAGTCGGAGTAGCTCATTTTCTTTTTTTGCTTGTACGCATTAACGCATTATTTTGGTTTATTTTAAGTTCTTTGTTGTGTGTATCTGTTTGCCATGTCTACTCTTTGTCCCTGGATTACGTTCTTTTGGTTTCCGATAGAATGTTGGTTCCATTGGTTAGTCTTTCAATGAGCTGATATTGAACAATTGTGAACCGCACCTGTTGTTTCTCTGCTGTTTTTATGAGACCCCTTTTGAAACCACCTTAAAAAAATGGGTCAAGGAAGCTACATTATTGTAGACAGACTCATGTCAGATATTTTACTCACTTGTAATGTGACGCTGGGGTGCCGCTAGCAGGTCAGGACAGGCTTACCCTTCCAAAACACCTACTTGAAAAGTGCTCTTACTAAGTTGGCAAGCTTGTGTCTTACCCTTTTTATTACCTTTGAACAATATCATATTTGAACAACGGTACTACAAAAAATGACAAAACGGGTGAAATAGAAGAAAATCTAAAGTTCTGAAAATTCTCCTTTTACAAGTACATAACTAGTGTTACCCAAAATGAAAATCTGAGTGCCTGTATTTAGCAGCTATGTTGGATACATTGGTCAGTATCTTAATTTTAAATGCTAAAAGTATGAGATTTACAGTGTTGAATGAACATTTTGTTTAATACTTAGACCTGTTTTCTAGGACAGGGATGATATTTTTATTTTCTAGGAAAATTCTTACGATAAAATAAGCTTTTCTCGGTTTCTTGATTTATAAAATTAAATTATCTATCGAATGATACCAAATTTCTTGACTTGTAGAGTCGAATTTATAGCATTTTTGTGGAAAAATCGAAAATCCCATTTTAAGCACTTGATTATACATGCTGAGTATGAAACCTCCAAAATTAATCAAAAGTAGCCCAGGAGTATCAATTGTGATAGTACTAAACAGAAAGTACCAATTAAGCCATAAATAGTTGTACTCTAGGGGTTTTGATATGAAACAATATGTCAATTTAAGCGATTTTTTTTTTGTCGGGTAGGGTACATATATTGCATATAACTCAATAACTGTAAGTGTTATTGCAACTTCCGTGGTACCAATATATTATGTGAATTTACTTCTTCCTGTAGAAAAAAGAAGATTGAAGAATAAAGAAAATTAGGATTGTTGCCTCAAAGAATTATAAAAAAGTGACAAAAATACAACAATGCTTCGTTATCAATTTAGATGGATCTAAATGGATATAGCAGTCGCCAGAGCCTTTAGATTTGTAAAACCTAATAGCATCTGTAATTGTCTTACACTACCGCAGGAAAATAGTCCCATCGGCATACCCCATTAATGTTCATATGCAAATAGTTAGGTCCACTTTGAAGGTATTTCTAATATGTTAATTTCAATTCTATATTACGGCTCCAATAAATAAATTCAATAAACAACTTTTACTGAGAACTAAATACTAGTATGCTAATTAATTTGGTTTGAGAAAAAAAAAGATGACCTCTTATCAGTACCTGTTTATTTCTATGCATTTACCCGATTGAACAAGTCGTTCAGTATCGATATATTCAAGTAGTCTATTTATTTTTGAACGAATGTTTGGCTAGAAATGAAAACCCGGCAAGTTTATAAATAGTCTTCAATCATAGAATTGGAAATATCGAGGAATGCTGAGTACCAATTAGAACAACTGTCTTCAGATATTTCATGCAGGCCCTAACGGATAAAAAGGGCAGTGGCTACTATCAAAAACGTTCATACAGAAAGGGTTTTCAGGCTATTATTTGCCGCTCATCTTTTGGTCATTTTTGTTACAAAAGGGTAGAAAGACCCCCAAAATCATCCTGATGTATCATCCACTATATCATGTATTTTTATTATGGTTACCGCACCGTGACATCGAAAGCCCGGAGAGGGCAAATAAAAATGAAACTTTGCATAGACTACGTCATAGGAATTTCGATAATGCATTTCTCAGGAATTGTCATTTTTTTTGGTCAGGTGTTATTGCCTTTTGCTATAATAATTCTGTTTTGCTATTTTGGCCATGTGTATTTTATTGAAATAGAGCTGTAGGTGCTCCAGAGCTGTAAAAGTGCATGGCTAATGTTTTCTGCACCAGGCATGATTGGTTCGATTTTAATGAGTTGAAGCGAGTTAACTTACCCCCAAATCTGGGATCCCCTTTTCGTCTAATATACTAGCCGAGCTTCATATTTGATAGTGGGTCAAGCCCCTGTGATTACAATGTAAGACTTTGTCGTTATGTTAGTGTACGTGTCTCTGGAGTAGTTGCCAAGATCTAAGCGCTTTCGCATGACACATAGGTGTCCATGGAATAACTTGTACAATGAAGCACTTGAGCTATACAGCTTATCAAACGAGAAATGTAGCTAGCTGGGAGGAACATGTTACTAAGGATATGATTTATTTCAATAGTTGTGGCTTGAGTTTGAATCATTTAATAGACAATTGACCTGGAGGTCGATAAATTGAATTTACACCTTAAAATCTAAAAACTGGGAAAGGCCAACTAGTAGTTTGTTTAATTATGCATTATGCAGGAGAATTTTGTGTTCATTCATCTAGGTGTTCCACGTCAAGCGATCGAACCTGAATATTACGCAAACTGGCGCACTGCTACGATACATCAGGAATTTTGGTGTATGTGTGCGTTTTTAAATATGTCCTTCGTAATCAGAATGGTGAATTTAAAAATACAACAAAGCGTTCAATATTAATCGTTTATAATAAGAAACGTTTGAATACGATTCCCGTACTTTCCTTATATCCCATATTTTTGCAATATGACGATTATTTGAGGCGTAAAAACTCAAACGATCGATATAAATTGACTCAGTACATGAGTATTTTGATTTTATTTTTCGGTGTCAATTTCGGAAATTGGAAGTATTAGGGTACCTGAAAATCATATTAGAGTTGATTATTTGGGGTGGAAATGCACCGGGGGAGGGGGTTATCTCAACCCACGTATTTATATTTCAAACCTTAACTTACTAAAAATCGACGACACTGCCAGGGGAGGAATGTTTTTGAACAACTTTAAAGCAATTTTGGTGGTTTCGTGTACCTTATTAATGAACTTAACTCGAAGTCGCTGTAGAATGGAAGGGGTACATAGATTCTTTTTAAAATACAATACAGAAAATGCATATTTTTTCAAGTTTAGAAACTCCTCGTAAACAAACCTCGGTTATAGTTATATCACTTGGACAAAACTGAAGAATCTGTTACATTTCTCCAAATGACTAGTACTCAGCTGAAACAAAGCTTTAAAAGCTTGTCAATACAGTTGTAATATAATGTATCATACTATTTAAATTGAATATATGAACAATGTAGGTCAATTTGTCAAACATAAATTGCTATGCCGCAAATTTATTTTCATCCTATATTTAACCCATTGTTAATGCAATTCTATACTGTCCCCAGGTCAAAGTGGGGAAAGAAAAACAAAAACAACAAGATCATATCACGGCTGATGAAATAAATCTTTGTCAAGTTACATCGTCTTATAGACTATAAGGTAGTCTATGTGACCAGTCATGGCCGAGGTTACCGAGAAACTTTTTGAGGATAAAACTGAGACAAAGCATGAAAGGACAGATGAAAGTAATTTTATGGCAGCATATGATATCGAAGTTAATCCAGATCCGTTGATGTGTATTGTTTTTGGATTGCAGGTAATTTTTCGATTTATACTGTAAAACTTTGCAGCGTATTTTATAGTGCATAACTCGTGTAATCTTGCAATATAACAAGATCCCCTGACGGAAAGTAATGTCCTGGATTTCTTTTTTCTACACCTTTTACAAATAACTTCTATCAGGCACGCGGTATTTAGGGATTAATAGTGACTACTGGTTGGCTCTGAGTCAGAATTATGTGCTCGAATGGGGCGTTGCTTTCCGTGATCTAGCGTAATAAAGATCCGGAAGTCAATATTGTTTTCCTTCTAAAATACATGAAATATCTGCCATAGAACGTTAAACAATAATTAATCAATCGATCAGTCAACATACTCAAGACACTTTCTATAATGATATATCATAAAAACAAAACTTATTCAATCAAACTTTTAACATCTCGCGCTATTTCCTTGGCGGATGGATCTTGCGCAAAAACATAATAAAATAATTACACACCATCTCCACGCCATCTCTAGACATCGTAAAAGTTAGTTTTCGCGATAAAGAACTGAAACGCTTACCAATAACACTTTGTAAAAAAGTTGAAATAGTATCCCTTTCCGTATTTCCAATTTAAATACTAAGTTTTATTTATACAACATGCATACCTTGAGAGAATATGATTTATTACGCACGAATGCCACGAACATGCACTTACTACTTGCATAAGGAACAACTATATATTAAGCATATGTTAATGACTGTTTATGACCGTAGTAAATCTGACTGAAATTTTACTACAATATATGGTCGTTAAACACTTACTACTGTAGTATACCAACGGTATTTTCTTACAAATGCTTGGTTAACTATATAGTCCTTGAAGTGACAATTTTTTCAATGCCTGTTTTAACCGAAGTTATTTGTACATTCTTGTCAATAGACCAAATAAAATTAAACGACCACATCAGTCAATTGACTATCCTGCGGAAGTCAATCGAATTTATTTAAACCTAAGTACGCAAATTACAGTGACTTCGACATAAAATAGGAAATAGGTACTATAATACATATGGATGTTAATAGAGGGAACCTTGAGGAGATAGCGGGCGAAATTCAGGAAGAGGAAGAGGGGGAAGAGCATGTTGCCTCCTCGAATGTCCATACAACGGTCTTGTATAGCGTAGAGGATACACCTAGTCCACAAATGTGTGTTGTCTTTGCCTTGCAGGTAAATGATGTTAAGAAAAGTTCATAATTGAAAGAAGTAAGATTACCTTTTCACTTGTCTACTTAAACACTCTTCCTTTTTGACAAGTAAATATCATTTATTTTTCATTATTTGTTCAATGTGTTTTTGTTTATTACCATTACTTGACCTGAGGATGTTTTATATGTTCATGGAGTGGAAATGTATGTCCGGGTAATGGAATTATCTTTCGACAGGTACAATTATTGATATCTACAAATCACACGAACCAACATGGCCAGAAAACAATACGTAGAGGGATGTGCTTCTACTTTCAATATGCACTCGGTACTGATTACACTGGGGTGAATCTATTTTCTGACCAAAGAAAATGATATAAATTATGAAAAACTGTATGCTAACATTGTTAAATAAAGCGAGAAAATGATTAAGTGGATCATCATAACCGTTATATCGACAGTTAATCATTAACTGTGGACATGAGAAAAATGTATCATAAATTACCTTTTCTTTTGGTAAATAAGATGACCAATATCAGAGTGAGAATATATCCCGAGTGCCACAAAAAGATGTGGTAAGGGTGATATTTTCATGATCTGTGTAAGTTCAAAATTAAGAATTTCGGATTTTTTAAAAAAAGATATTTGAATAATTTTCTTAAGAAATGCAGAAACAGACCTCTCATATGCGCTTCCTAACCGCCCACCGATGACGGTACATATTTTTCTATGAGAGGTCTGTTTCCGCATTTCTTAAGAAAATTATTCAAATCATGAATTACATTTTGCACGATTCCTATCTGAAGTGCTACTTAATATATGTTTTACTTTCACAATTTATGTGTTTGCTAGGTGGCGATTACTGCAAAGTATGAAATATTTTAATAAATAAGGTACCAAGTGCTAAAATTTGATTAAGTTTTGACTGGTGGTTAATTTTCAATCGGTCAGTAACACACCAAAACATTAGAAATTGTTATTTAGTATATATAACCTATTTAATGCTTAAAACAAACTCTTTTCAGACTATTTTAAAAAAAAAATGTTTTCATTGTTCTACCCATACCATATATAAATAGAATCTCTGACGGAGAAGGTAAAATGGACAAATTCGGATTTTTCTCTATTTCTCTGTTTTTAATGGCGATATCTTTTTAGCCAGTTCATGAAAGAGGTTATGAAATTTATGGTCTCAATGTATTAATTCGTTTTTTTTATATGACATTACGAATAATTATTAACAATTTAATATCGATTTGCAACGATCAAGATCAAATTTTGAAGACCTATTCTGATATTTTGAGCGTTGCCCTATTTAATTCAAGATTCGAGACGATTCACTGGCAACCAAATCTCAATATAAAACAAATAAAAGGACTTTTATTTCTGGTTTGTGAGTGAATGGTCCGATTGTACACATCGATAAATTCTGAAAAAAAAACAATGTTTAAACCTTTTAATTCCAATCAGAAACTATCAGCAATTATGTAAGTTGTTTTTTCTTGAAAGAGGACGACCATTTGATTGTGATTGATTGGTTGATTGTTGGGGTTTAACGTCCGAGCAGCAATATTTCAGCTATATTCAGACGATGTACATGAAATGGATGACAAAATGAACATGAAATGATGAAATGAAAGAAAAAGGATGGGGCACAAGGATAATAGGGTCGACAAATTTTGATTGCCACAAGATAAAAGGGAGGGATGGGCAGGGTCGGGCAATTTAGCCTCCTGTGGCGGAGCGCAAAGGTTCCTACTCCTATCGAATACCACAGCAGGGTTCTTTAACGTGCGAGGAACGTGGCATCTTTCCCAATACGGTGCACCACTATGGTTTGCGGTCAGGTTTTCCGTATTATAGCCTGACAACCCCAGCATGTAACACGCCAGCGGTACCCCATTCCACCACCTGGGGCACACATCCCAGTTGCTCTGTAGGCAGAGCGCCTAGCCCCCGGCTAGGTTTCTGAGCACTATTTAGTCGCCTTTTACGACAAGCTTAGCGCTGCTGCAGGCCTATTCTCTTAACACCCGGATCTGCACGGGGTATTTGATTTTGAGGAAAGGTGTGGCTGGCAGTTTTGGAAAACAAATTTTCTGTCCATTGTCCAGCTACACCATACAATGACATGGAAATAAATAATTTTCTGACCTGCAAAATTAAAACAAAAATATTTCGACCCCACAAAATTTGCCAGCCCATCCCATCAGAATTAAATGGTGCCGTTAAATCGTCGTACAAGAAAGTAAAAGATGGAAAGCCGGGATTACATGAAAATTCCGGTATTTGCAAGCATGGGAGGTATAGGAAAATAAAAAAAAAAGAAAAAAAGAGAGAAAGTGCAAAAATGAAACAAATTTTGCTTTGCTTACATTCGCGTTTTACGAGATATTATGAAATCGGTGTACTTGTAACTCTAGAGACTAATAGGTTGATAGTATAAAACATTTCTTCCGTTTTACAGCCGTAAGCTGTGGAATAACAACCAAGTTCAATGAGTAATTGGCATATTACTGGCACCGATTAACCACGTACGATTGCCCCGTGCAGGTCCGGGTGTTAAAAGAATAGGCCTGCAGCAGCGCTAAGCTTGTCGTAAAAGGCGACTAAATAGTGCTCAGAACCTTAGCCGGGGGCTAGGGCGCTCTGCTCACAGAGCAACTGGGATGTGTGCCCCAGGTGGTGGAATGGAGTACCGCTGGCGTGTTACATGCTGGGGTTGTCAGGCTATAATACGAAAAACCTGACCGCAAACCATAGTGGTGCACCGTGTTTGGAAAGATGCCACGTTCCTCGCACGTTAAAGAACCCTACTGTGGTATTCTTCCGGAGAAGGAACCATTGGGCTCCGCCACATGAGGCTAAATCGCCCGACCCTACCCATCTTTCCCTATTTCCAGTGGCAATCAAAATTTATCGACCCCGTTGTCCTTGTGTCCCATCCCTTTTTCATTTCATCATCATTTCATGTTCATTTTATCATCAATTTCATGTTCATTTTATCATCAATTTCATGTTCATCGTCTGAATATAGGTGAAATATTGCTGCTCGGACGTTAAACCCCAACAAACAAACAAACAAACCATGTACGATTAACAATAATCACTCGGATAAAATTTTGTTATATAGTAAATAATTCTTAAGTTTTTGTATAATCTGAATATAGCAACATCCATTGTCACACAGAGTTGTGGACCTGGGTACAAAAGTTGGATTAATTTATTCATTGGCCCTCTGAACGTTACTGGACTACTTTTACTTTGCCTGTTGCCATTGGTTATTTTACATATGACAGACACGGTCGCGTGTACCTGTCTATTATGAGCTGGCTTCATAGAAAAATAACGAAAACTGAAGAAATTTAGTTTCCGTTAAATTTCCAGTAATTTTTTTTTACACAACCCACGTCATTCCTCATAAAATGATCGTAAATTGCTTTTAACAAAAAAAAAAAACAGTCTGAAAATTTCTCCCAAATTAGTACTTCTACAGACGCATACAAGTATAGCTTCCTGCCGCACACCATTACTGATTTGAACAGGCTTACTCCAGGAGCTTACTAGGCCACCTCGCCAGAGAGCTTCAAAGATACCATACTAAAACTGCCGTTGTAAACAGTGAACCATCTGTTTTAACCGATTTTTACTTGCACTTGTATGACGTTTACTCTAGTGGTTATGCAGTATCTGTGTCATGAAAACCGCTACATATTGCAACAGTGTAGGTGATAGAGACCGGCGTTTAAATCGTAAACCCTGCGTTAGGGGTTAGACACGGTGAATAGACCCTTTATGTTTGGATAGTCGATGAGCATACGTGGAAAATGCTTAATATATCTTCCACGAAGAAAATTCTTTTGTTCTACCCAAGCCCTACCTTGCAGAAGTATACTAGTATGCCACAAATGCGCATGGACGTGCGATGAAAGGGTCTAATAATTAAGTTACTTTGCAATCCCAAATAGGACAAATATAACTGATTATCAGATTTCTAAACTGGACAAAAATGAGACAAGATTTTTTTTTAAAGTTATTTCAGTTACTTTACTTTTTGTCTATTCTGTATTAGTACTGCATTTGGCATTCATGTTATTAAATGACTATTAACCTGTACCCCACAATAACTGTGCTACAATGTTTTGTATATGGATATTTATATTTCACTACATCACTTTACAAGGCTATTTGTCGAAACAAAATGTAAATTAAGTTGCACATATCAGAGGTTAACTGAAGTGAATGACCGCTAGACTGTTCTACGAACATCGTAAAACTGACCAGAACTTTTGTAATTCCTTTGATGTACATGTCTCAATAAAATTTTAAAGTTTCTGTTAAAGTTTCATCAAATATTACCGTTCTATCCATTTGATCACTTGGTACATAAATATTTACATTTCTACGAAGGACTTCAACGAAGGTTGAGTTCCGAGGTATGAACGCGTGATTAAGTGTTATTTAGATCTTCACCGGTTATCTTTCAATATGGGTGATCAGAACAAGGATATTTTCGTTTACGTCGAGGATGTACCCTCGCCACATATGTGCTTTATTTTTGCTTTTCAGGTAAGTGGCAAGTTAGCTTCCAACTGAAACGTAACCTTATTTAGGTATAAAATATATATAATTGATACCGGGGATCAGCAAACACAGATTTTGGTATTTACTTTTTTTATAATATTGCACTGAGGTTACACGGAGTATCGGTATTTGCTTATAGTTAACATTGTCATGTGTTATTTGTATCTTTTATTCGGGTATTTAACCATTGTTTGGTCATTCCGTTTCTTTTAGCAAAAGATTGATATTGCATTTAATAACCATAAGATGTCATATAGAGTTTAAAATAAATCAATCTTCCTTGTATGATTAAGTTTGCATTGTATTTTGATGTTCAGTGTAACTATCCAATTTGGACTGAATTTTGTTTATTTAGTGTGTGCTCTGCAAAATGAAAAACAGGACAGCTTAAGCGCATTGAATGAATGATAGACCCTACGGCATATGTTTTTTTGGTCATTTCTTTCTTTTTTTTTTTGTTTTTTGTTTTTTTTGCTTCTATTATCTCTAAACAAAATAATTAGCCGCCTACTCAATACAGGGAGAATGCACAGATAAACCATTTGTAGTATCTTCAGAACTTCTCATATATACTTATATATGATATGAGTATGAGAACTTCTAGAGTCTTATTGGAGGTTGATCCTTGTTATAAGTATTGTAAACAAATCACTAGTATAAGAAAAAATCTACCGGTAATTTAAAAGATAAAAATAGACTGCAGAAAGTAATCTAATTAAAATTAGACCTATCAATCAAGTAGTGACTGAAGGGAACAATTGATAAACCTAAATTTAATAAGAAAGAACTCTGATAACAACCATCGTTTTTTGGTCACTACGTTATGCCTTGACATATTCAACAGATATGTTACCTTACATTCAGGAATGTTTTTCTACTTTTTCTCACTTAAATGAGTTATCATGGATCTTAAAGCACATGAAAATAGCATGTGTTATGCAAGAAAATTTTGATATTTTTTTTCACGGAATTCATACAAGGTAACCATTTAGGGGCAAAACAGACACTTATTGATTTTGAATTAAGTAGGTAAAAAACTGCGTTCAATATATATAAGAAGTCTAATGGGGTGAGGTTGTCCTACTCAGTTACATCATGGGCTAATGTTTGCGCTCTAGATTTACTTACGAGTATCACTCGGTTAACGAAAGCTATATTTATATATAGCCTAGTTGGCCGAGTGGTCTAGAGCGTTGGACTTGGTGTAGGCGGTGTTGCCGTAGATATCAGAGAAGAGAAAGGGTTCGAATCCCGCTGAGGGAGGACCAACTTTGCATCGCAAATTTGGAACCTCACGTCGATTCTAAAGTTGGGGTGTAGTTTAGTTATATATATATATATACATTAGGAAATATAATAACTTATATGTAAGTAAATACATAGCTTTTGACATATTTTGTGCATTTTCACAATTTTTTTTCATGCAATCGTTAATGCGTAAGGAAGACATTTATTGATATTGGGGTCAATGAACAAAGTTCAAATGCACCCTTAAATCAACTGTGCAATATTATTTGGACTTTCTTATTTTAGTTTGCGGCTAACAATATATAACTTTATGTCGTGTAGTATGAACTGAAAGTATAGTCCGTTTGAGTTTTATAAATCTTCGGGAATTTTTTTTTTTCAGCATATGTTTCAATGCAGATCTTTCTATAGTACATACGAACTGTGGGAAACATTTTTAGAATATTATCTCCATCCTACATAACAGCTGGTTCTACGGGGCCCCGAATGGGACTCTCGTGGTTTTGTACTCAAAATTCAATTTTGTTCAGACAAAAGTTAATTTTGTTCAACAGAAATGAGTTCAGATTAACAAAAATTATAACATACTACAAATTTTTAATTGTGTGTCACAGAAGTCCGTTCTGTGTCACAAAATTCAATTTTGTGAGACAAAAGTCTATTTGTGCCACAAAAGTCAATTTTGTGTCGAAAGTTTATTTTGTGTCACAAAAGTCAATTTTGTGTGCAAATTAGTTTACAGAATCCTTTGGATATGCAAATGAATTCTCTCATCACGAATTTGTAAGAAGGTTTCTCATTGGATGTAGTAACCGCGGGTCTCGCAGAAGGCAGGTTTCCGATTACTTCGAGCAAGGACATATTATATGGGTGATGAGCTACTCTACAAAATTAGGTACTAAATAATAAAGTATTACTTTCGCAGAATAGCGCATCAACCATTTGATATTCCCTTGCTCGAAGTAATGGGAAACCCGCGAGACCAGCGGTTACTATATCGAATGAGAGGCTTTCTTACAAAATTCGTAATGAGAGAGAATTCCTTTGCATATCCAATATCCTTTGCATATCTGTAAACTAATTTGCATACAAAATTTACTTTCGTCGCATAAAATACTTTTGTATCACAAAATTGATTTTTGTGACACAGAATTGACTTTTGTGATACAAAATTGAATTTTGTCTCACGAAATTGAATTTTGTCTCACAAAATTGAATTTTCTGAAACAAAATAGACTTTTGTCTCACAAAATTGATTTTGATTACAAAAAGATCAAGCCCCATTCGGCTCCCGTAGGTCCAGTGGTCTAGTTCTTTAGGTCTTGAAAAACCAATAACCTACTTAATCTTTAACAAATCTTAAAAAAAAAGAAACAATAGTGTTTCAAGATAAAACATGCAATTAATTCAACAAAGTTTTCAGTCAAGTAATTTCAGTGCTTGAAATACAAATCGAGTGTGTAGGATAGTAAATATAAATGGTATGAACACAACTCACACATATCAAGTGAACATTGCAGCAGGCATGTATTTTAAATTTTATCAGTTATAAATCTGCATTGAACCTATACCTAGAATGAGTATTAAGAGAGGAAAAAAGGTTTTCTACCTGGTCGAGGATGTCCCAGCTCCCCATATGTGTATTGTCTTTGCTCTTCAAGTAAGCTAACCATTTTGTAACAAATCAAAGTTTAGAAAACATGAACTAATTAGAGATAAATAAAGCGAAACTTGATAGACTTTTGATTTTGACATTTCAAGGTAAATGTGTGTATTTTTTAACTGTTGGGGGAGTATACATAAACATTAATTAAGATATATTTACTACTTATCATTCATATTCATATTCAATTCTGTTTTGACTGAATGAATGAATGTAATGTTTGTTTCGGTAGGCTTGAGTTTACGAGTTTCTCGTTAAAATTGTACTAAAATTCTAAAATGTTGTTTAAATGATATTTTACTTTTTACAATCAATAGCCATATACTAAAAACACGTCGTTTATATGTATCTAATTAATGGACTCTAGCCCCTGTCTTACATTACCTTTACCTTGTTTACCTTGTCCCGAGGTCAGACATCTGGGCTTAAAGCCCCTAAGACCCTTCTCAAGTTTGTCTTTAGGACTTCCGGTCCATATACATTCTTAGGTGTTGCTTTTAAATGTAACTTTTTTTGCTTACAAGTTAATGCCGCAATTGTATGTGTCTGCTTATCTTTATAAGCTTCCAATTTTGGAAATTATTAGAGTTATAACGCGGTTGATATTCATATCGAAGAGTTTTTTTTTGTTTAGTTAGGTTTCTACCAGTCATCTAATGTGATTTTCTTTAACTGATTGCCAAGTTTTAAACAATGTGTCTGTTATTTATTTTCCAGTCAAACTTTCACTGGTTTTGCTCACAGCGTGTTTTATTAATTAAACAGTTATTCAATAACCACATTATCACATTCAGATCAAGTATTTGGCTCTAGTCTACTTGAAGGATACTGTATGTTTTGTTGTTGTATGTTCTTTGTTAGTGCTCTGTGTCTTAGTGTCGTATGGTCCTTGACGGAAACTGCGTATCTTACTGTTATATGCTCATTGGTGGATAGTATGTCTTACTGTCGTGTGCTCCTTGGTGGATACTGTTTGTCTTACTGTTGTATTCTCCTTGGCGGATACTGTATGTCTTACAGTTGTATGCCCTTTGGGAGTACTATATGTCTTATTGTTGTCTGCTCCTTTTTGGGTACTGTATATCCTACTGTCGTGTGTTCCTTGGTTGATACTTTATGTCTTACTGTTGTGTGCTCCTTGGTGGATACTGTATGTCTTACTGTTGTATGCTCCTTGACGGATACTGCAGATCTTACTGTCGTATGCTCCTCGGTTGATACTGTATGTCTTACTACTTTATGTTCCTGAACGGATACTGTATGTCTTACTGTCGCGTGGTCCTTGACGGATACTTTATGTCTTACCGTCGTGTGGTCCTTGGCGGATACTATATGTCTTACTGTTGTGTGCTCCTTTGTGGATACTGTATGTCTTACTGTTGTATGCTCCTTGGTTGGTACTGTATGCCTTACTGTTTTGTGCTCCTTGGTGGATACTGTATGTCTTACTGTTGTGTGCTCCTTGGTGGATACTGTATGTCTTACTGCCTTACTGCCGTGTGCTCCTTGACTGATACTGCATGTCTTACCGTCGTGTGCTCCTTGATGGAAATTTATGTATTCATGGTTGTATGTTCTTTGGCAGATACTGTATTTGATTATTGAAAAAAAAATACCATATTTTCTGTAGCGACAAATCTTCGTTGTCGGTGGATATCTTTTAATGACTGAATTTTATCTTAACGTGTGCATTCTGTGCCAGCTTGTTTTAATTTCTACTTTAGTTTTTACTTCAGACCCTTTTGCTTAAAGCGAACTACTTAAGGATTAACCGATATCAAAATCATGCAGTGCTGACACAGATAAATCCACACTTTTAGAGATATAATTATTGCTGTATTCATTCATACCTTTATTTCCTCAAATACATGAGATACATGTATATGAACAGTTTATATGTATAGGAAATATCAAAACATTATTACATGTAAAAATGGAAAAAAGATATCAAATATTGACAATTATTTCATGAAACATGTATTTCAATCGGGGATATCTGTATTAGTACAATCCATGTTAACGTTATCACGAACGACTCTAAATTGGCGGTTGTATTTGCGGCGCATTGTACAACATGAGCGTGGCACAATTTAGTGAAGTTGGTTGCGTCATCATCGCTGCTTTGTATAGTGCTCGGTATTTTCCCGATTAGAATAATAAAAAGATCAACCTGGGAGTATGAGTCAAGTTCTATAAACAGTTCTAGGTGGAAGTTTTCGATTATCAAGTCCCACCAGATTTGTCTCCAGACGTTGGTTGCAGAACATGTACAAAAAATATGGCAAAAAAGTCTACGTATTGTCTATTACATATTAAACACATCATTGGTCAATCACTGGGAACGTCCGTCAATAGTTTTGTTATAAAGTATGACCTTTTCATTTCAATTACTGTTTTTGAGTTTGCAAATGTGACAGAATTATGTATTTCGCGAAATTTAACAAAGTCACTATCGTTATTTATGCGAGTAGACCATTCGCTGGCTTGTACGTTAGACACGTTCTGTTTAATGATTTTTTCCATTCTTGTTTTGAGGGGAAATGTTCATCTTGAATAAATCCAAGTAAATATTCATGTAAACTATATTTATGAAGTAAGGTTACTACGTCAGGAACATAACCAAGATGTTTACGACTAGGGTCCATCAAATATGAAAATAATCGATTCAAGAAGATTGTTTTAGATAAATGCTTGTTGTCCAAAGTGCACAGCTTTTGAAGAAAGAATAATCTGCGTTTATCAATCTCACTTATGATAGGATGGAATCCTAGAATACTTTCGCACATATCCGAACGAATTTTCAGTTTCAGAATGTTTTCGACTATCAGGTGTTGAAATCGGTTAAGAGAAAACAAGTCTTGCGCTTTGAGGTTGGACCAAAGTTCACAACCATGCAATGTAGATGGAAGGATTACAGCGAAATATAATTTAACAAGAACACTCGGGTTGGTTGTACCCGAAGAAATTCCATTTAATGCAAAAAAAAAAAAAAACGAGTTCTTTCCTTTTTGACAGGCTTTAATAGTTCTTTCGGGAGTCTTCATGTAAGCATTTAAGATTATACCAAGATGGGTTACGTTGTCTGAAATAGGAATTCACTCCTGTCCTATAGTCTAGTTAAAGTTAGATGTAGCCGACCTCGGGTTAAGCGTAAATATCACAATGTATGACTTCTGTGTGTTAAATGTAAATCGCCACATTCGTGAGAACTTATGACAGACATCAAGCATACGTTGTAACATAACGGGGGTTGTACTAATACAAGCAATATCATCAGCTAATGATGGGGCACAACTTGCAACATTATTATTCCCAGTATTTGAGTTTACATTCTGAAGATCAGTTAGAAAATCATTAATAAACACTAATTTGGTAAACCTGCAAGGACACCACCTTGTCGAACACCTTCATTGACAAGAAAGAAGTCAGACTGACATTGATTTATAATAATTGCACTATATGTATTATTGTGAAGGTTATCTATCAATTGCCATAATTTACCTTTAATACCTAATCTATCTAATTTGACTAATAACCCCTTTCGCTATACTGTGTCGAAGGCTTTTCGTCTTTCCATAAAGGCTATAAACACTTTACTTGATAATTCTAAGTTAAAATACAGTTTCTGGCAAATTAAATGATGCAGTGAGACATAAATGATGCAGTGAGACCCTTTCTAGTTATGTAATCTTTCAACTATACGTACTCTAAAAAAGTAGTACAAATAGTACAATAAGATTTAAAGCACCCATTTCAAAGGCAAAATGATATGGTTTCAACTTACCCATTTCAAAACTGTGAAATTTGTGAATTGATCGAATAGAAGGGTGTATGTTACTTGGTAAAAAGAGAGTTTTATTTGTGCATTTCTGCACTTAAGTGACAAGGTTATACTGAATGTTAAGCGAAGATCACTACATGGAAGATCACTACATGGTCCTTTATAAACAGACAGTTTGATAGTCTTAAACTTAAGAAATAAATCACGGAAACTCCTTTTTTGAACATTGTTTTACCACGGGCTGGCCATTTATGTCGCATTGTTTTACCCCGAGCGATAGCGAGGGTCCGTGCTTAAAATGATAAAATGGAACAGCGAGGGGTTAAATAACGACATACATGGCCAGCCTGTGGTAAAACAATGATAAAATGGAGTTAACGTGATTTATTTCGATTCTAAGAGGACTAGTTTATTCATATTCTTTTAATAGAGGCAGCCTATATGTTGCACGAAATGTTGGTCATGTGTTTTTCACTTATATTTACCATGGCGGTGGTCTAAAGAGCTTTGAAGCATGTCATATCAGAATGCTTAATCGATCAATCATTAAATCATAGCTATATGCAGTTGATAAATAGACCGTTGAAATTCGTGTGTAATCTAATGGGCTCTTACTATACGACTCAATCACATGTCAGAAAAGTAAGCATTTTTTTCTCTCAGAGGGTAAATACATGACAAAATCACAATAAATGAATAAAAACAATTTAAGTTATTTCCTTTCATCTTGTCTAACTATAAAAAAGTGAGTAAGAATTTTATTTTTAAGGTCAAATCTCAAATCTATAACGAATCTTTATGGTTCTGTTGGCACACTGCATTAGTTCACCACTTCGTTTCATTTCAAACATATACTGGTTTCCAGTCAAATCGGAAACAAGTGGTGTAAGGTTATTTCATTCTATACTCTATAACAAACTATACCCTCGGCCTTACTGGGAAAATTTTGACCAATTGATGAAGTAGTGATAAACCTGGCTATGATTGTTTGTCTGGAGAATTTCCCATGAAATAAAAAAAGATTCACACTGTTATGATGAAGTCGTATAGATTTAAAGTCGAAGTTTGTAATTTGACATCGTAATTTTTTAATTCAATGTGGATCCTGAAAAATTTGAAAGATCTTTTGGAGACAATCAGTTCAAGACTACTATCTGAATATAATAGCATTAAAACCTATGATTTTTCAACACTGTATACTTCTATTCCCCATACTCAGTTAAAATCCCGACTTAAAAACATTATACATCGTTGTTTTTCCAAAAAAAGATTCTACACCTAGATACAAATATATAGTTCTTGGTAGAGATTCCTCATACTTTGTAAGAAATAATTCCAAATCATCTTCCAAATATACAGAGGAAGATGTTTACAAAATGCTGGAATTTTTAATTGACAACATATTTGTTCAGTGTGGTGGACGTGTTTTTTCAACAAATGGTCGGCATTCCAATGGGAACAAATTGTGCTCCTTTACTTACTGATCTATTCCTTCATTCTTATAAGGCTGACTTTATAGCTGATCTGATCAGATAGAAAAAAATATCGTTTGGCTAGATCCTTCAATCTCAGTTTCCGCTATATAGATGACGTATTATCTTTAAACAATCCTAATTTCGGGGATTTTATACATCGCATCTACCCAAAAGAACTTGAGATAAAGGATACTACAGACACTGTGAAGTCAGCCTCATATCTTGACCTACACTTGGAAATTGATGGTAAAGGAAAACTATTGACCAAACTTTACGACAAACGTGATGACTTTTCATTCAGAATTATCAACTTTCCTTTCATCTGTGGCAACATCCCTTCGGCTCCTGCGTATGGAGTGTTCATATCACAACTCATGCGTTATGCCAGAGCTTGCCGAAACTACGCAGACTTTTTGTATCGCGCTAGAACTCTAACAAATAGGCTTCTGGAACAGGGTTATGTTGCTACAAGATTGAAGTCATCACTACAGAAGTTTTATGGTCGTTATCATGAACTCGTGTATCGTTATGGTGTATCCAATCAGCACCATGAAAACTGATTTATTCAACGGGTCATAGTTTTCCTTCCCTCGTTTGTCTACCCCGGACTTGACTTTTTATGAGCAACTCGGTGGGTGTTTCTAGAAAAGTTATTCTTGTATCGTAATAACATTCAGAATTGTTTACCGAATACATGTATGATCAATTGTATGTTACAGTGGAATACACTAGTACTATTTTGCCTATATCAAACTTACCAAAATAATGGTATGCCTAGAGCATATTTACAAATCATGCTTTTAAGAATTGCCAAGAACATCATGGTCATCACTGCGAAGCATACTTGGAGATTCTCAATACTTTGTAAAAAGCTATTCCAAATAATCATCTTAATATATAGAAGACAAATCTTATCCAAAAGAATAAACATCGTTTAGCCATATCATTTGCTTTGATCTCAGTTACCGTTAGTGTAGACGACATTTTGTCTTTTACAATTCAAGATTCGGGGATTATATACATAGTATCCATTATTCTCTTAAATATCGATGGAAAGGGGAAAATCATGACCAAACTTTACGAAAAACGTGATGACTTCTCGTTTCGTATCGTTAACTTTCCTTTCATTTGTGGAAACATCCCTTCCGCACTGCGTACGAAGTTTTCAAATCACAACTCATACTGTATACCAGAGCTTGCCCAAATTACGCGGACCTTTTGTACCGCTCTAGACTTTTTACCAGTAGGCTCCTGGAAAAGGGTTATGTAGCTACAAGATTGAAGTCATCACTACAAAAGTGTTTTGGTCGCCATCATGTACGCGTGAATCGTTATGCTGTATTGTATCCATCTACACCATGATAACCTACTTGTCCACCGTGTCATAGTCTTCTTTTCCCCCTTCGCCCACCTTGAACGTTACAATTTTTAGCAACTCGACGGGTCTTTCTAAAAATACAGAAGACGCTTACCCTACCGGTGCACTTGGTCCATGCTCCCAGTTTTAGTGGAGTCCGGTGTAGTTTCCTTATCTAGTCTTTATCCTTGAAATATTTACTTTTTCATCATCCTCCGAATTCTTTTTCCATTGATTTCCCTCTACCTCTGTATGCCCACCTGTGCTGGTAATTGTAGTGAATCCTTATTGCTCTGGATTGGTTCAGTCCCCTTAATATTATGTTATTGAGCAGACCTCTGCTACACTAAGAAGGATATTTTTTTTCCTGATTTATTTGTCTGAATTGTAGTGGTACGTTGATCATAGAAGTAGTTTCATCCAACATTTGATGATAAATAATTTATAGTTAGATATCACTAGAAATAAGGAGCAGAGAGGAACCTTTCCAAGAATTTTGGAGAATACATACGAGGATTATTTTTCGTGTAACCAGAAATTAGATTGATCATTGATCGCTGTTACTGCCAATAACGCTGCTTTCATGACTTCAGTGATAGTAGTGATCATATGAAATTCAAAATTCTCGCTCCTAAGCATTCAGTTCTACTGGTCCTTTCATAAAGAATAATCAAGGGAACCAAGATTCTAGTGGAAATCAAAAGAATGTAATCAAGGGACAAAGACCAGACATGAAAAACAGACAAACACAACAAAGAACATAAAGTAACTAAAATAATACATACAAAGTAACAAAAGTTAATGAACAACTCGGACTCCACTGAAAATGGGAGCATGGACCAGGTTCACCGGTAGGGTAAGCGTCATCTACTTTTCTAGAAACACCCACCGAGTTGCTCATAAAAAGTCAAGTCCAGGGTAGACGAAAGAGGAAGGACATGTTGAACAAATCAGTTTTCATGGTGCAGATGGATACACCGTAACGATCCACGAGTTCATGATGACCATAAAATTTCTGTAAAAAGTTTGGTCAATAGTTTTCCTTTACCATCGATCTCTAAGTGTAGATCAAGATACGAGGCTGACTTCACAGTGTCTTTAATATTCTTTATCTCAAGTTGTTTGGGGTAGATGCGATGTATCAAATCGCCTAAACTAGGATTGTTTAACGATAATACGTCATCTATATAGCGGAAACAGAGATTGAAAGATCTAGCTGAACGATGTTCTTTCTTTCGGATCAGATGAGCTTTAAAGTCATAGTCAAAGGAATAGGTCAGCAAGTAGAGGAGCACAATTTGTTCCCATTGGAATGCCGACCGTTTGTTGAAAGAAACGCGTCCACCACACTGGACAAATATGTTGTCGATAAAAAAATCGTGCATTCTGAAAACATCATCTTCTGTATATTTGGAAGATGATTTGGAATTATTTTTTTACAAAGTATGGGGAATCTCTACCAAGAACGATACTTTTGTATCTAGATGTACCATCTTTTTGGAGAGACAACACTGTATTATGCTTTTGAGTTAGGATTTTAACCGAGTTTGGGAAATAGAAGTTTACAGTGTTGAAAAATTATAGGTTTTAATGCTCTTATATTCTGATAATAATTTTGAACTGAGGGTCTCCAAAACAAATGATCTTTCGAATTTTTTAGCATCCACATTGAATTAATACCACTACGGAAATAAAAAGTGTTGTGATAAGACTGGAGACCCTCTTTGACAGCTGTGAGAATAGCAGTTAAAAATTTTGGTACATTTTGCAGATCTAGCTATTTAACGTTGTTTGTATGGATTCTTGTGGACTTTATGAATCCAGTACATAGACGATAAATCACAATCATCGTCTTTGGTAGAGAGGGCAGCACAGATTTATGGTTGTCCGATCTGCCGTTGTGAAAATTTTGTTTTTGCATGAAATCTTTCACGGTTCTTACCCCACATATTTTCTTGCTTTGCTTTGCTCAGCCTTTATGTCTATTTACACCCTGACCTGAAATCCTGGACTCGCCCGACTTACATTTTTTTTTTATATTTCACTAATAACCCATTATTATCGTCCAGTTACCAATGTATTTACATGTACCATATATGAAGGGTATTATCAAAGTTACCAACTGAAACTCTAGGAAACAGGCAAAAAGGAATAGTCTAAAGGAAAGTCTGTCTAACAAATGGCAATATTAGGGTTAACAGGAACGTTGGAAACCACTGCATTTGTTCTGACTTGATGCAGACATTTCCGATAGCAGTGTTGGGTTAAATCAGGTTTTATAGCGTGCAAAACCTACCTCTTCCATTATGGTTAATTATTTACAGTATATTTCAGTACGCTTTAATTTAACCAATGACTATTAATTAACCATCAATTCTCCTAGATACATTCGCGCGACTATCTACTCAATTTCTAGATTGTTTAATTATTTTTAAAGTCAACTGCGCATGTACTTGCATTTCCGATTATTAATTGCAATGGTATACTTCTTCGGTGTTCAAGTCACTTACTATTGATATTTACAAGTGTTTTAACATTACTTGTGATTAATGCAAATATAACTGTTTTATCACGATTTTATTTTTAACCTTGTGCGAATAAATATTACCAATGAATTGAACTTATTTCACAACAAAAAAAATAAATAAAATCGACCGACTGCGGTCTACACCTTGTGTACATAGTAAGACAAAAATGTTGGAAAATGCCAATGAGTCGTTGCCACTGACTATCGTTAACAAACGACCATAACAACATACACATGTGCATTATACTATATTATAAATACATTTGTTGTCGTGTTTCTATGTACTGTAGTATTTTAAATACCAATCCATATAAAATATACATTGCCCATAGTATAGTGATTTATGGTATATAAAAACCACCAAACAAACAATTCTTTTTTCAATCTACATATGCTATATGATTAATTTTGTATTCAGATCTGCGCTTTTGAGAATTTCACACATTTATCTCCCACTAAAATCGATCAAATCAAAATAAAGAACGACAACTCTTGCAAAGTGTACAATCTATATGATTTATGTATCAGAAGTGCGAACTAAGACTGGATATGTGATCAGTATCTGTTTCTGAACAAAAATTAAAACTGAATTTGGTGGTTTTGACATGCATGAATCACCTCCTGTCTGATTTTTGTAAAGACTGCTACTTAAAAGATGCACAAACGTATATACATTAAATCATGCAGACGTGGTACTACCTCTCCCTTACATTCAAGCCTTATTCCGCCTCTGTGTGGTTCTAGATTGTCAACAGGATGTGCAACCACGCCGAGGCAATCGCACTACTTATACGAATGTTGTCTATAAATATTATGTATTTGCAGTTAAAATATGAATTCCTTGACTTCCGCTTAGAAAAAAAAACTATCCAAAAAATAATAAATAGATAAAAACAAAGCAAAAACAAAAAGAGACACCCAAAACAAACAAGGGAATCAGATTAATGTTTCTAGTTAAGGAAGCATAGATAATACAAACAGAATCGGTTAGTAATAACCGATACCTAGTTAGTCTAAGATATAAGATACTTGACCCCTTTTAATTCATTTCGACTGTCGTCTGATAAGCAAAAGTCGTACAGAGGGCTTAATCTAATGTAAAATCATTATTTATCTTTTCTATGTTTTGGTCGTTGTCTGTCATCATTGTGTTAATTCATATTTCGATTGAGTACGAACACACATGTAAAATTCATGTATCAGAATATGAAGTTATTTAGTTTTGTTTTGTAAAACCAAAATATATATATACATCTGTACACTACAGCCCTCGAGGATTTAAATAGGCCCTGAATTTGGTAGGGTATCCCTTCGTCTTCTGCTTTAAAACAGTGAGCTTTTTAGCGGGGATATGATAGTGGTACCATTTATAATATTCACTAAAATCTTTTTTTCTTGCAGCAAGCCATCTTATGTATTGGGAGTACACTATCAATTCCTTTCATCCTGGGAGATTTGTTGTGTACAGATCTGTTCCCAGCCCAGGAAAAAGCTAATGTCATCGCTCAGCTGCTCAGTATCTCCATGTTCATGTGTGGGCTGGCCACAATTCTGCAGACGACATTTGGTGTCAGGTGAGTTACGATAACCTGGTGGACTACAGATTAATATAGTCGTATACTAAAACTAAATATCACCACGGTAACATATAATATGTTTTTCTCTGTTTAAAAATAAAGGTTTTCTATAAGTTTTGGTATGCGGTATATGTTTATGTTCGTTTTGGTATTCAGTATTTATATATGTTCGTTTTGGTATTCGGTATTTGTACATTTGTTTTTGTTGGGGTCGAGCACCTCTTTGCTGATGTTAATATTTTGAAAAAAATTGTTTAAATTTGTATATTCGGTTTACTTTTGCTCTTTGTATGTATGTTCATTATTAAAGGTTGGGCATTATTCAGGGAGGATCCCACGTGTTCATTGCGCCTATAGTAGCAATGATGTCACTCAGCAAATGGGCGTGTCCGGCTAGCATAAATGGTAAGTTATACATATGACTAAACCGTCCACCTCCTTTTCATGTCAAAGAAAATCAGAAAAATAGCACTTCCTATATTTAATGTGATAGGACGTGCCGTGGAATATGTGTCATTTTCAAGCTTGCTGGTATGTGAATAGGTGGGGGAAAAGAATATAATATATAACGAGTCAATAAAGTTTAAATTACAAAATATAAGGATAGTCAAATACATCCTTGTCCTATATTTTCGTATTCGTAGAATAAATGCAAGATTAATATTGTTATAATATGTCGTAGTGTTTTATTATCATGGAAACACTCCTTTTATATATTGGATAAGATATCTTTTTTTCTGTCAAAATATATGAAAAAGTCTCCATTTTTCAAAAGCAAAATATATGAATAAAATGGGGTTGCATAATCCCAGCGGCACCTCTATCAAAGAAGTACTGGAGCCCCCCCCCCCCCGGGGGTAAATGATTACTGATTGGAAATAATACACATACAGGAAGTGACCTTCAGAGTCCGTAATGCAACATTTACTGACACTGAAATTCACCGTTTCATGTTTTACATGTATTTCAGTACCTGTTGGTAACGGTACCAATATTACAATGCCGATGTCGCAGGATGCTAAAGACGAGTTGTGGCAAAGCAGACTAAGAGAGGTACAAAACATGGCTTAAATTGATTTAAAATTATTGTACATTTGTATGTATAGTCGACTTGCTTCTATATGACTTCAACTGACGAGTCCTCATACTATGACTATGGCGCTGTAAAATACACCTTTATGACAACCTTTGTTGACATATACGATACCCTAGTACTACAAACACAATTGATAGTACCCACGTGGTTGACGAATATAATACCCTGTTGCTGTTAACATTGATCAAAAGATATTAATCTCTCAGATAGAAGTCAATATGTAATTAAAAAGCAGTTTTACCAACATATTATACAAGTGGTCATTTATTTCAAATAGTTTTTTCTAGGAGTACCACTATGTTTTGTTTTAGATACAAGGTAACCTGATGGTTGCATCACTGGTTCAAGTTATGCTAGGCTGTACTGGAGCCGTTGGATTAATCTTGAAGTATATAGGACCTCTGACAATTGCCCCAACAATATCTCTGATAGGCCTGTCACTCACTGGCGTGGCTGCTGATTTTGATAGTAGACATTGGGGTATTGCTATGTTGTAAGTTAGTCACCGAATGATTATATCTCAATTTTTGTCTCGTCTGTAACAATTGCAAAGTTATACTAAGGTAGACTATTGTTTTTCGAACATCGGTAAAGGTTTTAATATCAAGTTTGATATTAACCACTTGTGCTACTGCAATCATTTTTTATATGTCGTTGCATTAGCATCCCTTCACCACAGTTCCATATCTGTTTTATACACATGTCGCCACAGTCACGGTCTATGGACTAATTTTTTTTAGAAGTTTATGTTAAATTTTCAAATTTGGTCATTACAACATGAACAACTCGTACTAGGTCAATGATATTTAGTGCGCAGCTGCATTCGCACCCAATCGAAACTCCTCAGCTTTTCTAGGTACACAAAAAGAAAAACCTTGGAAGCACAAGGCGGAAAAATCTGTCCAGAATTTGACAGATCCGATTTTAAAATTATAGTTTTACTGATTTAAATTGTACCATTATTTTTTTTTTTAAAAGTCGCTTTTATTGTTAGCGACTTCTTGCACTCGTAATTTCAGTGCTTTATATTCGCATATGATTTGCATAAATATGTAGTTATATGTCAGTTATGCTGCAGATCCTCGCCGTGTTTAGCGCCTTAGCATCATAGTTCTAGCTTAATACGAAATAAAAATGTACATCTTAAGTATCATACGCGTGTGTTCTACGCGTGTGTTTCTTTCATGAAATGATCGGTTAGCTTCGAACATTACCCAGTTTCCGATTCAGGCACTCGTTACAAAACTATATATATATATATATATATATCGTCTAAATAATAGTCAACAATCACTCTTACGGGGTGATGGATCGTTAAAAACGATGCGAAACATAACAATAAATTAAATAAACGTCTAAATATGTTTAACATCACCAGAAGATGGTAAAATTTAAATTGAATATTTCGGATAACTGATATCCTTCCTCAGCATAAAACTCGCAAAACTTAACGAGCATAAAACTCACAAAGTTCAAGATGATCTTGAACTTTGTGAGTTTTATGCTCGTTAAGTTTTGTGAGTTTTATGCTCATATAGTTTTGAGTTTTATGCCGATACATATCTCTGTAATAACAGTTTATTGTTAATAAAAGTTTGAAATCTAAATTTTAAGAAAAGTAAAAAGTAAACAATATATACAAATAAAAGGTGTCAACGAATTATTCTGAATTTATGGGGTTTAAATCGAACAGATTAAACTACCTTTCCTATTTAATGATTTCTACTATTTTCAGGACCATGGTGCTTATAGCATTTTTCACGTTGATTCTTGGTAGAGTCAGAGTACCATGCATTGGTTTTTCGTTGAAGAAGAAATGTTATTCTTTTAGGTATCCTGTTTTCCAATTGATACCAGTAAGATTTTTACTTACCATAAAATTTATAGTAAAATTATTGGTAGGAGATGTTTGATATATAATTAATGTTCATTTTCTTTTCTTCTTTGCTCACCACTTTCATAGTGAAAACCAAAATATTTACCTTTTGAATGTTGGCTGAGACTACGACGAAAGTATCATTTCTTTTTTAATGGCGTAGCAATGTCATTTGGTCTTCAAATGCCGAATGAACCAATATTTGTTTTCCACATAAAACGGATATGTTCCGTTGAAAACACGAAAAGTAAAAATTAATGAATTAATGGTAACTCAAATTAAAGCTGAACCAATTTGATACAAAGAATTAAGAAACTCCTAGCATATATGAACCGTTTCTTGTTTGTAGGTAATTCTTAGCGTTGGTATATGTTGGCTCCTGTCGTATGCCCTAACAGTAACCGATGTCTTGACAACCAACACTACGTTACCGGCCTACAAGGCCAGAACAGATTCCAGATTAGATGTAGTTAATGATATACCATGGTTCTATTTTCCATATCCATGTAAGTTCCCTACCTTTCTTTCCTATGTCCCAATAAATTCCCTTTCCAGGCTAATCCCTCTATTTCCTACTTATTAAACTATTACCAGATCCATGTTTTCCCATTATATTTTCGTGGATCAGCCTCTTTCCAACGTTTAGTTAAGTAGTAGATGTCTAACTTGCACAATTTAAAAGGTTTGTAAATACGAAGCGGTGGATCCGAATCTACTCCCAAGTCACGTGACTGACAACACAACATTATTCATGGTTTCTTAGCCAATACGCAGAAGTTAAATGACTGTTCCTCCCATTTTTATTGAACCTAATCACGATCGTATCCACTAAATTTATATGTACTTTAGTGACATCGCGTTGCGTTTTTTTTTAATCTATCACTCAAGACAGTAATATTGTATAGGGTTCATATTATTTCGTATTGCATTTAAGGACTGGAGTATTGGGCCAATGAAAGTGGTGTTAGCGGAACCAACGCTGAGGTCCAACACGCGGGATATTCGTGGCCTAGTGCGACTTTTTTATTTTGTGGTAACAAATACAAAGTTTTGTTCACGTCTCGCGAGATGTGCGTCTCCAAAGAAGGAAAAAATTGTGACATTTGTAAACTGTATAGCATATAAGGAAATTATGAATTCGACTAGTTTTCCAATATTTTGTCGATTTTAACCTTTAACACTTCAGCTTGTCATCGCGACTCCTCTCAAACTACTCAATAGAAATTCCTGAAACTTGGTGTGTAGCAAAATACCATATGTAGTTGTGCATATTATGAGGAAATTTTGATTCTTTAATTTTTTTAATGGAGTAATGCCCCTTTGAACTTAGAAATTTACCATAAATCATAATGTATCAGCTTGTACACAACTATTCTGAAACTACTCAACCGAAAGTCCTGAAACTTGGTATGAAGCAAGAACACCATATGTAGTTGTGCATGTATTGAGGAAATATTTATTCTGTAATTTTTATACGCCCGTCAAAGACGGGACGTATTATGGTATACTCTTGTCCGTCCGTCCACACTTCGGACAATAACTCAAAAACGCTTTCACCAACTTTAATGAAACTTTGGTGAATTGTTCATATCTATTGACGTAAGCTCGATTTTTATCAATTTCAGATTTTTCGTTTCCGTGTTATAAATTTTTTTCTTCAAAAAAGGGGGATTTTCAAGTTTTTGGGCATAACTCAAAAACACTTTCACCAACTTTTTGAAACTTTGTTGAATTGTTCATACCTGTTGACGTAAGCTCCTTTTCGATTTTTATAAATTTCAGATTTTTCGTTTCCATGTTATGAATTTTTATAGTTAAAGAGGGGGATTTTCAAGTTTTCGCACAATTGCCCCAAAACACTTTCACTAATTTTTATGAAACTTTTGTGAATTGTTCCTATCTATTGAAGTGAGCTCCCTTCCGATTTGTATAAATGTCAAATTTTACGTTTCCGTGTTATGAAGTTTTACTCCTAAAAAAAGGCCGGAGACGACCAAGGAAATTTTATTCGTTGAAAAATGTTTAAAACAGACTATTTGTTATGATGATCGACTAATAAATTTAAAAGGTAAATGTTAACCTTGTCAGAAAAGTGTGTTTTAAACAAGATAGAAATGTATGGGTGAAAAATCAAGACAACAAACTTAGTTAAACTTGAGGTAGCCTTGGTAGTGCCAATTTTTTTGTACATTTTTTATTTACTTTTTTTGGGGGGAGGGGAGGAGAGTATTTGACAGGGCTCATAGTATTTCTAGTTGATCATATAAATTCATTAAAAACAAAAGGAAAAGTTACATGGGCAATGGGCGTATCATGCACTTCATGCACAGCTCTTTATTAGGTAAGTTGTGCCCCTTTAAACTGGGAAATTATCCGAAAATCATCATGTATTTATAGCTTGTCCTTGCAACATTGTAACTGAATTTCATGAAACTAGGTATGTAGCAAGGACACTTTACGTGCTTGTGCATATTATAAGGAAATATTGATTCGCTAATCTTTATGGGAGTTATGCCCCTTTGAACTTAAAAATTTACCATGAATTACCATGTATCAGCTTGTCATCACAACTACTCTGAAACTACTCAACCGAAATTCCTGAAACTTGGTATGTAATAAGAACACCAATTGTAGTTGTGCATATTATGAGGAAATTTTGATCTTCTAATTTTTATGGTAGTTATGCCCCTTCAAACATAGAAATTTTCCGAAAATCATCATGCATTAGCTTGTCATTGCAATGTCTTGTAAACTACGTACATTGTAACTGAATTTCACGAAAATAGGTATGCAGCAAGAACGCCATATTTAATTGTGCATACTTCGAGGAAATATTCATTCTCTAATTTCCATTGGAGTTATGGCCCTTTAAACTTTGATACTAAGTATTTACTGAAAATCATCATGTATCAATTTGTCATTGCAACTCCTTTAATACTACACAACATAATTTAATAAAACTTGGTATGTAGCAAGAACACCGTATGTTGTGTGTATTATCACGAGATTTTGATTCTCTAATTTTTATGGGAATTATGTTTCGTATTTCCGTATATCCGCCTGTAGCACTTCTTTCGTCCAGCACCCATAAATCACAGCTGCAGAGTGACGCAGGTCCAGACAGCTTGCTTTTAGTCGTATTTTGACCTGTTCTCAATCCATTTTGGCCGTGTTTTTTTTGTTCCATGTTTCCATATTGATACCGTTTTTTTTATTGAATGGATGTAGTTTACACAACTGATTAATGATATAATTCTCTGGCTAAAGAGTCTTCACATGCATGCGCACTGATAAATCAGTGGTAATACAAGATAACTGAACTGATAAAAAAACTTGGTAGTAGTCAATAGGAATGGTCTTAAAGGAAAGTCCGTATAATAAATGGCGATATCAGAGCAAAAACCGGAAAGATCATACACATGTACTTCTGGTTCTATAAACAAGATGGATTAATGTCCTAAATTTTTCGGTAACCATGGATAGTATTGAAACATTGATACTCCGAGTACTACTTCAGTGTTCTTGCTCAGGAGAGGCATTGTGTTATGTTCTTTTTCCCACATTATCTCCGAACCATGAAAAGTTTGTCGTTATGTTGGCTGTATATAGAGAATAAATATAAAAAAAAGTGGATAAAAGAACGTGGATAAAAAATAACAAAACATCGTATACTGTGATAAAAATATGTTCGAAGATAAATACTAGAAATGTGCTTTATGCATAATACTTTGTATTAATAATAAAACGTTTGTGTGATAAGTAAAAATATTTATTCAAGCAGTCAATCGATAAATCGAAATAAAAGTTAGATAACTATTAATTTCCAAATACACCTTCTTTAAAGAAATATCTGTATTTTAAAAGTTAGGTTTGGAACACCGACAGTTTCAGCTGCAGGCTTTGTCGGAATGTTGGGAGCAACTCTATCGTCTATCATAGAATCTATTGGTGATTACTTTGCATGTGCACGTATTTCTAATGCAAACCCACCTCCTCCTCACGCATTAAATAGGGGAATAGCTGCAGAAGGTTTTTCCAGTGTAATATCTGGTATGGTTGGAGCAGGGCATGCAACTACTTCATACAGTGGAAATATCGGTGCTATTGGTATAACTAAGGTATGAAATATAATACAACATCGTTAACACGACACTGGTGCACCGTAATTAATAATATTTGTCCAAGCCTTCTATCAAAAAAATGTTGGGCAGAACCATAAGACCGTATATGTTTTGAGAGACCATTGCGCATGTGCCTTCATGGGGATTGACAGGCAAACGCACAAACAAACCGAACTAAGTTTTTATAACATCAAACTGTGTCGACGAGTGAAAGTATATTTCATACAATTGAAAGTAAGTATCTATTCCCCAAATTTGTGTGACTACATTACAAATTTTCTATTGGAAAACCATACTTGAGAAATAAAGCAAGAGCAGATACATTACATTTTTAAAAGGTGAAAAAAGTGTTGCAATTATGGAGAAAGAGTAATCAAGGGAACCAAGGTTATGGCGGTAATCAAAAGAATGTAATCCAGAGACAAGGACCAGACATGGAAAACAGTCATACACAACAAATAAAATAAAGTAACTAAAATCATACATACAAACTAACAAAAGCACTCCACTAAAAACTGGGAGCATGGACCTGGTGCACCGGTAGCGTAAGCGTCCTCTGCTTTTCTTTTTTACAAACTGTGTAAAGCCGTGTCATTACACTTGTTAAATATATAATTCTGTTCGTCATTCTTCATGTTACTTTGCGATATAATATGTATGCAGGAATTATACCTTTATTTTTATTCTCACCAGGTTGCTAGCCGCCGCGTATTTCAGGTAGCAGGTTTAATCCTTTTGCTTGGTGGTATTATTGGAAAATTTGGAGCTGTGTTAACTCTTATCCCTGATCCTATTATTGGGGGAACGTTGACTATTGTGTTTGGAATGGTAGCTGCGGTGGGAATATCAGTATTACAATTCATTGACTTTTCATCAACTAGAAATCTAACAATCCTGGCCATATCATTAATACTTGGATTGATGATTCCGCAATGGTTGAGTAAGAATCCAGGAGCGATAGATACTGGTGAGTTAAGATAAGGATAAAACAACAATCTCTGGTTATTTTATTTTCAACTTAAGCAGCAAATTGTTGAGATGAGGTGACTTTTGCCACTATTAATACTTACACACATGATTTTAGTCTATCCAGTATCAAAGCACTAAAATTAAATTCTAAAAATTAATATTGGTAATTTTTTACAGGATCAGAAGATTTTGACCAAGTTTTGAATGTGTTGCTTGGGACAGCCATGTTTGTCGGTGGAGTTCTTGGTTTCCTCTTGGATAATATAGTTCCAGGTATACACCTTCCATTTTTTTGTCGTCTTAAGCATCTGGTGTGTTTATAATTTAATATGCATTTGTCGCTTATACGTTGAAAGTATGAAACTGCATAGACAGACAGTAAAAGAAAAAGCAAAACAAAACAAAACACAAAAAGCCTCACCGCAGCCCGACAAAGTGTGTCCCCCGCCGCTGATGAGTTTTGGAATTACTTTATTCCTAAATCTATAAAGTTTGTTTCACCAAAATAGTATTGTGTATGCACAAACACATCATAACCGTGGATTTTACAACATATATAAAGCAAAATGTGGAGCATTTCCATAGAGGATGCATCTCATTGACACTCTGTTTCAGTAAATGGGCTGCGATTACCTTTCCCTTACACCCCTTCAAGGTAGTCAGAAGGCATTTTAACTAGTCTCGTCCTGACTTAACTGAAAGTCAAAATGAACTTATCTTGTAAATCGAGTACATTTTCGACACTTTTGTTTGGTCTTTCCTAGTTTTGTAATGACAGTATTATATTCCAAAATGTGTCCTATTCTTTGATGGTTATAATAAGCCCAAACGGTATCGGAATGCACAACACAAGAGGATTCAGCAGGAAAAATACCGATATTTCATTCACAGTTGTCGATCCTTACACACTCTCTCTATCTCTCTGAAAATATAAATTAGAACATTTTTCTCAAATATATTGCCAGTTAGAGGACATGATGTTCTTACAAAGGGTTTAATCCACGATTTCAGGTTGTAGAGGAGGTGTAAAAAGGAGTGATGCAAGACAATTTTAGGTGTAGAATTTCTGAAAAAAAAATCATGGCTACTTAACGTATACCAAGTCTGTGCCTGCTTAAGATAACAAATCTAAAGTGAATATACTGTCATTTCCCTTGTTGACAATATCTTCCAAGGGTTTTTGTCAAAGACGTAATGATTATTCAATTTAAATGGAGAAATGAAGTGCTATAGTTTAGATGTAATGTTTACTTTCGTAACACGTTTAAGTCAATGAAGTCTAGCAAATCAAATGCGATCTAAAATTGATTCCGATGAACCATTCCCATGGATGACTTTTTTCAAGAGAGGGGTAATTTCAAGGTTTGGAGGTTTGTGTCCGAAAGAAGGGGTTAAGGAGATCATGAAATGTACTTAAGAATGGAGAAATGTATGTGAGGAGACAATTTACAAACTGAAGTATGAGTTTTTCGATGCTAAAATCAAGTTAAAATGAGACTAGTTGAGCAATGCAGAACAGACCATGACGGAAGTAGCTCATAAATACCCCCACCCCCCTCAATAAACAAAAACAGCCAAAAAATAAAAGTACTATCTTTAAAAAGAGATAACCCACGCATATTCTCGCTTTCTTAATAGTCAAATCTGATTAAGATTTTATTTGGTGAACTGTGTGATCATTGTACTATGTTTCGTATTTCAATTGTTTTATTGGTCCAACAAGTAAACTATTTCCAATTATTCAATTTATAAAATTTTATGCAATATAGTAAAGTAATCGAAAATATTCCGGACACCAGTGCCCCCAACGGAGCCTTAAATTTCACGGTTGCTATCACAGTTGTCCAATGAAATGCGAGATTGCAAGCTACAACGTTTAAGTTGACATTGTTAAGCATCATGTATGTCTCGTGATGTTAAAGCGAACTCACACCGACGGGCGGAACTACTCAAGTTACTCAAAGTAAATGAACGGTAAGTGAAATTAATAAGTGATGGGAAACTTTTTAAAGTTAGGCCTTTCATAAATATTGTGCTTAAGCGTATTGTCGGTTACTTTCCTGCCATTAACTAAAACTTTATTACTTAGGGACCCTGGAAGAACGTGGAATACTTAAATGGCGACAAAGTTTGTACACAAAAACATCAACAGAAAGGAAACCGGTTATGTACGAATATCCATACGTGACCAAATATATCAGGAAAGTGAACTGTTGTTCGTATTTCCCCTTATCACCAACGTTTGACAAGGAAATAAATTGTTCTTGTTGCTCAAAGCAAGAGGAAAGTCTAAAGTCAGACCATAAAGGGGAATACCAAGTTACTGTCAGCAATGGTAGTATGCAGGATGTTACGGTGGAAAAACTAGGTAATGGTAGTCATCAAGAAACTATGATGGATAAGGAAGATACCAGGTTCTGATATGTCAAGGTCATGTGTTTATTACATCTTCACTGTACTTTTTTTCAAAACATTACTTCATATAATTATACTGAATATAATATTTCATAATAAAATATAGTATTTAAAACAGGTGTGTGTATCCTATTATCGGTAGTTAACAATTACTAGGAAAAAAATTAATAGAAGCAAACCAACAAACAATTAATATAACGAAAAAGTTATTTTTTTAAAACAATTCTTCACACAAGTTATTTTTAATCAGACAGTAATACAAACCGAATTAACGACTTGTTAAAGGTTCGCTCCAACTATGTTTTAACAAACGTTTTACTTTCTTCCCATATCAAGATCTTGGGCGTTCGTATGTACACATAAAACACAAGCTCCACGTAGCGGCAGATGTTCGTTTCCTCTCTTACTAATCGCTGCAGACAAACCTTTCGACATTCTCGGACATTATTCAAATCGAACGTCGATTGACAATCGGATAATATCGCATAAAATCATTCGCTTTTTCCCGACTTTGCAAGATTTTGCATTTTCTGAGAGGGCTGGCTGCAGCGTCTTAAGTGAATTTTGAACGTCAGACGCTATTCCAGAGCTGGCATAAAACTATATTTATTTTCACTATTTTATTGAACCTTCTGAAACAGTTCTATACAATATACATTTCTCACTATACTAGTATTTCTTCTTTTCACCCGGAATTAATGAAAATACGGTTTTTGGGGCACATTCTTTTATGTTATATAGGTTTTACCCCCATCCGACCCCCAAATGCACAGGTATTGTGAATGCACATTTCACGGCAAAATATGTGTAAACTTCTCCATTGACATCGTATAAAAGATCCTCCCAATTTTGGATTGATGAAAAATTATTGCATGAATTGAAAATATTTAGATTTTTTCTATGTATATCTGTGTCGAGTTTGGGAGGTGGTATACACTCCCCACCACAAAGGAACAGTTAACAAAAGATTTAGAATACAATACATAATTCACTTGCCTTGATCTAATGATCTAATATTAGAATTATCAATTGTTCCACTCAGTCACTGTATGTAGGATCTGACATCACTTCATTCTAGTTTTTTGTTCAGATGACCTTTTCAGATTACTTTGTTTTTTTTCCCTTTGAATAATGCTTTCAAAATTATGAAAGAGGAAATCTGATTGGTTGATCAGTGTTGTTACACCCTACATGCAGTGACTGAATGGAACAATTGATAGGTCTTTAATTAGATTTCTGAAATTATGGCGGGATATTCTATTCGTAACATCTAAGATTGTGTTAGCTGAATTTGAAACGTGTACAAGATGTTGATCTTGTTTCATCCAACTAACTAATTTTTTGGGGGCCTAAATGTTTTTTTTTTTTATCGTTTTCACCTTTAGTTTATTTTTATTTTACTTGAGTATACAGGGGCAACTTTTTCGCTGTACCTGTGTATAATGATATTTTGGGACTAGCTGTAGCATGCCCTGTGGTATGAGGGTTTCCTCGTTCATTGAAGACCAACGGGTGACTTTCATCGGAGTGAGGTTGTTGTCTCTGTACCCATTCTCGTTATATTTAAAATGTTTATACTATATTTGAACTAACAAGTTTTTTTTAACCTTTTACATTAGTTCATCAACTACACTGAATTTCAATGATTCATGAATATCACTGCTATTATTTGTTTTGAAAAAAGGTATAAATTAATTTCAGTAATACTAAATAAGTAAGTTGAATTTTACTTATGTACCGCAGATATGTTGCTGTTCTTAGAATGTTACCAGAAAATGCTCTTAGTAAGATAATAGACAAACAATGAATAATGTTAATAAAACTTTAATATATTTTCAAATTTTGAATGATATCTTTTAGAATGAATTGGACGAACGCTTGAAATATATATCTTTTTAACTTAACAAGTTTGGACACGACTGGTATTGCCCGAGGGGCCAGTATGGACGCAGACTGATATTGTCCGAAGAGCAAATTTGAACATACATACAATTTGTCTTGAACGTGTTAGCATTGTCTAGAAAACTACTCCATTTATTGGTATCAATAATTGAATTATGCACATGTTGATAAATATCCATTAAGACGTGTTACTAAACATCTAAATGCGGAACAAATTCCACTATGGATTGCCATATACAAATCACAATGCTTCCTTGCAGGTGTACTTGCTTTGTTATGTTAAGGATTGGTCATTTCACTTTAAACAGGTTAGCTTGATAAAATTCTGAACTCTCAGTCTTTATAGATTAACAGAAACCTACAGTGTGGTATCTGTCAGTTACATGGATGGCCTTTATTTTAAAATGATAAGGGCCATTAACTCAAAATCAAATAAGAGCATTTCTTTAGTAGTTAGTAAAATAATATCAAAATTTCATAAAAATTGATCAACCATAACTTTAAAGTCATCGCACAAAACCAAGTGAATATGGACGCCGCCGAAGTGACGCTGCTGTCAGCACCATACTAATATACAATGTTTTGCGGTGACACTATTATATTAAATATATACATATATATATATAGGCTAATTTGGGGTTTGAGAATGCTCCATTTTCAATTCCCTAAAAAGCCTGTCAATTACTCTTCCTTAGGACCAACTTGATAGTGTGTGATTTGCTAAGAATTCACATCTATAAGGTCTTTGTTTTTACATTAGTTCTAGTTAAAACAGTTCTCTAGCAAAAGAGAATAAAACTGCATAATGGAAGAAATTCCCACTTACAGTGATGTACTCAACAGATAACATTCGAAATTCTTATGAAACAAATTTACAATGACTTTAAGACTAAATTCATTGATACTGGCTCACAGTTAACACTTTAAAATCAATATTTCAACTAAATCTTGTATCAAACAATTTTAATCAACTTCTAAATAGTTATATACATTTGTAGCCAGAAAAATGTTTTATTCGTCAAAAACTGTATAGATTTTTATACTACAGTACTTGTTTTGCAGCTGTATAAAATATATCCAGAGGCACTGCCAGTGTCGTTTAGTTTCAGAACCAAAGTAACATGTATGTATATTCAGCATTTCAAAACACTGTCATTGACTTTTCTTTAGAATCTCTATTTCATTAAATCATGTAAATCTTCACAATTTAATAAAACTTAGTTATTTTTACGTGTGTAGTATTAATGTCTTGATACTAAACAAAACCTTCATCCTTTTAACAGAAAAGCGATTCATCCATATTTGTCTATCTGCAAATATAAGAAAAGAAAAAGAGTAGACATTTATTTTTAATACTTTACAAAAATAATCAAAACAATTTTTAGTTGTATATCAATGCCTACATTTGTTGATTGAATGTATGGTGTTACTCTACATCTATAATCATATACAGTAAATCTAACAGCAATTCATAATCAATGTCTATTGAATATCCTAAGGAAAGCATCATCTGACATCACTATGGCTATAAAACATTTTTAAAGAACATTGCATGTGCAATGTATTTTATCTTGCATGCACATATGTGTACAATATCATAATAAAATAAGGTCATACCACCGCCATCAAAACAAAAAAAATCTCAAGCGCCGAATCCCAAAAGAGATTTGGCCGTTGACTAAGTCTAAAACAATTACAATGTACTTGTTTAGTCATTGCATATTTTGTTTTCATTGTATTCTGAGTTTGATGTCACTTTAATGACTAATTTCATTTCAAAAGTTTTAAATAAAAATAAATCCCTACCTACCGAACCTACAAAATTTCAGAATGGTGATCGGAAACATAACTTAATTTTTTTCGGCCTTGGAGATTTCTCATTAATTGATGACTGGCATGCGCCAATAAGTTGACTTACCTATCTGTCTTACATGCACTTGAAACTGTTGATTTTATTCCAAAAAGCATCTTGCTGGGTCAAAGATTCAGCGAATGCTGTAGGCTGTACAATATAAGCGTGCAGATCACAAATTGGATCACTAGGTCGCGGATCGACATTAAATCACCTGGTTAAATTAAATCATTTAATGAATTGATTGAATGAACGTGGTCACATGACTACTATAATTTCACCGAATACACCTTGATCCACATTCACTGGTATGACTATGAGAGACCCCAAATGATAGCTAAGGGGGCGTTAAGAAACCCCCCAGTCCGTCATAAATTACAAATACAACAAATGAGTGCAAACCGGGTCTAACAGTATTGAGTATGTAAGTTAGCACGAAAACAAAAAAATAAACCAAGTATAGGAATAGTCAGCTGATGGTCAGCGTCTTTCATATCGTGCAAATGATTGGCTAAAACTGTGTTACGAAATATTTTTTGGGGAATTTAGTGGTTTATATCCAATAAGACAGTCGAATTATCAACTCAATTATCTGCTAGAAGCAACGATGTTCTAGCTTTATAATGCATGAAATGAAGGGTGTAATGGATATACGGAAAGTGGTATCGTTTTCAACTTTATTGTTATAGTGTTATTTAATCAGTCAATTAATATTTTGAATTCACTTCCTTTTTCCGACGCAGTTGGTATATTTTCGCTTTTTACCCTTTGACCTTAAAGACACTCTTCCATGGAAACGCAGGTCGCCTAATCGCAATTCTGTTTCCCGATTGGCCAAATACTGATAACATAGTGGCATTCGAAAAAAACTGTATCGAAACTGCGTGCCATGTGTTATTTCCTGAATGAAATGCAGAAAATTAAAAGTAGAGAGAACACAGTTTTACTGCGTTTGCTATCTTTTTTAAAAGATAGTTCTCGTTTTCTTTAAAACGTTAGTGAATTTTCATTACCATTTCTTCAATATCAAAATTTTAAAACGTGTGTACTTGATTGTTTGAACGACATCTAAATTGTTTAAAATTTTGTTCGTTCTTACAATGAATTCAAAATTCTACTTACACCTTTCCGTATCTGTATTTTACTGCAAAGGCGGGATTTGAAGACACTGAAAAAGCTTTGAAAACAATATTCTTACTGAGCAGGAGATTGCCCAAAACAACATACAGGTTTTGCTAATTACCGACGCTTTAATTGTATTAGTCGTCAACAAATGCGTCCCATGTGCTTTCATCAAGAGATGTTTTCCTCATAGCAACGCAAAGTGTTTACGCATTGTTGGCATTTGTATCAAAATAGTCAATAATGCTGAAGTTCTCCTGTTGTTCAATTTATTTGTAGCCAGATCCGACATTGACAGTATGCTGTTAATAATTTGGCTTTAAAAGGCTACATATGTTTTAAATTACTACCAAATGTATGTAACTTGTACAAATTGGACTGAAAAAACTCAGTAATGTATACTTAGTTTTTTTTTTCGCCGGGAGACCCATTCGATTCTCTCAAACCAGCAGTAAAACCCTACCTTTGCGGACTAATCTGACAAGTGCTCCATGTCTATACCTTCATATAAAACCGTTTCTGATGTTTGATAAGGCAAATAAAACCATCTTTAATGAATGCCTTCTGACTATTTTTTTTTTTGGTTAAATACATCGTAACTATCCGCATTTTGATCTCAATTCGTTTGATCTATGTACCATGGATGGCTGACTCTACACTCAACCAACTAGCATCGTAAAATGTTTGGATTTTATGATATTGTGTAGTGATGATATGGTAGGCGAACAAAATCATTATTGCTAAGCAAACAAAGAATTTTATCCGCACAAGCAGCATGTTAACAATTGTAATACAGACTTTGAACTAAGATTATAAGTAACACAAGCTTCTAACAAATATCATGACGAATAAAGATCAACACACATGGGACAATTTGTGTACACCGTGTAAGATTACTGGAATTTGCGCAACCAATAGCATATTCTGTAAAAAATGCAAGCAAGCGTTCTGTGACGACTGTTCTAAACTTCACAAACTGTATTGCACCAACCATATTCTTATGCCATGTGACTTTTCTGTTTCAAATACCGGAAGATTGAATAAGACAGCCTCGTTTTGGACGAACAAGGAAGATAAAGGCACTCAGAAAGTAAAGAACGACTATGTAAAAGCAATGTCTTCTGTTGAGCACGACCATTCTAGTAAATCCTATCCAGATGAGATATTTTGTATCAAACATAGAAACGTTATTTGCAAGAAATGCAAATTCATTGAACATGAAACATGTGAGGAATGCATTCCGGTGAGACTTGCCAGTAAATTACTGATGGAAAGTGGTCAATATTTGCAAACAATATCGAGGATGAAGGAATGCAATAATCGAGCCAACGAGGCACTGGATGTTGCAATGACCGAAACAGAATATTTAAAATCTAAGGAAACTCAACTGTTAAAAGCTGTACAAGACATTAAACATTCAGTAATATCACATATAGATCAACTTGAAAATGCGGTACTTCAGCCTCTCTACGTTACACAAGGAGCAGCAGTAAACAGTATGGGGCGGACAGAAAACATTCTTAGTAAGGTAAGGGATGAGACGAAGGTTATACTAGATACCATTAGAGAAAATACGAAAGAAGGAATTCAAGAGTCTAGTTTCAAATCGATAATGGATTGTCACAGTAAGATCATTCTCTATAGTCACACGCTTGATCATATTTGCAACGCTTTTGGACTGGAAACTGTAGAAGAATGTAGATTTCAACCAGAAGACTCAATACAATCTTTTCATGAAAACTTCGGTTCATTGGGCTCTATTATGACTAAAAAATTTATCTCGAACGTGCCATCGATTTTGGAAGGTCAAGTAAAAACATCGGACGCAACTACAAAAATGGAAAATGAATTTTCAGCAGTATTTGGTTATAACAACGACGACACTGTTGAAGATGATCTTAACCAACTAATGAAAGATTTCTCATGTGACGAAGGGTATACCGGTAAATGGTCAGATCCCGCAGTTCATAAGAATGGCATCGTCTCAATAATATGCCTCGACAAAGATGATTTGTTGGCATTGGACAGGTCCACTTGTTCGTTACTTTTGATTGACCGAAAAGGCAAGATAGCATCAACATTTGCTTTAGATTGCATGCCATGGGCCATGACCCGACAAGATGAAACGCGTGTCCTTGTAAGTGTACCAGGCGAGAACAAACTCTACTCCATCGCTGTTCAGTTTAAAGAACTAGTTTTGATTAAGGAAATAAAGTGTGATGTTGAACCATCCGCTGTTGCTAGTCAACGCTCAAGTATTTACATTACAAGTTACCCATGGAGCAATATGGCTGCAGTACACAAACTTACAGACGACGGGAAAGTCACTGCTTTTATTGAGAATGACTGCTCTGGAAACCGCCTGTTCAAAGCACCATTGGATATTTGTGTTGATAGATTAACGGAAGACTTTTTTGTTTTCGATGCGGGAGTAAATGTCATTTATGCGTTCACTGCTGAAATGATTCAGAAATATCAGATTGACATTGAGTATATGGGACCATCATCAGCAATGACCATTGATTCTGATGGTAGCCTTTATGTTTGTGGAAAGGTGTTAAATATTGTCTACAAAATAGAAGCTTCCAAGGTAGTAGGAACAATCATTTTTGACGAAAAAGATGGCTTATCTAGGCCACAAGCTGTCAGTACTATTCCCGGTGAAAAGTCACTATGTATCTTGTGTGCAAAAGACAATGCCTTCAAAATTTTAAAAATCAAATAATCATGAGGTAAATATAAACGATTCAAAACAAACGCTCGCATTTGTCAGTGTTTTATATATTTTTTTCACTTTGTATTATTTTCAATAAATTGAAACACTAACAGTCCAATGACATCAATGTGAGTAAACGTACACCACCTGACTTAGCAAACGAAACACTAAACAATTATACAAATGTCTTAAGCTTTGTAATGCTAGTTATCTAGTAGATTAATACGCGAAATCAGGGGTCCTATATTCCTGATTTTCGGCTTCCCCTTGACACAATGTGAAGATCAGAAACAAAACATACCGAAGGAGTAATCAAGGGATTCAAGATTCTAGCGGAAATCTAAAGAAGGATCAAAGACCAGACATGGAAAACAGACACACCCAACAAAGAAAATAAAATAACCAAAATAATACATAAAACTTAACACAAGTAGACGATCAACTCGCACTCCACTAAAAACTGGGAGCATGGACTAGGTACACGGATAAGGTGAGCATCCTCTGCTTTTCCAGAAACACCCGCCGAGTTGCTTATAAAAAGTCAAGTCCAAGGTAGACGAAAGAAGAAAGGAAAACTATGACACATTGAACAAATCAGCTTTCATGGTGGAGATGGATACACCGCAACGATCCACGAGTTCACGATGAAGCATCAAATAAAAAGGACAATACAGAGTCATCACAATCTAAGTTCATAGCCAAACGTGAAAATAGGAAACAAGAAGACTATTTACATAACCAATGTAGCTAACAGAATAAAACGTAATCAATATAGGACTGAAAAAAAAACACTCAACTGAATATATTTTCTCATTTGTGACATAGAAACTTCATATCGGTTTGTCAAATTGCGATGAGAACCGTAGAGGATATCAACAAAGACTGAACATTGTTATTTGACAATATCAGTGTTCTAAAAAGAAAGTAATGGATCAGCTATGAAATATACTCCTTTGACGGGAGATGTTGGTATATTGCCAGTTAGAAAGGGGATATTTACAATTGTGAAGTCCGTGATCATCACGTTAGTCATAAAGTCTCTATTTTAAACATGTATCATCTATTCATAGGTCCCATATCATCTATTTCAAGCAGAAGGAGATGTACCAGTTATCTCCTTAAATTAAGTTTATTTGGCTAGATGGAATGTGAGTAATCCTTGAAACTAGAGATATATAAAGATAACACATCACCTATATAATGTATACTGAAATTGAAGGAATGGGCTATTTGTTTTTCTTTTTTGTTAAAATCTAGCTTAGTACGATTTAAGAAATGTATGTATGACATATACCAGGTAGTATCATTGTCATTGTAAACTTAGTTTTAATTGTACTACAGTTTTGATTTGCATATTACTTCGCTATTGGTAAGTGAGGATAAAATGGGATACATAAATATATGTAGAGTAGTTGATTTCCTTCAATTTTGAAAATGGCGATACAGTTTTACTTCTTTAAGTACTTCTCCGTCTAAGAATCGGGCAAAATGTGTATACGATGTGGCACATGAAGGAAAAAAACAAAAGATATTTTGTTGCATTAAGCAAGTATTTATACCTGATAACCTCCACAAACAATCATCAAAGTATTTGTAAAATTTGCCCTTTTAAGATATTGATAGGACAAATTTAGTTGAAATGCACTATAGAAAAAATGGCAGGAAAATTTTCCGGCACTTTTTTCCTTATATTAACAGTAAAAAAAATATCTTCCTAAAAGATGCTGCAGGATAAATTTAGATAACTTTTCAATTGTTTTCTTGATGTATTGAATATATTTCAAGCAAAAAGACCAAAAAATAAGGCGCCATCCATTTTCCGATTCGTACTCGGAATGGTACTTCAGGGCAATTGCAAAATTTACATAGGTACAGTGTTGATTTGCATTCTGATATCATTTCATATAGCTTCGATGATGATGATCAATTATTCGAACTCGATAGCTTATTTCAATAACACATTCGATATTATACGCAATGTTACAGAGAACCTTCGTTTTATAGTGGTCCCCTAGAATATCATTTCAAATCAGTTTTCAGTGTGCTCAACTTATTCAAATATCCATTGCTACAGTATGAGTAGAATCCACATTTTGCGAATTGGTGTTAATTAATTAATAGTTTCTCGTATACATTGATACATTCTAGATAAGTTTTAATTAACTAAGGAAAATGTATTGAACCATAATAGGCAACTAAGAAAAAGCAGTATAAATTCAGAACGGATTTTTCACAATAAGCCATTTCCAACTGATTCAGCACCCAGTAGATACCTATTATTTTCATAACAGACTTCTTAAAATTATATATTGGAAAAGTTAGGAATGGAAAATTTCAGATTCTTATCTCCTTAATCAATGTTAAAAATAAGGCCCCAAAATTTTATCGCTGTTAATCTTGATCAACTAAATTTGGAAGTACTTTCATTATATCCTAGAAAGTCAGGCCTTTAATCATGAATGTTGACCAGACATAATGATGATGTAGTCTTACTAATATTTGTATAAGAACCACGATTTCTGAAATGGCTTTCCATATGAAGTGTTCCAAATATGAATTTAAATTGTTATAGGTAATCATAACATTTGGAAAATGTGAGCATAAATTTATTGCTTTTCAGCTCTATGAAGATTTGTAGAGGAAATATATTTCTATATGACAATCATTTATTCTAAATACGATATAAATTATCTCACTACAAGTTCTGTATTAAGGATTGTTAGTTTTTGCTAATTCTACGGCTCATTTGCTATTCATTGACGATGCAACCATGGCAGATATCTCACTCGATGCATTCTTTAAATTACGTTTGGAATCAATAGACCACATATGTCTTTCAAAATTGAAAAAAAAAGTACCCCAGTAAAACTTTTAAAGACCTAACCTATTCTCTGTATCCATGGATTACCATGACTACCAGTAATATTTACTTTGATTGCAAAACAAAATTTGACAATTGAATGCAAACGTAAGAAATTACTCTCAGTGTAATAAAAATAATCGATTTACCTTAAGCTCTAGATTTTATTTTTTGTTTTATTAATGTCCTTTTACTTTTTCGTGTCTTTACATCTTTCGTGTTTTAGGCATGTTTGTCTATTCAACCTTAATGTTTCCTGTTGAATAATTTACATTTCTACAGCAATTACCCGTACAAAAGGATGATTTTTTTTTATTGTCTGTTCCCAAGTGGCTGAATCGCTATGACAAATATAGCGATATAAAGTCTACCTGTAAAGAATTTAATGATGAAAACAGACATTTCTACTGGATATCAGAAACGACCCCTAGTATTCTTCGTACCGTTTAAAGCGCAGCAACATACTGACGGATGCCACAACTATTATGGCAGCAACACGAAATAGCAAGAGATGGGACGGTTTGTGCAATCCTTGCAAAAAAACTGGAATTTACGCCTCAGGAAGTGTGTTTTGTCATGACTGTAAACAAATTTACTGTGCTAATTGTTCTAAACTCCATAAACTCCATCGTGTTGGAAGTTCACATTGTTTATCCCCATATATTCATGAAGTGGAAACACCAATAAGAAGTGAAAGTGTACTTGACATTTCAACTTTTCGGTATGATCAGTTTGGGAAGGAAGAGACAGACCAGCAAAAGGTTAAATACGAGTACATCAAAGCCCTATCAGCTGATCATGATCATGTTCATCAGAGCTACCCAGACGAAATCTTTTGCACCTCTCACAAAGAGGTTATATGTTTAAAATGTAAATTTCGGAGGCATAGTCTTTGTAATTGTTGTATACCGATAAAGCGTGCAAGTCAGATGCTTGTTGAGAGTGGACAGTACTTACAACTGGTTACCAGGATAAAAAAATGCCATGACATTGCAGGAAACGCACTTCAAGTTGCAAGTTCTGAAAGAAAGTCACTAACTGAAAACGAGGGGATGATACTCCAACAAATACAGGATCTAAAGATGGCCATTATCACCCACGTCAGTCATCTAGAACTGGAACTGCTGGAAGCAATTAACTCCTCCCATGGAAAAGCGATAAGGAATCTAACAAAAACTGTCAACACTTTACAGAGAATTAAGAAGGGTTCAAATGAAATGCTTCAGCTATTGAAAAACAATATTACAGATGGTATTGGGGAATCTAGCTTAAAATCTATAATAGAATGTCATGTCAAAAGTATTTTGTTCTTTAATATGCTTGGAAGGGTCTGTGACATCTATGATCTGAAAAATATCAATGAATGTCTATTTAAATCTGAATATTCAAAAGAATCCATTAGCCATTGTTTTGGATCACTGGGAACGGTGTCCGTCAACAAATTTGATTCGCAGCTTCCATTGATTTTATTGGATAATTGGAACAACCATTCCGTTGACGTCAAAACTAAAGCAGAAAACGAAATGACAGCAGTATTTAACTACAAAGATAAAAACTGTGACGATCAGGTAATACGAAACATTATGGAAAGATTTTCGTATAAAGAGAAGCGTATAACAAGATGGTCTAACCCATGTGTTATTAAAATAGGCGTTGTGTCTATAGTTTGTGTAAATTCAGAAACTTTGCTGGCGTTGGATCGTACAACATGCTCCATTTTACTCATAGACTGTTTCGGAGACGTAGTTACAAACTTTAAGTTCCGTTGTATGCCATGGGCAATGACCCTTTTTGATGATAACATGGTAGCTGTGAGTGTACCAGGTGAAAACAAAGTTTATCTTGTTGGTCTTAAAGAAAGAGAATTTTTCGTTCACAAAGTAATTGAATGCGAAAAAGAGCCATCGGCTGTTTCTGGGTACGAAGAAAGTATTTACGTGACAAGTTACCCGTGGAGCGATAAGGCGGCTGTTCATAAACTTTCAGTCGAAGGACGAGTTACTGCAACTATAGAAACAGAACCGATTTCTGGGAGACGTTTGTTTAAAGCTCCGCTAGACATTTGTGTAGATAAAGTGTCAGAGGATATTTTTGTCTGTGATTCGGGTTTAAAACTTGTATATGTCTTCAACAATGGACTTCTGGAGAAGTTCCGAGTAGACTTGGAATACATGGGACACCCCTCGTCTATGACTTTAGATACCCAAGGAAATGCTTTTGTATGTGGAAAACTGTCAAATGTTATTTTCAAAATAACGACTGCAAAGAAAAGAGGTAAAATTGTGTTTACTGCTGATCATGGACTTTCTCGACCACAGGCCATCACTTGTATTCCTGAAGAGAACTCGTTGTGCGTATTTTGTGCAAGGGACAATGAATTTAAACTTCTCAAGAAAAAATGAGGTTGAAATGTTGTTTTATTTTTATTAATCCATTATAACTTGCCATACTCTATTTACTGGTGAATTAAATTATCATTTTTTGTATTGTTTGTTAAAATAACAGTGAGTTTTTAACATAAATGCAGATTTATATTTTTACAAAGGATCAACCCGTTAATCATTACTGTGTTCATTTTGTATTTGTATGTACATGCATGTCAAATCTGGCATTGCTTGTAGTATAATTTAATCTAACATTCCTCACGACTTTTCTGTTCATACTTTAAACGAACAATTTGTAGACGTTTTTAATATAAACCATCGAAATAAGAGACCATCTGCCCATAAAGTAAAATTTGAATTGTTTTCACATTGTGAAACAAGTTTACAAGTTTTGTCTCTCACTTGTAAATAAAGTACCCCTTGTAGCATTATTCTTATATATTTTCAATTTTGATTTATTCCAATTGATTGTTTTGTACAGTTAAACAACACATGGCACTTTTGCAGTCAATTAAAATAAAACAGTAATTACAACAACAACATTCTCTTTGCCACATGCATAAGCTGCATGCCCCATTATTTTCTTAAACAAGTAACTGCTCTATTCATTTTCCCACATAACCAATATTGCACATGCATGAATTTCGCATTAATTATATTAAATAAATTAATTTTTATTAAAATGCAAAAAAAAAAAAAAAAAAAAAGAATTTGTATTGTTGATAATTTGAACCATTTAATTTATTCGTTTAGTATGGATATGTGTCTTATAATATTGTTTTATATTATTTTATCACAATGTTATTTCCTCTACAGGACTACTCGATGCAGAAATCGAATATTTTCACTTAATGCATATTTTTTAAATTATTGTAAAACATGTAAGAAACTATGTTATTTGGTGTTTACCAATTTGTTCCATCAGTTACTGTATGTTCTTTGGTGTTTAGCGTGTTTTTTCCCATTTAATATGGATATGTGTCTTATAATATTGTTTTATATTATAATATCACAATTTAATTTCCTCTACAGGATGACTCCATGCTGAAATCGAACGTTTTCACTTTATGCATATTGTTTCTGAATTATTGTAAACCTGCAAGTGACTGTCTGTTATTTGACGTTTACCAAATTGTTCCATCAGTTACTATATGTTCTTTGGTGTTTACCGTCTTTTTTCCCGTTACTTATTTATATTTTTCTTTTTTGTATTTTGACTCTTTTTTCAGTCATTTATGACATGCATGTTTTTTCTGTTCGTTCTGTCAGTCACTCTATGTTATTTTTCGTTTTCTATCAATTTTTCTGTAAACTCTCTTAATTTCTGTACATGAGGTAAAATTTTCTTTCGGGTTTGTTTATTTCCTCTTCATCTTTTGGCATTCATTTGTTTAATGATATTACCTTCCATGAACACATCAGATACGGGGACTTCACTATGAAGTATAATTTTACTCTTTAGACTGTACTTTAGTTTCCACTAAGGTTTAGGACAACAACGTGGTATATAGTGTATATGCTGTATAGCTTTCTCTTTCAATGCACCTCAGCAATATTGTATGTGCATTACTTGACATGAATTAACATACAGTTGCGTCGCAGTTTTGAATATTTAAAAGAACTTTTTATATCAGCTATTACCAAAAGTGTCATCAATTCATTGTTTGTGATGTGATACAAACTTTATCTAGACTTTCTAATTTTACGCGATCTTTGCCTTTTACGTCAACTTTTAAGTAGTTCACTGTCATTTTTATTATATGCATAAAATGTTTCATAGTTTTCATTAAGTTTTGGAATTCAATCTGTAAAAACATTTCATTTTCAATACTTGATGCTAGAACTCGTATATTCGGTTAATTGTTTTTTTTATATTGTTTTACTGAAGGTATTAAATTCGCTATTCATTTATTGGTAACTGTTTATTTAACACACAGGACCTTCATTAAAAGCTTTTATGGAAACAATTTTTAGTATTACTCAGCATGAATAAGTGGTCAATAACACTTCAAAAATGTTTTATGGAAAACAAATAGAAAATGCCAAATAATAATTAGGGATCAAATCAGTTTACTTTACTCTATCCTACAGTTCATTTCATACATAGACCTTATTAAATTGAAATACACAATAAATATGAAGAATTGTCATGGGTTACTCTAGGAGTGCATACAAAATATACACTACTAACACTGGATTCAGCAACTAAAAGAAAGACACATCATGGCGCGCTTTGTTGTACATAAAACAAAAAATACCGTATATTTATTCAACAAGTATAGCAAGTAACGATCTTTAAACAAGAAACTGTCTGTTAAAGAAAAATGAGGAATGAGGCAATCTTAATAATACGCAGAGACAAGAAACCAACTTGATAATCATGTATGATAAAGGTTTAAATATAAGACAAGTTTTTTTTCGAAAAGTGTCTTAGACAAATGCTGCTCCTTGGTATTGTGGAGTCAAATTGTATTAAAATGTTCATAAAAAATTGTAGACATTGTATTTTATTGTCTCTAAACGATGTAATCTTGTCACAATGAAAAAAAACGTAGTAGTGGATTGGTTCATGGTCAGAAAGTTACTGTCGCAGAGGCCGACAGTTTCATAAAGATGAAAACGGGGGAAAAAATCCTTCATATAAGAAAGTAACACATACACATCATTGGAAACTTAAGTGAACAACACTTCTAAAACACTACAGGTTTTAAAAGCAATAATCATGAAGGTTCCGCACACTCGTTAAATCTATGTGTTCTTTGGCACTCGTGATAATATTTTGGTTATTCACTCCTTCCAATTAATTATCCTATCATTCAACGTTTCCTAACAAATAAGCGTAATTATGCAGAGATCAAAGAGATATTTCACTTTGTGTTTGAGTTTGTAGTGCCTTTTATGTACTAAATTTTAGAACATATGAGTTTGTGATCTCTTATTTATGACATATTTTGTAAACAAAATTTGGCAGCTACAGCTTGGCTCTTACTTATAATTGGACAAGTCTAACGTCAACTCAATGCCGACCCCGTACCCTCTATCATATCAAGAAAAAGAACTTCTCATAAAGTATTTAGATACCTTATAAACAACGTTACAGCATGATTGTATGAAACAAAAAACAAATCGTGCAAAAAGAATTGTATAATGTCTAGAGGCTACTCATACGATCTTATCACATCCCAAATATATTTGCTTTCATAAAAAGATATTATATGAGATACGGATTTCTCCGCTTTGATTTTTGCTTCTCTTTTTAATTCATGAATACACATCAAGGAATTAATCTTTGAAAACATTACGTGATCCACATAGTTGATCAAAGTCCTTAGTCTTATCTTGGCCCTGTTATACATTTCTGAAAATAAGTCTGATTTAATAGGTATGGTGAATATGTCTAAGTTTTTCTGCTAAATGCCATCTGAAATCTTTGTAGCGTTGTTTTTTCTTTTAACCCATTTAATTGCTATTTTGAGAATAAAAAAGCAGTTTTCCCTTGTATGACTTGGCGATTCGTTTTTGGAACCGAAATTGGTAGATACTTTGTTTGTCCTAAATATTATATACAAATAAACTTCCATAATCTTACTGACGTTATTGGTGCTCGTTGGATTCTCCAGAATTGTTAAATATCCAAAAGTATCCGGTGTACAGAAACTGTTGTGAGCAAGCTTACGAAGAGAAAATCCCAGCTTCAAATGGAGTTCAAACTTATGTGTAAAACCCTTAAATTGGAAAATTTCTCTTTCGAGTCAACATAATGCATGCACATTCCTCGTTTGTCTACCCCGGAATTGACTTTTTATGAGCAACTCGGTGGGTGTTTCTAGAAAAGCAGAGGACGCTTACCCTACTGGTGCATCTGGTCCATGCTCTCAGTTTTAAATGAAGTCCGAGTTGCTCATTTGCTTATGTTACATTGTATGTATGATTTTAGTTACTTTGTGTTCTTTGATGTGTATGTCTGTTTTCCATGTCTGGTCTTTGTCCCTGGATTACGTTCTTTTGATTACCGCCCCACATTCTTATTTAATTTCTGTTTACAAAAATGTGTACTCCGCTCAACTTTGCTTGGAGTAAGATAGTGATATCCAGTATATAGCACCGTGCAGGTTCGGGTGTTAAAATAATAGGCCTGCAGCAGCGCCAAGCTTGTCGTAAAAGGCGACTAAATAGTGCTCAGAACCCTAGCCGGGGGCTAGGGCGCTTTGCCCACAGAGCAACTGGGATGTGTTCCCCAGGAGGTGGAATGGGGTATCCCTGGCGTGTTACATGCTGGGATTGTCAAGCTATAATAAGGAAAACCTGACGGCAAACCATAGTGGTCCACCGTGTTGGGAAAGATTCCACGTTCCTCGCACGTTAAAAAACCCTACTGTGGTATTCTCCCGGAGTAGGAACCATAGGGCTCCGCCATAGGAGGCTAAATTGCCCGACCCTACCCACCTCTCCCTATTTTCATTGGCAATCAAAATTTGTCGACCCCATTGTCCTTGTGTCCCATCCCATTTTTCATTTCATCATCATTTCATGTTCATTTTATCATCCACTTCACGTTCATCGCCTGAATATAGCTGGTCGGGCGTTAAACCCCAACAATAAACAATATGATAATTCATTTCAGTCTGATGGTTTACTAAATACTGTTTCATAAAGTCATGAATGTTGACAAATATACCTATTGAATTTAGATATTCTGATTAATTTACGTTTCTACAGCCTAGAACCTATCGTTACTTTATGGTTGTAATAAAAAACAGATTATTAAAACTAATAATGTTTGTCAAATATTCATGATTGTCATTGCCCGTAGAATTTATGTCTTAATTCTCATGCAAACAGAAAGCAGGTTCACCTTTTCATTTAAAAACTTATCAGGGGTATTGTTTTAAAATAGGTCAAAATAATAATTATAAACATTGCACTTCGGATTTATGATTTATTCAGCACACATTATTAATCTTGATTTCATGGCACAGAGTGGTTTTAAAATTAATTTTAAGTCTTTTACAATTAGGGATATATTATTGATGAATATTTTATAGTTTCGAATAACAGTAACATTATGACATATGATTAATATCAAGACCGTAGAAGAATTAACCGTGTTTGCATGAATTATTAATGATACATTAAACCAATAAGCAGTAGCTACGATACGTAAACAAAGCGAGATGGGCAATGTAAAACAAGATACTAGATAAAACTGCAACTAATAATATGCAATGTGTAAACGAAACTATATAGGTTTTCAATATTTTCATATCATATGGAATAACAAGTTTTATAAAAAAAAATCCTTATATGCAATGAAATGCAAGAAATCAAACATAGTGATGTTTGATGGAGCTTAAGTTGAGGAAATCTAATGTTTTCCTTTCTATTCATTTCTTCTGTATTTTTTACATTTTACAACGTAAATGCTTGAACCTATATTTGAATTTTGGCGCACAAAATAAAAAGAAAATTCAGAGACATAAAAAAAGGAACATTTAATTTACCAGTTAAATGTACATGGCCAAAACTTGAAAACTAGGAACAGGGAATCTACAAACACTACCTAGTCAAGGAAATATAATACAATTACATATAAAATGATGATGAGGTATACAAGTCAACACGCAAAGTACCTAAGGTTCTCCGGAATGATAAGCATGTCCACTCATCATCAACGTAATGGAAACTGAAATTAAAAGACAGGGTTAGTCATTTCTCGTTTTTTTTTGTAGTCGTCCTGATAACAACCTAGCTTCATTCGAATACTGCCACCGGTTCACCTTTAACTCTAAGCAAAGGTAACAAAAGTTTTTTTTCCGATCAATGTTCTATGCCGGCAGCACAGACACGAAGGATAAATTCATTTCGATAAATGAAGAAAAAAATTGAAAAAATATATAGATATTATTACATTCTATGTCTGATGGATACACGTTGGCACAGGAGCCCAAAGAATTGATGTTGAGTGTCAATTTAATTTGATACAGTAATGTAGAAATTCCTATGACAAAATATTTAAGCAATGACTGTTATATTTTTAGGTCTACGAGGAAATGACCTCAGTGACGTGGTACACACTAGCAAGTTTTTTTCAAGTGTGTATCACGGGCATTGAGGTTATTTTAAATAGATCAAAAAAATATACGTCATTTTTTCGAATCTAATTTTAGTATCAAAATTTAGGGAGTAAACTGGCTAAAAAGGTTGATGACGTCACAGTCACATTACAAAATTTGGTCTGTGAGATGATGTACAGATTTTTTTATCCAACCAGAAAGCTGGTTACATCTAAACTTAAATTATAATTTGATAATACAGATTTTTTGGCAGAGTTGATTATGGACCATTCGATTTATTCTTACAAATTCGAGTTAAATGCATACCTTTCCATTACGAACAGTCATTCATCATTGAATTGTTGTCATAAAATATTTTACCTACATTTTGATTCTAAATTTTATTCTTCTCCGAAGGGCTAAAAGTATTGATTGCACTTTGCACTCAAATCAGCCTGTCTTTCCATTGTATCAGTTCTTCAATGGTCATTCAAAACTAAAGATATTGCATTCTTACATTTTTTCTCTTTTCTATAGCCATTAAGTAATTATAAACTAATTGCTGCATCTTTTATCCTCTGTAATCTATCTGCATCTTATTGTGACAAAGGAAGATGTTCAATATTTCTCCTTAAATATAATTTTGCTGATAAAGCTCGGAAAAGCTTATTTTCTCTGCAGAAAAGTGGCTTATTATCAAGTTATATGAATTCGCATCGTGTAGGTATAACGAGTAACAAGTAACAAGCTCGGTGTATTCGAGGAAAAAACGATTAAAAGCGATAAGAGAATAATGGTAGTTTTTTTTAAGAATAAATAGTTGAATATTAGTCTAAATTCAACTAGTCCAGCCAATGTCGCCCCTCCCAAATTCAATTGGTTTTATTTCAAGTGCACAAGGCGTATATCAATGTCATCCTACTAATGGAAAGGCTTCGAATCTCTTGTGTATTCTTTTTGTAATATTGTAATATGAACGTAGCAGTGCGTATATACTTATTGTATATTTTGAAATACATTAATAAATATGTTACAAATACACGTCAACACATTTTTACTTGAAACAATGTCGCGTTATCTTTTGCCCATTTTATATCATTTTCAGATTCATATTGCTTATCAGATTGAATATTCATCTGTTGCTGTAATGCATAATTCCAATACGTGTTGTGTACCGTAGTTGTTAAAATCTACTTCTATCTTCTGGAGTATTCGATTCGGGCTCCTTTCGGTATTTGTATATAGTTTCATGTCATTAAAATAATGAAATTACCTTTAGAATCTCGTTGATTTTTACAGACATTAGTTAAATGGCTGATGAGGTAAACTGTCTTCACAATATTGCAAAGGGTCCGTAAAAATTGTAATCGACTGAAGTTTTGAGAAATATAAGAAGTCATAATGTATTGTTGAATCATGCACAGTTTCATGGTTTCAATGATCCTGTAGTTGTAAAGCATTGTATGATATCTTGTATCGGGGGAATTGGTATAACAAATCTCCTGTACAGAGGTATGCTCGCTATCTCGAATCTGTTATACTTCTGCCATATCCAATACTTAATCTTGATCATGAATAGTGACCTTTTTACATTCAAGTTATAAATTTCCCAGTGTTTGACTTATAGTCAGTGGGGACGATTGATCAACTGTATAAAGGCTAAATTGATTCCATACAGAACTAAAAAGCAGAAAAAATGTACTAGTTTTTGGAAGAAACATGTTAATTTCCTGCCTTCCTTTGAGATCCTTGGTTTATTTCGAAGCTTAATTGATCCAAAGTCAGCGTCCTGAAGAGCATGAACAACCCTCAAAAGATTGTTAAATTGAAACAAACAAATGAAACAAATCATCTCTTGTTTAAAAAATAGAAAGATTACCTGTAATTAAACATCTACAATAATTTTCTCAACTCACGGAACTAGCTGAAATGCACGCAAACGGATAAAAATCTGCATCCTCGGTAGTTATATAAACAACACAGTTTACTATACAAGAGATGCTATTCACAGAGTATTGTCAGATTTATGTTTGTTTGTTGGGGTTTAACGTCCGAGCAGCAATATTTCAGCTATATTCATGCGATGAACATGAAGTGGACGATAAAATGAACATGAAATGATGATGAAATGAAAATGGGATGGGACACAAGGACAATGAGGTCGACAAATTTGATTGCCAATGGAAATAGGAGAGGTGGGTAGGGTCGGGCAATTTAGCCTCCTGTGGCGGAGCCCTATGGTTCCTAATCCGGGAGAATACCACAGTAGGGTTTTTTAACGTGCGAGGAACGTGGCATCTTCCCCAACACGGTGGACCACTATGGTTTGCCGTCAGGTTTTCCGTATTATAGCCTGACAACCCCAGCATGTAACACGCCAGGGGTACCCCATTCCACCACCTGGGGCACACATACCAGTTGCTCTGTGGGCAGAGAACCCTAGCCTCCGGCTAAGGTTCTGAGCACTATTTATACTCGGCGTCACATAAATAACATACTGTTAAAATTTGAATAAAAATATTTTCTACGACTTTATTGACACCTACCTTCGTTTAAATTGTCTTAAATGACTTGCTCATTCGTTTAGCCAAACGGCTTCTCCCTAAACATTGAATCGTTAAATTCCGGTCAGATTTTAATTCTAGGTGCCAATATTTACATTGTAAAAAGTCGGCCATGTTTACAGTAATCGGGTTGCTAGGGGATGTTGTTTACGTTTAAATGGTTTATCCAAAAACCGAAGAACCCAGAATGCATTTCGGCGTTATTTCGGATATCTCGGATTTATTTTACGCGAACAACGTACAATACCGAGAAGTTAATCAAGCAGACGATTGTCACCGGAGTTCGACGGGAACTTACGAACTTCGTTTGTAAACAAATCGTCCCGTAGAAACCAACATGGCGGATATTAGTATGGGATTTTCCCGTAAGGATTTGTTACGCATGATTTAAGCTAAAAGCGACTTGTTCAGGGAGAGGCCGTTTGGCTAAACGAATAAGCAAGTCATTTAAGACAATTTAAACGAGGTAGGTCTCAATAAAGTCGTAGAAAATATTTTTATTCAAATTTTAACAGTATGTTATTTATGTGACACCGAGTATAGTCACCTTTTACGACAAGCTTAGCGCTGCTGCAACCATTACGTCAATTCCTAATTAGAGTTTAGTGACTTAGACAGAAACAACTTAACAAGGATATATATGGGTCCTATGTATTAAAGCCATCACTTTAAAAGTTTCACGGTCGTCACATGACATTATTGACCAAAATGGTGGGTATGTTTCTAATATGACCAGAAACCTCAAACTGTCAAAGATGCCATTTCTTTTTCTCCGAACTTGACTTTTAACGAGCAGCATGACGGGTGTCCAGCTAGATGCACAAACTGCTCGTCTTCCAGACCACCGGATTTGGGTTTCTTATTGTCTGTTTTTCTGCGTATATATTTTAAGTCATTTTGTGTTAAGAAGTAAATCCTGGAACTCCATTATATCATTATTTTACCACGGGCTGGCCATTTATGCTGTGTTATGTATTGGGTTGATTATGGGTCAGTAAAATGTAACTAGCTAGATCAGGATTAAGATTAATTTTGTATGCACAGACTTTCTCATGACCAGCTTTTGATTGATCTCATCATCACAGGATAAAGACCTAGAGGTTCATTTTGATAACATTTTATGACACTATCTCCTCTTGAAAATTACACTGATTTAATAAATTGCGTTTGACAAGAAAATATTTTGATTCATTTGAACTTCAGAAAGTTAACCATTGGTCAGAGTTAAAATTTTTAATGTTTTATTTATTATTTGTGGAAAAAGTTTTTGGTGTTTTATATTATGTGCACTTTTTGTAATTTTAGTTAGCTCACCGTCGTGCTCCGCTTTTGTAATTATGAGCGTTACGTATACTTATGTTAACTGTGAATTATTGTACCATTTTATAACATCATAAATAACGATATATTTAGAACAGAATACTTGAAATAGAGGACTGCCCAGCTCCTGTTAATTTTTTGGTTGACTTATTCTGGACTTGCACTTTAATAGTTGAATAAGGTGTCCCCAGTTGTTTACATGGTGGATAATCCTTAGTTGTTTACATGGAGAATTTAATATATTATCACTAACATTGGACTTTAATCATTAATCCGTGGGATCCATTTGAACTACAAGAAAGTTTTCTATAATCTACACCGTAGAGACCACAGGGACAAAATGATGAAACAAACCCTTCTATATCTTTCGGACTTAACAGAAAACTCTTGAAATGTTTATTGGACTTAAGACGCTTTGCAGTATCCTAAATGCAGATGTGATTTGCTGAGGCTTACAAGTATGGATGTGTTTTCCATAAATGATGCAACTTGTAAGTCGATTTTAGGAAATTTAGGAAACAGTCTGTTTCGAAATGATAGACAATGAAAATTACAAAGCTGAAATACCAGGAAACATACTGTTAGAGTCTCTGTCATGGTTCTTACTATTTTAAGTACGTATACACTAAACTTTACCCTTTAATTTGCATCAACAGAAACATTCCGAATCCCGCATAATGACTTCATCCCGCTGTGTACCAAAATGATGCCTATATGAAAATTGCTACATTTAATTTTAGCGTAAATCTACGAATGAAACATCTTATCGGTCATATTGCAACTGGAAATATTGTAATGAAATGATATGATTAGTAACATTTATTACCATAAGTTAATGTTTATTCTGAATTATCGAAAAAAAAAAACACTGTTCCATTTTGTTATGTTTTTGTGATATTAAAAACAAATCATTTTTTAATATTAGAAAACACCCATTTTTGTCCAGTTTGGCTTGCCATAATTTCTTGCATATCTTAATTAAAATATTATGAGTTTGAATAATTTAAATTTAATTTAAATTTGATATTCATTTTTAAATTAGACAACCCATCCAATAAATTCCCCCTTTTCAACTGAAACCATTCGATTCACAGCATGATAACGAAATATTACAGGGAACTTACGGAGATAGAATGAATATATTGTTTCTATATAAAGCATACCAACAGTGCAAGCCTTTTCAAGAAAGAAAATGCCATGATGTGAATCATCGATAACTTTAATAGATTTTTCTCTTCCAGACCTTTTTAAATACGAGAAATAATGCTTCATTTAGTTAATGAGGATTATAATAATTGAGTGTTTGTATTAAAAACCCTTTTCTGAAAACTCGAAACGGAGTCGACTTCTAGTTGAATCTAATGAATTTAAGGTATATTATCGCACTATCTCTTACTCTTACATCCAAGAAAGAAATTTGTTGCAAAAAAAGCTAATAATGAAACATGAGTAATAAAGCAAAATGTTTGGAAAAGTTAATATGATTTGGCTGCACAATTATTCCACCTTGTTAAATAAATCATCTATATTGTCTACGTTTATAACTGCAGGGTTACTTCATAAATTTTCTAATTTTTTGTTCAACAAATAACAAATTATGCTGGTTTTTATTACAATTAGCAGTCTTGTTTCACCTCGCAGATTGCATATTTGATAAATCAGGTTTTATTGTATTTTTTTCATTTTTGTTTTTTGATTGATTCGGAAACTTACTACAAAATTGAAAACAACGGCTTAGCTAAAGATAAACAGGATCGATTTTCAAAAGTGTAAACTATGGGTATTCAAGAAGGAGTTTTTAGAAAGTGTTGTCTTGGTGTGTATTAAAAAGAAAAGAAATCATAGACATTCTAGCAAATACACAAGTACTTAAATACGACATTATTAGGCAACAACTGCAACACTTATTTGAATCAAATTTTTTTTTAAAAATACCCCTTCCAATCCTTATCAAAAATACAGGTTGTCACGTGGTAACGTGTTCAATCCTAGTGCGAACAATTTTCTCCGCAGAGATACTTTTCACTTCCTGATTTTTTATGTATTGCTCCGCTAGCCTACAGGCTCTTCTATGCAGGCAAAATGTTCACAAGACATTAGTAATCCGCGAAGTTGTTTCTGTTGTACTAATTAGTCTGGGTTTAAATAAAGAGTGCTGCCGTGTTAAAGCTTTGAAATAAATAACATACTCTCTGTGCAGGAGATAAGTGTGGGAGGTCGTGGTTTCGATTCCCGTTCGAGTCCCGTCAAAATCTTAAGAATTGATAGTCACTGCCTCTACGCTATGCACACGAAGTGGCAAAACAATATATTGAAGTCAGAGAATTGTGACTGAGTGGGGTAACATGAAGCATATGGAGAGTGACTTGTGTGAGCTACCACATTACGTGATTTAAGATTTGGCTCAGCATGTCGGTCAAGTACAAATCATGATCTAAGATGCATGATGTCTCTATAGACGGTCTTCTTCCTTTCATACAAGGACCTTTTGGACTTAATCACGTGCGAACTAAACTCTATTCTATACCTGCTACTATACTACATTTTACAAAACAAGTCTTGACACTCCTTTTTCATACCCTACCTCATCATTATACAGACTTGTGGCCATCGTATTGGATATTAATTTCCAAAGACTCTTTAAAGTAGTTTGTGTAAAAGGTCAAGATAAAGAAATGCGATTACCGATTATTTCATATTCCTATACTTCACCTATTGCATCCAAAATTTTAATTATAAAAGGCTACTACATGACCTCGAGATTGAGGACTTTAAGGCTAAACCACCTGACTGTTCTTGCAAAAACTCTCCATTCAATTATATTCCTTCCAGTCACGTCATTACGGGAGATTTAAACATCATCTCCGTAAGGTCCTTTCTAAAGATCCCAAGTATCGTGAACCAAGATCCATAAATTATATGAATTATACCTTTAAAGTTCTAATGGATGCCGTGAAGGACTACGCAAGAAAAATGATAAAGAAGAAGACACTGATTCTCTGTAAGAGTGGGTAAAGGCTGTGGGGTCTTAATTTTTAAAACATATGAAAATTCTAAGTAGGCAATGAGTGTCAATGCTGCATCAGTTTTCAAAGGCTCTACTTTAGCAAAAAACAGTGTCTACTATACATGACAAATATGTTGTCGTACCAGCAGACAAAGCCCAGAACAACATTGTTTTTGTCTGTGAAATATATTACATCCAATGTTTATCGTGAAAGGTAGACGTTGAAAATATTAGCAGTAATAAGACCTATACTACTACCACAATCTCCAATGAAGGGAAGGTGGAAAATCATAAATCTCTGCTATATTCTTTTGGTCTCTCATCCAAAGACAATGATTGTGATCTACCGTCTACGTGCTGGATTCCTAAACCTCACAAGACTCCATACAAACAACTCTACATAGATGAATCTGCAAAGTGTTCCACCAAACCTCTTTCAAAAATTTTAATTCCTATACTCACAGCTGTCAAGGAGGGTCTCCAGTCCTACCATGACACTTGTTACTCTCGTAGTGGTATTAATTCAATGTGGATCCTGAAAAATTCGAAAGATCTTCTGGAGACCCTTAATTCAAGATTAATTATAAGAATACAATAGCATTAATACCTACGATTGTCAACTCTTTATACTTCTATTTCCCATACTCAGTTAAAATCCCGACTCAAAAACATTATACATATTTGTTACTCCGGTACACCTAGATACAAGTATGTTATTCTTGGTAGAGACACCTCATAGCTTGTAAAAACAATTCCAAATCATCTTCCAAATACACAGAAGATATTTCCAAAATGCTTCAATGTGTTGGAGACGTTTTTTTAGATGACGTATTACCACAATCCTAGTATCGAGTATTTGATACATCGCATCAACCCAAAGAACTTTGAAGTTAGCCTTATCTTGGCCTACACTTAGAGATCGATGATAAAGGAAAACTATTGACTAACCTATCCGACAACAACGTTAGAAGGCAGGCTTTTTGTTTCGCGTTAGACTTCTGACAATTTCGCTTCTTGAACTGGGTTATTTTGCTACAAGATTGAAGTCATCACTACTGAAGTTTTATGTGTTAGTGGAGTCCGAGTTGCTCATTTACTTTTTTACTTTGTATGTATTATTTATGTTCTGTGTTGTGTGTGTCTGTTTTCCATGTCTGGACTTTGTCCTTGGGCTGCATTCTTTTGATTTCCGTTTGAACCTTGGTTCCACTGATTACTCCTTCTTGATTAATCAAATTTACTCGTCCTAAAATTGCATGAAACATTCAACTTTATCAATTAAGTTCTATACGAACTGTCATTCCAATTTTCCGAGTCAAAAGAATGAACTCTTAGAACAGGACATTATGTAGGATGTTATGAAAAAAACACGGATTTCATAAAATACAATTTTAAATGTATGTGAATTTAAGAAGTTGTCACTTTTTTATTTAAAATCATTGATGTGGTTATTTCCTGTTTTTTTTTTATTGATAGAAGACGCTGCCATATAACAATTGTCATTAAGGCATCCTTCATCTGCAAATTCTATAGGTTTGTCTCATATATGATAGATATTAAATGCAAATTCTTTGCTACCAATTTAAGTAATCCTGATTTTTTTTGTTCCATATATAATCCTTTCTAACGGGTATCTGTCTCCAGTTGTGCATACAAATAAAAAAACTTCAATCGGGGTTTCCTTGTTTTCAAAACAATCAGTCATGCTTTTTGTTTGGCATGCCAACTCAACTATACAAGGCATAGACAGTTTTTAGACGAATTCTTTAACATATCTTAAAGTTGAAATAAAATTTCAGACCATGGACACATTGGTGTTACCTTTGCAAATGTTTTTGTGACAAACAACGAAGTGAAAATTAACAGTTACTATTTTTTCAAGTCAGTTTGGTATATCAAATTAAAATTTAATTTCAGATGTTTGTTTGTTTGTTTGTTTGTTGGGGTTTAACGTCCGAGCAGCAATATTTCAGCTATATTCAGACGATGAACATAAAATGGATGATTAAATGAACATGAAATGAAAAAAAGGATGGAACACAAGGATAATAGGATCGACAAATTTTGATTGCCACTGGAAAAAGGGGGGATGGGTAAGATCGGGCAATTTAGCCTCCTGTGGCGGAGCGCAAAGGTTCCTACTCCTATCAAGTACCACAGCAGGGATCTTTAACGTGCGAGGAACGTGGCATCTTTCCCAACACGGTGCACCACTATGGTTTGCGGTCAGGTTTTCCGTATTATAGCCTGACAACCCCAGCATGTAACACGCCAGGGGTACCCCATTCCACCACTTGGGGCACACATCCTAGTTGCTCTGTGGGCAGAGCGCCCAGCCCCCGGCTAGGTTTCTGAGCACTATTTAGTCGCCTTTTACGACAAGCTTAGCGCTGCTGCAGGCCTATTCTTTTAACACCCGGACCTGCACGGGGCAATTTCAGATGTAACACGCTTTCTGATTGGATAAAACATTTTGTCCAACATCTCATGGACCAAATTGTGTAATGTGACGGTGACGTCATCAACCATTTTTTTTTCTTAAATTTTGATACTAAAATTAAGTTATAAGGAACGACTGTTATATTTTTTCAGTCTATTTGAAATAACCGCAATGCCTGTGGTGCACACTTGAAAATAAATTGAGTGTGCACCACGTAATTGAGACTATTTCCTCTTAAAAATATAACAGTCAAACCTTAAATAATCAAATGAATGAAACTACGTACAAGTGTCGGTAATCATGAAACAAGCGTTTTTTAAATAAATAATTAAACTATATTTTCACAACATAATTAATATGAGAGGAGAAAAAAGAACACTTTAATTGTATGGTAAACTCTGGTACTGTCCAGGTGATTTCCATGGCATACAAAATTTATTGAGTTGTTTTAGATGAACTAACGTTATATCTGAAGAGTATGACGATAACTTGATAAAAAATAAAATCTCTATTAAGGTTACGTGAGAGTAATGTTATTAAACATGGTCTAGACCTGTTGGATATCTATATTACATTAAACTTAGTAGGTAGATATAACTACCTCAAAAGCAATATTTTACAGATTAAGCACGAAAATGTTCATTTCGCAGCACAAAATGACGACATTTAAATTACCAATTTGATAACCACTGTTTAACTCAGTATGAAATGATTTAGATATTGCATTTAGAATTATTCATCGTTTGGAAAGGTAATCCTGAATTATTTTTATTTTTATTTTATTATTTTTTTTTTTGCTGTTACTAACTTTGGTATTGTCGCTACTCTGTAATGCGTTATTTTTCAGCGACAGCATTGACTCGTTCTGGGAAATGCATAAATCGTAGATAATGTGACTCGTTCTCGGGAACGAATAAATCGTAGATATAGTGACTCGTTCTCAGGTACGCAGAAATCATTGATATAGCTGCCTAGGTCTTGAGAAAATATAAACCGTGAAAAAGAGTTTACTTGTTCTCCGGTAAATCGATGATAGGGTTACCATACTTTTGGTATGCAAAATCGTCGATAGAGTTGTCCAGTTCTCCGGAAATTGTCCATAGAGTTGCCTTGATATTGGGTAGGCATAACTTAAACCGTCGATAAAGTTGCAGTACCTACTTTTCACGTAAGCATAAATCGTCAATAATTGTTGTTCTCTAATATTTTAATTAGTAACAAAATACAAACTCATTGCCAATTTATCAAAATGTCATTAACTTGACGTATTGATAACTGTTAAATACGAAAAATGAAAAAAAACTAGCATATCAATTTTGTTTATATTTTATTGTTTTATGTTTATATAAAATAATGCTAAACTTTAGTAGGAATCTATTGTTGGAAGCTTAAGATTTGTAACTTTGATCAAATATATTGGTATACATGTACTTAGTACGGGGATTCAGATACCAGTAGTTACATTTTTAGACAAGATGTTAGAATTTCATGGCTTATAGTGAATAAATGAGAAAAGTAATTGATTTTTTTTAATCAAGAAATGCTTTAGTTTACTGTTTGATTTTACTGACTTTGTATTTTAGACTATTTTGATGAAAATTACACAGAATAAATCTATAAGGACAGATTTTGCGATTTTCTTAGAAAGTCGTATACCCGAATTTATGGTTTCCATGGCAACCAAAGAAAAGATGCACATTTTCTTCGTGTTTTCCAGTACATGTTGATTGTTTCTTGAAGTAACTAAAGGTTGTTGATTTATGAGACCCCACATTTCCAACTGTTTTTGATGCTCACAGAGTAAGGAAACGTGAGGCATATTTTGACACTTAATTTGGGTTGTTTGATAGTGTGAAGCGTATATAGGCAATCTTGCCGTGGAACACTACCGTTAGTAACTAACGTACAATCTACTGTGCACTCATGTCATGTGACACAGTCGTGAGGGAAAGGTCAATTTGTAAAGATGCAGAAATCTTCTTGTTCTGTGATACATTGTTCTGATTATGACAGTACAAACGTCATCTCAATGTGTAAAATAAAATGTATGGCAAACAAATCCATTTTACTGGAAATTATTTTACTACTAGGTAAACACTACGACTTTCCTATGGATCAGTATATATTCTACAGGGTGATTTCCCGGATTTGTGTAGAAGGAAAATAATAACAACTATCTTACTCGATATAAAAATGTAAAGTACTTCAAGACTTAATTTCGAGTACAATAAAAGCTATTGAATTTTTAACCATCTATGAATGTATAATAGGCCATTTTCCCTAAGGCATAAACTCTATTTTAACTTATGATAGGCCTTTTTGTGTTGAGTTAGTGAGCTTGCTCAATATACATATCGCGAAGTAGGGCTTGGGTACAATATATTAATGTTTTAAAGTAAAATTATTTTTATTAAATAAATACTTACAACTACAAATAGTTAAAGTTAAAGTTAAAGAACAGGAAGACAACCCTTTGATTTCCGCTGGAATCTTGGTTCCCTTGATTACTCTTTGAAACAGCCCTATATGGAATACGAGAATAAAAAGTATAGCTGAATCTCCTTTATCAAGAGAGGCTGGCAGAAAATTAATTCGCTGAGCAGCTAATATGTCCAAAAGAGTAAACGCTAACAGCAGAAATAGCCATAGACCGTAGGTAATAAATAATAAAAGAGTTCTTACAATTCCAAAAACCTGTAGATATAATATCGGAGATTGAAGCTGTGTCAAACAGAGCACAAGAAGAAGATAACGTTCTTACTCCATAAGCTATCGCAGAATTCGGTGACTAAGAATGACCATCAGACACTTCATAAGCTAAACTAGCAGCCTAGAAATAGATTTAGCTAGATGTTTGTGTTGGGATATCTTAAGATAGATCTTAAGAATCCATAAAGGAGGAAGTATATCAGAACCATTTATATCAGGTGCTGGAATAACAAGAAGATCTGAACCTTTGGTAGGAAGAAGCTGATTTTAACGCCCAAAAAGGGGTCTGTTAACAAAGTAATAGAAAAAGCATGCATTTTTTCTCCTTCTACCCGAGGTCGAAGCATATTAGATGTTACATTTGTAAAATTGTAAGTAAGATATTTTGGATCCACCTCAGATGCAAGTTCAAATGGTGAAATTCTACTGAGGAATATAATTTTTTTCTGTCTTGGTCATTCAAGATTAAAATTTCTCAACAAATAACTAATATAATCAGAGCTAGAGAAATCAGGTCCCCGTGTGAAATGAGTTTTACAAATAAAAGATTTATAAGACTTACTGATGGACGGAAGCAGATTATTTTCTTCGGAAAGAAATAAAGGAAAATCTGCTAATTATAGAGACATTTAATGGACCAATTTCCCGTCTTGAACACCAACCACTGAAGATTGACCACTTAGATGATAGACATAGACGATCTCTGTATACTGTCTGACAGCCTTAGAGCCTCTTAGACGGGGGTCTTTCCACAGAACAAACATGCGTTAAGATACAGGTTTTCCAGATGAGGATCCAGAATTCCTTCTTTGAACTGAGACGAAAAATTTGGTTGCAGCGGAAGAAGTGATGGACTTGCACAAGACAATTGAAGAAAATCTGCGAACCATGCTTGTCTTGGCCAAGCTGAAGCAATATGAATGATCCGACAAAAATCTCGGCTTATCTTAAGAAGAACTTGGGATATAACCCTGAACAGGATAAATGCGTAGACAAAAATTACAAGAGAGAAATTGTGTCTACTGCAAAGGCTTGTGGATCTGGTATTGGAGATACAAAAATTGGAAGTCTGGTTCAGTAAAGAAAAAAACAGGTTTATGTAAGGACGACACCATTGTTGACAAGAGAATCGAAAATTTCTAAGTGAAGTTCCCACTCTCTGTTGACAGGAGTTAACGACCTCGATAGGCTATCTGCCAATACATTGAGATGACCTGGCATGTGTCGAATGACAAGGTGAATCTGAAACAGAACACAAACTGAACTTTTTTGCATAGAGACAATATGTTGTAACTGTGAGTGCCTCCCTGATTCTGAAGATAATCAACAACTGTTGAGTTGTCTAAAACTAGATTCATAGATTTTTTAGACAGATCCTCATTGAAGTAATATAAGGCAAGGCGTGCTGCTGTCATCTCTAACAGGCTGGTGTTTTCCAACTTTTTAGCATGAGGCCACAGCTTGAAAAAGAAGTTTCACAAACCAGACTTAAGGAGGATTGAAGGAGTTGGATGGGAAAGTCAAACTCCCTGAAGAACATTTTCCTTCACACCCCTCCATTGAAGATGGGAAAGTAGAGAGAGGAGAACTGGTAAAACTGTTTTCCAATTCTGAGAGGATGGGGTGCAATGTTCCAAAAGATAAAACTGAAGACGAATATGAAGGTGTCAAGGTGGAACTACATCTACAAGAGAGTTCAGAAACCCTTGGAGTTGTGAAAACTGTCTGGCTGTGACTGGGTGAGAGACCTGAATTTGAGAAATTCTCAGGCAAAGTGTCAGAAAATTCTCTTGAGTTGGAAATGTAAGTCAAAGGTCTGTTCTGTAGAGCTCCCCGAGAAAAAAATTCTGGGAAGAAACTACATCTGACTTTCTAAGAAATTGGAAAAACCAAGTTAAAGGCAAATTTTAATTTTGAACTTCTGTTTGGAAGTCAAAGCAGGGCGACAAAAATTCCTGATCAAGGAGTCGTCTAAATAGGAATGAATGTGAACTGACATATGATGTGGAGATGACAAGTAACTGTTTGAAAAATTCTGATGAAAACCAGATATCTGTAGAAAGGACGAGAAGTGCTCGAAATTGGTAAAGTACATTGTCCCACACAGAACGGAGGTACTTCTGCGAGAAGGAGCAATACATATATGAAAATAACAGGCTTACAATGGATTTGCTTGCTGCCTAATCATTTTTACTTTGTACTCAATAAAATATGGTTTAAACTAAGATAAGTATCTGTCAGATCTAGACTGGTTGTCCACATACCCAGAAAAAATCATTTCCTGATGGAAATGTTCATTTTCATTTTGAAGTAAGGAATCACTAAAAAGTGTCCAGAATAGAAAGGTCTATTACTGGATTCAAACCACCACTTATCTTCGGTACGAGGAAAATTCTAGAGTGAAATTCTGGAATCTTTCTAAATTATTGATGAAACTCTCCCTGAAGGACAGAATGTTTCTCTTCCGCTGGAGTATGCGACAGAAAGATAGGAGTCACAGGCGGAGGCGGTGGAGAGAGAAAATGTAGGAATAATCCCAACCCCAAATTACTGATAATACCCAATGATCTTGAGTGATTTTTCCCATTTTTCTTTAAAAAAAATAAAGGAGTCTTCCCTCATTGGAATTAAAGGAGCCGGAATTTTGAAAAACAATTCTTTTGAAGTTGTCAGTAATAACGGAAGGGAGTACTAAGATTCCGAGACTTCTTACCAGTCTTCTTAATGAAAGAAGATTTGGTAGAAGTTGGATTGGAAATATGACTTTGCTTACCAACTTTCCTCTTCTTAAGAACTAAGGAATTAGAGGCATAATCAGAAAACACATAACGTTTTCCATCAGTTACTTGAATGTTGACTTTCACTGGTTGAGGGTGCTTAGCAGCATGCTCATCTCGAAGGTCTTTAACAGAAAGACCAAAAATATTGTCCGTCAGAGAAGAAGACAGTAGGGAATCTTTGAATATTATGTCACGGAGGAGCTCTCCAAACTTTCAGCTCTTTTAGATAGAGTAAATTTAAAAACAGAACCAATAAATAGAAGCTAAGAAACACCAATAGCTTCATCTACCGGTAGGAGGAATGACTTGATCTCATCATTCTGAACCCTCTTGCCTTGAAGTAATGTAAGAAAGTAGTCGGCTCTGCCAAGTACATGAGAAGAGCATCCAAATAAATTCTCTGTCTTAGACAACATAGATTGGGGAAGAGGGAGGCAATCAATATTGTTATCTAACAAGGTAGCAGGCAGGAGCTGTCATCCCTATGATTATGAAAGAACCATGATCCGAATAATCTTTACTACTGAACAGACCAAACCAGGAAAAGATGCCACACCAAAACCAGGGAATTAAGAGTTACTACAAGAGGGAAAGTCAACCAATGATCCGTCCAGCTTGTCCATAACTAATTAAAGTAATGATATAGACTCAGGAAAGGACTTGTAACAAGTTGTGATTTCCTTAGAAAGACTACAAGAAACCTCAAAAGAAGAATGATTGTTTTAACTCTAGGAGGAAAAGATAAATTCATCTAAGACTTATTACTCAAGAAAGAATAAACTCTGGCTTTCAAGTTAAACTTAGACTGCAGTTTTTGTCAGACTCAAGAGGAGCAAGATTCTTCTGAGAAGTAGTAGCTTCAAACAATAGGAGTATGTAAATTTTCATCTTGAGAAAAAACCCTCATCCTCAGCGCCCGGAGCAACCGAATGAGTATCCTCTTCATTCTTCTCGGGATCTTCATTAGATTCAGAGGATGAAGGATTTATCTTAGCCGAAGACGAAGTAGAATTAGATCCAAAAGCTTCAAGCCTACAAGAAAAAAGACTGCTTCAAGTCATTAAAGAGACTCTAAACTTCAGAAACAACTCCTTGTAACAGTAGGTGTTACTGCAAAAGTGCACCTAGACATGTTACTAGGAGCACTAAAGGGGCCACCTGGATATCCGTAAAAAGGATAAAACATATGCTAAGAAGGTAAAGGACACAAAAACTGAAGTGGAAGATGAACAAACCTGAGGATTACCTTCTGAAAAACTAACCTGTGCAGCGCTGAAACCAGTTAAATAATTTGAAGTTATAACTATATATATCATAGGGTCTATAGGGCGTGTAATTGTATGAGTAACACTAACAGAAGATGAAGCAGGGATTAAAGACCTATTCGGAACTTGGTCCCAGTTTAGGTTATTGCTCAAATATAGTACCGATGTCAATAGCATCATTCAGTAAAAGATAAGTAAATCCCTAAACAAGAGGGTTCAAAACTGAATCATTCCATCATCCCCGGTAATTGGATTTACGGTTTCATCAAAATTCATGATGTAACGAGTCTTAATGTATAATGAAAGGTCATAAAAGTAATAAAAACTATGTACAATAGTACAACGTACTAATATTTTTATAAAAGAATAAATACACAAACAAATAATACCAAGTAAATAATGTTACTTTAGCTTTGATTTCAAAGTCTGCAAAAAAGTAATCAAGGGAACCAAGATTCTAGCACGTTGAACAAATCAGTTTTCATGGTGGATATGGATACACCCTATCGATCCACGAGTTCACGACCATAAAACTTCTGTAGTGATGACTTCAATCTTGCAGCTCCTAATTGTAAGAAATCTAGCGCCATACAAAGTCTGCGTAGTTTCGGCAAGCTCTGGCATCATGTAAAAGGATGCGGTCAGCTGTTCGACGGGGAAATAGAATGGGAGTTATTGGGTATTTCCGGTGAAGGGTGAGCCCTGGGTGACTGACCATATAGGGCTGTCTCAAAGGGTTTTTATCTTACCTTCCATTCATTAAGTTGTGCAAATGGACCATCTCAGAATTTATAGTGGTATTAAAGTATTCATTGTTAAAAATGAATTTTCCTCTCGGAAAGTTGTTTGAACTGTGACTGCAGTTCAATCTCTTGACCTCTTGACACTGTTAATCAAAGAAGATGATTAAAATACTTTTAAAAATCGAAAGCAAAAACTTTCTCGCTTCATGAAATATCTTTTAGTGATATATCACACCGCTCGTGTCAATTAATGATAAGTAAACAAAAAAATGCACCGAAGAATTCTTTGGGGGAAAGGGGGGGTACTGAATTAGACAAATCCATCGATAAATTAAACAATGAAAGGTTAAATTGGTTAATTGTTAATTTTCAAACTCTCAATGTTTAAATCATGATTTAACCTAGTACAATAAATGATACTAAGTTCCAACCAATCGCAAAAAATGCATGTTAAATACATATCTTTAGATTTTAACTTTTTACATCGGGCACTGTTCACCAGGGTAGGGGTGAGAGTGCGACTTATATTACTAATACTTCATGTTTTTATATCACAGATAGTTCGGGTGTTTTAGTCAAAATCATATTCATTGCGGATCAAAAATTCATTGATTAGGAATGATATAATCAGGCATTATTTTCCATTTTGTAGTCTTTCCTTACTGTTGTGCCTTTGGAAGTATTTTTTGCTACATGTTTATAGTTACTTGATGAGTACTATTTAACGCAGAACTCATTATTAACTTGTCAGCAGAATTTAGTTCCGTATTATGATTGTAAAACCTTATATTCGATGTCCTTATATAGATTATCATAAAGCTTGTATAAGCTCAAGTGGAAAAATATGAATTTCTGTTTTTTTTAGCCTTTTATGTTGTAGATGATAGGTGATCATTATTTTTTTTATCTATTACAATTTTTTGGTATAACTTTGAATAATTTAATTTGAGATAAATACTGTAATCTGATTGGTTAAAATAATTTTGTTATATCTCAACGTCCCAATTCAGTTAAATTCAGAGCTACTTTTCTCATCTTTAAATATAAAAAAATATGTTTTAAAATTAATTTATAAGAATTGGCTATATAAAAAAAAATGTCTATTGAAAAATAACAAATTTTCCATGTGCATATTTTGTTTATTGCACTTCGCGCAATAAACAATATGCACATGGAAAATTTATGTTATTTTTCAATAGACAAAATATTTATCATAGCCAATTCTTAAATAAAAAGAAAAGCACCATTGCAATGTTATATTCATAGCAATGGCACAAATTTTGTTTTGACTACAAACATATAGTAAACAATTATGATGCTAGATACTCTTAAATATGTTGTAACAAAAAGTAAGCCATGCACGTCTAATCTACTATTTTGAGAAAACTTTAGAAAAATATAAACAAAAAATAAGCTACTTCGGACCTAAACTTTTAGAAAAAGTTTTAAAAAATAACAGACGACGGACGACGATGGTCGCCAAGTAATGACATAAGCTCACAAGGACTTCATATATTAAACAGAACATTACTCACTGAAGTAGTTCCTTTAAACGCAGTATTTGATATCAATGCTGAAACAATTTACAAGATTTTGAGATCTTTATGGAGACTTTAAGATAAGGTCAAATGTTGCAGCTATCGCCTCTTTTGAAAGATCGTCTTCATCTTCTAACCCAAGCTCAGTATAACCGAAAATGAATTTAGCATTGACTTGTCACCTGGACAAGGTTCAGGAAATGTTATAGTGACTGATCCTAGGTACGTACATTCTTCTTCATCTATAAATTCTGGATTGACTTCTTCAGTAATGTACAATTGTAATGTCATTGCCTGTTGCATTTTATGCACTGTAAAATGCGTGCTTTCGAAAACAGTTCCGATGGAAACCCTTTTACCCTTCCGTACAATGACGTCAAAAATGTCTCCACACACCAATTCATCGCACGAAAACCAAATGAATATGGACGACGACGACACGGACGCCGCCGACGATGACGTCGCTGTTAGCACCATGCCAATATACGACCGCAATTTTGTTTTACATATATAAGGTCTTTGTTTTTACATTAGTCCTATTAATGACATAAGCTCACAAGGACTTCATATGTTAAACAGAACATTATTCACTGAAGTAGTTCCCTATCAAAAGAGAATAAAACTGCAAAACTGTTAAGTTTTCCCACCTAAAGTCATGTACTCAACAGAAAACATTCAAAATTCTTATGAATCAAAACTACAATACAGGTATATGAAGGACTTAAGGCTAAATCCATCGACAACACTTCAAAATTAATATTTCAAGTAAATCTTGTACTAAACAATTTTATCAACTTCTGAATAGCCTGAGAAATGTTTCCTATACTATAGTACTTGTTTTGCAGCTGTATAAAATATATCCAGAGGCACTGCCAGTATTATTTGGTTTCAATACCAACATAACGCGTATATACATTCTGTACTTCACAACACTGTCATTAACTTTAGAATCTCTATTTCATTAAATCCTGTAAATCTTCTTCACAATTTAATAAAACTTACTTATTTTTCCGTGTGTAGTATTAATGTCTTGATACTTAATGAAATCCCCACCCTTTTAATTAATGTTCAGGTATGAATGTGACTAAAATTATATTTTCATGTGCATGTACAAACTTTACTTTATTGGCATGAAGTCATAAACAAAAAAAATGGTTGAATTAAAAATCATATTAAGAGTTGTCAGTTCATACAGTCTGACATACAAATATATAGCAAAACTAAAAATCGTTGGAGCTCCTAGGGAAAGTACTTACATGTACACTGTACTTTTACGTGTACATAATGTCTATATGTATAATGTATACGTGGAGTCCCCGAAACTTCATGTTACAGTAATGGGCAGCTAATTGGACTACCCCAACTCAACAGATTCCTTAATGCCATGTGTTTGCAACAAAATAGCTTGCCAGACAACCTCTATCACTGCTGGAGTAATAAATAGACCATCCTATTAGGCCTAAAAATATGTTAGGTTTCCGGTCACCCTACCGACCCTCCTTCAGACCCCCTACCCGAGAGTTTTTATTTGTTATTTTGAAAAAAAATTATAAGTCTGCCGATTGTCTTTAAAAAAAAAAAAGAAAATAAAGCCATAGATTTTTTTCTATCCTAGATGGAAAAACAAAGAGAAATATTGGTTGTTTATATTTAGTTTCGAAAAAGTTGTAAATAACACGCCGTGAGTGTGCTCTTGGTCGTGGATAATCCCTTTGGGGATTCGGCACTTTAATTAATAAAAATATTTTTGTTTTGTTTTGACCACCACCGTCAAAACGAAAAATATCTCACGCGCCGAATCCCAAAAGGGATTAGGCCGTGGACTAAGTCTATTAGATTTTGCCTATTTGGTTCATTGTATTCTAAGTTTGGTCTCACTATGACTTATTCCATTTTTAAAATTTTGAATAAAAATGAATCCCTACCTACCGACCCGACACAATTTTAGAATGGTGATCGGAAACATAACATTATTTTTTCGGCCTTGGGGATTTCTCATTATTGCGTGCACCATTAAGTTGACCTACCTTTCTGTCTTACATGCACTTGGAGGTGTTGATTTAACCCAAAAAGTATTTTGCTGGGCCAAAGATTCAGCAAATGCCGAAGGCTGTACAACATACAGCGTACATATTACAAATTGAAACTCTAGGTCATGGATCGGCATTAAATCACGTGCTAATGCATTCAATGAATTTAATGAATGAACGTGGTCACATAACAACTAATATCCCCCAATACACTATGACCCACATTCACGGGTATGACTATGCTCGCAGGCCGTGTAAACGCTTCAATGCTTTACACCGTCCGTGAGAGACCCAAAATGATAGCCAAGAAGGTTAAGAAACCCCTATGCCCGTCATGTATTACAAATATCACATATTAGTGCAAACCGGGTATAACAGTATTGAGTATATATGTTAGCACGAAAACGAAAATTAAACCAAGTAAAGGAACAGTCAGCTGATGGTCGGCGTCATTCATATCGTGCAAATGATTGGCTGACATTGTATGACGAAAGATTTTCGGGGATTTATTTCCACAAAGACAGTCGAATTATCAGCTACAATGTCCTAGCTTTATAATGTACGAAATGAAGGGTGTAACGGATATACGGAAAGTGCTTTATTGTTATAGTGTTATTTAACTATCCAAATGTTCATGTTATGTGATAAGTTGTTTTGGTAATGACACAATGACTAACAACACCAAGCACCTTACGAGAAATTATTTTACTAAAAATGTTTAATTATATTCCATGTTTTCAGAAATTTCAATCAAAAGTAAATGAAACAGTGAATATTCTGAAATTTTCCGGATTGGTGACGTAGGAAAATCAAATCAACTGTCATACTATATAAATCAAAATGTGAAGTACTTCAAAACTTATCTTTGAGTACAATAAAAGCATCCATCGACACTACTTTTTAATAAGTCTCTACGGTGTGGTCAATTGCCATATTTATGGAAACGTTCTCATGTTACACCTATTTATAAGAATAAGGGGTCTATATCAGATGTTTCGCCCTATTTCTCTTACATGCGTTCTCTGTAAAATGATGGAAAAGGTCTTGGTTAAGCATATGCACAACTTTGTTCTAGAGCATCACATTGTTATATAACATCAGTCTGGATTCATGCCTGAGGACACAACTGTATATCACCTGTTGAATATTTATAATACAATACTTAGCAATTTAGATACAGGGAAGGATATTAATAAATTTGTATTTTGTTATATATCTAAGGCTTTTGACAGAGTTTGGCGAAAAGAACTTTCATTTAAATTACAGAAAATTTGGTTTTGCGATAATTTATTAAATTGGATCACAAACTACTTAATAGAGAGAAGACAGAGAGTTGTCTTGGGGGCTCTACCTCTGATTTTGGCGATAGAGAGTAATCAAGGGAACCAAGGTTACAGCGGTAATCAAAAGAATGTAATCCAGGGACAAAGACCAGACATGGAAAACAGACATACACAACAAAGAACCGGGAGGGTAATCGTCCTCTGCTTTTCTAGAAACACCCACCGAGTTGCGCATAAAAAGTTAAGTCCGGGGTGGACGAAAGAGGAAGGAAATAGTTTATTACGTTGAACAAATCAGTTTTCATGGCGCAGATGGATACACCGTAACGATCCACGAGTTCAAGATGACGACCATAAAGCTTCTATAGTGATGACCTTAATCTTGTAGCAACATAATCCTGTTCCAGAAGCCTACTTGTTAGAAGTTTAAGGCGGTATAAAAAGTCTGCAAAGTTTCGGCAAGCTCTGGCATAACGTATGAGTTGTGATATGAAAACTCCATACGCAGGTGCTGGAGGGATGTTGCCACAGATGAAAGGAAAGTTGACAATTCTGAATGAAAAGTCATCTCGTTTGTCGTTACGTTTAGTCAATAGTTTTCCTTTACCATCGATTTCTAAGTGTAGGTCAAAATGTGAGGCTGATTTCACAGTTTCTGTAGTATCCTTTATCTCAAGTTCTTTGAGGTAGATGCGATGTATCAAATCCCCAAAATTAGGATTGTTTAAAGATAATACGTCATCTATACAGCGGAAACTGAGATTTAAGGATCTAGTTAAACGATATTCCTTCTTTCGGATCAGACCAGCAATAAAGTCAGACTCATAAGAGTGAAGGAATAGGTCAGCAAGTAGAGGAGCTTAATTTGTTCCCATTGGAATGCCGACTGCTTATTGAAAAACGCGTCCACCACACTGGACAAATATGTTGTCGATTAAAACTTTTTGCATACGATACATTATCATTTGCTGTTATTGATGACCGAAATTATAGAGATGCTGCAGACAAGATGTCAACAGATCTATCACATATTCATATTTGGTCTCAAAATAGGGCTGTAAAATTCAACTCATCAAGGACTGTGTCTGTTATTCTCTCGACGAAATGTGGAAATCCATCCCGTATACTTTTAAGGCCATGTAAACCAGGTAAATGATGTTGATGTACACACACATCTGGGTCTTGACTTCCAGAACAATGCAAAATGGAATATCCACATTAATGGAATTCATTAAAAGACTAAAGTTACTTAGAATGTTGAAGTATCAGGTCTCTAGGAAAGCATTGATTAATATTTATTTTCCATTTATTCGATCAGTACTTGAATATGCGGATATAGTATGGGATAATTGTTCATTGTAGGTAGTACAATACAGTTAGGTCATTTCTGAAAATTTGGTCTCATTTTGTTGAAATAAAGCTGTTTTGAGGCAGTCAACACAGAAATTTCTGGTATTTTGTCATAAAAAAGTGCATACTTTTTAAATCCTTGGTGTGTGGAGGTTCAAGTCATTTATAAGTAATTTAGTGATTATTCTTATAGAATCCAGGAGCCATGGTAACATACTGAAAAAAATATTACTGAGTTTTAGTACAAATCAAGGGTGCCTTTCCAAAACTAACAGCCAAATACTATGTTTTATAAAACATCAGGCACTTAGGCACTACCACAGGATGAAAGCATGCAGGGAGTATGTGGAAAAAAGGTAAAAATAATAAGACCCTTTTCGATTCATTCTCTCAAAATTTTAGTCCCAAAAGTTCGTGCAAAATAAGGTATTTTGAAAATCAGCCATCTGATGCTTAGGAGAGAACCTAATTCGACAGGGGACTGAAACGTTCCGGATAACCATTTTTCATTTAAATTACACCTGTTTACCATAACATATATTACATCTGTCTATGTATACAAATTTCAACTTTTAATTTTAAGTTTTACAAAATTTGACTGGAGTAACTTGGTGTGCGAAACAGAGCGCCTTAATGTAACTGTATAATGCACCCTTAAACCTACTTGAGATTGTTTAAGCATAAGGCGGAAGAATTATTACTGGACTACAGGTAAACTCTTCAAAATCATAGATGTATGAAGAACTTGGTTGGGAACTTGCGGATTGTTAAACAAATACTGTGACCAAAAAGAGTCAGACACTATGATGATCAGATCAAGTCAAATGTTGCGGATATGGCTTCTCCTGAAATCTCATCTTCAGCGTCTAAACCGAGTTCAGTGTTCCCAAATATAAATTTAACGTTAACTGATCGGTCACCAGGACAAGGTTCGGAGAATGTCATAGTAGCTGCTCCGAGATACGTACAACCATCGTCATCAGTAAAATCCGGATCATCTTCCTTGGTAATAAATATTTTTAAACTAATTGATTTTTGCATTTCATAAACAGTCTGATGAGTGCGTTCAACTACAGTATTAACAGGTACCTTTTCCCCTTTCTCTACAATTGTTCTGAAAACCTTATCACACCAATCACGACCGTTCGCCTGATAACGACATTCCTCATCATGAATTTCATGGTCAAAAGGAACGCTTATTTCTACCCCGTAGGTGTAACGCATAACGCGTGACTCTACGTAATCTGGTCTGTGACCAAATAGTACTGCACCCTTCAGAACTGCGAGTCCGGCGTCTTCTGGAACGATCACGCGTTTTTCGGGAAAAGCTTCTTTAACAGCTTCTTGAATTAGCACACATTCAGAAAAACCTCCAACAAGAAGAATTTGTGATATGTCGACGTCATTTTCTGTTTCGTCAAATATTGTCTCCATGAGTTCTATAATGTCGTCGATAGTCGGCTGGAAGATTTCTCTCATAAAGTCAGCATCAAATCTCATTTTGTCTCCTTTTATCGCTATCTTTTCACCATAACATGAGTTGTGTACAATCGAAATAAGATCTTTCCCCAGTGAAGTTGTGCACATCGTGTTAATAGCAGCATACGGAATTGTTATATTTACTTTGCCAGTTTTTTCCTTGTTTATTGTCCGCTTAACGGTCTCGAATTCACGTAAGAGGTCTAAGTATGCAGATGGGTCATCTCTCTGTAGTTTGGTCATTACATCACCAAATATATCTTCAAAAATTTGGTAAAACCGTCTATCGACAGAAGTTCCACCACAATCGTTTCCGGTGGCTTGGTATATTTCACTTAATTGTCCAGTTTGTCCCTTTTCATGCACCGTAATATCAGCAGTTCCTCCTATTCATATTACAATCGAAATATATAATAAGAATAATGAATAAGCGAACAATAGCCACGTTTAAAATGTTAAAAGGTACTAAAATTGTAAATACAAATAAAATATAAATAGTAAAACGTAAAAAATGCATACTGGCCAAAATGTTCAGCCTTACGGCCTTTGTCAGGGGCAAAAAGTATTGAAAAGAAAACTGACAACTGCCGACCCACACCACAGAGACAAGGTGCCCTTCAAAAGTTACCTTGGTCAATGTGAAGATGCGTCAAGTTCACAATGAAAAATTATAAAATTGATAGTAAGCTGATGAAATCATTTGGAACTGGGTAATGGTAAGTAAATAATTTGGGTTTTGACATGATACGTTGTTCCAGGAACTTTCGTTGTTTTCCGCCTGAACATGTTTCCAAAAGACTGTCCTTGTGGGTCCATATTCTTTACAAAATTTACATGTTATGTATATTTTATTTGTATGTAGTTCCTATTTACATTTTAAATGTGGTTATTGTTCACTTACTCATTACATGTATTCTTATTTACGTTTAGTTTTAGCCACTTCACAACTTATATTATTTTTATTTGAAATATATAACAGAATGGCTTGTTTGGTGTTTCATGATAGTGAAATCTGCATGCAAATTGATCAAATCAACTATGCCGACTTGGGGGGCTTAATTATAAAACGTTAGATAAAAAATGCCTCAGCAGACGTCATGGTTATCTTGACTACGTGCAGGCAAAGAACATAGGGGAATTACTTATTTCACAAAAGAAAATAGGTGCGTTTTAAAGGAAGAATGATTTGACCACAAAACTGAGATACAAAATGTATGCTTATGTCTCCAAAATTTAATCAGTTAAAATCACGAATGCTTTTATCAATCTGTGTTCTTCAAATAAGTCTTTAAATCCACGTTGGCATAAATTTCTTTAAATATGAACTTGTTTTTCTTATGGTATAGTCATAATGAGTTCGTTTTTGACAAATCAAGATCTAGAATTTGTTTTATATACCAACTTACTTTCACCAAACTTAACTTATTTTACTACTGTGTTAAAAAAATTCTTTTTATTTTAATATATGTATATATGTTAGCGCTTAAAATTATCTTCCGCATACAAACTTTTACTTGCCTCCCAAGTCGACGACCATGTAAGTAGTCCCTGGTTGGGCAGCAGCAAAGCCGGATGTTGCTCCTCGTAATTTCTCAACAGGAAGGTATTGACAGTAAATAGAGGCTGCTTCAGGTTCAAGGGCAATCAGTAATCTATGTTGAGGTATCCCAGCCTGTCATCAAAGTAACGATATACCTTATTGTAACTGAAGAAACCGGAGGTGTCGGATATGAAAACTGTCAAGATTAACTGCGGTTAAAATGATTTTCCTAATATCTTTAATGGAATGAATTAAGCAACCTTAAACTTGACGAGGAGACATAAATTTGTTGAGTAAATCTAGCGGTAATCAAAAGACTCCACTGAAAACTGAGAGCATGGACCAGGTGCACCGGAAAGGTAAGCGTCCTCTGCTTTTCTAGAAAAACCCACCGAGTTGTTCATAAAAAATCAAGTTCGGGGTAGACGACAGAGGAAAGGAAAAATATGACACGTTGAACAAATCAGTTTTCATGGCGCTGATGGATACACCGTAACGATCCACGAGTTCAAGATGACGACCATAAAACTTCTGTAGTGATGACCTCAATCTTGTACCAACATAATCCTGTTCCAGAAGCCTACTTGTTAAAAGGCTAGCGCGATACAAAAAGTCTGCATAGTTTTGGCAAGCTCTGGCATAACGTATGAGTTGTGATATGAACACTCCATACGCAGGGGCCGAAGGGATGTTGCCACAGATGAAAGGAAAGTTGACAATTCTGAATGAAAAGTCATCAAGTTTTGTCAATAGTTTTCCTCTACCATCGATTTCTAAGTGTAGGTCAAGATATGAGTTTGACTTCACAGTGTCTGTAGTATCCTTCTTTTGGGTAGATGCGATGTATCAAATCCCCGAAATTAGGATTATTTAAAGATAATACGTCATCTATATAGCGGTAACTGAGATTAAAGGATCTAGATAAACGATATTCTTTCTCTCAGATCAGCTATAAGGTCAGCCTCATAAGAGTAAAGGATTAGGTCAGAAAGTAGAGGAGCACACTTTTTTCCCATTGGAATGCCGACCGTCTGTTGAAAACGCGTCCAGCACATTGGACAAATATATTAAAAATTCCAACATTTTGAAAACATCTTGATATTTGTATGGATTCTTGTTGAGTTTAGGAATCCAGTACATAGACGGTAAATCGCAATCATCATCTTTGGTAGAGAGACCAAAAGAGGATAGCACAGATTTATGGTTTCCCACAATCTCTTCATTGGAGAGTGTGGTATCAGTATAGGTCTTATCACTGCTATTATTTTCTACGTTTACCTATGAAAATAAACATTGGATGTAAAACATTTTGCAGGCAAAAACAATGTTGTTTTTGGGCTTTGTCTGCTGGTACGACAACTTATTTGTCAAGTATAGTAGACAATGTTTTTGTTACATCGGGGTCTTTGAAAACCGATGTAGCATTGGCTCTCATTGACGTACTTAAAACTTTCATTCGTTTCAAAATTAAAGACCTCACGGCCTTTTACCACTCTGACTTCTTGTTCTCGTTTTATCCATTTTCTTGTGTATTCATCCACGGCATTCATAAGAGCTTTAAAGTTATAATTCCAATTTATGGAGCGTGGTTCATGGTACTTGGGACCTTTAGAAAGGATATTACGCAGAGATTCGTTTTCTATGATGGTTAAATCTCCCGTAACGATGTGACCGGAAGGACCATATTTGAATAGAGAGTTTTTGGCAAAATGCGAAAAATTGAATATTTGTGTGTAATTGTTTCCAGAAAAAAATCCACTCTATTAGTATTAGCCAAGCTGGTTATGTAATAAGCATAAACATGTACACTAAACAGTTTTCAAACGATAAATAAACGAGGAGTATGATAGGGATATTATGCGTCCCATTTATTTTGAAGTAACTACTTAGTATTAATACATTTCTTAAATGCAATATCGGTTACCTCCTCAGCACTTTTTCTCATGAAGGACTTAGCTGTATCAGACCAGATTGCAGGCACTGTCAATACCCAGTTTATCTCGTCCATCTCTAAACCCGTTCCCTGTGTCTCTAGGATACCCATTAGGTGTGACACCAAAGCATGGATTGAAAGACTGAACACGCCAATAGCTGGCATTGAGTTCCCTCTAATGTCCTCTAAAGGCATATCTGCTTTTATATTCTGAAACATAGAAAACTAGAAACCGAATCAATTACAAAATGACTACTTTATCTTTTAAAATCTGTTAAACATCGTAATAATTTATTTTAGTGATTTTTTATTTTAAGTTTATATATGTATATATATATATTAGGTACAAAAAATGAAGCAAAAAATTATACCTCATTGTCGTGTAAATTCATTTTGAAGCGATGGAAATAGTAATGATCCTTGTGTTCGTTTTCCATCACCAGGTCGCTGTATTTGTTTTCAGCATCATAACCGAATGCGACAAGTTCTCTGTGTTTATTTAGCAGTAAACAAGTTGGTGTTTTCAGAGAAAGCAGAGCTCTGGTTCCTGCATTCCATGCCTGGTTGGAGTGTATCTTCAGGGGATCATATTTGTATTCACTTTTCATACTAAAGGCATAACCACTATAGGTAGTGCCAAAGTCTAAAGCAGCCACCATTAATATATTTTCACCCTCGGCCATTGCACTCTGTAAAAATACATTATATGACGTATTAAGGAAGGTAGAAATGTCTTTTTGTGAATTTCGTCTATGTACTGGATTCTTTAACTCCACAAGAATTTGTACAAGCAACATTATATAGCTGGATCTGCAAAATGTCCCACCAAACCTCTTTCAAAACTTTTAACTTCTATACTCACAGCTATCAAAGAGTGTCTCCAGTCCTACCACAACACTTGTTACTCCCGTAGTGGTATTAATTCAATGTGGATCCTGAAAAATTCGAAAGATCTTTTGGAGACCATCTGTTGAAGATTATTATCAAAATATAATTGCATTAAAACCTATGATTTTTCAACACTGTATACTTCTATTCCACATACTCAATTAAATCCCGACATAAAAACGCTATACATTATTGTTTTTCCAAAAAGATGGTACACCTAAATACAAATATATAGTTCTTGGTAGAGATTCCTCATACTTTGTAAAAAATAATTCCAATTCATCTTTCAAATATATGGAAGAAGATGTTTTCAAAATGCTGGAATTTTAATATATTTGTCTAGTGTGTTGACTTTTCATTCAGAATTGTCAACTTTCCTTTCATCTGTGGCAACATCCCTCCAGCACCTGCGTATGGAGTTTTCATATCACAACTCATACGTTATGCCAGAGCTTGCCGAAACTATGCAGACTTTTTGTATCGCTAGACTTTTAACAAGTAGGCTTCTGGAACAGGGTTATGTTGGTACAAGATTGAGGTCATCACTACAGAAGTTTTATGGTCGTCGTCATGAGCTCGAGGATCGTTACGAGATATCTATCTGCACCATGAAAACTGATTTGTTCAACGTGTCATAGTTTTCCTTTCCTCTATCGGCTACCCCGGACTTGACTTTTTATGAGCAACCCGGCGGGTGTTTCTAGAAAAGCAGAGGACGCTTACCCTTCCGGTACACCTGGTCCATGCTCTCAATTTTTAGTGGTGTCATTTACTTTTGTTACTTTGTATGTATTATTTTAGTTACTTTATGTTCTTTGTTGTGACTGTCTGTTTTCCATGTCTGGTCTTTGTCCCTGGGTTACATTCTTTTGATTACCACTAGAATCTTGGTTCCCTTGATTACTCTTTGATATCATTTAATTTTTTGTATTCTTATCAAAAAATGGGTCTGCAACATGCTGACTGGGCTCTGTATAGCGTTGCTGTTTTTTTTCTCTCGAAAGAAAGTGGTCTTCATAATAAAGCGTCCGAACCTATTTAAATCGAAACAGAAAGTACCTCTTCAAAAACAGAAACAGAAAATCTTTCTATAACCATTATTTACTAGTAAGTAATTTCTTTAGCAATATCTAATAATTTGTGCATATGTATATATCTATGAAAAACAACGATAGACAGAAAAATATACCTACATTTTCGTCTTATATACTCAGGACAAATAGGAAGTATTATTCTACCAGTCAATGTACGTATTTAAATATAACACTTCTAAGAACTACGTTCAAACCTGTAAATGTAAAACTTACCTGATTTATTAGTAAACAAGTTGGTGTTTTCATGGAGAGCAGCGGTCTGGTTCCTGCATTCATTGACTGGTTGGAGTTTATCTTCTATTTCTTGTTTTCACGTTTTTTTCGTGTTTAGGATGTTTTATGTGCCGACCATTTTTTTCTGAGTTGGGCCTGGGATTTTCATTGCTGTTAAAAATAAATTTCTGCCCAACACAAAATTTTTTTTTTTTACACAGAAAGTATTTGTTTTCACTTATACATGAGTTTTTTTGCAAGTCTTCTTTGATATGTGCTCAGAAATGCACAGATAGTAGAACATAAGCATATAACGTAATAATCTGTTCAGATATCTTATCACGGAAATGTTCAAATAAGTGAACAATTCAGAAAAAGGAGCACTTACATTACAAGGAACATAATCGCCGACACCGCGATGAATTGAGGTAGATGTGTTCATACATAACAGAAATATCTTCGACAAATATTTAAGTCGTTGCGAACGCCCATACAATGCAAAAACATACTGACACTTAATAGCAATAACCCAAATAGTTTTGGAGAGAAATAACCAAACTCGGACCGAATAAATCGAAAAACAATTCTAAAGGATGGAAAGGACTATCGTGATCCGCTAGGATATCGCAGCATATGTTTAATGTCGACCGTTGCTAAAATGATCATCTCCATTCTTAATAAGAGGCCGGTAACCTCTCATGATCGTAACAAACAGTTGAATATACCGCTAGATATAGATATTTAGGACAGACAATAACGGAACATATTGACTTTAATGATAGTGTCGAGGAATTAACAACGGCCGGTAGTAGTGCTCTCGGTGCATTAACGTCAAAATGTTACCAAATAGATGGTCTTGATAACAAAACATTCACAAAGATTTTTTGAGTGTTGTGGTACCAGTGATGGACTATTCGTCAGGAGTTTGTGGCTACAAGTGTTATGACATTATAACAACTTCAATACAGAGCAATAAGAACTTTTCTTGGAGTAGGAAAGTGTGCACTCATTCCTGCAATTTGTGGTGATATGGGATAGACTCCTACATATATCCGACGATATTGTAACATTATAAGACTCTGGCATAGATTTGTTAGTATGGACTCTAATAGACTACCGCGAAAAATCTTCCTATGGGTCTCCGAATTTTCCATAACACACAAGAAAACATGGTACAATTACTATAAACTAATAATGGAAAATTGTGGCTTAACCAACTTGTTCAATTCCAATTCTATAGTTGGACTGAGTGCGAAATTCTCAGCAACATTTTGTGAAAGTAGTCTAATGGACAATCATCGTGAAAAGTAGAAACGAGAGGTTGACACTATGCCTAAACTTAGAACATTCAAGACACTAAACACCAACTTTGAGGTCCAACCGTACGTCACATCATATTTGACTAGACAACAACGATCAGTGTTGGTGAAATGAGAATTGGAACATTTAAATTGGAGATGGAGAAGGGACGATATCGTGGCATCCCATCTGACAGACGATTTTGACAACTGCAAAAGTGGCTTAATGGAAGATAAAAGCATTTCTTAATTTTTGTCCTCTTTAATTGATAGAAAGGAAAATTGTCTGTTTAACATGATACTAGTAAATGACAAAAGAAGTTGTTGAAAGTTTTACATACCTCGGTGTACTTCTTAATTACAATGGAAAATACAAAGTTCTACAAAATAAATTGTCTGAACAAGGTAGAAAAGCTGTTTTTGCGCTACGAAGAAATGTAAAATATGTGTACTTAAATAATACTACTCTGTTATCCCTTTTAGATACTTATATAAATACATATAGTATTTTAAGTTATGGGTGTGAAGTATGGGGTGGACATAAAGCCCAAGCTATAGAAAGGGTGCATTTAGAATATTGTAAAAAATATACTTCATGTCAAATCTTCAACTAACAATGTCCTGGGCATTATGTATGAGGTAGAACACTTTTGATTTATCATAGAAAATGTAGAATGTTTAAATATTGATTCAAGTTACTTACTACTTCAAATTGTATTTTGAAGAAATGTTATGACATGTTATATATATGAAGAATTGCAGCGTTGTGCTAGAAATAAAACAAATTGGTTGCATTTTATTAAAAATGAACTATTTCATATATGTTTAGGTAATATATTGTGTAACCAGTCTCTTTTCACGGATTGTAACTTTTGTGATATGTACTTTAATATTAAACAGAGCCTATTTGATAATTACAAACAAGACCTTGATAGCCAACTGAGTAACTCTGTAAAATGTTTTAACTATCAATATATGATTGATGACTTTTGTTTACAATTTTATTTGACAAAATACATTTCTGAGATTTATAAAACTTGTATCACAAAAATACGACTTTGTAGTCATAATCTCGCTATATAGAGTGGTAGATATAATGGTATATCCAGGGATATCAGAATTTGTACATTTTGTAATTTAAATGATATAGAAGACCAGATGCATTTTATCCTTAAATGCAGTTTATCAACCTAGTCGGGGGCTAGGGCGCTTTGCCCACAGAACATCTGGGATGTGTGCCCCAGGTGGTGGAATGGGGTACCCCTGGCGTGTTACATGCTGGGGTTGTCAGGCTATAATACGAAAAACCTGACCGCAAACCATAGTAGTGCACCGTGTTTGGAAAGATGCCACGTTCCTCGCACGTTAAAGAACCCTACTGTGGTATTCTCCCGGAGTAGGAACCTTAGGGCTCCGCCACAGGAGGCTAAATTGCCCGATCCTACCCACCTCTCCTTTTTCCAGTGGCAATCAAAATTTGTCGACCCCATTGTCCTTGTGTCCCATCCTTTTTCATTTCATCATCGTTTCATGTTCATTTTATCATCAATTTCATGTTCTTCGTCTTAATATAGCTGAAATATTGCTGCTCGGACGTTAAACCCCAACAAACAAACAAACAAACCAGTTTATCAAGGATTTAGGAAAACTTTTATTAAGCCTTATTATTAGAGAAGGCCATTTATGTTTAAATGTATTCAGTTATTGGGTTCTAATAACGTAAAAGAATTATGTAACATGGGAAAATTTATATTCAGAGCAATAAAACTGTAAACAGACTTGATGTGATTCGTATATTATATAATTGTTACACAACCGTCTTTTGTATGTAATATTGTATTTGTGCCTATGGTTATGTGACTTTGGTAAATAAACTACATATATCGGGTTGCATTTCTAATAATATATATTTTGGTGTCGCATGTACTGACTTGACTTATTTAATAGAGTATAGGCCTTTTACAAATCTTTGTTGTTTGTTTGGTTTTTTTTTGTACATTGTACTTGTTTCTGGGTGCTGTTTTGTGTTTCTGTATGTTGTTTAATGTTTCTGCATGTTGTTTTGGTTAATCTGTATGACGTTTAATGTATCTGTAACTTGTTTGATGCATGTGTATATTGTTTGTTGGTTTCTGTATGCTGTTTGATATATCTGTATTTAGTTCGTTGTTCCTGTACGCTTCTTGTTGTTTATGTATGTTGTTTGTTAGTTTCTGTATGTTGTTTGTTGGCTTCTGTATGTTGCCTGATATTTCTGTATATTGTTTGTTATTTCTGTGTGTTGTTTGTTGGTTTCTGTATGTTGCCTGATATTTCTGTATATTGTTTGTTATTTCTGTGTGTTGTTTGTTGGTTTCTGTATGTTGCCTGATATTTCTGTATGTTGTTTGATGCTTCTGTATGTTGTTTGTTGTTTATGTATGTTGTTTGTTTGTTATTTCTGTATGTTGTTTGTTGTTTATGTATGTTGTTTATTAGTTCTGTATGTTGTTTGCTGGTTTCTTTATGTTGCCTGATATTCCTGTATATTGTTTGTTATTTCTGCGTGTTGTTTGTTGGTTTCTGTATGTTGTTTGATGTTTATGTATGTTTTTTGTTGGTTTCTGTATGTTGTTTGATGTTTCTGTATGTTGTTTGATGTTTCTGTATGTTGTTTGTTGTTTGTTATTTCTGTATGTTGTTTGTTGGTTTCTGTATGTTGTTTGATATTCTGTGTCACAAAAGTCAATTTTGTATGCAAATTAGTTTACAGAATCGTTTGGATATGCAAATGAATTCAAAATGTGCAGCATCATGTACACGTGTTTTACAACCTTAAAGCATTCATTGCAATACAGTTGATAAGGTACGAATGTGCACGGTTATAATAAAATACATAAGTGAAAGAAATATCGGATATCGTAATCGTATAACCCACTGTGTCACTTAATCTTGAATCTAAAGATAGATCATTTGAGCATTTGTAAACAAAAGGGAAGCGAAAGTTAGACACGTACTATGTCGGTTTTTCATCTCGTCCGTCCTGTTCCACTCAACCGAATTTCTTGTGTCATACATCATTAGAATTGGAATGAAATAAGGAATCTATCTGTATCTGGCAAAAAATCGTTAGGGATAGTGGAACAAAATAATCTTTAACCAACTTCGACAGATTAACAAATTTCACCGCACAACATATTTCTAATATGATTATCTTGGCTAGTCTCACTCATTTCTTTTTCCAACAAAATTTTGGGCAAATACATTAATACAAATTATCATGTCAAATTTTAACAAATTTGGTTGCGATTAACAGGTCGGGGAAAAGCATTTTATAGTTGAGTTGAAAGATGTCAGGAAATGATCACGTGATTCACTAGGGAAAATCCCAATAAATCGAAAGTAGAAAATCGCGTATTTCAAAACCTATTTTATCAAACAAATGTCATAGAAAACGTATAATAACAATTTTAGTAATTTAAAAACAGTTTTGCTGTAGAATGCAACTTAAACATTTTTTTTTTTCAATTTCACTTAAAACGACCTTAATCGTCCTGCGTTGCTCGAAGCAATCGGAAACCTGTTACTATATCCACTGAGAAACTTTCTTACAAAATCGTAATGAGAGAATTCCTTTGCTTATCCAAATGATTCTGTAAACTAATTTGCATAATATGGGTTAGGCATTGCCTAAATCAGCGAGCACCGTGAGCTTTACCATACATGTACCGTCTGTGCGAGACTCGTAGAAAATAATAAAGGGCATTACAAAGAGGGGGCGACCCGGTTGAAAATGTTTGCTTCGCAAGTGCAATATTTTCATTTATATTTAAGCAGCAAGCAAAATCAGTATTTCTATTTGAAAGTCTGTCTTTTAATTAATGGGGGAATTTTTTTCCAATAAATGAATAACTTGAACAATTTCCCCCACCCCCAAAATTCAAACCCCATACCCCCTTTCCTCTCGCTCTTTAGATGGTCAATAACTTTATAGCACTTCGTGATACTTAACATTTTTTATCCCTTCAGGGCATCTCCATTTCAGTTATGGCATGTCAGATCAATCCGTACATGTACACATACCGGAAATATCACAGTTCTCCACGGATGGTAGGAATATTTTACACATATCATGTGACGTAAACAAAATTCAGACGACAGCTGCAAAAAAAAATGATTGCCTTTCCAATCTTAGAAAGCTATGCTTCAATTTTGATAATATAATCGGAGTTATATTTTTTCCAAGGCGGGTTAGGTTCTTTACAACAGCAACAGGGTAACAGCGGAGACACACGTACGTACATCCGCGTGTTTCCCGAAGTTTTTAAAAACATAACATTCTCTTCTTTAAATAAGTAAAACAAATTAGAAAAAAGACTTGAAAACAATCAGATAAGATGAATTTATTTTTACTGAAACGTAATCTTAACCTATATTTTTTTATTTGTTTGACTGAAGGAAATGATGAATTTTCTCCGTAAGGACAGTCACTTTTTGTTACTTCCGGGACATGACTTTTTTTCGTTAGTTTATTGGGGAACCTTAAGAGAAATTTAGAAAGTACACGTAATAACTGTAGAGCTCACACCGCTCCGCGGCGCTCGCTATAAAATAGACTTTTGTCTCACAAAATTGAAAATTTTAGTATTTTATAAATTTTGTTAATTAGAATTTATTTTTGTTGAGCAAAATTCACTTTTGTCTGTACAAAAACACAAGAGTCCCATTCGATGCCCCATATCTTTGACTTCTAATACTTGTATGTGTTTTTACGGATATCTACATGTTAATAAATAAACAAATGTATATACATTACAAAGGTGAATGGCTTTTTGAACGTACTTTCACGTTCAAAATATACTTTCGTTTCAGTCATTTCATATTTTTTTTCAAATATATAAATAATTCCCAATCATCTTCTAAATATACAGAGGAAGATGTTTACAAAATACTGGAATTTTTAATCGACAACATATTTGTCCAGTGTGACCTATTCCTTCACTCTTATGAGGTTGACTTTATAGCTGATCTGATCAGAAAGAAAGAATATCGTTGGGTAGATCTAGCTCTATAGATGACGTATTATCTTTAAACAATCCTAATTTCGGGGATTTGATACATCGCATCTACCCAAAAGGATACTACAGACACTGTGAAGTCAACCTCATATCTTGACCTACACTTAGAAATCGATGGTAGAGGAAAACTACTGACAAAACTTTACGACAAACGTGATGACTTTTCATTCAGAATTGTCAACTTTCCTTTCATCTGTGGCAACATCCCTTCGGCCCCTGCGTATGGAGTGTTCATATCACAACTCATACGTTATGGCAGAGCTTGCCGAAACTACGCAGACTTTTGTATCGCGCTAGAAATCTAACAAATAGGCTTCTGGAACAGGGTTATGTTGCTACAACATTGAAGTCATCATGGTCGTCATTATGAACTCGTGGATCGTTATAGTGTATCCATCAGCACCATGAAAACTGATTTATTCAACGGGTCATAGTTTTCCTTTCCTCGTTTGTCTACCCCGGACTTGACTTTTTATTAGCAACCCGGCGGGTGTTTCTAGAAAAGCAGAGGACGCTTACCCTTCCGGTGCACCTGGTCCATGCTCCCAGTTTTTAGTGGAGTCCAAGTTGCTCATTTACTTTTGTTACTTTGTATGTATGATTTTAGTTACTTTATGTTCTTTGTTGTGTATGTCTGTTTTCCATGTCTGGTCTTTGTCCCTGGATTACATTCTTTGATTACCGCTACAACCTTGGTTCCCTTGATTACTCTTTTCTAATCTATTTTCCCATTCTATTGTCATTTTCATCAACAAGGTCGGTCGTGGTTTTTAATGTAGAAAGAGAAACAACTCGAAACAAATAGGGTGCGAAAGTCAACTGTACAGTTTTTCTTTACAGCACGAATGTCATTTTCTGAAATTTAACCCAGTTATTTGTTGATTTGCTGAATTCGACTACAGTTTTTCTTTTCAGCACGAATGTCATTTTTGAAATTTAACCCGGTTATTTGTTGATTTGCCGAGTTCGACTGTAAAGTTTTTCTTCTATATTATTTGTTTGTGTGTTTGTTTGTTTGTTTGTTTTTGTTTGTTTTTTTTTTTGTGAGTTCATATCATGGCTTCATAGATAGGTTGGTTCTAGAAAAAAGGAGATTCCAGGCTAATATTTACTTATTTTTTGCCAAATATTGTTGGAATAAGAAGGAAATCGATAACGACAGCATTTATGAATTATACATCTAGGTTACAGACCACCAATTCAACCAATGAGCATTTGGAACGTACGGAAAAATAGTCCTACGCAGAAATTACCCCTGTTCCTCATAGTGCTGTGAAAAAAGTTCTTATCTCATTTAAAAAATTTAAACAGTTTCTGAAAGGAAAAACATTTCTGTACATTTTATAGGTGCATTTTGCTTCTTGTGATGTGAAGCCTAATCTCCATAATGATTTCTAAATATACCCCTATCTTGTGAAAACACTGGGATTTCCCATGCTATTTATAGACACTTCACTTCCGGTGACCAGTACTGCACTGCAAGTCTGCTAACGCCACATGCCATTCTGAGGATTGTGAGCTGACATATGTAGAATCATGCTGATATATAGTCCTTTGCAGGTTAAAGTTAAGGTAAAGTCCAGAGAAGCCATTGAATATTGTGAAATTAGCATAGAAGCCTATAGGAAGTGGAATTAGTGGTTTCTTGCCTTAAAACAATCTTCCACGTGACTTTTAAAAATTCTTTGGTTTCTGTTGATTTTTTTGTTCTTCCAGTCTTTGTCACATTTTGATTCTGTTTCTATGCGTTTGATTCATGTCCTTTGATTCTGTTTCCATGCGTTTGATTCATGTCCTTTGATTCTATTTCCATGCGTTTGATTCATCTCCTTTAATTCTGCTTCCATGCGTTTGATCCAGAAACTGTTTAATTTTTGAAAATAAAATGAGAACTTTTTTCACAGCACTATGAGGAATAGGGGTAATTTTTGCGTAGGACTATTTTCCGTACGTTCCAAATGCTCATTGGTTGCATTGGTGGTCTGTAACTTTTATGGAACAGTTTTGATTTATATCCGTACAGTATAATGTAAAGATTTGATAGTACTTATAACAGTGTAAAATATATCTACATTACAGAACAATCTATCTTTTGAACAGTGTGTATATATATATATATATATATATATATATATATATATATATATATATATATATATATATATATATATATATATATACCAGTCAAGAGTAGTGTAATTCATCTATGTTACAGTATTAATTAAGTCGTCAAAACTAAGTTTTGCGACTTATTATTTTTGCTTTTACTTCTTCTGGACGTAAAGATGTCCGAGTGATTACTCAAGGATTTTTATAACAAAACCACAAGAGTCCTATTCGGCGCCCCGTAATATCTGGAAGAGACTAACTGTTTATTCGATTTATACCAAAATTGGCTAAAAATTCAAGGCAGTTTGTTAGAGTTATGCAATTTACAAAATTTCAAAATGGCTGCCGATTTCAAAATGGCCACCAAAACAAAACCCGAAAAAAATGAGAACAAAAATCTATGAAATTACTGGAACTATAACTCAAATATACTTCTTGACTTGTTGCCATCACATGCATCAACATTTTTTTTTAAGAAAGCCTAAAATCGGCAAAATTTCGAAATTGTTCCAGATTTTGAAATTTATTATCTAGGCCTTCTAAATTCAATGGTGGCTTCATAATTTGGCTGGATCCAACTATAGTATTTGCAGCTTTTGGCGAATTTTCTGCATTTTTCTTCTTGTGCTGTATAGCCTAATCTTCGCAATTATTTCTACTAGGATTTCCCTTGCTATTTATACACCCTTCCAGGGTTCGACAATAACAGTAGTCCGGTAGTCCTGTGCCTACCTAATTTCTAAGAGGACTACCTTGAAATATCAATGGGTAGTTCTTTGGGCTACCTCAATTTGTTCTTAAAATTTCATTAGTCCTAAGAACAGGACCACAAAAGAATTTTGAAGACTACCTAATTATCTATCACATAGTCCTGTGGGCTACCTATCACGAAATGTTAATGCCAAACCCTGCCTTCACCTCCGGTGACCAGAAGTCTGCTTACCCCACTAGCCATTCTGAGGATTGTGAGCTGACATATGTAGAAGCATGCTGATATATAGTCCTCTGCAGGTTAAAGTTAAGGTAAAGTCCAGAGAAGCCATTGAATGTTGTGAAATTAGCATTGAAGCTTATGGGAAGTGGAATTAGTGGTTTCTAGCCTTTACCCGAATAAATCAGTAGTTCACTAACGATGTATTCAAATTGCATACAGAAGCTTCTTATATTCATAGATGCATAATAAACCATTTGTTGTTTAACTAGAAACGAAAAACCTGCGAGATTATAAATAGTCATCTATCATAGAAATGAAATACAAAGAGGAATGCTTAGTACCGGTTGGAAGAGCTGTCTTCAAATATTCCATGCTGGCGAGTCTAAATATTTACAAAAAGGTGACAGTGGTCATTTAAATAATGAAAGGGGGTCCAGGATTCTATTTGCTACTAATTTTTGCAATTTTTTTTAACAAAAGGGTAGAATGAAGTCCAAAGCTATCCTGGTGTATCACCCACTGGCCCGTGTATTTTTACTACAGTTATCGACTCTTTGCATCAGTAGCCCGGAGATGGCAAATTAAAATCAAACTTTGCTTAGACGATGGGATAGGAATTTCGATAATGCATTTCTCAGGAATTGTGTTAGTCTGATGATATTTCTTTTTGTATTAATTATTCTGTTTGGCTATTTTGGCCATATGTTATGATAATAGTGTTGTAGGTGCTCCATGGAATAAAAATTTCTTGCACCACACATAATTGTTGAAATTATATTCTAAGACTTAGGTGTTTATGTTAATGTAGGTGTCTCTGGAACTAGGTGCCCAGAAACTAATTAAGCGCTTTTACTTAACACATATTTGTCTATGCGATATCTTGTAGCACTTGAGCTGTATAGCTCATCAACTTGGAAATGTAGCTAATTGAAATGGACATGCATCTAAGAAAATGATTTATTTAAATGAATGTGGCTTAAGTTTGAGTGATTTGACAGTTTCGACCTGGAGGTAGATAAATTTAATTTCGATTTGAAAAGTTAGAAACTGGAAAAGACCCACTAGTAGTTTGTGCAATACATGTCGGAGAATATTGTGTTGATTCACTTAAGTGTAAATCCATGTAAAACGACATCGGACCTGAATATTACGCAAACTGGCGCACTGCTACGGTGCATCATGAATTTTGGTGTGTATCTTTTTAAATGTCGTTCGATCTTTAGTTACAACAATTTTATTTGTTAAGTCTACAAAACGGATAGGACACAAGTTTTACCAACTTATGAAGTCTTCTCCCATCAATAATATACAATGCATATATAAGAACATTAGAACATTGAGGGCACGCATACAATCATTATGAATATTAATAAAGACAATTCTGAATTAGATTTTACAAGACAATGAAGAAAAAAGAAAAGAAAAAGGAAAAACAACAGTACAATGAAAAATAAATAAAAAAAAATAAATAAATAAAAAATAAAAAAAAACACCAATACAATGAAAAAATAATTTTAAAAAAACACCAAAGTTTCAGAAATATATGTACAAAACTGAAGAGAGACATAAAGTGGACGGGTGGATGCGCTGTTCTTGTGTGACACTGGTTTTACCTCCATAACTATATTAGGTCAGAAATTTTTTTGACCTTTTAATAAATATGAAGACACTATCAAAAATAAATATATTTTCTTCGTTCGTCCATTCTTCAATGAATTAAGCGTGAATTCTCGAATAGTGTAATACGGTTATCTGTATATTTTTTGCATTGAAAAAAAATGATAGACACTTTCAATTGGAGCACCGCAACTACACGCATGATCAGCTACAATATGGACTCTGTGTAAATCGTAGTTAAGGAAAGACGCAGAGCATCGTAGCTGGGTCAAACAGATATTTAATTTACGAGGGCCGTTATTAAAATATCGGAAAATGTCTAGTTTATGCAAGGTATTTTTGCTTCGAATTGCACATCTGAATGTTGATATTGAATTCACATTTCGCACGTCTTCACTTAAATTGTTCCATTCTCTTATAGCAGATGGTATGAATGATTCACTAGTTAATGATAATCTACAGAAGGGTAATATAATATCGGATCCATTCCGCAGCGGATAGACTGTTGTACTCTGAACAGGATGGGGGTAAGTTCACGGAGATACCCTGGAGCATTGCCATTTTGTATATTGTAAAACATGTGTAATTTTCTCTTTTTTTCGCCTTTCAGACAATTTTTCCCAACCTGTTTCTAGTTACATTTCGTAAATACTGGAAGACCTTTTACTATCCTCGCGGCTTCTAATTGCATTTTTTCCAGTTTGTTAGAGTACGTGATACCACAATTATCCCAGACCTCACTGGCATATTCTAAAATGGGGCGTATAAAGACAGGATATAACTTATCGAGATTTTTTCTACTTAATCTAAATTTTAATTTTCATAGTACACACAAGTGTTTGGATATACTTAGAATACGGTTATCAATGTGAGTATTCCATTTACCATTATCAGAGAATGTTACTCCATGATGCTTATGAGTAGCTGTATTTTGTATTTGCACCCCATCGAATGAGACAGTAAAAGACTCCTGTAATTCATTATAAGAAATCAGCATGATCTCAGTTTTATCTGGGTTAAATGACATAAGCCATTTAGAGGACCAATCATTCAATTCTCTTAAATCGTGATTAATTACATTTTTTTATGTCTTCAAGACTGGAATTGGAGTAACCCAAAGACGTATCATCTGCAAACAATCTAGTTAAAGAAGATAATTTGTCCCCGATATCATTTATATATATAAGGAATAGCAAAGGTCCCAGTACAGATCCCTGAGGGACTCCAGCTAGAACACTAATGGTCGTATTCAGAATGGCGAATTAAAAAAAACAAAGTGTTCAATATCAACCATTTTCAACAATAAGCTTGTATGTCTATACGTTTGAACTCGATCCCGGTAATTCCCTTTTATCTCCTATTTTGCAATTTGACGATTATTTGAGGAATCCAAACGATCGATATAAATAGCCCCGTGCAGGTCCGGGTGTTAAAAGAATAGGCCTGCAGCAGCGCTAAGCTTGTCGTATAAGGCGACTAAATAGTGCTCAGAAACCTAGCCGGGGGCTAGGCGCTCTGCCCACAGAGCAACTGGGATGTGTGCCCCAGGTGGTGGAATGGGGTACCCCTGGCGTGTTACATGCTGTGGCTGTCAGGCTATAATACGGAAAAATGACCGCAAACCATAGTGGTGCACCGTGTTGGGAAAGATGCCACGTTCCTCGCACGTTGAAGAACCCTGCTGTGGTATTCGATAGGAGTAGGAACCTTTGCGCTCCGCCACAGGAGGCTAAATTGCCCGACCTTACCCATTCCCCCTTTTTCCAGTGGCAATCAAAATTTGTCGACCCTATTATCCTTGTGACCCATCCTTTCTTTTTTTCAGTTCATGTTCATTTCATCATCCATTTCATGTTCATTGTCTGAATATAGCTGAAATATTGCTGCTCGGACGTTAAACCCCAACAAACCAAAACAACAAACCATAAATTGTTTCAGCACATTAGTACTTTGATTTCAAGTAACAGCGTAATTCATATGTGTTATGGTACAATCTATTCATGTAACAATGTAATTCTGTAATGATTCAATTAAACTATGCAATGGTGTATATAATTTATTTTACAACTTGCAATTTATATGTTAATTTACATTAGAATCCTCCTGTGATACAGCACAATTAAACTATCTTTATACAGTGTAACAGTACAACAGTAAAATTCATAGATGTTGTGATACTATCATTTTATTTTTTACTGTATTATATATGCAACTCCAATCCATGTTTATGTCAGTGTAACTTACCTAAGTATTACTGTAGCAATATTATAATCCTTCTGTGTTACAGAACAGTTCATTTATGCTACTATACTCATTGCATTGGATCGAATCCAGGGAATGTAATATAAAGTCTCTGGTTTATCCTAGTAAAACCTTGACTATACAAATTGGGATATCCAAAGTGATAGAAGGAGATTTCTTGGTGATAGTGGCAAAATCCATTAAAAAGAAATTTAAAACTATTTAGAAATTAATATAAATAAATATTCCTTTATAATATGTTTGATAATCTAGTTAGTAATAAGGGACAATGATTAGATGTGGATTTTGAAAAAAAAAATAAAAAACGACATTTTTGTCGTACAAAATTATGTTATACAGACTTGTTTTATGATCACTTCAATTTTGTAATGACAAAATTCAATTTTGTCAAATAGATATGCAAATATTAACTTATTTGATATGTAAATTAAATAACAAAAATCATTTATGTGAGACAAAATTAAATTTTTGTGTCACAAAAGTAAATTTTGTATGCAAATTAGTTTACAGAATCCCTTGGGATATGCAAATGAATTCTGTCTCATTGCGATTTTGTTAGGAGGCCTCTCATCTAAGACTATCCAAGATATTTAAAGTCGAGTTTCAGTATAACATAAAACATAAGCTCTGTAGAGCTTTTAGCCGACATACATATAACAAAACATAATTAATAATAAAACAAGACACATACAAGAAGCACAGCACATAAATTTTCACAAGACACACACAGTACAATGAAATAAATAATAAGTGTCAGTTGAGATACTATGTAACTAAAAATGGTTGGAAAAATAAAACTAGAACTAGAAGCTACTATAAAATTAAGATCTGCAGGAGCCACATCTGCATGAGCTGCCATTCCAGTTATTAATGAGGCTTTTAAACTGGTCCAAATTTGACTGCTCATTCCAGAGTGTGGCCCCAGCATACCTTAGTGGGTGTAAACCAAATCCTGTTGTTCTTACCCTGAGAACTTCTGCCAAATTGTCCTTCCTAAAAGAGTAATTAGATTTTTTAAAAGTTATAATGTCATGTGAATAAGTTGGAGACTTTTCATGGATAATTTAAAAACTTCTATTACCATATAGCGAAGACGTCTTATTTTATAACATATAGTAACCGCGGGTCTCGCAGGTTCCCGATTACTTCGAGCAAGGGGATATCATATGGTTGATGCGCTATTCTTCAAAAGTAAGTAATGTACTTTTGCAGAATACCTCGTTACCCATATAATATGTCCTTGCTTGAAGTATTCGGATCGGAAACCTGCATCTGCGAGACCCGCGGTTACTACATCCAATGAGAAACCTTCTTACAAAATCGTGATGAGAGAATTCATTTGCATATCCATTCTGTAAACCAATTTGCATACACAATTGACTTTTGTGACACAAAATTAACTTTTGTGACAAAAAAGTGAATTTTGTGTTAAATTGCATGCAAAAGTGATTTTGTTATGACAGAATTAAATTTTGTAAACACAAAGTTCAATTTTGTGACAAAATTTAATTTTGTCATAATATTTCTCAGAATCCAAGCTAAACTAATTTCATACAAAATTTAATTTTGTTACCCAATATTCAAAGTAGGTAACAAAGGTAAAGTCTGTGATACAAAAATGAATTTTGTCATGACAAAAGTAACTTTTGTCCACTGACAGATTACATTTTTTTTTACAATTATTTATTTTGGGAATAGACGTTTTAAACAAGGAAGTAAAAACAAACATACTCAGACTTATTATATTTCTCCTCCATAAATGCACCTCAGCGGCTCTTATCGACATCACCGAGATTTCTTCGAGAAAAAAAAACACATTAAATAGCATGTTCCCTCGGAAAATACACCGCGGTCAGTTATTTCTCGCATCTATGTTTTAAACACACACAAACACACTCACAAATAATAATAATATCTTAGTTGTCAGAAAATCTAATTTTAAAGTTGTATTTTACTTTAAACGCTTACTTGAAAATCTGGAACAGTGTATGGAAGGAACATGTTTCTATGTGATGATTATGACTGAATATAAGTATATAAACTGAAATATTAATTTGCGTGACCTTCATTCATTTGAAGAGACGAGCAAGTATATATATTAGAATTGAAGATTGCGTTTAAAGTTTATGTTTATTTCAACCAATTTGTTGCACCAGTGAAATCCTTGAAGAAATAAGTAAAATATGAAATTTCCCGTTTTTCTTTCTACATGCAGGGTAAATTTATTAAACTTGGCTTTATCAAAGAAAGTTTTGGTCCTTTAAATTTATTACTAACAACAAAGGAGATAGCCTATTCAAGTTAAGGTATACATATGTACATGTATATGAATATTACAAAAATCTTGTCTGGTGCCCGAGGCTGGGAATTTATACAAGTAAGAAATTAAATTTAATCGCCCTGGTGTGATGATTCCTTTTACCATTTTAACACGGGCAAGCAGTTGGGTCATATATGGAAAGACGTTGGGGCATTTATGCCATATTTATTGTTATCAGTAAATAATTCATTGGCATCATATTATAATATAAACAGATACAGGTCTATGCAATAAATAAATGATTTATTAATATCAATAATTGAATTATAATGATATATCAACATGTTAATTAACAATTAATTATTGATATCAATAAATTGAACGATTTATTCGCATGTTTTAAATGATTTATAAGTTATCAATGAATAGACGAATAACTTGTCAAGATTTTTTGGGGGGCGGGTGGTGACAATTATGACAAATATCTAAATTTGTCTCTAGTATTTCAACAACAAAATATCCCATGGCCATATGCCCCGAGCGTAGCACATTTATATTGGTCTACACGCGGATTTTAATGTTCAACGTTCAAGTTGTATGTACAGTAATGCTAATGCGGACATGATTGAAAGAAGTTTTTGAACGCGGGCGCCGTAGAAAGCACCGCACGTAGAAATTGGAGTGATTGTTAGCTCTCTCTCTCTCTCTCTCTCTCTCTTTAACATGTAACTTAAATTTTACTTGTATTATATATTACATAAAATTTATAAATCTATATTTAACTTCTTGTTGTAGATGAAATGCTGAAATTGATTTTTAGTGGAGAAGTACTTAACTTACCCCGGATAGAGCCCCACTGTTAACCAAAATAATCTAAAGTGACGTCACAAGCACTGGTTCTTCCAAGATGGCCTACGGAGGTAAATAATGTTTGGATGAGGATTAGATTGTTTATACAGTGTACCGGTAATTTCTTTAAATATTCCACGATCAATATTCATGTGTTTAGGATAGAATGTTTTATTTTCATTTACCTTTTTAATGGTGTTGTTGAAAATCAATCAACTGAAAAAGATCAAAGTGTTGCTCACTGATTTATGAGCGATATTGTGTATGGTGCTTACCGTCAATATTTATTTTTTTGTGTAATTCTTATTGGAATAATTCTTCAAATCGTATTCTAAACATTTAATAGAATATTTCATTGTTAGGGTAAAAGAAAGTTTTTTTTCTTTATTTTTTCTTTGTTTATTTTGTTATCGTGTGCACCGCATGACATAAAACACACACGACTATGCAGATAATAAAGAATGGCGAAGAAATAATGTAAGCAGAAAATGAAGTTTACACCTGTTTAACAAAAGATAGTGTATAAAATGTAGATGAAGGAATGAGTGAGTTATAAATGAGTCAGGATAAGTGTATATCCAATGAAGATCTCGTTCTTCTTGGGGGTTTTGTTATGGAGTGTGTTCCAACTGTCTCCGAGCGGGGCTTGTCCAGTAAGATGCACTTGTACTTCTATTCGGAGCAAGGCAGGCAGGGATCAAGATGATGTTGAAACACCACGCATTGGCCAGGGCAGAAAGGTCATCTGCTCAGGAGATAAATACTCTCCAATATCATCTGTTGCTGAAATAAGAAATTTACCTTTGGACACTGTAATATTGTAAGTATTTGAACTTTAAACTACATGTTTATTAAAGTCTTGGAATATCTAAATTTCTTGGTCATTTCTATAGTCCAGCTATTGATTTACATGTAAAAGTACCAAGGAATTGATACTGAAAGTATATTTGCCAAAAAAAGGAGAATAAATTTCAGAGTAGAATGTGCATTATATACAAATGTATGAACAAATTTACATATGTACATTTATGTGTGAGGTTACTTTGATTTTTAATAGCAAAATCCCTAAAACTTTTAAACCATTCATTATCTACAAATGTAATTCCTTACACCCAGATTACAAATATGCATACAAATGTGCATGGACAATGTATGTGTTCCAGTAATTTTCAGTGGTTCATCAATACATTGTAATTTCAATACATGTATTGAACATGTTTACATGCACAGGTTATGAATGTACCTGTGCATTTAGTAGTAAAAATTATTTTGATTGAAAATTAAAAAAAAATTATGCCTGTACAGTTGTAATTAAGTTGGTGTACACGCAAATGTCATTTTAGTTTGGTTCACCTAATTTTTCAGGGATAAAAATAGCAGTAGCCCATGGCTACTAAATTTTGAGCTGGGCTACCAAACCCTTAACTTTGAGTAAAATTTAACATTTTACAAATCATTTTGTTTTCAGCATAAAATGTACATGTGCAGTACATGTGTCTTTTCATAATACATGTACACATGCACTAGCTACATGTAGCACTATACAAAATGTACATGTACATGTACATTGTATGTTGTACCAATGAATGTGCAGTTACAAATGAAAGTCTTCATTGTCATGACAGTATACTGTACATTGTACATTACTGGTTTGAAATTTGTTGAATTAATTATTTGTACAATCTTCTGTTTCTAATTTGCAGTGATTTGAGCAAGAACACTATCACAATTTTACACAGGGGAGAATTCAACAAATTGTCTGGACTTAAACGATTGTAAGTATGTTACTGCTACATGTAAACATAATTTTTTTTTCAAATATGTTGTTCATGCACAGATGTACAATCTTTCTGTTGCAGGCTTAAAGTACAGAAGCACACACACATGTACATGTGTATATATCTCTGTGTATGTGTGCTTCTGTATATACATGCACTTGTACTCACTTGCATAAAATGTATATGATGAAATATAATTTATGAAATTCACAGATATCCTGTTTAGAACCCCAGAGTCATTAAAAATGGAAATAATCATATATACCAGTAAAGAAAGTTTTCTTTGAAGTTTTATCAAGACATTTATTGGTAAAAAGTACCTAATTAGAATTCTGATATACAAATGTACTATCATCTTTCTGTACACATTACATTCTTAAGATATTCACACACCTTAATAACAATACAACCAAGTCTGTATGTTTGTTGTGTTTTGTTGTGTATCTAAGATTATTTATAATTAAGAAAACAAGCATTGATAGTGAGAAAGATCATTATGATTGCTGTATTCATACCTCAGTAACCAATAAAGCTCAAAACCATCTGTGTAGCTGGTAGTATAAATGATTAGCCATTGGCACTTAACCCTCCAGGGAATATGGGCTACATTCTTTGTGAATGTTTTTTTTCACTGCATTTTTTTCATTCATCCAAAACTTGAGTATGTAGCTATACAAGGAGACCTGTTCTTGGTAATGATTTTAGCAGTATTAAGCTATTTGTAATCTGGCATTCTTACTCTTGAAAAAAAACTTATAAGCTCTTGTATTAATGGTACTTCATGTACATTGTACATGTAAATTTGGTTAAAATAGTACATATACATATTTTACAAGTACATGTTCAATGTACTTGTTGTCTGGTTCATTGTATATACTGTACATGTACATCTAAAATATTTCTGTTATTGTTTTTGGCATTAAAAAAATTGTAGTTGTAAATTTATTTAAAGTTCTGTATGAATTTGAACATTTTTCCAAGGGAATCTAGGTGTGTTGGGTTATAGAAAAACCTTTGTTGTAATACATTTGTATATCTGAATATATTATTTATGCTTTTTTCTGTTATATTTTGTTAATGTTTATTGTATTTTCGTGTATTTGATTGTAATGATTTACCATTAGTGGAGCCAGACTTTCTTTATCTGGTAATAGACCTTTAAAACTGCCAATAGTAGTGAACATGTACAGATTTGAAGATAAAATCCTTGTTTTTATAAACAAAACAACTTGATTTGAAGTATTTAGTGTACTTAAGATAAGAGGAAACTTTGTAAATCACGAATGCACTGCTGCCCAGAATGTTGATCCTGTTTTTCTGAAGATATACAATTTGTATATTACATGTAAGTACTGAAGATTCTTTCCTGATATTTTGAAAATTAGCTGTCCACACTTTTCATTTAGCTCTGTTTGTGGGTTCTGTACTTCTGTACATTGTACATACAGTGTACATATACAAATGACAGAAAAAAAAAGAGCACTGAAAGCACATGTATATATACATGTACAGATGTATAATGAAAATGTTTCTACAGGGGGCTGAGCACAAGTAATTACAACTAAGAACAATGTACATGATTGTAAATTTAAATTGCTGTTCAAAATCTTCAGCTTCTGATCAACACTTAAAACTCTAACAAGTATTTATATGATGAAAACATCTGATCTTTCCAACAAATCTTGCTCAGAGTACTTTACAATTATATTTCAATTAAGAATCACTATAGGCACACCTCTTGTTGTGAAAAGTTTTGTTACTGACAAAATACAAATCATTCCACCATTCATAACTGTTTTCTTGATATTTGTTACCATGGATACTATCTGCTTGTTTTTTCATATGATTATTCATAATATAAGTCATATTTAAGCTGCTATTTAATGTAAGATGGAGTGAGTTCTATTGCAGAGTTTGAATAACATACTCATAATGTGTTTGAAGTTGCAGTTTTTTTTAGTGCAAAGTAATCTTTACGTGGCTGTCAATGAGAAAAGCAGTCATAGGGTTAAAAAAAATGGGGTCTAAGTTTTAATGAGGTTTGTGTAGAGATAATTCTTTGCCTCAATGGACATTACTTCTGTACAGCTGCTGTTAAGGTATAACAGGAGAAAGAACAGCATGTTCAGAATGACTTAACTATTGATAAATCATGAGCATGTCAAAAATCTGAAAACACAGAAAAACATGATTCACTACAGTGTACATTTCTACATCTACATGTAAATAGGTCCCAGTTAATAATCAGGGATGACTTTTTTCTGCGTTTTAGCAGAATTCCGCTAATTGAAACCAGATTTTACTGTTACGATTCTTTTTTTACTTTATTTCCGATTTTACCATTATCCCTTTTGTTTGATGACCTTGTAAAATCATCCCTGTAATAATCTTAAAGAGACTGCTTCTTTGTTCTTGAGATAAAAAAAATGTTTGAATGTCTTAAATTTTTATGTTGTAAAAAAATTCTCATTAGATATGGGAGGGTTAACAGGTACATGTACATGTATCCATGAATTATGTACCAATTGAGAAGAGCATGTAACCACTGCCTAACCTTCTTCAAATGGGCAAATACCTGTCACATCAAGAATGTGTTTTGGATTTTTTATATTTTTTTTTAGCTTTTCTTTAACTTAAAGGTGTGTGTTTTAGAGTATTTAGAATCTGAGGTCTGTAACCTGTAAACTTTTTATTATTGATTCACCACATTAGCTCTTAAGTTCTGAGTAATAATTCTAGTCATGAAATTAACAATAACTTCTTTTCTTTCTCCTATTTTTAACCAATTACACCAATTATTAAGGATAGACTTGTCCATTTTTCTTGATATGAGACTGAGGACTTGTGGTGTGGTAATTAATATATTAATTCTCTATTATTTGCAGTTCATGACATCATGAATTGAATCAGTGTTGCATGAAATCAAACTATTTTCATAAGTTCATGATAACTACATAAATGTACAAATAGGAACAAAAACTAAGGTCTGATTTGAGGTCTAAATTATGTGTTAAATGAGTGTCAGATTTTCGGATCTACCAGTTACTTAATTCCCTAGTACAAAATAGTCAAATTTTATCTTTTAATGACTATTTTTAAAGTAGCTGACATAGGCCAGTTGTTAAATGAACCTTATTAACTACATGTACATGTATTAATACAATAAGTAGCCTGAGTCAATGGATACTTCTTATGATTGCATGTTCTTCAATTACTGCAATGTACACATATATATTCTATTCTATATACATTGTATCATATACAGTTGTGATAAATATTGTAAAATGTTTCTGCAGAATCATTTTAAATTTGTATGCTATCTTAGTTACATATATAAAATGTAATACTGAATCAGCTAATGGGCCCAATTTTGGAAAAAAAGGCTTACACATGTAACATGCTAAACCAGTAACAGTTTGGCAGGTCTTACACATTTTGGTGAAAATCATGACTAAATGCTATTGTTATACATTGTGAGACTTCGGTGGTTTCACCCTAATTTGGGCAATACATGATCATCAACCTGTATAGAGAAAAATCTGTAACCTTAATCCATAAGAAATTTTGTCAAAAGTTCTACTGTCCCTTTTCTGTCAAAATTGCTTACATGTATATACATGTACACATCTTTGCTTGCATCTTAAAAACATTTAAGGTAACAATGTACAAAAATGTATGCATATTGTTTTTTCATGTGTATGTCAATGATTTTTACGCATCAAATAAATTGTGCAGGCTCAATAGAACTACATAGTCATTGGCAGCTCATTGTAGGAATTGTTTTCATTTTCTGATTTTTGCTCACCAATAGAGAGAAATGTTGTGCAAAATCTTGAAAGCCAATCTTTTTCATTTTGATCAAAATCAACAGTTATGACTTTTAGGAATTTGCATAAATTAATATAACAACATTAGGTATGGTGTATACATGTACATGTATGTCAAAGAGACAACAACCCCACTGGGATGAAAATGTCGGCCCATGGGCACCCAATGGGGAAGAAACCCTTATATCACAAGGCAGGCTGCAGCTGGCCCCAAAATATCATTATATACAGGTACAGCAAAAGAGTTACCCTATATACTCAAGTAACAACAAAAAACACAAAGTAAATATTACTAAACATAGGTGAAAGATTCAAGCTTTTAGTTAGTATTATCTATGTCTACAAGACAAGAATGACCTGCGGAGTTCAGTATAACAAAGTTCGTCTTGGAGATGGGTTTAAGATTTTAGCTTATTTATTCTGTTTCTTGAACTTTATTTCCAAAAGCGTATCCTTACAGAAGTTAAATCACCAGAAATGTATTATTGAACTCACTATGCTTTTCTTGCATTGTAGATATTAGAAATAAGGGAGGTAATTTGTTGATTTTGAGGGGGAAATATCCATTTTGTCAGGAACCAAACTTTGTGGTTTGCTAAACCCACAAAAACCTCAGGAATTAGTACTCCATGAACAATAATATTTCCAGTAATTTTTCTTCATTGGTAGTACATTGCTCACAGTATGTTAAAGTGAATTAAAGAATGTTGAAAAGAAATAAAGACAAAAATTGTAACAAAATATTGGCAATGTACATGTACAATGTAGAGGACTAGAGGGTAAACTTTCTAGAAAAAAAACAAAAAGGGGATACTAAATCTTTGCCTCAAATATGTTCCTGTGTTACACATAAGCTTTTGTATGTATCTGTTGAAATCACTGATTAAGTGATTTGAGTTTCACTGTGTTACATTGTATTTATAGTATCTTTCTAGATGTAATGATTCTGCTGTGTCATAATGTTGTATGAACAACTTGGGTGAAAAAATTGCTTCTTTTACATAAGTAAGATGTCAACCTACTTTAATATAATTCCACTGCATTGCCAATTTAAGGTCTGGGAAGTAATATTTTGTCTGAAGACTTTATTCATCATTTTGTCCTAATAGTTGCAAATTTTGACAGCTTTCATGAATTTGAATCAATATCAATCATTTTACATGTACATAAATATTTTTTGTGCTGTCAGATTTTGATTTTTAATTGGGGGGGGTGGGGGGCTAAAATATTTGATGAATAACTGTGGATCACATTTGGGCCATCCAACACAGAGGACACATGTCTGTAAGTGCAGACTAATTTCTCTGTCATATATTACCAGACTCAGTCTGGTATCTTTGTTGTTATGTCAGCTCTAATCAAAAGAGATGTCATGTCTATACACTGTACTGCATGTACTTGTATTCCAGTAATGTTTGTTTGATGAGAAGGACTTGTGATTTCAGCAATTAGAGAAGCTTGATATCATATAATGAACCTGGACATAAAATACATTATAGTTAGTTCTCTGGTAAACTATTCATCTAACTTCTAATTAGAAAAAAAACATGAACTATTTTTTAAATCTAACAAACCTTTTGTTTGCTTTCTCAGGCATAATGAAGTCTCAGGTGTTTATGATAGACATATTGCATTTCAGTGTAAAGTTAAAAGATTTCTACCAGATAAAATTATGAAAATAGTTAATGTGTGTGGTATACTGAGGGGAGATATGTATTTTTATGTTAGCTGATATGATCACATTTGATCAAGTGGCCTGTTTCCTGCCATAGTCTGTTAATTAGCATGTTGTAGTTGGAAATGTAAACAAACCAAGGAAGGGGGGTGCTCTTTAAACAGATTTTGGAAGAATAAGAATATTTCAAGGTACTTGAAAATTCACGGAGCATTTTATTATCATTGAAGTAGGTGGTTGAAAAAGATGGTTGTAGGTTTTAGGGGATGGATGAGTTCATAAGACAGTAATGCTAATTACACAACCAATACTCTAGGAAATTTTGAAATAACATGAAGCAAGATTTCTTCATTCAGTCTTGAAATGTCCCATACTATAAACCTTTGTTATCACTTATTTCTGGAGTTAACAATTTGTATAGTAAAACAACAAACCTGTATTAGATGGAGATTAGTTTCAATGACATTATCTGAAATATTGTGTGCTGAATTATTTGTTGGTTCCATTATTTAGGAACAATTAAGTTTTTGCTACATAAATTTTGATCTGATCATTTTTCTCAGTTGTTATAACAGTATGTTTTAGCTGCTTATTAGAGCAATAAACAATTTTATGGTAGTATGTAGTAAATTGTGATAATATCCTATTCCTAACTCCAAAGTTCACTCAAACTTAAGATCAAAGACTAAAGGTAAATATTTACACCTGCCCAGGTAATAAATTTCATTCTTGTTATCATCTATCTAGGCTCCTTTACACATATGAAGCACTTTTCTGTGCCCATAAAACAGACAGATTTTGGTCAATATCTTATGCTTCAGAAGAACAACTGTAGATGGACTGAAGATCATATTGCTGTTTGATCTTGAGGGTTTATTGCTGTAGAAGTGAAAGGTTTTCTGGCACAGTGATTCATGCCAACTTTCTTATTGATCTTTTATACAGAGTGGAGAAAAAGTTGTTTTAATTTGTTGGGTAGGAATGTGACTAGCATGTGGAATTAATCTCTCATACGCATGTCTATATCAAACTTGTCATTGTTCTCTTAGCCTTACAAAATCTAATTCTCATCTTCAAGAGGTCTTTATTATGGAATAAATTTACTTTATTTGGCAGACAGGTGTTATTTAAATTTAAAAATCTACTTATAGATTCGATTTTAGCATGGCAGTGTTTAATCCTTTTATTTTCCTCTGTTATTACCTGTACACCACACCTGTCTCTAGTTGGAAACACCACCACATTCTTGTATTTCTGCATGCATGCATGCACCTTCTGTTTGTAAAGTACTGATGTTGCATTCTGTCATTCTTCTGATTATAATTATACAATGTACATACTCATTCAAAAATCTTCTTGATATGGGTATTGTATGAAGTGTTTTCTTCACACACCTTGAATTACATAATCTTTATACATAGTGGAATACATTTTTTTTGCTTTCCAGAGCTATAGGTAGAACTCTTATTTACTTCTCCTCACTGCTTTTTTGCTAGTTATGTACTGGTCATAAAAGTATGCAACAATGATGGTAATTTTTGAGCAATGTACATTTGTACCTTTGACAATAGTAACATACATGTTGTCTCTGACATGCATGTATTCACCATATCCATTCTCATTTCTGTGTTAATATATGACTTATACTGAGAGGGTCATATTTTATATCCCCAAGACTAGTACAATGTAGTAGCTGGTCATTGTCAGCAGTTAACCTACAACTACTGTTATATTGTCTCCTAGAAACCAAGGTCCATTAGAAATATTCACTGAACTGTTTCCTTGATAGCCATTTGACAGCCCTGAAATATATTATGCTTTCAGATGCAAATTAAAATTAGTGGAAGGGCTGATCAATACATTTTTCTGTTATATTGATTCTCATCCATTAATATTATAAGTGCATACATTTTTTTGGGATCATCTGGTTTATTGGGCGCTGCTAGGGATGGATTATTGGTACAGCAATTTATTTGAAGTAAAAACAAATATGAAATCTCATAAAGTGCTTTGTAAATTGTTGAATTATTTCCGCTGAACAATTTGTCTCCTACAATTGTTTGGCTCTCGTTCCTACATTCTCAAGAGCTAGGAAACAAAAGAATTTCCAGAATGATATCATTTGATTAGTATAATTAGATTCTAAACAGGGGATTATTGAAGTTATATAACTTGTTTGAATTTACTTGTTCTATTATAACTACTCAAATCAATATTCTTTGAAGTTGAATTAAGAATAAGCATGTTAGCAAAGTGGATGTGCTTCAAATCAATATGTCTTTTCAACTACATTATATTGAGGCCAAATTTGCATGACTGAATTTGGAATTAATTTGGTTTGCTTAGTTTTTCAGTGTCAATACTTGTATTGTAAATGCTCAGATTTGTGCAAAAATGTATGTACATGTATAATGTGAAGGTTGAATTATTTTACATGTACAATTTAGCTGGATTTTACATAGTAAATTTACCATGAAAATTTTCAATAATTATTTGTGGATGAGCCAGATGACAAATAGAAATTTTCATATTTATAACTGCCTTGATGGTCTAGTTGTACTGTTGGGTGTACGTTGTACATGTAGCGATAGTGCTGGTTGCCATTGGTTTAATTCTTAGCCAAAGTCATGGAAAAGTTTTTAGTACTCCTCCTCTACATGCATGTACATGTGAGTCTAAAAAATAAAATAATGCATATTGGTTGCTAATTTAAAGCCAGATTACATAAAAATCTGTAGATTGTTGCTTTGGTGAGCATGTGAGTAAATTAAATCGAACCAACAGAAACCATTGATTTTATGCACAGCTGAATTCACAGAAATAATAATAGTTAAATGTTTCATCCTCAAAATGTCTGAAAATAATTTAAAAAAAAAAGGTCAAATACATGTACATAATAATTTGAAATAACAAATATTATTACATTTAATCTTAACATACATGAACTGTACACAATTAGACCATACACATGTTCATTGTTCAGACTTGATGTGTCATTGGAGAATAATGGTGGTTAGGGGTGGGTCTGTGGGAAGACCCTCTTTGTCAAAGTTTTGTAATTTTGTTTCTTTTTTGGTTTGTAGTCCTTCAGGATCAAAATACCTTTGTCACCAGTCTATCACTGGAACTTCCCTACTATTTCTGAACACTACACAAAAATATAGTCCAAATATAATTCCTTCTATATCATTCTATACCTCTTTTGTAACAAGTAAATATGTTTCTTGCAATTTATCTGCTCAATGATATTCTATTATGTATGCAAATAAAATTAAGATCTAGTCTTCATATCAACTCAAGATCTGAGGGACTCCTTTTTGGCCTTGAAAGATATTTAGTAATAAATTTACATTTAGGAAATTTATTTCTTGCAGTAATGTGTCTGGAAGGATAAATGTGTTTTAATATTTTCATTTTAATACACTTACAAGTCAAATTATCCATCCTATCATTAATGTTTTACCATTTATAAACAAGAAGTGAAGAGCAGGGATTTTAACCAAGTAAAATTGGCGGGAAATTCAAATTGATAAAAGTATTTAGATTTTGAAAATCTTTTGTTAAGGAAATTATTTTCTTAAGCTGAAATTTGTTTTATTTATATATAATTGTTATGAAGGATAAATACTTTGTTAATATAGCTTTAGAATGTAAATGTGAATTAACTTTTACATTAATGTGTAAATGTGTGTGAAGTTGGATCAGTAGTATAGATTGACTTTCAGTTTATACATATTAAAAAAGGACAGTTCTTAATAATATTACAAATGCAATATATGATCTCAATTTTATTTAACATCATATAATCTTTGAAATTGTGTTCATGCTACAATTTTCACAATTATCAAAAACCACCAGTGCTGTCAACACTTATTTTTTTTTAGGAGGGGTGAATTGACCAATGAAAGGAATAGCCTCACCCCCTTTTCTCTAGATCCCCAGCTGTATGAATCCTGGTTACATAGATGCAGTTAGAACCCCCTCACTTTTCATTTCATTATGCATTTTGAGTGTACAACAGAAGGCACAACATCCTCTTTTATTTACTGTATCTGCTCTTTAAGTTCACGAACATGTTTTGCATTTATTTCAGGAATTTGAGTAATAACCAGATCACTTTGATAGAGCCAAATGTATTTGAAGGACTTCAGAACCTGGAAAAGTTGTAAGTACACAAAAGTAGATCAATCAAATATTATTTTGTCACTATGTAAACTGTGGTACTCTCAATCATTATGAAAATTGATAGGAATTCTAGGAGAAATTAGAATTCAAATTTGCCCCAGGAGGATTTCTGGATCCTACTTGATTCCAATTTGCTCTGTAACATTTATGTAGTGCCATGGGTTATAGTCCTGTTCCCCATCTCTGAAGGTAGAGGAGTGGGGTTGGCACTGTAACCCTTGTCTAGTGATGATGTGCATTAAATTGGAAGCCAAAAAAAATAAAATAAAATGAAATAAAGCACAAGGACATGTAAAAATATGTAGGCTTGAAAACTGTTGGTCAACTTGAGGTTGTATGTACATTTTTTTGTCTCGAATTAATGCTAAATAGGGTCAATGAAATTCAGACAAAATTGTCTACATTAAAAACGTAACAGATCTAGACATTATTGTTACATAGGTAACTCAATCATATCTGAATGAAAGAGGCCTTCATCGTGGGTTGTCCTGTCAATCTGATTAAGTTTTATTACAATGACAAATTCCCTGAAAGAAAAATTAAATCACATTCAAAGCTATCTAGTTTATCTTCATTCACTTTTAAAGGAGCTCTCTCATTAAAGGAGAATTTAAAATGAACTGCAGGGTTTAAGTCGCTAATAGGCTAATAGTAAGGCTCCTTCGGTCTTTATTGGCTTACAAATGTTATGGTTATTTGATCTTTAAAGAAAGATTTGAATTTTTATTGAAGGTTATAATGTAAAATGTTAATTAATGATTAAAAAAAAGAGATTTTGTAGTACATGTATTACTTTCTTGCTTACATACTTTGATAATTTGCATTTTTTATTCTTTGGTCTCATTTCTAAAGAACAAAAAATAGTTTTGCATTAAAAGACATATTTGGCATCACAAAAGTGGTATATTTTTTAATTTGATGATGTGAAGCAGTATGTCATTATTCAGTTGTTTAAGGATAATAACCACAGAAATACACAAAGGCTTGAAACTATATAAAATATCATATGTAAACAATTCTTATGTATTCAGGTGACAAAAAAAGCCAGAAAAGCTTAAAAAAGAATAATAGAAAGATAAAAATCTATACTGAGAGATTTTACATTGGATTATGACTAACAATGTTAAGTTTACTGTATGCAGTTGATATTATGTGAGTTGAATAGTTAGGACCACAGCACATTATACATTTGTACACTGGTTTTTTGTTTGAGTTGTGCCTTTATTGGATTTATGAAAATGAAAGATAAATATTTTGTAAAATTATCCATGGACATTGAAAATTTCATGCTCTGGATGTGATCATGTATTGCTTTTGAATTTAGTAGAAAAAGTAGAATTCATACATTGTGTGAGTTAAATTTTTTTCAAATATACATGTATGTTTATGTACAATGTACATGTATGCTGTGAATAAAAAAATCAAAGTATAGTTACCATCATGCATAGTTGTACAATTGTATGCTGCTGCACTTACATGTAATTATAAATGCTATCAGGGTATATTTTTAACATTCTTATATCAAAAATAGAAAAGTACATATATTTTGTGATGAAAAGAATGTCATACTATGCATCAGTTTGATAGACATGTTTTCTTGTAATGCAGCTGAAATCCAAAATAAACAGTTTAAGAAGCATGGGTTGTTGTTTGAATGACAGATTAGGTAAACAGCTTTAAGTTAACATGACAGCTTTTATCATTTCATCACAACTCATTGTAATATCTCATGATAGAAATTTCCATCAAAAATAAGAAGCCAAACCTTTTTTTTTTAGTATGTGTGCACTTGAGATTCAGAATATATTTTAGCAAATTGAATTGAATGCAGGAATTTATCAGTAACTCAGAAATTAGTACTTCAAAACATGTTACACAATAGACCAGCAGCATAAATTAGCATTCTGGTGTATTTTACACAATTTGCTTGAAAAATTGTGAAAGGTAATCAACTACCTGCAGAGAGATTGACTAGAAAATTGAAGACTTGCATTGTCTAATATACATTTGTATGATGAATGGACCAACATATGTGTATTATAAGTGACATTTTTTACTCTTAAAGTAGTGGACATGTACTGACTTTTTCAAGATCAGAAATATATACTTGTGCATTATGCAGAGGTCAAACTCCAGCTGGTGGAGAATTTGTTGCAGTCTAATTAACATGTAATAAACTAATGACTTATCCCCATAATGGAGGAATGGGGTTACCAATTCATTGAGCAGAGCTCACAGTTTTTCTCTTTTTTTCTCTATTTCTGTTAGTTAAAATTCAGTCCATCTGTGTGAAATTGTATTGTAGTCTGTCAGAAATTCTGTTTAAAAAAAGGTTGATTTAGGTTCTGCATCCATCCCTTATTTGCTTGGCTTCTAGCCACTTTTGTTAAGAAGCCATTGAGTAGTCACTTCTCTCTTTCTTACACATATGTATGAACCTATAGAGCAACAAGTTGTCTATTTATAACATCTTTGTACTGATCAATCCTAACTAAATTACTTTCTAAAATAAATTAGAAGAAAACACATGAATTTCCTTGTCAGAGAAGTAGAGTAATTAGGCAAAATGATGCAAGATTAAAGTTTTTCTAAGCTTAGAATAATTAGAACCATGGTCGCTCTGATCTATAAGGCAGATTATGGCGGCTTTTATTTATTACAAGTTAATGGCATGTGAAAAGGCTATCCATATCATGCTATGATTTAATGAATAGATTTGGTTGATACTATTATAGTTAATTGATTTTTTTGAAAGAATTTGTCATATTCTGTCCTTTTAAACAACAGCGATTTTCGATTGTGTTAGTTTGATGGAATCATGGAAAAAGTACTACCTGTTGTGGGGTTCCCAAAAGGGGAATCAGAGTTAGAGAATCAAATACTTCCTGTAGTGGGATTCCTTAAAGGGAAATGTAATTGCTTTCATTGATTTCTAAAACTATTACCATCACTAAACATATCTGCTTTCCTTTTCAAGTACATATATTGAAACTATGAAGACCACACAGAAGATTAAAAATTCACCAGGTTTCTAAATACTTTCTCAAGATCCTGCTTATGTACTCTGCATCATCTTGAATACCTGTAAGCACATGAATTATTGTGGTTTCTAATTTTTGCTGATTATGTCAACTGAACATATTCACAAGTATCAATATTTGCTTTGTTAGAACAAAAATTAATTGATTATAGTGTTAAAAATGAATTGTGCAAGTAATATTTTTCGTGCTAATATCTGTGCACCGCGATAAAAGTGAAAATTAGTATACAGTGAAAATTTACCCCTGACAACCCATGCTTTGCAAATTGGGGGGAGGGAGTTGGGTGCCTGCCCGCCATGCCCCCGCCTGAATCCGCCCCTGAAACGTACCTCTTAAATATCATACGAATGTGTGTTCTACGTGTGTTTCTTGTTTGTATGAAAATGGGAAGTTTACATTAAATGATTGGTTAGCATTGAATATTACCCAATTTCCGATGCAGGTAGAGGGGCTCATTACAAGACTGTATAGGTCATATACATTAGCACAGACCTGATATCTATGAATATTCATTGCCAGTTTTTTAGTCTGGTTCCCTTGTCAACATCATAAGCTACCCAAAAATCGCTACAACAAAAATAATATACACATGTCCATATGTGCTTTTTTTGCTTGTATGATAATGGAAAGTTTAGCATTAAAAGATGAAATGATGGTTAGTATTGAATTTATGTAATATTACCCAGTTTCCGATTTAAACACAGGGGCTCATTACAATTGACTATAAATATAGGTCATATATATTATCAGGACCCCGATATATATAGCCATTGCTAGTTATTTAATCTGGTTCCAGGTAATTGAAAACATTCAGATCATCAAGGTTACGAAAGAGTATGCAATCCTATGAAGGGAACCAAGATTTTAGCAGAAGTAACCCAATTTTAGGACATTTCACATTCATGCCATTTCGGATGTTGAAAGTAAGTCAAAATCATGACTGAGAATACTTGACGATGAGAGATTTGGAAGACTTTAGTCATTGATTTACCCAGGCTGTGTGATGGGTCTGTCCCCCAGGAATCTGATGCATGGAGGCTCCTTAGGTAGCGACATTAACTTTTTCCTAATGCTAAGAATATCCATCTATTTTACAGGGACATGTCTAACAACAAGATTGGGAGTATCAACAGTTCCATCTTCACAGGGCTGCCCAAACTACAGAAACTGTAAGTACAGTAACCACTGCTTATACAACCATGATTATTCTGAAATTAATCCATCTGTTTATCTTTTCCTCTGGCATTTTTGTTTTACTTTAAAAGGTAACATCATATGCAGAAAGAATCAAAATTCTTGATTTACCAAAATTGAACTATCTAGGGACAGGACACAATAACTTTTTCATGTTGGATGCATTAAAAGTGCAAAGAAATGAACAATCAGTTCAATCCGTTGCTTTTCCGGAAAATGTGAGTTATTATCTAAATCATTCCAATAAAAAATTATATGATTGGATTGGGACAGGTTTTAAGCAGATTCCTCCACCTAATGCATACATGGTATGAACATTCTTCTCTGAGGAAAGTGACTTTAAAGCAACGGATTGAACTGATTGTTAATTTCTTTGCACTTCTAATGCATCCAACTTGAAAAAATTATTGTGTCCCCATATGGTTCAATTTTTATGATACTTTATTTCCTTCACTAGTTGAATAACCAAGGTATAGTAGTATTGAATGAAGAAATAACCATTCATTTTAAGGCAAATATTAATTTGACCAATTTTGATGTGGGAATAGGATTCTGTTTAACTAATACAAAATAAACATATGAAAAACCTACAGGGATAATGGCTATTCATGTACATGAAGCTGTATGCATACATTGTATATGTAACCTTCTGAAAGAGTTAAATTACAAAAATTATTTTATTGCTTGGAATAATTAATAAGCTTGCCATTGTTAGCTAAATCTATTTATACAGGGCCACTACTACATTGTTTTACAAAGGAATAAATGCATTTTTCATCAAGGTTTAAAGCAGTGACTTTAATTGTTATAAATTTTCCACTTGAAATTTAATTAATTTCACTGAGTGGTTACATCTGTCTAGTTTGGTTTGTAAAATTGTGACTTTTATGATTTGAAAGCTTTTGCTTTTATCACATTAAGGAAATAATATGGCCTAAAAAATGAAATAAAGTACTTTCCTCAGAGAAGAATGTCATTATTTTACCAGCTTTTAACAGGAAACCAGTACTTTATATTCTGCAATGAACTTTTGGGGAAAAAAGGAAGCCTCTGTAATTTAATGGAGATTTTATACATGAAAATATCAGTTTTTCTTATGATTTGTTTTGTTTTGGTATTTGCTTGATAGATTCAGATATTGTTTTGTTATGTGTATTTTGTCTACTTTCAGTATCTTGTCATACAATAAGATTAATACCATACCAGAAGGGACATTCAATCCACTGTTATCACTCAGGAAAATGTAAGTCTGTGTCATTTCAGATTAAAAAAAGTAATAGGCCCAATTTTTGTGAGAGATGAAAGATTATTCATTGTTTAAATGCACTGTTGACTATGAGAGATCTTCAATAGGTGACCATATCTCCTCTATAGTTTGGTCTAGATTCTTTACCTCCTGTCACGTCCTATTAGAATTCCAGGCTAATCTAACACTGTACAAAGTAACTCCACCTATAATATAGAGACCATAACTTTGTAAGTTAAAGCTTTGCATCCTAATTGTTGTGTCAGTATTACCCAATAAAGATTTCTGGTGATAACTTTGATGTCGAGGGGACTGTCAGTTGTCTACATGTACATGTAGTTACCCACCATTTTACTGTATGTATATATCGGGGGGAAAATACAGAAGCATCAGCAGTGAGATGATTCAAAGACATCAAAATCCCAAAACATGGCCTGAATGTAAACAAATGAAACAGAGATATCTCCTTACACATACCAGTGAACTGAATAAAAAAGAAGAAACAAGACGTCCTACAAAGAACTAAAGCACCAGCAATATGAACATTCACAAAAAATTGGAAGTGACATCAGGTGCTCTGGCATATTGCAAGTGAAAATCTAGCGACAATATTGCAATTCCACAACCTATGTCTAACAATATTGACATTAGGGCTACACCTTTCATTTTTAACCAAGTATCATGTTGTAAGCCTACTAGGTAACTTGGAAATAGTGGAAAAATATCTGAAATTGACAAATTTAGATTGAGGTAACAAAAAATCACCATAAAACAAAGGCTATTTTCAATTATTTTTTTGCAATATGAGAATTAGATCTTGAACTTGATGTCTCAAAGCAATAAATCATGGACTCTTAGACTTTGATCTATCACTCAGACTTCTTATCCTACTTGGCTATTTGAATGGATCCTGGCTTCTTCTTGACTTAGGCCAAGGAAAACAAGAATATGTCTGTTTAAGGTTACATTGGATGAAAAAATAGGGTGGGTAGGTAGGTCAAATAATTTTTTTTTTGAATGTTTAAAACAGACATTTATGGGAGTATTTCTTGACTTTAATAGTGCTCAACTAAAATAACATTTTTGTGAAAAAGTGGCATCACATAAAATATACCAAAAATGTATGAGGGTAGGTAGGGTAACCTTTAAAGACATTTTTTTCTTGGCCTTAATAGTTTAACATCCTGCCCCCTTCCTGCCTTGGTCTTGTATTGAAAGTGGTTTATAGTGATTAGTATGTTCATATTTGTCTGTTAATTCTGACAGAATTTTGTATCAACAACTCTTAACTACAGACTGTATTTAATTTTGATTGGCCAGGATGTTGAATGTGTTGTGTTTGTGCTATTAACATTTTGATTTTTGAGATTCATATCTTATAATTTTCCACTTAGCTACAACAAACCTATTGGCCCTTTGCAGCTTTTATGGTTTGACATTTTTCACATGCTTATACTTAAGTTTGTAAAGATGAAACTTAAGATTAAAGTTTTAATCTGTTGTTCTATCAAAACAATGTTTTGGAAAAAAAGTTTTAGTACCAATGCTGACTCACCAAGAGTAAAGGCTTTATCTATCCCAGTTTTTCTCCTGAAGATGAGTTAACCAACTTGTGTAGAGATTTACAGTTCAGACAGGTGCTGTCAATATTAACTTCAAATCTCTTCAAGTACCTAATGTCTACTACTAAACTTCAATTCCATTACAAAAAATACCTGTTTAATACAACTTTTAAATGACTAAGTTTAAGAGCTAATGTTTGCATATATGTGTTTTTGCGCATTCGTTTGTTTACGTCTCTTTGTGTATGTGTGTGTGTGTTTTTCTCATGCATATGCCTCTCTGTGTGTGTCCCTATATATGTGTGCTTGTCCTTGTGCTCTGTGTGTCCCTATGTATGCATGCTTGTCCTTGTGCTCTGTGTGTCCCTATGTATGCGTGTTTGTCTTTGTGCTCTGTGTGTCCCTATATATGTGTGCTTGTCCTTGTGCTCTGTGTGTCCCTATGTATGTGTGTTTGTCTTTGTGCTCTGTGTGTCCCTATGTATGTGCGTTTGTCTTTGTGCTCTGTGTCCCTATATATGTGTGCTTGTCCTTGTGCTCTGTGTGTCCCTATGTATGTGCGTTTGTCTTTGTGCTCTGTGTGTCCCTATGTATGTGTGTTTGTCTTTGTGCTCTGTGTGTCCCTATGTATGTGTGTTTGTCTTTGTGCTCTGTGTGTCCCTATGTATGTGTGTTTGTCTTTGTGCTCTGTGTGTCCCTATGTATGTGTGTTTGTCTTTGTGCTCTGTGTGTCCCTATGTATGTGTGTTTGTCTTTGTGCTCTGTGTGTCCCTATGTATGTGTGTTTGTCCTTGTGCTCTGTGTGTCCCTATGTACGGTATGTGTGCTTGTCCTTGTGCTCTGTGTGTCCCTATATATGTGTGCTTGTCCTTGTGCTCTAACTGGAATGTAGTGTTTATTTGAATGTCATGGTAAAAAGTGGTATCTTCTTTTGAAAGGCGGTATAAAAAATATATTGGTGCAAAGAAAATGATTAATTGTTAACGGTTGTGATGATTAATTGTTTCTAGCTGTAACATCTGGCTCCTTCTTTCCTCTCTTGATTACACTGCTTTTGTCATTCTTGTATTCTTCATATTGTTAGAGTTGGTTGATGATCATTTTGATAGAAGCTGTTTGTCTGACTGGATTTGTCATTCCTCTATTGGTTGAATGAAAAACTGTTGATCATCAGTGGGATAGAAACAATTAAACTAACATCAAGCTGAAATTAAAACATTTGATTAGTAACCAGAATTTAAGATAGATTATAATTGATTGGAAGTTTTCCAAGATTTACAGTCAAACCATTGCTCACTACACTGCATTAATATGTCTGTCAAACTCAATTATTATCTTCAGTTATACTTTTGTTTTATAAGAGGTTGTGCTTGAAAGCAAAGACTGGTTGTCTTAAAGTTAGGATTGTTTTTGATGAATAAAGTAATGGAAAATTGACAGGATAAAGTACAAATAGTACAAGTGTCAACAAAGGTTAATTTTTATTCCTTTAAGCAACAATCATTTTAAGTTAAAATATCATATTGATGGTTTACATGAGGTCATCAGGGGACACATTTGTTATATTTCTATATTTTCTCTGTCCTAACATGTACATGTACAGCATGTATGCAATGCCCCTCTTGACTCCTTGTAAGTTACTTGAATACTGTTTACTGCTTATATCTGTATGAACTTATTTCTGAGAACGATTTCTTCATTAAATCATGTGTTTATTCATAAAAGTTGTGTATTAGGGACATTTAAAGTTCTTCAGATATGAAACAGCTGGAACTGTAGTATTTTATGGTCCTTTATTTGGTGTTTATACTGAGAGCAGATGTTAATGATCATTTGACTACATTCCTTGGTGTTTTGACTTATGTAATCTTCATTATATTGTTATGACATATGAACTATGTATTGTATGTGTCAGATTCTCTCCATGTTGTCTACATTTTTTTGGTAGTCAAGTTTGTAGTGTTAAAGACCTGCTGATAGGTGATGTTCATTTAAAATTGATATTGTTGTCAGAATACCTGACTTTTTCCAGCTACCCTCTAGTGATCATTTGATGGCGATGTTATTTATGATTAACTGTATATCATATGTGGCCAACCTTGCTCAGAACCCTCAGTGTCATTCCATTAATCAGTCCTTAAGAGCTTGTGTTGTACAAATTGTGCAACAAGCTTCATTTTTTTTAAGATTGTTAATATTCTGTTGATTTATGACCTCTTAGTATGGAATTTTTATCTTATTGCAGTGTGTTAAAAAATTGCATCTTGAGCTGCTGGGTGCATTGATTATAGATTAAGATAGAAGGGTATCGGGTAACTGAAAAAAATACATGGAGGAAATAAAAACACAAAGATTAAACCTGTAAACTGTAACTGCATGAAAAACTGTCATCAAAAAAAAGGTTTTTTTTCAGTGTATGTATAAGTAGGAAATGCTTAACAGTGGGGGGGATATTGATTTACTCCTGTCCATTTATCTTAAATGTTTGTACAATTCATGTTTTATATTCTACACAAAGTAACAAAAATTGTTTTCAATATCATTTTCACTCCTTCCTTTCAAAATAATGACCTGATGATATGTTTTGAGAAAGAATCTTAATATTGCAGCAATGAATGTAGTGTCTAGCAAAACATTTACATATAAATATACGTCTGTCTACTTATTACTGTATTTTATGCATTATCAATCTGTCAAAATCATCAATCAATATCTATAATACATATGTTTTGAAAAATAAAGTCCAGACTTTCTATTACTGTTCCAAATTACTTCATATCCATCATTCTTTCTATTTTGCCATATGCCTTTTATTTTATCCACTCTTATGATATATTTACAGAGAGTTTACATCAGAATATCTGAGATGTGACTGCCATCTTCAGTGGATTGTTAAATGGTCCAGAGAGAAAAATGTCAAAATTCAGTCCTCTACAACATGTGCTGTTCCACGAGAATTAAATTCAAAACCACTCCGTAAATTAAAAGCTCAGGAACTGCATTGTAGTAAGTGATGGAATAATGTAAATATTGTCAGACTGTAAAGAGTTGAAAGGGTCAACAACAAATAGTCCTTTTTACCAGTTACTGGTTCATAGACATTTCTTGTAAATAAAAAAAACTCGCACACTAAACAGACTGGATCCCTGCCTTTATAAGGAGAAAAATAAGACATTTTTTCGTTGCAAAATAAAACAATTTGAACTTTCGTAATTACCTTGCAGTTGAACAAAAATCCGTTCAATAAGGTATTTACTGAGGTTTAGATGATTTTATTTTATACAATGTAAGTAAAAAGTTTACTGAACGTTCTATTCAACATGAAACAGCCAATCAGTCTGTTTGGTGCGTGAATTTTTTTCCTTTGCATGAAATTATTAAGATCCAAAGTGAAAGAAAATTCTGAAAAGAATAAAATAAAAGATAAACAAATTAAAGTTAATACTGTTTTTAATGTTCTTTATTGTATATATCTTTTTAGTGCTTAATATTGTCAAGAAGCGTTTGTATAATTGTATGTCTTGTTTTTTTTTATTTAATAGTTATAGTTTTGTTTGTAAGGGTCTCAGGGGAGATCAGTTTGTAGACTGTGTAGCCCTCTTGAAGTAAAGATATTATTATTATAAAACAGTAACTAGAAAAATACTACCAGTATATGTACATAAATAACACTACCCCCCAGGTACTATGTGTACATGTGTTGTACAATACTTTTTAAATTATATTTTACAATTCTTGACTTTAGAATTTTAGTCTTGCATATGGTACACAGCTAAATGTACTTTGTTTTCAATATTTAAGTACCTGTCCACATATAACTTCCACATAGCCAGTGATTCATTGTGCAGAAATTCCTCTGAACAAACCGTGCTATTTTAAAATAAACAGGACATGTTTTTTATATGTAACTTTAGTCCTTTCTATATATACTGATCTATATTTTAGAGAAAACCATGCATTCATCACCAAATTAACAAAATCAGAAGGAAACAGGAGTGAATTTAGTTGTTGTTTTTTTTTTTTTTGACATGCATGAATCACTTTTTATTTGGTATTTTTAAAGACTGTTACTCTGTAATGTTCATGAAAAAAAAAAAGGTTAAAAATGAAAATTTAATGTGTGGTAATAATCTGCCTTTCCTATGATGTTTTATGAAATTGTTTTACCCTCAGTTAAACATCTGCTATAGTTTTCTGTAACAAATAATTGTTATTATTTAGTAAGGAAATAGAAAACTTTTACATCAAAAGGAGTAATTATCTACCATTTTGTGGAAATTTTCTGGAAAATTAGAATTTTGAAAATTATCAATAACTTTTACCAAGATGTAGGAAAGAAATTGTGTGTCTCATGTGGATTTGCAATGATTTTGATTAAGAGAGAGATTGTTTATTAAATCTGAAATAGTTTATGAGGAAATAAGATGAAAGATAGGGAATACGAGTTTACAGCCTGTACAGTAGATATAAACTTCATGGTGCTGAAAATTATTTCCCCAGGTTTACACGTGACATGGGAGGTCAGTTTATCTTGTTTAAGTTTATTGTAATTTTCATCATCAAAAATAATCAAACTCAAAGTTTTAATCAAAATCTAAAGCACTTTAATTAATTTAGACATGTTATAGTTACATGAAAGTTTTTATTAAATTCCTTAAATGTTTAAGCAACAAGTTTCATATTCCCTTTGCTACAAGTTACATAGTTATTTCCAGAAAGGCATAAAAACCTGACCATTCTTAACAGAAATATATTGATTTTTCTTGCAATAAAACCCAATCTTCTCTGCCTGCTATTGAAAACAGATAATTTTCTACCTTAAAGACATTCTCTAAACAAGTTTATCTTAGCAATGTTGGTTTTACATGTAAAAACGTCTAAGAATGGGTAAATTCTAGGTTATATATTGCCATTATTTCACCATTAGGGTTACTCTGAGTAGATGGAGTCTCTTTGATAAATTGAATCTAATTCGATTGCTGTATTGTATTTCAACCTTAAAATAACAACTGAATTCTGCCAAATGCATTAAGGTACTCAAGTCATTGTATCATTCTGTGTTTCTAGATGGGTTTGTTGCATTATAAATATATGTTGTAATGCATTTGTTTAATTTTTCAACATCTTTGTCACAGATTTAGCATGGTATATACATAATATGGGTACCGCTATTATACCACTGTATAAAAATGGTTAAAATTCTGAAAGAAAAAAATGCTCCCATGTGTTACTAATAAGAAGGTTGATTAATAAAATTCTTTTTAAAAAAAAACACTTACATGTTATGGACCAAAAGGTTCTTAATGAAGGTTAAGGTTTTGACAAGAAAATCTTTCATCTCTACCATGAGAATAAATTTGTCACAATGTTATATTTTAACAGATTTGACATCTTTACAGCAAGTTGTAGGGTGTTTCAAGAAAAGCACTGATCGTTTACCTTATTAGTGCACCTGGTCCTTACTCCTAAGTTTTGAGTGGAGTCTTTTCTGTGTGTATTCTTTTAGTTAATTCATGTTTTATATAGTGGTTTGTCTGTTTTCTTGGTCCGTTTTGGTCCCTGCCACATTTTTTGTTCCTGTCCCAAGTCAGGAAGTCCTGGCCTCTGTATGTTTTGTTTCATTTTCGGTTTACTTTAATGTTGCAGAAGTATATAGAGACAACTATTTCGTTGTACCAGTGTATAATGTTGTTTTGGGGCCAGACACAGCCTGTCCTATTGTATGAGGGTTTCCTCGTTGTTCATTGAAGACCCATTGGTGCCCTTGAGCTGACATTTTACATCCCGGTGTGCTTGTCGTCACATTGACATTTCACCATATCCATTCTCTTTATATTTGACCTTGGATTATTGTTTTCCTTGTTCTAACCTTTATCTTCTTGTTTTTACTTTGACTTCTTGCTTTGAAGTAAACAAGGGTAAAGACACTTTAATTTAAAAGCAGATGGAAGATTTGCCAGTTTATTGGTAATGGATTGTAATTTACAATTTTTATGCATAATATAATCGACTTACGTGGTTTTATTACAATCAAAGAAAAAAGTAAAATAATTATATCATATGTTTTGATTGAACATCAATAGATCAATCCTTCTCTTCAGGTTTATTGTTATTGTTATTATTGAGAGATTCATACATGTGTTATGACCATCCATGGGTCATCAACCACAGATGGACTATCAGGGAATGTCCTCTTTTCAATTTCTTCTAAAGACTTCTGCGGCTAGCCTGTTTTTAGATATTTGTTTATAAGTTATTACCAATAAAAGGTCCAATAATTAGCTAAATCAGTCATCTTTGCTACTCTCTTTGGTCATAAGATATGTACATGTTTGACAGATAATGGCTTGACCAGTGCAAAGTGGACATTGACCATAATGTAAGTTTCATTGTTGTATATTTCAGATCGTCCTCTGGAATTACCATTGTTTGAGATTTTCCCTAGTAAAAGTCAGGTAGTATTTGAAGGAGACAAACTGCCATTTGAATGCAGAGCATCAGTGATAGACAGACAGACAAAGATGGTATGGATAAGGAATGAAGAAGTTGTTGAGACTGACAGGCCGAGGGGTGTTATAGTCCATACATCTACATCACGTGATCAATCTATAATGATACACCATTTGGTGTTAGAAGAGCTGTCTAAGAACGATTCAGGGATCTGGCAGTGTCGTGTAACATCTCCTCAGGGTAATGTGACTAGTAACATCAGTATTGTTGTCATTCCAGCTACTGCCAGATATTGTTCATCTTTTACTACCACAACGGACAAAGGAGTCTACAAATGGCCAAAGACTGTAGCTGGAGTGAAGAGTGAACTGCCTTGTAAAATAGGCAATAATAAATTTGCCTCACACTTTTGTTCAGAAACTGGTATATGGGAAAAGCTCAATGTAAAGAATTGTGAATACACTGATGTTAAACTACGTGGACTAGATTCAACGGGCACAATGGTAATATTAATATAACTTTAAATGGATTTCAGTGTATAGCCTACTTTATATTAAAGTTGAAATAAGTTTCATTAAGTGGGCAATTTTACCAAAGCTAGTCAACATATTTCTATCTCTCATAATTTAGAAATCATTGACTACATTGAACTATTATATTCTTTTATACATTTTATCTAGTAAACAATATGAAATGTGTGACCTCTACAAAAATTGTTTTTCATTTTCAGCCTTTTTGGTTAACAATTAGAATTATCTAAACACACCAGATAAAAAACTTCTTCATTTAAGGATTTTTTTTTTAAAGTAGAAAAATACTTTGAGAAATGTTTATAAGAAAAGTCACATTAAGATAACTTAAGAGAGGTTAAACCTTTGATATTGATGAATATCTACAATTGTTTTATAAAACTTTTTTTCAGTATGAAGGGGATGCAGATGACTTAGCAAAACAGTTGGAGACCTTGACCTCAGACCCTTCACTTCACAGGTCACCTTACTTTGAAGTTGCCACTGGGGCCATTGAAAGTTTGGCAGCATTTGTACCAAGCAGGCAAGAGGTATGCTACACATTGTTAAAAAAAATCATCAAAATATTGAAATTCAACTTTAATGCCTCCAATTTATCTTTGGAGAACAGATTAAAGCAATCTTCTTTTGATACATGAAAATGAAAAGACATCAAGTGTGCTGTAATAGTATGAGCAAAAGTAAACACAGGAAATTTCATTGCAACATTCAAACATTTTAAAAATTGGATCTGATAAGATAAAAAAAAAGGCTAACAACTCCTGATATCCCAATTACGTAAACATTGCTTAATAACCCATCTGTGGAACAATTTCAATTGAAAAGCAGTAAAGAGATGAAAAGGGAGGTAATCACTATTGATAAAATAATTATAAAGCCATTATTTGGACCTCTGGCTGTGGATTAGGTATTCTAACAGAAATACCCTTTAATATCTGTCAATATTTTATCCATTATGTATATATTGATGTTTTCTGCCAAATGGTCAGGTGTCAGAGGTGTAATAAGTTTAGAAAAATAAATTTTCCAAAGAAAACATTGATCTGAATATGAGGTATTTTCAATGTAAATAATTATTTGTTTGAATATTTGATTAGGTACTTTGATTTTTCATGCTGATCAACATTTGGTAAAATAGTTATTAATTTTCTGTTGGTTCATATTGTGTCACATGATTTAATCATTGAAAATTGAATATGTGTAATTCTATCTAACTTAATTTATCTTTCGAAGGACATTTATTTCATTCTATTTAATTACTTTGTTGCCAGCTCAGTAGAAATCAGCCATTGTTTAAATACTGATGATAGTTTTTCTCAGGAATGTCCTGTTCAAATTTTTGTTTTGGTTGATGTTATATTTGATAAGAGTTCTTTTGAATATTTTAAGTGGTTTTTTGTTATTTTAACAACTGGCCGTTTGTGTTCTCACCATACACTTTGTTACTTTAAGTGCATTCTAAAATATTCTTAAATATCATAAATGTGACAATATTTTTTTTTAAGACTAATTTTTGTCCTTCAGATGCTTACTATTTTCCTAGGATATTACAGGACTAAACATTTAACTAACTATTATATTCCATAGATATTTTATTACATTGAATAAATGCATCGTAAATATGAAATAGAACACCCTTCTTACCCCTAACAAATAAAACACTTAAATTATAAGTTAGATTTTATAATTTATTGCTGTCCTGGCATTGATTTCACAAAAAGTCGTAAGTATGAAATTGATCGTAAATTATGACGTCACAATGCTATTTAGGTTGTGACGTCATTACTTACAATCAACTTTACACTTAGGACTTTTTGTGAAATCGACACCTGGCCTTTAATGATACAGTCATAGGTAACATCTGAACCATACTGGTTGTGAAATACTGTTAAATTCTGAAACTTGAATGGTTTTCATACAACCACCAAAAAAAAGGAAATTGTTGTCGTGTACAAAATGTAATGGTGTCATCAGTTATCGACATTTTTTGTCCAGACTATACCTTGATTGTTAGTGTATAGATTTTAACGAAATTATACCACATGGTACCATACTGCAAAAGAAAGGCTGGGACCTTTGCTAACCATAAGAAAAGTAAATAATTTGTGTGAGTTCTATAAAGATTTAAATTTAAGTATATCATCAAGATCATGATAACCAGGAAAAACTTAATACCAACAAAAAAATTACAAACTTCAACTGTGATATCTTTCAATTGACATGATAAGTTGTAGTTGCTATTTTGAATAAAATGAAAACATTTGTAATTATAGATAGCAGAGAGGGTATTGAAGATAGTTAGTGGTATGATGAACAGTGGTAAAGATGTACTGAAGCAGGGACAGATCAGTGACAGAGCTTGTTCTAGGTACATTTCCATGAAAAATAAAATGATATGAAATGCATGTTGTGTTTCCACTGCAATGTTTAAATACAGAAACAAAATAAATGATATTATGTGGCAAAATGTTTCACCTCAAGCTTGCAAAATAGTAAAGGAATAAGTAACTGATTTATAAACTTGGAAGTACTGTCATTAATTATTCAAATTTAACCTATGACCTTAGACACACTGAGAGCCTGATTTCAGACTGATGGGAACATAACTTGTAATGCCAATGTCTGTATCATTGTCAACAGAAACTTGGTTTCAGGCGATGAATTTTAGTTGGTTTCCAAAACTTTACAAGGTTCTGAATTACAAAAAGAATGTTGGTATTGATTTTTGGAGTCATGGCACCAACTGTTATTGGATTAAGGGCAAAATCAAGCAGTTCATAGAATTTTAATATATAACTTAGGTAATAATACGTGGATGGCTATGGTGTTCCACAGTATTCTATATTATAAGGCAGATTAGCATTTATTTAAAATTTGGGGTTATATAAGACTTAAACCATTTAGAAATGATGGGTCAGAAACAAGCATTTTCCTAATTTCCAGATAATAACTTGGCTAAAAGTATTAAAATGGATTTCTTTTAAACTGAAATAAGGTGCAGTACCACTAAAGGAAGGCTGGAATGAATTTTTGAGGTTTTGGCTAGAAACATAAGAATAGAAGGACTAAAATGCAAGTAATTTGCCTGATGTCTAAATGATTACTTTAGTTAAAAGGAAGATACCTGTTTGAATTTGTACCACAAGGTTTGGATTGATTTTGAGGTTGAGACTTGGTCTTTTTAGGGAAATTTAGTGAGGAAAAGTGGCAATGTCAATTCTGGTCAATTTCTTGACAGGTGTCAAATGTCTAATGGTAATCAAAATTCAAAGCTGTTGCAATCTTGGTTGGTGTGTCCATACCCCAACTGTTTAGGATACTACCTTTGCAGTCATATCAAGCTGCACTCTTCAAAGCATTTTATTCAAATAACCAACTAAACTTTTGCATTTTTGCCAATGCTAGTTGTCTTAAGCTGTAAGGCAACACTGAAGCTGTACAATAAAATCTGCATGACTGACCACATGTATTCAGCATTTACCTATCTTAAAAGACTGCTTAAAATACCCTATAGTGGGTAGTTTTTGCAGGGATTTAGTTTTGGCGTATTTTAGCAGTCTGTCAAAAAATGGCAAAAATAAATTCTGCACAATATTAACACTTTGCTTAAGTACTTTGCGTACCACTAATCATCCCTAAAATAAGAACGCCAAGATTTTTCATATTCTGGTACCTTTTTGCTTAAAAATCCCCATAATTTACACTGACCAAAATTACCTGTCATAAGGTATCCCATCAAGTGCATTTTATGTTAAATTAATCTGTATATAAAGACCACCTGTTTTATTTGACCAGGATTTTTCAATTCCATGACAGGATTTACTGTATAATTTGAAAAAGGTTCTTAGCCGGCTCTTCTGAGATTGCTGGTGTTAAAAGATTTTTTTTAATACACATAAAAAAATTCTTGATCTCAAGAAATGTCAGTCAGTGAGCATTTAACTATAAATAGTCAAATAACCATTTAAGTGGGACTTAAGTTGGATCACATTACAGAGATAGGAGAAAGCTCGAAAACTTCTTAAAAATCTTAAATTCAGACAAACAGTACATTTTTTTTGTTCTAATCTCTTAGATGTAGAAAAAGAAACTGCAGTAAATACATATATTTTTTAGACAGCTTTTAATCAACAGAATTTACTGGAAGCTTAAATTCCAAAATGTATATGTATTTCTATGGTAAACCTTTAGAATTTCTGTTATGACTAAAGAAGGATAACTCTGAAATCAATTTAAACTTGCAAGTCTCAGGTAGTACCTAAACAGGTAAAACAAGGTCATTTTGAGAACAGTTACTTTAGAATTTAGTCATTTCTAATGGAATAATTTTTTTTTAGTTTTACAAGTTTCCAGTTCTCTACATATTCAGGATATTGCTGACACCCATTCCCTATAAATATTGGTAGTAAATGTGTTAAAGTTGTTCATTTTTAAGTAATTAATTTATGACATTATATCTCTTCTGATTGGTTGACATTTGTATTATACCCACACAACAGGATATGTTTTAACACCAAATACAGGAAATTCTGAATCTATTGCTATATATGTGATGGTCTTGCAAAAAAAATACAAAAAAAAACTATGAAATTTTTCAGCATTAAAGTTGTGTTATTTTGTTCAATATCACAACAGTTAAAATTGCATTTTAGACTGAAATGCTGAATTGAATTGATTAATGTATTCCATAATTTCTGAATTTACAGTATTCAGTGAATTCCTTTTTGTTCATTCTGATATTTTTCATCAAGACAAACTGGTAGGTTAACATTTCTACCATTGCTAAAATAACATAGCTGATAGAATCAATATTTTAATTGATTTATTTCCAGAATGCTATGTACAGCCAGCATTGAATAATAGATTGTGGAGCCTTCTTAATAATTAAAGTTCTTCATTTTATATTTTCAGATTGATGAATGTGGTTGAGTCCATACCAAAACAGATCAGCACAAGACCAAAACAATTGTCTTCTCAGAACATTGGGGTATATGTAATGGAAGTAGAGAACAGTCAATATACTGGGATCAAATGTAGAGTTGCCTCTAGTTTTATAACCAATGTTTGGTGCCAGCAGAGCTTTGAAAACACCACAGGCAAACACTTTTTTGCTAAAATTGTAAGTATAAGTATTGTGTCTTAAAGTTCTTGCAATGTTACTTACTAAAAGAGCTAGTTTGATATAGCTTTAAAATGCCTAATGTTTATTATTGTGGCAGTGCACTAATTAGTACATCTTTTTCTGTCCAGATATGGTGAATGAATTATATATCCACTATCAATGATACCTTCTTCCATTAGTCACTGACATACGTGAAAAATGTACCGATACTATATATTATTTTTTCAAAATGTTATGTTTTACATATATTTAGTTAGTTCTTTTAATTTGTGTCTGTCAGTGTGTCCAACATACAACTGTATGTATTATTATAATATGTATTACATGCTGGATCCTCAACCATAATGTTATATACATTTAACTTGATACATGATTCAACTATTGTAAAGATGTGAATTTTGTGGAAAGGTTTCAGTTTCTAAAAGTTTTGTAAAAGTGTGATTATGGACTTAGTCATTTTTTCAGGTTGCCTCAATATCTGCCTTTCTCTGGTCTTCCGATGACTGTACCTTCTCTTGTTTTTGTTGAGTCAGAGTTGTCTTTCTTTTTATTTGATACATAATTTTCCTTTTGGAAAACCAAACATCAGTATTTATTGTTCATACATTTTGTATATTTAATTCATTTTGGTGTTACAATATCCTTCAAAAGAATTTTAGACTCAATTTTTCTTTTGATAAATTAGGTTTTTTGGTCCAATTACCAACAAATGAAAATTGTCTTTGTAACAGAATCATGGCCAGTGAGGCTAGATTACAATGTCACTAGAGCATTTCTAAGTTCCAGGTGGAAGTCATGTTATGATTGAGCTAGCATACCATAAATAATTTATACATTGGTAGGTTGCAATTTTTTAAAACTTTGAGTATAGATATACATGTAGCTGTATTTCATGGGTGTTTACTAATACTTATCAGTAAATGATGATTGGATTGTTATCTGCAAAATATTCTTATAATTTTGATGATGATATGAGATTAAAATTTCTAGTTCTTATAGGAAAGAAATCCTTGGTATGTTGATGTCTCATCAGCACCCTACCCCTTTATTTCTTTCCTATTATCATTTGAAAAGTCTTTAGAGGTCTTTAAAATCTCAATTTTTATGACTTTTGCACAAATTTACTAACTGTCAATCATTGCATGAAATCATGATCTATAAGTTATAAAAGTATTCCCGAACCTGTGCGCTGATGTAGGTTCTTCTCATTATGTTATAAAGTGTTAAAAAAATTACTATCACCTGGAATTGTTTTTACACTTTATAAATTATTACACCTGTGGTAATGAATCATTACATTAAAAATATAAAAAGATAGGCTTCTTATGATCTCTATATCATGTGGAGAGAATCACTTGATAATAATGTAAAAACTCTAAGAAATTAATACTTGGTCATGTTAGAATAAACTTGATTTAGGATATAAAGGGTGATTGATTTAACAGTATATTAATAAATTACAGTAAACTGTCAAAGATGAGAGAAAAAGTTTGGATTGTGATGAAATTTGTATAACATACTGGTATTTCACTTATTCTTAAAGTGAGATAGGCAGTGTGAAGCTCAGGGTTGTCAAGTTTTGGGAAGTCACTTACAATTTAACCAGATTATGGTTGGTCAGAGAGAGAAGAGAAAATGTTAATGGCTCTTTTGAAATATCGTGCTTTCTGTATATGAGACTTAACTGGTCAGTCATGATTATTTTTACTTAAGAAGGTAATCTGTCTTCTTAAAAGACTCACCCTTGAGTTAGTGTGGAAAAAAATTACACAGTAAATTATGTATGTATGGTTATTTTTTTTTATACTTCCATGGACACCGACACAATGGATTTTGCTTGTTAAACAATACATTTTTGGACAAAGAATGTGTATTGGGCTAGAGAATTCTGGGAAATTCACTGACAACAGCTTAAATTGTTGTTCTTTTTTTATTAATCTGCAATATATGAAATATTTTCCATGGTACTGACATAGGGCATCTTAAATCTTAAATGTATGTAGGCATCAGCATCCTATATAGCTTCAATGATATTGCTATGGCAATGACTTAGGCATCAGCATCCTATATAGCTTCAATGATATTGCTATGGCAATGACTTAGGCATCAGCATCCTATATAGCTTCAATGATAGAAGCAGTATTTGTTCATGTATATTACATGAAATAATCACTACCAATTTGCTCACTGCAAATTCTATTTTAGGAGAGATTTGCTGATAAAAATTAAAATTATAGCTCTTTTGAATCAAATTATTTCAAGGATTTATTTTAATAAAGTACTGTTTGTGTTAGTGAAAGACTAGCTGTCAGGGAAATCAGAGTGGAATGTCATTTTGACAAGGTTATATTCTTAAATTGTATTTTTACTGGGAACATTTGTACAAGCTGTAGCCAATCATTATTATTGAAATCCCTAATGCAGGAGTCTTTTTGGTAAAAGAAATATTTTTTCAATGAATCTTAAGTGTTATTACACACCCATATCACACCCTGAAGAACTACTATTGATGTTAAACCTTGGAATCTAAATTAAAACATGTACTAAACAGTTAACCTGTTTGTCCTCAAAGCATACAAGTAAACAATTTTGTATTAAAGCACTTGTCTAGTATAGTAAATGTACTGTTACACAGCTTATGAATGAGTTTGCTCCATTAACATGGTATACCTCAGCTGTTTGAAGTGTTCTTTCTATATTTCATTATCAGTCTATTAAGTGAGGTATTTGTCGTATTTCATCTCATTCTCTCCAGCATTGTAACATGGCTCTACATTAAGAGCTTGCCCCAAGTCAGATTGTTGTGTATTGCCAGTATTATAAGAAAATTCAAAGGAGATTAATGCCTTTGATGTTCCCTTTTATCTTGTACTTTGTTTATTATCATTTGTCAGGTCTGTCTATTATAGTTCTGTGTTTACTATAGATAGTAAAACTGTAAAGTGGTTTTACAAACATTCAGTCCTTTTTGTTTTTCATTTCAATTTTGTATCTTAATTCATTCAGAATTGAATTGGCTTCATACAGTAAATTGAATGGCTATATACATATAAATTTGAGACATTCTCTAACCCTTATACCATTTTAACTTAGGAATTGTCATCTTCAAACATAGATAATTTAGAATATGTCAAATTCTAAGGTCTTAATGTGTTAAATTGGCTTGTCAAAAGTTCTATTTTAATTTTTAATAATTACATTTACTGTGCCTATCATTGAAATACAGTAATCTTATTGGGTATTTAGCTTTATAAATGATGTTTCATGAGTAGAAGCTAGCAGGTTTTATTGAAAATGTGCTACTATCAAAGCTTTTACACCCCCATGAAACAAAAAATGAACAGTCCATTCTTAAATCAACAGCTTACAGATTATGAGCAGCTTTTCATGTCATACTTTGATATATATTGAAGGAATTTACATGGGTTCACATTGCTTTACTTCAGAGAGCTTTGGGCTGTTTGGAAAACAAAACATGCTATAGTAAAACGGCTTATTACATGCACTGGGTACTCTAAAATATTGTTCAGTAATGATAAAACTCTGTAATTATTTTTCATTAAAATTTATGCCAAACTATTCTAGGAACTGCAGAATATTAGTAAAATTATAACTATAGCACCTCACTCTTTTCATGTTTGAGTTGAAGAACATTCCCTGTTCAAGAGCAGACAAAATTAATTAATATTTAAATTAAATGTTCTGAAATATGTCATAATGGAACACAGTAGAAATAGATAAAAACATATGTTGAATTAACTATTTGGTACAGTTTGTATTCTTTATAACATGATTCTTACATAATTGCTCATATAAATGAGTTTTGAAGTCAAACTTTGATATTAATGCAGTAAATTATATATTTAATATGAATCTTATCATTTATTCCATACTTAAAAAGATGAAAATGTATATTAGATAATTTTGTAATCTTAAATTAGAGTACTACTCTGTGTGAGGTTAACATTATTTTCTCTTTATGATGTTAAATTTGCACCTTGATAACAGATTTTAAAGTTATACCCCTAGGTGACTAAATAATAAACATTGAAATAATTCAATTTTTGGAAACACATGTTATGTAAGCTTATGGAAGGATTTTAGTGTTCAGATTTCAGGGTAGGTCCATGAAACAGTAAATGATTTGAAATTTGGTAACATGATTTTGCTGTCACTGTTTGAAGTCAGCTGAAATGTTCTAATTGTTGGCATTGTTGACAAGACAGAATGTCAAAATAGTTAGATAATATTAAGCATATATGTGTGTAAAGAACAAATCTTACATGTTACCAAATATAAAGAAAAATATTGCATCACAATGTACAGTAATTAAGTTTAAAAAAATGATTCATTCATTAAACATTTCATACATGCATAATTTTACCTTTTATTGGTTGTTTAAATTTTAATTCCATGACCCATTCAATTGAGTCTATGAAAAAGGGTTTTGACCGGTGGTTGATTCTGGTCTCATACCCTGCATTCACCATATAACTTAGCCTTTAAAATACTCTTATTGTCCAAATGACAGTATCAAATGTGACCTGTGTCAAATTTTTATGGTCATCTAACAGGTGGAAAAATAATTGACAGATTAATTAAGGAGAAATACCTGAACGCACAGGTAATTTCAGGAGTCATTGATAAATGTGACTCTGTTCATGGTCATTCATAACTTACACTGTTTTTATTGCTCTGACACAAGGATGTTATTTCTGTAAGGGGTAAGAATACTTTACAAATGGCCAGGTAGAAGGGTGCATGTGTTGATTAGGGTCACAGATGTTGGTGAGTAAAATTTTAAGGTAACATTAGGGTTTAAAATAATAGTTTGATTGTTGAATGTAAGTTTTCATGATAATAGGGGTTGAAACTACCTCTCTTGTGCAAAATTTATGCAAAAAGTTTCAGTGATGCAGATTGAACTTAAAATTTCCTAGTTGTGTAGAGAATGGCATATAGCAACCTGCAAGAGCCATTTACATTTACCTATTTTTATACTCATTATTAGAGTGGTGCTAATCTCCTTGTCCATCGCTCTGTCTGTCACATTTTTGTAACAGATTTCTCAGCCTCTTTTTGAGGGAATGCTTATATATTTGGAATATTGCTTTTGCATGATGAATTGTACTTTGTCTCCCCTTTTCAGGTTCCTTGCTCATGTACTTCCTGTTTAGGGATTGACTCCATGTCTCCCTTTCCCAGGTTGAGTGGGGGTATGTTAAGCACGCCTTAGTGTGCAAACTCTTGTTGCCTTTGAAATTTCTGCTTAAATGTACCACTTGCAATAGATTCTTTATTAAAGCTGACACAAATTCTAAACACTAGCAATTTTTACTCATTGTCTAGTTTTATGAGTAAATATACCTCAACCGTTGCATGCACCCCATGCAGGCCCTATTTTTGCAGTTGTTCTATGTTGGTTTTGTCATTGTTATTTTTTAAAGTTTCTGTGCCATAACTGATAGCGATTCAGATGTTATGAAATTTTAATATATTGTCACTTGCTCTTAGAGGAAGCTGGCTAATAAAAATGGGGTCACTGGTCCCTATCATTTTGCAAAAAGGGGCCTAAAGAGGTAAAACAGGCATTTATTTAATTTTAAAGTAGAAGGTTTATTTTCCATTCAATTTTAACATATTTGTTCATAATTTGTCTTACCAAATTCTGATTTAAGAACATTTAACAGATTTTAAATAACATTTAGCATTTTCAGTTTTTGAGGGCCAAAGTGGAGCCACAACCTTAATATCAACTTCTTTATTTCTGGTCAGAATTTGAAATTTTTGTTTTTGGATTCCTTTTGGAAATTCTACCTGCATTTTTCACTCAGTATAAGAATATCTGCCAGGGCTTTTAATTTACAAGGGGTCAATAATGTCATTTGTTGAAAGACTATATTTTGAAATTTTTTTATCTGATTTTTATTATTTTTTGGGGGGTAAATTGTTTCTCTTTTCAAGGGCTTTCTGTATTAAATTAGGAAATTTACTCTATCATTTACTGTTATTGAGATAATTTTTTTGATCAAGGTGATCCATGTAATCACCCTGAAAGCAAGACTGTTTTTTTTCTTAAATTGAGTTTCAAAATATTGTGCAATATGTATCAAAACTAATTGTTTTGTCAATAATGTCTACACTTGCCCAAGGTGAGTCATATCTTGCTGCACTTGGCAACACTTTAAATTTTTATACAAATTCGTATTTTTATGTTTTATTGAAGTTTGGTATTAGATTTCTTGTTCGTACTTACTTATTTTTTGTACAGTAAACAGTTCATTTGATACACAGTTTTGATTTTTTTTTCACAGGATAAGATTTTGTATTAATTGTCTAATAATAGTGATTCATGGCCTTTTTCTAGATTTGTTGGCCAACAACTTCATGTTTACTCAGATATATAAAAACTATTGAGAGTATCTCATATATAGCATTTTTTTTTTCTGAATGGCTTTATTTCATTACCTGTGTACATTATGTACTTATTGTTTAGAAACAGATGACCTTGAGATAGCCATCTGGGTTTCTATTCTTTGTTAAAATAGAAGTAATGAGATTCTGGTTCCTGCCCTGGATTACACCAGGTGTTCAGATATATCAATCTTTTGGCAACTATATTGTTTTCTATCTTGCCAAACTTATTTTTTTCTGCATTCTTTTGTAAACGTTATCAGTGATATTTGGTCACTCTGTACTTAGGTATAAGGTTTTCTTTTCTTCCAAGGATGTGTGAACTACTTGAGAATGAGAATTAAATTAAGATATTAACTCTTACTGTCAATCATTACTGACTATTACAGTTATATTTGATATTAAATCAATAATGAAAGTTTTGGCACTTGATTTTTTACAACCACAAATTTTTGGGCCCTATAATGGTATGGCATCATCATCCATTTTGTTGTCATCGTCCATGTCATTAGTAGACACTTGATTTTCATACCATAACTTAAATAGTTGTCAGTAGATCTTGATAAACTTTTACAACTATGCTCCATACCACAAAAGGAAAGCTACCTTTCAGATATCAGGGACTAAAATGGAAGCTTTAAACTATATATCTAAGGTGTAAGTGTAATGATCTTTATGAAATAGGGTTTGTAAGTATTGTCATGTGACTCTGTGGTTTCACAAGAATGGGTCCTAGTCTACCATTCAAATCTAGAGAGATTTATCATTTTTAGAGCATTGGGTTCAGTAAATAGAAGCAAAACATATTTTCATGTAAAAATACCAATGAAAATGACAAGTATCTAGTTCTACATGATAAAAGTGTGAAGAAAAAGCTTAAAATAGAAGATTTTGCATTGTAATAAAGCATTTCCAGATCCTGAAAGTAAACAGTAAAATACAGACTGGTTTTCAGGTTCAATACATTCTACACCGGATATTCCGGTAAGAAAAATGAAATTGCAACTAGCCTTACAAACCCTATTGTACCATTGAAGTAAAGCTTGGATTGATTTTGGTGGGTTTCCAAACTTATGTATGAATAAAAAAGTATGAATCTCTAAGAAATTATACTACAAAGTTCCAAACTGCCTAAGTCAGGCTTGGATTGATTCTGGGGGGGGGTGTGTGGTAGATAATCATAAAATGGAGGAATTAGGGGCCATAAAGGGACCAAAATATTTTACAGGTTTCTTGGCAATAACTACAGTATAAAAGTATGGATCTCTATAAAAATCTGTACTACTATGAATGAAGGATGCAGTAGTCGAAAATGAAAGTATGTGTAACAAAAGGTAATATCAAGGTAAAAACTGTGAAGTTGGAAAACCACTGCACCTAAAATTACATGTATATTTAAAGTGACTTGAAACTGATAAGATATATTCTACATGTACATGTATAGTATAGATGCAAATTAGATGTTGCTATACAAAGTATTAAATTGATTTACATTTAGTTATCCTTAAACTTGTGTGTAATGTGGTATGTTTTTATACATTTTCTTTTGTATGTGTGTTTGTTTTGTTTTTCAAGGTATGAAATTTCATCCTTAAATCTCCATTCCTGTCCATAACATTTAAAAACTTGTGTTCTGAAATGAAGTATTAGGTGTAATTATGGAGTGGTATTACTTCATTAAAGTATCTGTTCCTCTAAATCTCAGCTATTAAGGTCCATACTCATTTCTTTTGATCATTGTCTATTTGGTGCTTGACTTCTTTTACATGTTTCTAAACATCATCTGATATAATCTCTAGTTCTTATGCTGTTATAAGTGGGGATAAGTATTGTGTCTTTATTTCATGTTGAAAAAATGGTGGTTGTCCAATTTACAGACAATTGTACACGTATTTCGTCAAGTGTCTGGCAGATTATTTTTCAACTCCTGTGATAAAAGATTCTTTTATTGATATTGTGAAAAAGTTTAATATTTTCTTAAAAGATCTGGAAATGAACAGCTAGCCTGATTGGTGTTTTGAATGAAGATTGTTCAATCCAAACAAAGGATCAAATAATGTGTGACTTGTAAAAATAGCCAAAGATTTTTAATTTGAATAATGACCCAAAATCATGTTATTCTTCCAACTTTATACTTAACAGAGTTTGTACTTGGGATAGATTCACCTATAAAAAAATCTATATTAATAATAACCACCAGGATGGCATGTGATTTATAATACAAGATAGATTTGCCAGATTTTTTTATGCATAGGAAGCCTACAGGTGTGAAATTTCTTGTTATGAGAATATTATAGGTAAAAAATGTTTTAGAAGGAATGAGTAGGGAGTTAAAGTTTGCCAACAGATAAGTTATTTGTGATTTTCTTCCCGCTTTATTTGCATAATCTGTGATGAATTTTTATGTAACGGTACTTTGCTCTTAAGCAAAGAGTGAATTCGTCTGAAGTAGAAATAGCTAATGGATGAATTTGAGTCATGATTGTTCTTTTCAATATGAGGATTATATTCATTGATACAGGATTAATTTTGTTTTCTCAAGTGAAATATTGATGACAAATTGTACACCCGTTTATTTAAGGACTTTTATTTAAGGTAAGCTGACTTCAGATCTGTTTTTTAAGATAATATTTATCAAGGAATGTTGTAGGTTGGTGGATGAAGTTATATCTTCATTAAGTTAGTTTACAGTCTTCATTCATTATATTTCCTCAATCACTTGTATTTCAGTATGAAGTTAATTAACTTCTTTCCTTAGGGATACTCCAGTAATGTTAATTATGTTTATTCTAATGTAGTCATAGCTTCAGGTTAATTGCCCTGGATGTTGCTCATTTGATAGTTTTACATACATTTAACAGTTGGAGAGGATTTTGAGGAAAAAAAACTGATATTACTTTTGCAGTGTACATAGAAAAGCATGGTTAATAGAAGAACTGCAGGTATTAATATTTTGTCTAAATTCAGCATTAACGTGGATAAAACACCAATTAGACAAAATACACAACAATTAAACTATAAATGCATGATGAAAAAATATAGGTGTGACATGCCCCTAGTCTCCTGATTTTAGTAGGGTTCACATGTAATTGCAAGCTCTTTTCATCTCTGTTGTAGTATTGCACAAAATAACTGATCAATTCACTATAAGAGCTCAACAACAGAAAAAAAATACAAATGCACTAAAAGAGGTAAGACAAACAACCGAAGATGATACAGTTCATGGTAATGTGTTAATAAAGCACTGGACTGCTAATATTGAGTTGATAAAAGCTTGAGCTTGATGATATTTGGTTTTTAGTAAATAGCAATAGTTTTGCTCACTCAGAGACAGTTTTTAGTGTTGAATGATATTGCTTATGAACTTAGGTAAGATTGTTTGATCCTATGATGGAAAAAACAAATACTGGAGAGACTGAGCACTAATGTGTGATCATGATTCCCGGAAATACTATTTGAAGAGGAAGAATATCTATGACAAATGAAGAATTTTGTTGTATTGGAAATGGATACTCCATTCATGGTGATGACCTTAGCACTTAATAGTGGTGACTGTAATCAATGGGCATCCTGGCTACATGTCCGCGACTAAATAGTATTTATTGTGTTAGCTACTTAGAATTTTCTAAAACAGCTTTTTAAGGGTCACAGTTTGTAGCAAAAAAATTGGTGAACTGGACTTGCATTAGACCAGGTTTAACTCTCATAAATGGGTACTGTACCGACAGGCTATGGTATTTTCTTCCTTAAAACCAACTGTGTTGAAATGGCTGGCAGAATTCTTATTTTAAGTATGTAATCAATCTGAATCCTTTAGTATTTGAATGGTACAGGATTGTTAGTTAAAGTTTTACTTCACATTTATATGGTACACAAAAATATATGTTTTACACCATTTGTAAAGTGTTAATTGACTCATTCTTTAATTGAGTACCCAACTTCAGTATTCAGAAATCAGAGATGTGAGAGAGTTTTCTGTCCAACCAGTATTGCATGTCCAACCTGAACCTCAGGTAGTTAAATTACCTTTTAATGGTTTAATGGGTCATAATTTGAAAGTAATCTTCCCAATTCTGGGTTTTAGGCTTCATATAACGGGCTCTTATTTCAAAAAATAATTCCCACAACAAGATAATGAAGCCATCTATCATAATAATTTTGTAAATTGTAAAGAAAATATTTCAAATTAAAACTTAAGTTTGTCATTTTGTCCTGTTCATTTTTCTGTGAGGAATCAGTGAATAATGTAATTTAATGCATGGGTTGGTCATTTTATTCATCTGGAAGGGCATTGTTCTATTTTGTTTGACCTTTAATGATCTAGAGATCTGATACATTTACAGTGTTTAATATTGTAATCCTGCTTTGTGTTAAATTTAGGCTTTCAAATATACTTGCTCAGAATTGTCAAAAGGAATGAGAATGTGTAGACAAAAATTATGGGTTCATCTTAGGGTGATGTGTAGACATACAATGTATGTCATAAAACCAATGTGCATAGATAGGAAAGTAGAAAACATTGTTTACTGTCAGATTGTCTGTGAGACAACCATCCAAGCCGTCGTTTAGAAATGAAGCAAACAACCAGAGCCATGGATTACAACTTACACTAAATGGACAACTTCATCATACAAAACCAAGCAACATATAACTCTTATTATCAGAGATCGGCAAAATATAATGACTGATATTGTTTGTGCCATGTAACATATGTCATAAAAAAGAAAGTAGAAACATGAAATAATAAAATGGAAAAGACAGCCACAGAGTTAGTTTGGATTGTACATGCATGTGTTCTGGCTACAACCTAGTCTGTACCATCACAATAGAAAACTATATGGATCATTTAACTTTACAAATCAATTTCTGATTTAATTGCTCAACCTAGTTTTTTCCCTCAATTTTCCATAAATACTAAACTTTTTAAAAGGCATGGCTAACAATTGCGGTTTGATTCAAAATGACATTAAGATTTTGAGGTTGAACAAACAAAATCAGCAGTAAGCCCCATTGTTATATCATTAATGTCAATACAGATTGTGGATAACAATCTATCGTGAATATCTTTGCATCTAATGTTGACAAGTAAATGATGATTTATTTTAGTAGTTTGTCTCCTACCTTTAAGCCTTTCTGCAAGGTGTTTGTCATTGACTTAACAAGGTTGGTGCATTGATTTTTTTATTTAAAGTTAACTGTATTTTAAAACTCTTAAGGGGTACAACAAAGCTAAGGATTCAAAGCTAAGGATTCTAGACATAGTGACATTTTGATCAAATGATTAAGATGATCTTTATATCTATGATAGTAATAAATAAATATTATTATGGATTTGAAATTAAGATTGGTCAATATTAAGAGTTAGCTCTAGAAGTATATTGATGATGATTTAGGGCTTTTTACAGTCGTGACCGCTCTTTCAAGTCTTGCCTGACTGTTCTTTACAGTGATTTTGTTAGTATCTGTAGTTATTGATCAACAGTTTCTTGTGTCGGAGTACAACCTGGGAATAGCTCGGTCAGAGTATGTGTTGCTAAAGGCTGGGCTGCTGCATTGATACTCTTGCTTACATTCAGATCTAAATAAGCAGTATTAAGGTTCAGCTAAAGTCAATATTTAGGATATTCTTTAATGAAATGATTTCATTCATGGTTTTGATAATATATTAAATTTAGCAATTAAACATTGCTTAATACATCTTTATATGTATTTAGCGCACAGGCACAAGTAAAACTTAGGAAAAATGTTTCATAACTTCTATATAACATTAACAACGAAAGTGTAAACAACATCTACAGCTGTCATAAATTTGAAGTCTGAAATTCATGTAGTCCTGTTCCTAAATGCATTATGCAGTGCAAGCTAGCATTAATTTTCTTGAAAAAAAATGCCATTTCTTTAAATTTTGATGATTGAGATATTTTATGACATGGTCCAGCTAAATACCAATACCAATAAACATAAAATATTAAAATTTTCATTTAAATCCCTCAATTTGTCACAAATTATTGCTAGCTTGCAACACAATATATATTTTTGCATTTCAGAACAAAAATCTGTTCTGGTAAATCTCTACATTTATTTTAAAATTTGATGTTTACATTTCTGTTGTTAGCAATGAATGGCTGTAGTAGCATGTTTTGTGAAGGAAGGAAACTTGCATATATGTAGAATACTGTATTAAGAAGCATTAAGCAAAGTTTTCAGGAACATTATAAATGCATTCTTAACATCTTGAGGAATATTGTCTTGACAATTAAAGTCCTAGATTTTGACTTGAGCAGAACCTTGAAGGATGTACCATATTCATGGTATAAAAATAATTTATATGCTATACAGGAAATCAATGTTTGGGTGTTGTTTTATTATCAAAAGAGACTGATCTTCTTCTTGTTTGCCATTACACTTGAATGCCAGTCTCCTCAACAAGTCTGGCTGTCTTCTGTAGGTCTTACAGAGGTCCATACAGTTTCTTTGTAATGGGAGTTGGTTTATCCCATATCTTTTCTCTCTGTACCTGGTGTAACTTGCACATCTGCTGAAAGTGTTCTGTATTCTGCTCTGCTTCTCCACAGGGAAACATAGGTGATGGTATCCCTTCAAAACTCTGTACAGATGTTGGTTGAGTTTGTTATGTCCTGTCCTGAGCCTGAAGATTGTAGTTTGCTCAAATCTTTTTAGTTGATGGTAGCATTCTTGCTTCCGAGGAGTATTGTGCAGAGACTTGATGATGGTCTTCATGTCTGTGTAGCAGACAGAATTTTCATCTTGATGCTGTTGAGCGCCTTCCTTTGCTAGCTTATCTGCTTTTTCATTTCTGATGATTCCAAAATGTGAAGGTATCCACTGTATGGGAGTTTAAAGGCTTTTGATGGAATAAATAGCTCTTTCATGTTGTGGTAGTTTGTTGTTGGACAGTGCTTGTATTACAGAGGGGGCATCTGTTAGGAATACTACTTGCATATTTTCTGCGTTTTCCTTGATGTAATTTGCCACATGGGTGAGTGCTTCTTCTTCAGCCTTGTAGTTGGAGCAATGTAGTCCTGTTGGTATTGCCGTTGACTGTTGTTCTCCATTTGGGTATTCTATGTAGATACCGGCCCCTCCTTTTGTTGTCACATTTGTGGCTGAATTTTCTGTAAACTCTGACATAGACTGTCATTCATTTTAAAATCTATAGGTTTGACATACTTAGGTAGATGTTCTTGGTGTTTTCTTTGTGATGCTCTTGTTTCTAGAGTGAAGCTGGCTCTTTTGAGTCTGCCTGAGGATACAGCGGGTAGATGGGCTCGTAAACCTTGGAGGGTAGTGCATCTAGGAGAAGGAAAACTCTGATCTAAAACCTCCACTGCCTTGCGGCTACTCCCTTCGACAGGGAAAGGCTTCAGGAGACAACCCTTGAGGAAAATCCAGAACCAGGAATCTGTAATTTCCTTCCTGTACTTCCAGGATCAGAACCATTGTTCAGAAGCTAAGGGTGAAGTAACCCCGACAGAAAACCTAGAGAGTTGGGTGATACAGCACACTCGAACAGACCACAACACCACACACAAACAGCCAAAATGACACTTGAAACCATGAACAAAAGAGACTGCTTATCTACAGAATCCAAAAAATGGATATTTCCATTATAATAACCATTAAGAAGTTGGTAGACCTGTAATAATACAAGTATTTTTGAAGCGTTCTTGATAACTTTGTGCACCATGAATCACATTTTATGGATTAAAATAAACATGGATTAATTGCATCTGAACATGGAGACATGAATCTGTCAATTCTATGTTTTGTGAATAGTTTTATTCTGTCAGTTATAATTGAGTAATGAGTTTGAAGATACACTTTATGATTATTTAGTTAGATAAATGGAATTCATAGTTAGAAAAAACTGTTAAATCTGTCTAAACTTGACTGATAATTCATCTAAGATGTGTTAAAATTGACACTCATCAGGTGCAATGTTACATTATGCTATATTTGTTTGCCGAAAAAAAAGGATTATTATCCTTAATAACAAGTTGTCAACTTTTTTAAGAACCTAAAATATACAAAGAAGAATAATTACTTAGGCCAGGACAGTACAAGTAAGGAAATAGTTTAATTGTGTTCTAATGAAAAAAATTTCTTGCTGTTTTATAATACTAGAAATTGTAATCTTTTTTTCACTTTCCCAACCTTCTGATAAACTTAATTGCTTGTATTGATTCTCAAATCTCTGAAGGTACATGCTACTATTAAAGGTTTGGACAAAAAATGGACTTTTTTTTGTTATTTTAATCTTTTAATTTCTTTTTTGTGTACAGGTTGCTATTGTCCTTCTATTGACCAGCATGTCAATGTGAATAAAGTTTACCTTTAACACTTAGGGAACATCTCAAAACATGATCTAGACTTAGTTCACTTTTTGCACTCTCTGCAGAATTGATATAATTTTACATAAAATGAATGCAACTTTCTCATATCTAGGGTATGGTATGCCTTAAAATTCTTCTAGAATCATAGGCTTGTCTTAAGTGGTGAAATTCAAGCCATATTTGTCGAAAGGTAATGATGAACCTTAATGTCACTGTTTCTACACAGTTTACAAGGAGTGACTCATACTCATATCAATGTCCAGAACTTTAGTAATTGTCTTTTATCTAATTATTTCACAGGGCTTTATATACCTTCCCAGGACACTGCTATCCAACCACACAGAGCTATTCCAGAATGATTCAGTAACTTTCCGATTTGTAGCATACAAGGACTCTTCATTATTTCCCATCACTTCCTCTCAAAGGGATCCTTTGCTGCAAGGGAAAGAACTGGCGGCTGTGTCTCCTGTGCTTTCGATTGAGCTATGTAAGTAAAACAAGCTTAATTGGATGTAATAGGGACACAAATTAAGTGGACCCATTTATATTAACAGTACCATTATTAATCTAAGTACAATACAATCTAAAGATTCAAGTAAGCAATGCAAGTGTTACTGGGGTAGGTTTATGTTTGTCCATATTAGTATGTTTAAAACAAGCTTTATATTGCTGACAAAAACTAAGGATAGTTGAGGTTATGTTGAAGAGTAATCAAGGGAACCAAGGTTCTAGCGGAAATCAAAAGAATGTATTCCAGGGACAAAGACCAGACATGGAAAACAGGTACACACAACAAATAACATAAATACCAATGTAATAACCAAAATAATACATACAAAGTGATAAAAGTAAATGAGCAACTCTAAGTCTGCTAAAAACTGGGAGCATGGACCAGGTGCTCTGGTGGAGTAAGCATCCTCTGCTTTTCTGGAAGCATCCCAGTTGTTCGTGAAAGTAAAGACTAAAGTCCAGGCTAGACGAAAGAGAAAAGGAAAACTATGACACCTTGAACTAATCAGTTTTCATGGTGCAGATGGATACTCCGTGACAATCCACAAGTTTATGATGATGACCATAAAACTTCTGTAGTGAAAAAGTAAGAAGTCTAACGCGATACAAAAAGTCTGTATAGTTATGGCAAGCTCTGGCATAACATATGAGTTGTGATATGAAAACTCCATATGCAGGTGCTGAAGGGATGTTGCGATAGACAAAAGGAAAGTTGACAATACTGAATGAAAAGTCATCGCCTTTGTCGTATAGTTTTCATTTATCATCGATCTCTAAATGTAGGTCAAGATATGAGGCTGACATCACAGTGTCTGTAGTATCCTTTATCTCAAGTTCTTTAGGGTAGATGCTATGACCAAATCCCCGAAACTAGAATTGTTTAATGATAATATGTCAACTATATAGTGGAAACTGAGATTAAACGATGTTCCTTCATTTGGATCAGATCAGCTATAAATTCAGCCTCATAAGAGTTAAGGAACGGGTCAACAAGTAGAAGAGCACAGTTTATTCCCATTGGAATGCTGACCATTTGTTTAGTAACACCTCCACCACACTGAAAAAATTCCAGCATTTTGAAAACATCTTATTTGTTAGCTTTGGAAGCTTTTTTTTTTCACAAAGTATGAGAAATCTCTGCACAGAATTACATATTTGTATCTAGTGTACCATCTTTTTGAATAACAATATTGTATAATGTTTTTGAGTCTGTATATTAACTTTGTATCCGGAATAGAAGTATAAAGGGTTGAATAATTTAAGATTAAAACATTCTTTTCGACTAATTTTTTCTTTTCTTTCTTTTGTTTAATTTTAGGTTTTTTTTTTAAATTTCTATGGTTTCAAATGGCAAATATGTTTGTAACTAGAAACAGGAATATTCAGTGATAATTCATTTGTAAATCATTCATTTGTATGTTTATCAAAACATAAGGCATTATATTTGGTATTGTGTATTGGATAAAATAACATGTTATCTATTGAAGTTATATCATGTGTGCCATAAATATGGTAGATCCAGTCTGATGTTAGTAACATTAGTAATCTACTTCTGAAGTGTCTATTACAATCTATTAGGATGAAGAGTTCAAGTGTTTTAACAATGACAAATTTTATCTGAATTTATAATTAGATACCACCAGCATAGTTAGGGTGGAAGATATATTATTCATCTTCTTGAATATAAATAAAAATGAAATCTGTCTTCACCTTTATTAATCAACATGTGACATGGAATTTCTTGGGGTTTTTTTTCACAATAGGTAATTGTGACATTACATTTTTTTTTTTTTTTTTAAGAAATACCCAGTATATAACAAAAGAAAAGCATGTTGATAGTGTATTTATATTCTTTGCTATTATGTTTTTGTAGCGACACATGTGAAGCGTTTGATAGATCCAGTAGTACTAACATTTAAAGTCAAGGCTAGATCTAGGCAGTTATATGCAGCATACTGGGATTACACAGCTAATGGTAATGTCTTACTCACATATTTAAAATATTGAAAATGCTCACCATTCTAAAATATATATATGGTGACGTGTAGAAACTATTGCTTCCTCCGAAAAAAAATCTTAATTGAAAGTGCCTATTCTGTCTTATTTCTTAGCTACATTGATCACATAAATGATATATTCAACTTACAAACATCATCTGGTATGGATGAATTGAATGAAGCAGGACAAAAGCCATTTTACCATTGAAATTTATATTAATTTTTTTTATTATACAACTGCAAAAATTTGTGGTCGTATAATTATCTCATGTTGTTGTCTTTGTTGACCAACATCTATAGACAACAGTTCAAATATAAGAGTAGAGATAAAATTGTACCCATAAGTTGAAATGCCACCAAAGAAAGATGGAGATTGTTTTATGTGGTTATGAATTGAACCACTTAGAAATTAGAGGCCAAAACAAAGGTCAGAAACAAGCATTTTATTGATGCCTGGACAATAACTTGAAAAGTGACCATTTGGATTCCAGTCAAACATATTATGGTGTATCCAATCTTTCCCCAATTGTTCAGAGTTCAGCCTCTGTGGGCCATGTGAAGTACACAACCATGCCAACCTTTTTCTAGAGAATAAAGCATTTAATATTAGCCTCTTTTGTGTAAGGTTATACATGTTCAAGTTTTACTGATGTTCAGGCACATGTATGCCAGAGGCACATGAAACTTTTAATCCTTCAATGAAATTTACATGTAGTCAACTACTCCTATATTACAGCCCAGAATTTCAAAATAAACTTTATTCAGTGTTTGATAGCTGGAGTCATGCATATTCTGAGGGATTATAGTTTCAATAATTTGAGTGAAAAAAAATAAGGTTTTGAAATCAGGATAGATTTCACACAGTCATCCAGCAATAAGGAGATAAAAGTCTCTTGAGGAGTAGTACAGATACACCTTGGTTGAAAGCATTCGCCCACTGTTTCAATTCAATTGTATATACCAGTACATGTATCAGTAAATTCTGGCATCTGATGTTCATCTGATAATGACAAAATGAGAAATTTTTCTCACACTATTCCATCACTTTATATAAAAATTTTAAAAAATAAAAAGAATAAAAAATAGGACAATTCAGAGACATCAATGAATTAATAAAGAAAATATAGGTAGTATGTCTTAATATTATGTATATTTTTCGGTGGTTGGGCTGATTTATTTTGAATGGATAGATTTCATTTGAGCTTTGTGATTAAAATGAAAAGTTTGCAGTTTTTGGGCAAACAGAGGACCCACAATAAATCATAAGATAGATAACCCACAACCAATACAATTTTCACATTATATTATTATGTTATAAAATTGCAGCCTGATAAGTGTGTTACGTAACATAAGAAAATCCTCTTGAATTTATAAGATCTCATAAAGAATATGAATTCATTAATACTTTTCTTCGCCAAGGATGTGCATCTTTACATATCATATCTTATTTATAGCTAATTTATGGAAATGAATAATAATTACTCTGTTGTAAAATGTCATCTATGAATTATATGTTTTCTAATTAGCTGTTTACCATAAAATGATTGTGATTGTTCTGTTAAGGTGGTTTAGGAGAATGGAGTACATCAGGCTGTCAGGTTCAGAATATTGCCAATGATTCAGCTGTAGTACATTGTTATCATCTGTCAAGTTTTGTTGTTTTAGAGGTGAGTATGAAGAAATTTGTCATATATATCAACATGCCATTTTGGTAGTTATGGAATTAATTTTGCTTCCTAATGCAGATGTGCATCAGTAACCTCCAAATGAAGGATGGTCCTAATTGAGGTCCATGGTATGTTTATTTCCAAATTGAAAATAAAGTCTAGCTTAAAGCTCACCTGGACTATAGGTTCAAGTTAGTCATCTTACATTGCCACCTCTAAAATAAGATATTTTTTACCACTTAATTGATTTTAATCAAATTTGAAAGGAATGGTGTATGTGAAAATTTCTTTTAATGAAGTGATTTTGATTTGGCCCATTTTTACAGATCGTCTTGTTACTTCAGTTGCCCATGTTGTAAACTTAGTAGGGCTGTAGACTACTGTTTGTTTATAGGGCATAGGTGTCTCAGTTAGTAGTTTGGCCACTCAAATTTGTCTTTGAAATCCAGTAAGAAAACACGTTTGCCCATATTTCACTCTTTCATTAATACTATCTAAGCTTTAGGTAATTAGGCAGAGAAGGTGAAAGGAAGGACCTCCTTAAAGGATTCATTTTTGGTTCCAATTGGTTGGATAAATATGGCTATCTAACCTTCTGATTGGCCAATTTTTAAAGAGAAATTCCACTTAAGCTGCAGATGCCAATGTTTAAGAACATCTAATATGTTTTCTTGTCAAAGTCACTTTCTACAGATCTTTCCAAGTACTTTGGAGGAGTTATAGGTATTTTCTTTTTGAATAAGAAGCATTTGGTTCACTTTCTTTGCCCAAGCAAAAAAAGTCGATATGCAGGACGAAGGTAATTGTTTTTCCAATGATAGTTGACTGTTGTTGTAGTTTTTGATTTTCTCAATTTGGTAAAAAACACATGGTAAGTGTTTAGTTGGATTAGCATGATATACCAGTAACCCAGAATCATACTGATTTCATAGACCCCTCAATCATGGTTACGACTTCTTATATGCAATGAAACCTGTGTTCATGTAATTGTAAAGAAATAAAAAAAGGAGACAATGTCCTATACAAACAATTGTTTTATTGTTGTAATAAATACATGTAGTTTGTTATGCAAATTCTAAAATATCCTCTGTTTCTCTTTTACAGGAGAACAATTCTAATGATTTGGGTCCTCCTAAGATGCTCCATTTAATGAAGCCAGCTGTATACGTTGGCAGTTGTGTCTGTATTCTCTGCCTGATGGCTGTTATTGTCACTTATGTTTCCTGCTTTAGGTAAGTGGATAATTCCTTGTCTTAAGTTTTTGTACTTAATGTTAAATTTAGGATATGACTGTATTGTATTTGTCAAATAAAGATAGACTGTAACAATAACATACAATACTGTTTCACTCTTATGCAACTGTCAAATATATCAGTGAAAATAACAATTAAAATTCATAAAAATATCTCTGCCCATGCTTACCAGATATTTGAGACAATCAATTGTGGAATGGCATTATTATCAAATGAAATTCCACATTACAATGAAAGTTGCATTAGAAATCTGCTAAATTATAGAAGAGGGTTAAACCAAAGTTGATTTCATGTAAATATAGTGAAGATGAAGATGAGGAATCCTTGCATTTTAAGCCACTTATATGAGTGAATTGCAATTGCTTTATGATTGATTAGGAGTATGAACAATCATTTTACAATTAACTAAGAAGTGATGCGATGCATTTACGATAACAGTTCACGATTCATTGTACTGAGATACAAGCAAGTTAAAATGCATAGGATATGGTAAAGAATCGTTTTGAGTGCAGTATAATTTTTGAGTTTAGTAAAAGCTTTATGGATAATTAACAAATGGTTTACGATAACTTATTGATATTTAATGAGTAGAGTTATAGTTACTAGTGTTTTAAGAACAGTAATGATTTTCCAATGGGGTGGCATTTTTTTCTGTCTTATAAATTCAAGTCATACAACCAGATGCATTCTTCAATAGAACATTAACAAGTTATGCAAAAGAAATAAGTCCAGATTATACCAAAAATTCTTTCATCTTCACCCACTGGCATTACAACCTAGCCCTTTGTATTTATGTATATTCACAAAGTGCTTGCTTGAATTCATGTTAATTTGCTAATCCATCAGAAAACTATTGTAAATTACTGAAAAAGTATTAATTTTCGCAGTGTACTAATATTTGCTACTTTTTGCGGTGGACAGAAAAGCATGAAAAATGACATGTGCAAAATTGATTTTTAACATTATAGAATGCATATCATTTTTTTAAACTGTGAAATTTGATACCCGTGAATACGTACACTTGACAGAATCTGCAAAAATTAGCAACCACGAAAATTAATAAGTTTACCATATTTGCTATTATTCATAAATGAATTGTAAAACAATTGATAAAATAGCCAACCAAATAGTCCTTGAGAATGCTTTACGAATATTCAATAAAGATGTGTGGACATTCATGTAAAAGTTTTTGACATGTCCAAAAAAAATCATCTCCTATTGTGAATTGATACAAAAACTTGTGATTGTCTCCAAGTTGTTAAGAGTTATTTATGAATGCTGACGAGTCAAATATGAATGCTTTCAAATGACTAAGAATTGATATATTTGTGTATGTGTAGGGGGTATTACACACTATTTATCAGTGTTTTCATTTTGGAAACAATTTGTTATTAAACAAATGTAATTTCTTGTTTCAGATTCATCAATGTGCCAAAGAAAATGAAGCATTCAGTCATCAACATTTGTATTAGTGCATTACTTCTCATTATAACATTTACAATGGGTGTCAAGAGAATTGACCATCACCTAGCATGTCAGATTGTTGGCATTGCTATACATTATCTTACTCTATGTGCCATGTTCTGGGTGACAATCACAGCTTAGTGAGTATTTCTGTAAAGGTTAATGATAAAATTACCAAACTAACAGGCAAACTATAGGTAATAGTCAAAAGAAGGAAAGTCTGTATACCGGGGTAACAAATGGTTATATCAAGGCAAAAACTGGAAATTAAGAAGTTTTTATGCTTGAATGGCATTGACTTTAACAGAAATCTTTTGGAAGGACGTCTTAGGGAAAAACCATAGATTTATGCTTGTTGCCTAGTTAGCACCTACAACTATGACCCTTCAATGGAAGGAAGTGTAGTTTACAATAAAAACCTAGATTAGATTTATTCAATAGATAAGGGCGATTTGAGCATCCAATATGAGAGTGTGTTGGATATATGGGCATGCTCCCTAAGTTTCTTTTTAGGTGTCATTATTAAAATATAATAATCATGAAGCATGTAGGATTAAACTTCTAATTATAAAATTACTGTATCATTAGAATAATCAATAGAGAAAAAAACACAAAATGTTTCAATTGCAACTGGATAAAATATCCTTACTGATTTTGTACTATACATGTAATGCAATCAATGCAATGAACCATTTCTTATATTTCTACTGTACTTAGATGTATTTTTCTATCTATTTACAGTAACTTACTGAAGAAGTTTACCAAGTCAGACAAGCCACCAGCCCCACCCCCAGACCCTGTAAATATGCCACTACCTCCAAAACCAATGTTACGTTTCTACCTCCTTGGCTATGGTGTACCCATCATTGTGTGTGGTATTACTGCTGCTGTCAGTATGGATCATTATGCAGAACCTAACTAGTAAGTATTATTGTTCAAGTTTCTGAGAATTTGTCATTTAATACAGAAAGTAATATAGTTCACTTCAGGGAATAGAGTTGATCTTTCCTTGATAGAATGACCATTATATGAGTTTAAACATTTTATTATATTATGGGTATTTAAATCTGAGTTGTTACAGTTTCCAAGTAGAAAAAAGATGATAGGGACAAATGTTTAAAGAAGGTAATTGAAGAATTATTTTAAGTACAATGTATTTCTTATTTCAATTGAGACATTTTATTGATAACAAATATAAGTCTCAGAATTCAGTAGTGTTTAGTTGAGTGTAGTAACAGGAAGTTTTTGCTGTCAGTATCTACATAATTCACTTTATTTTTTTTTTCAGTTGTTTCTTGCAGTGGGATCCTAGTCTCGGTGCTTTTTATGGTCCTGTAGCTTTATTGGTGCTGTTTGATGTTGTCTTCTTCTTACGTATTGTGTGTGTAATACAAGATACAAAAATTGTGGAACCAGTTAATGTGATTACAGATATCGATGAGACACATGATATTGAACATAATCAGACAAATGATGAAATCACTACAGAAATAGAGGCATTGACCCCTGCAAGACCTTCACAAACAAAAGATATGTCAGATACCCAGTCTTCTGTTTCTAGTGTAATGGATCAGGAAAAGAGACCTAAATCACAGCTTATATCTGTTGTGTGTATTCTAGTATTCTATATCTTATTCTGGGCTTGTGGGGCTATTGCTGTGGCTGAGCCTTTCAGACAATGGATTCCCTATCAGGAGGTTATATTTAGCTATTTATATGCATTTACTTGTGCTCTATTTGGAATTTTTATGTTGTCATATTTCTGTTTGTCTCGTAAAGACTCCTGTTCTAGTTGGAAGCGATTTTTCTTATGTGATCAGCCATCTGTTTATGACATGAATTTTCATGTGCCAAACCAGTTGAATGTTCCAAATGGAAATGTGTCTAAAGGCACTGGCGAGTCATCAGTGCCACTTAATCATTACAATATCACTCAGGATGAGCATGACAAATCATTTCAAGATAAATCTCTAAACAGTTTAATTCCTGTTAATTCTGTGACTGATGGCTCCATAGTCAGTGTGCCTGAAAACCCTCAAATTTTCTATAATCCAAAACAAAATGGTGCTGCCAAACGATTCTGGGAGAAAAGACACCATTCAAAATTAATAACAAAGGATATAATGAAAAACTTGAGTGGAAGTGGTACAGATTACTTCTCTGGTTCTGAGGCTGGTAGGGTAAAAAATATAAATGGAAATCTCAGTGATACAAACACTCATCTCAGTATTGAAATTCAGATACAGCCGAAGAATATGAACAGTAAACCTACTTCACCTGTCAGTTTCTCACCTGGTATATATTGCCAGCCAATTCGGCCCCCTAATGGCATGCCTCATTACCAGGCTCCTTATTTCTCACTTTTACCTCTGAATCGCAATCAAATACCACCTGTTGGTGGATCTAATATTGGGTCACATATTGGCTGTAGTTCTCCTGGCCCTGGGAGTCAGTGTTGCAGTGTGACATCGTATCCTGAGTCCCAGGTTACTAGCCATCGTTGTCCCAGCTCATGTTCATTGGGATCTAAATCGCATCCAAGTGCATTCACACCGGTGCCACCTAAGAATAATACTTTACCTAAACATGGTAAGGGGGACAAACCTTATAGCCCTGTGTCAGATATGCAAAGGAATGGATCCGTCCCACGTATTCGTGATTTTGATGGACAAAGTCAAATTAGTGAATCCTGTAACAGTGAACAACAGCAGAGGGGGATAAGCTCACCAAGTAACTGCAATACTAAACTTTCTCCGGAGTGTACTTACAAACAATATGGAGCTGTTGATGATAATATAGAAGTTCAGAATCCAATTGTGATAAGACGATCCCTGTCAGGAGGATCTCATGGTTCTGACAATAGTGCTAGACATTGTCATAAACATGATCATTTTATGCAAGAAGTTCATCAGAGAATTCCTAATGAACAAAGTAAAAAGCAAAAATCTCTCTCACCTCCGTGTTATCAAACTGTCATATCCCCAAATAATCACCAAATGGTAAATGGGTATCAATCACCAATGGTTCACCATCCTCAAAATGGGTATCAATCACCAATGGTTCACCATTCTCAAAATAGTTGTCAGTCTCCAATTAATCATCAGTCACCATTACCTAATCATCATCCACCTTTAGTGTATCAGTCTATCTCACCAACCATTCACAATATACCAAATGGTGATTTGTTGTCATCTGTTGAGAGTCAACCACCAAATGGTATTTTGTTGACACCTGACTCTGACAGTCAGCTGCAGTTTAGAAAAATAAGGGCAAATGACTCTGACCATAATTCTGAGCCTGCTTCTCAATCGTCTCACCGTAGACATCACAGAAGAGATCACCATCACCATAAAAGACATTCTAGACATAAAGGTTTACCGAAGCCTCGGTCATTAGACTGGGACAAAGAATGCCAATCTCAAAATAAAGCAATACCCTATGTGTATGTTAACCATAATTACACTGAACGAGTGAAAGAAAAATTAAAATCTAAAGGTCTGTATGACCGCCAAACTAAATCCTCAGGCAATATCAATCATTATGGAGAATATGGACCGATGATAGAGGATGATAGCTCAACATCAAGTTCTGATGATGACTACTATCAACATGATGTCTGGGTACTTCAGGGAGGAAAGTCGAAAAAATCTAAAAAGGAAACCAGTGTTTAGTATGCAGCTGTATATCTTGTGATTGTTTTGAGATTCAGTCAGTTTCATGGTGTAGGACCCTTATTACTTTTTTGCTAACATAAAAAAAAAACCTGGTATTCTGGAATTATTTTGGATTTAAAAATGAGTTACAAAATATATTTTAACAAAGAATAGAACTCCGACTAAGGCATGCAGGTATATCAGGGTTAGTGATAAAATAAAATTTATAACTAGTTTTCCAAAATCCAAAATAATTCTAGATTAAAATAACACATGTACCTTGTCAAAATTGAATTTAATTAAGGGATTTATTCTGCAGTCAGAATCTCAGTCATTCAAAACTTTGCAGAGCTAAAGCATTTAATTAAAAATTATAATATCATAAAGGAATAAAATGGTTATTTGTAAAATGCCTCAAAAAGTTTGATTCCTGATCAAATTCTTTAAAGTTAGATATAGTACTGGTATATGCAATAAGATTTTTGGTTTTTATACATGTTCTTAGGGTTCTACATCATGATATTTTGTGTATTTAAGAATGTATGTTCTTCTCTGTCTAAGAAGCAGGCAAAATATGAAGAAAATGTTGCACATGAAGAAAAAAGAAGAGAATTTATTGCTTTGTCCAAGTATTTATACCTCATAACCTCAAGAAATAACCTTCGAAGTGTAAAGTTTGCTCTTTAAAGATATGAATAGATCAAATTTAGTTGCAATGTACTATTTTCCTATATATGCAGTCAAAAATATCTACCTATGTCACAGATTCTTTGGGATGAATTTAAATAGCTTTACAGCAATTTATTTAGATGTATTGAATATTTTTTAGGAAAAGAGATTAAGTTGATAATAATGATGTGCCAACCATTGCCTGATTCTTACACAGAAAAGTACCCAATACATGTATTTATAAATGTCATACTTTGTGTTTGATAGAAGAACCCATAGCAGTCATACATATGTGAATTTTCATGTACGTCATTTAGGATAATAATTTATTTTAAAATAATTCTAGGATCATTTCATTAATATTGTACATCATTTTTTTTATAAGACCCATTTTAGTGATATTTAAAGCAATATTCGTTTTTTTATCCTTTGTGTTTGTGATATTAGCAATTTGTATGTATTAAGAATAAATTTGTAGCTTACATGACAAAGATACTGAAACATACTGTAGATAAACTGAATTTTCATATCCATATTTAAGGTAATGCAGTAAATAATGTATTTAAAACTAGGCTTTACTGGTTTTTTTAAATACTAAGGGGCATTTATTTATCCTCAAAAACACCTCTGTAAATGTTTATAGAACAGTTTAAGATTTGTTTTTCATTTTTTATGAAATGTAGACACTGGCTGAATTAAGCATTAAAATTAAGTCTGAAACTTAATGTAAAAAAATATTTTGAATAAATGTTCAGTCTCTACCAACAGATGTATTTTAGATCCGATGCTGTTCAGTGAAATGATATATATAGTGTATTCCGATTCCATAATTAGTAGTTTTAATTATTTCATCTCTAGATGTGATAAACTAATTTTACTGGCATATAGAGTGAAGGAATAGTTCAAATCAAGGGTAGGAGAACCAGCTTCTGTTGAAAACATTATAAAACCATATACATATTGAATCACTAGCTTGGAATTGGATAATTTTAATAAGAGTATGAAGTGTATAACCATGTATATATGATATACAATCTATGAAGTTTGTAATTATCCAATAAATGTGTTTTCCAGTATGATTATATTTGAACATTCTTATCAATATTTTACTATAATTTTAATTGTAAAACTATTTCTGTTTAAATTGGTATTGACTGTTTAAGTCATGATAAAAATTTTTAGCTCACTTTTTAAAATTTTAAGCACATATTTCAATATTTTTAATCATGTGCATTATTTATGTGTCTGCTTTTTTATTGTTGAAGGTTGTTTTATAAATTTTTTTATACTATTTACTGGGCAGTATATTATATACTATTTATTGTAGTGCCATCGGTTGTCAAGCTTTATTTTTGTTAGAAGCATTTCATCAGAATCTCTGATTTTTTCAAACCCATTATCCACATTGCTCTGTAGGGTACTGATGCTGTATTAAATTCAATTAGCTTCAAAGTTTATGACTTGACAAATTTGTCATACAAAATATTTTATTTTACAGTATTTTTTTTTTTCAGTCTTTTCCTTTTGAAATTTTTTTAACATCATAGACATATTTTTGACAGATTTTGGTATTAATGTTTGATTTGATGATGTAATGAGACAAAAGCTAGCATGATTAATCATTAATTAATTTGTTACTGTATAATTTTTCAGATATTAATAGGGAAAATCCTCTGAAAAAACTTCTATTTAAAGCAAGGTCTGATATATAGGATTGGTCTTATTACAAAATATGTGTATTCTAGGTGTCTTCATCCCACATACTACTCGGTTATGAAATTTCATTAAGTACATTTCTATTGGAGCAAGAAACTTAAAGCCATGTTACCATTGGTTAAACCACCTTTTTTTTTTTTGTTGCAAATGAATCTTTCTTATTAATATCTCTGAATTTTTCGTGTGTATTCTGTACCAGTCAAAATTAAACATTACATTTTGATCTATACCTATTGCTGTACCACTGTACTGAATTTTTTTTTGTTTTTTTTTTTGCTGTACATGTATATCAAATGATAACACATTTAACTGTAAAAATGTGTTGTAAAAGGCAAGATTGATTGTGAAAAGGGGAGTAACTCGAATATTGACTGAGGTCTCATTAACCACTTCGAACGTTTCCATTACTTTACATGTTAAAAAAGTAATTTTCAAAGTTTCACTGTGAATTCCCAGGACAAATGACATCTTAAAGTTGCATACCGTTGCGAAGCTTGGAAAATAAGGCTGCTAAAATCATTATGCTGATGGTACGATGTTTATAGAAATTCTGCACACAATTTACTTGAATAAATAATACTGAAAATCCACATTTTTATCTTTTCTGCTAACTGACAGCATGGAGGCAAATTACTCACACATGTAAACAATATTCATACACTTTTGTAGTTTATTACATATATGATTTTAAAGTACACATTCTCAGCTTTATTTTGACTACTTTTAATCAAAATACACACAAATAATGCACTTAAAATGCATGTCTAGGTTCAGTGTGTTTTTGGTACTACATAAGGGGGGTGGCCATTTGACCCAGAAGTGGTTAGTGAGACCTGAAATTGAATCAAGCCTTTCTAAAGAGGAGAAAAATTTCTATGAAGTTAAACTTAGTATAAAATCAAGCTCAAAATATTCCCCCATTCAATGAGTGGGCATTATATTGGAATCACCTTGTCTGTCCATCCAAATTTTCCAAATTATGGGCTACCACTGAATGAATTTATTTCAAATTTGGCATGTGGTTTATAAAGACAGAGCATATGTTGTAAGATTTTTGTTGCTGTCTGATATCTACTTCTTGTTTTGTTGGACTTAGGAATTTTTCCTTATCTTCAATGATACAGAAAATTTTCATCCCATCTTGGCTTCCACTGGACTGATTTATTTGAAATTTGGTATGCAGAGTTGATTATATGCCATTTTGGTTGCTGTCTGATAGATACTTTCAATATTGGTTGAGGTAATTACTTAGCATGACAAAGTGTGTAGCTTCTTGTTCTTTTTATTTTCATTTAAGCCACTTGCCACACTTTTAAAATTGTGCATGGATCTTCTTTAGGTATGAATCAAGAATTTTTCAGTATTTTAGCATTAGTGTTTACTTAAATGTTAATGTGTCTACTATGAATTTTAATATATTATTGTGTATAATTGTACATGTATTTGTAATGAAGTTTCAGATGTACATTAAATGGTGCTATACCTGTGAGTTTACTTATATTAAACTTATTTCTTACATATGATAGCATCAAAAACTAGTATAAGGTATTTTTTGAATTTGGAATTATTTTTGAATTTAGAAAATGACCAAAACAAAAAGTTTAACTAACCTTGACTAAGGGGATTAGTCATGCTGTCATGTAAGGGGTATGGTTAGTTGGTTAACAAATACAAAATAATTTCAAATTCAAATAATACTTTGTTGTTCATGTAGTAATGCAGATGGTATTTTATCAATAAATCTTACTTGCTGTCTGGTAAATCTATAAATAGTTCTTGCAATGTTTATTGGGCTGAAGATAATAATTTGCTGTCATTTGGATTTGACTATTTTTGTAGGAGTGGTCTTCACTGCTTTTCACCATGTTATTCTCAACACAGTGATTTTGTCACCCTGAAGTTACCTCCAAATATAGGCTGTTTATTTGAAAGTCGTGCAAATTTCCCCAAAATACCAATTAACCAATTTTCTTTGTAAATCCAATAATAGGAAGGGGCATTTTTGAAAGAGAGTAACAAAATCAATGCAGCCATCAAAGACTTTGTAAATACATGTTTATTAGGCTTGTTATGAATTATACAATTGTTTTTAAATTCTAATAGCTATGTAGGGGCTACATTGTATAGGAGGAAATGAATTTGTACATGGTGGTGTTTATGCATATGGACATTTTCAAGTCTCAGAAACAGTATGAGATGTACGACTGTGCACGTAGCAATCTTTTATATCATAAATGCTTTTTGTTTATATAGTATGGAACCTTATAATACACTTTCATACAGATCCATACACTTGTACTCCTGGGAAACTTGAAAAACACTTGTTTTAAGCCTTTTCAGTTCCTTAATCCTCAGGGTTAGTTCATATCCCAGTCTGACCTTGGCGATGTTGAACATTGTGGTACAATGTTGCTGATATTCAATGAAGGAGTCGTACTATTATGCTGCAGTGTTACATAATGTACAAGAGCATCTGATAGACAATTAAGCCAAAATTCAAGGCTAAACGACATCAACCATGATAGGCAGCATATTATTTACGTTGGTATTTCCAAAAGTAAAATAACATTTTTAAGTATATCCTGAAGGAATAAAATGTTTTGCATTGTGAAGCTTGATACTACTGCAAAGGTTGAACCCTAAACATTTGGGGCAAGCTTAAACTGTTGATTGTGAATAGACATTTTACACACAACAAGAATTTGACCAGAATTGAAGTGGCACCCTTTTTCTGCCCTTTATTCCAGACTGGTTCCAGGCAATATCTCCAAAATCAATCCCAACCATCCATTCAACCAATGTGGAAGTGGGACAAAAAATATTCACCTAAATACAGGATTTGAGTTAGCATACCAAAGAACTACAAGTATTAGAATATTGAAAACTTTCAATTATTCTCCATTGAAATTGGTCAAGAAATAAACAATTGATGCTAATTCTGTAAAATGCTTTTTTACTACACTATAGGACCTTTATTTCTGAATAGTTGTGGTCACAAGCCCCTTCATAACCTTTTTTATGGTATTGAATCTTGTATAAATATTTCAGAAAGCTTCATTACGTAACACTAGTTATTACATATGGTAAAGAACAAAAGCAGCAAAAGCAAGATTTTTTCAGTTGTCACAATTGTAACAGCCTGGACAATATTTTGTTTTATCAATAGTTTAATTTTTGGATCAAATTCCAGGTTTTCAACAAAGATGCACAACATATTATCTCACCAACTTTGCCAATTATCAAAAGCTTGAAAAGTTACAGGGTAGACACACATGTAATTTGTTACTGGGACTGATTATGACATACATGATACCCGATTCATCCTTTTCTAAAATTAGGTCACTGCAATGGCTTAATGAAGTGCTTCAAATTGGAAATGTTATTGATTAACTACTGTAAACATCCTAATTTTTGCTGTGGACAGAAAACTGCAAAAAATAATACATACAAAATTGATTTTTAACACTATACGACACTAATCATTATTTTGAAACACGAAAATTGATACCTGCAAATATGTTCATTTGACAGAATCTGTGAAAATTAATACATTTACAGTACATGAATTAAGTCTGAAACAGAAAATTTCAATTTAATAATGAGCACAACAAACCTAGCATTAACATCAACTTTAATTGATTTATTCAAGACTTAAGGTGTCTGTCAACTAGAAAGTATCTAAACATAAGGAAAATTTGTCTGACTTCAGAATTCAGATAAAACTACAAACATTTTTTTTTCAAAATAACTTAATATAAGTTATTTGCTTTACTTTTGTATAACTGTAAATAGTTACTTCCATAAAAATGCCTTGCCACTGACCCACAGCAAGATTCTTGAAGAATGTTTATTGTAAAGTTCACAAAGGATGTTATCACAAGAATTCTAATATTGGTATGACCTGCTTCAAAGGTCATTACACCACAGCCATAGTTAAACAGTATTAAGCATATGACAAACATTCTCATTCCTAACATCATACACAAGTTTTACCAACTTTTTCTGATGTTACAGTAGAATTTTGCTCCACAAATGGTTGTTTTCACAAGAAATGAAGAAATTAGTCCAGTTAATTCTTTTCATTTTTTTACCCTGCCCTATTACTTGAAGTAAAATAAGGTGACACAAATGGCCAGCCTGCAGTGATAAAATAATGATAAAATGGAGTCTATGAATTATTTCTTACACAAAATATAACATAACTACATGTATATTATTCAATCACAGTTCTGTTTGGCAAGGGGGCTGACAACTCCATTTTGCTAACATGGTACCTGTTTCAGAATGATTTAAATGTAGATGCAGTGGTGGATTCAGAAATTCAGAAATTGCAAAAAGGGGGGGGGGGTCAAGTAACTGGTTTTTTTTTTATTTAATCAACCACTTCTTGAGGATAAGGGATGCAACCCCTGCCCCCATGATGGCATGGATATGTCTGCAATGAATGCACAATACACTTGCCCTAATATTAAAGTAAGTAAACAGATATATCTAGAGACTAGACATCACATAACTGAACAACACAAAACAAACAAGTATACAAACTAACATACATGTACATGTATTCATGTAACTATTCAAATTACTTCTTTTTAAGACATTGTGAATACATGTAAAGGGTCATCTGCACAGATGTCACACGTGTATGAAAATAAATTACTGTGAAAGTACTTTTATTTGTGGATCCAAATTTGTGTGGGTTCTTCAATATGTGGTCTTGATAACTCGATGGAAAATTCTTTTTCCAAATTTTGTGGTTTGTTCTATCCACGAAAACCTCAAAAATTGGTACCCCATGAACATTAATACTTTCACAGCATTACAACGTACATTTTCAAATTTTAAGATAGAACACAAGCAATTGAATTATTGCACTTAACACTGATTCAATTTGAAACTAACATAAATTCTACTAATAAAAACACAAATCTCTTTAATACAATACTATGTTTGCACAGCATGATACAAATAAAGTTGCAGTCTAACCCAAAAGTGCAATGTATGGCCAATACAATCAGGCTAGACACATCTTATAGTTTGGACTAAGATTATTGGTACATGCATTTGATAACATATAGGTTTCCAAGTCTGAAATTAAGATAAAGAGTAAACAAAAATTAATGGATTTCTAAAAATCAGCATTTTTCTATTCATGAATACAAGCTGAAATAAGAAAAAATAGAACATGAAAACTTCAACTGGAAATTTTTCATTACAATTTCCAAATGCAAAAATACATCTATAGGAAAGCAGACAGATTTTGCAGGTCTCAGCAGTTTACTACAAAGATTTTTAAACTTAAACCCAAATTGTAAATACTTGATTGCTTGATCCCCTTTAGAGGTCTTATACTTTAATTAATCAGATTGTATAAAGAAGACCATTAAAATAACATTCTACAATCCAAATTTCTCATAGTTGTAATACATGTAATCAAAACTAGAGCAAACATTATGGCACAATAAGGGTGCACTATACAGTTACATTAAGGCACGCTGTTTCGCACACCAAGTTACCCCAGTCAAATTTTGTAAAACTTAAAATTAAAAGTTGAAATTTAGTGGATATATTGTTTAAATGTTGTTAAGCATTTATACGTAGACAGATGTAATGTATGTAATGGTAAGCAGGTGTAATTCAAAGGAAGAAGGGTATCCGGAACATTTCAGTCCCCTGCCATATTAGGTTCTCTCCTCAGCATTAGATGGCTGATTTTCAAAACTTTTGGACCTAAAATTGTGAAAGAATGAATCGAAAAGGGTCCTATTATTTTTCCCCTTTTTCCAACTACTCTCTGCATGCTTTATTCCTGTGGTAGTGTCTAAGTGCCTGATATTTTATAAAACGTAGTAATTGGCTGTTAGTTTTTAAAAAGGCACCCCTGTTTTGTACTAAAACTCAATAATATTTTTTTCATTATGTTACCATGGCTACTGGATTTTATAACAATAATCACTAAATTACTTATAAATGACTTGAACCTCAACACACCAAGGATTTAAAAAATATGCACTTTTTTATGTCAAAACACTAGAAATTTCTGTGCGGACTGCCTCAAGACAGCTTTATTTCAACAAAATGAGACCAAATATTCAGAAATGACCTAACTGTATTGTACTACCTAACACAACTAAGTGAAAAAAATGTCATGCAAATTGATTAATGTAAATTCTGATACTCACTGTAATCAGTTCATTACATATACATGTACTGATTCTCAGTGATCAGCTCAAAACTAGGGGCATAACAAATTGAAGTGTAGGCACTAAGCTGCAAGGGGTCTAGGGACCACTTCAAAGGTTCCCAGCAAGTCCAGGGTAGTGCCCTAGTAGGGAGTCCAAGGGCCGAATACTCCCATATTAAAAACCTATCTAAACATTCTGAAATCACAAAAGATGTTTTTTTTAAAAGCCTGTTCTATCTACATTGATGCAGACTTGAGGGAACATCTAATTTCCTGATTTTAACTCAGTTGAAAATTTCAAACCAAAATTAAGATTAAAGCTAGGATACAGAAAATTTTGTATATGCATGAACAATAATTGAACTTAATTTATGTTGGGATTCCGTACTCTTTCCTAGATGTTATGGTGAATTCACCATTCATTGAAATCTATTGCTTTCTTAGGCACAAACCGGTGAGAGGGGAAAACTGGGATCTTTTTGAAAAAACAAGTTCCAAATTTTTTTACTGTTGATGTTACGCCCCTGAAAAAGTAAAGAAATGAGCATACTTAATTGTGTTCATGTAATAACTCTTATTTCTTTAGTAATCAGTTCACTTCATGTAATGATTCTTAAGTAATCAATTCACTACATGTAATATGTAATAGATCTAGGTGATAAGATCGCTATATATGTAATAATTTCAGGTGATCAGCTCACTACTTGTACATGTAATCATTCAAAGTGATCAATTCACTACATGTATTAATTCTAGGTGAAAAAATCACTATACATGTATATGGAATAACTTCAGATGATTAGTTCACTACATGTAATCATTCTAGGTGATCATTTTTCTACATGTAATCATTCTAGGTGGTTAGATCATCATATGTAATAATTCTAAGTACCCTAATCAGTTTACTGTACATTAAAGTAATGGTCCTGAATCAAATTTTTCAGTTTACTACATGTAATGATTCTAAAAAAATCTGTTAATCATTACTTAATCACAAACAATGATCATTGCTGCTGGTACACGGGCAAATTCAACCTTATTGAACTTTACATTATATCTTCAACCTCTTGTTTTATTTCATCAACTATCAATTCACTGTCCTTTATTTCATCGCCATATGTTTGTATCATTTCAACATTGTTCCTTTTTTCTGTCTCCTCATCTAAAGCATCACTAGAAGATGGAGGGTCAACATGATCTTGTGAAGAATGAAATTTTTTTTTATGTTTTTGTAAAACAGAAGCAAAGACAAACTTGATACCACAAACATCACAAGAATATGGTGTGTCTTTCTTACAAGTTTGTGATACTATATGCATACTGGTTTCATTAGATTCGGGTAAATCTTGCCAATCCGTTGTTAGTGATGGATGAAAAGATCGTATGTGTTTTCTTAGACCAGAGGTTTGTACGAACTTACTCCCACACATTTCACAAGAGTAAGGTTTTACACCTAGGTGTGACAAGGTATGCTGTTGTAGATGGTGCTTTCTTGCAAAACTTTTACCACAATCGTCACATTTAAATTGTTTAATACCTGAATGTATAACTGAATGATTATGTAGTTCTCCATTAGAAAAGAATGATTTTAAACACACTGGACATTTGTATGGAGCCTCTCCTGTATGTATGCGTTTGTGTCGTTGAAGTACATTGCCATACCTAAAAGACTTACCACACACATCACAGGTGTGGCGTAGTTCTCCTGTGTGTATTAATTTATGCTTAGCAAGATTCCCTGATTCAGAGAATTGTTTTCCACAATAATCACAGGAGTATGGTTTCACTCCAGTGTGAAGTAATTTATGTTTATTCAGGTTACAGTGGCTAGTAAACCTTTTCTTACAAATTTGACATTCATAATTTTTTTCCCCTGTGTGAACTTTCATGTGATCTTTTAAAGAGGAAGCATGAAAGAAGCCTTTACCACAGATGCCACATTGATGTTCCTTCTCACCACCATGAGTATTCAGATGTCGATTAAGATTGCCCTTCTTATTGAACCTTTTCTCACATAAATTACATGAAAATGGCTTTTCTCCGCTGTGAATTAACATGTGATCTTGAAGAGCACTTTTACTAGAGAAGTCTTTCTGACAAAAGATACAGAAAAAATCAAAACTTTTGTCATTAGGTTTTATCAAAAGAACTGTTATCAAATTGTCTGTATTCACCATACTAGGTGGGCATGTTGATAAGTTATCTTGTCCTGAACCCTGCTCAGTATCTCTTTCAACATGTGGAGTATTATGCCTCGGAATTTTACTGGTAGTTTTGTATGTGTTGTTTTTTTGTAGTTCTATGGTGCCAGACTCACATTTGTCATTGCTGCTTGAACAGTTGACCTCATCTGGACTTAGTTCCATCTTATTTCCCTCTTTTAAGTCATATTTACAACTTGCAGTACATGTACTGGTATTCATTTTGTCTTCAGATACAGACTCTTTTTTATTCATACCTAGACAGTACATTTAGTTAGTAAACAAATCTACTATGGCTGGGTTCATCAACACTGTCCAAGAGTTCAGCTCATCTGTACTTCACAACACCAATCATGTTCTACAAAAGAAAAAAACAAGGTGATTATTTCAATGCTCCTATTTAAACAAGTTGGCAACAAATTCATGTTTCACTGGTTCCAATCCAATCACCCATAATGAATTATGGACTCACCAAAATTTGATCTTAACAAACAATCCATTTCATTTAGCCATTAATTTATTTCAAAAGGGAAGTAGTAAATACACCAGTCTTCCCTGAGGCACTCAATCAGAGTTATGCCTTCTTCCCAAAATATCATAACAGGAACCATATGGTCATAATACATGTATAAACAAAGATGTCAAACAGGAGTCAAAAACTGAACCCCACAATATTGCAAAATGAATCATGTACCATAAAAAAGCACCTGTCAAAATATTACGTGGTTGTGATACATGTACATAATATACATGAAAGTATTTTAATAGTTGCAAATAAAACTGTAATGAAAATTTATATTTAAATTGAATGGTCAAAATAATGACTGCTGCTGGATAGTGCATGAATATTTTATAGTAATGATATCAATTTAAAAGAACACATGTACATGTATTACATAAAAATGTAAGTAGACTTTCTAGAAGTCTCTCTCTCTCTCTGTATAAATACATGTACATGTACACTAGTCCGAATTACCTCTGAACCTGCAATCCTCTTTTTTATTTAGATATTGATATGTCGGCCAAACCTGACATACCAATACCCAAATAAAAAAAAGGAGGGTTGCAGGGTCAGAGGAAATTCGGACTAGTGTACATGTACATGTATTTATACAGAGAGAGAGTTTGTTTGTTTGTTTGTTGGGGTTTAATGTCCGAGCAGCAATATTTCAGCTATATTCAGATGATGAACATGAAATTGATGATAAAGTGAACATGAAATAATGATGAAATGAAAAAGGGATGGGACACAAGGGCAATGGGGTCGACAAATTTTGATTGCCACTGGAAATAGGGAGAGGTGGGTAGGGTCGGGCAATTTAGCCTCCTGTGGCGGAGCCCTATTGTTCCTACTCTGGGAGAATACCACAGTAGGGTTCTTTAACGTGCGAGGAACCTGGCATCTTACCCAACACAGTGCACCACTATGGTTTGCAGTCAGGTTTTCCGTATTATAGCCTGACAACCCCAGCATGTAACATGCAAGGGGTACCCCATTCTACCACCTGGGGCACACATCCCAGTTGCTCTGTGGGCAGAGTGCCCTAGCCCCCAGTTAGGGTTCTGAGCACTATTTAGACGCCTTTTATGACAAGCTTAGCGCTGCTGCAGGCCTATTCTTTTGACACCCGGACCTGCACGGGGCCAGAGAGAGAGAGACTTCTAGAAAGTCTACTTACATTTTTATGTAGGAATGTGTTTTTTTTTTACAGTGTACTTAAAATACAATATTGATATAAACTATAATTTCAATGGGAAGTCTTACGTGTATATTTTGTAAGACGGGTGAACATTTGCTATTGTTAGAACTGAAGATACGATTAAATTCATTATTGCAACTTCTTACACTGAAATTATGTAGTCAACATCTGATATCGATTAACCTACCAGCAAACAAAGTAGTTCTTTTTCCTATAGGAAAATTATCATTATTAAGCTTCTTTTACCGGAAGTAGTGGTGATGTGCTAACATATCCCAGATACGGAAAATTGGACTTTCCGGTGGTTCTACTAATCAAAGTGCTGCTAGCACTGGTAGTTTTTGATCCTGTTGAAATTGTACCAGGAACAGAATTTCTTTGATTTCACCCTTTTCACAAATTTTAAGCCTGTCCAAAAATTAATTTTCAATCCATAAATTCATATTAAGAAATTAATTTCATAGAATTACATAGAATATTTAAAAATATATACACTTTGTATCAATTTAAATTTTGCCGACAATTTTACTATGTTTTAAATTACTGTTCTTCGCTTGTAAAAAAAATTGATGAAAAAATACAGATTTTGACTGATAAGTGCGTTAAATGGAACATGCTTAATACATTTAATGCTTTTTGACACATTCTGCAAAAACGTTCTGAATTCCTACATACGATTTTTTTTTGTACTATTGATACATCTTTCAAGGCCAAAAAGAAGTCCCCAAATTCTGTATTTGATTTAAAAACTTGATCTTATTTCCATTTGCAGCAGTGATAGAATACTATTGGCTGAATAATTTCATGAAACATATTAACTGATTTTAAAGAGGTATTGAATGATATAGAAGGACTGGCATTTGGACTACATTTTGTATAGTGTTCAGAAAAAGAAGGGATTTTCTCAGTACTGAACCAGTGATACGAGATATTCTGATCCAAAAGGATCAAACCCTAAACAGCGCCCATGAGCGCCTGGGGGTAGTCCTAAGGGTGTCAAGAGCACTCGGGGATATTTTTTGGTCAAATATACTTCCGAAGGCAGCTTAATGGTAGAGGAGTTAAAAATTGCTCAAATCTACGAGTTTTCCGGCAATCGAAGCAACACTCAGCCATTTTCCAGCTATGATGTTTTGCTGTTACATTTTGAAAAGTGAACAGTCATTCAACATTTGTTTTTCAATGCAACTTTTGGTGACTTTATGTATCTTACTCATGAACTCAAGCTCTTTTGTCATGACAGTGGTCAAAGTTCAACAGCTAGTTTTTAATTTTTTTTTTTTTTTTTTTTTTTTGTTATTTTGTTTTAGAACATGAGGCGTTTCTATATAGACCAAATATGCACTTTTTCAATATGAGACACTATTTTGTAGTTGAGTGTTTAAGTACAACTTTTATTTGAGTGGTCTTATCCTCTTTCTATAGCAAATTTTGGTTTAAGATCATTAGACTAGTTTGTGCTAACTTTTGGATATTTGATTAGCACACATGGAGCATGCTCAATGTACACTTCCACAAGGAAAATTCTTTTGGTGCTCGTTGAAGTGTGTATTGAGCATCCCCAGTTTCATTACTTAACACAAAAGGGTCTATTGACGCCATTTTGCACTTAATCATTGTCACGTAATTTGAGATTATTTCATTACTTATATATTATAACTTTCACATTTGTTTTCTTTTTTCAATACATTTATTTCTTACATATAAGTATAAAGAAAAAAGTATAAACTTTAAGTCTCAAGCACGCTGATGCATGGAATGGCGTGCCAGGCGTACACCCCCCCCCCTCCCCCCGATAATAGGGAACAAATATTTGTATGACATCTTGATTTTTGACCAACTCTATACCACCCGAAGATTTTATAGACTTCACTCGACCAAATTCTATTAACGCCATCCCATGGAACCGAAAAAAAACAGTATTAAAATTAGTTTTTTTTTTCAAAAGGTGATCGATATGCTTTTAAAATTAGGACAATGCAAGTCAAGTATAAAGATTTTATCTTATGAATTGTTTCACTTGTTCGGTTTTTATATTTTGATGTATATTCTGTTTCCCTGATTTCCTTTATAGTCACTCTGCGTTTATAGTTTGTCTTTACTAGCAACCAGGTACGCATTGTGCTAATCAAACACCTTTCAAAAACATGACAGTTATCCCTCTCCGGCAGAACCATACAAAGTAAAGCCGTAAAAACTATCGCAAAGGCTTATGTTTTGAATATGTTTTAACACTAAATCTTTTTATATTGCCCGAGGGCTACAGTGTGATCCTTTAAGAAAACACTTAGCCCCTTCGACCCATTGTACCTTTCACAAAGACCGCCAATTACGGGTGGGATAATTATATAAAAGTTATGTGATAGGGTTGAGTTCTTGTCTTTTGTTCAGAGACAATGTATGAATCAAACTGTAAAAATTAATTATTGTTCGATCGATCGGATTACATTGTTTGTCATCAGGGTGTTATGTCATCGCTGAGATTAACAAATGAATAATAGTAAATAATTGGGGACATATTATCCATTGACAACATACCTTTTGGAAACGAATGGTGATTGCTGGTCATTTGGATCGGTCCTTAAAAGCGGAAGGATCCTCCGAACACATCATATTTTGAGAAACAAAAATTTTGCAAGGTATGTTGTTTTTAATATATTTGTTCGTAAGCTTCTAAGATAGCCCTTTTCGGGGTGTGATTCAACCATGTTTCTATGTACTGTTGAATTGTCATGATATTTTTCAAGACAATATATGTTTTCTTAGCACGTACAAATGGGGTGGGGGCAGCAGATTCGATTAATTACAATGTAGCATATTGTGAAAAATAGTGATTGTAATAATTAAGATGTGAAGAAATAATAATCGTAAGAATTAGTTCGCGTTTATTTATACTTGCCTTCCTTTTACTACAATATTTGAGTTAATTAACCCAGCTAATGAATTAATTGTTTCATGACATGAAGTGAGTATTCAAAAGTTCGAATGTTACTTTGAACCCATCAGAAGTCTTCTATATAAGAGTTATTCGGTTATTTTAGTAGTTGAGTCAATAATTTTTAAATGGATTTGAAAGTATATCTAAGTCACCATCTAAATATAGCTCCCATTTTAATTACAGGATAAAACACTGGTCTAGACTGTTAAGTAACTGATAAAGATATTGTTTTTTTAGGTAATGTCAACATGGCTTCTCTGAAAAACATGATTTTCTCGAAACCGAAGAACAGCCCAGCCACTCCAACCGTCTCAAAGAAATTAAATGGAATTCTACGAAATGGAAGTACGTCACCGGACAGTTTGGACTCTCAGTGTAATGATCTAAAGTGCAATAATTGTTCAGAACACCAAAGTGTTACAATTTCCTTATCGGAAAACTCAGGAGAAGATTCAGATTCATGTATCAGTTGTAGGAACAGACTTATTGAGGATAGCAAACAATCCGAAAGTAATTCTAAACGGGTCTCATTTAACGCTCGAGTTAAGAAACGTGTATTTCTGTCAGATGCAACTGAAAGGACACGAGAGAGAGTTAGCGTACCGACTGTCAGACATTCTATACATAATGTGCCCAACCCTCGTTGCTATGTAGAACAGCCACGGTATATCTTATGTACACCAGGCCATTTAGGACCTTACAGTGGCCCCGTCACCAGTGCTCACACCACATCTAGTCGAGGAACACTCTACTTTAGGATTATATGATACGATATTTGTGCCATAATTGACTAAAACACTATGTCTTTCATTGCATTATTGAATCATGAAGTATATATATTAAAAATCCTACATTTATGCCTCGTTTTTTTTTATGATAATGCATACTAGGTAAATTATTGCGAAAGGGCACAACGTTTGAGTGAATGTTATCATCCCGGCGTTTTCGGGCAATCCAAGATTTTAGGTTGGGATTAAGAAAAGAAGCAAAGATATTGATGGAGATTTAGTTTCGAGATTTCAAAGTATTTTCTCTTTCTTCTTTATTGTTTTCGTTTTTGTTTGTTTGTTTTGTTTTTTTTTTGTTTTTTGTTCTCTATCATTATTTTGAAGGGGACCGAGAATGTAAAAAGGACATTATAACATAGATATGTATGGAACGCCTAAACTGTCTGATGAGATACACATTTGTTTACGTGTTGTTAATTTTATATTACTTGCTGTGGTTTTATAATTACATGTGATCATTTTGTATTTACGTTATGTAGGAACATCTTTACATTATGTCGTTTTGTCTTTACGTTCTGCCATTTCGTCTTTACGTTCTGTCATTTCGTCTTTACGTTCTGCACTTTTGTCTTTACGTTCTGTCGTTTTATGATTACGTTATGTCAACATGTATTTACGTTATGTGGATTTATCTTTACGTGCAGTGGTTTTCTTATAACGTGAGGTCGTTTCATCTTTACGTTATGTCGATCTCTAAATACTTTATGTGCATTTTCTTTTCTTCACGTGCAGTGATTTCTTCTTTACGTGGTGTGGTTTCTTCTTTACGTGATGTGGACAAAAATTTCATGATGACGTGTGACCTCGGAACTTTTCGATCCGGTGTAAACTTCAATTCAGTCCGTAAAAGTCGAAATAGACGTCAAGACGCCGATTAGAAAAATGCTGCCGTATATTAGCATGGCGCTGTCGTCGTCCGTGGGCACTTGGTTTCCGAGCAATAACTTGATGATGACTTGATCATTCTATAACTACATAGCAGGGTTTCAAACCAAAATAAGATGTTTGGTATTGATTATCAACCGTAACTGGATACTGGGACCAGTTTTCTAGGAGTAGGAGTAATATTTCTAACATTTTTTTTTAAATTCTTTCTTGAAAATTAGTTTTGGTGTTTTATTAATGTAGAAAATAAATTTAGTCACGCAATAACTTGTAAGAGTCGAATTTTTGCAAATTTTCGCGGGAGTCGAAATTCCCATGTTTTTGGAATTCAAAAAATATATTCCGACTACGAAAATCGCCACAAGTCATCAACAGAGTCCCAGGTGTATCAATTGTGATAATATTGAACGTAAAAAACAAATAAGCTATTTTTACTATAGAATAAACACTCTAGGGTGACTGGATAGACTACCCAAGTGTATTTCGTTCAGCATTTTTCTAATCGGTGTCTTGACGTCTATTTCGACTTTTACGGACTGAATTGAAGTTTACACCGGATCGAAAAGTTCCGAGGTCACACGTCATCATGAAATTTTTGTCCACATCACGTAAAGAAGAAACCACACCACGTAAAGAAGAAATCACTGCACGTGAAGAAAAGAAAATGCACATAAAGTATTTAGAGATCGACATAACGTAAAGATGAAACGACCTCACGTTATAAGAAAACCACTGCACGTAAAGATAAATCCATATAACGTAAATATGTGCTGACATAACGTAATCATAAAACGACAGAACGTAAAGACAAAATTACAGAACGTAAAGACGAAATGGCAGAACGTAAAAATAAAACGAAATAATGTAAAGATGTTCCTACATAACGTAAATACAAAATGATCACATGTAATTATAAAACCACAGCAAGTAATATAAAATAGACAACACATAAACAAATGTGTATCTCATCAGACAGTTTAGGCGTTCCATATCATTCCAACTATTGAAGCATTATGCAGATATTTTACATTCATTGTATTAAAGTTTGAACTTAGAAATGTTTTTATAACATGGTGCTGTAAACGGTTCATATCCTCCTTCTTGAGGCTCGGTGACGGATCTCAGATGATCTTTAGCATTGAATCCCTTCACCAATTTCACATCTCGATTTGGAAACGAATTCTTTTCGCGTTACGAATAAAAACTGTACAAATTACGCTGTCCTAAAATATGAATATGATATACCGGTAATTAAAGACCTCCTTAAACATAATCACACGAGTTCACACATTAGATCAGAATAAATTACAAAAACAAAACAAAAACGAAAACAAAGGATACAAGCTCGTGAAAAGACTTAGGACCCTTTAAAAAGTTCTTTACGTTGTTTTAAGTACTTGTAAAGCCATTGCGTGATATAATCAAACTATTCTTTTAAAGTCATTTTAATGTCATTGTAGACGATTTGCTATTTTTCGTCATTTTTTGGGTCTTTCTTTAGTAATGGCGATAACAAGAGGCCAAAACCAGTAGCAATACGTTCTACTATAGGAGCTATATTATTGTAGCAACCGCGTTTAAATACAATGGAAGAAGCATCAGTGTACGTGATTCGAATTTTGTGCTACTACTGCAAACTTCGATAAATAATCCTAAGATTTATAGTTAAGGTAAGATATGTTTAACTGCTGGGATGGTGAACACCCTCAGTGACATATGACCCGAAAGCAGTGGCATCGATCCTGTGGTTTCTAAATACAAAAAAATATAACATATCATCTTAGTAATACATTGCTAGGAAACCAGAGTACTCACATACAACCAGGAACCTGCGCCAAATAAATATGTTTACTCGGACAACCATGAGCATACACTAAATAAATAAGTTTACGGGTACAACCAGGAGCCTGGGTCAGATAAATCAGTGCAATGGTTCAACAAGGAGCCTGGACCAGATGAATCAGTGCAAAGATATAACCAGAAACATGGACAAAATGGATAAGTACATGGATACAACCAGGTGTCTGGGTCAGATGAATCAGGACGCGGGAGCATGGCAGAACACAGGTCAAACCTGTGAGTCTGGACCAGAAGAATCGTACGCTTGTAGTTGTATACTTGTATGACTACTTGTGTTACCCTAGTAGACCCATAATTGACAGTTAAATGCGTTTTTAAGCCTGGACCAGACGACCCAGTACAGATGCTGACAAACCATTTTGTCCTTCCTTTAACTAAAACTACAGATATATGATATAAAATATTAAACAAGAGCAAGTCCCTGTGTTTGCTTATATTAGTTGGGCTGCATATAAAGATAGTGGTTCAAGATGTTGGGCTTATTAGAAATAAAATGACATTTTAACATGCCAAAATTTAAGAACTCTGGTTTTTCGATTACTAGTATCACAACCTCTCGATTACACAAGTTTTTTAACCGGAAATATTTCACTCGTACCTTGCTGTCGCACTCATGGTCTAAGAAAACATATATACACGACACTTGCATCTACAGCTAGCTGGACCGTGATTCATATAACCGGTATCACCCATAATTAGGTAGGATCAGTCGACGTCAGACTGACAATTACAACACGACGCCTGTCAATATTAAAACCTGGTACATTTGTTTTGTTTTGGTCCAACACTGCTACTAGCTTCTTCATAGGTTATGCTTCGGTCAAACGAGGCCGATTTCTGCAGCCGACTTATTAAACAGCTTGCCCCTTTTCGACAATTATTTAACAAAGTTTTGATTGCTATAGAAGAAAGAAAAATATCTTTAACATTTACATCTGTAACATCGACGGTCGTTTTCTACTTGATTTTTTTGTATATAAGTTAATTACTGATGTATATATAAAATAATTTTAATAAAAGCTCAAAATATGAATTAGCAACTATACTGAACATTAATACACCATAGACAGTTACCTTTGTCTTCATACAAACCTGGATCTATGACATATGAGTCCTATTCTCGTCCTTAACTGCCATTGGTACCGTTAATCTCATTATTATCAATTGCTGTACTTACTTTTGAATCAATCATGACATACTCTTATGTATCTTTAGAGTAGAAATCATGACATACTCTTATGTATCTTTAGAGTAGAAATCATGACATACTCTTATGTATCTTTACATTATACATCATGTCATACCCTTACATTTCTTTAACTTTCTGTTAAGTAAAGCATAAAATACATCGTACAAAAATTAAAAAAGATTATACAAGTCATCAAATTAACAATAAATTAATTAATATGCAGTAAGTGCAAATGTACTCATTAGCAGAACTTTTACGAGTGTCCAATACTGGTCAATAACCATACTAAAACACTTGGGAATCGAAGCTTACTTATAATACGAACGAGAGGAGTGTGAGGATGTACAGAAATAAACGCAATACTTAATACTTACCAAATGTGATAAAGGTGCTAGGTAAAGGGTTCTTGTGTATAGCGAGTAATGATACACAGAAAACTAAATTCAAACCGGTGGTATGGCACCTTGTGGTATACTTTCAAAGTGATCCATTTACTGATAGCCAAGTTATAGCTTTTATTAAGTTCAAGTCTTTACCCCCAAAATCAATCCCTGTTTGATCTTTGAGGAATAGCATATTGTGGAACAATATTATGTTTACAGTAGTGATATGGTTGAATTCTAAGAAATGCTTGTTTTTGGCCTTTTAGTCCCCAATACCAAAACGGTTGATAATCAATACCAAACATCTTATTTTGGTTTGAAACCCTGCTATGTAGTTATAGAATGATCAAGTCATCATCAAGTTATTGCTCGGAAACCAAGTGCCCACGGACGACGACAGCGCCATGCTAATATACGGCCGCATGTTTCTAGGGTCGTATAAAAAGTCTAACAGAAAGTTAATGTCGAAATTGAAATTGTACCCCACAATATGTAATACCTATATAAAGCTCCTGTTCACATATCAAATGGGTGTTATAGAATTATCAATTCACCATCAAGTTATTGCACGAAAACCAATGCCCACGGATGACAACAGCGCCATGCTATTATACGGCCCGATGTTTTTACGGACGCATAAAATGTTGTCTAACACAAAGTTTATGTCGAATATGAAATTGTACCTTACAATATGCAATACCTATATAAAGCTTTCGTTAACATAGTAGATTGGTGTATATGACAGTTGCAGAGAAAACTTACGAAAATGGTGTGGATAGACAATCGTACGGACGGACACCATGGTCAATATATACCTCCAGCTTTCAAAGTGGGGGCATAATAATGAATTCTTTGCCACAATCGTTTCTTTTAAACAAGTCACCAAAAGACTTTAATTGCTCGAAAATGAAAATTTTAAGAATGACATAAAGTATTACAACTTTTCTCGTTGTAAGACTATTGTGGCGACCTTACTTTGTTATTGCTAAGTAATAACGCAGAACTTAAACCAATTGTGTATACTGCTGCTGCACTAACCAGGGCCGGATCCAGACACTTTGAAAAGGAGGGATGCTAGCCGAGGTTCTTAAAAAGGGGGTGCTAGGACATTAAATTATTTTCCATTTTTGTATCAATTTTACATATGAAAATGGCATATTTTCCAATAAAAAGGGGTGCTAACCCTCCCCCTTTCTGGATCCATAACTGCGATCTAACTAGTCTATTATATAGTGACAACGTAGGACTGACCTCTTTTTGCTACATTGATGTTCAGCGCAAAAACAATTTAAACTCTCGAAACACGAGTAAGGAATGTGTAGTTTCGATTTAATCTTCATTAAAAGCAAGTTGTAGATCAATTTAGTAAAGTACAGGCTACGAAAAAAATAATGCTACAGTAAAACTGTTGGGTTGAGTCATTTTTTTCCAACTATAACAGCTGTAAATGATCATTGCAGTCGTGCTGCTCAACTTGCTAAATTTGTTTCTACTCTATATGTATTTATAGTCCATGGGCCACATACACCCTAGGGGACACCCCAGCGAAATTTTCGAGACAACATTGTTCTTACTTTTTTATTATGTATAGAACAGTAATTTACCTGTTGCTAACTGGCGATTATTGCATGCAAAATTTTAATTCAAGATATACCACTGCCGTAATTTTTTTTTTATTTAAAAATTTTTAATTTTAAGTAACATTATTGGACGTATTAATTTCTAAAATAATAGTTTTCTTACGATGATTCCAAACGTTCTAACATTTATTAATATCTTTTGGTAGTTGAAGTGAAAAACCTACCCTAACACAAACCAGTGATTTTATTAAAAAAAAAAAAAATTCATACCAACTCCTTAAATTCAATGAAAGATAGATTAAATTGAGTTATAAACATAAGTTTGAGTACAGATATATAGTTTTATGGATAAAAACATTAAAGGAAAATTTTGAAAAAAAAAACGGCATATTTCAGATCTTAGACAGAACAACTTTGAGCCCTTCATATTTTAGACAGGACGTCAATAAAGTTGAGGAAAACTTTCCACTTAACTCTATGACTTGCAACATTTAGATCTTAACTTTGTACATGTAGTAGCATTCTTATTGCACCAGGGTGTGGAATTTTATCTCACACCACTTACGCTTTCGATATCGACTTTCGTAGTGAATACACGTTAACTCTAATTGCATTGTTGATATTGAAATATTCGGTATCTAACTCTTATATCATTTGTTCAATTCCTCTTAAGTTTTCACATATTTGTATGAAAAATTTTAGCGTTAAAGAGGATGGGCGAAACGTTTTAAGTGAAATATTCTCTGTAAACTAAAACCTTGTTCTTTTTCGTGATCAATATATATGTAACACAAATTGGAACAGGCGTGGTTAATTTCCAGAATAAATAGCTTTCTGTAACTGCAGAGATATAGAATTAAAATGCTTCTGTTTTGAAACTACATCTACAGATGTTTTCGAATGGTATGTGCTTGAGCTGTGATGGCTTAATATCACTGTAGTTGATCATGCATGGTGGTACATTGTGTTATTCCTAACTTAAAACCAAGAATGATGTGATCAACGTCGGACAACAGGATAATCAAAAACAGATTAAAAATAAACAAGTCATACAATTTCCCCTCTTTTAGCCCCTTATTTAATTTCAAAGTGTGTGGGCCATAATCTCAAAAAAAAACTTCAGGGCCCACACACTGTACCCAGTAACTTAAAAAAAAGGTCGCATGAAAAAGGTACGACGATTTTTACTCAAGTTAAAAATAGTTTACTAAAGTCAACAGACGCCAACAATGACGGCGATAACGACGACGATAGCGTAATACCGTTATACGTCCCAGAACACAAATTAGACAAGCATTACTATTTTAATTAGATAAGTAGATATACAAGATTATTGTCATTACATTACCTATAAAACATAGCTACAATAAACATATTTACTTACTACAACATTTGAAATACATCACTGTGTTTTTAGTGTTTAAACCTTTTAACTAAGCAAAGTTTTATTAATTTTGGTAATCTGCTCTGTCAGTGAAACATGCGATTATAATATAAGAAAGTTAAATTGCAATTTTTACAGAAAAAAAACTATATATTTCACTACATAATACCCACAAACACAAAATGAAATAAGAAATTACCCGTCCACATTCAATTCTTGATTTCAAGGTGATCATTAATGTCCACAATAAGAAAGACAAGAGTACATATAGTCAATGATTAGTTCATGGGAAATCATATCTTTGAATGTTCAATGATCATTGGTTAACATGGGTTAAGTAGTTTGGGAAGATGAAACTCTTAATTTTTTTCTATTGTTTTGACAAAAAGCTAGTCCGATTGACTCTAGATTATCACTATTGATCACTGTTATCCATGCTCGCACTCGAAGCACTTTATATTCCGGTAAAAAAATGTCGATTGAAAATCAAATGAAATGACAAAGTTCAAAACATTTCAGTTTTGTATATACGTAATTTAAGGCCTGTTGAGGAATGGCTCGGTGTGGTTAGGGCTGAATGGAAAATAAACAATCCACGAAGCAAACGAGAAAGCACTGAAAAATTACGATTCTATTTATATGTGGGGTGGGTCAGCTACTGGCTTTGACAAAATAAAATGATAAAACAATAAAGTTAAATGGCTTATGAATATACATCAAAATGACTATGAATTTCTGATCCATAATAAATCGAGTAGCTTAGGAATAAATGCAAGTATTTTACTACGTTTACTTTGTTGGTAGACCAACCGGTTCATATGCACCATTTTGAGGCACAGTAACAGGTCTCGGAGGATCTAGTGCATTAAATCCTTTCAATAACTTCACATCTCGGTTTGGCAACGAATTCTTTTTATAATGTTCAACAAGTTCGTGGTATGATTTAAACTGTAATGTTAGATCCAAATAAATTTTGTTGTCCTAAAAATATAAAATCCACAGTATTTAAGTACAAATTAGTCAGATGTATCGAAGAATCTTTCCAAAACAATTTAGTATGTGTTATCTGCAAGTAAAATATAATGGGTCATTGTGATTTCTTCACATTTCTTTAAGTGCAGTTTATTTTGTAGACTAATCTGTTTTTTATTTGCCATTTTGATACAGCAGAAATAAAAGATGACAATGTACAGAAAATTAAATATGGAATTGTTTTAATCTCACCTTAGTATTACATTTATAGGAAACGAGAGTATTCCCAAACTGTACAACTAAAACCTGCAAATAGAAAAACTTATTGGGTGAATCATATGAAGACCACGCATGCCTGGTCATTTTTGTCTGAAATTGACCTAGTGTCGAAGACATTTGAAGAAGCTAAGAGCAGAAGAAATGTTTATTTAACAGTATTAGAAAAAAAAACTTCATAATCATTAAAGAAATTTTAATTAAGTGCCAGGTACTATATATATATATTTAAAATTGACCATCTTCTGGTGATGTTAAACATATTTAGACGTTTATATATATATATATACAACGTCTCAGAATGTGACGACTCTATTCGCTACACTGCTCCATCGGATCAAATTGATACAGGGAAGATATGTAAACGTATAGAAAGGTCTGAAAAATTCCCAACGATGTTAGAACTGTCGAATTTGCAATGCAAATGTTTGGTCGTTCCCTCCGTGGGACTCGAACTCGTAGCGCCCTATATAGCCTAGCTGGCCGAGTCTAGGGCGCTGGACTTTGTGCAGGCGGTGTTGCCATAGATGTCACAGCGGTACGAGTTCGAGTCCCACGGAGGGAACGACCAAAAATTTGCATTGCAAATTTGACAGTTCTAACATCGTTGGGAATTTTTCAGACCTTTCTATATATATCATATATGCCCTTTCAGTATATCAAAATCTGGATAACGCTGGGTAATCATGCATGGTTATAAAATTCTTCTGCAAACCTTCTTGTTGGCTTCACTGGAATCTCTGATGAGGAACGTCCCGGGGTCTGTCAGGTTTAACTCACTGAAAATATACAGAAATACATATTTTATTTTGCAGGGAATACTTTGTTTTATAAACTGAAACAATTGGCGTGTAGCAATAGGAAAAGGTTAATTCAACATTATAAATAATTGAAATAAACAACAGGTGTTTCAGATGATCACGAATTTAGCTCTTATTTATATGAATTTTCGCCCGTGGTCTGCCCCAAATTTTCTACGTGACAGAATCATTTAATATGCTCTAGAACATCTACGATACACGGCATATGTTAATTCCATCAAATACTTTATTTGACTTGTAGGAAAACCTAATACAACATTAAAAACTCTATACCTTGCTGCATCCTCCTTGGTCCCAGAAAACATGTACTCAACACTGGGATCATGACCCACATACCCAGTATCACTCATATTAAGATAGGAAACCTCGCCTCGCTTCTGTGGAAGTTCTGTCAGACTGTTTGCATATGACGCCTGGGCACCCTGTGGACTCTGCTCTGGCAAGTCTTCAATTGGCGATTCGTTTCGCGGAGATCTAGGCTTTCCGGATGGTTTTGGGTTTGGTGCTACTATGGGTTTTATTTTCTCCTTATCAGTTTGACGCTTGGTATTCTTTGACTGGCCCGTCCCAGGGATACTTGTTTCGTTGTCTACTGACATACTTCGTTTTGGTGTAGCTCCGCTAGTAGCTTCGTCATAGGTTGTGCCTTGGTCGGCTGAAGCCGATTTCTGCAGCCGATTTAAGCTTCCCCCCTTTTCGTTGGGAATGTCTGGTAAAGTTTTGCCTATGATTGCTATAGAATAAAGAATAGTGTATTTAATCTGGTAATATGTTGTAGTACAATTATTAGAAAAAAATTATCTTAAAATAACTAATGACAATTCAAAGAGGGTTTATAATTCATGTTCAGTTATAACACTTTTGCGATAAAACTAATATATATCTCCACTTACTGGGATCTCTGGTATATTTGTTTCCTTTTTTCAGGTTTTCATCAGGTTTGTCGTATCCATCGTCGTCAGAGGAAGAGCTATCATCGACCTCATATACGTCTTCGTGTATGCCTGCTCTGCCAACTGCCGATTCAACTATACTGTGCTCCTCGTATGCCTTCAAATGTCTGTGAACCATAAAACAGGAAGAAAAAAAATCACATACCGTCTGTTGACTGACAATAAAGAAAATGCACGTATGAATATATGAACTACAATGAATCATTGAGATTGAGAAGCCGAGAGTGCATGAGCGATACCTTACTTCAATGCAAAGAAAAGACTTACTTTGTTATATCATTACTCGGAAGAGGTTCCTTGTGAACTACCAATAATGAGACATACAGGGCTCTCATCCAGTCCTAAAAATAACAAATTTTCCTTTCATTAATCAATCTGTAATTAATCGCCTGGTTAAAAAAACTAATAACACTGAACTTAATAATTCGAAACTGACAAATATAGATGAGCAAACTAGGACATATCGTTTGATCCGTTAAACAGAAAACCCTATTTTAACCTAATTTAGTAACTTTCAAATTTCATTATAATGTTGAGAAACAACAGAGAATTTACAAAGCGATCAATACAAGTGTCATAGAAACAACACAGAACTAATTATTTTTTTCCTCGTTGATGTCAGAGAAACAAAAAAACTTACCAAACTTTCTAAAATGTTGTCATAGTTACAGATCAGAACTTACCAAACTGCATAATGATGTCATAATAGTTACAGATCAGAACTTACTAAACTTTCTATAATGTTGTCATAATTACAGCTCAGAACTTACCAAACTTTCTTTACTACTAATATACAACAGCAGAACTTTTTAAACTTTCTATACTGTTAGTAACGACAAATAACTTACCAGTCTCTCTGAATCACTCTCACAAGAGAATCTGTAGACTTTTACATCTGTCGTACAAGGTAGAATTTCAAATGAATGAGGAATGGTGTGGTTCCGCTGCAACCTACATGTAACGTGATTACCGATTAGATCAACTGCGTAGTACTTATGGACATGTAGTCACAATAGGTTCGAAAGTATCATCTCAAAAAGAAAATTGTAAGCCACCTCTAAAATTGATACCCCGCTCCCAATATGATAATATGACCTTTTGACCTCTAAATTGATTAATTAGAATCAAAATGCACAGTGGTGATATTGCACAATTTAAATGAATAAATCATGTTAAGGGCATATTAGATCATAAAGGTTTAGCTATTCATGCACATGTCTACTGGTCCCAAGTAAACAAGGTATCAACAGTCTGATCAAACAAATACTTGTTGATCAATCAAAAGTTAATATCAGATATGGAACTGTCGTCAAGGGGTAGATAATACTTGTTATGAAAAACAGATTTCAATTTAGAAAAAAATCAAATCGTTTTACAGAAGCAAGATGGAAGCATATTTTGTCAATTCAGATGTACTAACTTAAAGCTGCCAATTGAGGTTATCAGATGGAAAAATATACCTCATGAAAATAGACAGTGTCCGTTATGCAACGCACAAGAAATATGATAAGAATTTCAGACCTTTTTATTCGTAAAAATAATGTATTAAGAATTTAAGAGACAGGTATATTCTCAACTATTACAGTAATATGGTGTATCCATCTGCACCATGAAAACGGATTTATTCAACGGGTCATGGTTTTCCTATTCTCGTTTGTCTACCCCGGACTTGACTTTTTATGAGCAACTCGGCGGGTGTTTCTAGAAAAGCACAGGACGCTTACCCTACCGGTGCACCTGGTCCACTGTCCCAGTTTTTAGTGGAGTCTGAGTTTCTCATTTGCTTTTGTTGTTTTGTATGTATGATTTTAGTTACTTTATGTTCTTTGTTGTGTATGTCTGTTTTCCATGTCTGCTCTTTGTCCCTGGATTACATTCTTTTGACTACCACTGTAACCTTGGTTCCCTTGATTACTCTATAACCCATCTGAACACAAAATGAAAAAAACTCCTGCCACTATGTATTAAAACAATCACTGAAAAAAAATGCATTTTCTTCAGAAAATTAGATGTACTGTTCAAAGAACTATTGGCATAGTGCATAGTTTATCATGTTATGTTATCATATTTCTTTCATGAATTTTCTGTTGCTTCGTGCTTATTTTTCATTATGTTTACTATATTTTCATCTGTATATTGATTATTATTGCTCCAGTAGCACCATAATGTGCCTGAGTTAGTAAATAAAGCTGTCCTGTCTACAATGGCTAAGTCCATGCTTCGACATAGAACCATAAAAATGGATAAATGGACATCTCTATTTGGATCCGCCCCCGAAACCATAGAGAGTATGACAATGCATCCTTTCTCTAAGTGAATCATATTCACCTGTGATAATTAAGCAATGAAAACTTGACTTTTGGAGATGATGAGTGCTCATCCCGGTAAATGTAAACACATCCTTGTGATAAAATAGCGAAATATCGTCTCCCTGGAGAAAAACAAACTTTTTTTATATTAAGCTCTAAACATTATGTTTCACAGGCCTGACATGTTTCAGTGTCAATACAAATAATTGCTATTTATTCAATATTTTTATATCAGAAAATCGGTTTTTAATATAAAATAAACAATATTTTTCTATGTTCGAAAACATTTTTTTAAATCTCAGAAAACATGCTTTTATTTTAATCAAAAAAATAATTTCTGAAAACAAATATTTTGAGTAAATAGTTTAATGGTGCCCCATAAATACCAGATTCACGATCGATCAGATATTCCTGACCCAAACTTAATAATTTTTATGATTATCGTTCAAGTTGGTTAGCAATCAGTACCATTATATTCTGTTATATTTCCATGATAATTATCGTTCTTCTGGTAACAGATCTGTCGTCTTTTAACATCCTCCATTACCATACCTTATGTAAATATGGCCATAGCACTGACCACCAAAATAAATTCCCATAGAAACATTTAAATTATATAATGCGCATGGTAACTCAATAACCGGAACTTCAAAGCCTTATCAGTCATGTACTGTGTACTGACAACTTACTTTTTTACATTCGCTTTTTTTTTTGTTTAAACAAAATCGTGTGTCCTAACACCAGCTTTCATATTTAAAAAAAATAATATGACCTATTAAGAGTAAAAGCCTATAACAAACTTAACATATAAAAAGACTTACAGTGTAGATGATGTTTTTGTACAAGCTTTTGAAGGCTTCTTTCTATTTTCCCTTCTTTCCTTAAAAAACCTTTGTGGTTGGTCTCTATAGAACAGATGTCACTGGCTCCTAGAAAATGAAACGACGAAATTTAAACAGAAGTGGTATAAGCTGAAGTTTTAGCAGTAACATGAAATGCTGGAACCAAATATGGTACTCACCCCTCCCCCACAATAAACAGTGAAAACTTTCGTTTATTAAAACGATATTAAAGTCTACACATTACAAAAAATGACTTGCTTTCTTCTTTCGCGTTATACCCTTAACAAATACTTGGTCTATAGTTGGTTTGAAAAAAAAACGAACTTATAGGGTGTTGCGCCGATATAAAAAAAAACAGTACCAAAAATATGGCATTAAATATATGGTCAAAGCATAAACAAAACCGTTAAACGGGAAGTTGATGTCGCCCAAGTTTGAAATCAAACAAGACGACATTTGGCATACCTGCATTAACTACTGTCAATTTAATAAGGGATTGAATTAAGATGTATCTAGGAAAAACTTTAACAAGATGTGGACGGGCGAAAAGACGAATCAACGGACGGACATCATAATACCTCCTGTTTACAAAAGCAACGAAAAAGACGTTTTGCGTATTAACGAAGACATTTTTCTGATCTTTTTGTTACATTGCAATTATAGACAGTGACCGTTGTGAGAATCTAAATATCAACTTTAACTTCCTCCGTGATTTAGATGTGTTCGTTCTCTCTTCTGCTTTTATTTTCATAATCAGTTCTGGTACGTCTTTTTATCTAATAACTGTAGTCTTGTTTTCTGGATCGAGTCTATGCAAACAGTCATTGTTTGTAACAATATTTTTTTTACAAATGTTTAGATAAAGATGAGACCGGAACTATATCTGTACCATAGTTAGATCTGTAACTTGGTATATTTTGTACATGTCAGAGTCTGCGATAGAATTCTGATTCATAGAATAATACCTGAACGATACTTACATTATGTATTGTAAAAAAAAAACTTCAATTAAATGAAGGTTATCTCAGATTTATGTCAGTGACTTAGAGACTGATTCGTGTTATATAGTGATTAAGTTGTTATTTTTTCTTATATATTTTGATGATCAAATCACAGGGTTAAGCCATTGACAGAAATAGATAAATGTTAAAGCTGTTAACAAACTTGGTATTTGGAAGAATGTGGGTGATAATATACGTTTCATTGCAGTTTGTTTGTTTGTTCGACCCAGGTTGTTGTTTAAAGCTATTACATGTATATTTGGTCAAGTATAGTTCGACATTTTTATCCACAGATGCATGCTTTCGTGATTTACTTTAAATATACATATACATGCAGGTAATTTGGAGGACGATGCAATTAGTTAGATTAATATAATGTTTAAGAGACGTCAAACACCCAAACAACTTAAAGCCTCCTCGAGTTGAATTTGTAGACCGTGTCCAAGACCACATTTTAGAAAATTTAATCGTCATGAATGACATACGGCTATATCATACATCAATCGATTCCTGAAAATCTCTATTTTAATTTTAGAATCCCCTATATATTTAATTCATGGCCTAGTATATGGAATTCTCGGTCGTTTACTGACTTGGTGTTATCCCTCTCCTCTCCAGTTATTCCCTTTTTGTATTCTTACTGCTCCTTTGTTGTTCTTCAAGGCACTAAAGCTCATTTTTTGTTTCTTCAGTAATACAACAGAAATAAGACTCTTTGACAGTTTTTAAGTGTTTCGTCGGTGTTACTCTTAACTGTTCTCTCTGCATCATTGTTTTTTGTAAAGCAGGTATATTTGATTATTGATTCATCGCTTTCTTTCTACTTTCAATGATGACTTCCGCGTCATCTTCCATAACTTTCAAAAAATAGTTAAATTTCCCCCAGGAAAACACATCTTATAATTATAATAATCTTTATGTGCTTTTAATATTTTGCGAAATCAGTTATTCCGTCAGTTAGAATATATACGAATAAAGAATGGGGAAAAGTCATTCGATGTCGATTTTCCTTTCCATTAAAACTATGTAAAAATCACGTGAATTTAAAGGTATGAGGAAGTTACATACTAAATAAATTCTTGATATATTGACAAAAAATCTACTTTGAAATATTGACAAAGGAAATTTCGTCGATCATTAAATCAATTATCTTCCCTGCTCAAATATTTTTTACTTATCTCCGTTTACCGATAAGTTAACTTAGGTTTATGGCCAAAATTTGGAAAACCAGTTTTACCATGCTCGAGAAAAGGGGTGTGGCTATAAATAAATATAGAATCGACACAGACTCATGGATAAATATGTTGCATGGTTAATCAAATACAAGAAAAGATTTAAAATTATACAAAAAATGAAGCTTAGAAATGGATCATGATTGACGAATTTTATTAAATAAATAAATAAGAATTTGGTAATTCAAACCCCCGATTCATTTTGTATTTCATTAATAAAACATTCATTTGGGTGTTATTGTAATGTTCTACATCCATGCGAACATTGGATGTTATTGTACTAAATTTATAGGGGTACATACACAACAATCCGTGATTATCACAAAAATATAACAAAGAAAAACAATGATAGTACATTGTTCGCGCTGTACGTGGCTAAGGAAGTGTTGCGACAAATGTGTTTATTTAAACATTATGTTTTACTTACTGTGAATTTGAAATGAAACACCTACCGATATTTTCGAATGGTTTCTCTTTCACTTGTGATGGCTTTAGATCACTGTAACTGACCATGGTGGTACATTCTGTTATTTAAATCTGAAAACAATACAAAACGAAAGGCTCTAAAGTTTCTGAATAGCTCACCTGAAAATACACACACACACACACACACACTCAGTTTATTTAAGGCACTGAAGAAGGTCATTTGTTGACTGAAAATTATGCTAATTATATATTTTATTATAGCGTATTAACATCTTTATCGGTATCGTACAATCCTTTAGACTTATATAAGTTTTTTGTTTATGCTGCATCATGACTGGACGATCGGATACCCATTAAGTTTGCTGGTTGGCAGATTCCTTTAAACTATAATCTTCCGCAACGCAGTGTTAACCAATCAAACGCTGACGATAAGTTATACTTGGTGTAACTGCCATTCTCGTGTTAAGAACATATATTCAATACTTATCTTGTATATAATTATAATCATGACCGACTAAGGGATTTCTTAACGTACTTGGCTATTATTTGTTCATGAAAATCATTTATGTACTAAAGTAAGCGAAATATTTTTATATAATTATCACAGTAGCAACTTTTATTTAAATATGGATGAAATGTACCCCCCCACCTCCCCGAGGTACACACTCTCTCGTAAAGCAGTGTTCGGAAGAGTAGTTATTTAATGGCGAAGTTTTGTTGTTTAAGAGTCTTTTTCATGAAAATCATGTCTGTACTTTTAAAATAAAGTGAAACCTTATATCATGATCATGCACAGTAGCAATTTAAAATATGGATGAACTGTATGTACACCAGCAGTACCTCACTCTATTCTGTAAACCAATATTCGGAAGGGAGCTTATGCAAGTAAAATAAGTTTAAATAGGGTGACTTCTATATTTTTTTACAATTGCGTTTTAATACCTTAGTTGAATATGATTTCAATGCAAATAATTTACCTTTAAGAGGAGTTGACAAGTTTTCAATGTTGTACATCAGTGTATTTTTTATAACACGTTAGGTCTACATATTTTCTATTTAAGTTGGGACCCTGCAGTACCATTTTCTGGACATTTGAAGCGGTCTAACTCTTCTCCGGAGGGGTTATTATAGTCTACACTCTGTGTAAATATCTTTTAAGAAAGTAGAGCATTTATATTGATATATATAATATAATATTTCGTGTGATGTATGGTTTAAAAAGAAATACTAGATTTGTTAAATATAAATCCAACTGTAAGTCCCTCGGATATCTGCATATTAGAATATTTCAATTTTACACCTTCAGTTGTTTTTATTTTCTCCGTATCAAGATAGTCTAAAGCAATTATAATAGGGGTGTTTATCATGTCTTACAATCATAAAAAATACTTCAAAGATTAAATTAACAATAACGTGTTCAACGAACAGAGTAAATGCAGCTTAGATTGTAAATCATTGTAAGTCATCGGTCACCTATATGTTAGACTAACCCAATATTGCGCGGGAAATTAGTGTCGCCATTGCTTGAGAAGATGTGACGAAAAAGAATATGCAAGTTATTTTATTATTCAAACTGTGCTTAGTTTTACTACAAATACAATTTTAGGTTTTACAAAGTATGTGGTTCCACAAGGGGTAAGTAATGTCATTACAAGGATTCAATTCTATCTAATATACACATGCACTATCAATACTCCAGCAATGCTAGAGGTTGTCTGGCAAGCTATTTTCTGACTTGGTGCCATCCTAACTTGGGGTATGGAGGAACAGAATTCCAACTTCTTACGTTGTAGGAGTAGCACTATCAAGAAACATATTTTTTGAACAAGCATTCATTAAATGCCAAAAAAATCCCTACATATTGGTGCTACATATGTACAATTTATTAGAAGCAAAAGAGTGACCCAGATTCGCAGGTCCACATTAATACCAGCATTTGAGGAGTACATGTATTATTGTACTACATGTATCTACAAAAAAAGAGCTCTAAAAGGATTTTCTATTTATACCTGCAGCTACAGCATTTACTACATGTATTATGCATGGTGTTCAAGATAAAAGTTGAAGAATCCCGAGTGTCTTTGTTCACACTAAACACGCAATTACTTGAAAACTCTTCCACCAGTTTTAATCAAATTTGATTGTTTTTTTATTCGACTTAGCAAAATGTGTTGTCACACAATGATTTTACACTTTTCTCTGTTGTCAATGCATGTTCATAGACGCTTATTTTTTTGTGATAATTATGTTGATTGCTCAAGTTTTCAAACCCAAAAGGAAGGTTGGTATTGGTTTTGGGAGTTATGACCTCAACCATTTGGACCAAAAGCAAGCATTTCATAGAATTGAATTATATACATGTAACTCAAACAAGAGGTCCCAGGAGCCTGAATCGCTCACCTTGTTAATTTTTTGCCTTTCAAGGCAATAACTCTAACAAGAAGTTGTCCGACAATTTTGACTCCATGAAGACTTTGGTAGGACTTATCATGAGGACCATTTCATCAAGCGAAAGTTTCATTCTATCATAGTTTTCAAGATATTGACTGAAAACTGCAAAAAACGTAATTTGTTGCCTTTCAAGGCCAATCACTCTTATATGGAGTCGTCTGTCAACTTTGATCCGAGGAGACTTTTGTAGGCCTTATAATAAGAATTATTTCAGCAATTAAAAGTTTCATTCTATCTATCATAGTTTTCAAGAAATAGGCTGAAAACTAAAAAAAAAAGTCTTTTTTCACCTCTCAAGGGCAATAACCCTTACATGGAGTCGTCTGACAACTTTGATCCCTCGAAGACTTTTGTAGGCTTTATAAAATAAGGATATTTCAGCAATTGAAAGATATTGGTTAACCTAACGCTTTTGGAGATATATGCAAAAAAATCCCAATGGTCATTTTGTTAAGGATACCCTAAAAATCAAAAATATTAACTTTCATTGAATTCTGTATGGTAGTTTTTGAGAAGAAGATTTTTGAAAGTAATAACATGAAAAACAGCAAAAAACGTCCAAAAAGGGCAATAACTCCAACATGGGACAATAGATTTTCACCAAAATTTGACCACAGATAGATCTCATCATTCTGAATACTTTTACTCCATGTCAGAATTTGGCTAAACCTAACGGTTTTGGAAATAAATGCAAAAATCTGCTGTTTGACCCCCTATGTTCTATTTTTAGTAACGGCGGCCATGTTTTTTAACCGATCAAAAATTCAAACGGTCATTCTGTTAAGGATACCCTAAAACAAAAATACTCACTTTCATTGAATTCTGTATAGTAGTTCCTGAGGAGAAGTAACAACACTTAAAACAGCAAAAAACGTCTAAAAAGTGCAATAACTACAACATCGGTCAGGTCTTATTAACCACTTCTGGGTCAAATGGCCACCCCCTATGTAGTACCAAAAACACATTGAACCTAGACCTATGCATTGTAAGTGCATTATTTGTGTGTATTCTGATTAGTCTGCATCCACACTTACCCCTCGGCAATACCAGTCTATGTCCACACTTGTAACAATTAAGTTAGTATCTATTCGTGTGATAAATTAGTATCTATAGTAATGACGAAAAACTATTTATTTTTTTTTAATTTACAACAATGAGACTTATGTTCGTAAAAATTATGACTAGCACTTATCACAAAGATTACCCATTTACAAGGGGAGTGAATGCACGGCAATTCACAATTCATTTACATTCATATCAATACATGTGATTCTCCCTCTTAAGCTCGAAAAGCTTCACATTGTCAAGTCCCCCCATAGGGTGGATTGTATAAAAACTCTTTCTTGTATTTGTTGACAATTGAAAGACAAAATAAACAACTTTTCCTGCTTTTAGTTTCATCTCGAAAATTAAAGTAATTATAAGAAAGTTCATTTTTTTAAATGTCAAAGCTTTATAGTTTTGACATTTAGAAGATGAACCTTAATACAAAAAATTGTTTTATACTGTAGGAGTTATTGCATCTGAAAATTACCAAAATTGACTGTTTCATTTTATCATTCTCGGGAGACAGATAATTTCGCTGCCCTACATGCATGACTGAATGGACCAATTAATTATGTCTTATTTTAAATAGATTACTAGTAAATAAGGCGTTAGATTAAACACAGTTCAGTAATACATTCCTAACATGTGAGAAAAAAGAAGATATAAAGACAATTAATGAGTAATTACCCTACTTTCCGTTTTGTTGTCAATACATCTTGTCGCCCATTAATTTGATACAATGAAAACGACCAATACCATCATACTTCCTAAATGTCCCGTATAGCTACATTGGTCCTTGACATTTACACAAGGATATATTCTTAGCATTCATGTTCTGCCTAAACACAAACAGCGCTTTTATCACAAATTATACATTGATAATTAATATGCGACTTGTGTCGACTTAATTTCCTTGCGAGAAGGAATTCTGATATAATTTGTTACATTCACGTAACACCCTTTTATGGCTGCAGGAAGTCTCACCAATGACGAACGTGAACTATTAAAAATTGCGTACAATGTAAATAACTTGCACGTCTCACTATAAGTCAAGAAACAATACTTACAAGTTCATGAATTTGTTCCTTGTTGCCACGACAAGTATATCAAGAACTATCTAAAATTTAAAAAATCAACAAGGAAGACGAACTATAATCAACGTTTCATTCTATTCTGTCTTTTTAAATCTTCAAATAAATTAAAGGGCTAAATATAAGTGTTCTGAGTGCGTTTAAGTGTGAGTAAATTATTACATTCCTATGACTGCAAAGCGATATAAGTAGAGGGCGAAAATGATTTCGACAATTAACATGTTGGCGATTTGCTGTAAATCTGTCTGGGATTTTCATTTTCAGTTTTAAACAAACTTCCTTTCATCGGCCCGCTTAGATCGCTGAGCGTTGCATAAAAAAATAAGACTTCATTTTGAATAAAAAGGAATGGATAAAAAATCCTCGGTATTTTGTCTCTAGGCCACCACTTGACAATGACGCGCACTGTTAAGATGTTGCAGTAAACAACTTAATCATTCACTCTGCACTATTAACAGCCAAACAAAACAGAGATTCTGCATTATGAACAGCCAAACTACCAGACAAACTGCATCATTCACTTCCAATCTACCAAACATATCGCATCATTGAGAGCACAACTATATCCTAAATACTGCACTATAAACAGCCAAAGTACCAGAAATACTGCCCCATGAACAGCCTATCGATCAGACATACTTACCCATTATCATCAACAGCCAATCTACTAGACATACTGAACCATTAACAGCCAAACTACCAGACATACAGCACCATCAACAGCCAATCTATCAGACATACTGAACCATTAACAGCCAAACTACCTGACATACAGCACCATCAACAGCTAATCTATCAGACATACAGCACCATCAACAGCCAATCTATCAGACATACAGCACCATCAACAGCCAAACTATCAGACATACTGAACCATCAACAGCCAAACTACCAGACATACTGCACCATTAACAGCCAATCTATCAGACATACTGAACCATTAACAGCCAAACTACCAGACATACTGCACCATTAACAGCCAAACTATCAGACATACTGAACCATTAACAGCCAAACTACCTGACATACTGCACCATTAACAGCCAAACTACCAGACATACTGCACCATTAACAGCCAAACTACCAGACATACTGCACCATTAACAGCCAAACTACCAGACATACTGCACCATTAACAGCCAAACTACCAGACATACTGAACCATTAACAGCCAAACTACCAGACATACTGCACCATTAACAGCCAAACTACCAGACATACTGAACCATTAACAGCCAAACTACCAGACATACTGAACCATTAACAGCCAATCTATCAGACATACTTACCCATTATCATCAACAGCCAATCTACTAGACATACTGAACCATTAACAGCCAAACTACCAGACATACTGAACCATTAACAGCCAATCTATCAGACATACTTACCCATTATCATCACCAGCCAATCTACTAGACATACTGCACCATCAACAGCCAAACTATCAGACATACTGAACCATTAACAGCCAAACTACCAGACATACTGCACCATTAACAGCCAAACTACCAGACATACTGAACCATTAACAGCCAAACTACCAGACAAACTGGATCATCAGGAAGGAAGCCTTGCTATGTTTAAATTTGATTTTGGTTTTTACCTGACTTTCATGTATGGCATGCAGTATCAACAAAATATATTGCCTGCCGTACATGCTACGTCACTAATTTTAATAATTTGTACATAATTCGTTTGTTTGCAGATCTAGACACTAGTATGATACAGAGTACCTATATATATTGACAATTTTAAACAGTTTATTCAGAATTTTTAGACGTTTATGGAACTTTAAAGTGTTCACACTCATACACTTTGAAAGAATATGATATTTTTGAAGAATTTTGACTGACATATATGTCCCAGTCACCCACATGGTAGTTATATTGAAAATTTAGTATTTTGAGTCAATAATTTTAGACTCTCGTGGAAATCAAAAGTGCTCGCACTCATACATTTTGCAAGAATATGATATTTTTTTAAAGAATTTTAACTCAAATAAATGTCACAGCCACCAACATGATAGTTATATTGAAAAATTTAGCATTTCAGTCATTAATTTTAGACCCTCATGGAAAGTGTGCGAACTCATACATTTTGCAAGAATATGACATTTTTAAAGAATTCTGACTCAAACTGTCGCAGCTCCTATATGATAATTACATTGAAATAATTAGCATTTTAGTCAATAATTTTAACCCTCAAGCAAACTAATAGGGTGTGCACTCATATATTTTGCAAGAATATAACATTTTCAAAGAATTTTGGCTCAAAATAATGTGTCGAAGCCAGCACATGATAGTTATATTGAAAAATTTAGCATTTTAGTCATTAATTTTAGACCCTCATGGAAATTAAGGCTGTTCACTCTCATACTTTTTGCAAGAATATGACATTTTTTAAGAATTTTTACTCAAATTAATATGTCAGAGCCACTATATGATAGTTATATTTAAAAAAATAGCATTTTAGTCATTAATTTTAGAACCTCAAGCAAATTAAAAGTGTGTGCACTCATACATTTTGCAAAAATATGGCATTTTTAATGAATTTTGACTCAAAATAATGTATCTCAGCCCCCACATGATAGTTATATTGAAAAATTAAGCATTTTAGTCATTACTTTTAGACCCTCATGGAAATTAAAAGTGCTTGCACTCATAAATTTTGCAAGAATATGACATTTTTAAGGAATTTTGTCTCAAATTAATATGTCACAGCCACTATTTAGCATTTCAGTCACTAATTTTAGAACCTCATGGAAATAAAAAGTGCTCACATTCATACATTTTGCAAGAATATGACACCTTTGAAGAATTTTGACAGAAATATGTGTCACAGTCACCCACATGATATATATATTGAAAAAAAATAAGCATTTTAGTCAATAGTTTTAGACCATAATGAAAAATGAAACTGCTGGCACTCATACATTTTGCAGAATTTTTAGAGTTTTTACTTAAATGCAGGTGCCATAGTCACTAATATGAAACTAACATTTTTAATTTCTAAATATAAGACCATGTAGGTAAATTGGAGAGGGTTTCTTTTTGTAGAATGTTGAGTATTGAGTCAAGAAAGTCAAGCATCGAGTTAAAAAAGTCAAGTATCGAGTTAAAAATGTCGAATATCGAGTTAAAAAAGTCGCGTATCGAGTCAAAAATGTCGAGTATCGAGTTAAAAAAGTCGAGTGTCGAGTTAAAAATATCGAGTTAAAAAAACACAATTACAGATAAGATATAAATATGTTAAACAAACATGAAACATGAAGATAAAACGTAATTATGAAAAGACACTCCCTTGTAATTTTTTTTTTATATTTAAACATCTGAGAAATGTCCCGTGCCAAGAGCGTAACAGTAAAAATAGCCTGGTATAAAGTAGACATGTACGCCCATAAAACGTGACGGTGTTCAAATTTGTTGTCGGTGGAAGACGAAAAATGGTTCCAAACCAAATCTTATCAAAAGTAAAGTGTTTCCTAAATCAAGTTAGTCCTGTCCAAACAGAAAAAAATATTCAGAAAATTCAAGACGAAATTAGAAAATTTGCGGAGTTACAAATTTTTATACAATGTATGATATGGGTAATACATACTTTGATCGTGTATTGTTCACAAATAGGAAAAATCCAGTCATATAATATAAGAAAAAGCATGGTGTAATAGGAAGTAAAGTATAAATTGCACCATATGATATAATCGATTTCCTTTATATTTTTGAGTCTCATGAATTCGTCTATGTTTTCAAATATTTAAGGTTTCTTTGCCTTGGGTTCAATTTTCCAACAAAGCAAAATTAAAGTTCAAATTATTTGATAACTCCTAAAATATACACTTGGCCATAAGTTAGGGACTACTCAATTTTTTCAAAGAAATTGATTTTTTTACAAGATAAAATAGTCAATATCTGTCCTTTCTGTGAAAATTTTGTACAAAGTGTCATTTCATCATTAAATGCAGCATTCAGGATCATGAAAAAAGTCTAGAATTTAAAAAATTGGTAACCGTGTGAAAAATTATTCGAAAAAGCCGGGGGTTGTGAATTTTTAAAATTCTGGAAAGATTACAAAAAATTGTAATTAAAAATGGCAAATCTTTAAGTCTAAGGCTCTGATCACGTGTTTGGTGCCAAAACTTATTGCACAGATACATTTGACGGCAGACTTTTTTGATAGTTTTTCTTCTTTGTTTTTGCACAAATTCCACAAAGTCTTATTGTAAAGCTAATAAGAAATATTCAAATGAATAAAAGCTCCTTTAAAGTCGTATGCACGCTTGGCTGCTCAAACCTAGAATGTCTTTAATCGACGCTTATTGCTGATTGGAGGAACATTGAAAAGAAAAACATACTCGCTTAAGAGTCATACAAGTATTGTTTAAACTCCTGTTTTAAAATGACATGTATATATATGACGTCTTGTCAGAGAAGAAAAAAAAATCATCCCAGAAAATCAAAAGAAAAAACCCTCACACACAAATATGAGAAAAAAGGAAAGAAAATCTTAATACGTTTTCTATGGATTTTTACTATCGATAGCCTGTTCAACTTTGTTTCTCTATAACAGTCATACTTCAGTTTTTGGTATTATTGTATAACACCTCATGAGTATATATATCAATCGGTCATTTCGGTCTATTTTCATTTCTGTCAGCATTCTAACGTTCACAGGCGCGCCTGACGAGCGGACGGATCGTTTTTTTTTGTTTTTTGTTTTTTTTTTGTTTACACTGCATCACCCGATTTTTCACAATCCTTTTTCTATTTGATACAGATTTATTTTGACCGCTTGGGGGAAAAAGAAAAAGCGGAGGGGTCTTGCGTTTGGAACTCGGCTGTACCGACCCCGAAAAGAAAACAAAGAAAAGAAAAAGAGAGATATACCTAAAAAACAACGCTTTAAACATTTTAAGTTTATTTTCATGGACGTTTTGAAAATTACTTTTGTCACGTGAATTACCTGTAAGTTGGTATTAATTTTTTAACTCGATACTCGACTTTTTTTTAACTCAATACTAGACATTTTTAACTCGATACTTTACTTTTTTAACTCGACACTCGACTTTTTCAACTGGATACTCGATACGTTATCAAAAGTGAATCTCTAAATTGGAAGTGTTCACACTCGTATTCGTAGCTATAAGTGGCATATGAAGAATTGCGACCGAAATATTTAGGTATCAGTCACCCAATTAATGCTACCATTGTCAATTTTAACATGTTTTAGAATGATTTGTGACCCTTATGTTATTAAAAGTAGCTTTCACTCAAATTGTACTTTGCCAATCTTGACCACACCTGAAAGTTATCGGTTACCACTTTTACACTTATATAAGTCTGAGAACAGAAACATAGACCTTTAATTTTATAATTAAATAATTTAATTTAATTAATGTCACAGGTGTATGACAGAATGTAAAAAAAATTATACTTGTAAACAACGATAATTTTTGAACGATGGGTGACTGGACCGTGGTCGATGAAAATTCGAACATGAACAACGATCGAGTGATTGTGGGATGATGACCACGACGAGCTTTATATATATATAGATATACATGTACACTGTTATTCGAAATTCAATGTAAATGTTGAATTGAACCAAGTTTTTTTTCTTAATCGGATTTGCTAATTTACATTAGTCACACAGTTTAGTTTATTAATAGCGGACTTCCTGTTCTAAATTACGTCACACAGAATAGAAAATTTAGTGTCAGGAACTGTCTAGGGCTATGACAGTTTAGATCAGCTTTTCGTATTTTCTTAGTCACGACCCAGAACAGTTTCTGTCAGGATCTGTCAGGAAATATGGCAAAATGTGTTCTGACCCAGGACAGTCCCTGTCAGACCCTGTCAGGATCTGTCAGGATTTCTCTTCTATCTTCTGTCGTAGAACAGAAATCCTGACAGATTCTGACAGAATTTAAGAGAGGTTAGAAGTGATCGCAACTGTACTGAATCATCACCAGCCAAACTATCAGACATACTGCACCATCAACAGCCAAACTACCAGACATACTGCACCATTAACAGCCAATCTATCAGACATACTGCACCATCAACAGCCAAACTACCAGACATACTGCACCATCAACAGCCAATCTATCAGACATACTGAACCATTAACAGCCAAACTACCAGACATACAGCACCATCAACAGCCAATCTATCAGACATACTGAACCATTAACAGCCAAACTACCAGACATACAGCACCATCAACAGCCAATCTATCAGACATACTGAACCATTAACAGCCAATCTATCAGACATACTGAACCATTAACAGCCAATCTATCAGACATACTGCACCATCAACAGCCAAACTATCAGACATACTGAACCATTAACAGCCAATCTATCAGACATATTGAACCATTAACAGCCAAACTACCAGACATACAGCACCATCAACAGCCAAACTATCAGACATACTGAACCATTAACAGCCAATCTATCAGACATATTGAACCATTAACAGCCAAACTACCAGACATACTGAACCATTAACAGCTAATCTATCAGACATACTGAACCATTAACAGCCAATCTATCAGACATACTGCACCATCAACAGCCAAACTACCAGACATACTGAACCATTAACAGCCAAACTACCAGACATACTGAACCATTAACAGCCAAACTACCAGACATACTGCACAGTCAACAGCCAAACTACCAGACATACTGAACCATTAACAGCCAATCTATCAGACATACTGAACCATTAACAGCCAATCTATCAGACATACTGCACCATCAACAGCCAAACTACCAGACATACTGAACCATTAACAGCCAATCTATCAGACATATTGAACCATTAACAGCCAAACTACCAGACATACTGAACCATTAACAGCCAAACTACCAGACATACTGAACCATTAACAGCCAAACTACCAGACATACTGCACAGTCAACAGCCAAACTACCAGACATACTGAACCATTAACAGCCAATCTATCAGACATACTGAACCATTAACAGCCAATCTATCAGACATACTGCACCATCAACAGCCAAACTACCAGACATACTGAACCATTAACAGCCAATCTATCAGACATATTGAACCATTAACAGCCAAACTACCAGACATACAGCACCATCAACAGCCAAACTATCAGACATACTGAACCATTAACAGCCGAAGTATCAGACATAATACATCATTGACAGCCAAACTGCCAGACATACTGCATCATTAACAGCCAAATCATTATACAAACTACTCCCGCGTAATTCCTTAGATTTTCTATCTAATATTAGAATAATAGAAGATAGAAACCTTCACTACTTTTATTTCCTTTTTTGTAGATTTACAGTTTGCCAACTATCACTTTCCTTAGTTCTAAACTTTTAAAACAATTTTCATAACATAGCAATTTCATAGGTGATAGTGATTATTTCGTTGAATCTACGTGAATCTACGTTGTCTCGTCATAACTTATGGCTGTATATGTTATATCATTGGACATGTATGTGAAATAAGGTGAGATCTCATAACAAATGTAATAATATTGTATTTTAATACACCTGTTTTAGGACAAGGGCAATATCTATGTGTACATCTCAACCCTTGTTTATGACTTAGATTGGTATAATTTTACCTAAAAGCTGATATGAGCTTCCCTTTTAGTGTGAAATTTTGTTAACTGCGAGTATAGGCCCCATAAGTATATAACCACAAAAAGGGTATCTAAGATTTGGGGGTGCCTTGCCCTCGATCGCTTCAACTAATTTTTTTTCAATTAAAATCGAATACATATTACTATTTACTGCCCAGCAATCACTTGACAAATGGTGAATCTAACGAATAAACACAGGTCAGGGCGGACCCAGGATTTTAGATTAGGGGAGGGGGCGCACAGTTAAAATTTCGCGGAGCGAGGCGAAAAAAATTTGAGGTTAAATTTTTAAAATATTCTTCTAGAGTAGGTGCAATGTAGATATCTTTTGTGGTAAAATAAGTGAGAAATTAAAGTTTCAACCCCAAACCGCCTAAATCTACCTCTGACAAATGTTCTGCAAATTTTAGGGGGAGGGGGTCGTAGGCCCGCCACGCCCCCGCTTGAATCCGCCCCTGCATGTATCACCATCAAATGCTTCTAATTGAATCAACACAATGATTTGAACATTCAAACTCCATATTTCTACAATCGCTTGGAGCGAAAGTGAAACTAATGGGACCTTGGCATCGCTAGACAAATGCTTCAGTACAATATTGTGTAAGAATAAGGCAAAAAAAATAAATAAAAAATAACAAGTTGAAGCGAGGCACACTCAAATCCATGGCCATATTTTTTTATATGAAAAATTGATTTTCTAATATTAAAAAATAATTTGTTAATATCAAAAAATCATTTATTAATATAAAAAAATCATTTTTTTTTTTAAACATTAGAAATTCATTTTATAGTATCAGAAATTCAATTTTAAATATCAAAAAGTAAAAGAACGATTTTGTCATATAAGAAAATGAATTTTTAATATTAAAAAATAAATTTCTACTATTAGAAAATTATTTTTTGATGTAAAAAGTTCTACAATGCCATATAAAACTAGTTTAACCTGACTGCAGATTCCATGTGCCTGTCCACAGTCTTTTGGTAGCAGAGAGATCTTTTTTTCAATATTATTACATAATTACATTAAAATAAGATATAATATTATAAAAATAACAGAAAAATCACTCTGCTACATCAATTTAGCTGTTCGTTTTCCGAAAATTGAATAGCTTAATTAATTCATGAGTATTCTTAAGTTCTACTAGAATTTTCGGGAAAAAAAACAGGTAAACTGTTACTCTTTATTCATAGTTTACGATAAAAATTCAATATTACATAATAACATTGAAATAAGATACAATATCATAAAAGTAACAGAAAAATCACTCTCCTACATCAGTTTAGAAGTTCATTTTCCGAAAATTTAATAGCTATACAGTCGAACTTTAGGCTAAAAACCACCAATTCCACTTTCCATAGGCTTCTATGCTAATTTCACAATATTCAATGGCTTCTCTGGACTTTACCTTAACTTTAACCTGCAGAGGACTATATATCAGCATGATTCTACATATGTCAGCTCACAATCCTCAGAATGGCATGTGGGGTTAGCAGACTTGCAGTGCAGTACTGGTCACCAGAAGTGAAGGGTCTATAAATAGCATGGGAAATCCCAGTGTTTTCACAAGATAGGGGTATATTTAAAAATCATTATGGAGATTAGGCCTCACATCACAAGACGCAAAATGCACCTATAAAATGTACAGAAATGTTTTTCCTTTCAGAAACTGTTTAAATTTTTTAAATAAGATGAGAACTTTTTTCACAGCACTATGAGGAACAGGGGTAATTTCTGCGTAGGACTATTTTTGCGTACGTTCCAAATGCTCATTGGTTGAATTGGTGGTCTGTAACCTAAAGAGTCACTTTTTGTCTTAGAAAAAATAAATAACTATACAGGTTTCTTCCTACACACATACTGAATGCATTTGCAAAGTTTCAGTGAAATGTGACAAGCACTTTTTTAAATATTTGATTTTTAAATATAGGGTAACCAAGTTGTGCGAGCAAAAAAGTGACAATATTCTACCATACATAAATGCATTAAATATTTGCAAAGAACTTTTTCTGACTTTTCAAATAAAAAATATCAATCACAACTTGTTTTTTAACAATATTAATGAAGAAATAGTTTTAAAAGTAATCATTTTCTGAGAAATTGGTCTATTTTTAAAAATTTATTTCTGACATGCCTCCCCCTTTTTCTTGATCACATGTCAAAAATCCTAAATCTTTAAATTTTCACAAAAGGTGATATATTTGGCTTTACATTTGTAAATACAGTGTTTTCACATTAAAACATGACCAGTAAAGGGCACCTAAAGCAAAAAAAGTACTCAGTAATGGATTTTCCATGTTGCCATAGGGGAATGCTGATATGGCCTTAACCGCAGTAATGAAAGTGAGTTTTTCCTCATTTCTAACCTAATTTTTGCTCAAATCTACACAAAACTTGATTTCAAGTGCTTATTACCACCATATTTAGGTAAATATAGCCCTCAAAGTTTAATATTTGATATTTTTACTAAATTTTCTACACTTTTTACAAGATAGGACATGAAAATCAGCCAAAAAGACCAATTTTCCATAATTTGGACCTATAACTTAAAAAAATGCATATTTTGAAGGATTTTTGTAGTGTATTCCTCTCATGGCAAAGTTAACAAGATCTTCAAGTAGTTTAAAACTATTTCAAGAAACTTTTCATCTTGCCATGGCTTCAACTTAAGGCTAAAAACCACCAATTCCACTTTCCATAGGCTTCTATGCTAATTTCACAATATTCAATGGCTTCTCTGGACTTTACCTTAACTTTAACCTGCAGAGGACTATATATCAGCATGATTCTACATATGTCAGCTCACAATCCTCAGAATGGCATGTGGGGTTAGCAGACTTGCAGTGCAGTACTGGTCACCAGAAGTGAAGGGTCTATAAATAGCATGGGAAATCCCAGTGTTTTCACAAGATAGGGGTATATTTAAAAATCATTATGGAGATTAGGCCTCACATCACAAGATGCAAAATGCACCTATAAAATGTACAGAAATGTTTTTCCTTTCAGAAACTGTTTAAATTTTTTAAATAAGATGAGAACTTTTTTCACAGCACTATGAGGAACAGGGGTAATTTCTGCGTAGGACTATTTTTGCGTACGTTCCAAATGCTCATTGGTTGAATTGGTGGTCTGTAACCTTTACTCGCTCGAACTCGGATGGCTCGAACACCCGGGATTTCTCGAACACAATTGAAAGTACCAAGATTTTCTCCAATATAATCAATATAAATAACCATGGATTTCTCGAACACTTGAACTGACTAGTCGGTCCGTTCGGTAGTAAATCTTCGAGAATGACCATCACTAACTCGAACTCGTCAGCCATTTTGTTAGCTTGGATTATAAAAGGTGTGAAAAACTGAAACCCTATCATTAGTCAGTGTCATTTTAGTTAATTACAGGTAATATTTAAGTCATCACTAATTAGGTAGTTTTGATCTTAACATTGTACTGATTAAAGTTCCCAGCATTACTATCAGGAAAACTTAATCTACTATTCTCAGCCTTACCATCAGGCAAAACTCATCATTAACAGCCTTTCCTTCAGGAATAACTCATCATTAACTGCCTCACTTTCAATCAAACTTAATCATTAACAGCTTTCATATTAGGCATGCCAAATCATATTAACAGTCATGCAGATTTGCTTGAATATAACAAAAAATAGCAGTATAGTGCAGTAATACAATTTCTTTTTTTAATTAAAGACCATTTCAGCATCTTAATGTTAATGGCTGTTCCTTTCAAATCAGAATGCTTCGATACCAAAATAATCTTATTTGGTGATTAAAGTAACGATGCATTTACAGTAATTTGACTGCAAACAGCATTCTATAATGATGTATTAGAATCGTCATCCTATGCAGTAATAAATACCTGAACCATGTCTTTCAAAAACATACCATGTATGTCTAGCAGATGAAACAAACAAGTAATAAACTTTAAGTAAAATAAAATTCTTGAAGCTTTAAACCTTTATTATTTAATTAATATTTCTTAATAACAAATAATGGACACAAATCTTATAAAAAATAACAGTAATAAGCATTAAGTAGTAATGCTGTCACTACAGAGAGTCAATTAAAAGATCTTATGAAATAGCAAGGCATATCATTAAGTTATGAAATACTATATCTATAAATATATCGTGAGTAAAATCACTCATGATTCAGTATCTCCAAAACAAAAAATGTTTAAAAAGGGTTATCTCCCTTTATATTTGTACTATAATAACTTTACTCAATGCACACATATACATAATGTCAAACCTATGTAAAGGACATTTCTTTGATTATTACAGATACATAACATGGAGTAAAAAATAGCAACATATAGAGAGGAAATTGTGCTCATCTATGAAATCTACCAATCTATTTTAAAAATATATTTGACACATAGTCAATCTCAATAATGAGTGGTTTTTGTGTGTTTAGAAATAATTGGCTACTTGTTTCAGTAAAACGGAATAGTTTTTGGTAGTCTAAATTACAATCAGCTAATGCTAAAGAAACATGAATAGAGTTTTAACAAGTTTCACAGCCAGTTCCCAAAGTCACATTCAAATTTGTATGCCTTCATCGAAGCTGCCATTTTGAGGAACTAAGTATGATATCAGATGACATGATAGATGTTGTTCAAAAGAGTTATCCGCTGGATAAGTCAAGTACAACCAAATCAAGATTTCAAGTGCCAGGATAAACTGTTATCCAGTGGATAAATTTTTGAACAACCCAATCCTAAAATAATACACAGTTCCTGAAATCTAATGGTAGTTATGTACACGTGTACATTATGTAAGTCAATTAATTCTAACCTGTGAAACCTCAAAAGGTCCAGGCTAGAGCACAGGCAATACCAAAAATTCTGAAAAAGAGGGGAGCTGTTGACTGGCAAAAAGGGGGGGGGGGGCACTACAGTGATTTCCATTTTATTTTACATATCCAACCAAACTTGGGGGCCTTGACCCCACCATTCATTGTTTCCCCCTTCAGTCTGTCTGTATAGATAGTTTTCATGTATCATTTATACCAGTATTTCATTCTAAAACTTAACTTACAGCTTCCTTTGTGCTTAGAAATTTACCTGATAAGCATAAGCTGTCATAATGCACTTAATGGAATAAAAAACATTATATACCTATATAAAACTATACTATAAAAAATATGCAAAAATGCATAAAATGTTTATAAAATACTAATATAATACTCAAAAGATAACAGATAACATAGACAGAAACATGAACATCAACATCCTTTCTCTATATACACTATAAAATACTTAGTACTATTCATACTTTATGGAATTCTTTTACAAATTCTATAATCTTGTATTTCCTACTTCATTAAAAAAATTAAGAAAATTATTAAGTCTCAATATTTCAATAAGATATTTTTTAAGAAAAGCATGGAATTTTCATGTATGAACTTAAGTGCTTATCATTAAATAATTTGAGCTGAACAAATTATTCCATTTTGATGGTAGTATCACTCTCATTTAATTATTTCACTTTTGATGAATGGTGATTATTTGTCCTTGGCCTATAATGCTGTATTATTTTAAACAATTAAATAAAATTTACAAGAAATATAACTCAAATTAAAGCATATCTATAATATATACATAGACAATAAGAGTGCACTGACTTGACACAGGTCTGACATAAGAAGTAGTTTTAGAACTGGTAAAGTATAAGGTTATGCCTAGCATTTTCTCTGATTTGAGCTGAATTTGTACATCAAAGTTTTTGTCAAGTCAGTGCAATGTTAAATGTCTTATACTGCAACAAATATTAAGAATAAATAATGTCTTTAGATAGAAAAACAGTGTTTACAATTCAAATTACAATTTACAATTTTAAACAACGTAGTGATAATGTTTGTGACAAAATGTTGGTCACAATTAATTATTTTTGAATTACAGTCGATGCATTTTAACTTCTGGAAAAGAATGGTTGCAGTTCATGTATAAATGTTTGCACATGAATGATTGCAAAATGTGTTTTTTATATGTTTTGAAAACACTTGAAAAACGTGGTTGCCATGTTAAGAGCCACTATGAAAATCATATGTAAGATTAATGAAATTATTCATGAAAGCAAGTAAATAAAATTCATTTGGTAATTTTTTTATTTTCAATATGATTTTAAAAATGTTTTTGAAACACACAAAAACATTTTTTTCACCATACTGGTCCTAAACATATGTTTCCATATGTTTTAAAATAAATACAAACATATATGTGTATTGCAATATCACCTGTGTATAAAAGATGTTTATTATTCATTTGTGAAATGCATTATACTTCTACATACAACCTTTACTTTAAACATAGTAATGTTCCATTTAATAATGAGAAATTCAATACCAGAATCTTCAAACTTTTCAAGAGTCTGCTTAATATACCCATAAAAATACAATCTGTTTATACACAAACAAACCTTTTATAAGTTAAAACTATGATTAAATTTGGAAAATTATTAATGATTTGAAGCCAATATGATGCTAGTTTTAAAAGTACTGATCCACATAAAATTCATACATCTCCCGTCTAATAATAATAATAAAGGCTGCTACTTAAGTAATCCTGTATATGCTGAAATTCCCTTTCATGTTCAAATACAGTTCAATATCTACAAACAAACACTACAATTATTTAAAGAATGACTGTTATATTTTTTCGGTCTATGAAAAAATAACCTCAGTGCAAGTGGTGCACATTTATAGCAAGTTATTTAGTGCGCACCACATGATTAAGGTTATTTCTGCATAGGCCAAAAAAAACATAACAGTCATTCCTTAAATAATTGTGATACATGTATTATATAAACTATATAACAGACAATGATGACAATTATTTTTTAGCAATTATTTTTGTGATCATATAAAAACCCCTGTGACATTGCTAGCATGAAAAAAAGAATTATTGTACAAGTATTACACATGGTTTTCTTCTTTTTTCCACCATCCAGACTATTTATTCTTTTTACCTTAACAATCCTACCAGTATACAACCAAAAATGTAATTGTAATGTACAGGTACGGTCACGACTATAAGGGTTTTTTCTGAAAAAAAAATATAGCCCAACCATTCATATATGGTATGGGCAAGTGGCAGATCATGGCAATCCATTTCAAACTAGAAGTACTGTGAACAAGCTTACAAAGAGAATAAACCTCCATTTCAGGTAGACTAATATTACCAGTATGTTAAATCCTTATAATATTATATTAGTTTCCCTTGCACTCATATCTTCCATCTTTTACATCTCAGATGTGGCCCATCCATCCTTAAAAAGTTTCATCAAAATTCATTCAATGGTTTAAATGGAGTTGATTACAAGATTTAAACATGTTGAATATAATTTGGATTATCTCTCTTTGCTGGGATCAACTATAAAGTAATTCAGTCTATTTTTTCAAAATATACATTTATGATTTAGAAACATAAGGTTCAGCTCCTTGTAAACACACACACACACACACATGGTGAAACTGGACTATGGTCCAACCTTATAAGTGTACACATATGGTCTACTGCCCAAATACCTGTATTATCTAGAACCACAATTGCCTGAAGTAAATAACAGTAAAAACAGCAATACATGGAGTCCCACTAGTATACTCGGAGTTTGACGGGTATTAAAGATGAGTTTGCCAGACAAAAACAATTGAATTGTGATGTACATGTAATTGATTTTGAAAGATTAATTTTCCATTATACTATAGAGATTAAAATTTCTGCAAGCAGATAAATCACACATATTATGTAATATTTTGAATAATGATGGTAATAACACACGAAAAACTAGAAGTCCTGTTTATCACAGGAGCCCCAACCTCATTTGTTAGTGATTTTTTTTAAGTAAATCAAATGTGTCTGTAAGACACTAATGATGGCCCTGCTTGGTAGATTTGCCAAATTAGGAACATGTTTATTTTTGTATGAAGACATGGTTTGCAGATTCAGAAATCCTTCCAAGACTTGTGATACTCATGATCTGTTGGTTCAGCTCAATCCTTCCAAGACTTGCAATGACAAACTGTTCCAGTACTGTAACTTGAAAAATTTGGGGATCAGAAATTCCTAAATATATGCATATCTACATGTAGTATCCTGGCCACATAGTGTCATGAAATTCTGTTTGGTAGTGTCAGACTAGTTGCGATGAGAAAAAGAGGACCGATGGACGAACTGTTGCATAAAAAATGTTTATATCCCCCGTAACAAATCCCCAACTGTGTTGCTTGGGATATATTTCTGACAAAAATTACAGTCTAACAATCACCCAGTTCCGTAATATTTCATGAAAGTCAAGATCCTATGACCTTGCACACCATTATTATGTGTAGGAACATCCTGCAAAAAATATTTTAGAAGACAAGATACCTGAACAAGCCATATAGCTCTATTTCTGATGAAAATTACCAAGTCTAACTTTCACCAATATTTCACGAATATCAAAATCCTTTGGCCCTGCATACCTCCATCCAGTGAAGAAATATCATGTAAAATATTTAAGATGTAGTTCAAAAACTGTACGAGGAGATAGCCGGACAAGCCATGATCATGTGTAATCCAGACGGACAGACAGACAGACAAATGGTTGGACAGGGGTTAATTTGTTTGCAGTTTGTAGTGGGGGCATAAAAATGCATTATAATGAGATTACATGAAACACTACCATTGACCCACCACCTTCTTAACTTTGATTGTTTCACAGTAATTTAATTTACTGCAATATTTATGTATTGAACTAAAAATAATTCCGTTGTTTGTTAAGTGGGTTACTACACCTGTAAAATATTGCATAAGTTTAATATTTACAGCATTTTACTGAATTTTATTACTTAGCACCATTATATTAACTAAAATTAAAGCTTTTAATTTCAAAATATTGTCCTAGGTTTTTCATTGTAAAAAAAGTTGGGTTTTTTTAAAGATGAGGCTGATATATATTTTTATCCATTACTATATTCTATCTAAACTTATATCAAAACGATTGCCTTAACAAGAAATGTTATAAGATTACAGTAACTGCTTTGATTAAATCAGATTACAAAAAATAAACAGTTTCAAAAAACTTTCCTTCTTGTACAAATTTCTGAAAGTGTACAATTCTATAAGTTATTGACAGACATTGCCTTGACTTTAACTCTATATAAGAATAATACAATATTTATACTACAGGTTTTTTCTTTGTACAAAATGAATTAAAAATATAATAATGAACTTTGATATTATCATTTCATCAAATCTACCTCTTCATAAGCATCAAATTGCGGCTGCATTTTGTTTTGATTAAACCGCAGCTGTGTTGACACAGCGTCATCATATTCTACTTGTTCATCTTCATCTCCAAATTCATAGTCAGCTTCTGGAATTTCTATGCGCTGTCCACTGGATACCCCATAAATATTTTTAGAATCAGCAAGGGACTTTGCTTTAGCTTTATTTCTGTCTGTTAGGAAAGCATGGTCATAAGTATCATCAATGTCATCTTCATCATCATGCTTTATATCAAGAGAAACACGGTTTTGACGAGCAGCTTTGATACCTTCATACTGTTCAAGATGGTATTCATCTTCTTGCCCCTGCTCTTTCCAAGCTTGATTTCTCTCTGGGTGAGCCTGGGCATATAAATTTTGTGGTTGTGTTGGACGTTTTGCTTGTTTGGCTTGTTTCTTGCCAGCTGTTGGTCCAACTCTAGATATATTTTGGTCTGCATCTTCATACAGAGGTTCAATAGATTGTTTTGGTTTCTCTAATTGTTCTGGCTCATCATATAAATGTTCCCGAGGGTAAGCCTTGTCTTTAGTTGTCTCTTTTTCATTTTCCTGATCATGTTTATCTTTTGTCTTCTTATCATTTTTATCTTTCTTAAAAAATCCTCCAAAACCTTTTTTCTTCTCATCTTTGCTATCTGATTTCTCCTTTTTACTTTTGGATTTCTCATTCACTATTTTATTTTTATTCACACAGTCTTCTAATTCAGTTTTAAAGTCTTGTGGAAGATGTGCAAGATTAGCAGAGTTTTGACGTATGATCATAGGGGGTCTTGTACTTCCTTCTTTTAATGACACTGCCTGTCTTGATGTCACTGGTGAAGGCTCTCGCTTTTTTAAAGGTTCAGACAATCTGTTTGTCAAAGTCTGATCAGGGGAATCATTTTTGGTCCTATCAAACTTATTTGTCAACTGTTCATCATGTTTCCGCTTTGTAAGTCTATCTATAGCTTTGGTAATTAGTGAGGGATTATCAATAATGAAAACAAATGTTCCCTCCCCACTGTCACTTCTTCTCCCTGATACGATAGTAAACTCTCCCTTTCCTTTTCCATACTTTCTTAATTGTTCATAATACCATTTAAATTTGGCTTCCTGAATGTCTAAATCTTCCAACATGAGACATACAGGAGTAACATGAAGTCTATATCTTTTAGTTACACTTAAACCAAGTCTCTCAACATGTTCATTAGGTTTTAACTTCACATCAATCCTTGCAGCTGAAATGATAGAGGGTGAATGTTATAACACTCAAAACTTAAAAAAAAAACAAACAAAAAACAACTTTCAAATGCCAATTTTTGTAAAATTCTGACAAATAATTGAATTTGCAGTAATTATTTGATGTTTTTAAAAGAGAAATTGTACCAATTGATATTTATGATGTTACAGTACCAAATCAAGTTACACAAAATTCCCTGGTTTGCTCAAAGAGAGACAGCAAATCAGAAAACCTGTTACAAATCAAATCAAATCATTATTATATGGGAAAAGATTTGTGTGGGAACTGTTCTGTGTCTTTGACAAGTGAACAATGCTACCAGTACATTTACAATAAGAAGTGACTACCCAAACGACAAATAGAAATGAATATATATGAAAGAAACTCATTAATTAAGTAGTGATTTTCAGGAATTTGGAAGAGGCATGGTATTGCTGTGTGTTATTTACGAATGCATAATAAATTTTCTATAATATGGTCTTGGTCTAAGGTTTAAATGAAGTAGAGAAAACATTTCTCTAATAAAATTCCTACTTTCGTCTGGTGATTGTGAGTCATAAAGAATATTGTCTTTCAAACCATCATCATCATCCTCAAATACTGTACTCGATGAATCTTCACGTCCTTCAACAAATCTGTCAGAAGAGAAGAAAAGCAATATTACATAGTATTAAAAAGTGTAAAAAACAATAGATTTTAACAAAGCACTAGCATAAAACTTCACATGTAATGAAAATACCAAACAGAGAAAAATAATAATATTGAAAAGTGTGAATAATCAAAGTATGATCACGAGTGGCAAAAAAAAACAGCCAGATTTAATGAGTGTGTGGAACTTTTTCTGTGCACAAGACCAAACAACAAGTATTCTTGGTATGTGTAATTATATTTTAAGTATTTACTATAGCCAACTGATAATCCTATTTATTATGAAGATTTTCTTCATAATTCATTGCTATTTTTTCAACATAAATTTCAAATTAAAACGTGATCAGTGGATGATATTTGTGTTGTGTCGGAGTAAAAAAAGGCCATGAGTGAAATAACTGAATTTCACATGAAAATTTTCAAAATTTATTACACCTGGAACATTTCAGAAATCACTTTTATTTAATAAATAAAAAATATGACATCAATATGCAATATCAGGTGCTGATGGTTTTTTTTTTTTTGCATTGTGACAAGAGGCACTGATTAGTTATATGTACATGTACTTCAAATAAGTAAACCTTAAGGAGATAGACCCAAAGTAAGGGACATAACTCTTACAAATCATTGGAACATTTGTATTCAACATATTACATCAACCTCGTGTAAGCATCAAAGTAACTTGGATTTATTATACCCCAAGCAACGAAGTTGCGAAGGGTATAATGTTTTTGACCTGTCCGTCAGTCTGTCAGTCCATCTTCAGTTTTCCAGACTTTGTTGTATATAAGTTCACCATGATAAGTTATAGGTTTTGTTCTGCTCTGATGATTTTTACCAAAATTACTGGCCTTGAATTTAGCAAAATTCACAGAAAATAACTATTTTTCTGGACTTTTTTTCTAAATGCTTGCAGATATTGACATGATTTTTGGTATATAAATTCACCATGATAAGTTACAGGTCGGGTTAAATTTTCTGTCCGCTCTGATGATTTTTATCGAAATTAGGGCCTTGAACTTTGCAAATTTCACAGAAATAACAGTTTTCCTGACTTTTTTCTAAACGCTTGCAGATATTGACATGTTTTTTTGGTATATAAATACACCATGATAAGTTACAGGTCCATTTTATGTTTCGTTCCACTCTGATGATTTTTGAAATTTATGGGCCTTGAACTTAGCAAAATTCACAGAAATAACAGTTTTCCGGACTTTTTTTCTAAACATTTACAGATATTGACATGATTTTTAGTATAGAAATTAACCATGATAAGTTACACGACAAGTTCATAGTTGGTTCCGCACCGATGAATTTTACCGAAATTACGGGCCTTCACAGACTTTTTTTCCTAAACGCTTGCAGATTATGACATGATTGTTGGTATATATTTGTCACCATGATAAGTTACAGGTCAAATGTACGTTTTATTCCACTACGATGATATTTACTTTGGATTAACTAAAACTCACAGAAATCACAGTCTGGAGTTTGAAACTACCATTCTGAGTAATAGAATTAAGTTAGAAGATAAAGGTCTAAAGCCTAAAAAACATTCTTATTCCTCTTTTTATTGGGGTCCTTCTACATGTACAAACAAATTTACTTGAGTATCCAACATGGGGACGTGTGGGGTATGTGAGCGCGCTCACTAAGGTTCTATAATTTCATTCTGCTTCAAAGGAAAGCTTGAAAGGCTCTGGTGAAATTGAATATGATACAAATATATCACTGATTTCAAGAGTTGTGTCCCTTACCCTAAGTCTACCGCCTTACAGCAGTATAAGTGTTCACTCATTAATTATCACTGTTTGGCCAATTTGATTTTTACGTCAATGAATGATAGAATTTAAAATTGATCTACTATTTTTCAAAAGACATTTTTCACATACATCCAAAATTACACATGCATTGCTGGGAACTAAAACATCACGGTTTCAGCCATCTACAAAATTTCTCAAAGTAACTCAACAAGTATATGCACATAAAGGCTCTTATGATGAGAGACAACAGGATGATAGTGGGGCAAAGGCACTACCTCTAGAGTCTAGACATTTAAAAAAATCATAGAATACTTTGCTATCCAAACAAAGGGGTATGGTAATTTTGTCTTGGTGCAATCTACAGTATGAGAACCACTCCTGAGACACATTGGTATATAATGTACTATAATACATCCATTAAAAAGATTCAATGGTTTAAAAACATTACAAATATTTCAATTGAGCTAGTACAAATGTAGAACTTTTCCTATCAATACAAATGCTGGGAGCTGTTCATTATAATTACTACTATGTTAATATTTCATACAAACCTGGAATAATCTTGTAGACAATCATACCAGAGCTCTGTTTCTGAGGTATTTGACAGAAGCAGAGAGAATTTCTCCTTCTTAGTATGAACATCAATAACATATTCTTTGGTAGATTCCTTCACTATCTTGTCAATACCCTTAACCTGAATCAGTTGAAAAGAGCTCTTAACTTTCTCTTTTGAATCTTTATTTTCATATGCATCCAGACACACTAATCCATCTGCCCCACGTATCAGCTGACACCATCGTTTATGTTTTTTGTTCTAGAAATGAAACAAAACAATTACAAAACAGCAAAAATAAACAATACTACTTATAATAATATATCTATCTATTAAAAAAAAATAGCCATGGTAAATACTTTTTTTATTATATTTTTTGCTATTATTAATCTTTATATTTTCATTAATTTCATCTTCTATTTTTTCTTTCGTCATTATTTGTTATTATTAATATTATCATCGTTCTTCTATCGTGCATTTAAACGCACGCTGTGAGTGTTCGGGTATCATGCCTTTAAATGCACAATAGGAGCATTTGTTTATTGTGCGCTTGGTGAGCGTTTAATGTTCATTTAGGTATCGTGCTTGCTGGAAACCTAAACGTCTCAAGGAGTGTACCATGGAAGTTAAAAATATTCTTTTTTTTAAGATTAAAATGTGGCACCTAGGCCAAGTACTCTCAATGGCTTTTAAAAGAAAAAAAAGTGTATGAACTATTTATACCTTTAATAAGAAATTTTAACATAAGTTTCATATCAGGAAATAATACTGAGAGAAATAGATAAATTATTACATACAAGTACCAGTACAGTTAACTATTTAACATTTGATATGACACTTTGAACTACATGTACAATGTACATTGCTTTTTACAGAAATAGTTTCTTCAAGGTATTGATTTAAAGGCTCTGGGAGGCTTTTATGGAATTCCAGAACTGCCTTATATGCACATACATGTACATGTACTTTTCTATAAATGCATATTCTTTTCTGTACATTCAAATACTTTTTCAATAGATGCACATAACATGCACATGTTAAATAAATGCACATACATTTTTTTCATACATAAACATACTTTTCAATATATACATGTTCTTCTTCTATACAAATGTACATCATCATACTTTTTAAATATATGAACATAATTATCAACATAAGGCAGTTATGGCATTCCGTACAATATATTTTACAAAAATTGATATAATTATTTTATCATATGTAGTATTATATTGTTCCTTGAATTTATTTTTTCTGTAACCACAAGTAGTTATTTCAGGAATGGCTGTTTCGGTCTATGAAGAAATAACCTCAATCATGTGGTGCACCCTAAAAAACCTACATAGCTGGTATTTTCAAGTATGCACCACAGGTATTGAGGTTAGTTCAAATAGATCAAAACAAGAGGCTCCTAGGAGCCTGAATTGCTCACCTTGTTAAATTTTTGCCTTTTAAGGGTAATAACTCTAACAAGGAGTTGTCAAACAATTTTGACTCCACTTGATTCATTGGACACATTTGTAAGCCTTATAATAAGGATCATTTCAGCAATTGAAAGCTATTGGCTAAACCTAACAGATTTGGAGATGTATGCAAAAATCTGCTATCTGACCCTATTGTTCTATTTTTAGAAATGGCAGCCATGGTTTTTGAGATATCAAAAACCTGTCAATTCGTTAAGGATATCCTATAAAACAAAAATGTCAACTTTCATTGAATTCTGTAGAGCAGTTTCTGAGGAGAAGATTTTTTTGAAGTAAGAACATCATAAACAGAAAAAGACGTCCACAAAGGGCAATAACTCCAACATGGGTCAACAAATTTTCACCATGGATAGATCTCTTCATGCTGAATAATTTTATCCATGTCAGATTTTTGTTAAACCTAACCGTTTTGGAGATATATGCAAAAATCTGCTGTCTGACCCCTATGTTCTATTTTTAATAACATCGGCCATGCTTTATAACAGATCAAAAATCCAAACAATCATTTTGTTAAGGATGCCCTTTAAAACAAAAATACCAACTTTCATTGAATTCTGTAGGGCAGTTTCTGAGAAGAAGATTTTTTAAAGTAATAACATCATAAACAGAAAAAGACGTCCACAAAGGGCAATAACTCCAACATGGGTCAACAAATTTTCATCAAAATTTGACCATAGATAGATCTCTTCATGCTGAACAATTTTACCCCCATGTCAGAATTTGGCTAAACCTAACAGTTTAGGAGATATATGCGAAAAACTACTGTCTGACCCCTATGTTCTATTTTTAGTAACAGTGGCCATGTTTTTCAATGGATCAAAAATCCCTACATCATTTCTATGCAGGATACACCAAAGAACATTCATACCCAGTTAGGTTCAAATTGGTCAAGTAGTTTCAGAGAAGAAGAGTTTTGAAAAATTGTTAATGACAACGACGGATGATGATGGACGCCAAGTGATAACAAGGTGAGCTAAAATTTGACTGTCAGACCTTATAATTTAATTTCAATATCAAAATTCAACTAGTAAATCATTGAAAAAATCTGATGATTTCACAGTTATATACAAAATTTGGTCTATGAGGTGGTGGACAAAATTTGTATCCAATCAGATAACAATCAGTTACTTCTGTAATCATAATTGAAATAAAATTTGAGAACTTTACTACAGCATAGCTTCCATGTTTTCCACTCATGCAGCCAATCTAAAACTAAATTCACATCGCTTCCAGTTTTCTGTCATGTCTTAAATGCAACATAACAGAAAACTGGGTTGGTTTTTATTTGGATAAACAGTCTAAAGGACAAAATCGTCAATGTAGATACTCTTAGAATACCTGGGCTCAATTCTTTCTACAATCTGACCAATTCTCACTGATTTTAATTTTTCAATCAGATGAGAAGATTGATAAAATATTTATAAAGTTGAATGACAACAAGAAGTCATGATTATAGCTTAAGTTTAAGTAACTTTTTTTCAATGTGAGATAATTTGATTGTTTGTTTGTTTGTTGGGGTTTAACGTCCGAGCAGCAATATCTCAGCCATAATTAGAGGATGAACACCAAATGGATGATAAAATGAACATGAAATGAAAAAAAGGATGGGACACAAGGACAATAGAGTCGACAAATTTTGATTGCCACTGGAAAAAGGGGGGATGGGTAAGGTCGGGCAATTTAGCCTCCTGTGGCGGAGCGCAAAGGTTCCTACTCCTATCGTATACCACAGCAGGGTTCTTTAACGTGCGAGGAACGTGGCATCTTTCCCAACACGGCACACCACTATTGTTTGTGGTCAGGTTTTCCATATTATAGCCTGACAACCCCAGCATGTAACACACCAGGGGTACCCCATTCCACCACCTGGGGCACACATCCCAGTTGCTCTGTGGGCAGAGCGCCTAGCCCCCGGCTAAGTGTCTGAGCACTATTTAGTCGCCTTATACGACAAGCTTAGCGCTGCTGCAGGCCTATTCTTTTGACACCCAGACCTGCACGGGGCGAGATAATTTGAGGGGTAAATTTCAGGAAACAATCTTTGATAGACTCAACATAATTACAAGAACAACAGAGGAACAGAGTTTAAGTCCTACAGATGACATGTGATATCCTGTAACACAAGTGCTGGTTTTTCTTCCTTGTTGTGTTGATGTATTTAACTGGGAGGAATACTCTCATATTTAAGAACACCCTTGATTATCTATAAAGTGAGTTTGTATATAATTGAACCGATGATATCAAATAGTATGATGCCTCCACAAACCTTGATAGTATAACAATACCCACACAAGACAAATGGCCAAACAATGAAAATTGTTGTCAATGATTACAGCATTCTGTATATACATGTACATGTATGAGCTACATACATTTGTACCAATACAATACAAATTCTTTAAAAAATGTATTTGAAAAATTCAAATACCATTTTAATTGCCACTTACACAATACCTTGTAGGATATATTAAACAGTCCAATGCCCAAAATTCATTGGTAGCTGAAACAAAAGGTTCCATTCTAAGTGTGTATGTTTACAAAGAATATACGAGGTCACATCAATTGCATTGGTTTCAACCAAATCTGCACTGATGGTTAGAAAATGACCTTCACTGATAGCCAGACCACAAGGTACATTTTTGTACCATACCAATTGTGTTAGACCTAATCTTCACTGATAGCCAGAACATCAGGTACAAGTACATGTACCATACAAATTGTGTTGGGTTATACCCAACCTTCACTGATAGCCAGAACATCAGGTACCATACTGTGTTGTTTCATACCCAATTTTCATTAAAAGCAAGAACTTCAGGTACCGTACCAATTGTGTTGGTTTATACCTAACCTTCACTGATAGCCAGAACATCAGGTACTGTACCAGTTATGTTGGTTTATACCTAACCTTCACTGATAGCCAGAACATCAGGTACTGTACCAATTATATTTGTTTATACCCAACCTACACTGATAGCCAGAACATCAGGTACTGTACCAATTATCTTGGTTTATACCTAACCTTCACTGACAGCCAGGACATCAGGTACCATACCAATTGTGTTGTATAATACCTAACACTTACTGATATCCACACAAAAAATGTACCAAGCGTGTTGGTGTATGACCAATCTTCACTGCTAGCTAGAAATAATTTGCCAAATAATGTGAAAGTATCAATTTTCACAACCTAGATACATATATGTATGAATGAAAATAGTCCCTGCAAAAGAAATTATTTACACATTGATATGCTTAATCATTTTTCAAAGCAGCGTGAAAATGAATAATATACTGGTCTAGAGCATGTTCACTCTATTGGCCTAGAGCATGTTCACTCTACTGGCCTAGAGCATGTTCACTCTACTGGCCTAGAGCATGTTCACTCTACTGGCCTACAGCATGTTCACTCTACTGGTCAGGAGCATGATCACTCTACTGGCCTAGAGCATGTTCACTCTACTGGCCTGGAGCATGTTCACTCTACTGGCCTAGAACATGTTCACTCGACAGAATCCAGAAAAAAATAAACAACTGCAAAAATAAAATGTCAACATAATGTCCTGTCTGTGACTTCCATTATGTTTGGGAATTCAAACAACCTTTTCACAAACATTTGAATGGACACAGGAGTAACCTTGCAAAAAGCCTATACTTCATGTAAGTCAACATTACAGTTTTCGAACACACTGTTTACAGGATTCCAACCAAATGCAAATCCTTCATGTAATTGTTGAATAGAAAAAGATCTGAAACAATCTACAGAGAGTTAAGTGGAGGGATTTTGGGTTAAGGAACTCTGTGTCTTAATACACATCCACAATTAATTTATAAAAAAAAACATTAAGACTTCCATGCTTTGTATAGTTTCTTTTCATCTCAGTGCTTGTTTGTATTTTAAATTATATTTTTATACAAAGTTTGAAATCATTTTAAATCTTACAAGTGTTTTAATTCCACAATGTTCAAAATCTGTGTAATATCAATAAAAACGCAATGCATGCATTTCACAGGTACAATTTACTAGGTTATGCAGCAAGTTTATGTTTAAGCCATGAAAAATGTCACATGTACACTGAAAATTTGCTAAATTATATTTTCTTATAGGGCAACATCTTTATCAGTATATTTGTACAATCCTCAAGACTTATATATAAGTATACAATGTCCAACATAATAGCAGGGACATGCATGTACAACAAGTACATGTATTGTAATACAGTCAATGCATTTTGAATGCAATAGCATTGGCATAAAAAACATTGTATATGTACATTGCATACCTATCTAAATATGTGCCTAAACAATACAAAATGTATAAACATAAAATGTATGTTTAAAAAGAGAGATTGTTATTTTACAACCCTCTAAAATTAGTAAAAATAAATAACATAATTCAAATTAAATCTTAAACAATTTGCCAAAAATGTTAAAGTTTGAAACTTTGACTGACATTCAAACAACCTAATTTATGTACAAGTCCTATTAATTTTTAACCAGGTGGAAGGAAAACATTGTGAAGTTGCAGTGCCTCGAGTCTTGACGCTTGAGAAAAAGAATTGGGAGGATAGAAGGTCCAACAAGTTACTCACTAAAATTCCTGATTTGAGTGTCAGCTCCCCTTCTTTTATAACGTATTTTGAATCGGACATCTCTGATAATTTTTATGCAGTGCCTTCCTTCATCGCACTCTACAACCAGGAAGTCAATCATAAAATGTAACGATAAAATATTTTTTCGTTTCCGCTCCGCAACCGGGCAAACAATTAAACTAAACGTTTCTTAACACGGCCAAGTTATGTGAGCGCTTGTAAAAAGTGGGAAATTGTATTTCTTGCTTCACAAGATTTAGCAAATGCGATGTTTTAAAATGCTAGTATTATGAAGAAACGCAAACTCACTCAAGGGTACGAAGGATAGATTTTGTACTTTAAATTGTATGTGCCGTTGTAGTAATATTTTCTATATATTTTATAAGTTCCTGAGGCTGACATATAGGACCCGGAGTTATATACATGTTTCTCTAGAAAACTCTGAAAAGCTAGTTTCGTTTAATTTCAGAGCCACACACTCATGACAAGTATATTATCATTTATTGGCGTAGGGTCCTCACATTCAGTGTGTCAGAAATTGTAGAAAAATTCCACTAAACTCGTAGGCTAACCATAATCCCTTTTGGGGTTCAGTGTCCGAAGCTGTTTTCTGATTCGGCTGCCCACTGTAGGCGGTATTCCTGTTGGCACTGATGGCCAATTCAGAAAACCGGTCAGGACACTGAATTGAAAAAAGGGATTAGGCTAACCAGATGACAAAAACATAAAATAGATGAAACTTTTGTATCTACATATTTCATTAACATGATTAATGTAATTCTGTTTGTACACATGTACAAAAATGTATATGAACAAATGTACAAAAATGTACATCTCTACTTGTTTCTTGAATAACTGAAAACCTGATGGAAAAACAGAAAAACCAGGTGTATATATCTGAAAACCTCAATAAAAAATATTTTTTGTGGTCTAAATGCTTCCTTCTGTATTTAACTATGCATTAAATAAGATTTTTTTAAGGAAAAAAGGTTTTTTTATGCATATTACAACACTTTCTAACATAACCCGACGGAAATCTGTAATAATCAATGTGATGTTGCAAAGGCACATGACTAATTTTATTTGGTATCTAGAAAATGTTGGAATATTCATCAAGAATCTATTTTTTTTCATGAAAAACTTATTTCAAGTATGTTTAAATAACATGGTGAGCAATTAAATCACCTAAAACACTTAAATAAGAAACTTGAAATGTTCTTTAACATCACTTCAAAGAATCAAGACTATGCCAAATGTGAGTTGAGTACAAACAAAGACTTGAATGAGTTGGTAAAAGTTAAGATACATGTATCTCAAAATGAAGTTTTCCATATTAGATTATTGGGTATGCTGGGTAATGCATAATACATGTATCATTAGAAATCTTTATAATTCACATGTATTTGTATAGCCACATGTCCTGGCCACATGTGCATGTGTATTGAAAAGTTACAAAAAAGATGGAAAACATGATACTAAACACACATAAGCATTTGAAAAATTCTGTTGAAAAGAATTTTATTGTAATTTGCTTTTTGGTCTTTGTTATGTTACAGTCATGTCAGTATTAAGGGGAAACAACTTATAAATTGTTTAATATAAAATGTGAATAATTGCTGCTTTATTGTTCATGTTTAAGATTGTGAGCATACATGTACTTATGTCATGAACATGTAAGCAAAACTACATGTTTAAAGCTCTATGAACATATAATTTATTTTCTTTCATTTTGTAAATTTTCCCTTGTACCTCAGGGATGAATCGATACTCTTAGGTATAAAAAAATGACAGTATTTTAAAAATTCTTGGTACATGGTGCAACTTGCCACATTTCAGATTCAGTACATGCTCAGGGCTGGAAGTCATTGATTTTGGGAAATCTTTAACTTGGAGGTTAGAATTTAGTTAATTAACATAATGGCAACCTTGGATGGCACGGCTGAGCCGGGGTTAATCATTTGGATGAAAAAAAAAACAATAAAAGAATCTCTTGGTACATGTACCTTCTGATCACACTTTTGGAAGTAAATATTATTACGGAAGATGAAATAATACTATGAAAATCCATAACTATTGTTAAGGTCACAAAATGTAAAAATGTATCCTATCGTATCAAAAGCAATAGCATTATTTCAATTTTTTAAAGTAAAATAATGCATATTGTTTTGTTACATACATATAACTGTATCGTTTCTGCCCTATTGTACATGTTGTAGATTGGTGCAATCATGTATTTTTACCTTCAAAATATTTTGTGTGTATATGTATGTAAAAGAGGGTACATGTATTACATTTTTGCTTGACTGTTGGCATTCAATCAACCTTCAAGTATCCCAGAATTTATGAAAATCTATAAAAAAATGTTTATATTACAAACTTGTTTATTTAAGTAAATATGCTTTGTGTTTGGGGAAATAGGTTTTATAAAACCTTACAATTAAAGCAACTGCCGTGTCAGTTCAGTTGGAGCTGTGATTGTTAATGGACAAAAAGTATGTATTCTGAACTGGCTATTTAAGATTTCTCCTGCAAAGTAAATGAATTGGACAAATGAAACTTCTTCATTGATAGACAAGTAAAAAAAAAAACAGAACAAGAAGTGCCCAAGTAATCTAAGTAAATAAATGCAACTTTTAATTCTCATGTTTTAATAAGCTTCTGTCTCATCTGGGTTTTTAAGACTTCGCCACTGATGACTGGTTGGTTCTTAGTCAGAATAATGTTTCTGAGTAGGGTAACGTGCCTTCCTGCAGGTTATTGCTTCTGTTAGACAATGCAATACAAATCAGGGTATGTTTGGTTGGTCAAGCATCCTCATCCTGAAAGACAACAAAATATCTGGCATACAACTTAAAGTAACATTGTACACTTAATCAATCAGTCAGTTTAAAGACTAAGTTGTATGATATTTCCAATGGTAGATGTAGTTCAAGGTGCAGAATCTCCACCAACCAACAGTTTTTATTCTGTCTTTATATGCTGTATTTTTATGTCAGGCAAAAAAAAAATAATGTCTGTTTCCTGCTACCCTAGTACCCAGATGTACCCTAGTTTTTTGTGTCTACCCTAAATATTTTTTTCTTGCTTGTAGCACAGGAAACAGGACAATATTTTATTTGCCCAACTATTGTCAGAAACCTACTAAGGGAGAGAACCCAACTTATAGGTTTTACATGTTAAAACTTTGTAGAAACGGTTCCTCCTAAACTGCTATACAGATTTAGATGAAATGTTAGGAAAAGTCTATGCATCATCTGTACATGTAGATGTGCATCCAAGAAAACTATTTTTGTTTGAGTTACCTACAAAGGGAAATAATCCAACTTAATTTTTTACATGTTAAAGTGTTGTGTGAAACTCATTCTGAATTTTTTAACAGATTTTGTTGAACTCTTACATTAGGCATTATCTACAGTTGTGTATTATAGGAAATGATTCAGGTCAGGTCACTGAAATTATTCAATTTATTTCAAAGGTTTGTTATGGTCGAAGTTCACTTGAAGCAGGGGTATTTTCTGTGTAAGCTTGCTCATAATTTTTCTTGTTAATGAAGTTGTTGAAGATAAACTCTTTTAAAAAAAATGTTTGTTTTTCTCATCAATGTTGATACATTGAAATAATCAAAACGTCTATTGACATGGTTTCATGAGCAAGTAACATATGCTCAAAAGATTCTTGAGTCATCTATGGATAATTGACTGTGGCAGATGTTGAAATTATAAAATTCTATGATTAAAACATTGTTTCATATATATAACTTGAAATTTGTTTTAAAGTCTACTAACTATTTCCTTTTTTTTTTACAGGTAAACTATGAAATTATAAACCTTAGAATTAAGTGTTCACCTATTAGGAATGTCATGGGTACATTTGCACGCCTGCATGAAGTTTTGATTTAAATTTCATTTCAGTGGGAAAAAGCTCTTCCAAAACCATGTTTGTGAAACCTTGTTATATAATGAAGGGCCAACTTGTTGGTAAACTATGTAAATCAAGTAGATCAAGCATCCAGTTTTAATTATAATGTATAGATTGCTAACAAGTTATATGGCAGATCTATCTACTGGTATGCACATTTAATAAGATATCCCATTGATTCATAGAAACATTGCAATACAGAATATTAACCTTAAACTTTTGTTTGGTAGCCTTCAGCTTTAATTTTGATAGCCAATATGTATAGTATCTCAGTAGAAATTTTAGTAGCCCACCAAATTTTAGTGGCCATTGGCAAGTGGGCCCCTGTTAATGAATATATTAACAGGTACACGTAATTGTCAGTGTCACTATGGATAGATTTACTGTATCTTACATGTATATATTTATACCCTCATTCAACAATGAGGCAGGTTGAACCTGTTAGAGGAAGAAGTTGAATATATTGATATTTTTAAAAATGATAATGCCTTTTACAGCTTTAGTTATCTAGGATTTTATTTTCAAAAGTAACAAAACATAAAAAAGAAGCAAGCTATATAAACATTTAATGGTGTTAAATGTACAAAACTAAAAAAAGGATCCTTGCTTACTTACCCTTGGTATTACCAGTTAACTTCCTGTCAGACTGAAATCAGACTCAATGCTTCTAATGTCAAAAGTTAAATTCTGATTGATTATTATTATGAAGACTTTGTCCTCTGTTAAAATCATTTTGTCTGTCTGTCATTCCTTTCATCATTCCATCCATCATTCTGTTTGTCATTTCACCTGTCATTCCACCTGTTTGTATTTTGTAGCAAATATTTTTGCTAATGGATGGATTGATTTCAAATTTGATGTGTGGCTTTATATAGGCGGAGCCATATGTTGTAAGCCATCTTAGGTGTTGTTTGATATCAACCTCCTGTTTCGTGGGCATTTTCACTATATGGAATAATACAGAAAATTTTTGTACCAAAAAATCTTGGCAACCAACTGATTGATTGATTGATTTAAAATTTGATGCATTGCTTTATATACATGTAGATAGTGTATATGATGTAAACAATTCTGGGTATTGTGTAATATCAAGTACCTGTACAATGAGGGATATACCTAGCACAACAGTGTGTGCAACATCATGTTTAGTCATGGCTATCAAGCTCTGTTTTATCTAAAACAATTAATAAAATATGAAGCCAGAGTATAACGTGCAAAACATAGTGTATCTTTTCTCTTTCTATATATTGTAGTGTCAGGAAATGCTGATCTTGTCAAAAATAATGAAGAGTCAATTTTAGAACTTATCAGATTGGCATTTTGTTTTTGGTTTTGTGGAAGATATATTATTTGAAAATTTGTTTCTTCATGGAAGGATGATACATACATGTATAATATAATGGCCTAAGGAAAACACTGGCATAATTACTGCCATAGCTTTGTGCCACATGTCTTTACAAGACATAATTACTGCTATAGCTTTGTACCACATGTCTTTGTAAGGCATACTTACTGCTATTGCTTTGTACCATGTCTTTATAAGGCATACATTTTGTACTTACTGCTTTAGCTTTGTACCACATGTTTTTACAAGACATACTCACTGCTATAGCTTTGTACCACATGTCTTTAGAAGACATACTTACTGCTATAGCTTTGTACCACATGTCTTTAGAAGACATACCTACTGCTATAGCTCTGTACCATGTCTTTAGAAGACATACCTACTGCTATAGCTCTGTACCATGTCTTTAGAAGACATACCTACTGCTATAGCTGTGTACCATGTCTTTACAAGACATACTTACTGCTATAGCTTTGTACCGTGTCTTTAGAAGACATACCTACTGCTATAGCTCTGTACCATGTCTTTAGAAGACATACTTACTGCTATAGCTCTGTACCATGTCTTTAGAAGACATACCTACTGCTATAGCTCTGTACCATGTCTTTAGAAGACATACCTACTGCTATAGCTGTGTACCATGTCTTTACAAGACATACTTACTGCTATAGCTTTGTACCATGTCTTTACAAGACATACTTACTGCTATAGCTTTGTACCATGTCTTTAGAAGACATACCTACTGCTATAGCTGTGTACCATGTCTTTACAAGACATACTTACTGCTATAGCTTTGTACCATGTCTTTAGAAGACATACTTACTGCTATAGCTCTGTACCATGTCTTTAGAAGACATACCTACTGCTATAGCTGTGTACCATGTCTTTACAAGACATACTTACTGCTATAGCTTTGTACCATGTCTTTAGAAGACATACTTACTGCTATAGCTTTGTACCATGTCTTTAGAAGACATACCTACTGCTATAGCTCTGTACCATGTCTTTAGAAGACATACCTACTGCTATAGCTGTGTACCATGTCTTTACAAGACATACTTACTGCTATAGCTTTGTACCATGTCTTTAGAAGACATACTTACTGCTATAGCTCTGTACCATGTCTTTAGAAGACATACTTACTGCTATAGCTCTGTACCATGTCTTTAGAAGACATACTTACTGCTATAGCTTTGTACTATGTCTTTACAAGACATATTTACTGCTATAGTTTTGTACATGTGTTTATTCAGTGCTTTATTTTTTTACTTTGTCAGTATCAAACATACCTTATTTTTATCTCATCCTCAACAGTAAAAGCAGGTCTAGAACATGCATATTGTCTAATCTTAACTCAAAAAATATTATACCAATATTATTCAAATTTTGCACAGTGATTATATAGATATTGAAAATGTGTACCTCTTATTATGGAGGGATTTGATCATTTTTTTCCTACATTTTTATCATGTTGACCATAGCGATTATTTCAGCATTGTATGCTATCATTAGTTCATTACTACCACACTGTAGTGTTTTTTAACTTGATCGTCTGAATATAGCTGAAATATTGCTGCTCGGACATTAAACCCCAACAATCAATCAATCAATCAATTTTTAACTTGATTAGTATTTATATACATATTGAAGATACTTTATGCGCTGACAAATATGTGATACCTGCTTTAAATAAAAACATGCAAGAACAGAAAAAGTTGAAAGGGAAACTACTTACTGTTCTTTTTTTTTCTTAGGTTACAATGCATCACCAAATATTTGAAGATTACTAATGATACAGAAAGTAAGTTTTTATTTATGAAGATATTATTTCATTTTTTTTTGTAAACGTTGTCAACTTAAGTAGCAGTCTTTATAAAAATCTGACAGGAGGTGAGAACCCACCAAATTGAACTTTCTTTTTATACAGAAACAGTAACAGACCACATAATGAGTCTTAGTTTTTCATTCAGGTGTTGCACTTTTAGTGATAATTATATAATTTGCAAAGTGCAAGGGTTATCATTTTTTATTTGATTTGATTTGGTTGAATTAAGTGAGAGATAAATGTATGGTTTTCTCAGATATACAGATCTGCATACAGAAAGGACTATTGTTATGTGAAAATATAACATATGAAAAGCAAAATAGCTTTCTTTGTTCGATGGGTTTTTCTACACCATGAATTACCTCTACCATTGGCAGTGACTGAATTTTATATGGACTGGTACTTAAAATAATATTTCATTTTAGTTCACCTGGCCAAAGGCCATGTGAGCTATTGCCATCACTTGGCATATGTTGTCATTGTTGTCATGAACAGTTTTTCAAAACTCATTTTCTCTGATACTACTTGACTAATTGGAACCAAACTTTGTTTGAATGTTCTTTGTGGTATCCTGCATAGAACTGATGTGGGAATTTTTTATCAGTGGAAAACATGGCTGCTGTTAGTAAAGATAGAACAAAGGGGTCATTTGAACCATTTCAGATGTTGAAAGTAAGCCAAAATCAGTGACAGTGAATATTTGACTGAAGACTTCAGTCTTTACTATATAACTCTACAATTGAATGATTCGTTATAGCATGTTCACTAGTCTGTTTAAGAAGATCAAGGATTTCAAAGGTTGTGAAATCTTTTAAGATCGTTAATGTTAGAACAATTTAAGAAGAAAAAAAGATGGGTTGGTATGTTTGTTTTTAAGAATAAGCATTTGAAATTTTGGCGAGAGAGGGATTTCTCTAGATTTTTGATAGGTTTTGTCTAAAAAGGCAATGAAGAAATAACGAAAATTCATAAAAACTTCACAAATAACCTTTTAAGGTGTGTTTAATGAAATTATGAAAAGAAAAGTGGGGATCACTGGGCAAAAAATATTGATGCTGTGAAATGGATAGGAACTGAGAATGTGACCAGTGAACTTCCTTAAAGTACTTATACATGTACGATTTATCAATATGTAAGAATTATATTCCCACAATTGTTTTTTTTTATTTTCTACATCACTTGCACTTCCATAATATTTATTATGATATAGCATAAAAAAAACAGTTGTACATGAACATTTAGTGATACTTTTTTCCAAAAATTATATTACAGTGTTCATAGTGCATTCTATAGAAAAATTATTCTCAGATGCCATAATGCAAAGCTCATCACCAGCTGAGTATACAAGGGAAGGTGTTCTGGGCCTATGCCACCCAACTGTGAAATTTAGGGAAAACACTTTTTTGCGTGAAATCTTACCTCTCCTAGTCTTTCATTCAATTTATGCCTCCCTTACTGAAATCCTGGATCCACCTGAAACACTACACCAGTCTAGAAAAACGGTATATCGTCTAAAGGTGGACTAATAAGAAATCAGTTCTTGTCTAAAATGAAATATTGTAGGAAATTTGTTATTAATTCTCCTGAGTGTTAACTCACTGATTATGTTATTAATTCCGACTGTGGGGCATGCTCTACTGCGTGTTAACTCACTAATTATGTTGTTAATTGCTACTGTAGGGCATGGTCTCCTCAGTGTTAACTCCCTGATTATGTTATTAATTCCGACTGTAGGGCATGGTCTACTGAGTGTAAACTCACTGATTATGTTATTAATTGCTACTGTAGGCCATGGTCTCCTGAGTGTTAACTCACTGATTATGTTATTAATACCTACTGTAGGGCAAGGTCTCCTGAGTGTTAACTCACTGATTATGTTATTAATTGCTACTGTAGGCCATGGTCTCCTGAGTGTTAACTCACTGATTATGTTATTAATTCCTACTGTAGGGCATGGTCTCCTGAGTGTTAACTCACTGATTATGTTATTAATACCTACTGTAGGGCATGGTCTCCTGAGTGTTAACTCACTGATTATGTTATTAATTCCTACTGTAGGGCATGGTCTCCTGAGTGTTAACTCCCTGATTATGTTATTAATTCCTACTGTAGGCCATGCTCTACTGAGTGTTAACTCACTGATTATGGCAATGAATGAATTGATGCTACAGACACTGAAGTCAGCCTCATAACTTGACCTGAACTTAGAGGTCGATGGTAAAGAAAAACTGTTGATCAAACTATACAACCAACACGATGACTTTTCATTCCAAATTGTCAGCTTTCCTTTTGTCTGTTGCAACTTACCTTCAGCACCTGCATATGGAGTTTTCATATCACAACTCAAATGTTATGCCAGAGGTTGCCTTAACTATGCATACTTTTTGTATCGCGCTAGATTTCTTACAATTAGGCTTCTGAAACAGGGTTATGTTTCTACAAGATTGAAGTCATCACTACAGACGTTTTATGGTCGTCATCATGAACTCATGCATCGTTAAAGTGTGTCAATCTGCACCATGAAACTGATTTTTTCAACTTGTCAAAGTTTTCCTGTCCTCTTTCGTCTACCCTGGACTTGACTTTTTATGAGCAACTCATCTGATGTCTCTAGAAAACGCTTACCCTACAATTGCACCTGGTCCATGCTCCCAGTTTTTAGTGGAGTTGCTCATTTATTTTTGTTACTTTGTATGTGTTATTTTGGTCTTTTTCCCTGGATTACATTATTTTGATTTCCACTATAACCTTGGTTCCCTTGATTACTCTTTAACTCTCTGATTATGGCAATGAATGAATTTAACTCACTGATAATGGCAGTGAATGAATTGAATTTAACTCATTGATAATGACAATAATTGAATTGAATTTAACTCATTGATAATGACAATAATTGAATTGAATTTAACTCACTGATAATGACAATGAATGAATATAACTCACTGATTATAACAGTGAATGAATTGAATTTAACTCACTGATAATGACAATGAATGAATGAATTTAACTCTCTGATAATGACAATGAATGAATGAATTTAACTCTCTGATAATGACAATGAATGAATGAATTTAACTCTCTGATAATGACAATGAATGAATGAATTTAACTCTCTGATAATGACAATGAATGAATGAATTTAACTCTCTGATAATGACAATGAATGAATGAATTTAACTCTCTGATAATGACAATGAATGAATGAATTTAACTCTCTGATAATGACAATGAATTAATTTAACTCACTGATTATAACAGTGAATGAATTGAATTTAACTCACTGATAATGACAATGAATGAATTAATTTAACTCACTGATAATGACAATGAATGAATTAAATGCTGAAACAGAACATAAGACAGCAATGTTGTAGATAGGAATAGAAGTATATTAAAGTATGCTGCAAATAATCAAAGTTTCAAATTTCCCATCCAATATGTATCATAAATATTGTAGTGAATCTCCATGACTATCTTAAGTGACAGACTCTCGTGCACAAAAATCAATCGAAATAATGAAGGGAAATATGCATCCTGTTTCCTTTAAAACTCATTGATGCTTATAAAAATTTGAATATAATATTGATTTGAACCAATGTTTTATTGTCTCTTATATTATATACAAGGAAATAATGAAGCTTGTACTGCTGTTTACGTGTTAAAACATGGCTGTATAATGTTCAAACATTAATGTACTACATGTACAATTTTCAACCCAAGAATTATATATTGGATGATACATTATTTAGGATACATCCGTCCTAATCTGTGAGGACTTTTACCATTACATTAGCTTTGTATTTTACTTATAGACTATTGTGAATTCAACTTTTCATAGTTCTTCAATCAAAGGAAGTCATATTACTGTGCTTTACCATTATTAAAATGGAAAACAAGACTTATCTGCACAGCAACTTCAATAGACAAAAACCTCCTCTTTTACCAAAACCATCCTTGCGCTTTCCACAATGTCCTTCTCAAGGAATGCTATACAATAGTGCATGGAATCATCATTCCTTTCATTGTAATTCTGGACAAAATTTATACAACAGTAGAAGTGGACTGATTTCAAGACCTCCAGTTGTTCATGTTTCACATCCACCTGGGCAGTTTTCACAACATCCAGTTGGACATATTCCACAGCAATATACCACGATGAGTGTGATGCAGGCAAGCAAAAACCCATGTGTAAATCAAGGAAATATCTCTGTTCAGCATACAGCTCAAGTGAACACTGAAACTGGTAAGTTCAGAAACATGCCTGCATTGATGAGACCATGTATCCCTGAACAAGGTAGAAATCACTTGCAAATGTGTGGACCAAGAGTTAGCTCTCCTGCTTCTGTGAACCCTCAGTCTGTGATGGCTCCCAAGGTCACAACATTTCAAATGTTGCAGAGAAGTCAAAGTTTGGATCAGACACACACTTTTGGTCACCATGATACCAGTCATATCTACCAATCAAGTCTGATGAGACATAACTCATGGAGTAACCATTCTCCAACAGTTTTACCCTACAAAAGGAATGTGGAGGTATATAGAAATGAAAGTTCTTCTCAGTGTGACACAAAGAAAGTATTTAATGTAGAACCTAACTTAAAGACTTTGTGTACATCAGCTGACAATCTTGATATGGAAGCAGCTGAGAAAACTATGAGTCCCATTCAAACCACCGGGACCATGCATGTAGAAAACATGTGGAATAAAAGTGATCCCAAAATGTGTGAGTTCAAGGACTCTACAGCGACTAAAAGCACTCAACTTACTAGTGAGGTCAAGGTCAATGACAATAGCATCAGTCCGGTCACAGGTATTCAAACCAGTGGTGAAACAGTTTTAGAACATGAAATAGTTTTAGAAACAAAGGTCAAGGATATTGAAGCTGCATCATTTATGGAAAGATTTTCAGGAGGTACTAAAGTAGGGGTCAAGGATACTAGCTTATCTGAGGTGCTTGTTAAAGTTCATGATATAAAAAATGACAAAACATGCTATAATGATGACAGTCAACACTCCAAAGAACAATCTAATACCAATGTTGATGTAGTTTGTATTTCAGAGGTGGCTGTGTCACCCAAGTGTATCACTACAATAGACACTAAATCAGGAGAGAAAAATACTTCAGTCTATGAAAAGGGATCAAAATTTGATCATGAAATTTCCAAAGTGGAAAATATATCAGATTGCTCAAATAAACTGAGCAGTAGAATCACTGAAAATAATAGAGAGAATTCTATAAATAGAATGAAGAGTACAAACAAACCTAGCTGTATAACTGCTACACATAGGAATAAAGTATCTTTCTCTTTTAAGAAAACATTTGCTAAAACTGGAATAAACACAAATGTTAAGAAAATGGATTGGGAAATCCCACAAGCAGAGAAAGAAGGCTGTCATAATATTCATTACACAGGCTCTGTAGTTAGTTCTTCTGAGAGAGGAAAAGGCCACTATACTGCAGTGGATGATAAGGAGATAGAGAGAATGGTAGACTTCAACACTGACCAAGTGAAAGAGATAAATGGTAAGGAGGAAAAAGAACATTTTGAATCCTTTGATAAATTAGTATTCCCTTGGAAACATGAAGTTATATTGCAAAAAGAAGTGTTCTCAAAAAATGAAATGATAAAGTTAGATTTTGCTGCTGGGTTATTAGGTGATTGTGAAGATGAACATAAAAATATGCTTCTTAATGATAGACATAATCTAAAGAAATCTCACCATGCTTCTAACATGGGTTATACAAGTTGTAGTAAAGATACTGATTTGTTGGAGGAAAATGTGAAAGTTAGAACTGTTTTGGAAGTAAAGAACAAATTTGAGAGAAAAACTGAGCTGAAGTTATTGAGAAATAACAAGTCTCAGAACATATACCATAAAAGATCCAAGTCTTTATTTGAAAAGAATTGCAATAACCAGACTGAAACTGATGGAAATCGACAGAGAGAAGCTCAACTTACAGTAGAAAAAGTGGACAAATACATAAATAAAACTGATGACCTGAAAGTTACTGAATCATTGTCTGAGTGGGACAGGCATTATCATCCAAGCAATGAAGATGGAAAGAAAAGGAAAAACCAGAATAACAACAGAGATAAACGTAACTGTGATAGGAACTTCAGGTATTATCTGAGGCAAAAACAAGATTGGAACAAGGAAAGCTTATATCACGGTATGCCAAAGCATGGCTTAGAGAGAAGTAGATGGAGAAAAACTGATGAGATTAGAAGTAAGTTAAGATATCCTCAATCACGGTCTAAACCTTGGTCAAGATTAGTCTCAAGGTCCATGATTACAGAGAAAGGTACCAAGGTCCAGAGTTATGTCAGGCAGTCTGATAGATGTACTGTAAGGCAACCAGTATATAACTATTACAGAAAGATGTTCTATTCCCCAAGAGCATCAGATGGACATAATTATTTTAAAAAAGATATGACAGAATATACTTTTGAAAGAGTAAAATTTTCAAAGTGTGAGGAACAATTGGACACAAAGACTGATGTAGTTGATATGGGAAAGAAGATGTATTTATCACCCAAAGTGAATGAATCTGAATGTCTTCAAACCAAAGTCAGAAAAGGTAATAATTTATCTACTGAAATTGAGGAGGAAACTTTTAAAGCTATCTCAGAGAAGCCACTACCATTAGAAAGCATGAACAATCCTCCAGTTTCTTTTCAAGAAAATGATAAAAGAGATATTGACAATCTGACTTTAGAGCAAAAGAAATCTGTAAGTGATTTAGATGAAGAGATAACAGTGTCACAGCTTTCAGTTAATAATCATTTTATCACAAAAAATTCTAAACTTAAAAGTTTCCATGGTAACCATCAGATGTCAAGAAATACCTACTCTAACGAAAGGGATGGTAAACAAAGAAATCCAACAGACAACCAGTCATCATCAAGACATACTATTCAAGAGGAGATTGGACCTGAGGAAAAATCTCAATGGTCTAATGAGGATAAGTCTGAGATTAAAAAAAGTCTGAAGCTTGAACCTAATAAAGGCTTGCCAGTTAAGACTTATCGTGTTGCTAAATTCATAAATTCTCTTTTGAAGGAGTGGACAAAGCAGGATAAAAAAGTTGCAATGAAAAGAAAGAGACCTATACAGGAAGGAAATAATAGTAACTCAAGATCTACTGGTGCATCTACTGACAACAGTTCTTATAATAGGTGTACATGTTTTGATAAAAAATTGCAAAAACAATCAGGAATGATGTCAACATATAATAAAACTATGACTTTAATGGAATCTGCCGTGAATGAATTGACAATAAGTCTACAAAAGTCGTGTGGCTGGAAAGAGTCTGTAAAGAAATCTGCTTTACCACATGGCTCTAAGATTCCTTTAGAATGTGATAAATTTTGTTTTAATGAATCGCTAGTTGGTTGTATGGTTTATAAGACAAGACAAAGTAGTGAAGACTTAACGGACAATATATTGAATAGTAAGTTATTTAAGTACATTTATTCCCATGGAAATGTTCTATGTTACTTAAGCTTTCTTTTCTTTATTAACTATTAGCATATTTATTTTGCTTTTGTATTCAGATGATTGGAATGGATCCCATCTCTTGTATGCAACCTTTGACTCGTAACTTTTTCAGCTAGGTAGTCCAAAGGACTTTCTGATCAATAAATTAGGTAGACCTCAAAATTGTCTTGCGGCCCTGTCATATGGTATAGTAAGATTTTAAGAATAAATTTAGGTAGCCCAAAGGACTACCCATTAAAATTTCTAGGTAGTCCTCTCTCAAATTAGGATGGCACAGGACTACCGGATTACTGTTAGTGTCGAACCCTGGTATGTGTGCTTACTTAGTGTCTATGTTGTTTCAGTTTGCTTTTTGATGTCATTGTTCTTTGTACCTGTTAGAAAAGACCATATGCTAGTCTTTTTAGATGGGCATGTTGTGATGTACTGTTGTTGTCATTCAAACTTTGCACTCAAATAAGCTGACCCTAATTTTCTGAAGCTTTGGTAAGTTGTTTCTATCTGTTGATGTAAGCTCTCTTTTTACTTTTTATTTAAATATTTATTTTCTGAGTAATTGGACTTTATTTGTTGAATTTAAGTTTAAAGCCTTACTGCTGGTAATGTATATATGGGTAAAAAAGGATCCATAAGCAAGCAATTGATAAACATAAATATATGATTTGAGTATACATGTAACCATCTTAAAATTATATTACACCATTTTTAGATGGAATTAATTTTGGGGTGATTACTGAAACCATGAAGTAATTTGGGGCTCCAAAGGGCCAATTACAATTTTTTCCTTGGTTTCAGGGTAATAACTTGATTTGAAGGGAGATTTTCTCATTGAAATAGTTCAATTAGGATCCACACCACTGAGGAAGGTTTTGATAGTTAAAAAGGCAACAGCCCTTACTTGTTAAGAATGAAGGACAACTAGAGGCTCCCAAGAGCCTGAATCGCTCACCTGGTTGGATTTTGCATTTCAATGGCAATAAATTAAACAAGAATTTGTCCAACAATTTTGACTCCAGTATACTTTGATAGGACTTATAATAAGGATCATTTCAGCAAATGAAAGTTTATATCTATCATTGTTTTCAAGACACTGGCTGAAAACTGTAAAAAAAACCAAAAAAACCCAAAGAAGTGTAATTTTTCCCCTGTCAAGGGCAATAACTCTTATAAGGAGTCATCTGACAACTTTTATGCCTGAAGACTTTTGTAGTCCTAAAAATAAGGATCATTTCAGCTATTGAAAGAATTTGGCTAAACCTAACGGTTTTGGAGATATATGTAGGGATTTTTTATCTGTTGAAAAACATGGCTGCCGTTACTAAAAATAGAACCTAGGGGTCAGACAGTAGTTTTTCACATGTATCTCCAAAACCATTAGGCGTAGCCAAATTCTTTCAATAGCTGAAGTGATTATTTTCATTTAAGACAAATACTGTGATGAGGATTTCTCATCTTGAACTACTGAACATTTTTTTCTAGGTACCAGTAATATCTAAATGTACATTTAGTTTTTGAGCTTCTTTTGTCACACAAAAAAACTAGTATTGCAACTACACACTTTTTGTTGCATGATGTCATTTTCTTTCAAAACTCTTAAGAAGATTTGATGAAATAACAATTACTCCCATTGTGTTTAACATATTTTTTTCAATGTCTTGTCATGCATGAGAGATAGAGAAATCTCAGTCAATATGATCACACGAAAAAGAAGATTACTGATAAACTTCAATCTTTTCATACAAAAATATCTTCAATTTAAAACATTATACTGTATAGCAAAAATTTGCAATCTGCACACATAGTCCATATGCTTCAAAAAAGATAATATTTAAGTAAATATTGTACATTTTAAAATGATTAGCAATGATAATGCAGGATATGTAACTTTAAACTTTTGTTACCTATGTCAATGACTTTGTTATGACACTTGAATATTGGTTTAATGTACACGCACAAGGAAGTAAATCACAATATATGTTTTCCTGGCTCTTTAGAAACACTAGTGGTATTGTTAATATAATACAGTGTCCATGGTTAAAGGGAAATGATCAATAAAGTCCAAAACAGTGCCCATCCATTCAATGTTCATATCATGAAAGGCAATTTTTAATAGTTCAGTTGTTGAAGCAAGTGTCCAAAATTTTCTGCCAAGAATAATGTTATGAAATCAAGCATTTTTCACCAATTTTGCAGATATAACACATTATGTTATTTTTTATTAACGGCATTGATGAAATTGGAAGAACCATGTGACCAATAGTTTCATTTTCTCGATTTTCATTTGAAAGCATTGTGAAATTGTTACTTGTGACAATTTTAGAGCTTTTCTTGCCTCATGTTCTTTGAAAAACTGCTTGCCATGTCTTTGATAAAAATATTGATTTGGAATGAAGAAATGAAAATCTATCATTACAATTGTGACAAAAAGGTTACAAAAAAAGTCTGTCTACCTGTATGATAAGAGGTGGTGAAAATTACTGCATTCCTCACATCTCTTGTAAATACATTTACATTTGATTCAAATTTGCTGATACAGTATTTCAAAAATGGATTTTTCAAGAAAGTAAAGGATACTTATGGAAAGGTTTATTAACTGAATACAAACCATTCATGGACATGGAATCTTGTCAAAGCTAGGTCAGGTGTCATTCAATGTAAATTGGTTTTAAAATACATTCAATCACAGAAGTCTATTTTTCTAAGTCAACTTTGTAAGACTAATATATTTAAAGGAAAAAGTAGAAATACTGAAGTGTCAAAGTGAGGAAATCCACTGATCAGAAAAAATATTGTCTTGAATACCAAAAATACCCTGAAAACTAAACTATCACTAGAACCAAAAGCAATCATCATTTGGAATTAGAAAATTAATGCAAAAATTCAATTTACACCCTGTTTTCATTATGCTTTCATATTAACTTTTGATATTTGGTACATTGCCTTGCCATAACAAGTTACAGATCAAGTTCAAATTTTGTTTCGGTCCATTGTTTTGGCCTTTTGACATAAAAATTGATGCAGTCTTACCTTTGTGCACTTTTATTGTTAACAAATTTTGCATGAAGTTTGCATTCTGTTGGCTTCAGCAGATTTTTCTTCAGGTAGGCAACTTTGTTTTGCCATGCAATACTCCCAGAATGCTTGTTTGTCTTTATTGAAAGTAGTATATTTGGGGCATGTGTTAATGGAGATCTTGTTTCAGCTTACAGAAACGGTATTATTTCTGATTAGAGTTATTCCCCTTATACTGTGAGGTCTAAAATATGTAGTTTAAGAATTAAAATACCTATTTAAACAGGAAGAGCTAATTGAAATTGTTGACTACCCTGCCAAACAAAAAAGAGATTTTTTAGGGAGTAGGGTTCATTTCTTGGCCCCTTGACAGAGCAGAATTGATCTGTAGTGTTCTATTTTGCCTGTAATCTACATAAGAATGATGTCTGTCACCACCATTTCAATGTCAATCCTTTGTATTGACTACTTCCAATTTTAAGCTAAACAGAGGCTAAAAATTGGAAAAAATCCTCATTTTTTTCACATGAGTGATCCTTCAGGAGACTCCTGACCCCACTTGTGACTGTAACAAACTTTATTTGGCTTCAGTAGCCTTCACAGCGTACAGGCTGTAGGATGAATGTGCTTTGGTTCCTGTGTTGCTTCTGTTGAGCCCTACATGTACCAAAAAATGGCCAGAAATGGACAAAAATGACCATTTTCGAGTGACAGACCCATTTTACCACGTTGGCCCGCCAACCCTCTCACCACCTTATCATTCCATCCAGCCCACCCTGTGAACACCTATATTTAATTTATGTATAACAATCAGCATCAGAATCATTGTGCAACTAATTTGCATATAATTTGCTTAATATTGAAATCTAGACTTTCTTTCAGAAATGCTCAGCACGACAAGGGTTAATATAGATGAAGCATGCATTGTATGCAAATTTGGCTGCTGTCTGATATCAACTCCTGGGTTTGTTTTTTGACATAGACATTTTTCACTTATATTGAATGGTAGAGAAAATTTTTGTCACAAAAATCTCAGCTATTAGTGATGGATTAATTTCAAATTTTGTGTGTGGCTTTATGTAGATGGGCCATAGGTTGTAAGTGACTTTAGGTGCTGTCCAATATCAGACTTTCTGTATTTGTGGTATATACCTAGCATGACAACATGTGTAACTGCATATTACCTCTGTTACCACTTCGTTTATATTACCTCTGCAACTCTAGATTTGAAAGTTGTCATAACTTATGACTAACACTGGTATTAAATCTTTGATTATTTACATGTATGTATATTGAACTATTTAAGATGAAGAAGTGGTGTTATTCTATTAATTTTTTAAAAGGCCCTGAGACAATAGCCATGGTTAAACTTTGATAAACATATGACCAATGTCATAGACATATGACAGTCTTATTTCTGACATCATAGATAAGTTTTACTCATCAAACCAACATCACAACAGAACTTTGCTCCATAATACTTGCCATTTCATGCAACACATATATTGTGTCTTTAAAACATATGATGACAGTTTTATTAGAATCGAAATAGATCACAGAAACTCTATTTTATCATGATCATTGTTTTACCACAAGCTGGCCACTTATGTCACATTAATTTACTCTGTGGGACTGGGAGCTCTGCTCAGTTGAATGGATAGTTTTTTTATTCCATACAAAATTCTTAAAGTTTTTAAAATTATTATTTCATGGATCAGCTATGAAATTTTATTTGAATTGTCATATTTTGAAATGTTGAGGTTGAACGACAAGGCAGTCATCAAGACTTAATTGAAGATTTCAGATTTATGACTTATTCATCTTATCCCTGAACAAGTAGCCATTACCCATAAGTTGGCATCAACATTCAGTAATAGGGTATATTTTTATTATTATTATGCCTTGCAGGAGGTATGTAGCAATAATGGTATCAGTCCATTAATCTCCGCAATAACTTTACACAACCAGTTGATATTTTCACAAGTTTTGGGGCCTTTGATCCTTCAGAATCATAATACCTTTTGGCATTGGTCCATTACTTTAACTCCCCTACCATTTCTGAACACTACACAAAAATATAGTGCATTAATGTAATTCCTTTACATCATTAAATACTTCTTTTATAACCAGTAAATATATTTCTTGGATTTATTTAGCTTAATAATATTCTATTATTTCTGCAAATAAAATTAGATCTAGTCTTCATATCAACTGAAGATTTGCAGGACTCCCTTTTTGGCCTTGAAAGATATTTAGTAATATCAATTGTGTTCAGAGAATTTAGTTTTGGCAGTAATGTGTCAAGAAGTGTAAAATGTGTTAAGAATGTTCAATTTGACACACTTATCAGTCAAATTTTCCATCCTATCATTAATTTGTTACCATTAATAAACAGGAAGTGGAGAACAGTGATTTTGATCAAGTAAAATTGGCAGGAAAATTCAAATTGATAAAATTGTCTACCGTGGTAGTTTTTGAAAAATTTCTGTTCATCGAGGAAATTATTTTCTTAAGCAGAAATTGATTTTATTTGATTATAATTACAGTGTAGGATAACTACTCTGTTAATATAGTTTTTGAATGTAAATGTACATTGAATTTTTGGACAGGCTTGAAAATTTGTGAAAAAGGTGAAATGGAACAAAATTTGTAAATGTGTATGAGGTTGGATCAGTAGTATGGATTTACATTCAGTTTATACATATTAGTGGGAAAAAGTAGTTCTTAATAATATGTAAAATGCAAATGTGTATTACCACAGTTTTATTTTACATCAGGTAATCTTTAAAATGCTCATGCTATAATTTCTCAAGAATCAAAAACCTCCAGTGCTAACAGCTTTTTGATTGATGACTTTTCATAAATTGACCATGGTTACTTGGGTTGAGAGTAGGGGTCTCCTTTAGTGAGCTTTGCTTTTCTTGTTTAAATCAGTAACAAACAAGTGAACCATAGGTATTTAATCTTATTATAAACATGTATTATTTTTGTTTTGATTTACAACTCTTTCTTTTTCCAGGTAAAGACGATAGAGTACCTGCAGAAGAAGTCCCTTCCATTAATAACAATAAAGATAGCAATACCGAGGAAATATCATTCCAGAAAACACACGAAGCTGTAAGTTGTGATAGTAACGAATCAGAAGACATGCAGCCTTGGAGAGGTCAGGGAAACCAAAGTCCTCATGGAAACTCACAAAGAGGGAGATTAAATCAAAATTATTACAATGCTAGGGAAGAAAGACTAATGCAAAATAGGGATGGCTTTCATGGAGGGTTTCCATGTTACGATAGAAGACAGGTTGGATATGATCCAAGACAACATCAACAATACCAAGGAAATAGTCGATATTATTACGACAATCGTGGAGGATATGGTAGACCACCCAGTGGCAATAGATATAGGGAAGATTTTCTCCCTGGTGATAGACAGAGATACAATGGACAGTCACACCATGAGATGTCAAGGTCACACAGTTATGATTATGGTCAGAAAGCTTATGAACCTAGGAACACAAATGATAACAGAAATTACGATCATTTTGACAAATATAACGCAAAAGGCAGGACAGAAATTAACAAAGAACCAAAGATAGAAGTAAAGGATAAAACAGACAATGATAAGATCAAAGAATGTACCAGCAGTAATAAAAAACCTGAAGAAGTGACAAAAAAATCTGATAACAGTTCAGACATTAACCCACAAACTGGATTCAATGTTTACCAGAGTGAGGCATACTTCAGTGCAGGAGGTGCACCAGAAACTGTTAGGGACTCAAAAGTCTCAACACCAGTTAGAAATCTGAAAAAACTTAGTCCCAGAGGTAATCGTGTTAGTCCCAAGATATCTGCTGTGAGAAGACAAGAAAGTGCTCCATCTAATCTGGTAACCATTCCTTTGCAAGATAAAATGGAGGTTTCAGCTAATCAAAGTCCTTCATCCAACCTAGTGAGCATTCCTCTAGCAGATAATACAAAGGATGATTCAAATGCTTCCTCAGAACCGAATATGGTGACTGTCCAAAATCATGATAAATTTAAAACTGTTGGCCATTCATCAAATCTGGTCTCTATTTCTCTTACAGATAAAATAGAAGAGAATAGCACAAAGTCATCAAATCTTGTAAGCATACCACTTCAAGGTAATAACTCAGAAATTGATAATAAAGCAGAAAAGAAAACTAGTCCTACTACTGAACCAATGCCAATTGGACCTGCTGCTTCTAGTTCTAATCATCCTGTTTCTGTCCCTGTTCAAGAAATGGAGATAGCAAATTCTTTTCCTTCTCAAATGTGCACAGTAAACAAAACTATTTCATCTACAGAGTACAATGATGGACAAGATATAATGGATGTAACCAGTAATCACCAGATGGAAAGGGAAACAGTACCCTCTTCCAGTCAAATAAACAAACCTGATGTTTGTGGTGGGAGCCTGAAAAATGACGTTAGTGACAAATCTGTAAAGATTGATGACCATGATCTTGGTTCTCCCAAACTTAAACTTGATGTCATTAATACTGACAAAATGGATTTTTCTACACTTAAGAGAGCTCTAAATGAAGTAAGAACTAAGGATCTAGGTTTAACTAGGAAAACAAGTGCTAATGAAAGCAGTACAACTGTTACATCACCTAGTTATAAACCTTCAGGTCAGGAGACCCTTGATAAGTTATCACCAAAACCCACCGACCATTCTAGGCAGAGGTCAGCCTTTAATATAATGACCCTACATGAGCAACACACACAGATTAGTCCTATCAGCAAACCTACTGGACCAGAAATACAACCAGACCTAATTACCACTAGCCCAAATAGTGCATTCTCACCTTTAGGTAGAAAAAGGTCTCAGAGTGGAGAACAAAAAACTCCCAAACTGGCTTCCCCAGGTTTTAGACATTTTGTTGATGATAGCCAAACTGACCAAGACAAGACATTGCAAGATAGTTCTAGTAGTAAATTGTCTCTTAGTAATGTTTTGTCAGCAACTCCCAGGAAACTCTCAGAAAGCTCTGAAAAGAGAACGGTTAAGCTTGATGCACAAGATCATACCCCAGTAAAGACTGCTTGGAACCCTTCTGAATCAGATACAGAGGTTTCTGTCAGTAGCAGTGTAGCTTCAAAATTTGAGGCCAGTCTTAAATCAGCTTCATCATACGCTGAGTGGAAGAAAATTAAAGCAGAACAGGAAATAGCTAAGAAAAAAGAGAAAGAAAAGAACAGGTCATGCTTAGAAATGGCAAATACTCCTGAGGAATATAGAAAACTGCTAAAAATGCAAGGGAAAAAATCTAAAGAGAAAGATAAACAAAATAGTCAGAGTGAAAATCAGTCAGCTGATCAAGAGAGCATCAGTGAAGAACAAGATATGGATCATCATCCTGTCACACAGAACATTCAGAATACCTTTACAGCTATACCAGATCATGACAGTGGTAAGTCTATTTTATTGTTCATTGTATGGTTTTGACAGTACCTATTTTTTTCATTGGCTAATTATAGGACTGTTATTAGATTTTAATGAAATCGTTGTATGCTTTATGAAAGTCTAATAACTTTCCAATCACATATTTTAAGCAGAAAGACTACAGAGAACTTTATGAAGTTCTGTGAATCTGAAATTCTGTTACATATAACAGTACTCTGTTGTTCATGTTACACATATGTCACTTGAATTGATAGTGTTTTATTTCTTATGAAGTTTTAAAATGGCTTTTGCAATTTATTCTATTGACGTTTGTACTGCCGCAAAAAACTTGCAGTCATTTAATTATATGGCACTGTCATTGTTGTCATCCCAGTCATTGTCCAAACATTTGAGATCCATACAACAATTTGAGTATTATTGTATGGATCTTTGCAAAATTCTAACACAAGGTGCCATACTACAAAATGAAGGCTTGGATGATTTTTGGGGTTGTGACTTGAACCATATAGGAATTAGGAGCAAGCATTTTCCTGATGTCTGGACAAGTATTTCAGTAGAAATGAATGGATTTCTTTAAAATGGTACCACAAGAAGCAATGCCACATAAGTAAAGCTGGGGGTCATTTGGACGGTTGTTACATGAAGCATTTGGAATTATGGGCCTAAAAGTGGCCAGAAACAAGAATTTTTCTGATGTCCAGACAATGCCAATTAACTTGAGGTTAAACATATGAATCTCATCAAAAATTGAACCGTGTACCTCATGATGCCATAGATTAAAGAAAAGCTGAATTAGTTATAGGTTTTACTAGATGTGAACATAGGTAGCATTGACATGATGGGTTGTGCTAGACATCAACTTCCTTCAAATTTATAAGATTTAAGGGGAATCCTTAGCACAACATTGTATGCACCCTTCTAAACTTATTGTAGATAGTGCTTAAGCCAAAAATTGCCATAAAATGTTTAGGGTAGGTAGGTTAGCAGGAAACACGTATTATTTTTATTGTATATAAAACTTAATTAGATTTTAAGCAAGTGGTAATAGCCTTTTTTACAACTTGGCGGGTGTTTCTAGAAAAGCAGAGGACGCTTACTCTACCGGTGCACCTGGTCCATGCTCCCAGTTTTTAGTGGAGTCCGAGTTGCTCATTTACTTTTGTTACTTTGTATGTATGATTTTAATTACTTTATGTTCTTTGTTCTGAATGTCTGTTTTCCATGTCTGGTCTTTGTTCCTGGATTACATTCTTTTGATTAACGCTATAACCTTGGTTCCCTTGATTACTCTTACAACATTGTGTGCTTCCTCATATTTGTTATTTGTATAAACTTGATTAGTTTAGAGTTGAGGGATTCTTATCACGACATCTCTTGTTTCTTATGGTATAAATAGGAACTAAAATAATATCCTTTTTAAGGTTGATCTATACATGTACATGTATACAAAATGAATGAGACAAAAATATCTAAAGATAATTTAATTCTTGGCATGGTATCTTTTGTAATTTTATTCCTTTTTGAAATAAAAAAAAAAGAGAAAACTTCCATACATGTACATGTACATTGTATATTGTTTCAATGGTTTAAATAAAATCATGAATAAATCTATTCACTTGATTTCTTAGAAACTAATAACAGCAGAAAGTGTTTATCAAGGTGACGTAGATATGGTTTTGTTATGAAAAGTAGTCTGTTTATCTGTCTTCTTAACAAACCAGTTGTGCTCCCATCTTAACACAATTTAAAGTCCATTTAGATCCTCTGTCTCCTGGCTTTCACTACATTAGGAATCAAAAGAAAGTAACATTACAAGCTTGTTTACTGGCATGAGATAAGATACAGTCTGAGGTCATCAACTTGTACTTGGGATTTTACATTTTACATGGCTATTAAAAACATTATTGATGACTGTGACATAAAATGTTTACATTGTATTGTATGACCTAGTAAAATTAATATAGCTCATTGTAAAATTTTTATGGGGAAAGTCTGCATGTACCAGTAACATTGATCCTATGTCTATACTACCTGAGTAACAGGTTCAATATTTAGAGCATTGATCAATGATTGTAACAACAGAATGTACATTTCTTTACAATATGAAATAGGATTTTAGTAATGAAATTAATGTACAAAATGTATGTTGGACAGTTGTGCATTGAATAATATTGGAGTAGGTAGTAGTTTTTCAGCTCTTTATATATTTATAATGGCAGGAAGTGATGAGGATATTGACTTAGAGGAATCTGATGACGATTTGGAGGCCCCATCTTTTCTTTTTTCCCTGGAAGAAGCAAGGTAAGTCTAGTGTTTTTCTTATGGTTGGTGCAAAAGCGCAATTTTTAATTTTTATACAGAACTTAGAATTAGGACTTAAGTTGTTTCTCTAAACCCATAATAAACTTAAAGGATAAAAAGGATAACCCACATTTTTTTAAAACCAAGTTTTTCTCAAACATGACATTTTTGATAAGATTATATACACATGAATGCAGCTCCCAAACTGCTGGTAAAATTTAGGAGAATATTGTATAGAAGTTCTTATAATGTAATATATTTATTTAACATTTGGTATAGAGGTAAATTTATATTTATATGAAAACAAAAATGAATGAATCTAAGAAGTCGTAAATAATGAAACTACTTGGGTATGAATCCAATCTTCAGAGAGATATTGGTTTGTTGTAAACCTGATTTATTTATTATTTTATTTTTTAAAGTTCATCTGTAAACCTGATGAGAAATTCATGTAATAAATAATTTAATGTACTCTTTACCCTGTGAGAACTCTAGATAAAATTTGTCATTAAAGGTAATGATCAATTTAATTCTGAACAGATTTAAAGATGCATCATCTTTGGTATACAATGTAAATAATGTAATATTTAGAAGTTTGGTTAATTAAGTCTACCTTGCATTTTTGAATGTACTAAAATTTGTCATGTTTACTTTTTACCAAGGTTTAGGTTTTACCTACATTTACAGCCTTTACTGTAGATTCAGTGAAACCTCTCTAAACTATCCCCTGAAAATCCAAAAAACCTGTCTACATTGCACCCTGAAAATAAATTTAAAAAAAAACCTCTCTAAACTGTACCCTGAAAGTCCAAAAACTTCTCTAAACCTATCCTGAAAATCCCAGAAATCTCTCTAAACCCAACCCTTAAAATCCAAAAAACCTCTCTGACCATACCCTGAAAATAAAAAACCTCTCTAAACTACCCTTAATATAAAAAACCTGTCTAAACCAAACCATGAAAAAAAACCCTGTCTAAACCATGCTATGAAAATCCAAAAGACCTCTCTAAACCGTACCCTGAAAATCTATAAAAAAAACTCTAAATAGTACCCTGAAAATCCAAAAAGCGGTTCAAGCTAAACCCGGAAAATAAAAAAAAAACTGTCTAAACCAGACACTTTTTGAAGTGTTCATAAGTTTAAATGTATTTTGAACCTTTGTAAACCAAATACCTGTCTATTCAAAACCAATTCCAAAGATGGTTCAGTTTAGACGGGGTTCAACTACTGGGTATCGGAAGAGCATTAAACAGATGTGTTAGACTAGTAGAAGCCACTAAACACACCAGTCAAAATACAACCATATGCTGACCATGGTTATTGTAACTCACCATTGATAACCACGGTTTGAAAATTCAAAATGACATGGGTACTTTTTCAGTATGGGGTTTTGAAATTTAATGTATTATTTAAAAAGGATTTCTATTCCTTCCTCCCCCTCTCCTTCAAGATGAGATTTATAGTTGCATGTGTCTTAAAACTCCAGCAAGATAGAGTTGTGTTGTAAACTTCTACAATTCATACCAATAAATCCTCTTCAATTTGGAAAAAATGGGCAAGGAGTTTCAGGGGACCATTTCTATGTCTCACTGTTGCTTTGCTGTGAATAGAAAAAAAAATGTTATTTCAAAGAGTCACTTGCTTGGTAGAATTGAGATTTTCAAATTGTAAAAAAATGACACCTTTGAATGTAAGATTTACTTAGTTGTTAAGTAAGAGGGGACTTGAAAGATTTTAGATGTAGGGACACTGAATATATTTTGTTCTGTTTTGAAGACACTTGTTCATACTGCTTTTTAGCAGCAAGAATGACAATAATCATGAAGCAGTGCATAAGATTTATTCATATTAACAGGCATCAAATTTTAGTCTGGTTTGCACTTACATACATTGTTCAACAACACAATAGAATATTGATCACCTTGAATTATGCATTACAAGTTAGGAAATATATATACCATTTGTATAATATTTGTAAATAGTAAGATCCATTGTTTTTAACTTTACAGCCCTAAGCATCTAACTGAAAGTTTCACAATATTGACAATATTGCTTCTCTAATATGGTGGCATATGACAAAATATCAATATTTTATACAAAATAGTTTTTTTCTGACAATTAAGATCATAATAGGTTAAGCTATTGATTCATCCAGAGAAGGTAGGCCAAGAAAGACAAAGTTCATCTTTTAAATAAGTAAAACCAGCCATACAGTCCAGACTGTGGTCCAATAAACTAATAAATTATATCGTATATTGAAAGTATTCAAATGTACAATTATACTGATCTTTTTAAGATGTATGCTCATACCTACAAAAACAATTTATTGATACTTCTATCAAAATAGATGCAACACATGTAATTAGATATTGGAAGTTTTAGCATGCCATTGAGACTTTTATAGCCAAATATTTTATGCATTCATTTATACAGAACAAAGTCCTCAAAATGGTAATCAATGTGAATTTAACCTTTGATCTTAAAAGCACTGAGAGCCTGATTTCAGTCTGACAGGAAGTTAACCTTTAATACCAATGGTAATACAAAGCTAGGATATTTTTAGTTTCTTATCTTAAACAACATTAAATGTTTATAGCTCACATCTTAAAGTTTTATTAAATTATGAAGAAAAATAAATCCTAGTTTATGTAAAACTGTTAAAGACATAATTATTTTTGTTTAAATATCAATATGTTCAACTTGTCCTTTTACAGGTTACACCTGTCTCATATTACCCAAATGTAATGAGTAGTGGTCTTGTACTTCTATGAAAATCAGTTTGAATGTAATTTTGGGTCTCTTTTCAATATTGAATATGAAAATAGATATGACTACAGAGTCTGTACTGTATACATTATAGTATAATGTCAATTGTAAAAATTCAAAGGAACTTGTGAAGATAAAATGCATTTATACATTATTTTTGTAATACAACTTTTTGTTGGAGTCAGTGCTCTTTAGTCATGCTGTGTCCATAAAAGTTGGAATAAATAGTATTCTGTAGATATGTTCTATGGAACTGTGACATGATTCCCTCTCCCCCCACGTTTCAAATCCAGATTTTATCATTCCACTCTTTTGTAGCTCACCTTGCTGATGGGCATTTGAGCTATTGCCTTCACTTGGCAACCGTTGTTTTCATCATCAACAATTTTTCAACTCTTCTCCTCTGACACTACTAGACCAATTGATATGGGGATTTTGATCTGGCGAAAAATATTGCCATTTTGATCTGGCGAAAAATATTGCCACCATTACTAAAAACAGGACATTTGGGTCAGACAGTAGTTTTTCCCATATATCTCTGAAACTGATTGGTTTATCCAAATTCTGATATGGGATTTAATGTGTCCATCATAATGAGATCTGTCTGCACTAAAATTTTCATTTTAATCTGTTAAGTCATGTTGGAGTTATCGCTCTTTTTCAAAGTTTTTTGCAATTTTTATTGTTATATCTTTCAAAACATCTTCTCCTCAGACACTACCTGACCAATATGAGCCAAATTTGGTATGAAAATTCCTTATGGTATTTTTCATAGAACTGTTGTAGGGATTTGTTACCTGTGGAAAAACATGGCTACTTTACCAAACATAGAACAAAGGGGTCAGTCAAAAGTTTTTCTCATACATCTCCAAAACTGTTATGTTTGGCCATATTCTTTCCTCTGCTGATATAATCCTTATTATAATTAGGGTTTTTTTTTTACAGTTTTCAGCCAATATTTTGAAAACTACTAAAAAGTCTACTTGAGTCAAAATTGTTGGACAACTCCTTGTTAAATTTATTGCCCTTGATAGACAATAATTTAACCAGCTGAGTGATTCAGGCTCCTAGGGACCTCTTGTTTTATTTATGTTCACTTCTGGTTTCACTAATTTCTGCTTTGTAATTGGCTTAGTAAAATTGTGTCTGGGAACTGGTATTTACTTGTCATGCTAATTGTTTACTTATTATGTCAATATTATGTCAATATACATTTATGTTTTTGTTTGATATTTCTGAAAATTTAAGTAACTGTCAGAAACCACATAATGGAACTCCATGAAATGTCACAAATTCTTCAACAGATAATTCAATTGTGCACTTCCTATTTAATCACTTTTTGGGTTTCCTGGTTTCTGGGGAGGTGAGCAGGGGTATCATCTAGTAAACTCATCTCACAGTTTTAATTTTTTTTCTTTTCTCAAGGAGGTCTATCCTTCCTTTTTATACACTTATAATTTAAAGGAGGAATTTGTTGTAATAGAAAGCTTTTAATTATTATTTAATATTTGATATACCACAATCACTTAATTCATGAGATCTTCACTGGGTTCCTATATGAATTTACATCATGTTGTAGTGTCTGCTGAGCATGTATGCTAAAGTGCTAGAAACCAGGTTCAATTTCAGAGTATAGATTTTCACAGCTAGATATGTATTGAATTCTTGTTATAGTGTCTGTCACATTTTTGAGAATTGTCTCATCCAATCAAACAAAAATTGAGAATAAATTTTAGAATGTGTCCTTAATCATATGAAAACCCAAGAGTTCAGATATTCGTTCATATGAAAAAAGTCCTGAACTTTTTTGCATCCTAAATGAAAGGTCCACCAGGAGAAAGTGAAAGTCATATATAAGATAAATGAAAAGTATGGTAGGTCCTGGGCCTAGGTAAATGATATTTGAAATTGAGGCTCTTGGATCAGGAATTAGTGGTAATTTTAACCCCTGGAACCATTTAATAATTCCGTCATGGCTTTACTAGTATTGACTTGTTTCTTTGACTTACTATCATACATATTCAAGTATTAACAGATCTGCCTGAGGCAGGTGTAAATTGTAAGAGAACAAATTTGAATATATTGATATATTTTTTTTTAAATAAGAGACCTTATGCCTTTTACAGTTTTACAAAATGTACGTCATGTAGGATTGATAGTTCTTCATAATTTATGAAAAATTTAGGATGTGAGCTATAATTATTTATTGTTGTAAAGATATGAAATTAAAAAAAGATCCTTTCTTTGTATTGCCCTTGGCATAACAAGTTCCAGTATGACTGAATTCATGCTCTCAGTTCTTCTAAGGTCAAAGGTTAAATTCACATTGATTACCGTTATGAGGACTTTGTCCTCTATAAATAAGACTTTCTTGTCAGTTGAAAAAATTCTGAAAAAAAAATTAAATTACAAAATATAACTGGTTAAAACATTTATACTAGCACAGTTACTATGCCTAGTACCAATGTCAGTGGTCTAATGTAATGGTACTGATATAATATTGGAATACCTTTTGAAAGTTCTCTTGGTTTTATTCATTTTTACCTGTGTTACCAATTGTGAGAGCAAGTCTAGTAGCTGCTCTACTCCATCATGATCCGTTAGTTTGTCCCCCCCCCATCTGTCACTAATTGTGCTAATATACACAATGAAGATGTAAACCTCCTGTTATGGAAAATTAAATACTGTGAAAGTACTATTGTTAGTGGGGTACCAATTTTCATGGTTTTCATGGGTGAACCAGACCACGAAATTTGGTTCCCAAGGACAAGCAGATTCCCATTGATGTGTGTAATGAAAACCTTAAAACCACAAATTCAAGAATTCACACACTTGTGTACTTTCTGTTAACCATGAAATTTGGTATCCACGAATTTAAGTACTTTCACAGTAATCTTTTCCCACTTTTTTGAGCTTCTTGAAGCAATTTTTTTGTCTTTTATGTTGTGGACTGTACTATACTTTGTGTAATTTGTAACTCAAATTGTATACCCCAGTAGAAATTATATTATTCAAATTCAAACAAACCGAGTATTGTAGGTTAGATCCTTCTATTAGGCAGAAAAAATAATAGTCTGGTTTCTTGCTACCAGCAAGAACAAAAATAGGATAGGTAGATAGGGAAATTATTTTATTTTTCAATAACATTTTACATTGAGTAAATGGGAAACAATCTAGACTTAAACAGTGCTTGAGCCAAAATGGCCATGAAATGTATTGGGTAGGCACAAAACTACGGTAGGTAGGATAACAAGAAACAAACAGATTATTATTTTTTGGCATTATAGAGAAACTTTAGAAAAAACAATTCTACATTTATTACATGTTGAATTCAGCCATTTTTTGTCAAGAGTGCCTATTTTGTGTTATCTGTAATTCATAAAGTATTGAACATATGTCGTATGTGATAGCTGCCTGATATCAATTTCATGTACAAGTGGGAGTATACTTAGCACAACAGCCTGTGCAAATTCATGCTTATATCAAGTTTTAAAATATGTACAAATGTCATGAAAGTGTCAAAGGTCATAGAAAAGTATGAAATTTTCTTACTATGAAAAATAGATTTTTAACAAACCATTTTGATAGCAGTTACTAATGGTAATTGCCCTACAACATTACTGACTTCTGGTATTAACAACTGATGACAAAGATAAAATCTCAATACAGCTTCTTATGGAAAATGGTGTAGTTATAACACATAATCATGTATTTTATTGCTGTAACAGACTTTTTTGCATTGATCTCTTTTGTTTTTTTTAGTAACAGGCCTATCCCAGGAACTCCAACAAAACTGACTGCCTGTTTTGAGGTGAGAACTTATAGTAAAAGACTAATTTCTCAGCTAACACTTCAACTGGTGCACCATTGCTGTTGATGAATTGTCTTCTTGTCCTAGACATTCTGTCCCTGCTTCCTTTTTTGGTAATCCTGTCTTGGTTAGCTTGTCCCTGTATCAATTCTTTGTCTTTCTGAATTGCAGTCTGATCTGGTAAACTTGTTTCAGACATCAATGTACCTGCATCTTGTCAGATTGAATTAATTTTATATACGAGTTTATCATAATCTGTGGAAAACAATGTATTTATGGTTTTCATTTCAGTATTGCATGCAACTTTATTGATCAGATGATAAAGTCACTTGATTAATTTTTGTGCATGCTCAGCATTCTATATCCTATTATCCTTTTTCATCTGTTGATTGGATCCATATCTATTGTTAAAAGTAAAGTTGGTTGTGATACAGGTCACAGATGGTGATTAATTGGTCCTTTAATTCTTTAATTGATTATATACCATGACAACTTCATCAGCTACATTCTGTATTACATAACAATAATTCTTGTTTATGTCATTTTTTGTATTTTTTAATCTTGAAATGCCCTCAAACCTGAATTACTTAAATATAGAATTTAAATGAAAAACAAATTGATTTAATTGGTAGTGTAGAAGTTTTAGATGAAGAAGCATAATATTGAGGTTGGTATTGATAATTTATTCTTCTTTCTCAAGGGAGGACATGACCAACTATAGCTGCTTATGATTACAATCATGTTTCCTAGGTTCTGCTACAAATAGAGATATTCTCTTTGCCTGAAATTATTACAGAAATATTTGGTAACTGAATATAGTTGATCTTTGAGAAGATGGATTATTGAACTGTTTATGGATACTGACACTGTTTTAAGGTTTTAAGAATTTTAGATCTTTTTGGTAACATTTGATATTTTGATTTGAATATAGTTTACAGTGTATCTTTGAGAAGATAGATTGTTGAGCTGTTTAAGGATACTGACACTGGTTTAAAGATTTTAGATCTTTTTGGTATCATTTGATATTTTGATTTGAATATAGTTAATCTTTGAGAAGTTAGATTATTGTTGAGCTATTTAAGGATACTGACACAGTTTTAAGTATATTAGATCTCTGAACAATTTATTGATATAGGTAGTGACCACAGGTCACTCAGCTGTTTAAAGGGTTGCTTGAGGTTTATGGATATATTTAGTTATATGTTTCTCCCAGGTGTGAATTGCACATGGGGTTACTCTATTTTTTCTATGTTATGGTACCTCACTGCAAGCCTTGGCAGAGTGCGTCAGGGAGTGACTCGCTTGCAATTTGACATATGCCACTAATGGAGCAGGACATATGTAACTTTCTGCAGCACCTGATGTCATCCTCAGTTTTTAGCTCACCTGGCCAACAATTATACAAAACTCTTGTCTTCTGAAACTACTTGACTGATTAGAACCAAACTTGTTATAAATGTTCCTTGGGGTATCCTGCATAGAACTGATGTGAGGATTTTTGATTCGTCGAAAAACATGGCCACCGTTACTAAAAATAGAACATAGGCGTCAGACAGTAGTTTTTCACATATATCTCCAAAACCCTTAGGTTTAGGCAAATTCTTTCATTAGTTGAAATGATCCTTATTATTAGGACTACAAAAGTCTGCAGGGATAAAAGTTGTCAGATGACTCCTTGTAAGAGTTATTGCCCTTGAAAGGGGAAAAATGACTTTTTTTTAACAGGTTTTAGTCAATATCTTGAAAACTATGATAGACTAAAAGAAACTTTCAATTGTTGAAATGATCCTTATGATAAGCTCTACCAAAGACTTCTTGAGTCAAAATTGTTGGACAACGTCTTGTTCAATTTATTGCCATTGAAAGGCAAAATTCAACCAGGTAGGCAATTCAGGCTCCTGGGAGCCAATTGTTTTTTGTGGGAGTTCATACTGCACATTCTTCAGTGTTTTGTTGTGTTTTACAGTAATTTCCTCATATTCTGTCCTATGTTATTGTATTTTATTCACTAAGACACTTTGTGACTATGTAGATCATCTTTGTTGTCTGTGCTAATGTTAAGGCCATGCACTTTTATGTCCCTAAATTGTCCCCTTATTTTGCCATTTGATACTTACTTCTGGTATTTACTACTATAGAAACTGAATTGAAACAATTTTACCAGATACATTGCTGTTTGTAGTGTTAATACAATCCAATATAAGAAAGTTATGTGTTGTTTGAAATGATATATTGATAAAATTTTTATGTTAACTTGAATAATGCATAAAAATGTTCTTAGATTAAGATGCAAATGTCTAGTCAGAAATCATATGTACATATAAAATGTTAGTTTTGTTTTTTTTTCTGTGTACTGATACATGTTATTTGTTTCTACAAAAACTAGCTAGCCTGAAGCTGTTAGATTTAAAATTTCGAGCATGTTTAGTAATGATAGGCATGTTTCTATAAATATACTGGTAAGTATTACAGAATTTTGATAAGGATCTTGAGTATGTATTTTAAATTAAATGTTGTATTAATGTTTTTTTTTTTTCACTATTCTTCTTATGTACCTTGATCTTATTTAGAATCCTAAATCACATGTTTATTTCTGTTACAGTCACCAGGACCATGTAGCCCTGCACCTGAACCAGATCTGACTGATATTACTAAGTCCTCATTGTTGTCATCCAAGTTCTCTCTAGACCAGCTAGTATCAGAAAGATATGACAAGGTATACATCCCCCTTTTTTTTCTGCATATTAATGTATCGTTAGTCTTCTTACTTCACAACATCTTCTAGAAAAGAACTTTCTTCTACTTTCAATATGACTGCGAATAAAAAATTGAAAATTGTTTTGATAATGATGAAGATGATGTAATCTTTTTTTTTTATTTAAAATGAATGGATTATCATTATGAAGTTTGAACACAAGGAAACATTACAAGTGATAGTCTTGGTATTTTAGAGGTTCAACTGTCCTAACTGTTTAGAAAATGGATTGTAAGAAGGGAAAAAAAAACTATCATCATATTAACATTAGTACATTGCTTTTTTCTGTGAAAATTTTGAAAATAAATGCAGTTTGATTTTAAAACTTTGATGTCATTCTGTCTTATATCTAAATCTATTCTGCTGTGAATAAATTATCTGGGTTATGAAATAAAGTGAGTCAAAAAGAAGAAGAATCGAGCAGTATTAGTTTTACAGGCATTCTTTATCTTTTTTTAAAACAAATAATAAATTAATCTACACTAACAAACTTTGAGTCCTTTTTAGAAATTAACCAGACACTCATTTTGAGGCCCACATTTTTTTCCTGGAAGTTTATGCTTGTTTAGTATAATTAGGGTCTGTTTGAAATCTACCATAGTTAGTCTCTTGTTGGGTATTATTAGGGTCTGTTTGAATACTACCATAGTTAGTCTGTTGTTGGGTATAATTAGGGTCTGTTTGAATACTACCATAGTTAGTGTCTTGTTGGGTATTATTAGGGTCTACCATAGTTACTTTAGATTGTTTATGATGTGCCTAGAATAGAAATTTACTATATACATATTGTATTTTAAATTGTTGATAAATCAAAGTGACTGCCATGGCTTAAAATGGAACATAGGCTGTGATAGGAAATTTTGGATGTATTTTTATTTTGGCATGTTTGGCACCTGTCTTAAAAGTGCCAAAATTAAACACCCCAAAATTAGTGACTGCTAGAATTGTCAATGAAAATGTTTGGCATCCACCAAAATTAAACGCACCAATTAACCTGATGCCAAAATATCCCAATATACAGTAGGGCTTAAAAGCAAAATGCTTTATTAGAAATAAGATAAATTGAAAAATGGAGTATGGTTAAAGTTGTCAAGTTGTTCAGAATGGCAATATTTCTATCTGCGTGACTATTGTACTTTGAAGCAATAATTTCTATCTGTGTGACTATTGCACTTTGACGCAATAATTTCTATCTACGTGACTATTGCACTTTGACGCAATAATTTCTATCTGCGTGACTATTGTACTCTGAAGCAATAATTTCTATCTGCGTGACTATTGCACTTTGACGCAATAATTTCTATCTGCGTGACTATTGCACTTTGACGCAATAATTTCTATCTGCATGACTATTGCACTTTGAAGCAATAATTTGTTTGATTTTGAGTTTGTTTGTATCTCAATAAATTTAATATAATAAATTAACAATGCATTGAATTTGCTATTTCTATACATGTATAGTAAAATGGTGTATTTTGTACATGTATCACTTTTCTGGAATACTTTTAAGACCAATAGTATATTGTATACATACTTTTGATTATAATAGCCCCTCAGTATCTGCTTGCATTGCCTAGAATCAGTCCTTTAGATGTAATAAATTTCCTAGATCAATACCAAAATGGGGATTTATTAAACATTTATACAATAATGACCTTGTGACATATTATTGTGCTTGATACTGTACAGAAAATCTCCTGAGAGCATTTCCTCCTTGGAGGTCCTTTGTTAGGGATTTTATTAGTATATTACCTGAATGAGATGTCTTACTATAGGGTTCTTGAATATTGTTTCAAGCAAAACCATATTGTAGATACAATGGGTTCTTTTACTAATTTATTTCATTATACTGAACAATACTTCATATTTGAAATTGTTAAGTACCAGTTCATATAAAATTCAGGCATTGCCAATGGTAAAGTGATTCATAACAATGATCATTTCTTTACTCAGATCTGCACTTTTTAGAAAATCATTTATTCATCTCCCACTGAAATGAGATTGCACAAGACTGCTTCTTAAATATGTACATCTCACTTTTGAATTTATGTCCACTTAGTTATTAACAGGGGCATAACAAATGATAAATGGAAGTGTAAGCAGTAAGAGGCATGGGGTAGCAACCTGGTCCTGGAGGGTGCAAAACCACCTGCTGAAAATGGATTTAACCATGCATTATGAAATATCATGAGATGATTGTTTTATTTTCATATTGTAGGGAATTCAGACTTGAGGGAGTGTTTTAATTGCCTGATTCTAGCCTACTCAAATGTTTCAATTGAAAATTAAGATTAAAACCAGAATCTTGAATATGCATGAACCTTTATTTTATTTTGTTTGCGTTTTGTACCCTAACCTAGACGTTCTTGTACCTTCCATTAATTGAAGAACCACAGGTTGTCTTGGACTGTTTATTTGGTCCTGGTACACCAATTAGGCAATTTCTGAAGGACAAATATATTATTTTCTGACAATTTCTTAAAAACTAACTATTTCTTTCAAGTTAACAAATATAATGAAACTTGTTATTTTGCAATCTTTTTAAGAGGGCTCAACAGGAACTCAATGGATACAGTCTAGTACCATTAATCTAATGTTTTTGTGAATAAACATACATACTTATCTATTTGAAATCCACCTGACAGTTAAAAATTCTTTTTTGAATGATCTGCATCTGCCACATTATGTTGACACATGACAACAGTACATTATTATTCAAGTCGACTTTAGAATGCTTTTGTTATGAATAATTGACTGTGTGGAAAAACAAGGATATGTTGAATGGATATTTTCTGTGGTTTTTCTATTGAAATTAATTAGCAAATATTTAGTACAATCTACTATGTAATAAAGCTTGTTTTTGGGCAAGATAACTCCTTATGACAATGTTTTTTTATGATATGTCATTAGTAGCTCTGCAATTTCTTGCTTGTTAGATGGAATCTTTAAAATGATTCTATGTGATTTCATTGGTCTGTATATTCAGTAGATTTCAAATCAATACAGAGTTACGAAATTGTAGTCATTTATACATATTATTGTATTTTCTATGTTGTATTCATCGTTCACTTAATAAAATATGTTTAAACTAATATTAAATTCAAGATTGTATTACAGTCAATTGACTGTGACTTTTGACCTTGTTGAACAGGAATACCCCAAGGAAAATACCAGTCTTGCTAAGTTAACTCCTCTATTGAATTTGTAACCATGGATCTTACTTTCTGTGGTCATTTAAATAGACATCTTCATTCAGGCAGTTAAAGAGCTGAGAGTAGGAGACTTTTTCAAACAAGATAAGAGATTTTTACCTACAGGAAAAAGTCTTGGTGGTTGTCCACTTCAGATGAAAGGGCTTGAGATCCTAATAACTTTGGGATGAAAGTGGAATAACATGACATTATGATGAATGGTTTAAGTTGATCTTTTGTTGTATAATTTTTATTACTACTGGAGATGTTTATACTAAAACTATAAAAAAGACTTCACATCAAATTTACTGATATACAGAAAAGATTTTGGAAATGTGTATTAGCTTATGTGGAATAAAAACACAAAGCACTTCTTTTATTACATAAAAGTAAACATTACAAAATTTGCAACAGAATTGTCACATTACCAGAAGTGTGTCAAGACTCATTTCCTCTAAAAATATGATTACATTTTAGCAAAAACTTCTAGAGAACTGTAACTAATTGAGAAAACAGAATATTGTCATTTGAACTTCGGGAGTTGTTTTTGCTTTTTTTTTTCTCTTTTTTTTTTTTTTTTTCAATCATGCTCGCGCTCTGTGGATCTAGGTATCAAAAGAATAGGTCTGCAGCAGCACTAAGCTGCCCTAAGAGTAAATAGTACTCAGAACCATGGCAGGGAATCTACCCACAGAGCATCTGGGTTGTGTGCCCCAGGTGGTTGAATTGGGTAACCTTGGCATGCTGCATGCTGGGATCATTAAGCCATAATGTGGAAAACCTGACCACAAATTATAGTGGTGCAACATTTTGGGAGAGATGCCATGTTCCTCGCACGTTAGAACCCTGCAGTGGTGTTTCGATAGGAGTAGGAACCTTTGTGCTCCACCCCAGGAGGCTAAATTGCCCTACCCTACCTATCTCTCCCTATTTCCAGTGGCGACCCTATTATCCTTGTGTCCCATCCCATTTTGATTTCATCATCATTTCATGTTCATTTTATCATCCACTTTATGTTTATCCCCTGGATATAGGAGAAATATTGTGCTTAGGCGTTAAACACCAACAATCAATCAATCAATCTATCACACTCCAGTGGTCACCTTCTGAAACTCCTAACAGGTCATCTAAATAGACACCTTCACAGTGGTCACCTTCTGAAACTCCTAACAGGTCATCTAAATAGACACCTTCACAGTGGTCACCTTCTGAAACTCCTAACAGGTCATCTAAATGGACACCATCACTGTGGTCACCTTCTGAAACTCCTAACAGGTCATCTAAATGGACACCATCACTGTGGTCACCTTCTGAAACTCCTAACAGGTCATCTAAATAGACACCTTCACAGTGGTCACCTACTGAAACTCCTAACAGGTCATCTAAATAGACACCTTAACATAGTGGTCACCTACTGAAACTCCTAACAGGTCATCGACCACAGAGGTCAACTTAAACTGTTTAAGATTCATTATTACTAATTCAATAGATGAACTCATTTAGTAAAACTGGTATTTACTTTGGGTAATTCCAGTTCAAAAAGGTTGAAGGTCACAGTAAACTTGCTGTAAAACTGCCAAAAAATATACTATTGAAGTTTGAATTTCCTGTGTTTTAAGTGATTGCAATATGGGTTAAAGGTCACTGAGAATAATATAACTCAGCCCTACTTGAGTGTTATGAAGTGTCTTGAGACAACATTGGCCCATAGTGATGGTATCAGTCCCTGAATAAAAAAAAATCAAAACGAATGATAAACAGATTCACCAGTATACTTTACTTTGTTTACAGTCAGAAGATCAAAGAGAATATGAAGAGATGCATGCCAAATTAGAGGTTAGTAAAGAATTGATTTTTGTAATGCAGTTTGTCTTTACATTTACAAATATTGTTGTTATTAGTTTTCATCAATTGTTCAGTTATTTACATTTGTAGTTGTGGGAATTTAATTGTATTCTGGTATTACAAATGATTAATTAGACACTATATTTTATAATTTTTCGTCCACTCCAAAAACAACAAGACATACATGTAATAAACAAAACCTAAGCCTTCTATGGGGATTGTAAAGAAGTTATACACTGATTATTTCTTATTAAGTGTTTTTTTCTATTATTTTGCTATGCAGGAAGGACTAAAGAAAGGTGGCTTTGTTAAAGATACACTTGAGTCCTCTGAACCTCTGGAAGGTACTGTATTACTATGTAAATCTATCTACTGGGTGTGAAGAGCTGCTTAAAATCCTTAAAAGTGCTTGAAAACAAAAATTAGGAAATTGAGGACTCAGAAAGTACTTGAAATTTTGGGAAGGTCCTTGAAATTGTGAATTTCAAATTGATTATGATTTTTTTTTAAATTCCAACTGAATTTACTTATTCAGTTTCTAGCCTTCTTGTTGGTTTACACTTAAAGTCAAATTATAATTTTAATTTGATGATCTTCTTAAATAGCATGTTTCCTCGAAAACTACGTGTATAAAATGTGTTAGTATGAAAATCCGACAATATGCCTTGAAAGTCCTTTGATAACAGTGCTGGGTTATTGTAGTAAAAAATGAACCAAGTATCAACTTCTGGTCAAATAATGAGTGAAATGTTTCATTGGATAGGATTAAATATATTCTTCTGGTTCATTATTGACGAGAAGAACATAAGTGAAAAATGAATCAACTGAAGTATCATGTTTGTTTTCAGCAGACTTACATGCTTCTAAACCTTAATAAAAACAAATACATGTAAGTCTGCTGAAAAGTTTTAAAAGTTTGTTTTGTCCACTAAGAACATTGTATGAAGCTTACTGTTATTTCAATTTCTTTTATAGTTTAGTTTTATTCTCGTTGTAGATGATATTTTACCAGAACATGAAAAACATCTTCAACAGGTTCGTATCTAATTACTTCCAAGGTGGTTCTTTTAAACGATTTTTTTATAAAGGTATATAGTCCATATATGTATATTTTGACAAAATCTGTCAATTGACTCAAAATTTGTTTCAATAGATTAATTTTGAATACGGGTAATGACATTGACTTAAAAAATCAGTTCTTCAAAGCAAATAGCAATACCTTATACTGTCAAAGTATTATTGTTTGTTGGGTATCAATTTTCATGGATTTCATGGATTTGGTAAACCACAAAATTTGGTTCCCAACGAAAAGGAAGTTTTTCATTGGTTTGTATGATAGAGTTGTCAAAACCACAAATTCAAGAATCTGTGAACTGATCATTGTCCCCTAAACCACGAAAATTGGCACCCATGAATAAAAATACTTTCACAGTAGATTAATTTTTTAAAAATTGAAGGAAATCATGATATGATATGGATTATTGTCATACTGTGTACGTAGTATCAGGCTTATCAGGTTTTTTTTATGGACTTATGGTCATGACTAATATATGGACAATTTTTATAATCATAAAGGGTGATGAATGGTGAATGCCGAAATGAAAATTCATGATCTGATACACTATGGGTCCAAAAATAATCCTGCTAGATGTAAGGATTTCCTGCATGTGAATTATCTCCCTTTGCAACATCATGATGTCACAACAGAACATGTGATAAGTTGGACCAAGATTTGATCCAACCATACAGCTAAGAATGTGGCATTTCTTGGAGAGCATTTCAGGTATCACTTGTTTCATGTTATTATACTTAATAATTCTAATCTGCTTCTTCCACTTTAGTTTCAGATCCTAGAGAGTGAGATATCAGAGGTGCATCCTGGAGAAGTTATATTCCAACCATTGTTATTTCAGCATATATTTGATGGTTCAATATCCCCTCAAGCTTGTGGCTTCACACCTGGTGCTTCATATATTGATAAATATCTATCTAATCTTCAGCCCAGTAAGTACTGATTAAATTTTATATGATACATTTTATGAGCATTCAAAGGTAAACAATACATATACAAAATGCTGTAAGGAATAATACTTGAATATTTATTTCATCCTGTTTAAATAGTAATTATATGATACTGTTTCTCACTAAATACACAGCTTTTTAGGACTGTATGCACAAAGTACTGTTAATTTATTCCATTCAAAGGATAGACTAGGAATTATAGTAATGGTTATGGTTGTGTTGAGGCATTAAATCTTTCTATGTCACATCAAGTTTACTGTAAAAACAGAAATTTTAACAGGGAATAAATTTCATTTATTTTGTGAAAAACAATTAACAAAATTAAAACTCCAATGAAAATTTAATATAAATACTAATAATATGTTCGAAATATTAAAACACCAATTAGTTTCTTATCGAAACTCACAAAATTTGAACCTGACACATCATGTATCATCTTTATTGTACAGAATATTACAGCCTCCTGTTGACATCCAACATACTGAAAAACACACTTGAGAATGTTTCATGTCTGGAGTCTGTTCTCAGCTGGATATTTCTTTTAAGTAAGTTGTAACTGTATTGAAGATCAGATGAACACATTGGTTTAAAGGTTTTGTCTGAGTATATTAATACTTTTACACTGACCATAGAAAACAGTAACTTTTGCTGAAACATTACATTAATTTGAAATGAATTTTCTTCAATACTGTCACTTCAACAGCAATAGCTAAATATTTACAATATTTTGTAATGCTAATAAAATTTTCTATATAATAGTCAGGAGTTAATTTCATTGCAGTGAGATAAAAAAAATTCTGACATGGGTTTGATAAGTAGAATCTTACTTAAATCCATTTCTATACTCAAGATAGTAAAGTTTTAAAATGTAAAGTGCAATGCTTGCCAAGCATTTTAAAGTTGAAAATTTAAATAATGGGAGTGTATAAATGTACTTTGTTACAAAATGGGATGTAAGACTCAGTTATTTTAATGACTGTCAACCTTAGTATGCACCTTATATTTACATAATCCATAAAAGTTGTTCTCTTTGTGCATAACATAAAGCGAAAAAACTCAATTTAATGACATCACAATGGAGTTTGAACCAATCATCTTCCGAGAATAAACTGGTCTCTAGAGAGGAGATACTTTTCTCTCACTCATGTCCGGAGGTGTGATAGGACAATCAAGAGTTGAAATCAAAAGAATAAATTTCAGTGATAAAGATAAAGATTAGGCAAGGAAAATAAACACATACAACAGATAATATGTAAGAACCAAAATAACATATACTATTATATAGAAGTAAACGAGCAAACTGGACTCCACTAAAAACTGGTAGCATGGACCAGGTGTATTGGTAGGGTAAGCGTCCTCTGCTTTTCAGGAAACATTTGGGGTATACATAAGAGAAATGGAGAACAATGACACAAAAACAAATCAGTTCTCATGCTGCAGAAATTCTATGTTCTATCATATATGATAAGGTTGTCAACAAACTCAAAGTGTTTTTTTGATTTATGTAAAAAAGTCATAGAATGAAATAGGTTGTAGATATTAAAATGAATTTGTAACTAAAATTTGTTGAGTAATAGTTATTAACTGTAGCGTGTTGTGTATAATAAAAGCAAAAAACATTGTCTGTTTGTTTTAGTGTCAATTGACAGTAACCAGCTAGTGTCCCAAGGTTGTGAGAAGGTACTTACAGAACACCTGAATAGAGAGGTCCATTTTAGAGAGACCCCTCAGACTTGGGCTCCATCAATACAAGATGTCTTAGCTTCGTTCTGTAATTATGGTAAGTCTTTTTTGGTGTGGGAAATGAGGACTTGGCAGTAAAGACATTCAAATCAAATTTGCAGTTGAATTACAATCACTTTACCACAATTCAATATCCATTTTATGCATAACCCCTTGCATTGACGTCATGATTATCACTTTAATAGTCACAGTTCCATATATGCTAACTATACCTGAAGAATCTATCCACTTTTGATGGGGTCAAATGGGTGAATTGATATTATGTATTGTCTGTAATATGTAGACATACTGATTTTCGCTATTTTCAAGATGGACAGAAAACCACAAAAAATAGCACAGACGAAATATATTTTAACACTATATAAAGCTAATCATTTTTTGAAACAATGAAATTTATACCTGCGAAAATGTTCAATTGATAGAATACGCAAAAATTAGCAACCGCGAATATTAATACTTTTACGGTATATAAAACTTGTAACACTGTCACCATCAATCAAGTTTTAATGACGGCCTTCACATGTGCCAGGCAAAAAATATCTTTGTGATAATAGATTATGATTATCAACTAAATATAAAGACTTGAAATTTGAACATGTAATAAGCTGAAAAAACAGTTTTAAGTTTTACCAAACTTTTGTTTAACCCAACATTTCTCCAATAGGTATGTTTAATGATTGTAGGTTGTGAAGTAAACACATTATTACCAGATCATGTGATGAGTCCTTCGAAAGATTATAGGTAAAACTTAAGTCAACTTCAGTTACTGAAATCTCTTGTGTATTGGCTAATATCTTTTTTCAACACGTTTGTTAAGTAAAATTGAATACTATGAAAGTCATTGTCGGTTACCAATTTTCATGGTTTTCATGGGTTTGTAAACCATGAAATATGGTTCCCAACGAAAAGAAAATGCCCCATTGGTTTGTATGAAAGTTGTCAAATCCACAAATTTAAGAATGGATGAACTGATAATTTTCTCCTATGATAAGAAAATTGGTACCCACAATTGAAGGCACTTTCACAGTAAATAAAAAAAGCAAGTCTTCTTGGCAGTTCTTGAAATTTTTTATGAAGGAGTACATGTATTACTTTTAAAAGTTCTCTAGTGTGCACTTGCATATTTTCTGATCTTTCATTGAGCAAAAATATGTAACAGTTGGGTTGGGTAAATGCATGTAATTCAGCTTGTACAGTTATGGTTTGGTTTGGTAAATACATGTATTTCAGTTTGTACAGTTGGTATATCCAGTGTCTCATGTCATGGAATGATTTGCCTACCTGGGGGATGTTGCATCTCTGTGCTAGCACAATAAAAGTCAGACCAAAACAGGATCTTTTCTGTTGATCAAAAATTTTTGTCTGTAAATGCATAAAATATCTGCCATAGGACATAAAACAGCAATCAGTCAATAAAACAGTGTACATAAACTTATCTTGGGATTCAAGTAACTTTCTTTATATGACTGTCACATGAACATTGTTTCTTTTTCAGTTCATCTTTAATCCATCAGGACGAGGAAGGTATGATACCTGGAGGTGGACATTATAGTCTTAGGAATCTTCATCTGGTATTGAATGTCCTGGCTCAGGCATTACATGCAAGGTGAGATAATTATTGTAAGCACATATTCAATAAAGAATTTCACTTTCATCAAATGGGCTGTTCTTTGAAGGCCCAAAGGTTGCTATTGTATTTTTGTTTGTTTTACTGATTGGTCTCTTTGAAGCATCCCTCTTTTGAAGTATTTCTCTATTCATTTTTGATCATTGCTTTGATTTGAAAAAATATAAGTAAACCATTTTTTCACTACTGTAAAAATACTATTATCATTGGGTAGCACTTTTCATGGTTTTTGTGGGTAAACTAAACCAAGAAATTTGGTTCTCAATGAAATAGAGATTTTCATTGATGTGTTTACTGAAAACCTGAAAACTACTAATTCAAGAATCCACAAACTTGTGTTTCTTCCCTAATCTACGAAAATTGGTGTCCATAAATTGAAGTACCTTTACAGTATTTCTTTATAAACTAGTGAAGGTAATACATGTATATCTACGACATGTCATCATACAAGATGTTTGCTTCATTATTGTCACCATTTTTGCCATCGAAAGAATGCATGAAACACATGGAACAAAAATGACAGGAAACTGATCTTTTTATATTTGGATAAATTTAGTACTGTTTTAACTCAGGTAGGCACTTCGTTAATATATCTTATAATAAATTTGTACTTGTCAAGTTATCTCATTGATTAATCTGTGGATAACAGCGATTTATTCACCTTTCAATGAATTATATCTTGTAAAAAATAACTTACATATATAATTGTATTACAAGAAATTTTTGTGAATTTCTATTTTTCGCTTTATTCACAAGGTTCAGGGAATCATGAAAATAAAATCTTGTCAAATTTAAGTCCAGATATTTCATAGTTATCTCTGGTAGACCATATCAATGGATGCGAAACTAATCAAGTTAGCAAAAATTTAATACCCATGCTCAAAGAGCAAATCATGAAATTTTGCTTCCAGGAAAATTATGTGTTATACAACTGTGGGGGATTCAGAGGGGATGCAGGTGTTGGCACCCTCTTTTTAGTGGAACATTTGATAAAAAATGGCAAATTAAGTCCTAGCACCCTCTTTTTTCTGAGGAACCCCAGCTGGCACCCCTCCTTTTCAAAGTGTCTGGATCTGCCCTTGTACAGTAATGATGGATATGTATACTTCCAGCAATACATGTAGTAATATTTAAAAGCATAAGTAGAATGCTTGTTCATATTTTGTATTTTAGACCAAGATATAGTAACCAGGAGCTGACAGAGCTGTTTGTTATCCTGTGTAAAGTTGCTCTAGACAGATCTCATAACAGGTTAGTGACCATATGATAGCATAAAACCATATTTTTGTCACCTTTTCATTCATTACATTATTCTAGCAATTGAAGGCTTAAAGTTCATAACATAGGAAGCATTAAACAACATTAATTTTGGTATCAGTGTTTAATATAGTAAAGGGGTGGCTTTCCTCTGGTTTAAAAACATCTGTGCTCCTCCATTTTCTTTTTTGTTTGAACATATTAAAACACTAATTAAGTGTAAGCTTCACACAAATTTTCAGCATTATATATTCTGAATGACTGGCTCTGTGGTTAACCCTTTTTGCAGCATTCGATAATCAAGTTTCCAGACTAGTGATCATACAGGAAATTATATGTGCATAACATATGTTATCCATGTCATTGGTTTAAACATAATTATACCCTTTACTCTAAACTGTATCTTATGCAAAGAGGTGGAGTGTATAATGTTTTGATTGATGGGTCTCTTAGTGTAGAATTTTTGATTGGTGGGTCTGTTAGAGTAGAATGTTTTGATTGGTGGATCTATTAGAGTAAAATGTTTTGATTGATGGGTCTCTTAGTGTAGAATGTTTTGATTAGTGGGTCTGTTAGTCATGAATGTATTGTTGGCTTATTTGTTAGATTTAATTTGAACTTTAAAAAAATGTTGATACATGTAATGATAAAAGTTTACATTGGATAAATTTTCATTGAAATCACTTTATATGGTGTCCAATATGAGGGCATGTGGAGAATGTTAGAATGCTTACAATAGATCTCTTATTTTTTTACAGTGAGATCCTTCCTCATGAATTCCAGGTGTGTTTCAGAGGAATTCTGAGGAGCTACACCTCAAACTACTGGGAAGACAATGTAAGATTTTTTCATCCAATGATTAAAATATATATTGCTTCAACTCAAATCTACATTTGAGGTTATTTTCCCAACGATTAAGGCAGTAGATGTCAAATGAAACAGAAAACATTTTTCTGATATATGAAGAATTATTTGAGTAAAAGCAAATGAATATCAATGAAATTGTATCCCAGGTTCTACTCTTTTAAAAGAAAGATAAAACTGTCTTGAAAGGTATGATCTTAAACCTTTGTATATTAGTTGGCAAAAAGGGAAAAAAGTAAGTATTTCATTACTTTGGGTAATATATATCCTTATAGGTATACAAAACTCAACAAAATATCCACCAGCTCAATCTTTGGCAAAGAGCTAATTGCTGAAGGCACAGACTGCACATTGTAATCTAGGAAATTTCTTTAAATATGAAAAAAAAAGTGTTCCTACTAACATGAAATTTTGAGTTAAGATAAATACCCTTGACCTATACATTGACATAAAGTTAATTATCTAACTGAATCAGTAACCTTTGTTTGTTTCAGTGTTATGAGTTATGCCACATTGTGTTCAAGATCACTTCACATCACCACAACAGATTGTATCTTGCCCAGCTCATTCCCGAGGACAAAAGGGGAGGCTATCTACAGAAACGTCTAGCCTATCTCTGTCTCCAAGATATGTTTGAAGTTGGGAGAGATGCTAATATCAAGAACTATAGGGTACATAACTACATTGTAATATGATTTAGGCTTTGCCTATGAGGGACAAAGTTTTCTGTTTTGAACCTAATGTTAATACATATGGTAAGTCACACATTATCAGTGGAAAGATATGTGTATGAATTTTCAAACAATGCTGTAAAAAATCATTTCATTTACTAGTTCCAATAATGAAATAATGCAAGATAAACTTCATTGTAGTGCAACTATTTTTGTCACTTAATGACAATTTTGATCCATTAATCTCAGTTTCCTATGTATATGGATGACGTAGTATCATTAAACAATCTTAGTATTATGAATTTGATGCATTTACCCCAAAGAACTTGAGATAAAGGATACTATAGATATTGTGAAGTCACCCTCACATCTTGACCAACACTTAGAGATTGATGGTAAAGAAAACTATTGACCAGACAATACGACAAACACAATGACTTTTCATTCCATATTGTCTACTTTCCTTTCATTTGTGGCAACATTCCTTCAGTGCCTGCATATAGAGTTTTCATATCACAACTCATACGTTATGCCAGAGCTTGCTGAAACTACACAGACTTTTTGTATCATGCTGGATTTCTTACAATTAGGCTTCTGGAACAGGGTTATGTTGCTACAAGATTGAAGTCATCACTACTGAAGTTTTATGGGTGTCATCATGATCTCATGGATTGTTACGTTGTATTGATCTCCACCATGAAAATTGATTTGTTCAGCATGCCATAGCTTTCCTTTCTTCTTTTGACTACTCTGGATGACTTTTTATGAGCAGCTCAGCGGGTGCTTCTAGAAAAGCAGAGAACACTTTCCCTACCGGTGCACCTGGTCCATGCTGTCAGTTTTTAGTGGAGTCCAAGTTGCCTATTTGCTTTTGTTACTTTGTACGTATTATTTTGGTCATTTTATGTTCTTTGTTGTGTATGTTTTCCATGTATTAAACTCTTTTGAATTCCGCTAGAATCTTGATTCCCTTGATTACTCTTTGCTGATGATGCATAGCATTGTTGCTATGGGTGATGTCTCAACCAGTGAGGATTATATGTGAGACTGCACTCCTGTTAAAATGACCACGTGATATTATAAAGATTGTTGCTTGAGAAAAGGAGGATGTAAAAATATTTTGCAAACAATATATTAAGTACAAAGAAGTATAGATTTTTTTGGTATAAGTAGACACAATTCTTTTATTTTATTTTTCAGATTAAATGTTTACATGTTTTCTTACCATGTCTCCATAATTTAGTGTATAGTGATGTATACAAGCTGTCTAGTGCTATCAGTCACTTGGACATAGCTGTGGGGAATGGTGCAATAAAGCTAGTGGACAAGGTAGGTACATGAACCAGTCTCAAATTGCATATTTCTGAGCAGGTGTGTATCAGAACATGGAGGGTATTAAAATAGGAAGTTTCCTTTTTGTCTCTTTGTGAAATAAATATAAGCAATGACTTTGAAATAGAGTTTATGTCAACCTTTGGCAGTACAAACTTTTTGTGAAGGAAATTCTACATAATAACATGAAATTCTTTTCTGGGATGGCAGTTTTGATGAGTTTAAAATAAAAGTGAAAGTAGAAAAATTGGCAATTTATAATGAAGTTCAAGACTACTTTTCTTCACAGGCTTGTGGACATTCCTTTTTTTACTGATAATTTCTACAAAACTTAGAAGTAATATATGAATAAAAGCATATAATTCATATTGTTGATTCATTTGTATATATCATGTATTTACAGTTTTGAAAAAAAAAAAATTTGAAATCCTCTGTATTATTTAATTTATAACATAACAAAATATGTTGATAATGTTGTCACCCAAAATCTCCCGCAATTTTATGATGGATTGCAGGAGATCTCCCACATTAAGGTTAGACTAGGTTAACAGGTAAAAGTATTGATTTTGTATCTTGATGAAATCTTAAAAATGTGAAATTTACTGTAAAAATCATTTGGAAAATCTCTCCAAGACTTGGTTCTTGCTATGGAAGGGGAGATAATCCTTGAAACTCATCACATACCAAAACCAATCTTGGTTAGAGATATCAGTCTTGTATTACATACTCCTGAGTGGGTGTACGTCAAAACATGGCAGCTAAAAAATATAGTGTGCTTCTTTTTTGCCTTTTCCTTTTTTGTTTCTTGGCAAATGACTATCATTTTTCATCACAAGTACAGAGTAAATATCAATCTATGACACCAAAAAATTGTTTTTGAAAAAAAAACAGTATTTTCATGAAAAATAATGCTTCAGAAAAGGGGTCTACTTTATGAACTCAAAAGTGAAAGTAGAAAAAGTCTATTTTTAGTTTGACCTGTCCTGGTGTACCAAAGTTTGTGCCTTTTTTTTCTAAAATGGACCTAAAAATTATTTTTGACATTTCCTTAATCGAAAAACATGGTCAAGAGTTAGATTAATCCTTGTCTATTTTTTAAAAAATCATGAAAATTTAAGGTATACTATAGAAGCCTATGGGGCAAAGTATACAAGACTGAGACCTTGATTTAGTTCACAGAAAAATGTAGAACACCATTAATTTTTAAAATCACAAGGTCAAAAGTTTACACAGCAAGAGGATGCCAGGTTTCATACTGCCTTTGTTTCATTCATTTTGAGTACAATTTATTTCAGGTCAAAATAGTGAAAAAACAATGATCATCCTGTTGTCACCCATGTTTATGTATTGTAGGAAGACTTGCAGTATTTATGTGATCAGTTGAAGAAGATATCTGGTGATGTGAAAGATAGTGTTCGAATGTTAGATAGATCATGGGTATGTCAGTTGTTATTATATAAAACTATTTTTCACTTAGATAATAGCGAAAATAATTCAGAAGTTTTTTTATCAAAGTTAAGTTATATATTTTATTGTCATAGTTTGTACTTACATACCAGGGACTTAGTCTTGTCCCCATATTGTTTATAATTTTTACATGATAATTTTAGTATTAAATTAAAAGTATCCATCATCAAGTTTCCCAAACAAAGTTTTTGATGGAATTTTTTTTTTTATAATTTCTTTCCTGTTTCTGCCGCTTCTTCAGCTTTTTTAATCTTAATGTCAGTGATGACTTGATCAATTATTATGAAACTTTGTATGAAGTTAAATGGCCCTGAACACCTTTAACAGTACACAGAATGTCAAAATTTCATGAAACGTTATATTAAAATGGATATTGATGGACTGTCCTTTTCCGTGAACATTTTGCTATTCTAAAACCAGGGTGTTGCTGTGGTAACAATAAATATCCAATCCAGTCCATTAAGTATTAGATCAACATCTGTAATACATGTCAGTCAGTTTGGTAATCTTGAGATAGCTGCTATTTCAAAATGGCCACTGCTGATAAACTTTTTTAAATTTGAAAAAATTTAAGCCACAAGAAAATTCAGTTTATTTTTTTTATTTGAAAACCTTATGCAGTGTACAACAGGATCTGTACTTGTCATTTTTATAATAACAATGACTTGCATACGTCATACAGTATAAGATGTGACCACATTGAGCCAAAAAGATTGAGATGTTACACTTATGATTACTTAATTCATGACCTTCAAATCTGATGTTATTGTTTACTAAGTTAAGTAATAGGGACAAAGAAAAATTGCATCATAACATAATATCAATTAGTTAATCATAATATATCAATTCATTGTCTGCTTATGACCAGAGCTAGTTGAATCTATGTTATCAGATGTTTTATCTTTCTATAAGATATTGACTTATATTGTAAAAGTACAATTGTAACAATTACATTGTATAAGTACAATTATATCAATTAACATATTTAAATGATGCATCTTAAAAAATAACTTTTATCTGTTATAAACCAACTACATAGAGTTAATGGTACAGATTTTTGTGGGACGTCTTTGAGAATCAATAACTTAACAAGATAAAAGTGTAGATTTTATGACACTAGTTTCTGGCCTACATATTTTATGAAAATTTCAACTTGATTTCTTAAATCTTTGTTTTTTTAAATTTTGCCTATAGCATATTTGAGATAATTGCATTAAAATTGTTTTAAATACTGAAAAAATACAGTGCTAGCTTTGAATATCAAAGTATACAGTACGCTACTGTGGAATAGATATGAAAGAATTTGCTGCATTGGCTCTGTATTTTCTACATTAAATGTCTTATGAAATACGCTTCTTTTCCATCATTTGGCTTAGGCTTATAATTTTACTTAATATGGTCTATGTTGCAACACCTGCACAAGCTGCAGTAAATAGATTTGTATCAATCGAGACATGCGTTCAATAAATGAATTTTGCAGTTATTTATTAAATATACCTCTTTTTAGATTTTTAAAAAGAGATTCCATTTTTAGCTCACCTGGCCAAAGGCCATGTGAGCTATTGCCAACACTTGGCGTCTGTCGTTGTCATTTACAATTATACAAAACTCTTCTCCTCTGAAACTACTTGACTGATTAGAACCAAACTTGGTATAAATGTTCCTTGGAATATTCTGCATAGAACTGTTGTGGGGATTTTTGATTTGATGAAAAACATGGCTGCCGTTACTAAAAATAAAACAGGGGTCAGACAGTAGATTTTTTAATATATCTCCAAAACAGTTAGGTTTAGCTTAATTCTGACTGGGTAAAAGTGTTCAGCATGATGAGATCTATCTCTGGTCAAGTTTTGGTTTTAATTTGTTAAGCCATGTTGGAGTTATTGCCCTTTTTCAACGATTTTTTGCTATTTTTAATGTTATTTCTTTCAAAAATTTTCGCCTCTGACACTTGGTATGAATGTTTCTTGGGATATCCTGCATAGAACTGATGTGGGGATTTATGATTTTGTTGAAAAAAATGGCCGCCATTACTAAAAATAGAACATAAGGATCAGACGTTAGTTTTTCGCATATATCTTAAAACCATTAGATTTTGCCAAACTCTTTCAATTGCTGAAATGGTCCTTATTATAAGGCTTTCAAAAGTCTTCAGGGATTAAAGTTGTCAGGCGACTCCTTGTAAGAGTTATTGTCCTTGAAAGATGAAAAATTATTATTTTTTTACAGTTTCAGCCAATATCTTGAAACCTATAATAGACAGAAAGAAACTTTCAATTGCTGAAATGATCCTTATGATAAGTCCTACCAAAGTCTTCTTGAGTCAAAATTGTTGGACATCTCCTTGTTAAATTTATTACCCTTGAAAGACAAATTTTAACCAGCTGAGCAATTCAGGCTCCTGGGAGCCTCTTGTTTTCTATGATTATTGGGGTATTTGCCGTGGAAGATGTCTGTTTTGAAGTAATGCATTTGGTACAAGTTTGTTAGTCTTCCTAGAAAGATACTTTAAAATAAACATTCTTTTTTTGTGCTTGTCAACTTTCTTTCTATAGATTTGTAAAAGTATTATACATGTGTGTAACTGCTGATTGCATTGTTTAATTCACAGGTTAAGGACATGATGGTACGTGTGTGCAGTAAATGGACCCTTTATCTGTTATCTGTAGGCAGTAAACAGGTCAGTATACGAGTTTAGTCACATAATTAATCAATAAATATCAGAGGTTATCAGTCTTAATCTTATACATGTTATCATGCTCATAGCTTAATAGGCTTTGAAAAAAAACTACCTTCTAACCTTCTACCTTGACTACAGGCACTGATGCAAGGGAAGATGTGTTAGGTGTATGCCCCACCCCACCCTGGTTAAAATTAGGAAAACTAATTCTTTTTTTGCATGAAATCTTGAATTCTATAAACGTCTTGCCTCACTCTGCTCAGCCTTTAATTCTATTTATTTTACTCAAGTGCAAAAACCCTGGATCTGCTCCTGTATTATATTTTTAGTATTTTTATTGCATGCTCATTCAAATAAAATAATTATATTAGGGTAAACAATTTATATTCCATTTGTTTAATTCTCATTTATCAAATGCTTATTCAAATAACATTTTAAAATTGATAAATCTGAAGTAAAATTGTACACAGTCATATGTGGCTTTTCCCCTTTTTTCCAGAAGAGTATGTTTGCGTATGCCAAGAAGAAAACATCTGTAGAAATTAAAACAGTGCAAGCCACTCAAGGTGATGAATCTAGTCAGTCTGATGAAGAAGAATCTAAATATTCAAGTATTGTGAATGCAAATCATACACATAGAATAGACTATCGTAGCATGGATAGCATTGAAGATAGCTCTAATCTATGTGAAAGAAGAACGCATGTTTGTGACAATAATTCTTCTGGACATGATAGTGACAGCAATACAACTGTGACTGTCAAAACAGAAAAACCTGATGTTATTCCATTAATTGATTGTGGTTCTCCAATGGAAGTTGATCTGACAGAGGATGATCTACCAGATTTGTTAGATCATTCATAAAAAGTGAAAATATGAAAGATGTTCATCGTAAACCATATGGTCTTTCATGTTGTTGTTTTTGTTGGACTACATCTGTATTTTTTATAGTTTTAATTAAAACAAGAGAGCAAATATTTGGAGTAATAGTTAAATTTTTTATAATACTTTCTGATGGGAGGGGACTGATGTATAGGCTTAGAACAAACCATCTTGATATTTTGCCTGACATTTAAAAAATAATGATATTGGAGAAAAGAAGTGTTGTTTATATATGATGTAATATTTTAGTTATCATTGTGACATTGATATCATTGATGTTTTTATATCAACATTTGCATAAACCATCCAACACTGTTAAGAGTCTTCTGTATATCACTCAATATGGCCTACAAATCAGATATGTTTCATTTCTATTTATGATTTTTGGGCCCAGATGTTTGAATTGCTCTTCAACCTTAATGATCTTACTTAAGTTTATTGCCAAATGAACTACTTCAAGTAATGACATTTTCAGCATGATTTTCATGATACTTTGTGTTTCTACTTTGTGTTTCTACATTTTATTATTGTTGTTGTTTTTTTTTAACCAGTTGCTATTCAGTGCTGATAAAGTACATATTATTACAATATATGTTTTGTTCAAACAGTTGTGCCTATGAACCCCAATGGTAGTATGACAGTGTCTGTAGTGTGACAGTGTCTGTAGTCTGACAGTGTCTGGTAGTGTCTTTGTGTGTACCAAACTTTCATTTGAAAATTTATTGGATATCTAAGGACAAGATTTCAGTTAAAGTTGACATAAACATTCAAGATGTATTCTGACAAAATATATTTAAACAAAATATTTTGTACAGTCATGTCATACTCAACCGATGATGAACCCTACATTCCCACAGATGCAAAAAGAAATATCAAGAACATATTTTTTAAATGTGTCATACCCCAGTATTTAACACACAGTGTCTGTGTGTTTCACATAAACCTCATTAAACGAAATGATTAATGTTAATCTTTCCTAAGTTTTTATTATCCTTTGGCATATCACATGAGGGAAGAATCAAACATCTGTAACCCTAGGCCTGGCTCCTCAGATTTATATCTCTGTAATTTGGTTATTTTATCACCAATTTCTTTTATTGTCCTAACTCTCTGGTCCAAGAAATTATCCTCTACAAACTGTTTTAACTGAAAAAAAAAATAAAATAAAAACAATTGTTTTCATTACTCATATTCTATAGTCATTTGCATAATTTCTATTTTGTTGTAGTTGTGTTATGAAAATTATATGAATTATTGTTTACACTTGTAAACTAAATAATGAGTATAGCAAATCTTTCTCTTATTTTGATAAACATAATGAATTGCTGATAATTCAGCTTTAAAGATGGTCCTAGATCATTTTGACATAGATAGAAATTATGTCCCTTTTAATTGTGAAACTTCTCTTGAAGGTTTTTTTTTTCACACATTAGTTAACAGTTATATCATTTATGTATTGGATCATTACTTTTTTCACTATTTCATACCTCATTCTTTCATTTGTATTATTAGCTTACTGTAAGTTAGAGAATTATTGTAATATTGGTATCGTTATGAAACATCTAAGCTCAATCACAAACTATCATAACTTGATTTTTTGTTTTCCATATTGCCGAATTTAAGTTACAGCAATAAATTCATTTAGTAATCTCTGTTTGCTCCAGTTTTTGATTTCAAATTGCTTTTTACTTGATTGTAATTTTTCCCCAGATATTTTGGGAGCTGCTTGAAAAATCTATTATTTTTTGTCTGCTGATATAAATTTGCCAGAGACAAGTCTATGTATTCATGATGAAGTTGAAACATCTTTTGGAAATTTATACTTTTACACTAAATTTTACATATAAAGGGGACCAATCTCTTATTGATTACTCCTCCTAAACAACTGAATGGAATTGAATGAAATTTTCACAGAATTTGAATTACATGTTTCTATAGTGCACCTATTTTAGATTTTAATCTGAATCAATTTGGGGGTTTCACATAGCAAAACATGGAATCTGTCATTTGTGAATATGAGAAAGGGGGGATCTCTTATCCATTACTCAATTGGGGGTGTATAGTTATTGGGCATTGCTCACAGCTTTTCTAGTTTTGGCTTATCATTGGGTTATTACTCTTTATTGCTCATGTTTCTCAATGCTTTCTTATTTTTTTGTAAATGTCCACTATTACATTGTAGAGGCTTCTCATTATCTCTGGTTGTATGTTTCATTTCTCATTGATTTGGTCTAATTCACACCATTATCTCTTTATAAATAAGTTTTATTTCATTATAACTTACATGAGGATCATGCTTCTCCAAGGCTAACTTCTGTAGTGTCTCTGTTTTAACAAAAGATTTTTTCTCCATCTTTAGTGCAGCTTGTAAAGCAGAAAGACCATCTCTCCAATTTTTCATCCTTGGTTCCTGAGCAAGAAAAGTGTAGATTAGAATAATCAGTGTGCTACAGGTATGGAAGACTTAAAAAAGGTCTAGCTGTATTAGTTTTAAAGAGTAATCAAGGGAACCAAGGTTATAGCGGTAATCAAAAGAATGTAATCCAGGGACAAAGACCAGACATGGAAAACAGACATACACAACAAAGAACATAAGGTAAAATCATACATACAAAGTAATTAAAGTAAATGAGCAACTCGGACTCCACTAAAAACTGGGAGCATGGACCAGGTGCACCGGTAGGGTAAGAGTCCTCTGCTTTTCTAGAAACACCCACAGCTCACAAAAGGTCAAGTCCGGGTAGACAAACGAGGAAAGGAAAACTATGACCCGTTAAATAAATCAGTTTTCATGGTGCTGATGGATACACCATAACGATCCACGAGTTCATGATGACGACCATAAAACTTCTGTAGTGATGACTTCAATCTTGTAGCAACATAAACCTGTTTTTGAAGCCTATTTGTTAGAGTTCTAGCGCGATACAAAAATGTCTGCGTAGTTTCGGCAAGCTCTGGCATAACGTATGAGTTGTGATATGAACACTCCATACGCAGGAGCCGAAGGGATGTTGCCACAGATAAAAGGAAAGTTGACAATTCTGAATAAAAAGTCATCACGTTGGTCGTAAAGTTTGGTCAATAGTTTTCTTTTACCATCGATTGTTAAGTGTAGGTCACGATATGAGGCTAGTAATGAACTAGTAATACCGTTGCAATGAGTCTTTTTTACAGCTTTGCAGACTTGTGTAAGGTGAGTTAGTCGATATTAATTAAATGTTCAGAGCTAGATAGTGAAACTCCAGAAACTCACTGAACTCAAAAGGTTAGGATTTGTGTGTGCATTGGCACGCTGTATTGTGGTAGGGGCTGTTTCTCTAATTAAATACTGTAAAAATACTCTTATTCGTGGAGTACTAATTTTCGTGGTTATCGTGTGTAGGCCAAACCACGAAATTTGGTTACCAATGAAAAGGAAAATTCCATTGATTTGTATCCTGAAAATCTGAAAACCTCGAATTCAAGAATCCACGAATTGCGTTTCTTCCCCTATCCATTAAAATCGGTATCCGCGAATAAAGGTACTTTCACTGTAATCCACTTACATTTTTGTTTATAAATACCATATGCTTATTGCATGAAACAGTTAGTGGCAATCAGCATAGCTCATTTACTGACACATTGGTCTCAAAGTATGTAACGTGTATCATTCAGAAAATTTATCAGCTGAGGAACATAAAATAACGAAGCTGCATTTAAGTCTGTAATTGAAATACAATAAGATTATCAGAAAATGTCATAAAAACTTACAGGGATCTCCAGTAACTTTAATGACCCTTCTCTTAAATTCATATAATTCATCCATTTGATGGCATTAGTCATCTCTCTGTCTGAGTATTGTTTAAACAGTTTATGGAATCCTGGTAAAGCAACATCCGATTGATCAAAATACATACTCTGTAATGAAGAAAATAGCTCTTAGATTATACTTAATATATCATTATGATATTTTTTAATGATCGTGGCCTTCTCTTAATATTACATTTGAACAAATCTAAAACTGCATTTACGTGTATCGTTGTACGTCAAAGCATGCAAATTAAACCATTTCTAACTTAAGTTCATGCTTAACATTTAGACAATCGATAAAGCCGTCTTTTTTAAGTTTTACAAAATTTTAGATCGCAACTTTACTTATGTCCCACGTCATGAACATGCCTGTTGACATTCTAGTGTGATGTTGTGATCGGTTGCTAAATGGCAAGGTTACTCTGTTTTATAGGAATCATATTCAAACAAGACTTTTAGACGGGATCTTATTTTTTGTTTGTTTTTTTATTTATCAGAATGTAACAATTAAGATCGTAAACTTATAGAAGGGTCTGAAAAATTCCCAACGATGTGTTAGAACTATCAAATTTGCGATACAAATTTTTGGACGACGTTCCCTTCGCGGGACTGGAACTCGTACCGCTGTGACATCTATGGCAACACCGCCTACATAAAGTTCGAGTCCCGCGGAGGGAACGACCAAAAATTTGCATCGCAAATTTAATAGCTCTAACATGGGGGTGGGGGGTTAACATTATAAAAATTCCTGGACTCAAGTGCCTGTGATTGTCTCATGGAATTTTCGTGCGTGTCATTACTTTTATTCTGATAAAAAAAAAAACTGCAGTCACTGTGATTGATCCAGACTGAGGGTTTCTGAGGTCGGGACATTTTACCCTTTTGCACGGCAAATTTGAACAACTTATAGCCTTGAACCCCTTTTTATAAATTTCTTGATCGGAACCCCCTAATTTATATCTTTCTAGATCCGCCTTGTAAACATGATTCACCATAGAAAGGTATTGGTAGCTGTCTTTCAGTCGATCATGTATTTCTTTTCTGATTGCTTTCTGGTTGAAGGAGTGGAAGTTCTGTTCTACTAACTTGGAATCCGGTATATCGTGAACTGCAAAGGTACAAAGGTAAAGATAATCATTATGAATAAATTGAATCACACATGAGTTATATAGGACAAAACCATTTTCTCTTAAATTAAAGGAGTCTCAAAATGTCACAGCTAGCGATTAGGTTTATTTTGTTCCAACGTAACGTCGTTACAAATTTTGTATATGGTCTCTTTATTTGTCTCCCTTTCCGTAATGGAATTATTTACAGAATTGGATGGAGTTACCCAATCAGTTCAGAATTCGTGGGATTTTTGTATTGCATACAAAGAATCTACTTTATTAGTCCGAGGTCAAAGGTATTAGCCCGAGGGCCACTGGGTTCAACGGTTGATACTTTAAGAATTAAGGTCAAAGAAAGCATACAATATGAAAAATTACCACATGTAATCTTTTATCATGTATTTAGTATAGTAGCTTCTTCTGAAATAACCAGAAATCTTGTTGATAAACAAGAATGAGAGCAAGTGACAATATTTTCATTTGTGGTATTTCTGAAAACATGATAAATTATCGGAATCATGTTTAGTGTTTAATTTAGCAGTTACATGAATATTACTTGGTGTGTATTTATCTCTATACCGTTGCAGAAACCGACTACCATCAGAGGTTGTCTTTCGTAAACGCTTTACAGTTGCACCATGTGTCCGGCTAACAGAAGCTATATTTATATAATATTTACTTACCGTGCACTGTACCATACAGCTTAAAACTACAAGTTAATTCAATTTTGTCAAATCCAAATTTCGTAGTGTTTTATTCCGACACCTTTATATCACAAAAAGATCACACCAAATTGTTTTACTTTATTTATTGGTGAAATATAAACAAATTCCATATATCATTACCAAATCACCCTGAGTTTTAAATTCCTATACTATCAAACAACTACTCGTGCTTCGGCCTCGGGAACTATTCCTCTGTATACATAGGCAGAACTTACCAGGCACTGTGTCTTCTGAATAGAGCCATCCAGATGCAGAATTATATGCAAATATTGCTGAAACAGCCACTAGAAGTCCTATAGCGGCATACATAGCTAACAGTCAGTAGTGATAAAAATATAAAACTTCTTGTAGATAGCCGATGCTAGTTTTTCCTTGTCAAAAGGTTAGAAACACTCTCGTTGGTTACATGTCTCTATTGGCTAAGGGTTCAATTATTTCAAATTTTGGCGAAACCCAGTAAACAAAGAAAAGGTCGTACAAACAGGGTGCAGAGGGTATTGGATGATAACACTTGGACATTGATACATAGATCTGTTGCACGTAAATTGTAAATACTGATAAATAAAGTAAAACAATTTTAATTGATCTTTTGATATTGAGGTGTCGGTATAGGATATTGCAAAATTTGGATCTGAAAAAAAAATGAATAAGCTTGTGGTTTTGTGTTGTATAGTGGCTTTGTGTGCTGCGGTTGACGGTAAGATCAAAATATATATATGGACCAAGAGTCCATGAAACTTTTGACGAATTAAGTCTGCAATGTATTCTGAACGTAATGTAAAACTAAACCAATCTTTTATATTTACTCTCCTTGTATTTTTTTTGTACATTTTAACTCACAGAATTATTCCGTGTTATCTTAAATATTTTGGAATATGGTCGTATATTGAATAAAACCATAGTTATTATATAATGCCGAAAGTTAAAATGTTATTATTATTGTTTTTTAGATGTATCTGATATTCGACAAAGTTTCTCAGTAAATACTATGAACCTTCTAAATGACCAAATCCAGAAAGAACTGCAAGCCAGTTACATCTACCAGGCTTTCGTAAGTATCCTTGCGTTTCTTTCTTTTAAACTGTATGTCTAACAAATGAGCACGAACAACTCGGGAGTTTCTAAAATAAAATAAAAAAAAAACAGAGGACTCTTACCTTACCGGTACAATGGGTCAATGCCTCGAGTTTGTTCCTATGGATTTTGGGTTTTTCATTTTCTTATTTTTCCGTGTTTTCTTCCTGTTCTATAGTTTGATTTTGTCTTTTGTGTCTTTTCGCTTTAATCATTGTTACCCCTCGAGTGGTACCGTTGATTTTACGTTAACGCTGAGTAGAATTAATTTAGCGTGATTTGATCAAGATATACAGAAGTTTTATGGTCGTCATCATGAACTCGTGGGTCGTTACGGTGTATCCATCTGCACCAAGAAAACTGATTTATTCAACGTGTTATAATTTTCCTTTCCTCTTTCGTCTACCCCTAACTTGACTTTTTATGAGTAACCCGGCGGGTGTTTCTGGAGGGGCAGAGGACACTTGCCCTACCGGTACACCTGGTCCACGGTTCCAGTTTTTAGTTGAGTCCGAGTTGCTCATTTGCTTTTGTTGCTTGGTATGTATGGTTTTAGTTACTTTATGTTTTTTGTTGTGTTTGTCTGTTTTCCATGTCTGGTCTTTGTCCCCGGATTACATTCTTTTGATTTCCGCTAGAATCTTGGTTCTCTTGATTACTCTTGATGCAATTTGCCAATTTTAATTACAAGTGCTATTATTATGAATAATATAACCCAAGTTAGTTGTCATGTGGTCTATCTGGATGGCAAATTGTACTTCTTACTTCAAAGCCTTATCTTTTCATTAACAGTCACAGTATTATGCAAGAGCTGATGTTACACTACCAGGATTTTCTAAATTTTTCGCGACTGCTTCAAAAGAGGAGAGAGATCATGCGGAGAAATTGATGGACTACCTAAACCAGAGAGGTGGAGAGGTCAAACTTCAAGATGTCAAGGTGGGATTAACGGTTGACTATCAAAGATTTGTACTAATGGATTGTGGGTTTCTTTAGTTTTGTGAACTAAATATGAAGTTTGATCCAAAAAGATTCTATCATATTTACTATACAGTAATTATATTTTTAAATAAACGTAGACTACAGATTGTTTGACATTATGTAAATAGATATTAAACTAATCGAGACGAAAAATCATGTCCACTTTAATTTCAGCTGAAAGATGTGTGTGACGTTGTGTCAAATGAATTAAGTAAATTCTCTGGAATCGAAAATGGAAGAGTTAAATCGTGCGTAAGTACCTCCTCTATAGATATTGGTAATTTACAAAACATTTCCATTATTAATGAAATGAAATGCGATATCTATTATGTAACTCTAAGAGTAATTTGCATTAACGTCATAAGATTCGTACCATTATTAAAATTTAAACAAACTAGAACTGTAAAAGGAAAAGGGATGGATATTCTGTTTTGAACTAAAACGAATAAAACATACTTGTTTTCATTTCAGATTTGTTATTTTATGGCCAAGAGTGAAAATTGGAACCACTGCGGGGTATATACATATATCGTACACATTTTAAACATTATATCAATTTTTCTTTGTTTAATCAGTTGCAGTTTATCAGTACAGTATGTGCAATATCTGACCTTAGATTATTCAGATTAAGTTTTATTGTTCACTGTAATATAGAACAAGATGTAGGGCAATGTTCTAAATACTGATGACATCATTAACAACTGACTCAATTGTACTCAGAAATTGTGCTTACTTTAGGGTGGGAGGTCGTGGATTCGACTCTCGTGGGAGTCGTCCCAATCATTAACGAGTACTGGTTATGCGACATTCTTCTGTGTTCTGCCACCTATGCGATTTTACCATATTTAAAATGCAACTTCATGCTAAGCAATATCGGATTGTTTTACCAAATGTTTACGTACTGTAGTACACGAAATAACATACTTAGTTGATTAATAGAAATACTAGAAGTCAAAATAAAATACCAATACAAAGTCAGACATCCTTTCAAAAACTGTTCTAAAGAATTCTGCAGAAGTTTGTTTCCATGGTTACAGGATCGTGATGATTGGTACAATGGTTTGATGGGGATGGAGGATGCTCTGGTATTGGAGAGATATGTTAACAAACTGTTATTAGATCTCCATCAAAAGACAGAGAGTGATGCTCATGTAAGTCTACACTATTTGGGTACTAGGTTAAGTCAATATCTAAGGCATGATAGGAAATTTGCTGACATGTTTTCCTTCTCGAAAATAAGAAGCAATACAAATCCTTTCAGTTTTTTTTCATGAAGTTAAGTGCTTTCAATCCATGCAAAATCCGTGAATGTGTTTATTGATGTATTAATGATCAGTTGCATGTCTTGGGTTGGAACCCCCTTTTCTGTAGGATATTTTGGGAAAAATAAGCAAATAATAACCTGTGCCCCCTTTTCCCTTCTGGAAATCCTCTTTCCAAAATCTCTGGATCAGCTGAATACAGTAAACAGACTTAAATATTGCTTAGCTCTTGGTTCATATCATAATTAAACCTATTTATATGCACATTAATTTGATTTTAGCTTTCTCATGTTCTGGAGCATGATTTCTTGGATGAACAAGTGAGGAGTATTAAAAGCCTTGGAGACAAGATCCGACAGCTGAAGAGAGTCAAGAAGGGTCTTGGGGAATATATGTTGGACGAGAAAATGTAAACACATGAACTACTGAGGGATTTATAGAGACCTTGAACTGATCTGGGTTAAAATAAAACAAACATACTCCTCTTCAATTGCTTATTGTTTTATTATAATGTACATTATATATAAAAATTTTCAAAAAGTCGTAACAAATTGCTGGTGTAGCACACCTTGTGCGTAAAAAAAAACAAACAATAAAAAATATTTGAGATTGAACACATGACTGTTCATCATACCTGACCATAAAATAAAATATATTGTTGTAAAACAGTTGTCAAAATACATATAAAGTTGAAGTGTAAGTATTTGTAAGAATCAGGCAAAATGCGAAAAATCTGAAACATGCATATCAAAAACCTGTGGATCTGAAAATGTAAAATCACTCAAGGATACTTTCTCTATTCGAAAAGAAAATTATTTGATCTATGCATCACTGGCTTTGCTCAGAATTTTTTCAATACACTGATAACAGTGAGGTTATCTGCCCTTGAAATGTTCTTTTTCAGTGCATCTCAATGAGATTATAACTCAATTTACCAACATGATATGGAAGACCTTGTCTGTTTTCCTTGATTCTGATATTGGAGCTAGTCAAATTAAACTTTCAAAATGGTGGGTTTTTTTCATACCATGTTTCACCCACTGATTAATTCTTACAAAGACTGACACTTTCAAATTACTGACCTATGTTGTGTAGAAACAGTGTTGTAATGACTATTTTGATGTTAAAAATTGTGTTTATCATGAACAAGTCTGCAAATATCACATAATTACAAAAAATGCATAAAATTCTTACTATTTTGTTGGTAAAATAAAACCTTGTTCAGATTTAATTGCAATAACAGGTCGGAACTACAAGTTAGGGTTGTTCCATTTACATATATGAGGTACTGGGGAACTTTTAAAATTTATACATACATCAATTGTGGACATTGTGAATGAATTTTTTACGAGCAAGTCTCTTGGCAAAAACATTCCCTTCCCCCAGCACCTTATAATATTTAATGGAACAACCCATCTAGGAAACAGAATATTTCTGCCTACAACAGGTCCTTCAGACATTATCTTAGCTAGTTACTTGTCAGTTTTGGGGTACATATATTTCTAATTAAACAATCTAGCTAGTTACTTGTCAGTTTTGGGGTACATATATATCTAATTAAACAATCTAAACTGGGATTGTGTTTGTCACTACTGTAATGAACATAAGTACCAGTCCATGTAAAATTCAGACACCGCCCATAATAAAGTGATTTGTGGTGTAGAAAAACCCATGGATCAGGCGATGATTTTTTGGTCAACATATGCTATATTTCTATGTGACAATGTTCCTTTCTGTATAAAGATCTGTACTTTTGGAAAAACTACACTTTAATTTCCCACCAAAATCAACCAAATCAAACCAAATCAAGAATGATAACTCTTGCAAAGTGCTAATTTCGTGTACAATCTATATAAATTTTACCTCAAAAGCGCAACACCCAAATGAAAAACTAAGACTGGTTATGTGATCTATAATGGTTTCAAGAAATAAAACTGAGTTTGGTGGGCTTTTGATATGCATGAATCACCTCCTGTCTGATTTATATAAAGACTGATACTTAATTATTCAGAAAAAACATTAGCTTCTCTCATCAGTTCAATAGTAATAAAAAACTTAAGAATGTAACCATTAACAACTACTCTGTAAACATGAACAAAACAATAAAATATACATCTCAGATCTTGAACAACAAATTAGAATCCTATAATGAAAACATTTCTAACATTTTAATGACAAAAGACTGATTTAAATATGCAGCTACTTCACAAAATAAATCAATTTCAAACTTCAAGAAAACATTTTAGTATACTAGTTTGTAACAAAAAATGAAAAAAAAAATATACATATTCTAAAATAAAAGATTCTGTGGTTATTGAATGAAAGAAAAAAATATGCTTTTATATTACAAACAATGTTGCAAAGAAAAGTTATTTATAGACATGGTACAAGTTCATTCCTATCATTTTAACAACAAATACATTTCCAATAAACAAAAGTACAATGTACTCAAATGAAAAAGCAGCATGATAAAACATCCCAATGTTAGCACCATTTATTTCAAGCAAAGGATTGTAACCAGCATTTGTTAAAATTGTAAAATTCTCCCTTTCCTCTGCTAAATATTTGCATTACCTTAATGAATCACTTCCAGTCCATTACAAACTTAAATCTAAAAACTTAAGCCTCTAAACATCCCGTTCCCCCTACTTAATTTGTGTAACTTTACCCTAACAAATCCCACCCCTACCTAATTTGCATAACATTTCACTCCTAATGACTTCACTGGCTTCATTCCTCCACCTGAGTTCCTCTTCCAGCTTGTATATATTTGACCCTTATAAACTTTGACATAATTGTACTAAAACAGGTTTGGACCCCTATGAGCACAGACATGATTGTATTTAAAACATGTTACATCAGGTATTTCAAAGTAATACAGTTTAATGCTGTCTATTAATCAACAAATTCATGTGCTCTGGCGAGGCCCGAAGTTTGTGATTAATGAAAATCTCCTTCTGATCTCCACAACATTTCCCTGAATTTTTCGCCCTCATGTTCTCTACAAGGATAAAATTGTCAGCCATTTGAAGTAAGTCCCATAGTTCCTTTGAAAGCTTTGGTGGTTTCTGTGTATTTGGGCCATTCTTTCCACATTTTTTACCCTTGGTTCTTGTTGGTGTCTTCTGAAGGAAAAAAATATACATAAAGTTTACTGACATTCCTTTAGCACAAGACAATTATGTACAGATTAACTCAGACTGTCAGCCAAATGCCTATATTTATATCATTTTTTCCATAATTTGACATGGTAAAAAACCTATGGTAAGTAAAGAAATTCCGTACTGCATTTAACCGAGTTACAAATATATATTAATATTTGTTTAGCTATTACATAAGTGAGCAATTATCAAATTATTCTGTTTTTGAGGCAGAAAAGGGTGAGCAAAATAGAACAAAAATACTTAGTAATATATGTATATCTTTCTGTGTAAACACACTACCTGCAAATAAATCATAAAATGATACAGTGACTTAACTTATACAGGAGCAGGATTTTTATTTTGAATGTTGGTACTATACCCTGCATATAACTTAAGTGGGCAAAGTTCACTCAAACTGAAAATAACATAGAAACAGTATGTGTACACCCATACAATACTGTTTCTATATCACATATTATATTGAATATAAAGTACAAACTATTCAGAACATTATGAAACTGTATTTACAGATATACATGTACCTGTTTACTTTTGGTTTCATTTTGGGATTGGATAGCTCTCTGTGTAGGTGGCTTCCTTCCGAAGTGTAACTTTCTCTTTACTTTATGTAGTGGAACTGGAAGAAATAAAACATGGAAGTACAGACTTCTAAAGATAATCTTTCTTTTCACAGTTTATTATACAAATCTGTCTGTATTACAATTCACTGATTTAACTCAACTATAATGGACTGCATAGGGCACTAAAGGTCTTCAGCCAAAACGTGCTTTTCCACTGAATGCATAAAATTCATCTGTATCAAAATGTATTTATTTAACTCATCATTTTAATGACCTGTATAAAGTACTTTATTTTAAAACCTAAACATATGGTTAATAACAATAAATACGTTTACAATGTACCTTCTTCAGAACGAATTTTCTGAATTTTTCTTGGAGTTTTCGGAGATGTATAATGCCCATTTCGTCTTCTGGCAACGTATTTCCTGGTTGGTTTCCTAGTTGTTGTGGTCATATCAACCGTTAATTTTCTTGGAGTGGTTTCATTTTCAGAGGGCGACGACTTCCAGTCACCTAAAAAAAATAAAACAGTACTTAGACGTCATACATGTCATTGTCGTTACTAAGACGAGTTACCCGACAGAGGTAACGTTAGCAACATGGTCATACTGTCAGGTATCTCAGCATCCAGACTTGGAAGGTTGCCTTCCTTTGTCGATATTATGAGGACTTTCTCCAACTAAGAAATGAGTCGTCATATATGTAAGTATTCCCACTTCATGAACATTTTTATCCCTATTGCCTAGCGTTTTAATGCTCAGACAATAAAGGATTTTAATTTCGCGCGGTTTTACTTTTGTCACGTGTTGCAGTTAAAGGTCGTCGCTAAGTGGTGAAAATCGAAAGCTGAAAATCCGTTTCAGTACAAATCATCTAAACCATGTGGTCTCCGTAAAACGGACTTTTAAATCGGTGTAAAAATCTTAAAATCTTGAAAAATGGCAACAACAACTCAAGGCGAAGGTAAGATAGAGAAGTTTATTTACTTTTTGTACAGCTATCTTTCCTCTATTGAAATCGGTAGTTCGAAAATTCTAAATAGAGCTTTCATTTAAATGTATTATTACTTTTATTAATAGGGAATACATGTTAGTTAATGGTTTCATTCAAAATCAATAGAAAACATAAATAAAAGATAAGATCAGTTGTTAGAACACACGGAATAGATATGGAAAAACGGTTTTAGGTCTGTTTTAGTCTTGACTTTAGGAAAATGTAATGAAAATTAAAACGAGTCCCAAATAACACTTGTTCTATTACATTGACTGATTAAAGGATTAAATAAAATAAGCCTTTCAAAAACCTAATTGATTATACGGTGTTATGTATTATTTTGAACTTCAGTGCATACTTAGAATTAAAATCAAGAGTTGAACAAACACGGAAAATGTTTAAGGCTTTTATGATACTATATCATGGCGTCATTATCTACACTAACTCTCTCTAACCTTTATTTTATACTTAACATAGTCTGGGTTTTACAATGTTATAAATTAACATGATTGCTACCACACCAGTGATAAAAGCAGATGAAGCAAACATGGTACACATTATGCTAATAAAAATCTCCAACTCTATAATATCCAGTAAATCTATGTTATTGGACCAAAAGCCTGTTACCCTTTTTATCATGATCTATGATACCTTAATCTCATCCAATTCCCTTAAAAAATGGCATCATCATTTATATCATCATGACTCCTTTCAACTAAATAAACAAACAAAAGTCATTGACATCATTTAAAGGAGCCAGAGGAAACTTCACTGTTATAGACACTTATTTTATATATTCGTTCCCCTTAATTCACGCATACGAGGACCACTTACGGACATGCATTTCGTTTTTCTTTGTTTAAAATTTGCAATTTTCTCTTCCACTTAGAAAGAAAATATTTTCATTTTTAGTGGATATCAGTGTCATAATAAAAATTAAATGTTTTATTAAATGTCTGCATGTGTTATCTACAAAACTGATATTTTACGGTTGATTTGGAGTTAACAAATAACTGTTAAATAGATTCGTTTTGTTTGAGCGTAACCTATATTATATCATTTACAGTTAAAAGGATCGAGTTTGAACAGTGGTCATGTACACGGAAACACTGACAATTGGAACGATGTCACAAGTCATTGACTATGTCCGTTCTAAATATCTGTACAATACATGTACATTCAAATTACGACTTATAACGTGTACGTGTACTACTTTTCGTTATGATAGAAACCAGATAAAGGGATAAGTGGCACCTCTACTATCCCGACATACTCGGGGGGACAAAATATGCAATCTCTTATGGTCTGATTCTTCAACAGTCCCTTTCGAGCTACTTTTCTGAGCAGGCTCAGTTAATACTTCTGTGAGGTAGGTTCAACACTACGTTGAAAGCTGTTAAAAAAGTGTTTTTTATGGGAAGGTGTATGTACAAAATGGCTCAGAAAATTAACACGAACGGGTCTATAATTTGTTAAGACTCTTGTATTGCACAGCCATGTATTATACCCGAAAAAATATTTTATGTTCTAAGAACATAGCGATACCCTAACACTTTATAAAAATTATCGAAAGAGATATCACCCTTTAAAATAATATCATTTAAAATTTCCCTCTATAAAACGCATTTTTCCACACCTGACATTTGATTAACATAATTTTTTATGACCCCAAAAGATTTTGAAATTTCATAACCAATGAAAATCATAATGAATTTTACAGCGAATAAAAAACGTTAGTTTTGACTCAGTGACAAGTTTGAGTGATTTCAGATTTTATTAGAAATGTGTTTTTTTTAATTAAGAACGATCGCCATTGCCAAAACCACCACTCCGACGACATTCCTTTAAACGTGCAAAAACCTTCACGAATCGGTCACTGCCAAAAATACCAGAGAATCGGCGTAATACAGAAACTGACCAAGAAGAAGGTGAAATTGTAAAATTGGTTTCGAGCACTGTTAATTTCATTTGAGTTTGGGCTGTAGGAAGAGTACACAAAGTTTGCATAAAATCTTTGCTTTATATCGTGAAACGCACTGGGTCTGGTCATAGTTTTGGAATGCGTGGTGATCATCAGCACATTAGTCAATCATACTGCAGCATAATCTTCGTTGTATGTCGAACTCTTTTAAGTCCAAAGAATTTTCAACAGGCAAACGTTTTTATCAGACTGTTTATCTACGAACTTTACTAAATGCCTTGTCTATATCCCCGCAAAGACTTGCAACAGACAAGGTTATCAACTGAGTAGTCCAGAATAAAATACGGCATAAAACCCTACTGTTAGATTTGGCGAGCTTATTACAGTAATGTTATAATTCTTATGCCAACATACTTAATCAAACGACTTGAATTATTACGACAACGATTATCTTAAATTTGACACCAATATGAAGTACATGTAGCACTATCTTTACAACGATCACGAATATAAGCATTCGATTATATCTGCATATTGTAGTTAAATGTCGACAATTTAAGGACAGGCCAAGAAAAATCAATACAGATATATATTGTTATATGATTAATAAATAATTAAATCTGTTATACGCCTTTCATATAACCCATTTCTTTTGTTACTGATTGTAATTGTATGAAATTAATGTGCCCAGGTGTTTAAATATTTGTTAGCTACGTATGACTTGAATCGAGGCAACGCAATTCCAAAAAATAATGCATTTAAAAAGCACAATTCAATTTACAAAAAAAATGATAGATACATTAAATTCATTGAAAAAAAAACTCGTGCACGTTGTCTAGATTTTTGATATTTTGGGTAATAGTAATGAGATCATCCAAGTTCATTCAATCCTAATTGAAATACATTTTTCATGGAAAAGGCGTTGTTTAATGACCATTGTGAAATAGTATCGTGTTTGGTAACGAGGTATGCACGAATGAGTTTATTTGTAACGACAATGTGCAGTTTTGTCATATTATCATTTCATTCTTAATGAATACAATTTTCATTGTATAATTAAGTAAAGAGAAGATAAGAATGTGTCATTTTGATCAAGTATGCATATACCCCACAGACTATATAGCTGTGATACTAAAGTACAGAATTGGCAATCCAACAAACTTTAAACCATAACCACGCGCTACATGTTTGAGACTATCTCAAGATCAATCATTTTGATACTATTAAATATCAAAGCTGTTAAATTGTGAACATTCAGGACGCCTCAATTATCCCCCTGTGGGAAGGAGAAACGCCGTATTTGGTATCCCTTCCGTGGGAAGAAACCTCAATAAAATGACAGAGGTGGACATAATAAAAGAACTTGGACCGGACTTTTTTGAGTGTACGTATAGACCAGGTGAAAGCTTATGAATTTCAAATAGCATTCATAGGACAACATAATGAGTATAACTGATTCACCCAACAGCTAATTGGACTTAAAAAAAGTTTTGTGGATAAGAAAATAAAGGGCGAAGAATAAAGTTTTTGAACGAGATCGTTGCTACGTAGCAAAACCAGAGATTTAGATAATCTCTAATAAAATATTTTTGTTGTTTCATTGCAGTGGAATATGAAAGAATTCGACAGTCGGGGAGGTGAGTTTTCATATCCTAATTGATAAACATTGGTATTATATGTTGATCATACATTGTAATCTTTATAAAACAAGACTTTTAAATTACTTTATAATATCGTCATAAATAATGTGAGATAGAAAACATATAAGCATTGTTATAAAGCAACCTAGACTATTGAAACAATGTACAGAAACCCCCAAAACCGGTCTAATCAAACAAGACAGTTCTGATCGTTCAAACTAATCACTGGTCATTTATGGGTCACCTATCTACTCAGTCTGAACGGTTGCGGTAACCGAAAGTTTGATCAAAGATCCTGGTTAGCTTAGAGATCGGTTCCAATTCATTACTTATCAATAATACTTTTTAGGTTTTGGTATCAACATTTTGTCCATCTTAATATTATCAAAAAAATATCAATGATAATGTATGCTTTAGATTTTTAATCTATGATCGATTCATGAATGTTCGATTAAAGTAGCGCTAAATGTGATCGATATGTGAACGATGATCAAAATGTCTTGCTTAATTAGTACGTTGAGTTTGCACATTGTCGGTGTTAAAGAATTGGTGATCCAATAAAACTTCCATTTTGTTTTATTGAAATAGCAAATATTATAAATTATCGCATGATATTGTTTTAAATCCCAATAAACAGTAGTGTTTAGCAGCTAATTAGTAGATTTATTAGGTAAAAGAACCAACTCAGCGCCAACATTTGTTTAATTCTCTCCTTCCTTTGGTGAATCACATGTTGCTAAGATAAAATTAAGTTGAAATATAAAATCGATTACTTTAATAGAACTTTTCGGAAGTTTAAATTAAAGAGAACATTATTTCTCCATAAACCAGAACAAAATATATAACTCAAAACAAAGAGACATTGTCAAATGAAAGATCATGTCTATACATTTATTTTGGGTAAGCAACCATGCATTAAAAATTTCATCACCAATGTTCAAAGTTTGAGTTATTGAAACAATTTCAATTCATATCTAAGTTCTGGATTTGATTCAGAAATCAGATACAATATATGAGATATGTTAAATCGCAAACTAAGGAAATAAATGCAGTGAAGGGTAATGCACTTTTTGGGATTAACTGATGGGAGAAAAACGTCGGTACCCGAGAAATAGGGAGGTTGTCAAACTTCCTCCCATACAATCTCTTAAACCAAGTCTTGTCGGTAGAAAACCGTAAGTATTATTCTAATCGCACAGAAAAAGGAAACTTTATTAATTTACAAAAATCATTTAGGTCGTCAACTAATGTGATGAGCTCAAATTGGGGTTGAAGTTCCTTCAAGTATTGTATAAAAGACGTTCATCTGAAAGGAACATGTCGTTCTTCCCTCAATATTTAGTCAAAGATTTTTTTATAGTTGCCTACCAATATCAGTAACATATATTAGTAAACAGTTTCTGCATCGAATGCTATTCCAAAGTTCAATCGTTAACATATGGGTTTTACATTCTGTTGGGTCACTTGCTCACGACCATGCCATGATGTGATCATGGTCGCCGAAACGGCATTAAAAGTAACAATCAATCATGCTCACGACCGAAAACGGATATTTCCGTTTATAACTGACATTCGCGATCTGTTACATGGTTTGCTCATTTTCTTTCCTCCGAACTACTGCAATTCTCATGGCTGCAAGTTTTAAAATCAACTCTGTCAAAGTTGAAGAAATTTAAGAATTGTATGGCTAGTCGGGTGTATATAACCACTAAGAAACAATCGTACAAATGTACATTTTGTAGCTAAAATCGTGATCACTCTCAACCCTGATCATATCTGATCGTAACATTTAGAAATGTACCAGAAAGTACTCAACTGTCCCCGTTGTTCTTATTAGATGCAAAAGCTTGGTATGATCGCAAACGTCGATCCCAGAACAATTATATACACAACCATCAAGCTTGATAAATAAAGTTATTAATTTGAATCGTGAAGACACCGCATAAGTGTCAGAATAGAGTGAAAGTGAAATTCAAAATATGCAATTAGATGTAAGAAATATACACTTTATAGTTAGTTCAAGAAAATTTTTCTTATACCTATCAGTCCCTAATTCCTAAATGTCAAGGACCATTATCCCTTCAATCAACCAAAACCTTCCTTCTGTCGTATGAAATCTTGTAACTTACTGTAACATATTCATAGAGGTCCGTCCATTTTACCGGAAACTTGAAATTCGTACTTTTGGCCATTTTCGGTCCCTAACTCTAAACGGTTATAACACAACTCCAAAACGAATACCAGTGTGACTTATTTGTGGTTCGGAACATTGTACATGTAGTACAATTTAATTAAACTTACAGTAAATATAAATAGTTAAAACTTTATTAAATACTTGTTGTTTCCCTTATTCCTACCGGGTTGTGACACTGACCCCCGAAATCAATGCCAGTCTCACTGTTGTGGTATAAAACTTTACCAAATTTTATAAAGATTCACCAACAAACATTCCAGTTATCACACGAAAGTCAAATGTCTAGAGACAACGAAGACATCGTCTTATCATTTTAAGACCAGATTATTAAGGCAAATTTCCATATACATATAGCCAATCAAAGCATTAAAATACATTGAACATAGCCTAGCCACTAAGTCCTTGCACAGAGTAGACAAGGTTCCAATCGTGTGTTTTTATTTCTGTTACATTACGCAGGGTTATAATACATGGCTTCATTTCAGGGAACGTTTCAAAGAATTATCAAGACCTCGGGAACCTAAAATAGAATGGTGGACAAATGTTGGGTACGTAATACTCGGAACCATTTTCTATCGAAATCCTATTAAAATATACCTGGTATGTGTTATTCGATACTATGTCTGTACAGGTAATTCATATTAATTGCGTTTGGAAATGAATCAAACCAATATCTTTTTATCTCCAAATACATCTTTTTAACATAACCTATTAATTTTAGTACAATACTTTAAATATACCGCACTATTCACTTTACCAACAATAAGCGACCGACTTCTGAAATATGAAATTTGAAATTGAAATGTGTCGATGCGATCATGATGCCCCCGCTCAGCACTACCTATAAACTGAAATATGCTATAAAAAGTCGATATCTTTTGACATAACTTCAAAATGAAAACTAAAACTCACGTACACAAATAATACCAACTTGTTCCAACATTAGGGAACTATGACTAAAGCAGTCTCTGAATCCTAATACATTCTAAATCTGATTGTTTTATAAATAGTATTATAATTATAATATAGACCAAATGTGATGTGGGGAACACAGGAAATGATTTGGCCCGTGTCCAGAAGTATACCAGATGCAAGTGGCAGGGTAAAGGAATTGGCTTCGCCTAAGAAAAACTTCTCCACGGACACGAGTTCAGGAAGGTAATACCAATTCTGATATCGCTTTAATGCATCATGCTCTTTATCCATGTAAAATCAAATGATACTATGTCAAATGGCAATACTAGCAGTAAAGGATAACATATGAAAGGCTTTCTTAACTTATAAGACACGAACAAACACTGCATTCATGAAATTAAGTTACTGCAGTGCAAATTTGTCGTCTAGACAATGAAACTGCAGACAACTCAAACCCAGTTCTGGACTAAAATATATTAATCCCGTTTAGTAAATCAGATTAGTTTAGTTACTAGGATTATATTGTAATGGGGTATAAACGGAATTTCAATACACACCTAATACTATATGTGTATTGAATTTAAAAAAAGTACAAAGCCGCTAACAAATCCTTTGGATTTGAATCAGCCATAGATACTTACCATGAGGTTCTTTGGTTTAAAGTATGAAATGTGAAAAATAATATGAAACTTGGATCATTATCCTTATTTGGTGAATATGACGAGGGAAAAAATGAACCTCCCAATTGGGAACGGCTAAGGCATCTGGCAAAGCCAAGGGCAAAAATAGTAAAAAGGAATGGATCATTCTATAGCGCCGAGTAAGTAACTAAATACACTTAATGTGATAACACGGAAACTGCTATGTTAAGCACTATATTTCATCACTTTGAAATAGGTTACTCGTACGCAACAGACTATATCCGACTTGCAGTCAAGTACAAACGGAAGTCGCCAATCGACTTTTTCACTATGTTATATCCTTCAACAAAAAATGTTGTATGGAACATGACATGAAGTTTTCAAACTGTCTAGCACGTGGTGACGAATGTCGAAGAGGGTTTTTCCTAAATGATTGAATAAATGATTCTTTAGAATGAATATTATTTTCTTCCAGGCCGATATTTTACTATAGCTGTGGTAGACCGTCAATGATATGGAATCTTAAACCTCTTCAGACAAAGGCAAATGTTAGAGTACAAGAACTTGCCAATGCTAAGGCTTTCCATGCAGACCACCGAGAAGATAGGTATGCAACTACGTCTAATTCTACTTTAAATTCTATGTGGTTTCATGACAAAATGTCCGGTGCCAGACTGTTACTTGTTTGTTATGGGTTAATTCCTATCATAAAGCTTTATAAGCGAGTGAATGGGAAAAGGTAAATATCATGCTTATGGGCGTTACTGGGAGTGAATTATCACCACGAACAGACCCATCCCATCTAATATCACTCTCAGTAGGGACAGGTATCATTAAACACGTTTTCACATATACACGTATAAATAGAGTTCTCATATATAACATATATAGGAAGTCATGATGCCTTCAACATAATTTGTTTTCAAGCATGCATTTCAAAATCCAAACATATCGTATTTCCAATACTTGAAAATGACAATGCTATAACAAGTGACTTTATATTGGAACAGAAGTAATGCATATTGGAGAGATTATTACAAGTATATTGAACAGTAGGTCATTTAGCTCTTTAGTTTGATCTGGCTACAAACATTATAATACAAACTCCATGCCTATCATGTAAATAACATTCAATTAACATAAAAATGATGCTTCTTTTGTAGTATTATTACCACTAACATACCTTATATGCTGTTTTGTGACCAGTAAATTTTACTACTTTCAAGCATGCTGTTGAACCCTATGACAAGAGGGTCTAACCCTTATAAGTGTTGTACTACTTAATTAACTTGCATTTAATTTGTTTCTTATAATACACAGCTTTTCATATAATCATGAGTTTTTAGGCTTCCCTTGATTCAAGTTTTAATGTAAGAGAATAGAATTTATAAAGTTTATGTTTACATTTGGCTTAGCCAGCACTCCACAGTATTGTAGAACTGCCTAATTTTGGTCTTGTAATCTGATGCTTTGTAACATTTATCACTTTAAAAAATTGTCAAGCATCTGTAAATCTATATATCTAGAAATAGCTCGAGCCAAGGCCTTCAGGATGCAGTAAAAATATTCTGGAAAAAAATTGCCCACAGCATATAGGGTTACCATAGAAACCATACAAAAATATGCGAAAATTTGCAAAAAAGTTCATAAAATCAGGTTTAAAAACATTAAATTTCCTGCAAAATATCTGAAATTTTTATTTCATCCCCTGAAACTGTTCAAACTTTTTTCTTCAAAAACCCCTTCCTCATATGGGCATCGCCGGTTAGATTTTGAGCTATTTCACTTTGTAATCCACTTATTAAATTTAGCATGGTGAAAAATTGACTTACTTTCACTTTCACAATGAAGTCAAATTGTCATTGAAAAAAAGCCCCTTCCACATTGAAAATATATAAAACATTGCAAAATACTTTTAAAAGTCCCCTTTTTTCAGAAAATGTTTTATCAACAATAGATTCATTTTTAATCACTATAGCAACCACCGGTTTCCATTTATGTCATTTTTCATCCCTAGCCAAAAGTGTGAAACTAAACTAAACTGTGGAGTGCTGGCTTATATTATTTGTGACACACAGAGCGCTGGGAGAGACAAGTTTTCAAAATATTTCTTTAGGTTGCACTTTACAGATGGGATTCAGGTGTACTGTTTCGCACACAAAACGGATCCGGTCTAATTTTGTAAAACTTAAAACAAAAGGTGAAACTTGGTGGAAATATTGATTGTGGGAAGTAAAGCATTCATACATAAATAGATGCAATACTTGTGAGGTAAAGAGGTGTAAAATACATGCTTTAAGCTATCCGGAAAGATTCAGGTCCTCGCCAAATTGGGTTCTCTTTCCTGCACCAACTGGCTGTCATTTTTCAAAAATACCCAAATTTCGCAAGAACTTTAAGAATTAAAATAATGAACAAATGAGCAGAAAAGGGTACACTTTTTATGTTTTTTTTTACAATTATACCATGCCCGCTTACTTTTTCTGGCAGTTTTTAAATGCCAGATATTTTAGAAAACCGGTTTTTTGACAATTAATTTTGGGAAGGCACCAAGAATTTATGGAAACTGATATAATTTTTTTATTATGTTACCATGGTTACAGATTTTCATGACAAAATAGATAAGAATATCTATTTTTTTTTCATGGATCTCCACAATGTAAAGTGTTAAATAATATAATAATAAATGTATTTTACAGAATAAAAAATGTTGGATTTGCTTGTTTAAGTGCCTCAATATAGCTTTATGTCTACAAATTGCTGTAAAGTTATCTGCAGTGACCTATATATATATAGTGAAACCTTATATACATATTGAAAAACCTGCCCTTTCACAGTGGTGTCAATAGAGAATATGTGACGTTTTGAATAAGCATTTAATGCTACATATAATACATTCATGTTTATTATCGTTTTTATATTCGGTACTCTAATAATACTAAGAAAGCAATGCTTTAGTCAAACGAACTCTTGTGTAATATTCCATATAAAATTCAAACAAAGCCTATGGGTTAGAGGTAATTGATGGTGTAGAAAACCCATCAAACAAACGATGCATTCTCGTTCTACTATAGACTTAAAATACAAATATTATTGTATATTTAGGTCCATGAGTCTACACATACAATATTTTAAAGTAACAATAGTCCTTTCTGTATTTTGATCAGCATTTTTTTAAGCAATACATTAATCTTCCTCTAAAATCAACAAAAATCAAGAACGATAACTACTGCCAAGCGCCAATTTCATATACAATCAATATGAATTTTTTATCTAGACAGTACAACAACCAACTTATAAACTAAGACTGGTTATTTGGTCTATAAGTGTTTCTGAATTAGAAATTAAAGTCAATGTGGTGGTTTTCAGCATACATGAATCATATACTGTCTGGCATTTATAAAGACTACTACTTAAAATTTTGTTGGTATTAAAAATCCGTGTCAATTTGAAGAAACTTTAAGAGTAACCGTTGTGTTTTGGTGGAGATAATTAATTGACAGTTTCCTAATTGCTTATTTCTAATATATTTGCTAGGAAACAGTATATGTTCAGTTGTGGACGTAACACTCCAATATGGCAAGTATCAAAAGGCGCCAAGCAAGCTGATGATCGACCCAGAACAAGAACCCTTGCTGAACCTAAACAACCACCAAAGGAGTATGAAGGAGCAAAACAGATAGAAACAGTTGTACCTAAAGCTGCACTTAAAACAGAAGCATCGGAACGAGTTCTTTCTCTAGCAGCGCCTAAACGACGTAACGAAGGACCATTTAGAGAACCCCAGTGGCCGGTAGGATTTGAACAAAATATTTGTACATATAGCGCCACTCGTCATCGTAGACTTCAGTTTTATTTTCCAGAATGTAAAACTTATTTGTTGGTGAAACTGCTTTCAGGTCAAATTCAGATTTAAGTATTATTTTCATCATTAGCATCAAAATACACATCTTAATGCTCTCGCGATTAGAGATCGAGCGAGGGGCATGTAAATTTATCTCTGTCCATCCGGTGCATTCCTGATTGTCCCACATTTGAAAATTACAAATAGAAAATGTAAGATTGTTTGTGGGTCAATGAGAAAGGGTATGTGGGTCAATCAGGAATCATTTTCATTGTAATTTTGCTGTGTAAACATAAGTTTTTTATTTGATGGTAGCCATGTCTGCATACTTCATTATTATGTATTGTTGCAATATAGTGTGTACTATTGGGATTTGGCTGGCCTGATAACTCCAGCTAGGTACTGGCTCATGGTAACTTCATTGGCCACTTGCCCTTCTTCACAATACTTGAGTAGGGTGCAGGTGTTTGGATGTGGGTGCTAGATCATATTCTTGAAGCAGTTGTACACTTCTTCTAGCTGATAGTTATAGTTCTGGGTCCTTCAGTTTGTCTGCTTGTCTTGGCCTATTATGTAGTAACGTAGTGAGTGGTTGGGTATACACTGTTGAGTTAAAATCATCAAGGTCCTCTAGAACATGTAACTATACACCCTGTACTGATGCCTGTGGAAATTACTTTAATTACTACTATCCCATGAACCAATTAATGAATAGTTAGTTCTTAGTACATGTAGTTACAATTCCTGTGTTGTCCTGTACCTTACCCCACATAAATAGATGAAGAGATAAAGTGGCAGCATTCTGTATGATAGCTTTGTAGTCAATAAAGTAGTTGGTAATTACAGAATCTGACTGGGGTATCAACCCCTCCCCATTCAAGTCCAAAGTACACTCCATGTTTTGGGTGAAGTCTCAAGTACAATTTTACTTTTTGGTAAAGTCAAAATTCCATGAAATTTGATATACAAAGTACAACTGTTTTGAAATGTCAAGACCATAGACTTGTGTGACTAAGTCTAAAGTACACTCTAAAAATGATCAAAATCTCAATTCCAAAAAAGGTGGTGATACCCTCCTGACCTGGAGTGCATGCTGTCTTAAATAGTTGATTTTTTTTTATTGAAGAAGAAAGTAATTTGGTGTGGCCAAAATGTTAAAAAAATGTGATGTATTGAATATGTATAGGTTTTGAAGAGCAATTATTGTCTATGAAGAGCTTAGAAGTCACATGCATTATGTTATAATTTCTGTGAATGCATTCTACTGCAACTGTTGCAATATAAAGAAAAGAATACATTAAAACATTCAGATATACAACTTTACCAACTGACAAGAAAAAAATATCTTCTTCTAATCTTTTAAATAAATAATAATTAATTTGCATATTTAGCAATTTTCTACCCTAAATTACATGTGAGGCAATCAGAACTGTGAAATTTTCAAAAGTGATACAATCAGGAATAAACTGTCCATCCAGAAAGGGGTACAGCTATGAATTTTGTAGAATGTTTAAATAAGTACATGTAATGGAGATGTGCAGAGTCAAAGTATTTCAATAGTCACAAAATATAGACAAAATTAAAAGATAGTTTAATTTATCAATTTCAAAATTAAAAGTGTAGGAGATTAATGTACATATTCTTTCCCATTTATTCCTCCAAGTTTTTGAGACACAGTTTAAAAATTTGTAGGATGTTTAGCCAACTGATTGAGGTGTGAATGGGCAAATTAATTTTATTTCATAAAACATATCCAAAATTCCAGATAATTGAACTTGGCCATTTCAATATTCCACATGAGTGCATCATAACAGGGTTTGTTTGGTAATTTTCTCCTAGCTTTTGGTTTTTTAATGTTTATGTAATGGAGGTGTCCATGGAAAAGGAGTTTGATTTTTTTACATTATTTTTTTTAAATAAAAGCTTCACAGAGAACAGTATGATACAACTGCTGCCATATGAACTTGGGGCAAGTGTGGTCTCAATATTAATTTTTGATTCGCTTAAAAATATGGACTTCATTTTGGACACAACACCTGTTTTGGATACAACATTGTCCAATATTTTGGAATTCAGTATAAGATTAAAGTTCTGCTTTCAGGGTGTTTTCATTGGCACCTTCCAAAAAAAAAATACAGTTAATAACAGAGTAAATTTGTTGTACTTTACATCTTAAAGCCCTTTTAAAGAGGAACAATTTGTGAAAAGTCGATGAACATATTGCTTCAGAATCGTTTCACTCCTCGTAACTTGAAAACAGTGGGACATTTTGTTTAACTGTCTGAAAGATGCAGACCTCTCCTAAGAAAATGAAACATTGCTAATGTTGTGGTCAAAGTTAGCAGACGAAAGTCCCACCAAACATTAATTTTGAATTACATGTACTTTAAGACACCTATACTGATATATTAATTGGTAACCACTGACAAGTATGTATCTGATTTTTTTAATCTTTATTTCAGGTTTCATTATCAGCTAAAAATGCAGGAGCAACTGAACGTTGTTCTGAGTTAGCAAGAGCTAAAACTACATCAGACATGTACCAGAAACCTAGGGATGAAATGTGGCCAGTATCTAGAGCTGCAAGGCGAGCTAATGCTACACCTCGTGTTGAAGAACTATCAAAGCCTATTGTTAGAGCATCTATGGACCATGTGCAATTCAACCCTGATGCATTCTTAGTAAAAGAAAGTGCTTTAAAAGGAGTAGTCCCAAAGAGAGTTGAGACCCTTGCCCAGCCAATTGACCGATAATGCTATTTAATGTTAGTTAAAATCAGAAGCTTTTTAAAAATTAACACCATTCTGGTGAAGGATTTTGATTAAATTTTGAAACTTTTTAGGTTTGGTTTTAAAAGTATACATGTTAAAGGATTTAAAATCTCTCATGCGTACAGTGTTTCTGAAAACCATTTCAGTATTAAATACATTCATTACTCCATCAGTATTTTAAAAATTGTTGTAGAGTTGTCTCCCTTGTTGATGGTGAATTGAAAAAAAAATTCTCCTATGCACATACCTTTTCAAGGATCAGGTTTTCACAGTGATATTTATATGGTTTCAATATTACCTTGTATAAGAAGATCCATGTAGATAACAAACCAGAAGTATATTGTATAACAGCAGTTCTGATCTAGATCATATAACAATAATTATTTTGTAACGTTTTTCCCATTTCCTAATCATACATAAGTAACTGCCAAAATAAATTGTACCAATGTATTGGTTAGATCAGTTGGCTTTCTAACACATTGTGATCTTGAACTATCGTTATCATCAATGTTATAACATTGTCAATTATTAAAGACATAATATTTCAACCCCCTTTTCTTTAGGTAATTTAGGTTATGGTTTTAAATAAACCTATGAACATAGGATGTACTTTGAACCTACAGGATATTCACCCATTTTACTGCCAATCATTGTGTTTGCTATATACAGAAATCATTAAATGATTTTTATGTACTATAATTTCTTTCCTTGCACTGGTTTAGGTAGTATTTCCACTTCTAGAATTTTATCTATTTATTAGAAAATTGTTTTATATTGTGTTTATTTATGGCTGAAAAATAAATCTTATTGGTTGTCATTCAGTTTATTTTTTAATTGTAGCCGATTAATCACAGAAGCTTGAAATCTTATCAATATATGCTGTTTTTATACAGCATATATAGAAATGATTTCAGGCTCCTGTGATAAAATCCATTTTTTTGCGGTGTTCCAGCAAAAAAAAAAAACAATGCCTTACACTTACAAGCCCACCACAAATAAAATTTAATTTGTCAATACAGTTTTACTTGTATCTTCACACATGAACAAAAAAATATCACTCTAAGTGAAAAAGTCAGACAATACATTACTGATGGTGATTCAGATGCAAAAATATGTCTTTTTTGTCCTATAAGAATAGAAATAATTCATGTCAAGTATACTGTTGTACTCATTTATACATGTGCTGACCTTCATATTCCTATTTATTAGAATCTTGGTTTCCTTGATTACTCTTTTATACCTTGCTAACCCTTGGTTAATAAACAAATGAATAAAGAAGTCCAATACCATACCCCATGAATTATTTTGTTTTTTAATACAATAAAAATTGACTCCATGACCTTGACCTATGACTTTGAAATCGGTACGCCAAGGTTCAAATATTCATTAGGACTCTAGTATGTGCTGTATAAGATGAAAATCTGTTGAAAGGGGCCAATTCAATTCATCATTCAAAGGTGTTCAGAGAGGTGTTACATAAAACCAGACAAAAACAGTCACTATATACCCACCCCCTCCCCATTTGCAGTGGGGGTAGGGCAGTCTTGGTTTTCTGCCACCAGCAAGAAAAAAAATAGGGTGGCTAGGTAGGGAAATTATCCTATTTTTCAGTAACATTTTACATTGAGTTAATGGGGAAACAATCTAGGGTCTCACTAACCACTTCCGGGTCAAATGACCACCCCCCTATGTAGTACCAAAAACACACTGAACCTAGACATATGCATTGTAAGTGCATTATTTGTGTGTATTATGATTAAAAGTAGTCAAAATAAAGCTGAGAATGTGTACTTTAAAATCATATATGTAATTAACTACAAAAGTGTAAGAATATTGTTTACATGTGTGAGTAATTTGCCTCCATGCTGTCAGTTAGCAGAACAGGTAAAAATGTGGATTTTCAGTATTATTTATTCAAGTAAATTTTGTGAAGAATTTCTACTATCATCGTACCATTAGCATAATGATTTTGGAAGCCTTATTTTCCAAGCTTCGCAACGGTATGCAGCTTTAAGATGTCATTTGTCCTGGGAATTCACAGTGAGACTGAAAATTACTTTTTTAACATGTAAAGTAATGGAAACGTTAGAAGTGGTTAGTGAGACCTAGACTTTGACAGTGCAAGAAAAATGGCCACAAAATGTCGGACAGGCACAAAAAAAACTAGGGTAGGTAGGGTAGAAGGAAACTAACATACATTTTTTTGCCTTATTAATATTGGTAGCTTTACCATATCTCTTAACATTATTACTTTTAAAATGTTTACTGTGAGTTTTATAGAAAAGGCATATATATATATATATTGGTTCTGTAAATTAAATTATGCCTTGTGATAATGCATTAGGAGATGTAGCAATACATCACCTTTTAAGTCAGATTATGTTCACATTTTTCAACCACTTAATTGTCATATAGTTCATCCTGGTCAAACCTGTCACTAAATCAGACTAATTAAATAGCAATTAATGACAAGATCAATGATATTGAATCACCAACAGTATAGCAAGCTATGAATAAATAAAACAAAAAATCCTGAATCCTATCTCATCTGTAAATGAGGACACAAAAGCACCATATCATCTCAAGATTTCAATTTCTGTAAATTATCAAGCTGACACATTCAAAACATTGAAAACTAATGGCTTTGTACAAAACTTTCGAACATATTGAGTTGGATGTTCAACAGAATTTTAGTAGTTGGTCTATTATGACTGTGTCAGATCTAACTAGTGTCTGTCAATATTCTCCAATATCAAAACCAGACATTCCATGCAAGATGATATATGTACAATGTTGAACAAACATTCCTATTCATCTCATTTCTCAAAATTGTTTTATTTTGAAAAAGAATCCTTGTTTTAAAGTTGATTCATATATGTGTAATTGTAAATTCTAGTAGTTTTTCATTCATTACATGAGGAAGTAAAGCCTTATTGTACATATTTCACTTGCAGTCTGATTAAAACAACTGCTACTATTAATTTTCACATTGTTTTTATTTTAACATGAGCAAATACAACAATACACATGATGAAAAATGAATGTTCACATTGCACACAGATCATCTTCCCGACTAACAATGTCTATGATGTTCCCATGATCTCCCCAAGTTTGTTCTCACCTTTCAGTTTCAAGTATACAGCATACTGGTGAGGTGTAGTTTTGAAAGAATTAATTTTTCTTTTTATTTGTTTTGGAGTATCCTGATAATAGTTCCTTCGATCTTTTGCCATTGCCTGTCAAATAACAAGAGAATAATATGATCAATTAAATGGCTTTTAAAACAGCAGTAACAGTTATTAGGAAAAACTGATACGGTTAACATGCTATTGCTCATGGGATACCAATTTTCGTGGATTTCCTGGGTAAGGTAAACCAAGAAATTTGATTCCCAAGGAAAAGGATATTTACTTCAAAATGTATAACAGAATCATCAAAACCACACACTCAAGAATCTATGAAATTGCCCTTTTCCTCTAAAACCACAAAAACTGATACTTACGAATATAAGTAATTTCAAACTACAATCTTACAACCATGGAACAAATGCTGTGCCAGGAAATTGTTATAATTCTATATTTGTTCACTATAACATACTTCTCTAGTCCAACATCTTATCCTTAGTAAAGTGTGTTATAAGCTTTAATTAACCATTTATTACTTTGTGCAAATGTACAATAAACAAGATTCAAAATTAACCAAGTCTACCATCTTAATTAAAAAAAATAAAGAAAATCTGACAAACTTGTATTAGATCTACCAGACACGACCTATACTGTTACCTTAAAATCATCTCCATATTTCTCCATCATGTATATACAATATCTCACTTCTGGTTCTGAGAACTGTAAACTTTTGGCCTTTGGAGCATTGGCTTCTTCTTCAAGTCCTACAAAATATTACATAAAATAAGTAGGTACTGCTTGCTAGAAGAATGCCCTCAATTATCTTCAGTCATCAATACTGAGTAGTTGTGTATACACTGATAGCTATAAAAAACATCAATTGGGGTGTCCCTTCTTGAAACAAAAATTTTCCTACACTAAATCTAGTGCTAGAATCAATGAGTTTAGTTACAAATGTATCCTAGAGCTTGCCTTTTACATCACTTTTAGCCTAGAGGCAGATGGCAATAACTTTATTCAGAACCATAAAGTATGCAATAAGACAAATATTAAGAGATTGGTTATTTGTATATACATACATTTAAATTTTGAAGAGCCTCTTACCTGTGATAGTGATATGCCTGCATATTTTCCATGGAATTATAAGTTCATACATAACTGAAGATTAAAGATTGGGTTATCTTTCGTGAGTGAGAAATTCAAGACTTCTTCATGGGCACAATGTAGCGGAACGAGTGAAAGGACCATGAATTTCTCTGATGAGAGAAAGATAACCCAATCTTTGATCTTCAATGAGTAGAAGCACCTGTTTCTTCAGTGAAAACATACATGTATACACATGTATTTCATTCGCTTCTCCTATGGAACTAATTTTTCTTTAAAATTTTTGATATTTTCACTGTGACTTTTTGTCCAGTGACTTATTGTTTTGTGTCTTTTTGTCCATTTACATGTACCTTAAATTGCTATACTCATGTAAAATAGCTTTCTGTATCAACAGAGGACATACAATGAGATAAAAATGTACATGTACCTTGAATGACCGATGACTTGACTTCCTTCTTCAACTTTTTATTGGCTTTACTATTGTCTGGTTCTACTTTCTGTAAATCCTGCATAAAAATGAAAACATATTCAGGTATGATAGAAGAAGGGAACCTGTTTCTGTTAATGTAATCTTTCTTCTGTCTTGTTATTATTGAGAAAGTGTACATGTCACATAACCCTTTATTTACAACAATTAATATTTATCTACTGTTGATAGTTAAATTTCTATTTTACCATCACAAGCAGAGCAATTTACGTAATTCAAACCACACCTAATTGATGGAGGATATGAAGAAAATGAACACCTTTATACATGTATCATCATCTTTACACCATATTAGTTATTCTGTCCTTTCATCTATTCAGTCATCAATACCACTTAACTAAATGCAGTTAGAAGTTATGCATTTTGTAAGTTATAGGCTGTTAGTCTGCAAAGTCTGTTTCCATGGCTGACACCTAAAAATTCAGTATAATACAGTTTTAATACAACTGAAACTTACTTTAGCAGATGGTATCTTGAAAGTGACATTTGGGTTACTGGACAAACCCATTAGCTTCATATTTTTCTGAACAGACTTGTGAGGGTTCCATGCTTCTTTTATTTGCTTGCTGAAATATTTAGGAATTTCAAAGTACATGCTAGTAATTGCAGAAATAACAAATACTTTAAAATAAAAAAAACCTACTAACTCTATATATATTACAGGACTTGAATCATTACATTGTGGGCTCATTAAAATTGAGTGATAATAATTGCTTTTCACAATACACATGTGTCTTTTACATGTTATACCAAACCAAATATCATAAACAAGTGTTTACCCCCAGGCCCATTATAGAAAACAAAGTCCTCAAGACGGTATTTTATGTGAATTGAAGTCCCAGCTTGGAAGTACCGAGAGCCTGATTTCAGTCCAACAGTAAGTCACGTCTTTCAGTACTTCATATACAAGGTTCAGTATTTTAGTATCTTCTTCACTAAAAAATTATTAAATGGTCTTCAATAATTATTTAAATTCTGATACTTTTCCATGTTTCTGACATGTAATAAGAGAAGGCCTTTGGCTTTGGCCCGAAAGACTGAAGTAATACCCGATTATACCAGTCTCACTAATTAGTGACAAAAGGTGTCAAGAACCATCAAGATGTCTAGACTTGCCTGACCAGTGCTTGATAATTTTTCTTAATGTTTTTGCAAATACACATGTATTGAAGGTTTTTTGGTTTCACAGCTAACTTTTTGTTAAATTTAAGCAGACAATATTTCCATCGATCTAATGAGAAGAAAGATTCTGAAAGGGTGCTATGTCATCAGCTGACAAACTTGTCTATAACCACTGAAAATTCCAAAATACAAATGTACGAGCATCCCTTAACCAGTGCTTGATAACAAAAATAAACCTTGCAGACAGTAATGTTGGAAAATTTTACATAGTTGGTCATATACATTATTCACTTTGCTGATAGATAAACAATGCACATGTATTAAAGAGATGGATTATTCATACTTCACTGGCATCGATGTGATGTCCGTAACAGCACATTTTTAACAGTTGTTTTCTTCTTTCAGTGAATATGAATATACTTCTCAGTATTTTAGTTCAAAATTTAATAATACATTAATAAAAACATGAACACAGGAGAATAATTTGTTATTATTACAAAATTGACAATATTATTTCTAATCAGTGTCCTCCATCTTAGGAGTCCATAACTGCAGTTACAGACACTACATTGATGCCAGTGATATTTGAAATAGTTGTAATATTTGGACAACTGAAGCAAATTAATATCTGTTAACAAAGCAATGGTATCTACCAGGATTTGACTGGTTTTACTGTATAAAAATTGGAATTATGACTTGCATTAGTGGAAATGGGAAGACAAGGTGGCTACAAATGTATATACATGTGGTTGAGCACTTAATCTTTTAAAAGTACTACTTAAAACAGTTACTGTAATTTATCTATTGATCGAAGAGTAACCTTTTCCTGAGCCTCTGTGTACATGTAAAAATCAATATTTGTTGAAATTATCGTCCCCCACTCATTAGTCTCAATCAGTTTCCTTACTGAACTTTTACATTGGAACATGAAAACACCTACATATATTGCCAATCATGGGAGTCTACAAGGCAAATTATAGGGACAAGAAGATTTTTAAATATATCTACGCATTCAACTTTTCCCTCCCTCGTATTAGCGCACATATATAATTAATAGAAGAGTGCAACCAGAAACTATATGTAAAACAGTGATTTTATGCACTGTCTAGCTTATGACTAAAGGCTAAACCAGTAAACTGTAAGGGCACTGCGCAATAGATGCCTACCATTCAATAGAAGGTAGTTTCTTCCTTTTCCTCCATTCTCTGGACCTGTTCCTTTCGTACTGGAACCTTTGTTGTCTATGAATCTTCCTTGGTTTTCCCATTTTCCACCTTAATATAAATCGAATGCAATTTTCACATGGCGTTTACGAAAACAACAAGACACACGTGCTCGTAGTAAACAATGAGTGTGAGTAGAAGACTGATTTCGATAATTATTCAGGGCATTTCGTACCAAGCCAAATTTGGACTATGGCATTTACCGACCACGTTATCTCGCGCCTAAAAAATATATTTGAACATCTTCGAGTATTGAAATTTTAAGGAAAATGTGTCAACTACCATAAATCCGTTAGTCTAGGGACTTTATATTACTATTAGTATAATATAGTCCATGGTCAGTCTATGGATCTATACTAACTGCTTGGTCAGTCTTATTGGTAATCGTACTTTTAAATCCGATGTGAAGCTTTTAAATTGAAAAATATCCAAGCATTTTTCTTGCGCATACAAAAAATTAGGATTCTGTTGGAAAAAGTAACAGTCAAAACATAACCCTCAAGTATATCATGTTTTGCGTGCTCAAGTGTACAACTTCTTATTACATATAAAATACCATGATTGTTAAAAATGTTATAAATTCTAAAATTTTAAAAGCTATAGTTTCGTGCAAAAAAAAGGTACATGTACCAAGTAGTTTTGCCTCGATATTAAATATGTGAACAATAAAAAAAATGTTTCAATATAGAAATAAGTCAGGGTTGTTTTAGGGGGTGAACTAATGGCACAACCTGTAGATTCAGAATGACATTTACTCCATTGTTATCATTATTCGTGATGGTTCACTTTCGTTTCAGTATATCTCAATCATAAATACAAAAATACCAATCATATATTTCGATATGCTGTACATCAATAGCATTAGAATCAACTAAATGGAAGATCTTAATCCAAAAAAATAATTGAAAATAAGAACTACTCTGAAGCAAATCTTACGAAATAGAAAGCCAAATAGAGGGCGACGTCCTAAAGTCATAACGGCAATCAATACTAATTTAATCTTTGACCCTAGAAGCACTGAGAATCTGATTTTTAAGTCTGACATGAAGTTAAAAAAAAACAGGTCACAAGGTACATACATGTAATTATACTGAGTAAGGATACATACTAGTTTCGTATCTTTAAGAAAAACAAAATGTTTAGTAAAGTTTAGTAAAATTATAAACATAATAAATCCTAGTTGATGTAAAAAGGCATCATTATCTTAAAATATATCAATAAATTCAACTTCAGGTTGAAATTGAACTTACAGGTTCAATTTACTCGCAGACCTATTACTGCTTAATTCCTGATTTACTACGTATCACTACGCTAGCTTATATGCTCTGCTATGTAGGATGTGAAAAAAATTACACTACTCATTGCAAATCCGCAAGCTGTTTTCGGCGTACTGTACTAATTTGCATATAGAGGCGGGATTTAGCACCGAGTGTGACAGAGGTGTAAAGATTTGACATATCGAATATACCCTCAACGGAGGAAATTGTTACAGGTTACATCAACCTCATTTTATACTCCTACACAAAGAGAACCGCTTTATTCACCGTGTCATAGTTTTCTTTTCCTCTTACCGCTATTTCGGGTGTTTCTAGAAAAGCAGAAGACGCTTACCCTACCGATGCATCTGGTCAATGTTTCAAGTTTTTAGTGGAATCCGGGTTGCTCGATCATTTACTTTAGTTTCTTTATAGTTATATTTTTGTTTATATTTATTTATCCAGCCTATAATCGGTATCCTTGGATACTTTTGATTATCGTTCGAATCCCGGTTCTCTTCATTTCCACACACAATGTACTAACTCTGTCTCCGAGTTCATGTCAGTTCAATAGAAAGAAAGCAGCTTAATTTGCCTTGTGAATTTTTCATATCCTGTTTAACAGAACCTATATAGAAGACAAATGGAGTGATACATGATAGTATAGACCCGAAATCGAAGAGAAAAGGCCTGGCTTTCATAAAAAAGTCTCAAGTTTAGAATTTCATCAAGTCCTGAGTATTTCCTCAAAACTTTAATTTCATATGATTTGTCAAAATTTGAGTTGAGGAGGGAATTGACGAAAATCTCGACTTGAGATTTTTCATGAAATACGGACAAAGTCTATATACACAATAAATCAGGAAGCTGCTTTAGGTCTGTGTAAGAGATTGCTTACTTGGGATACCGAATATAAGTGATGGTGGAAAAGGGGTTTGCACGTGCTTCCGCGATAGCATAACATCAAAAGTGCCCGAGACTGGAGGTAAGAATTTTTTTATTCTCCACGAGCATTTCAGATATCGCCTGCCTCTGACTGACTCAAAGTTAAGAATTTGATAAAGGGTGAATTCTTTTCATAACGGTTATCAATACGCATTTAACATATGAAACTAGAAACACTGAAATAGGAAGTCAACCTGTAATATCGAGTAAAGATCTTTACTTGTTTCGTATCAAGAAGTGTGTCGGTAAACGACCAAAGTCCGTATTCAACGATCATGAGAAACTTGAATGCATTTCTTCACTGCAAGACAAATACGTTATCGTTTCTGCGGGCATTGAAAGCTCGATTAAAAGGACATAATCGTAAATCTTTTGCTGATTCGAGAAATTATGTTGTTCTAGGTCCCATGTTGTTCTAAAACATCTCAGAAGGGTAAAGTGTGCTGTACAGAAAAAAAATAGGTTTGTAGCATGCTTGATTTCCTCATTTATAACATATTTGTCACATTTGGAGGAGCTATTTTTCAGCAACAAGTTGGAATTCCAACGGGCACTAATTGTGTTCCTCTTATAGCCCACTTGTTTTGCATTCATACGAGACTCAGTTTCTTCAGAATCTCGTAAAAAATAAAAATATAAAAGACGCGAAATCCTTCAATTTTACATACAGATATATTGATGATGTATCCCGAAGGCTGGGCTCCGCTACCTTCTACTACTAACTGGCATTACTAACAGAATCCCCGAAAGGGGCGGTCGTGCGAGAACCGTAAGGATAGCCAAGACCGTAAAAACCCCAATCATTATAATTATCAGCAAATAATACAAGCACTGGTATATTAGATATAAAAAAATTCATTTTTTTTGCAGTTTATCTGTTTTTGAAGTTAATTATTATCTGCTAATTTTATTAATAATCATTTATTGACTAATTATCAGCCACTCTTCACGTTGACGTATTCCCAAATAGTTAGAGTGGGGAAACGCTCTCGGGCCCACGTGGGGTCTGGGTGTAGGCAAGAGCGTCAACAGAGCAGCCCAGCCGCTAGTAGGACATACTCTGACTGAGTTCTTCTTTCAGGTATCCCGAAGGCTGTGCTTCGCTACCTCCAACTACTAATACAATCCCCGCAAGGGGCGGTCGTGCGAGATCCGCAAGGATAGACAAGACCGTATAAACCACCAATCGGTAATTATCAGCTTATCATTGGAATATTCTGAATAAAAACTGTTTAGTTTTTTTTTAATCTGAGTGGAAATTTGAATCAATTTGTGTTCATAAGTGATTAATAATATTCTTCTGTATCATAACTAAATGTTATAACTTAAATAATTCTGCTTTGAAATTTTAGCGGAAACCATCGTCGGACCATTCGTTTTGGATTAACGATGGGCTTATTTTGGGCCACCTACTTCTCAATGTTCAAGTCAGACTGTCGTCGGTTTATTGTTGCCATTACTTTGGGCCAATGTTGGCCCAAACAGCGCTTGCCTCCGTTGGGCCAACCTTGACTCTCTTTACATTTACAACGTTGGCCAAACGTTAATGACTCTGTTCGGCCAACGTTGGCTCGATGTCGGAATGATGTCTAGGAGGTACCGCACCAAAAAAAAGTTAAAAAAAAAAAAGAAATAAAATAAAATATAACCGATGGAAATAGTTTAAGCATTTAAAAAAATCATATATTTTGTTAATATATACCCGTAGCTAAAATCGTTCGACTTCTGCACAATCGGTAAACGGTTTTGCTATTTCGGCCCTAGGACTGATCGTACCAAGGCAAGTCCATAGCTGATAATTTATTCGGGAGCGCTTCAGTGAATTTCTAGCTTCATAGTATATAATACAACGGGAATGTTGCGGCCCAGATATTATCAATCTCCTTCGGTAACCTTTAGCCCCTAATTCCCATCCCGAAAACCCTCTGCACATTTTCGAAATCATTCTTTTATTTGTTTTTTCTGATAGTTTCGAACTATCCTTACTGGCGATTTTGGTCTTTCAACAGTCCCTTGTTGGCACATTAATGACATTTTAATATTGTCTTTCCAACAATGCCTAGTATAAAAATTGACGTTATCTTATACAGAAATAATAATAAAATAAATCCGAAAACAATTATTGGGTACGGTTAAATTAAGGAAATCGTACCAAAACAATTGCCAGGTCTGTCCTTGGGTAGAATGAACCATCCATAAGAATGGGTGTTTACAGAAGAAAGCGTGAGGAACAAGACGACCCAGATTTACTCCAATACTTAGCTACATCTAAAGCCAGAGGAGCAAAGCGGACAGATCTTGACTCTAAAGATAATGTAGAATTTGATTCATCTCTGTATGAACCACCACCAGATACGCATGTAGATGTTCCATATCAGGGCTTAGGTGTAGATGAACACAACGTATTCCCGCCGGGCTATGGACCTGTTCCTGGTGAAACACATATGGCTAAATTGTGGAGGAAATGCAAACAAAACCCACTTGTTCCGCTCGGTAGGGACTTCGGTTTAGACTGTTAAGTTTTGCTATTTGCCTTGTTGGCATGCCCAGATCTATTTTCTTAAAGGGTTTTTTTTTTTGGGGGGGGGGGGGGGTGGATGGACATATTTTCTGTCAAAATATGTACTAAAAAACATATTCAAATAAACTTGAAAATGTATGATATTATTACATATTATGGTACTTGGTTGCCTTTCTGCAATCCATATATTATCAGATGAAAATAGCCACTACTTAGTTATATAATTAGATGTTACCAAAAAGTGTCTTTAATTGACAATGCAAGTTTATTAGTTGTCTACTTTTTATGTTTATGTATAAATGATAAAATATATATATAAAAAACATTTTCATTTATTTTTTTTAAAATATCAAATTAAAAATAACTGTATGATTGAAGCAAACCCAATAATTAGCAGTCAAACTATTAATCAGAATTGATAATATTGGTCTACATAAATTTTCATATACTTTTTTATTTTTTTCAGGTTTTTCTTTAAAAAAATACAACACTGAAATTAACTGGCTTTTTTTTTAAATCTCATCTTGCCTTATTTCTATAACATAAAACCATGCATTTTACAGTGTATGTTTAGCTTTCATGTTTTCAAGGGATATTTTCATTTTTTTTTGTTTATAGTCAAAATGCGATTTTTCATTTTGACTGTAAACAAAAAGTGGAAATATCTGATGAAAACACATAAGATAAACATAATATGTATGGTTTTATGTTATAGAACTAACCATGCATAAAAGGCTGTGTGAGCTTTTTGGCCTACAAAGGTATTGGTTGGTCAAAGTTGTTGGACAACTCATTGTTAAAGTTATTGCCCTTTTGTGAACTATTATCATCACTTTGCATCCGAAAAATGCTGCCGTTGTTACTAAAAATAGAACATAGGCTATTTTAATTATAGATAGATAAATGATTAAGATGACAGCTAGTCATATTCTGAGTTGACTTGCAGTATTAAAGATGGCTGCCATTTTTACCAGTTGCTCGAATTGCAATGATGTTGGGTTTCTTAAGGAAACATTTTATTTTGAGTTGGATGGTGATGATAAAAATTTGTTTTGGATGGCCATTTTCAAAATGCATGGGGTTTTTGATCTTGCAAAAATCATGGCAGCCATTACTACAAATAGACCAAAGGGGTGGGAATTATGCAAAACTTAAACACAGATGTGTTTAGCTAAAATCTGGGAGGGAGTGAAATTATTCAGCATGGTGAGTTGGACCATTGCTGAAGTTTCAGAAAGATCCATTGACGGATGAATGAGTTATGATCCTGATATGAATTTTTTTCTATTTGTTAGATTTCCAACTTTGAAAATTTTCTCCTCTGGGACTACTAGTAGGATGGATTGTAATCAAACATGGCATGAATATTTGTTAGGTATCCTTAACAATCTGTGTCCGGAGCATTTTGATCTTTCGAAAAATGTGGCTATCATTACTAAAAATTTAGGATTTGAAGAAATAACTCCAAAAGCAGTAGGTTTTAATAGTTTTGCCAAATTTTCATGGTGTAAAATTGATCAGCATGGTAAGATGGACCTATGCTGAAATTTTCATAAAGATCTGTTGATAGATAAAATGACTTAATGAGATTTATTTTATAATATGAAAACTAGGTAGATAACTTAAATACTTTCTATTGAATAAATGATTCTTGTGACAATAGTAATGTAAGGTCAAGAGTCCAGCTTCAGAAAGCTGAACAGACTATTTTGACCAGGTGAGCGATTCAGGCTCTCTATAGCATCTAATTTATTTATGGTCCAATTTTGAAAATTTTAATTAAATTTCAAATTAGGTGCTATATTGTGTCCAAACCAGTTGTTTTTGTTGTGTCCATAATGAATTGTAAGTCTTTATGCTTAAGTGTGTCAATTTGCAGCCACACTTTCCCCAAATGAACGGAGTTTGATGGCTGCTGTTGATCATGCTGCACAATGCAAAGCTTTTTATTCACATAAATTAAAAAAAAAAAAATGTGGTTGTATTATGTTATGAAGTTGTTGTCATGGTTGTCAGCATTGTTAATTTTTTCGTTTCTATGCCATAACTTAGTTGAAGTGAAACTAATGTCATAAAATTTTGATACAATATGTACATTGTTATTTACTGCTTGAAGAAGCGTGCTATATAAAATGAGGTCAGTGGTCATTACTGGTTCTGCAATAAGGGGCCAAAAGGGGTATAAGTAGTCTGAATTTCCTCTGACCCTACAATTTGTTTTATGTTGTGATGATGTTGTTGTGGTTGTCAGCATTGTTAACTTTTTTGTTTCTGTGCCATAAATTTAGTTGTAGTCAACCTTATGTCATGAAATTTTGATAAATTCTTATTTGCTGCTTGAAGAAATTTGCTATATAAAATGGGGTCAGTGGTCACTACCATTCTGCAAAAAGGGGCCAAAACAGGTATAATTTGTCCGAATTTCATATGACCCTGCAACCCTTTCCTTTTTATAACCTGGTCAAAAATTAAAAACAATCCTCAAATACATTTTGTTGTCCTGTTTCCTGCTACCAGCAAAAAATATAGGGCAGGTACAGAAGTAATTTTTAGACATCTAGACTTAAATGGTGCATGAGACAAAATGGCCATAAAATATTTAGGGTAGGTAGGAAAGCAGGTAACAAGCATATTATTTTTTCTTGTTTAAAACAAATAAGTCTGAGTCGTGAATCTTGAGTCGATGAAAATTTGAGATTCAAATCCTTAAAGTCTTCCATCCTCTGTTTTCTGTGTACTACATATATACATGTATAGTGTATTGTGGACTTGCATGTAAAACCAACAATATTATAATACAGGATTGAAAATTATTTAAAATATTTTCCTTGTTTTTCAGGTTCATGTGTTGTGCTTGGATCATTTGGTTATGGAATTCATTGTATGAGAACAGGAAAACACGAGATGAGTAACAAAATGATGAGATTAAGAATACTTTCATCAGCACTTACTATAGCCGCTATAGTGGCTGGAGGATATTATGAATCCTACAAAATTAAGAAATACAGAGAGGAATGGAAGCAATCAAATGTACCAAATACAATAAGTTAACTACTGTGAATGTGTATGTGAGAGATGGAATGATAATTGAACTTAAAAGCACAGACTTGCATAAAAAAATCATGAAAAAGATAAATTATTTAAACTTGATGTCTTGATTTGTCTGTTTAGTGGGCATGCATTTTGTCACCAGTGACATGGCCACAAAGTGACATAGGTGTTTTATTAAAAAAAAAACATGTAGTATGTTTTTTTTTTCTATTTTATTTATTCTACTCTTATTGTGTTCCTTATTGTCCCCTTTCGGCAAATGCCAAAGGGGACTTAGGTTTGCACTCCGTCCGTCAATCAGTCTGTCAGTCCGTCAGTCACACTTGGTTTTCCTGACTTTTTTTTGTGAATGTCAGCATTGCCTCATCCAATTGATTTCATATTTGGTATATAGTCTTATCTTGACAAGTTACAAGATAATTTTGAATGACGTTACAGTTGAACGATTTTTACAGAAGTTGTGTCTCTTGGATATTGAAAATTTCATAAAATTTTGTTTTCCAGACTTTTCTTTGTAATGCCTCATCCAATTGATTTCATATTTGTTAGCTAGTCTTATCATGACAAGTTACAAATTAAATTTAAATATTATTGCGGCAAAATGGTTTATATGGAACTTATGGCCCTTTGACATAGAAAATTACATAAAATTTTTTTTACAGAAGTTGTGTCCCTTGGACATTGAAAATTTCATAAAATTTTATGTTTTCCAGACTTTTCTTTGTAATGCCTCATCCAGTTGATTTCATATTTGTTAGCTAGTCTTATCATGACAAGTTACAAATTAAATTTAATTATTATTGCGGCAAAATGGTTTATATGGAACTTATGGCCCTTTGACATAGAAAATTACATAAAATTTTATGTTTCATCATTTTGATGCAAATTGCTGCTGTCATTCTAGAGTTATTTGCCCTTTAATTCATAATAACGAATTTTTTTTTCAACTTTCCAGGTGATAGAAAGAGAATGTCTTTATGCAGCTTTCTGTAATGCAAAAATGTTATTATCTACTGTAAAATGAAGCTCAGGTTTGATTTTGATGGAATTTGCTTTTGTTAGTTCACATAAATAAAAAAAAATCTCATAAAGGCATTGAGTTCAAAGGCCGAAAGGGGACACTGTATTGCATCAGCAATACTGTCAGAATGCTTGTTTAATTCTAGTAGACAAATGTATCAGCAGATTTTATGTATTTTGGACTGTTTTTAAGTTACATGGGGTCAAAGTTGAGCAATGCCTAAAAAATCAACTTTTTAAAAAAATTTTGGTCTGATTTCGAAAATCCTTTTCTTTTTATTGGATTCCTCGTAAAAATCCCTGCCACCTGCTTTTAAATCAGATTTCAGACATCTCTTACCGTTTTATAGTTATAAAGGGTCAAAGGGGCCACATCTAAAAAAAATTGTTTTAAAAAAATTTTAATTTTATTTAAAATTTTATGCAATATAGTGTTCAAATCATTTGATATGTCCATAATAAATTGTAAGTCCTTATGCATAATATAAGTGTGTCAAAAACTAATATTGTGTCCAGACTAACACTAGTACTTGTCCACCACTGCGTTTTTTTTTTCAGGCTGCGCTTGGCAAAGCTTTTTATTTATATTTTACGATCAATGGCCATACACTATTGTTGTTTTTTTTTTTAATGTACGCTAAAATGTTACAAAATCGTTAAAACAGCACTTTAATGCCGTTTTTGCCCTTTTAACTCGTGACCTCAAGGTCTTGGTTTTGTACGCAACTACTCGGTGATTTTCAAAATAACCACTGAATATGCTTAGAAAATAGCTGAGTAGTTAAGAGTGGTAAATGGGAAGTATTTATATGACTAGACGGGAAAAATCAAAACACGTCTATCAATGACATACAAGTTACAACAGCAATGCTCGAGGTTGTCTGGCAAGCTATTTTCTGACTTGGTGCCACAATGAATATCTACTAGTTTTTCGCTCAGGTAGTACAATACAGTTAGGTCATTTCTGAATATTTGGTCTCATTTTGTTGAAATAACGCTGTTTTGAGGCAGTCGGCACACAAATTTCTAGTGTTTTGTCATAAAAAAGTGCATATTTTTGAAATCCTTGGTGTGTGGAGGTTCAAGTCGTTTATAAGTAATTTAGTGATTATTGTTATAAAATCCAGTGGCCATGGCCATACTGAAAAAATATTACTGAGTTTCAGTACAAATCAGGGATGCCTTCCCAAAACTAACAGCCAATTACTATGTTTTATAAAATACCAGGCACTTCGACACTACCACAGGATGAAAGTATACATGGAGTAGTTGGAAAAAGGGTAAAAATAATAGGACCCTTTTCGATTTATTCTCTCACAATTTTAGTTCCAAAAGTTCATGGGGAATAAGGTATTTTGAAAATCAGCCATCTGATGCTGAGGAGAGAACCTAATACGGCAGTGGACTGAAACGTTCCGGATACCATTCTTCCTTTAAATTACACCTGTTTACCATTACATATATTATATCTGTCTATGTATAAATGCTTAACTACATTTAAACAATATATCCACCAAATTTCAACTTTTAATTTTAAAGTTTTACAAAATTTGACCGGGGTAAATTGGTGTGTGAAAAAGTGCGCCTTATGTACCTGTATAGTGCACCCTCACCTGGCCAAAGGCCAAGTGAGCTTATGCCATCACTTGGCGTCCGTCGTCGTCGTCGACGACGTCATCATCGTGGACAAATTTTAAAAAATCATCTCTGAAACTACTGGACTGACAGGTTTTAAACTTGGCATGATTGTTCCTTAGGGTGTTCTGCACAAAATGACTGTTGGGATTTTTGATCCATGAAAAAACATGGCCGCTGTTACTAAAAATAGAACATAGGGATCAGATTGCATTTTTTTGCAAATAACTCAAAAACCATTGCGTTAAGCAAATATCTGGCATGGGTAAAATTGTTCAGCATCATGAGATGGACTTATGCCAAAAATTTCAAAACGACTGGTCAACTGATGTAGGAGTTACGGCCCCTGAAACAGTTTTCTTTTTCTTTTTTTTCTTTCTTTTTTTTTTTTTTGCATTTTTCGCATCTGCAACTTTGAAAATCTTCTCAAAATCCATTGCACAGAATTCAATGAAAGTTTGCATTTATGTTCCTTATGGTATTCCACACAAATTGACCGTTGGGATTGTTGATTCATGAAAAAACATGGCCGACATTACTAAAAATAGAACATAGGGGTCAGATGGCAGTTTTTTGCAAATAACCGCCGCCAAGAACCACATATCTGCATCTAGGTGCACCGTCCCTCCCGGAGCAACAAGGACGCACAGCGTCCTCGAGTCTGGACTCCATCCGAGTACGGGGATCAGAAGTAAAAAGAGTTGAAAAACCATAGGTTTTAATGCCACTGTATTCTGATAATAATCTTGCGTTGAGGGTTTACAGAAGATCATTCGAATTTCTCGGGATCCATACTGAAGCAACATCACCACGGGAGCAACAAGAGTCGCGGTAGGATCGGAGTCCCGCTACGACAACTGTGAGCATAGTAGTTAACAGTTTTGAAAGAAGTTTGGTGGTACATTTTGCAGATAAAACTATATAGCGTTGTCCGTATGGACTCCCGTGGGGCCCAGGAGTCCGCCATCTCTTCTTTAGAGAGATTGGTAGAAGTATAGGTCTTATTACTGTTATTATTTTCTACGTCTACCTCCGATAATAAACATTGGATGTAGTAAGTTTTGCAGACAGTGTTTTTCTAGTGGTGAGCCTGCTGTTAAAGTCTTGATGCTTCATTAAATTATCGTGTTTGAGAATGACTTGAGTCTAACAACCATGTAGAAGTCCGGATTAATTTCTGGTAGAAAGTACAATAGTTTATAATAGATAGGTGTCCATGTGAACATACAAAGCTAATTATAAAAGCAGCTCTGCATCCCGAAAGGTATATTAACCGAGCCAATAATCGCGAACTTATTAAGTTTGATGTGTAAAGTCCTTCCTGAATAGTACAATGCCATACGTTTCATGAAATAGTAGTTTCACGTAGCACTAATGGGCCATTCGTGTAGGATTAATATATTTGATAAAATATTGAAGATTTTTTTTTGTAAATCTGATTTATTTTGGAATTCGAATTATATTTGAAGCTTCGTATAATCTCATGAATTGAATTCAAAAACAACCATGCAGTAGCATTGATTTATATCTCAATAATGTACATGCAATTTAATTGAGTTGAAGTTTGCGTTTTGTATACAACACATTAAAGTGGAACCATGGTGTGAATATCACAGCAATTCTGTAAAAGCGGTGAAAGTGCATTGATAATTTGACAATTAAAGGTAAGATTAGTCACATAAAACTTGACTCTATCATAACATGTATGTCGTAAATATATAAATTGATTGATGTTTGAATACTCCCGTATTTCATTCCAACCAATTCTTGAGAATTTTACAACACACAATAACATTTTTAAGTCGCTACTATTGTTAGCGTCTTCTTGCAGTCGTAATTTCAGTACTTTATATTCGCATACGATTTGCATAATTATACACTGTATATTAATACCTCTCGTTGTGTTGCAGATCTGTGCCGTGTTTACCGCAATAGCGTCATAGTTCTAGCTTCATACGAGAAAAAAATGTACTCCTTCAATAGCATACACTTGTGTTCTACGTGTGTTTCTTGATTGTATGAAAATTTACATGCAATGATCGGTTAGCATTGAACATTACGTAGTTTACGATTCTGCACAGGGGCTCGTTGCAAGACTGTATGAGTCATGTACATATACATTAGTAGGCCCCCGATATCTATAAATATTCATTGCCAGTTGTTTAATTTGGTTCCTAATCTAGTTCCCTGGTCAATATTATAAGCGACCCAAAGATTGTTAAAAAGTACCTCTTCAGAAAAAAGTAGCATACACATGTCTATGTGTGTTTATTGCTTGTATGAGAACGGGAATTTTACATTAAAAGATGAAATCATCGGTTAGCATTGATTTTGTGTAATATTACGGTTACAGACCACCAATTCAACCAATGAGCATTTGGAACGTACGCAAAAATAGTCCTACGCAGAAATTACCCCTGTTCCTCATAGTGCTGTGAAAAAAGTTCTCATCTTATTTAAAAAATTTAAACAGTTTCTGAAAGGGAAAACATTTCTGTACATTTTATAGGTGCATTTTGCTTCTTGTGATGTGAAGCCTAATCTCCATAATGATTTTTAAATATACCCCTATCTTGTGAAAACACTGGGATTTCCCATGCTATTTATAGACCCTTCACTTCCGGTGACCAGTACTGCACTGCAAGTCTGCTAACCCCACATGCCATTCTGAGGATTGTGAGCTGACATATGTAGAATCATGCTGATATATAGTCCTCTGCAGGTTAAAGTTAAGGTAAAGTCCAGAGAAGCCATTGAATATTGTGAAATTAGCATAGAAGCCTATGGAAAGTGGAATTAGTGGTTTTTAGCCTTAACAAGAAGCCATGGCAAAATGAAAAGTTTTTTGAAATAGCTTTAAACTACTTGAAGATCTTGTTAACTTTGCCATGAGAGGAATACACTACAAAAATCCTTCAAAATATGCATTTTTTTAAGTTATAGGTCCAAATTATTGAAAATTGGTCTTTTTGGCTGATTTTTATGTCCTATCTTGTAAAAAGTGTAGAAAATTTAGTAAAAATATCAAATATTAAACTTTGAGGGCTATATTTACCTAAATATGGTGGTAATAAGCACTTGAAATCAAGTTTTGTGTAGATTTGAGCAAAAATTAGGTTAGAAATGAGGAAAAACTCACTTTCATTACTGTGGCTAAGGCCATATCAGCATTCCCCTATGGCAACATGGAAAATCCATTATTGAGTACTTTTTTTGCTTTAGGTGCCCTTTACTGGTCATGTTTTAATGTGAAAACACTGTATTTACAAATTTAAAGCCAAATATATCACCTTTTGTGAAAATTTAAAGATTTAGGATTTTTGACATGTGATCAAGAAAAAGGGGGAGGCATGTCAGAAATAATTTTTTAAAAATAGACCAATTTCTCAGAAAATGATTACTTTTAAAACTATTTCTTCATTAATATTGTTAAAAAACAAGTTGTGATTGATATTTTTTATTTGAAAAGTCAGAAAAAGTTCTTTGCAAATATTTAATGCATTTAAGTATGGTAGAATATTGTCACTTTTTTGCTCGCACAACTTGGTTACCCTATATTTAAAAATCAAATATTTAAAAAAGTGCTTGTCACATTTCACTGAAACTTTGCAAATGCATTCAGTATGTGTGTAGGAAGATACCTGTATAGTTATTTATTTTTTCTAAGACAAAAAGTGACTCTTTAGGTTACAGACCACCAATTCAACCAATGAGCATTTGGAACCTACGCAAAAATAGTCCTACGCAGAAATTACCCCTGTTCCTCATAGTGCTGTGGAAAAAGATCTCATCTTATTTAAAAAATTTAAACAGTTTCTGAAAGGGAAAACATTTCTGTACATTTTATAGGTGCATTTTGCTTCTTGTGATGTGAAGCCTAATCTCCATAATGATTTTTAAATATACCCCTATCTTGTGAAAACACTGGGATTTCCCATGCTATTTATAGACCCTTCACTTCCGGTGACCAGTACTGCACTGCAAGTCTGCTAACCCCACATGCCATTCTGAGGATTGTGAGCTGACATATGTAGAATCATGCTGATATATAGTCCTCTGCAGGTTAAAGTTAAGGTAAAGTCCAGAGAAGCCATTGAATATTGTGAAATTAGCATAGAAGCCTATGGAAAGTGGAATTAGTGGTTTTTAGCCTTACCCAGTTTTCGATTCAAACACAGGGGCTCGTTACAATAAACTATATAGGTCAAAATTATACATTATCAGGGCCCCGATAACTACATATATAAAGCCGTTGCCAGTTGTTTAATCTGACTCCTGGTATCAGTTGTTTTGAAAGAATTGGTCATCACGGTTGTGAAAGAGTATTCAAATCGAGGGGATCAAGATTCTAGCGGAAGTTCCCCGATTTTGGAGCATATAGCATTCGTGCCATTTCGGATGTTGATGGCCTATAGTAAGCCAAAATCAGCGGCAGAAAAAAAATGACGATCAACGACTTTGAAGACTTTAGTCTGATTTTCTTAATGTTTTTGTTTACTCGATAAAAGTTAATTGATAATTCAACATTAAAAAGGTAATATTAGTCACACAAAGTTTGAACTTATCATAACTGCGTGAAAATGAATTTAAGAAAAAAAAAATTAGGATTCAGTATTTTTGTTGTCATGTTGGCATAATTGACTTTTGCATATTCTTTTTTTTTAACTGACAAAAGTACGTTCAAATACTTGATACGCAAGACGAGCGTCTTTAAATCTACGACACGCGTCGTATTATTTAGCATTCTAAAATAATTTATATAAGGATATAGAGTTTATGCTGTCCTTCCATTCGTTCGCACATCTATCACTATATTGCATCCAAAACTCATTCAACACCACTGAATGAATTTTTCATTGTTGAGTTACCCTTTAAATGAGTTTTAATTACAGTTTTTCTTGTTTAACTGGAAACTTAAACGCGATTTAAATGCTTGCTGGTTATATACAGAGTTTTTGTATCCTGGTTAATTTATTAAATATACACATTATATGTACTTTTTAAAATAGAATATTGATTTAATTCGGAGTTCGTGAACATTTTTATGATGTGCCCAACGCTACCATTAAAGACAGCTGTATACCCTTTTCTTCTTCCCTGGACTACTAGAAAATGAAATGAACGATTGATTCTAGAAACACATAGGACGTACGTGATCTTTCCTCCCTTCTAATTTAAGTTTCATATTATGTATTATTCCATATAACGTCTGTTGCTTTTTTATCTTGATTTCCTCAATATCATTCCTGAATTATCCAGTATTTAGTACCAATATTACAAGTTTCCCATAGAGTGACATCATGTAAGTGCTGAATCGCCTGAAATTGGCCACTTATACCCACATTCTCCGTGACTTCATTATAACGTGATTAGGCTTATTTTGTGCATATTCATTTTATCATTTGATAATTACATAACTTAGCTAATGTCCCATTCTTATGACAAAATTTCACATGATTGCATGCATGTAAATTAACATACGGGTGCGAGTTCGTCCGCACGAACGCTTTTACTCGCGTGTGTAAACTGTTTTTGAACATGCATTTGGGTGAGTATTTTTCTAGATCGATTTACAGATAGTAAAGTTCACATACCCTTGTTTTTTGTGAGAATTCTGCGCGGATCAAACTAAAGGTACCAATATTAGTCTAAAATTGTTAGTAGTATATTTATTCTTCAAAATGCCGCAAAAAAAGGTAAGCTGGTAGAAAAATATGATGTGTTGAATTGGAGGACAAGGCAAAACTTCTACTTTTAAAGTTTTTGTGATGCAACTTTTTTTCTTCTATGTGTTCTGAGTTACCAATTTCGTTTTTTTCCAAATCTAGGACCATTTGTTTTTCGAAAATCTTTAGACGTTATTTGCCACGCCAATGTCCTTTTAAGAATTGTAATCCGGAATAGTAGCCATGATTTTTGTTTTGAATGAGACATTTGGCTGATTTTATTTATAAGGCCATATAAAAAAAAATCTTTTTCGTGTGTTTGATTTCAAAGATACCAAGCATATGTCATCAAAACATTTATTTTTAAATACATGTATGCACAAAGTAGTCCAAAGCCGCTTTTATATCATGCTCACCCTGGACATTTGGAGACATATAGTCATAAATCAAAATACACATTTTAGTTATTTTCAGCTAGGTAATAGTGACCTTTTTTCTCTTGATAGATAGATACAGGCTGTACACAATTGAATTTATACAACAATGGGTACTTTTAATTCCAGTTATAGAAACCCAGGGCGGAACCAGAGGGGTAGGGGTAGAGTCTCCTATTTGGTAATGTCTGTCTAATTAACAAAATTTTCCATCAAAAATGGAGGGGTTCCATTCACAAGAACCTTTCTCTGGATTCTAAACAGGAGTATATTCATTTAAATATGATTGGTATATGACAGGAAATTATAAGTTTCCATGTACATGTACTTTTAAATGCTACAAAACATGCTTTAACACACCTTTCATTTTGAAATGCCTGTACCAAGTCAGGACTACGGCGGTTTTCTAATTTTCCGGTTTTTACCCTGATATTGCCATTGGTGATACGGACTTTCCTTTTAGACTATTTCTTTTGACTACTGCCTAGATTTATTTATCTATTTAATTTATGAAAAATCCAGATAAATGTGCACATGTGCAAATTTGCTTACGTATGTATTTTTTTGTATTGAGAATGCAAGTAATTAATCCTTTTCACGAGTTTAAAATTCATATTTATAGTTCATATATTAATCATTCACTTTGAAAAATCTATACAAACCTGCTGGTACTTATACAATTGGAAGTGCGATGAAAAAGACCGAATTAGATGACAAGAATAATCATTTATTATTTCTTAAAACAAGACCGCTAAACAAATATTGAAAATGAACTGACAGGTAAATACAAAACATAATTACTTTCCAGTAAATATTAGTAGACAAAATACAAATATGGAAGGTCGAAATAATCTATAGTTACTTCTCTTCCCTTTAGGTAACACAGCTAAGTAGCCGAACAAAATGGTCTGACTCTCCCCATACCGAATGATGGAATTAAAGAAAATTTTCGGCATAGTGACTTATTTTGGTAAGATCGTATTATGGGTGTATGCATTTGTTCAAAATACTTTTTTGTTTTGTTGAAACGATTTTGTGTGTATTTTTTATTTATTCATTTATTTTTTTGTTGTTTTTCTGTTTTGTTTTGTTTTGCGTTTGTTATTGTTAATTTTTCATCATTTTGAGTTAGAATCCTAAGACAATTTATATAGGCGTTTATAGTTTATGCTGTCACTCCGTTCGTTTGTCCGTTTATTCGTTCGCTCATCTATCACTGGTTTTCGCCCGCAACTCCTTTAAGGCCGCTGAATGAAATTCCATGAATTTCACACATTCGAACGCATCATAGTGCATTTCTTAAAGCAAAACATGGACTTAATTATCCGTCAACCAAACGGAAACCATTATCTATCTTTTCCGAAACTGCTCAATGGAACTCGACTCGATGAAACTTTGCATTAATCTTAATTACGTAGTACCATTGTGCACTTGCTATTCTGCATTTCCATCGGACTGACAGAAGTTCAATGATTCAAAACAAATTCTTTGTCACGCGTCATCCAAGGAGCAGTTTTCTCTGCAACTATTCACTTGACGGAAGCATTTTATAGAGATGCACAGTGACTTATTTTGGTATGATCATTATTACGGGTGTATGCAATTGCTCGAAATACTCTCAGTTTGATTTGTTGAAAAGTTTTTGTGTGTATGTTTAATTATTTTTTTCTCGAGTATATGGAAGTACAGAAAAATAACGAAAATATATATTTAAAAAATCACGATTTAAGTAAGTTAAACACTTGTTATAACTTTTTTTAATTCGACATGTTTGGCTTGTCCAAGGTTAACTTTTTCTTAAAATAAATTATACAAATATAAAGAAATACCAAGTAACTGCAGATGTATATTTGCCCTATCAAATAAAAAGGTTCATACAGTCATTTTGTCAATCTCTAATTTCACAGAAAAAATGTCCCATACAGAATCGGGAAATGTGTCACATTTGAAAAGTGAAATTGGAAGCAAAGAACACAGATACAAAATGAAGAAAGCTAAATATTTGTATCACTAAATTAATGTTGTTTTGGTAAAAATATAACACTTAAAAACTGTCGGAAGTTGGATTATGAAATATACCCACGCGCATTACGACTCTATTATTTTGTTCTTTCGAGATGCTCTGGGTTACACAAAGGGCAACACTGCTATAACTACACACAATTATAGTTAGTAGATGCAAGCTCTGGCGAGAGATTTACTTAAACCTAAATACAAAGTTAACAATTAAATGTTAGAACAACGCTCATTGATTAGGTCGACACAATAACATAAGTGCAAGTACGATTTCCGTTTGTCTTCTTCTCCGTTTTTCGGTGGACATGACATTTAACGATCAACACTGTTGTAGTCCAGCTAGATGCAGGAACTGCTCTTTCACAATTTAATCCGAGTTTTTAGTGGGGTTCGTACTGTTTATTTTGTCTATTTGTGAATTTATTTGTTTTGTACTCGACGATTGTTTTCCCCCTTTCGTCCGTTTTATCATGGCTGTATTTATTTTACAATGTACTTCCATGCTGTGATACACTCAGCATGGTTTTATCATAGGGTTTACATTCGATTGTAACTTATGAATTTCAACTTCAAATTCCGGTTAAAATTCAATGAATACAAAGTATTTTTGTCTTCATAAACAAGAAAAAGCAAAAAGAAATCTTTACAAAATTTCCAAATTAAGACAATTTTATCAACAGTTTTTGTAACAAATTATCTTTCATGTCCGTGACTTATTGCAACCACAGACAATACGAATGCATTCATCGTGGTTTAGAGCTGGAAAAGTTGATAGGTTGTACCATTTCTCTGAAATAAAAAGATATATTTGAAGGATTTTTATACATATATCATCATTTTTGGTCTTTTTTTGGGGACAATGTTGACAATTTGATATTTGACAATATTTATTTTAAAGATTGAGAAGCGGCTGAGGATAAAATAATTATGTCCTTTATTCATCATTTATATAGTGTGCGATTAAATTCCGTTGTTGAAGGTATTGGAATGTCGTTGTGCTGCATGCCAATAGTTTAATATTTTTATGCATTGCAAGCGGACGACAAAAGAGTACCGATGATAATGCATAGTACTAAGTTCCCATGTTGTCACCTTCGTGATAATGAGACAATATCCAAGTCTAATATGTATTTAACATTTACGATCACTTTAGTCTTGATTCATTCTCAAAATTTTGCAGTTAAACCACTTTAATATTGTATTGATATAGCGTAAACGGGAAATTAAACTATTTCATATTATAAAATGTCATTGATTATCGCGACAATAAATTCTTTTTTTTTTTTTTATATAATTACAATAAATTCTTCATGAATCTAACTGTAGAGAATAGTGGGATAAAAGACCCAGAAATTTCAGTTCATTTCCGATACTTATGCATTGCTAGATCATGTAAGGGCCATTCCCCCATGAAATCGGAAATTTAAATTTAAATTTTCATTTTTATTTTTTTTTCCGATTTATTCATTAAGTATTGAAAAACATTTGCCATTCTCGTAAAAAAAACTATATTGATTTTCATCCTTGAGCACAATATTTACCATCAAGCTTGACTTTTTTATAGGATTAGAAATTAATTTGTCTATTTTGATTTTTTTGGGTGGGGGATTTGCTTCCGAGTATAGTATGTTCCCATTGTATCAGTGGTACCGCTGTATCACGGTATTACTTAGAATAAGACCATGAACGATACACATTTAAAACAAGTACTATCTTAAAAAAAAGATAGCCGACACTGTAAAATTTGTTCTTTTTATTTATAATTTTCTACATTTCATTCACGAAATAACTCAAGCCCGCAATTTTAATTTTCGATACAGTTTTTTTTTTGGCCAATCGGGAAGCAGACTTGCGATCAGGTGACTTGCGTTTCCATGAAGAGCGTCTTTAAGGTCGGGAGTAAAAAGCGAAACTATACCAATAGCGTCGAAAAAATGTGTGTAGGGAATTGTTTTTTTTTATATTGCATATAGAGAGTACTATATCCCCCAACTTTCGTTGTGATAAATCATATTTACCATTTTTTAAGAAGCTTGCGAAATATTGAAAATTGTCTACAGAATCCATATAAAATATAGTCAAATGTTGATTTTGATAAGGCTCAATTATATTGTATCTCAAAATCAAGTTCGGTGTTCGATGTCTTTAAATTAGAATTGTAAAGTTTGTTTATTCAGGGTCATCTTTGAGAAAAACTAGGAAAATTTATCTACTAGAAATATTAGGTATGGTCTAACTTAAAGCATCCAAATGAAACAAGCAAAACGATCAAATCTTCTTTGAACATATAATTGGTAATATAGGAAGTAATAAATAAAATATGTCATTGATCTGACCTTAAACCAACAATATTAACCTAAAATATCAAATTATCATTACAATTCACCTTTCTAAAACACGAGTTACCTCTAAGAATACATAATGAAGTCTTGTGGTAGTCTAAACTTGATCAACTTAGATTAGTGTAATATCCTTTTAATTTCTCTTAAAATGTATGTTCAATAATCTCTTTTTAAGAATTAAGGAATTTCACCTTATTACTTTTTTATGTTTCATACAATGCATGCATATTTAAAGGGAATACATTTAATATGATCATCCGGTTGATTAATAAAATAGTGACAATTAAAAAGTGATACTCTGTACTGTTTCTTGGTTTGTGTCATGAAAGGTATATTGGGAAGTAAATGTTGAACTTCAATGTAATAATCTGAATGAATCGTACAATTGTGACATTTCATATGTTCGTCTCCAAGTATGATCAACAGAAAAACTTGTTTACCTGTGCAGTACGTGTTGTTCGTGTAGCCGTTTGGGTCTTGCGAGCTCCTCCACCCGTATACTAGCTTTCTTTATCAAAGGTTTTAACCTGGGTCCAACAATGGATGGTCGGCCACAGCCATAGTAAAATTGGGGACTGTTAAAATAGTAAATCACAGTGTAGGATATCTTTGGATATTTTTTTTCGGCAACAACGCCAAGATGATAAATACAAATATAAAAACATTATCAAAATGATGAAAATCCCTTTTAGGGGACATGGGTTCAGTAACAGACACAGTCTAAACATTTGGAGCCACTTTAGTTGCTGCCTCTGTTTAAAGAAGAAAGTTTCAGTCAAGTTCGCGCAGTTCAATTTTCTGTGTTTACGTTTTAGTTCTTCTGTGCGGTACGCTTTGTTCCTTTCTGTCTGTTGTCCTTTGGTGTTAATTCCCCCCCAGGTATTGCTACTTTTATTACAAATTCACACACCAAGGCTTATTTTTAACTATAAATCATAGTTACCTGACCGTGTCTGTTCGACTATGTGTAGGTTTTGGACTCGCTAATTCTTTTACTCTATCATTTGCCTCCTTTACTGTTTTAGGTTCTGTAATAAAGGAAGGTCTTCCTGCGCTGTAGAAATACAAAGGTCTACAAAAAAAAAAAAAAAAAGAAAAAATGCCAAAAAAAAAACCAAACCAAAACAAAACAAAACAAAACCATATTTGCATTTCTATTTGATTTTACACTTTTAAAAATTTTAAAATGTGCATACACAACATATATACATTGTAATTTGAATCAATGAACCATAAAGGAAGTGGGAGGTTCAGTGCGCGTTAAAAGCTGGTTTAATCCACTATTTCATCGGAAATACCTGCACAAATTCGTGATAATTAAGGTTGTTTCCAACTTTCCTGTTTTTACCTCGTTATTGTCATTATTGTCATTTGTTATACTGACTTCTTTTGACTATTTTTTTTACTAGAGTTCCTGTCTATAAGTTCGGTAATTGTGTTTTTACTATACCCTAGAGTTCCTGTCTATAAGTTCGGTAATTGTGTTTTTACTATACCCTAGAGTTCCTGTCTATAAGTTCGGTAATTGTGTTTTTACTATACCCTAGAGTTCCTGTCTATAAGTTCGGTAATTGTGTTTTTACTATACCCTAGAGTTCCTGTCTATAAGTTCGGTAATTGTGTTTTTACTATACCCTAGAGTTCCTGTCTATAAGTTCGGTAATTGTGTTTTTACTATACCCTAGAGTTCCTGTCTATAAGTTCGGTAATTGTGTTTTAATTACTCTTTACCCAAGCAAATGTTTGATGTATTCTGTTCCAGTTCAGATGATTTTGTTTGTCTATACCTTCGTCATATCGTATTTTATTGAAATGAATCCTGTATCGTATAACTAGGATTAGACAGTGCCTTGTTAATGTTAATGCCATCAGTAAATCAGCGTTCACGGGTTACTTATTTCAAGTAAGGACCGTTTTGTACTTACTTTATATCTTCACTTCGGAAGTTTCTTTTCGGTTTAGACAGAAGTACAACTCTCTCACTTGCCATAGGGATTTTTCTAGGAATCGGCCGTAATGTTTGTTGTGATCCCCATCTTACATTTAACCTTTAAACCAAAAAAAGAGGAAAGAATATTGAAATAGTAACTATAGAACTACAAACCAGTATCATCCAGTTTGAAAGTGACTTTTACTTCTTTTTTGAACATATACTTGGTATTGTAAGTAGTAGTGATATCCTTGTATCATTGATCTGACCTTTAACCAACAAAATTATCATAAACAGTCAAATCATTGTAATACTTAGGACTAAGATACGACATAAAATATCTCCTTTGACGTCTTTTCAAATGAGAAATCTTATGATAATCTTATAAATAATTATTTTTAGACTGTCATGATTTATCATAGAAAACTTTTACTTGGATGTATTGTGTTAGTTATGTTAAAATTGGTCGACATATTGTTTTGACCTGAACTTTTGAATGTATGAATACATTTGTTCGGTCGATTAGTGGACGCTGTTGTTATTTTGTACACTTTGAATAGCAAAACAAACGCTTTATTTCTGTGATTGTACCCAATCCTTTTGCATCATCATACTTCTTGTACCAACTTTTTTGTCAGAGCCCCCATTTCGTATATTGTAGTACGGAAGGGGGTTCTCAGTACATGTATGATATACTTGTCTCTATTTTGTTCTTAACTTTTTTAAAAAGTACATTATTTAGGAAGCTGTATTATTGATACCCTATATGGAAGAGTGATCGTTTTGATCAACAGGACTCGGCGTGGTAATTTTACTTGTTACATCTTTAAGATTATTCAGCATGAGTTTATCAAATTAGTCAACACAGTTTAGAGGTATGCGGTAATCTTTCCACAAAACGTGTTAACATTCTAAATCTAACGCATGTTATGTCTTACCCAACATGTGTTGGCGAACCGGTTATAAGCCATCGATCCTGGAGCTGTTTAGGCTTTGACAATGCATTCAAACGTTCTCTTCATAGAAAAATAAAACACACTTTATTAGAATAAAGTATTTATCACAGTATTATTTGTTTACATGCTCACTCATGTTTCATTAATTTGTTCCAACACAAATAAATGAATCCATAATTACGTTGAAAAAGTAAATAATTCTATGTAACTTCATGCAGTTAATGCGTCTCAACATAGACAGAGGTTTGTTTTAGTTTAGTTTTCATTGTATACCAACATTTTAATACTGCATTATTTATGATGTTGAGTAGGCATATTTATAAATTATTAAAACATACCGTGTTAAGATTGATTTTACTTACTTTCTGTACTTATATTGATTTGATTACCTTCCAGTACTTACGAGTTGAGTGTTGGTGATGGTGAATGTGTTACAGGTGATAATCTGACAGCATTATTCCTCCGTTTATGACCCATATTCCTGCACTTAAAAATTATTTACTTTTACATTTATAAAACTTCAACTGCATTACTGTGTGTAAGGGGTAAATACCAAGAGATTAGAATTATTAATTACCATTTAAGATTTAAATCTGCGAGAAACACATTCAAATACTTAGATAATGTAGGATTAACCAATAACGGTTATAAATTGTAATGCAAAGGGGATATTACCCATAGGTTCCGTTCATTTAACGCACACAAGGTTTTATTTGGATGCAAGACAGTCCTTTTACTTTACAATGTTGTAGCAATATATATATCACCTTCAGAAGGCCTTTGAAATTCACATTACCCTCCCCTTTCCGACATATACCACCATCAACTCGAGCATACACGTGGAAATGTGCAAAATGAACGATTACGTTCCGTATGATGAATCTATTCATCTGATAGCCTTAAAATTGTAAAAGCACCAAATTTTGATAGCGATATCACCTCCGTAATACTGTCATGGTAAAGAAATGAGCGTATCTTACAGATCTATAACCGATGTCAGTCACTGAATTAAATAGTGAACAATAATTATGTTACTTTTTCGACAATTTCAGCAAAACTGCAATCTTAACAAATTAGTCAAAGGTATCTTTCATACTAATTACTATTTGTAAGGATCTGTAGTGGTGGTCTTTTATTTTTATTAAACGAAAAAGTCTATTTTCATAAATCAAACATTTAAATACCACACATTTTCTTTTCAATTTAGATTATCATTTTTATGCAACTTGAGTTAAATTATGAATTATTAACATTTTCAAAGAAAAAAAAATAAAATTTATACCGGTAATAATAAATGCAGGGTTTGTATGGATGAGCTTAATATTTTTATTATTCAATATAGTGATCAAATAAAGATAGAGAATACAATAAAAATTGTACTGCTGATGCTTGCAAGAAGGACTGATAATCACATTTATTATTGTCAAAAATATACATTTTTTTTCTTACAGTATAGTATTTTCATTATGATGTAAGTGTTAAATGTAATTCCAAATTATGACTGTCAATATTTGAATACTTAACAATTTTCAAATCGGTAAGTACAAATACATAACAACTAACTAATCTAAAATAATGTCAATAAGAATCCAATAAAACTTGATCACTTATTTCGTTTTGTAGAATCGTAATGTGTGTAATAGAATTAAAGATAAGTAATTGGACATTATAAAGGGGAGACCGTGTTTATTATGGATTTTTTAAAAATGACTTAAAACGTTTGACCAATTCGCCAAATACATCTCAAGTCTTCATAAAATTACTACAAAGAATAATTATTTTTACAAAAAAAAAAAAAACGTTTAATTAACTCTTCAAAGTTTTATTTTTTAGTGAACACGACATTTGGAATAGCTCCGCCAGTCGTCAGTGAATGGATGAATATTGCTGCTAATGGAGCAGATTCTGAGGTAGAATTAACCCGCTCTCATACATTGAATGAATTACCGATGAAGGTTGATGTTCAGATTAGGGTTCAACATGAAAGCACATACTACTACTTTAATGCACAGAGTTCAGCACAATCTGGAAGTTATAACACCGAGTATGGAGGTGTGATCTATATGTTCGACGAATCAAATGTTCGGATTATAGCCCCAGGTCCAAGTAACTGTCCGTCATGCAATGGTTACGTCCTTCTCCTAGGTAATAGTTTGTTTCAAATCTTTTTAAATAAAAAGGTTAGATAATTTTGTGAAAATATTCTTTTATGAAGTCACCAATACTGGCCTTAAATTGCTGTATATGAGCAAAAACGATTGATGATCATTAGGGTAAAATTGAATGATAATAATAATCTAAGTTAGAATATTGTTATTCCAATAAGGAAACTTGTTTTGCTGACAATTTTAAAAGATTGAACGAATAACTATCCTTTTTTGTAAAGATTATCGATAACTGGCGAATTCAAAGTATTCTGTGGTAGTGGTTTCTTTGGATATATACGTCTTATGGTAACTTTTTTTTTCTAATTACACGACACATAAGAAAATGCCCCCCCCCCCAAGAAACAGGATCTTAAAAAGAATCTCCATACAAAGCTTTACTAATTCTTATGTTTTTATTGATCTTGTCGCAATATTTGCAATAAAAACAAAATAGACCAATTGAACATTATCAATCGAGAACAAGTTCAAAGAAACATATACCTAAAATTGCAAAAAAAGTCTAAAAAGTCAACTATAATAAAAAACGAAAAAAGAGAAACTATGTGCTCATATGTGTCAGTATATTATATATATTAAGGTAACATTGGACAAATTTTCTATATTGTGACACGAAAATACAAGTTGTAATAAATATGATTGTTTCTATACATGTTGCAAATTGTACAACCTTCATCATAAAATTGTTTGCCACTTGTACAGCCTTTTTTATGGACTTTTTAGTATCAAAATGTATCAAATACGGAATGCAAATGTGTGAAACTGATTTAATTATAAAACAATAACAAAATATAATAAAATTATGAAAAAATCATAAATATTCGCTAAATATCAATTAAATAAATGATAATTCTACCTGTTACTACAAGTAGAGCATGCATGACATTTGAAATCACATAGTACTTTATTCTTACGGTTTTTACACATCCCCGTCCTACAACTGTCCCTCTTACCATGACAATAGAAATACCAATGCCAAAACCCACTGACATCTTACGACCTCTCTCAAACTACACTCAACATAAGTAACAGCAAATGCATTCTAATGCACACCTTCTGTAACTTCGATTTGTGGCCTACTCATATATCCCTTAATTTGTCATACTCTAGTTCCTGCTTTGTTACTTTAATGCTTATTCATATTCATCTCAATACCTCCAAAGTTTCTCTGATCAACAGGACCTTTGTCAACTGATAGAATAGGGATGATAACTTTATCGCTAGCACTTAACAAACTTAGCATTTTCTTTGTCATTTTGGTGAGCAAATCAGCTTGCGCTTGTTGTCCTGATAAGTCACGTTTCCTCGCCCGCGCGATGTTTGGATAACTGATACTTAATATGAATTTGTTGGTAGAATTCGTTTTGATAACCAGCCATTTGCAACCTTGTCCACTGGTGTTATAATGTTATATTTTCATACAACTACTACTCATTTCTTACTGATGGGACATTGACATCTATTCAAAGTGATTGATCAGCATAATTGAACATTTTTAGTATTGGTTTATTAATCATTACTTAGTTATTCTTACATAATTTTCACACTTATTAGTGTTAATGTTTAGAATTAATTTTGGAGGTAAAACTTTTGAATCAAAAGGGGTTGTACAAGTCGCAACAAATTTCTTGGTAAAAGTTGTAAAGATGCAATATGTACATAAATAATTGTACATTGTGCAACTTGTATGAAATTTCAACTTGTACACGACATAGACACACCATATTGTCTTATGTTCATGTTGATTACCACGTGGCTTTTTGGGTGATGACTAAATCCTGAGATCAAACATCGTCTAAAAACGGGTATCAGTTTCAAGTTGAGAACGAGTTAAGAAGCACACCAGTTAACATGCAAAATGTAATTCATGGTTGGAACACGTACATATTTTTATTTTTGATAAATTGTTTAAGATGATATAGTTAACAGAATTTCCTATAAACGGAGATAAACATTATATAGAATGTGCTGTAAAATTCCCCAAAAAAAAAAAAATAAGGGATATAACCCTTAAAATGATACTAAAATACAATAGAAAGCATTGGCTTTTCCATGTGAATTATCTCCTATGAGCAGACAGATTGAAATGATTAATTACACTTTTCATCATATAGTCCTATAAAGCAACTTAATAGCAAAAATAGCAATGTGTAGCCTTGTTGGGGGTGTATCACATATAACAGAATTTGCATTATTCTTACAAAGACTGGTACATAATTGTCCCTGTAACTGAGATAATTCTAAAATAATATATGAGTAAAAAGATGAAACTTTGTTACCACAAATGAATGGAAACTAATGATACGAAATTCAAAATGATCATATTGGTCGTGGATATTGTTCTCTTGCCCTTTTTTCAAATAAGTGAGAATAATCAGCCTCATTTGCTTTTGTTAGGTGACAGTAATTCTATTGGTCCCCCAAATATGCCAAAGAAATTTAAAACTGGAGAGGTTCGTTTTCGAGCATGGAGAATGTGCACCTTTGGTAAACCATCACTCGTTCGAAGTCTTCTGATAGATAACGGTAATTTGTATCTATTTAACTAAATTTGTAACCCAACAGCATGGTTAGAATGACAAATAATCAAAGGAAATGAAATTGATAGAAAAAGTGTTCATTACAAATATTTGAATGAGTAAACATAATGTTAAGAGAAACACTGAATTAAATGATTGCCTGTCGCCATGCTTGAAATTTTTAAAAATAAAACAATACGCATTATATGATCAGCTATTGAGAGTGATCAATTAAAGAAAACCAAAGTATAATAGTTGTGTTGATTTTTTTTTCAAAGAAAAGTGTGTTTCTGGTTAATGCATCGACTACGAAGACTTTTTCTCATATGATGTTTTTTTTATCAATATTTACAGTATATGGAACTCAGGGTGAAATACCCCACGGATTATTGGACCTAGATCTACTTATCGTGCACGTTCGTTTACAAAATTCATCATATTTAGTGCATGGCGAAGGTAGGAAATATCCATGTCCTTCTACTATCACACCTTTAACTACTAAACGATACCTATTAAAACATGCTACAAAAGAAGAAACAATCATAGAACTACATAAACTAAATATTACGCAAATGACTTTTTTTTTTAAACAAATCTTTTTTCATATTACATCCTTTAATTTTAAATGATCAAAAAAGTAGATTATTCAGACATCTTTATTCATTCCTAACGAACAAAAACTCAAGAAAAGTCAGCAATTAAAGCCGATCATTTTACTTTTTTTCAAATCATCGATCTAACATTTCTATAGTGAATTCTGTCGATAAGTTTTCGATTAACAGAAATTTCTATTGATTGTTATTTGATATGTAATGGATTAGTAATCTACGATATTTATATAGATTTAGCACAGGTTCTCACAACTACACAACCTTTTGGTGGTATCATGTTTGCCTTTAACAACAAGAACATCCGCTACTGGGCTCCAAAAGGAGGAAGTGGCACGAACGAAGCTAATGGTATAAAATATCATCAATATATAACTAAGTACCTACATTTTACTTCATTCTATGACTAATTTATAGGCTCGTTTTTCCTGGTTCCTAATATAGCACACCTGCAATGTGTACGCAGATTATATAAATATGACAAATGACATGGTTTATTATTGCGATTATGGAGCTACTCATAATTCACCTCAACTGAAAATTGACAAAACTTTAAAATTGTATTGCTTAGTTTTAGAGAAATTGAATAAGGTGTTTATAATTGGTTTTGACAAAAGCATCGGTTATCCATATGTATTAGTATTATTTTATCCGCTTTATTAATGTATAAAAAGCGGAAACGTCGGAGTAGAATGCAAATACATAAGAATACTAAGGAAAAAGCAAGGCATCACACAAAAATACCGAAAGCATTAGAAAATATAACTTCCACAGAAAAGAAAACCAAACAAACCTAAAATTACATCAGAAGATGTGTAAGCATGTCCTGCTTTGCCAGGGACACCCGTAACAGTAGTAGTTAGTAATATCTGGTTAGTCTAGCCACGATAATATAGCTCCCCGACACACTTTGAAACAGACAAAAAAGATATGAAGAAAAGCAAAAATGCATCATCATATAACCTTTTTATGAATAGTACATACTAACAGGGATCACCAAAAGGTCTTCAACAAGTGTAGACACACCTTTAAGTAAGCTCTGAAGGGCGCCGACAACAAAAGTAATAAGAACCATATATAGTAACAGTACGATGACTCTTCTTCAAAATAAACTAAGAAGTCAAATAAGTAAAGACGGGTGCGATTCACATCTGTGCGATACTGTTTGATTTAAAAAAAATTCCATGATGTAAATTGTCATCAGACCATTGGTATAAAAACATCAGTCGTTTATTTTAGAAATTGCCTCAAAAGAGTTCAGAATTTCAAATTCAATACCATTTGGGTATCATCTCAATGTCATAGTCCTTAGATACTTTTGAAAAGCATGTTCAAGGTATTGCAAAGGTTAACATGATTTGGTTGGATATGTGCTTTAATCCATGGATTTCCATATGTTTATGTGGATCCTCCTTTATTGGCACTTTATTTTCGCTATAATTTTAGGCTTTGCCTATAAGGGACATAGCTATTTGTAACCAATTTACATGAACATGCACCATATATCCCTGATGTCTCGACCAACTTGAATATGTGAGACTTCCTTCAACACAGTGATGTGCGCCTACGTTAAAAGTTCAAACAATCACATCCTAACTGCATGCACCACTTCAGACAAAGATTTTGAGTTGTTTTGACAGAAGATGACATCGCTCACCTACCAATGCAATGTAATTACGAATGAATAGCAAGGATTTTTTTCCGGTCAAGTTAAAACAGGTATTTTAAATATTACAGGTGTACCATTTGCTGCAGTTAATGGCTGGGGAATATCAGGATCTGGAGAAATAAGCTTCAGCTCCAATGTCACAGCCACTTTGTTCGGCTATTTTTTCGGAGATTTTGAAGTTGGTCCAAAAGAATTCTCCATTAGTGTCTTTAAAGGTCAAGGGACACAGGATTTGAATGAGGTGGCGACACCTGGCTATTTAAACACAGACGATTTGTTACCTATTTTAACGGTAAGTCAGATACCAGATACTACAGGATCATATGCCTTATAAATGCAAAAACAAAACGCGCCATTACAATGATATGCGTTGGTTCATACATGATAATACACACAACCCGGAAAACACAATAACCTATAGCATGAAAATAATCGATACAAAAGGACAAAACAAAACCAGTTACATTGTATTAAGTAACTAAGAACATTTTTCGGACATAGCAAACAGACCGAAAAATAATTATAAACGAAACCGAACACACCTTAAAAGCAGATAGGATATTCGTTGGTACATTTTAGTTTAAGGAGAATTTCTTTGTTGCACGTTTGTATGTATTTCCTTTATATAGTAAGAAGCTCGGCGTGCTTTACGCTGAATGAAAGTCCGATGAAATGTGAAGAATATTTATGACTAATGGGAGTCGTTGTATTATTGATAATTCAAACTCTATATCTAGTAACGACGACAACAATAGAACTTTTTGGTTGACAACTTGAATTTAAAGGCAAAATGTCTTTGTCTAAATAGGTTTTTCATTAGCAGTAGAACCTTATCCCGGTCGCAACAAAGAATATGAACTAAGGGATATATTTGTACTTCAACAACTAATCTACTTGTCCTGTAATGATCATTAATATAGTTTGTTTAGGAAAGATGGTCAGTTCGGTGTTTAATGTGTTAGTGATCTGGTTTATTCTGTGTTTAATGTGTTATTGATAAGGTTGACACGGCGTTTAATTGGTCAGTGATTCGTTTAATTCGGCGTTTAATTGGTTAGTGATTCGTTTAATTCGGCGTTTAATTGGTTAGTGATTCGTTTAAATCGGTGTTTAATGTGTTAGTGATTTGAATAATTCAGTGTTTAATGTGTTGGTTATTTGTTAAATCAGTGTTTAATGTGTTAATGATTTATCTAAGTCAGTTTTTAATATGTGCCAGCATAAATGATCTAGTTTCAAGTGTCATTTTGGCTGTTTGTGCGTGGTGTTGTGGTCTGTTCGAGTGTGCTATATCGCCCAACACCTCTGTCTTCAGCACTCTAGGTTTTCTGTCGGGGTTACCTCACCCTTAGCTTCTGAACAGAAGTTCTGATCCTGGAAGTACAGGAAGGAAGTTACAGATTCCTAGTTCTGGATTTTCCTCGAGGTTGTCTCCTGAAACCTTTCCCTGTCGAAGGGTGTAGCTGCAAGGCAGCGGAGGTTTTATATCAGTTTTCCGTCTCCTAGATGGGCTATCCTCCAAGGTTTACGACCACATCTATCGAGGCTATCTGGTTTTAAGGCGCCAGTGACTCGCCTTCGCTCTTTCTCCAGTCAGTAGAAACGACCGGACCAGGTCCACCAGTTGGTAAACCCATCGTGAATGTTGGAGTTGGACTGAAGTTGTCAGAGGCTGTTTGAGACGCACGCCGAAAGGGGCATTTAAAATGATGTTGGGAGCCCATTCCCAACACCACCCTTGGCTTTGACAACCTTCCCTGACCGCATAAATGATCTAATTATACTCTGTATGAAGCAAGTGATGCAAAATGTACTGAATATTATGGAATTAATGGGATTGCATTTCTTACCAATTATTTTTTTGTACTAAATTCTAATTTATTCTATTAAATCATTAGTGCAAAATTTAGTATTAGTTTTATTAAAACATTGTAATTATAAACATTTGATATTGAATAGTAAAAACCTGATGTATCGTGTTCTTATTTATAATATTAGTTATTAAATCTATGTACTTACTGCGAAACAACTCCGAATTACTAAAGATCGTTGATGTAATATTTGATATAGATCTGTGATGTAATCTTTTATTATCTGATTTAAAGTTAAGCATTACGTTTTGATAATGATTAAATTCTTACTCAGACAGGTTAAATTTAAAATGTGTGGGTCCTGTAATAATCCATACCCGTGCTTACTATTAACACTTCCCAGGTTGACAATCCATCTCTTTTGTGATGTGCATTATTTAAATGTAATTAACTTAATTAACTACCATGTAACTTTTCATAGATGAAACCGGAATATGACACTGGTGATGCATTCGGGTACAAATTTTATGTTCCTGGATCAACAAGTCTCAATAGCACAAGTCATTATAATGGACTGGTCTATGGAGTCTCACGTAATTCAGTTTACCTATGGCGACCCCCTGGATGTATGATAGTATTGGGAGGAATGTGGGGTGACGGGACAATGAACGACTGTAGTAGACGGGTAGAGGTCACTGCCATGGGAATCAGCTTGAACCATTCTGGTAGGGTAAAGTGAAACTTCTAACATGTAGTACTTTACAAAATATGTCTATGAAAGAATCAGGCAGGTAGTAGTACAATAGGCATAATTAATGAGGACCAGTAATAAAATGATCTAGCTACAATTTGTTTTTATTGAAGTTTCACTTTTACCGAGGATTTGCCTGATTCTTTAATTGATCTGTATTGAAACTAATAATCGACTAAATGTCTGTAGTAGACCACGTACAAATCCAGCTTCATATCAATATTGAAACAGATCGACCAAGAATGTCGCAAAATTGGTTCCCATAGGTATTCCAAAAATATTGTCGACCATAAATTCCAACTCAGAACTTCTGATTGGTTCTCTACCTAATACCAGATAAGCATATCTTTGGGATTTTTGTTTTGTGTAGAAATATCTATGAATAAGATATTTGTATAACTGACTTTGGCATGTCATTGGAAAGTGTAGTTTTCAAAATATGTTTATAAAAATAAGGGTACTAAAATAATGACACTACTGTAAGCCTTATTTCAAACATTTATATACTAGGTTTCAACATTACACAGAACAAAGTTCTTTCAAAAGCGATGCAAAAACTATCATTAGATAGCTATAATTACACAAGTTAAAGACCAATTCAATCTCATTGTATGACATTTGACAGAAAGTGTTTGTGGTGAATTTGGCTGTTCTGCAACACGTATAGGCCCAATGTGTGATTGTGGGGCATCTGGAATGGAAGGACAATTCTGTGGCTCAGGTAAGAATATTTTTTCAAAGGTAAGTAATCGGCAGTTTCTTGTTAACTTGAATATAGTATAATTTATGTTCTAAATATTTTTTGTCAAATAACTTTTGTCTGTTTAAATGTTTTTTTGTAATTTCATATTCTTTGTTGTGTGTGTGTCTTGGAATCTTGGTTCCCTTGAGTTCCCCTTGAAAGAGGAACAATTCTATGAAAATCAAGACAGTTAAAATTATGAAATTATACTTAAAACAGCTATGGCGATTCACCTCACGCATATACTTTTCTAGAGACCTTTCAACCAATCAAGATCACTTAAAATTAAAGATCTGAGATATTTAACTGAATCTCAGGCTTGTGCTTTACTTTTTTGAATTAAACAATTTCAGTTGTACAATGCATGCCTCCAACAGATTTCAACACGGCGATAGTAGGGTATCACGGCACGGAATTTAGTTTCAACTCAACGTTACAGTTCTACTGCAAACCTGGGTACGTTAAATCTAACGGAAGTGATGAGAGACGTTGCAGTCACACTAAAACCTGGATAGGAGACCCATTGGTTTGTGAGAGTAAGACACATAACACTTATAATCACAGTTGTCATGGCTGTTCTTACTTTTTAATCGTTCACTTGTCCTTTTTTCACTTTATTTACACAGGCCCTTGGGACCAGGATTTTTTTAATTACAAAAGAATCATTAAATCATTTTGTTTCAATATTTGAGTTATTATGTGTCTTCTCAGACATGCCCACTTGCTATTTAATGCTGTTTATGATATGCCCAGTTTTTCGTTAGAGAAAGAGATAGACGAAAAACTGGGCATATTATATAAAGCATTAAATAGAAAGCGGATATGTCTGAGAAGACATAATTTATTTACTAAAAATAGAATATGGGGGTCAGACAGCAGATTTTTGCATATATCTCCAAAACCGCTAGGTTTAACCAAATTCTGACATGATGTGTTAGTGTTCGCCATAATGAGATCTATCTGTGGTCAAATTTTGGTGAAAATCTGTTGACCAATGTTGGAGTTATTGGCCTTTTCGGACGTTTTTTTTTTGCTGTTTTTGATGTTATTACTTTCAAAAATCTTCTCAGAATCTGCTGTACAGAATTTACATAATGAAAGTTGGTGTAACTGTTTTTAGGGTATCTTGCACAAAATGACTGGTGAAAAAAAATATGGCCACTGTTATTAAAAATAGAACATAGGGGTCGAAATACATTTTTTTTGCAAAAAACTCAAAAACCGTTGAATTTTCAAAATGATTTGTTGTCTGTTGTAGGATTCATGGCCCTTGAAATAGATTTTTTTTGTCGTTTTAATGTGTAAAACTCTCTGAAACCAATTGCAACAAAATTTAATTAAAGTTGGCAGACTTTTGTTAAGAGTGTCCTCCACAAACCGATCTTTAATTTTTTTTTTCATCTGTCAAAAAACATGGCCGTTGTTACTACAAATAGGACATAGGGGTCAAAATGTTTCTTTTTTCCCCCTCAAATATAGAAGAATAAGGAACACGAAAGCTATCCAGAAGATAAACATGATATTCTGTTTGTTTGTTTGTTGGGGTTTAACGTCCGAGCAGCAATATTTCAGCTATATTCAGACGATGAACTGAAATTGATGATAAAATGAACATGAAATGATGATGAAATAAAAAAGGGATGGGACACAAGGACAATAGGGTCGACAAATTTTGATTGCCACTGGAAATAGGGAGAGGTGGGTAGGGTCGGGCAATTTAGCCTCCTATGGCGGAGCCCTATGGTTCCTACTCCGGGAGAATACCACAGTAGGGTTCTTTAATGTGCGAGGAACGTGGCATCTTTCCCAACACGGTGCACCACTATGGCTTGCGGTCAGGTTTTCCGTATTATGGCCTGACATCTCCAGCATGTAACACACCAGGGGTACCCCATTCCACCACCTGGGGCACACATCCCAGTTGCTCTGTGGGCAGAGCGCCTAACCCCTGGCTAGGTTCCTGAGCACTATTTAGTCGCCTTTTACGACAAGCTTAGCGCTGCTGCAGGCCTATTCTTTTGTTACCCGGAGCATGATATCCTGAGTTGACTGGCAGTATTGAAATCATTTTTAGGCGGCTATTTTTAAAATGGCTGCCATTTTTCGACCATTCTCACCAGTTGCCAATGATTTTTGGTTTCTTCAGGAAACTAGGTGTTTTAAGGTGAATGGTGATGACGAAAGAGTTCTGGGCGTCCATTTCTCGCATATATTTACTTGCTTGTTTGGTAACTCGCCTTAATACAAATTAAGTGTATTAACAAAGTTCTGTTTATAACCAAGTATGCGATCAAAGTATTCAAAGTTATTTTTAGTATTTATTTTTAATCAATTCTTCCATGCTTTCGGATAGTATACTAAATTTGCCAAAATTAGAACTTCATATTGATAGTCATAAACGTATACAGTGTACATGTAAATTGTATTAGTGCTTTATATTGTCCGTATGAGATGTATGCCAGTGACGTATTAATTACTTGTGTGGTAGTTAAAAAGTCGCAAAACATTTTCGTTAATTTAGAATAACACTAGATCAGACCACAGCGAGAACTTATTTTGAAGCACACAATTAAATGACATATCCATATAAAAAGCGATAATTTGTAAATTAATTTATTTGATGGTCCATTTAAGATAACAAACGCATGTCTGACAAAGATATTTCATTAGATAATGTAAATTCATTACAATAATCCACAAATCCTCGTGGATATTTGAGTGATTCACGTTTGATTGTGTTCTTTACTAAAGAGTTTTATAAATAATAATTTTTTTTCAATGCAAAGTTCATTCATTCAACTACATAGTCTTTATATGGTGAAATAAAATACTATTTTGAAAATGCACTGAGTAGTAAACAAAGTCAAACTAACAATCTACTGTTACTGCATTATCCTAATTAAAAACGTACAACATATATACGAAAATCGAGGTTTGCTATTTTCCTTAACCGCACAGTAATTTTCATGTACGTGAATACAATCAGTACCTAAAACTACATTTTTAAAATAAAGTTGACGATTTCTATAATTCGTTGTGCGGCTTTATTAGTAATATTTCAGAAAACTAAACAGAAATATGAACAGAAAAAAATCTAAACGAAAGAAAAAAAAATGCCTCAAAAATCAGTGTGATTTCAGCCTCTTTCGGAAAAACTAAAAGAAGTTATGACGAGTCCGCTGAAACCAACTACAAAAATTATAAAATCAAAGTACTCATGTACTGGATCAATTTATACCGTTTGTTTGAATTTTCATCCCTCAAATAATCATCATATTGCAAAAATAGAGGCAAGATAAAGGAAAGAACCCGGATGGACTCCAAACTCATCTAAACACAAGATTGTTGTAAATTGTTAAAAGTCGAAAATTTAATTTAGCGAACGTCAGGTCGAAATCGTCTGTAAAAGTCATTCAAACTTAAGCCACTATCAATGAAATAAGTCTAAGTCCTGCCCTTGTCACCTCTCATCCAGCTTCAGTTAATTATCGGCTGATATAAATATATATATCTTCTCTGGCCATAAATAATAGAACATACTCTTTGGGTATAACGGTCTTGTTGCTGTTCTGAAATGCACGAAACAGTGACGGATACATGAAGATGGTTTCGGGGATTGGGACATCCTTTTGTTTATAAAAAATGCCAAAATATGAGCTAATAATAGCCTGGGACCCATCCCTCTATTGTAATCACTGCCCTTTTTGTAAATATTTGGATCAAACACCGCATGAAATGCGAAGACCTCTTCCGATTGGTACTCAGCACACCAGTTTTTTTTTTTATATATCTAATGATTTCCGTCCCAGCTTGACATCAAATAGCTAATTATGCGTCTAACATTCCTAGACAACTTGAGTATCGAAAGTAAAGGACTGGTCTTATGGGGTAATGCATGAAAATGAGCAACAGGTATTGGATCGTGTTGTTAATTCAAACCAAATTAATCAGCATATTTAGTTCGAAGTTAAAGTTGTGTATTGGTTTTGTTTATTGGCGTAAATAACATGAAATTGATCCTAACATTTTAGAAATAACGGTGAAGGGTACCTTAGTGTTTGCATTTGAACGTTAACGATGTATGTCAATAGAACTATTTCCCTGCGGTGGTGTAAGAGATAGTTTCAGATGCTAACATGCTTTACAAATCTATAGGCTCTTGTGACAGCTATATCAATTCTGATCTTCGATCTTAATTGATAAAAACCTGTTATTTCTGTACCAAGTTCGAAATCGGTGTCTGAAAACAAGATCCATTAGACTGTCTTGGGACTGGGATAATATTTTAGGCCTACTTGAGGACTGACAATGCCCAAAATATTGGGAATTCCCATATCTTCCTCTGTCGTTGAGAAAATTTTAAAAAGGGTACTTTTTATGCACTATTTTGTCCCGCGAAATATTGTTCCGGTGTCATACGATATTTAGTGTGATATTTTAACCCCCTTCTGCGATAAATTACCCCTTTCCCCTTGTTGTAATATTGTAACCTTCCTGTGACGATATTTTAACATCCCTCCTATGATAAATCAACCCTCTACTGCGATATCGTAACCCCCCTTCTTCGATTAATTAACCCCTGTGCTGTAATAAATTAACCTGCCTCCTATGATAAATCATTTTCCTGCTTGAGATCTTAACAACCGCCTTTCTGCAATATATTAACCCTGTGCTGTAATATTTTAACCTGCATCCTATGATAAATCATTTCTCTGCTCGATATCTTAACCCCCTGCTATGATAGTTTACTAGTAATGCCTGCTGCGATATCTAAACATGCCTGCTGTGACAAATAAATCCCCCTGCTGTGAGATTTTAAGACCTTGCTGTAATAAAATAACATCGCTATATGTTAACCTTCCTACTGCGATATTTCAACCCCCCGTTGTGATACAGTAACCTGAAATCTTGGACCCATCCCTGCTACGTATTCGATACACTTAATTTATTATTTACACTTCATAATATCATTACAAACTTTTAAGTACGCCATGGTATATCGACTTACACGTGTGTTCTATCATAACACGTATTTCTGCACGCAAAACATTAAGGACAGTAAAGTCGAATTAGCGTATTTCAAATTTTTCAAGTTTTGTTTGAACGCACCCCAATCTTATGAAAATTCATCAATATTATTAACAGCTTGCTTGGCACTGGTTCATTTTACGCCACGGCGTTACGCACCCTATTGCGGCACATTTGATAACGTCAGAATTCGACGTTTGTCGACACTTTTCGTTTCTTGCTTGGCTTGCTTGCTTATTGAAACACTGGTACAGTAAAGTAAAATATACAATAATTTCTGATTTGTAGCAATTGAAACATCTTGAACATTTCTTAGAAAAACAAACAGATTAATTAATTTGATTATCAGTACTACCGGTAAATTAAATTTGCATATGCATGTGCACCGCAGCGTGGAATGCAGCCGCAACATATGTGCACACTCTGTCTGCCTAGAGAGGGAATATTGGCAACTTTCTCCTGCGATAAATTAAATGTGCATTTTGATATACATGTATGATTTTATGTTACATGTACCAATAGCAGAATTTGGACCTATCACAACTTAGTATTTCGATTGAAAGAGCTTTCTATTCTTCAGAAAATCGGGCTTTCATCAACATCCATTAGATAGCCGCTCATTGATAAAGATTTTCATTTCATTTGCGTTTTCCGTAATAAAAAAATGTTTATGACTCCTTTTTACATTAATTTTATCTATTAGCATTCTGCTTTTCTATACCTTTTTAAAGTTCTGTCAACTTTATTTTGCGTTTTAGTCATTTCACTCCGATCGAATTCCTATAAACTATAAGAATTTATTCTGTTCTCTTTTGGTTTATTCTTTCGTTTGTTAATTACACAAAATAAAGATACTGTTAGTCTTTTTGAATCGCATTGATTTCGATTTTTTGTCTCTTTCAGTTGCATGTTTTATACTTGTAATTGCAGAAACGAGTATAAGTGTCTGGTTCTTGTTATCTAAAGCAGAAATTATTTCCGTTCTATTTCCCCATTTCCCCATCGACGGAAAACGTTCAAAACGTTAAAAAAAGTGAAAATTCGACAAATTGCTAGACATTTGTTTTGTTCGAATTTTCTCCGTTTTAAACGGTTAAAATCATAAAAACGAAATATGTGTATTCCTAAGTGTATGTACAATTACAAAGTATCATTATTTCATAGAAGAAAATTTTATCAAATGCCGACGTAGAATTGCTGAAAGTATGTACATTTTTAGGAAATGTTAATCGATAAAGAATATTGTGTAAATAAGTTCTTACATTAGTAATAAAATTTGATTACTGAACACTTTTAGAAATCTGACCATTTACCAACACTTTCATTTTTGCATTGAAATTTTTTTTTGCCTAAAATTAACGCAATTTCGATAATTATCACAAAAATTATTCTTCCATTCAAAATGTGGCGAAATTCGTACCCTCTGCAATAGCGCAATTCATTATTTTAGTTGTTTAGACCTACATCGTGTTACATCTGACATACGGAATTCTGACGTTTTTAGGTTTTTTTTTTGAAAGTTTAATTGATTATAAAGAATTAGAAGTACCATGTGCGACAAATATTCAGAAATTATAACTTGTCCTGATTCCAACAGTATACAGCTTTCACATAATCACAGTTTTGATTGTTTTCAATAGTCATTTATAGTTTAGATAGGTGTGTTTTTCTTCAACTTATCCGCAATAGCGTGCGTAACGTTTCACGTCATCCGATTGTAAAATGACGTATCATTTGAATAATACCGGTTGATTTCAAAAAGCCTGTATGCAGCGGTTAGAAGGAACTGCGTGGAGCTTGGTTCTGACCATGTATTTGAATTTTGACGTAAATGAATTGTCTCATTGTTTGTTTACCAACATCTACTAGTAATAGACAACACTTAGATGAGAATCCCATTAAACACAAAAATGTCATTGGCAATTACCTGATTCGGTGGATCTAAAAAGTTGATCTAATAACAAGTATGTTCACCAGTGATAAAACCGACCACTTAATCTATTAACATTGACTCTATAGAAACTATAATACTGTCGGCTACATGCGCTATACGTTGTATTCGAAAACTTAAGTTAAAAAATAGTAAACAACTGAAGTGTACATGTGCACTGACATGGAATTAAAGAAATACAAGTTGTTGTTAATCATATTTTAATGAAGTATACTACTAATACACTAATAACCATTTATTTTTAACGACCCCTGTAGTTCACAACATAAAAATATATCATACTAGAAGCGTCATCATCACATTACTGTCATTTTTAGAAATATCTTGCGGACCTCCCGACTTGATTCCTGATTCCGGAAGTTATATAGACATAGTCACGTCAGAGAAGTATCAAGGGACGGCAAGTTACAAGTGTGAAAACGGGTATGGTGTAGCGAGTGGTAACATTGAACGAACCTGCCTTGCGACCGGAATATGGGGAGGTGAACCTCCTGTATGTAATGGTACGTAACGATAAATGATGAAGTCGTGAAATAGGATAAGAACGATGAAACTTACCATTTTATTGTAAATAACAGTAGCTGATTTTGTAAGGCACCTGGTGTTAACAGTGGCGGAGCTATCGTGTGTGATAATAGTTATAAATGCTGTCAGGCCATCGGAAATTATATTTAGGAAAATGATAGTAAATGTACTCGATAACATTAGGTAAAATTGACCCGGAGATGAGCTCTGTTTTGTTATTACTAAGTAATAGTTAATCATGTTGAAGTTAAGAGCGGGGAAATTATGATAATGCGATAACTAATCCCGAAATGCGACCATAGTTTATATTGGCGAAGCTTCCGTTTGTAATGGTAAATAAGCATCTCTGGTATGTCAATTTTGCTCAAGTCCACAGGGCTTGCAGGGACCAAAAATAACTAGTCCTTCAACAAAAGAGCCAGAAGTCAATAATGAAGCAAGAGAATTCCAATTGACACTAACCCATTTGGCTACCGTTCATGATTCTTCATTAGCTCTCCCTGGAAATTACCAGCCTTTAGCTCGTGTGCTTGTTTTTGTATTTTACCAGTGCTTCTGTCTTTAATTGTAAATAAAGATATCTGATCATGTTTAGAAATAATGATACATGATGTAATCGGAATGGATGAAAGAAATTTCATGCAAAATTTGGTAATGACAGAAAATAGCCTGGCTTGAATTAAAATTACGTTTATTTTTTATTTCGAAAAGATTTTTAAAAGTCGATCACAATCGCACTATAGTCTGAAGTGTTTCACGATTTTATGATTTTTTTCATTGCAAACAATTCGCTTTAATTAATTCAGTGTCGTGCGGGGCTCCTGTAAAAAATGGTACACAGAGAACGAATAATCAATACTGCAATACAGTCGGTTGCTACGCTAATTTCATATGCGCTGTTGGATACGAAAATTTCGTCGGAGATACCAGTAGATATTGCGAAATGGATGGAAATTGGACAGGAATTGAACCAAGTTGTGAAAGTAAGCACTTTTATTTGTGTATACACATTTCGGAGGTTGTATTTACTTTTTATTTATTACTAACGTAGTAACAAATAAAAAGAATACGCAAGTTTGTTTTTTTTTCTAATATTTTTAAACGGTGAACAATATAATCTCTGAATTTAAATTGTTGAATTATTTGTGTCACTATGCAGGACACTGTTGTAATAAATGTACCCGATTTTGTTTAAACTCTTGTTGTATGTTTTAGTCAAATACTGTCCCGTACCACAAACTGGTTCCAATTCTCAACTGGATTTCACCACAACGTACTACCAGTCGAACGCTCAGTATATATGCGATGAAGGTTATGTCAGCTCTAGTGATCAGAAAAGTACCACTTTGATGTCAACATGCCAGGATGATAAAACATGGAATATACAGCCTCTTGAATGTCAAAGTGAGATACGGGGGAAAAGACTTAAAAAAGTACAATAGTTAAACAAGTAAACATTAAACTGAAAAAAAAAAATCGAGAGAACAAATGTAAAAACTAATCTTTTTACGGAAGTAAGTAAAAATGGAGCTTTATCTCTGTGGTAATTTAAATAGACACCCTCATTCAATCAGTTAAGCAGCCGTCTATATAAAAACAGACAGAAGGTAACGCATATATGTCAAAAACCCCCAAAATTCAGTTTTATTTTTCTTCAGAAACAGTAACTGATCACATAACCAGTCTTAATGTTCCATAAGGTTGTTGTGCTTTTGAGATAAAAATTATATAGATAGTACATGAAATTGGCATTTTGCAGCAATTATCGTTCTTGAATTAGTTTCCTGTGGTTGATTTTAATGGGAGGTTAACGTGTAGCTTTCTCAAAGGACAGACCTAAATATAGGAAAGACAATTGTCACATAAAAATATATCATATGTAGACCAAAAAAGCATCATTTGTTCTGTGGGTTTTTCTACACCATGAATCACCTTACCACAGACAGTGTGAATATTATATGGCCTGGTACTTAAACAACTGAAAGTAGGAGATTAGCAGATTTTTACATACAGAAAAATAGATATTTACCTTCACGAAAAATACATAATGAATGAAAAAATTCCTTATAACTTTGACAAGATGAAATTGAACAGCATTGACGTAATGGTGAATGACTAAAGCTGCACCAGTTTTGTATATTTTTTATTACTAGTGGACATGTTCGTACTAAAAATAGAAAAAAAGATTTCTAATCAAAATTACTGAAATTACAATAATAAAATACAGAAAGATTTTGCAAATCTGCATAAGCTAGTGTGAAAAAAAAAACATAAAGTACTTTTTTATTGTATGTAGTAAAGATTGCCAAATTTGCAACAGGATGGTCAAATTATCCAAAGTGTGTCATGACTTTCTTCCTCTAAAATATGATGTAATACAAACTTCTAGAAAACAAATAACAAATGGGAAAACAACATGTTGTTATTTGAACATTGATATCACTTCACCAGTATAGGAAGTTTTTTTCTTTCAATTCTATCACACTTCAGTTGTCAACCACTAAAACTCCCTCCACGTGAAGGAAAAATTCTCCTACTGCAGTTTAATTGCATGTGTGAAGGTGTCTATATAAATAACCACAGAGTTTAAGCTTCATTGTCACTAATTCAATAGATAAGCTGATATTTACCTTGGGCTATTCCAGTTAAGAAAGTCAGAAGTCACGGTCAACTCACTCTAACATATTCATTTAAGTTTTATCAATTCAAATACAGAAATCTATAACTAGTACTAATGCTGCATTTTCATCATTTGATACACGAACGTCTCTTAATAGTACAAAAGTACGAAAGTGGTTACTTGATCTGGATACTCAGGTGCTGAGTGTGTGTTCTTGTTTGCTATTTCTTTTTCTACAGAAATAATTAACGTTTTACTATAAAATAGACGCTCAAAAAATTTGCACAGTTGACGAATTGAATATAATATGCAAATTTCTTAACAAAGAACAATACATATTTCGTTTTGTTGTAATTTAAAGAAAGTGATAGATGTTTTCTTTGAGTCGGACTTATCGGATTCTTAATTTTAAGGAGTTGAATGTCCGTATCCTGAGCCAGGTTTTCTGGTCCAAGCTGTAGCAGTCATGACATATTACTATGGCGACATTATCACTCAACAGTGTTTTCATGGGTATATGTTAGCCAATGGTTCACTGGGAAGGACTTGTCAAGCCAACAAAACATGGAGTGGGGAAAAACCTAATTGTAAAGGTAAGCAGATTGGTTGGTATTTGAACAAATTAATATTTTTTTTGTCTTACTCTTTTACTGACATGTGAAAATCCAAATTCATCGGTCATAGGTTAGAAATTTCATATCAATTCTTACAACTAACGCTGAGGGAAAAAAAGAGAAAAGACTGGTCATACAAGAAAAAAGCCTATTACAGTGGTGCTTGAAGAGTAAGTTATGTATAAGCTGTTAATTTTGTTATACCATGTGTCTCAATGTCGGGGCATCATTAAGTATTATTGTCGTCCGTTCGTGTTCGTTTGTTTCATAAATCCATATAGTTTATAACTTTTATCTTTCAAAGGAATTATTTTCTTTTGATGTGCAGCATGACCTTGATGGGTTGTGTCTTGTGTAAGCTTTTCGTTAGGTGTTACGCAAGAATCAGGAATTGTTCAGTTCTATCCGTTATCAGTTATAGTAGGATTGTGCTGTTCAGCTCTACTGGCGCTGTTCATTTTTCACTTTTCAGTCCTTTTGTGATACGGTGTGGTCTTCCCATGTTGTCCTTTATGTGCTTCCTATGGTCTGGCCTTATCGTGTTGCCGTTGGTGCTTCATATGGTGTATTTTTCAGGGATATCCCCTTATTTGCACCTTATGCATTTCTACCGCATCTTCAATCTCTGCCACGTATCAACTTCCTGTTATTTTTTTAATAGATTTTTGTACATTTCCGTCAAGAAAATCTCAGGGAAAATATTAAGTTTTGTGTGCATTTCTACCCAGACGAGTTAATCAGTAAAGCTACTTTTCTCATTGTGCAGTAAACTTATACACTAGATATATATATATTGTGTAGATATTGCATGTCCATCCCTTGGTAACATCACTAAAGGATATGTTATAACTACTGGTTATGTGTTCGGTCGCCAAGCTGTTGCTATATGTAGAGAAGGTACAGCTGTCATGACAGGAGATATGGTCAGAACATGCAGTCTCAATGGAACATGGGTAGGACCAACAAATGCAGAACCAGTTTGTGAAGGTAGATACTGCGTTTTACTTTGAAGTTCATGAAATAAAAGGAAGAAGAGAATGCTCCTGATATAATTGATTTTTTCTAGTACTAAATAGCTTTGCTCTGAATATCAAGCAAGCGTAATTAAGGTTGTGTTATACATGTCAGTGATGGTATTTTCGTTTTAATTGCGCTCTTGCTAAAATTCCTAGATAACTTTATCAAAAACCCAATCTGTTTCAACGTTAGGCGAACAAATGATAAAAATGTTATTCAAAAATACAGAATAAGTATATTAATAACAAATACACTGCACAAGAAATTTATAAGAGATTGTACGAATGAAAAAAAAATATGGAACTTATACAGGAGTTAAATAATGTTTTGGACAAAATTTTCTGAATTGAAACTTAATTTCTTAATTTGCGTGTCTCAACTTAACATATGAAGGAGCATATATATTTTTGTGTAAACATGCTGCACTTTTTTATGATTTTGATAAAGACAATAACATGGAATATAAAGAAGCAAAGTATTGATTCACATTTTTATAGTTGTCTCTTTTTTAATATATTAAGCAGTACCAAAGCTAAACTAATACTTTCATCGTATTCTGTATAGTTTCGTTATACGTCTCAAACATTTTTTTAATATTTTACCAAGAATGTTTTTTTCACCAACAGAACTGAAAATCATTGTAAAACATTGTTTATATTTTAGATGTTTACCAAGTTTTTCGAGTTGTCAAACATTGTTTATATTTTAGATGTTTACCAAGTTTTTCGAGTTGTCAACCCGAATGTAACGACCAGCAACTATACATATGATAGCAATCATTTGGCAGTGAACCTTAAAGGCCTTTCTAGATACAAACGTTCAAAGAGAAGTGTGTTTTACAATACTCCATCTCACATAGCACTTGGTGTGGTTGGTATCCTTGTGATCATTGCAGTCAGTCTGTACATCTGCTCATTAGACACCATCAGGGTAAGCCAACAAATTAAAGAAATTTTACTCAAAAAGAAGCCAAAGCTTGAAGAACCAAATCAGAAGAAAGTTTACAAGGTGTATGTTGTCCGTAAATGATGAATTGTATCAAGATAATTTATTTCATATACGTATGTAATTTCATCATATTTATTTTGTCATAAATAGGAAGATGGGGTCAATAAAAGTATGTTTTTGCCCTTTAAGTGGTCATGTGTTTCTCATTCAAGGTTTGTCAAAACAATTATCTACAAATCTGTCTGTTCCTCCTGAACTTATTTGCAAAGCTATGTCATATCTTGTTGGAATTTTTGTTTGCTCTCATGCGAGCATTTTTAAGTACCACTCTGTATATAATCAGGCAATGTGTGGCACATCAGTTTTCCCAATTTGGTCTTTTATGCCTCATATTTAATTTAATACACCAAGATAACAACCTGAAAGCTATTTAAATTAATCCCGAAGCATCTATGACATAGATATTTTTGACTGCTTATATAGGTAAAAAGCGCTGAAAAAAATTCCCGCCATTTTTCCATATTGCATATCAACTAAATTACTAAATTTGACCTATCAATACCTCAAAAAGGCAAACTTAATATGCACTTTGATGATCGTTTTTGGAGGTTATGAGGTATAAAGACTTGGAATAGTGCCATAAAATCCCTGTTTTTTTTTCTTCATGTGCAATACCTTGTACACATTTTGCCTGATTCTTCAAAAGAGAATTACTTTTAAAACGCTTGTAAATTTTTACTTTACAATCTAATCATATGTATATTCATAGACAAACAGTTTAGAAGAATTTCCATTACAATTGTGTGTAACATACAGTTATTCCTCTTGCATTGTTTTCTGTGTTTTGTGTATATTACACCGACTTTTCCAGCCTAAAACAAAGTTGAACATATGCTTAGGATATTAAGTTTTTCTCATTGAAATACATTTTTAACCAAAAGCACATAATTGATAAAAGTATAGTTGCATTATGATAAAAAAGACCTAAATATTGGATAACCAGCACCTATTATATATTAGCAAGTATGCTAAGGGAAGGACATGTTGTGTCATCACTTTATTACCGACATTGTCATTTAAGATATAAATAGTGTTTTAATTACAATGTTTTTATTTTTTGAGTTTGGTTGGTCGTAGTTTAAAATATGTTTGAATTAACTTAGGTGTGATATGTTTCGATATTATGTTGGTTTATCATTGATTATCATTGATATAATAATGCTTTTCAAAGGTTACTAAAAGCAAAAGTTTTAGTCAAAAATATTCAGGTAAAATCTGAAATAACATCAACAACACATTTATGGTTCAAAATCAAATGGACATTCAATTCCATTCTTGTTAAATTCTTTACTTCTTAATTTATATCCCCCAAATATACCGAAGAGACGTTTCCTAAATGTTGGAATTGTTAATCGACAACATATTTGTAGAGTGTGGTAGACGCGGTTTTTAACAAACGGTCGGCATTCCAATGGGAACAAATTGTGCTCCTGAACTCGCTGACCAATTCCTTAAGTCCTATGGGGCTGACTTTACAGCTGATCTAATCTAAAGGAAAGAACATTGTTTAACCATATCATTTGATCTCATATATTCAGGTATATAGATGACGTATAATCGTTAAACAGGTCTAGTTTCGGGGATTTAATACATCGCATCTACCCCAAAGAACTTCAGATAAAGAATACTACAGACATTGTGAAGTGAGCCTCATACTTACACTTACACTCGATGGTAAAGAAAAACTATTGACCAAACTAAACGACAAACGCGATGACTTTTCATTTCGTATTGTCAACTTTCCTTTCATCTCTGTTAACTTTCCTTCAGCAAATGAGTATAGAGTTTTCATATCACAACTCATACGTTATGCCAGAGCTTTCCGTACCGCACTAGACTTTTTATAATTAGGCTTCTGGAACAGGGTTATGTTGCTAATAAATTGAAGTCATCACTACATAAGTTTTATTGTCGCAATCATGAAGTCGTGAATCGTTACGGTGTATCCATCTGCACCATGAGAACCGATTTGTTCAACATGCCATAGTTTTCCTTTCCTAATTCGTCTACCTCGGACTTGACTGTCTATAAAAGCTAGGTGGGCGTTTCTAGAAAAGCAGAGGACGCTTATCCTACCGATGAACCTGGTTCATTCTCCCAGTTTTTAGTGGAGTACAAGTTGTTCATTTACTTTTGTAGCTTTGAACGTATTATTTTTGTTATTTCGTGTTCTTTGTTGTGTGTGTCTGTTTCTGTGTCCCCGGTGTACATTCTTCTGACTTCAGATAGAACCTTGGTTCCATTGATTACTCTTTTATTAGCGGCATCAGATTGTTAATATTTCAGAAAAAAATAATCATTCATTTTTTTAACACAGACCGAAATTTAGGGCATTTGACTTTCTTTTATTTTTTGTTCTAGGAAAGTTCTAGTTCATAAGCCCGGTTGTGAATATTTTTGTAATTGTTTGTTTCTTTGATAGAAAGTTTTATTGAGTTTAAGGCGGCGAAATTAATCATATCTGACAGAGTTGACATATAAAGTATCAGTCTCTGTTAGAACTAGGTATTGGGTGAAATATCCAATTTGAAAGTTCAATTTGACCATTTGCATCATCAGATTCAATAAAAAAGATTTAAAACAAATCCATGTCAATTTGGAAAATGAACATTTCAGAGGCAGATAACTTTTCAAAAACCTCGTTTTTTAAAAAAATCTCCTCAGCTAATCCAGTGATGAAGAGATCAAGTAATGGTCTTTTCTAATATAGAAAGCCTCATTAAGTGAAATCATATTGTCAATTGGTGGGATTTTGACGTGTATGTTTCTGATTTTTTTCGCCCGATTCTTACAAAACCTCTCTCTTAAAACGCACTACAACAGACTAAGTACTTGTGGTCTTGAATATTTTGCACAAATACAGTAAAGCTTTCATCTTTTTCAATATCATGACTATCTAATTTTGACCTTCCTGGGATTTATCAAACGTAGACAAAAACATTTGCATACCCCATCATATGATAGTTGGGGCATATAGGTTTATCTCCATTCCTCGAGTTTCGCACGATAACTCAAAAACGCTTGCACCAATTTAACTGAAACTTTGCAAAAGTGTGTATATACATAGTGGAAATCTCCATTTTTTAATACATTTTTTATCCAATTTTTGAGTTATTTGTCTGATATTTGATGCTATATTTGAACAGCTTGCTGAAACCAACTCTATGTTTTAAGTATAAGATTTTTAATATTTTCATCTATGTGTGTGTTCGTCTTCTTTCATGTATGTGTTTATAGAGGATTGGTAGAAAGTATACTTAGCAGCTTAGCAGCTCAGTAAAAAGTTGCTGATTTATTGTATTGGCTAAGTATCAATAGACAAATCTTCATATGCGAGGGCAACGCAAGCGTCTCCCAGACCAAAAGGTGTTTTTAGGGTAGTCCAACCTTTAGTGTGGATACTACTTTGCTTAACATCATACATTTTTTTTTTGCAAAATCGTACGAAATACATCAAATACATAAAAAAAACTTTCTCCATGTAATGGACATATCAAAGATTGTTAAATTGCATTGTGCTGTACTTAAAAAATATCAAATAAGGCAATCTTAGTCTAGTCAATTATTAAAATTGTATTTAAGTATTTTTTAAAATGATTATTGTTTCTGTACAGAAAGTGCAAGGTACTACTAGAAAATACTGAAAAAGTGTCATATTGCTATTAGTGTGCAAATCATTGATAATATAATAAACAATTCTCCAATTTAATGGTATATGGGCAATGGTCATTCACCGCATTTTTGCCTTACTTGATATTCAGTTTTGTTAAATTGATATTGTGGTCATTGCATGCTTTGACCACTCGATCGCCGTTTTTATCATTCAGAGCTGTCTGTGATAGGCATCTGACATATTTAAACCAAAGGTCGTCATCTCTTTTCTTTTCAAAGTTTGAGTCTTTATTTTTTATATATGTATGTAGAAACAAAGGATTGTTGGTTTTGTTTAAATCCGTCTTGTCTTCAGTAACGGGCATATGTATGTGACATTTACGATTTTGAATCTGAACAAATAAACTCAGAGGTAATTCTGTGCATTGATTTTTTTGCTTTGTTAACCAAAATCATTATAATCGATTAAATTATATGAAATGTATTAGAATATGCAGCGTTGCGGAAGATACAAACCAAACCGCAGATACTCAAACAATGCCACACCAAAAGAACAAGTCTCACAACGCAAAGGGTCATTATTGAAAACAAAAATACATATGAGGTGAACTTAGGTGGTTCGGAAGGGTGAGCAGTGCCTCCGTCCTGCTCGTTGAAGTGTTTTACACTTCTTAACATTTTTTAAAAACAAATATCTGATCTCTGGAAGGGCCAGTCATAATGACGTTTATGTTTCTTTTTTAATATTATCCATAAAATTGAGAGAAATGACCTTCATAAATACCATTAAAATAATTTGGTATTTTGTTTTATCATTCATGCCTAACAATTGTTTTCATTAGACAATTTACTTTTTGACCTATGTTTGATTAAGCTTGTATAATGGATCTTCCTGAGGAGTTGTATAAAAAATAATGCAATACTCAACGTGATAGGTGGAAATCGTGACTAGACAAGCAGCCTGTACAATTCTTCTTTAATAGTTTCTAAGAACTTCTGAATGAAACGGCACTGTGAGGTTTATAATGTCAATATTTCCGTCACGAACATGTCAATTATACCGTACCGTGGGTAGTTAACACGTAGATAAATGTCGAACTTAATATAAAGTATCGTTACACAAACTGATGTTAACTCCAGCGGCCAGGTGACAAATTTTGCACATCGTGGTGACGTGGTTAAGGTTTCTAAACAGCTATCGCATTCTTAAAAGCTGAAAAGGGATCAATTAACACTTTTCTACAGCATTTTGTTTTTTTTTTCAGAAGAACAATCAACAATACATTGACTTTTTTGTTGTTTGAATATTATATTTTTGTTGTATTGTTCGTTTTTTTTTCTTTTGCTCTTTTTGTTGTTTTTTTTGTATACAGATTTCCCTCGTTAGACAGAAACCCTGTTTTTGAAAATCACTTTGTTTGTTTGATGGGGTTTAACACCCGAGCAGCAATATTTCAGCTATATTGAGGCGATGAACATGAAATGGATGATAAAATGAACATAGAATGATGATGATGAAATGAAAAGAGGGATTGGACATAAGGATAATAGGGCCAACTAATTTTGATTGCCACTGGAAATAGGGAGAGGTGGGTAGGGTCGGGCAATTTAGCTTCCTGTGGCGGAGCCCTATGGTTCCTACTCCGGGAGAATACCACACTAGGGTTCTTTAACGTGCGAGGAACGTGGCATTTTTCCCAACACGATGCACCACTTTTTTTAATCAGGTTTTCCGTATTATAGCCCGACAACCCCAGCATGTTACACGCCAAGGGTACCCCATTCCACCACCTGGGGTACACACCCCAGTTGTTCTATGGGCAGAGCGCCTAGCCCCAGGCTAGGTTTCTGAGCACTATTTAGTCGCCTTTTACGACAAGCTTAGCGCTGCTGCAGGAATATTCTTTTGACACCCGTACCTGCATAGTGACAGGGAATATCCAATCAGTTTAACTGTAAAACAATACCAAAAAACAATCATTCTTTTTTTTGCACATTGTGTAGGGAAGTGTCGGTTGTTTTTTTTTATTCTAACACAATTCAACTAGTGAAATGTAATGTATATTGTAACCACATTTCGTACGAATTTAAGCAATTATCTCGACTCCAAATAGATTGACTGGTTTTAAATTTGATATGTGGCTCTAGATAGATCGTAATTACATTGCAAGCGATTTTATCATGATATTAAGCTCTCTGTACGATTAGGGGATTTAGTTATAACGACATTGCATGCAATTACATACTTATCTAATTCTCATAAAAAATGTGTGTCTATACACAAGGTGCGCATACCAACCTAATCAATTTATTGTTGTAGAAAAGATAGTTTCATTTTTTAATAAAACGAAAGTTTGTTTGTTTGTTTGTTGGGGTTTAACGCCCGAGCTGCAATACTTCAGCTATATTCAGGCGATGAACATGAAGTGGATGATAAAATGAACATAAAATAATGATGATGAAATGAAAAATGGGATGGGACACAAGGACAATGGGGTCGACAAATTTTGATTGCCACTGGAAATAGGGAGATGTGGGTAGGGTCGGGCAATTTAGCCTCCCGTGGCGGAGCCCTATGGTTCGTACTCCGGGAGAAATAGATCTTAAACTAAAATTTCTTTTTCGACATAATTATTGGGTTATGTGGAAGCATATTACTTTCTACTTATTTACGTTAAATTGCTTTTTTAATGGAGATTAATTACTGATATAAACTTAAAATGACGAATTACTACTTCAAAGCACTGTAGTAAAGTGAATTAAAGTTTTAACTTGCTATCAATATATCATTATACAATTATATCAATATATTTTCCGTTTTTTAAATAAAAGCAGAAAACTCTTGCCATACCAGTGCATCTACTTCATAGTTCTCAATAGAGTCAGGTAATTCATAGGATATTTAGTTTCCGTGTGTATTGGTCAGTTTGTGTTTTAATTTTGTCTGTGTTTGGCCATTGAAAATGAATATTTAGGAACTCGTTCTTATCATGGTATAATTGCTTTTACTTTAAGAGATTTTTTAGTTCATCATTTCAATGAAAATAAACTGTACAGATAAGGAGTTTCAGTTAAAAGAGAGTCATAGATGACCCACAGAATGAAATATACAAGGGAACTAAAAGTAATATGATTCTAGAATTTCGTATTTTCGGAAGGGTTGTAAAATATTGTTTTATCTAACAGCTACGGAGGATTTTTTCGGTTTTTAATAGTTCTAAAAAATGATGGCTTGACGTCTACAAAAAGAACTTCAAGTTTCTTATGAGTAAATGCACATTTTGATTGATTGATTCATAAAAAAATAATTAAAATACTGTCCGAGAAGAAATCAGTATATATACGTATATATATAAACTTATAAAAGGGTCTGTTTCGTACACAAAACTGACCGAGTATAATTTTGTAAATCTTAAAAATAAAAGTTGAAACTTGGTGGAAATATTAATTGTGTATAGTAGAGCAATTGTACATAAATAGATTCAATACTTGTAAAGGTAAAGAGGTGTAAAATGCATGCTTTAAGATATCCGGAAAGATTCAGGTCCTCACCAGATTGGATTCTCTTCCCTGTAGCAACAGGCTGTTTTTCAAAAATGCAAAATTACGCACTAACTTTAAGAATTAAAATCATGAACAAATGAACAGATAAAAGTACACTTTTGTTTGTTTTTTTTTACAGTTATACCACGCCAACTTACTTTTTCTGGCAGTTTTTAAGTACCTGATATTTTAGAAAACCTGTTTTTTGACAATTTTGGGAAGGCATCCAAAATTTGTTATGAAAACTTGTGTATATTTTTAATTATGTTACCATGGCTACAGATTTTAATAAGAAAATAGAAAAGAATATCTATTTTTTATGGATCTCCATAATGTAAGATTTTGAAAAATTATTACAGGAAAAAAATGTTGGCTTTTCTTGTTTAAGTGTCTCCATATAGCTTTATATCCACAAATTGTCATAAAGTTATCTGCAGTGACCTTTCTATAGAGTGGAACCAAAGATGTCACAGCGGTACGAGTTTGAGTCCCGCAGGGGGGACGACCATAAATTTGCTTCGCAAATTTCACAGTTCTAACATTGTTGGGAAATTTGTCAGACCTTCTATCTTACGTTATTTTTCCTGTATCAATTTGATCCGATGGAGCAGTGTAGCAAATAAAGTCGTCACATTCTGAGACGTTTGTATAATATTGATTTATTGTGACATGCATTGTTCATTTGATCCTCTATCCCACATAATAACACTTAAATGAGCTGTCTCGTACTACCATACATCGTGTACTAAGTTACAACCCTAGAAAAATCATACGAGCAGGAATGATCCGGCCAGCGAAAGCTTTATTTTTATATAGCCTAGCTGGCCGAGTGGTCTAGGGCGCTGGGCGATGTCACAGCGGTACGAGTTCGAATCCCGCGGAGGGAACGACCAAAATTTTGCTTCGCAAAATTTGACAGTTCTAACATTGTTGGGAATTTTTCAGACTTTTTATATATATGTGAATCTCCTTCCACCAAACACCACTCTGGTCACCATGGACGTCACATGCCAACATTCCTCACTCTTATGATATCGAGGCTTGTAGAGAAAATATGGGACTCTCGGGAGGTCACAGTTCCACCTACTGACTGTCTAGTCACTTTACTCACAATGGTTTTAAAAAAGAACATTTTTACTTTTAATGGAGACCATTATTTACAAATAAATGGCACAGCTATGGGTACCAAAATGGCTCCGTCTTATGCCAATAGTTTCATGGGAAAATTTGAAAAAGAACTACTTGAATCCTCTATAGAAAAACCACTCTCCCGGTATAGGTTTATTGACGACGTGGATATGAAGTGGACATATGACAAAGAAGAACTAAACAATTTTATTGCACGTGCCAGCAATCAACATCTTTCAATTAAGTTTACTCACGAAACATTTGCCACTAACATCTCATTCTTCGATGCCTCCAGCACCTTATCGAGGGAGAGCTCTCCACGGACCTATACTCCAAACCAACTGACACACATTAATATCTTACGCCTAAGAGCTGTCATCCATCTCACCTGACTAAGAGTATACAATTTAGTCAATCTCTTAGGCTAAGGCGCATTTGTTCAAATAACGAATTCTTAAAAAACGTCTAGGTCAACTGAATTACAATTTAAGAAGAAGGGGATATAGATACAAACCATGAAAGAAGGGTTAAAAGAAAGAAAATTCACAATATCCCAAAAAGGCAGTACAAGGCAAAAGAAAAAATATAAAAAAAACCCTTTGTGTTCTAACATACCACCCCTGCCTTGAAAACAGCCACAATACCATTCGTGATCACTGGGCCTCTGTCGAGAGAAACTCAACATTATCCAATTTTTTTCCCGAACCACCAATGATTGTTTTCAGACAGCCAGACAGTTTGCGTAGTCTGCTTGTGAGGGCTGAAATATCCAAGCCCAACTTGACTCCAGCCGAGAGTCTCTCCTGTGGTGACAAAAGGTGCAAATGTTGCAACCAAATGCACCACTCGTCATCATTCACCAGCACAATCACGGGGAAACGCTACAAAATATTTTGTAACGTGCACTGAAAGAGTGCTAATGTAATATATTCGATTCACTGTGCCATTTGTGGCCTTCAATATGTAGGTGAATCTAAACGGCCTTTTCACAAGCGCTTGAACGGACACAGGAGCGACCTAACAAAAAAGCCTTTACTCCTAGTGAGTCAACACTTTAGATTACTAAACCACTGCCTCGATGATTTCAACAAAATGAAAATCTTCATCGTGGAACAAAACACGGTCTGGAGCGATCTACGGAGAGTAAAGCGAGAGGGATTTTGTTTTACACCCACACGGAATTAACAAAAAAAAAAACATTAAGTTCTTCCTATTTTGGAGTTTCTTATTACAGTGTTTGTAAATATTTTTAGTTTTATAGTTCAATGTTTAAGATCAACACACAACATGTGTCTATAACACAATGTTCAAGATCTTCGTTAAGTGTCAATAAAATTGTTTACCTCACAGGTATTCACCAGCTTAGCCTTAGTTGTGTTCACAGACAGCCCCGTGCAGGTCCGGATGTTAAAAGAATAGGCCTGCAGCAGCGCTAAGCTTGTATAAGGCGACTAAATAGTGCTCAGAAACCTAGCCGGGGGCTAGGCGCTCTGCCCACAGAGCAACTGGGATGTGTGCCCAAGGTGGTGGAATGGGGTACCCCTGGCGTGTTACATGCTGGGGTTGTCAGGCTATAATACGGAAAACCTGACCGCAAACCATAGTGGTGCAACGTGTTGGGAAAGATGCCACGTTCCTCGCACGTTAAAGAACCCTGCTGTGGTATTCGATAGAAGTAGGAACCTTTGCGCTCCGCCACAGGAGGATAAATTGCCCGACCTTATCCATCCCCCCTTTTTCCAGTAGCAATCAAAATTTTTCGACCCTATTATCCTTGTCCCATCCTTTCTTTTTCATTTCATGTTCATTTTATCATCCATTTCATGTTCATCGGCTGAATATAGCTGAAATATTGCTGCTCGGACGTTAAACCCCAACAAAGAAAGAAAGAAAGAAAGTGTTCACAGACCATTTACTTTCATACACACTCGGTTTATTTGAGGCACTGAAGAAGGTCATTTGTTGCCTGAAAAGTTTGCTTATTATATATTTTATTATAGTGTATGAACATCTTTATCGGTATCGTTGTGCAATCCTCTAGACTTATATAATTCTGTGCTGCATCGTCATAACTGGACGATCCGATACCCATTAAGTTTGCCTGTTGGCTGATTCCTTTAGACTTTATACATATAAACACGTCTCAGAATGTGACGACTACACTGCTCCATCGGATCAAATAGAGTCGTCACATTCTGAGACGTTTGTATAATATTGATTTGTTGTGACATGCATCATTAATTTGATCCTCTATCCTACATATTAACATCTAAATGAACTGTCCCGTACTACCATACATCGTGTACTAAGTTACAACCCCAGATTAATCCTACGAGGAGGAATGACCCGGCCAGCGAAAGCTATATTTTTATATAGCCTAGCTGGCCGAGTGGTCTAGGGCGCTGGACTTTGTGCAGGCGGTGTTGCCATAGATGTCACAGCAGTACGAGTTTGAGTCCCTCGGAGGGAACGACCAAACATTTGCATCACAAATTTGACAGTTATAACATCGTTGGGAATTTTTCAGACCTTTCTATACATTTATATATCTTCACTGTATCAATTTGGTCCTGTGAGCAGTGTAGCAAATAGAGTCCTCACATTCTGAGACGTTTGTATATATATATAGAGTAATTTTGTTTACATATGAATGAAACTATTTATTGGAAACAAAATTTGGCTAGTTCCACCCATTAGCATGGACATCTCTTACACTCTCAGCTTCCATTATAAATAGATTATGGAGTAATTTCTTTTTTATTTTGAAGTTTCTAGTGCTTCTATGTAATTTATTTCATTCTTACAATTTCAGGAAATCACAAACCAACATTCATTAAAAAAATACAAGTTTGTTATCTCTAATGAATGAACATTTATTTGAAACAAATTTTGGCTTGTGCTACCAATAACAATGGGCATCTCTTGATTTTAGTTACATTGTGTTCTTTGTTGTGTGTGTCTGTTTTCCATGTCTGGCCTTTGTCCCTGGATTACATTCTTTTGATTACCACTTTAACCTTGGTTACCTTGATTACTCTTACAGTTTCAGCTACATTTCTATCTAAGCCAAATACCTAAACATAAATTGCGTTACACACCCACAACCAATGCATACAGCGACTTTTTTTACAGATACAAGTGAAGAATATCCACTGCAGACCTGATGGCCACATCCTAATTTTTGTATGTATCCGCGCTCAAAGGTTTTCTAGGATGTGAAAATTTATGAAATGCATAAACACTTATAATAAAAAAAATCCAATAAGTCTCTTCAGGTAAACTGATCTAATTTACACACAGGCGAGGTTAATGTCCAATATGGCAGAGATTGTTTGAAAATATCTCGGTTCTGATGATTTTTAAACCTCTTGTTTTTGATATTTGAGTAAACATATATACGTTAAATAAGCAGAATTTTATTGAAAAAAATGTAATAGAAATAAATGTAGATACTTTTATGTACATTTAAGGACATATTCGACGTGCATAATAGAGGAAGCTCCACGAATTATATCAAATATCAAGTTTTATACGTAATAAACATTTATACGAGTTTGTGTTACACTATATCTTCCTCATATAAAGAAGTATAACCTTTTGAACATTTTTAGAAACAATTGGTTTCCTTTTATGCAATAACAACATCTACAAATTAGTAAAGTAAAATAATACTGCAAATAGCCGTAAACAAGATACAGGGAAATCCTAAAACATTTCTAATAACATAATCTTATACATTCCGTTAGGTACTGTTGGATAGTTTACCAGACAACGTCACATTTAAATCTTCATTGAACATGTCCATAGTAACATAAAGAGAAGTAAAGCGTGATGGTTAAAAGTAACAATACAGAGAAAAAGAAATATTAAGTACAACAAAAAAGACAAAAACATAAAAACAGCACAAAAACCATTACAAATAAATTACCAAAAGGTGAGTTTGATTGTTACACTTCCAAAATGTATGTTCTATAAATAGAACCATGAGAACTATAACCTTGAAAATGAAGCAATAAACTGAAAAATAAAGTAATAAAATGATAAAAAATAAAATGAAGCAGTAAATGCGAAGATTAAATCAATATATTACCTTATTTGGTGTTTATATTTTATAATGTGAGATTTCAAATTATCAAACCATGTTCCATCACTTTAAACGATATATTTGACTATAACGATGACGAACCACATTGTACCATATCAAAATGTGGTATAAAAAATTGCAAAACATGCAACATTCTTATAACCGACCCTTACTTCTCCAGTTCCCTTACAAACAAAACCTTCCATACAAGAAGTCACGATGACTTAAGTTGCAAATCAACAAACCTAATATATGGATTACAATGCAACTTATGTGGTTTAATAAATGTCGGAGAAACAGAAGAACGATTAAATAAAAGAATGTGCGGTCATCGTTCGGGAATTAACACCACCAAATTCCCGACAATTTATAAACACTTTAATCAACAAGATCATTCAATCCTCTCCATGAAAGTTCGTATCTTAGAAAAAAATTACCATCCTACGAACAGCCCCGTTCTAAGTAAAAACTATCGCAGGGAAAGAGAGGAGTACTGGATACGCAGACTAGGTACTGCAATACCTTACGGATGCAATGACAACATCAAAAGTATAGGAAACCTTTCAAGCCAATATAACAATAACATAAATGTGATGAATTTATTTGACAAAAATCCAAGACGGGAAAGGAGTCATGGCCATCGCCACTATACGTCACCTAAGTTACATGATATCTCCATAGATGGTCTCCTTCTTTTCATACAAAAACCTCTTGGACTTCATCACATTAGAACCAAACTTTATTCTATACCTCTCACTCTACTACACTCCCTTTACAAAACAAGTCTTGACACTCCAGTTTCTGACCCCACCTCATCATGATACAGACTTGTTGCTATCATTTTGGATATTGGTTTCCACAGACTCTTTAAACCAGTTTGTGTGAAAAGTCAAGATGAAGAAAAACGATCATTTCTTCCACTACCGTTTGTCAACAAAGGTATAGATGCAATTAATTTGGCTAACATCCTCCATCACAAAAACGTTACCAACAAAATTCCCCCATATTTCAAAGACAAATCCATACCAATTATTTCATATTCCTATACTTCACCCATCGCATCCAAAATTTTCAATTATAAAAGGCTATTGCAGAACCTCAAGATTGAGGACTTCAAGGCTAAACCACCTGACTGTTCTTGCAAAACCTCTCCATTCAAATATAGTCCTTCTGGTCACGTCGTTACGGGAGATTTAACCATTATCGAAAACGAATCTGCGTAATATCCTTTCTAAAGGTCCCAAGTACCGTGAACCACGCTCCATAAATTGGAATTATAACTTTAAAGTTCTTATGGATGCCGTCGAGGACTATGCAAGAAAATGGAGAAAACGAGAAAAAGAAGACATCGATTCTCTCTCAGAGTGGTTGAAGGCCGTGAGGTCTTTAATTTTGAAACGAATGAAAGTTTTAAGTAGATCAATGAGTGCCAAGGCTACATCAGTTTTCAAAGACCCCGATGTAGCAAAAACATTGTCTACTATACCTGAAAAGTATGTTGTCGTACCAGCAGACAAAGCCCAAAACAACATTGTTTTTGTCTGCAAAACATTTTATATCCAATGTTTATTATCAGAGGTAGACGTAGAAAATAATAGCAGTGATAAGACCTACACTGCTACCACTCTTTCCAAAGAAGAGATTGTGGAAAACCATAAATCTGTACTATCCTCTTTTGGTCTCTCTACCAAGGACGATGATTGTGATTTACCGTCTATGTACTGGATTCCTAAACTTCACAAGAATCCATACAAACAACGTTTCATAGCTGGATCTGCAAAATGTACCACCAAACCTCTTTCAAAACTTTTAACTTCTATACTCACAACTGTTATAGAGGGTCTACAGTCCTATCACAACACTTGTTACTCCCGTAGTGGTATTAATTCAATGTGGATCCTGAAAAATTCGAAAGATCTTTTGGAGACAATCAGTTCAAGACTATTATCTGAATATAATAGCATCAAAACCTATGATTTGTCAACACTGTATACTTCTATTCCCCATACTCAGTTAAAATCCCGACTTAAAAACATTATACATCGTTGTTTTTCCAAAAACGATGGTACACCTAGATACAAATATATAGTTCTTGGTAGAGATTCCTCATACTTTGTAAGAAATAATTCCAAATCATCTTCCAAATATACAGAGGAAGATGTTAACACAATGCTGGAATTTTTAATCGACAACATATTTGTCCAGTGTGGTGGACGTGTTTTTCAACAAACGGTCGGCATTCCAATGGGAACAAATTGTGCTCCTTTACTAGCTGACCTATTCCTTCACTCTTTTGAGGCTGACTTTATTACTGATCTGATCAGAAAGAAAGAATATTGTTTAGCTAGATCCTTCAATCTCAGTTTCCGCTATATAGATGACGTGTTATCTTTAAACAATCCTAATTTCGGGGATTTGATACATCACATCTACCCAAAAGAACTTGAGATAAAGGATACTACAGACACTGTGAAGTCAGCCTCATATATTGACCTACACTTGGAAATCGATGGTAAAGGAAAACTATTGACCACACTTTACGACAAACGTGATGACTTTTCATTCAGAATTGTTGTCAACTTTCCTTTCATCTGTGGCAACATCCCATCGGCTCCTGCGTATGGAGTGTTCATATCACAACTCATACGTTATGCCAGAGCTTGCCGAAACTACGCAGACTTTTTGTATCGCGCTAGAACTGTAACAAATAGACTTCTGGAACAGGGTTATGTTGCTACAAGGTTGAAGTCATCACTGCAGAAGTTTTTTGGTCGTCATCATGAACTCGTGGATCGTTATGGTGTATCCATCAGCACCATGAAAACTGATTTATTCAACGGGTCATAGTTTTCCTTTCCTCGTTTGTCTACCCAGGACTTGACCTTTTGTGAGCAACTCGGCGGGTGTTTCTAGAAAAGCAGAGGACTCTTACCCTACCGGTGCACCTGGTCCATGCTCCCAGTTTTTAGTGGAGTCCAAGTTGCTCATTTACTTTGTATGTATGATTTAGTTACTTTATGTTCTTTGTTGTGTATGTCTGTTTTCCATGTCTGGTCTTTGTCCCTTGATTACATTCTTTTGATTACCGCTATAACCTTGATTCCCTTGATTACTCTGTCATCACTAAAATTACCAACATTGAAAGTTACACTTTAAATGTTTTGAAGACCATCAAATTCATATTTGTGAACAAATAAAATAATAATAAATAATAATAATAATAATAATAATAATAATACAAATACACAATCAAAAACAAAAGTATAATTTTGCAACTTACATGGTGACTATGTAACAGATGATGACTATAGAATCTCGGATATCAATTGTGGTACACAGTGTTCTAACATCTGAAAATATCGCGCATGTAAAGAAAGAGAGAAAATCAGTACCTGCACCAGGTTGTAGTATTAATAAAATGTAGTACTGTTAAAAAATGAATTTTATAAAGGCGAAAAACAGAAACTTAAGCTAGAGAAAATAAATGAATGAAAAACAATGATATATCAAACCTACGTTAATCCACAGACAGTCGGTAAGTTTGTTTGTTTGTTTGTTTGTTGGGGTTTAACGTCCGAGCAGTAATATTTCAGCTATATTCAGACGATGAACATAAAATTGATGATAAAATGAACATGAAATGATGATGAAATGAAAAAGGGATGGGACACAAGGACAATGGGGTCGACAAACTTTGATTGCCACTGGAAATAGGGCTATGGTTCCTACTCCTATCGAATACCACAGCAGGGTTCTTTAACTTGTGAGAAACGTGGCATCTTTCCCAACACGGTGCACCACTATGGTTTGCGGTCAGGTTTTCCGTATTATAGCCTGACTACCCTAGCATGTAACACGCCAGGGGTACCCCATTCCACAACCTGGGGCACACATCTCAGTTGCTCTGTGGGCAAAGCGCCTTAGCCCCCGGCTAGGGTTCTCAGCACTATTTTGTCGCCTTTTACGACAAGGTTAGCGCTGCTGCAGGCCTATTCTTTTAACAGCCGGACCTGCACGGGGCCGACAGTCGGTAAGCATGCGGCACATTATAGTCTTGTTATTTTTTCGTGTACTTATAACTTGATATTCCAGTCCCTTATAAGTTGGTATATTGATGACTTACATAAGTTAAACTGCTGATGACATTGACCACGATTCTGCTCATGTCTCCATCAAATATTCTAGAAGTATTAGTACCATGTTCAATTTAAAAAAAAAGCTTGAATATGTATTGACTTCCTCATTTCATAAATACTACACCAATCCAGTTAATGTTGTCGATCAATTTAATGTTCCAATATCGTTTTTGGACTAAGTCAGACATGACACCAGAAATTTGTTGTCCGACTTGAACCTGGATAGGTTATTTAAGGATCATCTAAGATTTACGTAAATCAAGCATGTTTTCGAACAAGATCTGATTTGTGTTTCAGAGACAAAGAATATCATATATATTTCAAGCTGTTCAGACTAGCGTATTTTGTTGATAATAATAAAGAACTATTGGTAATGATTACTTTCTTATTAGGGTGTCCAATGTTGTTATTAGTTACCAAATCTGTTCTCAGACGGTTAGCTATATATATTATAACTAAATAAAGTCAAAACATAAAACAAACAAAAAAATCACTACCCAATCGTTTGAATTTAGGTCAGCCAAAATTAATTTTCTTTTCTGGATGACAAATAGTCCAAGGGAAGAATTTAGTCGAATTTCAGGCGATATGGACACAAGTCAAATATAAAAAGAATGGAAATGGTGAATATGTCAAAGAGACAAGAACCCGACCTGGATGAAAAATGTCAGCTCAATGCCATTGGGTCTTAAATGAACAACGAGGAAACCCTTACCCCACATGAAAGGCTGCATCTGGCCCCCAAACAACATTATACAAAAGTACAGCAAAATAGTTGCCCCTAAATATTCCTGCAACATAAAAGTAAACTGAAAGTGAAAACAAAACAATACATACAGAGGCCAGAAATTCCTAACTTGGGACAAGCGCAAAAATAAGGCGGGTTAAACACACTTTAGCGTGATCACAATCGTCCTCTTTTGAATCTGGCCACTGTGGAAAAAATATTACACAATTAAACATACCTGGCAATCGGTTTAAAAATGTCCGAGTCCCTCGTTAAAACATAAATAAAGAAAAATGATTTTACGTTACACAAATGAACATACAAAGAATTACAAACCATTAACTGAAATGCCTGTTCCAGACCAGTTTGCACCACAAAAAGTTATGTGAATACCGAATGTAATAGCAATCCAAATTCTTCCCATGCGGGGTTGAGAAGCATCATAATTCATAAATTCGGTAAATCATAATTCTTACAATAAGGACGCAACCGGTGTCATGCCGAAAACTGCTTTTGAATAAATTGTATCAGTTTCTATGTAAAGACCCTATTTGCGAATCAATGTTAATATAAAAAAATGCAATCTTTAACAATTTGACAACAATATTATAACTATATCCCTAACGAATTAGAGTTTTCAACGATTTAGCTAATTAATTTGGTGCGTATTGAGCTTTCCATGCTTTGTGAATAATATTACCACAAAATATAGGGGGGGGGGGGGTAAAGCATATGTTAAAAATGAAACTACAGTGAACTGTTTTAAATAAAAAATCGCCTTTTTAGAGATCTTTGCGATTTGTATCGAAATAAGATAAAGCTGAAAAAAAACTTAAGATACATAAGCATCAAATAGTTTTGTAGTACTGTTTTGTTCGAGCGCTTTTAAGGGTCTTTATTATCACTTGATAAGGTATTGGAGTCAATCAATGATTTTGAACTTTTAAAATCAAAGAACGAAGACTTTTACTGCTCACACAATAAATTAACTAAGTTCAGTTAGAATTAGTTGTATTACGAAAATGTCACGTTCCGAATTCCAGAAATGTTAAAGACGCTTACCTCCTTTTAGATATTCATTTATTAAATTTAATTGACTTTCTTAATTTATCTGAAGTTTGACTGTAAAATCACGAACTACTTTAAAGTGAATGATAGATTAATCGTATGACACAAACCAATTTTTAGTTTGGCGATTCAGAGCAACACTGCTTTTATAATATTGTTCTTTATATTCGAATAACTTTTTATGATATTGATAGTTAAATCTGTAAAACTAAGTTGAAGCGGTTCACTTTGCAAGAAGCGTGGTTTTCGGATAAATATGTGTTTAAGCTTCTGTGATATGTAATGGTTTTCTCTGCTCACCAGAGGGACCTATGATTGAATTGATACCAATTCAGATCCTTAGTATTTGAACTTCTTTTCGTTTCAACCAGTGAGCTTGGTTGAATATCTGCCGGATTATCGGTCTTTCGTGTATCCGTTTCTCTCTAGATAGTGTGATTTGAGATTTATTGTTATTTTGAAACCGGGGGATATCCGCTTCCACCGATACGGTAGAGCACGGAATAGTCATATACTTAATGGTTCACAAAATCATCTTGTCATATCCTTTCTATGCAAACATTTATTTGTCTGTAGTCATTTATGCTATTCTCTTATTTTCTCATTTTTGGATTGGATCTTTCATCAAATTGACTTCAAAACACAAACAATCATTTGCAGAACGTATTAATGAAGTGTTTTTATAATTTAAAATAGTTTATTCTGTACAGCTGTATGACAGGGTGAAAATCGATTATTTCTCTGTATTCAGCTGACACATTGGCATTTAAAGTTTGAGAAAAACAAGCATGTCAAAGGTAAACGTTTTCTAGAATTTCAAAACCCTCAACACACGCACAATTATAATATATAATAAATTTCCTTACTAATTTTTCCGGAGAAACTTTCGTTTCCTTGTCTTATAATTATGATATTCTGCTAGATCTGTTAAAACACTTCCTGACGTCTGTTTTAACATCGATTTGTCAACTTCAATATGTTAAAAAAAGAAAAAGAGAAACACTTGTATTGATCCAAAGGTGACTACCTTGGACTTTTTTCACTAAATCCTATTGAAGGTATTTATTGATACTTTTGTCTAAAAGAAGAAGGTGTGCTTATCAGTTGCTGTTGGTTTTTGAACTAGCTTATAGAAACAACGAGTACCCTTTCGAGCTAAGTACAACTGTTATGAGGTATTGTACTTATAATTTTACAAATATAGTTCATTCTCTTCAATAGGGTTATGTTGCTTAAGATTGAAGTCATCAATACAGAAATTTTACGGTCGTCATCATGAACTCGTGGGTCGTTACGATGTATCCATCTGTACCATGAACACTGATTTGATCACGTGTCATAGTTTTCCTTTCCTCTTTTGTCTACACTGGACTTGATTTTTTACGATCAACTCGCCTGGTGTTTCTAAAGAAGCAGAGGACGCTTACCCTACTGGTGCACCGGGTCCATGCTCATGCTCCAAGTTTTTAGAGGAGTCCGACTTGTTCATTTACTTTTGTGACTTTGTATGCATCATTTTGTTACTTTTTGTTTTTTATTGAGTTTGTCTGTTTTCCCATGTCTGGGCTTTGTCCCTGGATTACATTCTTCTGATTTCCGCTAGAATTTTGGTTCCCTTGATTACTCTTAAAGTATGTTTAAACCATAATACAGAACTATATTGGAAACGTTTGTTATAATTCTATAATTTTGAAAATACTTTTTTGATAGTTTAATCTATTCCTTTCTCTATCTGATAATTCTTTCCAAAGACAAAATAACAACAAAACAATCTGATAAAGACAAAGCAATAGATTTCTAAATGAAAGGCAATGATTTTAGTTACTTTATGTTCTTTGTTGAGTATGTCTGTTTTCCATGTCTGGTCTTTGTCCCTGGATTACATTCGTTTGATTACAGCTATAACACTGGTTCACTTGATTACTCTTTGTACAGGAGTACAAGGATGAATAAACAAAATCGTAATTTCGAAACCGTTCAATTTTGAAAAAAATGCCCTTGTTGAGGTTAACAAATATAGCACATAATCAATCAGTCAACCAATCTTTAATGTATGATTGTATTATTACCAGAATGTGTTTATAATCCTCAAAATTTGTAATTCTGTATTAGTATGTATAGTATTTAACAGACACGATGGAAGTAGTTCACCGTGTTATGTATTATTTGCTATAATAATAAATTGCATTACAATTACATGTTCTGCCAAAACTGGAGTATTACGAATAATATGTTGTTTTTTTTCAAATGTATTTATATTCAAATTCGAATAACACAATGCTTAATGATTTAAGTACCACTCCAGCTAAGAATCATGCAAAATGTGATTCATGGGTAAAAAGCCTACATATTTTTATTTTTTATATTTTGTTTGAATTGCCATGGTAAACAGAAATTAATATTCAGGTTTCTTGTGTTCACAAGAGATAAAAATTATATAGAATGCACTGTAAATTTCAAAATAAAGGGAGATAACTCTGTAAATGCCACTCAAATACAATAGAATCTATTGGATTTTCAATGTTGATTATCTCCAAAGAGCAGGCAGATTTGAATGAATAGTTACATATTTCATGGTATAGACCGATAAAACAGCTTAATTACAAAAATAAAAATATGTAGCCTTTTTTGGGTGTATCATATTTTTCAGATTTTGCATGATCCTTACAAAGACAGCTACTTAATAGTATAGTTCTATTACTATTGAACTCGGGGAGTTTATTTCAGAATTCTCACCCTGCAGACAAAATGCCTTTCTATCATTATACGTTTACAAATACAAGATAAAATGAAAAATAAGTAAGTAACTATACAAAAGAAAATAATTAACATAAATCCTTGTCTTCCATTTTATATTCAATATGAAACACAATTCACTTGCATCCATAATACAACAACTAGCAATCAAATACCCACTGAAAATAATTATTACCAATACTGGTAGCTTTCAATGAAAGATTCCTAAGGTTTGTCAAGATATGATAAAGACCATTTAGAAAGACATGAACATCAACATTTGTCGGTGAAAAACCGTAAACATATTTCATTATTTATGTTAGAGTATTATGTTGTCACTCGAGGCTTTACACATATTTTGAAGCAGAACAAATAAGGACTGAGAAAACTGAGTGTGATTGTTAAAGGAGTACTTTCATTTTGTGTTTGTACATTACTTGTTCCATTTTCATTATCTTGTTGTCCTTTAAATTTATTTTTGTCAAGTTATAATCATTCATTGTTTTCTATACTTTGTGTTCCCGTTATTATTTTAAATCTCTTTAGTATCTCTCCTTTATTACTTAACACATAGAGACAAGATGGTTTAACTTACAAGATTAGTTCCAGGAATGACAAACCTTTTATAAATGTTCAGTCTCCGTGATTATTGTCACTACAGAAGTTTTGAAGTCGTCATCACAACTTGATTGACCGATATGTAGTTTTATCAGACGAGACAAAATATCTTCAGTCCGAATCGACAACCGATCGACTTACGCTTTCCGACCTTTTCTTACTAACTTTTCAAAGCATTTGATTTTCATACCCATTTTTTGTGACAGTTATTATTATTTTTATTATTGTTTCCTTATCTACAGTTATTTAAAAGTAGTTGTATTGTATTCTGTTGTCTTCGGTTTGTATGTTATTCGTCTCTGTTTTCTGTTTTCACGTTTTGACATGTATTTCTATGTTGATGTTTCTAAACTGTTCTTTTGTTTTGATGTTTTTGTCGATATACCACTTATTCGGTACATTATCGGATAACATAATTTCAAAATAAACAATTCGCGTAGCCAATACTGTTGATTAGCAAGTTCTGCAGGACAATTAAAAAAAACACAAGAGTTTGAGAAATAAAAGTAAAGTCATTTAGCTCATGCATTAAATTGGATAGAAATAGTTTTTTTTTTAAATAATGTGTTTACTCCGGCTCTGCTGCTTTTTACTCAAAACGTTGATTTTATAGAATTTCCTATCAAAGTTCAAACTAAATAATATTAAAATCAGTAAACTTGTGTCATATTTTGCATTGTTCTGAAGATTTCAACACCTTCTTCCATATAAAAAAAATGAATTGACCCTTTTTTTTGGTAAGTTGGTGCGCATGCTCAATATTCACATCCGTGATTTATGGCTTGGGTAGAAGAAAATAATTTTCTTCGCGGAAGTGTAAATTGAGCATGCTAATCGACTACCCCACAGTTATCACAAAAGGGTCTGTAAAGAAAGTTTTTCTCAAAGATATATGAAATAGTTATGTAAATATTCGAAAAAAAAATACCAAGGCGTCAGCAGATGGATAATTCAAATCAGTCAAAATCCAAGAAAACATGGTCTATACGTGAAAACATAAAACACAGACGATCTATTTACATATTTACACAATGTAGCGAACCGAATAAAAAACACATGCAAACTAAAGATAAGGGAACAAGACGTCACACAAAAAAAACCAAAGCACTTACAATACATCACCCACATAAAAAACAAACAAAAAACAACATTGTTTTCCCGATTCAGAATTTTACACCACGTCCCAAACATTACCACCTGACTAGGGTGTGTAGGTGGCTTTAGTATGGAATAATCCCTGACATGCACATTTGTTTCTTTGTAGGTCTATTTAAGTACCAGTCTCCCCGTGCAGGTCCGGGTGTTAAAAGAATAGGCCTGTAGCAGCGCTAAGCTTGTCGTAAAAGGCGACTAAATAGTGCTCAGAACCCTAGCCGGGACTAGTGCGCTCTGCCCACTGAGCAACTGGGATGTGTGTCCCAGGTGGTGGAATGGTGTACCCCTGGCGTGTTACATGCTGGGGTTGTCAGGCTATAATACGGAAAACCTGACCGCAAACCATAGTGGTGCAAAGTTTTGGGAAAAAAGCCACGTTACTCGCACGTTAAAGAACCCTACTGTGGTATTCTCCCGGAGTAGGAACCATAGGGCTCCGCCACAGGAGGCTAAATTGCCCGACCCTACCCACCTCTCCCTATTTCCAGTGGCAATCAAAATTTGTCGACCCCATTGTCCTTGTGTCCCATCCCTTTTTCATTTCATCATCATTTCATGTTCATTTTATCATCAATTTCATGTTCATCGTCTGAATATAGCTGAAATATTGCTGCTCGGACGTTAAACCCCAACAAACAAACAAACAAACATAAGTACCAGTCCGTATATAATTCAGATACTGTCAATGGTAGGAGTGATTCATATTTTAGATAAACCCACCAAACAAACAATGCTTCTCCGGTCTACATAAGCTATATTTTTAACAACAGTACTGTCTTTATTTAGATATGTATTTTTGGGAAAACCATACATTCTTCTCCCACTTAAATCAGACCAAACAAGAACAATAACTCTTGCAAATTTACAATTTTAGGCACAATCAATATAATATCTATCTCGAAAGTGCAACAACCAAATGATAAACTAAGACTGTTTTGTCATCTGTAACTGTGTTTGGATTAGAAATAAAAGTGACTTATGTGGAGTCTTGATATACATAAATCACCTCGTGTCCCTTTTGTTTTGTAAGGACTATTACTTTATATATTAACACAAAGCACATGAAGAAAAATACACAATCCACCTTTCAATCATTCATTATTTGCCCCGTGCAGGTCCGGGTGTTAAAAGAATAGGCCTGTAACAGCGCTAAGCTTGTCGTAAAAGGCGACTAAATAGTGCTCAGAACCCTACCCGGGGGCTAGGGCGATCTGCCTACTGAGCAACTGGGATGTGTGCCCCAGGTGGTGGAATGGGGTACCCCTGGCGTGTTACATGCTGGGGTTGTCAGGCTATAATACGGAAAACCTGATCGCAAACCATAGTGGTGCACCGTGTTGGGAAAGATGCCACGTTTCTCGCACGTTAAAGAACCCTACTGTGGTATTCTCCCGGAGTAGGAACCATAGGGCTCCGCCACAGGAGGCTAAATTTCCCGACCCTACCCACCTCTCCCTATTTCCAGTGGCAATCAAAATTTGTCGACCCCACTGTCCTTGTGTCCCATCCCTTTTTCATCATCATTTCATGTTCATTTAATCATCAATTTCATGTTCATCGTCTGAATATAGCTGAAATATTGCTGCTCGGACGTTAAACCCCAACAAACATTCATTATTATGGATATATATGTACGGCTACATTGGCTAAAGTTAATAGTTGTGAAACAGGGTAACAGTGTATATAACAATACATAGTTTGCTTAAGATAGAAAAATAGCTCACAGTGGATAATTGAGCTTCAATTCTTTACAATTTGACAGAATGGCAACTTTGCAACATAAATTTTAAGTGTCACTTAACATAGTCTCTGCAAAGCCTAACCCTTGTCGTGCTGATTTGTTTAAAAAGGCTATATTACGATATTTTGCAAAATTATGCAAATAATATGTAAATTAGTTGCAAAATGGTACTGATGCCGATTGTTATATATAAGTTAAAGATACATAATTACGAGTTGGGGTGGATGGGGTGAGGACGTGAGGGGGCGGGGGATCGGTGGTCTTACGCGGTAAAATGTGTCATTCAAAAATGGTCCTTTTTGTCCATTTTTGGCCATTGTTTGTGGGGTTCAACAGGAGCAAAACTGGAACCAAAGCACATTAATCCCACAGCTCGTACCCTGTGAAGGCTACTGAAGCCAAAAAAGGTTCGTTGCAGTCACGAGTGGGAGATCAGGAGTTCCATGAAGGGTTAGTGGTGTGACAAAGAAAGATTGTTTTCCAATTTTTTGCCTCAATTTGGCTTACAACCGGAATTGTTGAATTCAAGAGGTCGATATAGTAATGGTTGTGAGATACATCATAAAATAAAACACTATAGATTCATTCTGCCGTGGCTTGGGAAAGAAATGAACCCTACTCCTAATCAAATCTCACTTTTTTGGGCAGTGGAAACCTCATGACCTCATTTTTCAGCTCTCAAGTCATTCTATTTTTGACAAACTCTATATAAAATAGTCTCGTTTTAAAGCACAGTCACGCTGCCTGCAGATGGAAGCAAATTGTGCTTTCCTTAGCTAAGATTTACACTGCCAGAACCAATAAAGCGGAAACAGGGAAAAGCACGGATAAATCCGAGCGTAGCACAAGGGTTAAATGTGTATCAATTTCACTTTTCCTTATGAAAGTTAAATAATACGTGATTTGATATTGTAAATATATGGTCCTGTTATTTCATAGATCAATAGAGACTAAAAGTGTATAAAAATTGGAAGTATCAACTAAAAGGAAAGGGTCCAGTTAATAACTAATTATTCTACGTTTTCTTACTAAGTATTAGAAATTACGTGCGTACAGATAATCACGTTTTCTATTTCGCTACTATCTTCTTCTGGCACAAAAATATGACCGTACTGAGGATTACGACCACAATAAATTGAAGAAAAAGAAGATAAGATAAAAGGAAAGATTAATTTTTTCAAATTTGTTCTTTTGATTCCTAGAAATTGATTCTTTTTTTTATTAGAGTTATACTTTTAATCAGGAAATACTCTTAACCATGAATGCTAAATCTTTAACTCGAAATATTTCAACAAGATTTTATGCAGGAATGCATCGGGTGTATGGCGGTTGGCCGGACGGCAGCAAAATATTGTCCTGGCAATTACTTGATTTTATTTGATACATTCTATTCGGAGTTGAATATGTGTTATCATGTGACAACATCAAGGTTAAGTAGGCTTTTTACAAATAATAATATGTTGTTAATCTGTGGTGGCCATTTTTATTGAAAGAAATGGAGACTGTAACTCTTGTTTTTGCAATAATTTGAGACGCATTATACATATCTTTTTTAAACTTGTTGCTTTAAATTACTAAATACACTATACAACCTAATTATATTACCTATCACTAAAACATTTCGAACACTATGTTGAAGGAATACGACGCTCTTTAATATTAATACATATTTTACGGCAAACCGACTTATCGTTTTGCTAATTTTCATTGTGAAATTGATGACAAATATGATAAGTAAATGATTCAGTAAACATGCAAAAAACCTATTGTATCGGCTCCGAATTTTGAGTGTCAGATTTTGTAAGAACCAGACAGTGGGTAGAACATGGTATGAAAAACCCTGTCATTTTGAAAGTTTAATTTGAATATCGGGTATCTGCACCAGCAGAATAAAAAAAGGCAAGATTTTCCATATCAATATGGTAAAAAGAGTTATAATTTCATTGAAATGCAGTGGAGATGAACATTTTAAGGGCAGATAACTCAGTGAAAAATATAAATTTTCTAACATTCTATTGAACAAAATCTGAGCAAATCCAATGATGCTGAAATAAAATAATTTTTTTTTTTCAAATAGATAAAGCATCCTTGAGTGAACTTATATTGTCAGATCGGTGGGTTTTTGACATGCATTTTTTTTTATATATATATTTCCTATTTTGCCTGATCCTTACAAAAACTTACACTTGACTGACAAATATAATAGGGCTTGGTATGTTCTTTATTTGATTATTTTAAAAATCTGCATTTTGCATACCCGTTTTAGCAGGAATTTCTTTTCTTTCTAGAGCACATTTTGGAGTCTATTCCGGCTTTTTGTTGGGGTTAGTGATGCTCGTCTGTTTTTTTTATAATGTTTTGCCTTTTTAGGTGTGTGCCATGTCAGTTTAAATACTCTTTATCGGGGTTTTTATCAATGGGTTTACCTTCATTGGTTGGTAAACGAAAAGACAACATAGCCAACGTCGGAAAATGTTTGCTTCTGTTTACATCGATTTCGTCTTTTCAAATGCCTCATTTTAAGTAAGACACGTATATTCCGATTTTTTCTCTGATAACTGAATATGATTATTGACGCATATTTTTTATATCCTACATAACATAAAGTGTTTCTTAGAAATAGGAAAAGTGTCATTTTGGCTATCCTCAGGCAGACTCAAACGATCCAGCTCCACTCTAGAAACAAGAGCATTGCAAAGAAAACATCAAGAACATTTACCTAAGCATACCAAATATATAGATTTTAAAATGAATGACAATCTGTGTGCAGAGGACAATGTAACCATTCAGACAACAGTTCCGTTATTCAGTGCCAAAGATGAACAATCAAACATCGTCAGAGAGACCGTAACAAAGAGCATGCTGGAGGAAGAGTATCCATCAGAATTGTGGGCAAGAGTTTACACAGACGGTTCAGCCACAAATGCGACAACAAAAGGAGGGGCCAGTATCTACATAGAATACCCAAATGGAGTACAACAGTCAATGGCAATACCAACAGGATTACATTGCTCCAACTACAACGCTGAAAAAGAAGAACTCATCCATGCGGCAAATTACATCAAGGAAACCGCAGAAAATATGCATTTTGTTTGTTTGTTGGGGTTTAACGCTCGAGCAGCAATATTTCAGCTATATTCAGGTGAAAAAAATATGCAAGTAGTATTCCTAACAGATGCCCTCTCCGTAATACAAGCAATAACCAACAACAAACTACCACAATTTGAAAGAGCTATTTATTCCATCAAGAGCCTTAAAACTGCCATACAGTGGATACCTTCATATTGTGGAATCAACGGAAATGAAAAAGCAGATAAGCTAGCAAAGGAAGGCGCTCAACAACGGCAAGATGAAAATTCTGTCTGCTATACAGAGATGACCATCATCAAGTCTCTGCACAATACCCCTCAGAAGCAAGATAGCTACCATCAACTAAAACGATTTGAGCAAACTACAATCTTCATGCTCAGGACAGAACACAACAGACTCAACCAACATCTGTACAGAGTTTTGAAGGTCATACCATCACCTATGTGTCCCTGTGGAGAAGCAGAGCAGTATACAGAACACTTTCTGAAGACGTGCAAGTTACACCAGGCACAGAAGATATGGGATAAACCAACCCCCCATTACATAGAAACTGTATGAACCTGTGAAAGACCTACAGAAGACGGCCAGATTTGTTACCTCAACAAATCTGGCATTCAAGTGTAATGGCGAACGACAAGAAGAAGAAGAGAAATAATAAAAAAAAGAAAATGAAATATAAGATGGGACGATACTTTCGTCATTTATAAAACACAGATACCATAGTAACCGATTCATCGACACCACCAAGGAAGGATGAGTTGAATGGGGAATCACATGTGCGAGCAAGATATTGACTGATTCTTATTTCAGTAAAATTTCGCCTGAAAGGTGTGCTTTTTATGTGTTTATATTTAAACGTGAAATACGAACGATAAATCAGTTCACTTTCCCTGAATTCTTTGTTAATAACTGAAGTGTCCGCCGTTCAATGGATATGTTTATGAACTCCCTGACAGTTCATTAATGTCTAATCATCTGTTTATAGAAATGTATTGCGGTATAAATAAAACCAAAAAAGTCCACTGATTACGGGAAGCTTCTAAACAATCACTCCCACAGAAAAAGAGCTATTTATCCTTTATCACCCGATCTCCCTTATTATTAATAAAACTGAGTATCTTAGCGTTTAGAAGTGGATAAAAATAATGATTTATTTTATTTTAATATCTGCTTTAAATACGGACATGGAAAATGACGAACACAATAAATCTGCCATCATGGCGAAGATATACACTTCCTTATTAACTTGATCATGCTCAAAACTATAGGACTCTTTAGATGGCATCTAAACTATCTTAAAAACCATATATGTCAAAGAATGAGCACAATACAAAACATGAAGTAGGTAATCATAGTAGACTCTGCGATGTTCTGGAACAATATGATGGATATTAGTTTTACCACTTTATCAATAACAGTACAATACATTATATACTAGTATATGACGGAAATGAGATCAAAGGGTTTTGTTCTATGTCGTTTAAAGACACAGTAATGACAACTTATAAAATAACCTGATCAAGTAAGTATTTCTTTCCATTAAATTTAGTACAATAAACTATGATTTTGTCATCAGTTGCATAAGGTTTAAATTATTTTGTTCAAATCGTAATTTAAAGCTCTGCAGCGTTTGATACTTTGTTTGAAATAAGGTTTGATATCAATTCTATTAAATTGATTTATTTCTCATAAATCTTTAAATTGATACTAAACCACGCTTCACCTGGTGCTATTTAGTGTTTATTTGATATCTTGATGTAGCCTTAGGAAATGAATTTTGATCAGTAGGCATTACAACAATTACAAATAAAGGAGAAAACACATTTGGTTGACTTTGTAAAGGTTCAGCTGTGATTAACTTTTCAATGGAAGTAATTTAGAGCAAAAGTAACATTTTAGAAAATCAGAATACGCATGTCTTATTTTTACTAAAAATCTTGAAGCATATTTAATTGCTCTGTTTTCTTTATTATACTTTTCAAGAAACAGATGCAATTTTTTTTGGTGTCGCGTTAGCAAATGTATTTATTCAAAACAATTAACAAAAAACAAAAAAAACAAACAAAACAAAAAAACAAACAAAAAACAAACAAACAAACAGAAAGAAAGAAAGAAAGAAAGAAAGAAAGAAAGAAGCAAAATGTAGAAAATAAGGTAAAATAAAAACATAATAATAATAAAAGAAGCAACTTATTTTTCCCTTTGCCACATATATTGAAATTAACACATTAATTTAGATCTAAAGGTGTAAACATAAAAAATATGTTAAATACGAGTTCACAGACTTACCTTTTTTCGGCTATATATCGTTGTTTGTGAACTTGAACTTTGGCATTGCCATGAATTCAACTTTTTCTGGGCAATCAATTGTTAAATGACACATACATACTTTTCTATTACTTGCCGAATCTTGGCATATGTTTTGTTTTTGCTTCCTGCATCCTAACTAAAACTGACAACGAATGACCAGTTCAACTAAGCGTGAGTATCACGAGGAGAGCAATTTAATCTTGTTTAACCGTTTCCCTTTTAGTTAACAATTTAATCATATTTCACCTTTATCCTTTCATTTTTTTATATCTTGTTTCTATATTTGAATACACCCAGTTAACGTTATAATTATTAAGATTTATAATTTGAAGTAGAATCCCTGTTAATTGATAGTTTATTTAGTTTGTTTGTTCTTTAATAATAGCTTCATATCGTGTATGATACCAAAGTGTTTATAATTGCAACCATCTACAGTATAGTAAGGAGTTTATATTTAAAAGTTTGTATGTTATGTGTGTGCAATATGCAAAATCATCAAACGAGTTTAAAACATTTAGTTCCACAAAAAGAATGACCTTGATTTTACATTTAATATATATTAGTATTACCATCAATTCGCATCTGTTTTTGTTTAAGTCAAATCTTTATAAAATAAGATAGTCAAACATAATAATTATGTCAATGCGAAATAAAAGAAATATTTATTTGGTTTAGAAATATGATTAAACATTCAACAACAAAAGTTCTAAAGATTTTGATATTGAAATGATCATTTGAAGTAACCTTTAAAAAGCTGAGTACTTCCATTCCTTTATATGGCAATATTAAGATCTAAAGCATACTCATGTTTAGATTATAGAATAAGATAAAAACACACGTGAGTTATGCAATTGTTATTTGAGAAAAACCAACATACTATTTTCGTATTTTATTTTCACAATTTTACTTTGTCGGTATAATGTCAATTTTGATTTCTTTGTATGGATGGTATGTTGAAAAGAATTAGAAAACAACGATGTTCATAAATTAGTTTCTTTTGAAGCTGTTGAGTAAAAGCAAAATTGTTACACGGTTTTCTGTTGTTGTTTTTGTTACTGATTCAAAGTGTTATGGTGATGCATTTAAAAATCCTGATATGTACTAAATGCCCTTGTCTAAAAAAAACTTGCTTCCTTTTGGTGTATTCTTTAATAGCAAAAACATTGATGATATAATTCATTGAGCCGAGACTATGAAAAATAATAATAATAATAATAATAAAATTATAAATATAATTTGAATGCATATGCTTAAGACAAAGCTCAAAGCTTAATAAACATTGATGATATAACACACTGAACCATAGCTATAGTAAAGAAAGAAACATATTGAATATATAATTTGAATGCATATGCTGAAGAAAAAAAAAGGTTTGCATTTGACCAATAGAATATGTTTTGATAATCTATCATTGTAGGCAACACATCTTTACTCTAATTTTTTTTATTTAAACGAAATAGCAAACAAAAGAAAAAAAAACCTTGCAGCTTTTGTTACTTTTTTTAACTACCTTATGCGTTAGTTTTAGAAACATATCAAATTTGAGTTCGAATATGTTAATAATTCAATTAAAGCTACTTCAAATAATGTTATTTATAGCAAGATTATTATTACATTTTTATCTGTTGATGTTAAACACTCGGTCGTCTTAGGCAATCAAATTTCGCTTGGAATAAACATGTAACAATAAGTGGGTTGATGGAATTAAAATCTTAGAATATATTGATTTTTAAGATTCTTTATGTTCCCTCTGGAATAATTTTATATTTTTTAAAATTATTTTGAAACAGATATTACATAACATGTCACAACATGCAACAACATTTATTATTTATCAATTAAAGAATAGTTACACTGATGTTTTGTAACAGACAGTAGCTCCAGGACATTGTATACAAAAACTGGTGGCACTATTCACTTCTAACGTGTCCGTACTTCCAATGTTACAAAAGAGATTTTCAAAGTTTCATTTGGAAATTCCCATGACAAACGACAACTTAAAGTTGCATATCATTGCAAACTTGGAAAGTAAGGCTTTCACAATCAATTTGATAATGGTAAGATGAATGTAGAGGTTTTTCACAAAATTTACTTGAATACATAATACTGAAAATCCACATTTTTACCGTTTTTGCTAACTGACAGCATTGAGGCAAATTATATACACGCCTAAACGATATCCATACACTATTATGGAAATTACAAATACCGTTATTAAATACACATGCTTAGCTTTCTTTTGGGTACTTTTGATCAACATACACAAAAAGTATGCACCTAAAATACATAGGTTAAGGTTAAGTAGGATTTGGTACTACATATATTAAGAAGTGATAAATGAGACAAAAAATAAAGCGAATCATAATGATGAGAGCCCAGATAAGAAAAAAAGCTGTTGTTTGAAATACAGATTCTGGATAGCAGTTGAACTTCAAATGCGTATACCTTAGATTACGTATATAAATATGTAAGTCGCTACTTTATTAAAAATAATACATAAATAATTATTTCATATGAGTTTGTTTTTAGAAGTTATTTGACTCAGTTCAGATGTCCACAATCTTTCGGTAAGACTGTAATAACTCAGGATATAAATACGCTGCTATTTTTAATTCCTGCTGACTTTAATTATGCTGACTTTATAGACATAAACAGACAAATCGAGGAAAAAACATTATTTTTCGCATGACAGTTATGGGAAGGAGAATTCCAAAATCTAAATTCATCATGTATTTAATAAGACCCCTGCTAGTTAATATCCTGGTGAAAAAAGATTTAAAGCCATTCATATTCACGAAAAATCAAATGAAATAGCAAATTTGTTCCCTGTGCTTTTGCTATGATGCTTTGACAAGGATATATAACACATAGATAAAGGTAGTCAAACAACGTACAATTGTCATAATTTGTCTTGCTTTTCCACTAGACTCTAGAGTAGCTGCGTCACCCCTACCCCGTCTTTATTGGTGTCCGTTAAAATTCTTATAGACTAAACTAAAAATAAATTGGTGTCAATTCTATACGTTTTTTCGTGATTTCAGTTTGTTTGTGATGTACAATGTTATGTCTTATATGTTGTCAAGTTAGTGTTACCGATGTTGTGTTACCAGATTTATCGGCGTCTGTACTCTCGGTATTGTTACTTCTATATGGAACAAGTTTGTTCTGTTTATCAACGATTCCGTCTTCTATATTGAACCGGACACGTAACATCAAATCAGTCTTTTTTTTAATCAAAGATGACTTACCATAACAGTTCATTAAGTCTATTTTTTCCAGTCTCCTTTGGTATTTTTGTACGCATTTTTTCCTTACATTAGATGCTCATTATCTTGACTCTACTTTTCCCGACGTCCTTTATTTTTTTACCCATGAGGTATGGCTATCATATTACCTATAGCTAACTTGGTGTCGCTAACAATGAGATAAAGAAGCAAGCCGTGGATTAAGATTCCGTTATAAAATCACCATACCTCTATCAGATAAAGCGCTGGTCGTACAACCTTTCAAGATTTAAGTAGCATGATATCAAAAGTTTTGTGATAGAATCTATAAAAGAACAATATAAGTAATGTAGATGACATTCGATCAATATTTGAACGATGGAATTAATCGACGAAGATACCTTATAGAGACTTAAATTCGAATTTATTGTGATTTCACTGAACCTTTCTATTAAACTTTGCGAAAGTGACAAGTTAATTCATTTTCGTTAATATATTGTTTGATTAAATATTATACATACGAAACACATTTTAAATTGTCTAAAAAAATTGTTTTTTAAACTTATTGCACTTTTAAGCAACAATAATGAAACACTAAAATACGACCTCTTTTTTAAATTAAATCTACAAATATCACATAAGGGGAAGCTATATATTGGCAGACAAATAAACTTTGAATATTGGTCTAGTCAAAGTCATATTGACAATGGTTGTTGTTAGCTAAATAACACGCGGGCATCAAGCGAATGTTTCATTTACCATGAAATTAAATTATTCGATCATTGCGTTGAAGTGTATCTTAATACCTCACAAATATAGTCAATATTGGGGCTGAAAAGTCAAGTTAAATGTTTTTAACATCATATAATTTATAAAAAAAATGTTTAAAAGAAAGAAGAAATGGTTCCATTCTAAAACATATTTTTTCCATATTTAAAATTACTGTCTTTGTATTATATGTTCAATGATTTGATCAAAAAACGAAATAAAGGAGAAAGACGATATGAAAAATTAAAAAGAATTTAAACGAGTCCACCCATTCCTTAGCAAAAAAGGTCAAGAAGGCGGAAACAAATTTCAAATTTAAAGGGAACAGAGTCCAGTTTGAACTGCACGTGGATATTCTAGATAATCTGGATTCTGCTGTTTCTTGTATTGAACAAGGACGTACAAGGAAAGCCGTCAGATATATCAAGGATTCGCAGGATTTGTTAACGAAAAGGAACCAAGACATTAGGATAGCAGACAAGTCATAGGGTGGTTGGCAAAATTATGAATACATATCTGATGAGCTTGCTAGCGATTCAGAAGATGAAAAGCGTATTCGTGCAGCAGATAACAGAGCCGTTAAGAAAATCAAGTTGACAAAGGCAGATAAGAAATCAATTCCACGAAAGAGACCAGCCGAGGCGGCAGGTTCGTCATCCCAACAAGCACATAATGTGGGTAATTCTGGCACTAATAGCTTTCGTACAGGGGCTTCTGCCGGCGGAGTCCAAGGCCAGCAAAGCCAAGCAAAACCTTCAGACATCTGCTACAACTGCGGATTTTATGGACATTGGGCACGGGAATGTCGCAGACAAAGCAAGAGCAGAGTACCCAGAGGATCTACTTCATAAGGAGCAATATCTACAGACTTTTCAGGCAGACAACGTTGACACTTATTTTGAATACGAAAAAGGTGTTTCAGATATATATGTTAAAGGTAGATTGAAACAATCTGTTAATTTTTGGAATAATATTTGTACTTCAAATTTCATTTTAAATATAATAGAAGAAGGTTATAAGATTCCTTTTTTACAAGAACCAAAGTCAGTATTTTTGAAAAATAACAAATCTGCGTTTAAAAATTCTGAATTTGTAAATGAAGCTATTTTAGATTTAGTTAAAGATGGTTTGGTTAAAGAAGTGTCAAACAGACCGCACGTAGTAAACCCACTGACCGTATCGGTAAATGCTAAAGGTAAACATAGACTTGTTCTGGATTTAAGGCATGTCAATAAACAGGTGTTAGTAAACAAAATTAAGTTTGAAGATTGGAAGGTCGCAAAACAGTATGTAAAACCTAATTCTGTTGGTTTTTTGTTTTATTTAAAGTCAGGGTACCATTATATAGATAGATTTAAACCTTGTCAAAAATACTTAGGTTTTTCGTGAAAGTTTCAAAATATTGAAAAATATTTTGTTTTCACTGTTTTACCTTTTGGATTAAAATCGAGCGGATATTTGTTTACTAAGGTTGTCAGACAATTGGTAACGCACTGGCGAAAAAAAGGGCATAAAAATAGTCATTTACTTGGATGATGGATTTGGTATTGCAGAAAACTGTACAATAGGTAAATTACATTCAGATATTGTTAAGTCTGATTTAATTGCATCTGGATTTGTGCCGAATAAAGAAAAGAGTATCTGGTTTCCTTCTTCTACAGTTCAGTGGTTAGGATTTATATGGGATTTACAAGAATGCGTTTTGCATATTCCTGAGGCGAAAGTTTTAGATTTACAAGAACTGATAAGCATTTTATTAGCTAATTCTAACAAGGTTAGAATAAGAACTCTCGCAAAAATTTGCGGGAAGGTTATTTCCTTTACACCAGCTATTGGAAATATTACACAAATTATGACTAGAGCTTTATTTTCAGTGATCAATGAACGTGATGATTGGGATCAATTTATTAACATTAATTTTTTTAGTGATGTAGCTTTTGAACTTGTTTTTTTGGAAAAATAATCTTCATTTGTTGATTCCGGTCCCTCTGTTAGCCAAAGAGAGTGAGTATAGTTTTTTCCGATGCAAAGGATACAGGTGCAGCAGGTTTCATTAAAAACTCTTCACATGTCATGTACAAATCTTGGACATTTTCAGAAAAGGTAAAAAGTTCTACATGGAGAGAGATTATAGCAATTGAAATTTGCTTAAGCTCTTTTTGTGATCTAATTTATGGCAGCACTGTAACTTTTTATACAGACAGTCAGAATGCCGTCAGTGTTATAGAGAAGGGTAGTAAAATATAAGAACTACAAAGTCTGACACTTTTTATTTACAATTTTTGCATAGCTAATTGTGTTTCGCTATATGTGAAGTGGGTTCCACGAGATCAAAATAAACGAGCAGATTTTCTAAGTCGAATTATTGATGTGGATGATTGGGGTATCTCAACTGAATTTTTTGATTTTATGAATAATTTATGGGGTCCTCATACAATTGATAGGTTCGCAAATATGGACAATAAAAAGTTAGACAGACATAATTCTTTATATTGGAATCCCGGTTCAGAAAATATTGATTCATTTACAAGTAACTGGCATGGACACAATAACTGGCTTGTGCCTCCTGTTTCTATGGTATCTAAAGTGATAAATCATTTAGTTAAATGCAAAGCTGTGAGTACACTGGTAGTGCCTAGGTGGCCTTCTTCGCCGTTTTGGCCTCTATTATTCGATGAAAATTTTATATATAAACCTTATGTTCAAAATGTTTTGGAGTTCCATGAGACAAATAGAATTTTTGTACCAGGTCAAAACAAGAATTCTATTTTTGCTAGAGGAGATTTTAAGGGTACTGTAAGGATTTTGTTTTGCAGAACATTTTTTCATCTGGTTTTTGGACACAGAAAGAAGTTATTACACATCCCCAGTTGAAAATTCTTTTTCAAAAACTCCCAGCTACAGTATTAGATGCAAGAGCCAAAACAACCGTTTCTAAATATTGGTTCTTTTAAACGATTTTTGACATGGACAAAGAGCTATCCATAAATATCGTCAGGGCTTCCATGCAGTGAATTGTATGTGATTATATTTGCAACATCTAATAGATACTAGTAATCACTTAAGTGTAGTAGAAGCAGCATTTTATGGCATAAAATGGTCACATCAAACAGCAGGTCTCAATAATCCATGCGACTCTGATATTGTTAGAAGCGTACTTGATGCATCCAAGTGTATACGTGCTAGACCTATTAAGAAAAAGACACCAGTAGTCCCAGATATTGTCAAAAGACCTTTTAATGTATACAACAAACCTTCAAGAACACTTAAAGATTTACGTTTGTTATCTATGTGTGCTTTAGCTTATACAGGTTTTCTCAGATATAACGAACTTTGCGATATTAAGGCTAAAAATATTTCGTTCACAGAGAAGTATTTAGACATTTTTATAGAAAAAAGTAGAACTGACTGTTATAGAAAAGGCAAAAATGTTTACATTTCAAGTTTAAGTAGTTCATTTTGTCCTGTCAAAATATTACAGTCTTATTTGACAGAGGCAGATATTGATATGGATTCAGATATGTATATTTTTAGATCCTTATCTTTTTTGAAAAAATCGAATAGTTATATATTGCGTTCGAAAAATAAAAGGTTATCTTATACTCGGGCTAGAGAGCTAATTAAAGAAGCTCTAAGTAAAATTGGATGTATCGAAAAAGAATTTGGTTTGCATAGTTTCCGATTAGGCGGTGCTACAATGGCAGCAAAATATGGAATCTCAGATAGGTTATTTAAAATGCACGGTCGTTGGAAATCCGACCAAGCCAAAGATGGATATGTTTCAGAGGATTTGAATAATCGTTTATTAGTTTCACAAAATCTTGGCTTGTAATAGCAGCTTTCTTTGTACATCGACATGGTCACCGTGCCTGACAAAATCAAATATGATTTTTTGATTATTTATGCCTATATATAAGATAATGGTTACTAGTATGTGAGAGGTCTTTGCCTTGAAAATTGGGCAGTTATGCACATAAATATTTTATGTTCGGTTGAACAGGGTGAATTTAGAATATAAATATATTTATGTGCTACACGCGTAGTAATTTTCATAGTTCAGACTATGTTAGATTTGATATGAACCGGTTTGCCATGCACGGGCAGTATATAAAGAAATTTGGCACGTTTTTGGATTGTTATGGTGTATCCATCAACACCATGAAAACTGATTTATTCAACGGGTCATGGTTTTCCTTTCCTCGTTTGTCCACCCCGGACTTGACTTTTTATGAACAACTCGGCGGGTGTTTCTAGAAAAGCAGAGGACGCTTACCCTACCGGTGCACCTGGTCCATGCTACCAGTTTTTAGTGGAGTCCGAGTTGCTCATTTACTTTTGTTACTTTGTATGTATGATTTTAGTTACTTTATGTTCTTTGTATGTCTGTTTTCCATGTCTGGTCTTTGTCCCTGGATTACATTCTTTTGATTACCGCTATAACCTTGGTTCCCTTGATTACTCTTTTAAATTATCGAGGTTTGGGCGGTGACCACGTCGGATAGAAATATTGTAGACATATTTACATTTCAATAATATATATTTCTTATAAGTTTATATTAATGATTACATTTGTTTATTTATAGATTGTGTCAGCCAGTGTATGTTTTATGAGGACTTTTCAGCGAAAATGAATAATTCTGGACTATTTTGTGCAATTTGTGGACACAGCATTTATTAGATATGTGTTATATATGTGAAAATAAATTAGCATGGTCACCGTGCCTGACAAAATCAGATATGATTTTTTGATTATTTATGCCTATATATGAGATAATGGTTACTAGTATGTGAGAGGTCTTTGCCTTGAAAATTGGGCAGTTATGCACATACATATTTTATGTTCGGTTGAACAGGGTGAATTTAGAATATAAGTGAAGAAATGAATGAATAAATGAAGCAGTAACAAAAGATAACTTATTTTTCTTTTGTTATGGCAGATACTTGGATAAATATCACTACTATTACTACTCAATGAGAATTGGTAATCTCCTGAACGGGATTCCCCCAGTGGAAGTAGTAAAGTAATTATTCGACTTTACAGGTTACTTATTAAACTGATATGTTTGATTAATTGTGTCAGTGTGAAGATACAAATGATTACCTCAGCAAATATGATAATTGGAAATCTAAATTATTATTTTTGTTCAGGAATTATATCCAGTTTAAAGTGTCCGTCATTATTCGATTGTAAAACGGCGTTTGGTTGGAATCATGTCGAAGAATCTGCAGCGGTTAGTAAGAGAGGAAACGAACATCTGCTGTAAAAAAAAACTGTTAAATTCTAATTATATATTTGTGTTGACCAAAACGTGAAAGGCTAATTATTTTACTCTAATGATATTTGAGAATAAGTTGATTTTCATGGGCATCTTCAAATGGAGACTTTACTTTTTGTAAACGTTTTCGTTAAATTTGTGCAGCAGTAAAGGATAACTTAGTGTGAAAACCTCGCGAAATGTAGCTGTACAGTGTATTGTCCGTAGATTCCGAATATTTAGGTAACACGTTTCTATATTTTTTCATCGAAAATATTTTTTAACACACGCAATATAGTTATGTTTTTCTAATTTATTCTAAGCAATATTCATCTCTTAAGAACATTAATTTTTTTCTGTCTTCTTATCTTTTCTATTGTTCGGGTTCACCTAGTTTAAGAACCGCCATCCCGTGCCGAGTGCGGATTCTGATCCTCATTTTAGCCAAACAAGCGACTTGCCTAATCAGCAACCGTTATTTCCTTGACTGGTACCCATGTAAAGCGACTGATTCCCCGTCTTTAGCTTACGCATGCGAGAAGGGAAAAATCGATATACAAGAGAAGTTTAAAATTTTAGCAAAGATAAACGGAAAATTGTCAAAAAGAATGGACACAATTCTTACAAATCATTGAATCGTTTGTATTCACCATTTAACATCAACCTCATGTAAGCATCAAAGTTACTTGCACTGATTTCAGTCTGTTTCAAAAGAAAGCTTGAAAGGCTTCGGTGAAATTGAACACGATACAAACACACATACGATTTCAAGAGTTATGTCCCTTACCTTAAATAATTTAAATAAAAAAGTCAAATAAATAAGTTATACATCTGCTACAGAATAAGTGTGTTTAATTACAAATAAGTTCACGAAGAAAGATGAATTCCTACAAACTTGTCAGTATTGCTCTACATTTTCATTTGTATAAATAATTTGTACATATTACATCATAGACATTATTCTTTTCCGGCTATATTCTAAAAGTGGATGTTTTACATAAGTTTGAATCTCAAATCCAGATTTTCTTTTGAATCTGTTATATTGTTATACCATTCTGTATATTTTTTCTGTTCTCTGGAATTAGAGGTCAGCTTTACATAAAATATTTTCAATAGCAAGCCTTTTTGGGATAATGTCATAGTACGAGACTCAACAACACGTCTTAAAATTCTTCAATTGTTATACTTATAAAAGATAGTGTTGTATAGAAAGATTTTGCCTGGCCTAGAGGAGTAAGAACGACACTGCATTCTTTAAAATACCTATAACACAACAATGAACAAAGAATAAAAAGAAATTTAAGTTAGTTATAGTAACAAGGAAACTGAACGTGATACCGTATTGATTTGTATTGGGAAACAGTAAGACATCTTGTATGTTTACGATAAGTTGAGTTTTCCTTTTTACAAATGAAGTCTATGGATCTAAATAAATTTGTTTCTGTTGAAATGGATATTTGACTGCATCGACTGATGTCATTTTATTATAACAAATTCATCAATGTTTAAGGAATTAAATTGAAAATTTAAAAACCCAAATGAACAGTTTGAAGGTTAAAATTAACAATTTTAACTTTTCATATTCTCCTGAAGTGGACGACACGATACGGACTTATAACTGAATGAAAGCTGTTTTGTTTCTGGTATTCATGAATTTTTTTTTAATATTTCAAAGAAAATTCTGTAAGAATTAATATTATTTACAGAAATTCCATCTGTTAAAAGAGCCAATAATTTTATTTGAATTATACCTTACACTTTACATCGTAGGTATGTAGTAATCAGAATGTCTGCCATTCGTTAGTCCGTCATAGAGGGCTATTCTTAAAACCTCCAAAACTATTAACGAATTTCATGAAACTGCACTATATGAACATTGAATTGTGCACTTGCTATATTTAACCAGATTTACTTTACGGTAATCAGTAACATAAACATGGACTTAGCCATCTAGAATTTTGTGCAGGAGAAAAAAAAAGATCTTGACATTTGTGTAATTATTTGACCCGTGTAAGGGAAATCATATTGGGCTTATAGATCTGCTAATTGCAGCCATTATGGGTGCTCCAATTTGATTGATATGAAATTTGGCTCGCTGCATCCCCAAAATGTATTGATCACTTTTTAGTGGAGAATATTACAAAGAAATATCTCAACCAAAAAGTTAAAAAAGCCTAAGCAACTATTGATAGGAAATTGGAATTTTGGTCGGGATATACCCGAAGTCACGGCAATGCGTTCAACATCATGAAAATGTCATTATGCACCTGCTTCCTATATGTATTTTTGATCTGAATGAATATTAAGTTTTTGTAACATGGGTTTTTCATTCATTTAGATGATAAATGGATAAGGTCACCGAAACTGTCAGATAATGGTTGTGTTACTCCAATGTGTACTTGCTATTTTATCTTTTAATTAAATAGGCTTGGTTTCTCCTTTAAAAAATTACTATTGTCGCAAAGTATATACCTATTCTACAAGTGGGAAAGACTTTTATATTGCTTTTATGGATCTTTGATTTTGACTTTTTTTATTTAAATAAAATTTTGGTTAAGAACATGTGTACGGGAAGAAGAGTTTTGAGTTGGTAATCCTTTTTCGAACTATATAATTTTAATTATATTATTTTTTGTATACTGACAAACATCACAAGCTCGTGCATAAAACATTTTACATTTAATTCCTTACTTTCGTTCAAGTTATTTGTCAGTTGACCGATGTTATTGTTAAATATACTTATGACAACATATAAGGGGTATGTTCTGTATCTAAATATAATGGAATTGTCGCATTCACATTGGCTGATATGATGTTCATATCCCACACATGAGACACGATATCCCGAGTTAAATTCATTTTGTACAGGCTTGACAACGCACCTCCTCTGAAACCTTAAGTGCCAAGGTTTTGAAACTTTATAGAAATGTTAAAGTCTATGCTCTTTACACATTATTTTTTGTGATGCTCTAACTTCTCAGCACGTAGCAGTCATGATATAAGTATATGAGGCTCTTTTCTTTAATTGTTGACATTGTTGTTCCAAATGATCCGAATAAATGGTTTTTATTCTCCAGAACCACCTCTGTGGTCTCAAGTTACTATGCTAGCCGCGGGTTTGATCCCCAGCCAAAGAGTTTAGAATTAGTAATAACTACTTTTCTACCAAGTACGCAGAAATTAGATGATACAGTGACGACTGCTCAGCTCGTAGTCGAAATAACTGTCTGAGTGAAGTGGTATGCATACTTGCGGGCTGTTACCTTTTTCAACTAGCACAATTAAAATCCGGTTTAGCGTGTCGGACTATTACAAAGCAGTGTTTGTTTAATTTATTAATTGCACTCGTCCAAACATGCATGAAATAAGTGCCACAGTACGACGAACCCTAATTAATCAATCAATCAATAGATCTATTCTTCTGGTAAGTAATTATTGTCGTACACCTTCATACTTCTGCATCATCTATGAATCTGGTGGTGTTCTATAAGTCATAGACTGTTCCATACAAATTTGTTTTCTAAATTGATGTTGGTTATGGCCGTATATGTTGTTGTTGTCTTAATGCCTGATGGTTCATTCTGTAGAATGTGGGTTGTATCCTGTTCTGCCTCAATACAAGGACACTTTGGAGATGGTACAACTTTCGCCACTATGTTGAGTTGTTGACTTGTCCTGTTTTGCCCTATCTTCGGTCTGAAGATGACAGTTTGCTCAACTCTCGACAGCTGGTGGTAACTGTTTCGTTGTGGGGATTTAGAATGCAGAGTTTTGATGATGGTCTCCAGGTGAGGAATTTATTGTTTTAAGAACCTTAATTTCTCTTTTTAGAATCACTTATTTCAAACATAATAAATGTATACTCAGTATATTGCAATGTTAATTCTAAATTAGCACATGACTTGAAATGAAAAATTGACCTTTTGAAGCAACCAGAATTATGATGATTCTGTCATGTTTTTGCTTAATCAAACAAAGGAGCACTGCTCCCCGTATATTGTTCTTATGAACAGCCGTAGCATGAAAAAAATATTTATATTTACTAGAGACACTAAGCTTATTTAACGTCAATAAAAATCTTTAAGATTTTTGCAGAAACAAATCTTACTGGAATATTATGAAATAAAAAATCTATTTATGTTTGTTATAATTGTATAATGACATCAACATTATTGAATAGTACATAGATAATATTCTATCTTGCGCTAAACAAAAGTCATCATTATCGGAAGTTCATTGATTGAAGGTTGACTTTAAATATATCCCACCTTTCATAACAGGAACTCATAAAATAACTTGTATTAGGATTTTGTTATCCAGTTTAATATGTGACAAATCAGTTAGATTTCAGACGAAATTTTCTTGATTAAATTGTGTTTTATATACTTTTGAGGGTCAATGTAATTGAGTTGATTTTATTTTCCAAGTTATTGTCTAGACAATTAATGCTGTATATTAAATAGTACACATTTCACTGAACTAGGAATAGATATAATTTTTATTTTTTTCATTTACCTAAATATTTACATATATAATTCGATGGATGTTTGTATAATTGCAGAGGACGCTTACCCAACTGATACAATTGGCACATACTCTCAGTTTTAATATTCTACGTTCTTGTCTCGTAAGATATTTAAGAAAATGTTATAGTAATTTAATTGTACGGATACGGTACAAAACAGATTTCTCTGTCGTGTTGATAGAAAGTTTGGCATCAAACAAGATTGAAAGAAAAGTGTGTTGAATAATAATGTGAAAAAGAAAATAAATGCCAAATATTATTAAGAATCCACTTAATTACATTACTTCAATGTTTTTGTTTGAAGATATTTAATATGAAACACTGCTGTAAAATATACGTTTTTTGCAATTTTAGGGATCTTTTTAGGTATCATTGGTCAGTTTTGTAAACATTCACAAGAAAGGAGTTTCAAGTAGATATGAATATTATATGTTTTCATTTCATGATGTTTTTGGTAGTTCTGTACTGTTGATTATTTGTGACAGTTATGGTCAATGTCCTAATATTCTTGGTGTTTTAACATGAGATCAATTACTGGAAAGGACAGTTAGTTAATTGATTTAGACATTTATTATTCGTACACGGAAGTCTTAAGAACGCAATCTATATTTGCTTCTTTCAACGCAATCAACTCCCTTTCAAGACTGACAATATACCTAATCCAAGTGAATAAATAGCTTAAAAATGGTTTGTTCTTTATATCATATATTTTAAAGTCACCGTAGTTTTCATTTCATTTTGGATGTGAACGAATTGTATCACATTTAGGGATAAGTTGACTATGGTAATCTTAATTTGTGGAAAAATTAAATGTCCATCAGTAACAGTGAGAAAAATGCTTAATATTATGCTTGATATTAGTTTTTGGGCTCCTTTAACAAAGTAGAGCCTTAAAGTGCGTCCTTTTAGGCTTAGGAAGTTCTCGAAATTCATAGTTTGAGCTATTGTTCCTAAGCATTAGATAATCTATTATTTGTTCAGTCATGAACGGGTTCAAGTATATAATATCTTAGAAACATTAACTTATATAGCTGCAATTCATACTTTTTTTCTATGAAAGAATGAAATATAATTAAATCGTAATTTTATTTTATTAACAGTTGAACACCATCAAGAAAAATAGTTGGAATCATTGTCTTATTTTATTACATTGTGTTCATCAGCTTCTTCAGTTTGACTCAATCCAGTTTGGCTCGATTTGTGTCAAAATTTTTAAGATTTTAATATAGTCAAACTTACCTTGGTGACCAACTGTATTCTGCAATAACCTGTCTTAAAAAGACTTTTATTAAAATATCCTGGTAGTGTTTTGTGTGTGTGTAAAATAAAGCGTTAATAAAGATTACTCGCCCTTTACTATATTGTTGCGTGTTCATTAACTACATACATGTAGCATATGGAAAATATTCTCTTTCGGCAGAGCAACAAAGATATAGGACCCACAACAGAGTAAACATGCTTTCTTCCATAACAAAAGCTTTATTACATAGTCATCGTATTGAGGTGAAACAAGACAAAAGTAACATTCATGTATTTAAATGGAATGTCATGGTGGTTGTCCGGTTAATTTTTCAATATTTCATAAAGATTTTATTACAAGTTTTAGATCAACAGTTTGTTTGCTTATTATTGTAGAATACTTTTTTAAGCTATGGAAATCGGTTTATATGATTGAGATTCAAATTTATCTATTTTATATAATATTTTAACGATTTCAAATTGCATAACGTCGTAAGCATCTGAAATTCCCTGGGTGTGAATCACAACCGCTAGGGATGCTCTCTTGCTTTTTAATTGGACATTTTTGAAGCTTCATGATAACAAGTATGTCAGTGGAGCATGTGTAGGGTTTCCAAAACTTTCATAGTCATCATCATTCCCTTTTTCATGTGAAAGCTTAAATCTCTATCTTTACTTTATTTTTTTTAGGAAGAAGTCGTTATTTCTATAACCCTAGACCATGGATTTTTTTCTCATAATACGTTAATATATGGGTTTAACAGTCAGCTAGTTATTTTGATAAGTTCTAAGTATTTAAATAAAAAGTAAGCTCTCGATGCCAGTTGAAATCTACGCATTTAGAATGATAATATTGCAGAAATGGGCATGAACCGTTGAATTGTAAACCCATTTCTGACTGTGCATTTAACAGACCACTAGAACTGCAACATTTTCGTGCATAAATATAAGAACAATTCTGTTTAACCCCAAATAAATCTAAATCACAAAAGAGTAAACATTTAAATTCAACGGTGGTAAATAAATGAATAAATGCATATACGTCACTTTCCAAAGGTTTCAAAATTCTATGTTTATGGGGTTTTACCTGAAGAAGTCTTTGTATCACCTCTGTTATAGAGATCAATGAGCTACAAATACAACAAGAACTCTCTTAGATTTCATGAAAAAGGTTTCATAATATAGAAGATATAAAAATCAAATTCAGTAAATTATAGTGTGTTCAAATAAAAGATTGCTTTTCTGATACCTACAGGTCTACTTTTGCAGATTTGATGTTTTTCCAAAATGACATAAAACAAGTGCAAATTGTCAAGAACATTGTTTGCGGAAAAGTTCATTAATTGAAGATGTGGCGTGTTACCTACAATCTTATGTAAGATAAACATGTTAGTTCCAAAACAAAATATCATTAACCTGGCCACAATGATTGAAATAAAATCGAAAACTTACAAGGTGTTTCATTTCGAAATCATGCTATTGTAAGTTATCACTAATCACATCAAGTTATCCTTGTGGAATACGGACCTCCTTCTATGTATGCCCACCTGTAAGGGAAGTTCTTGTGATGCTTATGTACTAACCATTCACGAAAGGTGATTATAAAAATTGTACTTGAGTGCTTCGATAACATGATCTCAAGGTATTTTATTCATGCATTAGTCGTATCATTCTATTACGAATATCAATGTATTTTGCAGTCATCGCAGTGCTAATAAGGGTAAAGCAAAAACAATTTGATTTAAAACATAATTGTTTGATTTAAGCACCTTTAAATCAATCACCGGGATAAACTATGATTAAAGTAAAAGTAATAATATCTATATTTCTTTTTCGACTATATATGAAACATCTATTGTAAATTAAATTTCAGGCAGTTTCACTTTCCAACATAACAACTTGATCGGTATAAAATGAGACTATATATTTTTATATTCAGGAAACCCTATAGGTCTGTTTAATAAGAAGGACATTAGCAATTTTTTCACATTTTTAGATGATGTTATGTGATATACTTGCGATATTGAAAATAAAAGTATATACTTTAAGCTGCGAAATAAATGCCTTGTTGGTTCATTTCTCCTTTATTGAGTAAAAGGTAAGAACGGTAGGTACGTCAAACTAAGGAACATTTTAAAAGAATACTTTATTTCACAGTCAATTGAAAACAATACATCTATACACACGATAAATAACAAACTTATTTACATACACTGAAAGACTCATTGGCACCCTAACCATTACGGATATTATACTCATTTTAAATCAGAAACACAATTGACAACATTTGAGCAGTATAAATATGCAATATTACGCATTATTATTGCACAGACTCTAGGTGTGTTAGAAATTCAATTACATATTAAAACGTCATTCCAAATGCTTAGCCCAGTTCGTTTGTAATTGTAAAAAAAATCTGAGACGAATGTGAAGAATAATCTAAATTGACTATGAATAGAAATAGCAATATGTACATGTTAATTACTTTTTCAATATAAACATTCAATATGCAAACACAAATTTCATATACATATATGATCACAAGGAGGTATCTACTTCATGTGTTATTTTGTCGAACCTAGCAGATGAATCTTGAAACAAACATTGTGAGAATTAACGAACTGTTGAATGCTTGGCAATTTGAATCTGAAAAGTGGAAACTTTTCCTGCAAAACTGACGCGAATAATACTGACTGATTAAGTACAAGTGTAGGTGTTTTCATGAAATGTTGAAGACAATGTAATTATTCCAGTGAAATAGGATACTTCCTCATAAAATGGCGTTTTCTATTGAGATTTCTAAAATTGTTTTTTTTTCTTCTGTACATTTGTATATACATTACAATGTAATAGATATTAAGTGTACGCACAAATACCTCAAGATACAATTACCTAAAATATGAGAAGCATACTATATAAGTGCATTTGATGAAATTTGCTAACAAAATGCAGATAGGATCTTTTGCTTGATATTAAGTATACATGGTTACATTACTACGAATGTCTTTTATTTACTACATGAGATAGCCAACTCAACTAGGTGATAAGGTATATATCTTTGTTAGATTGCTAATTTGTGACAGTTTATGTCGGAATCCGTACTTCATTTCCGAAAATCGTCATTTTATGACAAAATGATTTATGAAATATGATATTTTCTTTAATATTTCGTCGAGTGACTTCTTACCAAAAGCTGAAAGATGCAGATGAAGTGACTATAAGTTCAAACGTCATTATTGATCGAACCATATTACATAACCAATAATGAGTTTGTTTGATAGTTTCCTTTTAAGCCACTTCCTGCAATATTCCGCGCTTTAAAATTAAAAAACTAATTACAATTCTATTTTTACTATTCACCAGAACATGTCTATATCAAACTTCGTACATGGAAAAGGAAAACATTCATTACAACCATACCCATACATTCTATTTCAAAATCGTATGTACAACAATTTATTAACCCAGTTAAAGAATCCGTGTTACTTACGAAATTAAAATATGTATTTATATCCCGATTTGACCCCAACGATGTATAACTTCCATTCCGCTCTTTATTCGTTCTTATAGTAGATGATGTTTTATCACGAACGATTCTAGATTGATGACTATCCTTATCTTATCAATCCAGAGGTGCTTGGAATTAAGGACACGAGAGCCATATTAAAGTTATTAAAACTAAAGCAGGAACCCCGCCTTGCAACAAAAGTAAATTTCATTTTTAGCGTCCGTGCGAGACCCCTCAGCCAGTAAATTTCATGGACTATTATTGTTGAAAGACTAATCGAAGTATATTGAGATGATATTGAGCCTATAGCCTTGAACTTTCATGACGGTTTTCTCTCTTATCATGACCAATGCTAGAAGTAACAATAGATTTAACATATTTGACTGGCTTACTATCCCCTCTTTTTAGTTAACATGCACTGCATCAAATGCAATGAAATGCTATGGGTCTGCTGGATAGGTATTGACTGTGTCAAAATGGTGGGATTCCATTAGTTGTATTAAATTTTACACGTGTGGTATGCTCAGGAATATCCAAATGACTATTTAATCAAGTATGTGTAACCTTGACATTTGATCTACTGATCCAAAAATAAATAGGTGTCGTCCTTACCAATCAAGCCTCAAACTATGTAAGTTTGATGAAAATGTTTGAAGGCGTTCAAAATGAATGCCCCAGAAACCAAAATTTCGCCAAGAAATTCTATTTAGTTCAGTACGTGTGACATTGAACTTGTCTTTCTTCCCTCATGAGTCTTTCCTTCTCAGGCTTGATGATATTCCATGAAGGCATTCAATACTCATGCCCCGAAAACTAATTTTCGGCTCTAGAATTTTTGAATGTAGGGGTTCACAAAATGCTGTCCGGTAACCAATCTTCGGCTCTAGAATTTTATTTCGTTCATTCTGTGTGGATATGACCTTTGATTTACTGACCCAAAATGTATAGGTGTCTTTCTGACCTCGTAAGCCTTCAGCTATCCGTTTGGTGAAATTCTATGAATGTATTCAAATGTTACTCTTTTTTCTTCTGTGTGACCTTGACCTTTGACCTCAAAATCAAAAGGTGTCTTTATCACATCATAAGCCTAAAACTGTAAAAGTTTGGTGAAATTCTATAGAGGCGTTCAAAAGTTACACTCCGGAAACCAATTTCGGACGGAAGAACGCCCGTAAGGACGGAAAGCCAATTTTATACTCACCCGTTTTCGGGAAAGGCGGGGGAAAAATCATGAAAAAAAAACTCTTATCAGTGCGTGCTCATACATTAACAGATAACTTAGCAAAAATGATCACTCGTGATCGAACTAAATGTGGAATAAATGCTATAGAGCAATCTCTATTTTTGTTTTACTTCTGTTTACTGTTTTGGATTGTTTATTTAAAACAATCTTATGGAATGTTAATCTCATGTCATTTTAATCTCACCAATACCTAAATTGCTTCAAATATAAATCCGTACAAATTTGATCACAAAAAATGACTTTTTTTCTGCAGTGTCCTCTTCAATATTGATCATGTCAAGATAGGAAAAAACACAGAAGATTAAAAAAGTAACAAGTTTTCAGATGTTTCGTCAATGTCAGTCATAAATCACTTTTGGTCAATTTTGATGAATGGAAAAACAAACAGGTCATTTGAGAACTCAAAAGGGACAGACGTATCATAAATAATACGTTTATTTTGAGAAAGTTGCACCGAGGATCAGAGCATTTTATAAAGCTGGTTGTTGAGTTAGGAGCTCACCAAATATGCTTCCGTGCTTGGAAAAAAAATTAACATTTAGATATTTTTCGCAGATTTAATTAGTGTTGAATTTTGAATTTGAAAACTAGCACTTCACTTTCGTGGCACACAACATACTAGGTACAAAAGCTTATAGATCTATATGAATCAAAACCACAGAATTGAGGCACCATATCATGACTTAGACATTTTGTATTTCCTATCGTTTGATATTATGGTTTTGGACATTTTGAAATTTAGTAACATTTTCATAATTGCAGTTTTATTCTATGAAAGTACAATTACTGAGCGTTTAATGCAGGTATATAAAGAGAAAGTGGAATGGCAAGCATCATTTGTAAGAAACACAACCTGTAAAGTTTGAATCACGAGAAAACGATCAACCGTTACTTTACTGACCGGGAAATCTGACTCATTCATCAAACTAAGATTTATGTACCTTTTAACAGATATAGAGTTGACAAATTAGAAAGTAAGCCAAATCTAATGAGCTGTAATTAATCTTTTGTTCTGTAATTCCTTGAAATGATTTGTAAATAATGTGATAATTGAGAATAGTATTTAGGTTTGTTAGGAAATTAAGGAAAATTTAAAGAGACACTTTTAAAGATAACAGTTTCCAAGAAATTGGAGTATTGATTATAAAGAAAGTAAGAAGGGTAAAAAGAGATCTGTGATCGGAAAAGTTGTAATTAAAATTGTAAGGTGTTACCAAACCTACATAAAACTCAAATTACTTAATGAATTTAGAATAGGGGATGGTACACTACGTAATTACCTAGAAATCTTTATGCTTTGTCTATTACATGCGTGTATATATTCTCAAAAACATTATTTAGTTTTTGGAGTAACTTAAAGAATGCGTGGTACAAAGCATAAGTCTCAATTTGTCTATATGCTTTTACTATTCCTATTTTCTTGTATACAAAATGCCACTGTTTTCTGTCCCGTCACCATTTTGTATGATTCTATAAAAGTCCTTAAAATGATTTTTAAAACTGCATTTACGACAAAACACACCACAACAACATTTGAATATGACGAAGGATAACAATTAAAACATGAACATATCATTAGTGTAATAGGCTTATCATAAGTAGATATCAAGCACAGATAAAATAATATTTAGCAAATCACACAAAACAGAGTCTATTCGATTGTTCAAACGTTCTCGTCTAGAAATGCCTGAAAAGTCCCCATATAATGTGAAACCATAGTCAATCTATCAATCAATGCAAAAATTTGGACAAAATGCTCTAAATGAAGGCTCACTCTTAGACCACTAAATGTGGGATAAAACATCCAATCGCCATCATTATATGAACCAAATAAGAGCGGTTTCAAATAAATTTGTAAAGCGTGAAAGCTTCTTGAGGCTTGATATTTGTATATAGAATTTTATTTTTAAATATTTACATCAAAATAGGTTATACAAAAATTCGAATCAGATTTATCCCCTTGAAAAAAAAACTAACTTTAAAACAATCGATATCAACTACAGGACTTATGGAAAACATCAACCTTGCAGTGACCCCGATGAATGCTTTCTTTTATGATTTTGAACATTTATTCTGGCTGTTTTATAAGTTTTTGTCTTTCTTTTTAAATTAAGTACTTTCTAAATTCAGATATACCGGAAAAAAATTAGTTACCAAAACAAAAATATCATGTCTGGACCTGCGTCTCTGGCTTATGTTTGACATATATGAATTATGTACCAGTTTTAAAAAAGTGTAGAGAAAGTTCCAAATTATACAAGATACATACCAATGACGGCAAGCAGCATATACAGTTACAAAATTGTTCATCGGGTAAAAATTAATTCTAAACATTTAACACGTCAATATTTCTAATTTTTGAACATTTTATACGAAATAGTCTGGTTTGCGGTAGTGTACACTTGTGAACCCCGAAGCGTTTTATAAAAAGGGTAAATTGGCCAAAACCAGGTTATTGAGTAAACTTATGCAAAAATTTGAAACATTCCTTAAAACTTGATTTTTAATGTATGAAAGTCCACATATTTAAGAATTATGCCGTTATCTAAATGTTATTAAGTTTGGAATTATTTGAATTGCTTAGTGCGGACCAATTGACGTCATATAACCAAGCCATGTTATACAAAATGACCTGTGTTGCTCAAATAGAATAAACTAATCAGAAAGCTTGTTACATATCAGATTAAATTATTAAAAATGATAATATTGGTTAAATACTTCACCGCCTACATTACATAGAGACGAAAATAGGCTTGAAATAAAAGAAGTCATTTATCAAATTTACCACTAAAAATGTGGTGTACATATCCAATACGTATGTAAACACTGTATGAAGTTTTAATAGTACTGTGAAAAAAATTACTACCAACAACACAAAGTTGACCATCAGTGATTGACTTAAACATGCCAAAATCGTAAGAAAAATAAATAATGGTTCAATACATTTTGATTTATAGAAAACATGAAATATGAAGTTTACCGTGACGGATGGACAGACTTAACCGAGTGGCTACATGACCTGTTTTTACATCTGGTGACGCAGGTATAAAAAAAAGAGAAAATTAAATGAAATTATTCGCATCTGGTGTAGGCAAATAAGCTGTTTTCATCACACTGCACCTTGATTAATTCTACCAACAGTAATAGTTTACTGTATGGTCTAATTTCAAAGACAATAACAAATTTCCCGAGTATATACAAATTTGATAGGAGAACAACAAATGTCAATGACAAATTTAGAAATAAGATATCAACTTCCCACCGCATTTACATTAATCCCATCTTTTATCAAAAATTACTATGGATATTTATAAAAAAAATTTTCCTGAGGATACCTTTATCAAAAAAAAAAAAAAAAAAAAAAAAAAAAAATTAAAAAATACCCATTCCTTGCTGATAGGGTATATATCTAAATTTATTGATTTTAAAAAATAAAAACAATTCTGAATATTTCTTACCATGAACGAGTTTATTTTTTCATGTTGTTTCTTAAGACTTTTTTGTCCCTAAGTTTTGTTTTGTAATTCTACATTTTTACTTGACAGTTGTGGTATATTTCAATTTTGTAATATACATATATGCAAAATTTGAATGGAAATTTTGGGTTGAAATGTGTTCAAAAAATGAAATTTGCTTACATCATTTATGTTATGAATAGCCATATATAATTATCAAAAGCTAGTAAAATCATTTAGAGTCGATTCAGGGAATCATTCAACGTCTATAAAGAGGACTTCATTCTAAACGCTGTCATTCCTCTGCCGATTTAGGCGATGGTCAAAGGCATACGTGTCTATTCCATTTTGCTGCTGTCGATGTTTATGCTGAAAAAGACACATATTTGTAATGAAAATAAATAAATGCGTCAATCACTAATAATAAACATAGACATGTAGATAAGAGACTTCCACATACAAGTAAATTTTTATCTCACTTAAACAGTAAATCATTCATTATTTCTTTTGATTTTTAGGCCATGAATATGACTAGACCAAAGGTCAACAAACGTAAATCCACACAAGGTACTGTATATTTCCTCATCGCTGTACAAAATCAATACCGTTGTTTTTCCTCTGCAAGTTCTTATATGATTTAAGGAGGTAGACCTAGGGTAACAGATATAACTCTTGAAATCTGTGATATGTTTGTATCATATTCAATTTCACGAAAGCCTATCAAGCTTTCATTTGAAAAGAATGAAATCACTCCAAGTTACTTTGATGCTTACATGAGATTTTACAAACGTTCCAATGATTTGTAAGAGTTGTGTCCCTTACCCTAGGTCTAGCTCCTTAAACCAAAATTGATACAAAATGAAAACGCCAGGTGTCTCTTGCTATTTACTGAAGCTTTTACTCTACTTTAACTTTGTATACAGACAGTCACTCATGTAAACTATAATTAATATACGATTTTTATGTATATGAGAGATATGAAAAAGAAGATACAAAAAGCATTCTTCTTTAACATAAAAAACGCAATATAGCATAATTGGTCGGCTACGTAAAAAAATGCTTACAAAGATACATACAATTGAGGGCTTATTATTTTGAAACTTATTATCTGTCTTAGCAATCAAAATGAACTATTTTCATTTACTGTCTTAGAGACAATTTCTCCATAAAATGTACATGTTTAGTCTTTGCTTAGTCTTTGAAATGCTTTTCTAGTCGTTTTTAAGCACTTCATATTAGTAGGATGTCATTGAAGAAGGGCACATGCCAAGTTTTGTTGTTGTTTTTTTATACATATCAAAAATAGTCATCTTATATTAGAGATATGAATGTAAATTTGTTGTTACTGAAATGGTAAGAATGAAATATACTACATAGAAATCACTAAAAACATGAAAACAAAGCAAACATTAATTCGTAATTCATGATTCTTTGTATTACTCTGGAATATTGATTTGTCTCCATATTTCGATAGTTTCGGTTTTGAATACTTTCTGTATACAATTAATTTTTGGATTTAGATCTTCCTATATATTTTGAAATATATGTGATTAGTATATTTTGTAATTTAGTTGATTTTTTATGGAACTTTGCACTTATCGTATGAGTTATTCAGTTTTGATACAGATAAAAAAAATTCTGTTCTCTCTAACATCATTGTGAATTCCACATGACATCGAATCAAACGAATTAGTGGGATTAAATGTTATATGTGCTACTATTTAAGGTAGAAAAATCCATTTTAATTGTTGATATGTTTATAATGCCTATGCCCACAGTTGTTGTGAATAACAGATGTAAAATGTTTTTTCATAGGAGGTTTCAATACTTTGAATTCTTTTGTTTCTTTTCTGATAAAGTCAAAGCTGGTTACAATGTATTAATTTTTTTTATTAACGAAAGAGTCAATATCTTATATTAAATCTTCGCGAGTATCGTGCAAATTATGTTTTAAGTTTTCCGTTTGCAATAAATCACGAATGCAACCAGTACATTCATTAACATTATAGTTGTTTTCTGTTTTGCGTGTTCTAATATTTCACATTTAAATTAGAAAGGTATAATTCAACAAAGATTTATTTCAATAATCAATACTTTCTAAGGAAATAACCTGTAAAGGTCCTTTTACAGGTACAAACATCTTGCTATGTTAGCAAAAAACATGACAAAGGCAAGAAACTACACCATATAGAAGAATAATAATGTCCTTTTAAGGTGTGGCATTGACTGCCCGATCTTCTGATAAATGGATAAAAGCTAGAGGACCAGGATTAGAATGTTAATTCAACGTAGACAATTTTCATTAACTTATTGATTTAAATTTTATTTTATTGACGCTGAAATGAATTTCGTCTTTTATGCGTTATGAAATTTCACGACGACGTACTAAGTGTGGCGAAGAGATAAGATAATAAACGAATCAAATTGAAAAGTAAAAATGTTTGTCGAAGTGTTTACTACCTATTTTAGTTCTCATATTTACATTTTATATTCATATATTTTTATGTCTAAAAATCCATCCAACTACTGAAATTACAACGAACTTACAATGTCATTATTTTAACTTATGCAACTTTTATCAAATGGGTGACACCTTCACGTATACTAGTCAAAGTTGGAAGTACATGCATATAAATCGGACAACTTCTGGGATATAATTTATAGTGTATACTACCCGCGACCATCACAAACGAAAGCACATAAAAATGTGTCTCACGAATAAAAAGTCTGTATACTGTAGACAACACTGCTTACAACGTGCATATACGGGAACTGCTAATGTGGGGGTAGACAACATAACATTATTTATATTCAATCATATGTATGTTCACTCAAACAGCCAAACAGCCAACATTATCACGAGATTGCCAATTTCAATAGAACTGTTTTGGCTTCGTCGTCGGGTTCCGAAATCTTTAACGTTTCTTTGTGGAAACACCTGTACTATTTAAAAATATAAAGAGTCTTTAGGACTTCATCAACCGGAAATTGGCCAATGAAGCAAAACATAATAAATGTGTATATGCGGTTGTAAAGCATGAAGTTACAAATTATTCAACTCTATTCATTTACCCATAGGTATGAAAATTACATTTCTTAATTCTTATTTAAGTATTGTTTTATTTTTTTCGCGTAAACTCCCCAAAAGTTGGTTATGCATGCATAACTTCCCCGAAAACTAAAACAATCTTTTTAATTTTTAATTTCGATTCCTGTCAAACTTAAGGTTCATTCAATCCTCAAAACCTTATTTAGTTTAGGAAATCACAGTACCAAGTTAGTTTCCGGAAATTAACCTATACTGCCGAGACGAGAAATAACCAATCAGAAGGCTTATTACAAATCAAATTAGATTGTTATTATTTACCAAAAAAAAACTACATTCTCTATGAAGAATGAATACTCATAAAACAGTAGATGAATTCAACAAATTACATTCAATGAATTTAACATGCAATCTTTCTGTCTCATCATGCCACTTTCCATTCCTGTGTATAAGAATAACATCTGATGATATTAAGCTAATAGTTTTATAATTGAAATGTGGCCTAGTATTGAGATTATCTTAAAATAAATATACCACAAAGTAATGAAAATATCCTTAACTGGTTTAACATTTCTTTGCAATGTCTAACGGACAAAAAGACCAAAGATGAACTTGTGATTTTAATAGATTTTCAAACATTTTGCACTGGGTGTAAATCTACCATTGGGAACGAATTTAGTATTTCATCTTTGGCTGTGGAATTCGTTGATATTTATATATTTGGCTCCATGATGCGGTGCATACGTTAAAATTGTATTTACATTCTGGTATCATTTGTAAGAGCGAGGTCAGTCCAAGTCAGATTAATGCAGCCGATTTTGTATTGGAACAGTGGTTGATTCAAAAGGCTTCCTAAAAGAGGGAGTCAGCATAAAGGCTGTGTAAATACCTTCTTATTTAATTTTAAATGTAAAATTTAAGATACGTCATTCCACCTCCACGATAATGATTGGTAAGTTGGTTGCCGCTTCGCCATAAAATTGGACTTTATGTTCGTTCTAACGAGCCCAAGAATATGAAAAAAGGTTTTGCTTGGTATTACTTAGTTGGTATCTCATGGCATCCTTGCGAGGGGAAGGTAACATAGCCGCCCGACCCTCCTGTTACAACCGAATAAAAGTAATAAACATAACACTTTATTTCTTGTATATACAAAATGGACATCATTTACTTGTGAACGTTACTCCGGATAGTTGAATACGCAATCAATATTTTGTATGGTAGCATATTATAATGCCAATCGAATCCACATTTCCTCGTTTGTCTAAACCGGACTTGCCTTTTAATGAGCAACTCTGCGGGTGTTTCTATAAAAGCAGAAGACGCTTATCCTACCGGTACACCTGGTCCATGCTCCCAGTTTTTAGTGGAGCCCGATTTGCTTATTTGCTTTTTTTTTTTACTTTGTATGAATGATTTTAGTTACTTCATGTTTTTTTTATGTATGTCTGTTTTCCATGTCTGGTCTTTGTCCCTGGATTACATTCTTTTGATTACCGCAATAACCTTGGTTCCCTTGATTATTTCTTTATGTGAAAGAGGAATGAAAGTCCTGTCAGCAATTTTTAAAAAACTGCATATCTGTTTTGCTTACTTTTTTTATTCATTAGAGCGATTATTTTGTCAAATAAGCTCCTAAAGTAGGGATATATTCAGCCCTTTAAAAAAGAAATCAGGTATTACCCGCTTAAGGGATTTTACTAACATGCAATGTTAAGAATGTCGTCGTTGACGGAGTGGGAATACCTACCCTTCTTGGGCACATCATATCATACTCTGTATCTTTTGTGTAGATTTAAATTACAAGTGTATTAGTTTTTGAGTGATGAGTTTTTTTTTTCAGCGTGAATTGAATTTTTTTTCTGTCGTCTACACTGTTTGTGTTGATCGTCTTTAATTTCTGCGTGTACCGTTCTGATGTCTGAACTGTTCTCCGATGCTTAGGTATTTTGAAACGTAAATCGTATTCCCCTCCTTCCTATTGGTGAGAACATAGTAAACAAAATAATTTAGATGTAGGAAAGAATGAATTAATGCATGCACATTTCCAATATAGGTATAAACGCTGTGCAAGCGTTTGAAATATATTGATTTGATACTTGCATTATTAAGTACCCTCTTAACATTACAGAGCCAAGTGCAGGTCCGGATGTCAAAAGAATAGGCCTGCAGCAGCACTAAGCTTGCCGTAAAAGGCGGCTAAATAGTGCTCAGAACCCTAGCCGGGGGCTAGGGCGATCTGCCCACAGAGCAATTGGGTTGTGTACCCCAGGCGGTGGAATGGAGAACCCATGGCGTGTTACATGCTTGGGTTGTCAGGCTATAATATGGAAAATCTGACCGCGAAGCATAGCGGTGCACCGTGTTGGGAAAGATGCCACGTTCCTCGCACGTTAAAAACCCCTACTGTGGTATTCTCCCGGAGTAGGAACCATAGGGCTCCGTCACAGGAGGCTAAATTGCCCGACCCTACCCACCTCACCCTATTTCCAGTGGCGATCAAAATTTCTCGACCCCATTGTCCTTGTGTCCCATCTCATTTTTCATTTCATCATCATTTCATGTTCATTTAATCATCCTCTTCATGTTCATCGCCTGAATATAGCTGAAATATTGCTGCTCGGGCGTTAAACCCCAACAAACAAACAAACTTAACATTACAGATAAACGGGCGGACAGAGTCGAGCGACTTAAAGATGCGCTTTTTCCATTGATGAAGTAGATAAAAAACTAATCTGTATGGATATTTCAAACCATTTAACTAATTTTCAGCTTATTATTATATAAATAGCAGTGATTTATCGAATGTTCCCAGTAAAATATATTTCGATATTTCATACTGTGAAATAAATTCAGTAATTTCACTTTTATACTTTCTCCCGCCAAAACGTCATAACTTGATATCAATCCGCCATTTACAAAATTTGAATTTGATGTTGAAAATAGCGAGACAAAATTGAGGCAATCTATATAATGAATAGGATAATTAATTGTTTATCATGAATCACCAACATATGATTACTCATGCCAAGAGCGCAGTACTATTTAACTCGTTAAAACTAGGCGTTCTTCGGCAGTCGTGATCATATTTTGGTGATTCACTCCTTCCTTCATTTTTTATTTTTGATAGCCATTTGTGTCTCATTTGTTTTCAAATGACAGTTCGAATTATTAAAACTTTGTGTGTTAGAGCTAATGGTTTAGTGGTAAATGACTTAATTAGAACATGAACTCTTCAGTACCTATCTATGAACAAAAACTCGGAATGTTGGCAAATTCCTTTTGTTTCTGCGGGTGATGAAAACGATGTTTACCGGATGAGAAAGGGGATGTCATGGCTCTTCAGATTTACAGTCATCAGACACAGAACCAAATACCGCGATATATAGCGTAAAATAATAAATAACAACAAGAGGTTCTAATTAGCATGCGAAATAGTAAATCTACTTGACAATTTTTTATCACCCTGAACAAGTATCACACAATTTATTGGTGGATCTTTCGAATAACTTACTAATAAACACTAGTACTAGTCTTATGAAGGAGTAATCAAGGGAACCAAGGTTATAGTGGTAATCAAAAGAATGTAATCCAGGGACAAAGACCATACATAGAAAACAGACTCGCACAACAAAGAACATAGAATAACTAAAATCATACATACAAAGTAACAAAAGCAAATGAGCAACTCGGACTCCACTAAAAACTGGGAGCATGGACCAGGTGCACCGGTAGGGTAAGCGTCCTCTGCTTTTCTAGAAACAACCGCCGAGTTGCTCATAAAAAGTCAGGTCCGGGGTAGACGAAAGAGGAAAGGAAAACTACGACACGTTGAACAAATCAGTTTTCATGGCGCAGATGGACACACTGTAACGATCCACGAGTTAATGATGACGGCCATAAAACTTTTGTAGAAAGAAGAAAAATGAGGAAAACGCGAAAATATGGGAAAAAGCCGCATTGAGACTTGCACACATTATTAACATATTTTATATTAGAAGTGAGAAAAAATTGTGATGTAGGTTTGATTTCATTTTATGTAATAAAATACAAGTGAAGTATAATGAATTAAGTTTTTTTTGTAAACAAATCCGTTCACATACTTTAGAATTGATTCGAATAAAAGTTGTTTTAGTTAGGTTTGAAAGTATAATAGATCATAAAAACTTATTTAGAAATAAATGTTCTTCCCTGTGTAATATGATGGTTCGTGGTTAACCTTTTAAGAATGAATGTTGCTATTACCTTTCGTTAAGAACATTTTGCAACAAACATGTATCGTTTGAAGCTACTGTCTGAATGGTTTCTTGTATAGTATAGTAAATTAGTGAGTATTACTCAATTAAATACGGAATAAATTTTAGATTGTTATATCCACGACACACTCAATGCTCAAGTACAAATTTCAAGTCAATAAAGGGACAAGAATGATCAAATTTCAGTAAGCTTAATAAACATATTTTTACACTATGTAGTGCGCTACTATAGTATTTTATGACATTCTTTTAAGAACTGTAGTTCATTCGTATAATCAGTTGACAGTTAAATTATCTTTGAAAAATATTAAAGATAACTTATGCCAAAACAAATCTAGTGAGAATTGTCATTTAACATTCATTTATCTTACAACGGAATCCTTTCGTTTCCAATATATACTTCTCGTAAACTTCAATATGTTTCGCTTTTATAATTGAAAGAAAATCCATTAGTATTACTGTAGAAATGACCGTCTGAATTAGTCTCGTTACATCCTTGACTGTTATCGCCATTGGCAACATATTAGTTCGTCCTAATTCACTTGATGTTTTATCTTCCAATTATCATTATACGAATTGGACAAAATAGTCTTATCAATAAAATACATTCGTAAATGAAAAAAAACACTGATTTCTGAACACTAGAATTGTATCAACTTTTAACTTTGTCTTCGATGTCACATCTTGTAAATTGTTGAGGAAAAATGTAAAACATTCAATTCATTATCAATCTGAACAATACCACTGAAGAATATGTCATGGGGAATATTAATAGAAGCTTACAGTCAATTTGGTTTTTGTCAAAGCAGCTTAAATTTAACAAAATTTAGACATTTCTCTATCCAGTTTTGTCATGCAAAAGAATTTAAAATTTCTGTTGGAGAAAAAGAACATACATTATTTGTACCATTTCAGATTTGGAAAGGAAACGACTGTCCTTCTAAAGTGATGTAAAATAAGAAAATAGCACAATGATTGATTGATTGTTGGGGTTTAACGCCCGAGCAGCAATATTTCAGTTATATTAAGGCGATGAACATGAGAGGGATGATAAAATAAACATGAAATGATAATGAAATGAAAAAAGGGATGGGACACAAAGATAATAGGGTCGACAAATTATGATTGCCACAAGATAAAAGGGAGGGATGGGTAGGGTCGGGCAATTTAGCCTCCTGTGGTGGAGCGCAAAGGTTCCTACTCCTATCGAATACCACAGCATGGTTCTTTAACGTGCGAGCAACGTGGGATCTTTCCCAACACGGCGCATCACTATGGTTCGCGGTCAGGTTTTCCGTTTTGTAGCCTGACATCCCCAGCATGTAGCACGCCAGGAGTACCCCCACTCCATCACCTGGGGCACACATCCCAGTTGCTCTGTGGGCAGAGCGCCTAGTCCCCAGCTAGGTTTCTGAGCACTATTTAGTCGCCTTTTACGGCAAGCTTAGCGCTGCTGCAGGCCTATTCTTTTGACACCCGGACCTGCACGGGGCGAAAAAGAAAAGGGATTTTAAAAAAAAATGAATACTTACCTTTGACTTTCTTTTAGCGCTAAATCGAAAGTATCCCTTCAACCGGTCCTTTGTTGTATCGGACATTTGCCAAGAGGCATAAAGTACAGGGTTAGTACATGTTGAAAGGAATCCAAACCATGTGAACGTAATGTATGTGATGTCAAAATGGCCTGTATTATCTCCATTCTCATGGACAAAGTATTGGACAAGGATAAGAATGTTCAGTGGACACCATAACATGGCGAATAAAGTAACCATAGTAATAATGTAACTCTGTGTTCTCCTTTCTTTGTAGACATCAATATCATCATCACAATCTTGATTACTGTTTTCAGAATCCCCATGCTTTGATTTGTTGTCATTACTTTCAGTAGAAGATTCACGCCTCGAGTTGTCGTTCTTTTCAGACCAAGATACCCGCGAGACGCTTGTGTTTGTAGTGTAATGAACACTGTATATCGGACGATTCTCTAATATCTTAAGTTCAGCCGAGACCTTCACGCAAAGGTAGCCCATTAAAGCTAAGGGCACTGCGTACAATGTCACAAACATCGCCCGGATGTATTCTTCAATATTGCGTTCCTGATTTACGTAACAAATCCCAACACCTTCAAATCTGTGTCCTAAAATAGCCCCTAGGTCAATGAATTTGATGTATACAGCGTACGGCAAAACAACACAAACAGCAGCAACCCAAACCCCTATTATACATAGTCCAGCAGGAGTTCTAGTCTTGAATGGCGTAACAATAAACCTGTATCTATCAATTGCGATCATCAAATAAGATAACATGGAGGCGTGAATCGGAAAACATTGGATCATCGGAAGAAAGAAACATAGAAAACTACCAAAAATCCAGTTATGGACCAGTAAATTGGCCAGTGTTATAGGTAAAACTATAACACATTTAATGATATCAGCAAAGGCTATGTTCCCAAAGTAAAAATACGTTTGGTCTCTGTACAGTCGGTGTTTTCCAATTATAAACAAGATACCAACATTACCGATAAAACCGGCGATACCAATCAAAGCATGAAGAAACATAAACATCGGATACACATACCGTAGAGAAGGTCGCACATGTGGCTTCTGAAAGTCAACATGATCTGTTTCATTCGTGTCCTTGAAAAACTTGAATATCAGTTCTATGTAAGTGTCTTGTGCACTGTCAACGAGCGCCATCCTATGTCTTCTGTCAATCACCTTACATTTCAAATCTGAAACAGAAACATACATCCAATGTCAACTGATGAAATATGTATTATCTGGAGGTAAAATGTTTCAGAAACATTAAAAAATACGTGTTCCGTTATTTGAACATTAAAAACAACGTAATAAACTGAATTGAACTGAAGACAAACAATTACCGTATGATATATTTCTATTATTACAAACACATAAAATGTTTATTATAATATATAATCATTGATACAATTGAAATGGAAATACCAAAGCAGTCTGAAAACATCAAGTAACACCGGAATGTACTCATTAAATGGATCCCAATTGGGAATGATGTGATTTAATTTCTTTTAATCGGTTGTATAGTTTCGATGTTATGAAATGGTAGGGTTTTTTAAGAAAGAAGAAATCACAGTAAAAGTGCTAAGTGCATATGTATACGTGTAAAATATGATTGTACATTAAATATTAGTAATTAATGATTTCCTTTCCTTGAATTGAATTACGAATACATAACGCTTATTATCGGTCGGTATACATTTTCTTCAAACTTTATTTTTTTTGGAAAGAGAGATGTTTTAAATGATACACCAAAGAATGAATTCTGATGTAATATGCGAATGAAAAAATATTTTACGCATGTATAAGAAATGTGAAGACATTTCCCGGATATCCAACTTTTCATAAGACGGTTATACATATCGTTTTATTTTTTTATTTATGGTTACCTTATATGCATTTATTATTCCTATGCGTGGTTCGCAAATTACATAATACATATAATTTTTCCTACACTTATGATTATAACTTCATTTTTGCAAATGACTATTTCGTCTTGTTTGTCATATAATTCCCATTCTATAGCCAGAATTATATTCTTTGGACGTTATATTATAATAAATATTGTTATTTTCATTCAATTTGGTAAAGTCAGGTAATTAAAAAAAATATGAAAAGTCATTCACAAACCAGATATATAAAATAATTATTTTAAAATCATTGATACGGAAAAACAAGTCTATATTATTGTTTCGGTTTTGTTGTGTTAATATTAATGATAACCTACCTTGATGATATCCTCTGCATTACCTCAGCAGTAGTTATGTATGATTACCACATAATATCCTGAGTATATGTTCTGAGATTTGTGATGATTGTGACAAACACAACTCTAATACGCCATTGGTTCTATTGATTAATGACAGCAGCTGATTCAGTTGTTATTATCAAATATAATCTGAGCTGATGGCGCTTTATGGATGTGCATGGGCGTTCTCAAGGCATCTATATATATTCGCGTCTCCATGGTTATCAGACAGGTTGTTTTAACTATAAAAGACTGACGTTAAAAATTACTATTGAATATACGCCCAACTGAGAGGTATCGTTCTATTAAAACTCTCAAGTTTCATTAATTTTTTATCATATATTAATAAATATAAAAAGGGTAGTGCGCTTTTTCATTGTATGTTAAGTTCCCCAACTGTCTCTTTCGCTATCTCCTTTGCATTGTAATACTATTTTTGCAGAGAGCTAAATATTATGAGACAAAAAGTTTAACTTGTCAGTTTTAGAGAAACTTAAGTGATCCTTGTTTTGTTTTTTTTTCCATAATGCATCGTCAAAAAAATGAAATAATCCCCCCCCCCCAAAAAAAAAAAGAAAAAAAAACAATGAAATGAAACAAAAAAAAAATGGAAACGGAAAAAGAACTGCAAAATTATTTCATCATCAAAATGCAATTTGTTAGTTCAGCAATTAATATTTTCGTGGAAGTTGTGTTGCAAATCATATTATAAAGAGGATATGAAATGTGATATGAAATCGTATTCAGTTTGTATTGTACTTTCATAGATATTTCGTGGTTATAAGATTAACCATTATAAGAAGAAAAACTTGTTGAAGTTAAAGGACAATGTGCACCGTTTAAAGCTTTTTGGTGATAATGTATTTGTAGATTTATCACTTCAAAGGATCAATGACTATCGTCATTATTTTTCAGTTATACCATGTCGACAGACGTATCTTATTTTTTCTTCTTTTTAGATCGTTGGAAATCGCATGGGCAAAATTGTGTCTAGAAAGGCAGGTCAACATATCTAAACTATAACTTGTAAACATTGTTACCCTTATAATTACACCTGCTTTTGTTAATCACAATAAAGTGATACATCATTTAAAATTTTGGTGGACGACATTGTACCTGATTGATTAGTTTTCTGTTTCTTTCGAAATAGAAGATTTTCATCATAATAGTAAATATATTACAATAACAAAGGATAGAAATAACGCATATACGTTACAAATATGTGTTTAGAATATATTTACATTATCTATTCGTTTTGATTTCTTCGGAGAGAAAAAAAGAACAAAATAACTGAAGGGTACAAAGATGTTTTCTTCAAAATCAATGTAGAATTCAATTTACTTCTGTAGTATCAGTCTTTGTAAGTCATTTAAAGAAGCACCCAGCGGCACCCGGTGCATCTGCAAGCATTCCTTGTTGAATAGAGCTTTGTTTCGTTAAGTTTCTCATTATCATTTCCCCGAAGAATTAATGGTACAATTTTGAACGATAAAAGTTGAAAATTGTCTTAAATGATTGTTGCTTTCATGTTGTTGAAAAGTCTCGACCCATTATCTTTACATCCTTTGGTATAATGGCAGAGAATCTCAGAATCTTAGTATGGCTAATGATGCCATTTTCCTGTCATAAGCTAAAAACAAGAGGTTACAACCATCTTAACTTAGCCAATGCATGCTACAGAACAATTTCCATATCAGCTAAGGATACTCTCCTAGTGGTGCACACAGATAATATATGTTACTTAAAACCTTTTAAAAAGTATTTTATTGAAAAGTTTTACGTTATGTTGTAAAACATATGCGCTATTTCCCACACTTGTAGCTATCCTATGTCTTTAAAAATAGTCATGCCATCTGTGTCTTTTCCCACTAGTCATTAATCACTTGCACTCTAACATGCTACAATAAATTACCATTCTACTGTTATTCTGGATGAAGACATTTGGCTGTTTCAAAAATCAAATCACCATTGAAATTCTGTGATTAAAATTACAGGTGACATTTTAACCAATGCGTGGTGATCAAATGTCCCGCCATTTTACAATTCCAAGTTTTTTTTTACAGTTTTACAGATTTCATGCGTGAACCGATTCTCATTCAGCATATTCTTGATTTAACCAATTTCTCCACTCTCTATCATAAAAGTAATATTTTACAATCTCTTGAGTGTAGAAATATTATCATTCATTGATGAAGACGGGTCTATATTCGAATAATATTGAATCCACTAAATAGAAGAAAACTGGTACGGGGCTAACCAAGCAGTCATTACAAAGGCATGGTTAAACACCTACAAAATTTAACTTTAAGCAGTATTAACACAGGAGAGAGTAATTTCATATTACTTTTATATACCGTGACTAAGCAAACTCAGGCTGTAAAAAATATTACGTTGCGTAAATCTACGAGACTGTGTTGCAATAAACTTTTCATTTTTTCCAACTCTTCAGGAGCAGATCTGTTCAGGCAATTAATGTTTTTTTTTCTTTTCAGATAGCGCTTTTTGGGCGTTGGGGAAAGTTGACACGTTCTGACAAGTTGGGTCGAAGTGACAATTTTGATTACATAATATTAAAAGTCATGGGAACATGACAAACTGATTGAAGCTATTAAAAATGAAGTATCATATCTTTTAAAAAATATGGCTACTTGATAAAAAAAAACGGCATCACGTTCGAGTGATATTTTTCATATATAAATAATATTGTTTCTCAGTCGACCAAGAGTTGAAAACTGCTTCCATTCAAGATGAAAGTCTTGTATTTTCTACTTATTTTACCTGGTAAGTGGTTAAGTTGTACCGGACACTTTCTAGTGTTAAAATAGGCTTAAAATAACTTTTACTCCAAATAATATTTCAGTCTTGTAGGTATATTTGAAGAAGGAAATTTTTTTATTGCAACAATGATATGAGATATCGTTGAAAACGGGAAATTACCAAAGTAAAATTTAGTATTAGTTTATCTTTAGTAATTAATCACGTCCGTAATATTCCGTTTACACGAGCACAATCATATTGTCAATGACAAGATAGTATTATATATGAATTACAAAAGTGTGCGATAAAAAAAGATCGGGCTGACTTCTTTCTCGTTCCTTAACCTTTTAAATGGGAATCGACACCATTCCACAAATACGATGAACTTAACGTCTCGGCTTAAATATATTAACTTTATTTCCTTCATTACGAAGATTTACAGTGTTCAATCAAATAATGCAGCAACAATAACATATCAAATTACATAAATACATCAACTTAATATTAGTTCATGAAGACAAGCTACACACACACACAAAAATATAAGTTTTGTAGCCTACGCTTGGTATTCTTTTACTTCCTTCTGGAAACTTAGGTTATTCGATTTTAAGCAAAAACTCGGTCAGAAATATTCGATTGCTGTGCTTGATATCAAGTACTTTATGACATGTATCATTTATAATAATGATCAATATGATATTTAATAAATATTATTTATCAATGTTTTTTCAGCAATATTTGCAGATTCAAGGACTACATTTGATTTGAGAATTGTTGGTGGGATAAATTCCAAACCGAACGAGTTTCCATGGCAGGTGTCGCTCCAGTTTTCGAGTGATGGCATAAGTTTCCGCCATATCTGTGGCGCTGTAGTGTTGGACATTAACAGGATTCTGACAGCTGCTCACTGCGTTGCAGAGTAAGAAATCTAATCTAAACTTATGATAATGTGGTGTTTTCGAGAAACATTTTTTTTTTCAAAAACGATATGACATTTTGGTTATAATTCAAATTTGTTTCAAATTGACAATCTACGTCTGTACATTTCGTTATTCAAATTACAATTAGGATGTCGATTTCCATATTATTACATAAGAAGCTTATTTTGTTAAATTTTAAAGTCAACGTAACACGGCACGGAAAGATTTAAAAGAGTAATCAAGGGAACCAAGGTTATAGCGGTAATCAAAAGAACGCAATCCAGGGACGAAGACCAGACATGGAAAACAGACATACACAACAAGGAACATAAAGTTATATATACAAAATAACAAAAGCAAATGAGCAACTCGGACTCCACTATAAACTGGGAGCATGGACCAGGTGCAGTTTAAACAAGTACTATCTTTAAAAATTGATAGCCGACGCAGTAAGAACTGAATTGCGATCAAATGACTTGCGTTCCTATGGAAGAGCATCTTTAAGGTCAAAGGGTAAAAGGCGAAACCATACCGAATGTGTCGGAAAAATATCGTTCAAAGAGAACGAACCAATCAAAACGTTTGTTACAAATCAAATTAAATTATTCATTGTTACATAGTCACTCATCAGTGTGGTGCTTAATCTAATTATAGCCACCGTCGTCACCATTCACGCAGCATTTATTTCTAATTTGATACTACAGACAAACTGAAATATTCATCATATACATCTAACTTCTAACAGATTTTGAAGGTTATGACTTTTAGGTGTGTGTATCAGGGTTAAGCGAAAGAACACCGGCTTCATTTCCACATCCAAAACTCTATCGTTTTAAACAAACGTTGGGTACAGTGTTGATCTGTAATTCTTAATTAATAAAATTGAACATGTATGTACACCTCTTCTACATCTTATCATGGCAATGATAATGTAATAAATCGCGATTATTTTTTCCTGTAGCAAGACACTATCAAAATACCAGATTGTCGCCGGAGATCATGATCTGTCAGACATCAGCGGAAATGAACAGATTCTGGGATTAAGTGCCATAAGACAGGTACCTAAACATAACGTGACGCCATAAAACATGTATAATTTATCCTCGTCCCGTATTGTATTTTGATATCGAAAATGTATACTTACTTATTTATCATATTCAAAAACTTTTCTGACATATTATATTTGTTGAGTTTCTTTGCAACATAAACCAGTTCCATAAGACAGCCATATATATATATTCCCAACGATGTTAGAACTGTCAAATTTGCAATGCAAATTTTGGTCGTTCCCTCCGCGGGACTCGAACTCTATATATGGCCTAGCTGGCCGAGTGGTCTAGGGTGCTGGACTTTGTGCAGGTGGTGTTGCCATGATGTCACAGCGGTACGAGTTCGAGTCCCTCGGAGGGAACGACCAAAAATTTGCATCGCAAACTTGACAGTTCTAACATCGTTGGGAATTTTTCAGACCTTTCTATACGTTTACATATCTTCCCTGTATCAATTTGATCCGATGGAGCAGTGTAGTGAATAGAGTCGTCACATTCTGAGACGTTGTATAGAATGGCTAGCATTAGACGGAGAAGTCTAATTGGTCCCTTAAAACGCAAGGTTTGACAAAACCTAATTAAAAAGGCCCAAACGAAATACTGTGCGAGTGAAGCCTCCTCATTAACACACCTAGAGCACTGATGCTTCATTCCTTGTATTGCACATGGTAGAACCTCTTGGTGATGGAGTTGGCCTCCTTTTTCGATAGTTTTGGTTTTGAATACTTCTTGTATATAACTATTCTTCCTATTTATTTGGTTATAATGGTGCTAATGGGTGCTTACTCCTTGAAACACATGTACTTTGCAATGATAACATGACTGGTGTTTTGGTATTCATCTAAAGATATTGAAATCAATCAGTTTCAAATTATTATCGTCAGGTTCCGTGAAAGATCTATTCGACGTCATATAAATAGCGACGCTATGTGGAGTAAAAATCTAATAATATTTGATGAGGGTGAACAAAAGGTCGAAGAAAAAGTACTAATTTCTAGTCACCGTCTACTTAAATCTTACAGGATTTTAGATACTGTCATTTTATAATGTTTTAGTCTTAAAGATGACCTTAACTCGGTATCCTTGCATGGATATATAATATTGCATTATTTTTCCGTGCACTTGCAATTAATTTGTTTCATAATTCTATTTAATCATAATTCAGTCTTTTGCAGAATAAAAGTTTAGTCTCAAGATAAACTCAAGATTTTACCCTTAATTATCATATTTTTTTCAGCATGAATCTTACACTAATAGCGGGGGATACAACAATGATCTTGCCGTGTTAATCTTAAGCACACCACTGTTCATCAACAGTGTTGTAATTCCAGCGACCCTGCCTTCCGCTTCTCAGACTTTTCTAGATAAAAACTGCTACATCTCTGGATGGGGACTCACAGAAGGAGGGGGAAGCAGTAAGTACAACATACAACACCTAAAAAACTGACTTTCAAGGGTTTTTTCCGTAAAAACATTAAAATCTGATATAGCCGAATCAGATGACTATTTGACAACAATCGCGTCTGCTCTTCTATTTTTTCGGAATATTCGATATGTTTACACAGTTTTCCATTTTTTAGGTAATTATATTTTTACGAAATAATCAGAAATTTAAATGTGTGTTTTTATTTTTGCAAACACAAAAACCACAAAAACCGACCAGTGTCACCCACTCCCAAATGGTGTCCATCAAAACTTGGATTTAGCAAATCATATCCGTTCCTCGCATGCAGGTTCATATCTAGAGGAGTAATGCATTAATTATACTACAAGAAACGGGACAAAAAGAATTAGTTTCAGAAATTTGGTTTTGGTAACTTTTAAAATTAAAAAAAGGTCTTCATTCCTGAGAGCAAAGATGACAAAAAGGTGATCAGTGTTTCGAGTTCATAGGTGGGGGTGGACGAAAGATTGTGATGTACCATAATAAGGACGTATGCAACTTTTCTGTGAAAATATCGGTGTAAGCATATAAAGGTAAGATGACATGACCCATCAGTCACCAGTGGTACGTACCAAAGCTACACGTAACTCTAGAAATTTCTTTATACTGCATTGCCAATTGGAATATCCGATGCGCCAGTACTTAATATGGATATTTTGAAAAGCATTAATTTTCACCTAAGAGTTTTCCTTTGCTCTTTTATATGCGGTGAAAATTTTCACAATGGACGAAACTATTTATTCTTTCAAAATATTCCTATTCGGAACATCTCATATGATTTGTTGTTGAGTATTTGACTCGATTGAAGTCTTCGAAGTGTCTATGAGAATTTAATTGATTTTATCTAATGCTTTGATAGATAAAGCAGCATAAAGCAGCACTACTTCTTAAAGATAAGTATGTCTTCTTATTTGATTATCTGAACAATCATCATTGAATCTGTGACATTTGTTTTAGCAATTCCTGATATTCTACAAAAGGCACAGACATCTGTTATTACCACTAATACATGCAAAAATAATTTGGGACTTGTAGGGCTTCTTTACATTAGTGCAACTGATCACATTTGTATACATTCTGGACATAACTCTGCTTGTAATGTAAGTTCCTAGAAGTCATTTAAAAAAAATGAATACACATACATATATAGATGGATTCACAAAATAAAAAAAAGTTATTTAAAATACAAATATGCAGTTTAGAACAGAAAATGTGAGATGTATACGCTCGATTGGACAAAAAGGTCAGTCATTACTTTGGTGTCCGACGGCTGTAATTTTTTGTCGCCGTTTTGATTAATCTTAAATGCTTGAATATAGATTTTGACTATCATTTTAAAATATCAAATTAAAAAAAAATCAATGTTTCTGATCTGGTTAACAAAACTTCTGAAACTACAAAAGAGCATCTTCGAACAGGAACAGACACGGTAGACCTAGGTTTGAACGTCCAACTAATAATGTTTGATTGCACCGTAAATACTTGAAATTTCTACGATTTGTACAGACATTTTACTTTTTTTTTCTTGTTCAATTTAGGGTGACTCTGGAGGGCCCCTTGTTTGTGATGTAAACGGAAGTGGAGATTGGCGATTGGCTGGTATAACCTCCTGGGGTTTGTCAGGTTGTCCGACTAATTCACCCTCAGTCTATGTCAGAATTACCAACTATGTGTCCTGGATTGCCAATCAACAATAAGTCTTTCATTGAGACCGTCTACAAACGAATGATAATACTTACCGGTGATATAAAAACTATGTAGTTAATATGTTTGTTTTTTTTTTAAACTTCCGTCAATTCAGATTAGTCATATTTATATTTCCTTATACTTATAGTCGGATAAAAGTTTGCCTATTAGAAAGTAAGTAAGCGAGTTAGTTTGAGTTAAAGTCTGGTGAAAGTGACAACTCTTTATATCTATATAGCACATTTTGGCACTTTATGTTCGTTTTAAGACGTATATGAGGAAACTAATTAGTGATATTAGTAACGCTTGCAGAGCTTAAATTTGACCAAAAGCTTTCACGGGTTATTACCAGTCTCAGCATTTAAAAACAAAGTAAGCTAACGAACAAGACATTGTCAATGGTTCATTGTCAAGGTTGCAGTTACGTTGGTTTATCAGTTGTCCATTGTCAGGGTTATGGTATGTTAGTTCATCAATTGTCCATTGTCAGGGTCATGTACGTTGGTTTATCAATTGTTCATTGTCAGGGTCATGGTACGTTGTTTCATCAATTGTCCATCGTCAGGGTTGTGGTAACGTTAGTTTATCAATGGTCAATGACTGTGGTAACGTCAGTTAATCAATGGTCAACGGTTGTGGTAACGTTGATTTATCAATTGTCCAAGGTCAGGGTTATGATAACGTTGGTTTATCAATGGCCCATTGTCAGGGTTGTGGTAGTACAATACAGTTAGGCCATTTCTGAAAATTTGGTTTCATTTTGTTGAAATAAAGCTGTTTTGAGGCAGTCCACACAGACATTTCAAGTATTTTGTAATAAAAGAGTTCATATTTTTTTAAATCTTGGTGTGTGGAGGTTCAAGTTATTTATAAGTAATTTAGCGAGTATTGTTACAAAATCCAGTAGCCATGGTCACATACTGAAAAAAATATTACTGAGTTTTATTAAAAATCATGGGTGCCTTTCAAAAACTGACGCCCAGTGCAGGTTCGGGCGTCATAAGGATAGGCCTGCAGCAGCACTAAGCCTGTCGTAAAAGGCGACTAAATAGTGCTCAGAAACCGGGGGCTAGACGCTCTGCCCACAGAGCAACTGGGATGTGTGCCCCTGGTGGTGGAATGGGGTACTCCTGGCGTATTACATGCTGGGGTTGTCAAGCTATAATACGGAAAACTTGACCGCAAACCATAGCTTTTGTTTGTTTGTTGGGGTTTAACGCCCGAGCAGCAATATTTCAGCTATATTCAGACGATGAACATGAAATTGATGATAAAATGAACATGAAATGATGATGACATGAAAAAGGGATGGGACACAAGGACAATTGGGTCGATAAATTTTGATCGCCACTGGAAATAGGGAGAGATGTGTAGGGTCGGGCAATTTAGCCTCCTGTGGCGGAACCCTATGTTTCTACTCCGGGAGAATACCACAGTAAGGTTCTTTAACGTGCGAGGAACGTGGCATCTTTCCTAACACGGTGCACCACTATGGTTTTCGGTCAGGTTTTCCGTATTATAGCCTGACAACCCCAGCATGTAACACGCCAGGGGTACCCTATTCCACCATCTGGGGCACACATCCCAGTTGCTCTGTGGGCAGAGCGCCCTAGCCCCCGGCTAGGGTTCAGAGCACTATTTAGTCGCCTTTTACGACAAGCTTAGCGGTGCTGCAGGCCTATTCTTTTAACACCCGGACCTGCACGGGGCCGCAAACCATAATGGTGCACCGTGTTGGGAAAGATGCCACGTTGCTTGCACGTTAAAGAATCATGCTGTGGTATTCGATAGGAGTAGGAACCTTTGCGCTCCACCATAAGAGGCTGAATTGCCCGACCCTACCCATCCTTCCCTTTTTCTTGTGGCAATCAAAATGTTTCGACCCTATTATCCTTGTGTCCCATCCCTTTTTTCATTTCATCATCAAAATTTCATGTTCATTTTATCATCCCTTTCGTGTTCACCGCCTGAATATAGCTGAAATATTGCTACTCGGGCGTTAAACCCAAACAATCAATCAATCAATCCAAATCTAACAGCAAAATACTATGTTTTATAAAATATTAGGCACTTAGACACTACCACAGGATGAATGCATGCTTGGAGTAGGTGGAAAAGGGTTTAAAATAATAAAACACTTTTCGATTCATTCTCTCGCAATTTTAGTACCAATACTTCGTGCAAAATAAGGTATTTTGAAAATCAGCCATCTGATGCTGAGGAGAGAACCTAATACGAAAGGGGACTGAAACGTTCTGGATACCATTTTTCATTTAAATTACACCTGTTTATCATTACATATATTACATCTGTCTATGTATAATTGCTGACTACAATTAATTAATATTTCCATAAAATTTCAACTTTTAATTTTAAGTTTCACAAAATTTGACGGGGTTACTTGGTGTGCGAAACAGGGCGCCTTAATGTAACTGTATATTGCACCCTGTGGTAACGATGGTTTATCAATGGTCAATGATTGTGGTAACGTTAGTTTATCAATGGGTAATGATTGTGATAACGTTACTTTATCAATGGTCAATTGTCATGGTTGTGGTAACGTAGGTTTATCAATGGTCAATTTCAGAGTTGTGGTAACGATGGTTTATCAATGGCCCATTGTCAGAGTTGTGGTAACGTTAGTTTATCAATGGTCCATTGTTAGAGTTGTGATAACGATGGTTTATCAATAGTTCATTGTCAAGGTTGTGTTAATTTTATTAACAAGGGTCCATTGTCAGGATTCTGTTAATGATTGTTTGTTTATCAACAACTACTGGGAAAGTGCCAGGAAATAAAAAATCATTTTGTAAAGAAAGTATGCATGATATTTAAGTTTTGATATGAAACAAAAACCGATATGATGAAACTTATACACCAGCGTATAACTTAAATTCAAAATTTAAAAAAAATTAAGATCATCAACAGGTCTTCAACAAGAGTAAACTCATCATTAAGTAAGCTCTGATTGGCCTGACAACAAAAGTGATAACATTCACAGGTAAAGGACGATGCCGATTCTTCAAAATTAAATTAAAAAGTAATATAACGACACAAAGACACATTAATGGCAAACATCTCCTGACCATGAACATACGCATGAAATCTGCGATGGGTCTGAACTAAAACTTTAATGTAAAGGTAAAAAAAAATAACTGAAACAACGAACACACCATTAACTTTCTCCGTAATTCATCCAATTCTATACAAAAAATAACTCAACACACACCATAAAGACAAAATCACTAAACCTACGAGCATGAGAAATAATCGGTAATAACAATTCCATTGAACTTTATTTGGAGTAGCAACGTAAGAATTCGAGGTAGTACAATGCTAAAAAATGACTATTTGGGGATGCAATTAGTGGTTGAAAATCCCTGTTTGCGAAAACAAGTTCAAGGAAAAGACGAAAAACTGAAAATCGTATTCTTCACGTAAGGATAGTCGATAAACCCATTTTGGATTTTGTTTGAAGGAATATGCTTTGTAGAAAATATTTCCCTAAAAACTGGGTGAACAATGCCATTTTTAAAAGAAATCCCTGCAAGGGCGCTTATATTTTTGCATCAAAGTTTTGTAACGGTGAAAAAAAAGTTTGTGATATCGATACTTCTGGTGCAAATACTTTCCTGTGAGGAAGCTTTTTGTACATTAAAATCCGATACTTAATTACAAATATTAGCAAAACGGACCAGTTGTGAAATGTAAAAATCGTAGGAGGATGCTTCAGGAATATCTCCATCTAGGAATGGAATAATAGGAAAATCAAAGTAATTTCTCTTGTCATCCATGTTCGAATGAAGGTAACCCTTTTCTACTATTATATCGGAATCAATAAAAGGCGTTCGGGTACATTTCTATCTATCTTCATATTTCCGCACTCCGCCATTATGCTGACTATTAAGTGCCGTGATCATTGAGTTTTCTGATAAATCATTTGAAATTTCCTTTAGTCTTGTGCATTATTGTATAAGACTTGGTCACCTTAAGCATTACTTAGCCACCCTAAGGGTAGATGTTTTAAACATAGTTTTCGGAGTTATTTACGGCAAAAATGTCACCAAGATATCTTAACGTATTATCAAATTCATGCAACAGATCATGTTAAGAAGGATCTTTCAGAATTTTACCATGAACTGTATTTTCTAGAAGTATAGAAATGAATCGGCTATAATAGGAGCACAAATAATAACCATTGGAATATAAAAGAAAACCTTCATAGAGCATAACCAAACCGAATATTAATTTTGTCAATTACAAAATTCAAAGCTTTGATATCACCAATTAATGTATTTATCTAAACTTACTTTTCTTAATTTTAAATAACTAAACATTGCATTGTAATCACAAGGAATGAATCGAGAACGAGATTTATCAAATGACTATTCAATTAAATGACAACTTTTCTTTAATCTTTTAAAACTATGTATTTTCCTTTTATGTAGGATGCTTTATTAACGGTCAATTTATCTGAGGAGTTTGTTATAGAGGTTATTATTGTCTGACTTCCACATTTATATAAAATAATCCGAAATTTCCTTTAGTCTCGTGGATTATTGTCTGATTCTTTACGGCTATAGTATCTAGTGTCATATGTTTAGTCACAATTACAATGTATAAAAAAGTATAAAAAAAGTAATCTTACAGTTCATGATATAACAAAAATAAAATAAGAAAAATAATTAAGCAATTCAAGATAAAAATCAGGTGTTTCGGAAAGTTTACAAACATTTTCTAACATTTTCCGTTATAACTATTATGTTTGATGTATATTTATGAACAAGTTAATGGTAAAGTGATGTTTTAATTAGTACGAATGTTTAAACACCCGTTTATACACTCGTATCTGAATGATAATTATTGTAAAGAGTAGCAAAATATACCCTGTGTATAATATTTAACATATAGAGGGTATACAACATATGTATTTTTAATGTGTATATTGACAACGATAGAGTTATTAAAATTAATACAGTACAGTTTGATAAATTTCAATTTCTCAGAAAGTTCTGTTATTGAAAATGACGAGATACATTTGGATAGACCATTAAGTTAAGTTTAGAATCTGCCAATTTTATCTTTCATTGGTATACTCACAGCATGTGATTTATACTAAAAGGAAGCCTTTCGTTCCGGTCGCTGTTAATTCGTTATTATTTGTTCAGAGCTAACGAACTACTCCGTATTCACCAGTTGAATCATGCTAAGACTTTGTGTCTAAATATGTTTTAAAGTCTGTTTGGAGAGTAATTTGTGTCATTACCTAGGGAAATGGCGACTGTACTGAATAGCAAGTGTAATCCATCCATTAATCTCTCGGCGATGTATTTCCCTCAAATGAGACACAGATTTAAAATAAATTACCATGAAAGAGATTAGTGCTGACAGGGTAAGTGTTAGGTAAGGACACATTCTAGTGCTTTTGAAAAGTCTGTGTTTTAGAAGTAAAAGCACAGTGTACTTAAAATGTGCGCATTTGTCAAACCACCCACAGTCTGTTGCTGATAACAATTAGTGAAAACTTTATATAAAAAGACAAAGATTGAGAAATTGTAAGACCTTTGTCTACTGAAATGTAATTTTGGTACAAGTGTTGCATTTTGACAAGTTTTTATTCCAAATTTCATTCGTACTATGTTTCTTACCCACTTTTTTGTTTAAATTTAAACCGACGTTGTATGATCGGTAAATATTTGTCTTTTATTTTTATAGAGTCTGGACTTTTTTTGTACTACCAAGTTTAAGGAAGGGTTATTTGGGTTGTCTTTTTCTTAAGTATAGTTTTATTACACAACAAGAATTTCATTTTCTTCCATATTTTATTACAATTTATATTCATTGTTCCATTCGTCGTGAATATTGGTTTTTCAAATCCGGATCCTGCTCTATGGTCATATTCCCACTGTCACTGTCTATTCCATAAACCGCTCTTTATTTCTGGTCAATCTTCCAATTTTTGACATGTTTCACGTCTAAAGTCCATCCGATGTCCTTAAGATTCCGCGAAGGTTTAGACATAAATTTGCCTCGTGCAGGTCCGGGTGTTAAAAGAATAGGCCTGCATCACCGCTAAGCTTGTCGTAAAACGCGACTAAATAGTGCTCAGAACCCAAGCCGGGGGCTAGGGCGCTTTGCCCACAGAGCAACTGGGATGTGTGCCCGAGGTGGTGGAATGGGGTACCCCTGGCGTGTTACATGCTGGGGTTGTCAGGCTATAATACGGAAAACCTGACCGAAAACCATAGTGGTGCACCGTGTTGGGAAAGATGCCACGTTCCTCGCACGTTAAAAAACCCTACTGTGGTATTCTCCCGGAGTAGGAACCATAGGGCTCCGCCACAGGAAGCTAAATTGTCCGACCCTACCCATATCTCCCTATTTCAAGTGGCAATCAAAATTTATCGACCCCATTGTCCTTGTGTCCCATCCCTTTTTCATTTCATCAACATTTCATGTTCATTTTATCATCAATTTCATGTTCATCGTCTGAATATAGCTGAAATATTGCTGCTCGGACGTTAAACCCCAACAAACAAACAAACAAATAGATATAAATTTGGTTTCAATCTGAGTCTTCTTGCTTCTGTTGGCGTCAAAGATGTTTTTTTCTACTGAGTGATCTCAATTTGACCTTCACTTCCTTTTTGTACCTCGGTTTACACGTTCTGGTCTTATGGCTTTGTTTTCATTGTCTATCTTATATAGCACCTGATGAAATAGCCTCTCATTATATTGGGTCCTGAGGTCTTAGATACATATGATTTCAGTGCATCTAATTAAAATTTAGTAACTTTCTTCCGCTTAATTCATTGAGTCGTTATTTCTTACGCAATCACATCTGCACGATGCTCCTCTCTGGTTTCGACTAGTATTTAATATCTTGACGTAGTACCACATCATTACGGTCATAATACATCTGCACAATCTTTGTTCTGGAATCCGCTTGTTTCTTATAGAGTTAGAGAAATAAAATAGGTACAGGGAAATTGTAAAACGTTAAAGATAGGGATAGCTTCAATCACAGAGATAAGGTAGGATTGGTGTTATTTAGATAATGTTAGCGTTCTTTTAAGCGCGTAGATATCATTATGATAATGACTGTTGTTAAAAGACGAATCATAGTAAGGATGAGGCAGAACTCAGATGCATGGTTATGGTTAAAAGTAATGGATAAGACTAGACTTATACACAGAAGAAGTATCCTGGTAGGGTTGAGGGTTCAACTTGGTTAAAACTAGATCTATAGTTAGGTTTAGGGTTAGGTTTTGGTCTGGGTAAGAGTTTTGGTTTCCGTTTGGAAATGATCAATATCAAAATAGTTGTAAAAGGAGGTAAAACTACGCTTGGAATCAGATTACGGTTAGGGGTTAGACTTAAGATTGATGTTGTGGAACAAACAATAACAACGCAATGAAAGAACCGGGAAGCGGACAACGGCATGAATGATAACAAGATGCTCTCGAAGAGCTTGAATCGCTCACTGGCAAACCATGCCCTATTAACCAATGTTTCTTAAGTAAGTAAAGGTATCACGCTTTGTTACCACGTTTGACAAAAATTGCTGAAAAAGAGCATCTACTGATGAATGGTGGGAGTTCAACTGAGTACCTTAGGCACTGTAAAATGTTAGAAATGCCTTCAAAGTGTATTTGAAACTCTGGAAAAAACTTCCCCCATGCCCTGTTATCCAACCAGATCTGAAGGGGGCATTAGCACACTATACATGTGCTGAAAAAGAACATAAAATGAGGTTGAATCATGGCTATACAACATTGTCATCAACTCGTCAACTTAGAAGACATTGACAGACACACAGACGTATGACAGGCCATGATCATGGCCACACAATTGTTCCAAAATGACAAAATACTTTATGAAATCGTAAAGTGTTTGGTCACTTCGTGAACGACCCACGAAAGAGATGAACACATCCGGGGCAATACAGATTTAAAAGATAGTTCCCATTCGAGGAATTCATTTAAAAGAGGTCACCAGTCGTGATGCCATTCACTTGCAACGGAGGAAAGAATGTTCGAACTGTAAACAAATGACATAAGGAATGAATTGGAGTGAGGTTCCAAAAAGACCCCGAGGTAGACCAGCAGAAGGAAAGAAAAAGTCGACCATAAAACAGCTGTGATGCCTATAGATGGAACAGTATATAGGTGATTCCAGAACAAAGATTTTGCAGATGCATTATGATCTTAATAAAGTGGCACAACGTCAAGATATTAAATACTTGTCGAAACCAGAGCAGAGCACTTTGCAGATGTGATAGCGTAAGAAATAACTTTAATAAATCAAGCGGAAAAAAAGTTGCTAAATTTCAATAAGATGCATAGAAATCATATGGATCTAAGACATCAGGACCCAAAATAATGAGAGGATATTTCATCAGGTGTTATAAAGGATAAACAATGAAAACAGAGCCAAAAGACCAGAAGAACGTGTAAACCGATGTAGAAAAGGACGTAAAGCCTGAAGATCAAATTGAGATTACCCAGTAGAAAAAAAAACAGCTTTGACGCCAACGATACTGGGACAACAGAGGCAAGAAGACTCAGATTAAGACAAATGTATGACTAAACGTTCGCGGAATTGAAGGACATTGGATGGACTTTAGACGTGAAAATTGTTAAATAAGTGGAAGAAAGATCAGAAATAAAAAAGTTTATGGAACAAACAGTAGGAGAATGACCATGGAGCAGGATCCTGATTTGAAAAAAAAAAACATTCACAATAGACTAATGAATATGAATTGTAAATAATATATAGAAGGAAATGAAAATCTTGTTATGTAATAAGACTTTACTAAAGAAAAACAACCCAAATAATCCCTCTTTACAAAAGGGTATCTAAGAAACCGATGACAACTAAAAATTAGAATCGTTAGCATTTAACGCATACCAACTTTAACAAGCTTTTTATCAAGCTTTAACAAACGTTTCCCAATAGGGCTTCATTACACGGATCAAATTAAGTTGGAGGGTAGGTGACATGGAAACTTCGAAAGTATTAGACTAAAGTAGTACCAAAAAAGTCCAAACTCCTTAAAAAAAATAAAGACAAACATTGAACGAAAATACAAGGTCTGCTTAAATTTAAACAAAAAAGGGTATAGGAAACAAAGTACGAACTATCGAATAAAAACTGGTCAAAATACAACCCTTGTACTACAAATGGTTTATCCAAAAGAGACCCATAACACAGATACAATTAATGAAAAAGTGGAGTGCATGCGAGATGTAAATATATTGCAATTATAGAAAAAAGTTTAAATCCTAATTAAAAGCGTATTCAAGGGAACCAAGGTTATAGCGGTAATCAAAAGAATGTAATCCAGGGACAAAGACCAGACATGGAAAACCGACATATACAACAAAGAACATAAAGTAACTAAAATAATACATACAAAGTAACAAAAGCAAATGAACAACTCGGACGCCACTAAAACCTGGGAGCATGGACCAGGTGCACCGGTTGGGTAAGCGTCCTCTGCTTTTCTAGAAACACCCGCCTAGTTGCTCATAAAAAGTCAATGCAAATTCTGTAATATGGGATACATGGCTACACATTTTTATTTTTTATTTAGTTGCTCTATATGTCAATATTATTATTATTATTATTATTACAAACATGTATATAGCGCATTATATAATACAATTACTCTAAGCGCTTTACATAAATTAAAATCACATTTAAAAATGCAAAAATGTACAAAATAAATTATCACAACTTAAAAAAAGATAAAAATAATATTATGCATGCATAAAAAATTAGTATTATATATTTACACAGACCAATGAAAATGAATCTTAAGCAAGAATCAAGATCAAGAAGCCATTAATAAAAATGATATGGAAACTGTCATACAAAATCAAAAATTAAAAATATAATGATTCAGATAAAAATGAATAAAATGTATGTTATCTAAAAAGCAAGTTTAAAAAGATGTGGTGTCTTGAGATCTTTTTTTAAAAACGTCCAGGGAATTCACATTTCGTAGTTTGGAGGGCAAGCTGTTCCATAAAGTGCCCGCAGATTTATCAAAACGTCTCTCTCCGTAGGATTTAGTTCTTACTTTCGGCACTTGTAGTAGGTTGCTATTTTCAGAACGCAAGGTTCGTACAGGAGGTCTATAAACAGATATAAGTTCTTGGAGATATGTTGGTGCTTTCTCATGTAGAGCTTTGAAAATATACATTAAGATCTTGTACTGACAACGAAACTCGATCGGAAGCCAGTGGAGAGCAACAAGAACTGGTGTGATATGTTCATGCTTTTTCGTTTTTGTCACTAGTCTTGCAGCGGTATTTTGTATTCACTGAAGTTTCGTTATAATCCCTGCATTAACACCTTACAATAGAGCATTGCCGTAATCCAGCCGAGAAGTTACTAACGAACAGACTAAGGTAGTACAATACAGCTAGGTCATTTCTGAAAATTTGGTCTCATTTTGTTGAAATAAAGCTGTTTTGAGGCAGTCCACACAGAAATTTCTAGTGTTTTGTCATAAAAAAGTGCATATTTTCTAAATCCTTGGTGTGTGGAGGTTCAAGTCATTTATAAGTAATTTAGTGATTATTTTTATAAAATTCAGTAGCCATGGTAACGTACTGAAAAAAAAAATTTATGGTACATTTAGAGTTTTAGTACAAATCAGGGGTGCCTTTCCAAAACTAACAGCCAAATACTATGTTTTATAAAATATCAGGCACTTAGACACTACCACAGGATGAAAGCATTCATGGAGTAGGTGGAAAAAAGGTGAAAATAATAAGACCCTTTTCGATTAATTCTCTCACAATTTTAGTCCCAAAAGTTCGTGTGAAAAAAGGTATTTTGAAAATCAGCCATCTGATGCTGAGGACAGAATCTAATACGGCAGAGGACTGAAACATTCCGGATACCATTTTTTATTTAAATTACACCTGTTTACCATAACATGTATTACATCTGTCTATGTATAAATGCTTATCTACATTTAAGTACATCCACCAAATTTCAACTTTTAATTTTAAGTTTTACAAAATTTGACCGGGGTAACATGGTGTGTGAAACTGCGCCTTAATGTAACTGTATAGTGCACCCTAACGTTTTACAGGCGTCCTCTGTTATATGAGATCGGATACTACCAAATACGCACTTGATTGATTTTCCATACTCGATGTATTGTTAAAGAGGAGACCAAGGTTTTTAACACATGGTACAGTCAGTATAGCCCCATCGAAAGCAAGCCAAAATTCTGACAAGTTGGTTAAACGATTTTTCGGAGAGAAAACGATAAGCTCAGTTTTGTCTTTGTTCAGTTTAAGTAAATTAGAGCTCATCCATGCACTTATATCGGAAAGACATCGCTCTAATTTTGCAATCACCTCGGACAGTCATCAAGAGGCTTTATTATCAAATACACCTGAGTATCATCAGCATATCCGTGATACGACATGTTGTGACGCCTGCAAATCTCGCCCACCGGTTTGGGAAATATGCAGTAAAATTTAGACCCCAATACTGAGCCTTGAGGCACACCAAAATGAAGTGCCATATCATCAGAGAGAACATTACCAACGGCTACACATTGAGATCTATTAGATAAGTAAGAGCGAATCTATGCAAGAGCACTGCAAGAGAAACCATATGAAAATTCAAGTCTTTTGAATAGAATGTCGTGATCGATAACGTCAAAAGCTGCAGATAAATCGAGCATTAGAAGAACTGTACAGCAGTCGTTGTCCAAAGCAGTTGTTATATCATGATGGACCCGTATGAGGGCGGTCTCGGTTGAATGATAAGCTCTATAAGCTGATTGTAGTCGATCGTTTAGGTTGTTTGATTCCACATGACGCTGAATTTGAGATGCAACTACCTTCTCGACAACTTTCGATACGAAAGATAGGTTTGAAACAGTTTTTTAACACCTCTTTGTCTAGATCCGGCTTTTTCAGCAGTGGTCGTACTATAGCCCTTATAAATGTTGATGGAAAGATTGCGTCGGATAGCGATTTATTCACTATGCCTGTGATGATCGGAAGCAACGCATCTAAACATGGCTTACTTAAGAAAGTTGGCAGCAGATAGTATGATCTTACGAATTTCTTCGCATGACGTCGGTGAAAACGAAGTTAGTGTTTCGCCTGTAAATTCGATGTCAGCTCGAAGAACATTATCATCATTTTTTTTCTCACTAAGTTCTTTACGGATAGTTTCAATTTTTCCCAAGAAAGAATTCTCCAAATTTACTTGCCAAGTTTTTTTTCACTCGTGTACGATGGAAGGATCGTTTCTCGCTTATTTCCCATTAGATGGTTCGTAAGTTTGTAAAGTTCTTTTTGATCGTTTCCAATTTCCTCGATCTTGTTTGAATAACAATCTCGCTTACATTTGAGAAGAAGTTTTGTTTGTTTGTATACATTGTTCTTTATATATTTGACGATGTATTGTTAAACCAGTTTTCCTCATGAGACGTTCAGATTTTCGTTGGTTTGGTTTCGCTGTTCTAAGTTCATCGTATAATTATTAATTCCAATCTATCTGCTCTCAGAATATAATCCGCATTGAAAATCCAACAGTTTCTATTGTATTTTAGTGTCATTTACAGAGTTATCTGCCTTAATTTTGAATTTTACAGTACATTCTATATATTTGTTTATCTCCTATGGGCACTTTTTATATGAAAAGCCACCTATTAATTTCCGTTAACAATAACATTAGAAACAAAATATCAAAAATAAAAATATGTAGGCTTTTCAAAAATAAATCACATTTTGCATGAATCTTACCTTGAGTGCTACTTAATTTCCTAGTTGTTAACGTTGCACAACATGGGAAGATGTTGTTATCTCCTTATACCCTTATTTATTCATAAAATACAATACAAAGCGACTTAAACCAACCAAATAAAAAACCCATAGAAAGACATCTGCTGCAAACGTCACTACACCGAGAACTTCTGCATAAGTTTTCGGAGTAAATTACACAATCAATTCAAAATATAACATGTACCATGGATATTGGTCTATGACCTTGAACTTTTACCTCAAGGTCAAATTCCTGTTTTTCACTGACAAATTCCTGTCCGGGCTGTAACTTATTTTGTCCTTCAATGTGGGCATTTCATATTTGGCATGAGGAGAGATCACTTAAAGATAATGGGTCGCGAACCATGGATAGTGGCATATGACCGTGAACTTTGATCCAAAGGTAAAATTCCTGTTTTTTCAGTGACAAATTCGTGTCCTGACTGTAACTTGGCACATCGTCTTTAGGTGATCTACTTACATGCAAAATATCAAAAAAAGTTACAGCCCGGGCACGATTTGTAACGGACGGACAGAGAGGGTGGTTAATATAGGGCGACTGTCACTTTTAGTGACGAGGCACTAATGAAAGGTAGTCATTGATAGTTCGAATGCCGATTTCTGGGAAACAATCTGGTCTTCTTTTTGTGGTGGCTCTAGCGTGATATTAGGAGTTTTTGGGTGGAATCTCCGCTCCTGTTTCTCGAGATGGTATACATGTAGTCAAAAGTTCCATCTGTTTATTTTTCTGTTCCTCGACTGTTGTTTGGATATTACGTCTTTCAATGTTTTTGTTTTTGTTTGTTTTTGGTTTGTTTTTTTTTTGTTTTGTTATAAAGCTTTTTTCGTGTTGTGAAATGTTTCGTTGTTAAATCTTCAACATACTGCATATTGTACTGCAATATGTAAGACGCCGCTTGACTTCTCTTTGTCTTTCCCTGTATCCTCATCATTTTCTACTTGTCTCTGATCTTGTAAAGCATCTAACAAATTCTCATTCTGACAAGATCTTTCTTTCACCTATGGAATCTAGAGTTGATTGCATTATAAACGGCTTCCTTTTTTTCCTTCCAAAGCTCTCATTCAAATATGTTACAATTATGAATGTCTTCTTAGCCACATTCCTCTTGTTCTCTATGGAACTATTTTTATCTGCTCTACCATCAAGAATTTCAGTAGTGACCTTATGCTGTGCAGTCTTATCTTTATGAGATCCCACAATGTGTTTCTCACGCATTATCATAACTTTTAAGATTTAGCTGAACTTTTCCAACAACCAGACAGTGGCATGAAGCTGCATCTGCACCACTCTTAACTCTAACACTCAGTAGTGATCTTCTAAATTAGGTTTTGATGCAGATATAGTCAATCTAGTCGTGAGTCATCTTGTCGCGAGATCCCAATGTCGTTTTGTGGATCTCTTCGTGAAGCAATACTGTTCCACCAATAAGTTGTTGTTAGCACAGAAATCTTCCAAATGTTATTCATTCTCATTCATTACCCAACATGTCTATTGTACACGTTTATATGCCAAAATTAACAATTTAATTCATGTTGAGGCATTTTTTTCATGGGTAGGGGTGGCAATTTCTCACCTAACATGACATGGAAAAGTTAAAATATTTATTACTTAGGTTCATTTTGAAGCTAAGACATTATAATAATCTATCGTATCACAAAGTAGTTTAAACTACGGAATTCTGACTAAAAGACAATAACGGGTGATGCAGAAGAAAATTCTGAAACTCTGAAAATTCCCATTTTTCCCATTTTATAGTAATTGTCAACCTAAAAGGAAAATCTAAGCGCCTGAATTGATCAGATATGTTTTGTACATCTTTATCTAAATTTATGAATGCCTAAAATATTAGTTCTACAGTGTCGGTATGCTGTGATTGAGAATTCTGTTTGATATTGAGAGCAGTTTTCTAGGGTTATGGGTAATAATTTTTTTTTAACATTCTTTCATAAAAAATAAGTTTTTTGTGCTGGTTTATTTATGTAGAAAAAATATCTATCGAATGATACCAAATTTCAGACATTTTAGTTAGTTGAGCATTAACTTGAAGAATCGAATATATCTGACTTTTTACGGAAAATTCGAAAATCCCAATTTTACATTTCTTGGATAAATTCTGACAACGAAAATCGCCAAAATTCATCAAAAGATACCCAGAAGTATATATTTTGATAAAATTAAACAGAAAGTACCTAATAAGCAATTTTCCACTAAAGCATAAATACTCTAGGGGTTTTGACATTGAAAAATGTCAATTTAAGCGATTTTCCGTGGTGTATGGGTACATTTTTTTCATTTAACCCCAAAACACTAAGCGTTAAGCAACTTTCTTGGTACCATTGTACAGCTAAGACATTGGGCTATATGATGATATCTAAATATGTTTAGTTTGTTTACACATGCTATCCCACGAAGGCTTAGACACTCAAGCAATTGAGTCACAAAAACCTAGAGTTTTGGACCCAGTGGGGTACAAATATATGCTTATACTGAAAAAGAATCCGAGAATATTCTTTGGTGACAAATTGATTCGGTAATGGGAGGTATAAAGGTACCTAAAATTCCCCATGAAGTTGGTAACTGGCAGGGGTTGGGGTGCACGGTGGACCCTCTTAGCCCATTATATTTCTTTTGAATAATTTTGAAAATTGGTTATGACCTGAGTAAATACTGAGCATTAATTATATCAACTTCTTCACTTCGCATCTAACTCGCCAAATACACGTTATGAACATTAGAGCACCACTTCCTTGTGCTATGCTATATATCAATGATATGATTATTATTCATGATTTCAGGAGACGGATTGATATAAGACTAAGTCTTGTTTCTGAATCCCGCAACTAATTTGCTATAGTTCATTTCGTTCTATTGTTTATATATATATATATAAAATTCTTTAGGAATCTCGAAATTTTCACCTTTTTTACTCGGTTTCGACTTCCATAATGCAAGTACTTCAGATGTAATTTCTATCCTTTACACCTAACTGTTGGTGTTATTCTTTCCTTGAAAAATGATTCTACAAGATTCTCGAAGCCTAATTCTTGCAGAATTTCCTCGATTTTTTTCACAATGTGCTGCACAAAATTGATCATGTTTAATAGTTCCGAACATTTAAGCCTTGCATTGAGATAATCAAAGCTTTTTACAGCATATAATGAAGTTGAACAGCATATAAACTCGTATAAACAGCATATAAAGAAGAGTGCTGATGTAGAAATATGCACCGCATATAAAGATGAAATCACCGCATATAAAGATGAAGCCACCGCATATAATGGTAAACCCACCGAATATAAAGGTAAAACCACCGCATATCAAGATAAAACCACTACATATAAAAATAAGACAACCGCATATAAATAAGAAAGTATCGAATAAAAAGAAAACATCACCGCGTATAAATATAATTGACCAGATAAAGACAGTTATGGCGTTCCATAGTTACTGGTTAAATTATACTTAGGGGTTGGATGTCCTAAATTTCCCACTCGTGAATAGTATTTTATTTTGGTATAAATACTCGGAGTTTTGTACAGTATTTCAATGCGGAATTAGAAGGCCAAGATGTACATACTTGAAAGCAGTACAGCCAGCAGAAAGGGTATTTATGATGTTCATTTTTCCATAAACTTTTCATTTTTTGTACTGGCATTTTGCAAGTTGGAACTTTTAGCAAGTTTCATTTTAATTTTTTTAATATTTTGATTTTGAATATCATTGAGTCAGTTTAATTGATTTGATGCTAAGGTACCTTGTTATAGTGAGTACTTATAACGAACTTTAATTGTCATTTTGTGTAGTATTATATTAACTGTGGGTATTATTCCTGGTACCAAAACTTCATCAAAGTAGACATAATCACCATGAACCAAAAACTAACAGTACCATGAATACTGAAATGGGTTAGGGCAATAGTAAATAATAAGTAAGTAAAGTGGATGATCGCACGACAACGCCGACTGAACACAAAGAATGGGAAAAAAATATTAAAGTCAATTGAAAAAGGCTAAAAATTAACTAAATTCTTAATTTTTTGAAACATCAATACGTTTAACCAAGTCATCTTTCACATAACCGTCCTTAGAGGATTCAGATTTCCAACGGCCATGATGCTTAAACATTCTGTCTGGAACGTTAAGATTGGCGGCGGATGTAGCTATGAAGTCCATAATCCTTTATATTCGGCACAAACTCAGAAAACGCATCTATAAAGAGTTCCCTCATACGTGTATAACTCAACGGTTTGTTGGCGGAGCGAAAGACATGATTTCTTTTCTTGGTAGTTAATTGCCTGAATAAGTACAGATCCGAGTCCAATGAAATACCGGACCATTGCAAATACAGTTCTAAATTCCTAACGGGACATAACGGAGTTGAAGTTCTAGCAATAACCACGTTCCATCCCGGTATATACCCGTTTTACTCTTTTCGATGAAAACTGAAATATGCGACGAATAAATAACGATATCATTTCATCTGATGTTCAAGAATTCTGAAACAAGTAAAAAACCAGCATATCCTATCAAACAGGCACATATAGTACGCTGTGAATAAACATCATTTACACAATATAACTTATTATACATTTTATGTAGGAACTCGGGAGTTATTGGCTCTTTTTTCCTGCAATGTGAACTTAATTTACGTTTAGCACCTTCCAACACATTTTGCACTATAAACGAATCAGTTGGCGATACGGCATTGACAATCGAATGCGCCCATTGCATACTGTAAAACGCATTAATAACGGGATTACGAGTCGTACTCGACTGAACTAAGGAGGCTAAGTATAACGCTACATATAACGGTTTAGTTGGTAATATATCGGCGTCAGAAATACCATTAGCTATAGCCCATTTCTTCCAGCGCATAAAACCATAGTAATATTTTCTTGTCGTACTTTCAGTCTTGCTATCTATCAACAGTCCAGGAATAAGAGGTAAATAACTGACAAGTTTTTCCGGTAGCTCCGGGATATCATTTCTGACAACCTGAAAAAAACATATGTATAAAACAAATTTTGTTACAAATAAGTACTACAGTAAATACGAATAATCATTTAAAAAATATCTACACAGCATATTAATTTAATACAATATAAATGTCCACAACATCTTAGCTAACTTCAAATAATTGTCCATATAATATAACCATTACCTACATGATCGGCCAATATCAGAAAATATAATGTTAGTGGAATGAATTATTTACCTAAAATCCATTCTCAGAGCCAAACCCAAGAATGGCAAATCAATATTACCGAAAATCAATTTACTTCCCCTACCAGATAGAAAATCAGATTTGTTAGTAGGGACATAAGTAAATCCCACCACCTGATCAATGAACCCGTCACCATAGGGACATAAAAATGGCCAATAGTTTGCCGATCTTCATAACAGTACTATAACAGTACCGTAAGCTTTACATTGCTGCATGTACTTAAAAACTTTCAGTAAAATACATACCGGAGGTACAAACCAACCGTTTATTCCCTCTCAATTAACATTAAAGGCGTCAATGCCCATGGAATATACATACCAAAACTTTGAATAAAAAACAGGTAATTTTGCGTTGTAATTACAAGCAAACCAGTCATTTTCGTGTGGACCCAAATTGAATCCAAATGATTAAAAACATGGTCCGCTATAGCCCAGTCGTCATTATCAATAATACGACTAATATAATCTGCGACTTCGTTCTGAGAACAAGGAATCCATTCAAGTTAAAGAGTCATGTTATATTTTAAACACATATAAAAAATTCGTAATGCTATGTCCTGTAAATGACGTTTCATGCTTCCCTTTTAAATAATAGAAACAACGTTTTGATTGTCAGTCAACCATTTAATACGTGAATCTTCCAAAAAAATCAACTAAGGAAAATAAAACCTTATGAACAGCTGTTAATTCTTTCCAAGTAGAACTACGATTAACATCATCTGCACGCCACATACTATGTGCAATGTTTTTAGGATTTTCTAAAATGTACCCTCCAAAACCAGTATCACTATCGTCACTGTATACTATAGTATGACAAGAACAGTCAGTCACAAAATTCTTAAAATTAACACATTTAATGTTATTTTTCCAATACGAAATTTGTTCTAAACTCTGATTTGAAAGAGTAATAGCTGAATTCCAGGCTGATAAAACGTCAATACTAATATACTTAGTATACAACATAAGACATAGAAATAACTTGACCTACTAAGGAAGCTATTGTCCTAACTCGTACTCGATTCAACCTGGTAAGGGTCTGTTCGATAACTACTATAGTATCATACAGTTTGTCAAGTCGATCTCCCGGAATGCTAAGCAAGCCATTTTTAGTATCTATGAAATAGCCTAAAAAATGTAAGTGTTCGGACAGGGCGCCACAAGGATTTTTCTACCTTGGATACGAATCCACTGCTGATAAGATCTTGTTTGACTTGAGAAGCGATTTTTGAACATACATCAAAATCTACATGAGTACCTAGACCGTCGTCTAAATACATGAGTACCTGTCTACCTTCTCCTCTCCACTTCTTGATTAAAGGTCTAGTTACTTTTGTGAAAATATGACAGGCAGAACTCAACCCAAACGGTAAAACTAGAAATTTAAAATATTTAACCTTGTCACCATAATTCCAAGAAAACCCCAAATATTCTGCATGAGGCTCATAAATATCGACGTGATGATATGCTGTATGAATATCATATTTAAAACAATACGAATCTTGCTGAACAAACTGCATAGCTACCCTAATATCCTCAAACTTAACAGAAGTCTTCCACAAATGCACTTTGTCATGGCGAAGGTCTAAAATTAAACTCTTCTTACCGTTCGTCTGTACTTATACAGTTAACGGGTTTACAACTATAGGTATACTAGTACATTCCACAATTAAACCGCGGATCAACAGATCATTAATCGCTTCAACTACAAAATCACTGTTGGTGACAGCAGATCTATAGTTATTTAAATGAACAGGAGGCGGTGTAGTATAAGAAGTCAATTTGTACCTGTTTAGTATACTGTCAATTATAAAATCATAACAGCCGATGTTGTGCCAAAAATTAATGTGTTTTCTCAATCTGCCTCTAACAATAATATTGGATTGACCCTGTTCATATTCATAATAGTCATCAGTTAAATGAACTGGGGAATTGTTTATATTATTATCAACATCAATAAATGTATACTCACCTTTGATGAAATCGTTACGCTTTTGGTCTGCTGTCTGCCTTTGGATTAAATGGACACTTGTCTCTCCAATGTTGCATAGACCCACATCCGTAGCATGCTCCTTTCTTGAACTTGTAGAAACTTCCGCCCGTGTTGGACATGCTGGCAAACAATGGAGGTCCTCTATACCAGGAGGGCTGGGGTTCACGAAAGGGGGGCTGCTGAACATAAGCTTGTCTTTCAGCAGCTTTAAGGATATCTTATAAAGAAACATCTGATGAAGGTTCAGTGTCAGACAAACTTTGGTTTTCAGGCTCCATGGACAAATGGTGGATAATAAAAAATTAACCTGTTCAGTGTAACGTCGTCGTGCTGAATGACAAGACTTGCACAAAACCCAAGAAACTTAATTCAATGAAGCTTGACCAAAAACCCTAAAAACGCTCTCTAGACTACATATGATGAAACACCCAGGAGAAAATAATTTCATTCTAATGCACCACCCGTTTAAACGAATGAAATTATACTTACATTTAACTGCTTGATTGTTGAGTTGTGCTCTATTTATTTGCTTAATCTGTTTTGAACATGCAAAAGCCATCTGATTGATGTTGTTTGTTTGAATATTTGCAATAATGTTCTTTAATTTGCATATATTAAATAATTAAATTGTTTCGTATGCGTATTTATATGTCTCTTTGTTCTTATTCTGTAGATCTTTTCAATGTCTTCTGAATCTGAATTAAAGGTAATTCCATATCCATGTTTTCTTTGGGCCATTAATTGCAATCGATCCCCACTTGGTCACATAGTATTACAAATTCATTTACTAATATTACAAAATGTGTGATGTTTAATAATATTACTAAATCAGGAATTTGTAATATTAGAAAATGAATTTTTTAACATTAGAAAATGAATTTTTAATATTACAAAATGAATTTCTAATATTACAAAGTGAATTTCTAATATTAAAAAATCTTTTCTGATATTAAAAAAATGAATTTCTTATATTAAAAATTCATTTTCTAATATTACAAAATATTAATTTTTGTACACTTTGGCTTGCCATAGAAGGTATTGAAACTTAAAGAAAAACAAAAGGCTCCCACCTGATTTAAGTTTGTCTTTCAAGGGCAATAAATTTGACAAGGAGTTGTCCAACAATTTTGACTCAAGAAGACTTTGGTAGGACTATCATTAGGATCATATCAGCGATACAAAGTTTCTTTCTTTTAGTTTTAAAGATATTGGCTGAGAACTGTAAAAAAAAAACCTGTCATTTTTCATCTTTCAAGGGCAATAACACTTACAGGAGTCACCTGACAACTTTGATCCCTGAAAACTTTTGAAGGCCTTATAATAAGGGTCATTTCAGCTATAGAATTTGCTAAACCTAACGGTTTTGGGGATACTTGTGAAAAACTATTGTCTGGCCCCTTTGTTCTATTTTTAGAAACAGCAGCCATGTTTTTCGACGGATCAAAAATCCCCACATCGGTTCTATGCACGATACCCCAAGAAACATTCATACCAAATTTGATTCCAATTGGTCAGGTGGTGTCGGGGGAGAAGATTTTTGAAAGAAATAACATTCAAAATAGCAAAAAAAAAAAAAAAAAAAAAACGTCGAAAACGGGCAATAACTCCGACGCGGCTTAACATATCAAAATGAAAATTTGACCACAGATTGACCTCATCATGCTGAACACTTAAATCCTTGTCAGAATTTGGCTAAACCTAACGGATTTGGAGATACATGCGAAAAACTACTGTCTAAACCTATGTTCTATTTTTAGTAATGACGGCCATGTTTTTCAACGGCTAAAAAATCCCCACATCAGTTCTATGCACAATACCCCAAGGAACATTCATACCAAGTTTGGTTCCAATTGGCCAAGTGATGTCAGAGGAGAAGAGTTTTGAAAAGTTGTTAACGACGACGACGACGACGGACGACAAGTGCTGGCAATACCTCACATAGCCTTGTGCCAGGTGAGCTAAAAATGGAAGTTATGACCCGCTTTAAATGATGAAAAGAAATAAAAACTGCATGATCTTTGATTTTCAAGTCACTAATATTGTTAGTGACATCTTGCACTTGTAATTTCAGTATTGTATTTGCATAATTAAATATTACTACAGCCCCTTATGCTGCAGATGGGTGCCATAGAACAGCTATTTCAAGCTTAATACGAGATCAAAATGTACCTCTTGAATACCATGTACATATGTTCTACGTACGTGAGTGTTTTTTTACTTTGTATGAGTGCGGGAAGTTATCATTAAAGATGAAATGATCGATTAGAATTGAAATTTCTGTAATATAGATGAGAAACGCCTAGTCTCCTATTCAGTGGTTGCCAGTTGTTTTGATTGAGAAACTTTCTGTCTGGTCATCACGATTACGAAGTCGTCCAGTTTTAGAGCATATCACAACTTCGTTTGAGTTCGTAATATTTCGGACTCATTCGAAGTTAGTCAATCTTAGCCGATTGAAAAGAACGATTCCAAAATGCACTTACACCTATCGGGAGAGGACCTCGATAATGTTGTATAACTTATGTCCAATCCCGTTGCTGATATTGTAGAAAATAAATGTATTTATACTATTTACACCTATAACGGATGATCCAATTCCACACAAACTATCTAGATATTATCTACAAATGCCAGACATGAATATAACAAATGAAAGTATTGAAAAATTGGTGAAAAACATAAATATTTACAAAGTAGCAGGGCAGGACCAAATACAAAGTTTTTGCAAGATCAATCACTCCAATATTAAGTACACTCTTCCAAAAGTCATAAGATACAGGCAAAATATCATATGATTTGCCTCACGCCAGTATATGTCAGCATTTAAAATGAGTGACAAGCACGACCCAATAAACTACAGGCCTATATCATTGACATGAATTTGTTGTAAGCTTTTGGAGCATGTAATTACAGGTAACGTCATTAAATACATTAAAGATAACAACATACTCTATGACTTTCAGCATGTGAAACGGGGTGCTCTGAAACCATACTCACACCAAGATCTATATAAATTAGTCACTGTGGAGTTGGTCGCACTGCTTTAAACTGGATAAAATATTTTCCTATATAGCAGAGCACAAAGTGAAGACTAGTCCTTGAGGGAAAAGATCAAGTAATACACCGGTAACACCAGGTGTCCCTCAAGGCCATTGTACTTGGTCCCATATTATTTTTAATTTACATCAATAACTTATCTGAGTACATGCAATACAGTAAACTGAGATTATTCGCAGATGACTTGATAATCCAAAAAGAAATTTAAATCAAAGTACTGATGTACTGGATCAATTTATATCGATCGTTTGAATTTTTACACCTCAAATAATCGTCAAATTGCGAGTAAAAGGAAAGTACGGGGATCGAATTCAAAAGTATCTAAACATAAGCTTATTGTTGTATATAGTTAATGTTGAAGTCTTTGATTTATTTTTAAATTCACCATTCTGATTACGAATGACATTACAAAAAACAAACAAACAAACAAACAAACAAACAAACAAACACGCACACACGCACACACGCACACACCAGTGTCATAATGCATCGTAACAGTGCGCCAGTTTGCGTTATATTCAGGTTCGATGTTTGTTTACATGGAACACTTAGTTAAATTAATAAACACAAAATTCTCCGACATACTGTGTAATTAAGCCACAATCTACTAGTTCGCCTTTCCCAGTTTCTGAATATTTTCATGTCGAAATTTAATTTATCCAGATCGAAACTGTCAAATCAGTCTAAATTAAGCCGCCATAATCATTGTAATAAATCCTTAGATACATGTCCCTCTCAACTAGATACATTCCTCAGTTGATATAAACTTTATAGCTCAAGTGTTACACCAATATGTCGATTAAGTGCTTAGTTTCTTAGGCGTATACTTCCAGACACACGTACATTAACATAAACGCCAAAGTCTTAGAATACAATTTCAACAATTATGTATGGCGTAGACAACACTAGCCATGCACGTTTAAGGCGATAGGGTACCTAGAGCACCCGTAGCTCTATTATCTTTACACATGGCCAAAATAGCACAATGTTCAGAATGATTATTACAAAAAGCAATATCACCAGACCACTGACTGATTCACGAGAAATGCCATCGTCTAAACAAAATTTTATCATTTATATTTTTTTGTCATCTCCGGGCTTCCGATGTCATGAGGCGGTAACCGTAATAAAAATACACGATACAGTGAGTGATACATCGGGAGGGTTTCGGGGTTAGTGCTACCCTTTTGTAAAACATTTGGCAAAAATTAATGATTGGCAAATGATAGTATGGAACCCCTTTCTTTACATAAGTTTCTTAATCGTGTCCTTTGCCTCATTAAAAAAAATATTTGGACCCGTCACGGCCTGCATGAAATCTCAGAAGACAGCTTTAGCATTCCGACTATTTAAAGCCTCGCATGTTTTTATTTCTATCTATATCATGCTCTATCTATGTTATGCGTCTAAAAATAAATAAACAACTTGAATATATCGAGAGTGCATAGAAATAGCAGGTACCGATAAAGATTAGAGGTCAACTATTTTTGATTTGATCTTTGTTAATACCGTGCACAAATGTATAATCCGAATTAATCAGCATATTATGTTCGCAGTAAAAGTTGTTTATTGGATTTGTAAAACAAAATAGAATTAAATTTGATACATTAGAAATACCTATAAAATGGATCTAACTATCCGCATTTGAACTTATATGGGGTACTGCAGCAGTGTAAGATAATAATATTGCAGATGCTATCAGGCTTTACAAATCTAAAGACTCTGGTGACTGTTATATCAATTTTGATCTTCGATCTAAAAAAGCTACGTGAAGACTTGAACTCCGCTGGCAGGTTGGAGCAAGATTAGCTCATGCATTTTCACCCTGAAAAATGTAATGTTCTCCTTGTCACTATATACCTATAATCTTCACGGCCATTCCCTGGAGAAAGTTGACTCAACAAAATATTTAGACGTAAATGTACAATTAAATTTAAGATGGGATAAGCATATCAACAAGTTAAAAATTACTTCAAAGCAAATCAATCTTTTCGCATCATCGGAAAATTTCTCAAAATATCATCACAAAAAGTTAAAGCACGTGCATTCAAAGATCTAGCGACCAAAATTAATTGTTCAACCATTTGGGACCCTCAACAAAACAGCAAATAGCACAAATAGAAAAAGACCAAAATGGGCAGCCCGCTTCACCTGCAACCGGTATCACAGCACAAGTTTAGTCACAGATATGCTTTCAAATTTAAATTGGTACCCTTTACGATTAAAATATAAATGGTTTTCTTTTATAAAATGATTCATAATATCGTTGCAGTGGCGGTTCGTGTCATAATAGAGATATTTCTTTTTTTTTAACAACAATAGGGATATTTCCATCGGCTTACTTTTTTCTATTGGCTTACTTTTCAAAAGTACCTGCTTACTTTTGAAAAGTAAGCCGATACTTTTGGTAAGTAAGCCGATACTTTTTTCATTCGTGTCATAATCAAACTGACCAATAAAAAAGGTCGTTATAAGTTAATAGGAAAGTGATTCTGCATAAGTCTAAATTCTGTAGTAGGTTCCGCAACCAGCAAACATCCCTTTGACCTTGTTTTACTGTATCAAACCGACAAATTAAATAGATACATAATTTGATAAAAGAGGAAAGTTCTCAATATTATCAAATCAAAAAGGTTATGAAGAACAAATGGCTTTTCGGTTGACATCTGAAATTCCAAAATTTGAATGTATTGCAATGATTTTAGAGATGGTTTTCCCCGAGAGAGAACCGAAGAACTTTCGATTCATCGCCTATTTATCTATTCTTACATAATTATTATTTTGCTGTTTTTTCTTTCTATACCTCGTTATCCACCAGTTTCGATATTAGTATAGTTCTGACCGTGCAGATTTTCTTAGTTGCTAAGCCTCGAAGAGACTTAAACCTTTTTTTAGAAAACTTCGAGAAAACATTTTGTTTTGTAAATTCTTCAATTAAATTATTTCAGTGAATCAGTCATGATATATCTACATGTACATGTATATAAATTAATATTGTATATTCGGATAAAAATGTGTATAATGTTTGCCTGTTGTTACAATATATATTACTGTCTAAGTGTATCTACTAATTATTGGGTGTTAATTAACTGAAGGCTGATAAAATCATATAGTGACCATATTTAATGAATAAGATTTAATTAGCGGTGTATATGGGTGATGAAAATGGAAAACAAACTAGAATTTGCAAGATTTACATAATCATATAATAACTGAACGACATATTTCTTGGTAACGTGCCCTTGATCCATAGAAATATTCCTAGCCAACCCTTCATCAACATTTCCGTTAAGTGAATTTTACTTGGATGCAATTCATGTAATATATGCAATACGAAGATATTGTTACGCAAGTAGATGCAATGCATATCATTTAACAGGTGGAACATTCAAGACCGTTAGGGGATGGACCCCTTTTAGATATACCGGTTCATTATGTAAGAGGATTTTTTCAAACTTCGTATCAATCGATTGCAAATAAATAGATGTATTTCCTATACAAATCATCAGGTTGGACGATTCTTGTGAGATTTACAGCACCCTGCCCACTTCGAGAGATAACTTATGTCATGGGAACTCCTCCTTAACTCGCCGTGTGCATTTCATCGACTGCAAATAATTCTACACGCTTTCCCATTCAAAATGGTGGTTCTCCATCCAGGATGAATACCGTTATTCCTTACTTCCGATAAGAAGTAAAATGATCTTTAATTACCGCAATGATATTCGTTCGAATACTGATACTCAATCGATTTATATAAATAACAAAGAAGTAAGTACTTCGTTTGGGTGGGGGGGGGGAATCACAAGAAAAAAACAAATAAAACTGAAGGAAAATGAGAATGTGACTGAGAGAAAAAAAGGAACTGTCAATATATATCGGCTGTGGGGATGGGTGCGATGCATATTCTCATTAAAAAACCTTTTTCTATCTTTTAAAATTACAAAAAAAGTTAATGTCCTTTATATGTGCAATAAAAAGTGTTTGCCCTATATCTTATATATTATAAATTACTCTTAGACATGGTTTAAAGCATGGAATCAGTCAGTATTATTGTTAATAAAATAAGTAAATTGAATTAAAATCTGAGAAAAAACTTCCTAATTTAGGTGGGTTTTTTTTCATCAATACATTTGTAATATAAAAGTTTATAAATGTTCTATCAGTGGTTAGCATGACAATACACTTGGAATCCTGTCAGAATGTACGGGGGAAAAGCATTTTGCATCAGACTCGAGGTTAACGTTTATGCATAAAATAACCTAAGGCTTACATTCCCACTCACATCGTGATGCGATAAAGTCACCTGAAAAGGAGTGTGGTGGCACGTATTTTTTGTTTTTGTTTTTGGAAATGGGAAAACCGGATCGGATCAACATTTATTTAGAAATCAGAAAAGAAAAAAAATAATCCTGTAAAACTTTTGGAAGCGGATATTTTATTTATTGTACCTCATTGATGTTTCTTAGTCGCCGTTCGAATCCAGGCTTCCTTGATTTCAATTTTATATGTGGTTAACTTGGCGTTTTGTTTGAAATGTTTTAGAACTGATGGTCTTGTGGTCCCGTTTTGATGTAATGATAAAACTCAACTTTTAACCAGTTCTTACTGTGCTGTAACGAGATACCGTTATGCTCACCATCTAGAATCAATATCACCTGCCATATTTTTAAAAACTAGACACCAACGTAGTTCATAACAAGGTTGTGGAAGCTATAGAATATATATTGACTAACAGCTTATTCTCCGTCACTTCTTTTGTGGTGTGACAAATTCCGAACTCTATTCAACTTTAAGGAAATATATTAACTCTGAACATTTTGTTATAAATGTCCATATTTTTCAAATATTCCACCAAAAAGAACTTTTTTTCAGCAAACACATACCGGTAACTAGAAAGCAGGTTTTAGCGTCAAATAACCCAGAGGTTCTGTGTGCATATGGGCCCCATATCCCCGCTTAATTAACTACTTCCTGTTTCATCGCAACATCGAACCTGAATATCACGCAAATCGGTGCACTGCTACCATGCATCATCAATTTGTGTGAGTGTTTTATTTGTAATGTTCTTTGTAATCAGAATGGTGTATTAAAAATATATATCAGAGTTCAATATTAATCATTTAAAACAGTAATCTTGTGTTTAGATACGTTTGAATTCGACCCCTGCATTTTCTGACGATTATTTGAGGCGTAAAATTTAAACAATGGATATAAATTGATTCAGTACATGAGTACTTTGATTTATTGGCGTGTTCTTTTATTTGTATATTGAAACAGTCTTAAAAAGCAGTATATTCGATAAATATTCATGCAAGTTCGTTCAGATGCTTTGGTCAACGAACTAGTTAACAACGAACTGTAATTTTGTTAAAAGCTCGTTTTTTTTTCCGGGTGCTTTCCTTTCTGTACGGTTAAGATTCGTTTCCATCTTAAAAAAATCATTTTAGAAATATATGGGTTGCTTTCAGTATCTTTATTTTGATATAAAAACACTTTACAACTAAAAGGGACTTTGGTGTAAGAAATACCTAGAAGATTGGTTATATATATAGTCCAAAAAATCGCAAATAACATTTTTTGCAATTTTTGATCAATTCTGACTTTGAAAATCGACACAAGTCATCCCAGAACCCCAGAAGTATTAATTATGATAGTACTAAATAGAAAATAGTATATAAGCCATTTTTACTGAAGTATAATTACTTTAGGGGTTTTAACATTGAAAAAAAATGTGTCAATTTAAGCGATTTTTCGATGGGGTAGGTTGTACGTATTTTTTTCACTGCAACTTTTTGGTACCAATGAAAAGCTAATATATTTGGCTGTCTGACAAAATGTACTTCGATTTGAAGAAAATAGAAGTTAGAAGAATAAAAAAACAAAAACATTGGATTTTTGCCTCTAAGAGGTACAAAAAGTGCCCACAAAATACAAAAATACTTCAGTTTATTTTTTGGCGATAAAATGATTTGTCTATGAAAGGTATAAGGGTTCCTGAGAATCATGTTTTGGTTAATTAGTGGGGTGGACGGAGGTTTCCTCAGACCATGCACTATTAAAATATGTATATACATGTAGGTACATTCATAGTTTATATCATCTAAGTCGGGTTGGTCGAACGCACCTCCACCTCATGAATATTATTTGGAGATCGATTTCTTACAGGATAGTTCCATTGTTGGACAAAATTCAGTGATGTCTTTACACTAATTAAAAATTCAAAGCTGTATGTATTCAGCTTGAATTGTGCGTCCATATTTGCTCCGTCTGTCATGCAGGATTCCAACTTTCCGGGTGTATCTAGCTGCATTTCATTTTATATTTCTGTAAGAATTTCTTGTAACTTTTTACTTTAACTATAGACTATAAAAGACCAAAATGCATTTTTGATTATGTATTGGAGTATGTTCCAATGTGTTTCATAATCGCTCTCTTTAAATATTATAAAGCTGCGTTCAGTAAAAGGTTCTTATTGTTTTCTATTGATGATTTCACTGTAATACATCATTACTTTTACTTACAAGTCTCAGAAGTTTTCAAGTATGATTTTTCAAATGTCTAAATTTCGGTATCTACTTTTGAAAGTTTTTCAATGCACCAATAAGTCTACACGGTTAATTATGCTCCCTAAACATAGCGGGGTAACCAAGGTAACCAAGGTTATAGTGGTAATCAAAAGAATGTAATCCAGGGACAAAGACCAGACATGGAAAATAGAAATACACAACAAAGAACATAAAGTAACTAAAATCATACATACAAAGTAACAAAAGTAAATGAGCAACTCGAACTCCACTAAAAACTGGAAGCATGGACCAGGTGCACCGGTAGGGTAAGCGTCCTCTGCTTTTCTAGAAACACCCGCCGAGTTGCTCATAAAAAAGTTAATCCGGGGTAGACAATCGAGGAAAGGCAAACTATGACCCGTTGAATAAATCAGTTTTCATGGTGCTTATGGATACACCATAACGATCCAGACTTCATGATGACGACCATAAAACTTCTGTAGTGATGACTTCAATCTTGTAGCAACATAACCCTGTTCCAGAAGCCTATTTGTTCTAGCGCGATACAAAAAGTCTGCGTAATTTCAACAACAAGTTTTTTTTGTTCCAACTTTACTTGGCATAGTCTGTTACTTTTGTCCGCGGAACTCCTCTGAAACGGCTGAATGAATTTAAACCAAACTTGGCATAGAAATAGGGACCATACATAAATGTTCCCAAACATTTTGAAATTTCAAACCTGGTCACCGTTTAAAGACACAAAAAATCATAAACAAAATGGAGAGGAAAAATGTAGAGACTTGATATTTGGTTTAAAAGAACTTCCGATCAGCAAAATTTCTGAAGCCGTAAAAAGCTGATTTTGGGATCTCATGTGACATTAGGAATCTGTGTTGGTGTCTCAATGTAATACTAGTTTTCGCTCTGTTTCTGAACGTGGCGAATTATAGTCTCGCCTTTTATAAAGCCTTTGAATACAACATATGGGTTGAGCTTGACCTTACAAGGTACTGGAAAATCTCTTCTTTGTATATTGCTTTATATCTAAGACTGTAGTTGAGGAAATCTGTCAACTTCAAAAACAAGGATATTCGAGAACGACGAGCACAACTGACCAAGAAGCTGCATCTTATTTTAGTCCCTGCTCAAGTGTCAACAAATCAGTTTTAAATGAAACTGTTGAAATAAACTTGGGATCTCTTGTAATTCTTCTTTCCAGTAGGGTAAGTTAAATGCAAATGTTACTTGAAAATCAGGAATTCTGAATATGTAAAAGAGAATAAACTTAAAATCATTTAACGGAAATAAACGAAATCCCGAGATATAACAAAATCTTTCCTTTCTATTAGTTCAGCTAAATGAACTACATTTTTTATGTATTACATTATTTAACTGATCCAAACTCAAAAGATTAAGACATAGGCAAGATGTTACAATGTACTGACGGGACCGTGACGTGTAAGTAGAAACTTAGCCCTCCCTCACCATCGCAAATGTATATATAGAAAAAAAGGGGTAAAAATGAGGGACGATCAAGAAATCGTTTCTCTGTTTATCATTCCTTTATTCGATTGACGTCGGTATATCCCGATCAACAAAGGACTCAAAGTCCTGCGAAAAATAAAATCAAGAAGAAACCAAACAAATAAGAACAATACTAATCGTTATAAAATTTGAAGTCTCAACACTCCCAGCATGATGTAATTCTTATTTCATTTACAAAATTCTCTTGAAAATCTGTTATCAACAATATTGTGACAGTGTTATGCAAAATGCAATTAGTTATGTTCATGTCAATGTATGCGCCATATATATATATATATATTACTTCAACATTCGTACAAAGAAATGACATTGATATATTGACGAAGCCATTTTCCGCTTAATGTTTGTTTGTTTGTTTGTTGGGGTTTAACGTCCGAGCAGCAATATTTCAGCTATATTCAGACAATGAACATGAAATGGATGATAAAATGAACATGAAATGAAAAAAAAGGATGGGTCACAAGGATAATAGGGTCGACAAATTGTGATTGCCACTGGAAAAAGGGGCATGGGTAAGGTCGGGCAATTTAGCCTCCTGTGGCGGAGCGCAAAGGTTCCTACTCCTATCGAATACCACAGCAGGGTTCTTTAACGTGCGAGAAACGTGGCATCTTTCCCAACACGGTGCACCACTATGGTTTGCGGTCAGGTTTTCCGTATTATATCCTGACAACCCCAGCATGTAACACGCCAGGGGTACCCCATTCCACCACCTGGGGCACACATCCCAGTTGCTCTGTGGGCAGAGCGCCTAGCCCCCGGCTAGGTTTCTGAGCACTATTTAGTCGCCTTTTACGACAAGCTTAGCGCTGCTGCAGGCCTATTCTTTTAACACCCGGACCTGCACGGGGATCCGCTTAATGAAAGACCGAAGACTTCTATTCCTGTTTATATGTACCATGCATATGTTCACTCATTTTAAACTGCATTTATCGAGATTTCAGTAGGTTTAGTCGTATTTCATGGTTGTTTTGGGCTTTTTTCCCTGCCTAGGCTTATAATAATTATTTTCTTGTTATCTTTTGATTCTTCCCCCACCGAAGCTGTACTGACTATGATATCAGTTCTAAGAATGGTGCAATCGGCCACATCGTAGATAAAGGTTTGAAATATATAACGCTCGTACATTTTTTTTCTCAATTTTATACACCGTCTTTTGTTAAAGTCTAACCATGAGAGGAATCTCAGACATAAGGGCTACCTGATTAATCAGGAAGTTTAAATTGCAGTAATATACTAGTACACTCCCTGGATTAATCCAACGAGAAAGTGACCGCAGAAAGGTTATGAGAACTATTTTAGGCATATCTCCCCCGTCTCTACTAAGAAAACCCCTTCTATATCTGCAGGGTGCTTCTGGTGGGGGGCTTCGTCCCTGGGACCTAATGGGGGCACTAAGCAATCACTGTAACCCCTACCTTAAAAGGTGTCTAGATCCGTCACTTGTGAATGTGTGTGTCCCAATTTGACTTGAAAAAAAAAAACTTCTATTGTAAGTTGCCAATTATAGATGAAATTGAAGAAAATATGAAGTTCTGAAAATTCCCCTTTTTTTCCCCTGAAATTGTTATGTATTCGTTACAATGTATATCATAACAGGATTGAGTGTAGAAGACATCTATTTAGATTAGCATTTTATTCTACACTGAATTACATTATCAATCTACATGATCTCTGATACGGCGGTAGGTACTTTTAAACAATAGAACAATAGAATGTCACTGGGAAATGTTTATCATCACTTCATGGGTGTATAGAGTTTTATCAGTAAACTGCTGATTATCAATTTCCTAATAGTCATATTTAACAGAAATAAGAAGATATGTGTGGAATACATTAATGATTAAAACAATAGTACCCAACATATCTATTGTGTACCGTTTATATGCCAAAAATCAACATTTTAGTTCATAATGAAGCATTTTTTATCAAGGGTAATGGTAGTAATTTTCCACCTAGCTTGACTTGGAAAAGTTCAAATATTTATTATTTGGGCTTCTCTTGAAGTTAAGACACTACATTAATGAACAATATCACACAAAAGCTTGTTTAAACTACAGTATTCTCAAAAAAAAAAAAAAGACATTATCGGGTGACATAGTAGAAAATTCGAAAGTTCTGAAAATTCCCATTTTTCCGATCTTTAAAGTACTGTCACTTCAAAAGGATAATCTAAGCGCCTAAATTGATCAGATATGTTAGGTACATCATTACTTTTAATCATGAATGCCTAAAATGTGAGTTCTACAATATCAGTATGCTGTGAATTAGAGTTCTGTTTGATACTGAGACCAGTTTTCTAGGGGTAGGCGTAATATTTTTAACAATTTTTTAAAATCCATTCTTAAAAATTAGTTTTTCGTGGTTCATTTATTTAGAAAATTAAATTAATTATCAAATAATAGAAATTTTGACACGTTTTAGTTGAGTAATAACTTGCAGAGTTGAATTTATGTGACTTTTGACCGAAAAATCGAAAATCCCATTTTTCGCATTTTTTTTTATAAATTCTGACCACGAAAATCGCCAAAATTCATCAAAAGAATCCCAGAAGTATAAATTGTGATAAAACTAAGCAGAAACTAGCAAAAAAGGCCATTTTTATTGAAGCATTAATACCCTAGTGGTTTTGACATTGAAAAATATGTCAATTTAAGCGTTTTTCGGCGGGGTGGGAGTACATTTTTTTCCTTTTTACCACAAAACCGTACGTGTTACTGCAATTTTCTTGGTACCACTGTAAGGCTGAGACATTGAACTATACGATTATTTCTAAATTTGTTTAGTTTGTTCATACATGCTAGGCCAGGAAGGCTAAGACGCTCAAGCAATTGAATCATCAAAAGAATCACAGAAGTATAAATTGTGATAAAACTAAGCAGAAACTAGCAAAAACATCTTGGCTTTTTGACCCAGTGGGGTACAAATATAGGCTTATCCTGAAAAAGATTCTGAAAATATTCTTTTGCGACAAATTGATTCGGTAATGGGAGACATAAAGGTACTTAAAAATCACCATGAAGTTGATAAGTGGGGATGGGTGCACGGTGAACCCTCCCAGCCCATGGCCTATTGTAGTACACAAATCCCACACTTGTGTCGTGAAAAGTGATCCACTGGCTTATATCAAGTCTGCTTACATAATACTTAGTATGTATAATTATATTGATTAACAAGTTTAATATTTTCGTAAAATCATAGTCAAGTAGCATCTTTCGATAAGAATGTAATGAAATCAAAATTTACTGTCGTCAACGAAGTATGCACCAGACTCGAATCAGAATTACAAATTATCACATTTTAGTAAGTTCTTCTCCATTACGTTTTAGAACGATTTAAATCCTATATAAACGGGAATTTGATTGGCTGACAGATTTGCGAAAGTTAAAAAGTATCGGCTTACTTTTCAAAAGTAAGCCGACACTTTTTACTTTATGCATAAAGTTATTTCTATCGGTTTGCTTTTCAAAAGTAAGCCAATACTTTTAAAAAGTAAGCCGATACTTTTGAAAAGTAAGCCGATAGTTGTTGAAAGTAAGCCGATAGAAATATCCCTATTGTGACTTGATCCGCCACTTATACAGTTAGTTACACATTCTTCAGACAGTAGAACAAGACACAGCAATCAATACAACTATAAGCACAAAAAAATTCTGAACAAGGAGTTAAATATACTTAACTCCTTGTTCTGAACTAGAAAGTCCATACATATATCCACGCCAGGGTTTACGGCGAAAATGAGAAAATCATTGATTGATTGGGAGTTAAGTTAAGTATAGCATTAAATTCGCCTGGATGTTGGAAGCAAGTCAAAATCTGTGGCATGAAATATTCATTGACGATTAGCGACTTTGAAGAATTCAGTCTTTGATTTATTAACGTCTTTATTGATATAACCCTTTGACTTGAGTCATTTCTATAAAGTTGTTGCTAGCCATGATTCATTTTAGTAGTTGTTGAAAGTGTTAGGATACTAGGAGGTAAAAATCACACCGGATATAAAGTATGATACTTTTGATGATGTACTATTTCTTTCTTCGCTACTGTAAAAGGGTCCGTCGTTGTTACAATGTATCGTAAAGTGGTTTTAGGTCAAGAAATGTATAAACGCTTGTTTGATTCAGATCAGGACAGACACGTTAACTTCCGGGAAAAATAAATACCAAAAACTTTCACATGCGATGGGAGCAACCTTTATCATTTTAGGTAAAACAGACTTCGTAATAAGTCAAACACAAAGCAACTGTAACTTCTTTTGTGTTACTCATTTACGCTCTTTTATATTTTGCTATTAATTTACTTTATTTCCGTAAAATTCCCTATCAAGACTTAGACTGTTTGATGATGGAACACCATATGGCATATGCCGATATGGATTACAGAAGTACATATGGATGAAAAGTCTACTACACAAATGTTTGCAGTTGTAGTGATGCTGTCTAGGGTGGAGCACTTTTATGTTTGCTTTAAACATAGTAAGAAAGAAAATGTCCCAACAAAGTTATGATATTCTTAATCTAAATGGACTATTATAGGAAATGCCCCCTTGTGTAAATCTAATGTGTTAATAACTTACATGTAATTATCACTGGGACTGTGCTTGAAAATTAATCTTAAAATGAGGCAGGTTTAACCTTTAAGAAATCAAAGTTTTAAGCTAGAGTGGACTTATTGATTACAACTAGGCTGTGGTCTGTGTTGTTCCATATGTTAAGATACAAAACTTGCTTGTTAACTGTATTCAGTCTGTTTTTCTCATTCAGAACTATTTGGTCATTTTGCCTGCCCTAAGTCAGTAAATCTCTGTGCTTCTAATGCTATATTCTTATATTTGTGTTAATTGGCATTATGAGGATTCTGTCTTCTAAAAAAAGTGTTGTATATAAAATCTCTTTCATATACAATGTACAGTGTAGCTTTACAGTGTTGTACATGTAAGGAACACAATGTGTAACAAACAATAAGAAGATTTTGAAGATGCCATAAATGTTTTTAAAACAAGCATATTATATAAAGGGGTTGGTTTACTGGATCTCTATGAATTTTTGTTCATATTGGTTCATGTAAACATTTGAGACCCAGGGAAGTGATTAAGGCTCATTGGAGACTGCTGTTGGCTTTGCAACCAAGGGAAGGGTTGGTTACTCATTGGTTACTGTTGCCTTTGAACTGCAACTAAATTTGTATGTAAAACTGGGTGAGTGATTAAGGCTCTCTAGATTTTTTTCTTAAGTTTAATTATAACATATTGCATGTTTCAGTACTTTCTTAAATGCCTAATTTCATTTCCAGGGACCTCAATTTTAGCTTTACTGTTGGCAGGATATTTTGCACAGCATTACCTTCCACCACCTAAACCAAAGATTGTTGGTATTGATTTGGGTATGTTTACACTTCCAGTGTAATGTCTTGTTTTTATATACATGTAACATTAAAACAATACACACATGTGATATGTGCAGCAACATTTGTACATACATACATGTATACATGTACATGCTAAAATGCCAATGTTTGAAAACAAAAAACTTGATAAGACATTTTGATTCAAGAGTCAATCCATATCTTAATCAACTGGTTGAAGTACATGTAAATACATACATTGTATGTAAACATATATTAAGATATGTTGTCAACTCCTGGGCAGGACTTATAAATGAATTTTTTGCAAGTTTTCCATCACTGAATGAGTTTTATGTCAATTTTTTAAAAGAAATGATTCAAGATAAATATTTTATATCATTTGTTATAAATTTAAACCATAATACAATCTTTAACATATATATGTACATGTACTGGTACATGTGATATGCAGCTTATATACTGGGGATCATTTCAAGCAAACATTGATGGCTGAAAAAATATTTGGAGTACTGGGTTTATTTTTTTTTTATGAAGTGAAAGAACACAATTTTTACCAGCAGTGATTTAATAGCCTTAAAACAAGTTCACTTTATATGGTTAAGGTGTTTAAGGTTAAAGGATAGTTCATCATAACATGTTGATTCAATCAATATATTAATTGATATAGGTACAACATATTCCTGTGTAGGCGTTTACCATGCAGTCAGTGGTAAAGTTGATATACTGGAAGCTCAGGATGGACATAAGTGTATACCCAGTGTAGTGGCATTCAGGTACATTTGTATAGTCACTAAGTTGTGATAATTTTTATGTGCAATGCCACAGGTCTTGTACTCCTCCACAAATCAGACAGAATATGCCCTTCAATAAGTTAAATTGTGGGTCCATCTAGTTGTTTAAGCCAAACATAACCATACACATATATAATTCTTTTCATCATAATTGATTTTCTCACGATTTGAAGTTTATCATAGTCAGTCTGGGTGATCCTTTTTTACTTAAAATATACACAAATGGACTCGCAGTGAAGGAACTTCCAATCTACTACACTACCGTCGATTTCTCTACTCTCCACAGTAGAGTCACTAATGTCCTACACTGTGACTCCACCTAAGTAAAAATTAGGATAAAATTGCTCTATTTCTTTACTTTTCAATATTTTTTTCTGGCCATAACTGAGAAATGTTAGTCAACTACTAGAACCATTGAATATACCTTGGTATAAAGACAAGAGTATTAAACTACAAACAATTTTGAAATGGTGACTCCACTGTAGAGAGTGGAGACACTGTGACTCCACTCATAACATCTCCACTGTAGTAGTCATAGTAGTGTACATGTGTAGTAGCATTTATTGTAAATTTAGCTGTTGACAATTATAAATGTGTTTACCTTGATTGCAGTGAGGAGGGAGTTTTGGTTGGATACAAAGCAGTAGCCCAGTCTGAGCATAATCCCAAAAATACCATTTATGATGCTAAAAGATTCATAGGGAAGGTGTTTTCCAGTAAAGATGTTCAACAAATTCAAAAAAGATATCCATTTAAGGTACCAAAAGTTTATTTGCAGTCACCAAAATCAACCTATAACTAAGCTTGATGGCATATTTATATTTTATATACCAACCATAAGTGTGTCCAAATGTTTTTTTGTTTGTCTTCTTGATTTGTACATGTATATGTTTCATTTGAGTATATAGTGATACGGCTTGTCCAGCTATCTCCTCCTACAGTTTCTGAGTTACAAGTTTTAACATGTAATGGAGATGTGAAGGACCAATTGATTTTGATTTTTAAAAAAAATTTCAGTATTCCATTCTGGCATAGCAATAACTTGAAAATATATGTAGATCTTTATGGAATTGTACCACAAGGTGCTGTACTAGAAAATGAAGTGTTGATCTTTTCTGGTTTTATGGACTTGAATGATTACAGAATTAAGAGCAAAAAAGGGTCTGGAAACAAGTATTTTCATGGTTTCTGAATAAGAAGTTGAGTGAAATTGTATTGATCTCATATTGTATACCTGATTCAACAACATTCAGGTAAATTGACAGTTTGTTATAGTGTTTTTCAATTTGCATCAGGATTTGTAGGTATTTTATATGTATCTGTATTAGTGTAAAACTTATAAAATACTAAATGTAAAGAATTCTACCTTTTTGTTGACTAAATCGTCCAGCTTGTCCACTTTTGAGTGTCCACCTGAAATACATTATTTAAATTCTGTGTGTGAGGTGTAGTTTGTTTGATAGGCAATTTAAAAGGGTCTAATGTATAGTATATCACATATATGAGATTGTTTAGACCATTTTTTTCTGGATTACGACAATCAACCACACTCTCTGGACCCTTAAACAGTAATTTACAAAGGAAGGTAAGCACAAAGTACCTACATGTATTAGAAATATACAATTAATTTACAAAGGTCAAAAAGGTGCAAAACCTAACAATAATTCACAAATACTGCAAACAAATAAGACATAAATTTACTTATTTTTGGTAGATATTTATGTTACCTTGTCTCTCTGGCATGATAATGTTATGTCAATGTTACCAGATAAATGTATATTCATGTAGCCAATTTTGTTAGAGCATTCCTTCGTGCTCAGCATCATACAAGTATGTAGAAATAAAAAAAAGGTATTAATTGACAATACTCATAATGTAAGATTATACATTTTAGACTATTACAATTTTTTGCAAGGAAACTTACATACAGCAAGAAGTGGTACAAAACACGGATACTATGTCTTATTAACTCATTCATGTGTATGTTATCACTGTGACAATACATGTATGTGTACTTACATTAAAGCTTAAAGTCCAAAGTTACAACTTAAATCCTCAAAGTTCATGCTTAGTTCCTGTTGTTATAAAAATTCACATTTCATTTTAAACTAAGAAAAGTATTTTTTATTTATTTCTAAGCTTGAAGCAGATGAATATGGTATGATCAAATATGTTATAAATGTGAACAGGACTGAACATCGTGTTAGACCAGAAGACATTGGAGCTACTATAGTTGGATTCTTAAAACATGTGGCTGAAACCAACCTTAGTTCTCCAGTAACCAAAGTAGTTATGTCTGTACCAGCAGAGTTTGATCAGCTTCAGAGGAATTACACCAGAAAGGCTGCCAATATGGCTGGTATGTTTTTCTTGATAGAGTTTGGTGCATTAAAGACATTTTCTGTAGTATAAATGCTTCAGTTAGTTATAAGCTACCAATATGATTACCCAGTACAGTTTATTATACCACTGCATTAAATTTGGGGTTGTTTTAAGGTGCTCTCATTGTTGTTATTGTTGGGAGTCCATAGACAATTTGGTTTTGAGTATAAGTGTATGGAGAACTTTTTGAACTTGTACCACAAAAGGAAGGCTTGGATTGATTTTGGGGTTGTGACTTTTACTGTAAAGGAATAGTAAGGACCAAAAATGTAAAAACAACATTTTTCTGGTTTCTGGACAGTAACATTAGTGAAAGTGTGTGGATTTCCTTGCAACTGTACCATAATGTGCAATGCCACTAAAGAAAGGCATTGATTGATTTTTGGGATATGGGACTTGTACCGTGTCAAGACAAAAACTTAATTAAATGTGTATGGCTTTCTGTGACTTTGTTTGTTCCACTGTGTGCCATACCACAAAAAAAAGAGTGGGATCATTTTGTGGAATTGTGTCTTGAATCATAGAAAAAAAAGAAGCCAGAAACGAAAATTTTTTTCTTTTGTCCAGACCATAGTTTTGTAAGAAGCTTGGGTTAATTTTTGGGGTTTGGAATTGAACCATTTAGGAATTATGGACCAAAAGAACATTTTTTCCAGGTTTCAAGACAAACTTGAGTAAAAAAGTGTATAGATCTCTATAAAATAGAACTAGTAGGTTCCATATTATTAAAAGGAAGAATTTGATGAATTTAAAAGGTTATAGCCCTTTTCTTTAAAGGATTTAAGACAAAAAGTGTGCAGAGGAAGCATTTCCTTAACTTAGTTTAAATGGTTTATTTCTTATGTCTTAAACTCTTTGTGAAACATTTACTAGCAATCCAAATTCAGAGCTGTATCATGTTCAAGTTTTGTGTCTTAACTGTTCTGGGTTCAACCTCTGGGGAAGTATCAATCTGCACCCTGGGAAGCATTTTATTGAATTCAGGTTTGCCAAAAATAGATGTATATGGTATTTATTTGCAGGATTAGAAGTTTTCAGAATCATCAATGAACCAACCGCTGCAGCACTGGCCTATGGACTCCATACAAAGCCAAGTCTCCATAATGTATTAGTTGTAGACTTGGGAGGTGGCACACTAGATGTGTCCTTGTTAAATGTACAGGGTGGAATGTTCTTAACACAGGGTATGGCAGGAAATAATAAGTTAGGAGGACAAGATTTTAATCAGAGACTTCATTCCTATCTGAAGAGTGTGGTAGAGAAACAGTTTAAAAAGAAATTGACAGACAAAGAAGATTTACAGACATTAAGGTTAGCAGTGGAAGAAGCCAAGATTAATCTGACATCAACACACAAAACATTGCTTAGTGTACATTTCCATTCTTTAGGCAAAAATTCATTGTTTGAAGAGCTTATAACCAGGACTAAATTTGAAGAATTAAATGTAGATCTATTCAAGAAGGTTCTAGAGCCGATAGAAACAGTACTAAAAGCCACCCACCTTCATCCAGACGAGATAGATGAAGTAGTGTTAGTAGGTGGTTCAACCAGAATTCCTACAGTAAGACAATATATACAAGACTTTTTTGGCCAGAAGCCAAACACTAATATTGATCCAGAGTTAGCTGTAGCAATGGGTGTTTCAGTACAGGCTGGGATCATAGGAGGCATGTGGCCATTGACTGTTAGTGCCGTAGAATTGCCTACACAAATAAAGAAGATTCAAATCAGCTAGTAAAGAGGATATGTCTGGAGATTTGGAGAATAGGGAAGAAATGAAAGCATTTGCTAATTTGTTTATGTCACCATTTGTTGAAATTTTGTTTCTAGTCATTTAAATGTCTATTTTAAGGAATAAGTCAGCATTTTTCTATTTTAGGTCTGACCAACCACGGGTTTTTTGGGTTTTAGTAATATTATTATTGTTAACATTACTTGATGAATAACTGTATTCAGTGTCAAACTGCTTAACTAAAGTACATGTGTATCAATAAAAGCAGGAAAGTTCATTTTTGCTACAGTGCAAGACAATTGCCTTCTGCCTAAGATTCAAAACATAGAAGAAAAGAAGAAATTGTGTGACCAAAGGATTTTTATCCTCTACCTCATCTCAACTGTTATTGTACTTCTTTTCCTAGCTTATTATCGTGAATTTCGCTGTCATGCAATATCCACGAAAAAAAAACATGCGAAAGAGAATTTATACCATCTTTAAACTAAAACTATGATTTCTGCAAAAAAAGTACCTGCAAATATGTTCATAGACCAATAATCGCAAAATTAAATACCCCGGAAAATAAGTACAATTACAATAATTTCAACATTATTTGATGTGCTCCTTTGATTTTGTACATATATGACTTATATCTGTACTTTTTTCTTTTCTTCATCATATTCTCTTTTTTATTTCAATTTTGTCTTCATAAGGAGGTACTTGCACATAGTCTTCAATGAAAAACTGGGCTTTATAATTTTGGAATATAGTGTAAATGAAGTTTAATGACTCTTCAAGGTAAAAAGATATGCAATATAGGTCAATTTTATGGGTTTTTTTCTCATTAAAAAAAATGATAGCACTAGTTTTACTTCATTGACATTGCTTGTATGAGAGTTAAGATGGTAAACATTGAAATGGTGCTCCTTAGATTTGTAGATGTAACCGTAAGCACACCATGACTTATTTCTTTTCAAATGCTATAGAAGAAATAAAAAAGGGGGGCCTTTATTGGGACAGACCCTCTTTTTGGTCCACCTATGAAATGGTTCCCCTACCTCCCCTTTGAATATTTAGAGGGTAAGAAAATTTCTACAGATGAAAGAGTAAAATTTGAAAGTTTTTCAATGGTTTATTTTTATTGTTTTGTTGAAATCTTTTAAAGTTATATATTTTCTCTTTGAAGTAGTTTTAAATTAAAATAGATATTAAATTAATGATACATGTATATACTGAACTCAGAAATTAAAAAAACTAGTAGTAAATTAGAAGTTGTTTAAGTTTTTTTTATATTCTAAAAAGACCCAAGATCATACATGTATATTTCATTAAGAGTAACTATGATGTTATGCAAAGGATAGATGTTGTCTTTAATGTTAAAGATTCATGGTGTGGTTGATTTATAATGTATTTTTTCTGACTTCTATAGAATCATAGAGATTGAGTGGTTGAGTAAAGTAGATGTATTTCCACAAAATTTACCAAATACTCTACTTCAGAAGATCTGTAACATGCCATATTACTTGTAGATGTATTAGTTATAGTTATAAGATAAATATTTTAAACTTGCATTCTTGTACTCGACTGTATACAGAACCCAGCAAAAAAAAATGCCATTGTGTCCTCTAAGTCTCATTTGGGACATTTTTACATTCCATAGATTAAGCTTTTAAATTATTACATTGTATGTTGTTATAATGTTAATGATATTGAAAGTACAATGTACTTTAGTGTTTGAATATGAACATTTTCATGTTGAAACACTTTTGATGTGTACAACATTTTAATATACGTATATATACAAAATAATTATTTCTACATACCAAATATATCTATTAAAGTCAAATATGAACTTGATATGGACAATCTATGTGGTATTGGTGGTCCTAGACTTGAAGTGAGTATAAAACATACAGTGAGGAAACAAATTAAATTAAAAAAAACCCCTAATATTTAAAAAAAACCTAATATTTATATTGAAAAAAGTTTAGCTTAAGAAAAGGATTTTACTACTTTATATTCTACAATATAATTTTTATACCACCGCAATATTTTTGGTAGTATTATGCCATTTGCTTTTGAAGAACAGATTGAAAGCATATTAACACTGATTGTATGTATTTTGGAAGCTCTATCTGATTTTTGCATTGATATAAATATAGAGCCTTTGTCATTGTTGTCAATTGTTGATACAGACTGTGATACTTTCTTGTTGTGGGTTTAATCCATTTTTATTACTGGTATTACATGAAATAGATATTTTATGCTAAGTTTGACTTTAAAATCAGAACTTGTTGTATTTTTTTGTATTTTTATTGTTATGTGTTTTTAACAACTTATTTGCTGACCCTGACTGCTTTTCAATCTTTCCAAGATCGCTAATAACTTAAAGAGAAACTTGTGGCAACTCCTATGCAACTGCAGATAGCCAGGTATTCTAAACTCAATCAGAGATCTATTGGGTTAGGTAGATGTAACTTAGCTTGATGTATGGAGGGACATTTATTTTACAAATGTAATTTTTGTTCCAAGTTAACAAAACTAAAGGTGAATGATTCAGGTTCACCTTTGGATCTAAAAGTTTTCCTTCATGAGATAGGCTATTAGTTTGAAGACTGAAACTTTGCTAAACATTTGGGAAAAAAACAGTCATCTCTTACTCAAGAAAAGCTCAGCTTAGGCCAAAATATAAAAAAATCATCCTAGATTCTCCTCCTGACCCAGTATTTTCACCCTCCCCGAAAAATTTTATTTTGATTTTTCTTCCGATTTTGGTCAATTTCTTTCAATTTGACAGAATTTTTCACTTAAATTGATGAAAAATAAAATTTCCTTGCCCATCCCTAATTTTGAAAAATATTGGATGAAAATTAAGAAATTTTTATGATGGCCTTTTTATGTTTACTGTTTGTTTCATCAAGCAAGGTACTTGTCAGTTGTAATCTTATTGCCATACAGTAGGAATCTTCAACTAGTTTTTATCAAAAAAACAAGATTAAAGAAATGTGTCAATTGTAATTTTAACTGTGCTATTGAAATCATGTGCAATAAAGAATGCAATCTTTTTTACTTGTTTTCTACAATAATATCGTCATCATTCTAATCATCATACTTTATTTCTCTCTGTTAGTGATTGTCATACATGTACATGGTAAATAGGTGAGTTCTAAGGTACATAAAGAAATATTGCACACTCCTAAGGAATAAACTATTTAGAGTTTTTAAACATAGACATAGAATGTATTCACAACTTCCATTGTTGGGTATAAAGTAGGTGTTGATCTTGGAAAAGCTTGTCTTGAAAGTTTGAAGTGACAATTACAAGCAAACATTTATTGAGCAGGCCCCAGCGCCACGAAAGTAAAACAAATACTTGAGTCTGAGATTATTCTTACTTCATTGTATCTTAAATTACTTTTTAAAATTTTTTGTTGTTCTGTTGTCATGGCTATAGTTGCCTGATATTTTGTTAATGCTTGACTGATGTGTTCCATATCTATGTCACTAATTTTTTGGTAAACCATTCACAACAGAGCAGTAAGTGACAGCTTTCTTGCCATACCATATTAAAATTTTCTGCTCATCATTCAGAATTAACAAAAGTTATGAATGATTTACACCAATATGTATATAACCTGTTTTTATGTGCGTGTGTGTGTTTTTTTTTATAATAAAAATGCATAAAATTAGTGATATACATGTATTTTATTGAGACTTAGGGTACAAATTTTGGTTTCTTGACATCCACACCAAATTTCTCTGCGTCAGTACGTTTTTGGTAAGGTTCATATGGATCATCAACAAAGTAAGTTTTCTTTTTCCAATAATCGGTCACCATTTTGTCCAGTAATGTTGATTGTTGTGCATTACATATCACATGCTGTCTAAGTCTGTATCTTCTTTGTGAATACTTTGTCCATAACTTCTTGCCTCGTCCGGCTCTTGTTCGGATCCATAACCCAGAATTTAATCTGTAGAACCGTTTTAGAACGTTTTGATTAGGTTGTGGTTTTCCTGTTTTTTTATCACAAACAATAGTCGGCTCAGGCCAATCCATTCTAGTACGTACACATTGTATAGCAGGTGTGTTACTTTTGAGAAGACAGCTCCTGTCAAAATAAGTAAATCATTTTTTTACAATCTTTATATATAATATTTTAAATACATGAACAAATGAAAAAGAATCAACCTTGCAGGACATGCAAAAAATTATCATTTTTAACAATGCAACTGAAGTCAAAGTGTTTGTATTAAAATAAAATTGTTACAGTCATACTTAAAGGTCCCCAATTGCTGTTTGAAGCACAAATATATATTTACCCAATAACTGGGCTTGACCCACAATGTGTTTGGGCTCCAGTCTCCACTTACATCTGCAGTCCTATGAAAATAAGTGGACACAGGACCCCCAACATTGTGAGGATGCCCTACAACATCTTATACCCATTGTCTTGCAGTGCTTTAATTTTTCGTACTTTGCTATCTGAAATAACTTTGTAGTTAGAATGTGCTAAGGGTACTGATTTATATCAGGTATAGTTTTGGAGAGATGACTAAAGTTTTGTTTATGCCAGAAATCAATGAATTATTTCAAAGTCATCAGGAACACTGTCTAAGTTAGAGTATATTAAGTAAAATCTTAATGGATAAAAAGGAGCAAAACAAATCTGAGAAAAAGAAAAATAAATAAAATAAAATAAAATTTTAAAAGACAAAACTTAAGACCCTAAAATCTTCCCTAATAATAAAATCTTATACCAAACAGTAAATTAATTGGCCATGTTCAGCCGTTTTTGTCAGTTTGTTTTACTGCTTTGGTTTGATCCATTTCATTGCATAAATATTTTTTGCCCAGTGACCTCCTTTCTTTTCATAATTTCATTTAACACACATAAAATGTTACTTGGGAAGTTTTTTTAAATGAAATCCTTGTCATTTCTTCAGTGTTTTAATAGATATAACCTACAAAGATGAAACCTTTGGAAACTTTTCCGGCTATAATTTCAAATGCTTACATCTCAAAAACAAGTGTACTGACCCATCTATTTTTTCTCCTTATCGTTCTAGCATGAAAGATCTTTAATGATTTCACAACCCTTTTAAATTCATATTATCCCTAAATGGTTTATACCCACTTGTCCTACATTTGTAAAAAAAATACATCCCACATGTCCTGCAAAATTATTTTGACTAATTAGATAATTATGTTTTTATAAAGTGTTGGTAGTGTTATAGTCTTTTCCATTAATTGGCAATAAATCTGTATCTAAAGTACAACAAAAAAGGCAAAATGATATTCAATAATTTTAAAAAAAATGTATTAACTAATGTACAAAAAAATAATGTATAATAATTTATTTTTGTTATTTAAAAAACTTACTATATATATCAAAATAAAAAAAAATTATTACATAAATAAATGTTATACAATATTATATATATATATATATATATGATCAAAAGTTCTAAAAAATATAAATAAATAAAAAGAAAATGTTGCTAACTTGTTTACTTAATCATCATAACTTATTGAATCTTATAATCATCATAATTAAGCACATCTTCAAGTAAGTTGTCATTATAATGAGCTTGGTATATCACTTTAGCTTAATTTTCTTAAGTTTGGTAATAGTTGAAAATTATTTTAATATTCTTAATGAGCTTGGCCTTTCTCATTCATATTAGTAAGTAATGTTCACATGATTATCTTATTAGCATGGCTTTGAATACTGTTCAGTATATGTATATAAGCATAGAGAAAATTGGAAAATTCATCAGTCAAAATGGCTAATGCTCAGTTAAGCGTTGAATTCGTAGAGAACACCAAGGGTGGACAAAGTCTTGTCTACAACAACCACCGTTTCCAGATAAAATCACGACGTGAAGAGAGAGTACTGGCGATGTACTGTTAGAACTTGTCCAGCAACTATAAACACTCTTAATAAAATTCCCATTGGCTTCAATCTTCAGCATAATCATGCATCTGACCCATATAAACTGCAAGCAAATAAAGTAATGAATGCTATAAAAAAGAGATGTAGAGAAGAGACCGACCTTGTTCCAAAGATATATGATGAAGAAATTGCCAAGTTGAGAACACCAGAATGGGATGACGCCACTGAGCAGATGGTTGCAAAGCTTCCTACTTTCCAGTCTTCTAGAACTATTCTGTACAGACAACGTCCCGTCTCTTACCCAAGCTGCCATCAACCACTAATGAACTTGATTTGCAAGACCAATGGGTTAAGACTTCAACTGGTGAACAATTCCTACTTGCTGATGACAACATTGGACCTAGGATTCTCGTATTGCAGGAACTTGCAGCATCTTACAAACAACACTACCTTGTATGGAGACGGAACTTTCTACACATGTCCTACATTATTTACATAACTCTATACAATCCATGGGACAGTAAACGGCCAGATATATCCACTCGTCTATGGTCTACTTCCTGGGAAAAGTGAGCAGATTTACACCAGATTCTTCAACATTATGAAAGCCAAATGTACAGAGATTGGACTTCAGCTTCTACCAACAACTCTAGTGGTGGATTTTGAAACTGCAACTATTAATGCCACTTTACACAATGTATCTGGAGAAAGACTCAACACACAGGCCTACAGATTGCATACAGATACATTGACACTATCACAACACTAGTATGCAGAGCAGCAGTATTACCACTTGTACCGCAAGAAAGTGTAGAAGATGTATGGTTCAATGCCTTGAACGAGCTAGACAATGCCGATGTGAACATGGACACAGTTCTGTTTACCGACTATGTAACCACACAATGGATAGAGTCAGACTGCCACATTTGGAACCACTTCAGTCATGATGGACCAAGAACAACAAATCACTTGGAAGGATGGCACTCAAAGATAAAGAAACAGATACAAACTGCTCATCCAAACATCTACTTGTTCATCAAACACCTCAAATAGATTCAAGCTGTCAATGAAGTAAACATCATTCAGATTGCTGCTGGAGGACTACCAGCACGAAAACGCCGAAAGCACCGCAATATAGACACCAGACTGCAACAACTCAAACAAAGACTTCACAACAATGAGATGACAGTAGTGCAGTATGCTGACTCCGCCTCTCATCTGATACATCTTGGTTAGGTGATAATGAACATTTTGTGTGACAATGAACATTTTATGAAAACAATGTGATGTATTAGTGCTTATAAATGATATTTGTAGGGCAAATGTAAACATTTGTTATTTTCATTGTTATATTTATGTACGAAATAAAATATTGAGATTTATTTTGCATAATTTTTTGCAACCTACATATTTACAAAGAAAAAAATAGCATTATAATGGTAACTCCATACAAAACGTCAACCAAAATGCAAAATATATAAATGAAAGTTTTTGACTTTTATTTACATATTTTACAGACTTTACCTTTTGAATGTGGCTACCTTTTCACACAATTTAAAACAGACTATAGATAGCTCCCTTTGATCTTTTGTTGTGATAAACAAGCAATTAACAGGTGATTAATAACTACATACCTCCCCCTTGTCCTACAAATTTTCACCTATATTTTACCTGTAATTAGCAAATGCAGGACAAGTGGGATGACACTCCTTAAATAGACCTAAATCCTTAAATGTACATGTGTGTTTCCATGAAAACACATGAAAAATTTGCTGCTTCTACTTTGTCACATACATGTAAAACAATAAAATGCAATACAAACCGATTCCAAATCTGACCAGAAGCTGTACAGTAATTATTTGTCAGTGGTCCTGATATATTATTTCCCAATACAGTATTGGACTTCAAACTACATTGTTTTGTAAATATTCTGCACAATCTCTGTGTCAGTCCTGAAAAATAGGGGCTAAGTTTTTAAAATACTGTCAAGAGCATTTAGATGATTGACTACACGTACAATTTTGTATCAATATAAGCAAAGAGGCATTATATAGTAGCAATCAGAAAACACTAAGTGATTTCCAAGATCAATCACGCTTTGTGATGGAGGTAGGAAAGACAATTCCAGCAATGTTTTGTTAGGCTTAGTTAAAATGTACAAAAAACAAGAGGCTCCCAGGAGCCTGAATCACTCACCTGGTTAAATTTTGTCTTTCAAGGGCAATAAATTAAAAAAAAGATGTTGACTCAAGGACTTGAAAACCTTGGTACGACTTATCATAAGGATCATTTTAGCAATTGAAAGTTTCATTCTATCTATCATAGGTCCCATGATATTGGCGGAAAACTAAAAAAAACCATCACTTTTCACTATTTAAGGGCAATAACTCTTACAAGGAGTCGTCTGAAAACTTCTATCCCTGGAGACTTTTGTAGGCCTTATAATAAGGATCATTCGGCAATTGAAAGAATTTGGCTAAACGTAACAGTTTTGGAGATACAATATGCAAAAAAACTACTGTCTGACCCCTATGTTTCCACTGATCATGAATTCCCAAGTCAGTTCTATGTAAAATACCTCAAGGAACATTTATACCAAGTTTGGTTCTAATTTGTCTGGAAGTGTCAGAGAAGATTTTTGATGGAAATAACATTAAAAATAGCAAAAAATGTGGAAAAAGGGCAATTACTCCAACATGGCTGTACAGATTAAAACAAAATTTGATCACAGATAGATCTAATCATGCTGAACACTTTTATCTGTGTCAGAATTTAGCTAAACCTTATGGTTTGTGAAGAACTACTGTCCATTTTTAGTAACAGAAGCCATGTTTTACCCCAAGGAACATTCATACAATGTTTGGTTCCAATTGTTAACGAGGACAACGACAGATGCCAAGTGATGCCATGTGAGCTAAAAAAGGTATTTTCCAATGATAGTCTTCTTCCTACCATCTGCAGTGCAATCTGACACAACACACAAAACTAGGAAGGGGTTTTAACATTATTTTTTTCTTTGTTTTGAAGATACCATTTTATAACATTTTTTCTATGTTGACAAAATGTTACTGGTGTTACCTGGGACACACCATTTTTATGCCTAACAAAACTCAGAAATCACATGATCGGTTAATTCCGGTTCAGACATGGTAATTCCAAACGTTCTCAGAAATCATGTACTGAAGTGGGATGTTTCAGCACTTTACTGTCTTGATCAAACTTTAAGGTGAATGAAAATTGTGCACATGATACACAAACATCTGTTACTTTGATGTGGGTTCCACTATCCAAACAGTCAACAAATAGTTTAAGGGCCTCCCAATAGAAAGGACCGTGGAAAAGACTTATCAACATCATACAACTTTTTCTTTAGTGTGGGTTCTGCTAACCATACACTCAAAGAATAGTTTAAAGGTCTCCCTAAAGAAAGAACCTGTGAAAAAAACTTGGTCAATGCCTAACTTAATATATTTTCAACAACAATTCATCAACTTATTATGGGTAACACCTGCCTTATAATTAGAATTATCATATATCAAGTTCTAATCTACATGTAGAGGAAGAGATGAGCATACACTTCTCGTTAGTGCTCACTTCTACCATTTGTCTTGGATAGAGAGAAAACATACACAAAAATGTCAATACAGAGTTAAAAAAAACTTCTCCTTGTCATTAATGTCTAGACTACCCCCGTAGGCCCTGTACATGTTTATTTATCAGGTTGAGAACAACACCTGAAATTAAGGCTGACACTAATTTGAGGTCTTGTTCCCAAATAGATACAATAACATAACCCTATATTGGAAACTCTTTCTACAGGGTTATGATTCCATCTCAATTTTCATTATGACACAACATTGATTGTTGAGTGGGAAAAAATTTTGGGGGTGGGGGGTAGGTACATGTAACTCGTTTTCAATACTGCTTTTTTGTTGTTTTGGTAGAAAGGAAAATTTGGTATGAACATGAAGCTAAGATATTATAGAATGGAAAATTGAAGGTTTTATTCAAATATTCACAATGTTTTTATAGTTATGATCATTTAAAGTCTAGTTGTCATTGTCGATTAAGTACAAGATCTGGATCCCCACTTCGTTTTAATGTAAGATTTCAGTTAGTTGCAAATTTCTTTACACTCTGGGTCACCTTCAATTGATTCATCAAATTTTGAGATTACAAAAAAAATGAATGACCTTATAAATAAACAAATAAAATCCATTTTTCCGAACTCAGGACCTTTTGCCACTACTGGCAATACCAATACCAAGGCATTTAATCGTCAATTCAAAAATATACAGTGTTTTTTATGTTGCTATCGACTTGTTTATGTTGCGATGGCAGACATCTTTCTCTGGAAGTAGCTGGTGGTAGACCCAATTTACATCACAAAGGTCGACACTGTTTTCTCTGCAAAGGGGAATGACTCTTGTGAAACAATCACTTAACAGCTGATTTTGACAGCGCATTGTTTATTTACTTACAGTTACAGAATATTTTAATTCCATTATTCTAAATAGTATGATAAACAAAAGGGAACAATGATAAGACAAAATAAATTAAGCCGACACTGAATTGGCAGTTCTTGTGAAAATAGTACAAAATTTCAGATCTTTGTTCGGAAGTTGATCTGATTGGTCTACAGGATTTCTCAACAAAACCTGAGAGAAATTATGCAAATTAGTTGTTGCTAGGAGATGAATGCGGCCACCACCAAAACAAGTTTAAAAGGAAAACCCCATAAGGAATCTTAAGAAAGCGGACTTGCAATTTCAAAGGACCCAAACCAATGTTAACAACCAAAAAAATCGTTGGTCAATACATGAATTTAATTTTTTTATCATTTATTGAGCGCAAAAATTAAACATTTTTTACAAAAAAGTGGGCAAGCGACCCAGAGTGTATTTACATGTCTATGCTGGACTGGAGTGAATTCAGTTCCCAACCTGTATCATATTCATAGTGTATTGACTGTATTTCAGTATTTGACACAGCAGTTGTGGGGAAAGTTATGAGAAGAAGCAGATTCCATTGTCTTATAACCTAACTAGAATTAGTTCAGGTAATCATTAAAAACGTTTGTCTTGCAAATCAGTTTTTTTATACTGACTTACAAGGCGACCAGGCAAAAGAAATGAAATGGCCTCAAAGAACATACGACACGTATTCGACAATACGCGAATATATTTTAGCCAAGAATAATTGCTGTTATCGCTAACATAAATACCTGCAACAAAATAGTCTGCTTTTTTATATGATTGCAAGAAATGACAAAAAGATATAAAAAAATTTGTACCACATATATTTTTCATGGGCGCAGCCATTACTATAAACCCCGTATGACAGTTCTCAAGGTCACCGGAAGTTCAACGAAGCCGGTGTCCTTATCTTCTCAGAACACTGAAAATGTGGAGGACGACGAATAACATCACCTCCAGGCTTAAGGTATAGCATGTATTTTAATTGTTTTCATCAATTCATATTGATTGTTAATTTTTCTTTCGATTGTGACAAATCATTGAACATTCCTGTAGAAAGATTAAAGGAATATCACGTACAAATGAAATGCAATTTTACTCTAAACTAATATACTGTATAGTCTGTACATCTGAAAAGAAAAAGTGCTCAGATGAAAACAGTAGATAAAAATGAGGTAAGCTGTTAAAAATGATGACATATAGCACCACATACCTATCTGTCATTCTTGCAAATTTTAATGTATAGTTTGAAAATGCATGTGATAGTGAAAGTGATATTCTCTTTTAAGTCTAAAGTCGAGTTAAGAATATGGTGGCACTTTGAGACCTATGAGGTGTAGCGTGGTGATGTTTCGTAGTTGCTTTTGGTTAACCTAATGCGGAGAAACCGTAGAGTAAATTCAAAATAGGTGGCAGATTTCTTCTTTATTTATATAAAATCTTCTTTACATGTTTAACAGGGTTTTCATTTTAAGCTGATTGCCAATGAAGTTCATCTACTGTTTTAGCTCATCATACCAATATCAGTTGTTTCAGTGTAAAGTACTGGAAGCAAATCAGTTGTCATCACATTATCATCTGTTTTCATAAAGCAAATGAAAACCTTGATTTTAACAATCTTTTGAATGGGTGATCCAGAGCATTTTAATAATCAATATTTATACTCCAAGATATTAACAATAAAAAAATAAGGATTTGTCTTCTCAAAAGATGGACTTGGCAGTTCCAAACGGCTTGTGTAAAATTTAAATTAGATTTAAGTGTGGCTGGAATACAGTAATTTTTGCACAGCCTGTAACATAAACAAATGCACTTCAAAGGTTTTTGACACAAATAATAGCATAAATTTCAGAAGGATCTGATTTTAGAAAAGCTATGCTACAATTTGGATGTAAAATCAAATCAGAGGCAGATTTTTCCAAGGCGGATTAGGGTTCTTGTACATGTTGAACAGAGGAAAAAGAAACATACTTACATTGTTCATCCAACTTTTCCCAAACTTTCATATTCATGTTCATTTCCTTCAATTATATAAACTATTTTTTTAAACAGAACAAATCAGAACAAATATTACTGAAGCATTGCAAATATATTTTAACAACTATATTTTTTCTGTCTGTTTGGTTGAATGGAAATGTTTAATTACAATGTATCTCCATATCACCAGTAATTGACATGCACAAAAGTGCAGTTACTAGTATTCAAAATGTTTATGCTCATACACAATTTAATCAAGATTAAGAAGACTTTGCTTCCTAAATAATGACTAAAAGAATAATGGCTTTTGCTGTTAATATCCCATTAGGATATATTATTATATTGCTTCAAAATATTATGATATTATTGTATTGTGAACTCTCTCACGATAATCAGCTTTATTCACAATCCAAATTAAGAGTATCAAGTTTAAATGTTGTGCCCATACTGGTCAAAACTGTTTGCAGGGAAGCATTTTATTTTGTATTGTTTTGCATTAGGTTGATACAATTTTATTTGGCAATTTAATATATATATAAAGAGAATGATTACATTTCAGTTGAAAGGACAAAGGGCTAGATCTTCAGTACCACCTCCAGAAGGGAAACCATCACTTGCAACCCCACCCCCTCCAGGAGGAAGTTTTGTTCCACCACCACCACCACCAAAGCCAAGGTAATGTAGCCATCAATACCAGTAGTCAGTTTTATTAAACTGACAGTAACTGAGATTTGTGTTGTATAAAATGACCAATCTAAGCTTTCCTGTGTACGATTTTCCTTATAAATTATCATCAGATGAAAAGCGTAGACATTGAAGCACTGAAAATATTTCAAATCTGCATTGCTATGTTATAGGGCTGAAAACAGGATATAGTTTGTCTGATTGAATATTGGTATCACTTTATTCTGTTTGATTTATAGAAATGATGATGAACATTTTCTTTTTATGCATTTTAGACGTCTATTTCTTAAGTTTTTTGGATTGACTACAGTTGCCTCAGGAGGTGTTGTAGGATATGCATGGTATGACCCTAGATTCAGAAAACAAATTGAGGATAATGTGCCTTACAGCAAAGAAGCCTTTGACACCTTGTTTGAATTGATAACTCCTGCTGAAGTTCCCAGGATAAAGCCTGTTCCTAGGTATTATGGTAGATTTTTTTAAAATCCAATTAAATCATGATATCTTTTCTATAATCATGTATTGTTTTCAATTAAATGATAAAATTTTGATTTGTTTAATTGTTTCAGTTGGATATTGGTGTAATTTCCAACTCAGCTCTTTCATTTTGATGCATCTTATCATAACAATACATGTACCTGGATATTATCTATTTAATTATGAAAAAAAATTAATAAATGAAGAAGAAAACATCACTACTAAATGTGATAATAATGTTAATTCTACCAAAATGTCTTTTGGTTTTTGGTGAATAATTACGCAATTTTTCATCTACAAAAGTTAATTTAAGATGAAAAATCAGTTAAAACAAAAAAAATCAATGGATGTATATATGATACATTTAATGTGAGAAGAAAAATCAATAGAAATTAAAAAAAAAATCAATGGATACTGTGCATCTTGTACTTAGTCTCATATAAGGCAGTTTTCTGTTATGAAACTTTTTCTAGATGAAATTTAAAAAAACTTCTAATTTGAGACATATTCCTTGTTTCTTATTGTACACTATCATTAGTGGTGCATAGATCATCAGGAACATTGAGTTATTGGTTGTTTGGGGAGCTACGATTTTAGATGATCGATTTCAAGATCTCAAGATCAATTCGTTCATGTTTTAAACCTCCCAAACACCGTTAATTTTATTAATACATGTATCTTGCAGTGATTTATACAAATCTGACCTCATGAATTAAGGAAAACAGGACTAATGACTTGAATCAAACCATTATGAAGAAATATCTTTTAAATAATATTGATACTGAGTTCAAGAAAAGAGTTATTTCAAGTCATTTATGCTAGGGACAGTGTTTTTGGATTTTTCAGAAATTGAGGTTTCCTTGGGAAAAATCCATATAAAATCAACTTTCCCATTGTCAATGACTGCTTTCCTAACAAAACAAATCCTTACAGCATATGAAGTTTCCAACTTGCCACAAGAAAGTGTAACTAAGAACCTAACTTTCCCTGACCCAAATTTCACTTGCCCCGGGTAACGGTAAATAGGAATCCTAGAACACTCAGGGATGTAGATTAATTATCAAGTAATGTATGGAGTGTTTATAATTACAGAGAAGATGACCAAACACCATCTTTGTTACCGCCATCACCTGTCAGATCTGAAGACGAGAGTAAAATGAGAAAATATGTTCAAAGAGAGCAGGTAAAATCTGTTAACCATAAACTTCAATAATATTGCAATACTTCAATAAACACAAGAATCTGTTTTAGTCAGAGATTTATTAACCATAAAATTCAATACTACTCACATAGACCCAATAACCAAAAGACTACTAGCCAAATTGTGAGTCACGCAGAGTTATATCATTAGAATATACAGTCTATAGTAGAGGCTTAAGTAAGCTTATCATGGAAATCATTACTAGGTATTGCTAGGTATTGTGATATATATTGGGCATGTCAAAAATGTTCATATGAGCATAATGTGAAAACCCTCTTCTAGAGAGGGACCAGTTCTTGGTCATGTTAATCCATGTGCATGTTTACAAGAAGGCTACAAAGCTGAATTGGCAAAAATAGATCTTTGATCTGTCTATATCATATTTTAATGTTCAACATGAACATATGAAAAATCCTGCATTGCCTTATGTCAGACAAATTTAGATTAAATTCATTTTTATTGACGTTTTCTGTGTAATGACTCAATGTAATGACTGCTATTTTTAAAAGTATGAATGCCCAATTCCATTTTTAAAACACCAACAAACAGTAAGGGTAATGGTAATGTTGTTTTATCCTTTTTACAGACTGTAGTTCAAGTGAAGGAAAGTTTAGACACACCTGCCATTCCAGCCCCCTCTGCCCCTCCTGCTCCTGTTAAATCTGAAAAGGAAAGACAAAAGGATGAAGCCCAAAGAAGATTGGAAATGAAGAAGAGGGAAGAAGCAGATCAGAATGCTGGTAGGTATCTTTTTCTTGCCTCAGCCTAATAAAAACAAATGATGTAACCATGTTGTATTAAAGCAGTAGTGGAAATTGTAAGTTGTAGATAGATTCTCCTTCAGTAATGAGTGGTTAAATTATTTTGCTTCTCAAGATATTAATAATAAGATATTTAACATGTGAATTTCAAAGAGCATGTCAAAATCTTGATTTTACCATAGAGTGGAGAAATAGTTTAAATCAAGAATAGACAGAAAAAGAATCAGTTTCTCCTGTGATATATGAAGAAACTTTAAAAATGTAGACTATTAAAATGGCGGGAATCCTATCGCAAAATTAGTGAAAAAAATCACTTGTATTTTGTCAATGGCTTAGGATGGAGAATTCAGACTCCCCAAAAGTGGTGGTTTTACTTACCTGTACAGTTTAATTTCAAATTACAATGTTTTGGTATGTTAATGCAGTCTAAAATCTTCATGTCAGTCTCCAAAATATTTTGGTAATACATGTATGATGTGAAAATACAAATTGAAATTGGAATGTTTATAGCATTAAAACCAATTTCTTTGTTGTTTGTATATAATTTGATGTTGATGCCTAAATTTAATCTTTTCATCCTAGCACTTGAAATGATGGTAGAGAATGTGTCAGACACCTGCACGAAGCTTGTCAGCCAGGTTGTTGATGTCCAACAAGAGGTTGTGAAAACTATTCAGGCTCATAGTGAGGCTCTGAAGAAAGCAATGGATGACAAGTCAGAGGTAGTAAAGAGATTCTCACAAGAAATAAAGCACTATGCATTTAAAACATTAATACACAAACCACTGCCATGTTATCATGACATTGTCCAACTGTTAATGTACTTGTATTTTACTTTCATTCTTTTTCAATTAATTAACTTTTATTTAAGTAGCACTCCAGCTAAGAATCATGCAAATGTGATACATTGTTGAAAAGCCTACATATTTTTTATTTTTTATTTTTTGTTTAAAATGTTTTAGTAAATAGAAATTAACATGGCTTTTCATGTAACCCTTGGTTTATGAAGATATAAATTGTAAAGAATTCAAAATTAAGAGGATTACATTATAAATAACACTGAAGTGCAATAGAAATGATTGGTTTTGTTTTGAATTGTTTTCAGACCTGACAGATTTGAATGAATAATTATACATTTCATCATATAGACCCATAAAACAACTTAATAACAAAATTAAAATGTGGAGCATTGTTTTGGGTGTATCTCACATCACAGAATTGGCTTGATTCTAACAAAATTGTTACTTAACAGAATTTTTTTTCATGATTTATGCAATAAAAAAGTATTCATAGAATAAGAAAGGAAATCTTCTTGGTCTAATAGAATGTGGTTTTTCAGATATTAAAGAAAGAATTACAATGGGAAGAGGTATCTTCAGCATATGAAGCACGACAGAAAGCTACAGCTGTTGCTGAAGATCTTGTTACCAAGGCTAGGTATGTTATTGTTCAAAATACAATAACTGTAAACTTAAATTTTTGAGTGTTCTTCAAAGGGAAGGTATGTTATAGAAGTCTCCTTTTTACAGGCTAACTGGAAACACTGTTGTTATACTATTAGTTACGGTTGCAAAAAATAGTTTATGTTTCTAAAACTTTCAAAATACAAGGACCCCTTGTATTATGTGCACATTGTATAAGACATCATCAATGTCTTATGTGGCTCTTGCAAGGTTTTATATCACAGTTAATATTTCGTATGAATATCTGGCAACAACACAATCACCTTTTTGAAAGCAAAACATAAAAAAACAAGATCAAGTTACTATTAAGGATGAACTAGTTTGATACTGTAAAATGTTTTTTGGGATTTCCTTTAATATGTATTTGTAGGTTTTCGGCATACATTTTTTGCTTACATAGAAACAACAATGATACTGTAACAATTACAAAATAAAACAATATAGTCTTGACAGGCTAATTATGACAAAAATCCAGGATTGTTATTCTAATTGTAAAAATCATTGGTCATGGGTCCATCCATTATTCTTATATTTGTAGACAAGAACTAAGCAAGTTAAAACAAACCATTGATGAAGGCAAGGCCAATGCTGTCACTAAGAAGAACAAGACTTTAACTTCAGCTCAAAAAACCCTCAATAAATTATTGACTGACATGAGTAAAAGTGAAACACAAGTGACAAAGATGGAATCACAGTCTAAAATGATGCAGAAGTATAAAGATCTTGTTGAACAAGGAAAGAAACAATTTCAGAAAGAACTAGAGAGCATAATGCCAGAAGTCAAACTAGGGCAGGCAAGGGGTATGTCTATATTATTATCATTCTGTCCCTGGTATTTCATTAAGGCTTTTATACTTGTTTTATTGTTTAATATTATAGAACTATGTTATAAATATAAGTTGAATTCATGTGTAACCTTAACAAGTAGTAATAGTTTTTATTAGCTCACCTGGCCATAGGCCATGTGAGCTGTGGCCATTACTTGGCGTCCATCATCGTCCATCATTTTTCAAAACTCTTCTCCTCTGAAACTGCAGAACCAATCAGAACCAAACTTGGTATGAATGTCCCTTAGGGTGTTCTGCATAAAACTGGTGTGGGGATTTTTGATCCATTGAAAAATATGGCTGCTGTTACTAAAAATAGAAATAGAGATCAGAAAGTTTTGCATATACCTCCAAAACCATTAAGTTTAGCCAAATTCTATCAATAGCTGAATGATTCTCATTATGAAGCCAACCAAAGTCTGCATTGGGTCAAAGTTGTCAGATGACTCTTTTGTTAGAGTTATTACTCTTGAAAGGTGAAAAATGGCATTTTTAGCTCACCTGGCCAAAGGCAAAAATTTAACCAGGTGAGGGATTCAGGCTCCTGGGAGCCTCTTGTTTATTGTTACTTTTACCTAATTTGCTAGAAGAAAACTATTTTAATCTATCAGTATGTTTATCTTATAACTTATTACCTCTAATTAATACAGGTAAGAAGTTGACAGAAGAAGAGTTAAATTCTTTGATAGCCCATGCACACAGACGTATAGAACAGTTACAGAAGCAGTTAGCAGAGCAGATAGCCCTTGAACAGAATAGAATTCAGCAGTCATTAGAGCAACAAAGATTAGAGGATGAGGGTATAGCTGATAAAAGGATTGTAAATGAACAACAGAGACTTAGAAATGAATTTCTTGTAGATAAAGATAAATGGGTATGCATCATAACATTACACAACATTAATTACGTGTATTTTTCCCACAATGCTCTGCGGAAGGGAACATAGAAATGCTTGTGTCCAAATTTCCGTCTGATCACACTTGTGGATGCAAGTCCTTCAAAACTGCCTGATGGATTTTGTTCAATTTTCACCTGATTGTTAGTCACCATTTATAATTGTTCATATTGCACAACCATTCTGATTCCACAAATTTTACAATTTTACAGGAGTTGTAGGACTTTTGTACATCACCTTTTTTTTGCATAAAGGTGGGGGGGGGGGCAACTTGTAGGGAAAAAAGGTTGATGGGGATACAAGTTGCTTGTAATTTTTATAATTTCAAGTGGATATGTTTATTAAATGATGCACCAACTAATCAATTTATCAAAAATTTGTTACAATAGTGGTAGTGAATCATCATTAGAAAATTTATGTATAAAAACCACAATTTCCAGTTTTGATTTAAAAAAAAAAATGGTTCTTATAATTTTCTTGAAATGAATCTGTCATCAGCTTTTTGTGATAAGTGAATTATTAAGATTCAGTACCACTGTACTTATTTACATTTGTACCTTTTCATTATACATGTATTTGATGTTGCTTTTTAACCATGATTTTTTTTCCGTTTTGTCAGTTTTGCTGATAACTCAGGTTTTTTATTGTTACTAAAATTTTAACTGCATATATGTTCTATTTGACATACTTTTTTGAAAATTTGATTGTCTGATTGATAAAGTGTAGTTGTAATAGATGATTAATGCATTTTTTAAATCATTGGATGTCACAAGCAAACTGTATACAAAATATCGTGTTTCTTTCTTTTGTGGACCAGTGGACCTGGTCCATGCTCCCAGTTTTTAGTGGAGTCAGAGTTGCTTATTTGCTTTTGTTTCTTTGTATGTATGATTTTTGTTACTTTATGTTCTTTGTTGTGTATGTCTGTTTTCCATGTCTGGTCTATGTCCCTGGATTACATTCTATTGATTACCGCTATAACCTTGGTTCCCTTGATTACTCTTTCAGGAAAGTGAAGCCAGGGTTTCATTTGAACAAGAACTAAGGCAACACTTAGCAAGACAAGCAGCAGCCCATAGTGATCATCTGAAAGATGTACTTAAAGCACAGGAAAAAGATCTTGAGCAGACTTTCGAGAGAGAACTCAATACTAAACTTATTGAGGAAAGGCAAGGTTTCCATACTGAAGTAGCTAATTGGATAGCAAGACTCAAAGGCATTGAAAGTGCTATTGAAGGTAGGGTTATTACTGCAAGTAATATATTTAACTTCAGGGAATATAGTTCATCTTTTCTTGATTTAATGACAATCCAATCATCTGTTGAACTGCCTGAGGTAGTATACAGGATAATTGACAAAGAAATTTAAATTTTCGATTAAACTTGGATTAAAAAGCCTATAAAGATTAAGATCTTCTTATTAATTTCCACTTCACTATAGCTAAAATATTTGATCAGGTAATGGAAATTCAATCAAGGGAAGGCCAATTCTGTTCCCTGAAGTTATATATACAGTCGAACTTCACTCGCTCGAACTCGGGATTTCTCGAACACAATTCAAAGTACCAAAATTTTCTCCTATATAATCAATATAAATAACCTTGGATTTTTCGAACTTCGATTTCTTGAAAACTCAAACTGACTAGTCGGTCCGTTCAGTAATAAATCTCTGAGAATAAACCTCACTAACTCGAACTCGTCAGCCATTTTGTCAGCTTGGGTGATAAAAGGTGTGAAAAACTGAGACCCTATCATTAATCAGTGTCATTTTAGTTAATTACAGGTAATATTTAAGTCATCACTAATTAGGTAGTTTTGATAAAACTGATTGAAGTTCGAGAATGTTCCGAAGTCGATATGATGAAACCATGAAAGAAAATCGGATGAAAACAAATTATTGACTAATGAACCCGCACTCTGGACGTTTTTAAAAGAAAATACAGCATTTTTAATGTCCGTAAATCAACATAATCTTCCAAAAGCGAATGAAAAAGATCCACGAACTAACACAACTTCGGAGGAAGTAAGCAATTTATAACGATAAAGTCAAACTCGGACTGCCAACGAAAGAAATCCGGAACTATACAAACTTTAATTTCTCGAACTCCTGATAACTCGAACACATTTCAATGGTCCCTTCGACTTCGAGCTACCGAGGTTTGAGTGTATATATATATATTATTGTAGTAAGAAAAAAATAAAATACTCTTTTCTGTATGCTCAGCAATAATTTGGGTGTGATATAACACAGAAATTGAAATTAAAAATTTCAACTGAACATTTAACGTCAATACACAATTCAACATGACTTTTACCTAAAATATTGACCATTTGTTTTGTTGTCAGACGATATCCTTGTAGCATCAGGATTTTTTGCAAGGTTATCCTTAGTTTTCTGTTATTATTTTTATGTTTCTTCTGTATTAGAGAGAGCTGAGGCAGAAAAAACATCCAGGAAAGCCCAACAGTTGTGGTTAGCCTGTGTTGCTTTAAACAAGGCTTTATTACATGGTATGGAGGAAGTCAACGTGTGGGAACTAAAAATGAAACCATTAGCCAATGAAGTAGCAGCTGTATCTGATGCTGCAGGAAGTCAACCATATGTTAAAGCTATCATAAAAACAATACCAGAAATAGCTTACAAGCGAGGTGTATGGACAGATGATAGTCTAACTGAAAGATTTAAAAAAGTTCACAGAGTTTGTAGGAGAGTTGCCATGATTGATGAAACAGGAGGAGGTTTAGGGAAAAGATTCTTATCCTACATACAGTCTTTCTTTATATTTGAATCTGTATATGCTAGAGTTCATCAAGAGGAAGTAGAATTAGACAATTTATCCACCTATCAAATATTAGCTAATGCCAGGTATTGGATGGAGAAAGGCGATCTAGAAATGACTGTTAGATTTATGAATCAGTTACAAGGGGAACCAAGAAGAGTGGCAGAGGACTGGCTAAAGGAATCAAAACTTCACTTAGAGGCAAGACAAGCTACACAAGCCTTGATGGCCTTTGCCTCTGCCAGTGGCTTGGGAACAATATTTTAATTTAAGAGTGCTATTAGGTGATAAATTGATTTTTATGAAAACTTTGTTGTTAATCATGCTTTATCAAGTACATTATAAGATAATAAAAATCACTTTTGATTTATACTCATGTATATGTAGACCACAAAAAATACACCTAAAAGCAGAAATTTCTTTATATACATCAACATTGAAGTTTCAGTTGTTGCTCATGTTGATGGCTGGTAGAAGATTGAATTGTTAGTTAATAATGGTAGTTTAATTTTCATCGTCAGTCTCTTATCTTGACAAAGCAGCTTCAATTACACAGCCATCTAATCCTACACTTACAAAAATAAAACAGATGTATATGCAATACCATGCACAAATTTGATCAAAACAGAAAAATTGGAACAGTATATATGCAAGCAGCTTTTCAAAATATCTGACCGCATCATGTACAAATGTACATTATCCAACTGCAGACTGCTTTTAAAAGGGAAAACCTAAAATATTTGTAATTTACAATACAAAAATGATAGATTTAGTGACTAAAGCCACATCATATTTGTTGGGCTAATCCCATGTATTGAAACAATTTGAACTAAAAAAAAAAACCCACTGCAAATTGTTAGAAATGTTAAGTTAAAAGGATTTGCCAACCTGAATTCTGTCTCAGAAAAATTGGGTTTATTTGTATCATGATGTATAAAGGAAAGTTGGAAATCGACTGTGTAATTAGTCCTATTTTGCATTTAGTTTTTTTTTATATTTGATCTTGCACATAGTATTTCATTTCTAGAGGAGTGAAATTAGAAGTATCTAAGATTAAGGATACACTCACTGTTGTCAGTGTAAACATTATCACCATGATATGTATAATGCATGACATATAGTCTATATTCAAAACATACCAGAAATACTGTAAGCAAGCTCACAAAGAGAATGCTTCAAATGGTGTTAAATGTAAAAACCCTTAAAGCTGCATTAGCTGCCAGATCTGTTCAGTTTTGATTCTACTGAATTTTGCTGATTTAATGAAATAAGTTTGTAGTAATGCAATTATTGCAATAAATGCTGATAATACCAACAGAATATTGAGAAAACAAATTTTTTTTTAATCTAACAAGATCGATAGCTCTGATCTAATTATTTTTCACCATTACTTCCGAAGATTGCCAAAAGGACCTGGGTTAAATATACTTTCACCTTGGTAAAAACAAATAACAATAACGGATACACAGGAAAGCATGTCTTATTTACATTTTCATTTCATCTAATTCTTGATTAGTTTTCAATTAATATTGACAATTACTGATCATATTTGGGCCAAATTATATCACAATATGTAAATTACAAAAGGATCCTTGCATTATATTCTTATATATATACTTTTTTCTTTTATGGCTTGAGTTTGTCGGTCTTCCGCGTTGATTAACCACTTTCGCTTTGCAATCAGATTTTTTTTAAGAATCGACCATTACAGCACAAGCAATAATTCAAAGTTAAGGCATATTTCAACAGAAATAAAAATTTACAAAAATGACTGCTAATGCAGCTTTAAATTTTAAAAAATCTTATGGAATCATCCAATAATAATCCCATTTCTTCACAGCCATTTATATTTTATTCCCAGTCTTGTGTTCTTGTGTAGTTTAAGAGGAGTTACTTTTACAAGATTTTAACCCTTAAGTTAAAATATCTCCTTTTGGAGAGATGCGTGTCTACCAGTACATTTGTTGCACAACCTTCCTGTACAATTCAAAATCTCTTGTTTTAGGAGGAAATGCACTTGCAAGGTTAAAACGTAAAAACCCTACAAGTTCAATTATTTCCCTTTAGAGCCCTCCACCAATAATTACCCGCTATATTCCTTCATGCACATCAAAATCCATTGAGCAAAGTAAGATGAGATGCACTTATATAAAATGTCGATAGAACAGAACACAGATGGGGGGATTCCTATAACTTTAGGAAATTCTTGCTTCAACTGGCTTACAGTATTTTTTTTATTTTATAGGAAATACCACCATCCAACACCTGTAATTTAGCCTGTAGTATTTATCTGTATAAATCAAACTCTTTTATGAAAGCCAGGAAAAATACATGTAAATTTGAAAATATTTCATACAAGTACATGTATCTGTAAAGAATGGCACATACATGGTATATCAAGCTTCAATGGCTTAGATGAATTTATTTGATCATAAACACAAACCAAATATTTTCATTTGAGGTGCAAGTTATACAAATTAAGTGCTTTGTTGTTGATAATAACTTAGGTAAATCTAAATTACATTTTTAAAAGTTTCTATTGAACCTTACATCTTCAGGTTTTGGCCAACTTCATATTTTTACCGGTTTCTAACTGTAGTATGTTGTTTCCAGTCAATATTGCAAATTTTTGGCATTTTGGGGTTTAAATCCATTATTGAAAAAAAATCACTTTGGCATTTTTATATTAAAAAAAATATGATGAGACCCACCCTTGTTCATAACCATGCTGTTTTTCCTAAGTGACTAATGAGGGAAAATCATAATGTGTTAGTGCCATTGTTTTTCTTGATCTTCAGTCAAATACCACATTTTAAGATACTGAAAATTTAGTGTATAACTTATAGTTATTTAGTGCAAAACTCAGGATCTGAAGACGATAAAAACTTTAAAAAAGCTTTCCTCCATCATGACAGACATTGTACCAAAAAAAATATTAACATCCGTTTTTTTGAGTTCATGTATTGTGCACAGTGTGATTGGACAGTGGTGTATCACAGTATATGTATGTCCACCAGAACAAAGACATCTTTCTGACCGGAGAGTTACTAGGACATGTAATGATTGGACTAAACAGATATTTCATAATTAGCTTTTTAATGAAAATATGTATAAGTAACAAATGTAAGTAAATTACAAAAAAGTATGAAAATGTTAAAAAAAAAAACCCAAAAAACTGGTATTGATATTCATAAATATAACAAATAAGTACTGGTATAATAAAAATCTAATACAACTGCCCTTGATTAGAGCTTAGTATATCCAAACAGCCACTTTTAGCTCCAAATATTGCAATCACTTTGTGTCTGTGAGTCTTTTCCTCTCCCTTGAGTGGACTGCTTAAACATCCATAAATATTCTGTTGATATTGTTCAGTATAATCAAAACACTGCCTATACGCTTTTTTTAAAACATGTAGAGAGGTAAAGTTATCAAAACAATTAACCTTTCTAAACCCAATCTAATTTTGTGAAGAAAAGTGTCTAGTTTTCCAGGTCCAAAATACATTAAACTGATTCAATGAGGTAAAAAAGAAGTATCCAATTTCACAGATTTCTGGTAATTTGGGGTTTGGTTTGGTTTCAATGTATTAACATAAAATCTCTTAAAATTACATCTCTACTATAGCTCTATTAAATTGGGCAGGTAGTATAGTAATTCCTTTTAAGTAGCACTCCAGCTAAGGATCATGCAAAAAGTGATTCATGGGTAAAGCCTACATAATTTTTTTTTTGGATATTTTGTTTGAAATGTCATAGTAAACAGAAATTAATGTGATTTTCATATAACCTGTGCTCTTAGGAGAAAAAAATTATATAGAATGCACTGTAGATTTCAAAATTAAGGGAGATAACTCTGTAAATGGCACTCAAATACAATAGAATCTACTGGATTTTCAATGTGGATTATCTCCTAAGAGCAGGCAGATTTGAATGAATAATTACACATTTCATGGTATAGACCCATAAAACAACTTAATTACAAAAATAAAAACATGTAGCCTTTTTTATAGTGTATCACATTTTTCAGATTTTGCATGATTCTTACAAAGAAAGCTACTTAAGTTCTTGCCATTGAATAGAATGAAGTTTTGGCAATTTTCACCTTTTACATGTATCACAAAAACCATAACAGGAAGAAACTAAATAAATTGTAGAAATGCTTCATTGATCAGGCCTACAAAAGTCATCATTTAGTGGTTGTTTACGGACTTCTTTTCTTTCAGGGTAGGTACGACTATTTTTGTTGCTAATTTTCTGTTTTTTTTTCCCTTGAAAGCTGTAAAGAACTTAAATGTTAATCAAAGGCACATTTAAACAGTCGAAACTAAATATTTTCTTGTGTTTCTAAGTGAGCAATCCATGGGCCTCAAGTTACACAAGTTGGTGTTTCTGATGAACAGTAGTTTTAGCAATCAAGACTGATTAACATATAGTAAAATTAATACTTGGCAGGACAATAAATCCAAATGACTGAGGTGGGAATGTAAACTTTCCTGTTTGAATGGTTGGTGTCAATATGTTGGGTAGGCTGTAATCTCTGTTCAGTTTAAGTGTTCTCTTATTCAAAGTAATCTCCCTGAAAAAGAAAGAATTATGAAAAGAGTCATTAAGATCTTGAAGGTATAAGTAATTAAGCTCCATCCTATGAACCTTGATGGGTGTTTTTGCAAAGCAAAGAATGCCTATACTAACAATTCATTTTCTGTTTTTATGGCGTCAAAGCTGTTCATCAACTTAAATTTTCTGTAAGTTCACAATGTTTTTTTTTTATGTGAGGCAGGTGTAATTTGTTAGAGAATGAGATTAACATATAAGCTAGAGAGATCCTATCGATAAATATGTCGCTTATCATAAGTTGGATGACATCCTAGATTCCTACAGACTTGGGACTTGTCTGTGGGTGACATGCCCTACATGTTAAACTTCCATATTTTTACAATGTGATTTGCAACATGTCACTCCTTGTCAGAGTAAAATCACACCCTCAGTGGTTCTGAGGTCATAGGTTAAACTTGTATAGATAACTGTTATGAGGACTTAATCTTCTATAACAAATATCTGTCCATTTACTTCACATTGTCTTTTCCCCTTGACTTCTATGATTTTGAACATTCTCCTGTAAGTCAGGTTTAGGTAGGTATTTTCCCTCTTGTTTATTTTTGTCCATTTGGAGTTGTTGTCTAATCAAGAATTTCCCTAAACATCTGTTAAAAAATCAAGTACACTTACTGTGAATTCAGATTACCATCTGGGGGTTGCAGTAGGTAGACATGTAACTTAACATTGAATCCAAACTGTTTCAGTATAATAGTTTTAGAACTATTATTAAGGTTCATTCCATACAGTGTAACACTTCCTACAGGGTATTTGGACCTGCAGACAAAACCGAATTATCACTGATAGTATAAGAACAACACTGCTTTTTTTATTTTTGAAAATAATAAAATTAATAGGATGTAATTGAAAACTCTTTTAAATATAAATTTAAAGACTACTTACTTTTTCGGAAAGCAAATTTATATTCTTAGAAATATTCTTTTTTATTAGTTACAGACATATAAACTTGGCTTAATCTTGTTTGGTGTTCTACATCATTGAGGAAATAATTTAATTTGATTTGTAACAAACTTTCTAATTGGTTGGTTCTCTTTGAGCAAACTTTAGTTATTATGGATAACTTGCTTTGGTACTAAGTTATTATGGAAAACTTTCTTTGGTACTGTGACATCATTAACATTGATTGGTCTGCACTCCGCCATTCAAATAATTCCAACAAAATAAAGTTTTGATTACAAATTCTTAATATTTTAGTTTGAATGTATTAGAAATCAAATTACTGTATGGTAAGTTATTTTGGCAGATGTAAATTTGTCAAGTTTTAGGCAAAAAGGTATATGAAAAATTTTGGCATTTCTTTCATAATTTGGTGGATGCTTAATGGAGCACAAAGAATTTAAGTCCAGAGCAAATATTTCACAGATTTTTTTTTGCATTTTTAGATAGACTGCTAAAATTAACACCCTACAAAAATTACACACTATATTGTATAAGGAGTGTTTCTAATTTTGGAAATTTTATATAAGAAATAAGATGGTTTGTGGTAGTCTACAAATTAAGTTTTGATTCTTGTAAAAAAACTTGATTGTAATTCATACCTGAAAATATATACATCATCTATCTTTATATATACCTACTTTTTTGTATTTGAGCAGTGGGCATACATCCTTAGTGACCTTGACTGACCACCAACATCAACCTTTAGAACACCTTCACCAACCAGAGTTTTATACAGATAAGACAGCCAAAAATCCTAAAAATTATAAAACTTATTTGAATTTTTGAATTAGAATATTCCATTTGGGCCTTATTTCTTAATAAAGAGTTTGCAGAATGCAGCCTCATTTGACAGCAGCATGTTGAACTCCATTCACTTGAGGCAAGTGTGGACACAATGTGAGTTTTTGACACACTTAAGCATAGGGACTTAAAGTTCATTATGGACACAATAAAGCACAATATATGAAAATCAATTAAAAGGTGAAAAAAAGTTCTATTAGAGTGCTAATCAAAGACCTTTGCCTTTTGTTCTCAGTGCAGCTTATATTAGTTTTGACACACTAACAAAGGGACTTACAGTTCATTACGGACAAAACAACTCATTTGGACACAATATTGCACAATGTTAAATTAAATACAATTGTAAAGGTCTGCTTCAGGGTGCATTCATGGATCACTTAGTACCTTGTTATATCAAGAACAGTAAATGATATCTTAACTTGGTAAGCATACTTCTTAAAGCTTTCGTATTCAAGCTGGGATTTTCAGAAGGAATCCAATAAAAAAAAACTGTTTTTCAAAATTGTTCCAAAAATTAAAAAGTCCATTTTTTTAAGATGTGACCTCCTTTGGCACCTTATAATTTGAAAACTGTAAAAGATATCAGAAACCTGATTAAAAATGTAAGGATTTTCATAAGGAATCTAAGAAAAAATATTTAGCCACGAGTAAATACTTTGCAGAATATATTTTGGTGTTTTAAACTGACCACTTAAATATGCCAAAATTAGCAACCCAGGAAAATAAATATAATACATGGGCATTGATTTGTTTTTTGGCCCAAATGCTTAAACAGCAAAATTAGTTTCCCCACAAAAAATACAGTTTGACAGAATTACATGCATTTTGACTTTTTCTTCTACATAAAGGTTCACACCTCCAAGACAATCTTGAAAAGGTTAAAATTAATAAAACATTCATGTTTATCTTACAGGGTTAGGATCTAAGGTGTCATGGTCTATCAATGCATAATGTCCTCCATAGAAACTCTGCCTTATCAATGTGTCCAAACCATTCACTGCTGAAACTCCCAACTTATCTAACCATCTGAAATTAACATAATACAAAACATCATTATTCTACTAAAACGGAGCAACACTCCCTTGATAATATCCCTGCTCCTCTCCCCAGAAATCATATAGGAAAACAATATAAGAGATGCACAGTGACATCATGTGATAAAGAATTTGTGAAAGTTTCATCAAATTCCATCTAGCAGTTTCAGAGGGGTAGTAGATTAGGGTTGGGGACAGACGAAGGAATGGATGGACATAGGATGGACAGCATGATGACTATATCTGTATGTACCGGTATAATAATTACAGAAACAACTTACTAGTTCACATCATTAATCTATAACTGTCAACACACTAGTACTATTACTTTTACCATGATGATTTATTTGCATGAATATTTGGCACATTCATATCATGAGCATTTCCTTGGAAAAATAATAATCAACTGAAGAACTAGTGGAAGAAAACTGAGATTGTAGAATAGTTCTAACATCAACATACAGTATTGAAGACTTAAATCCTCAGTTGGATGAAGCTTGATACAACAGTATTCAAGCTAGATACAGTTCTGAATAAACATTTAACACTGCATAGGTATCTAACAAAGAATAAATGCGGTCAATATACTGTAAAAAAAATAAAATAAAAACATTACCTAATGGTATTATGGACCAATATCCAAACTACCCGGTATATTTAATTTTTGAATCCTTTGGATCTTACCATGGACAAATACAACTGGACCCAAAATCTAAATACATGGCTAGATTTAAAGTATCATTAGAAAGAACTAATGATATTAAAGACCTACAATTAAACTAAAATTGTTCAGACATAAGCATTACATATAACGAGAATAGGTACGGTGTATGACAAATCTACCGGGATGAAAATGTCTGATCTCTCTCTTTCCACAGTTGTCTGTCAGCTTTCTTTTTTCCGAGAGAGGGATGCCAAACGAATGGTTAGGGCAAGAACTCTTAAACACAACCCGACCTTTCTCTTGTACAATGTAGTATTAATCCATTGAGTGCAATTTTATTAAAAGGTCCATTTTCAAAATGGAAATGTATTTATAGATTTAAACATACCCATCTAGAAACACCAAACTGTTTTGTATTTTACATGTACTTTTTAAATGCAAAGATAACATAGACTTACAAAAATCCAGCAGCATATCTGTCTGAAAGCCCTGGTGCCCCACCTCCATATGCTGACCCTGTTTCACCAAGCCATACTCTACCATATGGTGGATGTTTAGCTATCTGGGTAGCCAGTTGTATTTGTGGAGTTAAACTGTCCATGATGTCAGGATCTACAAAATCATCAACCGAAGCTTCCCTTCCATTGACATAGTAACTAATAGAAAAAAAATGATCTACTTGGGGACTGGAAGTGACATATTAGTCACTTCAAATAAACTGGTAAAGGTATTTTCTGTCCTGTAACACTTTTTTAGGGAAATGATGTACCAGTAAATACCCATTCTTTGCTTTTGTGCAGTGAGATTATTGGAAGACTGTTGGACAATGGCAATCCCTCTAAAGAAGTGATTTTTTTTAGCAGAGTTGTCATTTCCCAATAATCTTCCAGTCATCTCTCTCTACACAAGAGCCTGTGATTATAGCATCAATTTATCAATGCAATTATAAAAAAATCAGAAAAGTGAAACTCAAAATGATATATGTACGTGGACTGACAGACAGGGGCATACAATAAGGGGCAGACAGAGAAATTTCAACATAGAAGGCATGTCTTCAGAAATCTTCCAGAAACCCTTGAAGTATTTTTGTAGACCCAGTGAGCATACTGCATACACTGTAGATGATTTAATTTAAATTAAATTTTCAAAATACTTTATCTATACATAGTCATACATTTTTGTTTACTTACTGATGAAAAGTTGGATTTGTAACAATATCAGGTCCTCCTGCTTCTAAAAATCTGAAAAGAATCAAACATTTACATTTATATAAAATTGAAAGAAGAGTGTGTACTTACCATTTTCAACATTGAACTTCCATATATAAGATCCATATGACCACAAGAACAATACTACTGTGTAGGTGTCAGAAAAAAAAACATAAAGTTGCAAGTGCCGTCATGCTAGGTATACCCTCACTCATACAGTAAGTTGATATTGGACTGCAACCAAAATTGCTTACAACATATGCCTCATCTAAATAAAGCCACATACCGCATTTGAAATCACTCTGACAATCCAACAAGAACCGAGATTTTTTGAGACAAAAATCATCTTTTGCATTCTATATCTTGAAAAGTAGGAAAGTCTCATGAAACAGGTAGCTGATATCAGAAGACAACCAAAATAGTTTACAACATATGCCCCATCTATATAAAGCCACACATTTAATTTTAAATCAATCCACCCCTCAAGAGCTGAGATGGTTGCAATGAATTACAGACAGACACAATGAAACTGGACAAGCTGATACCAATAAACCACCCTTACATTTCATTGGAACTACTCGGCAATTTCCTCTACACTAAAAAATAATCTCGGATGCAGAAAGGAGAATTTCTTCTTGAATACATTGCCAGAATTGTAGTCATACACGACTCAAAGTAGTTCTGTCTATAAGGTGGCACGAAAAAATTGGTTAGATATCACTAGAAAAAAGGAACAATAAATCTGTCAAGAATTTTGACAAAAAGCAAGGAGCTAGGAAAAAAAGTAATGGTAAAAATTTCAACCAGTAAAACTATAATTTTTAGAATCAGATCGATCAAATTTTGGACAGATTCTTTCACTTTGTGCCTCCAAGGTTTTTCTTTTGTGTAACTAGAAAGGCCGAGGAGTTCCGATTGCCATACATTGAGTGGGAATGTAATATTAAGAATGTAACAATTAGAATAGAAATAAACTATTAAACATTTTGTTTACAAAAAAACTTACCCTTGGAAATACTTTCTGGCTGATTTTTTTCCCACCTGTGTAGTACTTGGACCTATCACTACACAATCTCTCCACTGTGGATACTGATTCAGCAAACCTTTCAATATAGTATAGTCCTGGGCACGTACCGAGCTATCTATAGAGTATCCTAAATGATGCTTGTAAGAGTTCGGTTCTGAAATGGAATAACAATGAAGTACATGTACATTAATGCAAACAAAATAAAATAGGGTAAACATAACTAAGTACAGTTGTAGCAGTCTTGGTAAGAATCATGCAATAAACCAAAAAATGTGATACACCCCAAAAAAGGCTACATATTTTTATTTTTGTAATTAAGTTGTTTAATGGGTGTATATTATGCAATGTGTAATTATTCATTCAAATCAGCCTGCTCTTAGGAGATAATCAACATTGAAAATACAAGATTCTATTGTATTTGAGTGGCATTTACAGAGTTGTCTTCCCTAATTTTGAAATCTACAGTTGCATTCTATATAATTTTTATCTCCTAAGAACATGGGATATATGAAAACTGAATGTGAATTTCTGTTTACTACGGAAATTCAAACAAAATATAAAAAATAACAATATGTAGGCTTTTTACCCATGAATCACATTTTGCATGATTCTTAGCTGGAGTGCTACTTAAAACCAAGTCATTTTGTAGTTTGTTTATTACATTCACAAGAGGAACAATCCAACCTTCAACACTCAGCAATACTTTCAAATTTATAGGTCCCATAGCAAAAAGAATATCTTTTGAAGACTTTTCATACTGATAATAATTTTACCATTTCCAAGTTCCCATCCTGCTATTTTGTAGTTTTTCTTTGATGTGTATTCCATTAAGAGTTCAGCATTATCAGGAAGCCACTTCCCATTATTTCTCTGTAAGGAGTTCAGGTCAAATATCATGTCCCATCCAACCTTCTCCACAAACTTATTCAGTTCATCCCACTGGTTACCTAATGATTATAAACCAAACAACTAAAACTTCATATAAATAAATTTATAGTCTACCAAGAACTATTCTTTAGTTATATACTGATTGATAATTAAGCAAAAGATTGCATTGTATATATTCATGTTATACAAAATGTTATCAGTGGAATAAAGCATTCACATTGAAATTTTTCATGCTATTAAAATGTTTCATATCCTTTTCAAGAAAACACCTCAACAAAGTATTGCTCTGCAGTAAAAATATACAATACACAAAAACAAATGACATGAATGAATTGAGTTTTTATTCAATTTAAATTAACAAAAGCCCGAATCTCTTTTTAAAAGGAAACAAACTAGTTTTTGAAACTGACATGTATTAAGGAAACACAAGTGGCAAAATAAATATTGTCCTCAGAATATTAGCCAGATGTCCTTGCAATAAAACTTTTGTTACTGATAGAATATGTGCTATGTACACATCAGTTCTGTAGACAAATTTGGCTTTTCCTGAGAAGATTGAGTGAGTACCTTTTTTTCTTTTATATGTACAATATCAGTGTCACAAAATCATATTTTACCAGACATTGTGAAGTTAACAAACTTGTTGTGTATTATATTCCAGAGAAAAGATCCAGATCTGTCAACAATGTTGTTTGTTTCAGGAGAAAATGTCATGAAGTCTGCCTCAGTTCCTCCAATCCTTACAAAGCATGGTGCCAGGGCTTTAGCTAGAGTCTCTATTTTGGGTGAACTAAAATAAGAAGCATAGATCATTAGGAACATACATCTTTCTCAAATCTTTTAACTTATTTCAAAATCAAGTTCAGTGATCAATGTTTTGTTTCAAGTTGAAATTTTTAAGAAAGTATGTGACTTTTGTGTGGCTGTGAACTACACAAACTTACAATGTACTCTTACAGCCACTATGAATGCAAGTGGTTTGGCTAGCAATAAAACCTGGTTTAATCTACCTGTCTGTAGCAAGGCAGGAACACAGTGCTAATATCAGTTTGGTAATTTAGTTATTCAATCTCAGTTTCCGCTATATAAATGACGTATTATCTTTAAACAATCCTAATTTCAGGGATTTGATACATCGCATCTACCCAAAAGAACTTGAGATAAAGGATACTACAGACACTGTGAAGTCAGCCTCATATCTTGACCTACACTTAGAAATCGATGGTAAAGGAAAACTATTGTCCAAACTTTATGACAAACGTGATGACTTTTCATTCAGAATTGTCAACTTTCCTTTCATCTGTGGCAACATCCCTTCGGCTCCTGTGTATGGAGTGTTCATATCACAACTCATATGTTATGCCAGAGCTTGCCGAACCTACGCAGACTTTCTGTATCACACTAGAACTCTAACAAATAGGCTTCTGGAACAGAGTTATGTTGCTACAAGATTAAAGTCATCACTACAGAAGTTTTATGGCCGTTATCATGAACTCGTGGAACGTTATGGTGTATCCATCAGCACTGTGAAAGGTGATTTATTCAACAAGTCATAGTTTTTCTTCCCTCGTTTGTCTACCCCGGACTTTACTTTTTATGAGCAACTCGGCGGGTGTTTCTAGAAAAGCAGAGGACGCTAACCCTACCGGTGCACCTGTTCCATGCTCCCAGTTTTTAGTGGAGTCCGAGTTGCTCATTTACTTTTGTTACTTTGTATGTATGATTTTAGTTACTTTATGTTCTTTGTTGTGTATGTCTGTTTTCCATGTCTGGTCTTTGTCCCTGGATTACATTCTTTTGATTACCGCTATAACCTTGGTTCCCTTGATTACTCTTTAATCATCAAACATTGTGTCTGAGAAAAAAAATACTGGTAGGTATAATCTATCTTAAATATATCTTATACCGTCATCTCCTGAATATTGTGTTTATATCTCACAGTTGATTCGATAAGAGCAGGTACTAACTACTCTGATTTCCTTGAACGCTATAAATATCTGCATAACAGACTCCTGAATCAGGGGTATGAGGAAATGTATTTCACAGGGTCCCTTACCAATTCTTTTTCAGATATCAGTCCTTAGTTGAAAAATATTCAGTTTCGTCTAAAATGTGAGTAATGATTCATTTTGTTAATTATTCTTTATGCTGATGTGACCACTGATTTACTGAATATGACGCTATAGCATGCAAATGCTTTTTAATTACCACCAGTATATTCACGCTGCAATGGAAGAGGGAGGTTGGGCACACTGTAAAACCTCAATTTAACCCACCATTTCATTTGAAATGCCTGTACCAAGTCAGTACCATTGTGATATCAGTTACCCTAGTGGTGTAATATCTATTTTGTCAGATTTGATTTGGACTTGACTTGATTATGGTTCAGAAAAGTGTTTGGTAATTTTGTTGTTACCCTTATTTAACAAAAGATTTATACAGGACACCATTTTCCATGGATGAATACTTTCATTCTATATTGAAAATAGTGGTAGGAAAAAAAGAATTTAGATTTGCTTAAATGTGCTTCAATCCTTTCTAGAAACATGGTTGTTTTTAATATTCCAGAAATAGCAGTATACCTTTACCTAAAATTTAGTTTTTCCCAGTTGTGTCTAATCATTCCAGTGTCAACAGCTACACTTAAAAACTTCTGGGATACTGTCTGAGCTAGCTTGTTTGAGGAAATGATAATATTTGTGACATCTATTGCTGTACAGTCTAAGGTGACCCATATTAACAGAATATAAACAACTGCAACTGACTGTTGTTTATTCTTCACCATCATCAATTCCTGCTGAGTAAGTTACACATTAAATTAATGAATTGAATTTTAAAATTGTACTATTATACAACTATATTAAAATTATTTAACCTATGACAAGGTCTGATTTACAACACATGACAATCACTGATACCTCTTTTAATACGTACAACCAGATGTTTCATAATGGATGTTACTTACCTGTGTATTCTGTAATGGATGCAGAATTAAAATGTACATATTGATGTGCGTCAACTTCATTTACTGCTTAAACAAATGTATGTCAAAGCTTTTACTTATCTGTGCTAGCTAGCCTCAATATAATAAATACATTTATGTAATTGACACATTTCAATATGTAGAGTGTTAAAGGTCTTTAAGCTATAACACATTACCTAATGTTTTACACATACCACATGGAGCAAAATATGGCGACTTTAATCATGGCCAGTCCATGGTAACAGAATGATAGAACTGATTCTCTGTGAATTATTTCTAAAATTAAGCATACACTATACCTATTCTCGTTATATATTGTACACTAATCAGTATTGTAACTCGAGGCTCCCAGAAGCCTAAATCACTCACTCGGTTTATTTTTTCCCTTTCAAGGGCAATGACTCTAACAAGGAGTCATTCTACAACTTTGACCTATGGAGACTTTTGTAGGCCTTATCATAAGGATAATTTCGTCAATTAAATTTTTTTCTAGATGCTGCCTAAAAATAGGGCATTAAATAGAACATAATGTGATACTGCCCCAAAACCCCTCTTCCCACATAATGGTGAAAAAATGGGGAGGCAAAATGTTCAAAATGGCCAAACGTTACTTTGAATTTTGCTTTGATTTGTACTTGATCTGTATTCCATGTCTAAAATAAATGTAGTTTAAAAAACAAAAACATTGATCTTTAGGGTATCACATAATACCTTGCCACCTTTGGGTGGTGGGGTATAAAAAATGCAAAAAATCTCATTTTTCAACTTTCAAGGACATAACTTTAACAAGGAATCACCCTACAACTTCAACCTTATGCAGACTTTGGTAGGCCTAATACTGTAAAATCATTTCAACATTTGAAAGTTTTTTTTCTACATAATATGGTTTTCAAGATATTAGCCAAAAAGTACCAAAAATGACATTTTGTGTCTTTCAAGAGCAATAACCCAATAGAGACTTTTGTAGATCTTATCACAGGAATTTTCAACAGATTAAAAATTAAAATGCCTTTTTATCATGATATCCTATGGAACATTCATTCAAACTTACATTAAAATCTCTCCAGTAGTTTCTGATAAAGTTTGAAAAAAATTTAACAGACGACAACCAAAAGACTAAATGAGTGTGTGTCAATAAAGATGCCATTTTGGGCTTCACTACCTATGTATGAGCCTCACACAAAGAGACTATATATTTACCTACGTGTATTTTATAATCTGCATCACGTGATTGTTCATGAATCGTTTTCATTCGAGTTTTATGTTCGTTCTTTGTGATTGAGACATATATTTCGTTCTCGTGATTTTTTTTCAATTATGGAATTTAAGAGTTCCACTGAGTTGTCTTTCTTGGCTTAAAAAGTTGAAGTGGAGCAATTTAATTTCGAACCTGGGAGAATTCAACACGTAAACAAGTAATGAGCCAGTACAAAAAACCAGCTTCTGAATCTTTATTATCGAGATTGATTGGGGATACTCTGTATATATTTTCGAGATCCGTGATCATGGAAATTTATTTTCTGTGAATCGTGATTGACAAAAAAATCAACTCATGAATCGTGATGAGACCCCCCATCAGGCCATTCTTGTTTCGTATAATTAAAAATATAAGTACTCTTTTTTTCTTAACTATTTTCAAATGTTTTATTTCAACAGCTTTAAATCTATTAAATTAGGATTCAGTAATCCAAAACTGTAAAAATAAATAAAAGTCAATATACAAGCTTATAGCCAATATAGGGTTGTCTCATAACCCTTACTATGCTAAAGAGCCTATAAATAGACTTTTCATACTGCCATATTTTGCCAAGAGCCTATAAATAGGCTTAGCAACTGTTGTCTACACATTTAGCAAGTCGATTGTTCTGCAATAATGTCACTGACGTCACAGTTCTGAACGTGATGATGAGTGGGGTTGCTTCACAGGGTAGACTGTAGATATTAAAACAATGCCAGAAAAAATTCCTTACAAATGTTGTTCTTATTTCTTATATTTGAAAACATCCAAATGATGAATAGTTTATGTTTATTTCTTTCTGCATTCAATCACCCCGCCTTTGTGCCCTTTCTTGTGACGCTAGGTTGTTGTCGATGTCATAAGCAGGACAGTTGAATTTGAATCTTCAAATTCTTCCTTGGCACTCAAAGGGTTAAAAATGTTTCAAATAGAATTTATAATTTATAGAGCTTTTTTTCCTTGGTCATGTTTATTACATGTACCAGTATAATTTATCAATGAAAATTCATTTTCTGCTATTTCTTTTTTTTTTTTGGCACAGAGAACTTTTTTATCACCTGAAAATTTCAATGATGCCCTTTTATATAAATACAATGTATCTTCTTCAGTCCCTCTAGAACTACTGTTAATGTATTTCCTGGTCTTTAGGTGTACCAATAACATGAAAGAATCGTCCCTGGCCAATTTCGTACCTTACATTTTAACTGAACTGAGTTTTCAAAAAAAAAAAAACATATTCGTCCCTGCTTCAACTTTGAATCTGATATTGCAAACCTTTGGTTCCACTAAATAGATAGGTCAATGCAGATAACTTAATGATAATTTGTGGAAATAAAGCTATATTGAGACACTCAAACAAGCAAATCCAGCATTTTTTTTCCTGTAAAAAGTATATATTCTTCAAAACCTTACATTATGGAGATCCATGAAAAAAGATAGATTTTATTTTCTATTTTGTTATGAAAATCTGTAGCCATGGTAACATAATAAAATCATACTTTAGTTTTTCATAACAAATTTTGGGTGCCTTCCCAAAATTAATTGTCAAAAAACAGGTCTTCTAAAATATCAGGTGCTTAAAAACTGTCAGGAAAAGTAAGTTGGCATGGTATTATTGTAAAACCAAATTATTAAATTATTAAAGCAAATAAAAAGTGTACCTTTTTCTGCTCATTTGTTCATGATTTTAATTCTTTAAGTTTGTGCAAAATTTTGCATTTTGGAAAAGCAGCCAGATGGTGCAGGGAAGAGAATCCAATCCATTGAGGACCTAAATCTTCCCAGATAGCTTAAAGCTTGCATTTTACACCTATTTTCCTTCACAAGTATTGCATCTGTTTATGTACGATTGCTGAATTACCCACAATCAATTTTTCCACCAAGTTTCACTTTTTATTTTTAAGTTTTACTAAATTAAACTGGGTCAGTTTTGTGTACGAAACAGTGCACCTAAATCCCATTTGTTTAGTGCAACCTTTAGTAAGATAACATAGCTTTTCATAGAATCTGCTTGCACAACAACTTTTGATATCCCACCTTATGAGCAATTTTTGGTGTGCAATTAATTTGGCAGTAAAAATCAGAGCATGCTTATCTGACCAGTGAACCTGATACATTTTACCTGTTTTCAGTGAAGCAACGATTTGATTTTTATTTGATGAAATTTTCTATCTGCCCCATTTATTTTAAGAAAATATAAGACCTGCCATTTCTTTTTTTTTTCTTTGGCACAGAGCACCAACTTTTTTATCTCTTGAAAATTTAAATCCTGTCTTTTTACAATCTAATTAAAAGCTGATCTCACAGCTTCCGCTTTTCTGTACACGCGACATAACAGAAAACCGGGAACCGTGAGATAGGCTTTTAATTAGATTGGTCTTTTTATTTCTAATTTCAACTAAGCCCCCCCCCCCATAATAATCAAATGATAGTTCCCTAAATGTGGTAAGATATTTTGAATTGGACATAATGGTCCAATATCCAAAACATAAAAACATATCAAACAACTTGAGGCATTATTTATTTAACATTCTCAGCCTTACAATTCGTTCTTGTGTTGAAATCAAACAAACTAAACCAATATGATAATGTCACTCAAAAATCTAAATCTTGAGTTCAGAATATCCAGACACCTGAGGAATTAATTTTTAAAGTCAAATAAAATTTATTTTGGATTCTATCAACCTTGATGTTGACAAATTTAATAAAGAGCTTTAAACAAAATTTCAAAAGAAACAGATTGATATTTGAATCATAAAAATCAGATCAATAATAAGCTTTTTCTACAAATTCTATTGATAACATAAATTTTTCCCCTTTTTAGCTTCTTATTTCCAAATGGGGTGCAGCAAAAAACTCCAAAAACTTTAAGGTTCTACACCATGTCCCCAGGAATAATGTGTTAAAATTGGTTAAAAGATAGGATAATTGTTACGAAAGTTTTCTTAAATAAATTTAAGTTAAAGAAGCCAACTACGACGACAATAAAACAACAAAAACACAAAAATGGTGATACTATAATAAGACCGAAAAATTTGTTTGCAGTTATATAAATATGGGACCCAAAATTAATTTGGAGCCTTTAAAATAAACCTAAGGTTGGTCAAGAACAAAACATTAGAAAAGTCTGGTCTGTGGCCCCTAGTCTGAATTTCCTGTGACCCTAGTGCAACACTTCTCTTTGTCATCTAGATCTTGATATGTCGGGTTATCAATGTCAAAATAAAAAAGAGGGGGGTTTGCAAGGTTAGAGTAAATTTAGACTATGTGATCACTTGTTGAAACCTTGCACAGAGATTAATTTACTGATATTCAAGTTATTGTCTGGAAACCATATTCTAATGACTATAACATTATATGAACATATTTTATTGCAGACATAAATGAAATTATTATAAAAAAGGTATATGTACCTTTTAATTGTATAGAAAGACAATGTATGAATTAAGTATTTCCTTCCTACATTTGTTAGCCCATATAAATACATGTATCTCCATATCTATGCAAAATTGCTAATTGCCAATTATGTTAAAAAAAACTATAGTGTGGCTTACAAATTACCTAAAGTAAGTACTTATGATAGTTTATACTGCTGCAAAAGTTCAGTAACAAAATTCATACAAATATTTGTCAAATTTGTTCATATTAGGAGGTACACATCTTCAACATGTATACAAATTGTGCAAAATTTGAATCATATGACAAATGCACTGAGGGACAGAATCGAACAACTACTTGCTTTCACCATTGGTAACACAGGTAAAAGAAACAATTCAAGTCAGTCATTACAAAAATCATTGTAAGTTATGTAACAGATTGTAAATTATGTGGAGATGGGCATATTGTCAAAAGTTTGGCATTTGAACAATATGGCTACTATTGCATGAAGTTTCTTGAAAATCCAAGCAGTATATAATACAGGAGAAGTTGTGGATAACATTATGACGGACAGCAGACTGGAAAAGTCAGAAGGAGCGAGATGCCCTACAAAAGAATTAAGAAGGCTGGGAGACTAAAACAAATATATATTTAGATGGCCTAAACAGAAAATAATTATCAACCTATTTCTAATATCAGCAACTTATGTAAATGCTTTACAAGATATTTTCTAGATGCTGAGTGAGTAAATAAACTGAAACAAATGTATAAGCAAAAATAAAAACAAAACAACTTATAAACAAATAAACAGTAACTGATGTAAGACACTAAATATTATTACAAAAATAGACGTACTAGTGCAATATATCTTACTATACATATAAGAAGTGTATATATAAAAATGGAATTCTTTGAGTACAAAAATGCTATAAAAATATTAAAGAAATATCAGTGAACAACACATAATATGTAAGCAATATAAAATATAAAATGGTCAATTCCACCCTGTTTACACTACTTTAAGACCAAACATACTTTTAGTTGTAATTTTTTAAAGATTATTTGTAAAATCTTGAACTTTGCATCATTTTAACATGGGTTTTATGGACAGATTCACAGTCTATAGCATAAAATTTGTAGTGAAATTTAGTAGAAACTACAGTGAAATTGTAATGGTAAACACCTCTGCAATTCTCCTGTTTTCAAATATATTCCTTGAAAATTACTTTACTAATGGAGCAAATCCTTATACTAGTTCCTGCTATTAGGAAATGTATAAAAACAGTCATTTAAATATACATTGTATATAACAAGTGAAAAAAACACAACAATAGCAGCTGTTTACAAAATATCATCTATCATTATGCATTTTTATTTATGAGTATATAAATCACATATCAGTTTAAATACAATGTTGAAAAACAGTAATTCCCCAGCAATTTTGTTTTCGGAGACTTAATAATTCAACATGTCACAAGTTGCTATAATGCTGTATGAAGACAACTCCTTATTTGATTTATAAAAAAAATATGATGCACAATACAAGAGTTTACTTCAGTGTCTAACACAGTGGAATGTTGGCATCTGGTACCACAACAAAACCAAAAGATTGCTGAGGAAATGTGAAGTTCCCATACACAATCTGAGGAAAGTTTGTTATATATGGGAAATTCAAATTTTCTTCCAATTGTAGTATTTTCCCATTTACTGCTATAATGCTGAAACAAAAGAATTTATACAGGTATTGACAGAATTAAAGTTTATTCAATAGATCATATGCTGTTTTCAACAATAAATTATGAAACACATTGACCACTTAGTGTTTATATATATATTTTTTTCTCTTAGATTAAAATGTTTTCATAGGAAAAATCACATTCTTGAATTTGAATAGCAAGATTAGAATAATACTGTTAATGTATTAATTTTCATAGCTGCAAATTTTCCCATAATATAGTGTTAAAAACAAATTCGCTGGTACATGTGTATTATTTTTTGCAGTTTTCTATCCACTGCGAAAATTGTGAAAATAAGGAAACTGCAAAAAATTAGTACATTTACAGCATAAAGATTGCACATATTAAGGACAACACTGCCTAAATTTGATCAAATAATCATCTGTTAATATCACTTCATCAAATTCATCACTTACTTAGATTTTAACCCTTCAGCTCCCACAGGTTCCATTAAATATAGATGCAACTGAGATTTAAACTGTGGAAACACAACTGTTGTTGGTTCATTTCTGAGATTCATACCATACACGGTTATACTTCCTGGTTTATACATAGATCTAAAAATCAAAATTTAAAAATGTTCACAGACACAGGATTAATATTTTTCTATTACCTCTTTTGCATGTACAAATGTAATTGTGTACCAATGACTTAACTTTAATTTAGCTTTAAAGATTTAGCTTTAATTTGTATCACTTAACTAGAAAAGCTGTGAGCAAAGTTCACTAAAGAATACACATGCTCCCCACTCTAGTAACCATTTGATCAAAATAAAAACAGTTTTTGAACAGGAAGTTAATGTCACTTCAGTCTGAAATCAAAACCCATAATATGAAATATCTAAATAAAGCACCTGTCAAAATAATAATAACAGCTGTGATATGTCACACACTGACAATCCCTTTTTTAAATTAGTTCAGTATCTAGTGTGGGTAACCCAGATCTCGTTACTTCTTATAAAAACTACTTCTCATTAATTTTCCGAAGTTAAATAAACAAGTGATTTGCCAATAAAACCCTTTCATGGGTGATGTTAAAACCCTACACAATCATATAGCAAATAAATATTAACATACCCTTCAGGATTTGTACAGTGAGCATACATTCTGACCTCTCCTTTTCTACTAGGAGATACCAAATTCAGAACCGATTTTCCAACGAATTTGTTGAATATCCATGACAACCAGTAGTCCTAAAAGAAGATCACATGATTAGGTAGGATATAGACATCAAATTACCTACAGTCCAATACTAACTGAGTAGGCTTATGTTAATTTAGACATCACATTACCTACAGTCCAATACTAACTGTGTAGACATGTTAATATAAACATTATATTACCTACAGTCCAATACTAACTGTGTTGGATTCTGTTAATATAAACATCATATTACCTACAGTCCAATACTAACTGAGTAGGCTTATGTTAATATAAACATCACATTACCTACAGTTCAATACTAACTGTGTAGGATTCTGTTAATATAAACATCACATTACCTACAGTCCAATACTAACTGTAGGATTCTGTTAATATAAACATCATATTACCTACAGTCCAATACTAACTGTGTAGGCTTATGTTAATATAAACATCACATTACCTACAGTCCAGTGCTAACTGTGTAGGATTCCGTTCATATAAACATCATATTACCTACAGTCCAATACTAATTGTGTAGGCTTATGTTAATATAAACATCATATTACCTACAGTCCAATACTAACTGTGTAGGCTAATGTTAATATAAAACTGTAACAAGTTATTAGCTTGAACAAATATTAATCTTAACTTTCTATGTAAAACTGATATCATATCAAATTCTAAACATAATTTTGGAAATTGAAGAAGTTCTTTCTTCACACTGTATGTGGTTTAGTTTTGAGTTTTTTTCCTGTCTCTTGAATTAATTTTCTTCTGTCCTTAAATTGTGATAATTAGATATCCCTCAAACCATGGTTACCTTTGATTTAACTCAAAAATGAAAACTTTTTCAATATTTTAATTACTTTTCACCCAATAGAATTATTTACTATTTTACTTTGCAACGACAGATATGTTTTTACTTACAGGGTTAGGATCCAGTGTTACTGGATCTATCATTACTTACAGGGTAAAGGTCCAGTGATTACTTACAGGGTAAGTGTCCAGTGTTACTGGATCTATCATTACTAACAGGACTAGGGGCCAGTGAAACTAGATCTATCAATACTTACAGGACTAGGGGTATGTGATACTGGATCTATCACTATTTACCTGGTTAGGATCCAGTGTTACTGGATCTATCATTACTTACAGGGTTTGGGGCCAGCTTTACTGGGTGTATCAACACTTACAGGGCTAGGGTCCAGATATCTGAATCTATCATAACCAACAGGGTTAAGGGCCAGTGTTACTGGATCCATTATTACATACAGAATTATGGTCCAGTGTTACTGGATCGATCATTACTTACAGGGTTCGGGTCCAGTGTTACTGGATCCATTATTACTTACAGGGTAAGGGACCAGCATTACTGGATCTATCATTACTTACAGGGTTAGGGTCCAATTTTACTGGATTGATCATTACTTACAGGGTAAGGAATCAGTGATACTGGATCCATCATTACTTACAATGTTAGGGTCCAGTGTTACTGGATCTATGATTACTTACAATGTTAGGGTCCACTGTTACTGGATCTATGATTACTTACAATGTTAGGGTCCACTGTTACTGGATTGATCATTACTTACAGGGTTAGGGTCCAGTGTTACTGGATCGATCATTCTTACAGGTTAGGGTCCAATGTTACTGGATTGATCATTACTTACAGGGTAAGGAATCAGTGATACTGGATCCATCATTACTTACAGTGTTAGGGTCCAATGTTACTGGATTGATCATTACTTACAGGGTAAGGGACCAGCATTACTGGATCTATCATTACTTACAGGGTTAGGGTCCAATGTTACTGGATTGATCATTACTTACAGGGTAAGGAATCAGTGATACTGGATCCATCATTACTTACAGGGCTAGGGTCCAGTGTTACTGGATCTATGATTACTTACAATGTTAGGGTCCACTGTTACTGGATTGATCATTACTTACAGGATTAGGTTCCAGTGTTACTGGATCTATCAGACCATAGTTTCCACCATAGAAATCCTGCCTTACTACAGAGCCTATCCCTTTAACAGCTGACAGACCAAGCTTGTCCAACCACCTGTATGAACAAATCTTTAATTTTAGTATTTATATAAGAAGTTATTTACATCAAACTCCTTAGAATTTATAAATGTGCCTGCTGCTTACAGTACATACTGTAATTGTACTGACTTTTGTGGGTACTCATTTTCCCTGATAATAACTGCTTGGAAAATTTGTGAAAATAAATACACAGTTAAAACAAGAACAATTACAGAATTTCTCACAAAAATTTTAATTTTAAAAAATAAATTTAAAATTTGTATGCTAAATAAAGAAATCCTATGAGTGCAATGAGCTAAAAATTATCTCTCTTATAACAAGCATATAAGTTCAATTAAAATAGCCAAGGTAAAGGTAAAAAACAATCAATACAAAATAAACTGTCCAAAAGGGTGCATAGTTTCTTCTTTAGATTTCGGCAAAATAAAATTAAATTTCTTAATTCTCAGACCCTCCCTTGTCTCATTTCAGGGTACCTAATTAAAAGCTTATATTGCCATTGCAATACTAGAATAAAGAGCTTCAGTGAGTGCAGCATGATACAACCACAGTGGTTGAACCCTGAACAGTTGGAGCGAGTGTGGACACATTATCAGTTTTTGACACATTTAATCATAGGGACTTACAATTCATTATGGACACAACAACTGGTTTGAACAAAATATACCACACAATATGAAACTGAATGAAAACTTTGAAAATCAGACCAAAAATAAATATTAGTCAATTTTTCCAGGTGTGGCCATTTAGACCCCTAACTTGAAAAAGGTAAGAGATATCTGAAATCTGATTGAAAAATGCAGGCAGAGAAATTCACAAGGAATCAAAAGAAAAAAATCAAACCAAATATAAAAAAAGTTTTTTTTTGTGTGGACCAATTTTTGTTCGCCTTTACCTCCAAAAACAGCTAAAGATAAGCCTACCTTGTAAAAATTTTCAAAACAGAATTTCAAAAGGAAAAGATTCACATTTGAGTCATAAAAATTAAATTAACATTAAGCTTTTTCTATTAATTCTAACGATAACACCTATTTTCCCACTTTTAGCCCCTTATTTCCAAAAGGGGTGGGGCAAAAACCTCCATAAACTATAGGGCTCTCAGCCACTGCCATGTCCCTAGATATAATGTGTTAACATTTAAAAAAACATTGGATAAGTTTTACTCAAGTTTTTGTAATAAACTAAAGTTAAAAGACTAAAAAAACTACAACATGGTAATTCCATTATACGACCAAAAAAAAATTTCAGTGGTATCAGAAATGTAAGCAAAGCTCACCCGATAAGTGATTTAAGCATTAAGATGGAAAAACAAAATAGGATGTGCACAATGACATCATGTAGTAAAGGGTTATCAAGGGAACCAAGGTTATAGCGGTAATCAAAATAATGTAATCCAGGGACAAAGACCAGACATGGAAAACCAACATACACAACAAAGAACATAAAGTAACTAAAATAGTACATTCAAAGTAACAAAAGCAAATGAGCAACTCGGACTCCACTAAAAACTGGGAGCATGGATTTGTGGTTTCAGTGGAGTTGCAGATTAGAAGAGGGTGATCCTTGGTCGACGAAGGATTGTTTTGCATCAGGAAACCCCAAAGGTCATTCAGATGGGAAAACAAAGTAGGAGGTGCACAATGGCATCTTGTAATAAAGAATCAATGAATGTTTCAACAAGTTCCAAAGGGTTTCAGAGGAGTTGCAGATTATAACTGGGGATGGACAAATGGACTGACGAACAAATGGACAGACTTATTGACAGACAAATGAATGAACAGACAAATGGATACCTCCAGTTTTTCAAGCAGGGTATATAAATATAAATACACAAAGGCACATCCACCATCAATTATCAGGCTATAAACAATTTAAAAAACACCATCAGCACAAATTTGGGAGATAAAAAGAATAAAATTTAAATGCCTGACTCCCTGATTTATTTTTATGCAAAATGGCCTGAGGACCAAGAAATAAATGGCCTTTGTTAAATTAGTGTATATGTAGCTCTTGACTCTTACATAAATCCAGCAACATATTTGTCAGATAGTCCCTTTGCTCCTCCTCCCCAGGCTGAGCTTGTTTCACTCAACCAGAATTTTCCAAACTGTGCAGTTGATGCTACACCTTGAGCTAGATCTATCTGTTTCTCTAGGTTGTTTAGGATACTAGGGGTCATGAATTTGGCAACTGTCATGTCAGGCCCATGTCCATAATAACTAAAACAAATTTAGTACAAATGTAGCATGTTTAACATGACTAAGTACAATCCATGTGAAAATTTTGAAAATGTACTGTGTTTTGTTGATGTTGATATTTAAGTAAGTTTCCTAGAACAGCATAACTGATGATGTGAATAACACAAAATATTAATGTCGCCTTTCACAGCCAATCTAATTAAAATTAGACCTTTCAACCATTCCATTAAGTCACTGCATGTAGGATCTAACAACACTCCATTATACTTCCTGTTCCAATGACCTTCCTGGTAAGCCAATCAGAATTCATCTTTCATGATTTTGACAGTGTTTATGCAAAGGGAAAAACTTCTGATTTTAATTATGTTGCTTTCACAACATACCCACTTATTTGTAAAGGGATTTGACACTACAAACATTTCAAATCTTGCAACGATGATTGCTTCTATATGTGTAATCCCTTAAAGTAACAAACATCTATAGACTTTTCTGTAAAATTTCATTTTAACAATATGGATGAAGAGTAGGAACTAAATTAGAATAATTTGTACATTTGTAATCATGCTAATTATGTACCAATGGAATGCGTGTCAGATTTTAATTTTAAGTACATTGTAATATTATTGTTAATTAACCTGACATAAATTAAATGTATATGTATTTAATTCTACTTACTGATGAAAAGTAGGATTGGTTATAATATCTGGACCACTGGCTTCAAGAAAACTGAAAAAAAAAATTATGTCATAAGGATTTGCAAAAAAAATCAATTCTTGAAATAGTAGTAAGTCATATTCTTACACCAAGTGTTGGCAAAAGTTACAAAAATTTTATCACTCCATGGTATTAACCATAGTAACCAACCCTCAAGCATGGAGGCTCTTGGGCTGATAATAGATGTGGTGCTAACTGCCATGTTAATTGCATGTGAAATATCACACATTTTTATACAATAGCAGAAAATAGGGTTAAGATAAGAGTTTTTCCTTCTAATTTAAAATCAATTAAGATACTGTGAAAGTACTATTGTTTGTGGGGTACCTTTTTTGTGGTTTTCATGGATAAGCCAAACCATAAAATATGTTCCCAAGGAAAAGATTTCCATTGATGTGTATACAGAAAACCTTCAAACCATAAATTCAATGATTCCACGAACTAGTCTTTCTTCCCTAATCCACAAAAATTGATATCCATGAATTTAAAGTACTTTTACAGTAATATCTAATCAATGACATTTGAATATTATTACTTACTCCCGCAGATAATCATACACATATATGCTAGTGAGCATTGTAACACTAGGTCCTATAACAAGACCATTTCGAAACTCTGGAAACTGATTCAAGATGGCCCTCAGCTGTTTATAATCAGCAGCATGTACACTACCATTTATTTTGTAACCCAGTGACCTCCATACATCTGGCTCTAAATATATCAAAACAATTCAGTACAAGTAAATAGACCTTTTATTTTATAGGTTTTATTTTCAAATCTAGTTTGGTCATTACTATCCATTCTCCTTATATCGTTTGTTCTCTTTACTACTACAGTCAATATAAATCCATTAATAACTGGAACATATTCTTCCAAATCACATTTTTGAGTCCAGTCTTATAAGTTCATAGAATTCAAATGTAAAGTAGGAATGTTTCATAAGGAATTTGATTTATTCAAATCTCACAGTAGTTTACATTGAAACCTGTAAAGTGTTGTTTAGTGCATCGTTTCAAAGATATAAATGTATCTACTTCACTGACCTATACTAGAGAGCGTCTATTATTCAGATTGAGCAATGATCCTAAGCATACGAGGAGAAATAAACCAAGAATGAGAAACAAACATTTAACCATTCAACTGAAGGGAGAATAGTATTCTCATAAATGAATTATCAATATTTTAATCCAAAATGGTGTATGTGTGTCCAAAATGTCACTTTTAAATGCAGATAAAAAGGCTTCCAAGCAACATTTTAAGAAAAATAAGGGCACATAATAGGGCAAACCACTTAAAAATTAGGGTAATTTTTAGGAATTTTAAGGACTATTTTGGCAAATGATAGGGACTGAGGTGAATCTAGAATTTCAGGATAGAAAGGGTTAAGCAAAGTGAGGCATGAGAATTTTTTAAGAGGTTTCATGCTAAAAATATGTTTTTTTTCTATTTTGGGGCAAGGGATGTAAGCCACATCCACCTATATAAGTGATACTTAAAAATAGCGCATTGATGGAACATTAAGTGATACCCTGCCATGTAGTGGTGAGAAAAGGGGGATGGAAGCTCAAAAACTACATTTTAAATTTTGCTGAAAATTGAAATTAACCTGTATTTTATGGTACTAAACAACTGTGCGAAGTTGAAAAAAAAAAAAAAAACATTGATCCTTTCTCAAGTTATCATCTAGAAACCGTTGGAGGCCTGACAAAAGGACAGACATGCAACTTTTTTTAAGTAAACCACATAATACTTTGCAAGGCAGGGTATAGAAATGGTACCTCTTTAATCTCAGTCATGACAAACCACTAAGTTATTACATCCATATTGCTAAACTCTGTCCCTAGTAGAATTCTTAAACAACTGTTTTTAAGTATAATTTCAATATGTTTCTTATAAAAAGTGTTCACAACTTGTGGTTTATATTTGGACTCACCATTTCCAAGTTCCCATCCAGCAACCTTATACCCTTTATCTACTGTGTACTCAAGTAACATGATGGCATTGTCTGGAGACCATTGCCCATTCTTTCTCAACAGGCTATTTAAATCAAATATCAAGTCCCAACCTACAGACTTCACAAATTGGTTCAATTCGTCCCACTGGAGAGCTGTTCAAAACAAAATTGATATACATGTAGTATAAACCCTCATTTACCTTGATTTAAAGCTGTATATTATAAGACAAATGGATAAACCAGCAGTTGATACATTCCACTGAATAAGGATCGAGTAGAACAATAAAGATTCATTTAACATATTCTACATTTAAACTGAAACTTCTCAACATTCAACATACTAGTACTACTAACTAAATTTCTATTTTTGTTTTAATTTGATATGTCCTGATTCTTTCATTTTGATGTTGCTGCATCAGACACTGCCCTTTCTCAATGCATACATTTTCTATCCTGGACTGAGAATCTTGTATTTGACCAACATAAATTATACACATACATAAAGACTGGTTAATACAGAAATTTTACAGCGTTTTGTTTGTTGGGGTTTAATGTCCGAGCAGAAATTTTACAGTGAATACAATCGTAAATTTCAAGGAATACACTTGGTCTGCCCTTGTAAATACAGTAACAGATGAAATACAAAATTCGATTTCTGTATAAGTACATTTTGTACTTATACATGACAATACAATTTATTACGTAGTTAACTTCGTGGATTCCATGATTGAAGTACTATTATCTTAAATGTCTTAAGTAGTTAACTGGACAACAGGAAAAGGGATCTAGACTTTTTATCAGACAAGATTTAAATACCCATGCAATGATAGGAAGTTTAAATCTCCAGTTAAATAGTGAAGACATTTCATAATGTAATGGTCATTCAGTCAAGAGAAGACCACCAATCCCTGAGGTTAACTGTTTTACTTGCTGTAAGTTGATGGTTCATGAATTGTACCTGACATTTTCTACAATATTCAGTGAAGTAACTGTTGATGTAAGCCATACATTTTGGAATAAATATTTACCAGACATGGTGAAGTTAGTTAATCTCCACATATCAACTGTGTTACTGTATGATTGTTTTCTATTTTTGTGACCAGGTGGTTGAAACTGTAGAAAGTCAGCTGTTGATCCACCAACTCGTAGGTTACATGGTGAAAGACCTTGAGCTAAACGCTGGACTTTCTCAGATCTAGGAGAGAATTGCATTAAAACAGGATAATAACAAGCTATAAATAAAAAAGAAATAAAAACTGAAATAAGGATAACATTACTGGTAATCATGCCATTACAGTAAATGTACATGTAAGAGTTAATATATGTATATATCAGTCAATAATAGGAATTATTTGTGTGTATTCTCATGTGGAATTATGAAATACTTATCAACAATTATAGACTTTACAATTCCTTAAATGTCTTTAAAAACCACATAAACTATCAACCAAGAATTTGCATAAATTACATTAACAGATTATGAGATGTATGCTGAAAAAAAAACAATTTATTGTTTATGGTTTATGCTGTAACAGTTTAGTAGTTTACTATAAATAATCATTAAATTGTGCAATGAGATCTCTTGGAACAATTATTTATATGCATGTCAATATAAATAGCCTTTACAATTGAATACTAACAGGTGCTTGGCTAATGATTATAGACAGAGCTTTGTGACTCCCAAGAATGATATTTTTATTTTAATGTAATTTGACCAAACTAAACTACTGGGTAATCTTACCTAAGATTTAAAGTTGACCAGTTAGCTTGTATTGTAGATGTATCAATGGTAACACTAATAAACCTATCAGGTATTGTCTGAATAATAGTATCAAGGTCAATCTGTACAACACTTATACTGGCATTGGCTATACTCAGTAATGTGCACAATACAAATATTCTTGGACAAGGCATTGTAAAAGCTGATGAAAAATCTGAAAAGTTTAATATAAAATATTTGTTACTAAAAGCTAATGAAAAATCTGAAAAGTTTAATATAAAATATTTGTTACTAAACATATTTCTCACTTTTCTGAAGAAGAGTTAAGAACTTATTGTCTATAATCTCTGCAGAATTTTCACATCTCCAGACTTGTGGGAGAAAAATTGTTCTCCTTTTCTCTTTGATCTAGTTCATTGTAACATCATCATAACATTACGCACTCAGTGTTGAACTTTTTTTGGATGTACATAAGGATGAAGTATGCCATTAGAAAAATAGAACATTGTAATGCCTTTTATAACAAATTACATTATCAATAGTTAAAATATCAATTTATTTTAAAAACGCTCTATGTACCTTATCATATTTTAAAATGTAACTATCTCCAGGCTAGAAATATGCTTTAACTCTTGATGAAGTTTAAAATTATTTATTCCCGTAATAGTAAATATCTAGGATTTTGATTGGCTTGGAACATGTCTTCATAAATCCCATATACCCGGGTGTAACTAACCATTTACTCGTGGAACACAAGCTATTTAGCACTAAAGAAGTGTAAATTTCAAATATATCAGGAGATTTATCTCTTGTTTACTCTTGGGTATAAATAAAACGCTTGAAATTTTTTTCTAGCATCAAGAGAAAATATTTTTATATATAATTGACCTTTACTGAATATCTTCTATAACAGTAGAGCAGATTGTTTAACCTTTGTCTGCAAACTGTATAAATATTAGTCCCCACCATATGCAAATCAACTTAAGACGCCATGTAGTTATGACAGCATAAACAACAACATATAGCACAAGAAATCAACTTTGTTAAATTCTGAAGATATGACTCTTAATACCCAGTATTTTCAGTACCTGTAAGATTCTACCAGAAAAGTACATGTAGATCCCTACACTTGAATAACATCAACTTGATTATCTCAAATTTGTAACAATATTGATATCATAATTATGCCAAAGAAAACCTTACTTTTACATTGCCTCATTTAGGCTTACTAAGCGTACAATAGTCAATATTGGACGAATACTGGGCATAAATTTGTTACATACATACATGTATGCCTCAACATGTACTTTGGTATTTCAGTCAGTTCAGGTGTAAAATAGCTCAATATCTTTGAATATGAACACAAGTATTAACTTATTGTTTAATACTAGTAAAATGCTCTGACACTGAAGATTTTGTAACACATCAATATTTTCTTCTTCGTTTTTTTAAAGTCGAATGAACTGACCAATATATGCATGATGTATGAATTGAGTATAAGATTTTTTTTAACTTTTTTCAAAAGGAGCTTGTGCCTTTCAATTTGGAAAAAAATACTGAAGTATACAATCTAATTAAAATTATTCCAGTCAGTCATTGCATGTAGGATCTAACTGTACTCCATTCTACTGTGGTCAGATGACCTTTTCAGAATCCTCAGAATTTTCCCTTTGGACAATGCATTCAAAATCATGAAAGATGAAATCTGATTGGCTAATTGGCTATTCTCTGTCAGAACAGAAAGTAAAATGGGGTGTTGTAAGATCCTTTAGGCAGTGACTGAATAGAACAATTGATAGGTCTAATTTTAATTAGATTGAGAAATATATAACAACACTGGGAAATTTATACAACAGTCAAATTTCATCAACAGCTGGTTACGAAAGTCCCTAAATTGACAAATTTCTTAACAAAGATGAAATATGAGGGGAAAAGTGAATTTCAGTTTTTTAAAAGGTAGAAATTTTCACCATATTTAGTGAGTCCTGACTAAACTAGTCGGAATTTCCTCTGACCCTGCAACCATCCTCCTTTTTTATTTCGACATTGAATTATCAGGTTGGGGTCAGAACAATGTGCTATACAAAAAGTTGGAGATTCAGCGTTCCCACAGTGCTGCCCTTCAACCACTTCTTATGACATTCAAGTTAAAATCGTGCATATAACACCTACCTAGTTCTATTTCGGAATCATTTTCCTGTATGCCGATACCAAATTAGATACAAAAATTACATTTTTGATTGAGGTTTTGATCATTTTTCACAAGAGATCCTGTTTTTGTTTGGTGACAGAAAATTGGGATTCTAATCATGAAATTGTCACTTGTTTATTTAGTAATTATTTCCCAACCAATTTGACACTTAATGATATACAATTTAGTGAATATAACATCACTAATGAGATTGGTGTTTCTTACACAAGTACTTTATTATATTGGCATAAACTCATTAACAATAAATGGTTAAGAACTTAAGGCTCAGAACAGACCATTGTTACAGATTTCATGAATATGGGTAAACATTATTGAATTAACATGGTAAATGAAACAAGATTGATAACATGCATGTGTAACTGTAGTTCCGTAAGTCAATATACAGAACTAGTTCAACTATACTTCTGCCGTTCTGGAAAACAACAGTAATATTATACATCATTATACATGATCAGAGTTTTCTAAGGTCGTAAAGCTATAAATCCTGTTCCTAGGTTTGAAAAAAAAACATTAACGCTGAGCTATTTTGATACTGTTTAAAAGTACGGTACTAAATTACATGATCAAAATCTCATTTGGGAAGTTGTTATGGTACCAGTATCGTATTGCATATCCCTGAGCGGGTGTACGTCAAAACATGGATGCCATAAAAATATAGTGCATTTTCTTTTTGCCTCTCTACAAACTAATGTTTTGTCAAAAGACATGAACAATGACTTAAAAAATAGAGCAAACATCACACTGTAAGATGAAGAACTTTTTTAAAAGAAAATCTAACATAATATCATAAAAATGTTCCACTGAAAAGGTTGGTTTGGTGAGTGCAAAACGAAAGTGAAAGTAGGGAAAATGGCTATTTATAGTTCAAGACTACTTTTCTGTCCAATCTTCGTGGACTCACCCTATTTTCTTTGCGGGAAATTATTTTTTCACATGTCCTTAGAAATGCTACATAAGTGAAAGTTTTATTGAATCAATTTACATATTTTTTAAAAAATCCTAAAAATATGCACTTCACTATAGAAGTCTATGGGAAAATTAATACGATACTGAGACCTAGTAAGCCAGTTTTTCAAGTAAAGTTGGATATTCAGCAAGTGGTCTTTACCAGCTGAAAAAGTAGTACCCCAATACAGGTAACACTTTTAAGATGAATTAGCCAACTTTTGAACCTGATTTTTTATGGTAGCTCTGGTTTTTTGCATTTATAGTTAATTTTTACCAAATTTGGAAATGCATTTTGTTTTCATGAATTTGTAGGATATCAGTTCAATAAAATTATTATCTTGACTATTAAGATGAGCATATCTATATTCAGGTAACCTAAAGCAAGTAATACTCCTGCATAAAGGATAGTTTTCAAGTTACAACACATTTTAAGTATGTGGTTAGGACTTGAAAATAGTCATTTTCCATACATTGCCTCTTATATATGAAAAAATGAATATTTTTTTTATTTTTTGTTTTTCTTTCAAATAAATAGCTAAAATGAGTTGCCATATAACTGTGTGGTTGATTTAAACACAGAAATGTCACAAAAGTCATCAGCCAATTTTTTAGTGGACTTTTTTTAGTGGTTCAAATGGACAGATTCTAATGCGGCAAGAAAAATAATGGTGTTTTTTCATATAAAAACTGAATTTTTTCAAAAAGTATCTAAAGCAGACAATTGTTATTATAATATTTATACCAGTAAACTATATTTCTTGCATCATAGCTATCTGTTTTAAAGAAAAAGTCCTTTTCCTGTCACATTGAGGTCCATTTGTATCTGCCTGGGGTACCAAAATGGCTTAAAATCTGTATTTTCTGCATATGAAAAGCTATATTTTTTTAAAACTATGATATTGGTATAATTTTTTCTGGATTTATTATAATTGAAATGACCATATCTATAGTTTAAAACAGTTGGTTGTACCGGTCATTATACTTTACTTTAAACAAGAGGCTCCCTTGAGTTAAAGACAAAAAAGGAGGTTCGGATATTAATATTTCCATATATGGAACTCACAAGTGGGGATTAAATAATGATTTAGAACTCATAGTACAGCTCACGTATCTACCATGTCAGAATAAACCACAAAGTTGCTTAGTTTGATTAATACAGCAGCTTTTTATCAAAAGTAATATTTTCTGGCTAACATTGAGATATTAGTCTTATGCCTGGAATAGGGTACCTATATAAGAATTTTAATAGAAAACTCATGTTTGTAGCAGGGCAATGATATTCTGAATTTTCAGTATGGAAATGAATACTCTAGCAGAAAAACAACAACTTTTAGGATTATATTGAAATGTTTATTAGTAATAGGTACCAGTATCGTATTGCATATCCCTGAGCGGGTGTACGTCAAAACATGGATGCCATAAAAATATAGTGCATTTTCTTTTTGCCTCTCTACAAACTAATGTTTTGTCAAAAGACATGAACAATGACTTAAAAAATAGAGCAAACATCACACTGTAAGATGAAGAACTTTTTTAAAAGAAAATCTAACATAATATCATAAAAATGTTCCACTGAAAAGGTTGGTTTGGTGAGTGCAAAACGAAAGTGAAAGTAGGGAAAATGGCTATTTATAGTTCAAGACTACTTTTCTGTCCAATCTTCGTGGACTCACCCTATTTTCTTTGCGGGAAATTATTTTTTCACATGTCCTTAGAAATGCTACATAAGTGAAAGTTTTATTGAATCAATTTACATATTTTTTAAAAAATCCTAAAAATATGCACTTCACTATAGAAGTCTATGGGAAAATTAATACGATACTGAGACCTAGTAAGCCAGTTTTTCAAGTAAAGTTGGATATTCAGCAAGTGGTCTTTACCAGCTGAAAAAGTAGTACCCCAATACAGGTAACACTTTTAAGATGAATTAGCCAACTTTTGAACCTGATTTTTTATGGTAGCTCTGGTTTTTTGCATTTATAGTTAATTTTTACCAAATTTGGAAATGCATTTTGTTTTCATGAATTTGTAGGATATCAGTTCAATAAAATTATTATCTTGACTATTAAGATGAGCATATCTATATTCAGGTAACCTAAAGCAAGTAATACTCCTGCATAAAGGATAGTTTTCAAGTTACAACACATTTTAAGTATGTGGTTAGGACTTGAAAATAGTCATTTTCCATACATTGCCTCTTATATATGAAAAAATGAATATTTTTTTTATTTTTTGTTTTTCTTTCAAATAAATAGCTAAAATGAGTTGCCATATAACTGTGTGGTTGATTTAAACACAGAAATGTCACAAAAGTCATCAGCCAATTTTTTAGTGGACTTTTTTTAGTGGTTCAAATGGACAGATTCTAATGCGGCAAGAAAAATAATGGTGTTTTTTCATATAAAAACTGAATTTTTTCAAAAAGTATCTAAAGCAGACAATTGTTATTATAATATTTATACCAGTAAACTATATTTCTTGCATCATAGCTATCTGTTTTAAAGAAAAAGTCCTTTTCCTGTCACATTGAGGTCCATTTGTATCTGCCTGGGGTACCAAAATGGCTTAAAATCTGTATTTTCTGCATATGAAAAGCTATATTTTTTTAAAACTATGATATTGGTATAATTTTTTCTGGATTTATTATAATTGAAATGACCATATCTATAGTTTAAAACAGTTGGTTGTACCGGTCATTATACTTTACTTTAAACAAGAGGCTCCCTTGAGTTAAAGACAAAAAAGGAGGTTCGGATATTAATATTTCCATATATGGAACTCACAAGTGGGGATTAAATAATGATTTAGAACTCATAGTACAGCTCACGTATCTACCATGTCAGAATAAACCACAAAGTTGCTTAGTTTGATTAATACAGCAGCTTTTTATCAAAAGTAATATTTTCTGGCTAACATTGAGATATTAGTCTTATGCCTGGAATAGGGTACCTATATAAGAATTTTAATAGAAAACTCATGTTTGTAGCAGGGCAATGATATTCTGAATTTTCAGTATGGAAATGAATACTCTAGCAGAAAAACAACAACTTTTAGGATTATATTGAAATGTTTATTAGTAATAGGTACCAGTATCGTATTGCATATCCCTGAGCGGGTGTACGTCAAAACATGGATGCCATAAAAATATAGTGCATTTTCTTTTTGCCTCTCTACAAACTAATGTTTTGTCAAAAGACATGAACAATGACTTAAAAAATAGAGCAAACATCACACTGTAAGATGAAGAACTTTTTTAAAAGAAAATCTAACATAATATCATAAAAATGTTCCACTGAAAAGGTTGGTTTGGTGAGTGCAAAACGAAAGTGAAAGTAGGGAAAATGGCTATTTATAGTTCAAGACTACTTTTCTGTCCAATCTTCGTGGACTCACCCTATTTTCTTTGCGGGAAATTATTTTTTCACATGTCCTTAGAAATGCTACATAAGTGAAAGTTTTATTGAATCAATTTACATATTTTTTAAAAAATCCTAAAAATATGCACTTCACTATAGAAGTCTATGGGAAAATTAATACGATACTGAGACCTAGTAAGCCAGTTTTTCAAGTAAAGTTGGATATTCAGCAAGTGGTCTTTACCAGCTGAAAAAGTAGTACCCCAATACAGGTAACACTTTTAAGATGAATTAGCCAACTTTTGAACCTGATTTTTTATGGTAGCTCTGGTTTTTTGCATTTATAGTTAATTTTTACCAAATTTGGAAATGCATTTTGTTTTCATGAATTTGTAGGATATCAGTTCAATAAAATTATTATCTTGACTATTAAGATGAGCATATCTATATTCAGGTAACCTAAAGCAAGTAATACTCCTGCATAAAGGATAGTTTTCAAGTTACAACACATTTTAAGTATGTGGTTAGGACTTGAAAATAGTCATTTTCCATACATTGCCTCTTATATATGAAAAAATGAATATTTTTTTTATTTTTTGTTTTTCTTTCAAATAAATAGCTAAAATGAGTTGCCATATAACTGTGTGGTTGATTTAAACACAGAAATGTCACAAAAGTCATCAGCCAATTTTTTAGTGGACTTTTTTTAGTGGTTCAAATGGACAGATTCTAATGCGGCAAGAAAAATAATGGTGTTTTTTCATATAAAAACTGAATTTTTTCAAAAAGTATCTAAAGCAGACAATTGTTATTATAATATTTATACCAGTAAACTATATTTCTTGCATCATAGCTATCTGTTTTAAAGAAAAAGTCCTTTTCCTGTCACATTGAGGTCCATTTGTATCTGCCTGGGGTACCAAAATGGCTTAAAATCTGTATTTTCTGCATATGAAAAGCTATATTTTTTTAAAACTATGATATTGGTATAATTTTTTCTGGATTTATTATAATTGAAATGACCATATCTATAGTTTAAAACAGTTGGTTGTACCGGTCATTATACTTTACTTTAAACAAGAGGCTCCCTTGAGTTAAAGACAAAAAAGGAGGTTCGGATATTAATATTTCCATATATGGAACTCACAAGTGGGGATTAAATAATGATTTAGAACTCATAGTACAGCTCACGTATCTACCATGTCAGAATAAACCACAAAGTTGCTTAGTTTGATTAATACAGCAGCTTTTTATCAAAAGTAATATTTTCTGGCTAACATTGAGATATTAGTCTTATGCCTGGAATAGGGTACCTATATAAGAATTTTAATAGAAAACTCATGTTTGTAGCAGGGCAATGATATTCTGAATTTTCAGTATGGAAATGAATACTCTAGCAGAAAAACAACAACTTTTAGGATTATATTGAAATGTTTATTAGTAATAGGTACCAGTATCGTATTGCATATCCCTGAGCGGGTGTACGTCAAAACATGGATGCCATAAAAATATAGTGCATTTTCTTTTTGCCTCTCTACAAACTAATGTTTTGTCAAAAGACATGAACAATGACTTAAAAAATAGAGCAAACATCACACTGTAAGATGAAGAACTTTTTTAAAAGAAAATCTAACATAATATCATAAAAATGTTCCACTGAAAAGGTTGGTTTGGTGAGTGCAAAACGAAAGTGAAAGTAGGGAAAATGGCTATTTATAGTTCAAGACTACTTTTCTGTCCAATCTTCGTGGACTCACCCTATTTTCTTTGCGGGAAATTATTTTTTCACATGTCCTTAGAAATGCTACATAAGTGAAAGTTTTATTGAATCAATTTACATATTTTTTAAAAAATCCTAAAAATATGCACTTCACTATAGAAGTCTATGGGAAAATTAATACGATACTGAGACCTAGTAAGCCAGTTTTTCAAGTAAAGTTGGATATTCAGCAAGTGGTCTTTACCAGCTGAAAAAGTAGTACCCCAATACAGGTAACACTTTTAAGATGAATTAGCCAACTTTTGAACCTGATTTTTTATGGTAGCTCTGGTTTTTTGCATTTATAGTTAATTTTTACCAAATTTGGAAATGCATTTTGTTTTCATGAATTTGTAGGATATCAGTTCAATAAAATTATTATCTTGACTATTAAGATGAGCATATCTATATTCAGGTAACCTAAAGCAAGTAATACTCCTGCATAAAGGATAGTTTTCAAGTTACAACACATTTTAAGTATGTGGTTAGGACTTGAAAATAGTCATTTTCCATACATTGCCTCTTATATATGAAAAAATGAATATTTTTTTTATTTTTTGTTTTTCTTTCAAATAAATAGCTAAAATGAGTTGCCATATAACTGTGTGGTTGATTTAAACACAGAAATGTCACAAAAGTCATCAGCCAATTTTTTAGTGGACTTTTTTTAGTGGTTCAAATGGACAGATTCTAATGCGGCAAGAAAAATAATGGTGTTTTTTCATATAAAAACTGAATTTTTTCAAAAAGTATCTAAAGCAGACAATTGTTATTATAATATTTATACCAGTAAACTATATTTCTTGCATCATAGCTATCTGTTTTAAAGAAAAAGTCCTTTTCCTGTCACATTGAGGTCCATTTGTATCTGCCTGGGGTACCAAAATGGCTTAAAATCTGTATTTTCTGCATATGAAAAGCTATATTTTTTTAAAACTATGATATTGGTATAATTTTTTCTGGATTTATTATAATTGAAATGACCATATCTATAGTTTAAAACAGTTGGTTGTACCGGTCATTATACTTTACTTTAAACAAGAGGCTCCCTTGAGTTAAAGACAAAAAAGGAGGTTCGGATATTAATATTTCCATATATGGAACTCACAAGTGGGGATTAAATAATGATTTAGAACTCATAGTACAGCTCACGTATCTACCATGTCAGAATAAACCACAAAGTTGCTTAGTTTGATTAATACAGCAGCTTTTTATCAAAAGTAATATTTTCTGGCTAACATTGAGATATTAGTCTTATGCCTGGAATAGGGTACCTATATAAGAATTTTAATAGAAAACTCATGTTTGTAGCAGGGCAATGATATTCTGAATTTTCAGTATGGAAATGAATACTCTAGCAGAAAAACAACAACTTTTAGGATTATATTGAAATGTTTATTAGTAATAGGTACCAGTATCGTATTGCATATCCCTGAGCGGGTGTACGTCAAAACATGGATGCCATAAAAATATAGTGCATTTTCTTTTTGCCTCTCTACAAACTAATGTTTTGTCAAAAGACATGAACAATGACTTAAAAAATAGAGCAAACATCACACTGTAAGATGAAGAACTTTTTTAAAAGAAAATCTAACATAATATCATAAAAATGTTCCACTGAAAAGGTTGGTTTGGTGAGTGCAAAACGAAAGTGAAAGTAGGGAAAATGGCTATTTATAGTTCAAGACTACTTTTCTGTCCAATCTTCGTGGACTCACCCTATTTTCTTTGCGGGAAATTATTTTTTCACATGTCCTTAGAAATGCTACATAAGTGAAAGTTTTATTGAATCAATTTACATATTTTTTAAAAAATCCTAAAAATATGCACTTCACTATAGAAGTCTATGGGAAAATTAATACGATACTGAGACCTAGTAAGCCAGTTTTTCAAGTAAAGTTGGATATTCAGCAAGTGGTCTTTACCAGCTGAAAAAGTAGTACCCCAATACAGGTAACACTTTTAAGATGAATTAGCCAACTTTTGAACCTGATTTTTTATGGTAGCTCTGGTTTTTTGCATTTATAGTTAATTTTTACCAAATTTGGAAATGCATTTTGTTTTCATGAATTTGTAGGATATCAGTTCAATAAAATTATTATCTTGACTATTAAGATGAGCATATCTATATTCAGGTAACCTAAAGCAAGTAATACTCCTGCATAAAGGATAGTTTTCAAGTTACAACACATTTTAAGTATGTGGTTAGGACTTGAAAATAGTCATTTTCCATACATTGCCTCTTATATATGAAAAAATGAATATTTTTTTTATTTTTTGTTTTTCTTTCAAATAAATAGCTAAAATGAGTTGCCATATAACTGTGTGGTTGATTTAAACACAGAAATGTCACAAAAGTCATCAGCCAATTTTTTAGTGGACTTTTTTTAGTGGTTCAAATGGACAGATTCTAATGCGGCAAGAAAAATAATGGTGTTTTTTCATATAAAAACTGAATTTTTTCAAAAAGTATCTAAAGCAGACAATTGTTATTATAATATTTATACCAGTAAACTATATTTCTTGCATCATAGCTATCTGTTTTAAAGAAAAAGTCCTTTTCCTGTCACATTGAGGTCCATTTGTATCTGCCTGGGGTACCAAAATGGCTTAAAATCTGTATTTTCTGCATATGAAAAGCTATATTTTTTTAAAACTATGATATTGGTATAATTTTTTCTGGATTTATTATAATTGAAATGACCATATCTATAGTTTAAAACAGTTGGTTGTACCGGTCATTATACTTTACTTTAAACAAGAGGCTCCCTTGAGTTAAAGACAAAAAAGGAGGTTCGGATATTAATATTTCCATATATGGAACTCACAAGTGGGGATTAAATAATGATTTAGAACTCATAGTACAGCTCACGTATCTACCATGTCAGAATAAACCACAAAGTTGCTTAGTTTGATTAATACAGCAGCTTTTTATCAAAAGTAATATTTTCTGGCTAACATTGAGATATTAGTCTTATGCCTGGAATAGGGTACCTATATAAGAATTTTAATAGAAAACTCATGTTTGTAGCAGGGCAATGATATTCTGAATTTTCAGTATGGAAATGAATACTCTAGCAGAAAAACAACAACTTTTAGGATTATATTGAAATGTTTATTAGTAATAGGTACCAGTATCGTATTGCATATCCCTGAGCGGGTGTACGTCAAAACATGGATGCCATAAAAATATAGTGCATTTTCTTTTTGCCTCTCTACAAACTAATGTTTTGTCAAAAGACATGAACAATGACTTAAAAAATAGAGCAAACATCACACTGTAAGATGAAGAACTTTTTTAAAAGAAAATCTAACATAATATCATAAAAATGTTCCACTGAAAAGGTTGGTTTGGTGAGTGCAAAACGAAAGTGAAAGTAGGGAAAATGGCTATTTATAGTTCAAGACTACTTTTCTGTCCAATCTTCGTGGACTCACCCTATTTTCTTTGCGGGAAATTATTTTTTCACATGTCCTTAGAAATGCTACATAAGTGAAAGTTTTATTGAATCAATTTACATATTTTTTAAAAAATCCTAAAAATATGCACTTCACTATAGAAGTCTATGGGAAAATTAATACGATACTGAGACCTAGTAAGCCAGTTTTTCAAGTAAAGTTGGATATTCAGCAAGTGGTCTTTACCAGCTGAAAAAGTAGTACCCCAATACAGGTAACACTTTTAAGATGAATTAGCCAACTTTTGAACCTGATTTTTTATGGTAGCTCTGGTTTTTTGCATTTATAGTTAATTTTTACCAAATTTGGAAATGCATTTTGTTTTCATGAATTTGTAGGATATCAGTTCAATAAAATTATTATCTTGACTATTAAGATGAGCATATCTATATTCAGGTAACCTAAAGCAAGTAATACTCCTGCATAAAGGATAGTTTTCAAGTTACAACACATTTTAAGTATGTGGTTAGGACTTGAAAATAGTCATTTTCCATACATTGCCTCTTATATATGAAAAAATGAATATTTTTTTTATTTTTTGTTTTTCTTTCAAATAAATAGCTAAAATGAGTTGCCATATAACTGTGTGGTTGATTTAAACACAGAAATGTCACAAAAGTCATCAGCCAATTTTTTAGTGGACTTTTTTTAGTGGTTCAAATGGACAGATTCTAATGCGGCAAGAAAAATAATGGTGTTTTTTCATATAAAAACTGAATTTTTTCAAAAAGTATCTAAAGCAGACAATTGTTATTATAATATTTATACCAGTAAACTATATTTCTTGCATCATAGCTATCTGTTTTAAAGAAAAAGTCCTTTTCCTGTCACATTGAGGTCCATTTGTATCTGCCTGGGGTACCAAAATGGCTTAAAATCTGTATTTTCTGCATATGAAAAGCTATATTTTTTTAAAACTATGATATTGGTATAATTTTTTCTGGATTTATTATAATTGAAATGACCATATCTATAGTTTAAAACAGTTGGTTGTACCGGTCATTATACTTTACTTTAAACAAGAGGCTCCCTTGAGTTAAAGACAAAAAAGGAGGTTCGGATATTAATATTTCCATATATGGAACTCACAAGTGGGGATTAAATAATGATTTAGAACTCATAGTACAGCTCACGTATCTACCATGTCAGAATAAACCACAAAGTTGCTTAGTTTGATTAATACAGCAGCTTTTTATCAAAAGTAATATTTTCTGGCTAACATTGAGATATTAGTCTTATGCCTGGAATAGGGTACCTATATAAGAATTTTAATAGAAAACTCATGTTTGTAGCAGGGCAATGATATTCTGAATTTTCAGTATGGAAATGAATACTCTAGCAGAAAAACAACAACTTTTAGGATTATATTGAAATGTTTATTAGTAATAGGTACCAGTATCGTATTGCATATCCCTGAGCGGGTGTACGTCAAAACATGGATGCCATAAAAATATAGTGCATTTTCTTTTTGCCTCTCTACAAACTAATGTTTTGTCAAAAGACATGAACAATGACTTAAAAAATAGAGCAAACATCACACTGTAAGATGAAGAACTTTTTTAAAAGAAAATCTAACATAATATCATAAAAATGTTCCACTGAAAAGGTTGGTTTGGTGAGTGCAAAACGAAAGTGAAAGTAGGGAAAATGGCTATTTATAGTTCAAGACTACTTTTCTGTCCAATCTTCGTGGACTCACCCTATTTTCTTTGCGGGAAATTATTTTTTCACATGTCCTTAGAAATGCTACATAAGTGAAAGTTTTATTGAATCAATTTACATATTTTTTAAAAAATCCTAAAAATATGCACTTCACTATAGAAGTCTATGGGAAAATTAATACGATACTGAGACCTAGTAAGCCAGTTTTTCAAGTAAAGTTGGATATTCAGCAAGTGGTCTTTACCAGCTGAAAAAGTAGTACCCCAATACAGGTAACACTTTTAAGATGAATTAGCCAACTTTTGAACCTGATTTTTTATGGTAGCTCTGGTTTTTTGCATTTATAGTTAATTTTTACCAAATTTGGAAATGCATTTTGTTTTCATGAATTTGTAGGATATCAGTTCAATAAAATTATTATCTTGACTATTAAGATGAGCATATCTATATTCAGGTAACCTAAAGCAAGTAATACTCCTGCATAAAGGATAGTTTTCAAGTTACAACACATTTTAAGTATGTGGTTAGGACTTGAAAATAGTCATTTTCCATACATTGCCTCTTATATATGAAAAAATGAATATTTTTTTTATTTTTTGTTTTTCTTTCAAATAAATAGCTAAAATGAGTTGCCATATAACTGTGTGGTTGATTTAAACACAGAAATGTCACAAAAGTCATCAGCCAATTTTTTAGTGGACTTTTTTTAGTGGTTCAAATGGACAGATTCTAATGCGGCAAGAAAAATAATGGTGTTTTTTCATATAAAAACTGAATTTTTTCAAAAAGTATCTAAAGCAGACAATTGTTATTATAATATTTATACCAGTAAACTATATTTCTTGCATCATAGCTATCTGTTTTAAAGAAAAAGTCCTTTTCCTGTCACATTGAGGTCCATTTGTATCTGCCTGGGGTACCAAAATGGCTTAAAATCTGTATTTTCTGCATATGAAAAGCTATATTTTTTTAAAACTATGATATTGGTATAATTTTTTCTGGATTTATTATAATTGAAATGACCATATCTATAGTTTAAAACAGTTGGTTGTACCGGTCATTATACTTTACTTTAAACAAGAGGCTCCCTTGAGTTAAAGACAAAAAAGGAGGTTCGGATATTAATATTTCCATATATGGAACTCACAAGTGGGGATTAAATAATGATTTAGAACTCATAGTACAGCTCACGTATCTACCATGTCAGAATAAACCACAAAGTTGCTTAGTTTGATTAATACAGCAGCTTTTTATCAAAAGTAATATTTTCTGGCTAACATTGAGATATTAGTCTTATGCCTGGAATAGGGTACCTATATAAGAATTTTAATAGAAAACTCATGTTTGTAGCAGGGCAATGATATTCTGAATTTTCAGTATGGAAATGAATACTCTAGCAGAAAAACAACAACTTTTAGGATTATATTGAAATGTTTATTAGTAATAGGTACCAGTATCGTATTGCATATCCCTGAGCGGGTGTACGTCAAAACATGGATGCCATAAAAATATAGTGCATTTTCTTTTTGCCTCTCTACAAACTAATGTTTTGTCAAAAGACATGAACAATGACTTAAAAAATAGAGCAAACATCACACTGTAAGATGAAGAACTTTTTTAAAAGAAAATCTAACATAATATCATAAAAATGTTCCACTGAAAAGGTTGGTTTGGTGAGTGCAAAACGAAAGTGAAAGTAGGGAAAATGGCTATTTATAGTTCAAGACTACTTTTCTGTCCAATCTTCGTGGACTCACCCTATTTTCTTTGCGGGAAATTATTTTTTCACATGTCCTTAGAAATGCTACATAAGTGAAAGTTTTATTGAATCAATTTACATATTTTTTAAAAAATCCTAAAAATATGCACTTCACTATAGAAGTCTATGGGAAAATTAATACGATACTGAGACCTAGTAAGCCAGTTTTTCAAGTAAAGTTGGATATTCAGCAAGTGGTCTTTACCAGCTGAAAAAGTAGTACCCCAATACAGGTAACACTTTTAAGATGAATTAGCCAACTTTTGAACCTGATTTTTTATGGTAGCTCTGGTTTTTTGCATTTATAGTTAATTTTTACCAAATTTGGAAATGCATTTTGTTTTCATGAATTTGTAGGATATCAGTTCAATAAAATTATTATCTTGACTATTAAGATGAGCATATCTATATTCAGGTAACCTAAAGCAAGTAATACTCCTGCATAAAGGATAGTTTTCAAGTTACAACACATTTTAAGTATGTGGTTAGGACTTGAAAATAGTCATTTTCCATACATTGCCTCTTATATATGAAAAAATGAATATTTTTTTTATTTTTTGTTTTTCTTTCAAATAAATAGCTAAAATGAGTTGCCATATAACTGTGTGGTTGATTTAAACACAGAAATGTCACAAAAGTCATCAGCCAATTTTTTAGTGGACTTTTTTTAGTGGTTCAAATGGACAGATTCTAATGCGGCAAGAAAAATAATGGTGTTTTTTCATATAAAAACTGAATTTTTTCAAAAAGTATCTAAAGCAGACAATTGTTATTATAATATTTATACCAGTAAACTATATTTCTTGCATCATAGCTATCTGTTTTAAAGAAAAAGTCCTTTTCCTGTCACATTGAGGTCCATTTGTATCTGCCTGGGGTACCAAAATGGCTTAAAATCTGTATTTTCTGCATATGAAAAGCTATATTTTTTTAAAACTATGATATTGGTATAATTTTTTCTGGATTTATTATAATTGAAATGACCATATCTATAGTTTAAAACAGTTGGTTGTACCGGTCATTATACTTTACTTTAAACAAGAGGCTCCCTTGAGTTAAAGACAAAAAAGGAGGTTCGGATATTAATATTTCCATATATGGAACTCACAAGTGGGGATTAAATAATGATTTAGAACTCATAGTACAGCTCACGTATCTACCATGTCAGAATAAACCACAAAGTTGCTTAGTTTGATTAATACAGCAGCTTTTTATCAAAAGTAATATTTTCTGGCTAACATTGAGATATTAGTCTTATGCCTGGAATAGGGTACCTATATAAGAATTTTAATAGAAAACTCATGTTTGTAGCAGGGCAATGATATTCTGAATTTTCAGTATGGAAATGAATACTCTAGCAGAAAAACAACAACTTTTAGGATTATATTGAAATGTTTATTAGTAATAGGTACCAGTATCGTATTGCATATCCCTGAGCGGGTGTACGTCAAAACATGGATGCCATAAAAATATAGTGCATTTTCTTTTTGCCTCTCTACAAACTAATGTTTTGTCAAAAGACATGAACAATGACTTAAAAAATAGAGCAAACATCACACTGTAAGATGAAGAACTTTTTTAAAAGAAAATCTAACATAATATCATAAAAATGTTCCACTGAAAAGGTTGGTTTGGTGAGTGCAAAACGAAAGTGAAAGTAGGGAAAATGGCTATTTATAGTTCAAGACTACTTTTCTGTCCAATCTTCGTGGACTCACCCTATTTTCTTTGCGGGAAATTATTTTTTCACATGTCCTTAGAAATGCTACATAAGTGAAAGTTTTATTGAATCAATTTACATATTTTTTAAAAAATCCTAAAAATATGCACTTCACTATAGAAGTCTATGGGAAAATTAATACGATACTGAGACCTAGTAAGCCAGTTTTTCAAGTAAAGTTGGATATTCAGCAAGTGGTCTTTACCAGCTGAAAAAGTAGTACCCCAATACAGGTAACACTTTTAAGATGAATTAGCCAACTTTTGAACCTGATTTTTTATGGTAGCTCTGGTTTTTTGCATTTATAGTTAATTTTTACCAAATTTGGAAATGCATTTTGTTTTCATGAATTTGTAGGATATCAGTTCAATAAAATTATTATCTTGACTATTAAGATGAGCATATCTATATTCAGGTAACCTAAAGCAAGTAATACTCCTGCATAAAGGATAGTTTTCAAGTTACAACACATTTTAAGTATGTGGTTAGGACTTGAAAATAGTCATTTTCCATACATTGCCTCTTATATATGAAAAAATGAATATTTTTTTTATTTTTTGTTTTTCTTTCAAATAAATAGCTAAAATGAGTTGCCATATAACTGTGTGGTTGATTTAAACACAGAAATGTCACAAAAGTCATCAGCCAATTTTTTAGTGGACTTTTTTTAGTGGTTCAAATGGACAGATTCTAATGCGGCAAGAAAAATAATGGTGTTTTTTCATATAAAAACTGAATTTTTTCAAAAAGTATCTAAAGCAGACAATTGTTATTATAATATTTATACCAGTAAACTATATTTCTTGCATCATAGCTATCTGTTTTAAAGAAAAAGTCCTTTTCCTGTCACATTGAGGTCCATTTGTATCTGCCTGGGGTACCAAAATGGCTTAAAATCTGTATTTTCTGCATATGAAAAGCTATATTTTTTTAAAACTATGATATTGGTATAATTTTTTCTGGATTTATTATAATTGAAATGACCATATCTATAGTTTAAAACAGTTGGTTGTACCGGTCATTATACTTTACTTTAAACAAGAGGCTCCCTTGAGTTAAAGACAAAAAAGGAGGTTCGGATATTAATATTTCCATATATGGAACTCACAAGTGGGGATTAAATAATGATTTAGAACTCATAGTACAGCTCACGTATCTACCATGTCAGAATAAACCACAAAGTTGCTTAGTTTGATTAATACAGCAGCTTTTTATCAAAAGTAATATTTTCTGGCTAACATTGAGATATTAGTCTTATGCCTGGAATAGGGTACCTATATAAGAATTTTAATAGAAAACTCATGTTTGTAGCAGGGCAATGATATTCTGAATTTTCAGTATGGAAATGAATACTCTAGCAGAAAAACAACAACTTTTAGGATTATATTGAAATGTTTATTAGTAATAGGTACCAGTATCGTATTGCATATCCCTGAGCGGGTGTACGTCAAAACATGGATGCCATAAAAATATAGTGCATTTTCTTTTTGCCTCTCTACAAACTAATGTTTTGTCAAAAGACATGAACAATGACTTAAAAAATAGAGCAAACATCACACTGTAAGATGAAGAACTTTTTTAAAAGAAAATCTAACATAATATCATAAAAATGTTCCACTGAAAAGGTTGGTTTGGTGAGTGCAAAACGAAAGTGAAAGTAGGGAAAATGGCTATTTATAGTTCAAGACTACTTTTCTGTCCAATCTTCGTGGACTCACCCTATTTTCTTTGCGGGAAATTATTTTTTCACATGTCCTTAGAAATGCTACATAAGTGAAAGTTTTATTGAATCAATTTACATATTTTTTAAAAAATCCTAAAAATATGCACTTCACTATAGAAGTCTATGGGAAAATTAATACGATACTGAGACCTAGTAAGCCAGTTTTTCAAGTAAAGTTGGATATTCAGCAAGTGGTCTTTACCAGCTGAAAAAGTAGTACCCCAATACAGGTAACACTTTTAAGATGAATTAGCCAACTTTTGAACCTGATTTTTTATGGTAGCTCTGGTTTTTTGCATTTATAGTTAATTTTTACCAAATTTGGAAATGCATTTTGTTTTCATGAATTTGTAGGATATCAGTTCAATAAAATTATTATCTTGACTATTAAGATGAGCATATCTATATTCAGGTAACCTAAAGCAAGTAATACTCCTGCATAAAGGATAGTTTTCAAGTTACAACACATTTTAAGTATGTGGTTAGGACTTGAAAATAGTCATTTTCCATACATTGCCTCTTATATATGAAAAAATGAATATTTTTTTTATTTTTTGTTTTTCTTTCAAATAAATAGCTAAAATGAGTTGCCATATAACTGTGTGGTTGATTTAAACACAGAAATGTCACAAAAGTCATCAGCCAATTTTTTAGTGGACTTTTTTTAGTGGTTCAAATGGACAGATTCTAATGCGGCAAGAAAAATAATGGTGTTTTTTCATATAAAAACTGAATTTTTTCAAAAAGTATCTAAAGCAGACAATTGTTATTATAATATTTATACCAGTAAACTATATTTCTTGCATCATAGCTATCTGTTTTAAAGAAAAAGTCCTTTTCCTGTCACATTGAGGTCCATTTGTATCTGCCTGGGGTACCAAAATGGCTTAAAATCTGTATTTTCTGCATATGAAAAGCTATATTTTTTTAAAACTATGATATTGGTATAATTTTTTCTGGATTTATTATAATTGAAATGACCATATCTATAGTTTAAAACAGTTGGTTGTACCGGTCATTATACTTTACTTTAAACAAGAGGCTCCCTTGAGTTAAAGACAAAAAAGGAGGTTCGGATATTAATATTTCCATATATGGAACTCACAAGTGGGGATTAAATAATGATTTAGAACTCATAGTACAGCTCACGTATCTACCATGTCAGAATAAACCACAAAGTTGCTTAGTTTGATTAATACAGCAGCTTTTTATCAAAAGTAATATTTTCTGGCTAACATTGAGATATTAGTCTTATGCCTGGAATAGGGTACCTATATAAGAATTTTAATAGAAAACTCATGTTTGTAGCAGGGCAATGATATTCTGAATTTTCAGTATGGAAATGAATACTCTAGCAGAAAAACAACAACTTTTAGGATTATATTGAAATGTTTATTAGTAATAGGTACCAGTATCGTATTGCATATCCCTGAGCGGGTGTACGTCAAAACATGGATGCCATAAAAATATAGTGCATTTTCTTTTTGCCTCTCTACAAACTAATGTTTTGTCAAAAGACATGAACAATGACTTAAAAAATAGAGCAAACATCACACTGTAAGATGAAGAACTTTTTTAAAAGAAAATCTAACATAATATCATAAAAATGTTCCACTGAAAAGGTTGGTTTGGTGAGTGCAAAACGAAAGTGAAAGTAGGGAAAATGGCTATTTATAGTTCAAGACTACTTTTCTGTCCAATCTTCGTGGACTCACCCTATTTTCTTTGCGGGAAATTATTTTTTCACATGTCCTTAGAAATGCTACATAAGTGAAAGTTTTATTGAATCAATTTACATATTTTTTAAAAAATCCTAAAAATATGCACTTCACTATAGAAGTCTATGGGAAAATTAATACGATACTGAGACCTAGTAAGCCAGTTTTTCAAGTAAAGTTGGATATTCAGCAAGTGGTCTTTACCAGCTGAAAAAGTAGTACCCCAATACAGGTAACACTTTTAAGATGAATTAGCCAACTTTTGAACCTGATTTTTTATGGTAGCTCTGGTTTTTTGCATTTATAGTTAATTTTTACCAAATTTGGAAATGCATTTTGTTTTCATGAATTTGTAGGATATCAGTTCAATAAAATTATTATCTTGACTATTAAGATGAGCATATCTATATTCAGGTAACCTAAAGCAAGTAATACTCCTGCATAAAGGATAGTTTTCAAGTTACAACACATTTTAAGTATGTGGTTAGGACTTGAAAATAGTCATTTTCCATACATTGCCTCTTATATATGAAAAAATGAATATTTTTTTTATTTTTTGTTTTTCTTTCAAATAAATAGCTAAAATGAGTTGCCATATAACTGTGTGGTTGATTTAAACACAGAAATGTCACAAAAGTCATCAGCCAATTTTTTAGTGGACTTTTTTTAGTGGTTCAAATGGACAGATTCTAATGCGGCAAGAAAAATAATGGTGTTTTTTCATATAAAAACTGAATTTTTTCAAAAAGTATCTAAAGCAGACAATTGTTATTATAATATTTATACCAGTAAACTATATTTCTTGCATCATAGCTATCTGTTTTAAAGAAAAAGTCCTTTTCCTGTCACATTGAGGTCCATTTGTATCTGCCTGGGGTACCAAAATGGCTTAAAATCTGTATTTTCTGCATATGAAAAGCTATATTTTTTTAAAACTATGATATTGGTATAATTTTTTCTGGATTTATTATAATTGAAATGACCATATCTATAGTTTAAAACAGTTGGTTGTACCGGTCATTATACTTTACTTTAAACAAGAGGCTCCCTTGAGTTAAAGACAAAAAAGGAGGTTCGGATATTAATATTTCCATATATGGAACTCACAAGTGGGGATTAAATAATGATTTAGAACTCATAGTACAGCTCACGTATCTACCATGTCAGAATAAACCACAAAGTTGCTTAGTTTGATTAATACAGCAGCTTTTTATCAAAAGTAATATTTTCTGGCTAACATTGAGATATTAGTCTTATGCCTGGAATAGGGTACCTATATAAGAATTTTAATAGAAAACTCATGTTTGTAGCAGGGCAATGATATTCTGAATTTTCAGTATGGAAATGAATACTCTAGCAGAAAAACAACAACTTTTAGGATTATATTGAAATGTTTATTAGTAATAGGTACCAGTATCGTATTGCATATCCCTGAGCGGGTGTACGTCAAAACATGGATGCCATAAAAATATAGTGCATTTTCTTTTTGCCTCTCTACAAACTAATGTTTTGTCAAAAGACATGAACAATGACTTAAAAAATAGAGCAAACATCACACTGTAAGATGAAGAACTTTTTTAAAAGAAAATCTAACATAATATCATAAAAATGTTCCACTGAAAAGGTTGGTTTGGTGAGTGCAAAACGAAAGTGAAAGTAGGGAAAATGGCTATTTATAGTTCAAGACTACTTTTCTGTCCAATCTTCGTGGACTCACCCTATTTTCTTTGCGGGAAATTATTTTTTCACATGTCCTTAGAAATGCTACATAAGTGAAAGTTTTATTGAATCAATTTACATATTTTTTAAAAAATCCTAAAAATATGCACTTCACTATAGAAGTCTATGGGAAAATTAATACGATACTGAGACCTAGTAAGCCAGTTTTTCAAGTAAAGTTGGATATTCAGCAAGTGGTCTTTACCAGCTGAAAAAGTAGTACCCCAATACAGGTAACACTTTTAAGATGAATTAGCCAACTTTTGAACCTGATTTTTTATGGTAGCTCTGGTTTTTTGCATTTATAGTTAATTTTTACCAAATTTGGAAATGCATTTTGTTTTCATGAATTTGTAGGATATCAGTTCAATAAAATTATTATCTTGACTATTAAGATGAGCATATCTATATTCAGGTAACCTAAAGCAAGTAATACTCCTGCATAAAGGATAGTTTTCAAGTTACAACACATTTTAAGTATGTGGTTAGGACTTGAAAATAGTCATTTTCCATACATTGCCTCTTATATATGAAAAAATGAATATTTTTTTTATTTTTTGTTTTTCTTTCAAATAAATAGCTAAAATGAGTTGCCATATAACTGTGTGGTTGATTTAAACACAGAAATGTCACAAAAGTCATCAGCCAATTTTTTAGTGGACTTTTTTTAGTGGTTCAAATGGACAGATTCTAATGCGGCAAGAAAAATAATGGTGTTTTTTCATATAAAAACTGAATTTTTTCAAAAAGTATCTAAAGCAGACAATTGTTATTATAATATTTATACCAGTAAACTATATTTCTTGCATCATAGCTATCTGTTTTAAAGAAAAAGTCCTTTTCCTGTCACATTGAGGTCCATTTGTATCTGCCTGGGGTACCAAAATGGCTTAAAATCTGTATTTTCTGCATATGAAAAGCTATATTTTTTTAAAACTATGATATTGGTATAATTTTTTCTGGATTTATTATAATTGAAATGACCATATCTATAGTTTAAAACAGTTGGTTGTACCGGTCATTATACTTTACTTTAAACAAGAGGCTCCCTTGAGTTAAAGACAAAAAAGGAGGTTCGGATATTAATATTTCCATATATGGAACTCACAAGTGGGGATTAAATAATGATTTAGAACTCATAGTACAGCTCACGTATCTACCATGTCAGAATAAACCACAAAGTTGCTTAGTTTGATTAATACAGCAGCTTTTTATCAAAAGTAATATTTTCTGGCTAACATTGAGATATTAGTCTTATGCCTGGAATAGGGTACCTATATAAGAATTTTAATAGAAAACTCATGTTTGTAGCAGGGCAATGATATTCTGAATTTTCAGTATGGAAATGAATACTCTAGCAGAAAAACAACAACTTTTAGGATTATATTGAAATGTTTATTAGTAATAGGTACCAGTATCGTATTGCATATCCCTGAGCGGGTGTACGTCAAAACATGGATGCCATAAAAATATAGTGCATTTTCTTTTTGCCTCTCTACAAACTAATGTTTTGTCAAAAGACATGAACAATGACTTAAAAAATAGAGCAAACATCACACTGTAAGATGAAGAACTTTTTTAAAAGAAAATCTAACATAATATCATAAAAATGTTCCACTGAAAAGGTTGGTTTGGTGAGTGCAAAACGAAAGTGAAAGTAGGGAAAATGGCTATTTATAGTTCAAGACTACTTTTCTGTCCAATCTTCGTGGACTCACCCTATTTTCTTTGCGGGAAATTATTTTTTCACATGTCCTTAGAAATGCTACATAAGTGAAAGTTTTATTGAATCAATTTACATATTTTTTAAAAAATCCTAAAAATATGCACTTCACTATAGAAGTCTATGGGAAAATTAATACGATACTGAGACCTAGTAAGCCAGTTTTTCAAGTAAAGTTGGATATTCAGCAAGTGGTCTTTACCAGCTGAAAAAGTAGTACCCCAATACAGGTAACACTTTTAAGATGAATTAGCCAACTTTTGAACCTGATTTTTTATGGTAGCTCTGGTTTTTTGCATTTATAGTTAATTTTTACCAAATTTGGAAATGCATTTTGTTTTCATGAATTTGTAGGATATCAGTTCAATAAAATTATTATCTTGACTATTAAGATGAGCATATCTATATTCAGGTAACCTAAAGCAAGTAATACTCCTGCATAAAGGATAGTTTTCAAGTTACAACACATTTTAAGTATGTGGTTAGGACTTGAAAATAGTCATTTTCCATACATTGCCTCTTATATATGAAAAAATGAATATTTTTTTTATTTTTTGTTTTTCTTTCAAATAAATAGCTAAAATGAGTTGCCATATAACTGTGTGGTTGATTTAAACACAGAAATGTCACAAAAGTCATCAGCCAATTTTTTAGTGGACTTTTTTTAGTGGTTCAAATGGACAGATTCTAATGCGGCAAGAAAAATAATGGTGTTTTTTCATATAAAAACTGAATTTTTTCAAAAAGTATCTAAAGCAGACAATTGTTATTATAATATTTATACCAGTAAACTATATTTCTTGCATCATAGCTATCTGTTTTAAAGAAAAAGTCCTTTTCCTGTCACATTGAGGTCCATTTGTATCTGCCTGGGGTACCAAAATGGCTTAAAATCTGTATTTTCTGCATATGAAAAGCTATATTTTTTTAAAACTATGATATTGGTATAATTTTTTCTGGATTTATTATAATTGAAATGACCATATCTATAGTTTAAAACAGTTGGTTGTACCGGTCATTATACTTTACTTTAAACAAGAGGCTCCCTTGAGTTAAAGACAAAAAAGGAGGTTCGGATATTAATATTTCCATATATGGAACTCACAAGTGGGGATTAAATAATGATTTAGAACTCATAGTACAGCTCACGTATCTACCATGTCAGAATAAACCACAAAGTTGCTTAGTTTGATTAATACAGCAGCTTTTTATCAAAAGTAATATTTTCTGGCTAACATTGAGATATTAGTCTTATGCCTGGAATAGGGTACCTATATAAGAATTTTAATAGAAAACTCATGTTTGTAGCAGGGCAATGATATTCTGAATTTTCAGTATGGAAATGAATACTCTAGCAGAAAAACAACAACTTTTAGGATTATATTGAAATGTTTATTAGTAATAGGTACCAGTATCGTATTGCATATCCCTGAGCGGGTGTACGTCAAAACATGGATGCCATAAAAATATAGTGCATTTTCTTTTTGCCTCTCTACAAACTAATGTTTTGTCAAAAGACATGAACAATGACTTAAAAAATAGAGCAAACATCACACTGTAAGATGAAGAACTTTTTTAAAAGAAAATCTAACATAATATCATAAAAATGTTCCACTGAAAAGGTTGGTTTGGTGAGTGCAAAACGAAAGTGAAAGTAGGGAAAATGGCTATTTATAGTTCAAGACTACTTTTCTGTCCAATCTTCGTGGACTCACCCTATTTTCTTTGCGGGAAATTATTTTTTCACATGTCCTTAGAAATGCTACATAAGTGAAAGTTTTATTGAATCAATTTACATATTTTTTAAAAAATCCTAAAAATATGCACTTCACTATAGAAGTCTATGGGAAAATTAATACGATACTGAGACCTAGTAAGCCAGTTTTTCAAGTAAAGTTGGATATTCAGCAAGTGGTCTTTACCAGCTGAAAAAGTAGTACCCCAATACAGGTAACACTTTTAAGATGAATTAGCCAACTTTTGAACCTGATTTTTTATGGTAGCTCTGGTTTTTTGCATTTATAGTTAATTTTTACCAAATTTGGAAATGCATTTTGTTTTCATGAATTTGTAGGATATCAGTTCAATAAAATTATTATCTTGACTATTAAGATGAGCATATCTATATTCAGGTAACCTAAAGCAAGTAATACTCCTGCATAAAGGATAGTTTTCAAGTTACAACACATTTTAAGTATGTGGTTAGGACTTGAAAATAGTCATTTTCCATACATTGCCTCTTATATATGAAAAAATGAATATTTTTTTTATTTTTTGTTTTTCTTTCAAATAAATAGCTAAAATGAGTTGCCATATAACTGTGTGGTTGATTTAAACACAGAAATGTCACAAAAGTCATCAGCCAATTTTTTAGTGGACTTTTTTTAGTGGTTCAAATGGACAGATTCTAATGCGGCAAGAAAAATAATGGTGTTTTTTCATATAAAAACTGAATTTTTTCAAAAAGTATCTAAAGCAGACAATTGTTATTATAATATTTATACCAGTAAACTATATTTCTTGCATCATAGCTATCTGTTTTAAAGAAAAAGTCCTTTTCCTGTCACATTGAGGTCCATTTGTATCTGCCTGGGGTACCAAAATGGCTTAAAATCTGTATTTTCTGCATATGAAAAGCTATATTTTTTTAAAACTATGATATTGGTATAATTTTTTCTGGATTTATTATAATTGAAATGACCATATCTATAGTTTAAAACAGTTGGTTGTACCGGTCATTATACTTTACTTTAAACAAGAGGCTCCCTTGAGTTAAAGACAAAAAAGGAGGTTCGGATATTAATATTTCCATATATGGAACTCACAAGTGGGGATTAAATAATGATTTAGAACTCATAGTACAGCTCACGTATCTACCATGTCAGAATAAACCACAAAGTTGCTTAGTTTGATTAATACAGCAGCTTTTTATCAAAAGTAATATTTTCTGGCTAACATTGAGATATTAGTCTTATGCCTGGAATAGGGTACCTATATAAGAATTTTAATAGAAAACTCATGTTTGTAGCAGGGCAATGATATTCTGAATTTTCAGTATGGAAATGAATACTCTAGCAGAAAAACAACAACTTTTAGGATTATATTGAAATGTTTATTAGTAATAGGTACCAGTATCGTATTGCATATCCCTGAGCGGGTGTACGTCAAAACATGGATGCCATAAAAATATAGTGCATTTTCTTTTTGCCTCTCTACAAACTAATGTTTTGTCAAAAGACATGAACAATGACTTAAAAAATAGAGCAAACATCACACTGTAAGATGAAGAACTTTTTTAAAAGAAAATCTAACATAATATCATAAAAATGTTCCACTGAAAAGGTTGGTTTGGTGAGTGCAAAACGAAAGTGAAAGTAGGGAAAATGGCTATTTATAGTTCAAGACTACTTTTCTGTCCAATCTTCGTGGACTCACCCTATTTTCTTTGCGGGAAATTATTTTTTCACATGTCCTTAGAAATGCTACATAAGTGAAAGTTTTATTGAATCAATTTACATATTTTTTAAAAAATCCTAAAAATATGCACTTCACTATAGAAGTCTATGGGAAAATTAATACGATACTGAGACCTAGTAAGCCAGTTTTTCAAGTAAAGTTGGATATTCAGCAAGTGGTCTTTACCAGCTGAAAAAGTAGTACCCCAATACAGGTAACACTTTTAAGATGAATTAGCCAACTTTTGAACCTGATTTTTTATGGTAGCTCTGGTTTTTTGCATTTATAGTTAATTTTTACCAAATTTGGAAATGCATTTTGTTTTCATGAATTTGTAGGATATCAGTTCAATAAAATTATTATCTTGACTATTAAGATGAGCATATCTATATTCAGGTAACCTAAAGCAAGTAATACTCCTGCATAAAGGATAGTTTTCAAGTTACAACACATTTTAAGTATGTGGTTAGGACTTGAAAATAGTCATTTTCCATACATTGCCTCTTATATATGAAAAAATGAATATTTTTTTTATTTTTTGTTTTTCTTTCAAATAAATAGCTAAAATGAGTTGCCATATAACTGTGTGGTTGATTTAAACACAGAAATGTCACAAAAGTCATCAGCCAATTTTTTAGTGGACTTTTTTTAGTGGTTCAAATGGACAGATTCTAATGCGGCAAGAAAAATAATGGTGTTTTTTCATATAAAAACTGAATTTTTTCAAAAAGTATCTAAAGCAGACAATTGTTATTATAATATTTATACCAGTAAACTATATTTCTTGCATCATAGCTATCTGTTTTAAAGAAAAAGTCCTTTTCCTGTCACATTGAGGTCCATTTGTATCTGCCTGGGGTACCAAAATGGCTTAAAATCTGTATTTTCTGCATATGAAAAGCTATATTTTTTTAAAACTATGATATTGGTATAATTTTTTCTGGATTTATTATAATTGAAATGACCATATCTATAGTTTAAAACAGTTGGTTGTACCGGTCATTATACTTTACTTTAAACAAGAGGCTCCCTTGAGTTAAAGACAAAAAAGGAGGTTCGGATATTAATATTTCCATATATGGAACTCACAAGTGGGGATTAAATAATGATTTAGAACTCATAGTACAGCTCACGTATCTACCATGTCAGAATAAACCACAAAGTTGCTTAGTTTGATTAATACAGCAGCTTTTTATCAAAAGTAATATTTTCTGGCTAACATTGAGATATTAGTCTTATGCCTGGAATAGGGTACCTATATAAGAATTTTAATAGAAAACTCATGTTTGTAGCAGGGCAATGATATTCTGAATTTTCAGTATGGAAATGAATACTCTAGCAGAAAAACAACAACTTTTAGGATTATATTGAAATGTTTATTAGTAATAGGTACCAGTATCGTATTGCATATCCCTGAGCGGGTGTACGTCAAAACATGGATGCCATAAAAATATAGTGCATTTTCTTTTTGCCTCTCTACAAACTAATGTTTTGTCAAAAGACATGAACAATGACTTAAAAAATAGAGCAAACATCACACTGTAAGATGAAGAACTTTTTTAAAAGAAAATCTAACATAATATCATAAAAATGTTCCACTGAAAAGGTTGGTTTGGTGAGTGCAAAACGAAAGTGAAAGTAGGGAAAATGGCTATTTATAGTTCAAGACTACTTTTCTGTCCAATCTTCGTGGACTCACCCTATTTTCTTTGCGGGAAATTATTTTTTCACATGTCCTTAGAAATGCTACATAAGTGAAAGTTTTATTGAATCAATTTACATATTTTTTAAAAAATCCTAAAAATATGCACTTCACTATAGAAGTCTATGGGAAAATTAATACGATACTGAGACCTAGTAAGCCAGTTTTTCAAGTAAAGTTGGATATTCAGCAAGTGGTCTTTACCAGCTGAAAAAGTAGTACCCCAATACAGGTAACACTTTTAAGATGAATTAGCCAACTTTTGAACCTGATTTTTTATGGTAGCTCTGGTTTTTTGCATTTATAGTTAATTTTTACCAAATTTGGAAATGCATTTTGTTTTCATGAATTTGTAGGATATCAGTTCAATAAAATTATTATCTTGACTATTAAGATGAGCATATCTATATTCAGGTAACCTAAAGCAAGTAATACTCCTGCATAAAGGATAGTTTTCAAGTTACAACACATTTTAAGTATGTGGTTAGGACTTGAAAATAGTCATTTTCCATACATTGCCTCTTATATATGAAAAAATGAATATTTTTTTTATTTTTTGTTTTTCTTTCAAATAAATAGCTAAAATGAGTTGCCATATAACTGTGTGGTTGATTTAAACACAGAAATGTCACAAAAGTCATCAGCCAATTTTTTAGTGGACTTTTTTTAGTGGTTCAAATGGACAGATTCTAATGCGGCAAGAAAAATAATGGTGTTTTTTCATATAAAAACTGAATTTTTTCAAAAAGTATCTAAAGCAGACAATTGTTATTATAATATTTATACCAGTAAACTATATTTCTTGCATCATAGCTATCTGTTTTAAAGAAAAAGTCCTTTTCCTGTCACATTGAGGTCCATTTGTATCTGCCTGGGGTACCAAAATGGCTTAAAATCTGTATTTTCTGCATATGAAAAGCTATATTTTTTTAAAACTATGATATTGGTATAATTTTTTCTGGATTTATTATAATTGAAATGACCATATCTATAGTTTAAAACAGTTGGTTGTACCGGTCATTATACTTTACTTTAAACAAGAGGCTCCCTTGAGTTAAAGACAAAAAAGGAGGTTCGGATATTAATATTTCCATATATGGAACTCACAAGTGGGGATTAAATAATGATTTAGAACTCATAGTACAGCTCACGTATCTACCATGTCAGAATAAACCACAAAGTTGCTTAGTTTGATTAATACAGCAGCTTTTTATCAAAAGTAATATTTTCTGGCTAACATTGAGATATTAGTCTTATGCCTGGAATAGGGTACCTATATAAGAATTTTAATAGAAAACTCATGTTTGTAGCAGGGCAATGATATTCTGAATTTTCAGTATGGAAATGAATACTCTAGCAGAAAAACAACAACTTTTAGGATTATATTGAAATGTTTATTAGTAATAGGTACCAGTATCGTATTGCATATCCCTGAGCGGGTGTACGTCAAAACATGGATGCCATAAAAATATAGTGCATTTTCTTTTTGCCTCTCTACAAACTAATGTTTTGTCAAAAGACATGAACAATGACTTAAAAAATAGAGCAAACATCACACTGTAAGATGAAGAACTTTTTTAAAAGAAAATCTAACATAATATCATAAAAATGTTCCACTGAAAAGGTTGGTTTGGTGAGTGCAAAACGAAAGTGAAAGTAGGGAAAATGGCTATTTATAGTTCAAGACTACTTTTCTGTCCAATCTTCGTGGACTCACCCTATTTTCTTTGCGGGAAATTATTTTTTCACATGTCCTTAGAAATGCTACATAAGTGAAAGTTTTATTGAATCAATTTACATATTTTTTAAAAAATCCTAAAAATATGCACTTCACTATAGAAGTCTATGGGAAAATTAATACGATACTGAGACCTAGTAAGCCAGTTTTTCAAGTAAAGTTGGATATTCAGCAAGTGGTCTTTACCAGCTGAAAAAGTAGTACCCCAATACAGGTAACACTTTTAAGATGAATTAGCCAACTTTTGAACCTGATTTTTTATGGTAGCTCTGGTTTTTTGCATTTATAGTTAATTTTTACCAAATTTGGAAATGCATTTTGTTTTCATGAATTTGTAGGATATCAGTTCAATAAAATTATTATCTTGACTATTAAGATGAGCATATCTATATTCAGGTAACCTAAAGCAAGTAATACTCCTGCATAAAGGATAGTTTTCAAGTTACAACACATTTTAAGTATGTGGTTAGGACTTGAAAATAGTCATTTTCCATACATTGCCTCTTATATATGAAAAAATGAATATTTTTTTTATTTTTTGTTTTTCTTTCAAATAAATAGCTAAAATGAGTTGCCATATAACTGTGTGGTTGATTTAAACACAGAAATGTCACAAAAGTCATCAGCCAATTTTTTAGTGGACTTTTTTTAGTGGTTCAAATGGACAGATTCTAATGCGGCAAGAAAAATAATGGTGTTTTTTCATATAAAAACTGAATTTTTTCAAAAAGTATCTAAAGCAGACAATTGTTATTATAATATTTATACCAGTAAACTATATTTCTTGCATCATAGCTATCTGTTTTAAAGAAAAAGTCCTTTTCCTGTCACATTGAGGTCCATTTGTATCTGCCTGGGGTACCAAAATGGCTTAAAATCTGTATTTTCTGCATATGAAAAGCTATATTTTTTTAAAACTATGATATTGGTATAATTTTTTCTGGATTTATTATAATTGAAATGACCATATCTATAGTTTAAAACAGTTGGTTGTACCGGTCATTATACTTTACTTTAAACAAGAGGCTCCCTTGAGTTAAAGACAAAAAAGGAGGTTCGGATATTAATATTTCCATATATGGAACTCACAAGTGGGGATTAAATAATGATTTAGAACTCATAGTACAGCTCACGTATCTACCATGTCAGAATAAACCACAAAGTTGCTTAGTTTGATTAATACAGCAGCTTTTTATCAAAAGTAATATTTTCTGGCTAACATTGAGATATTAGTCTTATGCCTGGAATAGGGTACCTATATAAGAATTTTAATAGAAAACTCATGTTTGTAGCAGGGCAATGATATTCTGAATTTTCAGTATGGAAATGAATACTCTAGCAGAAAAACAACAACTTTTAGGATTATATTGAAATGTTTATTAGTAATAGGTACCAGTATCGTATTGCATATCCCTGAGCGGGTGTACGTCAAAACATGGATGCCATAAAAATATAGTGCATTTTCTTTTTGCCTCTCTACAAACTAATGTTTTGTCAAAAGACATGAACAATGACTTAAAAAATAGAGCAAACATCACACTGTAAGATGAAGAACTTTTTTAAAAGAAAATCTAACATAATATCATAAAAATGTTCCACTGAAAAGGTTGGTTTGGTGAGTGCAAAACGAAAGTGAAAGTAGGGAAAATGGCTATTTATAGTTCAAGACTACTTTTCTGTCCAATCTTCGTGGACTCACCCTATTTTCTTTGCGGGAAATTATTTTTTCACATGTCCTTAGAAATGCTACATAAGTGAAAGTTTTATTGAATCAATTTACATATTTTTTAAAAAATCCTAAAAATATGCACTTCACTATAGAAGTCTATGGGAAAATTAATACGATACTGAGACCTAGTAAGCCAGTTTTTCAAGTAAAGTTGGATATTCAGCAAGTGGTCTTTACCAGCTGAAAAAGTAGTACCCCAATACAGGTAACACTTTTAAGATGAATTAGCCAACTTTTGAACCTGATTTTTTATGGTAGCTCTGGTTTTTTGCATTTATAGTTAATTTTTACCAAATTTGGAAATGCATTTTGTTTTCATGAATTTGTAGGATATCAGTTCAATAAAATTATTATCTTGACTATTAAGATGAGCATATCTATATTCAGGTAACCTAAAGCAAGTAATACTCCTGCATAAAGGATAGTTTTCAAGTTACAACACATTTTAAGTATGTGGTTAGGACTTGAAAATAGTCATTTTCCATACATTGCCTCTTATATATGAAAAAATGAATATTTTTTTTATTTTTTGTTTTTCTTTCAAATAAATAGCTAAAATGAGTTGCCATATAACTGTGTGGTTGATTTAAACACAGAAATGTCACAAAAGTCATCAGCCAATTTTTTAGTGGACTTTTTTTAGTGGTTCAAATGGACAGATTCTAATGCGGCAAGAAAAATAATGGTGTTTTTTCATATAAAAACTGAATTTTTTCAAAAAGTATCTAAAGCAGACAATTGTTATTATAATATTTATACCAGTAAACTATATTTCTTGCATCATAGCTATCTGTTTTAAAGAAAAAGTCCTTTTCCTGTCACATTGAGGTCCATTTGTATCTGCCTGGGGTACCAAAATGGCTTAAAATCTGTATTTTCTGCATATGAAAAGCTATATTTTTTTAAAACTATGATATTGGTATAATTTTTTCTGGATTTATTATAATTGAAATGACCATATCTATAGTTTAAAACAGTTGGTTGTACCGGTCATTATACTTTACTTTAAACAAGAGGCTCCCTTGAGTTAAAGACAAAAAAGGAGGTTCGGATATTAATATTTCCATATATGGAACTCACAAGTGGGGATTAAATAATGATTTAGAACTCATAGTACAGCTCACGTATCTACCATGTCAGAATAAACCACAAAGTTGCTTAGTTTGATTAATACAGCAGCTTTTTATCAAAAGTAATATTTTCTGGCTAACATTGAGATATTAGTCTTATGCCTGGAATAGGGTACCTATATAAGAATTTTAATAGAAAACTCATGTTTGTAGCAGGGCAATGATATTCTGAATTTTCAGTATGGAAATGAATACTCTAGCAGAAAAACAACAACTTTTAGGATTATATTGAAATGTTTATTAGTAATAGGTACCAGTATCGTATTGCATATCCCTGAGCGGGTGTACGTCAAAACATGGATGCCATAAAAATATAGTGCATTTTCTTTTTGCCTCTCTACAAACTAATGTTTTGTCAAAAGACATGAACAATGACTTAAAAAATAGAGCAAACATCACACTGTAAGATGAAGAACTTTTTTAAAAGAAAATCTAACATAATATCATAAAAATGTTCCACTGAAAAGGTTGGTTTGGTGAGTGCAAAACGAAAGTGAAAGTAGGGAAAATGGCTATTTATAGTTCAAGACTACTTTTCTGTCCAATCTTCGTGGACTCACCCTATTTTCTTTGCGGGAAATTATTTTTTCACATGTCCTTAGAAATGCTACATAAGTGAAAGTTTTATTGAATCAATTTACATATTTTTTAAAAAATCCTAAAAATATGCACTTCACTATAGAAGTCTATGGGAAAATTAATACGATACTGAGACCTAGTAAGCCAGTTTTTCAAGTAAAGTTGGATATTCAGCAAGTGGTCTTTACCAGCTGAAAAAGTAGTACCCCAATACAGGTAACACTTTTAAGATGAATTAGCCAACTTTTGAACCTGATTTTTTATGGTAGCTCTGGTTTTTTGCATTTATAGTTAATTTTTACCAAATTTGGAAATGCATTTTGTTTTCATGAATTTGTAGGATATCAGTTCAATAAAATTATTATCTTGACTATTAAGATGAGCATATCTATATTCAGGTAACCTAAAGCAAGTAATACTCCTGCATAAAGGATAGTTTTCAAGTTACAACACATTTTAAGTATGTGGTTAGGACTTGAAAATAGTCATTTTCCATACATTGCCTCTTATATATGAAAAAATGAATATTTTTTTTATTTTTTGTTTTTCTTTCAAATAAATAGCTAAAATGAGTTGCCATATAACTGTGTGGTTGATTTAAACACAGAAATGTCACAAAAGTCATCAGCCAATTTTTTAGTGGACTTTTTTTAGTGGTTCAAATGGACAGATTCTAATGCGGCAAGAAAAATAATGGTGTTTTTTCATATAAAAACTGAATTTTTTCAAAAAGTATCTAAAGCAGACAATTGTTATTATAATATTTATACCAGTAAACTATATTTCTTGCATCATAGCTATCTGTTTTAAAGAAAAAGTCCTTTTCCTGTCACATTGAGGTCCATTTGTATCTGCCTGGGGTACCAAAATGGCTTAAAATCTGTATTTTCTGCATATGAAAAGCTATATTTTTTTAAAACTATGATATTGGTATAATTTTTTCTGGATTTATTATAATTGAAATGACCATATCTATAGTTTAAAACAGTTGGTTGTACCGGTCATTATACTTTACTTTAAACAAGAGGCTCCCTTGAGTTAAAGACAAAAAAGGAGGTTCGGATATTAATATTTCCATATATGGAACTCACAAGTGGGGATTAAATAATGATTTAGAACTCATAGTACAGCTCACGTATCTACCATGTCAGAATAAACCACAAAGTTGCTTAGTTTGATTAATACAGCAGCTTTTTATCAAAAGTAATATTTTCTGGCTAACATTGAGATATTAGTCTTATGCCTGGAATAGGGTACCTATATAAGAATTTTAATAGAAAACTCATGTTTGTAGCAGGGCAATGATATTCTGAATTTTCAGTATGGAAATGAATACTCTAGCAGAAAAACAACAACTTTTAGGATTATATTGAAATGTTTATTAGTAATAGGTACCAGTATCGTATTGCATATCCCTGAGCGGGTGTACGTCAAAACATGGATGCCATAAAAATATAGTGCATTTTCTTTTTGCCTCTCTACAAACTAATGTTTTGTCAAAAGACATGAACAATGACTTAAAAAATAGAGCAAACATCACACTGTAAGATGAAGAACTTTTTTAAAAGAAAATCTAACATAATATCATAAAAATGTTCCACTGAAAAGGTTGGTTTGGTGAGTGCAAAACGAAAGTGAAAGTAGGGAAAATGGCTATTTATAGTTCAAGACTACTTTTCTGTCCAATCTTCGTGGACTCACCCTATTTTCTTTGCGGGAAATTATTTTTTCACATGTCCTTAGAAATGCTACATAAGTGAAAGTTTTATTGAATCAATTTACATATTTTTTAAAAAATCCTAAAAATATGCACTTCACTATAGAAGTCTATGGGAAAATTAATACGATACTGAGACCTAGTAAGCCAGTTTTTCAAGTAAAGTTGGATATTCAGCAAGTGGTCTTTACCAGCTGAAAAAGTAGTACCCCAATACAGGTAACACTTTTAAGATGAATTAGCCAACTTTTGAACCTGATTTTTTATGGTAGCTCTGGTTTTTTGCATTTATAGTTAATTTTTACCAAATTTGGAAATGCATTTTGTTTTCATGAATTTGTAGGATATCAGTTCAATAAAATTATTATCTTGACTATTAAGATGAGCATATCTATATTCAGGTAACCTAAAGCAAGTAATACTCCTGCATAAAGGATAGTTTTCAAGTTACAACACATTTTAAGTATGTGGTTAGGACTTGAAAATAGTCATTTTCCATACATTGCCTCTTATATATGAAAAAATGAATATTTTTTTTATTTTTTGTTTTTCTTTCAAATAAATAGCTAAAATGAGTTGCCATATAACTGTGTGGTTGATTTAAACACAGAAATGTCACAAAAGTCATCAGCCAATTTTTTAGTGGACTTTTTTTAGTGGTTCAAATGGACAGATTCTAATGCGGCAAGAAAAATAATGGTGTTTTTTCATATAAAAACTGAATTTTTTCAAAAAGTATCTAAAGCAGACAATTGTTATTATAATATTTATACCAGTAAACTATATTTCTTGCATCATAGCTATCTGTTTTAAAGAAAAAGTCCTTTTCCTGTCACATTGAGGTCCATTTGTATCTGCCTGGGGTACCAAAATGGCTTAAAATCTGTATTTTCTGCATATGAAAAGCTATATTTTTTTAAAACTATGATATTGGTATAATTTTTTCTGGATTTATTATAATTGAAATGACCATATCTATAGTTTAAAACAGTTGGTTGTACCGGTCATTATACTTTACTTTAAACAAGAGGCTCCCTTGAGTTAAAGACAAAAAAGGAGGTTCGGATATTAATATTTCCATATATGGAACTCACAAGTGGGGATTAAATAATGATTTAGAACTCATAGTACAGCTCACGTATCTACCATGTCAGAATAAACCACAAAGTTGCTTAGTTTGATTAATACAGCAGCTTTTTATCAAAAGTAATATTTTCTGGCTAACATTGAGATATTAGTCTTATGCCTGGAATAGGGTACCTATATAAGAATTTTAATAGAAAACTCATGTTTGTAGCAGGGCAATGATATTCTGAATTTTCAGTATGGAAATGAATACTCTAGCAGAAAAACAACAACTTTTAGGATTATATTGAAATGTTTATTAGTAATAGGTACCAGTATCGTATTGCATATCCCTGAGCGGGTGTACGTCAAAACATGGATGCCATAAAAATATAGTGCATTTTCTTTTTGCCTCTCTACAAACTAATGTTTTGTCAAAAGACATGAACAATGACTTAAAAAATAGAGCAAACATCACACTGTAAGATGAAGAACTTTTTTAAAAGAAAATCTAACATAATATCATAAAAATGTTCCACTGAAAAGGTTGGTTTGGTGAGTGCAAAACGAAAGTGAAAGTAGGGAAAATGGCTATTTATAGTTCAAGACTACTTTTCTGTCCAATCTTCGTGGACTCACCCTATTTTCTTTGCGGGAAATTATTTTTTCACATGTCCTTAGAAATGCTACATAAGTGAAAGTTTTATTGAATCAATTTACATATTTTTTAAAAAATCCTAAAAATATGCACTTCACTATAGAAGTCTATGGGAAAATTAATACGATACTGAGACCTAGTAAGCCAGTTTTTCAAGTAAAGTTGGATATTCAGCAAGTGGTCTTTACCAGCTGAAAAAGTAGTACCCCAATACAGGTAACACTTTTAAGATGAATTAGCCAACTTTTGAACCTGATTTTTTATGGTAGCTCTGGTTTTTTGCATTTATAGTTAATTTTTACCAAATTTGGAAATGCATTTTGTTTTCATGAATTTGTAGGATATCAGTTCAATAAAATTATTATCTTGACTATTAAGATGAGCATATCTATATTCAGGTAACCTAAAGCAAGTAATACTCCTGCATAAAGGATAGTTTTCAAGTTACAACACATTTTAAGTATGTGGTTAGGACTTGAAAATAGTCATTTTCCATACATTGCCTCTTATATATGAAAAAATGAATATTTTTTTTATTTTTTGTTTTTCTTTCAAATAAATAGCTAAAATGAGTTGCCATATAACTGTGTGGTTGATTTAAACACAGAAATGTCACAAAAGTCATCAGCCAATTTTTTAGTGGACTTTTTTTAGTGGTTCAAATGGACAGATTCTAATGCGGCAAGAAAAATAATGGTGTTTTTTCATATAAAAACTGAATTTTTTCAAAAAGTATCTAAAGCAGACAATTGTTATTATAATATTTATACCAGTAAACTATATTTCTTGCATCATAGCTATCTGTTTTAAAGAAAAAGTCCTTTTCCTGTCACATTGAGGTCCATTTGTATCTGCCTGGGGTACCAAAATGGCTTAAAATCTGTATTTTCTGCATATGAAAAGCTATATTTTTTTAAAACTATGATATTGGTATAATTTTTTCTGGATTTATTATAATTGAAATGACCATATCTATAGTTTAAAACAGTTGGTTGTACCGGTCATTATACTTTACTTTAAACAAGAGGCTCCCTTGAGTTAAAGACAAAAAAGGAGGTTCGGATATTAATATTTCCATATATGGAACTCACAAGTGGGGATTAAATAATGATTTAGAACTCATAGTACAGCTCACGTATCTACCATGTCAGAATAAACCACAAAGTTGCTTAGTTTGATTAATACAGCAGCTTTTTATCAAAAGTAATATTTTCTGGCTAACATTGAGATATTAGTCTTATGCCTGGAATAGGGTACCTATATAAGAATTTTAATAGAAAACTCATGTTTGTAGCAGGGCAATGATATTCTGAATTTTCAGTATGGAAATGAATACTCTAGCAGAAAAACAACAACTTTTAGGATTATATTGAAATGTTTATTAGTAATAGGTACCAGTATCGTATTGCATATCCCTGAGCGGGTGTACGTCAAAACATGGATGCCATAAAAATATAGTGCATTTTCTTTTTGCCTCTCTACAAACTAATGTTTTGTCAAAAGACATGAACAATGACTTAAAAAATAGAGCAAACATCACACTGTAAGATGAAGAACTTTTTTAAAAGAAAATCTAACATAATATCATAAAAATGTTCCACTGAAAAGGTTGGTTTGGTGAGTGCAAAACGAAAGTGAAAGTAGGGAAAATGGCTATTTATAGTTCAAGACTACTTTTCTGTCCAATCTTCGTGGACTCACCCTATTTTCTTTGCGGGAAATTATTTTTTCACATGTCCTTAGAAATGCTACATAAGTGAAAGTTTTATTGAATCAATTTACATATTTTTTAAAAAATCCTAAAAATATGCACTTCACTATAGAAGTCTATGGGAAAATTAATACGATACTGAGACCTTATCCTGAGAGGCATTTCTGTACAGGGGAACGAAACTGCCAGAACATGAGGACATTTCGCCCACTTAATGTTGGTTAATTCGTTGCGAGTTGACACATGGTATGACAGAAAATTTTATATAAAATTTGCAAAAGTAAGTAATAAATAACTGCTGTTCCTTTTTCAGTCATATTTGTCTAAGTACCTTTCAACTTGTCCTTATTGCCTCATGATCATATATATATATATATATATATATATAGCTCTTGCCATTTAGTAACTTACCACTGCACGTAGGCAGATCACAACAATGCTTATGTCATTTATCAAGATTTTATTTATGCTGTAAAGGCTTAAATATTACTTGGGACAAGTGAAAAACTACCTGTAAATACACTGCATGATTAAAAATATCAAATACACATGTAATTTAATAATTTTGGATGAAAATCAGGCCAATTGGACCCTAACATGGACCAACTTGAAAAAAAACAGGGTCCTAAATAAAAGCAATGTATACCCAATGCTTTAAATTACCAGTAATCCCAATAAAAATGGGGAAAAAAAGAAATAAATATATTAATGTATACATTATTTCATAAAATGCTATCTTAAGGTCCCTTTTTCCTCTGAAGGCTCAACAGTGGAGGTAACAACAAACCCAAACCTTCCTTTCCTGGTAAGGAACCTCCTCATAAAGCTTCAAACTAAATAAAAGATAATTAATAATTCATCACATGAAAACCAAGTGTCTACTGACAAAGAAGACCACAGTTATGTGGACAAGCTGATTTTTACTTATCAAAATAATTATTGTTTTCCATTTATTGACTTATATTTCTTTCGAAATTTTGATCTGTTCTCTACAGTGGTCTGAGTTACTCTACGCTTCGTTGCATTTTGCATTTTCTTCGCATTGTGCTGAAAATCTGCTCACTGGTTGTTATTGGATTTAATATATTTAGAGGTTGGATGTTCTAGTTTTTCCACTTGTGAGTAGTACTATATTTTGGTATAAATACTCAGAACTTTTTATAGTATTTCAATGTGGAACTGGGAGGCCAAGATGAATGTCCGCTTTTAATTGTTAGAAGTATAGCCAGCAGATAAGGTATTTATGATGTTACTTTTTCATGTTCTTACTTTTCATTTTTCGTACTGGCACTTTGCATTTAAAGCATTTTTGTATTTCAATGTTTTATTTCAATTTGTTTTATTGATTTTGCAGATCATTGAATCAGTTTAATTGATTTAATGTTATACCTTGTTATAGTGAGTACTTATAAAGGACTTTAAATGGTCAGTTGTGTACAGTTATAGTTAACTGTGGGTATTACATTTAAATATTCAATTGATGATTTGTGTTCTTTTCGTGTGTTCGTTAAGTTGAATTGTTTTGAACATGCAAATGAATTTGATTTATGCAAGTTGTTTGAATATTTGCAATGATTTTCTATGCTTTGCATGTATTTGACAATAATTGGTCTATTTTGTATATTTATTCATTATTCCTTTTGTTCTCTATTTTGTAGATCTTTCAATGCCTTCTATGTGTTAATAAAAGTAGTTCCACATTCGTGTTATATTTGGGCCAGCATTTACCATCACGCCCCACTTGGTCACAGAATGGCGTCGTCGACAATTCAATTATGTAGAAGGCATTGACTGCTGGCAAGGCGGGAAAGCAAGGTTTAAGCAGACGATATTTTGATAGGATTCCGGAAGATGTCGAACATTACCAAGTGAACTACACGGAGTTTGCCGAGTAACATACCTGTAAGGATGTCTCGCCCTACATGTAAGTCGCTTCAAAGACAAGTTCTTGAACTACAGCATCAACTTAACCAGATGAAAACAACTGATGATAATGAAGACGTGGAGAATGATGAACAACTATACGACCAGAAACGTTCTGTTATATATGTTCAGCGTGACAGAAGGGTACCAAAGTTTTCCGGATATAACATGAACGTAGAGGATTGGCTTGAAGATGTTGAGTCTTGCACACGTGAAATGTCTCGTCAGGAGCGTGCTGATTTCATTTATTCGTTTTTGGAAGGTGCAGCCAAGGAAGAAATTAAATATAGATCGAACGGTATTAGACAGAATCCTAGTCGAATTGTGAAAGTTCTGCAGGATGCATTTGGTGGGAAGGACAACATCACAAAGCTGCAGAAAAATTTTCTCGACAGAGTGCAACGACAGGGCGAATCCTTACGTGAGTATTCTTATGCTCTAATGGATTTAATCCGGAAAGTAATTAGAAAAGATGATTCATTGATTCCGAACAAGGACAAATCACTATGTGATCAGTTTTCCCAAAATGTACAGGATGTCATGCTTAGGAAGCACCTGAAGCGTTTAGTTAGATCTGATCCAGACATTACGTTTCTCGGTCTCCGCGAAGAAGCGATTATGTGGTCAGAAGAGGAGGAGATAAATGATCCCGTACCTAAAGTGAAAGTTCAGGTAGATTCAAATGTACTGAAAGATCAGCATTCTAATGATGATAAAATGAATCAGCTTTTCGCGATAGTAAGGAAACAAAGTGAACAGATCGATGCTTTAACAAAAACAGTCAATTCCAAGCCATCTGGTCAGAATAGATCCTACAATGAACAACGTTCTTCTAATTTATGCTTTGGGTGTAAAAGGCCTGGTCATAAAGTTGCTGATTGTCCGAATAAGCAGGGAAACTAGCGCCATCTTTCGTGTCGAGTCCCATGTTAGATGGAGGATATATGGACTCTGTTGATTGTGATTATTTGATAGGAAAGTGTCCGGTGGTTACCGTTGCCATAGCAGGCACAGAGGCTAAATGTTTAGTGGATACGGGATCTACTATTTCTTCGGTTACAGAGTCGTTCTATGATAAATTTCTGCGGGATTGTACTCTATTACGTACTGACGTAGCTTTGCAGCTTCGGGCTGCAAATGGACTTTCTATTCCATATATTGGTTATGTGGAAGTTGATATGGTAGTGATGGGACAAACGTTGAAAAGCTGTGGTGTATTGATTGTGAAAGATTCCACTGATCCAGTCACAAGAAGAAGGAAGGCATTGGTTCCAGGGCTATTAGGTATGAATATCATTAGGAGCTGTAAAAACATTTTAGAATTTGATTTTGGCAGGAACTTTTGCGAAGAAGTATCCACTATTGCGGAAAATTCAAAACTTAAAGAGCAATTTAAAGCTTGCATTAAAGATGAACATTTGAACACTATTGGTTATGCTAAAGTTTGCGCTAGTTCTCCTGTACGCATACCTGCTTCGTCTGTTGTTACTTTAAATGGCACAGGACCAAATCTTCCTAGAATATATGATGCCGTAATAGAACCATTAAAATCAAGCGGACATTTGCCAAGTTCACTAGTCGTAGTACACACTTTTGTAACCGTCAAACGTGGTCATTTTTCATTTCGAGTCGCAAACCTAGGCAGTGATGACATTTATATTGCACCAAAAACAAGAGTTGGCATTCTTATGAAAGGAGAAGTCGAGCAAAACAATCGGTCACGTATTGAGTTCATTCGAACTGATTCTGTTGAAGAAATAATTTTCCACAGTAATTTACCATTTTCTGATGTTCCGAATTCTAAAGTTGATGATGATTATAAACAATTTGAAATGCCGGTTGATATAAGCCATCTATCTGTTAACAAAATTGAGTTAAACGCTGTTCAAAAGTTGTTTTATAGATACAAAGATGTTTTCTCAAAAGATGATAATGATGTTGGTTTCACTTCTACCGTTAAGCATACCATTCGACTGCAAGATGATAAACCGATCGTACAACCATACAGGCGTATACCGCCAACACAATATGAGGAAGTTAAGAATCATATCAAAAAGTTGCTAGAAAATAAGATCATTCGTGAAAGCACCAGCCCTTATGCTTCGCCGATCGTTTTGGTCAGAAAGAAAGATAACTCTCTGAGGCTCTGTGTTGACTTCCGTTTACTTAACTCGAAAACCAACAAAGACGCATTTCCGCTTCCGCGAGTTGAAGAATCTTTTGATGCTCTCAGTGGCGCTAAACTATTTTCTACGATGGACTTGACTTCTGGTTACAACCAAATTGCAATGAATGATGATGATATTGAGAAAACTGCATTTACTACTCCTATGGGTTTGTACGAGTATTTACGCATGCCTTTCGGACTCTGCAATGCGCCGGCTACATTTCAACGGTTAATGCAGCATTGTTTTCGAAATGAACTGTTTCAAATTTTGCTTGTATTTCTTGATGACATTATCACATTTTCTAGTACATTTGATGATCATTTAAAACGTCTTGAAGTAGTTTTTCAGCGTTTAAGACAGCATGGACTGAAACTGAAGCCTTCAAAATGCCATTTTTTCAAGCGTGAAGTAAGATATCTTGGTCACGTGGTGTCTGCTGATGGTATACACACAGATCCTGACAAGGTTAGTGCTATAGAAAATTTTGAAGTTCCGTCAAATGTAAAGAAATTGAAATCATTTTTGGGATTAGCTGGTTACTATCGACGTTATATTAGAGACTTTAGCAAAATTGCTTCTCCTTTGAATCAATTGGCTCAGCAGTATACACCACATCCACGTAAACTTTTTGGAAAAGATTGGAACACCGATTGTCAAAAAGCGTTCGATACGTTGAAAGAACACTTAGTTTCTGCACCGATATTGACATATGCAAACTTTAATAAACCATTCGTTTTGGAAACCGATGCAAGTATGCAAGGCTTAGGTGCTGTGTTATCTCAATATGTGGAAGGAAAATTACGAGTTGTTGCTTATGCGAGTAGAGCATTAAGACCGAACGAGCGAAATATGAACAATTATAGTTCTAGAAAGTTAGAACTATTGGCAGTAGCTTGGGCGATAACTGAGAAATTTAGAGACTATTTATTATGTTCTAAGTTTACTGTTTATACCGATAATAATCCATTATGTTATTTGCAGACGTCAAAACTTTCAGCACAGGAACAGAGGTGGCTGTCCCGATTAGCAGTGTTTGATTTTGATGTCAGGTATAGACAACAAAAGCATAATTTAAATGCTGACGCTTTGTCTAGAACACATAATAAGGTAGAACTTGCAAAGTCCGAAGATATAAAAACATTGCTACAGAAGTTTGCTACCGGTACAGCAGTTCCAGGTGATGTAGTTCAGAATGTTAGGTCTGAAGACTGTCAAACTGTTTTTGTTGAAGAAGCTCATACAACTTTACCAACTTTTGACAAAGGTGAAATTCGAAATTTACAAAATTCTGATTCAGTAATAAGTAAATTTATTGCAATTTGGAACACTAAGGTTAAACCTTCACGGTCAGAAATACACAAGTTAGATAGAAATTTAGTTACTCTTTTACGTCAATGGGACAGAATGATTGTTGTAAATGGTATATTTTATAGAAGGATACGTGATCCGATAAATGGTGAGATAAACCAGTTGATTTTGCCAGTTGTTCTGAGGGACAAAGTATTGAGAAAGTGCCATGACGATTTAGGACATCAAGGGATTGAACGTACGTTTACCACCATACGGACCAGATGCTATTGGCCAGGTATGTTTAACACAATTAAAGATTATTGTAAGAATTGTAGATGTTGTGTGATTTCAAAAATGCCGCAACCTAGTATTCGACCAGCTATGGGGCACCTCATTGCCAACAAACCGTTACAAATTTTAGCAATTGACTTTACCATACTTGAACCAGCACATGGCAAAGAGAATGTTTTGGTAATGACTGATATTTTTACAAAATTTACTAGGGCAATTCCCACGAAGGATCAAAAAGCAGACACCGTTGCAAACGTTTTATTGACCGAGTGGTTTTGCATTTATGGGGTACCTGAGCGCTTACACTCCGATCAAGGTCGGAATTTCGAATCTGACGTTATTCGCCAGCTTTGTAAACTGTACAACATTAATCGCACTCGTACAACACCGTATCACCCGGAAGGAAATGCTCAATGTGAACGATTTAACAGAACTCTACACAATCTTTTAAAATCGTTACCTGTTGACAAAAAGAAAAATTGGCCGAAATATTTACCAGAACTTGTATTTTCGTACAATGTATCAATGAATTCATCAACTGGTTACAGTCCGTATTATCTATTGTTCGGACGGCATCCAAAATTAGCTGTTGATTTTTTGTTGTGCAATAATGAATCTAATGACTCTGAAGTTCTTTTAGATGAATGGATTGTTGAACATCAGAATCGTCTACGATATGCTCACGAAAAAGCTGGGGAGCAGATGAAAGACCGTGCATCGTACAGGAAGGAACAGTACGACAAGAGACATTTTAATCCTGAAATCCGTGAGGGAGATTCGGTTTACATCAGGAATCGTGGCGTACATGGGCGTAACAAGATTCAAGACACTTGGGACTCCGCCGTTTACCGAGTGGTAAGATCATCCGAAAATACCGTTGTCGTTGAACCTAGTGATGGAGCTGGTATATCCAGGACGCTGAATCGTCAACATGTGTTGAAGTGTCGGCCGGATTGTGATGAACTTACTCCGTACGATTCGAGCGACGGTGATGATGATGATACTCTGATGGTACCGAGACGAAGTACGAGGATAAATGCTGGTAAACATTCTAATCCGAATAGACTACCATGTGCTGTTTATTGTAGTTAGTATTTATTAGCAAAGTAAACTGCTTACAAAAGTTAGTAATTTTAATACAATGTGATTTGTAGTGCTGTTGACTCTTCAATTTATCATTTTGATTATGGTAAATGTATGTTGTCATTTTACTATTGTTCCTATTATTTGGGAGTATGTGGAGTTAATTTTTGGTATTGTTTATCGAGACGATAACATTTCAGCTGGGGAGTATGTGGACAAGCTGATTTTTACTTATCAAAATAATTATTGTTTTCCATTTATTGACTTATATTTCTTTCGAAATTTTGATCTGTTCTCTACAGTGGTCTGAGTTACTCTACGCTTCGTTGCATTTTGCATTTTCTTCGCATTGTGCTGAAAATCTGCTCACTGGTTGTTATTGGATTTAATATATTTAGAGGTTGGATGTTCTAGTTTTTCCACTTGTGAGTAGTACTATATTTTGGTATAAATACTCAGAACTTTTTATAGTATTTCAATGTGGAACTGGGAGGCCAAGATGAATGTCCGCTTTTAATTGTTAGAAGTATAGCCAGCAGATAAGGTATTTATGATGTTACTTTTTCATGTTCTTACTTTTCATTTTTCGTACTGGCACTTTGCATTTAAAGCATTTTTGTATTTCAATGTTTTATTTCAATTTGTTTTATTGATTTTGCAGATCATTGAATCAGTTTAATTGATTTAATGTTATACCTTGTTATAGTGAGTACTTATAAAGGACTTTAAATGGTCAGTTGTGTACAGTTATAGTTAACTGTGGGTATTACATTTAAATATTCAATTGATGATTTGTGTTCTTTTCGTGTGTTCGTTAAGTTGAATTGTTTTGAACATGCAAATGAATTTGATTTATGCAAGTTGTTTGAATATTTGCAATGATTTTCTATGCTTTGCATGTATTTGACAATAATTGGTCTATTTTGTATATTTATTCATTATTCCTTTTGTTCTCTATTTTGTAGATCTTTCAATGCCTTCTATGTGTTAATAAAAGTAGTTCCACATTCGTGTTATATTTGGGCCAGCATTTACCATCACGCCCCACTTGGTCACAGTTACACCATGGCCTTTGTGCAATGCAGTCCTTGTAATTGCAAGGAAATATGGGATCAATTTCTGGAAGACCACATTCCTTTAATAATACAGATATTCAAAAAGGAAAGAAAAGAAAAGAAAAGTTTTTCTTTCCTTGATCTTCATCTGACAGTAAATACTAATTGCCATTTAAACCAAAAATATATTGGAAATATAAATCAAATAAACTATTCAAGGACATCAAAATGAACTGACCAACATGTATGGTGTGTTTGGAAGTGTGTGGAATACAGAACTAATAAAACTGATTAACTGAAGTTTATATACACAGTAGAATATAAATAATAACAACCAGTACACCTTGAATGTTTCTCAAAAGAAGAATTTTTGATTAAAAAAAAATAACTGTAAATATAGACATCTACAACAAGGTTTGTAAATACTTTTATTTCTAATCTCATAAGATGAGTATGGGTAAATAATACAATAAGTCAAAAAGTCCACAAAAAAAAGAAACAAAAAAAAAATACAAACTTGAATAATACAAATATATAAATATCAATAAAATAAAATGTTTAATTAGAGATGAAAAGAATAATACTACAACAAAATTTCATGTCACACAGTTTTTGTAAATATATCATTAAAAATAAACAACATTAAATTGTGGATTTCTCGATGAAGGCTCATATATATTATGTGGTTTAGGGGAAATTTATCAGTTCATAGATTCTTGACTGTGGATTTGACAACTCTTTCATACAATGAATGGGAAATATCCTTTTCATGTGGAACCAAATTTTGTGGTATACAAACCCCCCAAAAAAAACAAGAAAATTGGTACACCACGAACAATAATACTTTCAGAGTATACCGGTATATATACTAACAAACACTGTGATAATTGAGGTTGTTCCTAAATTTCCATATCACTGTTTATTTGCATCTTCAACAATGTCAATATTTTTTACAACCTGTCTTTGCAATTCCTTCGTTTTTTCATTATGTGTCACAAGAAAATATCAGCAACAACAAAAATCAAGTGTATAGGAAAGTTCATCATATTTGTATTTCTATTTTTCAAAATAAGTAAACATAATATATCAAAATACTGCATGTAGCTGAACTAGCATGAAAGGTGCCAATATAGGTGCTTGAAAACTGAGTTAAACTAATAATAGCCAGCCTCCCCATTGGGTAGTTTTAAACACCAGCAAAGCATTGGTTGGTTCAAATGGCTAAAATCCTTTGCTAAACAATGAAGGGAAGTGAACCAGCATTCCTCACCAAAGGGACCCCCTATTCGTTGAACTATGCTATTCAGTGACCTGATTGTAATTTTCCCAAAATCCATCAATCAGGGGCAAAAAGTAAGTGAACTCCAATGGGTATTAATACTCTGCTCTGTTTTTGTTACCAAAAAACCTCACAATACTGCACTAATGAGGTTTCTTCACTGTGACACTCTAACACTGAAAAATGAACATGTGTATGTCTGTCAGCTTTGAATGAAAAATTGAAAATCATTTTGTGATTGTTTTACAAACATAATGCAACATTAGCATTAGGAAGGACAATAAAACCAAATGACTGCTGAGGCATTGTAAAATGTTCTGTTACTATTTCTGGATTGTCTATTGAAGGAAATGTCAGATCTGGTTTCAACTCCAACAGTTTTCCATTCAAAGCAATAGTTCTGAAACAAATAACAAAATTACTAAATATACACATATTAACCATGTTTACATTTGAATTAAACTGCAGTTGTATATGTTATTACATTATCACAGGACATTTGTCCATTCATTGCTTACTATTATCATTAAGTCTTGCATGTACCTGTTAACAGCAGAGAATGAGTATGTGGGAGATCTCACATTCCAACCTATTATATGGGGGATTTTGCAAATTTTTTGTACTAAAATTATGAGATATTTAAACAAGAGGCTCTCAGGAGCCTGAATCGTTCACCTGGTTAAATTTTTGTCTTTCAAAGGCAACAACTCTAACAAGAAATTGTCCCACAATTTTGACTCCATGAAGGCTTTGGTAGGTCTTATCATGAGGATCATTTCATCAATTGAAAGTGTCACTCTATCTATTATAGTTTTCAAGATACTGACTGAAAACTGCAGAAAGGTAATTTTTAACCTTTCAAGGGCAATAAGTCTTATATGGAGTAGTCTGACAACTTTGATCTCTGGAAACTTTTGTAGGCTTTATAATAAGAATTATTTCAGCAATTGAAAGTTTTATTCTATCTATCATAGTTTTAAAGATATAGACTGAAAACTAAAAAAAAAAGTCATTTTTCACCTCTCAAGGGCAATGACCCTTATATGGAGTCATCTGACAACTTTGATTCCTTTGAGACTTTTGTAGGCCTTATAATAAAGATATTTCAGCAATTGAAAGATATTGGCCAAACCTAACGGTTTTGGAGATATATGCAAAAAAGTACTGTACGACCCCTATGTTCTATTTTTAGTAACAGTGACCATGTTTTTTAACCGATCAAAAATCCAAACGGTCATTTTGTTATGGATACCCTAAAAAACAAAAATACCAACTTTCATTGAATTCTGTATAATAGTTTTTGAGAAGAAGATTTTTGAAAGTAATAACATCAAAAACAGCAAACTAGAGACTGAAGAGAGCCTGAATCGCTCACCTGGTTGACCATTTGCTTTTTGAAAAAATTGAGGAATCAGACAGGCTAAAATCAACTAAATTGTCAAATGAAGGAAATGCTTTTCATAGCATTTTCATGACCTGAACCAAAATTTTGCTAAAGGCAATAATTTTTTATTTTTTTTCAAAAACCTGCCTTATGACCCCTAAGTTCCATTTTTAGTATAGGCAGCCATATCTACTCACGGATTAAAAATCACAACAGTCATTTTGAGCACAATACACTAAAGAACTATTACGCCTATTTTCATTCAATGATCTTCAATGGTTTTAGAGAAGAAGATTTACAAAGTTGTACATGTGAAAAAAAAAAAAAAACTGTTTCCGGGGTTGTAACTCCTACATTAGTCAATGAATGGTTTTGAAAATTTTGGCATAGGTCCTTCGCATGATGCTTAACAATTTCACCAATGCCAGAAATTTGGTAAAGACAACAGTTTTTGAGTTATTTGCAAAAACCTGCCATCTGACCCCTATGTTCTATTTTTAGTAATGGCGGCCATGTTTTTTCATGAATCAACAATCCCAACAATAAATTTGTGTGGGATACCCTAACAAACATAAATGCCAACTTGCACAAGTTGCACATGCGAAAAATGAAAAAAAAAAAAAAAACTGTTTTCGGGGCTGCAACTTCTACCTATCATTTTGAAAATTTTGGCATAGATCCATTTAATGATGCTGAACAATTTTAATCCTGTCAGAAATTTGCTAAATACGACGGTTTTTGAGTTATTGCAAAAAACTGCAATCTGACCCCTATATTCTATTTTTAGTTACAGCGGCTATGTTTTTTCATGATCACTTTGTGCAGAACACCCTAAGGATCAATCATGCCAAGTTTAAAACCTGTCAGTCCAGTAGTTTCAGAGGAAAAGATTTTTTAAAATTTGTCCATGACGACGACAAGTGATGGCATAAGCTCACTAGGCCTATGGTCAGGTGAGCTGAAAAACGTCCAAAAAAGGCAATAACTCCAACATGGGTCAACAGATTTTCACTAAAACTTGACCACAGATAGATTTCATCATGCTGAATACTTTTGCCTAGTCAGAATTTGGCTTAACCTAATGGTTTTGGAGATATATGCAAAAATCTGTTGTCTGACCCCTATGTTCTATTATTAGAAACGGCAGCCATGTTTTTTAACTGATCAAAAATCCAAACGGTCATTTTGTGCAGGATACTCTAAGGAACAGTCATTATAAGTTTCATGCAAACCTATTCAGTGGTTTCAGAGAAGAAGATATTTGAAGAAATTGTAAACGACAACGGACACCAAGTGATGGCTAAAAAAGCAAAAAATCAGAAATGAAAACTGCAGCTACATAATGCGTGAGAAATAGTGGAAATTTATACCCTCCATGCAGGAGAAACTCCTTGTTAACAGGTACAAACTCTTTGTTAACAGGCACTGTTTAGCATTTTCAAAACTTTTAAGAATTAAGTGAAATAAATTATTGGTACTTGAAACATTTCCCAAAATGTTAACCACCCTTGTTGGAATTGTGACTTATTGATTTTTCTCTGGTAGGACAACATATGACATGCATGGAGCTTGATATAACTGTAGAGTTGAACTCTGAACAGTAGGACCAAGTACATGTTGTATATGAAGCCACATACCAGATTTTAAATCAATCAATACATTGGGAATCAGGATAATTGCTACGAAAATTGCAATGACAGATGGAATGAGAGATGCAGATGGTTGGATGGACAAGGTGATTCCAATATATACTCATTCGTTTAGTAGGGGTATTATTTCATTCAGATCTATTCACTATTACCTAGTTATTGTGTAAAACAAAATGTAGACAATAATGTAGGATCAGGAAAACCAAGTGTCTACAAACAAAAGAGACTTGAAAAACAATGGCAGGACTGCACCATAATAAATCTTCAAAATTTTTGCAGTCAAAATATATGTTCATATATAAATTATCAGGTAACATGTCAATAAAGACTGCAACTACATAAGACAGTACATGTTGATTGTTAAAAATATTAATAAAATCATATACCTATTTTAAGCTTTACAATGTCATTCAGAAAGAAACTGGTGTTTTCATCTCATTATTTGGCTGCCTTCACTGCATAATGTTTTGTCTTGATACCTTGGTAATAATGAATACTTACTGTGAAAGTAAACCTTCTGCTCCAACAGGTTCTAACAAATATAGATGTAGCTGAGATTTAACCTGTGGAAACATGACTGTTGTTGGCTCATTTCTGAGATTCATACCATACACAGTTATACTTCCTGGTTTATAGCTGGTTCTGAAGTAACAGAATAATAGGATAATTAATTGGAAAGAGTGAATAACCAAAATATGATCATGAGTGCCAAAGAACACCTAGATTTAACTAAAGCGGAAACTTGTTCCATGCATGAGTTAAATCTTAATGCATTCTTGGCACCAGTAATCATATTTTGGTTATTAATGATAACCAGTTGATTATTATGTAGATTTCTTCCATTATTTGTTGTTATTTTCAACATAAAAATAACATTTTGTGAATAGAGCATTGATATTCATGTAGTGACATTTGGGTAGGAGAAAGTCCGAGAGTAAAATTACAGAAATTATCAAAAATTTTACACTCGGAACATTCGGTAAATCACTGCTACCTATACGATAAATGATAATAACAGATCATATGCCTAAGTAATTTTTACTTTTATGTATTGATAATTGAGTACTCAATTGGTAGAGAATATTGTACTTCAAACAAATTTAAAAAAAGCATGAAAAAAATATCCATGTTGCAGTACCTTTAGTGTTGTTGTGTATATTGGTATGTTAACTCCCACAAAATTCAGTGGATCATAAATTCCTGGTAATATGAACAATTACATGTCCTAACTACCTACAAAGTTTCATGAAATTTAGTGTAATGGTTTCAAGGGAGTTGCACTTACAACAGTGTGATGGACAGACAGGGCAAAAATAATACGTCTCCCCACCTAATTGGAATCAGACATAACTAATAAGTTATTTCTTTCTTAAGTAGTATTTTTTTTTGCTGTTGGGTCAAAGAACATATTTACAGCTTTTTTGTGGCCTAAAACTAGATTTTAGATCAGTTCTGTATATCATAAATTGTTCATACAATGTACATACCTGTTAGTGTTAGTACAATGGGCGTACATCCGAACATATTCATCACCTGTGTTGACACTGAACACAGATTGACCTACTAAGATCTTAAATATATAGGACAACCAGTAATCCTGAAATTAAAAAAAATATAAGGCCAGATCTAAATATTCCAGTAATCACATTAAATTAGTTTTACTTAACTGTTTTCAATCATTAAAAAACCCTACTAACAAATGAAAAAAACATGCACATTAGATTATTTTCCACAGCTATAAATGCTAAGTTATCTTTTTCAGAGTCCTTTAACAATAATTATTTTTCTCCATGCACATCTACATATGATGCCCAACTCTCCTACAAGTTATATCAAAATACCTTGAGCAGTTCAGGAGGAGTAGCATTTACAATAAAATGTGAACCCAAAGGGACTCAGACAGACAGAGTGATGTCTTTATACTCCCCAAATGTGTTTGTGTTGGGTATAATAATAATTACAGGATTAGATTGACAGGTGTCTGTATCAGTTAGACATAAGTTAACTATTTGTATTTGCTAGCCAGAACTTACAGGATTAGGATCCAGGGTGCTTGTATCATTTAGTCAGAACTAACAGGATTAGGATCCATGTGTTTTGCATCAGTTAGCCAAAACTTGCAGGATTAGGATCCATGTGTTTGCATCAGTTAGCCAGAACTTACAGGATAAGGATCACAGGTATTTGTATCAGTAAGACTGAATTTACAGGATTTAGATCAAGGATGTATGTATCATTTAGACAGTACTTACAGGATTAGGATCCAGGGTGTTTGTATCAATTAGGCCATAGTTTCCTCCACAGAATGTCTGCCTAACTACACATTCCACTCCTAGAGAGGCAGATATCCCTAACTTGTCTAACCACCTGAAACAATGATAGTTAAAATCAATGCTTTATTAATGTATTGATCATAACAAGACATTATCATTTTTCTTATGAGAAACTTAAAGCTACTTAACAAAAGAAAAAATTAGTTCAATTTTCAATCTCATTGACAACTATGGGTATTATCATAAGTTCATATAGTTCATAAGAGTTTATATCTGATATATTGCACATGTTCAAGTTTCACGACTTCACTTGAAGTCATGAAAATTATCCAGTTTAGCATCCAAATAAAAGGTTTTCCATCAAACTCAAGAGTTTGGGTTGAATGTTTTTTGTGATATCCTTTCTATTCAAAGCAATTACATACATGAATCCAGCCACATATCTGTCTGTCATTCCTTTTCTACCTCCACCATATGCTGAACTAGTTTCTCCAAGCCACACTCGACCATACAGAGGGTATGGCCCCATATTCTTTGCTATGTTAATCTGGGAAGGAAGATTGTTCAGAATACTGGGTTCCATGAACTTAGCTACTGTCATCACTGAACCAGGTTCATAGTAACTGTAAAGAAAAAATAAATAAATACCTTTATTTCAGACAATTAAATGGTATACATAAGTGATTTTAATCTTCTCAAAATATTCAAGATATAAGATGACATTCAATAAATTACTTACTGATGAAAATTAGGATTGGTAACAACATCAGGTCCTCCATACTGTAAAAAACTAAAACAAAAACAAAATTTCATGAAGTAGTATTAAATATGTACATTTTCTCCTTTGGCGTAAAGAGATCTCTAATGGCTTATTTATATGGCTTTTGTTCCCTGTATAGTTTAATGTATGCACGGTTAATCTAGATATTTTTCATTTTGTAATTTTTCTTCAAAACTTTGGGAAATTTGAAATTTTGCACTACCATACTTTACCTTTTAAATAGAATAGAAAAAAGCAACAGATACAAAATGTATGGCAAAATGAAACAAACACGCCATCCAATAACATATATAAAAATAGTAAATACCTACAGAGATCACAAAAATGTATTCAACAAGTGTTAACACACCTTCAAGCTTTGAAAGTCCACATCATAATAATTGTGTAGTTGATAAAACTGATTTAGTTATGTCCTAGGTTTTATGCTATAAAAGAGATCCTCTGAAACTAGGTGACATGTGTAAACTGATTACATTTGAGTTCTACTCACTTCTTCAAGATCTACACACATATTCAAGCATTACTTACTCATTTAGATAGACTCTACTTATATCCTTGCCCAACATTGTTACACTGGGTCCAATGACAATACTATCTCTCCATTGTGGATACTGCATCAGAAGATTTCTAAGGATAAAATAATCCTTGGCTCTTTGGACTCCTGTGATGTTATATCCTATCACATAGTACACATCTGGCTCTGAAAAACACAAAACAAATAATTATTTTTATTATATAGATAGCAGTGATTTATCACTTGATACCTGTTTACAAATTTTGGATCCACATTGTGAAATAAATTCAGTAATTTCAATCTCGAATTTCTCCTATTAAAACATAAAACTTCACAACATGTACATTTTATATCCATCTGCCATTCTCAAAATTTGAATTTAATGCTAAAAATAACAACATATAAGGGAAAAATCTTCATAATAAATATGATAATCAATTGGTTAACATGAATAACCAAAAAATGATCAGGAGTGCCAAAGAATGCCTAGATTTAACGAGTGTGCAGAACTTGTTTTGAGCACGAGTTAAATCTTAATGCATTCTTGGCACAAGTGATTATATTATGATTATTAATCAATATTAAACATAAAGACACACCACGGAAATATGCCAATTTATTTCATAATATTGCCTTGCATTCCTTAGATATATGTATTTGATCAAGATACTATTCTCATTTGGAAAGTATTAAAGCTTATCCATAACATTCACTGTATATTAGTCATATTGGCATTTAATACTCATAAAATGTGACACTTATTTGTTAATATCAAATAAAAGATCAGTAGAATGCTAAAGTATACTCCACCATTTCCCAGTTCCCATCCTGCTAACTTGTATCCCTTCTTTGAAGTATAATCCATTAATTCTTTAGCTTGATCAGGTAACCATTGTCCATCTTTTCTCCGTAGTGAATTCAAATCAAAGATCATGTCCCACTTTACTAACTCTACAAACTGGTTTAGTTCATCCCACTGTCTCACTGGTGAAAGATTGATGAAACATTGTCATAATTCATATATATTTTTGTTGATGGGCTGTTAATTTGCACAAAAATTGTTGTACTTGTTCATTCATTTGCATGGCCGTCAAGTTTAGGTTGTAATCTTTGTAGGAAAACATGTCCCAAAGAAATTGTGAATAAAATCACTGGGTCATTGGCTAGTTGCTTAAATATCAATATAGCCTTCGTTTCTAACTTGCATCAGGTAAGTAAATAACTATTGTATACAGTTAATAGAGGTTTCCCTAGACCAATATAGCATGGTGCTGCACCATGCCTTCATCATCTAGCACCATGCTGCCCTTATCATGAATTTTACAATGTGCCCCTAGGTGGCCAAGGGTGCATCTAAACACCGCACAGGAGTCCTGAGTGCACTTAGGACATGAAATATCATCTATAATCTTAAATAAAGTGTACCAATGGAAAGATATTTATTTTTTTTTACCTTAGAACACGATTTTGAATGTAATAAAGACTAAAATTATAGAGTTACACGGACTTTAATCAACACGTGCCATTTTGCTGGTTGGAATTCAGAGAACACGTCATGCCTGACTATTGTTCATTGAGATTAATGGGGCATGTTGATATTTATAAGTGTTAAATAAAAATAGAAAAGAAAATCGTAAACCATCTTAATGAAAGACAATTGACATGGTAGTATTAAAAAGATTAAAGCTTACTTTCATGTTGTAATCTTGAAGTAATTAATGAGATTGAAGCCGTTGATTGAAGATGATAACTTTCTTTGATATCCTTTTCGAATAATCAAGTAAACTGATCTACAATGGTTATGTTTATGCAGAACGTCTTGTGGTAAGGCTTGGTGTATACACAAACAAGTGTGTTGTTGTTTTATTTAATTAAAGAGAACAGCACATGGTTTCAGTAAACTTTGTTGAGATTTCTTTTTTTTTTTTTCTTTATAATTTGAGCTTTCCGAGAAATTTGAGAAAATTATTATTTTATAATAAATATGGATGCAAAAAAGTTTGAACTCCATACCGTTTTAAAATAAGTTATTGTCAACATTATCGCATATATCTGTAAAGTGTGGCGTCCTTGGGGGTCTTCCAAACCCAAGTTCAGCTATGAAGAGAGTCTACAGACATTAATTGAGGTATTTTAGTTGATAAACATTCAAATCTCACACTAAATTATTTTGGTTGTCAATCGTTAAACGTTAACTATAAATTATTTGAAATTTTGCTAAAATGGAATGAAATAATTTAACGCTAATAATGATTGATTGATTGGTTGATTTTGATTGATTGATTAAAGGTGTTTTAAACCCAAGTATCTTTAATGAAATATCTTAGTGAAAAAAATCTCTAGGTCAAACAGTATGCTCATATATAAACATTTATGTTTTATTGGCAAAAATTACTGCACAATTGTTTTTGTAATGAAAAAAATAGATATTTTAAGTTTTTGTTTCCTCACATAATTTTCTACTACAAAATATAATAACGCCTTGTGGTATAGTTTCTTGAGACTTAAAGTTACTTTTAAGTGTGTTTTTCTTTCTGGTATATCCTGCAAATGTAAAAATACCTTAACCAATACATCATAAAATAATTAACAAATTAACTTATACTTTGAATTTGAAAGTTTTGCCAAATTTTACTTGACACTGTTTAACATTCTTGATGATGAAACGTAATGTAAAATCTTTTATTTCACTATTTATGAATGTATTTTCACAATCTCATTTCTTTTAATAATAAAACCAAAATTGTCAATCGGAAGAGGCACCATTCTCCATCATTAATTTTCTTTTACTTTTCTTTTCAATCAATATTTTGTTGTTCCTCTTATAACAAATAGCTTCGAATCATAATGCAAAGTTTCCATACATTTCTTTGAAAGATGGTATTAAGTCGTGAAGTATGAAATTTCAGTAGATACTTTGTTTTTGTCCAAAATAAAATATTTGATAAAACAAAGTGTATATTGACATTTCTGAAATACGAATTTAAAAATTTAAATGAACGGATGTACGATTTTTCAATCTGTAGACATGTCATTTTATTTGCTTTTTTATATATATTCGTTTTTAAATAGTTTAATTCGCAAAGTATGAAATTTCAGTAGACACTTTGTTTTTGTCCAGAATAGAATATTTGATAAAACAAAGTGTATATTGACATTTCTGAAATACGAATTTACAAAATTTAAATGAATGTGTGCACGATTTTTCATTCTGTAGACAAATTATTTTATTTGCTTTTTTATATATTTGTTTTTAATTAGTTTTAATTCGCAAAGTACGAAATTTCAGTAGATACTTTGTTTTGGTCCAGAAAAAGAGACCGTGAACAGCCAGTACAAATCCAAGATACTAACTCTTAAGCCGAACTAAACAAGTTGACTTGAACTATGCTGAATGAAATCTGTCTTAAGTATGTTGTAATGAAATCTGTCCAATTTACATAATTTGATCATGTTTTGGTTAAATATTGCCTCTGTGTTATATTATGTAGAGAATTAATAAAATTTTAAAATATGATTATTTGTTTCCATGACTTGAACGTAAAAAGCGAATATTGTAAAAGGATAAAAGGATGAGAAAATAATTTCTTTATTTTATTTTGATTACTGAATGATATGCATAAAAAGGAGCTATCAAATTTATTTTTACAAAAAGTTATTATCATGGCATAAATAACCTTCTCTTATACAATCAGTCACACTTCAATAATGAACACTGAGAGGAACCATTCAACATTCGACACCTAATCATTCACGGTTGGATAATTGTGTAATAGGTGACACGTGCCCACATCACCGATGAAAAACGAAAATAACTTAAAAACTACATTTTCAAATATGACCAAAAGTTATATCTAATGTAAATACTATGCAGTAATTTAAATATGCAGTCCTCAGTGCATATTTGAGTGCATTTTCATGTCCTGAGTGCACTTAGGATGTCCTGAGCGGTTTTTAGCCGTACTGGGTGGCCAAACCCAACTTATAAGTTATAAGATTAATTTAATTATTTTCAACTAATTTGCATATTAACATGTACTCTTGTTGTGCTTAACACCCATTTATGATACTTTTACAATACCATACCAAGGTGAAGGTTGTTTATTGCAGGTTTCATTTAATAAATTGCTCAAGTGTCAAGGTGGGGTGCCCCCAATGAAATTCCCTCAAAATACTTAAATAACCATGCCTTCACAATTTTGTGGAAAACACTAGTTAATATATTTGATAGTTGCTACTTTAAACACCATATACCATTCTCAAGCATTTATACCACTTTGATATATGTTGACCAGTCTGTTATATCACTGTGTAAAGTACCTGAACAGATCCTTGCAACTATAATTGTAATTGTTCATCAGTCACTGATCAGTTTCCAATCAATAATCTAACCATCAAATTGATCTGTTAACCGGTGACTGCTTCCATTTTATATCACCTGACAATTGATCAGTTAATATATTGTACTGATTGGTTTGTCTTGGTTTTCAATTTTTACAAACAATTACTAAATAATGTAAATTTAGACATATAATTAGTAACTTTTCTTTTAAATTTGCTATTTCTTATGACATACAAAATGTTGATTTATAATTTTAATTTCAAAGAAAATTAATACGGCATTATATTTAATTCGTACCAATAAAAATTCAGAAATTTACATGAACCATCATCCATCAAGTTATATAACATTGCAATCTGGACAATCATTGGTCATCACTTATTAATCCATCATCAATCATTCAATCATCATTCATCAATCCATCAAACAGTTGCAGGGATCAGTTCAGGGACTGTTACAGTAGCATGCTTCAAAAATGTGACATTTTCAATTTCAATATTTCAAGACATAATGTAAAATACTCATATTTTGTCTTAAGGAGGTCACAGTGAAACTTTGAAAATTACTTTTTTAACATTTAAAGTAATGGAAACGTTAGAAGCGGTTAGTGAGACCACTGGAATGTTTGCATTTAGCATTTAACATCAATCACATGTAAGCACCAAAGTAACTTGGACTGATTTCATTCTGTTTCAAGGGAAAGCTTGAAAGGCTTTGGTGAAATTGAATATAAAACAAACATAGCACTGATACCTAGAGTTATGTCCCTTACCCTAGGACTACCTCCTTAATAAAGGTAGTGTTTAAATTAGACACCTTTGTGTTATATGAGTAATGATACATGTGCATGTTATAAGAAACAGGTGTGTAAATACAATGTATAAACAGAATCAGGAATTCTGAATTTAACAAACCTGTCAATGTAATGTTCTTCAATTTCTGTTCCAGGAAAAGATTTGAGGACAAGATGTAGTTCGGCTGACCATCTTCTTGTGAGGAGCCATTAAACTGAAGGAAATCTGCCATAGTTCCCCCTACTCTCAAATAACACGGTCTTAATGCACTAGCTAACACCTGAATCTTTTTAGAGCTATATACAGAAAACAGAATTGTAAAGACTTTACAATAAACAGTATAATGTAATTACATTAAAAGTTTAATATAATTAAACAGTGCAGTTGTATGATACTAAAAAATCCAGTGAAGTTATATTTTGTACAATAGGTGCTGTTTAAATACTTTATCCCTTAACTCTTTGGGATAAATTTTTCATAGCAGATGTTATTCAGTTTTAACTGATCTTTAAATATGTTTACCAAGTACATTAAATTCATCCACATGTGAGCGAGGGGGCCATATCAATGGTCCAAAAGTTCAATAGTCCAATGGTCCAAAAGGTTGAAAGTCAGACAATTTGATAGTCCAAAAGTTCTAAGAAATCTTATCGAAAAGAAAAAAAATACCTGAAACTATGGCTAAACAACCATAATGAAAGTTGTATGATTATATCTCCCTCAATGGTGAGAATCCCTGTGAGACATTGTTTTAATGTTAAGTCCTGACTGGTTGTCAGTCACTCATCTTTAAAGTGCATATGTATCCAATGAGAACTATGGAACTGAGTCAAATGGAACCAGTTAGCAGTCAGTAGTCACAGATATAAAGCCACTGCCCCTGGTAGGCTATTATCCATTGAAATTAACTTTTAAAGACAAAAAATAACAAGAAAAGAACCAAGTCCTATAAAGGACTTTAATGATATTTTAAGTTCTAGGCACAATTTTTGAGGATGCACTGTACAGGACTTTAATACAAGTCCTGAATTCACAACTATTTTTGTAGCCTGATTCCATTTATAATAGCTAATAGTTTTAATTCATTTTTTATTCTACTAACCTAAATTGTTAATTCATATATAGCAGTCATACTTTTGATGGGCTACCATAATCAATGATCATTCCCACAAATCTGGTGAAGGATAATGAAGAATTGTTTACCAACTTCGAAATCGATCCCTACATTGATTTCAGATAATAAGATCTTTGAGAAAAAAAATGTTGAGGAACAGATAGACAACCAATGCAAAATGATGACAATAACTCACTCTTCGTTTTATGTCAGGTGAGCTCATGTTTATGGTTTTTTTTAAGTGGTACTAAAACTAAGGCATGATATTTGCCCCTCGTTGGACTATCAACCTGTCATACCATTGACCAGTTAGACTATTGGACTGTCAGCCCACTGTCAGACCAACAATGAGTTTGACCGTTGAACTGTCAGACTATCAAGCAGACCCTGCAAGTGAGATATTACTATCCTCATAACCATACCTGAGTGCAAGAGCTGACCAGTTTGTATGTACTAAAGCTGAATCAATTGTCACACTGAGAAATCTTTCTGGGATTGTTTCTTTCACATTTGTTGTATCAATCTGCACCTGTGTGACCTTGGATGTTGTGATACAGACTACTGTTAAGGCTACAGTTAAACACATGAGGAGTTTCATCTTGAGACTTTTTTGGTGAGGGTCTAGAAAAAATTGAAAACTACATAGAATAAAACAATAAATATGGTGAAACACAACAAAAGCATGAGCCTATAACCTTTATCAACATTTATACTAAGGTCACTTGAATGATCAATATCTTCTATTTTCATAAAAACAGCAAGAACTGAATTGTTTAACATGTCAAGGAAATGATTATCATTTGTATATGGATCATATGCAGAAAATAATCAGATTTTTGCATGTATTTTGGCATCTGGTTATTTTGACAGTTTTCTATCAAATTATGTTTGTTTAATTTTGGTGCATACAGAATGGTAGGTGTTTAATTTTGATATTTTGTGGGAATAACATTAAAAAATATATATTACTCACATCTTTTTTCAATTTTGAATATACATGCACATATATTATTCTTAATTTTCACATACATTACTTTTTGGTATGTGGTGTGTTTTGTTTAAGCACTTTAAAAATTAACCAAAAATATACCTATAACAAAAGTATCCCTTAAAAATTTACAATTTCACAAGATACATTCTGTGCTTCTAAAAATACTCTATAATAGTACATTCAAGTTGAACATACAATGTAACATCAATAAAGCCTTTAAGGTAACATAATGAGTGAAAAAAATACAATAATACCAGTCATATGGATATTGCAAATGGCATCCATAAGTGTAAATACACTTATTACTGAATAGGCAGTGGCTGCTTGTCCACAAATACCGCAATTTGAGTCAATAACACACAGAATCATGACGGAAATGGTTCATTTACGTAAGTAATGTAGAAATTGTGAGAAATTCTTTATATGCAAATATATACAAAATGATACAAAAACAATTTAAATTGTAACTGGTATAACAAGTAACGATTAAAATTCATTCAGATTTAATACAAAATACACATTTAACAAACTTGAAAGACTATTTTAAACAAAGGTTGCACATCGAGAAAGATTGTTTTGACACATGATTCAGTCTGGCACATTTTAAATCATAATGCTAAAATTCCAGATAGCAGATGTAAAACACAGTGCCATATTGCATAACGCTCGTTCCGCCGTTCCTTGAAATCGGCAGAATTATAGTCAACTATTTTCCATTTAAACATTTTATACAGTTTCTTTACCATTACACGGGAGAAAGTGACTAAACTAAAGAAAAACAATGACCTACCTGATGAGAAAATCCAACAATCCTGGAAATCCTTTGTAAAAACAGTTAAAATGAACTGCATATTTGGTTTTTAGCTTTTTGAGTGTGTAATTCCAGTTGATAAAATTACGGATTTTAAAATTTGCGAAACAAACACATCAAATAAACCAACAAATTGCCTTTATCAACTTTTAAGTTCGTTTTGTCAAAAATATAATGTGAAATAATGTAAAATTAGTGACCTAATTGCTGGTCATTTTGACAACTGTCTTCATTCCAAATGTTTTCTAGTTATTTAACAAATATTTAGGATTTTTATCGTTCCATTTCCGGTAGGTTAAAATAACAGACATTTTATATTTTATATCACGTTTAGCAAATTAACATTTGCGGTGGCTATCAACATGTCAGATGCTAGAGGTTAGGATGGCACCAAGTCAGAAAATAGCTTGCCAAACAACCTCTAGCATTGCTGGAGTAGCCCTTTTCTAATCCTAGATTTAACACAAAGTACTGTATTATTTGCACTTTTGACTAGGGATATCATTCTGCGCCATTTTAAGAACAAATTCGATAGTTTTAAATCGGGGAAACAGCATCGTTTTACGAAATAGAAACAGGGGCATATATATACGAATGAAGATATGTCATGTCTCTGATTAAAGGCAGTGTCACTGACAAACCTGCTTTCCCATACGTCTCTAGATCTGCAATACCATAAGATAGCCCGTACTTGTGTTCTTGTGTACCTTCAAATACTCTTAAGCATACAAAATATGCATTACAAAAGTGTTCTCTCTACGCTGGTAACAGTACTAGTGTAAGAAAGTTAGCAATCCACTTAATATATTGGGTCCTTGATTATTTTGTTTGTTGTCAGATTCGGCGCACAAAGGGAAGTAATACTAACACTGGTTTCACTGAATACCAAAAAGAAAGGATGAGGTACACTTCGGGTGCTAGACTGAAATATTAAACATAGTCATAGACTGTTACCAATCAGTATTTTCGTTAAGGACTTTCTGTAGAACAAAATTTCCATATCATATTTTTTTTGCCAGTGGCTATTTTGCCGGATCCGATAAAATAGCCTGGGAGACTATTTTGCCGGATCCAGCAAAATAGTGTCTGAGGTTATTTTGCCGGACCTCATTAAAATATTGATTAATGACGATACGTTGTTAATATATTGCATATTGTTTAAAATTACAAGCTTCTTACTGGCTTATATATAAGGTATATCGAGTACATTTCAATTTCTTTACATGTATATGATTTTAAAAGAAGTATAACATTTTAAAGCAGAAAGCATCCTATAAATATATAATATAAATAAGTAAATTAAACCTGCGAACGAAAATATGCAAATAATCTAGAAAAGAGCATAAAAAGCATTTCATGCTTTGAATGGGAGCATTTTTTCTTGTACACCTACATGCAGAAAGCAAACGCCCAAAGCGCAATATACTGGTTCTGTATCAAGTGCAAATAAAGTATTCTTTTAAGCTATGTACAATGTTAACTTATAACATTTTTAACTGCAGTTCTATTTTTGATATAAAGATATCTGTATTGAATTTAAATGTTTGGAATTCTTATAGTATCTTAATTTTTGTGTAAAATTTTATCCATTTTTATTCCTAACTTTGACCGTCCCGTTGTGGAATGGGGTAGCCCTGGTATGTTACATGCTGGGGATCGTCAGGCCATAATACACTAAACTGACCATAGGGAAGCTAAATTGTCCGATCCTACCCACTTCTCCTTATATCTAGAGGCAATCAAAATTTGTCGACCACATTATCCTTGTGTCCCAGCCCCTTTTCATTTCATCATCATTTCGTGTTCATTTTATGATCCATTTTATGTTCGCCTGGATATAGCTGAAATATTGCTGCTCGGGCGTTAAATCCCAACAATCAATCATTCAATCTTAATTTTAACGAATTAAAAATTTATATTTTTATGGAAAGAAATCGGTGTCAATTTTTAAATATTAGAATTTCTATTTTACTTTAATTTATGTGTAAATCTTTATGCAAAATTTCAACGTATTTAACCATTTTTTATGACAGAAAATTTTTAAATTTCTAATGATTAACATTCATATTATACTTCTATTTATGTGTAATTTTTTTTATACCTGTCATTCAAAATTTTATGGATTTTTATAAAAATTCATTCTACATCACATCTCCAGTTTTATAACAACTTTTATGTCTTTAAAGTTTGGTATGTATGAAGTCTTGTATTTTTGTTAAATACTGACGGCAAAATAGCCAAATAACATTATATAACTCAGTGCTTTACATTCGCATATGATTTGTATAATTATATATTACTACTATTAAGCTGCTGCATGATTGGTACCGTGTTTGCCGTCATATATTTTGTGCAAAATCAGAAAAAAGAAAAAGATCAAGAGCAACGATTTCGCAGCTAAAATATCATACACATATGTGTTCTACGTGTATTTTTGTTTGAATGAGAATACATGGGAAGTTTACATTTAAAGATGAAATGATTGCATGTTAGCATTGAACCCAATTTCCGATTCAGACACCGGAGCTCGTTACAATTGACTATATAGGTCATATGCATTATCAGGGCCCCATATCTATATGTAACCAGTTGTTTTGATTGAAAGCATTCGGGTCATCACGGTTACGAAATAGTAATCATATCAAGGGAACCAATATTCTAGCGGAATATATCACCCGATATTAGAGCATATCGCATTCCAATTGGAACTACTCGGCCATTTAATTTCCACTACACTAAAAAATAACGTTTTTCTTTAGTGTAACTAGAAAGGCTGAGGAGTTCCAAATGATCGCATTCGTACCATTTCGAATGTTGAAAGTAAGTCGAAATCAGTGGCATATAATATTTGACGATTAGCGACTTTGAAGACTTAATTCACTCATTGATTTCAAATTTGTAATGCATGCGCCAAGGTACCCCACCAAATCTTCTGGAACTCTAAATCTGATAAAATAGACAAAAATGTTTCAGAGTATCAATATACTACATGGGACTACATTGGCGCAGACACTTGTATTTCATGTGCAATGGGTTATTTACTTCTTGGTTTTGTAAAATTTAAGAAACCCCGCTATTTTGACCATGCAGTGGTTATGACTTAATGTGCAGTACAGATAAGTTATAAATATAGACAATTAAATTTTCACTTTTGTTAAGCGAGTAAAATTTTGCTGTGATTCAACATTTACATGAAAATAAAGAGTCAATTTCACCCATAAATGTACCTCAACCTTTGTCTAAAGATTGCACCGGATATAGATTAAACCGTTATACCATGTCTTCTCCTAATACTGTCCAGAAACAATATTTTGTAATGATTTATCCGTCATTGACAGAGTGTAAGACTCCACCAGCATAATAATTTAATGAACATTAATTAACAGAAGAAAATATCGTTGATAAAGATATCAAATAGTATCAAGTATGGAACCTCGAGGTACCTCTATGCACATCGATTATAGTACATTACATAAATCTATCCCGATTTAGTTTGACTGTTATATATCGGCGCAATAAGTCTAATGATGACTGAGACAAAAATGTAAGAATTTAGTATCACCAATAAATCATGGGAGACAATTAAGAACTCTTGACTGCTTCTCGAGGATAGCAGCATGGTGTTCATTTAGAGCAGAGATTTTTCCATTCTTCAATCGCGCTCAACAGAGTAGAAGAGATCCAATGTCAGATCGGAAAGCTCCATGTCAAGAAGAATTGAAGACTTTTTTAACACACAGTACCAGGTGTATCTCAATAGTGTTTTAAAATGTAGAAATAGCCGATCAGACATCCACTGGTCTGCAATTTCCTTTACCTAAAACTCTTTTTATTAATTGGAGGTACCTGTGCTCAGGGAGTATTATTCACATTAAATTTACTAATGTTGTTATCTTATCAGTAAACTCAGCTGGATCCGAACGAGTGTTTCCTAATATAATGACTCAATGACTGAAGACGATCATCAGGATACCCTGGAAGATTTTCCCCTGCAAAAAGTTTATTTGTGAAAAACCAAACTGATTCTAAGAAGAAGTAATCTGATCCGGATGTTGTTAAAATGTTGGAGTTTCTTGAATTTCTGATCGACAATTATTTTGTCGAATTTGGAGGGGTGTTCTAACAGACCATTGAAATACCCATAGGAACATATTGTGCGCCATCCTCGACCCATCTATTTCTATATTTGAATGAAGCTAGGTTTTTAGAAGGAATATTGCAGAAAAAGAGAAGTGCATAGCTCTTAACTTCAATTTCAGTTACCGTTATATAAATGATGTTTTATTCCTGAAAGTGAAATAATCCCAATTTTAAGGATTACTTACATTTTTCATCTACCCAAATGAATTTGAAAGTATTGAGACAACGGACCGATGCACTTTTTTCTGCTTCAAACGTAAACCGTAGTCTTTTCATAGATATAGGACGTTTGAAAACTAAACTCTGGCGTCTGTTGCTGTAGGGCTAGCCTTTGGGATACCTGGCCTGACCGAAAAACTTGGTCGGAGTTGTGTACGTTGTACTAGTAGCTGGGATGCTGCGTTATGTCAACGCTCTGGTCTTGGTCTCTGACCTACGTAAAGACCGAGAGCGGTTCCCATGTTACTTTTCCGTCTTGGTGGTACGCCAACTCAGGAGGCACATTTTGACTTAGATTCCGGACGACATATTAACACATGCAAAAAATACTATGAAGAGTTGTCTTGTCATATCAATAAAATAGGCGTGGTAAACAAAAGGGTGATTGATTACTAAAACAAAAGGCGTTGATTATGTATATGTTAATGAATTGGTGATAAAACATACCTTACTTGTCATTTGGAGAGGAAACTAACAGGTAAGATTATAAAGTTTGTAACAATGCAATTGTCAACAAAACAGATTTGAATGTTTCACTCGTCTATTGTCTAAACTACAAGAAATTGATACGTTATGACAATTGTCTGCACTTAAACAAGTCTAGTTCGAGTATAAAAACATCGTTGCCTCCTATAGATTTCAGGAATATTCCTAAAATAATATAATTAAGGCGTCAAATTACACAGTCTTCATTTAAGCCACAGTTTCGTTGACAAATTCATATACATATTTTAATAACTGCATTCTTTATCAGGTTGTTAATGTATGTGTTTATATCACAGATAATTGTCATAAATTATTTTACTTGATTTTCCTATTATGAATTCTTCCATATAAATTAAAGATTTTTTTCCTGCACGAGAGCGCCAATTTTAAGGGGATCGACTGTTATGACAATGGTTAAATAAAGACTAAACAAAAAACTTAAAACAAAAACAAACAAACAAAACAATCAAAACAGAACAAAAAAAGCAAGAAAAAAATCTAGAAAGCTATGAGCAAAGCAATAAAGGAGATGCACAATGGCAGCATCTGATAAAGAATTTGTGCAAGTTTTATTGAATCCCATTCAGCGGTTCAAAAGAGTTGCGGTTTATTAAGTGGAGGTATTACAAACAAGAAAAAAAAAAATAAATAAATAAAACAAAACAAAACAAAAAAATTCTTCAATTTCAAATGTTAAATATGTGCTATCGATTCTAGCACATGTCATATTGTGAGTGAATAATAAATTTAAAGTTTTCGAATTATCTTTGGTTCAGAATGGAACATGCAACATCAAATATTGAATGATATGACATCATTAAATGGTACCCATTAAATAAATGATTGGATCTCCACATGAAACCAGTAAAGAGACTGCTTAAACTTTAGGAAAACGACTACCCATTTTATATATATTTTCTTGCTAAGAGATGCTGTATACATGTACGTGCTAATGTGTCATTAAAACTGCATCTTAGTTATAGGTACCGGTCCAAATTACATGTACATTTGTATTTAAGAGTCAAGACGATATATTGTGTATATATTTAGTCCGCAGAAGGTTTTCAGAATATACTCGAATTGGTATACAAAATAACTGTTTGGTGACAACATACTTGGAGGGATGGTTATTCTACTATATTGACATCGTAGGCCCACACTTTCATGTACTCTGTAATAAATTATGATAATACAAACATAGTTAGGCCTCAATAATTGTCCTCCTACAGCCTGGGCAGTATTGTGACACTTCAACAAAACACCACATCACCGGAAACTACAGTGTGGTTAACCATCAAGTCATGACCGTCAATCCAACCATCATATACACAGTATAATAATTGTATTTGTACAATTTTTGTTTTGTTTTTTGTTTTTTGTTTTGCTTTTTGGTTTGTTTGAGGAACTCATTTTTTTTTTACGATAGCCGACAGTATCGTATGTATATGTAAGTAGGTATTTTTAATTGTTGTAGTGAAATACGTAAAATTCGTAAAGCCGAAAATTCGATTACATTTAGTATTTAACATTTGTAATTGGTGCATCCCTATACCTCTTTGGGTGTATAACTTACGAGAACAAATGACATGTAATATTCCGTTCCGTTTACATACGTTGTCACTAATAGGATAATTAGTGTAATTGGGAAGAGTGAATAACCAAAATATGATCGCAAGTGCCGAAGAACGCCTAGACTTAAGGAGTGTGCGGAACTTGTTCCGCGCACGAGTTAAATCTTATACGTTCTTGGCACGAGTGATCATATTTTGGTTGTTCACGATAACCAATTAATTATCCTATTTATTATATAGATTTCCTTCATTCTTCATTGCAATTTTCAACACAATTTTTTTTAAAAAGGTGAACGGCGGATTGATATTCTTGTTGTGACGTTTGGGCGGGAGAAAGCGCGGGAGTGAAATTACCGAATTTATTTCACAGTGTGAATTATCGAAAAAAAAAATACACTGGGAACAATCGGTAAATCACTGCTAATAATAAAAGGTATAACCAAAAATATCTCCTTAGACGTTACGTAATGTCCGTACCGCTTCAGCGTAACGTTTCGTGTGTTGATGTCGAGTGAAATGCATATCGCTAATATACTGGAAAGTGAAGGAGGGGAAGTGAATGATTAATTACTGAACAAACTTGAGAAAATCACTTATATCATGAAAATAACCACGGTAATTTGATTCACTGTCCGTATATTCTTCCGCGAGTCGCATATGTTAGTGTATTGGGTCGGGTAGATTTATTTCAGATATTGTTTCAATTGCAAGTAATTTTGGAGGATCCAGGGGAAGATCCTTGGGTTTTGATACCCTGTTTTGTTTGTTTGTTTGTTTGTTCGTTTTTTGTTTTGTTTTTTGTTTTGGTTGAAAATTTGTTAAATTTGCAAAATTGGGACCACACAAAATGAGCAAATTATAGCCTGGAACCCCCTTTCTTTTAATTTACTGGACCGGAATCTCCCTTTTACAAATGTCTGGATTCCTACAAATGTTGTAAATAAAATTGAAAGGACACCAAAGAGCATCTTTTTTGCGGTTGATATGCATTCATAGGCGGTCATTGGTGGAGTTACCTCTAACACGACCAGAAAAGGCTCGTGCCAATGCCAATTATGAATTCAGTCTGTGGATTAGATCAAGCTTTCTGTGGTAAGACAGAAATTACCATCTTAAGTAGAAAATTATTGTCCAAAATGCATAAAGAATTTGTCTGTCAATCAATTATAATAAAAGGAATACGTTATAATATTATAGTTGATAAACATACACTAACTATGACGACAGTCGCATTTAGTTTTAAATGAACAAAGTACGACGCGCTAAAATTGTCTAAAATAACTGCGACGTAAACTTGTAAAAAAGGTTCTGATACTACATAATGAGTGAGCATTCATGTTATGTAAAATAAAATATCTTTTGACGTAGCTTTTGCGAACTTTTATGGATATTTTGTAGACAAAAGCACAAAGTTTTGACATTTTTCTCATGAGCTCATCATTTTTGTTAGACCTCCTTTTTTGCTGTATAAATTGACACAACGGCGAAAAATTTGTCATGGACAATATACATAAATGCAGTATTGGTAAGTGAAATTGGCGGATTTTTTTAACATCAATTGTTGTATATTGGAGTCGTCTGGTTTTAGATTTGTGCAGATTTAGAGTACTATATCGACCACAAAGTCGTGTGATACGATTACTGTGTGTCACGTCTAAAACTAAACCTCAGTGAAATGAAGTACAGATTGATTTTTCAGTTTGACAGATGCACTTAGGTGAACAATAATAGGGGTTATACGGAACACAGTCTATGTACCTCAAACTTGACAGTACAATAGATATGCATTAATATTAATTATGTTTTTTTCGGTACTTTAATACCAAATTCATGCTGGTGGTTATATGGAATATATTTATACAGTCAAGGGCGGATCCAGACTGGCCACTTTTAGTCAATTTTACATATGAAAATGTCAAATTTTCAAATAAAACAGGGGTGCTACCCCCCCCCCTTTTGCACCCCTCTGGATCCACCACTGTACAGTTATGATAATAATTTATAAAAATTGAAGTCGCGAAGGAATTGATTAAAGTCATTGTAACTACGACTAACTGAACTATATATCTCAACTTTTGGTTCCTCGAGTATGTTTGAGCCCTAACACCGCACTTAAGTTGTACTGTAATATTTTCTCCAGAATGCTTTCTTCCCTCTTTCTGGCGTAATTAAAAGAATCGTATTTGTTTTTGTAATTTGTTTCCTTATTGATAACCTGCATCATGTCCTTGTTATAACCACAACTGTCCTTCACCGGAGTCTTTCGCTGGAGCCTGTTAAACAAACCACGATTTCTCTTTTGTTATTAATAACGGTTACCTATTATTTCCATTTTTTCAACCTGATGGTGGTAAAACCACATTTTTGCTATGAAGTACATGTATATTACAAATGTAAATTTAAAATCGGATAAATAAAAATGAAATATTAGAAAGTCGACTTAGATTTAGAACAAGGTACACTCCTGTAATTAAGAATAATTTTCCTTAAACCTTTGTCATAGATCCTACCTTTTTCCAAATATTGAAGAGAAAATATAGTTTGGTTGAACGTATTCATTTTGATTTTTGCGTGATTCATACTTACGATAAAGCAATCTGATGAAATACATATGCTATGTATCTTTGTCAATGTATTAATGTTATAACTTAATTACAGACCGAAATTTCATCTAGATCTACCATTTGGTGTATTGAGGAACGGACAGTGGTTAACCAAAATAATATTACAATGTAACAACATCCAATGAATAACACTTTTAGAAGAATACAGTGCACACAAGTCAGGGGAAACTGTAGGGAGAGTGCAATGGGTTTCTTTTTCTTTCTGCAAAGTCTTATCTCCTCAGGACTCGAATTCGTACCGCTGTGACATCTCTGGCAACACCGTCTGCACGAAGTCCAGCGCCCTAGACCTCTCGGCCAGGTAGGCTATATTCAAATATAGCTTTCGCTGGCCGAGTCATTCCTCCTCGTTGGATTAATCTAGGGCTGTAACTTAGTACACGATGTATGGTAGTACGGGACAGATCATCTAGGTTTTATCATGTAGGATAAAGAATCAAATTAATGATGCATGTCACAACAAATCAGTATTATACAAACGTCTCAGAATTTGACGACTCTTTAATTTGATCCTCTATCCTACAAAATAACAGAGTTAATTCAGTGGAAATAGTCTGTTAATTCTTTGTTAAGTTTACAAAACATTTGATCACTGAGTATAATAATGCTACGGGTGCTAGTTTATCATGTCATAGTATATTGTTTTCACCCGAGTTTTTAATGTTTTAAAGATCTCTCGGTAGCCCAAATCAGATTTGTCGTTTCATAAGTATTTCTACTCGGTTCAATTCTACCTATAATATTTAATTCAGCCACGCATTGTCTTTAAACATCATACTCCACCCTGGTAAGGTTAAAATTTCAGCTAATACTCGACAGACGTTGCCCTCGGTAATAACTAGCGACAAGTGGAAAGTGTAATTAATGGTATAATGTTCACCACACCAAACCAACAGTAATTAATTGTCCATGTTTACTAAACAAGAATCACACGTGACATACTTCTTAAACATTGAACTCTAACACATGATTGTTCATTTAGCATTTGGTTTGTTATACGTTCTGTGACATAAGAGGAAACGAAGGATTGGCAAACATCTTAGAGATAATGATTTACATCACAAATAACTTCTGCTATATAAGGAATGTTGTAGGAAGAAAAAGTCTTCAGGAGGAAATCAGTCTAAGGCTATAACACTATTTGTTTCTTTAAAATCTTTCAGTGGTATCGGGTTTCTATTTGAGGATGATATCGACCTTCTTAAAGTAAGAGCTATATCAATGCATACTTTGACACTTCCCCCTGCGGTACAAAGTTTAGCTTAACAATGTTTAAATCAAGACTTCTTAAGTAATAATAATAATAATAATAATAATAATAATAATATTAATAATAAGCCTCTCATATAAGACAACATTGGTAAGAAAACCATTGTTCTTATTCTTCAGTAAATAGTTATGTGAATTTTAAGTAAGTACTGAGATTGATGATTATTTGATGTAAACTTACTTAATTGCAAAAAACATGATGACAACAGACTAGTTAAATGAGATAATTTGGAACGATTCAGGATTTTCTGCATGGTTTGACAGTTGTAGTTGATTAAAACAACTCAAATGAACTTAAAGAGACAACTGGTATACCTTCGTATGCTCCATACCTAGACCGAAACCTTTAAATAGATACACAGAATTTTTGAAATTTACACTTTATAACAAACGTGATTTCAATTTTCCAATTGTAAACGTCTCCTTTTTTATTGGAAACATTCCAACATCTCCACCCTATGGAGTATAATTCCACAGTTCATCCAGTTCTGTCATACATGTGCACTTGTAATTTTTAATACTGACTTTCTTAGTAGAGTAAGAATACTTTCAAGTAAGCTTCCAAGACAGTGGCAGGTTCTGCCTTCTTGCTATCACCCCTGTTGGTTTTATGTCATCACAATTTAATTGACCGATGTGAAGTTGAGACAAGACAGTTAGATTTCATGACTTCCTACCGAACTTGACACATGCTTGGTTTTACACACTTTCAATGTAATAGGAGCTTCAAACGGAGCAGGACATGCTTACCTATCTGGAGCACCTAATGTCAATCCCCCTTATCAGTGGGAGTTCATATTTTAAGCGCTTTAGTTTGTTGTTTGCTGTCTTCTTTTTTTTCTTTATTTTTACATGTAATTGTATTTTGTTGTCTTCACTGTGTATTTAGATCCTAACTGTTTCCTGTTGTCACACTTTGGCCATGTCTTTGTATGCTTATAACTTTGCATTGTTTTTCTTTTTTTTTATGTTACGGTATTAAATTTCTAAAACTGACAATATTTAAATACTTAGCTGAGCTGCACTTAAGAAGGTTATTTTCATACAAGAAATGATCAGATAGCTTCATGGTGATGTGAGATATTTAAAAAAAATGTATCAGACCAATTACTGCTCGACTCAAAATATAAATTTATAAATACAACATCTAATACAAATATACACACTTTGTTATAAATTTCAGCTAAATTCTTTCACACGAAGTTGATTAATGTTTTTTATGATAAATAGATAATGTCATTCATTAATAGTCGTTGTATTTATAGTTTTTTTTTTTAAATGATAAAATCAAAATTAACAACAAAACTCACGTAAAAATAGAAAAATGCAGTAGAAAAAAAACACCCACGGCTGATTAGTCACTGTTGTAATTTGTTGGAACTATAGGCGTTAGCCTATTCAAATAGTTTTGCTTTAGATTTCTAAGCATTTTTTGCAAGGAAATTAGTGTAAAAAGTTAATCAATAACCAGAATTTTTTTTAATGATATTGCAGATTGGAGAGAGTTGTATCGTTAAAAGAATGAGAAGAACGACAAAACCATGAGAAGAAACACCAGAGTCTACTTATATTTTTCGGTCTGGGTGACGCTTTCTTTCATAACCATTGTTCTAAACGTTCTGAATGTGGACTGGGAAAGAACAAATATAATCAATGGAATCGTTATTGTGGTTGTTTTGGGCATCCTGCAAGGGAGTGTCATGGAGTTCCCAACACAAACAATTGCTACTCTTCTGATAGGAGGTGACAAGAGACGGCTTGCAACAGCAAAATCGGACAGACTTACTATAGTTTTGAACTACAACCTGTTAGCAATGAGTAAAGATGAAATAGAAGAATGCATGGAAACTATGTATCATGCTTATATGGACAATTTAAGTCCAAATGTCTCGGCTGTTCTAGTCAGTGCTACAGGAGATGACACATTAAAAGATTACGAATTAGAAATCAGAGACAGGTTTCGAACTATGATTTTCGACGAATTGTTCCATGAGGGCTCTTGCTTTGCAAAAGATCATTTTGAATCGATAGATTCAGTTAGATTAGAACATGTTTGGAGCTTGTATGAGGATGTAGACAAAACATTGTTTTTCCATGAGTATCTCCACGATATATGTGACAGATATGCCAGGGAATTTATGGTTGTTCACAGGGTAAGTAGGGTGCTCAGAAAATGTGGACAATATCAAGATCTCATGCTCTTGTCTGAGGGTGAGGACGAAGCTTATTCATATTGTGATCAAGAATATTATGGTCGCTCGGCGAGGAAGGAGGGAGAACCTTTGTTTTATGATTCTGATGATGTCAAAAATATATTTGGAAGGAAATTTGACTACACTCTTGTACTAGACGGCGATACGGGTGTTCCAAAGAAATGTGTTTTTGATCTGTTGGATATAGCTGCTGCTAATCCAGAAAAAGGAATCATTCAACCATCTATAAAAATACACTGTGAACCTACTGACACCATATTCATGCACATAGAAACTATGAGACAAGAAATATATGAACCTATGACAAATGCTATTATGGAACTTTTGGGACAATCAGCTTATTTTGGTAAGGCCATGATTAAAAACAGGATTTATATCGACAATGTCATAGGCTCAAGAGATAGGTTGATCGAAAGAGTACCAATTGATGTACTGAGTCATGATACATTTGAAGCAGCTATTCTCAGACCTCTATATGCTGGGTCTGTCTGTCTTCTAGAAGCCCCTTCATATAACTTCGTTACATGGAGTATCAGGGAGAGACGCTGGAACAGAGGCGAAGTGTTACTTGCAATGTACTTCTGGACTAATGGCATTGGTAGATTAATGCGGTGGATTAAAAAGATACTTCAGAAAGACAAATTCATTGAGACAAAACTACGCACAGAATCACCATTGAGTTTTGCCAGTAGTTACGTTGCATACTCGGCATTAAGACAGATGATAATGAAGCCTACACTTTTACTCTATGTCATCATTCATATATCCGTACACCTTAGGTACAGATATGCATCCATCATTTTGATTATGTTTTTAGTATTAGTATTTCCAAAGTTTGCTACTTGTAATAGACATAATATCAAATATGTTCTAATAGAAACTCTAGCCTCCATATTCCAGTTCACCCCCGAGGCCATGGTTGGTTGTGTTAGAATATTCAAGGCCGTGCAGGCGAATCTTGCAGCGAATGTGAAATGGATTCCTCAAAGAGCAGTAGAGGATGAGTTCAGAAATTGTAACCCATTTTTATCCAGTTTTCACCACCTGTGGGGCTATTCACTGTTTGCTTTAATCTGTGGTGTACTAGTTGTGCTATTTTTACCTAGAGCTATGCTAATTCTGATAATGTTGATTACTTTGTTTTTTCTTCCTTTATATACCGGAATTACCTCACTACCTCTTAAATCGCCACCGTCCAACGAGAATCTTCCGTTCTCAAGCGGAGTTAATGAAGTAGCTGGCAGTGAGGCTGAAATAACAGGAACATATACACGGAATATCATTGGTAGTGGTTTCATCAATGAAGGATTCGGCAAGTACTAACATACCGAACATGATACATATAGTCATTGAAATCCAGGCTGAGTGTAATAAAGTATAAATTATTATCGAATTGAACAAAATATAGTTTTTTTAAGGAAATATAAATATACTAATGGGGAAAACAGTGACAGTACAATCAATTCAGGAATGTGTCAACAGTTATTTGTCAATGAATGTCGCTACTGTCAATTTGTCAAAAGAATGACTTTTTGCATACTGATTTATGTTGTTTTATTTTGTATTATATTCACAAGACTACTTTCTACATTTTTTCTCCCTTAAAAAGTAACGAAGTATTACTTCAAGACACATTACGCTTTGCTATACAGATAAAAATACATACCTTTTAATTGATCGTATCAGATGAAGACTTACTGCAACCGCTTCGAATATAACTCTATGGTGATTGTTATCTATAAATAAAAAAAGCATGATTTGAACCATAAAGATCATAGACAGAACCAAATAAAAATTAATAAGAATAACATGATTATAACACTTTAACAACATTTGACCATTCAGATATGTGTGATCTTTTGAAAATATCGATTATAAAGTTTCAATAACACAGTTACAGTTTTTCAAACACAGCATGAAAGTTTCAAGAGTATCAAAAGACAAAAGTGCTTATCGGATGACTCTATATTATGTCATGAAATAAAAACAATGATGTCTTCTATTTATTACCTTCCAATATCCTGAAAAGAGAAATATTTTCCCGATCCTCTAAGAAAATAACTAAATATAGCAACATAGTATTATTTATAGAACACTTCATTAGGTATCACCGTGACATGAGAATCTGAGTGCGAATGATTATGGTATCTACATACGTCATAGCAGACGACGGATTGTAATGACATCGATTAATGGCGGGAGTGTCTGTCTCGTATTACAATGACAATTTGGAATCAAAATTGGTGTATTTTGTTTCTTTTAAGGTAGCAAAAATATAAGAGTGTGGCTTCAATGTTTTTTGGTTTGACTTTTGAAATAAGTTATTACCTATACTCGGCGTCACATAAATAACATACTGTTAAAATTTGAATAAAAATATTTTCTACGACTTTATTGACACCAACCGTCGTTTAAATTGTCTTAAATGACTTGCTCATTCGTTTAGCCAAACAGCTTCTCAAAAACAAGTCGCTGATTAGCTTAAATCATGCGTAACAAATCCTTACGGGAAAATCCCATACTAATATCCGCCATGTTGGTTTTTACGGGACGATTTGTTTACAAACGAAGTGCGTAAGTTCCCGTCGAACTCCGGTGACAATCGTCTGCTTGATCAACTTCTCGGTATTATACGTTGTTCGCGTAAAATAAATCCGAGATATCCGAAATAACGCCGAATTGCATTCTGGGTTCTTCGGTTTTTGGACAAACCATTTAAACGTAAACAACATCTCCTAGCAACCCGATCACTGTAAACATGGCCGACTTTTTACAATGTAAATATTGCCACCTAGAATTAAAATCTGACCGGAATTTAACGATTCAATGTTTAGGGAGAAGCCGTTTGGCTAAACGAATGAGCAAGTCATTTAAGACAATTTAAACGACGGTAGGTGTCAATAAAGTCGTAGAAAATATTTTTATTCAAATTTTAACAGTATGTTATTTATGTGACGCCGACTATAGTTTCTTTCTCCTCGAAATAACTGTTATGCATATCTATTAACAGGTACAAACAAACAAAAGACAAAACAGCCAATTCTCGGCCCAGTACTTTTCAAAATCTTAAACAATGACATCTTCCACTTCACGAAAAATAGCACTCTATACAATTATGCAGATGACAACACCCTATCCTATGCACATCACAACAAAGTTACGGTTATACAAAATCTAGAGTCTGATAGTTTAGCACTTATAAATTTTTTTTTCAGAAATCAAATGGAGGCAATCCGGAAAAGTTTCAGGTCTTGGCTGTGGGGGAAAAACAAGGGATAAAAATATAAGCTTAATTTAGCTGGAAATACAATCAATTGTGAAAATGAAGAAAAACTACCTGGGGTAACCATTGATTTTGAACTGAAATTCAACAGTCACATCTCAAATATTTGCAAAGGCATCAGAACAACTTAAAATACTCAAAAGAATCGGAAAATACCTAAATAGATTGGGCAAACTTACCATACACGATTTCTACATATTATCAAACTTTAACTTTTGTTCATTCAGTTGGTACTTCTGTAGCAAAAGCAATACAAACAAAATCGAACAAAAAATCCAAGAATGGGCACTCAGATTTATTGATGAAGACTATCAAAGTTACTATGAACAAATACTAGAAACATCTAAAATGTCAACGTTAGAAATCAGACGGATAAGATCTATGGCAATTGAAGTATTTAACATCATACATAAAAGAAGCCCATCATACTTATATGACTTAATTAATATTAAAACACAAATTATTCTTTAAGGTACCAAAATTTAGTTGCAGTTCCACCAGTAAGAACAACCACATATGGCTTAAAATCATTCGGGTACACTGCAGCCAAGCTATGGAACGAGATACCAAACCATTTTAAAATCCAGACTTCCTTCAATCAGTTTAAAAGTTAATGCATGGAATGACAGCTCGTGCAAATGCACTGCATGCAAACAACCTCATTTTTTTTGTTAAACTAGTGCTTTTTATGTTCTTGGTAATTGATATTGTTGGCTTATAGTGCTATCTGATCTGCTATCATCAATAAAAATTTGGTTATGTTTATTGCTAACTGTTTCATGTTTAGCCTTAGTTTATTTTTACAGTTTGCATGTATGCAATTTAAGGGCAGAGCATACCGTGACATTCCCATATCTGTCTCTTGAATTATTTCCATTTGCTTGTTTTGCTTGTTCAGTATGTACATTGTATTTTAATACTGTATGTCTTGTGTCTCTTATGTGTAATATTATTACTGTTATATACACAGGCAAATATCTTTTGTGTGAATTTCACGTGAAGGCTCCATTCACCCGAATTTCAAGTGAACTCTGTCACTTAGTTTATTTGCTCAATTCAGGTGAAAATCATGTGAAATTTGTATGAAAATCATGTGGAATAATTTTCCTGTGTATGTCTATTTTAAAAGCTCATTAGAGCTTGTGTTGTAATGTTTTACATGTAACGACTTAAAATAATACTTTTGTACTTGAACTTTGAAAACAGCAATTCATTTAACAGCAGCAACTTGAACAAAAGTACCACAATTACAGTAAAGCTTAGTGAAGGAAAATCTGCTACAATAATAAAAGCAATATCTCTTATATTTTCTTACTAGAAGCTTACTTGTTAAAACATTTCAGATCATGATAATCGACGTTTACGTTAACCAAATGGTCAGGAAAACACCTCTGTAAAAAACACAACCTTTATACCAAAATGATATAATGAATCCTTATCACTGAAAAGAAAAATGATGAATTCCTTTATCCCAAACTAACGTTTAATTATCGCTACAACAAAATTTGTTGATAATGGAACCTCCTCAAGGCTAAGCAAACACACAAAACATAATGAACAAAAACCCAGTGGTGATCTTGAGTCTGCTCAAACTAGCCACCATTAACTATTTCAAGTCTCTCCAGTTTTTAGTGGAGTCCGAGTTACTTTTGTTACTTTTTATCTATTATCTTAGTTACTTTATATTCTTTGTTGTGATTGTCTGTTTTCCATGTCAGGTCTTTGTCCCTGGATTACATTCTTTTGATTTCCGCTTGGTTCCCTTTATTACTCTCCAAAAGTGAGAACTGACCAATAAGAACCAATCATAGAACATTACCTAGGTGTGATATTTATCTTTAATTGCTGAACTGGACATTTAGAAAAAAAACTACAACCCAGACGAATTAAGCATCGACTGATATCCAAATGAAATACTGAACACAATGAATAGCAGATGGATATATATTTAAAGAATATGTACTATCTGGCAGGTAATAAACATTAAAGTAATGAAAAATACACCTTTTCACGCTTATATTGCGAAAATATCAGTGCAATCTAAGACTCAATGGAGTAATTCTCAAGACAGTTGGGTCAATAATTTGTTTATGTATCCTATATAAAATGCACTCCATCTATTTCATGAATCAGTGCTTAGGATTGTCAGTAATAAATAATATAACTTCAAACTCTTAAAAAATACATATTGCTGAAAGCAAATAACACGATAAATGATAAATTTCTTTAAACAAAAATTTAAAATACAGTACACCACAAAGAATCATAACAAGTTTGACTTAACCTTGCTTAAAAGTCCGTCATACATACAGTTTTCTTTATAGTGAAAAGGCAATTATACTTCAAAGAATTTCAAAATATCAAGGACATATATTTAAAAACTTTAAAGGAACATATACAACGTACAGAAAACGGATACTTAACGAACATCCGGACCAGATACTATCATTTGAAAGCACGAACTAGGTGATCGGTAAAGAACTCATCTTCATTTTTTGAACGACGCTTTGACATAGTAAACGGAAGTTGAAAACTACACGGGAAGAAAGAAAAAAACATCTGGCGTTAAAATTAAAAATAAGAGATGCACAATGCAAAGATGTAATAAAGATTCTATGAAAATTTCATTGAACAGTTAACAGAGGCGATCAAAAGCTTTTGAAGTTGTGGTTTTATGTTCCTGCCCTAAATCCTTATCGGTTTCAACGTTAATGCTAATATAAAAGCCAGCTGACCTTGGACTGATTCTTACTGTCCTCTAACAGTATATACACAAGTGTATGAGACACATATATATGCAGTTTTTCTTATTCAAAACATCTCATTTCCAGTTTAATAGAGCCAAATCCACGTTTCGTTAAGGCAAACATACGAATTAAAAAAAATAAAACAAGAAGAAATAATTGGAATTGTATCATTTAAGCTGATTCGAGAAATTATGTTGTTCTAGGTCCCAAATCCACATTTTCTATCTTAAAAATCTCAGAAGGGTAAGATGTGCTGCAAAGAAAAGCAGGCTTGTAGCATGCTTGATTTCCTCATTGTAACATATTTCTCACATTTAGAGGAGCTGTTTTCAGCAACAAGTTGGCATTTCAATGTGCTCCTCTCCTAGCCGACTTGTTTTTGTATTCATACGAGACGAGTTTTTTTTCAGAATCTTGTAAAGAATGAAAATATAAAAGATGCGAAATCCTTCAACTTCACAAACAGATATATTGATGATATACTGTCCATTAAAAACCTTCTTTTGGTAAAAGGTTAAACTTCAATATATCCACTCGAGCTTGAGCTAAAGGAGACTACAGAAACAGCTTATTTAGCATATTTTGGACCTACATCTCGAATTTAACCACAGTGGCCATCTCAGTACTTAGATTTATGATAAAAAACCGACTTTATTATTAAATTATAAATTTTCTTACCGGCACAACAATATACCTTCAGCTCCTGCATATAGTGTTTATATTTCATAATAGATTTGCTACGCTAGAGCGTTCTAAATACTCTGATTTCTTTGAATCAGGGATATGACGAAATGCGTCTAAAAGGTCTCTTACCAATTGTTTTCCAGATATCAGTCCTTGGTTGGAAAATACTCAGGTTCTGATGAGCAATGATTGTTTTTTTGTAAATTATTCTTTGTACTGATATGAACACAGATTTACCGATTATGACACTATAGCATGCACATTCTATTTAATCACCAGCGGTTTACTTACTCCGCATTCGAACAGGGAAGTATGCCGCGCTGTAAAACCTAGATATAATCCACAATTTCTTTTGAAATGCCTGTACCAAATCAGGACCATTGCGGTACCAAATACTCTAGTGATGCAATATCTATTTTGTCAGATTTATGTTGGCTTTCGCTAGATTAAAGATCGGATTAATGTTCGGTAATTTTATTGTTACCCTTACCGCTCCATTCTCACAAGAGCTTCACATTCAGTAAATAACAGAGGAGCAAAAACGGTGTGACGTTTACATCATATCGAAATTTGCAAAAAAAATATATGATTGGTAATTCTGTATTTAGCTTAGGTGACCATTTCGTTCAATCGTTGTTGACATGATTTTTTTCATACTCAAGCTTTATTTTTCAAAATCCAAATATTTCCAACTACAGTATCGTTCAGTTTAAAGGTTCATTTTCTTCAAAAGATAAGCGAAAAACTTATTTTATGAATATATACTACGATAGCAAAGTCAGACGCAATGGTATCGCGTATTCTAATGTATCAACGTGAAAATATTGTTTTCGCTAATTATTATGTACTTGAATATATTGTTTAAAATATTATAAATATATACTTGTTTAGAGAATTGTACACCAAACTTATTTGTATAAAGTGATTGCTAACAACAAAAGAATTATCTGTATCAAGCTGGTTATATTATCCAGGTTGTTAGGCAATTTGAGTCCAAAAGTAGGATTTTTCTCGATTGAAAATGAAAGGTAAATATATGGCAACTACTTCTAGGAAAACGATAAATATATGGATGCAAATTTTCATCCATCTCCCAGATTTCGATGCAGAGGGTTATATCTGGAAAAATATTCAACTCAAAATACTTATTCCATGGAGCATTATTTTCTGTCATCTTGCAAATTGCAAAATACAGACGTGTATTTTAATTAACTAGTAGTGTTTAAAATAATGTATAAATAATGTTTAAATCATAAACCAGTTTTTTAAGAGCCATTCTCTCTATGGATCCAAATAATTTGGAAACCTCAAGCTTAATTTCTTTATGATTACTAGTCTTTATGCCATATTCACATCAAAATAAAAATATATTACTAACCTGTTGCCATGGAAAATAAGATTTTGTATTTACTACCAAAAGAGAATTGTTTTACCATGTAAACCATAGATACAGACATTATAAATTTATGCTTTAGATAGTATGACAACTCCATGATAATAAATCAGCCAGTTTTTATATGTAGTAAAACAATTTTCAATGCCGAAAAGTACAAAACTGCACCCGTAGACATGTGTATACTTTTAAAAGTGGATAGTACTGTCCTGACACAAGACAATTATAGAAAATTAGAGATGTATCATTTTTTTTTATTTTGAAAAATTTGAAGAGAAAATTGGTAAACATGGTAATTTTAAGGAAAATGACATTTGTGTGTTATTTTTTACAATAGGGCATTTCAATAATAATACTCTTAAACAGGTCAAAACTACTGCTGCAGATTTTAAACTTCAAATTCGTTCATTTTAAGGTCATATGAAAGGTTGATCTTACAATTTAGGTTTTTAAAAACTTGCATTTTTCTTGTAAATTTGACCTTTATTTTCAACACGACATATATTTATTTTCTTTTGGTATGTATATGCTTTCTAAAAACTAACATTCTAACCACTTGATGGAAATAAAGCATTTTTTGGAGATCAACAGTTTGGGGTGTAAAAACATCAAAAAAATTCCATTTTCGTTTTCTGGCTGGTAATCATATTTAAGGTCACTTATCTCAAAATAGAAAAAAAACAGTTGTCTTTTTTTCTTATTTTATAGAGTTATGCTTATATATTTTAACATTTAAAGCAATAATATTTCTATTTGTGCAATTTGTTTTGTGATTGCTAATTGAAATTAACAAAAATAGCATTCTTGTAACACAAAAATGTTCTTTTTTGAAAAGTACTTTTGGATTCTTTTTGACCGTGAATTTTAACAAAGTATTACAACTATAACAAACAGCTGTATATGATGTAACAATGAAGGCGTTTATAAATGCAGAAGAAAGTTATTAAGTAAACTTATTAATGGTTTCCATGGAAACAGAACAATAAAATATGGAATGGAATGACTTCTAGCAGTAGAGTCAAATTTCATTGATAGTAACGATGACAACGAGGTTACAAAAATAAAACACGTTTTTGTTTGGCGAGGCTTCTACAGCCAGTATTATTTCATGCAGTAAAAATGAGCAATATTGAGAACTTGTGTTGTCCAATTTTTCCAATTTTACAGATATTGCCCCTAATAGTTTTAGTTAGCGAAACAGCGAATCTTTCGCGGGAAATTCCGTACAGAATCTATATAAAATGTTGAAAAAAAAAGAAAAGAAAAAAAAACATTAAGGCTCAATTATCTGGAAACCAAGTTCTTTAACTATGTTTTTACATAATAAATTGGAAGTGTGTTCGTTCAAGGTTTTGAAGAAAGGAAACTTTATAGACAAGTAATATAAGTCTACATCAACAAAGATAGTAGTTATGTAGAATAAGAACATTTTGTAATTTAATGAATATTACCTAAATAACTGATTCTTCACGCTATGCAAACTGTCAAAACAATTTGCCATTGGTGCGCTTAGTTATAAAAAAAATTGGTCACAGTAAACTTGTCCTGCTGTAAGTGTCTGCTCTTTTCACTGACAGTAAATACTATTTTGTATAGGCAAAATGTGATTAATTTGATGACGCATATTACTCTTAATTATCATTCAATTTAGCACATGTTTGAAAGGGACTGCTGGAAATATACTTTATTATTTTATATCGTTAATTTTGCTGTTTTCTGTTACGAAAGGAATAAAACAAATGACAAAATAAGCAGGGTTCTAAATTTACATTTAGAAATTTAGTACAAAAGAGTAATCAAGGGAACCAAGGTTATAGCGGTAATCAGAAGAATGTAATCAAGGGACAAAGACCAGACATGGAAAACAGATATACATAACAAAGAACATAAAGTAACTAAAATCATAAATACAAAGTAACAAAAGCAAATGAGCAACTCGGACTCCACTAAAAACTAGTAGCATGGACCATGTGCACCGGTAGGGTCAGCGTCCTCATCTTTTCTAGAAACGCCCGCCGAGTTCCTCATAAAAAGTCAAGTCCGGGGGTAGACAAACGAGGAAAGGAAAACAATGACCCGTTGAATAAATCAGTTTTCATGGTGCTGATGGATACACCATAACGATCCACGAGTTCATGATGACGACCATAAAACTTCTGTAATGATGACTTGTAGCAACATAACCTTGTTCCAGAAGCCTATTTGTTAGAGTTCCAGGGCTATACAAAAAGTCTGCGTAGTTTTGGTAAGCTTTGGCATAACGTATGTAACAATGAAGGCGTTTATAAATGCAGAAGAAAGTTATTAAGTAAACTTATTAATGGTTTCCATGGAAACAGAACAATAAAATATGGAATGGAATGACTTCTAGCAGTAGAGTCAAATTTCGTTGATAGTAACGATGACAACGAGGTTACAAAAATAAAACACGTTTTTGTTTGGCGAGGCTTCTACAGCCAGTATTATTTCATGCAGTAAAAATGAGCAATATTGAGAACTTGTGTTGTCCAATTTTTCCAATTTTACAGATATTGCCCCTAATAGTTTTAGTTAGCGAAACAGCGAATCTTTCGCGGGAAATTCCGTACAGAATCTATATAAAATGTTGAAAAAAAAAGAAAAGAAAAAAAAAACATTAAGGCTCAATTATCTGGAAACCAAGTTCTTTAACTATGTTTTTACATAATAAATTGGAAGTGTGTTCGTTCAAGGTTTTGAAGAAAGGAAACTTTATAGACAAGTAATATAAGTCTACATCAACAAAGATAGTAGTTATGTAGAATAAGAACATTTTGTAATTTAATGAATATTACCTAAATAACTGATTCTTCACGCTATGCAAACTGTCAAAACAATTTGCCATTGGTGCGCTTAGTTATAAAAAAAATTGGTCACAGTAAACTTGTCCTGCTGTAAGTGTCTGCTCTTTTCACTGACAGTAAATACTATTTTGTATAGGCAAAATGTGATTAATTTGATGACGCATATTACTCTTAATTATCATTCAATTTAGCACATGTTTGAAAGGGACTGCTGGAAATATACTTTATTATTTTATATCGTTAATTTTGCTGTTTTCTGTTACGAAAGGAATAAAACAAATGACAAAATAAGCAGGGTTCTAAATTTACATTTAGAAATTTAGTACAAAAGAGTAATCAAGGGAACCAAGGTTATAGCGGTAATCAGAAGAATGTAATCAAGGGACAAAGACCAGACATGGAAAACAGATATACATAACAAAGAACATAAAGTAACTAAAATCATAAATACAAAGTAACAAAAGCAAATGAGCAACTCGGACTCCACTAAAAACTAGGAGCATGGACCATGTGCACCGGTGGGGTCAGCGTCCTCATCTTTTCTAGAAACGCCCGCCGAGTTCCTCATAAAAAGTCAAGTCCGGGGGTAGACAAACGAGGAAAGGAAAACAATGACCCGTTGAATAAATCAGTTTTCATGGTGCTGATGGATACACCATAACGATCCACGAGTTCATGATGACGACCATAAAACTTCTGTAATGATGACTTGTAGCAACATAACCTTGTTCCAGAAGCCTATTTGTTAGAGTTCCAGGGCTATACAAAAAGTCTGCGTAGTTTTGGCAAGCTTTGGCATAACGTATGAGTTGTGATATGAACACTCCATACGCAGGTGCTGAAGGGATGTTGCCACAGATGACGCTTGTGGTAAAGTTTGGTCAATAGTTTTCCTTTAGCATCGATTTCTAAGTGTAGGTCAAGATATGAGACTGACTTCACAGTGTCTGTGGAATCCTTATCTCAAATTCTTTGGGGTTAGATGCAATGTATCAAATCCCCGAAATTAGGATTGTTTAAAGATAATACGTCATCCATGTAGCGGAAACTGAGATTAAAGGATCTGGCCAAACGATATTCTTTCTTTTGGATCAGATCAGCTATAAAGTCAGCCTCATAAGAGTGACGGTTTGTTTGTGTGTTTGTTGGGGTTTGTTGAGGAGCACAATTTGTTCCCATTGGAATGCCGACCGTTTGTTGAAAAACACGTCCACCACACTGGACAAATATGTTGTCGATTAAAAATTCCCGCATTTTGTAAACATCTTCTTTTGTATATTTGGAAGATGATTTTGAATTATTTCTTACAAAATATGAAGAATCTTTACCAAGAACTACATGAATGGAACACGTATGAATGAACAGATAAGATTAATAAAACTATGTACTGAGTTTGAGTTTATAGCAATAGTATCATGTTGCTACATAACGTTAGTTTAATACTTAATAATAAGCAAAAACACCATTAACATCCAACAATTATTCTTCTACATCCAAATCAAAACACGTGAAAAAAATTCATATCATTTTTTTTCAAAAGTTTTGAAAAAAGTTTTTTTTTATAAAACATCATGAGACAGGTTAGTAATATACAAAATTTTAAGTGAAATACATGTTATAGGAAACATTACAATACTCAGGAAATATACATGATTTGTAATTGTATCTAATCAAGTAAACCTTAAAGTCAACTTGGGTTTTTTTTGCGCATGACTCATCTCAGTATTTAAGGTAGGCCAAGCCTATTTCACGGATCATTCTTTTCTGTCACCTTGCAAAATCATTCGGAAAATTGTATTTGTCATGAGCAAATAGTGTTTGAAAAGATACAAAAACACTGTCTGCATGATTCAAAAAGATTTGTTTTTGGCATAAAACTATAAATGGTAAAATTACAAACATTAATTTTATCAACCCTCTTTCAAGGGGGAGAAAATATGCGAGAAAATGTTCTATAGGTATGTACAATTAATTTAATATAACAAGAAAAAAGTACGGTGACCCCTAATTTTCTTTCATAAATATGAAATAATGTCAAATAAGTATTCTTTATATAACATTTTAAGGAATTTTATCTACTAGTTTTTTTTTTTTTTAAATAACCGAAACTGTGAAAATTTCCTTCAGAATCTATATAAAATGTAAAAATCGCCTATATTACGTCGAAATTAAGTTCGTTAACCTATATTATTTTAATCTAAATTTTACTGCATATTAATTTAAGGTCATCCTTAAGAAAAATTAGGATAATCTATTTACTGAAATTATAAGATATAATCTGCCTTAATTCCTAAAACTGGCCATAAGTATAAAAGATATATAATAAATTTGCCATATTATCTTTTTATCAAAATTGTGTGCAATTTTAGAAATAAAGATCATACATCCCCAGTAGAACAAAGTCATTTAATTATACAATTTCATTAGTGAGTTGTGCAATTTAGTGAAATTTTACCGTAATTTTTATACATAGAAGTAGCAATATCTTCGGTACAATGAGAAAAAAACCCAAATCAATCAAGCAATCACAAACAACAAAAACAAAAATAACAAAAAATATAACAAAAATGGAACTTCAAGTGATACCTCGCCAAGTTATGGTGAAAAGGGGGATGTCAAAAGATCTCGAAAACTACATATTGGGCTTTACTGAAAATTGAACTTAACCTGTTTTTCATGGTACTAAATAACTGTGCAAAGTAAAAAAGAACTGATCTGTTCTCAATTTATCATCTCGAAGCCGTAAGGGAACGGACGGACATACAAACATACAGAAAGACACCTATCTTTTTTGATGGAACCACATAATACCTCGCTACTTGTTGTGGTGGGTAATAAAAACGGCAAAAAACAACACCTTAGCCTGAAAATACATGTATCAGCATCAAAGCTAAATGTTGTGACATATTGTGATCTTCTCAGTTCTGATGATTATTTTACGCCTGACAAAATTTTGTAAAAGTTCTAATAATTAAGAACTTCTTTCATATTTTTATTATTTCAAATGTATGATTTCTTCGTTTGTTTGTTGGGGTTTAAAGTCCGAGCAGCAATATTTCAGTTATATTCAGACAATGAACATGAAATTGATGATAAAATGAACATGAAATGATGATGAAATGAAAAAAAGGATGGGACATAAGGACAATGGGGTCAACAAATTTTGATTGCCACTGGGAATAGGGAGAGGTGGGTAGGATCGGGCAATTTAGCCTCCTGTGACGGAGCCCTATGGTTCCTACTCCCTGAGAATACCACAGAATGGTTCTTTAACGTGCGAGGAACGTGGCATCTTTCCCAACACGGCGCACCACAATGTTTTGCGGTCTGGTTTTCCGTATTATAGCCTGACAATCCCAGCATGTAACACGCCAGGGGTACCCCATTCCACCACCTGGGGCACACATCCCACTTGCTCTGTGGGCAGAGCGTCCTAGCCCCCGGATAGGGTTCTGAGCACTATTTAGTCGCCTTTTACGACAAGCTTATCGCTGCTGCAGGCCTATTCTTTTAACACCCGGACCTGCACGGGGCTCAAATGTATGATTAAAAATACTCTGAAATGGCTCTCATACATTTCAACTGTATTTGTACTATTTTTTATTATCTTTTTTTTGGAAATTGTACATAACCCTGATATCAGTCCTTTATAACTGTTAATCTAGTCGTTGTAATTTTGATCTTTCTGGTAAAGTTATGAGAATGTGAAACTTAAATGCATTACACTTGTTCAAATATTTTCCATTAATTAATTCAATTATTTCCTTTGAGTATCAAAACACCGAGACGCGATTCATTTGTTGCACAGTTGTTATTTGGGTCATATTCTGCCTCGACTGGCAGGTTATGATTAATCATTCTAGATTTACACTCAGGAAACATGTCTCTGTCATCTCAAATATCAAAATATAATTTTCAAATACTTTTTCGTTATTTCTCGTTATAAATTTCATTATTCAGTGCTTAGAGACAGACAGCTTTGTGATGAACAGATATAAAAGTGAGTCGCAAATTGTAATGAAGTTGCTTTTTAATTCCATTTTTATAGCCGATTTGAATTCTATAGTATAATGAAAAAAGTTCTTTTAAAAACAGATTTTTGCCAAAATTCACTAACTATTTGGCTCACATATTATCAATATCATACAAACTTACGAAGCATTTACCCCGAAATTTTTTTTAGAATTATAAAGGTTTTCTTTTACGCCTGCTAAAGTATTGTAAAATGTTCAATTAATATGTCTATATACTTTATAGGAGAGAACAGGTAAAAGTAGTATCCATTTGGATATGAATAGAAATAAAAAACTATAGTTTTGACCTACTTTAAGCCTGACATTTGGTGACTTTTTTAAAGTAGCAAAAAAGCCCCACATTGGATTAAACACACGTCCTTCGACATTGCGTATGGAGTTTTCATATCAAAACTCATACGTTATGCCAGAGCTTGCTGTAATTACGCAGACTTTTTGTATCGCGCAATTAAACTTATGGAACAGGGGTGTGTTGCTACAAGATTGAAGTCATCACTACAGATGTTTTATGGTCGTCATCATGAACTCGTTGATCGTTACCGTGTATCCATCTGAACCATGAAAACTAATTTGTTCAGTGTGTCATAGTTTTCCTCCGGGTGTCAAAAGAATAGGCCTGCAGCAGCGCTAAGCTTGTCGTAAAAGGCGACTAAAGAGTGCTCAGAAACCTAGCCAGGGGCTAGGCGCTCTGCCCACAGGGCATCTGGGATGTGTGCCCCAGGTGGTGGAATGGGGTACCTCTGGCGTGTTACATGCTGGGGTTATCAGGCTATAATACGGAAAACCAGACCGCAAACCATAGTGGTGCACCGTGTTGGGAAAGATGTCACGTTCCTCGCACGTTAAAGAACCCTACTGTGGTATTCTCCCGGAGTAGGAACCATAGGGCTCCGCCACAGGAGGCTAAATTGCCCGACCCTACCCATCTCTCCCTATTTCCAGTGGCAATCAAAATTTGTCGACCCCATTGTCCTTGTGTCCCATCCCTTGTTTCATTTCATCATCATTCATGTTCATTGTATCATCCATTTCATGTTCATCGCCTGAATATAGCTGCAATATGGCTGCTCGGGCGTTAAACTCCAAAAATCAATCAATCAATCAGTTTTCCTTTCTTCTTTCGTCTACCCCGGACGTGACTTATTATGATCAATTCGGTGGGTGTTTCTAGAAAAGCAGAAGATGCTTACCCTACCGGTGCACCTGGTCCAGGTTCCCAGTTTTAGTGGAGTCCGAGTTGCTCATTTACTTTTGTTTCTTTGCATGTATTATTTTAGTTACATTTTTAATTAATTAGAGTAGTTAAGGGAACAAAGATTCTAGCGGAAATCAAAAGAATGTAATTCAGGGACAAAGAACATAATAAACCGAAAGCACAGAGTTTCATATTTGTTTACATTTAGCTACATTGAGCTATTTCTTTCGTAATATAAGGTAAAGTATGCATTAGGTAATGGAAAACATTTTTATTGCATGATAATTTGTTTTCCGTAAATGGTAATAGAGATTTTATGAAGTTAGAAATATGCTTGCCAATAATTTAATAAATTCTGATGAAAATCTTACTTTCAAGATTTCTTCATTATATTATTGAAATAAAATGGGTTACGTTTTTATGTATTATTATCAGTAGTTCACCTTCTACAGACTGTAGTAACAGACATCGCGTTGAGTAAAAAAAAAGTGAGGGAGTCTATTTCATGTTCATTTTTGACATTATTTCACATGAACAACAATTTTTAAATAAATATATTTAACAGAAGCACCTAGAGATTCAACGAATTTAACAATCATATTCGAATAGGCACCAATCCTGATTATATTCTCATTATTCTAAATGCATGCATAGTATTTTACAGAAGCGAAAAATTTCTACGTGAAATTTTATTTACTGGAAGCCTTTTTTAGTTTGTATCAATAAATTGCGCAGCGTGCCAGCATTCTACTGTAAGCATATTAAAGTCAAGAAGTGTTAACACAATTGCTGTACTGCAGATAGGTTTTGTAAGGCTCTTGCAAATATTCTGGTGCTACAAAAATTCCTCAGACAATTCGGGTGTTGATTGCGATTTCAATTGCACTATTAATGAGTGTCTCCAAGAAAAAAACAATAGAAATATTTATCAGTTTTTGTTGTTATTGGATTCATTGAAATTTGATTAGGAATATGTTCTTTCCAGATTTATCGTGAAAGGTCCGATTTAACCAATGATAAAATCTAGAAAAAAAACATGACAAATAAGTAATTCAACTTCTTTTTAACATTTAGGAAGTCAACATCGGAATCGTCAACTTCTTTAAAAGAAAAACAAATACCGGACATACTACCAAAAAGAATATTTGTTGCAAAATTAACATTTTAGTTTTTTAAGACCTAGTAGGCTTGAAGTCTACTGTGTTTAGACACCGATTTGGTTTTTATCCGTTATCAAGGTCTGTTCGCATCCTACCATGACAAAGAAAAAACATTTAAATTTTCCTTATACTAACTCTTACTATGCAGCAATTCAGAATAGCTAATATTTCAGAAATAAAAAGTCAACAAACCTGATCATTCACCTTTTTTTCAAATCGCTTTGCGCACATTTATTATTGCGTTTTTTTTGTTGTTGATGTTGTTTTTATTGTTTTCCTTTTTTGTTTTGTTATATATATATATATATATATATATATATATATATATATATATATATATATATATATATGTACACTCTGTTTACTGTAATGAAAATAGTAATATAATGTTTGAAAAGGGACAAAGAGAATAATCGGAATACAAAAAATCATTATCAGTGTTATGGTCATCGATAGTCTTCGGTTTTTTCAGTGCACTTTTAATGCATATTTTAAATTTTAAAGATTGACTGTGAAATAGCTGTGTAGCAGTTTGCGTAGTAATATAACCTGATGTGTAGTACATGAACTATCGCGTATTCACTAAATATGTTGTTATGAAATCCAATTGTATCCTACAACAATCTTCAGCAATTCCATGTCTATAAAGCAAAAATGCTAATTACTTATGTAAAATGTAATCAGGACACGCAGATTTTTAGCTAAATGATTGTGGAGCTCGAAAATATAACAATGAAAATTTAAGGAAAAGAGTATTAAAACAATATAAATAATTTATGTCACGAAGTGGCTCAAATAAAATGTAAATACAAATAAGAAATAAGAGAATAGTCATGTTTAAAAGGTAAAAAGGAAGTGCATACAAATGAAATATAAATAAAACGTAAAAAAAGTAAGGAAACGAGCCCAAATTTTCGGCCTTACGGCCTTCGTCAGGGGCATAAAATAATGAGAAGAAAAGTAAACTGTCAATCCCTACCACAGAGACAAGGTGCCATTCAAAGTTGATCTTGATCGTTCAGAATATTGCAGATATGTAGTTACGACAAAAGCCAAGCTTGTTGATAAATGAACAAACCTTTTTTACCTCTGTTTTCTCACCGTTGACTCCCAAATAAAAAGGAGTACCGCGTATTCAATCGGTTGTAGCACAGTGCCTTATATATAAATTGACAAATTTGAAAAAAAAACATATTTAGTTTGAATTTTAAAATATATCCGTTTACAAGAATTTGGATAATATTCCTTAGGTCTATTCCTTTATTTCTGTCAAGGATTTTTGGTATAATTTATGTTTGCCTGTAGTAGTCTTTTTTAGTAATAATTTTATCTTCAGATAAATGAATCTTATTCTTTTTTCTTTAATTCTGAGTAAAGAAAAATGAATAAATTCTACTAATTCAAATCAAAGTCCTGCTGAAGTGTTTGCTTTATTTATTTGTATATTTAGGCTTAAAAATAACTGGATAGTATATAGTATACATTCGTTAGGAATCATTTTTTTATCCAATAGACTTTCCTAATGTTATCAAAATTAGATCCAATTTAATTCATCTAAAATTGCTTTGTATACTTCCAGATTCAATTTACATACACTGATGGTTTCTAGCTATATTTTATATTTTCATTTGAATCTAATAAGATTTTAAACCATGCTTATTTCATATAAACTATGATCCGACTAACAGTTTAGTCTACCACTACCCCAAGAACAGTTTACCATGTTCCTAATAAAAAGCTTAGACACCATTCTACAATTACACCCACAGACAGTTTTACCATGATCCCAATAAAAGTTTGTCATTATCCAACAAACAGTTTGCCACGATCCCATTTTTACCATTAAACCCACAAACAGTTTACCACGATCCCACGAACTGTTTATATGACCCGACAATTTACCACTATCCCACGAACAATTTACCATGATCGCAAAACAGTTTACTATGATCCAAGAGTTTACCATGATCCCACAGTTTTCAATTATCCCATTACAGTTTATCATGGTCTAGCACACGGTATACATCTAATATCCTTAGTCAAGAATGTATTTTAATCTATCTAAATTATATTTAAAATTATGTTTGTACCCTGCATTTAATATAGTTGGTAAAATCAATTGCAGATTTTTGACGGGCTTAATTGTTGTTTCAATTTTTCTCTTTTATTCTTTTTATTGCGTATTATTTTAATTGTTTCTAGCTTTATCTATTTAATGCGGATACTTTTCACTTATTTAATGAATATGTTATTATTTCTGTTTATGTTCGTGATTTTATTTCCTCCATTTCTATTTACATAATCTTTATTTCTTAACAAAGTGCATATAAACTAACGCTACTGTACTTTTTTAATGTACGTTACGGGAGCAGATATATCTTACTGATAGTCTAAGGATTGTTCTGATACCGTGGATTTTATTACTTTTGTTGTCTGGACCTTTCAGACTTTAGTTGAAAGTGTGTTTACACTTACTGGAAACTTTTTTGGTGACCTCTGTTAGTATTTACTATTATTATGGGGGTTACACGATTGTGTACTTGTTGCGTTTCACCATATCTATTCCTTTTTCTTACAGAATAAGGACACCATGAACGTATCTAATTTATGTGACCAGTTCACTCACGTGGACAGAAATTAGACCTGTTATGTAATTGTATTCTACTTTCGTGTTTTACCACGCCTGAAGGATAACATGATTCGAACCAAGACTAACAAAGAACTCTTTCTCCATATTTCGATGCACTTTGTCAATTCTATTCTTTGTATCATAATCGCTTATCCTATTTCTGATTTGTCTGCGTTTTGTTTGTTCTAAATGTCTATATTTGATGTAACTGCAATATAACCGTGCCTTTTCTTTTTTAAATATGGAAGAATTTTCCTATCTTGCTGCTAAGTTAGAATTTCATTATGTTATACCGAAAAAGCTCTCAACCATGTTTCATGTTACCCAGCCTGTTGTATTTTTTTAACTAGGTACACATGTACAAGTCCATAAGACTAAAATGTCATGATGAACCTTATGAACAACATCAAAGAAAAAGTAGGAGTTCGCTTAACGGAGGTTAAATGTCAAAGGTAAAACCGTTCAAATGAATTATTTATAAAGGCTCTTGTAATCGATAATGATCACATCATCATGCTGAATCAAATATGTACAGCATTTACAGAGTCCATTCTAGTTACAATTAAAGTTATTATTAATCTAGCAAAGGTGTCAGATGAAAATGAGAAATTTACATATACACATTAAAGTAATAAAGAGGCTTCCGAAAGTACTGCAAAATTTTTATATTAGATATTTTACTTTTAAATAGATATATGTTCACAAATAATACATTTGGACTTACATTAAGGTAGATTTCCACAGCTGAAGTTAAATTTCCCAGTGTCCTGCAAATACACAGGCAGAATGACTTTGAAAACAATGTTGAGTGGGTATACTTCCCGTCGGCTTTTTCTCGTTGAGACAGAGCACTCTACGTTCTAACATAAGTAGAATTCTTTGTCTCAGCGAAAAACCCTGGGACATAATTCTCATTGACCAAATACTGCCTATGCCATCAACAGTGTCACTAACGAAATCTGTTCATAACGGATTCTTCAAAGTACACCATAACTGTTTTCAGAATAGTGTGTCGTGTACAAACCTACGTTGTATTAGTATTTTAATAATTTGAGTCGCCCCCTCATTTTATTGACTTTATTCTATTCCTGATGTTATATCGCCTTTTGGAAAGCCTTCTCGATTCTTCCACGTCAACATCGTACAAGAGTTGTTACTAGATGTAATTCATTTCGTTTTCCATATATGGAAGTTTTAATCAATAAGTGGGGGTGGTCTATTACCATCAGAAACATGAATGGGTTTTGTAAAGTTATTGTAAAATCAATTTCAGCATCGATAAAGCTACAGTAAGTCTAAAAATAGAAAAATAAGATCGGGGGATTAATTACTGATGAACTTTATAGGGTTTTCGTGTTGTAGAAAATATTGTTAAGACTACTAGACAGTTCACATCAAACCAAAAATAGTTGTTGTACTTAAGACCAATCAGATAGAGAATAATTTGATGAGGAAATCTTTAGAGGGGCTTGTCATCATATTCTATGGCGTTAATATATATCAAAACGGCTGTGGATGTGTGCCCCTTTCTATCTAGGGTGTGACGTCTGGAGACTGCTTACGTCATAATGAAGTGAGATAAAGTATTGAATATTAACATGTCAACGGCTTTCCGTGATCATAACATGAAAAAAATCTATGGATATTTTACTCGGAAATCTATTATTTTATTTGCCTTATTATGACACCTACGAACGCTTGATAAAAATATGACATTTTCTTCGGGGTAAACAGAAAATACTAATTCTGCTTAATCTGGTCCATTTTTATCTATGACATTTTCAAAAATAAAATAATTACTAAAACCACAAATGATATATAATGGAAAATCAGATTCCAAAACAGAAAAAAAAAATCAAATATAATGAATTCAATCCTTGGATTAAAATAGCCCTTTCTATACCATAAAAAAATATCCCACGTATTTATATATTTTATCACATTTTTTAAGTAAATGACATTCACCATTTATACCGTAGGAGTATTTTGAACAAAAGGAGTGTACAAGAATAATCTGTATTAGTAGAATATGAATGCTACTTACATTGTACTTTTTCAAACAAACGAAAAGTCTCCAAAAAAAAAAAAAAAAAAAAAAAAAAAAAAACCGTACTAAAAACAAACAAAGAAAAAGAAAATGCATTTAAACCTCAATCGTACAATATTGAGGCTATTCTTCATGACATTACGAAAATCGAGTCATACTAACAAACATATAAATGAAAGAGTATTCAATGGAACCAAGGTTCTAGTGGATGTCAGAAGAAAGCAATCCAGGGACAAAGACCAAACATGGAAAACAGAAAAAACACAACAAATAACAAAGTAACTAAATGACTAAGGTGTGTAATACCAGATCATACGACATCGAATTATATGACTATGATCAGTTATATACAGCTTTCTAATATGCATTCAAGACATAATTGAAGAAATTTTGTTGTATTAATAACACTGTATTTACTTTTTATTCGTTCGGAAAGTAATATAAAAAATGAAGTTTATAAGCCAATTCATATCAGTAGTGTTCAAATATTTAAAAAAAAAAAACCACACACATCTTAATATTAGAAATATATTTTCAGCGGTATTTGTTTTCTTTTTTACTTCTTAACTTAGTCATGATAAAATTGTTTTTACGGTAAAAGGACCTTTTCTACAGATTCATATAAACAACATCTTTAAGTCTTAATTTAAGTTCTTAAACTGCACTAGTAACTTTTGGTCAGAATAATTGTTCATGTCCGTCAAAATAATACTGTAAAATTAAGCAAACATATTTCATACTCAATACCATCCTTTGAAAACAATACCCAATATTCAGTTATTTTCCAGCTGTTTTTACTCTGAACACCAATATATTTTACAGTATTGTATTCCTGTGGTCACAACACCAATGGACATCCCTACGTTCTTTCAAACATTTTCTACGAATGCCAACAAAATACTTCAATAGAATAATTGTATGTTTATATTGTTATTTCCTACTAGCATGAAACTGCTAAAACTTGTAATGGTTGATTGATTGTTGGGGTTTAACGCTCGAGCAACAATATTTCAGCTATATTCAGGCGATGAACATAAAATGGATGATGAAATGAACATGAAATGATGATGAAATGAAAAGTGGGATGGGACACAAGAATAATGGGGTCGACAAATTTTGCTACAAGTTGTAAGACATTATACATATATATATATATATATATATATATATATATATAAAAGCTAAGTAAAGAAGCTCCTGCAACAAAATAGCAAACATCATATATGATAGTAACAATTTTTTCACTTGATGCTGTGATGCTAATGCCTGATACGTCTTAAAATTTTTTCTGTTGTTTTTTTGTTATTTTGTCTTTGTTTTGTAGGTGTTTACATTTTTTGTTTTTTAACGTTATGACCCAAACGACTGAAACATTGTCTACGAGGACAGAGGATATGCTTCCTATATATTATAGTCGTCATTATAAGAAATATAAGGGTAGTCGCATGACATTATCGACATCCAGCTGTCATAAAATTTCAGCTCCGTGTTTGTAAAATTTAATGAAATCAAAATTTAAAGCATATATGATCTAACTTTGTTGCCCCGTGCGGGTCCAGGTGTCAAAAGAATAGGCCCACAGCTGCGCTAAGCCTGTCGTAAGAAGAGACTAAATAGTGCTCAAAACCCTAGGGGGGCGAGGGCGCTCTGCCCACAGAGCAACTAGGATGTGTGCCCAATGTGGTGAAATAGGGTACCCCTGTCGTGTTAGAAGTTGGGTTGTCAGGCTATAATACGGAAAACGTGACCGCAAACCATAGTGGTGCGCCGTGTTGGGAAAGATGCCACGTTCCTTGCACGTTAAAGAAACCAGTTGTGGTATTTGATAGGAGTAGGAACCTTTCCGCTCCGCCACAGGAGGCTAAATTTCCCGACCGTACCCATCCCTCCCTTTTTCTTGTGGCAATCAAAATTTGTCGACCCTATTATCCTTGTGTCCCATCCCATTTTCATTTTATCATCAGCATCCTTTCATGTTCATCGCCTGAATATAGCTAAAATATTGCTGCTCGGGCTTTATACACCAACAATCACTCAATTTTGTTTGTTTTGGCAAATTAAAGATCACTGATATATAGACAGCCAACTAACACGCTTCTTCTTAAGAAGGTGCAATGCTCAAATACACCGCTCTTGAACCATACTCACCAGAATAAAAAATAAAGGCAACATTATTGTTATACTGTACATATGCTGTATCTATCATCCCGGCTGGACTATTCTATACTTGGAATACTTCTTCATCGTCAGAAATTTAGAATGTAGTGTAAGTCTATAGAAATGTAGATGAAGTTTATCAATGTACCCAGGTCCACTCCCTGTAACTGGTAGTGTTATTAGTTTCTTGTTATTTTAAAAAAAAAACTTACTATTGGTTTAATTTTATGGCTTAATTATCATTTGCGGTATCGGATGCTATTTTACACCTTTTCAATTGTACAATGTTCATGATATTATAGGAATCTATTTATGGATGCAAAATTATTTATTAAAATTTAATTCTAAGAAAAGATAGCATTACCAACAGTATTCTAGGATTGGCGCGACACTCCTACAATTTTAAAGACACAATATCATTAATAAAAATCTATAAATGGTTTTATATAACAGCATTTATTTACTGTAAAATATGAACCTTGAACAGAAGTGATTTTTATGTTTTCGTAAAGACAGTTTTGGAAAGAGTACAATTTGTATTAATACTACATGAAGCTGTTACACTGTTTATCTCTTCATATTTATGATGATCGTATTAAAATTCGCAATTGACGTCACAACTACGTCATAACAATGGAGGTTAAAATTAGGTTGTTTTACTTATATAACAAATAGGGTTTTGATTTTATAACTGTTCTATAGACTACAATAGTATACAATTTTGCTTACTCGTGCCTAGTATACTTATTTCTATCGAAACCATTCAGTGAATGTGCCGGTAAATGAGGAATAATGGTATCTATTTTATTATGATATATAATCGTGAACTGACGGTAAACAGTTCAGCGGTTAAATCAATCAAACATAAACAATTTTTTTGTTTCAAAAGTGTTTTAAATTAAAAGAATGTTCATAAGGAGTCCTATTGTCTCCGTAACCTGCATATGTTTCTTTTCCTGAATAATATAACTTGAAATCGCCGTTTTGGAATTACTAACACATTTATGAAATGAAATCGACTTAAAAGCGGGAGTCATGACTTTAAAGGAAGAAAAATGAGAAAAATACTTTTATTCATCGAAATGTTAATCTGCTCCTGTGTGTAGGCTCTTCATATCTGAACTCAACACGTCTAAGGATTTTTTTTTAAATTCTGATATTTACCAGCCTTCACTGGCGGTTTTAGTGTGTTTCGATCTCTTTGTTTTTCTCTATGTACTTTTTACTTCCGTTTTGTTGTGCGGCTTATTCTTCGGGGGATTTCTTTAGGTATTAGTTTGTCTATGGATTGTCCTCGGTATTTTTAAATATGCTATCACAACAAGTCACAGAAGGTAAAATGAAGTAAAGGAAAAGATCGTTAAAATTGCTTTTTTTCACTTTTCATCTAAAGTTTTAAAAAATCTGATGTATAAGTCATATTTATACCGTAAATAAAAATGTTTTTAAATAAGTGTGTACATTTGGTTTTCACAAAGTAATGATTTTTTAACAGGTACATGTAATAACTAAAATGATATATTTCATGTGCTCTACATACAATACAGTACTTATATTTATATCAAAACTTAAAAGTAAAATTTCCATTAAAAAAACATATCCTACAACTGATAATAGTTTTTATTAACCTAAAACTAATAACATGACTTAAATCTCCTTTTTGTATTCTCGCATTTTTACTATTAGGATTCAAAACAAGTTATTACAAACCCCGTGCACCATAATTAGTTAAAGAAATAAGCACAATATTGATATATCTAAATGCTTGTTACGACATTCTTTATTCACAAACGGTAAGAAATTTAACCCCTAAAATCAATTTAAACCTTTCATTTGTTGAATGAAAGAGGCAATAACCCTGGTATGAATTATGAAAATAATTCAAATTTGCAAGCAAGAAGGTAGCCTTTGCCATCACCAATCAACTGTCTTTTTTTTTCAGATCGTTTAAATCGGAATCGTTATCTTCATGAGTTGAGTGATAATGAATCTGATGGTTGGTCATTTTATCATATATTTGGCTTGATCAATTAAAACAAAACCAATCACACGTTTTGTTTGTTTGTTGTTTGTTTGTTTGGTTGTTTTTTCTTTTCTTTTTTTTTTTTTGGCTCTTTTTGTTTGTTTTTTATGTGTGAGTTCATATTGCAAGTGCTTTGGTTTGTGTATGGTGTCTGGCTTACCATATCTTCATTTTCATATGTCAAGATTAGTTCAAGAATATCTTATATTTACGTATATTTAAGTTAACCATGTATGTAATATCCTAACAGTAGTAGGAAGTAGTTGTCGGTTTATTGGGAAATAACAAGTCAATATTTTTCTTATTAAATATTCATACTATTTGAGAGAAAAAAAAGAGATACCAAATCAAATATATTTTGGTGACTTTGTCATTCAATCAGCTTAGATTATACCCATTACACGGAACATCTTGCAAAATCATAGATATAAAATTTTCTATTAATTAATAGTGAAATTATGTAAAAGTAGTTCATTTAAATTATTTCAATTGATTTTTTTACATTTAAAATTATTATAGTAAAATTAAAAGCATTCTTCTTAAAACACCTCTTCCAAGGGAAGGTAATTGGCGGGAAAATCTTTTCAAAAAGGGGATAATTGGGGAAAATATTCTATTGAAATATGAAGGAATTTTTTTTTCAATATTGCAAGAAAAACAGTTCGTTGACCCCAAACGTCGTTTTATGAAAGAGTAATCATGGGAACCAAAATTCTAGCGGAAATCAAGAGAATGTAATCAAGGGACAAAGACCAGACATGTACGACAGACAAAAACAACATAAAATGACCAAAATAATACATACAAAATAACAAAAGTAAATGAGCAACTCTGACTCCACTAAAGACTTGGAGGATGGACCAGGTGTACCGATAGTGTAAGCGTCCTCTGCTTTTCTAGAAACACCTGCCTAGTTGCTCATTATAAGTAGATGAACAAGGAAAGGAATACTATAACAAGTTGAACAAATCAGATTTCATGGTGAAGATGAATACACCGTGACGAGTCGCCCCGTGCGGGTCCGGTTGTCAAAAGAATAGGCCCGCAGCAGCGCTAAGCTTGTCGTAAAAGGCAACTAAATAGTGCTCAGAACCCTAGCCGGGGACTAGGCGCTCTACCCAAAGAGCAACTGGGTTGTGTGCCCCAGGTAGTGGAATGATGTAACCCTGGAGTGCAACTTGATGGGAAAGATGCCACGTTTCTCGCATGTTAAAGAACCCGAAATTGCCCGATCCTACCCACCTCTCCCTATTTCCAATGGCAATCAAAATTTATCGACCATCATATAATGATGAGGTAGGTTCAGAAACAGCAGTGTCAAGACTTGTTTTGTAAAGGAATGTAATAGAGTGAGATGTATAGAATGGAGTTTAGCTAGAATGCGATGAAGTGCAGAGGTTTTTGTATAATAGGAAGAATACCATCTTCGGAGACATCATGCATTTTAGGTGCTGTATAGCGATGGCCATGATTCCTTATCCATCTTCGATTTTTGTCAAATAAATTCATCACATTTATGTTGTTATATTGACTTGAAAGGTTTCCTATACTTCTGGTGTTGTCATTGACTGGAAAGGTTTCCTATACTTCTGGTGTTGTCATTGCACCCATAAGGTATTGCAGTACCTAAGAATGTCAGTTGAGTGGTGTTCTTTATATCGAGTTATAAGAATATTATCTACCAGTTTCATACAAGTTCGCGAAATATTGATAAGAAAACGCTACATAATCCTTATAAAATATAGTAAAATGTAGTATTGGCTTTTTAAGGCTCAATTATCTCAAAATCAAGTTCGGTGACCTATGTTTTTACATTAAAATTCTAAAGTATGTTCATTTAGGGTCATCTTTGAGAAAAACTAGCAATATTTAACTGCTAGAAATATTAGGTATGATCTACCTTAACATCTTTTCCATTCATTCATGTAATTTTATACACTGTATATATTTTTACATCTTTTTAAGATTTGTGATTTTTTTTCTTCTATCGATAAAGAAAAATGATACTACCACGTTAATTTGTTTTTATTTTTTTCTGGAGAAATGATAAGTGGTAATTTCCTTTTAAAAATCAAACCTACAAAATCACATCTGTATCTTTCAGACCACTTAATAACAGGTATCATTTATATTCCAAATTGTACCATTGGATTTAATTCCTTATTTTTTTCTGTGATACGATTAGTTGAATTTTTTTTGTATGTTGACAAAATTTCCGGAAATCCACACAAATAAGGTGCACCTGGTCCATGCTCCTAGTTTTTAGTGGAGTCCGAATTGTTCATTTATTTCTGTTACTTTGCATGTAATATTTTGGTTACTTATGTTCTTTGTTGTGTGTGTCTGTTTCCAATGTCTGGTCCTTGTCCCTGGACTACATTCGTTTGATTCCCGCAAGAATCTTGGTTTCCTTGACTACTCTTTTTCAATAAACAAGGTCACACTTAAAAAATATCGATTACTGCAGCTCTTGTTAAATAATTCGTATTACACAAAAACGAACTAGAAACACAACGAAAATGAATTGAACGAAATTAACTTAAAACCAGTGTGCACGTAGGAGTTCAGGAATTTCTTACAAGACTGGCGGTTAAATCCGGTGTTAGAAAGAAAGGTTCGCATTATAAGTTTTTCCCAATTTAATACAATAACGCAACACGGCGCAAGTTGATTCGACCTCAGAGTTCAAACCTTGCTAGGAAAAGACTGAACATAACATTCAAAATTTAAATAGCTCTTTTTTGAATTGTAGTTGAATATTTGACAAAACTCTGACCAGAATGATAGTGGACAAAGAACTTAAAAATTTGCAGTAAGACATACAAAATAGCCACTTCATATCATATTACTTCTTACCATGATACAATGGAGTGTAACCACTTTACATATTTGGCAGTATGAAATAGATCCAATCCATGCATTTTTAATCAACATAATGTCCAAAGATAAATACGTAAATTCTTGCCTTCTTTACCCTTGTTGGAACAACAATGAAATGTAACCCTCATAGCCTAACATTTGCGATATGAAACCCTATTGTACAATTTCACTGAAATTTAAATTATTCTACTCGTGCTATTGTGCAGAGAAGATTAAAAAAAAAACTTAATTTCGGTCCCTTGCAATAACTTAGAAAAGAGGACGCTTACCTTACCGGTGCACCTGGTCCATGCTCCCAGTTTTTAGTGGAGTCCGAGTTGCTCATTTACTTTTGTGACTTTGTATGTATGATTTTAGTTACTTTATGTTCTTTGTTGTGTATGTCTGTTTTACATGTCTGGTCTTTGTCCCTGGATTACATTCTTTTGATTACCGCTATAACCTTGGTTCCCTTGATTACTCTTTGATTACCGCTATAACCTTGGTTCCCTTGATTACTCTTTGATTACCGCTATACCCATGGTTCCCTTGATTACTCCTGTACGTTTAGATCAAGTCTAACCTTTGTAATATCGAAATTATGATGAGGGTCGATGCACGAGTTAAATAGTTCTATTTCATTGAATTCTTAGTTTTTGTTTGGCACCTTAATCCATTACGGTTGACGGCATTACCCCTAAATTTGATTCCAACCTTCTAGTGGTTTGAAACTCTGCAGCATTTTTTTTTTCTAGATCTGCCTACTAATATTCATGTTATGGTACAAATGAACGATAACAGTGCTATACTATTATACCGCTGTAGTTTTTGCGTTCGAATAAAATAAGTACTAATAAAACATTCTGGACCCTTAAAATATAATAAACATGCAATAACGAAAAGTAAATAAGAACAAGCAATCAAAACAAATCAACTCAACAGACATACAATTAAAAAGTTGATCCAACAACAAAACGCATATATACGCAAACAGTGTTCATTTTCTGTGTTCTATTCTATTCAAAGGAAATGCATTTGATACCCGTGTATTATATGTAATCGAACTTCTATCAAAGTTTCTATTTTCTTAATTGTCAAACAGTACATTTGTACAGTTTCACAAAAAAAAAATACAATTAGTACCAATCTAAGACACATAAATGATGTACTTCAAACTTATATTATTTAACTCATGTGTTACGGTTGTCAACTCACAAGTACAATAACTTGACCTTTAATAGATTTGATTGAAATTGTAACAACAAAAGTCTGACCTAATTCGAAGAAACATGACAATATATGAATGGGGAAAATGTCATAGAGCAATAGCATATCGAATCAATAAAGATTTCTATGAATGGATCAGATGTGTGCCTTAAAGACATTAGAATCGTCGTCAATAATTCTAATCTATAAATAACCCAAACTGGGTTTTAAAATATGGTAAAGCTTTACAACACCATAGAAAAAATAACAACGTTTGATTATAATGACTATTTGAGTTTGTTTGTTATCTAACAAATCTCATACTGCAAATGTTGTTATAAATAGTACATTAAATAAGCCAGTTAATCGATAGTACTAAAAAAGGCTCATGATGCTGAAGAAAGGAGCGTAAATATGTATAACAGTCTTCAGTATATTGAACTTTTAAAGACGGACGACTGATTAGTAGAGGGGTTTCTTGCATTGAAAATAGCTATAAGCAAGCGGGAACTCCTGCGTCATGTGTTATTTCCGTCTTTAACGAATCGAACACGTGGGTGGAATTTACGCTTGAATTTGAAGCTTAATCTACAAAGGGCGGTAAATTTTAATTCATAAACCAATAGATGACGCGTTTGTTTAACCTATAGTTTTTTTATTAAAATAGATACTGTTTTTTCCTGTTAAGAATTGGAGAATAAAGTGAAATATAGGTGGGTGTAATCAGCAGCAGCAGCAGTCAATCTGAGTAGCAGAATGTCCTGAAATAAGATGCTGCAATTCAGGTTTCATTAATACACGTTGACCTTTATAAACATTGTTAATTTCATCAAACAAAGACATAAAACGTGTTAAGAATTATATGTGCAGTGTAGGTGTCGATTGAGACTTATCGTTGATTTCGATATATCATCGATTTGATGTGTATGAAAGTGACTTTTTATGTAGGTGTTTAGCAGGAATGAGGACAGTCTATATGCCTTTTTCTTCTATATCAACAGGAGTTTACTTGAATGTCAACCAAAATTGATTTCAAACTAAATTATAATATTACCGGTGATCTGTTACTTCATCAAGGTAAGACCATTATCTATCGTTTGACCATCGTTGTTTGTGTTAATGTGTTAACATACTTCTTATCGATGTTGTCAATATAAATGTCAAGTCACTGGTCACTTTGTTATCTTCTTTTAACATTGTTCGTTGTACTGTTCGTAAACATATGAATATATAAGCCATACATAGGGATTTACACACATCACATTCATACTATAAATGACTTAGCAGTTAAAAGGATGAATTTGAAAACAAAACTTATCATTCCTTACTATAGTTTGACAAACAAAATATGGTTCAATCTAATGTGCTTGTTACACTTCTATGAATCTTGACTATTGACCTGAAATACACAGAATGAACTTACTTCTTTAAAAGCAGGCTGACAACCATAGTTAACCAATGATGGTGTATGATCTCAACCTGATCTATATATGAACCAATTACAACTGTTCTAAGTACATAGAGGTATGCTGCATACCATTTCCCCTATTATATTTCCTAACATGACATCAAGTAAATTCGAAAAAGAAGTGTTTGAGATTAAAATGGATGTATAACTTTCTGATCAAAAGCCCAATTTAGGTGTTAGAAAACCTTAACTTCAAATTAATGAAAACTCTAAATGATTTTTTTTCTTCTAGATGGTACTGCATAATGTTAAAAACATCCAAAACAGAAAGAGTAATATATAAACAAGCTATGTTATCAACTGATGCATGAAAATATCAAAGAAAAATATGGAAAAGAAGTTTTACTCCTATTACATGGAACCAAAATATAAAAACAAAGTATTTAATATTCTCTAACAATCGGGTGTTACCTAGTTAGATTTTTCACAAAACATCATTTTATAATTTAAACTGCTTAAACTAAGAAAAAGAATCCTCGTAAATACGTTAGCACAATTTGCTGTACTAAGAACATTATTTACTTGTACATACAAGTTTGAAACTTGGATATTGCGTATATGTGAAAATTTGGATGTAAACAACGCAACGTTTATAACTTTGATAAAAATTGAATCATATGTGTTGAAAATATCTATCGTCGAGATTTGTTAGATTATTATTCAAAATACTATAGAATGCTATTTTTACGAAACAAATAACATGCGGTATAGGCGGACTCATGGTTGTTTAGGTTCGATTCCCGGCCAAGTCGAACCAAACACTTCAAAAATTAGAAGTCATTGCTACTCCGTTGAGCACGTGACTTATATGAGATAGGGTGAAAACTGGTTGGCTCGGAGTCAGCAAATGTGTCTTGATGGGGTAATACCGGTATGACTCCTGTGGTATGTGAACCCACGGAAGGACATGAAACAAATGAAACATCTGGCTCAGCTAGTCAGACTAGTACAATGTAGGTTTTGTTTGATTAGTAATGTATTCTTTTTGTGTTTGGATTTATTATCTATCAAAGTAACTCAGTATGGTTTTGTGTTGTTGCAAGTTCATAGTATACGTGGATATGAATGGGAAAACTCATAAAAAATGAAAAGAAAGAAAACTTTGACTGGAGAAAAGGAGGGTTTTAACGGGATTTAACTGACGCCTAGTATATTGTATTTTTATTGTTCCATACTGAGCCTTGCTCATACAATATAATTGAAAATATGATTTTTAAAATTCATAAAAGGTATGAATAATATTTGTAATTTAGATTATTAAAACTGATGTCTGGAAATTGCATGGAATAGTTTTATTCATTCAATTTCTCTGTAAAACAAACAACATATAACATTTTCCCATTTTTTATATTTCGTTTAAAACACCTATCATAACTAGTTTACATCTCATAATTTAAAAAATCTACTAGTAACTAAAAAGTTGGCTTATTATCTGGCAAATACATATATGTATCTAACCTGTCAATAACGAATGAACGACGTAATGTTTTGTTAAAGACAACTACTCTTCGGTTTGTGTAGTAGTTAGAGTTTGTTTGTTTGTTGGGGTTTAATGTCCGAGCAGCAATATTTCAGCTATATTCAGACAATGAACATGAAATGGATGATATAATGAACATGAAATGAAAAAAAGGATGGGTGACAAGGATAATAGGGTCGACAAATTTTGATTGCCACTGGAAAAAGGGAGATGGGTAAGATCGGGCAATTTAGCCTCCTGTGGCGGAGCGCAAAGGTTCCTACTCCTATCGAATACCACAGCAGGGTTCTTTAACGTGCGAGGAAAGTGGCATCTTTCCCAACACGGTGCACCACTATGGTTTGCGGTCAGATTTTCCGTATTATAGCTTGACAACCCCAGCACGTAACACGCCAGGGCTACCCCATTCCACCACCTGGGGCACACATCCCAGTTGCTCTGTGGGCAGAGCGCCTAGCCCCCGGCTAGGTTTCTGAGCACTATTTAGTCGCCTTATACGACAAGCTTAGCGCTGCTGCAGGCCTATTCTTTTATCACCCGGACATGTACGGGGGTGTAGTAGTTAGAGACACACCAAGTGGATGACATAGGGTGTATATGAAGCTTTTGGATTAATCAAGAACTATGTCAAGACGGCAGATTGTGGATGAAACTAAAAGGCAATTGGTCAGCTTTTACAGTTCGGTTTATAACCAAAATGTTTGTCTTTGTAGATTTAAATCTGACTAGTAGGGCTTAGATGCACGACAATACCTTTGATAAACATCATGTTTTCTTTGTTTGTTTTGTTTGTTGGGGTTTAACATCCGAGCAGCAATATTTCAGCTATATTCAGACGATGAAAAGATATGGATGTTATATGTTTGTTTGTTTGTTGGGGTTTAACGTCCGAGCAGCAATATTTCAGCTATATCCAGACGATGAACATAAAATTGATGATAAAATGAACATGAAATGATGATGAAATGAAAAAGGGTTGGGGCACAAGGACAATGAGGTCGACAAACTTTGATTGCCACTGGAAATAGGGAGAGGTGGGTAGGGTTGAGTAATTTAGCCTCCTGTGGCGGTGCCCTATGGTTCCTACTCCGGGAGAATACCACAGTAGGGTTCTTTAACGTGCGGCCCCGTCTTTCCCAACACGGTGCACCACTATAGTTTGCGGTCAGGTTTTCCGTATTATAGCCTGACAATCTCAGCATCAAACACGCCAGAGGTACCCCATTCCACCACCTGGGGCACACATCCCAGTTGCTCTGTGGACAGAGCGCCCTAGCCCCCGGTTAAGGTTCTGAGCATAATTTAGTCGCCTTTTACGACAAGCTTAGCGCTGCTGCAGGCCTGTTCTTTTAACACCCGGACCTGCACGGGGCTCATGTTTTCTAATTTCAAATTTAATTAGTAACTAATAAACCTTTCTTTCTGTGTTGCATAACTTCAACATGAGTGTGTTCATTTTAGATTTTAGACATAAATATAAAAAATGCATTTTGCTTATGCCAAACTGTCTAAGGTGAAAATGGACCAAAGCCGTGTAGTATAATTCCTTCAATATTTGAACATGCCAGTGATCACACATTGTTGTCAGAGGTGAGTAATGTATAGCGTTGTATCTTTTTTAACGTCATATCTTTTGTCAACCACTAAACAGAATTCTTACAAATAGCGTCATATCGTTTGGTCTCAATTCATTACCTTATTTCTTTCCAAAACATCATTACCTATTATTCAAGAATGAGTTTTTAAATACAAAACTATGTTTTAAAAATCTACTGTATCAACATTTGAGCGTTTTATTTTTCAACTCTATACACCAGCATACCTACATAAAAATATATAATGCATTATTTCGTCAAAAAAAATGATGAACTGAAATACAAATATATGTTTGTTAGTCGAAACATTACTTATTCTAAGAGTAAACGCAAACAAAACACAGAAAATGGCCTGATTTATCTGTCTATATCATTTTGACGTGTAATTCGGAGCTTCATTTTTGTTGCTAGATTATTACCGGATTATAATCACTATGGCGAGTGCCACTGGTAATCAGGACATGCTTACTCTTCCGGAGCACCTGATGTTCCTCTCGTTTTTTTATGTGAATTCATATTGATAGTGCTTTAGTTTTTTTTTTTCGTGCGGTACTCTAAATTGTGTATGAAGGTCGTCTCTGTGTCATATGTTTAAGCCATGTTTTTGGACTTTTACGCATTTGGATCATCCTACTTTGTATTTAACTGTTGCGCACAGCGTAACGTAACAGATATTCTCCAAAACACCTTATTGTCACGGGAAAATTAGGAATTAATTTACCGATTTTTTTTTTAGTTTTCAAGCGGCGACCATTATTTTATTTCAATACGGTCAATCTATAACTGGATTTAGCTTCCTATTTCGATCCTTCTTGTAAATAATAACTTTTTAAAATTAGATCTTCTTGTGTATTTGATCCATACGCTGCTCAAGAGAATTTTTTTTGTTTGAAACACGTGTGCAGCATATCGAAATCTGGAATTGGTATTTTTGTATATAGTGACCTATTGTTAACCCAAGTATCAACTATGTACCTGTCTACGATTTTCTCTTATCATGCCGATTTTTCAACTTTGAACAGCGGCCTTATTTGAAATTTCATATAGTTTGTACACATTTGCACATGTTGACCTAATTGTTTGCCTAGTTAGATATCAATCCATTTTTGCCATTTCGCGTACAAGACGTAGGTTGCAAAAAAAAAAGAAAAAATGAAAAAGAAGTACAATCAATGTGATGAAGAGGACATAATTTGTTCTTGTACATTCTCGAGTTTAAAAGCATTGAACGCATGCGTTTAAAAAGCGGGATGTAATATGTGTATAGTTTGATATTACTGTTGCCTTTAAAAACATTAGGGATAAAACAACTAAAAAGAAAACCACTCACCGGATAGTGTGTCCATGGTAAAGATAGACTCCTTGCGTAAAAAAAAAATATTACGAGAATAAACAAATATTTTTTTTTAAATATGGATGACGGGCCTTAAATGATCTTACATGAAAAATCGACAGAGTATTATAAGGTTCCATAAATAAGTTCTTCAACCTTTGATATTAGAAAATGGCTTTAAAATTTTCTTTCTGTATATATAATTTCCATAATCTCACATACTAAGATAATAATCCAAAGGACCTCATTCAAATGATAATTTAAACTCGTATGAGTAGATCGGTTTTCCAATGTGTACGAACTTTACACAAATGCGTAATCAATTTAACATAAAAAATAATTGAAAATGGCATGGTAGCAAGAAATTAAAGGACATTAAGGATTATGAAAAAAGTAAAAATGAAATACAATTATTTGGAAACAAAACAAAATTAGAAGTAAAAACAACTAGAGGTTTCAGTGTAAAGTTTAGTTAACAAAGCAATAATTGCTAAAGGAAAAAACAAAACAAAACAAAACAAAACAAAACAAAACAAACAAACAAGCGAAGGCAAATAGCAGTATTATACAGTTTATCTGTAGGATAGACAGGTTTTCGAAAAGTCCCATTAAAATAGGGTTACAGCAAAAAAAGTAATTTCACTGTTTGTTCAATGAGATGTTTCATGCATGACAAAAGCATTTAACTACAGTCATTCTATCTAAGTAATGTTTGATAATTGTTCTAATAGTTGCAAACTTACTTGGTTTATAAAGTAACACACTGACATTTTAAGATTTTTTAAAACTCAGATGACTTGACTCTGAATGATATGTAGTATCTTCAATCAAAATAGTTTACAACTTGCACCAGAAGTTGAAGGTGTATATTTTATATTTTCGTCTAAGACAAAATCACAATATTTAAAGATGTTTGTTTGTTTGTTTGTTTGTTGGGGTTTAACGTCCGAGCAGCAATATTTCAGCTATATTCAGACGCTGAAAAAATATGGATGTTATATGTTTGTTTGTTTGTTGGGGTTTAACGTCCGAGCAGCAATATTTCAGCTATATCCAGACGATGAACATAAAATTGATGATAAAATGAACATGAAATGATGATGAAATGAAAAAGGGTTGGGGCACAAGGACATTGAGGTCGACAAACTTTGATTGCCACTGGAAATAGGGAGAGGTGGGTAGGGTTGGGTAATTTAGCCTCCTGTGGCGGTGCCCTATGGTTCCTACTCCGGGAGAATACCACAGTAGGGTTCTTTAACGTGCGGTCCCGTCTTTCCCAACACGATGCACCACTATAGTTTGCGGTCAGGTTTTCCGTATTATAGCCTGACAATCTCAGCATCAAACACGCCAGAGGTACCCCATTCCACCACCTGGGGCACACATCCCAGTTGCTCTGTGGACAGAGCGCCCTAGCCCCCGGTTAAGGTTCTGAGCATAATTTAGTCGCCTTTTACGACAAGCTTAGCGCTGCTGCAGGCCTGTTCTTTTAACACCCGGACCTGCACGGGGCTCATGTTTTCTAATTTCAAATTTAATTAGTAACTAATAAACCTTTCTTTCTGTGTTGCATAACTTCAACATGAGTGTGTTCATTTTAGATTTTAGACATAAAAATAAAAAATGCATTTTGCTTAGGCCAAACTGTCTAAGGTGAAAATGGACCAAAGCCGTGTAGTATAATTCCTTCAATATTTGAACATGCCAGTGATCACACGTTGTTGTCAGAGGTGAGTAATGTATAGCGTTGTATCTTTTTTAACGTCATATCTTTTGTCAACCACTAAACAGAATTCTTACAAATAGCGTCATATCGTTTGGTCTCAATTCATTACCTTATTTCTTTCCAAAACATCATTACCTATTATTCAAGAATGAGTTTTTAAATACAAAACTATGTTTTAAAAATCTACTGTTTCAACATTTGAGCGTTTTATTGTTCAACTCTATACACCAGCATACCTACATAAAAATATATAATGCATTATTTCGTCAAAAAAAATGATGAACTGAAATACAAATATATGTTTGTAAGTCTTTGTTTGTTTGTTTGTTGGGGTTTACGTCCGAGCAGCAATATTTCAGCTATATTCAGACAATGAACATGAAATGGATGATAAAATGAACATGAAATGAAAAAAAAGGATGGGTCACAAGGATAATAGGGTCGACAAATTTTGATTGCCACTGGAAAAAGGGGGATGGGTAAGGTCGGGCAATTTAGCCTCCTGTGGCGGAGCGCAAAGGTTCCTACTCCTATCGAATACCACAGCAGGGTTCTTTAACGTGCGAGGAACGTGGCATTTTTCCCAACACGGTGCACCACTATGGTTTGCGGTCAGGTTTTCCGTATTATAGCCTGACAACCCCAGCATGTAACACGCCAGGGGTACCCCATTCCACCACCTGGGGCACACATCCCAGTTGCTCTGTGGGCAGAGCGCCTAGCCCCCGGCTAGGTTTCTGAGCACTATTTAGTCGCCTTATACGACAAGCTTAGCGCTGCTGCAGGCCTATTCTTTTAACACCCGGACCTGCACGGGGCTGTTTGTTAGTCGAAACATTACTTATTCTAAGAGTAAACGCAAACAAAACACAGAAAATGGCCTGATTTATCTGTCTATATCATTTTGACGCGTAATTCGGAGCTTCATTTTTGTTGCTAGATTATTACCGGATTATAATCACTATGGCGAGTGCCACTGGTAATCAGGACATGCTTACTCTTCCGGAGCACCTGATGTTCCTCTCGTTTTTTTATGTGAATTCATATTGATAGTGCTTTAGTTTTTTTTCGTGCGGTACTCTAAATTGTGTATGAAGGTCGTCTCTGTTTCATATGTTTAGGCCATGTTTTTGGACTTTTACGCATTTGGATCATCCTACTTTGTATTTAACTGTTGCGCACAGCGTAACGTAACAGATATTCTCCAAAACACCTTATTGTCACGGGAAAATTAGGAATTAATTTACCGATTTTTTTTTAGTTTTCAAGCGGCGACCATTATTTTATTTCAATACGGTCAATCTATAACTGGATTTAGCTTCCTATTTCGATCCTTCTTGTAAATAATAACTTTTTAAAATTAGATCTTCTTGTGTATTTGATCCATACGCTGCTCAAGAGAATTTTTTTGTTTGAAACACGTGTGCAGCATATCGAAATCTGGAATTGGTATTTTTGTATATAGTGACCTATTGTTAACCCAAGTATCAACTATGTACCTGTCTACGATTTTCTCTTATCATGCCGATTTTTCAACTTTGAACAGCGGCCTTATTTGAAATTTCATATAGTTTGTACACATTTGCACATGTTGACCTAATTGTTTGCCTAGTTAGATATCAATCCATTTTTGCCATTTCGCGTACAAGACGTAGGTTGAAAAAAAAAGAAAAAATGAAAAAGAAGTACAATCAATGTGATGAAGAGGACATAATTTGTTCTTGTACATTCTCGAGTTTAAAAGCATTGAACGCATGCGTTTAAAAAGCGGGATGTAATATGTGTATAGTTTGACATTACTGTTGCCTTTAAAAACATTAGGGATAAAACAACTAAAAAGAAAACCACTCACCGGATAGTGTGTCCATGGTAAAGATAGACTCCTTGCGTAAAAAAAAATATTACGAGAATAAACAAAAATTTTTTTTTAAATATGGATGACGGGCCTTAAATGATCTTACATGAAAAATCGACAGAGTATTATAAGGTTCCATAAATAAGTTCTTCAACCTTTGATATTAGAAAATGGCTTTAAAATTTTCTTTCTGTATATATAATTTCCATAATCTCACATACTAAGATAATAATCCAAAGGACCTAATTCAAATGATAATTTAAACTCGTATGAGTAGATCGGTTTTCCAATGTGTACGAACTTTACACAAATGCGTAATCAATTTAGCATAAAAAAAGTAATTGAAAATGGCATGGTAGCAAGAAATTAAAGGACATTAAGGATTATGAAAAAAGTAAAAATGAAATACAATTATTTGGAAACAAAACAAAATTAGAAGTAAAAACAACTAGAGGTTTCAGTGTAAAGTTTAGTTAACAAAGCAATAATTGCTAAATGAAAAACAAAACAAAACAAAACAAAACAAAACAAACAAACAAGCGAAGGCAAATAGCAGTATTATACAGTTTATCTGTAGGATAGACAGGTTTTCGAAAAGTCCCATTAAAATGGGTTACAGCAAAAAAAGTAATTTCACTGTTTGTTCAATGAGATGTTTCATGCATGACAAAAGCATTTAACTACAGTCATTCTATCTAAGTAATGTTTGATAATTGTTCTAATAGTTGCAAACTTACTTGGTTTATAAAGTAACACACTGACATTTTAAGATTTTTTAAAACTCAGATGACTTGACTCTGAATGATATGTAGTATCTTCAATCGAAATAGTTTACAACTTGCACCAGAAGTTGAAGGTGTATATTTTATATTTTCGTCTAAGACAAAATCACAATATTTAAAGATGTTTGTTTGTTTGTTTGTTTGTTGGGGTTTAACGTCCGAGCAGCAATATTTCAGCTATATTCAGACGCTGAAAAAATATGGATGTTATATGTTTGTTTGTTTGTTGGGGTTTAACGTCCGAGCAGCAATATTTCAGCTATATCCAGACGATGAACATAAAATTGATGATAAAATGAACATGAAATGATGATGAAATGAAAAAGGGTTGGGACACAAGGACAATGAGGTCGACAAACTTTGATTGCCACTGGAAATAGGGAGAGGTGGGTAGGGTTGGGTAATTTAGCCTCCTGTGGCGGTGCCCTATGGTTCCTACTCCGGGAGAATACCACAGTAGGGTTCTTTAACGTGCGGCCCCGTCTTTCCCAACACGGTGCACCACTATGGTTTGCGGTCAGGTTTTCCGTATTATAGCCTGACAATCTCAGCATCAAACACGCCAGAGGTACCCCATTCCACCACCTGGGGCACACATCCCAGTTGCTCTGTGGGCAGAGCGCCCTAGCCCCTGGTTAAGGTTCTGAGCATAATTTAGTCGCCTTTTACGACAAGCTTAGCGCTGCTGCAGGCCTGTTCTTTTAACACCCGGACCTGCACGGGGCTCATGTTTTCTAATTTCAAATTTAATTAGTAACTAATAAACCTTTCTTTCTGTGTTGCATAACTTCAACATGAGTGTGTTCATTTTAGATTTTAGACATAAATATAAAAAATGCATTTTGCTTATGCCAAACTGTCTAAGGTGAAAATGGACCAAAGCCGTGTAGTATAATTCCTTCAATATTTGAACATGCCAGTGATCACACATTGTTGTCAGAGGTGAGTAATGTATAGCTTTGTATCTTTTTTAACGTCATATCTTTTGTCAACCACTAAACAGAATTCTTACAAATAGCGTCATATCGTTTGGTCTCAATTCATTACCTTATTTCTTTCCAAAACATCATTACCTATTATTCAAGAATGAGTTTTTAAATACAAAACTATGTTTTAAAAATCTACTGTATCAACATTTGAGCGTTTTATTTTTCAACTCTATACACCAGGATACCTACATAAAAATATATAATGCATTATTTCGTCAAAAAAAAATGATGAACTGAAATACAAATATATGTTTGTTAGTCGAAACATTACTTATTCTAAGAGTAAACGCAAACAAAACACAGAAAATGGCCTGATTTATCTGTCTATATCATTTTGACGCGTAATTCGGAGCTTCATTTTTGTTGCTAGATTATTACCGGATTATAATCACTATGGCGAGTGCCACTGGTAATCAGGACATACTTACTCTTCCGGAGCACCTGATGTTCCTCTCGTTTTTTTATGTGAATTCATATTGATAGTGCTTTAATTTTTTTTTCGTGCGGTACTCTAAATTGTGTATGAAGGTCGTCTCTGTTTCATATGTTTAGGCCATGTTTTTGGACTTTAACGCATTTGGATCATCCTACTTTGTATTTAACTGTTGCGCACAGCGTAACGTAACAGATATTCTCCAAAACACCTTATTGTCACGGGAAAATTAGGAATTAATTTACCGATTTTTTTTTTTTAGTTTTCAAGCGGCGACCATTATTTTATTTCAATACGGTCAATCTATAACTGGATTTAGCTTCCTATTTCGATCCTTCTTGTAAATAATAACTTTTTAAAATTAGATCTTCTTGTGTATTTGATCCATACGCTGCTCAAGAGAATTTTTTTGTTTGAAACACGTGTGCAGCATATCGAAATCTGGAATTGGTATTTTTGTATATAGTGACCTATTGTTAACCCAAGTATCAACTATGTACCTGTCTACGATTTTCTCTTATCATGCCGATTTTTCAACTTTGAACAGCGGCCTTATTTGAAATTTCATATAGTTTGTACACATTTGCACATGTTGACCTAATTGTTTGCCTAGTTAGATATCAATCCATTTTTGCCATTTCGCGTACAAGACGTAGGTTGAAAAAAAAAGAAAAAATGAAAAAGAAGTACAATCAATGTGATGAAGAGGACATAATTTGTTCTTGTATATTCTCGAGTTTAAAAGCATTGAACGCATGCGTTTAAAAAGCGGGATGTAATATGTGTATAGTTTGATATTACTGTTGCCTTTAAAAACATTAGGGATAAAACAACTAAAAAGAAAACCACTCACCGGATAGTGTGTCCATGGTAAAGATAGACTCCTTGCGTAAAAAAAAAATATTACGAGAATAAACAAAAATTTTTTTTTAAATATGGATGACGGGCCTTAAATGATCTTACATGAAAAATCGACAGAGTATTATAAGGTTCCATAAATAAGTTCTTCAACCTTTGATATTAGAAAATGGCTTTAAAATTGTCTTTCTGTATATATAATTTCCATAATCTCACATACTAAGATAATAATCCAAAGGACCTAATTCAAATGATAATTTAAACTCGTATGAGTAGATCGGTTTTCCAATGTGTACGAACTTTACACAAATGCGTAATCAATTTAACATAAAAAATAATTGAAAATGGCATGGTAGCAAGAAATCAAAGGACATTAAGGATTATGAAAAAAGTAAAAATGAAATACAATTATTTGGAAACAAAACAAAAGTAAAAGTAAAAACAACTAGAGGTTTCAGTGTAAAGTTTAGTTAACAAAGCAATAATTGCTAAATGAAAAAAACAAAACAAAACAAAACAAACAAACAAGCGAAGGCAAAAAGCAGTATTATACAGTTTATCTGTAGGATAGACAGGTTTTCGAAAAGTCCCATTAAAATGGGTTACAGCAAAAAAAGTAATTTCACTGTTTGTTCAATGAGATGTTTCATGCATGACAAAAGCATTTAACTACAGTCATTCTATCTAAGTAATGTTTGATAATTGTTCTAATAGTTGCAAACTTACTTGGTTTATAAAGTAACACACTGACATTTTAAGATTTTTTAAAACTCAGATGACTTGACTCTGAATGATATGTAGTATCTTCAATCAAAATAGTTTACAACTTGCACCAGAAGTTGAAGGTGTATATTTTATATTTTCGTCTAAGACAAAATCACAATATTTAAAGATGTTTGTTTGTTTGTTTGTTTGTTGGGGTTTAACGTCCGAGCAGCAATATTTCAGCTATATTCAGACGCTGAAAAGATATGGATGTTATATGTTTGTTTGTTTGTTGGGGTTTAACGTCCGAGCAGCAATATTTCAACTATATCCAGACGATGAACATAAAATTGATGATAAAATGAACATGAAATGATGATGAAATGAAAAAGGGTTGGGACACAAGGACAATGAGGTCGACAAACTTTGATTGCCACTGGAAATAGGGAGAGGTGGGTAGGGTTGGGTAATTTAGCCTCCTGTGGCGGTGCTCTATGGTTCCTACTCCGGGAGAATACCACAGTAGGGTTCTTAAACGTGCGGCCCCGTCTTTCCCAACACGGTGCACCACTATGGTTTGCGGTCAGGTTTTCCGTATTATAGCCTGACAATCTCAGCATCAAACACGCCAGAGGTACCCCATTCCACCACCTGGGGCACACATCCCAGTTGCTCTGTGGACAGAGCGCCCTAGCCCCCGGCTAGGGTTCTGAGCACTATTTAGTCGCCTTTTACGACAAGCTTAGCACTGCTGCAGGCCTATTCTTTTAACACCCGGACCTGCACGGGGATATGAATGTTATAAGAGATAGGTAGCCTTCACATCAATATATCTACTTGTATTGTTAAGGGATGTTTCTTTTAATTTGTATTGTCCTGAAATTTGTATACAACAAAAGACAAAAGTTGCTACACCCAGCAACAGGTGATCAGTACGCTGGAGTTTCTCCTCGATCACACATTTGTCACTTTTGGATGGACAATTTATCAACAAAGTATCGCCATTCCAGTGGGCACTTATTGTGTTCCTCTCCTAGTTGATCTGTTTTTCTTATTCTCATGAATCGGATTTCAAATAATCAGTCCCAGTCTCATCATTAAAGTATACAATATTGTGGAACAATATCATAGACATTCATATGCCTTTACTGGAGTTATAGTTAAAATCTATGAAATGCTTATTTTTGCTACCTTTTGACCTCTTATTAGACAACCGTAGGGTCTATGACCAAAAGATCAATACCATCATTCCTTCTGTAGTTTGGAACCTTGTAAAATTTTATAAAAAAATCAACCAAATAATATTCATGTTATAGCACGAAAAGCTGGTGTCTACAGCGCTATACCATAACACGACCTCAATTTACGTGCAGTCGTATAAAATTGTTTTTTTAGGTTAATTTTGGGAAGTCATCAAAACTTTGTAAAGGAAACTGATTATTTTTTAATTATGTTACCATAGGTACATTTTATTTTTGATAAAATACATGTGTGGACACAGATGCATATTGTCCGAATGTTCATATGTAAGGAATACGCATTTGGTTTGAGGATAACATGTGAACATAGCCCCGAAACCCTCTCTCTTAAGGTCCCTTTAGCAAACCTATGGTTCTGCTACTATACTTGGACACTACTGTCTTCTTTAGTCTACTATAAGATCATGGCTATCCCGCTTTAATAAATATAATCACTAAAAAGTGCTCCCCCATTTTAACCCCCCAAAAGTCTTAATTTTCTTAAATACTTTCAACAATTACATTTGTAAAGTTATGTTGAACCTCTATAAACTTAACAGACCTCCAGTCATATAGAATTTTGGCTTTTTATCAATTTAGATCGAAGATCAGAATTGATATAGCAGTCGCCATAGCCTTTAGATTTGTAAAGCCTGATAGCATCTGCAAATATCTGACAATGCCGCAGAAAAATAGTTCCTTTGGCATACTCCATTTAAGTTCAAATGCAAATAGTTAGGTCGACTTAATATAGATAGAAGTGAAAACCCTGCAAGGCTATAACTAGTCGGAATGCTGAAGCTGTCTTCTGGTATTTTATCCAAATATTTACAAAAAGGGGACAGTGGATCCGATCAAGAAACTTATATAAAGAAAGGGGTTCCATGCTATCATTTGCCACTCATTTTTTATAAAAGAGTACTGTAGCATAACCCCAGGAACCATCCCAATGTATCACTCATTGTGTGTTTGTATAACACAATTACCGCCTCGTGACATCGGAAGCCCGGAGGTGACAAAATGAAATAAAATGTTGCTTAGACGATGGTATAGGAATTTCGATAATGCCTTCCTCGGGAATAGTGTCAGTCTGTGGTCTAGTGATATTGCTTTTTTTGCAATAATCATTCTGTTGGGCTAATTTGGCCATATGCAAATATAATAGAGCTGCAGGTGCTCAAGGTGCTACATGGCCTTATAGAGTAATCAAGGGAACCAAGGTTATAGCGGTAATCGAAAGAAAGTAATCCAGGGACAAAGACCAGACATGGAAACAGAAATACACAACAAAGAACATAAAGCAAATGAGCAACCAATAACAAAATGGGAGTATGGACCAGGTGCACCGGTAGGGTAAGCGTTCTCTGCTTTTCTAGAAACACCCACCGAGTTGCTCATAAAAAGTCAAGTCCGGGGTAGACAAACGAAGTAAGGAAATCTATGACCCGTTAAATAAATCAGTTTTGATGGTGCAGATGAATACACCATAATGATCCATGTCCACGAGTTTATGATGTCGACCATAAAACTTCTGTAGGGATGACTTCAATCTTGTAGCAACATAACCTTGTTCCAGAAGCCTATTTGTTAGAGTTCCAGGGCGATACAAAAAGTCTGCGTAGTTTCGGCAAGGTCTGGAATAACGTATGAGTTGTGATATGAACACTCCATACGCAGGTGCTGAAGGGATGTTGCCACAGATGAAAGTGCATGGCTAGTGTTGTCTGCACCATACATAATTGTTGAAATTGTATTCTAAGACTTTTGCGTTTATGTAAATGTACGTGTTTCTGGAAATAGATGCTTAAGAAACTAAGCACTTTAAATGACACTTAGGTTTCTATGCGAAAATTGTGTAGCACTTGAGCTATAAAGCTTATCAACTGAGGAATGTAGCTAGTTGAGAGGGACATGTATCTAAGGACTTGCTTTATTTCAGAGGTTTTGACGGCTCAAGTTTGAATGATTTGACAAACAGTTTCGACCTGGATGTCGATAAATTAAATTTCGACTTGAAAATATTTCGAAACTGGGAAAGGCCAACCAGTTTGTAGTTCGATTACGCAGTTTGTCGGAGAGTTTTGTGTTCATTCATCTAGGTATTCCATGTAAACCGACATCGAACCTATCTATTACGCAAACTTGCGCACTGCTACGATGCATTATGAAATTGGTATGTGATTTTTGTAACGTCCTTTGTAATCAATGCAACTTGACGATTACTTGAGGTGTAAAAATTCAAACGAACGATATAAATTGATTCAGTACATTATACTCGGCGTCACATAAATAACATACTGTTAAAATTTGAATAAAAATATTTTCTACGACTTTATTGAGACCTACCGTCGTTTAAATTGTCTTAAATGACTTGCTCATTCGTTTAGCCAAACGGCTTCTCCCTGAACAAGTCGCTTTTAGCTTAAATCATGCGTAACAAATCCTTACAGTAAAATCCCATACTAATATCCGCCATGTTGGTTTCTACGGGACGATTTGTTTACAAACAATGTTCGTAAGTTCCCGTCGAACTCCGGTGACAATCGTCTGCTTGATTAACTTCTCGGTATTGTACGTTGTTCGCGTAAAATAAATCCGAGATATCCGAAATAACGCCGAAATGCATTCTGGGTTCTTCGGTTTTTGGACAAACCATTTAAACGTAAACAACATCTCCTAGCAACCCGATCACTGTAAACATGGCCGACTTTTTACAATGTAAATATTGGCACCTAGAATTAAAATCTGACCGGAATTTAACGATTCAATGTTTAGGGAGAAGCCGTTTGGCTAAACGAATGAGCAAGTCATTTAAGACAATTTAAACGACGGTAGGTGTCAATAAAGTCGTAGAAAATATTTTTATTCAAATTTTAATAGTATGTTATTTATGTGACTCCGAGTATAGTACTTTCATTTACTATTAAATCAAAGCCTGAAGTATTTAAAAGTCGCTTATCGTCAAATATTCTATGCCACTGATATTTGCTTGCTTTCAAAATCCGAAATGGCACGAATGCGATTTGCTCTATAATAGGGTGACTTCCGCTAGAATCTTGGTTCCCTTGATATGATTACCCTTTGGTAACCATCATGACCTTTTAATCAAAACAACTGGTCACCAGGAAGTGCAGGTAATTTTTTCGTTCCATAAGTTTTTTCTAAAATTTTAGCGATCATTGTGTCGCTTATGATATATTTCCGGGCCATGATAATGTATATGGCCTATATAGTAAATTTTAACGAGCCCGTGTGTCTGAATAGGACACTGGATAATGTTCAATGCTACTGAGAACCGATCATTTCATCTTATAATGTAGACTTCCCGTTCTCATACAAGCAAAAACACACGTAGAACACGTGTGTATGATTTTAAAGAGACACATTTTGATCTCGTACTAAGCTAGACTTATGAAGTAATGACGGTCAACACGGCACCGATCAACAGCTTAATGTGGAGTAGTAACATATAATTATGCAAAGCGTATGCAAATGTAAAGTAATGAAATTACGAGTGCAAGAAGTCGGCAACAATATTAGCGACATAAAAGAACGCTTCTGGTACCATACTGCGCTTTCACAACATTTGTTAGGATAGTAGTGCCTTTTTGTTAAATTTGTGTTTATTCAACGAACAGGTCCAGAAGCCAGCCATAAAATATGATGTTCAATGAGAATATAAACATCGGCATTGAAACTTTGTCAAGAAAAAAATAATTGATTGAATTTTTCTGTATTCTTTAGGCAGGTCAAATTCTATGTTTGGTTAAGGCTCTATATTTAAGTTTTGTTTCGATAACTTCATTGCATTTTTGCTCTAAACATAACCCCCACTCATCAACTCGTGTATTTTTGTTATAGTTCTGTAGTCACATTTAAATGCGGTTTGCATATGCAATCTATCTTCTATCCAATTACATCAAACACTGATATTCTACTGGGAGAATGTTCAACGAAATGTTCGCAGGGTGTAGCTTGATATGACCGCAGAGATCGAACCCTGAAAAGTTGGGCGATTATGGACGAACCATTCATGTTTGATATTACAATAATCACAACCCCCAAATTTGGTATGGCACAATGTGGTACAATTTCAAAGAGACCCATTCACTTATACAAGTTATTATCTGTATATCAGAAAGGTGTTTATTTCCGGTCCACTTTTGGCTATTTATTCCTTATCAGTTCAAGCCACAAACCCTAAAATCAATCCAAGTGATTCTTGCGTAGTATGCCAAGTAGTACAATATCAAATAAATAAAGTCCCTTGTCTCGACATCATAAAAATGCTTGTTTCAGCCCCCTTGTTAATGAACATTCAAGTAATAACCACCACAATCAACCATCTCGGCCTTCTTTTGGTGGTGTTGCACTTTAGGTACGGTTTTAAAGAGATTAATTCAAATCATAGTCAAGTTGTGATGAAAAAGCTTGTTTTTGATTTTCTAAACCGTTTGAATTATAACCCCCAAAATCAATCCCAGCTTTCCTTTAGTGATATGACGCCTTGTCGTACAACTGAAGATATCCATTTGCAATTATTAAAGTCATTGTCCAAACATCATGAAAATGCTTGGTTCGGGTCCGTTTTTTACCCCTTATTCCTTAGCAGTTCAGGTCAAAAATCCCAAAGTCAATCTCAGGCTCCGTTTCTTGTATGACACCTTGGGGATAATTTCATAAAGATATATACATTCTATAATCAAATTATTGTCCCGACATGAAGTGTCTATGGACAACGATGATAGCACGATATCATCATACAACCGCAAATCTTTTGCAGTAGTAAAATAACGACAAATGTAGAATAAATTAGTCAATTATAAGCAGATTAAGGGTTTGAACAACCCACGTGGAACAACCTCCATTTTCAAATAGCTAAATAGTCTTTTACTCTTACATAGTGGGGTGACTTTGCCTTGATATAATTAATATGGTCTTCATGTTTTACAATAGTCCTAATGCCTTATATTTGAGGTACACGAATATCCTAACGCAGGTCCTGCTATAATAAATGTATTTTCGATTGAACTCATTTTATTATAATTTGGAATCGTCGTGCTATCGTGTTAATACGTTCACCGAGATATACTTTTAATTTCTTTTGAAGTCTTCTAGTAAATGTTTGGCTCAGCGTTGTTCATCATCGAACGATTCACTGCTCCGTGATATAAAATTTAAGACAATTTTAGTTTATTTTGAGGAGTGTCATCATTCTGTTACCATGGCTTTTATTAGTTTTGTTGTCGGGCCGTTCAGAGCTTACTTGACGGTGTACTGATTACAGTTATTGTGTACCTTTTGGTGATCTCTGGAAGTATTCAATATTTTTATAGGGGTTATACAATGGTACATTTTTTGCGTTTCACCGTATCTGTTCCTGTTTTTAATTATAGTAAACAGTGGTCAAGCAAAGGAGTAGTAAACTGTATAATGGTAAAATTTTACATATTTAGCACATAACCCAACTACGAAGTACATTTCCATGAAATCAACAGAAAAAAGTACGAAATGATATTGATATGAAACAAAATTACATCATGTATCATAAAAATGGTTCATTGAAGATTGATTGATTGTTGGGGTTTAACGCCCGAGCAGCAATATTTCAGCTATATTCAGGCGATAAAATGGATGATAAAATGAATATGAAATGATGATGATGAAATGATTGTTTGTTTGTTGGGGTTTAACGTCCGAGCAGCAATATTTCAGCTATATTCAGACGATGAACATGAAATTAATGATAAAATGAACATGAAATGATGAAATCAAAAGGGGTGGGACACAAGGACAATAGGGTCGACAAATTTTGATTGCCACTGGAAATAGTTTGTTTGTTTGTTGGGGTTTAACGTCCGAGCAGCAATATATCAGCTATATTCAGACAATGAACATGAAATTGATGATGAAATGAAAAAGGGATGGGACACAAGGACAATGGGAGGTCGACAAATTTTGATTGCCACTGGAAATAGGGAGAGGTGGGTAGAGTCGGGCAATTTAGCCTCCTGTGGCGGAGCCCTATGGTTCCTACTCCGGGAGAATACCACAGTAGGGTTCTTTAACGTGCGAGGAACGTGGCATTTTTCCAAACACGGTGCACCACTATGGTTTGCGGTCAGGTTTCCCGTATTATAGCCTGACAACCCCAGCATGTAACACGCCAGGGGTACCCCATTCAAGAACCTTGGGCACACATCCCAGTTGCTCTGTGGGCAGAGCGCCCTAGCCCCCGGCTACGGTTCTGAGCACTATTTAGTCGCCTTTTACGACAAGCTTAGCGCTGCTGCAGGCCTATTCTTTTAACACCCGGACCTGCACGAAGCGCCACTGGAAATAGGGAGAGGTGGGTAGGGTCGGGCAATTTAGCCTCCTGTGTCGGAGCCCTATGGTTCCTAATCCGAGGCCCCGTGCAGGTCCGGGTGTTAAAAGAATAGGCCTGCAGCAGCGCTAAGCTTGTCGTAAAAGGCGACTAAATAGTACCGTAGCCAGGGGCTAGGGCGCTCTGCCCACAGAGCAACTGGGATGTGTGCCCCAGGTGGTGGAATGGGGTACCTCTGGTGTGTTACATGCTGGAGTTGTCAGGCTATAATACGGAAAACCTGACCGCAAACCATAGTGGTGCACCGTGTCGGGAAAGATGCCACGTTCCTCGCACGTTAGAGAACCCTACTGTGGTATTCTCCCGGAGTAGGAACCATAGGGCTCCGCCACAGGAGGCTAAATTACCCGGCCCTACCCACCTCTCCCTATTTCCAGTGACAATCAAAATTTGTCGACCCCATTGTCATTGTGTCCCATCCCTTTTTCATTTCATCATCATTTCATGTTCATTTTATCATCAATTTCATGTTCATCGTCCGAATATAGCTCAAATATTGCTGCTCGGACGTTAAACCCAAACAAACAAACAATTTACCACCATACACACTCAGTTTATGCCTAACATTGAAAGTCTTAAGTTGACTGAAAATTATGCTTGTTTATATTCTATTGTATTTTCAATTCATACTATATTATGAGGAAAAGCAACAATGATTAGTCTTCCTATCATACGTGTTCTTATTCTTTTTCGTGAGATTTTCACTTATTTTTTTCTTTTTTGGTCGGTAAAATAAACGAAATGAAAGTTATCAGTCAAAATGACAACCAGTACCACAAATGCAAAACAATGCAAAAGTTAAAATTTCGTTTTACTTACAACCAGACGCTTACGTTCCCTACGACATTCTATGTAATAAAAACTCAGAAGTTCGTGATAACATGTTCAGAAGTCGTTCTCTGTATTCATTTTCTTTATTCTCTATGAACGACATACTTAACGGATTGGAAAGATTTACTCCAGTTTGAATCTTCTATCAATCAATATTGTTTGTTTTTCACTCTATGTGTACGTGTAGAAATTTATAGAATTAGTTGTAATGACACCGGATGCCTTCAGACCAAGTATCTTGGCTTAATAATTCTCAATAATTCTCTTTCTTTCACTCTAAATGTCAACAGTGCATCAATAAACAACAATCGATAAATTAAAGAAATGTACCATTAGAAACATGCCGATTATGAATGCAAGCGATATAGTTATACACACACATACTTCACGTATGAAACCCCAAAAATACCGTTACTTCACAATGTAAACTGCCCCGTGCAGGTCCGGGTGTTAAAAGAATAGGCATGCAGCAGCGCTAAGCTTGTCGTAAAAGACGACTAAATAGTGCTCAGAACCCTAGCCGGGGGCTAGGGCGCTCTGCCTACAGAGCAACTGGGATGTGTGCCCCAGGTGGTGGAATGGGGTACCCTTGGCGTGTTACATGCTGGGGTTGTCAGGCTATAATACGGAAAACCTGACCGCAAACCATAGTGGTGCACCGTGTTGGGAAAGATGCCACATTCCTCGCACGTTAAAGAACCCTACTGTGGTATTCTCCCGGAGTAGGAACCATAGGGCTCCGCCACAAGAGGCTAAATTGCCCGACCCTACCCACCTCTCCCTATTTCCAGTGGCAATCAAAATTTGTCGACCCCATTGTCCTTGTGTCCCATCCCTATTTCATTTCATCATCGTTTCATGTTAATCGTCTGAATATAGCTGAAATATTGCTGCTCGGACGTTAAACCCCAACAAACAAAACAAACTTTAACAACTGTGAATAATGACATTAAAAAATATTTCGATATTTGCTAAACAAAATAGGCATTACCACTAATTAGTTGTTAAGGTTGAAATAATGTATAGAACATACACAGAAACTACATCTCCTTAAATTTTCTATTTTCTATTCTTTATAATACTATTCCACAACCGCAACGAAAATTAAGTCAAGGATGTGGTAGAATAAAGCTTTATTTCCACGTTTCTCTGTTCATATGCTTATCTGGTTGACTGACAGTGGGACCGTTACAAGAGAGACAACATTCACATATTTATGGTCTTTCACTGAACTTGACCTTTAAATATCAGTATGGTAGGTGTCTTGTAAGATGAAGGAACTGCTCACAGTCGGGGTTTTTGATTCGAATACCGTTTTATTTTTTGTTTTGTTTTAAAGGATATTTTTTTTGTGAGGGGGGATGTCCTATGTTCAACCTGTGTGTACTTAAAGTTCAATTGTGTATCATAATGTAGTATTATTCTGCATCTGGATATGGACCATATGAAGTAAAGACAAGTAGAAACTAAATCAAACATGTCTTTAAGAAGCCTCGTGGATTATTGTTTTATCTACCTGCACAGAGAAAACCGATTACTTTACCATGTCATTGCTTTCCTCCCCTCTTTTGCCTATCAAGGATGTGAAATTTTATGAGCGACTTGGCGGTTGTATATAAAAAAAAACGAGGACGCTTACCCTACTGGTGCACCTGGTCTACGTTATAAGTTTTTAGTGGCGTCCGAGATGCTCATTTACTTTTGTTTCTTTTTACGTGTTATTTTGGTTATTTCATTTTCTTTGTTGTGTGTGTCTGTTTTTCGTGTCTAGTGTTTACCCTTGAATATATCATTTTGATTTCCCCTTGAATATCGGTTCCCTAGCAATTGATTACTCTGTATCTACTGTACAAATAATTCTAACAAAAAAATTCTTTGTTCATTTCATTCGATTTCATTTTGATTTATAAGAATTTTTTCATCTAATGGTTTAATATCAATAAAGTAAATTAAATGACACGTACCCATATTCCATAAAATGACCCGTCAACACACATTACTTTTAATCACAAGCACATGGCAAAACTATGCTAACAGTGAAACTATGACGGTGTTAAACATTTTACTAGGCTCCTTCTCAATATTGTTTTTAGTCTATAAAGAAATAACATCAATTACGTAGCAAGTTATTCTAAAAGTGCACCATGGGAATTGAGGTTATTTCAAAAGGACCGAAAAAATATAACAGTCATTCATTTATTCAATTTAAGTACCAAGATTCAACGAATAATTAATCATTAAAAAAGGTTTAGTCTACGAGATGATCAGAAACCATGTTACTTCAGAAATCAAACTATATATGTTGTTACTTTCACAAAAACTACCCTTCAATCATTTGGGGTAGTGTAGTACCTAATAAATGAAAAGGGACAAATATAGGATAACCCGTTATTTTTTTTAAATACTTCCAATACAAAAAAATGTTTCATTTAGTAAATCATACTTTACAAGTCTTGTTACATCAAAAACAATTTTAGAAGTGCAGTCTTATTATATTATTTCAATTTTACTTACCAAATTAATGTGAGAACAAAATGAAACATCTAAGTGACAAGAAAAACCCACGTTTTTTTAACAATAGGAATTTAAGTCATCAATATTGAACTTCTCATAAAATAATTTAAAGCTATAAGATGTATCCTGATGGTAGTTATATTTTGCACGTTAAAGAACCCTGCTGTGGTATTCGATAGGAGTAGGAACCTTTGCGCTCCGCCACAGGAGGCTAAATTGCCCGACCTTACCCATCCCCCCTTTTTCCAGTGGCAATCAAAATTTGTCGACCCTATTATCCTTGTGACCCATCCTTTTTTTTCATTTCATGTTCATTTTATCATCCATTTCATGTTCATTGTCTGAAAATGGCTGAAATATTGCTGCTCGGACGTTAAACCCCAACAAACAAACAAACGAAACAATCCCTTTATGGGAACGACATTGTAATGCCATCGTCAGTTCTACTTCGAATCGTTAGGACAAAAGAAATGGTTTCTTGTACTTAATGTCATCACTGCCTTTTGCCTTTTTATCGTCGACTCCACTGTCAGTAGCTCAGTCAGATTTTAATTGTCGGTTTAATATTACCATGGGATTAAACTTATGCCAATTACTAGGAATAATGACATAACGCTGATTATACTGAAACAACTGGCATTAGTAATATTTTTATATTTCTTTGGACAATATATTAACATATTACATATAAATATACACGTTATAACAATCAAGTCTGTTACAAAATCTAAAACAGGAATACGAAGAAAGCATTGTTAATAATATTATCTCCTTTTTAGGATCCCAGGCCTCAGTAAAAATGGATTTTAACATGGGATTCCAGCTGCCAGGTAAGATTTTAAGTATAAATGGGCAATACTGTTGTATTCCTCAGATGTAAAATTGAATTACTTCCCTTAGTATACAAAGTTAATCACTGCCTACTTAATTTACTACATTTATCAAAGTATATTTTAGTTGAATGAAAACCTAAACGAAGCTAATATGAGTTAAAATGCACAAGCAAAAACACATCAATGAATCCAGTGCTTCAATTATAATGTTAAAAAACTTAAGAAAATGTGCGTCCATTTCAATCAAATTCAGCCCCGTGCAGGTCCGGGTGTTAAAAGAATAGGCCTGCAGCAGCGCTAAGCTTGTCGTATAAGGCGACTAAATAGTGCTCAGAAACCTAGCCGGGGGCTAGGCGCTCTGCCCACAGAGCAACTGGGATGTGTGCCCCAGGTGGTGGAATGGGGTACCCCTGGCGTGTTACATGCTGGGGTTGTCAGGCTATAATACGGAAAACCTGACCGCAAACCATAGTGGTGCACCGTGTTGGGAAAGATGCCACGTTCCTCGCACGTTAAAGAACCCTGTTGTGGTATTCGATAGGAGTAGGAACCTTTGCGCTCCGCCACAGGAGGCTAAATTGCCCGACCTTACCCATCCCCCCTTTTTCCAGTGGCAATCAAAATTTGTCGACCCTGTTGTCCTTGTGACCCATCCTTTTTTTTTATCATTTCATGTTCATTGTCTGAATATAGCTGAAATATTGCTGCTCGGACGTTAAACCCCAACAAACAAACAAACAATCAAATTCATTGGAAATGAAGTTACTACAGTTTGTTTGAAGTATAAATAATTTACTTATAATCCTTCACGTTAGATTTATACTTTTCAGAAGACTGTTTTGTTGGAAAAATTAAGGTCTTATACTGATTATAATATCAATGATGGAATTAAACTTCATATTTTAAATCAATGTGTATCTATCTGTTAAATTAGGTTTTTGTTTGATTCGATAACATTGTTAAAAAAAATACCTACATTGCATATTCAGAGTTAAATTATAAGTACTACACACTTACATGCAAAAATGAAAATACCTACATTGCATATTCAGAGTTAAATTATAAGTACTACACACTTACATGCAAAAATGTAAACTGTTAACCATGAATTACCTGGTACAAGATGACATAAACATGTAAATAGAATATGTTATTTGATGAACTGTTTAACCATTGAAGTACACAAGCCAATAACGCGCATCTACTCTAGAGCGATGATACGGCAACCTTGTACATAATAATAGAGACTAACTTTATACGCATTAAGAATTTTTGATTTTTCTATGATTTCATAGTAACATACAATCAATAAATTTTAAGTATCCTGTAACTTAATTATCTATGTGAAATATCGCATGAAGAGAATACAAGTCGATCAGGCTGAGTAAAGGTCTATTGTATGATCAGCCTAAGTAAGGGTCTATTGTGTGATCAGTCTGAGTGAGGGTCTATTGTATGATCACCCTGAGTAAGGTTCTATTGTATAATCAGCCTGAGTAAGGGTTCATTGTATGATTAGTCAGACATTACAGCAATAAAACAAATACTTTCTCGACGGTGATATCTAAAAATAAATATTTATGTTTTTATGGTATAATTTATGTAACCAACATTTTTCTCACGGCAATACTATTTAAAACCAATAACCGTTTTATAGTCTCTTAGATATAGTTATTTAACATCACAGCCAATGTGTTTACAGATGTTGCAGAAATAAATCAAGAAAATTGGATCTAAACATGCGTGAACAGAATAACTGAAACGAAAATTATTGAATTCAGTGTATATAGATTTACCTTAAGGACTTTTTCATCTCAATCAATCTATAAATTGCAATATTTTATCCTATCCAATATTTGTATCTATATTTTGTAAATTCTTTTTCATAAGCAACTTAATATTTGATAGAAAACGGGAAAAGCATTACAAATCACCTTTAGTTTAATTGAGATGAGATAACCATTTAGAATAAATTAAAAGAAAAAAATTTGAAAGAAATCCTGCATCTTTATTTGAAATATAAGCAATTACATATTTCAGTTTTTTTTACATGTCAAAATTCTTACATAATAAAAATAAGTCAAAATATTGAGCAGATTAAAATTTCAATTAGAATACAGGCAGAAATAATCTCATGTGCCATTTTTCGTTCATTTTATGGGAATCTCAAATCTGTTTTACCGGATTTTAGAGTTCTATGTAATATAAATGCTTTATAATGTCAATTTAAAGTACACAGCAGACCCCTCCCTAAAATCATTATCAGAACGTAACGTACTTGGTCCAGTGCTAAACCACTTTTACAATGTAAAATTCTCCGGTTTAAACAGTTATTCGGTTTCTTCAAATTCAAGGAGATAGCCCTACCATAAGGGACATAACTCTTGAAATCAGTGATGCGTTTGTATTATATTCAATTTCAACAAAGCTTTTCAAGCTTTCCCTTTAACGAAAGAAATGAAGTTACTTTGATGCTTACATGAAATTGATGTAAAATAGTAAAAACAAACGTTCCAATAATTTGTAAAAGTTGTATCCCATACCCTAGGTTTACCTCCTAAAACTTACGTTCAAACTTATTAAGGGACCTGTTTAAGCGTCTGGTTCGAGACAGGTCATCAGCATCAGATTTTTCAAAAAGAATCGGTCTGGACAGGTTTCGCTGTATTTGTTTGTTTGTTTGTTGGGGTTTAACGTCCGAGCAGCAATATTTCAGCTATATTCAGACAATGAACATGAAATGGATGATAAAATGAACATGAAAGAAAAAAAAAGGATGGGTCACAAGGATAATAGGGTCGACAAATTTTGATTGCCACTGGAAAAAGGGGGTGGGTAAGGTCGGGCAAGTTAGCCTCCTGTGGCGGAGCGCAAAGGTTCCTACTCCTATCGAATACCCCAGCAGGGTTCTTTAACGTGCGAGGAACAAGGCATCTTTCCCAACACGGTGCACCACTATGGTTTGCGGTCAGGTTTTCCGTATTATAGCCTGACAACCCCAGCATGTAACACGCCAGGCGTACCCCATTCCACCACCTGGGGCACACATCCCAGTTGCTCTGTGGGCAGAGCGCCTAGCCCCCGGCTACGTTTCTTAGCACTATTTAGTCGCCTTTTACGACAAGCTTAGCGCTGCTGCAGGCCTATTCTTTTATTACCCGGACCTGCACGGGGCGGTTTCGCTGTAAATGGTTTGTTTTGTTTGTTGGGGTTTAACGCCCGAGCAGCAATATTTCAGCAATATTCAGGCGATGAACATGAAGTGGATGATAAAATGAACATGAAATGATGATAAAATAAAAAAAAATGGGACGGGACACAAGGACAATGGGGTCGAGAAATTTTGATTGCCACTGGAAATAGGGAGAAGTGGGTAGGGTCGGGCAATTTAGCCCCCTGTGGTGGGGCCCTATGGTTCCTACTCCGGGAGAATACCACTTTCACTGTAAATGGAGTTCTGCTCGTTTGACTTTGCATGGCAATGGTCCCGTTGCTAACATTTTGATTCATGAGTTAGGTTTCTATACAATGAAGTAAAAAATAAGCAAAATAAAACACACCGCGTGAAAGAAACATATTTCTTTTCACAGAATAAACTAAGACATCGGATTCCTCATGGAATCACCAATGATCAAACGCAAGCCCTCTTCTTTAATTTAATCAAAATAATAAATGAACTAATGTAAGCTAAATTATGTTTAATAGAAGTATGTCAGAAAACAAAAAAAAAAGAACAAATAACCTAACATATCTGTATTGCAAAATATAGAATGCAAATACAGTTGAACAATCTATAAAACTAAATAAAATGTAGAACAATATGCTAATTTAATTTGTGATATATTTTATCAATATCCAAAGTAAAAAAAAATATATATATGTAACAGCAGTTGCGTAAAAACTGTTAGTTAGCAGACAAGCAGACGGACGAAACAAATTCCTTAGTAGATTGAATTACCTTCACTGTAAAATTTAGATAAAACACAAATATGGGATTAATTGTCGAGAAAATGCACATATTTGAACCACACAAAACCGGATATGTTACCTTGCATATTATTAACGTCAACACTATTACTGTAAAGAATGACATAACAAGTGTTGATATCAATCCAATTATAATAACAATACTGCATGTTTTAAAACACGCAATGTTATTTGTAAAGATTAGAACGAGTATTTTGCAACTTCTAGCATACCTATTTATGTTCATAAAAACATACCATGCTTTATGAATTACAGTCATTTTACTAGTTTTGACAAACATATTCGCTCAATTAAGACATTAAAAAGTTACATTTACGAATAATTTCTAGTTGGTGAAAATGTCTGTACTCAGGTGCAGAGGTGCCATTCAACGCACTATAATTTAGTTTAAGAACTGAGAAAAATCCGGTTATCTTATAAAGATAGAATTAGATAAAATATTGCAATTTCATGTCAATTTAAAATTGCGTGTGATTATAGGAGAATCAGAAAATTTAGAAATAATTATAAATGTATTTGTTTGTTTGTTTGTTTTGTTTGTTGGGGTTTAACGTCCGAGCAGCAATATTGAAACTATATTCAGACGATGAACATGAAATTGATGATAAAATGAACATGAAATGGTGATGAAATGAAAAAGGGATGGGACACAAGGACAATGGGGTCGACAAATTTTGATTGCCATTGAAAATAGGGAGAGGTGGGTAATGTCGGGCAATTTAGCCTCCTGTGGCGGAGCTCTATGGTTCCTACTCCGGGAGAATACCACAGCAGGGTTTTTTAACGGGCGAGGAACGTGGCATCTTTCCCAACACGGTGCACCACTATGGTTTGCGGTAAGGTTTTCCGTATTATAGCCCGACAACCCCAGCATGTAACACGCCAGGGGTACCCCATTCCACCACTTGGGGCACACAACCCAGTTGCTCTGTGGGCAGAGCGCTCTAGCCCCCGGCTAGGGTTCTGAGCACTATTTAGTCGCCTTTTACGACAAGCTTAGCACTGCTGCAGGCCTATTCTATTAACACCCGGACCTGCACGGGGTTTATAAATGTAAAGGGAGTAATGCCAATAAGGCTTAATATTATACACACATAATACAATAACGTACAGTCTATTCTTTTGGATAATCATTAACAATATTGTTTCGTAAAGACATTACAACTGTTCTTTGATGCGAAAATTTTATCCTGTATCACAACACATTAGATGTATTTGAATATGTTGGTTTTATTTACAAAAAAAATATTAAAAAAAAGCGACATGAGTAATTGCTGAACATCAAATACATTTTACATTTATATAGTGTTTATGTAGTGTTAAGCACTTGTACAAGATAAGCGCGCGCGCGCGCACACATATATATATATATATGGTTGGGAATTTTTCAGACCCTTATATATATGTGTTTGTGTGTGTGTGTTAAACGAGGAAACAAACTTGGCAGTCAACCATCCAACACTGTCATTAATCTTTCATTACACAACCTAAATGAAGATGAAACATCATTATTAGCTAATGGTCTCAATTTCTGACCAGTTCAAGGTCCTGTAAATGAAACCATCCTGGACCCGTGCAGGTTCGGGTGTCAAAATAATAAGCCTGCAGCAGCGCTAAGCCCACAGAGCATTTGGGTTGTGTGCCCCAGGTGGTGGAATGGGGTACCCCTGATGTGTAACATGCTGGGGTTGTCAGGCTATAATACGGAAGACCTGACCGCAAACCATAGTGGTGTACCGTGTTGGGAAAGAAGCCACGTTCCTCGCACATTAAAGAACCCTACTGTGGTATTCTCCCGGAGTAGGAACCATAGGAACCTTGTGTCCCATCCCTTTTTCATTTCATCATTTCATGTTCATTTTATCAACAATTTCATGATCATCGTCTGAATATAGCTGAAATATTGCTGCTCGGACGCTAAACCCCAACAATCAAGCAATCAACTAAAGCAACATTGTAACATTCTGTATGAAGCCTTGTAATTTCATGACCTGTACGGTTCTAACAAAGGCATTCGCTTGAATAAAGACTCGATATTCTTAAATTCGTAATAATATCCAAATAACGCCGGAGAAAATAATACATTTACGTCGCTTCATTTTTGTTATCCGAATGTAAAAACTCATTATCGGGTAAATATCGAGATAAATTAGTTCCATACGTTCATAACAGGTGGATGGGAAAATTATTAACACCTTCAGTCCCTGTGCACCCTTCAGCTACTCCTTAAGGTAAAAAAATCTCCAAATCTACGGATTTAAACCCCATTGAATTATTTTATCAGGTGCTGGTGTTTCAGTTTGAAATACAGTAAATTAAAATAGTATGACGATAATTTACGTTTGTATATAATGACTGAAAAAACGACACTAAGTGCCGCGTAGTAGGTGCGAAAGCTTTTCCGTTGTGAGTTACAGAAATTATATCCATCGACGCCAGATAATTTTCATCGAAGACCCAGTATATTATGTTGTCTGCTTCTTTCTTTTCTTTCAAATTTGATATTTTTATTTAGATATCATTGTCGTGAGACTTTATTCTGATTTTTTTAATAAACCATAACTATCAGAGATTTACATTTCATTAGTTGTATATGCAGTGTAGTGAAAACTCTTGATAAACTGTTAGCATCCAAACATTACATGGAACTTTTTACGTAGTACCTCAGTATTCCAGAGTCATGTATAGTTTTGTCTAGTACCTTCAAACTCCTGCTTCCGAAAACAAAGCAACGATATTTTAGTCCGTCCTCGTGGTCAAAGAAAGATGCGAACATAAAATGAAATATACGCAGGTCAAAGGTTGCATCAAATAAACAGTGATGTTTTCCATCTTAAAAATCCTCATGAAATGAAGTTGGTTGGTTGCTAGGCCTTAGGACCAACTGGCAAATATTGATATCAGATACATTTCAGGACGTGTAAATGATGAATATGAATCCTGCATTTAATAAGTCACTAATATGGGATACTGTCAAGGACATATCGTCTTTACTCCAACAAATCCATACGGCGTTGTAGGATATTAGTTAACAGACACATATATAACTCTCCATCCAACATATATATTTAATCAAATGTCATATATCAGAAAAAGAAAGAAAACAAATTTTTAGATGTTTGAATTAAACTCGTGTCATGTGCAGGATTTTTTATATAACAGCAATCTACTAACGATGAATTCAGTTCCCTAAGTTGCAATTCGGTTTTTTGTATCAATTGCCAATTAAAATTGCCATGTTCCTACATTAAAATGGATGAATAAAAGTTCTATGCCTCTGCCAAAAGAAAAAAAATCAACCCACAGATTGCATAGGTAAACACAGTTAAACACTTAAAAGAACAGTTTACACTCTACGTGTAAACCACAAACCTTTCCCCCGCAAACTACTATTTTTGTGTAGGAATGTGTACAGGTTCAACATTAAACATTTGCAGCTAGATATCCCTTAACCTATCCCACCCTATTACTAATGCCGCCCATCACTTTTGATTTCAAAATTAGCTTCATACACACATATCATTGCAAGTCAAGAAGTAATATTGGAGTAAATCTTAGTGTCCCAAAATACATGTTGGATATGTCAGTACTATGCACTGAGATGTGTGAATGGCTTGACTGGTTTACTGATTATTCATATTTTACAGCAGGTATGTCCACTATATCTATAAACAATGTCTGTCTAGTTATGATTAACCATTTCATTTTTTTAAATAAAGATTGGGTATTGCTGCTAGGAAGACATTGAACATGCAAAAGATTAGACAAGAGATTAATAAAATGATAAAAAAAAAATCAGGATGTACAACTTTGAAGATATGTCTCTAAACTAAGGTCTCGTTCCTTCCATTGCACATGGTAAAACCGCTAGGTGGTGAACTTACTTTCTTTATCGAAATTTGTGGTACTTCCTGTATATAATTAGCTTTTCGATAAAGATCTTCCTATGTTTTCGGTTATATGGCTGCTGATGAGAGGTTGTCCCTTGAAACACGTGAACAGTATATCGAAATTTGAAAACTTACCATATAAGGTCTCCGGTGGTTTTCACAAGTCAGGTAGTCAGACTTGACAGGCCCTAAATGTGTTATAAGTTATTTACCGAAATTGACAGTATTACGAAATCCAATAAAAAAAAACTCCTATTTCATTCCTAGCAGAAAATCTCGGTCGATTTTTACGTGATTCTTTATTACGAGTACTTCTTGGCAAATATATGTTAAGGTTCATAAATTCCAATGCAAAAATAAAGTAGTTTTTGACTTACATTTCAACAACATGAAGAAAAAAGTCCTAAAATAAAAAAGCTAAATTTGATTCACATATGTAGTTCATTAAAAAACCTAACTGTAATTTTACAAATAATTTGTTACAATTAAAAAATTCAACAAAATCTATCCAAATAATTTGCAACTAAATCTGCTGAGATTATCTAAGATAATTCTTTGAGGCAGCTTAGGGGTTAATGACTATATTACTATGTTAAGTTGATTATTGCTAAAAACTTTTAATGCTTTTGGCGGCTTTACAAAAACATTTCATTTCAATGAACTTGTACAAAGCTTGAAAAAAAAACGATTCAAAAGAAGAATCGTGAATGTTTTGTTGATCAAAGTCTAGATTTGAATCCAATGCTTCTTATGAATCAGAGTATGGTATCAGATCACGTTGATTAACAAAGCAGTATTGTGTCCAAGCACTAAAAAATAAAATAAACCATTTATTGATTGCAAAACGCAGGTGTCAGTCGTTGATAGTTGATGACGTTAACGATTTACGGCACTAGGTTCGTCATATGTTACTCTAATCCAGGTGAAAAAGAGGTAAAGACATATTAAAGTTAACAATATGAAGAATCATAGATAATTAATATATGACCGACCTTGAAAAATAAAATTAATTTGGGTTGTAAGATGCATGCCTTCCTAAATAGAAAAAAAAGTTTATTCATTGAAAACGAACCCTTTCATATCAGACATGTGTTATAGTCAGCAATACAATACAAAAAATATATATAAGCTTTCCCTGTAGGTCTTTCGTATGTTAAAATGAGTTCGGACAGTTTAATGTAAAACCCGTATTTGAACTTTGTGCTCAAGAATAAAACTGTAGAAGTTGCTGCAAACATATTACCAAATATTCCTTAAGTACTTTGACCTGTCTCAAACGAAAAAGTAGTACTGGACAGGTACTAAACTCCTACCGATAACTTGATGTGCAAGAACATCATTTACATTGATTAGTGAGTGAAGTGTATAAATACACTAATAGAAATAAAGAAATATTCGGTATGATTGACAGAAAGATGGGTAAAATAAAATATTATTTGAAACTCAAAATTATCATTACTTTGAAAAAAAATCCATAACCTTATTCCTTTTTCTATTCCAAATTATGTTATTTCTTTTATCTTAATAGAAATATTTTAAACATCAGACTGAGAATAATAAAAAACAACACTTTTTTCAAAGTTTTATGATTGATTGATTGATGGATGGATTATTGGGGTTTACCGCCCGAGCAGCAATATTTCAGCTATATTCAGGAGGTGAACATGAAATGGATGATGAAATGAACATGAAATGATGATGAAATGAAAAAATGGATGGGACACAAAGATAATAGGGTCAACAAATTTTGATTGCCACTAGAAAAAGGGAGGGATGGATAGGGTCGGGCAATTTAGCCTCCCGTGTCGAAGCGCTAAGGTTCCTACTTCCGAATACCACAGCAGGGTTCTTTAACGTGGGAGGAACGTGGCATTTTTTCCGAACATGACGGTCAGTTTTTTTCCGTATTATAGCCTGACAACTCCAGCATATAACACGCCAGGGGTATCCCATTCCAACACCTGGGGCACACAATCCAGTTGCTCTGTCGCGTTCCTCGCACGTTAAAGAACCCTTCTGTGGTATTCGATAGTAGGAACCTTTGCGCTCCGCCACAGGAGGCTAAATTGCCCGACCTTTCCCATCCCCCATTTTTCTAGTGGCAATCAAAATTTGTCGACCCTATCATCCTTGTGTCCCATCCTTTTTTTCATTTCATCATCAGTTCATGTTCATTTTATCATCCTTTTCATGTTCATCGTCTGAATATAGCTGAAATGTTGCTGCTCGGACGTTAAACCCCAACAAACAAACAAACAAAATATAATTTTTCATTCACTACCCTATTTCTTTTTCTATAAATATAAAATTGGTTTCAGGAAATTTTAGATTTTTCTCTAAAAAAAAAGTGCAAATGCATATATCATTGCAAATAAGTTAGCTTCTATTTTGAGATATTTTGAGTTTCTCAACAAACTCCATTCCATAAAACCCGATCTAGGTGTTCATCAATCCGGATCGGGCAATCGCAAAGAGCAAGTGGTCATGACGAGATATCGTACTGGATGTTCTAGACCTACACATGGCCATTTACTTGTTAGCGATCCTCGACCTGAGTGTATCCCATGTGATTGCCCTTTCTCTGTCAAACAAGTTCTTTTAGATTGTGTGGATTTTGCCAACACCAGGCAAAATTATTTTGACTGCGCCAATATGCTTGATTTGTTCAAGACCGTTTCATCTAACAACATTATCGATTTCTTGCGGGACATCGGTTTATTTAATAAAATCTAAATTGGATACCTTCCTTGATTTTTCAATATTTTAAATGTTTTATCAAAGTTATGTTTCTATATGTATTTTATGTCTGATGTTTACCTTTTATGTACCTTTTTATATGTAAATAGCTGTTTGTTTCAATTTCATTATTATATGAAGAGATTTTGGTCTTGCTTTTAATATTTTCCTTACATTAAATGTTCTTGCCGTGATATGGCCCTGGTCGCCGAAACGGCATTAAACAACAACAATCAATCAATCTCAACTTATTAATTCTGCATCGAGGACATTTACTCTTTACACACTAAAAATATTTATTATTTCATATTCAATGTGTTCCCCCATTAAACCATGACGGGAGTACGTTCGAAAAATGTTAAAGGATCAGATAAATATTTTGAATAAATTTCTAATTCTCTTGCCTGTGCATTTTTTTTCAAATATAAAACTACTAAAAAATGTAAAAAAAAAGTCCTCTTCTCCCATATTTTTGTTTTGTTTTGTGTGTTTATTTATTTTTTTTTTTTGGGGGGGGGGGTGGGGATAAAGAAATGAAGTATGTAATTTGTGAAATTTTCTATAACGCTTGAGTTTATAGGGTATTGGAATAACGGATATATTGACATTCTTATGTGTACATCCAAGATTTTCATTTTGGTTCGTAGTGAATTGGTAAATAAAAAAAATCAAAGTCCTCATCTTGTGAAAGTAATCTAATACACTCGAACATAATTAAGAAGTAACAGAATTTAAGCTTGCTTTAAACCTGAATATGGTGAATACAAGAGGATATATCAATGTACCGAATGACCCATCAATAGTTAAGTATAGAAGTTGAGGTTATATGTATGCATTATTGTAATGAGTTTTTGAGGTTGGTGACCTGAACGACTGACCTACTTGTGAAATAAGGTAAAAAGGCAATTCATAATAGAAAAAAACGTAAAGCTTTTCAAAGGACTAAAACCATTAGTTTATATCGTTACAAATATTGAGAATAAAATTCAAGATCAAGAGAACTGAATTACTTATATGAGGATATCAACTGGCAATAACTTTTACAGATATAGTATACCTACTTCGAATGCTAATGCATTAATTTAAGACGTTAAAAAATGTAATAAAAACTATTAATGTTAGAATTATTTGGCGTAACTATCTCCAAGTCTTCGTATCGTGATTTTTAGGCAGACGACAATCGTTCAAGTATAACAAATAATGTTAAAGTTTAAAGTCAAATCCAAAAGAAATATAGGTTAACTTAGTAAAGTATTGCCTAATGCCTTCATTTTGCATTGAATTGTTCTTACGGTTGTTTTCTCCACCTACGAGATGGAGACATTTGCGATTTAGTCTTAATGTTACTAAGCCACTGGTGAAACAAACTGGCCATTTTTTGCTTCGTACGCCATTGGCTTCTTATAATTTGTATGCCATTCTACTGAATACCAAGCCCCGTGCAGGTCCGGGTGTTAAAAGAATAGGCATGCAGCAGCGCTAAGCTTGTCGTAAAAGGCGACTAAATAGTGCTCAGAACCCTAGCCGGGGGCTAGGGTGCTCTGTCCACAGAGCAACTGGGATGTGTGCCCCAGGCGGTGGAATGGGGTATCCCTGGCGTGTTACATGCTGGGGTTGTCAGGCTATAATACGGAAAACCTGACCGCAAACCATAGTGGTGCACCGTGTTGGGAAAGATGCCACGTTCCTCGCACGTTAAAGAACCCTACTGTGGTATTCTCCCGGAGTAGAAACCATAGGGCTCCGCCACAGGAGGCTTAATTGCCCGACCCTACCCACCTCTACCTATTTCCAGTGGCAATCGAAATTTTTCGACCCCATTGTCCTTGTGTCCCATCCCTTTTTGATTTTATCTTTTCATGTTCATTTTATCATCAATTTCATGTTCATCATCTGAATATAGCTGAAATATTGCTGCTCGGACGTTAAACCCCAACAAACAAACAAACAAACTGAATACCAATGACTAAATAATTGCCCAACGAAGAGACAGTATTTTAACAAGTTCGACTGCAATTTTTAATTTGTTGTCTGTTTTCGATAACAAATGATAAAATATTTCATTATAATAAATAAAAGTAAAATAAATTTTGAAATTAGTAATTGGAGTTTGAAATTAGTAATTTGATTTTACCAAAATTCAATGCTTAATTGGCAAAACAATCTAAATCAAATTATTTTGTACTTTCATTTATCTGAGTAGAATATAGCTACATTATATACCAGGTTGTATAGGTATTTCTACAATCGCTTCCTTTTTATGAATAGTAAACGATAATGGTATTCAATGTATGAACAAGCATTGTTATGTTATGTTGAATTTACTTTGCTATTTTGGGTCGGATTTGTTTTCAAGGTTACTTTGTGACAATGGCATAGAGAAAGAGTAACTGAAACCGGTTCCATTTGCCGAAGGCTTTAGTTGTCCCTATACATTTCATTGTTATTAGAACTCAGTCAAAAGAATTATTATAATCTGGGGTTTAAAGATAAATGCATTCTCAACAAATATAATGTGTACAAGGGCAAATATAGTTAGAAAGTACACGTCTTTAAGAATAAAAAATAGTGTATTGTTTTGGCAGATTTAAACTTTTAACCATAAAACCAAAAAGTAAATAACACGAGGAATCAGCAAGAAAAAATGTAAATGTCTAAGTCTGCGAATTGCGATGAAAAGCTAATAACACTATTATCAATCAATCGACAAATCTTTCATTTATTAACTTTAAATATAATTATCTAAATTAAATTACTCCTTGTGTAATTCATCATTAGTGTTTGACAACTTCTAACGTTTTAGATGACTTGCGTACTTTTTTTAATATTTGTTTTACTTCGTTTTTTTTTTTTTTTTTTGGTTTTTTTTTTAATATTTTTATCTTGGATGTGACAAAAGTCATTACATGAAAAAGCTAAAATAAGACCTTTCTAATTACTTAAACATCACATAATAAAATTCGTGGCAAATTCTGGATTCAAATACGAAGTATAGTTAGATCTCTGTAAGAATAGGCAGTGGGCGAAACAATGTGAAAAACCTAATAATTTCAAAGCTTGTGTTTTGGTGTTTTCTAATTGTACCATCAAAACTAAGGTATAGAACACTCCGAGTCAAATTAATCAAATGTGACTTTTTTTACCATCAATTGATATCTTAAGACAGGTAAAGTAACAAGAGGCTCCCGGGAACCTGAATCACTCACCTAGTTTAATTTTTTGCCTTTAAAGGGTAAAATTTAACAAGGAGTTGTCGGACAATTTTGAGTCAAGAAGACTTTGGTAGAACTTATCATAAGGATCATTTCAGCAATTGAAGGTTTCTTTCTATCTATCATAGTTTTCAAGATATTGGCTGAAAGGCCGAAAACTGTTTAAAAAAAAAACAAACAAACAAACAAACAAAAAACGTCATGTTTTTTCACCTCTCAAGGGCTATAACTCTTACAAGGAGTCGTGTGACAACTAACTTTGATCTCTCAAGACTTATAATAAGGAACATTTCAGCAATTGAAAGAATAGGCTAAACCTAACGGTTTTTAGAGATATAATATGCGAAAAACTACTGTCTGACCCGTATGTTCTATTTTAGTAACGGCATCAATGTTTTCGACGGATCAAAAATCCGAACATCACTTCTGCGCAGGATACCCCAATGGAACATTTATGCCAAGTTTGGTTCCAATTGGTCAAGTAACGTCAGAGGATAAGAGTTCTGAAAAAAATGTTCACGACGGACGCCAAGTGATGTACTTTTTACAGGAATATTTTTTTTAATCTTGCAAAGATTAGTACTTAAGTCTAAGTAACTTCAATTACGGCTTGTAAGACGAATTAGAAGTCTTCCTTTAATTTTAGTATTCATTTTTGTTCATGTTTTATTTTTGAGAAATCGTTAATATTTTATATTTTATCATATTTGTTAGAATAAATATATACTACTTAAAAGTAACAAAGTTCAACGCGACATCCAAAATAAGGAAAGGATTGAATCATTAAACAACACAAAAACAAGATTAAAGGCAAACTCTTGGGCATTATATCTTTTGTGGGGGGGGGGGACTAAAAATCGTTTAATAGTTTTATCATGTTAGTACAATTTTAACAAGTTTGATTTTTTCCTTCAATAAATTGTATAGTTTGTTGGGTTGGGTTGAAAGCTATAAAACTTCATTATCGAAGAGGGATTCACGAATATGAAGTGTTAAAAAAACTTCATCAGTTGAAATCTTAATCGTGACCTCGATAAGTACAATAGAATGTTATGTGAGTATCAACTTAAATCAATGTAACTGTAAATACTGCAAATGTAAATGAAGTCCTTTTTATTTTTCTACTTTATGTCTGATACAGCAGTCTATGTAAATTTATTTATTCAATATAATATTGTCTCAAATATTAAATCTAATTGATCCAGACCCGTGCAGGTCCGGGTGTCAAAAGAATAAGCTTGTCGTAAAAGGCGACTAAATAGTGCTCAGAACCCTAGCCGGGGGCTAGGGTGCTCTGCCCACAGAGCAACTGGGATGTGTGCCCCAGGCGGTGGAATGGGGTACCCCTGGCATGTTACATGCTGGGGTTGTCAGGCTATAATACAGAAAACCTACTCGCAAACCATAGTGGTGCACCGTGTTGGGAAAGATGCCACGTTCCTCGCACGTTAAAGAACCCTACTGTGATATTCTCCCAGAGTAGGAACCATAGGGCTTCGCCGCAGGAGACTAAATTGCCCGACCCTACCCACTTCTACCTATTTCCAATGGCAATCAAAATTTGTCGACCTCATTATCCTTGTGTCCCATCCCATTTTTCATTTCATCATCATTTCATGTTCATTTTATCATCCACTTCATGTTCATTGCCTGAATATAGCTGAAATATTGCTGCTCGGGCGTTAAACCCCAACAAACAAACAAATTGATTCATTGGGAAGGGGATACAAGTTGTTGGTCATCGATTGTAAAATACAAATATTGAAAAATGTTGATGTTTAGCACAGGTTTTCAATAATAGTGAGTAAAAAGCAAGAGTATTTTATTATCCAAACGAAACTTAAATAAGTCAAAGAGTTAACGACCATGATATGTAGTTGCAATTTGAAATTTGTATCAAGTTTCTATATTAGTATGCAAATCTTGAATTACAAAATTCAAAGTTCTACACTGAAGTTAATTAATCTTGTATTGATGGAAGAGGGAGGTTTTGCACGTTATAAAAGCTGTAACATCTCAATTTTAGAGTAATTCCACTAAAACTGTACGTTTGCAATTTGATTAAAATAAGACCTATTAATTGTTCCATAAAGTCATTGCATAATGGATCTAACAACACACTATTATACTTCTTCTCTGATGACCTTTCCCATCAGCCAATCAGATTTCAACTTTCATGATTTTGTAAGCACTATTCAAAAGGAAAAACCCGAGAATTCTAAAAAGATCACCTATACAGAAAGTACAGTAGCGTGTTGTTAGATCATGTAGATGCAGTGACTGAATGGAATGGAACAATTGATAGGTCAAATTTTAATAAGATTGGTACATTGGATGTCATTGATCTTGATTGTCGGTCTTTCGTTAAGTTATGTACGCTATCTACTTTCCCTGACATATACTCATCCTGTCGTTTTGTTGAATACAGTACACTTATAATGATATAGTAGCTAAACTTTGAAACAACATTTTTCAAGTTTTATTTACCGACCAGGAAATATTTTAGGATTAGATGATCTCACTCAAGGATATCCTGTAAAATTGATAGATCTGTCATAATGTAATTGCAACAAGTCTATTGACATGAAACATATATATTGTATTTGTTATGTAGTCTAAATCGACTGCATTTGTGTGCATATACGATGCATCAATCAAAAGGAGTACATCATGTACTAATGTCATTTAGAACGAAAGAATAACAGAAATTTGAAGAAAATACAATAAACTTCTAAAACATCTTGAATGTACACCTCTTCAATTGGTTTAAACTGTGAGGTGTGTGAACAGGAGTTCTTGTGTAATTCCTTATTCATCAATCAACGCCTTATATAAGCACGAGAATAACGTTTGCTGACCACTTTTCTTTAATATGTTTGGCAGATAATTTAAAGTTAAGGAAGTTATATCGTAAAACTTAATTTTACATCTCATGGACTGTGTTGATAGATGAATTATTGATAAACCAGGGATCCAATTCGCGACATCGCGGACAAAACAATGCCAAAAGAAAAAATAGACGAAACACAAATCCAGCCAGCAACACAACAAAACCGATTAGTAAACACAGAAAAATGTACACTATGGACATTACCTCTCCCCCGGCACCTACTAAAAACCTGTGTTAAGTCGTTGTGCTTTACAGAGTTTCGTTGGAAACTAATTCAGAAATAGTAACTGAGAAATACATATGAAATGGTAGCAGATATATTACTGAACATGAAAGGGAACTTCATAATTTCATAATCAAACTTGTCTCGTTTGTCATATTATATTTGTACTGAGATGATTAGTATCGGCAAATTCGAAGTTAAGGTCTAAATATTACGCGTAGGAAGCACTTTCAGTGGCCTTCGTAATTTCTAAAAAGATAATTGAATGGAAGCTATTCTCCAAATTTAGTTAATGGAGAAAACATCATCAATATGTCGATATATGAAATCAAAGGTTTAGCTTCTTTAACCTTGCCCTTCACAATATTTTAAAGGAACTTCGATGTATATGTATAAAGAAACAGATTGGCTGAAAGAAGGGCACATTAATGATTGCAATGCCGATTGTTTGCTGAAAATGTGTCCCATAAGTGACAAATATGAAAGTCAGTATATGTAAAATAAACTAAAATTTTAAGACTTCAGAACATGTATTATGTAGAAATGATAAAATATATATTTTCTAAAAGAAACCTCCCTTTTCCTACAACAAAAATCGGCAAATGCACATAATAAAATCATTTACGGCGGAAAGATTAATCTATTAGAAACGTGGGAATCGAAGTTTCAAATTTTCTTTTATTCTCTTGATCTCAGACATTAACATTTCACAATGCCACTTAATTCTCACATGGTTGACATAATTAACATCCCACTAATACATGGCTCAAAATAAAAATAAAAAATACAATAAATACAGCGGGTCATGATTATCTTATAAAACGTCTGTGCCGGTATTCAAAAAGAAAGCCATTGACCTAAAGCACATTGTGGAATTGATTTTCTAATCATTGCCTATTTTATACAAACATCTCACGATAGATGTAAAACACAGTATTGATGTATGTCAGCGATGACATCAATTCTTCTAGGGATAATTGTTCTCTAAGTTATTGATATCAGACATGTGTTGTACCATTACACAGACAATGGGAAATTTTCCCGACATTTACATCATATTAACGACCAGATCTATTTTTTATTCTCTTATATTAAATTCGAATGGTTAATTTAATTAAATAAGTATTGAGCAATGGTACAGGGTGTACTTAGTTTGAAGAGACATTCGCACAAACACTGTTACTCTAAATTGTTCTTTACATTTTAAATGAAACAAAGATGACTTTGTCAATTAAAGTATGTGTGTCCAATTGTAACCCTCATTATGTAATTAGACGGTACTAATAAATATGCAAGGCTACTCTGGCCATCCTTTTATCTACCATCTACTACAGTTCTGCACTTTGCATAGCGAACTTGTACCTGTTAAACCATATGATTGATTGATTGTTGGTGTTAAACGCCAAAACAGCAATATTTCAGCTATATCCGGGTGGTGAGCATGAAATGGATGATAAAATGATGATGAGACGATAAATAGGATGGAACACAATGATAACATAGGGTCGGCGGGTTTCGATTGCCACTAGAAATTGGGAGAGGTGGGCAGGGTCGGGCTATTTAGCCTCCTGTGGCGAAGCCAAGGCTCCTTATCCTATCGAAAACCACTGAAGGGTTCTTTAACGTGTTACGTATTACGGCCTGACGACCCCAGCATGTAGCATGTCAGGAAGACCCCCATTCCAAAAGCTGGGCACACAACCCAGTTGCTCTGTCGGCAGAACGACTATCCCAGGATTCTAAGTGCTATTTAGTCGCCTTTAACAACAAGCTTAGCGCTGCTGCAGGCTTATTCTTTGGACATCAAGACCTGCAATGGGTGAAACTATAATATAGTCATGGTGTATGCATACATTCATTAATGAATGATGCAGCTGATTGCTTTTCATTGGAACAATGTATTTAATGAGGTTTCGGAAAAAATATCCGCATACTGTAGTAAAAAATGTAACATTTTATACAAAACGTGCCGTAGGTTTTCAACTAGATAAAGTCAAATGTAAATGTTGAGTCAAAATCCTGCTTTGATCAAGCACTATATAGAAAGATAAAAACAAGTACGCTTTGCATTTCCCTAAAATGCAACACAAGCCATCAAACAGAGCTGAATGAACATAACAAAGATTAACATTTGTTACACGAATATCAATCTTCCCAGTTTGTCTCTTCAATGCTATGCGAGTTTCCAAGAAAACTGAGGGTGCAAATAGAGAGAAAATAAACTTAACATCAATTGATGTCCAATACTGACATACGAGATGTTGAAGTCGATAACAATTTTGATCATATCCTTAGTCGTCAACTATATATCTGAACTTTATTGGTAAAGAGACGTCTCTTCTGTCTTTCTTTCTAGACTCCATGGGGTGTTTAAAGAGACATAGCATGCACTTTCTAGTGATTAATATGCACTTTAAGAGAAGTTATATTCAACTACTAATAATAAATGATAAAGGATTGCCTTTATGTTTGCCTTGACATAACATAATATCAACTTTAAAATGTAGAGAAAATCTAAGGAACAAAACAAATAAACTTCAGATCATAATGTAATATACTTTAAAACAGCCATTTTCAATGGCATCTAATCAACAACAAAATTACTTCATTTTTTACCAAAGAGGTCCCTAGTTACAAAATGCTATGATTTGTTCAAATAACTTTCAAAACGGAACAAACAAATCACTAATGAACAGGAAGTTCTGATACTTTTACTGTATTCTTTTGGTACATTTAACCAGAAATCTCTTCCATTAAAAGAAAAAATAAGGGCAGTGATCAAAGATAAATACCTACATTCATAATGTTCTGAGAGTATTGCTTATCATAACAAAGTCTCCTACCAAGGCCTCGCAACAAAAGTAAAATTTCATGGAATATTATTTCCTTACCCCAACTGTCCAAGTTTGGTGTTTAAAATTAACACTTTGGAAACAAATTTTCGCCCCCAGAATAATATTTTGTTAAGTCCTTGTGACCTACTGACCTCAAATTCAATAGGCGTCTTCCTTACCCATAAGCCTTCAACTGTCGAAGTTTGATGAAATTCTATTAAAGAGTTCAAAAGCTACGCTCTGGAAACCAATTTTCACCCCAAAATTGTATATTTTATTAAGTAGTTGTGCCTTGACCTTTAACCTACTGGCCTCAAATTAGGCTTCAACTAACAAAGTTTGATGAAATTCTATGAAGGCTTTCAAAATTACGCCCTGAAAACCAAATTACATCTCAAAAATTCTATCTCATGAAGTCCATGTCACCTTCGCTTTCAACCTACTAACCTCAAAATCAATAGATGTCTTCTTTATCTCATACTGCAAGAGTTCGGCGAAATTCTATGAAGGTGCTCAAAACTTATGCCCTGAAAACCAATTGATGGATGGGCGTATGGAAAGCCGAATTCTATACTCCTCCATTTTCATGAAAGGTGGGGGACAAAAACTTCCTTGCAAATTTGGTATAACTGAATATAAAAACCCTTTGTCCAAATATATCCTTTGCTATATAATAAAGAGCTTTGTGCAGTACACTTCAGACAAATGTGGACATAATACTAATTTTCGACACTTAAACATAGGAACTAAAAAGTTCATTATGGATGCAACAACTGGTTTGGACACAATACAGCACTAACTCTGATATTCAATATAAGATTAAAAAAACATTCTGCTGTAAAGGTGCTAATTAATGACCTTTGCTTTGATCCCTATCACTAAATAAAATGTTTTGCAGGGCGCAGCTTCATACAGTCACATAAATTAAACCTTGATCAGTTAGGACAAATATGGACACATCATTTCAACTTGATACTGCTTTGAATTTTTATTATGATTAGATATTTAACAAAGGATAAGAATTTTACCAGAACTGAACCAGTCATGTTTTGGCCCCTTATTCCAAAATCAATCCACACCTTCTTTTTGGGATATTGCACTTGTGGTACAATTTCAAGGCCATTCATTCCCTTTTACTCAAATTATTATCTACAAATAAAAAAATACTTGTTTCTGGCCCCTCTGCGGTCCTTCATTTTTACCCTTCCACGAAAATCAATCCCAGTCTTCCTTTGGTGTTATGGCATCTAGTTACACAATTTCAAAGTGATTCATTTACGTAAAGTCATAATACTGTCAGGACATCAGGAAAATGCATGTTTCTGGCCACCTTTTTTGCCCATGATTTCTAAAATGCTCGTCTTAACCCCCAAAATTAATACCAGTCTGACAATTGTGATGTAGAATATGTGGAACAACACCATAGACATTCCTATGCTTTTACTGGAGTCATATAGTTAAATAGTATGAAATGCTCATTTTTGGCCCCCAATTCTAAAATGGTTGGGGCCATAATCCCAAATTCAATACCAACCTTCATTTTTTGCTGTCAATAAAGACATTTAAATCGACTAGAAACATGCAGGCAGAAATTTTTCACAGCAGTCAAACTGGACCAAAAGTTCAAAAAGTTAATATTTGGGGGTGTGTCCCCTTTTGTCCCCTTTAAAACTCAAAATCGTAAGAGATATTTGAAATCTGATTGAAAACCAAAGGCAGGGGTTTCACAAAGAATCAAATGGAAAATTCGAATCAGACCCAAAAAAAAAAATATTTTTGCTGGCACAGCATTACTCCAAAATGGTTTAAGATAAGCCTACTCTTTAAATACTTTTAAACAGAATTTAAAAAAGACATCTGAATTATCAAGATCAGATTTTTCTATTAATTCTAATAATTACACTTATTTTTACCCATTTTTAGACCATTACTTTCAATAGAAGTGGGACAAAAACCCCCAAAAGTATAGGGCCATCATCTCCATACTATGGTCCATAGGAAAGATGTGTTAAAATTTCAAAAAGATTGGATAAGTTTTACTCAAGTTAATAAACAATGATGACATGGTTATACCATGACCAAAAAAATGGATATTACTTTTTTATATATATTATATAATCATAATTATTGTTTATATTAAAAACTGTGTCTTTGAAAACCCAAGATGCGCTGCTTTTTATCCAAACTGATGTAAATACAAAACCCAACTGGAATCATTCATGTGTAAAATGAAGGTCATGGTGACCTAATTAACAATACCATATCAGGTTTCATGTTGGCTATGTATCATTACTCTGCCATTTTCACTTGAAATTAAGTCACAGGGCTTAAATACCACCCAGAGAGCATACACCGAAAGACAAAAAAAATAAAGCACCAATAAATCTGTCATGCAAAAAAATCATTGGTTTGACATTGATATCAAAGTTCAAGGTCAAAGGTCACTAATATATGACACATCCCATTGATCTGATCTACCCTCATGCCTCACATCAAATATCAAATTTCTACACCAAAAGATGAAAGTTTGACTGAACATGATTTGCCAGGAACAGACAGACAGACAGACTGAGCACTTTCAAACATCTACAACATCTGTAACAGTCCCTTACTGAAGACCCAATAGGAATTTTTGAAAAACCTAAAACAAAACCATTCATCTTTATTCTTCTTCATAATGCAATTTATCATAACAAAAATTGCTTATCTCCTCCTTAATAGTTAACAGTAGGGATAAGAATGGACATTAAACTTGACACATATAAAATATTGAAATATGAATTTAAGTTTAATATAGTGCACTAGCTTGTAGGATTCTATATAACACTTTAGCACAGCTTTAATCCAGAGTTTACCCCCTAGGCCAAGCATTGTACTGTTAAATACAACTTCAATGCTGACACCAATTAAAGCCATAAATCTATAACCTTGGTCAAAATTATAGATCTTTAAATTGCTCTTAGGAAAGCAACCAAGTTATTTTTGTGCATATGGTATAAGCTTATAATTAATATTAGAAATCAGATCCACATATGTCCAGAGACTAAATTGAAACTGTAGAGTAAAAATGTCCTACCAAACTTTTCATGACCTTAAGGGAAAAAAATGAACCACAAGAAGGCATTATATTGGTAGTCAGTTCTGGCCTGATAACCATTAACTACATCAACTATCATCATTGGCCTTTTCTATATATTTTTTTAAATAAATATAATATTCTTATTCTTAAATTCTTTCTTCTAGAGAATTCATTTGTACTGCTGGTAAACATAAGAATATCAATCTGTTTTTCTGTAATCTCATGTCCATAACATCCTGGCAATGTTACTGTAACAAATAACTTTCCCATAACAGCTTTAAGTTGGTAAACTAGCTAGACTTTTGTTAAATATTCAGCCAATAGAGACGATGACATGTTTATATTATAAACCACAATCAGTCTTCCAGTTTGTGTGCATTTTATATTATAAACCACAATCAGTCTTCCAGTTTTTCAGCATTTGCTGCATTTCACAATTTGAGCACAACCATGCATGCCACCCACAAATTATAAATTTAGATCAGCAGATACAATTGAACTCAACTCAGAATAAAATTCTCAACATAAAACTTGAATATTATATCTATTTATATGTACATATGATTGTCAATAATTGTATTTTATTTGGTTAATTTCCATTAGTCATAGTCGTCCTAAAGAAGGCTGCCTTTAGTAATGACCTTGACATTGAACACCTACATATAACTAAGCATTTCAATATTGTGTTATAAGTGTACATGTAATTATCTGATACACCTACATGTGTGTCTTGTGTAATAAACAAAATGTAGTGTACTTTATACAGTGTCTATTGGTTTTAATGAATTGTGGGGGAAGCTTATCTACAAAAGATCAAACTAAAACAAAAAGCATTTCTAGTTTAACAGTGAAAGTCAATTCAAATTTTAAATTTCAAGAAGTTTTCATAGTGATTTTTGAACTGAATGATTTTTCAAGTAAGATCTTTTACAATTCATAATGGCGGTGAAAAAAAGCTGTCAAAGTAAAACCACAAAAAAACTACTTTGTAGTTTAAAGATTGTTTATGAAATGTATAGAGTGAAATGATCTACCTGTATAAACCTACTGAGTATTGAATAACATGTCTAAGCCAAACCTTGAATAATCACAAAACCTGTCTAAACCAGACACTTTTTGAAATCCATTTAAATCAATTCATATGGTATTTTCACAGTTAGTAAACTGAATCCCTGTCTAATCCAAACCAAATTAAAAGTAAACTAGAGGCTCTAAAGAGCCTGAATTGCTCACCTGGCTTGATAAGCAACATTTTATTTTTTTATTTAAAATAGCCATGTTTTTCATTCATAGATAAATATTCCTTACGCTCATACCTAGAGAACACAATCTTATCAAATTTTATTGAGTTTTATCCAGTAGTTTCTGTCAGAGGAGAAATTTTTTGAAAGTAAAAACATTAAAAATAGCCAAAAAACACTGTATAAGGACAATATTTCCACCAAGGCAAGATCAAATCAAAATCCCCATGCACAGATACCTAAAGGAACATTCAAGTTTGGTTACAATCTGGCCAGTAGTTTCAGACAAGATGAAAAAGTCAACCAACAAGGACAGATAAACACAACTTATACAGTGATGGCAACAACTCACATGGCCCTGTGAGAAGGTGAGCCAAAAAGGTATACAATTCAGACAGGTCTCACTGTTCAAGTGGTTATAAGACCTGCCTTCACTGTTGGTTATGCAGATTAAAAAAATCCCATACTTGTACACAAGGCACACATGCAAACATTTACTGACTTACATACACAAGATTTGAGCAAAACATGCCAAAAAAAGTATGCTGGGTGTTTGTGGGTTTACCAATTATTTACACTAGACTAATCAAATCAATCTAAAATATTTCCCATCAGATCAGGCTAGTAATAAAGAATGTGTGAGTTATGTAAAATTCCATTCAGCAGAGTGAGAGAAGAACGGACGTACAGCATGACCACTATATACATGTACTTCTTGCCATGCTTTTCAAGCTGGGGGTATATATCAACATGAAAACAATGAGATACGATATGATTTCTTTACCATCTTTTCTTCTTCAATTCTTCAAACAATCAACTTTAGTATCAGTTATTCTGTAGTAATGTTTTTTTAAAATGGCTTTTTATATTTCTAATAAGAAATGCATACATGGACAGTCGGATCTCTGAAATTATAAACCATAATATAACATGAAGTTGCATGCATTGTTGTCACTTACAACATATGCCCCATTTATATGAAGCCACACATCAAATTAGAAATCAATCAATCCATTTCAATATAGTTTCCACCAAATTTGGATGGTCAAGGTGATTTAAATACACCCTATGGCCTATAATTAATTATGAGTGGAGGAATAATATTAAATTGCTATTCCTCAGCATATATACAAAAATAATTTTAAAGCCATTGATGGATCATGGGGATTCCAGGGTAAGAACTTCGTCTTTTTGTAGGATTTTTTTCTTTTATTTTGCACATTTTGGGAGTAAAAATTAAATGATAATAGCCTACAAACAACTGTTTTGAATGACTCTGCTAAGCAAATACAGTACTTAATAATTGATTAATGGGAACCAATTCTTTTTTAGCTCTGTGTAATTCCATGCTTTCTCAATATCTTCATTTTATAATTTCTAGTTGTTTTTTTTAAAAGACAAAATTCATTTGCAAGAAAATACAGCAATTTTGCATTTTTTCATGTCTTAGCAAGGTGTACAGTGGAAAGTTTTCAGATCAAAGAAAAAGTCAATTATGCTTATCACTGAGGTGTACATTTTTGATCATTAATCCATGAAATAAACTAACACACTAGGTAAAATGATTTTACTCTATACATTACTAAGCAAATTACATTTATATTTAGACATAATGAATTGCAAAAAACAAATTACCAATGTTGTGTTAGGAATCAAAATAAGTTTTTCCAAATGGTACTTAACCATTGGATCAACAACTTCTCTGGATATTAACATCAAATAAATCATGCATTGAGCAATGAATGTTTATCAAGTATAAAAGAAAACATAAAAAATTATTTCTTAATTCAAGTACTTCATTATAATTGCAAATAACTTGTAATTTCCATTTCAGTGCAAAACCTATTTCCCTTGTCCTAGATATAAAAAAAATTAAAAATCCCAGATTATGGACTAGTCACCTAGTCGATGTTCAAAACAGCATTTTTTTAATCACAGAAAAAGCAGTCCATTTTCAACTAAATCTTATGTACATATAAACACAAGTAAAATTATAACTAACTAAAGATCAAAACCGAAAGTTTCCTAGTTGGAACTTGTCAGTCTTGTAATCTGCACCAACAAATACTCCTCATGCAATAGATTAATTTACCTTGATAATTGGACTCTTGAGTATGTATAGTATTCTGTAAATACATAAATTGATTCTCAACTAACCACGTCAGATGTAAAAACTAAGTCATGTAAAATATCAATAAAAAAGTCTGAAGAAAGCTGAGTTTATCCCCAGTATCTTGTGTTAAAAAGTAAGTTATATTAACCAACATGTCAAATCCATGCATATAATGAAATTAATCTTCCATCTTGAACTAAAGTTTCATTAATCACCATTTGAAGTTTCATATAAGTATTTAAGATACCTGTTAAAAGGAAATGGCTAACCTACTGGATATAGATCTGGGCAATGTTTAAAGAAGGGAGTACACATTCACAATTTCAGTTTATAAGGCCAAAAACATAATGCGTGTTTCCTATTACACCTTTGAAAAAGATAGGGTAGGTTGGTAGGGATTTCTTTCATTTTACTATTTTTTTACATGGTGTCCATGGGAGAAATACTGACTTAATTAACAGTACTAATTGCAAAATGACAAAAGAAAACTTAGGCCTATATTATTTTAGCTGAAAATAATAGGAAACATACATCTTTTTTTTTTATTCTGCCTAACCTATGTTTATGTTCTTGTAAACTAACTGTTTTATCCTCTCAGAATAAAGTCTATCAATATTTTATCACTAATACCTTGAGATTTTATGTTTAAAATACTTTCTCTCTGTATCCGAGGTTATTTTTTAGTGTAGCAAAATGGCTGACTACATAACATTCTAATTAAGAGCAAATCCAAAATCTATGAACTTTATTGAAAGGATAATCATATTAAGATATGCATGAAGGAAGGTAAATATTGTTGGATATTTGATAGAGAAAATATTCTGAGTTTTCTATTTGTGAGTTTGCTCCTAGTAATTCTAATCAGGTCTTAGATTTGACCAATAGTACAATCGTAAGTGTTAACTTCGAAAGCAGATCTCCCACTAAAATTTTTTCTAACTGCGGGAGATTTGCCCAGTTTTTGTTTTTGTGATATGTTTTGACAAGAATTTAAGTAATTGATTAGGATTTTAATATGAAATTCAAATAAAAGGGGAGAAATCTCCTACTATGACACCGGCATGCAAGCAGGAGATTATCAGATTTTTCATGATTTTTCTGGAATCTCCCACCGAAAACATACTAACTCAATGCAAAACTAGCCAAAAACAAAAAGAAATTCTTTATAGTATCTTTAAATGAAGGGCAATGACAAAATTTCCAAACTAATAAATTCTAGGCAATAGTCAAGGGAATAGTAAAAAGGTTAAGTCAGTATAAAAAATGGCAATATCAAGGCAAGAACCAGAAAACTGGAAACACTGCAATACCAATGGCCCTGACTTGGTATCATAAGTATTTATCAGACATATCTTTAAAATTTTAAGCTGACTGACCAGTAATTCCTTCAATTCATTAAAGCACCATCATTATAATAACATGTACTGAATTATAATTATTTTCCTAGAAAATTTACATTATTTGATGCAAAGTGTGAAGACGGGAAAGATACTTTATCAACACAAAGGAAATCTCTGGTTTGCATACTTGCAATATTACAAAATTTTGTTCAGCTGATTACCTTGTCCACCAGGAAAAGCTGTGATAAATTATCGTCATCACTCAGGAGGTCTTGAGAAACTGTTAAACTGTTAAAAGTACTATGCGTTGGTTTCAGGCACTCCTATGTAGGCTGAAAATTATCAATGAAATCCTAGAAATTAAAGAGGATGAATTTAACCTTGAATATTGCGAATAAGTTGTTTGCAGCAATGCATAAGTTACCTGCAAAACTTCTTTTGCATCAAAATCAAAGTCAACATTAAAACATGTATTTTCTCAAATAAATTATCTAAGAAATCAGATTCTAACTTCTTTTGTTAAGAAATTTGGGCTGCACAAAACTGTCAGATCCTGCAAAGCCAATTATATACACCTATAGACCCGAATTTTTTTCCCAACAACTGTTTAAAAAAAAGTAATTTCTACAATTCAAAGTTATAAATTATGTTATTAACATCAAAGTGTTAAAAAAACAGAACAAGCAGTTTTAACAAATTTTGAATAAATGATCTTTCGGGTAAGATGGGTATATCTACCAACCAAATATATTTTTAAAGTTAGGAAAAGGGAGGTTTCATGCTATAATTGGCTCATTTTTTTCCTCATTTTGTACAAAATGTTCCAACATGAAAGGGATTTTAAGGGTTCTGAATTGGACCTGCCACTATTTGTATACATGACAGAAAGTTGATTGTTAAATGGTAATTTCTGATGCCCCTGCAAATTAAACTTGGACAGGAAAAACATGAAAAATCTCATGTCCTAAAGAATACACATGTCTACCTGTACTGACAAGATAATATGTCCAGAGGTTAGACCAGGTGAAAACGTGTAACAACAAGGAACTGTCCAATCTCTTATCTAGGTCAACACAACGATCACCTATAATACAAAACAAACAAATATAAGCCAATATAGACAACATTATTAACCACAAGTATGGGATATTTACATGTTATTATCTAAACTGTAGTGTGTCTACTAAAATCAAAATTTAAAACAGCTGTCTACATCACTAAAATAGGAGGATCCAAGAATCTAGGTTGGGGGGGCATAAAATAAAGTTAAAATCAAAGGCCGAGCAAAGTGAGACTAGAAAGTTTTTGTGTGGTATTTATTAAATTTTAAGATTCTATGCAAAAAAGGTTTCCAACTTTATGGAGGGGAGGGATATAAGCTGGGTTTGCCCATCTCCCCTTATGAATTTAGGCCTGATTACCAGTACTCTAACAATTTATGTATCATTCTGTATAAGAATCAGGCAATGGGTGGCACAATGTACTTTTCAATCTGGTCTTTCTTGCCTAAAATAAATTCAACACTTCTAGAAAACAACTGAAAAGCTGTTTAAATTTATCCTGAAGCATCTTTTTACTGCTTATGAAGGTGAAAAAGTGCAAAAATTTTTCCCATCTTTTTTCCATTGTGCATTTCAACTAACTTTGTCCTACCAATATCTTAAAAAAGCAAACTTTACAAACACTTCGTTGGTTATTGTTGGAGAAAATGCGGTATAAATACTTGTTTACTACAACAAAATCTCTGTTATTTTTAACATTTGCCACACCTTACACACATTTTGTCTGAAGTACTTAAGAGATATGTGGAAGACATAATACTATCCAAATGAAATCTTATCCTGTGGAAATTATTTCACATTTTTTTCAAGAGGATATCATTTCACTATGAAAAAGTTTCCACACCTATTATATTGTTTCCACTTCTTGAATAATGATATTTACTATTACTTATTATGAAAAATCTAAAGGTATTCCAAATTGCACACAGGATATTATCTCATACAATTTGATTATATCGTGAATAAAGTTCACTTAGAGTGAACAGTATTCATAATTAATAAACATGGAAAAGTGTTTTCAATAATTTGATTAATTTTTGTTATTGAAAGTTTTCCTGGATAAAATTTCATTTTCAAATAATATAATGAAAATAATATATTTTCTTTAATATATAAAATGTGCCTGGAAGTAAACAATTTCCAGGATAATATTTATCAATGAAATAATATCCTCGGTGAAACAAAAACTAAGCGTAAAACATCACATGAAATAATATCCAGGATAGATGTTATTATCTGAAAACATCCTGGATAACATATCACATTAAAAACTATCTGAATTGTTATCACCTACATGTAACACTGTGAACTCTTTTTACCCCACAACAAAAGCAAGCCCTACCTTCTTTAAAGTACCCCAAAAAGAAAACCCTTTCAAATACTTGTATATGTCTGATCATCATAATGTTGAGTATGGAAAAAATTTGATAACCATGGAAAACGTTCAACTATTATAAAATATCCCTCGATTAAATTTTTTTATAGTGGAAAGTATTTCCCACAGGATACTATTGGATCGATGTTACACATGTGTGCAATTGACCATAACAATCACTTTATAAGCTCAATGTAAATGAGACGATCTTATAAACATGTGAAAACACTTTTGTCCAAGGCTCAGTTGAGCACTGATTATTTCACTAACAATTACTAGAAGAGGGAGACTGGTATTTTCCTTTTAATGTAAAGCTTTTTTAAAAAAAAAAAATAATACACATTTGTTTTTTTAAACTGAGTATTGAATTAGCATGATTTCATTTGTTTTCTACCACGTAGCAAGTAAATCAATAACACAGGGCCTATAATATCATATAGTGTGGTTATTCCTTATCTTAAATATCACCACTGATGTCATTTATCCCCCCTCCCCCTCCCCCCAAGTAAAATAATGAAACACAAGTCACAATGATGAAAATACTAGTTAAAATAAAGGAAAAAAACGTAAGAAATCAATAAGGATAACTTTGGTTTTAGCATCTTATTATTATATCATTTATAATATCTGGTAAGTGTACATGTACCTAACATGAAATTTGACCTCTCATGTCATGTAAGTGGATATCTTAGTATATATACTTCTATAAATACATATACCCTTATAATACAACACTTGACCATGATTTAATTATATGCTGTGGACAAGAAGTAAATAAAAATGTCAAGGTTGAAGTATTAGTTGTGACCTACATATTCATGTTATGAAGAAATTAAAACTTAGCTTTAAATTCTAGTTAGTGTACATCAATTAATATAAAGTTAATTTGTATTTTTGAAATAAAATAAAAAATACATATGTACAATGTAATAAAGGTGTACAGATATTCAAAATGTAAACTACTCTTGTGTGAAATCTACCCAAGAGTTGTTTTATAGGTGATGCTTAATCAAGCATGTCCAGAAAAGGAAAATCTGAAATGGTAAATAAATACACAGAAAAATGTCTGGAGTTAAGTAGCACTCCAGCTAAGAATCATGCAAAATGTGATTCATGGGTAAAAAGCCTACATATTTTTATTTTTGATATTTTGTTTAATTTGTCATAGTAAACAGAAATTAATATTCTTTTTTTTTTCCTATAACCCATGTTCTTAGGAGATAAAAATCATATAGAATGCACTGCAGATTTCAAAATTAAGGGAGATAACTCTGTAAATGACACTCAAATACAATTAACAGAATCTATTGTATTTTCACTGTTGATTATCTGCTAAGAGCAGGCAGATTTGAATGAAGAATTACACATTTCAAAGTATAGACCCATAAAACAACTTAATTACAAAAATAAAAATACATAGCCTTTTTTGGGATGCATCACATTTTTTAGATTTTGCATGATTCTTACAAAGACAGCTACTTAAAAGATTACACAAGGCTTTTTTTTAATTAGGAAGGTGAGACCTCAACATCTGTTTATCTTTTGAAAATTTGCCTTAGTTCCTTAACCAATTTTAGGTCTGCACTCAATTACTACATGTGTGTAATGCCACTAATGGATTCATCTTTAAAATTCCAAAAATATTGTGACTAGAATATTTAGTGTTGATGTACATCTCACCCAACTAATATTGGTCCTCCCTCAATAATATGTATTTCAAGGGTCATCCATTAATTTTCACACACTTCATTTTAATATTCACTACTGTTAAGTTGTGTTTTTTTTATTAATTTATTTTTATCTGTTTAATAAACGTAAATGATCCGAGGGAAGATTGATCAGATTTATCGATTGTTAACACGTTAAACACTGACAGTTCCCATGCCCTAAAAAGCTGACATAACTCAGGTTCCAGTATGACAATGACTGTCTTTTGTAAAAAAAAAAAAAAGTATTAAAAAATTGTAAACATTCATTTGCAAGTGTTAATAGATATTTATTTTAAAACAATAGACTACTTGGTTATACATGTATATATTTTTAAACTCTATAGCTTTCTGCGATTTCTCGGTGTTTTCGAACAAAACATAACATGTTGCCCACAATGAATCCACCTTGATCCCTGTAGTCTGCTGGAATCGCTGTCTAAACCGCCATTTTCCCCATCAGTGCTATAAATATCTTCCAAAACTATCTTTAGACTGTTGTTTTACAGCGCTGATCAAACCACTAGACATTTTGAGTCATTGATCTAACCATTCTAGGATAAAAATAGATTTTTGATTGGATTAAGGTTAATTTCATTCCTGTCGCCATCTCCTTACTTTGCTTCACTCGGGAACAAGTGCTTTGACGTCACTAACTATTTTCTGTCATTCGCTATATTTCGTAAAAACTCGTATGACGGAAACTTCTATTTTTGGTTACTACTAATCCGGTTTTACGAAAATTAACGAAAAAAAACGGACACATTCTCCTAATATGGGCATATTATTTCCTTTCCGAGTTTGACGTCAGCAATCGGAATTCGACCTTGTGTTCCATATAAGGAAATATGCCAATCGGAAGATCAAAGGTCAATTTTACGAGAATAATTTACTCATGTGTAAAAACGTACTATGTAGGTTTTCTCAAAAACGAAATAATGATATGATTTGAATTTTGGTAGGATAGCTGCAAACAATATGTTTGTTATAGCAAACCTTCCATTTTTGCTAAAATTTTACGAAAAATGGCTTTTATTCGGTTGACCTAGATTTTTCATAGTAAATCATAGTAGTAACGGTTATCAATTATTTATGATTGACGTCAATGGTGACGCGAGTAGGTTGCTAGGAGATGTTGCTAAGCTACCCTACTATAACGATTCCCATTGGACAGAATATTAATGAGGTTTCCTTATTTGGAGTAAGCCTGCAATTATTCGTTCATTCATAAATACTTGTACGACAGATTTTGTTCATTCATAGTTTTGAGCTGGTGATCGAATGTAGACGTTAAAATCTTGACTTATGAAATTTACTATAGAACAACATTATATAATACTTGTGATTCATAACTTGTGTTTATAAACATGATTATGGACGGATTAGATACGTTGTCTCAGGTCGCTTTAGCTGACCAAGTGAACATTGCTCAGTTGTGTTTTGATATTGACAATACACAAGGAGTTGGTGGAGGTAGATTGCCTTCTATGTCAGTGGATGATAATCTTAATACTCCTGTCACTAGTAATCAGGATGTTACTTTCTTTAGTTGCGGAGATCCTTGGGAATCAGTTCCCATTACTGCTACTGGTAGGTCATTTTTCATTCATTAATTTGGTGGTCGTTTATCTTGCTGCTCCATAACAGAATGAATATTAAGTTGCTTTGCAGACAGCATGAAAGTTCAATTATATAACTTGTATAGAAATATTATAAAGTTAACAATATACAATATAAGGAGAAATATTCTTGGGTTTTTTTCATAAAATTGTCAAATAAGACTTGGAATGTAGGGAAGAATGTCGATTATGAATGAAATCCTTCGTGCGTCATCGGTTTGATTTTGCGCAGACAGCAGTCTCTACCTAATATTAAGGCGCGACCATATTTAAGTCATTTTTTACGATTTCTTAAATTCTAAAAACTATTATTATAGTAAAACATGTGATTTTACAAATCATAGTAAGAAACACATGGAGTTCTGTTTATGTTTAGACACCCACTTCTTGAAATCGCCCACATGAAATACTCCATAATAGGCGGAGCTTATGAATATTGGAGTAGCTATTTATAGAAAAGTTGTCTTTTGCGTCATTAGTCGGGGTGATGACGCACGCCCGCTTTTCTGAAGTAGAGCCAGAGACAGATAACTGTCATTATGAGAAGATTTTCATATACAGAAATATAAAACTGAAAATTGAATAGTATGTCAGAAAAAAGTTGCCAATATGAATTTAGTCTAAATTTCATGCTCAAACATAAGAAATGTAGGTATTAATAAAATACGAAACAAAATATCACGAACATGATTTAATATTTAAAATGTACATAACTTACCATATCTTTTTTCCTTTTTACAGCAAGTGTAAAAAACACATTCCCTGACAAGCCAGAAGAAGCAAGTAAAGATAAAGCTGGACTTGAACAACTACAACAAGCACAAACGCAACAACAGGAAGAGCAACAACAGCAATTCACACACAGAATCGAATACAAAGGCACACTTGTGACTTCATCTGTCGCACCTGCATCTTCAAGCTCGGAACACCTTCTACCACCAACAAGTTCTCAGCCTATATTTGCTCCACTTTCTCCTCTGCTAAGCATCTTGACACAAGCTGCTCAGGCGCAGGCTCAAATATCAACTACTGTACCACAGGTCCCATCACAACAAGAATACCTTGGTGACATTGCCGAGCTATCACAGTATATTCAACAGCAGCAGCAACAACAACAGCCTAGATTTAGTCCAGCTCCATCAAGTTCTTCACAACAGTCAGTCGCTGGTTCTCCACCTCCAGAGATGGGGGTTCGTGATGCTAGTGATACATATTCCGCTGGGTTTGCTTCGCCTGTTAGCTCCACTCAGTCAACTCCATGCTCTCCAGAACCAAACATACCTGTCTGTGAACAGATGCAAATGCTTCAAGATACAATGAGTTACACGAGCCCACCTCCGCCGTACTCGCGCCCACCATCGTATGAAATGCAGCCGATAAAACAGCCACCAACGTTTAGTTCCTGTTCACAACAACAGGGCGCACACTCTATGGCAATGAGCTTCAATCCAAGCACAACAGCTGCAATGTCGGTATCAGTACCACAAACTGTTATACAATTCTCAGAAGATTATTCTACAAAGGATATAAGTTTAACTAGTGACTTCAAATGGACAGTTGAACAAGATCAGAATCAATTACCAAACTTCACTGCCTTGAACCCTCAAGTCTCTGAAGCTAATTTTCAACAGCAGGCACAGTTTCCTCTAATCAAAACTGAGCCTGATTTGTCACCAGAATTTTTTAATCCAACTACTGTGTCACAGGACTTTACATTACCCGGCACATCAAGCGTGGTTCAAAAACAAACATTACCTTCAGTGCTGAACACACCTTATCAACAAGGTGCCGGTACACTAAAACTTCTACCGGTCAAGCCACGAAAGTATCCGAACAGACCGAGCAAAACACCGCCTCACGAAAGGCCATACGCATGCCCAGTAGAAGGTTGTGATCGTCGTTTTTCACGAAGTGATGAACTTACACGACATATCAGAATACACACCGGTCAAAAGCCATTTCATTGCCGAATCTGCATGCGCTCATTTAGCAGAAGTGATCATCTAACAACGCACGTGCGAACTCACACCGGTGAAAAACCGTTCTCATGTGACGTATGTGGAAAGAAATTCGCACGAAGTGACGAAAAGAAAAGACATGCTAAAGTACATTTGAAACAAAAAATGAAAAAGGAAGCTAAAACATTATCGACCAGTGTGTCATTGCCCTCAACTTCTGGTGCTATCTCAGACTATCTCCCGTCGTGCACTAGCGGGCCTAGTGCCATTAACTTACCGACGATAGTAACTACAACAAATTTGTAAACATTTTCCATATTTTTCATTGTCGTGTTTTTACATTTTTCATGCTCAATACTATTATAATTATTAATAATTGTGAATTTCTTACCAGAGATATATCAGGGAAACTGGTAGATATGTACACAGCAGTAGTGCTTCAATAAGTAGATGCATCGCTAGTGTCTGCCTGATGTGGCGTTAGGAAATGAATTCTCCTAGTCGTTCTTTTTTTCAATGTTCTGCCTAAACTTCAAGCTTTAATAGATGTGGCTTTAACTATATCATGTATATAGCAATGATTTCCCCCTCTGTTAACTGTTTTTCTTTATGTATTGTGACAAGAAAACACATTAAATCAAAGGAGAATTTGTTTACCTTACATCAGTGATGTTGTAGTTCCAAGTAGCTTATTTGATTTATTTTTAAATTAGTTTTGGCAGCAGATTTCATTTGACAGCGAGTAGGGCCATGAAATCCTAAGTCATTTGTTACATTATTATTATTATTGGTGCTCTACTTCCATTTCAACATCTTGGTTATTCTTTTGCTTTAAGTCTTGAGATTAATAGTGCTATTTTAAGATCTGATTTTATTTTTTTTTAATGTTTTCTTCTATGACCACCCCACCACTTACTACCGTGCCTTCGTTTACCAAACTTCACCAAATAAGCTTCAAGGGAGATAACCTTGTCGTTTATTGAAAACCTTGCCTTTACCTCATATCCTTTCATTTTTATTGAGAATGAAAATGGCGTAAGAAGAAAGAGATCATTTTTTTTTATTATTTTGATGTTGTGTTAAGTTTTTGTTTTTGTTGTATGAAAGTTGTTGAAATTGTTGTTGAATTGCTGAAATGTTAAATTCTATATTTTCAAGTCTATTTTTCATGATCGTTGTCTTTTCATCTTGTTATTACTTCTTGCTGGCAAAGATTTAAAAAAGAGTATGGCATAATGTCACTGAATGGCATATTAGAGCGAAATAAAAGTAATATAAAAATTAAAATCTTTGTTCTTGTTCAATCTATTAGAAAGCCATATGCACATAGTTAATAATTATAAACCACATAAAATACGGTTTATTATACACAGACAGAAGTTGACAATTGTTGTAACGATTCTTCCAAATATATCCAACACCATACACATGTAGTATAATATTCTGTTCAAGCAGATAGAAAGCGCCATATACACTTCCGGAACTCAATTTGGTAATGATCGCTTATATTCAGTTCTTGCAGTTGCAGATTTTTTTTGTGTGTGTGTGTTTTTTTTTGTTTTTTTTTTGTGCAAAAACATTATTACACAAATACAATTACTGCTGTTTAAAAAACGTATTCTATATATTCATAGTTACAAGTTAAAGGTCGACAAACTATGCTTAAAACACTTAATATGTCGAGACATTTGGCACTGATGAACTTTTCATTTACATAACGAAAGTTCACAGTAGTGTTTGAAGAAAAAGAGGTTAACCATACGGTCATGGCATTAAGGTACCATTGTCGCTTTGCATATCTCTGAGCGGGTGTACTTCAAAACATTGATGCTATAAAAATATAGTGCATTTTCTTTTTGCCTCTCTACAAACTAATGTTTTGTCAAAAGATATGAACAATGACTTAAAAAATAGAGCAAAAAACACACTGTAAGATGAAAAACTTTTTTATAAGAAAATCTAACATAGTAACATAAAAATGTTCCGATGAATAGGTTGGTTTGATGAGTGCAAAACGTGAAAGTAGAGAAAATGGCTATTTATAGTTCAAGACTACTTTTCTGTCCGATCTTCGTGAACTCACCCTATTTTCTTCGCCGGAAATTATTTTTTCACATGTCCTTAGAAATGCTACATAAGTGAAAGTTTTATTGAATCAATTTACATATTTTTTTTTTAAATCCTAAAAATATGCACTTAACTATAGAAGTCTATGGGAAAATTAATACGATACTGAGACCTTAAGAGACTCCGAGGCAATTTACAGTCGTTCTTAGAAATAGCAGTTAAGATATTGGAAGAAAAGAGGTTACACATTCAATCTTGACATTTACAGACAGCGCAGCGACCTTTCAGTGTTCTTAGAAACAATAGTACTATTGAAATTGTCGAACTCATGGAGATAAAAAACTAGTCCGAATGTTCATATTTTCGCTTTATAAGAAATTAAAAATGAATCGCATAAATTCATCAGGAAGTACATTTAAAATAATTGGACAGAAATCATTGAAGTAGTCATAATTTGAAAAATACAAAAAAAAGATTAAGAATTGCCTTGCATATATTTCCTTGAAAGAGAATTGTCACACCTTTCAGCGAGACATGGCACTTGTGAAGGTTGTATGATATGAGATAAGGATCGATGTCCTGGTTCACTTCTCAGACATGTCCTATCGTTTTCATCCCGCTCCAATGGTTTTGGTTCATTTATTTACTATCACTGATGTTTTTAATTCAAAATAGTCCAAAAACAACAAGCTGATCGTAACCGGGGTGAAATATCCGTATATACGCTGTATATATATACATTGTTAGATCAAGGGACAAGAACTTCACAGGAACACAGAGACTTTAATCGGAATACACAAAATCAGCACAAGCTACACTCGTATACTTCCAATACACAAGTATATCAATAGTGTTTACACACGTAATCTGTTGTCTAACTGCAATCGATGCCTTTATTGTGTCTTGGACTGTTTGTAGACCCTAATATGATTGCAGTCGCATGAGAAAAGAGCAATGAATAATGTAATTTGTTTGGATTTTGAACGATTACAATTTAAAAGAACGTCCAACAATCACAAAATTTGATTTTTAATTTCATTTGATTTTCATTTAGTTTAGCATGGTTTTATAAATTGTTTGTACGAGTCGGTTTACTGACTGGAACTCCTTTATCTTCTTGAAAACATATTATTACAGCTGTTTTATGCTTACATTGTTATCCTTGCGATTTTTTAAGAGACTATAGAGAAATAAAAAAATCTTTTTTTTTCTTTTTTTAACATATTTATATTTACTGGTTTTTGGCAAAAGTATCTACTTTTTACACACGGCCGCGGGGATGAGTGCGTTTATTAGGGTATTACAGACTGCTCTAAGTCTTTTTTCGTGATTTTATGAAATATAATTAAATCAAATCTATATAAAGCATGAAAAGATATCTGTTTACATTCTTCTGTTTTAATCAGCCCAGTTTTAACAAAAATCTTTGACCCATTGTGCAATATGAAATGAATTACCCACCAGTGTATTTGGTAACACAGCACATATTCGATAATTTCATGAGTGCCGGTAAATTTTATGGCAATAAGTTCATTGAGAGCACTCGGATACAAGAAGCGATCATACGCATGGCTGTATACAGTCCATATCGCTCATTTAAACAGTGTTTTTTTTTCACTCTTGAATTATTTATTTATTTACAATTTATTTCATTTCTAATTATTTTTTTATTTATTTCTGTTTTAGTGTATGTAAGTTTTCCAATTGATGTTAGGCGTTTTAAATTATAGAGATAAAAGCACACATTTACACTTGGCCATCCGTTTTTATAACTACCAAAAACATATACTTCCTTGCAAAAAGTTGTACTTTTAAATCAGATAGTGTTTACACGTTTGCATGGTTTAATCATAACACAATACTTGTGTAACCGCATATACTAATCGCATCAGCAAAAACACTGTGGTACACTACCTACTCGATCTGTCCGAGATAAATTTTGTTTGCGGTGACGTAACGAGAGCAACTAGTATGTAATGGATACCACTTCGATGACATCACGGCTTTCTAGAATGTTCTTGCTTTTCTTACTCGATGAATATTTCTAAGAATACACTCCGCGTTTAAATACCCACAAGGTGTAGTGTGATTAAGTTCCATACATTCAAGATATTTTCTAATTTTATATAATCTTCAAACCATCAGAAGAAAGCCATTCATGCGAAAAACGCAATTGCTGTAGACCAAAATTTCCCAAGATGTAGCAAATATCATATTTTACGGGGAGGGGTATAAGGAATATTTCCATCTATCTTTTTTAATCGAACCAACTACATACTATTGTAGATTTTCATGACTGATTTGTAAATGTCTGTTTTATATTGCAGTTGTATTCTAGCTCATATACCGAGGCGCATCGTTATCAAATCGAAATCGTGACAAATTAACATAGAATAATGCCTTGTAAAATCTATCCAATATCGGGACTCAATATTTTCTTATATGTATCTTTCATACTCTAAAAAACTGCTATAGGTTTTTTTTTTATTCCAAGAGTACTAATAACATCACCAAAAAATAATTAAAGTTGCGTCTATGTAATTGAATATTTGGCACATTATCTATTTCAGACATTACATCTTGGACACAAACAAATTTGGAACCAATATTGTGTTGGTGAGAGTTGTGCTTTAATGAGCGGACTAATTTGTGTCATTTACTTAATCGTATCTGATGATAAACCACATGCATTAGGAAGTAATTTGTGTTTTGTAGAATTGACTTTACGCGGTCAATCTTTAATCAAAATATTTAATATTTTAATGGCATGCTTGCACTTTAATATAATATTGATGATTCACTTCAAATATTTATGCTAATTTTTTTTTATAAATAAACGAACAATAAAATATTTTAAACTTTATTGATATTTTTGTGGTTTACACATTGCATTTTGTGGACACCCACATTATACTGTGGTTAGATCGAGTGATGACGTACCTTCTGATACTAAGTCAAGGGGAGTGTGATGTCATCATGCACCGGTGTCAGACAATTAAACAACTATGTTGGATAATCTGATAGTCTTATATCTTTCAAATTTTAATTATGACGTAGCTCCATTTAATGTTGTACACAGCTGTTCGGCGTGACAACGTAATTTTAGTTTTTTAACAATAAAGGGAAGGTGACTAAAATAACGCAAAAATAACCATGGTAGTACTGGGAGAATTTGAATACGTTTACTAGTATTCAAACTACACCAACAAAGCAGGATCAAATTCCCTCTAATTTTTGGTCTAGTAAGCAGAAAAGTAAAGTATTAAAATTGCTATTTTTGAACCAAGTCCTATCAATATCTGTATCAGTCAAGCTCTTCTTTAATCTAGGCTTCAAAGTGTATAAAATATTTAGTTATTAGCACAAGGAAACCCGGCAATACCCCACTACATTCAACTGAGTTCAACGTACTAAAGCAATGACAAATACCAAGGTTCCTACATGAAACTTTTCACAACTGCTTTATTTCTCGTACTTTAGATGAATCACAATAATTCTTACATACTCTATAGACGTCCTTCATCATTTTCATAAAATTACGCATTTTCCAACAATGGGAGTTCATGCTTAGACATTACGCAACCGTCTGAATGCATGACTCACGACTTTATTGCTGATGATGTTGTACCTCATGAATTGTAAATAAAATTTTTAGTATCCAGACTCATATGTTACGTCATGAACATATATTGTGTAATAGTAGATAGTATCCCATTAAAGAATTTGGATAGCTACCAAATGCTATTTTTAGAATATGTGATCATATACTAAGTTTGTTGCAGAGATTGCCAATTGGCAGGTCAGACTGAGTTCGAATGACGTACTGCATACAAGTATGTAACAACTCTGATGACATCACTTCGTGGTCCTGTCCGACATGATGTTATCAACTACCATGAACTGGTTATGGTGGCAAGCAGCAACTGCTAATTTTATCAAAAACAATTCAACGCTCACACTGTTATGAAACAGGCCAGATCTTCTGTTTTGGATAAAAGAACGAACGTGTGTAACGCAGGGAAGAAGAAAACATGCGAAAATAAGATGTTGTAACTGCATTAACTTGCAATCTAAGGCAATATCTAAATACTAAAGATTTGTCTGGCACTAAAAAAACACAACAAAACTATCATCTCTTTGGAATTAGGATCTCAAACAGAATAAATTAAGGTTTTTTTGGTATAGCAACATTCCTAATGTAAGGATATTAACTGGTGAATTCATTTGTAAACTAAGAAAAATTAGCTCAGTAAAAAGAAAAACAAAAACAAAAAGCATGTAGACGCGTCACCTGGATATGAACGGAGTATCGGACAATCTTTGTATATATCGTCATACACAATTTTTTAAGACTGTACGTGCAGAAACGACATCTCCTAATGCTATATTTACTTTATGGTGACCTCAAACGTCACATGCGTTGCTAAATATTCCCGTACAGTAGATATATTGTTATGATAGATAAATGCGGTTTTTCTCAATGTTTTGGTTGTTGGGTGACGCCTACAGATATGAAGGCTCAACGTGATGTAAATCTCGATACGATGTAATGGTATATATGACATCATCCTATGTCAGTGTCAGTTGGAGTTCTCTACAAAAAATGACTCACCAGGTAAATTCCAAAACATTTACCTCCACTAGACCAATTTTCGAAGTATGCTGTCTGTAAATATGTAAGTCTAAAAGTGACATTTTTCTCAGATGGTCGTGTTTTAAAATATCAAAAGGAGCAGAATATGTGAACGCCAGAAAGCTTTAATCTACGACATGCAATAATGATTCCAATGGAAAAAGACGAATGTTAAAAATCTCTACTAAGTCTTTCCAGACAGTAACGGAGCAACTTCTTTATTATTAAAACCGTTTTTGTCTATTGATTATACCACATTGACGTCAAGTGAATGGAATATTATTAAAGCTATCTATCATAAGTGTACCAAACAAAAAGATTAAATATGACAATTTTATAAGATCTCTAGCTATCGATTTTGTAGATAATTGATGACCTTACAAATAGCATAGCTACGCAAGGAGAACGTATTTCATCTCAAAGAATGTATGTAGTACTGGTTCTTAAAGTGCACAATGTGCCTTAAAACGTACCTATTGTTGAATGGTAGGTAATGTCCATTTTGTCATGTTTTTCAAAACGCATATACATACATGTAGATTGGCTTTGAAATAATCTTTAGTTTAAATCAAGAAAAGTGCTTCTAGTACATGCCCTGTGCCTTATATATTTCAATATCTCACGACACGTTGTGTCTTATATGCTATTATGTGGCATGAAGTGTACCATCTATTTTCTGCTGACACAGATTTCACAGAGACCTAACACAACGTATGAAGAATTGAAAACGCGATGCATGTACATGCCATACATATAACGAGAATTGGTAGGGTGTACATGTCAAAGAGACAACAAAGGCTATTCTTTGGCCTTCAATGTACGATGAAGAAACTCATAACACAGGGCAGGCTGCATACATGTTAATATTAGGCAGTAAAATAAATAGAAGAGGTGGTGGATATTTCTATACGTTTATATCTCCAACAATTCAGGAACTTGTGCACCCATTTTCATGTTTACTAGTAACAAAGATAAAACTTGATGAATGGCATAACATTAATACCAAATAAAATCTTTTTAATCCGAGAATTTTTTATAGTAGACACCCGCGTACTACGAGATAAAAAGCTTGTCCTATATCTGTTGTGTGTGACGCAAGAGATGCACTGGTTGTTAAATACAATGTCACCGAAAACGTTCTTAAACGGCTGCCGTAATTCATCTGTCAATGTATTTTAATGTATTTCAATGACCTGTGTGCAAACAGATGATTTGCGATACTACTTGTAATACGAACACTTGACATACTTGCAGTTTAAGTTTTAAATATTTACTTGTCTTTCTATATGCTCAAACATATTTAAACGTATTTTGTATTATCAACGGGACATGTGTCGTTAAGGCGTTAAAAAACAGAACAGAGAAACAAAGACTCATAAGTGCAGGTTTTTAGAAAGGACATCAGTTTAACATTATTGCACCTATGCGGGTGATATTTGTAAATTGAACACTACAATAGAAAATGCTTTAAATAAGATTTGATTAGCAACGGAGAATGTAGGAAACTAAATATAAATGCCGAAAAGCTTTGAAGAGATTGAGATTAGTCTACGGACTTGTAAAAGTACTCTTAGCTTCATATTAGTTTTCTTTGTTGGACCTTTGAACACACACACACACACACACACACACACACACACACAAACAGAACAAAAAACAAAGGACACTTCGGTTTGTATATATCCATCTGTAATTCAAAAATCGTTTATTTATCTTTCTTGACGATGATCAAATTGTCGTTTTTTTTTGTGACTATCATGCGATTTTCTTTTCAGCCAAAAGTAAGAAATCTTTGTATAGATATTACAGGAAAATTCATAATCTCAGAAATATGAAGACTGTCGTAGACTCCAGTAAAGCACTAAACTTAACACACCCCTGCCACCGTTAACTTGCAATTTCCGTACCAATCCATGTAAAATTCAGTCTCTTTCTATAGTAGAGGTGATTCATGGTGCAGAAAAAAAACCAAACTGTCTTGTATGTAACGATAGTCCTTTCTATGATCATATCTGTATTTTTGAGAAAACCATACATTCATCTCCCACATAAGTTAACCAAATGAAGAAAACTGCTAATTTTACGCACAATTTACCGGTATATACATTGTATTGCAAAAGTGCAATAACTGTGAATAACTAATTAAGACTGGTATAGTGGTCTGTAACTGTTTCTGAATAAGACAAGCAAGAATCACCCCTTGTCTGATTTTTATAAAGGCAGCTACTTAATACTAAAGCAGTACCACAGTGTTATTATCGCTTACTAGAAGACTAGCACTACATCTTCGAAGTCGCTGCATTGCATCCCAAACTAGTTATCGCTATGACAGTCGTCATTGCATTACATGGTGTCATTGAATTACAGTTTATAATTTTTCATTCGTTCGTTCTTTTGACGCTGACTTGTAGTTATTGGTGGCCATGTTCTAGATAGCCGACTTGTGATTTCAGACTGTCCCAATCAGTATAATAACACATTCCTGTTGCCTAAAAGGATCAACATAATATATTTCAAATTGAAGACTTTGATCCGCCATATCATACGTCTATAAGAGAAGATTAAATAACGATTAATCGTATCTCATATTGATATAACAACAAAAGTCTACCCCAACCATGATTTACAAATGGTCTTAAGACAAATCAAGACTGTCTCAGTTTGTTGACATAATAGTTCACTTAGATACGTATTTTAAAACTATACATAAATGGATCCTTGTGAAAATTACACAAGTTATAGAAGGCATACGTTTTCACTCATCACAACGGATAATAAATTTAGTTATTAATTTTAATATGTTGATGATTAAGTGTCTTTTTATCGATGTAACCGTGTATTGAATGGGGAAATGTCAACTGATTGTATTCTGTGGCGGTTTAATTTCTTCAGTCTTTGAAGTACATCCTAACTAGTAACGGAAGCGCGAGTTTTTGTTACCCACAAGTAAATCGTTATGTCTATCATTTCAGACAATGCACTATATATTTCATTTGTAAGACTATATTTTAACAAGACATTGATCAGTCATATAGTCTTTAACAGAAATATGACTTTATCAGCATTTGTTGTTATATGGCGTTTCGAAAATATTATTTTGAAAAGTTCCCTGGGGCCAAGGGTTTCACAAAAAAATCTCAAATTGAGATTTTACTCAAATCCTCGAGTTTTTTTCCATTTTAAGTGCTCTGATTGGTCGAAATTTGAGTTGCGGACAACTTTGAGGAAGATCTCAATTTGAGATTTTTTTATGACTTTTGTTTTTATGAAACTGGACCCTGTTCATTGTTCTCGAAACGGTGCTATCGAAATGATGACCTTGTCTCAAAAATTGTACATATTAGAGGAAACAATTCATTTAAGTGTGCTTAGTTCTATATTATTGGATTAAATACATTGGAATAGGATGTTTCGTTTATTTGTATACATGCTTGTGTCGTTTTTATTTATAAGCCTGTTAAGACGGCTTGAAATGCGCTAAATTAAAAACAATTTAAATCATAAAAAAATACCACGTATGTTACAATAGTATTTATCACACCAGATAACCACGTGTTTTATCCATGGTTCTATTTAAATTCAATGCGACTATAGACGTCATATCAATTTAATAAAAGTCGATATCATTACCGCTGCCCAAGGACGCATCACAATATATAGTTATTAAAATGTGACTTTTTCCATGCGCAAACCTTGTTGCTTTTTAATATATTGATTTCAATATAATTTTTCACCACTACCAATCTTTGGAATGCGATGAATATCTTTATTCCCCGTTGATTATCGCGTATTAATTACTTGATTTTCAGGACGATTTGTTTCATCGTCTTAAGATTGTTCATGCAATTGAACTATAACTAAGTAGAAGGTTGTCATTTTCTTTGCATTAATCCCACCTCCCCCCAAAAAGAACGAGGTTGAATACCTACGGCTAGTAGCCTATTTTCATTACTTTGATTGCAACATTTAACCAGCTGAACCACTTGGGTCACAAAAAATAGAATGTTTGAAGAGGATATTGAGGCAAACAATCCTATTGATTTTCTAACATCGGCACTACCATCCATTTAACTTACTGGTAATGACAATGTCCTAACATTCATCCACTGAATAATTCATTAAGAGGTAAAGGAGGGGTTACAGATACAAAATGGGCATCCCTGCCATGAATCTAAGGTAATATCAAAGTCTTTCATTCAGATATCATTACAAGTAGAAAGAAATGTCTACAAAATCAATAAAGTGGTTTAGAATGAGTTGTAACTTGATCATACAACAGTTTGACGGACTGGCGGACGTAAAGACATTGATCGAAAATCTTTGTCACGTCTCTATAAACCGTTTTAGACCACAATTCCCACGTGTGCACATCAAATTGCTATTCACGTCATATTTGAGGAAGATATATTGTGAAATGGTGATAAAATTTTAATGTATGATTTATTAATACGTATTCCAAAGCATATTTTCTGAATATCAATCGAATTGTTTTGGTGACGGAGATGATTCTTGAAACGTTTTAAAAATGTCGACATTTTTATCAAAAGGTACCATTTCAATTATCGAATTTTTGTTATGATTGTGGATGAAACATGGGGAAAATCTTATTAAAAAATCTGTCTCAACTATATTCTTGTACAGTTTATCTTTTGTCCGTCTGTTTTAAGGGTCCATTTTATGTAAAATAATAACGTTATCTCAGGCGTTGTTTTTACCTTTTGCAGAAAAAAATATAATCAGTTTTCGAAGGCTTTTATTGCCACTACTACAAAAGGCTGTTAGATTTATTTTGAGAGGACAGCAGCACACCGGCAAGAATTACGAATAATTGTAATACTTGTATAGCCTAAAATAGCAGGAGATTATATTCATTTAGTACTAGTTGATTGAATTTCACAAGTGGTATTAACTTCAATAAATTTTAAGTCGTATTAGTATGTGTTCTTTCGTTCCCTTTTTACATATATTTTCAGAAGTATTTTGATGCTCCAGCAACGACTGGCTGACAAGTTTTTTCTTACTTGGTGCTACCGACACAGCACGTTAGTCCTAGGAGGAATGGTATTCCAACCACTTACGTAGGAACTGTCATGCAGATGTAAACTAATCGCCTTATACCAACACCGCATTGGGTATTTTTTCTTTTATAGTTTGGATATGCATGTGTTTTAGTATTTCATGTTTTTTTTAAGTACTGAAACTCCTTTACCTTATTTAAGCTTAATGTGATGTGTACTTTAACTATAAAACGTTTGGCCACAGAAAGCTCTTTCTATATGTATATTCATCAATCCGTTAAAAACTACCACCAACGCAGACCTTGGAGACGTATCGAACCGTTCTGGTGATAATTGCTAGCTACATTCTCATGACTTATGCATGACACCTAATAGATTTTTACACAATCAGCTTGCAATAAAGAACTGAGAACAAAGAGGCTTTGTGTAGCACCAATTTACTTTGGATTGTACTTTAAAAAAACAAACTTCGAATTGTTTGGAATACTATGTGTAAGTTCAACGCTGAATTATTTTTAAACATCAGTAAGACGACACACTGTAAACTCGATCTATTACTATTGCGTTCAACCCGAGATATGATTTGGGACGAGGGCTATTTCTCAACGCAGATATATGAAAAATATCAATCAGAAGTCTATTTTTTACATATATCAAAGCTACAAAATATGTTATTTAAACGGTACTATGTTTTTTTTTTGTCAAATTGCTACAGATTCATGTAAAGATATTTATTGCGGCATAACCGAAAATTCAAGGTAATACAACTGGTCATCATTTCGAGGCTATTATGTACATGTATTATCTTTGGCTTCCGACTACTATCGCTTTATGCGGAAAGTACACATCAATCCAAAATATATTACACAATTTTTTTTTGTTTTTTGTTTTTTGTTAAATTAAATCATGGGCTCTTAGTTCATTTTGTAGGCAAATTTTATGATAACATGCTTTATTGGGTGGCCTTAAGCTGACATTGTTCATCCCGGTGGGGTTGTTTTCTCTTTGACATTTTCACCAAATCCGTTCTCGTTAAATTTCGATACAAAGAAAGTAGAACTTACATGTATTACCATTTAGTGCATTGGTGCACTCTCAGTAGGCTGCTGAAATCAAATTTTGTTGTTTTTTTTTTTTTCTTTTTTTTTTTTTTTTTTTGAAATTTGTATTCTTTATGCTATATTCTTGATATTCATCGGACCAATTCGATTCGTGTATGATATGAAACTGTTCTCTTTGTTTACCATCATATAGAATTACACGTATTCTTCTGTAAATATTCACGTTCCGTGCATTTTTGTTTAAAAAGTACCAAAATAGAACTCGCCTTTAACTAAAGTGGACCAGATTGACGATTGTGGTGACCATTATTCTAAAAACAGAAAAATTTGTTCTTGTTAAAGACACTGAATTGCAATGTAAGCACCATCGACCGGTATATTTGTGCTGTTATGTTGGTATTCTCCCAAGGATCAATTTGTTACTATTTTCTACTTTAAAGTGTCCTGCTAAATAAATAATGAACAACACAATTGGATGTCAATGTGATCATGCTGTTGACACATAGCCTCCGACGCAAACATCCATTATCTTAAAATAAACATTTATTGTGTTTTCTGATGCAGTTCCTGGTTATTGTTTTACTCTGTTTCTATAAAAAGCCAGGATTTTTCTAAATAAGGGATCCTTTTCTACAAATCGAGATATTTTTGGTGATTGAACTAAATGAAATTAAAAGGGGAAAGGAAAAAATATTTCTGGTAGCAGAAAAACATGTTCATTCAGTTCTTACTACTTTATTGTTAATGTTATGATCAGAAGGATGATCACGCAAGGCAGGCAAAGGAAATAACACGACTAACTTAGAATTTACATTATTGGCTGATGGTTTTCTAAACAAGTACGGATGGTCACACCCAACATTTCATGGCACTGTTTACAAGATATGTAAAAATTATTTGTGTGTTTTACTGCATTGAGCACACGAATGAAATCGCATTCAAGTTAAACAAATTCAATTTGTTGCATCTATATCTAACTTTAATGATACTGAATCCGATGTTTGAAGCCGCAAACGGGAACTTATGATGATAACTGAAATGGCCATTCGAAACAACAGGAGATTTCATGCTCGAACTAAAAATAAAGAAATCAATCTGTTTATCCTTGTCTCCTATCAACAAGAAACATGTAAGTTAATGTGTACAATAATGTCAACTGAATTCATGTTTACTTTGCTCAGAATATTTATTGTTTAATTGCCAATGTCAGTAGAAGGTCACACAAAGACAAAGTTTGTACAGTGAATATCAAACGCGGATGCAATAAACCTTTGTTATCAAACTTTGGTTAATGTGAAGCTTATTCCAACAACAAAAAAAGACTTGGAAATAATTAACTCCTACACTATAATGTAGGTTATCTTCTTTCTCCGATCACACAATGCCTCCGACGCAGTTTTAATTGATAAACTGAAAATAACTTTTAATGGAATATTGTACTGTTTTGATTTAGATTAAGCCAAGTATCAGCAGAATCTATATGTTGCAATAAAGAATGGTCGGTATTGATGATTTTATGGTAATTAGTTAGCAGAATCACAGTAATTATTACAACTTGAATTATTCAAGCCCTATCCGTCTCCGATTCTCTCCACCCGAATGGAGCAATCGTAGATCGGCGGAAGTACACGACTGATATTATTCGGGTTAAGGTTATTAGTTTGTTTTCGTTGCTACTTTGACATTCAAAAAAGATAAATTTGTATGATAACTCTTCCACAGTATCAATAATCTGTGATTTAAGGTGTTTCTATTATGGATGACTACATGACTGCTATTCTTTACAGAGCTTTGACTTTTACAATTTTATTAGTTGTTTAATCAATAAAACTCAACTGGTAATTGATTTACAATGGAAACAATCAAAATTAGACTAAATATTTTAGAACCACCCGACTTGTTGTAGTTAAAGCACCACTTGACTCTTTACTCCTGTTTTGCTAGAACCGTTCGACTAATTGTTCCTTCTTTTTTAATTTAGAATCACTTGACTCTGTGATCCTTTAGAACTCCTTGCTCCTGTTGTAGCTTCCATCGCTTTACTCGTTGTTCTTGTAATAGAACATCGAATGCGGTTACATGCAGGACATGCATACTAACTTACAGGTCATTAATAAAATCCATTTGAGTTATTGGTAACCTTAATTTGTTTCCATAAAAATCGAAATGGCAGGGCGTTAACTCATCGATCAAACGGATTAGGGGAGAATTCGTACGATAATGGAAAGAACATAGTGGAAGGACGGACGGACGGGCGGACATTCTGATCAGTATAAGCAACCGATTTAAAGCGAGATACCAGGGTATGTACATTTTAATATAGCAATAGTTTATGGAACTAATGAATATCTATGACCTTTGTATGACAGATAACAAAGTCAGTATTGCAGAGATATATAATTAAGGTTCAGCTAAAGTCAATATGTTAGACATTCCTTAATAACATGTTTTCATTCATAGTTATAATAATACATTAAATTTAGTTGAAACATTGCTGAAAGCACCTTTATATGCGTTTAACACACAAACACATGTCTAACTAAGGAAAAAAATGTTTTATGACTTTTATACAATATGACAACAAAACTGTTAACAACATATTATAGAATAAATCTACATTTGTCAAAAACAGATTTGAAGTCTGAAATTCATATAAATAAGTCCTGTTCCTAAATGTATTATGCAGTGCAAGCTAGCATTAATTTTCTTTAAAAATGACATTTCTTTAAATTTGTATGAATTTAGATAATTTTTGCCATAATCCAGCTAAATACCAACACCGATAAACATGAAATATTAAAATTTTCATTTAAATCTGGCAATTTGTTACGAATTATAGCTAGCTTGCACTGCACTAGATATTTAGGCTACATCATATTTATATTGCATTTCCATTTTTCTATGTCATAAACGTCGAATTGATGCTATACTAGATATTTCAAACATAAACATTATCCTGTGGATCGTGGTTTTTCTCATGTTGATGCCTTGTAAAAGCTTCCAATTATAAAAAAATGTATTGAATTTCGAGCAAAGGTGTCTAAAATTAGTTTCATGACATACATTTATCTGCATGCTTTTACGCTTAATCTAAAGGTTTAAAGTTGATCGTATATGGCGATATCTGTAATAGAACTACGTTATCAATGATGTGCTTCATCGCCGGAAGGCATTTGATCCGGCAACGACGGTATGGAACAAAACATGCTGTATTAGCAAAAAATGAAACACCTCTGAGGATTATAACACGATTATGGCATAATCTGCTAACACCTTCCTTTAACGTCATTCTACAATTACATGCTTTTCTTGTTTGCCCTCTAATGACTACTTTTTTGCATATTGATCCCAAGCAGGAATTATAAAGCTGCTGTCGGATACAAATTCATTGATTTGTAATTTTGTTCTATTTTATACCGTGTCCAAATCTTTATCAATTAGCTTGTAGACGTTTATAAAGAACAAAGTAGCCTTTCCAATATGATTGCAGTATTCTGGTTCTACAACTCCTAAAATAGCTTTAAATCGTGCGTCATTTCCCTGATATTACGTCACATCTTCGTTAACCAATGGGTATTATTAGACACTGGTATTGTATTTTAGCATTGATTTACTATCATTTCAAGAATTTTGCGATCTAAATTCGTTGACATTTATTAACCTTCTTTATATTAGGTACCATTTAATTTTGATCAATAACTCTAATTTTCTAATAATGCTTGTCGGGCAAAATGGAGAACAAACACAATATTTACATAAACTATGTAATTGCAGGGAATCGAACTGGTTTCAACTCTGCTTGCAGCGAAAGTATCCGGTACTGTTTGCAATAATTTAACTGCAATATAAAACATTTAAAGGTTTCCGAGACGATGGCTAAATGGTTCTAACTGCATTTAAATGGGTAAAAACATATTTGCACTTGCGCTATCATGGCTACGCCCCTGTATACCTTAATTTCTTCATATTAATTCCTGAAAAAACTTTATGTGAATTTAGAAACATTTTACTGTAAGTAGAACTGACCGTTATAATTCGGATGCCACTTAATATTAACGTGGAAAAAGAATGACATATATTTTCCGACCCGTTTCTGTGTGATTACATATATTGGTGACAATTTGGTAGAGTATTATCCATATCAGAAAACGCCAAACTATTGAACATAGACTAAACTAGTTGACATTGATATTTCTTATTCGTTGTAATTTATTTTGCTTCTTTTTCTTACATTTCTTTAAACAAAGTCCTTAAACAAAAATGAAAATGAAAATGAGAAAAGCTTTATTAAAACAATTCGATACTTTTACAGAGACAACAACACATCAATAATAACACTTGTAAAACCAAAGCAATGCGATGTATTCTAAGTAAAAAGGTTTCGAAATATATGATTCAAATGTAATGCACAACTTGTGTATACTTATGAGTATGAAATGCTATAGATGGCAACATTTTTATATTCTATCGAGTTTTTTTTTATCCGACATTCGTATTCAATGTCACGCTTTCAAATCAAGAAACGAAGTATTTTTCTAATGTATAAACAAACTAATACCACACACAAATATTTCACAAAGTACAAATGTTAAGAATGTTTTTGTTCCATTTTATATAATTTGTGATTGTCAAATCAGATGATTCAGTTAACATTAAATATATATTTTTTTACAATATCGTGTAGGTCATCTGAATGAATATGAAACGAGAGAGACAGACCTATGTTTAATTGAAGTAACCGTTAAGACATTATCTATACAACTGTACCAAAGTAAAATAGGTAAGCAAGTCATATTGAAGCAAGGGACATCCATCATTATTCACGTTTACATTTCTCCTGAGATCGTTTCAAAAGGTTTTAGTAGTCATCAGAATCAGCACACTGGTTTCTCTTCCATGTCAGACATAAGATGAGTTGATATTTTTTTCTCACAAGGTCTTAAATTGTTGTCGGACATCATTTCATCCAACTTTATTGGCCTAAATAGTAAAAGAAATTATATGATCATGTAGAATTATATGAAGGGAGGTAATCGAAATCCGTCTGATATCATTGGACAATTACAACAGAAGTGTGGAATTATTTGATGAAGCAGGTCTGCATGTAAAACAGATGAGTAATTTGTTCTTATTGTAAAATGTATACACGATTTTAAATGAAAGAAACAACCATGTCATTCATTATTGTATGTCTACATAGTAACTTTCTGGTTACACGTATATTCCATAAGTACTCTATGGTCGTATTGAGACGTTACCTGTCATTTAAAATGATTGTAGAAATTCCCCCAAGAAAAGTGGCTGTTTCTGAATCTGGAAGCCCACCTACTGCTACAATATACTCCAAAACGGGAGTAATCCATCTCCATGGTACATTGTATGGCAAAGTTTTGATCGATGAATCAAAGCTTACTTTTAACCTAGAATGATATAACCAGTAAACAGAATACAACATACATGTATTTGTTTTATTCTTGTGGCATTTCATCTCCAAAAGTGAGAATTTTCGATAGAATTTGTCATTTACAGTGATTGACTTAATAAGGTTCACAAAAATCTTTTTTTTTCTTTACAGCATGTTAAAAGAAAACCGTTTCCATTTTCATCGAGCCAGATGTGCAAGAAAGACTTGATAATAAAACTTGTTAACAGTAATTGGTCAAGAAATATTAAATCCATTTCTGGCTTTTTTTTTATTGGGATCTAATTTAAAAACCGTTAATGACATAACTTGACAATTTACTTAAAATTTCTTTTCATATAAGGAACATGTGACAAAATTTCACACGGATCTATACACAAACATACACATTGAAGTTTCATAAATCGAAATATCTACGAGCCACAGCCAAGATTACAATTTAAGATCGTATCGAACATGACATTAAATGTGATGAAGCACGGACACAGTAAAATAAATGAATGTGACACTTGTAATCAACTCATAATTAAAAAACTCAAGAGAATGCACGATAAAATTAATTTTGACATAAACAATCACCATATTGGTCATGGCATATGCAGACAGTAGTAGTAAAACACACTATTTATCCATTTTTTAGAATTAAAGGCGTACATGCAGAGAAATTTGTCTGAAATTGTACTAAATATTGTTCACATCTCTGAAAGATTCTTGTAAAATATGTGCTAATGACATTTAAACTGCAGGTAAGTGTTAATTGCTAAAAGGTCTCATGCTGAGCAGGAAAAGGCGAAACACATGTAACATAATTTCTAAAGGCCAAAGTATCATCTATGGTAGACAAGACATAGTATTAGGAAAATGCTAGTTGTCAGGAAAGTGGTACTACAAAAATTGATTTTTTTATTGCAGAGGCAGACTTGTAGATGTGAGTGAAGAGTATTTGTATTCGAATGGATAAAATGGGCAATTATTCAGCCAAATACTAAAAGTTACACGCAAGTGTCTAGAATTATTTCATGAGAACTGTCCTACCATATCCTGGTGCAAAAGTTATCTTGTACCTCGTAAGATACTCCACCTTATAACAGTACCAGTTCCTGGTTCACAACGCCCACGATACTTACTCTTCATTACCTGTATCCTCCACTGTAAGAACATGCCAATCCTTATCCTGGTTATGGGAGGTCATCATGTAATCCACGTCGTCTTTGTTATTAGATATTTCTAAACTCTTCCCGTCATAGATTATGGTAAAGTCAAAATCCTAAAGACAAGTAGAAAGGTAAGACCCACTTTACAAATCCGATCTAAAAGTATTTAATATTGATAGTTATTTCGCTTCATTTTATTCTTTATCAAAGAAAAAAAAGAATGAAATCCAGTGCATTGATTGGATGAAGGATTCAATTATAATCCAATTCAAAACGTTCATTTTAAATTCATAAAAATGTATTAATATATTATGTTTTACCTCTCCCTTTACGCGCTGAAAATTTAGAAGCGTTCCTAAAGAATCTGTACCGAATACTATAGATATACTTTTATGGTCTCCAGATTTTGAAAACTTAATTGGTTTACTCTGGTCCGTAAATTTTACACATTTCCTCCACATCTGAAATAATATATTAAAAACTACTTGAATTGTTGATCGGTAGTCACCTTCAGAATTAATATTCTATTTTGAAATGCAATTTTTCAAAACAAAAAGTAAATTCCAAAAGTATGCAATTCTATTTACCATTTGAAACCATTTCTTGCAGCTGATTCTTGATTATTTTTTTAAATCATTCAACCCTGTAAGTTTAAACCCTAAAACGCTATGACCTTTCATTCCGGATTGTCAAATTCCCTTTCATCTGTGGCCACATCTTTTCAGCACCTGCGTATGGAGTTATCATATCACAACTCATACGTTATGCCAGACCTTGCCATAACAACGCAGACTTTTTGTATCGCACTACACTTCTTACATCTAGGCTTCTGGAACAGGGTTATGTTGCTACAAGATTGAAGTCATCACTACGGAAGTTTTACGGTCGTCACCATGAACTCATGGATCGTTACTGTATATCCATCAGCACCATGAAAACTGATTTGTTCAGTGTCATAACCTTCCTCTTCTCTACCCTGGACTTGACTTTTTATGAGCAACTTGACGAGTGTTCCTATAAAAGCAGAGTGCACCAGATCTATGCTCCCAGTTTTTAGTCCGAGTTGCTCATTTACTATTGTCACTTTGTATGTATTATTTTGGTTATTTAATGTTCTTTGTTGTGTGTGCCTGTTTTCATGTCTAGTCTTTGCCCTGGATTACATTCTTTTGATTACCGTTGGAACCTTGGTTCTCTTGATTACTCTTTAAGCAACTTATACTAAGAAGTGTGTCTATCTTCTTATAATTAGCCAATATTTGGCAAAATAATATGATAAAAGTGTAATTGGACCTGGACTTTTAGTGAAAATTCTTTGAGTAATTTCTGCAGTAATTGTCTTTACATATATTTAATATCATTCCAAAGGAACAAAGGTATTTCGCTTACATTTTCACTGCACATTCCATAGTACACATTCCGACTACGTTCCATCAATGGAAGTGAAAGTTCTTTATTACTTATTGTAACAGACGAGAGACAACCAGCAAATGATCTGAAGTAAATAGTTAACAAACTTTAAAATGCAAGTGGCAATACATCAAAAAACATGTTTCTAATAAATATACAATTTTAATGCAACTTACTAAATAATTTGTTCATTGAACTAAAATTTTCACTCAGTCAAATTATTCCCAATTACGATAATTTTAAAACAAACTTCATAAAAAAATACGATGAAAATTTAGAAATATTAATACAAGCAAGAGAATTCAAATAAATCGAGTAAATATAAAGTGGCATCAATATAATCAAGAAATAAACAGATGGATACCTTAATTTAGTTTTACCAGACAACGAATGACTTTGGACATCCAGTCCACCTAGATATATACCATCTGGTATCCTAGGTGCTATTTCTTGTCTTACAAGTTCCTGTTCAAACTTATCATCAACAATATCTGTTGTTACATCTATAACGTCGTTACCAAATATTATCTGAAATAAATGTTTTGGGGGAATCTATGACAAATCTAGCAGCCAGTTATTGTTACTGCGCGTTCTTTAAAATATCATTTTTTAAAAATTCAGTGCCATTGAAAAGGATTCCTTAATACCAAAAAAACAAAACAAAAAACAAAAAAAAACATGCACGTTCAACGTACATTTTGGAAAAAATGGTATTTATTAAGTATTTTCGCAAATATTTATTTTAAATTTACAAAGGGTCTTGCAATTCATTTACATGTCAACCAAATACAACATCTTTGGGATATTCAGTAGTAGAAATTGTAATATTAGAATAAAATAAAATTCATGTTGGATATGATGTTGTACTCATTAACACAAGGTTTGCTCTTTATATTCGCATGTTATACCACGCTAGCAGTAATCGAATATAAAGACTCAGCAAATATGTGAATATGTAAAATACTATACCCCCCGAATTAATAAATATCTACCTCTATAAAATGATCATTGCCATCACTGTAGTCATCTATGACAGAACTAAGGACTGTTGTTCCCCTCCTTGTGCTTACTTCAATATGGATCCCACCTTCACGTAAAGTAATGAGCACCTGTAGTAACTATAGTGTAAAAAATAATATGTCATTTTCTTACGCTGTACCTTCAGACTATAGAGGTTATTATGTCATATCCCTTAAAAAGACGACTGCTTATTCATTGTTCTTTTTTTGCTCTTTTAACACTTATCGTGCTGAATCGTTCTGAAAAATGTCTAGATTTCGATATATTACAAACTTATGCAAATTTTATGCAAATTAGTTCACAATGGTACTGATGCTGATTGTTATATATAAGTTAAAGATGGATGATCACGGGATGGGGTGGATGGGATGAGGAGGTGGTGGGAGGGTCGATGGGCAACGCGGTAAAATGGGTGGGTCACTCGAAAATGGTCATTTCTGCTACATGTTGGGTTCAACAGGAGCAAAACAGGAACCAAAGCACGATCATCCCACAGCTTGTACACCGTGAAGCCAAATAAGGTTTGTTACAGTCAGGAGTGGGAGGTCAGGAGTCCCCTGAAGGGTCACTCGTTTGAAAAAAATGAGGATTTTTTTCAGCTCTCCGGTCATTATATTTTTCAAAAACTCTATATCAGAAAGTCTCGTTTTAAAGCACAGTCACACTGCTTGCAGATGGAAACAAATTGAGCTTTGCTGAACTAAGATTAACACTGCCAGAACCAATAAAGCGGCAACAGGACCAATCCCGGATAGGCTCGGATGCAGTACGACAACGGTTAACAATGTGTTGCGAGTATACATTAAAAGGTTCATGGGCCATTGGTTTTGTATTTCAATAATTTTTGCAATTTAAAAACATACTAATTACTTAATTTGTTTTCTTTCATTTATAGTCCTAATTGACCTGAAGAACTTCCAGAACTTTTTTTTCGGTATAGTTTCGCTTTTACCCTTTGACCTTAAGGACGCTCTTCTATGGGAACGCAAATCACCTGATCGCAATCTCCGATTGGCAAATACTGATACATTAGTGGCGTTCGAAATAAAACTGTATCGAAAATTGAAATTGCGTATCATGTGTTATAGTTTTTCTTGAATGAAATGTAGAAACTTATACGTAAAAAGGACAAGAGTTTACTGCGTCGGCTATCTTTTTTTAAGATAGTACTTGCTTATGCATCAAAGCATTTATTTTTTTTTCGTGTATATATTTTAATGTTAGTCATTTCTGTTTTCTTTTTAATATATTATTCTAAACTAAAAATGATTTGTAAATGATAGAAATCAGGTATATTGTTCAATTCTCGAGAGTATTTTCACAGTATGATACATATTAAACTGGTTTTCGTTTCATTTTTTTCATAAAAAAGCAAAGAATGATGGCAAAACAGTGACGGTTTTCACAACTTTCAAATGTTGGATTGGTCTTTTGTGAATTGAAATTAACCTTAAATAACCTTAAAACGTCTCCCAGAAGAGAAGAAATACAACTAAAACCCAAACAAAAAATGTCATTTGCCATAATACAAAGAGGAATATGCTTAATGAGCAATGACCACTGAAAATAACCGACGGACAAAATACATGAAGGCGTCCCTTCAGGTGTTCATTTTACATATTTTATGGAGCAAACTAGAAGATTTGATTATAAATAAAGGGTGGAGGAGTGAATAGACATACGTTAGGTATCTATAATAAACACGTGAAATAAAAGTAATGTGTATTTTGTATAAAATTATCGTAAGTACTTACATAGTATGATAACTATATGAGGAAGAGGTAAACTAATCGCCCTTTTTTGTTGCTACAAGATTGTAGTCATCACTACAGAAGTTTTATGGTCGTCATCATGAACTCGTGGATCGTTATGGTGTATCCATCTACACCATGAAAACTGATTTATTCAACGGGTCATAGTTTTCCTTTCCTCGTTTGTTTACCCCGGACTTGACTTTTTTATGAGCAACGCGGTGGTGTTTCTAGAAAAGCAGAGGACGCTTACCCTACCGGTGCACCTGGTCCATGCCATGCTTCCAATTTTTAGTGGAGTCCGAGTTGCGCTTTTGTTACTTTGTATGTATGATTTTAGTTGCTTTATGTTCTTTGCTGTGTATGTCTGTTTTCCATGTCTGGTCTTTGTCCCTGGATTGTATTCCTTTGATTACCACTATAACCTTGGTTCCCTTGATTACCCTTTTTTTAAATCATAAATTCGATTGATAAATATCAAAACGTATCATAATATCACAGAGTAGGAATGGAAGTGTGTAAATATATTATATGCACAATTTTCGCTCAGGTATATTTATTAGATAGTCGAGTCAATTCATCACCGATTTATTCTCACTTACTCAAAATGTAAGTTTTCATTACACATATAAGGAAAGGCTTTTAAGATGAAGTAAAAAAGTAGTTATGCCTTTCGGATCTATAAATCTACAACATTAACTAATATGAGAAAAATAAGTAACGTACATTTTGTATAACATTCACGTAGGTATTTACATGGTACTAGCAAGATTTTATGCAAATGGGACTACGTCGGGTCCGCCTCCAAATGTACCTCCGCCTGTCTTGGGAGCATATATCCATACCTTGTATGAATTTTGCTCATGCTGAGCCAAATCTTAAACAAGTGCACCGCAGTTTTAAAAATTGCTGAGGAGTTTTAGTCCATATGAGGAGATAAACTCCTCCCTTTTCTTCATTAATTCAATAAATATTAAAAAGTATCAAAGTATCGCGTGTGAACGGAAGAATAGAAATATAAAATCTATGCACAATATTTATCACAGAGTCGTGTCAATTCAGTACCAATTTATTCTCACCGACTCAAAACATTAAAATAAGAGATAAGAAGGCCGTTACAATTGATGACATATATATGAACACTTTTCAAGATGAATTCTTAAAATGTATTTGGATTGCTCAGTCGATATTTGTAACACTATTAGCAAAAACATAATCTTCACCAAACTTCCAACCAATAAGTTGTTTATATGGTCAGCGAAACGACATTAAAACAACAACCAACATGCATTTGAATTGTAGTTGGAATATCAATGTTTTGTAATTGGTAGAAAACAGGTTCATTTTGCATAAATTTCTCGTACGTGTTTGCACAGTATGATATATGTTAAATTGGTTATTCCATTTTTTTTACTTTTAGAATATATAAAAAATCAAAGGATGATTGCGAAGCTTTGACGTTTTCACAACATTTAAAGGTGGGATTGGTCATATATCAATTGGGGTAACTTACTTAACTACAATTTTTTGAATAAGCAATTTCTTTGTAAACTTAGACAAAACCTACCACTGAAAAATAGCATTCTAGTCTTTCAATAATCTTCCAAAGGAGAAGAAATACAACTAAAGCATGTTCTTTGCTACAAATCAGAGAGGCATGTTATAAGCATGGAAAATAAAAGTAACATACATTTTGTGATGGGTAATAACACAATTACCGAACTGAATAAATCCAGACAATAGTCAAAAGGAAGAGTATAAACGGAAAGTCTGTATAGCAAATGGCAACATCAGGGCAAAAAACCGGAAAGTTGGAAAAGCATCGCATTCGTCCTGGCTTGGTACAGTCATTTCAAATGAAAGATGAGTAAGACTATTCTCGAAAGTATTCACATAAAGTGATGAATAGTATAATTTAACCCATGTGACGGGGTACACTTCATACCTTGTCTTCATTAATCTGATTAATAAATATAAAAAAATATCAAATTATCACAGAGCTGGAAAGGAAGAGTACAAATACTGTATACTATTCATGCACAATTTTTGCAAAGAAAACGTTCGTAGTCACTGAAAGCTAGCTCAGAACATATTGAAGGATGACAATATTCACAAAACTATAAGCAATAGAAATAATCGGTCATAGTAATTCCTTTGGACCGGATATGAAGTAGTAACGTCAAATACTAAATAGCCAAGACTCGAAAAAGTCTTTTTGAAAAAAAAACCAAGGTTAAAAACTGTCAATAATTTTAGAATCGTATCATTTACGAATGAACTTATTAAGGGCAGTTGATAAATCCATCGGATTATTTTTATTTTGTTTGAAGAATGTACTTCCTAATCTATACAGGTATTTCAGTAAAACCTGGATGAGCAACATTAGTTTTTATTAAGAACATATAAGTGCTATTATATTTTGTAACGGTGAAAAACTTAGTGAATATCTTTAAAAGTTCGTGAGTTTCGAATCTCCTGGAACAAATGCTTTCATGTAAGAAATCTGTTGCATTCATTAAAATTTGGCACGTTATTACAATTATGAGTAAAATGACCAGTTAAGTAGGGAGTGTTTCAGGAGTATAAAAAAAATCTAAGAATAAAAAATGACATTGGATAATCAAACTAATCTCTTTTGTCATATATTTAATATGAAAGCTGCCAATTTCTACGTAATATCTAAATCAGGAAAAGGTATACAAACAGGGCCTCATCTAGAGGAAGAAATGAGCAAAAACTTCAACTAAATTGTGCTTGCTTCTCCCATTTGTCTCTGACAGGAAGAAAGTTTTGTACATAGACAAAAATGTCAATATTGTTATTTTTGAAACATAAATGACTTAAATTTCTCCTCGTCATTAATGTCTAGATTAGGCCTTAGAGTACAATATCTGTTAGACTTGGCCAAGTTAAATGTTTTGGGTAGATATCTTGAACATAGGGATTTTTTTTAATCTTTCCGTAAAAACAATAAAAATGAAAGGAATGCAAAACAGTGACGTTTTCACAACTTAACACATTTTAAAGTTGTTAATTGAGATAGCTTAATGAACTCCCTGTATCTGAATGAGCAGTTCCTTTGTAACCTAAGACAAATACTATCACTGTAAAAATAACCCTAAAAAGTCTTTTAAAAAATAAAAAGAGAAGAAATACAACTCAAATATAAAATTATTTAATGCATCACTACTACCACTACTGTACACCGTACACTTCAGTACATTAATTAATAGATATTAATTCCTATGCTTAAACTGATGTTGTAGTTAAGGTTGAAGCCTTTTTTATATATAAAATGAATTAGAAAATAGAAAGAATCTGATAATTAGACAGTAGGGTAACTATAAAGAAATGTATGTGCGTATGGTCGGCTCAGTCCTATACAAAAGTCTGATACTGATATGCCCTACAAGTATCATGGCAATCACAAATTCATAATCATAAATACTGAATATTACATGTCAAAATCTGTATCGCATGCAGTATCAATACGAGACTCCTATATCACCCCAAGGGCCACCGGACCGCGGGATGATATAGGTCAAGGGTTGATACCAAATGCGATACAGATTTGACATGTCATGTTCATTATGTCATACATTTTAACTATACTTCAAGTGTGTTTTGCGTAGGGTGTAATACAGTGTATGCGATATAGGTCTAGAGGTGTGAGATAGGGTATGCGATAAAAGGTTTAAACAAATACTTATAATGCATATACACAAGAGGTAGATTTTAATCTAAATATATGATATAAAACGATATTGAATGTGAGAATTCACCTCTTATTTTTATATTTGGTAGACCCAGCAAGCTATTTTTGCGCAGGTCAAACAAATTCTAGTAGTTCAAAACATCTTAAAATCATAAAAATATTGAAACCAGAAGTGTCTATAGATGCTTTAGTCTCTAATATTGGCAATTACTATTTGCATTGTTTCTGTTTGTCAGAAATGTTTGAATTACTAGTTATAAGTGAATAAAACTTCTAATTTTTCAGGTTTTCCGTATTATGGCCTGACGACCCCATAATGTAGCATGCCAGGGGTACCCCATTCCAGCACATGGGGCACACAACCCAGTTGCTCAGTGACCAGAACGCCCGTAGCCCCCGGTCAGGGTTTTGTGCACTTTTTAGTCGCCTTTCACAACAAGCTTAGCGCTGCTACTGGCCTATTCTTTTGACATCCGGACCTGCACGGGGCGACCAATGAGAGATGTACAGACTCGTGCTCTCGTTCCCCGCGGAGTCATTTTCGTCAGAGACAGAGTCATTCATATGCTAATGAGGTTGAATATTGCATGGCTGTTTTCGAATTGAGTTCTATGGGGTTCATGCCCTTTCATGCAATATCATACAAGATTTTCAGTTAGAGCACACTTGGTCTTCCTCTCATATTTATTTGGGAAAAAGAACAAAGGAAAAATCAATTCATGTTACAACGTAACTTCACTAATCCAAAACAACTACTATAAACCAAAGACATCAACAAAAATGATATAGGTGTTGGAGGACCACAATGTACAGTTAAAACTACATGAGTTATGTTTGCTCTAGATTAGTGTCCCTGAATAGATGTAAAGAATGATTAAATTCATAACCAGTGTTAACAGATGGTCCACGACGAAAGCCGACAAAGAAGTAAAAAAGTTTTTAATATCTAGCTAAAGATACTTCTGTCAGTTGTTAGCAAAACTCAACAGCTGACCCCGTTCAAACTGCTGCATATCTTACCCTCTTCTTATATATTGGCGACAAAATGAACTTGATCACTTCGCATTTTCATTAATCAGTATGTAGAATTCATCTCACATTATTTGATGATAATCATCTTAAATTAGCATTTTGATCAACGATGGTAAACCGATAGTCAAAACGGACATAATAAAATAGATACACAATGGTTCAATCAACCTGTGGTGAAATAATTAATAATAGACACACTACCTTATGTTTGTGGTTAATATACAATAACACAGCGTCTCTTTGAAGTGTTTGGAAGTTGATGTCAATATTGTCTATGTAAGATGCATCTACTAATGTAGGAGAAAACATCACAAATCCATCTCCTTCAAAAATCATAGATTTTGTCGGTCTTGAAATGCTTAGAATTGTGGAAATAAAAGAAAAGAAAAGAAACAAATATAAGTGAAATCAGTGGCAACATCAATTGGCGACACAATTAACACTAAGACAGTCAAAAACTGTACAACAAATAATAAAGAAACCTACTTGAAACTTCTGCCACAAAAGCATGCTTTTGTTCGTCGGATTACGTGAATACCCTTTAGCATAACGGCACAATTTAGATTTTTTATAAGATGCGTTTTATTCCTAAATTTGTTTGTTTTCATTTTCTACAATTACATTTATAACCGTAAACGTACTGAAATTTATAAATTTGTTGAAAATAATTAAATAAAGAGGAGTAACTCAGACTACATTTTGTATTAGTATTTAAACATACCATCTACCAGTGGTGCAGTATTGTAATTTACCATCTTTTCTGTTGAATGGGACAACTTTACCATCAACCATAACATCACCAACACATCCAGAGAAGTACGGTAGGTCAGATCCATCCTAAAAGTGTTACGGACACCATTACCTCGCTATGAAAGATTATTCATTATTTAAATATTATTTAGACAGAATACATTTTCATCTGAAAGAAAAACTGTTTTATTTGGTAGATACAAAAACATTACTTATATCTAATGAATTTTGGTTTTCTTCACAAATGACCCTTTTCAGATATACAAGTAATATACCGTTGGTTTTCCAATTATAACTTCAGTAACGGGTGAATGGTATGAATCTATTTTCGGAAGGTAAGAATCTTCAACTTTCTCTTCATCAGTCTCATTAAGTTTCTTTGTTATCAGTTCAATAGTTCTACCAAATCTATAATCAGATATGAAAAAATACAATTTCGGATATTTTTAAACATAAATCTAAGAATTTAAAATGGAAAAATTAAAAAAAAATTGTGATAAATAGTAAACGAAAAGATTATTAAGGTGTTTGTAAAAATCAAAATAGGAAAATACTCTTTAAAGCAATACCTTTCATTTTGTTGACAGTTACAAATATAAAACAATGCTTTAACCCACACCTCTCATTTTTGACAAATACAAAAATACCTCTTGATTGTCAGTGAATGCCAATCGTCTAATTCAAGACCAGTTTCAAAAGAAACGCTACCCATATCTGATCCATCTTTAGCCGTTACTTTCATAACAGGCTTGGAGTCTTCAAGGGAAAGAGAATAGACTTGCTGAAAAAAATCGTTTAAGTTTTAAATGCTGCTTCTGTCAGAAATTAAAAAAAAATATCTTCGTGACGATCACCATTTACACATCGGAATTCAGAAAGGATAGACCAAAATAAGCATGACACGAAACTATTCTTCTAAGATACTGCCTGAGATAAAATAGTACAAGAACAACAAAGAAAAAAGGAAACTTCAAAATCAACAAAAATCAAACGTGTTCTTGATGTTTTCTTTTCGTTTTTTAAGTCGCTAATAGTTAGCGACTTCTTGCACTCGTAATTTCTGTATTTAATATTCGCATATGATTTGCATAAATTTGTAGTTATACGCCACATAATCCTGCAGATCTTCGCCGTGTTCACCGCCACAGCATTATAGTTCTAGCTACATACGAGATAAAAATGTACCTATTAAATATCATACACGTGTGTTCTACGTGTGTTTCTTGTTTTTATGAGAACGGGAAGTTTACATGGAATGTTCAGTTACTTTGAACATTACCAAATTTCCGATTCAGGCACCGAGGCTAGTTACAAGACAATACATGTCATATACATTAGCACGTCCCGTTATTTATGAATATTCATTGCCAGCTGCATAATCAGGTTACTAAACTGGCTCCCTGGTCAATATCATAAGCGACCCAAAGACCACTACAGCGTACCTTTTTTAAAACATATCATACACATGTTATATGCGTGTTTTTTTTTTCTTGTAATAAAACGGGAAGTTAACATTAAAAAATAAAATGATCGGTTAGCATTGAATTTATGTAATATTACCCAGTTTCCGATTCAAACTCAGGCTTTCGTTACAATTAATTATATAAAGGTCATTTATATTATCAGGACACCGATATCTATATATAGCCATTCGGGTCATAACGGTTACGAAAGAGTACGCAAGTGAACCAAGATTTTAGCGGAAGTCACCCGAATTTAGAGCATTTCGCATTTGTACCATTTTAAAATCAGTGATAGTAAATATTTGACTATTAACAACTTTGAAGACTTCAGTCTTTGATTTTATGTAGAAACTCCACCGACAGAGCTTATCTGACTTTAGATACATTTTAGCATAAATACTTTTTACACTACAGCAAATTAACAAAAAAAAAATTATGACAAAGTCCGGATACAAACAGAAACCAGTAATACAAACAGAAACCAGTAAAAGGAAATACTTACAGAATTATTCCCGTGAAAAGTCGCAACATGCATATTTTCTGCTGAAGGTTTAATACACATATCTATAGATGAGGATGTTGATACTGATAGCGTTGTATCAAAAACAGAAGCTCTTACGGCCTCTTTTCCAGACAATGATATGGATAGCTAGATAAAATAAGGTTGTTTTCATATAATAACACATGAGGCACAAAATTTTGTTACATCTAAATGGTCGGAAAATCTTAAGAAAAGTGAACTAAGCCTGCTGCATACACATCATCAACAAACAATCCTAAGAGCAACCAAATAAAGCAAACATGAGAGAAAACAAACACAGACATGTACGTGTATCTATGAACATATCCCTGGAAAATCTCGTCCATGTAGTCCTGTTTTTTAAAGGGGTATATAGCTCAAAACAGAAATATATATCCAATGCATACAAAGAGTACTACTGTCATATTGAAATAGTGTGTATCATATAGGTAAGGGGGTTTCCTTTTTTATTTTCTCCAAGACTTTCCCATAATTCAAAAGTCTAAAAAAAGTGCTTTTAATGTTTTTCACTACTGTTAAGTAGTACACGTATTTTCAACATCATGTTCTCTTAAAATATTTCATCAACTGATTTTCCACAAATTCTATTGATTTCGAAATGATATTACCATCTCTTTTTTTAGTGTGTCAGTGGCGTTGAAAGAAGCATATAAAAATTTGAAATATGCATAGCATTAGTACTTTTTACCTTATAATGCAACATCACCGATTGCAGAAACCATAACGCCTAGTTAGTTTCATTTTCTAGTACTTTTATATCTTACCGGTATTGAAGAAGCTATAGTTTTAGCTTTTTCTATTTTTGATCTAAGTTGAGCAATGCTGCTCCTGAGTCGTGTTGCTGTATTTTGAACACTAGAACAGGGTGACGGGTTTATTTGGCGTAGTCTTAGAATTTCTTTTGAATTTTGCCTTGCCGTTTGTACTGAAAAGAAAATAGTAAATGAGGCGAAAGTTCGAAATCCCATGCATGCATGTGAAATCAAGAAATGTTTGTCGGGATGGAAAATAAACAATAAATGAATTTTGAGTACAGCTTTAGTGTGCTTCTGTAAAGTTAACGCATAATGCACTGTTTTTTTCCCTTTCTTATGTAAAACATGCGTGTATTAATTCAAAACTATTATTATTAGAATTAATCTAGAATTACTGCCCAACATACATAGCTTACAAAAGGATTACTCGCACCTCTATAAAATATGTACACGTGCACTACTAGTATCTAGAATTTCTATCCAATCTTAAAGTTTTAACATAAACCCAAACTTAATTCTTATCAAATACATCAAGTGACATGCAGGGGACAATCATTCATATGTGTCAGATATGAAATGGATAGGTTACTTGTCACAATGAAAAGGTGAAAGTAAAACTACATAAAAACATCAAGTTCATTTTGAGTATCACTAAAAATGTGAATATTGGCAAATACTAATTATATTCATTTTTTTAAGTTCATAAAAATATATATAGAGTTATGATTTTTTTTCAATTTAGAACATTCTAAATTTATTTGAAGCCTTTGGATCGTGCTTGACAATAAGCAAAACAGTATTCTGGGGAAGCAGATATTTTTGTCCATGTCGCCCTCCTTTAAAATCGTTGTTAATTAATTTCTTTTGTAATAAATTAACTTGGAATTTTGGACCTCCCAATCAGTCATTTTCTGTAACGATATCGGCAAATACCTTTCGAGATCAGGTCAGCAATAAATGCAGGTCCGCCTTCTTCGGTTTCACTTTTTGAAAGCTTGTCCTTCTTTAGTTTAACCATTGTATCCAACTTTTTATTAATTATATTGAGTGCATTTTCAGCTTTAGCGGTGGCTATGTTAGACTTATCCATTACGGTTGATGTTCGATTAGGGATAGATGTGTGTATTTTATTGAACAGCAACTCGGCTGTGTTCCAAGAAAATTGTAATTCCCTAGCACCGTAAACAAAACTTTGCAGGTATCCAAGAGTGCGATTTACCTTATCCCAACGATTAGCTATATCTGAAATTGGTAATTAAAAAAGTCTTAGCGCGAGTGGCCTTCTTCCACAAAAAAGATGTTTGAATTGAAGGCTTGTAGACATTTCTGCAAAAGTTTTTGTATTGTTTGTTCACGTTTGAATACTACTTAAACATACAATTCTTATAATTACTGTGTCTCTGAGTGTTCTCATTCATCTATTGATTTTGAATGAAATAAAAATTCTGTTAATCTTTTAATGACTGAGAAAATGCAAATAATACAAAAAATTATTACGATTGAAACAATGCATTTTTAATTACCTTGCCATCTACCAGATACAGGCTTCAACTGTTCGTAGATATTTTCACTAACCTGCCTTGCTTCAAACGCTTTCTTTGAAAGCTTCTCCTCTAAAAGAAATTTTATCAAACAAGTAACAATTGACTCTTTTATTTTGTATTAAAACATATAACATCTGTAAATTTGGAAACTCTTTATCAACGAATAATGGACCCGTGCAGGTCCGGGTGGCAAAAGAATAGGCCTGCAGCAGCGCTAAGCTTGTCGTAAAAGGGCCCCGTGCAGATCCGGGTGTTAAAAAATAGGCCTGCAGCAGCGCTAAGCTTGTCGTAAAAGGCGACTAAATAGTGCTCAGAAACCTAGCCGGGGGCTAGGCGCTCTGCCCACAGATCAACTGGGATGTGTGCCCCAGGTGGTGGAATCGGGTACCCCTGGCGTGTTACATGCTGGGGTTGTCAGGCTATAATACGGAAACCCTGACCGCAAACCATAGTAGTGCACCGTGTTGGGAAAGATGTCAGTTCCTCGCACGTTAAAGAAACCTGCTATGGTATTCGATAGGAGTAAGAACCTTTGCACTCCGCCACAGGAGGCTAAATTGCCCAACCTTACCCATCCCTCCCTTTTTCTAGTGGCAATCAAAATTTTCCGACCCTATTATCCTTGTGTCCCATCCCTTTTTTACATTTCATCATCATTTCATGTTCATTTTATCATCCATTTCATGTTCATCGTCTGAATATAGCTGAAATATTGCTGCTCGAACGTTAAACCCCAACAATCAATCAATCAATCAATGTCGTAAAAGGCGAATAAATAGTGCTCAGAACCTTAGCCGGGGGCTAGGGCGCTCTGCCCACAGAGCAACTGGGTTGTGTGCCTCAGATGGTGAAATGGGGTACCCCTGGTGTGTTACATGCTGGGGTTGTCAGGCTATAGTATGGAAAACCTGACCGCAAACCATAGTGGTGCACCGTGTTGGGAAAGATGCCATGTTCCTCGCACGATAAAAAACCCTAATGTTGTATTCTCCCGGAGAAGGAACCATAGGGATCCGCCATATGAGGCTAAATTGCCCGACCCTATCCATCTTTACCTATTTCCAGTGGCAATCAAAATATGTCGACCCCATTATCCTTGTGTCCCATCCCATTTTTCATTTCATCATCATTTCATGTTCATTTTATCATCCATTTCATGTTCATTAACCGAATATAGCTGAAATATTGCTGCTCGGGCGTTAAACCCCAACAAACAAACAAACAAACAATCAACGAATAATGTATATTTGAAACATTCAAATTCAATTTTAGGTATTGGTACTAAAACTACAACATAGATGTCAAAGGTATACCATTGAATTTGAAACGAAAAGGTGAGGCTTCATTTCATGTGGGTCTAGATAAAGCATTCGTGTGTCTGTTTTTTTCTTTGTGTGTGTGTGTTTTTCTGGGTTGTTTTATATATGACTATTTACGTGGATGTCTGGTGTACAGTCCGCTACTTTTTTTAGATACTATCAAGCTAGTGTAATAAAAGAGCAACTTACTTAGATCTTTCTTATGATCATATAGGACATTTGAATCATCGGACCACCACCAATAACCGCCATCCTTTTTCTCTTCATCTTCTTTTTTATCTTTGTCATTTTCCTCAAAAGTAAAATCATCCTCTTTAGAACCACTCCCTTCCTCTATAACCACTGATGTTGTGGTACTTTTAAGAGTAGAAGAAAATGTTAATGGAGCTTTTTCTGTTGTTATTATCTGGATAGGTGTTTTTGAAGCAGTAGTACCTTGTACAGCTGTTGTTGACGTGGTTGTAGCTATCGGATCTGTTAATGTCTCAGATGTCGTTGTTTCAAAAACAAAATCTCCATCGTCTGTTGTACTATCACCACTACCTGTAACTTCAGTAGCACTCCCTTCCAACTCACTCTCATCAGGTGTCAATGAAATCTCTGTCGTTGTCGACGATTTTGGCTGTAAAGTTGTTATCTTCGTTGAAGTTGTCGATGGTGATGTAGAAGTAGACGTTGCTGGTGATTGAGTAGTTGATGGTATAGTTGTTGGTATTGATGAATTCGAAGTGGTTGTTGTGGTTGAAGAAATGTTCGGTAAAGCTTTTGTGGTGGAAGAAGACGGTGTTAATACATTTGTTGTTGTGGTCGAGGAAGTCGTTGAGATGGCGGATGGTTTTGACGGAGTTGTGGTGGTAGTTGTCGTCGAGGGTGTTGTTGTAGTGGTGGATGGTCTTGACGTTTTTGTTGTGATGATAGTTGTCGTCGAGGGAGTGGTAGAGGTGGTGGATGGCTTCAACGTAGTTGTTGTGGAAGTAGTTGTGATAGAGGGATTAGTTGGGATGGTTGAAGTAGGCGACTCTTGTGTTTTGCCTGGCGTTGCCGTTGTTTGTTGTGTAGAAGAAGGGAATAATGAATTTAGCTTATTCGTTGATGAGCCTTTTGTTGTTGATTTCATATGTATTGATGTTTCAGGTGATATAGTTGTTCTAGTTGCTATAGGCGTACTTGAGTATGTAAATAAATCATCGTCATCAACCATTCCCGATCCCGATCCTTCAAATACACCATATTTATCACACTGAAGAACAGAGCTAGACCCTTCTAGTTCTTCGCATCGGGCTTCAATGATCCTGCTTTCATTTAAATACATACGTACTTCGTCTATTTTATCATCTAATTTCTGCCAAAATTACGTTAATATATAAGTTAATACAAAAATATTGAATGCAAATAGCTATAGGGTTTTATGACACAAAAATAAAAAGCATGGTCTTTTTTGCAGAATGAGTATCATGTTAATGAAAAGAAGGAAGTTAATAAATGTACCTTATTACTCATACCCATGAAAGATAAACAAAGTCATTTTACCATTCCCGACACCTTTGCAGCACGATATTACATTTATAACATATTGATATTTAAATACAAAAGATATTATAATACAGCTACAGCTTGTAAAATAAAACTGAGCATTAGGTGTACCTACAGACAGTGAATAAACCATCTTTACTAATATTCCTTTCACTTCAGTTAAGATACCAGCTGTCCCACTCCGCAGTTTAGCTATTATCGCATGAGACCTGAAGACTAGTGGTGATAATGTTCTGAAACACATAAATACCTAACTGATATACATATCATAGTATATACTAAATAAATAAGCCAAGGTATATGTCTTGACAAGAATGAAATACCAAAACTAGTATGAAAAGTTAACATAAAAATATTGAATTATTTTAATCACACTGAGGAATTGTCTGTTGTGTAGAAGTAGGGAACTGTGAATTTTGCGTATTCTTTGATGAGTCAGTCTCATGAATAATATGAATTTGCATTCAATATTTTATGTCAACTTATATATAAATGTAATTTTGACAGAAATTAGATAAAGTAGACGAAGTACGTATGTTTTTAATTGTATGTCTGGACATCAGGAAAGTGCTTGTTTCTAGCCCTCCTCTTTGGCTCCTCATTTCTAAACGGCTCAAATCACAATTTCCAGCTATTTTGTGGTATAGTAGCTTGTGGCAAATTTTCAAAGAGATCTGTACAATTAAACTTAAGGTATTGTATGGACAACAACTGATTACTGACGAGGATGACAGGATGATACAATCAGGGATCGACAATAGTCGGTAGTCCAGTAGTCCTGTGCTACCCTAATTTTGGAGAGGACTAACAATTTCCATGGTAGTCCTATGAACTATCTAAATTTTGCCTAATTTTTCATAAGATCTAAGAACAGAACCGTCATTACCGTCTGTGGACTACCTGTTTTACCTCTGAAGTAGTCCCGTTGACCACCAATCAAATGAAGTGAGTGTCAAACCCTGTACAATGATGTAAAATATTACATAAAATATAAACCAATTATGCAAAAATTTGTTGGTTTTTTTATTTCAATTGCAGCAACTCCTATCAAGTGTCTTTTCTTACCAAGAAGTTGAATCTTTTGTAGGGCTGGTCATGAGGATCATTTCATCAACTTTAAGTTTCATTGTATGCATAATTGTTTTCGTGCTATTGACTTACCAAAAAGGCCGTCCATCTAATAAAAAAGACTATTGAATGCTTCATTTCATCAATTGAAAGGGATTGGACCAATTTTCCTAATATTTTGGAAAAGTACTCAAGAATAAATACTATGATTAGGCCATTTATGTACGTCACGAATCACAATATATTTGTCTGATTTGGAAACACTGGTGTTATGTGTTATTTCATATCAGTGAAATATCCGATTTTCTAATTGAATAAAAGGTAGTCATGTGTCATTCTTAATTCCACGGTAGAATCTCCATCAGTCAATACCACGAAGAAAAACGGACCAGAAAACCAGTCATAACCAGAACATTTGACGATGATGACAAGCCGGGCATTTAGAGTTACGCCCCTTTAATAAAACGCAGTTGCGATTCAGACGTCCACAACAACAAATCAAGGATATGGTTCCTCAATGAAATAAATATAATAGTTGTTGATAAATTGGTCAATATCGTGATATTGATATTTAATAAAATGCCCAGCCCCTAATGTACAAGGAGAAATGAACAAAAATCTCCCTTCGTTTGCTCTCACTTCTCCCATTTATCTTTGACAGGGAGAAGATTTTGTATTAGATTACACAGACAAAACTGTCAATATTGTTATTTTTTAAATATAATTTTGTAAAACTTTTCCTTATCATCGATGTCTAGATTAGGTCCTGAATATGCCACGGTCAGACGCGAACTAACAACATTTTTCATTAACATTGAACGCCTGGTTACGATTGTAAAGTCAGTTGGGCTTCGTACAATTGTGTCATTATAAGCTACATAAGGTTTCTATATTTTAACCAAACAGTTAATTTTCACCTTAATGCGTCTTACCAACCCTTTTGTGCATAAAAATTGTTTTTTTTTCTTAATTCACGGTACTAAGATAAACATTTTAATGGTTGCAGTGGTGCTTATTGGAAATTCACGACTCAAAGTGTTAAACTTAGACGAAAATGTCGAAAACACATTTTCAACGATTTTGTTACTAATCTTTTCTGTCTAATTTTCCACGTTTGCATTTTTGGGACTAAAAAGTTTTTTTTCCTTTAGATTATAATGGAAGAGTAATCAAGGGAACCAATTTATAGCGGTAATCAAAAGAATGCAATCCAGGGACAAAGACCATACATGGAAAACAGACATTCACAACAAAGAACATAGAGTAACTAAAATCATACATACAAAGTAACAAAAGCAAATGAGCAACTCGGACTCCATTAAAACCTGGGAGCATGGACCTGGTGCACCGGTATGGTAAGTGTCCTCTGCTTTTCTAGAAACACCCGTCAACTTGCTTATAAAAAGTCAAGTCCGGGGTATACGAAAGAGGAAAGGAAAACTATGACACGTTGAAGAAATCAGGATACACCAAACTTCGGACATTTATAGGGCTTGGGGCTTGGGTAGATAAAAATAATGTCAACGCATGCTCATCGACTATCCCAATCTTAGCACAAAAGGGTTTATTAGACCAATTTTATTACACGTGAAACATTGTACGACTGCTGCTGTCTATATAATAAGGATACGAAATGTCTAATGTCTACCTTTGAACGATTTCCGCAGTATTTTCCACTTGTTTAGATGTTCGTTGAGTTCTTTGTACCAGGCTTTCTAGCTGTTTCTGATTTATTGACCGTTTCCTTCTAACTTGTCTCTTACCCCGTATTGCAGTGTCGTGGTATTTCTTACTAAGCTGTTATTAATAAAAAGTATATTATGCTATTGAAAATAAATAAATTTATCATTAAAACAGTATCAGAAAAGATATAAAAGACTTACTTGTGCACCCATATCATACACTTAATGTTCCTTGTTACTATGGTACATGATAACAAAAATGAAATGGTTTAGACAATGCACAAATTATATGCATTACTTTTCTTATCTTTAACAAATGACATTTTTTAACAGTAAAAGATGATTGTCTTTCTCACGTTTAACAGCATATCAATGTTATGAATAATGGACTTCCTAAAAGGAGAACATTTCAGAAGCATGGACCCATTTCCATCAAAGACTATATGTGCTTCTGATTCTGATAGTTACTGTGTGATATTTCTTTAGATTGAAACTATGCAGAATTCTAATGTTTATTTTGTCATGATGTTGAACCTACAAAGAACATAAGTCAAACCAATTTTAACTAAAGGAGTGCTGCTTATGGCTTACCTGATAGGCATCTCTGCTGGCTTTCGTTGATTGATAAGCAAGTCCCGTCAAATACTTGGCATGGTGGATTTTCTCTGATATGTTTACCTTGCTCATCTATAGAACAGCAATAAATAGTCTTATAGTGTTTTTCTGACTTCTTTTAATGCACTCATAAATATGAAATAACACTGGATTTAATCGGGAACTTCGACAAAGGAAATGTTTTTTTTTATGTTTTCGTACTTAAAAAAACGTTTCACTATTTATAATTTAAAAACAATAACGACGATAGAAATAAGTCTTTTATGAAACGAATACGAACATAATCGAAATGGGAGTATAAAAAGTATCCAAAAATCAATTGTTGCCAATAAGCTGTCGTAACGATATGGAAACGAAGACACGTTTGAAAGGAAATCAAAAGAATCCAAGGATGTCAATTAGACTCGTACAACAAAGAACAGGAGCTAATTAAGATAACGCGTACAAGAAAACAAAAGCAAATAAGCAAACAAGACTCCACTAAACACTGGGAGCATGGACGTCCGAGGTAGGCGAATGACAAAAACAAAACTGTGACACTGTGAACAAATCGTTTCCCATGGTGCAGATGGATACACCATAACGATCCACGAGTTCATGATGACGACCATAAAACCTTTAAACTTGAAGCAACATAACCCTTTTCAAGAAGTTTAAATGTAAGAAGTCTGGCACGGTACAATAAATACGCATAGCTTCGGCAAGCTCTGGCATAACGTGTGAATTGTGATGTGAAAACTCCATATGGAAGTGCTGAATGTGCTGAAGTCTCAGTTGAATGGAAAGTTGACGATATCGAATGAGAAGTCATCGCGTTTGTCGTAGAGTTTTGTCATGAGTTATCTCTACGAGTAGGTCAAGATATGAGACTGACTTCATAGTATCTGTAGTGTCATTTATGTCAATTTCTTAAGGGGTAGATGCTATAAATAAAATCCACAATACTATGAGTATTTAAAGACAAAACTATATAGCGGAAACTGAGATCAAAAGATCTGGCTTAACGATGTTCCTTCCTTTAGATCAAATCAGCTATAAAATCAGCCTCACAAGAATAAAGGAACACGTCAGCGAATAGTGAAGAAAAATTTGTTCCCACTGGAATGCCGACCGTCTGTTGAAAAAAAAAACACTTCCACTATTTTCCACTAAACAAGGAAGCCTCATTATTAACTCAATAAGTGATAATATTCAAGGAATATTATTAGTAATTTGAAATGATCATGGATAATTTGCGTACCGTCAATTCTCCACTACAGTAAAAAGACCGAAGTATATCTGACACTCCAGATCAAAATGAGAAAAAGATTTGATGGTCGAAACAATGTCACCAAACTGTCTTGTAAACCATGCTTTAATTTGTGCATTGTCTGATTAAGGCGGGAAACTATTTTCAAAAATCTATGTATTTTAGCTTTAAAAAATGAAATATCGTAACCAGTTTTACACGTCATTTTGCTGTTCCGTTAAAATTACAGATTTTACCAGAACGGAAGTTATCTAATCAAGTAAATTGAAAGGGCTTTCCAACCCTCATCTAATTTGCCACATTGCACCAAAGCCAGTTTGCCAGGGAGAACAGCTGATTGAGGCTACTAAAGAATTGAGATGTTATTACTTATCTCATGCATATATTTTAAATGGTAAGGTTTAAGACAATTATCAAAGTTACAATTTCTTTTACTTTTAAGAAGCAATATTCGAGGACGATCTTTAGTAATACTAAGTAAATAGTTTTCTCCGTCAATCGATTGGTAAGGATACAAAAATGTTTTTCATTAACATAAAAATGAAAGGGAGATTATCTTTAGAAAATCTAGACTTCAATTAAATAAAGATTTGAGGGACTTGTAAAATAAGTGAGCAAATATCAATCTAAGATCTACGTGGAAGGTCTGTACGATTTACAGTTTTTTATTTCAACCGAATCGTTTCATTCGCGAAACCATGGAAACCCCAAATCTTTTTGAAACATTGCCAAAAAGTACATGTGTACCATGGTCTGTTTCTGAACAATTACGGTGTTTAAAGATATTGTTTTCCGCTATCGGACAGATAACTCTTGATCGACAAATGATTACGTCTCACAGGTTGGATCAGATTGCAAAAGATGGTATAAATCTTGTCGTGAAAACGATTTGACCTTACCCCACCAATTAAAAGGTGGTGTCCTCAGATACTTTAAACTTTATAATTGACTCTTAAATGATGTGGAACAGTTTTGAAAAAAACATACATTTTGTATCGTTCATATATGAACATAGCATAGTTACTTATTATGGATGTTGCATTGTCACGAGCAAGTACATGGTAATAGGAATAATTCAATTTTTACTAGGTATATTGAGGTTTATTTATTACCTTGTATTTCATTATCCTATTTCTGACTGGAATCAGTACATTTGTTGCTAGAACATCCGCCTTTTGTACGGCCAATCGACAACGTTGTCTCAAATCGTATATTTCAAAGTATCGAAACTTCTCCGATAGCGAGGCTGCTTTAACTTTTTTAATTATAGTGCTTTTAGATTCGTCTTGCTGTATACCTCTCCTTTTTAGGAATAAAATGATAAAGTCTGCTTTTATTTTTATGAAACATTATGGATTTGTAAAGTCTTTATGATCTGTGCAAGTCTGCTATTGAAACACATTGTTTATGTTGCAAAAAGACTTAAGTTATCACTTCACTTATAGTAATACGGTCGAGAATATAAACTCGTTCACCGTTTGTGTAGAAAACAGTGAGTTTTTTTTATAATGTACTATAGTTTCGATTGAAATCAGGTTTGACATCACGGTCCAGAAGTTTCTATAAAACCAGAAGACGATTACTCCAGGTGCTCAGTTATTCATTATTTCTGTATCTATTTTTAACATGTTTCATTCATTGTCACCGGATATGAATATCATATTCATCGTATGTATTTTTCACGGCCTCCTAGCTTTTTCATCATTAAACATACTACAAGAAAAAAATACACCGTCGTCATCAGTAAAGTTGGGTTTCTTCAAGTGATTGAAAGACATTTTTTGTATTCTGTTTGTTTATTTATCTTAATAATTTTGATCATTGTCATAAAGCTTTAACTGTCAGTTCCACATATCCTGACAATGTCTTTAAATTAAAATGTTTCTTACCTTTTTAGATCCATAACTCTATGGTATACAACGGAGGCACTATAATTAGCATGTTCACTGTCGGATAAATGGTTGTGAAGATTAAAGTTGGAAATTTCTGGTATCCTTGATAAAGCATTAGAGTTCTTGGATCCTGCTAATCCGTGTTCATGAGCTCGTCTATATACGTATCGGACCAGCTGAGATACGTCCAGCATAGTGTCTATTGAAAAAAAAACATAAAAATAATTTAAGACGTAATTGGTAGGTTAACGTAAATTCTTTTAGCATTGACAAGAGACAAACATTGGTTTATCTTTAGTTTAGATGTTGGTAAAATGAAAAAGAACAATTAAAACTAGTATGTCAATTGTTTGTTAAACAATTGAAAGGTCTTTCCCTTGAAAACTTCTCTTTGTAATATACACATTAAAACATCTACAACAGTTTGACTTTTTGCACTTGGTGACCTTGTCAAATGCAATTGTCGATGTTTCCATCATGACTTTTGTAATGTCAACTCGATGACCTTTCGTTAGATATACAACAACCCTACTTTCTGTGAACTTTAGAATTTTGCACTTATTAACCCCAACTGAGTTCTTTCTTCTATATAAATAAATTGAAATTTGAGATGTACACATTATGACCTTTAATTTGATATGCGACAACCTAACTATATAAACAACTTAAGTTTTGCACTCATTGACCTCACCCAAGTCGTTTATTTTCGAGACAAAACATCGATATTTCGGTGTACGCTTTAAGACCTTTCATTTGATATGCAACAACCTTACACTTTATAATTTTTTTCATTTAATGACCCTACTATTTGAACATGTATTACTTATCATGGTTGAAACTCTGATTTTTTAAATGTCCTCATTTAGACCTTCAAAATGATATATCACATGACCCCCTTCGACAGAGTTGAAAAAATGATGCAATATCAAATCTATAAATAGGTATTGATGAAATATATCAAACCATTGGAAAATATGAAAATTTTAAGTTGTAGTATCATTGGTTTTTTATATTGGTTCTTGGTATTTTGTGAAACAGTTGTACTTGTGGAATGACCATTCGTGTGTCTGCTGTGGGTTGTAAAATATATACCCCCGCTCTCAAAACTTAAAATTTCAATAGATCCAAAACTAGACAAGATATGTCAAATCTGAAAACTGTATGATAATTTGCAGAACATAAACAACAAAATTACAAAATAATATGGGCAATTTTGGAGCTCATTTTGAGCCCAATGATTATTAAAATATGATGTAATAACAAATTCCAGAACCGGAAGTCGTAGAGACATGAAACTACCACCATACATCTTAGGATTACCTGACCTTGAAAAAACTTACAAGGTCAAGGTCATACGTTTATGTCAACGTCACAAACCGGATTCTGCAAAACATTTAAATTGTCATAACTTTTGAACAGACGGTCTGACAGTTGTAAATTTTGTCTCAAAATGTAGGGATTATCAAGAGGGTCATTTCAGGGTCATTTCATACGCTGTATGTATGCACTTATCTCTTATTGTTTTCTCAATATAAAGGCCTGTAGTTTGCAGTGAGAAGGCTTTCTAGCACTCTATGAACTTTGACCTTGGATGCAAATGAAAGGTCACATTGACCAAAGATCATTGATGAAGGTCCCATGTTTCTACAACTTCTGGTTCTCGAAATATGAATTTCAAAAACTTAAGTATGATATTTCAAGGGATATAACTCCTGTATGGTTTGATAATAAAATACATGTTTATGTTTATTCATTAGGTATTCATGTTGTGTACATGAAACAGTTTTTAGATTGATTCTATCTATTATTGTTGTCATGATATGAGGGATTGAAATAAATTGTTTTAAAGGGACATAACTCTAAAAGATGATAATGAAATCCTTAGCAGGGTAATTTTCTAAAGAACATGATGAAATTTACTTGTTCACCAAGTATGATAATGATATCCTAATAAATAAGTTCGGGGGACCTATTAACCATATTGATAAGACGCTAATAAACGGGAGATAACTTCTACAATGGATAATGGAATTCTTCATGGGATTATCCTGAAAAAAAGTCCTAAGAAAGGTCTATCGATGAACCAAATTTTGTAATGATATCTTGAAAGATGACGCAACAGGGCGGTGCCAAAGTAAATATTGAAAGGGGAAAAAACTAGCACTCTGTGATCTTTGACCTATGTGCAAATGAAAGGTCACATGGACCAAAGATCATTGGTGAAGGTCCCACGTCTCTACAACTTCCGGTTCTCGAAATATAAATTTTTAAAACTTAAGTACGATATTTCAAGGGATATAACTCCCGTATGATTTGATAACAAAATACAAATTTATGTTTATTAATTAGGCCGTCTGCTTATGTGCATGAAATTGTTTTCAGAATTATTCTGTTTCTTATGATTTTTAAGATATGAGCGATCAAAAGAAACTGTTTTAAACGGACATAACTCTTAAAAATGGTAATGAAATCCTTAGCGAGGTCATTTTCTAAGTGAACCTGATGACATCTACAGGTTCATCAAATATGGTCATGATATCCTGAAAAATGAATTCGGGGGACCATGTTTTGAAAAAAGCGCCAATAAAAGGGAGATAACTTCTACAATGGATAATGGAATTCTTCACAGGGTCATCTGGTAAAAGTCCTTAATGAGCTCTATCGATGGTTCAAATTTGGTAATGATATCTTGAGAGATGAATAGGGGAGAGCATGTCAAAGAAAATTTTGCAAATAACGGAAGAATAAAAAAAAACATTAGAAAAACAATAAGGTCTTTCCCTGGTAGCGAAAGCCGTTAAAAAGGGTAAGTAAATGAAACGGTTTGTTAAAACACCTCTAGAGGTCGTAAAAATCGTTTAATTTGATTAAGTAAAATGTGATTTGTTCAAAATACTGCTAGTAAAAGTCTATGGACAGGGATGGTCCAACGTGCACCCCCTCCTCAACTCATCAATCATTTTGATTCAAAATAGAATGTTCATGTACCTTTATACCTCTTATTACCAAATAAATATGTAGGCAAAAATTTCTCAGATTCTTTTCTAGTATAAGCCTTTATTTGTACTTCCACTTACACAAAAAGCCAAGATTTTGTAGCTCAATGGTTTGAGCGTCTAACTCTTCCGATTGCATCACGTGTAAAGAAACTAAATATGAATTAGTGTCTTCATGTAGCCTAATGTCCAATCTTACCAAAACACATACGGTAACACAGGATTTTGGAGAAAAATGAAAAAAATGTACCTCTACCCCACCGACAAATCGCTTAAATTGACATATTTTCAATGTCAAACCCAAAGAGTATTTATTCTTCAGTAAGTAAATGGCTTATTCAGGTATTTTCTGTGTAGTATTTTCACAATTAACACTTCTGGAGTTCTTTTGATGACTTGTGGTGATTTTCATATTCAGAATTTATCAAAAATTGCAATAAATGGGATTTCGGATTTTCTTATAAAAAGTCGCATAAATTCGATTGTTCAAATATTGCACATCTAACACGTCTCAAATTTTACTCCAAACCGCTAGGTGTTACTTTTACGGAACAATTGGAATGTTGCGATGCTCAGCTACCTGATAATAACTAATTATGTCAATTTACTTCATTTTGTAGAAAGAATTAGAATAATAATAAAAACAAAAACAAAAAAAAAACAGGTTTTTGCCTCAAAGATGTACAAAAAGTGACCAAAAAATACGAAAATGCTTCAGTTTATTTATTTATTTATTTTTTTGCGACAAAATGATTCATAACTGGAAGGGATATGGGTACCTGAAAAAACATATTTTGGTTGATGAGTGGGGATGGGGGTATCTCAGTCCACGTACTATCGTATATAAATTTAGAAGTCTGATAGTTATATTATTTGGTGAAATTCTTGACGTGATGTCATTTATTCTGTTCTATAAAAGGGTTTGAAACCAAAAAAGGTCAATAATAACATCCTGTATTTAGTTCGAGGTTGAATATATACCATAAACTTTATCATTTTCATGAGTAATCTGTTGGAGTTCACTTCGAACATCCTTCATGGCATCGCGTGATTTTTTTCCAACAGTAATGTACTCGTCATCAACCTGTAAGAAAGGGAAAAAAATAATCTACATGTTTTCAATACAAGAATGACTTTTTTAATCCGTAATGCATAGTTCGAAATTTATGTTCTTAATGGCAACTTCGGTTGCCGTTATTTAACCGTACTAAAATGGCTACACCATAGAGCAGTAGCAGTGAACTAAACACTTCAGAACTTTAAATGAAATTGAATTCAGAGCTATGAACCATCACTAAATTTGTATTAATCATTCTTAAACAAGAGGACTTAGTCTTTTAAGGATCATTTGACTTTTTAAGTCTCTGCGATGTCCTTTTTTCACACTGCATCTAAGATTTTAATTCAGTCGGGCTAAGTATCTAATTAAACAAAACGAGACGGCACGCAAAGCCTGTGGAAAAGGGAGGAATTAGACTTCGGCAAACGAACTAAAGCTGAATAGTGAAATATAACTGAATCAATCGACAACCAACAGAGATTGATTTAAGAGCATAAAATAACACATAAATATTACAAAAAAGGTTTTGTCAATACTATATTTAAATTTCTACATAACGTTTAAAATCCAGTATACCGGTACATCTGAGTACCATTAAAAAATTATCAATGACGTATATCTACACGGTAATTTAAATGTGCACATATTACTTTGTAGTGTACATTGAATAGAAATTTAAAACAAGCATTATAAACACTCGATACTGTCATTACACGATGTCATTTGATTTAATTCCTCGGGAACCTGATACAAAGTGAAGGACTTTTTTCATGCACCTATGAAATAGGGATTTCTATGCCGTGGCATGAAATTTCTCACCATTCGTATTTGTCTTTGAATTTTGTGTAGAATCGTCTGTAAATTATCCATAAATTTCTTGGCAGCGTGTCTGATATTTGGGTACATCTTATCCTCCTAAAAATAATTGACGAAAATTAATAAATAAATCAACAAATAAGATAAACACACAGATATCAATAATCAACAGTAACACTACAAATGCCTTGTTCACATTACTTTATTTTATACAACAAACCGTGATACAATGTAAAGCTCGGGAAACAAAAAATATATAACACATGTCCGTAGCTGAACCAAAAAAAAAATGCAACTGAGTCATTAATGATTAAATTTCAAAATTTTGAGGGTTTTTTCCCCGACAATTTATAAAAACCTGGATTTTACCAATCTAGCAACTCCTCGAGGAACATTAGCCTTAGTATCCCAACCATAATTCTTGTATATAACGTCCGGGTCTTCAGCTGGAAGTTCATATCTTTTTGACTTCGGCAATGCTTTATTATTTCTGTCATTCAGTTGTAATCCGCTAGTTTCTGTCAATAATCGGTCTCTATTCAAAGGAAAGTGTCGTTCCTGAGACGAAGAGATGGGCATCTTTGTTTTTGCCTTTGTTTTGTGTGCAAATGACTTAGGCAATACATGGATATTTGCATTTGGTGAATGGTGTTCATATGTAGTCAAAGAACCGTGATCTAGAAATTTCTTTGTCTTTCGAGATTTTCTATGACCTTTCTTGCCACGAATGCGTCTTCTCTTGATTCTCTTGTTATGCTGTTTGTGAGTGTTACGAACATGGAAAATATATTGTTTACTACAATCTGTAATACAAACAACGTTTTTGGTGTTACAATGAATTACAATGTTTACAAAGTTAACGGTTAATGCAGCTGACGTTATACATATTGCAATACACTGAAATATGAAGGTAATTAAGGTAATTGGGTAGGATTTGTTCAGGAACAAACTAGAATTGTATTAAAAATATTCATCAAATTTCGAGTTTTTATTCTTTAAAACAAGTAAAATTAATGACACGTTATAAAAACCCTTTCAAAGTCGGTAGATCTTGAAAGGTTGATTAATTTGAGACAAAATATTGTTTGCCCTTTTGTACTTTTATTTTTGGCATAAAACCATTATCACACGGCAAATTAGTCTTGTCAAAAATAAGGAATATTAAAAATCAGAAGGTTGCCCGGCAAAATTGTTAAATCTACTGAAGGTTGTAATCAACATTTTTAAAATATACTCCTAGGGTCAAACCAATCATACTGAATTTATGGTAATAACAGGTAAATTTGTTCTTTGACAACTCATATCCGAAGAAATCTCCTCTGAGAGAAATTTTGCAGATGTGAAATAAAATTATTTCTCTTCTTAAAAGCCAAAAGCTGTTTGATAATAGCTCGAATACCGAGACAGTTTTCAAATCAGTATATATCTTAGGAACCAGACCAACCCACAGTGTTTACAAGAGAGTTGGAATTAAATATCTAGAACGGTAAATGTGTTTTGCAGACGGAATGCCATTCATAAAATTGTTTGAATTTTACCAAGGCAGGTTGTTTAATTTTTCATAGATACAAAAATATTCATTGACTGTCGGATATGAACCGTACGATATGGTCTGATCAAAAACAGGCGATATATTTACCTGAGAACAAGGCTAATTTTGTACTTGTAAAAGTAAAAGTTATGTAAATACTTTGTAAAATACCGTAGAAGATTAAGTAGCCTAAGTACCTGTTATGTTTGATATTAGGTTACTCATACTTTAATTGTTGGTCCTCTGGTCTGGAAGTAATCCAAGACCGGCAAACTCTGAACGAAACCAATATGAGAGGGCCGACAAAAATGAGAGATAAGAAATGTTGCCCAAACTGCATGGGTAAAAACCGAATCGAAATAAGTTTTAGGTGGCTAATCAATGTGATGTTACGCACTTTGAAATATGTCATATATCAAAGTTGACAAAAGCAGTGTTGTTCGAAAACATAAGCATAATTAAGGATGGAATTTAGTACAATCACCGTCTTATTCTTCAGTCATCTTTTCTTTGGTGTGTTATAGTCGCAGCGCACTTAATAGTAAACTCATTTCGAACTTGTCTTAATGACGAACTATTTTATTTTGACAAATGTTCACATGTTTCAATGTACTATTCGTTTTAATCACAATTTTATATCTATGTAACCTCGTTATTTACAATTATCTTGTCAAACATCATTTTCTGTGTAGTTCTCAAAGGTCATTATATTTTTAAACTAATAAGCTATCCGGCAACAATGTCGTCATTGATCCAATTAAAAGGTTCAGTATTTTGCGAATCCATGGAATGGACAAGACAAATTTTTAAATAATAAAAGGTCCGATACATTGAATGACATTGGCAAACAAAATCTTTTCGTGAGGAAATTAAAATGTTGGAGTGTTTTAGACAGAGGTGATAGACCCGCGATATTTTCATTAATAAACGCAATAAGTCGACTATCTACTATTTCATATTATTTCCGTACACGTTTTGGGGTTATTATTTATAGAGTTAAAAATTAAAATGGGTAACTCTGAAAAACCAAATTGACTATATCAACAGGAAACAGATATCAATGAACAAATATTCTAAAACAGAATAGTTATCTGATCGCAGGGTACAGATATTACTGTTATAGATAATGTACCCTACATTGATAGTATTAGTTGCACATACTACGTTTACTTCTACCCGAGCATACTACTTATATGTTATATTTTGTCAAAACAGTGTACCAATCTTCATTGATTTGATTAAGAATTATGTCCTATCGACTTTGTGGGAGATTAGGATGATCAGTTAATATTTTTATATCTCATGCCAGTATCTACATGTGCATTTGATACCTTTCGGGAATTGAGAAGGCCATCATTACTAATTGTTTCTTCAGAAACTTTTATAAACTCTAGTTCTACTGAATACTATCTTTATAATTATTTGTCAATACTACAATAGAGTGAAACAAGTTGTGTGAATGTCAACTTTTTGTGATGAAATAAATATTCTATATACATATATGATCAGTATATTGCTTAAATATTTGTATTTGATGATATTAAACACTTACCTTTATCGGCACAATGTGTCATTGGATTATTCCCTACTTTTACTTCAGATTGAGCTTTCCCTCTTGTTTTTTGTTCTATATGTTTACCTAAAGTAACGACAACAAAAACACAAACAACAAAAATAACTCGTCTCATGATTTCAGTAAATCAAATCATTCATTAATTTAGGAAATGTGTTCGTCGTGTCCCAGTTTATCCATATACAATCACGTGGCATGTTTTGAATGTCGTTAAAAGGTTTATATACAAAACAGTTTAAAATGCGTCACACGATTAGCAGATAAATGCACTGTGAGATCGGGACTACCTGACATATGTTAGTATGACTTTATAGTATATTTAATTTATCACAGCAAACATTTTCACTTTCTACAAAGAAAATGAAATGAACGTTAAGTTAGTTAATTGTCAGATTTGTGAGATCTGTACTCTTTAATCCTTTTCAAACATTCAAAAATATATATTGGCAACAAAATACCGACGCACATGCACTTAACATTAGTGGATTACTATTAAATATGAATATATTCGTATTTGAAAGTAACCGGCTAATTTGATAGAAAAAAGTGCCTGTGTACCAACGCATCACAACTGAAGGACAATACAAAGACATTGGAATCCAAAGATTGTCAAATGTGACAACAGGAAACGATCGCAATACACAAAATAGACAGCAGATTAATAAAATGCAATAAAATGAAACAGCTGAAGGTAAGAACAAGAAGACAGCAGACAAAAATCTAAAGCGCTTGCAATTTAAATGCTCACAAAATAACCACGAATGACATCAGATGCACTTCAAGGGTACACATTCCTGCTCCATCAGCGACACTGTTCACCTTGCAAGCGTGTAAAATCCGAAAAGCGTCAAGTTCGTTAGGCTTTCAATCCGGTAAGGCCTGAAATTTGAAGATATCTTGTCTCGTCTGTTAGATAGAAACTTAGTATTGGTCAATCAAATTGTGACTTCAGAAGTAATATTAGGAACAACGGTTGAATATACTAGGCTGTCTTGGAAGTAAAAGGTCAATCAAAAGGTCAGTTGTGAAACGTTTACTCCGTGGGCAGGAGATGTTGGTATATTATCACTAAGAAATGGTAAGTTTACAATTGGTAATTAAAAATCATCGCGTTTGATTTCAAATATTCTTTGTCATCTATGAATAGTTTAAGGTATAGATATGAGTGAAACGAAGATGAATCAGTTGTCACTATCATTTCAAGTAACGACACAATATAGTATGTATAATTAACAAAATATTTTCTTAAACTTAGTCCGACTGACCGACACGCTGAGTCGGATTTTTAATTTGGTAGCTCACCGAGGGACATATGCCACACCACTCGGACACTTAAAGATTTGACTCTAGTCGCCTCGTTATGTTGCGTGCTTGGAGGAGAAATAGAGACTGCCATTTGAGATGTTTCGGTCGGGGATCGAAACCCCAAGACCTCCCGCACTTGGATCGAGCGTGGTACCACGAGACCACGTTTAGGACGGTTAATCGTTTGCTTGAGTTGAAAAGCGAATCATACTAGTCTACGAAAATAATGTTATTGAAAGAAAATTTATTGAAAATATTGAAACAAATTGAAAATATCCTTACTCAGACTTGTGAATGATTAAATATTAGTCTTTGTAAGAATCATGCAAATTCTGTAATATAAATTTCACCATATAGACCTATAAAGCAACTTAATATCAGAAATAAAAATGGGATTGGTTAGATTAAACACATTTTATTGTCCATAAAACAAGATGATTGAACTCAAGTTTACTTGACAACTTATCAATGTTCTCTCCATATAATACAAAATATAATTAGCATCAATCAGTAGTATATTCACAAAAAAATAAACAAATGACATAGAGCGGAGAGAATGGCGGTGAAAGTAGAAAGAAAAAAGAAAAAAATAAGAGAGAAAGGATTGTCATATGATCATTTACCAAACCTTTGGGTATCCTTGGTGTAGCTCTGCACGGCAAGAAAAAATCTACTACTATGCTCATCAGACGATAAATCATTACCAGAGAGTGTTGTTTGAATATCTGCAAATTTTAAGGTAATCTTGCAAATAGAACGAACCTTTCAATTTGATATAATTTACCTCCTGTAAAATAGTGAAGCGAATCTTCACAATGCCATCCACCTCTGCACCTAGCATCTTTTGTAGAATCGACTCAGATTAGATACGCGTTTAGGTTACTAATATCTGCGATTTAAACTAGTATGTAATATGTTTAAACTTTCAATTACCAACTGAAAAGTATGCCGGCGGTTTAGGGAATTCGTTCCCTCTAATAAGCGGTATTTTAAAAGTGATTGAATGTTGGCAACTGGCGCAAGTTTATATCAAGCTCGTTCCATAACAGTATCTTAGATGGGAAAAATACTAGTACTTCGAATATAGTTCTAATCTTGTAAATGGAACTGTCAATTTATCATTATTGCCGAGATTGTATACCCGATTAACGTTCATATTTCTTATTACAGAGTCCTGTAGAAAATCGGGAGAATTTTCATGTTAGATGTTGTACATTAAGTTTAATTTTATTCGATTTCTCACTGATTGAGAAGGTTCCCATCCGGTTTCAAAATAGAATGAGTCGGTATTAGCAAATCGTGTGAGTCCGGTCACAATTCTGACTGCTTCATATTGAATTTTTTTCTATTTTGTCACTATAAAATTGACTACACACGTCTCATACTTCTCATGCATATTAATATTCTTATCTAGGTATAATATAGGTGAAGTAAATTGTTGGTAGATTGTCTCTACTAAGAAGTTTGAACTTCCGAAGTATTGCTATTTTTTTTGTTTGCACTTTTTAAGATGTTGTCAATATGAGCATTCCACCGACAAGTTGATGAAAAAATTAAACCGAGATGTTTATATATGATTGTCTACAGATTCAACTTCTTCCCTAGCGAACACCAGCTTTGGAGTTGGTATATTTGATATGGTTGAAAATGAAATTAACTCAGTTTTAAGAGGGGAAATTGTCACACACCATTTTTTCCCCACTCATGTTAAGATCATTATTTAGGTTAAGTTCTAGGTCTGGTAAATTGCTTGCATAATACATAAGTGAAGTATCGTCTGCAAATAGACGCGATAAGCTATGTCATTTATGATATTATAAATATCAAAGTTCCTATTAAACGAACCCTGTGGTACACCCGCAATCAAAACATCAGATTCTGAAGATAAGCCTCTAAAAATACTTTTTTGTTTTCGGTTGCTAATATAATCTATCAGCCAATTCAAAATGTTGCTAGAAAGGCCATATCCTTTCAATTTGATTATTAACCCTTTGTGCCAAACACGGCCAAACGCGCGTGAAATATCACTAAACACACTGCTTAACTTTTCTTAACCAGGCACACATTATGGATGATTTCTATTAGCTGGTGTACAGTCGAATGCCCTGGTCTAAAACCAGCTTGATACCTGTATAAAGGAGATCTTTCGTGTAAAAAAAATAAACATGTATATATAAACAACACTTTCAAATACCTTACCTACACAGCAATAGGTCTATAATTACTTGCTAGTGATTTCTCAAATGCAGGGGTAAGTAAATTTGTATCATTAATATTCGATATTGAACAAAATAAGTATTGAGTATATCAGCTTTTCCAACAGGCACTTGGGAACCAAATTTTTTTATCTAAAAAAAAATATCATTATAGACGAAAAACTGGGCATAGTATAAACGCCATTAAATATCAAGCGGACATGTATGAGAAGACGTATAATAACTTAAATATGGAAACAAAATGATTTATTGGTATTTTTTAGATAAAAAAATCCTGTTCCCAAGTGCTTTCCTCTTTCCATCATATACCAATATGTCATTAACTAAGTCTTTTAATGGAGGTATGGTGGTAGACCAGGATGGTTTGCATAAATGCGCTTTAACCCGCAATTTCCAGTACGGTTTAAAATCGGATCTCTGTCTAAGAAAACATATATATAAAATTGTTCTCTGGCTTGTTTTATCATGTTATTCACCTTATTTCTATGGTGTTTATATTTTAATTCGTTCATTTCAAGAGGATGACTTTTTCCGAAATTTGTCTTCTTCTTGTCGTTCGCCATACACTTGAATGCCAGTCTCCTCAACAAATCTGGCCGTCTTCTGTAGGTCTTCCACAGGTCCATACAGTTCCTCTGTTATAGGGGTTGGTTTATCCCATATCTTCCCTCTCTGTGCCTGTTGTAACGTGCACGTCTGCAGAAAGAGTTCTGTATTCTGCTTTGCTTATCCACAGGGAAACATAGGTGATGGTATGACCTTCAAAACTATGTACAGATGTTGGTTGAGTCTGTCGTGTCCTGTCCTGAGCCTGAAGATTTTGCTTTGCTCAAATCTTTTTAGTTGATGGTAGCTATCTTGCTTCTGAGGGGTATTGTGCAGAGACTTGATGAAGGTCTTCATCTCTGTGTAGAAGACAGGATTTTCATCTTGCTGTTGTTGAGCGCCTTCCTTTGCTAGCTTATCTGCTTTTTTCATTTTCGTTGTTTCCACAATGTGAAGATATCCACTGTTTGGCAGTTTAAAGGCTTTTGATGGAGTAAATAGCTCTTTCAAGTTGTGGTAGTTTGTTTTTGGTCAGTGCTTGTATTACGGAGAGGGCATCTATTAAGAGTACTACTTGCATATTTTCTGCTTTTCCTTGATGTAATTTGCCTCATGGATGAGTGCTTCTTCTTCAGCGTTGTAGTTGGAGCAATGTAATCCTGTTGGTATTGCCATTGACTGTTGTTCTCCATTTCTGTATTCTATGTAGATACCGGCCCCTCCTTTTGTTGTCGCATTTGTGGCTGAACCGTCTGTGTAAACTCTTGCCCACAATTCTGATGGATACTCTTCTTCCAGCATGCTCATTGTTACCGTCTTTCTGACGATGTTTGATTGTTCATTTTTGGCATTGAGTAACGGAACTGTTGTCTTAATGGTTACATTGTCCTCCTTCTCTGCACATAGATTGCCATTCATCGAAATTTGTCTCTTTTCCGAATTTCTCGTCTTATGCTCTTAGGAGATTATCCACATTGAAAATCAAACAATTTCTATTGTGTTTTATTGTCATTTACAGAGTTTTCTCCCATAATTATGAATTCTACGGTACATTCTATATAATTTTTATCTCCTAAGACAGTTAATCACATTTTGCATGATTCTTATCTGGAGTGCTACTTCAAAAAACTGACCAGAAAGTTAAAATTTATATGAATAGTGAGAGAAGAAACTTCATGGAGCAAAATATTAGGGGTATGACAGTAAAGTATTTACAAACCACGGTTCAATAAAGGTTACTATAAATCAAATGAGTACTCGCCTAAACAATAAAAAAAACCATAATATCCGAATACTGCTGTTACTTTTTGCTCATTCGCCTTCAGTTCACAAAAAGAAATCGCAAAATATGCAGCTCGATCACATGTTTTGTGCAAGGTTTTTGAATGGTTGATATGTGAGCTTTCTTTGATTTAGGTTTTTTTTAATAATACAAACCAAAGTTAACCATTAAATTGCAAAAATATGGGATAAAATCAGAAATAAAAGGAAAGTACGGGAATCGAATTCAAACGTATCTAAGGTTGTAAAGGTTTAATATTGAACTCTTTGATTTATTTTTTTAAATACACCATTCTGATTATGAAGGGCATTTCGTGAGCATGCAACAAAGTTCGTAGCAGGCAATGCGCCAGTTTAGGAAGTATCCAAGTTCTCTGTTGGTTTACACTGAACATTTAGATGAAATAACATAAGAAATCCAACATACTGCATATTTGAACTACAAACTACTAGTTGGCCATATACAGTTTCTAAATTTTCAAGTCGGCATTTCAATTTAAAGATCTCCAGGTCGAAACTTCAAACTTAAGCCACAATCATTGGAGATAAAAAAAAAGCATGTCTTTATTGATACGTGTCCCTCTGAACTGGCTACATCTCTCAGTTGATAAGTTATACAGCTTAAGTCCTACAAGTTATTGCATAAACACCTATGTGTCATGCAAAAACGCTTAGTTTCCGGGCACATAGTTCCAGAGACACGTGCATTAACATAAACACCAGTCATATAATAAAATTGCTACAATTGTCTGGTGCAAGAAACACTCGTTATGCACTTCTAAGGCCCAGAAACACCTACAGCTCTATCATTATAGCACATGCCAAAATAGCCAAATAGAATGATGATAACAAAAAGCTGATATTAATACACCAGACCACAGACTGACACCATCCCTAAGAAATGCATTATCAAAATTCCTATACTATCGCCTATTAGCAAAGTTTCATTTTTATTTGTCATCTCCAGGCTTCCGTTGTCACGAGGCGGTAACCATAATAAAAATACACGATACAGTGGGTGATATATCAGGATGATTTCGGGGAATATACTACCCTTTTGTTAAAAATTAACAAAAAATGAGTGGCAAATAATAGCCTGCAACAGGGAGTGTAGTCCCTGTCTGGAACCTCTTTCTTTATATAAGTTTCTTCATCGGAACCACCTGGCCCTTTTGTAAATATATGGACTCGTCAGGCCCTGCATTAGACTTTTTCATTTCTATGATCGTTGACTATTTATAATCTCGTAGGGTTTTCAATTCTAGCTAAATATCAAATTTATGGTTTATTATTTTCTAAGAATGAAGCATTTGTAGACAACTTTAATATATCGACGATATTGAATATAATATTGTGAACGATTGGTTTATTCGGGTAAATGTATATAAATAAACAGGTACTGATGAGGTTAGAGGTTCACCATTTTTTAATTGGATCATTAATACGAACCAAATTAATCAGCATATTTAGTTTGCAGTAAAAGTTGTTTATTAGCTTTGTTTATTGGCATCAATAGCATAGAATTAACTATGCCATATTAGAAATACCTGCTAAGTGGACCTAACTTTCTGCATTTGAACCTTATTGGGGTATGCCAATGGGACTATTCTCCTGCGGTAGTGGAAGATAATTTCAGTATGCTAAAGGGCATTACAAATCTAAAGGCTCTGGCGACATAATATATCAATTCCGATTTCCGATCTAAATTGATAATAAAATCTATGATAAGGAATTATATAATTACTGAAAATTTCAGTTAATATGTATCAGAGAGTGATCCAGCGGTTTACAAAAGAGGGGGCTGACGGCACTGTCATGGCTTAGTGATTTCCTATATAATCAACTATTTTTTTCTGACCCCTATATTTAGGTTACAGACCACCAATTCAACCAATGAGCATTTGGAACGTACGGAAAAATAGTCCTACGCAGAAATTACCCCTGTTCCTCATAGTGCTGTGAAAAAAGTTCTCATTTTATTTTAAAAATTTTAACAGTTTCTGAAAGGAAAAACATTTCTGTACATTTAATAGGTACATTTTGCTTCTTGTGATGTGAAGCCTAATCTCCATAATGATTTCTAAATATACCCCTATCTTGTGAAAACATTGGGATTTCCCATGCTATTTATAGACCCTTCTCTTCCGGTGACCAGTACTGCATTGCAAGTCTGCTAACCCCACATGCCATTCTGAGGATTGTGAGCTGATATATGTAGAATCATACTGATATATAGTGCTCTGCATGTTAAAGTTAATGTAAAGTCTAGAGAAACCATTGAATATTGTGAAATTAGCATAGAAGCCTATGGGAAGTGGAATTAGTGGTTTCTAGCCTATATACCTTGGATGTAATAACTAGCATTTTTAGAAATTATATACAATTACTGAAATTTTCAGGAATTATTTACATGTATGATTACTAAAATATTAAGCAGGAATTATGTATAATAACTGAAGTGTTATCAATAAATTATTTTAAAACTGATAGTAATTATTTTAATACATTATAAACTGAAGTTCTCTGAAGGACGCTTATCGACCGGTGTATCTGGTCCATGCTCTCAGTTTTTAGTGGAGTCCGAGCTGCTCATTTGCTTTCGTTACTTTGTATGTATGATTTTAGTTACTTTATGTTCTTTGTTGTATATGTCTGTTTTCCATGTCTGGTCTCTGTCCCTGGATTACATTCTTTTGATTACCGCTATAACCTTGGTTCCCTTGATTACTCTCTCATACTTTGCATACTTCATATAATGCACTTATTTTGCGTGATAATTTTTTGTCATTTAAGAATTTAAAAGGGACGAGGGATATTGGTATTTCGTTCATTAGTACTGGGTTATACATATTTAAGTACTAAAATTTCAGCTATTATATATATATATATATATATATATATATATATATATATATATATATATATATATATATATATATATATATATATATATATATATTTTTTTTTTTTTTCACGCGATCAAGTAGCTTTAATAGTGGAAGAGTTTGCTATATCAACCTTAAAGGTTTATCTGGGTAATTTAAGAATTTCATCAGGTCTACATGCATCTACCGAATGTTCTGTAGTGGTAATAGGTCAGATTCTCTAATTTATTTTTACCCGGCATTCCATTGAATGACGTCATGTCCTGATTCTAAATGCGAACGCCATATTGACTAGGAATCAGGACACCGACCTTCGATTCCAATGTCATCACAGTCAAAGACATTAACTTCGTCCACTTTAAGTGCCCAAAATCAGAAGTAGAGACTTTAAGCGTTCCTAATAATTCACGATTTCGATGAAATAATGGCGGGTAAGAACATTACTGGGTCCTTTTTATAGCACTTCCTGTCTGTTGCAAATCTTTCAACTCTGACAATCCGAGTAAGTAAAATTGCAGGAAGAGAAATATTGTCTATCACTTTCTGTTTCAGGTAATGGTGCTGACATACAGTGGTGTTTTTCCCAAGTAAAGGGTGCTATTGAAACCGAAGATATCACAGAAGGTTAGAAGATTCGCACAATTTTCCCGCCCCCGTTCAGGTTAACAAAAACCCTCATGTGTTTACGAATTCCGTGTTTATGGCCTTGAATTCACTGGTATTTTCAATTTATATAGTGTAGAACTATAGCTAATGTTGATGTTGACATTAAAAATTAGTTATTTACATGATTGGTATGATTTGTAGACTTGAATAGTTATGTAGCCCGTTATTCTGTTCTGGAAGGGCTTGAAAAAGCCAGGTTCTGTTACATCATTTAAAGCAGTATATTTTGTAATCGACTGACAATTGTCGATGCAAGAACAACTTTAATTAATTTTCAGATTTTAGGACATGATTTACAAATGACAATAATCTGTCAAGTTTTAAAGATTGTAAAAATGGAGAAAACCATGTACCCATTATCTTGACAATCATATTTCTTAAATCTTTTTAATGTTGTGGATTAGTTTCACCTGTCTGAAATTTTTTATTTTGAAGAAATAAGGAATAAATATCCTATTTTATTTTAGCTGATATCATATCCTGTGTTGAATATAACCATACTGGGGATCTTTTGGCAACTGGTGACAAAGGAGGCCGTGTTGTAATATTCCAGCGGGACAAGGCAGTAGGTTCTTGTGTACTAATTTAGTTATATATTTACTGCTTATACTATCGTGTACTGTAGTTTTATTCATAAGGTACTTATTTTGGGGGTTGGAGCTTAAGCATGAAATTAAGATTCCAACAAACAATTTCTTCTGTGAAAGAATGTTTACTCCATTCAATCTTTGTATCAGTGAACAAATCATTGAGGTCGATATCCTGCTACCCTTACCCGCATAATTCGACAGAATATCAATTGTTATATAAACCTGTATGGCCTTGCGGCTAGCTGTGTTATGCAATGTCAGTTAACCAAAAATGAATCACAAGTGATATTCGGTATTCTTGGCTTGTCACAAAACTCGCAATGATGCCTCAGGTTTTAATGGCATAACTTGATTTAAACTTTGTTCATAATCTGGAAAATGAACACAGGAGTATTGATTCCCTAACATGTATCATACATATTTTAATCATAATTAAAATAAGTTAAGCATTTCAGTGCAGGTGGGAAAACTCCCATCCTCAAAACAACTTTCAATAGTTTAAATCCTTATTTTTGTGTAAAATTTTTAGCAAAAGTAGTATTGCATCAATGACAATTTGCAGGAAATACAGAATGTGTCAACATTTTTTATTTCATTGACCTATGAACCACGGAATTCGAGTATCCAACAAAATCTTGTTTTTCCTCTAACCATGAAAATAAATGAAACCACAATATATTACAGGGCTTTTTTTCTTTTTCTTTTTTTTTTGGTCAGTCTGGAAGAAACTAACAAATAAAATCATTTACTATTATGAGACATAACCAACTATGGTTTTCTCATTTTGGATGCCTTTTATTGAACAACTGATGGAAGATATTGGTAAAGAACTTCTGAAATAGTTATTGTAAATTGGCTGCTTTAAAAACTTGTAAATTGAGATATAGATTAGTTTCTTTCCCCAGTTTTAAAATTGCTCTTGAGAAACTGTGACCATAACGATTTGCCAACTCATCAATAAAATATGATTATCGTTCTACTGACAGACAAACTAATTGACAACTTGCATATTGCTTGCTTCAGTTGGGGAAATTTGATAAATTTTTAGGAAAAAGACACTTTTTGTCATTGGGAATGGGTCAATAGTCAGCAGTAAATCAAAGGTAGAAAAACCTGTATTAACATCCATTTAAGTTTTTATTGAGGGCGATTTAGTTTTATTCCATGTATATGTACATCCTTAATATGGCACTTAAATCTACTAATGATACTATGCTAGTACTAAGGTTGACATGGCCGAACATTGACTTTCCATAGTGACATAGACTGATAAAGATTATAAAAGAAATCAGTTTTGTCTAATCTAACTGCAGATTAAATTTTGTATTCCTGTAAGAAAGTGAGTTTACCAGTTGGCATTATGTTGTTGTCTTAGTGGGGCTTTGCACACTGCCTTGATTTTCAGTGTTACAAGTTAAACCTTTTCTGATTTCAGGGGAAAGTGTCTGTGCCTCGTCGTGGGGAATACAATGTTTACAGTACCTTCCAAAGTCATGAACCAGAATTTGATTATCTAAAAAGTCTGGAGATAGAAGAAAAAATCAACAAGATAAGATGGCTACGTAGAACAAATCCTGCTAATTTCTTACTTTCTACTAATGGTATAAATTTAGAATAGTTAATTGTGTTAATTTTTATTTATTTTTTTAAAGATATGGAGTTAATTATCATGAAATGACTTAAATCCTTTTCTTTGTTTGAAGGAAAAAACCACCTTGGCATTAAGTTAGGCTCTTATGAAAATTCGCACAAACACAATCAAAAATAAAAAACCTGTAATGCAAAATTAAAATTTTCAAGCGATAGTGTTTTGATCATGGGCAGATGTTGCTGATTTTTACCAATAGCTTACTATTAGCTTGTGACGTCACTAAAACCATTTGGTACTGTACAAGTACTGCATATTAATATGTAAACAAAGAATATTTTATAAATATTTCAACAATCCTGTTTTTATTATCCCTAAATCATATGGTCTTGTCAAGTTAATGATAAAAGAGAAATATTCTAACATTAAGTCTTCTAGCTGCAAATACAGTCAAACTTTGTTAAGTCGAAGGGACCAGGCAAAATGTTTTAGTTATCCAAGGTTTTGAGTCCAGTATAATCCGAATTGTATTGGTCAGTAATTGTTTCTGTTTTTTCAATTACTTATTCAAGCAGTGTTCTAGGATTTCCAATTACCGGAGGTAACTGAATTTTCAGGTACGGGAAAGTCCTTTGGGAGCCTTTGGTTACCCGTGGGGAAGTCAGTTTTAAAGTTTGGGTATGTTGAAAACAAGTCCTTACTTTCTTGACCTGTGACAATTATATCTGAATTTATTTCTGCTGAATTTAAGTTTTAATCTTTAGAAAATGTGATTGTTTTGTTTTGCTTTTTTCGTCATCACAATCCTATCGGCACTTGTAATTAGATCTTTTTTCTTCCATTGAAGTCAAACACAATCTTGATGCGAAAACAATAATTTTATATTCGAAAACGATAAAATAAGAAAATACAGATTTTAAAACTCGTTACTTTGAACAGATGGTTAGTTTCTTTCATCATTATATATTTGATTGCAAATAAATATGAAATGAATTGAGGGGAAAGGTGGCACCTGAGCCTGAGAAAGGTGACTAAAGGGTAAAAAGCCATAAAAATGTAAAAGTTCCCATACACTCCTTGAGAAGTTCACATTTCCCATTTTAGCGTTCCTGCATCGTTTGTCGTGCGTTTACACATCGTTTTGTGTTCGTTTAAGCGCATGATAGGAGTGTTTGTGTATTTTTGTACTTTGATTATTTCCTCGATTTAACAGTTATTTTTATATTTTTGCTATAATTAATTTATATAATTCATTAATTTTATTTTCTATTTTTTTCTGTCTTCATTATATGTCAATATTATTATTTTTCGTCATTTGTTTATTGTGCGTTTGGTGAGCGTTTAGCGTTCGTGTGTGCTGGAAATTTAAACGTCTCAAGGAGTGTACAAGTTTTTATCATAGTTATGCCCAACAATGTTTTCTAAATACAATACTAAATGTTTGAAGCATGGGAAATTCAAAATAAAAATGGATCTCCATAGTTTTGGGTTGACATCCTCAAAAGAGGTAGAGCCCTCCCCTTCTAAGAAACCAAAACGTGATAAAAAGGAAAGGAATATAATTTATGATTAAGAAAAGAGAAATCGACAAGGAAGGAAGACTTTTTCTGGGTAGAATATATTAAATTCAAGCACCATATGCTCTGCATATGTTGTAAAGAATATCCTATCGTAGCTAATCATAGCAAATTTGTTTCTGGGTCAACAACTTGGCATAGAAACCTTTGGTCCCATAATGATAGTCTTCCACACAAGAACTGTGTTGCACATGTTACCAAATCATACAACATGTTTTGTCCTTGAAATGTTACTTTCAATGTGGGTGAGTTCATTAAAAGTCTGGGTAAGTCATTTTTCGGAGGCCACTTACCCGTGGCAAGTCAAGTTGACCAAAATATCTTAGAACACTGTCATGGTTGTATTGCTTGTATATACATATATACATGTTATCCACTTTATTAGGTACTTAATGATGTATTTCATTATGGTAATCCAGCTCTCTTATTTCCCTGCCAAATCTGAATTTTTTCTCTTGAAGCAGGGTGTCAAGCAGTTTCTCATTTTCCTAATTTTTTTTTTTTTTTTTTTTTACAACTGCCCTTATACAATTTAAACTATTAATTAAAGCATAAACAATTTTTATAAATTTTGTATACAGGTAAATTTGGTGAAAATTTTACAAAATTTGAATGAGCAATGTATGCACATACAGTGCTGTCATTAAGAGCCGGTACCTGGTACTTTACCCAGCTACGGTAGCGTCTGGTACCAGCAGAATAAAATAAAAAGCCAAAAAAATCATGAGGAAAAATCTAGTAAATAGATATCTAAGATCGTTCCGTCTAGGCTATGGATATGTCTCCAATATCGTGATCTTTAGTGTTTAATATTGTTTATATTGGTGTCTTTGTTGAGGTCCGTGTCGGAATCTAATCGGTAAAGTGCTTTAACCTACGACGATTTAACGTAGTGTCCATTTATAGAAAACATGGTGACTTAACAATGTCAATCACCGATTATTTTGTGCATTGAGTTAACATGTGAAACAGACTTTTACAGCATTCGAATATGATTTAAGGCATGACCATTCGATTCGGCGGGAAAGAGGGAGGTTCGGTAAAAAAATTTGTCAACCTTAAGTTTGAAAAGAACATGTCTGGCCTTTGCTCACAAGAATATAAAAAAAATATTGGCTCAGGGATTCAAAACTGCTACTGATTATAATAGAAAATAAATACATTGTAATGTTTAAAAAATTCTGTCCATCTAAAAGTCAACCAGACAAAAACTGCCAGCCTTGTTCTTTTTCAGAAGCAAAGAATTTCTTATCAGACTATGATTTTTAGACCAACATTACACAATAAGACACATGCAATTGCTCTACATGTCACAGTAATAATTAGGCTATAAACAACAATTAAGTTTAATTTTATCATGAAAATAATCAGCACTAGGAACCACCACATGTTATGGAATTTCATTTAATAAATAAATGTTCTGTTTTGTTCCTATGCTTTTATTTGTATGTGTTAGTGTTCAAATTTTGTAACAAGTAAATAAAAGCCTAAGAACAAACTATGACATTTATCAAAATTTCATATAAAATGGCATAGTATTAAACAGTCAACAAAATTTATCAGCATTAGTCTAGAAATGGATCTGATGGGAATCATGGGGAGCTCCTGGATTTCAGGGGTTTGAAACTAAATTCATCATATATCTTGATTTCAAATTCATATATTTTGAACAAAACTGAAGCAAATATTGCAAACTTAATCCCATATTTTCAAGTCAAAATTTAATTCTCAAAAAGGCTAACATCCAGGAGTTCCTTGACCCACTGGGGGCCACTAAAGGCCCCCAGACCCCTTGCCGAATTTATTTAGTACCTCCTACTTTGTGTAAAGTACTTCCTGCCTGAAAAATTAATGAAACGCCTGCACATGCAGTGTTCTCCATGACCTCTTTTTGCATGGTGCTGCGCCATGTGTTACTTTCCTTGTGCCATCAGTGTTAGAAACTTATTTGTGAACATAGACCCATCGTAATTTTATGTAGACCACACTGTACATTTCAAAGGAAATTCAGCCAATTTCAACATAGACCTGCTTGATTTTATATAGACTCAGTCCGTATGTCTACTGTTAATTTCTTTCACTGTACCATGAATTAAAATGTGTTAATTATTTGTGCGCCATGTATTCAAATTTCGCGTCTTGCATTACAAATCTGCACTGTATTTCCCAATAAGTCTTGTTTATTAATCACTTATACATGTCATCAATCTATATGATTGGCGCATATGTTTATTCTAATGGTAATTTCAATGTTTTGATTGGTTATTTCCGGGGGTTTAATGTGTCAAGGAGGGAAATGCGTGGGTAAACATATCTCAGATCTTTCAAATTTGCGAATAACCCCGTTGACAAAATGAATAAGCTTCAAATAAGCTGAATGATTTCTACTGTTCATTTTTTTAAGGAACAAAATTTGAAAACTTTTCATTTAATGAAATGTAGAAAGTATCAAGATTTAATTTGATAAAGATCGATGTAATAGGAGATGGGGAACGACAATCTTAATTTATACAACAATGTCTTAAATATCTCGGAAATAATCTGATACAGCAAAGCAGTTCAATTTGCCTAACTTGTATTAAAATGCAATGGATTGACTCCAAAAAGTTCTGAAGGATTGTTTAATGACACAATTCAGACAAAGATGATATTTGACTGCCAAAGTTCTTGTGGTTAAATTATAAAAGAACTTGCTTAATGGTATCAACAAAATGACCACACCTAACAGTGATTTTAATTTCTCTAGAGCTGTGGACATATGATCAAGCCTAGGTAAGGGTAAACGTTGCCTTGGTATAATTGAAATAGACAATACAGACAGAAAAAATGACCATTGTTGATTGTTAATTTCTATGCTGTAGCTTGTGCTATTAAATACGTCACATTCAAACTTATCATACTTTTTTGGCAAGTTATTTTCTGTTTGAAAGGACATGTGCCATGATGAAAATTTTTCCAACCACAGAGTCAGCCATGTGTTCATTTTGATCCATGGAGATCCCTGTGCATAGGTGGATGTGGCATACGCCCTTGCCCTAAAATAGGAAATAAATATTTTAAGCAAGCCATGTTTTGCTCGGCCTTTCCTATCCTAATTCTTGTATTTCCCAATTTGGAGGTGCATACACATTGTTTCCTTCTTAGCTCTATTTTGATAAGTAGATAGTAACCCATATTTTTTCTGAATTTTGCCATAAGCAGTGGTCAGGAAAGAATTATTTCTAAAGGGCCTGTTTCATCATTTATTACAATTACATTGTATTTATAATGTTAATGGGCCTTTTTTATCTTCAATAGGCTTAAAGTTTTGCTTTGCCATGCCTTTAAGACTGTTTGAAATGCCATGGATGAACAAGGACATGATAGTAAAACTTCTTTTCAGATAAAACAATCAAATTGTGGAAAGTTACTGAAAGAGACAAGAGACCAGAAGGATTTAATTTAAAAGATGATACAGGAATCATGAGAGACGCTACCTCTGTTACTACTCTGAAAGTTCCTGTCTTCAAACCTATGGAACTTATGGTTGAAGCCAGTCCAAGGAGGATTTTTGCTAATGCTCATACTTACCACATCAACTCAATATCTGTGAACAGTGATCAAGAAACTTATTTGTCTGCAGATGATCTTAGAATTAATCTCTGGCACATGGAGGTGACAGATCAAAGTTTCAGTATCCTTCTATGTATGGTATATTTTGAAACATAACAGCTTAAAAATCAGAAGTTTTTGATGAACAAGGCAGCATGAAATTGATATAAAATATAAAAGATGCTTAAAAATATCAAAATATTACTGTGGTTTACATTAGGGTAAATAATTGTTATTCATATTGAATGGGTAATTATTTTCCTGGTTTTATAAAATAGAAAAAAAAATAGATTTTCTAATGATTATGGTTAAGTGTAGTGCAGATAAATAGACTTGTTCAGCCACTCCTGAATTTTACAGTCAGTGAACTTTTCCACTCACAGATCATGTATTGAATTTTATTAATATGTAATACATTTGCCTTTTTGAATACATTTTTTAGCTCACCTGGCTGGTGAGCTATTTTTCATCACTCTGCTTCGTCGTCTGTAGTTACCTTTTTCAAACATCTCCACTGACTTCGCTTGAACAATTTGAATGAAACTTGGCGTAGTTGTTCCTAAGGACATTCTGCACAAACTGATTGTTCAAAAGTTTTGAAATAGTGAAAAAAACATGGCCACAATTTCTAAAAATAGAATAAAGGATTAAAATACATTTTTTTGCTAATAACTCAAAAAAGTTGAATTTAGCAAAATTTTGACATGGGTAATATTGTTCCCCATTAGAAGACTGACCTATGTCGAAATTTTCAAAATTACTTGTCACCCAATGTAGAAGTTGTGGCCCCTGAAACAGATTTTTTGTTGTTTTTCACGTGTACAACTTTGAAAATCTCTGAAACCATGCAACAAAACTTACTAATAGTTAGCATAATTGTTCCTTAGGGTATCCTGCACACACTGATTGTTTAAAATTTTGCATCAATTGAAAAACAAGGCCATCATTACTAAAAGTAGGACATAGGGGTCAAATGTGTCCTTCGTCTGAATATAGCTGAAATATTGCTGCTCGGACGTTAAACCCCAACAAACAAACAATCAAATGTGCCCTTCCTATTTTTATCTGAATTATAGAAGAATGAAAGATGAAAGCTACTTGTAAGGTAAACATGATATTCTGAGTTAAATGGCAATATTGAAATTTTTGTTATGTGAACATTTTCAAAAAAGCTGCCAATTTGTGCCCATTTTACCAGTTGCTTGGATTCCAGTGATTTTTGGTTGATTAAGGAAACTTGGGATTCTAAGTTGAAATGTAAAGACATAAATTTTCGAAATGGCTGCCATTTTCCTACTAATTTGTACACTTTAATTTCAATGATATTTGGTTTATACAGTAAACATGGTCTTCTGAGTTGAAGTGATGATGAAAATGTTGTATAGCCAAGACTTAGCTTCATTTTATCTTCTTTTTCAGCAAATGTATATTGTGGTAATGCCCCCCTCACACTTGGTGGGATAACAGGATGTGGGGGGACTCCTGCCCAAATTTTTTACAGAGGTTCTAAAAACAATTTAAAGGCATTTCCAACATTTCACAGTGCCTTAGGTACTCAGTTGAACTTGCAGCATTCATCAGTAGATGCTCTGTTTCAGCAGGTTTTTTTCAAACATGGTAACAAAGCATGATACCTTTACTTAGTTAATAGGATATGGTTTGCCAGGTAAGCAATTCAGGCTCTTCTAGAGCCTCTTGTTACAACATACTTTTGATGTAAGGTTGCTTCAGTAAGTTCTTGTAATCTAAAAACTAACTCAGCACTAAGTTTGCTAAAAATAGTAAGTCTTACTTGAGGGGAGCAATGCTATGTCAAGGTTTAAAAAATATATTAATCATTTCCTATCTAATTAATTGTGGGTAAACTCTGGTCCTATGTTTTTAAACCAAAACAAAAAATTCTTGACACACCATAACTGCTAGCTTTGTCCAAGTTTCCCCAACACACTATTGTCATCCATTTTGGTCATTATAACCTGCTTTAGACATTTGTGGAATAGAACTTCTCATGTTCTGTTGCAATGATAGTGGCAGGTAGAATAACCATAGGCTTCGTGCTGCGATTCTCCTTCATGATTCAGCGAGCCCCGTTACCTATGTACAATGTGTGGTAATGACCTACTTTTCAGATGGTTTCTTTAGAAGAAGGAAGTTTATGGGGTTTCTCTGCTTTAATATTGTAACATACATTTGCTGGACTTTCCTTCTGTTATTTCCAAACTTCATAACCCAAGTATTCACAAACAAGTTGACACATGTGGTCACATTTTAAAGCTTTCATTTGTTTTGACTTGCTTAAACCGCACTGACATTCTGAGCCTAATGGTTAAGTAACCATTGAATTATGGAAGGTATATTTTTTTTCGTTCATGAATACAGTCTGATTTCTAAATGAGGAAGTTTCAGGAAGTATGTTGACAAACTTAATTATGTTTGCTGTGAAAATCTATATAGGACAAAAAAATATATATATATATATGTTGTTTAGGGTACCCTGACCAACCCTGTTTCTTGATGCCGACCTTGAACATTTTATGGAAAAAGGAAAAATTGGCAGAAAATGAAAAATCCAGCTAATTTTTTCTCCGTCCACATTTTTGTCTATTACCAATTCAAACAAACATGGCGACATCTTAGTCTAGTTCCATGCCTGGTCAAATGACCTGTCTCTAACTTTCAAAAAATTCACCCATGAAAGGAAAAGAAGAGTGTAATAGCCCAGTTCAGTGACAATACAAAGTTTGTTGATATATTTCACGGACACAATGATTTTAATTTGAAAAACGGGTGTTCTATCAAAACTGATTACTCCGACCCTCATAGCAAGGGATGTCGTTAATTTATTGTGTGACACTTGCAAAGCTGACGGCAAACAAACGGTGGCAAAACCATTCTAAATGTGACTTAAATTTGCATAAAACATCAGTTAACATTTTCCAGTCACATTAAATTTTCTTTTAAGAATTGCAAGACTATCGATTATTCTGAAAAAAAATATATACATGTAGTTCTACTGGTTCCTTAAAATCTTCAATATTATAGTCATGATTTCTAGCTTGTCTATAAACCTTAAAGATAATTTTATTTGCAGTAATGTCAGACAACAAAATTTATAATCTTGTGCATTTTACATGGACATTTGTATCTTTTTTTATATTCTTTTTGTTCATTGCTGAAGACATTGAAGTTCATCATTAAAATTTAAATGATAAAATTTAATCTACTAAATCTTGAACTACAGATTCACACTAGAAATTAAAATAGAATAAATCCTAGAATGAATTTAATACATTGGTGTATGAATAGGTGTTGCAAGCAACAACTATTATTGACTTACCAATAAAACTGTTACTAAATTTCAGAGAAACATAGTATCTGAGTATCTGGCATCTCCAACAGAAATACAAATATTACTGCATGATTTAAAAAAAAAAAAAACAAGTCGACATGCTGACCCTCTTTTTTTTATTTTTTCGTTAGGATACAGTTTACACACATTTTTTTGTTTTTAGCCTAACCTGAGGTACTTACTTTTTGAAGGAAAGGTTTATTTCTGTGTCCTCATCTTTGAGCAAAAATTATTGGTTTGTATGTTATGTGTTCAAGCAGGGTTTTCAGGAACCTTAGCTTCAGGGTCCCCAACACAACAGGGGAGTTGAGGGGACTTGTGAAAATTCTCATTCAAATTGCCAAAATCTACACTAGTAACATGATTACACAACATGAAGTTGGTTTGATTGTTAATTTGTCCAACTTTAATCTAAAACGTCGGCACAATAAACGGGGGCACAGATGAAAAGCGTGTTATTTATGATCAATAAATATAAAGTGAAAAGAGATTAAAGGATTGTAAAATGAATATTTCTTGTTAATTAATACTTCTTAACTGTCCATTGTTAAAACTAATTGAAGTCCATTTGATGACCAGACACACATCAGGAACTATGTACAAGGTTTGTCAAGGATGCTTTTTTACAGTAGTTAATATAGGTCGGCATCCATTTATGCCCGTAATTGATTAACACAACCAATCATTAAAATGATAATATATGTATAGATTGTATTTGAAGCATACTTCAATTTAGAAATGTCTCGGAGTAAACTGGAAGCTTTTTTCAGCGAAAAAAAAAAAAAACAACATAGATTTCACGAAGTTACCGTCTTGTCCTCATTTGGATAATGCAGGGAAAAGATTTAATTCTTGTACTGCCAGTACACCAAAGAAATACATATTAAATATAAGACCCTTCACTATCTTTGGACCCTCTGAATTTCTTAAGGACTTGTTATTTTTTACCCTGTCAAAGGCTTATTCGCATGTTAGGCCCCAAAAAATGTTGGTTTCCTGCTTCCTTACCTAAACATTTTATAGCCATTCTGGCTGAAGCATGGTTCAAGTTTATATTGTTTCCCCATGAATTCAATTAAAAATAACAAGAAAACAATTTTCCTACCTTCCTACCCTATTTGTTTCCTGCTGGTAGCAGGAAACAAACTAGACTATTATTATTTTCGGCCTTAGGCAAAACACAATCTGAAAACCATTATACATATATTCTGAAATGGCATCCACACAAAAACCTTGGATGACTACCAGTCAGTTTCCTTAATGTTTGCCAAGATATTGTGGATATTAAACCTGCCAATATGGAAGAGCTTACAGAGGTGATTACTGCCGCAGAATTCCATCCACTAGAGTGTAATTTGTTTGTATATAGTAGTAGTAAAGGAACTATTCGGCTATGTGATATGCGCCAGCAAGCATTATGTGATAAACATGCCAAATGTAAGTGATTAAGTTTTGTGATTAGTCCATTGGGTATTTTTGGGGTTTTTGTTTTTTTGTTTTTTGTTTTTTTTTTGGTTTTTTTTGTTATTAAATAATAGTTAATGGAGAAACTTTTTGAATTTACAATGTATCAGTGGTATGGCAAAAATTGAAATTCTGTGCTATTTCCCAACTTTTCCAGAATAAAATGGATCTTCCCAAAAAATTCTATGAGTACTGTACTCGCTCTGATAGCAAGATTAGGGAGTTACTATTCTACCTACCTTCAGTCATTTTGTTCAATTTTTTGTAGGATTGTTAGTCCTCAACATATGTAGTTGATCTTCTCCTGTCAACAATTTGATTCAAAAAAATTTATAGGCAGTATGAGACTTTTTTTTTTTTTCAATGGTGGATGACAAATTTAAAGGTCAAGGTCATCATCATTGACAGCTATCCAAAATTTAAAGACAAGTGTCCTAAAGATTACACAGGTGTTCTGTGGTACATGTAGTTAAGTAGGGCACATTGTTATAATGTAGGACAGAATACTGCCTAGAGTGCTATTTAAATTAATTACTAGCCTAGCTAGATTTGTATTGAATTTTGAAGTGGTCTCTTTCAACTAGCTTTTAAGTGTTAAAAATAAATTCAACAGCCAGTATAGTATAGTGTGAATTATGAATAGTAACCTGCTTTAGACATTTGTGGAATAGAACTTGCTCATGTTCTATTGCAATGATAGTGGCAGGTAGAATAACCATAGGCTTCGTGCTGCGATTCTCCTTCATGATTCAGCGAGCCCCGTTACCTATGTACAAAAATAAGTATAATATACTGGTAAAAAGAACAATGTCTGCTGAAGTACTGTTCTTTTTTACACTGATTGGTACTGTTTTTAACATTGATATCAAGCATCCTATTTTATTTGAATGTTAGTACTGATCAGCATTTTTTAGCCTAGTTTTAATGTAAATTTACCATCACAATATTCATTTTTGTTGAATATTGCATCAGGGTAAGTATCAATGCACACCTTTTAGAATTTCAACCCCATAAAATTGAGTATAATACTTCGTTACGTGTTTGTTTCTCAATAGTAATTTTATTTATTTTATCTTTGTAGTATTTGAAGAACCTGAGGATCCTACAAATAGAAGCTTTTTCTCTGAAATAATTTCTAGTATATCTGATGTTAAATTTAGTCACAATGGTCGGTACATGGTGACTAGAGACTATTTATCTGTCAAAGTTTGGGACCTACAAATGGACACTAAACCAATAGAAACATATCAAGTTCATGAGTACTTACGCAGTAAATTGTGTTCTCTGTATGAAAATGACTGCATTTTTGATAAATTTGAATGTTCTTGGAGTGGTGATGATAGGTAAGTTGTGAGAGGCCATGACCAAATTTAGTAAAAGTGGCAGAAGGTCAACAGTGAGTCAAAGACGTCTGTTGATCTTTGTGTAATATTCATTTTGTTTCTACGTTTTTGCCCAGACTTCATTTTCATTATGTCATGTTTAATGTTCTGTTAAGAACAAAAAAGATTGCTTTCCTTAGCATTGTATTGATTTTAATACCAAAACAAATATCATATGATGCCTTAAGTAATTTTCAGTTATTGATAATGTGTGATTTTCATCACTTTAACTTGCATGTGAAAAATTTTATAATATTTATTGCAGGCATATAATGACTGGGTCGTACAACAACTTCTTCAGGATGTTTGACAGGGAGAGTAAAAGAGACAACACACTTGAGGCCAGTAGAGAAAATATGAAACCTAGAACAGTTCTCAAACCAAGAAAAGTCTGTACTGGTGGAAAACGTAAGAAGGAAGAAATTAGTGTTGACTGTCTAGATTTCAATAAGAAAATTTTACATACTGCTTGGCACCCTAACGAAAATATACTAGCAGTTGCGGCCACTAATAACTTGTACATTTTCCAAAGTAAGGATTGATGTGAAACAAGCCTAGTTCTACCTATTTCATATAGTGCTGTTATCAGACCTTGGTCCATTAACTCATTATTGTGCTGGCAACGATGGTAGAGTGTGATGAAACATCTACTTAAGTTATTGACACACAGGAATGGCAGAACTAAATGTCGGTACTGAATGTGATGGCATTAAAGGAAATGGACATTTTTTGTAGCAGAACAATTGAATATATTTTTTACATGCATTAATGTTCTGTCAGTAGATAGTGGGTGGGATGTGATATGAAACAGCTGCAGGCTGCTGTCGACATTCCTTCTTCTGTCATCAAGCCAAAGATCAGTTGATAAAAAGTTCTGAATCTGTGCAATAGCATTTGTTTAGAAGTATTCAATGTTGAATTATTCTGACTACACTAGTCAAGTTGAAAAATATTTGTTTTCATGAGTCAGTTATATTGGTTTACTCTTGATGAATGAGACTCAAATTTGTAGAGGTCTCTTGTAATCCTTGAGTGTAAAACCAGATCTGGTATTGAATTTATCAGGCATCGAGTTGGTGCATAATGAAGTGCTACAAAAACTTGTCTCTTCCATTAATCACATACAGTCCTTAAGATTTTTTTTCACTCAACTATTAGTGCTATCATTTTGTAAACAATCATTGTTTCTAAATGTGGTAAGAATTTGGTGCAAATGCATGTAAATGGTTTTATGAAATACTCTATCTTCTTTTTTTGGGGGAGGGGAGGGGGAGGGAATATTTCTTAGTATTTCCATATATTTAAAGTTGACTTCATTCATTATTGACTTGCAGTGATCTTGTAGAAGGAGAGAGCAAGAAAAAAATAGAATGTTCACTTCTCTAGATTTTACCTAGCAACAGAGATCAAAATTTTCAGGATGGTCCCTCAAATCAGTTTTTTCCAGTGACTAAAGAATTGTGACCTCGGTGAACATGGTAAGCCGTTTTTAAATGATCACCATGCATTTTATAAATTTAAATGAGTGATAACATTTTTCTACATTTATATTAAATCATGTAGCTCATTGTCATGGTAAATGTATAGTTAAAAGATGTAATTCTTATGATAGTCAAAACTGTTTCGGTATGGAATTAAGTGTATAAAAAACTGAAGCATTTTTTTTTCTTTTGAAACTTGAATTTAAGTAACTACTTCTATTGCTTCAAAGTCACTTCTTAGCTAATCATCGATTTTCTTTGTGATGAACATTTTACATTCCAACTGAATCTTGTGGGGAAATCATTTATAAGTCACAGCTTAAATGAAATAATTATAGATCTTGATTTGGTAATTTATGTTGCCCAATGTATTGCCATGTTTTTTTTTATAAGTAATTTTCCTGAGATTAGTGTCATAAAATCATGTACTTGATTGTGCAGGTATTGTTATATTTATGTGAACAAATGTTTTTGTTGAAAAAGTATTATTTTTTATGTCAAAGATAAAAATAACAAAAAATAAAGTAATGAATATAGCCCTGTACTTCTTCTTCAGCTACTTAAATGTGCTAGTAAAAAAATGTCCAACTGTGATTTTACTTCCATTTATAAAAGATATTTCGTTTGTTTCAGAATGAGAATATTTAATCGATTAAATTGATTTATACTAGTCCCAATGTGCCGAGTTGGATTTTTATATGACAGCAAAAAATGTGGTCTGTCATTCCCTATGGTTTTAGTTGGATCATTGAGAATCAGTCCGTCAATGAATCTGTGTAAAGGACAATTAACCTCTATCTCATCAATTGGTTTAAGTGGGATAATTGGGCACAGTCAATGGATTTTGTGTTGTGCATGTTTTTGGCTCATCTGGGTTTCTAGATTACTCTGTCTGTAGGTTTAGAACTAGTTGTTTACAATGACATGTAAAAAAAAGTATTCAACCACCAAAAAAATCCTTGCATGATGTTATGGTGTTGTCATCTTCTTCAGAGATTTGGTTTTCTTTGAAATAACTTGGATTTTTTTGTGTGCTTACAAATATCGACAGTATCACAGGTTCAGACAGCTTATATTTTACAGAAAAATAGATCATATAATAAAAAAAGCAGCGTCTCTGCCAACTTCCACCTACCTGATCTTCATTAATAAGAATATCAAATTGTGTGGAGGCAGACACTTTTTATGCTAAAGCTAAATTTCTGGGTATCATGCTGTTGTCGTCTGTAGACACATCCACCCTATCAACTGAGTAAAACCATAGATCGCCATGAAATTGTATCACAACGGAAAGTCTTGGGTCTATTTTTGGTGTTGTGACGTGAACAGTTCAGGAGTTTGGGCCAAAAACCAGGCTTTTTCATGATTCACGGAAAATAACTGGGAAAATGTTAAATGAACTCTTGAATGGTACCACAAAAGGATTGCTGGGGTTGTGACTTAAGAATAAGGGACCAAGAAAAATCACTGTACTACATGGACAATAACGACCTGAAGTGAATGGATCTCTGATATTGTTCGACGATGTATCATACTACCAAATTTATGTTAAGGATTATGACATGAACTACTTTGAAATGCTTTTATGCTGGATAATAACTTGGAGTAAATATTAATAGGAAAGAGTGGATAACCAAAATATGATCACTAAAGAGCGCCTATATTTAACGAGTGTGCGGAACTTGTTCCGCGCACGAGTTAAATCTTAATGCGTTCTTGGCACGGCACGGGTGATCATATTTTGGTTATTCACGATAACCAATTGATTTTCCTATTTAATATATAGATGTCCTCCATTATTCATTGTTATTTTCAGCACAAATTTTAAATTTTGTGAACAGCGGACTGATATTTGCGGTGTGACGTTTTGGCGGGAGAAAGTGCGAGAGTGAAATTACCGAATTTATTTCACAGTGAATTATCAAAAAAAATTACACGGAGAACAATCGATAAATCACTGCTATCTATATAATAAAAATAGATCTATTTTAAATTTAACCACAACGTGTCATTCCACAAAAAGAAAATTAAAATTGAATTGTGGGGATGGGGTTGTTGCATGAACTGTTCAGAAATGAGGGGCTAGAAACCAAACATTTTTTTAAGTTTAGATAATGACTTCGGTGAGTTGATTGGATCTCTTTGAAATTGTACCATAAAGTGGCACGCTAACAAAGGTAGGGCGTGGTTAATTTTCGGAATCGTGACTTGAACCATTTAAGCATAAGAGACCCAGAAACAAGTTTTTTTTTCTGATTCCCGACGATAATTTCAGATCTCGAAATTATACCACAAGGTGCTATACAGTAATAGGAGGACGAGGATTGATTTTGGGTACGTAACTTGTGCTGATTAGGAGAATGGGAGCCACATCATTTTGAGGCAAATTCGAATCCTGTGTCAAACATTTTCTCCCAATCTTAATTAGAGCTGTATCAGTAGTGCGTGTTAATATGTTCATGAGATAAGGTAAAATGTACAACACATAAATTCTGTTTTTAGGTCTCACTCAGTGCAGTTGCATATTAATTGTTTATTGATTTCAATGAAGCATATTTTTACGTTCATTTAATTGAATATAAGTATTATACGAATATAATAATTGTTTACTATATGGTGATAAATATAATGATTTTTTTTTTCATTAATTTCTACAACCAGTTGAGTAACTGGCTATATTTTCACAGGAAGGTCCAGGGAAAGAGGTATGTGACATTAGCCCGTCTTTTATGAAACTGAAAATTTTTCAAAGTGTTTTATATTATATGTCAAAACCTGGAAAAATTCTAATAAAGGATTTGTTTAGTTCAATAAATTTGTCTATTTTGTATTATTAACACTTAGGATTTAACTGATATGATCATATCAGATTTATCTATGTGGTCTTGCATAAATGAAACTCTCCGTATTCTTTGACTTGTTTGGGGCTATATTGTAATCACCTTGTCCATTACACTTCTTGTAACAGGTTTCTCAGCTTCTATTGGAGGGAAAGCCTTGATATTGGATATTGCTTTTGCATAATGATGATTGTACCGTATGAATTAATCTACGGGTATTTGACTTGTTTGGGTGTAAATTTCAGTCTTGTCCATCCATTAGTCCGTTCTTTCCACTTTTTATAACAGGTTTCTCAGCTTCTATTGTAGGACAAGCTTAGATATTTGGTATATTGCTTTTGCATGATGAATTGTACCGTGTCTCCCTTTTTTAGCTCGATCACCTGGCCATAGGCCATGTGAGCTATTGCGATCACTTGGCGTCCGTCGTCGTCAACAATTTTTCAAAACTCTTCTCCTCTGAAACTACTGGACCAATAAGAACCAAACTTGGTGTTAATGTTCCTTGGGGTATCGTGCATATAACTGACGTGGGTATTTTTGATCTTTCAAAATGATGGCCACCATTACTAAAAATAGAACATAGGAGTCAGACAGTAGTTTTTCGCATATATCTCGAAAACCGATAGGTTTAGCCAAATTCTGTCGTGGGGTAAAAGTGTTCAACGTGATAAGATCTATCTGTGGTCAAACTTTCATTTTAATCTGTTAAGCCATGGTGGGGTTATTGCCCCTTTTTGACCTTTTTTGCAATTTTCAATGTTATTTCTTTCAAAAATCTCCTCTGACATTGACCAATTTGAACCAAACATAGTGTGAATGTTCCTTGGGGTATCATGCATAGAACTGATGTGGGGATTTTTGATCAGTCAAAAAACATGGCCACCGTTACTGAAAATAGAACATAGGTGTCAGACAGTAGTTTTTCGCATATATCTCGAAAACCGATAGCCAAATTCTGACGTGGGGTAGAAGTGTTCAACATGATAAGATCTACCTGTGGTCAAACTTCCATTTTAATCTTTCAACGATCGCCTCCTCTGTCACTACTTGACCAATTGGAACCAAACTTGATATGAACCTTCCTTGGGGTATCATGCATAAAACTGATCTGGAAAGTTTTGATCAGTCCAAAAACATGGCCGCCGTTACTAAGAGTAATCAAGGGAACCAAGGTTATAGCGGTAATCAAAAGAATGTAATCCAGGGACAAAGACCAGACATGGAAAACAGACATATACAATAAAGAACATAAAGTAACTAAAATCATACATACAAAGTAGCACAAGCAAATGAACGACTCGGACTCCACTAAAAACTGGGAGCATGGCATGGACCAGGTGCACCGGTAGGGCAAGCGTCCTCTGCTTTTCTAGAAACACCCGCCGAGTTGCTCATAAAAAGTCAAGTCCGGAGTAGACAAACGAGAAAAGGAAAACTATGACCCGTTGAATAAATCGGTTTTCATGGTGCAGATGGATACACCATAACGATCCACGAGTTTCTGATGACGACCATAAAACTTCTGTAGTGATGACTTCAATCTTGTAGCAACACAACCCTGTTCCAGAAGCCTATTTGTTAGAGTTCTAGCGCGATACTAAAAGTCAGCATAGTTTCGGCAAGCTCTGGCATAACGTATGAGTTGAGATATGAACACTCCAATAGAACAAAGGGGTCAGACAGTAGTTTTTTTTACATATATCTCGAAAACCGTTAGATTTAGCAAAATTATTTCAATAGCTGAAATGACCCTTATTATAAGGCCTTCAAAAGTTTTTAGGAATCAAAGTTGTCAGGCGACTCCATGTAAGAGGTATTGCCCTTGAAAGATGAAAAATGAGAGGTTTCTTTTTACAGTTTTCAGCTAATAACCTGAAAACTATAATAGACAGAAAGAAACTTTCTATCGCTGAAATGATCCTTATGATAGTCCTACCAACGTCTTCTTGAGTCAAAATTGTTGGACAACTCCTTGTTAAATTTATTGCCCTTGAAAGACAAACTTCAACCAGGTGAGCGATTCAGGCTCCTGAGAGCCTCTTGTTTCAGGTTCCCAACTCCTCTCTTTCCGGTTACCGATTGACTTGGGCATTTTTCAGGCGGCATATGATGGAAATTTTCAGCTTCTATATGAGGGAATGCTTAGATATTTGGTATAAGTATATTTCTTTTGCATGATGACTTGAACCATGTCTCCTCTTTTCATGTTCTCGTTCATCTACATCCTGTTTACCGATCGCCTCGGTGTCTCCCTTACCGGCTTGAGTGGGTGTATTCTTAGCACGACATAGCTTGCAGTCTCTTGATTGATTTTTCAGTTATGGAAATTGTCGAATTAAATAAATTTTAAAGTTTTTTTTTCTTACACAATTTCGTTCTTTGTTGAATCTTATTCTGTGTCAAACATTTAATCACAATCAAAACTCTGAACTGTATCAAACTTGAATGTTGTGTCCATATGCCGCAACTGTTCAGGGTTGACCACTGTGGTAGTACAAAGCTTAGCCCTGCGAAACATTTTATTCTTTTTCACATGGTTTTAAAATATTTAGCTATTTTCACAAACTATCATAACATCTCCAAACGTGAAGTGCTGATAATTTGTTAACATTATATCAAAGGCAATTCAACTTGAGATCTAACACTTGTTCTCCAAACGAAAGTTTACTTCAATATAAACATCAATTTTCCCAAAAAAGTAAAGGGACGACACGTTAGCCCAAATGAACTATAAATGGGCATTCACTCTTGAAAGTAGCAAATCATCTCATACCGAGCTACTGGTTCCAATGCAATCTACAGCTAATGCACTTTTTAGCTCACCTGGCCAAAGGCCAGATGTGGCCATTTCTGATCTGTTGAAAAACATGGCCGCTATTACTAAAATAGAACATAGGGGTCAGACAGAAGTTTTTTAGCATATATCTCCAAAATCGTTAAGTTTTAGCCAAATTCCATCAATTGCCGAAATGATCTTCATTAGAAGGCTCACAAAAGTCTGCATTAGGTCAAAGTTGTTGAATGACTCCTTGTTAGAGTTATTGCCCTTGGAAGATGAAAATTGTTGTTTTGTTTTGTGTTTTTTTACATGTTTTCAGCCAATATCTTGAAAACTATGTTTGGTAGAAAGAGACTTTAAATTGCCAAAATGATTCTTGTGATAAGACCTACAAAAGTGTGTGGAGATCCAAGTTTTTGGACGACTCCTTGTCAGAGTAATTGCCCTTGAAAGGCGAAAATGGTGTTTTCAGCAGTTTTCGGCAAACATCTTATAATACCTGTAATACTAGATAGAAACTTTCAATTGATGATATGATCCCCATGGTTAGTCCTACCAAAGTTTTCTTTGAGTCAAAATTGATTTTTTCTTGGAGTCAAAATTTTTGGACAACTCCTTGTTAGAGTTATTGCCCTTGAACCGCAATGATATGAGTTTCCTTTCAATTATTATTATATTCCGATTTTTCGTACAAAATAAAGGGAAATTTTCGGGGGCTATAACTCAAAAGTGCTTGCCTCCATTTCGTGGCATTTTGGACAATAGGTAATTTCCCTTGATGAAAGCTTTTTTTCAACTGATATAATTTTCTTATTTCAGTTTTCAAGTCATAGGAAAGAAGGGATTTCTTATATTTGAAAATAATTTGAAATCATTTCAAGCAATAATATAATTGTAAACTGCTAAATATGTAAATTATGTTATTATTTACAGGTCTATGCCGAACAGTCTATAAAAGTCTTAAAAAGAGAAAAAAAATTGTTGAGCAATTAATGTCACTGCTTTGCTTCGATAATTAACTTTGTGTGTGTGTGTGTGTGTGTGCGTGCGTGCGTGTGTGTTTTGTTTTGCTTTGTTTTTGCGTATGGATCTGCTGAGTACGTAGATATGAAGAAGGGAAATCGCACCGGACCAGTACTTCATTGATGAAATCATCCTTACGATGACAAACAGGCTCCCATGTTTGAAGTTTAAGGATGACTCCCCTTTGCAGATATAACTGCCCATAGTGCAATTGGAGTGACCAAAAAGTGGCTAGAACCAAGCATTTCCTAATTTCCGGATGATAAATTCACTTTTAATTAGTGGAACGTTTGGAAATTGTACCACAGAATTCCGTATCATACAAGAAACATTATGGGGGTCAAATTTATTTTATTTTGTTCAACTGAGATTTAAGTACATGTAGAGGAATTGTTTTATTTGCCGAATCTTAGAATATTAATTTTGGAAATGCATAACTATCAATGTGTAAGGTGGTGAAAGAATGTATTGCATTATCTAAGGCCTGTTTTTGAACTGGCCTAGATTAAGATCCATAAAAAAAACAAACAAAAACAAGAAATCGGGGTTATTTGATGCAGTACATGTGTGTGTGTTTTGACTTCGGATTACAGACCAAATGTGCAATAAATGCGGAACACAGCTTGACACGACCGCATAGCTCGATCCCTATACAGGTACGAGATCACAATTAATTCCCCTTGACTTTTCGTTGTATATACGAATATAGTTCCCTTTTTTCAGTGTGTTTCTTCCTGATTTTTTTTCTTTGCTGTCATAAACTTTATTGCTTAGTATTAACTGCAGAAATGTAGGGCAAGGATCAAATTTACAAGGGATTTTTTTTTCATTCTGTAATTTTGTCCTATGAAAGAAGGTCAAAATTTAGGATATTTGGCATTGGTCACTTTTCATATCTACGGGGTCTCCGAAGCAAAGTTGCCAAAAATAAAAAATGATGGTGAATTTTTCCGGCACTCTTATAGAAATCTGCTATTATACATGTTTCCATATTGGTGAAGTTTAAATGAGTTTGCAGCGGTGGAATTTTTTTTATATGTCAAGATGGGTCTGTTGAAATGCACTACGAAATTAATTGTGTCCTCGTACCTATAATACAGTTGGGGCAAATATGAATACACCATTCCAACTAGCTTTGATACTGCTTTGATTTTTTTTACTTATTGGACATTGCAACAAGATAAGAATTTGACCAGAATCGATGTGGCCCCTTTTTAGACCATAATTCCTTAACAGCTCCTGTCAAAATCCCCACAAATTCCCGTCGTTTCTTAAGGGTATACACTTTCAAATAGATCGATTTACTACTAAAGTTATCATCCAGAGATCAGAAAAATGTTTGTTCATGGGCCCTTCTCGATCAGGGGCGTGTCCAGGATATTTGAAAGGGGGGGCGTAGAATAAAATATTTCGCCGAGCGAAGCGAGGCGAAAAAATTTTTGGACATTTTTTGGCTTAAAAACATAAAATAATAGAGAATTGCACTAATGTAACGGTTCCTGACTTGGAGCATGTATATTTTATAGTTAAAGTGTCAGGGTGTGACATTTTTTATGCCGAGTTTTCTCCATTAATTGTCTATGGTATATTAAAATGATTGGATGGATCTTAACAGCAGCAGACCAATAACGAGAAATTCCAAACTCAAGGGTATAAGGAGTAACTTAACATTTCAATACCTAGTCCAGGATTTTATGAACGAGAGGCGTGATTAAGGTTGAGGGTCCATGGGGAAAATCAGAAGCTCCTGAATTTCAACAATTTAGCATCAAATTATGAAGTAATCCCTCTATTTTTGATTAAGTTCGGGTTTCGTTGAACGACACACATGATACAAGACAAATAAACACTGAAGAATAAAGTTCTTTCGTTCTGAGTATTGCTTTAATGTGGAAATATACATATTTCTAGTATACATGTACCTTGACGCAAAACCTAAAATGAACACAGAAAAATACTGACGGACTCTCATTTTCAATTACTAGAGTGGATTCATAAGAACCATTTTACGTGGATTTCTCATGGCGTAATCGTCAATAATTTTATCAAAATCAAGTTTAATGTCTCTGTGAATATACAAAAGAAGCAGAGCATTTAGGCGATCCTCCTTCATGGTGCTTCTCAAATCATTCTTGATCAACTTAAGGGATGAGTTAGCTCTTTCGGTGGAGCTTGACGTGACGCTCGTCAAAGCAAGTAAGAAGAGAACTTTCATGATGTTTGGAAATAAAGTCGAGCATGCCCTTACATCAGTTAAGGTTGATGTTATTGACTCTGGTTTGTCCGATTGATTTTCCCAAAACGACTTCCAGAGAAACGAAATTTTACGGTTGATGATGACCCATCAAATTGGGGAATCAGTATAAAAAGAAATCAGAGTATGTGTTTAATTAATGAATATGATAAATTGCCATCATTCAATACAATACTAGCAGATTATAACGATAGTTTTTTTTTTTTTTTTTTTTTAAAGGGGGGGCGTACGCCCATTACGCCCTTACCTGGACCCGCCCCTGTCGATTTAAGTCGAAACCTCTAAAATCAATCCAAGCTTTCCTTTAGTGTAATGGCACCTTGTGGTTAAATTAAATGAGATCAATCTACTCAACTTAGTTTTTTATAAATTATAAATTATAATTATAATTATAACTAGTCCCCGTTTTGTTCCAATTCTAAATCGGCTCAAATCATCAAAACCAAACCATATCTTTCTGTATGGTACCTTGAGAGATCCATGTACTTTTACTCAAATTATTGTTTAGACGTCAGCAAAATCTTGTTTTTGGCCACTTTTTTGTCCCCAATTCCTACTCGATTCACAACCTCCACAACCATTCGCAGACTTCTTTTAGTGGTATGTCACCTAATGGTTCAATTTCAAAGAGAACCCTTCACTTATTTTCAAGTTAACATAACAGTTAATTTCTAATCCCCTTTTGGGGCCCTTTAGTATTCTTAAATGTTCAGGTCTTACCCCCAAAATCAATCCAAGACAGACTTTTGAGGTAAAGAATATCATGGAAAAATATCAAAGAGATCAATATGCTGTAACCGGAGTTATACATTTAATTTTATGAGATAGGCGACAGGTCGAAGGTCATTTTTTCCTTCTTGTTGTCGAATATATGTAGTACATGCATGTGTTATCGTAACAGTGACAATTTACGATAGGATACTAAATACTGAGTATTTGCAACCAAAAAGTGTCTGTCATGTGTATTTTGTTCTCGTTTGTAAAGGTTCAATTATTTGTTTTACTTACTTACATAAAGGTGTGATGGTAAAATGCCACTTCAGCCAATGCCATCCCAATAGCTCGACATACACTCTCAGAATTTCGGGGACCGGTGGTTCAAAATGGTGATCAGTCATTGCGCGTCGATGGTGGATATCCAGCTTCTCTCCCTTTATCCACACCCAGCATGCAGCTCTTTCTGTTGCCAAGGTCAGGCGCGGATCCAGATACTTTGAAAAGGAGGGGTGTCAGGCGGGGTTCCTCAGAAAAGGCGGTGCTAGGACATTATTTGCATTTTTAGGCCAATTTTACAAATGTAATTGACAAATTTTCAAACAAAAAGGAGGGGTGCCAACCCCTGCACCAACCCCTGGATCCTGCCACTGAGGGTCATCTTGCATTAAACTTCTAATGCATTTCTATCAGTAAATTCTGACCGGGCAGTGAATCCAAGCCTGATTTTTGTCAGGATGCGATTTGTTCTGATAAGGGACTATTCAATATTTATCAGATTGCTGTGCCGGTGCAAATGTATACCGGACACATAGTTTGATATTTTTTATATCCTCTTACACCTGGGATAAAGATTTTTTCAGAATTCTACATGTGCTAAGCAGGAACATTTTTTCAAAAAAAAAAAGAAAAAAAAATAGCAAACAATATACAGGGAAAGGTAATTATGCAAGTAAAGTAGGTATGGTGCCCTATTTAACTTGCATGTACTACGGTTATGTAGGTATACCTATCTTGGTACACAAACAGTTTCAAAAGTAATGATGAAGTTGATAGTATATGCATGAATCTATTCAATGAAATATGTAACTTGAAAAAATAAAAAAACAGCACCAAAAAAACTTATAAACTGTATAAAGTTGTGAAGTAGTAAATGTACATGTAACAAAAGCACACACTCAGTTGGTACTTTTGGGTACTTAGGTACTTTTATAGGGAAAAATCAATCGGAACACCTTGAGCAGCCTTTCTTGTTACACAAAAAAACCTCGGAAGCACTTGGCGGTGGATCTGTCCGGAATTTGACCGATCCGATTCAAAAATCATAGTTAAACTGGTTGAAATTTTACCATTACTTTTTTTTTTTATAGCTCCCCGCTTCGCGCCAAAATTCTTGGAAGAGTTGTTGTTCTTTATTTCTGATGCTATACAACTAAAATTTTTAGCCCTACCTGGTGGATAGAACTACTTTGATTTGCATATGACTACAATTCCGGCAAATTTTTCAAGAAGAAATTCTCCTCTCTACATCCGAGGTTATTTAAGGCTAGAAACCACCTTTTTCACAGCACTATGAGGAACGGGGGTAATTTCTGCGCAGGACATCGTCTGAATATAGCTGAAATATTGCTGCCCGGACGTTAAACCCCAACAAACAAACAAACAAACTGGCAGGACTATTTTTGAATACGTTCCAACTGCTCATTGGTTGAATTGGTGGTCTGTAACCTTTAGTGTAGCGGAAATGGCCGAGTAGTTCCGATTGGGAGAAAATTGCACCGGCCCAGTACTTCGATAAATATTGAACGGTCCATAAATTTTTTAAGTTTCTAGGATAAAAATAGCTCACGTATTTTTATGTAAATATATATATAGTTATATAATAGTGTTTGCAAGAGTACCAAATTCGGACAGTGGTAAACTGGATACATACTTTAAATTGAAAAGATTGTTTTAAAAGGGAAAAATATTTAGAACTTGATAATTTTACGTAATTTTGTGTGTATATCGCGAAGATCCTATTAAGTACTCACTATCTCAAAATTGAAACCGGGTGCTAAGGTCTACACAGACTAGAAAGAGATATTTGTGAATTCTGTGAGTACAAGGAGTTGGAAATGAGGTCCATTTTGTGATCCATCATATATTCTGATGTCGGAAAGTTTAATTTCAAAGACGTCAGTGATAAATTTAACAATTTCAATAACCTATTAACCAGGTCGAAATATTTATGGCTATTTGATCATGAGGACAGTATGTCCTAAAAAAACACTTGGCTCATGTCGCTGTTTGACAAACTGTGCAGTCTCTTACTCTGACCCTGTACCTTTTTTTTGTCTTCTGTTTTAATTGTTTGTAAATAATTTTGTTAATTGCGTTGTTCCATGTGTTTAGTTTATATGTATGTTTGTTGGTAATATGTGTATTGCCTTGACCCTTATGGGTATCTTATTTATATATAGTTTCCTTCATGTGCAGTGGCGGATCAATGGATGGTATTTAATTATCAAAACAACTCGTCGAAGAAAACTTCAGAGTAGCCACATAACGCAGTTGACCAGTCACAAAACTTCTGCGAATACCTGAACGATAGTATTTTAGCCGAGAAGATGTCACAATTTTCGAACTTGGTAGAAGTTTGTGATAGCCGAGAACGCTCATCTATTCAAAGCATCACTTCTAGAATAAAACACAGTGACTAATAGCTTACAAAAATGTATCTGAAAATACGTAGAAAAGAAAATGAAACATAACGGAAAGTTATTAGGATAGAGGTGCTCGATTGTCTTAGTGTGACGATACTAACGATGGCATTGGCACCATGTATTACTTAATCACACAGTGCAGAAGTTGTGAAAAATAGCGAAATCGTGTCTTCTGTTGCGGGGCGCCGAATAGGATTTGACCTTTTTGTAATAAAATCAATTTTGTGTAAACCAAATTGAATTCTGTCTTAACAAAATAATTTTTGTCGTACGAAATTATGTTATACAGACTTGTTTTATGATCACTTCAATTTTGTAATGACAAAATTCAATTTTGTCTAATAGGTATGCAAATATTAACTTATTTTTTTTAATTGAAAACTGACTTTTGTTACCTGATGTGGAAATTAAATAACAAAAGTCAATTTTGTAAGATAAAATTGAAATTGTATGCAAGATGTTGATTACATTAGTTAGCATCCTGTGATTTTTAAATTAAAATTAATTTTTGTGGCGACAGAAGTAAATATTTAACAAAAAAGTCAATTTTGTATGCAAATTAGTTCAAAGAATCCTTTTGTATATGTATTTGTCTTAGAAAATGCATTTTTTTCATTTTCCAGAACTACGGGTACGTTTTACTGAGTTTGATGATCATCGTACATAGGTTTTAAGATGTACCAGAAACAACTATTCCCACAATACACCGTGGTCAACGAACTTCCTGTCGTGTTCGCCATTCTCCGGTCAAAATAGACTAACTTTCAAATCGCTCCCATTGTTCATTGTTTTTGTTAACGATTTTGTCAGTTTTAGACCTATATCGTTCTTGGTTTACAGAATACGATGGATGAATCAAATCCAAAGACACTGTAAGTATTTTATTTTCTGTTAGCTGCCTAAAATCTGTTCTTTTTCTTGGTTGAGAAAATTGAACCGGTTGACTTAGCTACTTTCACATTCGCATTTCTCTTGATTTCATGTTTTGTTTTTCTTTTGATCAGATACGTCGGAAATTTGGATCCATCAGTCACAGAAAGTCTTATTTTAGCCCTTTTTGGACAGATTGGACCATGTAAAAGTTGTAAGATAATTTATGAGGTAAGGCATGAGATAAGGTGTTTAAGGAGTTAGGACTAAGGAAGAGTTCCATTACTTTAGTTTATACTTTGCTTCTGATTTTAAACATTGGGCTGATTTTATTGTAGACACGTTTAGTAATAGCTGTCCTGTTGTTGGAGTCACATTTCTGAATGACCTAGAATTCAAAGGAAATAGAAATTATCAGATTACATATTTACCAGGAAGCTAATTGTGATCTGACATGAATCAAAATTTCCTGATATGAATAATGCAGATTTGATTTTTCTTGGAAAAAGAAACTGTAGCCCAATAGAAAAGAAACATTTTACTTTATTATTTAATTTTAATATGATGCGAGGATTGAAGTAAAACGGTTGTCCTATTCATCGTTTCCTTAAATCAAATATATGTACATGTACATGTATATAGGTTAAGATTATGTTTAGTAAAAATAACTTAATCTTTTCTGTTAGTCCTTTTTTTCAATTATTAAAAGAAGTGAAATTGATGTGTGTTTAAAAATTTCATGAAAAAGATGTATGTATGTACATGTATCTTCACTGTTCCACTGTTGCTGTTGTCAAGAACCTGAAAAAATATAATTCCGATGGTATTAACCAAACCAAAAACTAAAATTCTAAGAAGGGAAAGGCAAGTGTTTTCTTTTTGGAATTTACAGCTGTCAGTTATGTCTTATTTTTGTTTACATTACATGATTTGTGTAAAATATTCCCACCATCTGTATCTGTACAAATTAATTTGACCTGCTAAAACTGAAGATGAAGAAGAATTGCTAGAGATGCACTTAAGAATTAAAAATTGAAAAGTACGACGAAGTGCTACAAAGTCATTGACCATTTTGAAAGCAAGGGGAAAAAGGGATAGGGATCTTTTTTGGAAAAAAAATTAATGTTCAAATTTAAAAAAAAAAACTAATTTTTTTTCTCATTCATTGAAAAAAAAACTTTTCCCCCATTATTTAACAAGGGGGATTTTCAAATAAAGGAGTTTTAATGTCCTTTACTATTCTCACAAGTCTCGCACAGACGGTAAAAGCATAGTATAGCTCATGGCGCCCGCATGTTTTGGCAATGCCTACTCAATATTATTATAATTGCCTGGAAGACAATCAAATTGTTTTCATTGTTTACATGCATTTACTAAAGGACAACCTAGATTTCAATTTGGGCATGTCAAATTTTCATCTACTTGCCCAATAGGAAAAGGTTTATAAAATGTTACATGTTGTACATGATACTCTGTATTGAATAGGAGTTTAGGTTCATGTTTTGGTTGGTCTTAACCATGATAGTAAAGGGAAAAAAATATGACTGGAAAAAGGTCACAACATTTGCTGGAGAAAAAAACATCCTACACCTTTTTAAGTACATGTATATAGTTACATGCAAATGTATGTAAATTGTAGACATGTTTTCTCAACTATTTTAATTGCAGTGTGTAGTTACTATTCAGTAGTTGTAAAACAGAAAAAAATTCTCAGATTCTGGGTATCCTCGCCTTCCTTATGGTAGATGTGGCTTTACCTAATTTATACAACCACAAAAAAAAAACTGTGGTTGTATATTGGTATGACACTCTTGTTATCATTATACACTTGGTTTACATGCAGTGATTTGAGTATTAGTTGAATGATCATTGTAAAATTTTATAAAAAGGTTCAAAACCACCAAAGCAAGGTTGTTAATTGATGTTGGGGGTTTTGTCAATAACCATTTTAGAATTAGAGGTCTAAAAGGAGCCTAAAACAAGCATTTCATAGAATACATATTTAATGATATAACTCAAGTAAAAGCATAGGAATGTCTGTGCTATGGTTCCACAATTTTCTTCACCACAGTGGTCTGACGTTGATTGATTTTAGGGGTAAAGCTTTGAAATATTCAGAAACTAGGGACTAAAAAGGGGGGATCCAGAAATGTCTATATAATAACTTGATTAAAAGTGAATGGATCTCATAAATTTTACTACAAGGTGCCATACCACAAAAGGAAGATTTTTGGGGTTATGACTTGAGCCAAGCAATAATAAAGGATAGTAAAGCGGTAAGAATAATAGGTACTTTTTTCTGAATTTTTTATGAGTTCTGGCCACAGTTTTATCCTGTGTCAAATGTCTACCATAAGTAGATATTTTTTTTCAGCAAAGTGTCAGCCTCAACTTATTGTTCACTTCAACTTATGTAAGGATTTTTCAAGAAAAATGTTTATCAAGAGTGCATTTCATTAGATTTGTTTAGTTCACTTTTGATTGCTTTAATTCAAAATTGTGGTAAACTCAAGAAAGCTGTTGCTCAAAAAGTCAAACCGGCGATTGAATTCGAATATTATATGATCATTGCCGCTATCCTTTATGAATGAATACGATGATTATAAAAACTCTGAAACTTTGAAACCGTTAAAATATACTGTATAAATAAACTCTAGAAGATGTGTTAACAAACTCTTTTTTACTTAGAAAACATAATCGAATGTTTTGGAGTTACCGGTCCTTTAATATGCAAATTTATACCCATTTACATTATGTCGTAACACATTTGCACGTGACTCAAATTATAATTCAATTAAGGTGTTATCTAAATGGCTAATTGCAACCTAATTTGCAGGTGAAAATTATTTTTTATTGTGTTTCGTAATACCAGGTAATATTGTTTACTAATTACTGCTCGTAATTATGACCAATTCATCATTACGGTTGACATGTTTATGATATCATACTCCTGATGATCTATGGCTTCAGAGCCATTGACACGCTATTCAATAAAAATAATTGAACTCGCAGGCACAAAGTACTCTTTAACAAAAACACATTTATGTATACATATTTATTTAATTCAGAAATCTTATACTTAGGAACATTGCTTGAATAATATGCTCTTGAAAACAAATGGCTTAACTTCGATCTCTGCTGACACGTACGATATAAATGTACACCTCTGACCCTTGACTTATCAATGTTTTTTTCGTCGATTTATGTCAAAGTTAGGAAATTTGACGTATACTCCACATCGACTTATAGTCCGAAAAATATGGTACATCGTATTCAAAATTCAAAACTGTGTCATGTTAGAATGGTGTGTCCATTCTTGGCACAACTGTTCATTGTTCCACCCCTGCAGTTGTATCGAGTTGTGCCTTGCGAAGCATTTTATTTAAAACATATAATAAGTAAATTAAGAACCTAAACAGCTTCCTTGCAAATTTAAAAAAATCTAGCAGTAAAAATTAAACTTTTAAATTTTCAGACATTGTTATGCAAATATAATATATAGTATTGAATGCTATAAAATGAATAATTACGGGTAAATGCATATCATTTGTAGTTGATATTTTCTGTAAACTCCATACATGTGTAAACTATAACTTTGATTCCTTTGACTTGACTTTTTATGTGATTTTATTTTCCTATTTCTTTGTTTTCCTACATTCACCATGACATTGGTTCTAAAAGTGCTAGAATACACACTGTTTTTCTTGAGTAAGTTTGATTTCAAAATTTAAATTACTCATAGTAGTACTAGCTGTATCTTTCCTAGGGCCAAACTCATGCAGGAATTTTGCCCCTTGTTGGTCCGGGTGTCAATAGAAAAGGCCTGCAGCAGCACTAAGCTTGTCGTAAAAGGTGACTGAATAGTGCACAGAATGCTGGCTGATGGTTAGGGCGCTCTGCCCATATAACACCTGGGTTGTGTGCCCCAGGTGGTAGAATGAGGCAACCCTGGCATGTTACATGCTGGGGTCGTCAGGCCATATTACGAAAACCTGACCGCAAACCATAGTGGTGCAATGTGTTGGGAAAGATGTCACGTTACTCGCACGTTAAAGAAACCCTTCTGTGGTATTCCCCCAGAGTAGGAACCATAGGTCTCCACCACAGGAGGCTAAATCGCCCGTCCCTACCCACCTCTCCCTATTTCCAGTGGCAATCAAAATTTGTCGACCCTTGTGTCCCATCCCATTTTTCATTTCATTATCATTTCATGCTCATTTTATCATCTATTTCATGTTCATCCCAACAGTCCCAATTATGTTAAGTCCCAACAATCAATCAATCCAAAAAATGTAGCTGCATAGCATAATTTCAATGGATTGTGAAATCTTTGCTGCTGCCTACCATTGACATTTTATTTTGCAAAGGGTTACAAGAAACTGGGAATTACAGAGTAAGATTACATTCATTATCATACATTGTAAATTGTTATAATAATAAAATTGTCAGCATCAATCCTTCACATGTAATTTCAAAACAATTTAACAGTAGATCATTCCAACCGTAAAATTTTAAAAAGTCTAGACAATAGGATTTCTACTTACACATTTTAGCTGCCCACATCACTGTCCAGTTTCTCAATGTGCATGTATGGAGACACTGGAGATGTTTACTTTAATGAATTATCTGTAGCTTCGGTGGATTGTGAATCCTCCATAGAATGTGGGTTGAAAATTCAATCACAAAGTTCATGATAGACCGTTTATGATCAGTTCTAAAGAATTGATACTACAAGCTTCCTGTTTTAGCTCACCTGACCAAAGCCCATATAGCTATTGCCATCCCTTGGTGTCTGTCATCATCGTCCTTTTCAGTTTTTCAAAACTCTTTTCCTCTGATACTAATTGACCAATTTGAACTGAACTTGATGTGAATGTTCCTTGAGGTATCCTGCATAGAACTGATATGGGAATTTTTGATCTGCCAAAAAAACATGGCTGTTCTTACTAAAAATAGAACATAGGTATCAGACAGTAGTTTTTTGCATATATCTCCAAAACCGTTATGATTAGCCGAATTCTGATGGAAGTAAAAGTGCTCAGCATGATGAGGTCTATCTGTGGTTAAATTTTCTTTTTAATCTGATAAGCAATGTTGGAGTTATTGCCCTTTTTTCAAATTTGCTATTTTAATGTTACATTTGTATTTCTTTCAAAAATCTCATCTGACACTACTTGACCAATTGGAATCAAACTTAGTATGTTTCTTTGGGTATCCTGCATAGATCTGTTGTGGGGATTCTTGATCCATCAAAATCATGGCTGCTCTTACTTAAAATAGAACAAGGGGGTCTGTGAGGAGTTTTTCTCATTTATCTCCAAACCAGTTAAATTTAGCCAAATTCTTTCAATTTTTGAAATGATCCTTATTATAAGGCCTTCAAAAGTCTCTGAGGGATCAAAGTTGTCAGATGACTCCCTTGTAAGAGTTATTGCCCTTGAAAGATGAAGAATGATGTTTCTGTTTTGTTTTTGTTTTTTGCAGTTTTCAGCCAACATCTTGAAAACTATGATAGTTATATCTACTGCCATATAATGGTTATCTTCTAAAGAATGTATGAATCTGTATTACAAGGTTAAATATTCCCAAATCAGGTTAGGAATAATTTTTGGAGTAGTTGCTATATCCATGAAGGTTTTTGTGACTAAAAACAAAGCATTTTTCTGGATACCCACAGCTCTAAAGAAATTATTCATGTACTTACCAGGTCACATGAATCCATATCACCAACAGATTGAAAAGGTTATGGCCATGGTTTTTTTTTGGAAATAAGGACTAAAATGATGTAAGAGAAATAAACCTTTCTTATTCTACACATATTTTCACTTCAAGTTGTATTATTCAAGGTGATAATACAGTGCATCACTTTTAGGAAAAGAGTCACTCTTACATAACACCGGTAGTCACAAGGCTATATCAGACTGGTAAACTTATTATTATTCCATTGAGATTCAGCTATCTGAGTAAACATTTATTGAGGAAAATATTGTTTGTTGGAAACTTAATTTTGTTGTTCAAAAATACCCACAAAAGCAACAAAAATTAGTACTCAATGAATAAAAATGAATCCACAATATTCAAATATTTTATATAAGGGTAATCATATAAGACGAGCAGGATTAAAGGAGATCTCTAGAGAAAAGACCAGGCCCTGTTCAATAGGGACATACATGTACATGTAATAAGATTTTAATCAGATACATGTGCGGTTCATGTATATACATGTATTACTGTGATAAAGAACTTAGCTTCATCAGCTCTATGGCTGGCAATATACATGTAATTGTGTAGACCCAGTTTCTCGTTGTGATTTGTGGATCTATACTGTGAAGACAGATTTATCTTTCTTGGCATTGTTTTCTCTTTTGGGGTCATTGTATATAACTTGACTGATGTTGTTAATAAGAGCAGAGAACACTTTTCCTGCATATATTTCTTGGTTGTTGTTGATTAAAGCAGAGCAGAGGACACTTTCCCTGTGTATATTACTCGGCTGTTGTTGGTAAGAGCTGAGGACACTTTACCTGTATATATGACTTGACTGTTGTTGATTAAAGCTGAGGACATTTTCCCTTATATATTACTTGGCTGTTGTTTTGATAGGAGCAGAGGACACTTTCCCTGTCACTGCACCTAACTCATGTTTTAATATTGATTTAGAGGATATCGGGATATTTATTTATTTTTATAGGTGTGCATTGTTTTTTTTTCTGTGTCAGGCTGTTTCAAGGACTTCGTCCCTGACTTTCATATACACGTTTTTAGGACAATGCTTTCCCTTGATGTAAGTTTTCAGTTAGGAAAGAATCTATGGTGGTTGTGAATTTGAGCATCACAGTCAGTGTAGGTTGAAATAAGTAGTAATGGTATAGTGATCTCCAAGGGGCTATCTAGCATCACTTTACCCTGATGCTATATTTTTTGTATGATACTATTCGAAAAGTACTTCCCATAGGATCCAATACAAATGTGATGCTATAATTATTAGATGTAAGATGCTATATTGAAATTCAGGGGGTTACCGAGATATTATCTGTAAATCTTAAGAACACTGATGGTATATTGTACTTTGCTCTCGGTCATGAGTAATCTGAACATTTAAACAAATAAAATGTAAACCATGTACATGTATTTTAGGAATATGCTAAACATCATTTATGTGTAAACTGTACTCTTGATGTTTTATAAAATATGCCTTTAGATTTAAAAGTTGTATTGTATCTCAGTTGTAGATCATAGAAATATAAATTAGATTTTAATGTCTCAAGGTAAAATTTCAATTTAATACAAATTTAATCCCTAAAATTTGTCAAATTTTGTATCAGTAACAAAAACTCCTGGCATTTATTATGGATTGGATGAGTTGACATTCAGTTGGAAGCTTGTTATGTCATTTTCCACTAGATATCCTGTGATCTATTTTTGAAATGTTGCAAATAATATGTATGAATCTATCTGAATAAGCCCGAAAAAAAAATTAATAACGTAGATTTAATAGTCGGATATTTATTGTGAGCAATAAATGATAGGTTCCCTAGCGTGAACAAGTAAAATGTCACCAATTATCGAGTTAACAAATTGCTTTTGGTGAAAGGACCGATTGAAGTAATTGGAGGACATTTTGGAGAGGACTGCATACAATGGATAATTTGGTATTACTTACCCCTGTTTACCAACCCCAGCCTCCTCCTTTAACACTGACGTATGGGGGACAGGACCTCTACTGTCTGGTAGGAATTTCCATTTCAATTTTATTTCTTTTGTCCTTTTGTAAACTGTGATATTGTTTCATTTTTATATGAAGATTTTTGCAAGCCTCTGAGTTGTTTCAAGGACAAACTTTTTGTGATTTTGAAATACATGTTACAGTGCTTACAAAGAGAGATTACTGCTGTTATTAGTTCAGACTATTTTTCTTGTTATTAAATTTCTGTTTTTTTGGCCTTAAGCATGAATACTTATACAAGGCTTTTACAAGCATCTCCAGATACTGTAAATTGAATAATGTTGGACATTTGATAGGACATGTAGGGAACAGTCATTATTTTGGCATCTGCAGTTTGATGCATGGTATCAAGTTCAAACACTCAGTATAGTAAGGATACATGCACCAGTTCATACTTGAAGTTTTTACTGGCTTTTTCATTTCTACAGATTGGATACGTTGTAGGTTAAATAGAGTAACATTGGTAACTCTTATTAAAACAGAAGGGAAATGAGACTGGGAATAAAAGGTTGTAGAGTTGTTTTACCAGATCTAATCATCTAATATTGAAGGAACCATACAGAAATAAAACAAAAATCTAAATAAATTAATGCAAAAAATATTGACTTGCACACTCATCTTAGGCTTTAAAATAAACTCCATCTGAAAACATTGATACAGAATAATGTCATGTATCATCAATTTATTCTAGTGTGTTCCAGTGTTCCATGATGTGACAAATATATATTGCTTTTAACAATGATTCATATAGGAGTGTTAATTATATTTAATACATGTATATGCATGACACCAATTTCTACATGTACATGTGTTCACCTGATGAAATGAAATGAATTCAAATTCATGTAGTCTATTAATGTTATGATTGATACTTGTCAAAGTAAAATAGCTTTCTAAATGTGACTCCAACAATACAACAGTACAAAGGTATCCCAAACAACATTACTCTAATGGGATAAGGTTACAAAGATGTAAGAATGTTATGTGTTATATATTTTATTCCAGTATGCAGACATGACATATTATAGTACCTGTAATATCATTATCTGCCCCATCTTTCCATCTGTCTATCAAGACAATAACTCAATGAAACTTTTAGTTATTTCTCTTAATGTAAGCTCCTTTTGCTAGTTTGCTAGGAACTTTTATCATAAAAAAGTGGAGGGAGAGTTCCACATTTCTTTCAATAATTTTAAAAACAGTATCAGCAATTTCCATGAAACTTTTGTAAATTTCTAATTTTACATTTCTAATTTTGGTACTTATGGACAATATTTATATAAAGTATTAAAATGAGCTAAATCAGGTCAAGTTGTCGTGCAATAAAAGAATAGCTTTCAGTTTGTTAACCTGGCCTAAAGTGCCATGTGAGCCATGGCATCACTTGGCATCTGTCGTCGTCGGTCGACGTTCACAATTTTTCAAAACACTTTTCCTCTGTTTTCCTCTGACACTATTAGACCTATCAGAACCAAACTTGGTATGAATGTTCCTTAGGGTGTTCGGCATATAACTGATATGGGGATTTTTTTATCTGTTTAAAATTATGGCCTCCGTTACTAAAAAAAAGAACATGGGTTTTCCCATTAACAAAATGTATCTTCAGACAGTCAGTATTGCCAAATTCTGACACAAGGTAAAATGTTCAACATGATGAGATCTATCTGTGGTGAGATTTGCATGTAAATCTGTTGGTCATGTTGGAGTTATTGCCCTTTTATCGAAAACTTTTTGCTATTTTAATGTTATTACTTTAAAAAATTTTCAGAAACTACAGGACAGAATTTGATAAAACTTATATGATTGTTTCTTAGGTATGAGTGTTAGGAATTTTTATTCAAGAAAAAACATGGCCACTTTTACAAAAATAGAATGTTGCTTATTGAGACAGTTGAGCGATTCAGGCTGTTTAGAGCCTCTAGTTTTTCATCCATGTATCTACTTTATATATCATAAGTACTGCAGATACAGAGACATGTTAATCATTGAAGGCTTAAATGAGGAGAAAAATACAGATATGACAACTACCTGCTACTTTTTTGTCATATATTAATTACATAATCTACATGTAGGCTGTTCAATCAATTCCTTGTATTTTTAACATTCCAAAGAAAAGTTTAGTGCATGCTTACTACATTTTAAAATCTTTTTTTTTTCTTAGAATTGCTAAAACAAACAAATAATGTAAACTATTCCAGATTATTCAATAACAAGTCATGGTCCTTATTAGACCTCTTGTGATCATTAATATGTAAATGTGTGTTGAAAGAGGAAGTTGTCAATATAGATTTGTAAATTGTATATTTATATACATTTCAATCAGATGATATGTAGTTTTTCCTTTTATGTTGGACCATGACGTTACGAAAATACAGATATGTACCAATAATGTTTTTTCTCAATCATCTATATTTAAACATGCTTAAACACTGCTACAGTTATATAAAGTACTAATAATAGTCTGTATTTTGCTTAGAAAAATCTACAAATACTTAGTTGTTGGATCTACATTTTTTTTATATAAAAAGGCATTAATTTGCTGCTATTCCGCTAGAAAAGTTATATGTTTATGTTAAGCTTGTCATTTCATGAAGTGTTTTATAATATATTTTAAATAAAGATTTTCTAAAAATATGTGTATGTCTTTGGACATGCTATTATTTAGCTGTATATGGTGGCTTGTCATTTGAAACAGGGATTGTCTGCTAAGAATTATCATTGCCATATATTTACATCTCATGTTCTACAATAATTTCTCAGCTGATGTATATTTTGTTAAGTCCACTACATAAGATTGTTGTATATTTTGTTAGTAACTATTACTATGACGACTTACATTAGTTCAGGAAAATTTCCCAAATATATAATTGTCTTTTCAGTGCAGGTTCATTTGATAAGACATTTCCAAAAAGCTTGTAGGTCCAGCATCTCTGGCATCGGAAGTGCATTTAGTTTTTGTGAAGTCCAACAATTTTTTGCTTTTATACAATGAAGACTCCTACTTAAATCTATTATGACAATGAATTGTACATGCATTGTTACCATTTTTTCCCATTCTAAGCTGGTGATAAAAAAAATGTGTGTGACTTTTAAACCACTGTGTGGTGAGTAAATTTCTGGAAGAGCTTTCCCTCTATTTCACCTTTTCAAGTTCTCTACAGACTTCATGGGAGAAATTTTCCTTCAGCCTGATCTTGAGATAAACTATTTCTTCACTCTCTATAGCAAAATTAAGATTTTAACATGCTCACTAAAGCATGCATGTTGAAATCCTTCATCTTACTATCTTGAGTGGAGAAATGATTTAAAACCACTCACTTCTGAAGGAGAACCTAAATATCTTCATTCTGTTTTATTAAAACTAACAGCAAGTTAATTATAACCATTGTATTTATACCATTGGCATTCTACTATTGCTTTTATTACAGACTACAACCAATGTACGAGGAGATCCACAAGCCGAAGTAGGTCCTATTTCATTTTCTATTTTATATCCTTACTAAACCACTATTTTGTGTAGGTTCTTTTTGTTTTGTTTTTTTTTTTTCGATCATAAAATAGAAAATGGAAACAAAAAGTAAAGATTATAAGCCAAAATTAGTCTTTGTTGAAGCATGTGTTCATTATGAATGTATTACATACCAATACAAGTGGAAATGACTTGTCTACTAAAATCCAAACTTTTGTCAGTAATAAAAATTCTAGTTTCACCATTATATTTTTTCCAAGCTACTGGTTATAAACTTAGTCAATAGAAAGAGAATTTTAAAATTTAATAAAATTTTCTTTGGATCACTCAAACATGAGTGAGAAGTGATAATGAAATTGTTTTTCTTATATACAAGTTCCCTTTAAATCTTTTCAAAAGGCAAATAGATTAGATTCATTTAATGTATTTAAATGGTTCAGTGAATTTACATATATTAGTGGTTTAGTATTCTCTTCACTGAGTTAAGTAAGAGTTATCTCTCTTTGTAAGTAAAACTGCAGTATTGTGTCATCACATCTTTTTCTCATTTAACATGCTGCATATGCATATTATATATATATTTCAACAATGATAATGTATATAATTTGTTTTTGTTTATTAATTTGATCACTATACAGATATTGCATTTTATTTTTAAAAAAATTAACTCAGTGGTATTTCAAGAATAAACAGATGAAATATAAAATGAAATTCTTTAAAAGTAAAGAAGACAGAGATGTTTTTCATTACCAAGTAGTTCAACAGAAAGTAGTACAAGAAATTGAGAGGTTTATTTGTTGGAGGTGAGTGATGGGTTGGTGTCCGTCTTGAACTACCACTGATATTGGTTCTGGTATTACTGGACTGGTTCCGTTTTACATACAGCTCTGATTTGTCAATTTGTTTTGTTTGTTTTTGATTTTAACAAAATTTTTCATTTATGATTGAGTGTCAGTTTCTGGGGGTAAATGAAACAAAATTAGTTTAAAGTAGTTTAAACAGAAGGAACAAAAACTGCATAAAAACACACATTGGAGAAAGAAACAGGTAAGAAGCTTTTCTTTATTCTTTTTTATTGTTTAACATTTCATTGCATGGATTTTGAAAACTTGTCTTTAAGGTTGGCTGTGAAGCTTCAAGCCAGATTTCCAAGTCAGATGGCGTGGGTATGGAGTTTTTGTTTTTTCTGCACTTTTTTAGTCCATTTAATTCATCAAACCTTTTACAAGAGTGTTTCCACCCATATAATAAGAGTAGAAACCTATAAATTTACTGTGATAGTGGTCTGATAATCGTTTACAAAGATTTTAGCTGACCAATTAGAAATTTGAAAGTCAAAAACAAACATCTCAAACTGACTTCAGATTTGAGCTGTACTGGAAAAATAACCAAATTATTTTGGACATTTCCAGACCAATTTTGGTCAGAAATTCTAAGACTGTAGAACTAGTAGATAATATTTTGATGAAGTTTGGTGTTATTTTCAGCCTGGTGCCGACCCATATTGTTTTGTTGAATTCTATGAACACAAGGATGCAGCTGCTGCATTGTCAGCGATGAATAAAAGAATGTGTATGGGAAGGGTGAGTGCAATCTCTTTTACTTTTATTTGACAGTGATATCTTCTACAGTATTCTAAGATTCCACTTCCCCATCAATTGGGGGCAATTACAATTTAGGGATGGGAAAGTTCTTTTTATGTTTCCTTCTGCAAACTAGTGGAAAACTTAAATTACTGAAAACATGTTTTAAGTTAAAAAAGCAGATTAAACTAACTTGTTGACATGTTAATTTTCTTTTATATTTTTTTTTTGGTGGAAAACCTATAACTTAAAAGAATCCTAGAATACTGAATTCTATAGATCTGATTTTAACAAGAAATTTGAGTCTTGTTCATTGAGAACCATCAAGGAAAACAGAATTTGTGTATTTGAGAAAAGTTCTTTGGCTTTGGCTAACCCATTTCACACCATGCATTAAATACAAAGCAGAAGGTTTTTTTTTAACATGAATGGGAAATATTCCAGCTATTTAAACTTATGAGTAAAAATTTCTGTACGATACATGTTAATCTTGCTGAAATCAGGTCTTGGAAAATCGTAAAGTTAATTTAGATATCCTACAGGAAAAGAAGATAACAATAGAGTTGTGGTGATGGTAAGTATGATTTAGTCAGAGGTAAGTTGACATGAAATGCTCTCAGTTTTAATTTTATGAAGATTTATATATGTTTTTTTTTTTTTATTATTAAAACCTTGCACCAAATTACAGGGGTATGTAGGTTTTGACCCATGTGTATTTGTAATTACGAATTTATCTCCTGAAGCCTTATTCTTTCACAGATTTCTTTCATACTTTGGTTAATTGATACTAGCAAGAAAGCCTGAATGGGATTTGTTTTCCCTAAAATCAGTTTAAAGGAACCACATTTTTGGGAAAGGAATTGACATTTTTTTGCCACTTTTCATCAAACTTAAGCAAATGATAAGTAGCACTAAAAGCTTTGATTGGATTAATTTTCTCATAAAGTTAAAATTATTGATTGAGGCCTAACGCCTGGACAGCACCTTCATTTTAAGACAAATTTTTTCCGACTTTAATGAATTGTTAGTAACAAAAAACCTCAGTTGGGATTGGTTTTCAAACATTTTTTAATATGGTAATTTGGTAAATATAGTATACAACTGGTGAATTCCTTCTCAATGTATTACATTATTTCTTGCATACTATTTGATAATGTGTCAAAAGAATACTATCCAGTAGAGGCCAACTGCTGGATGGTTGTAGGAGTTTCCTCAATGTAGAAATAGAGGACTAATTTGTGGTCTTTTATAGGTTTTTAAATTTAGGTGCTGTCAGATTTTTTCCTTATTTCTGTTTTCTTGTCTAAGAAACTGTCATGTTATGTTGGAGCTCTTTTCTGGTATCAGGACTTTGCTTTTCTAAAGATAATGAAGTATTGTAAGCATTTTCACTATGGTTCTTAAAATTAGTTCATGTAATGATTTACTTGACTTATTCCACTTTGTCCCATGGGGGACATAGGGCGACCACTGCTGCTCTCCACTTCTTCATGTCTTTTGCCATCTTTACTTCTCCCAAGGTCATACTTCAGATGTTAGTACTCTTCTCTTGTGTTTTTGGGTCTGCCTCTCTGTCTGTGGCCCTGTGATTCTGGTCCAAGGCATGACGGGTCATATCAGTGTTTGTTTTCCTTTATTTGAGCCCAATCCATTTTCACTGTCTGTGTGGCTGGCTTTTGTTTGGTTCTCTGCCACAAGTTCTTGTTAATATTTTATGGTTGAATTATTTATATGGAAGTTATGGCCCTTGGACTTAGAAAATTTCAGTGAATTTACAGTTTTCCACATTTTTTTTTGTAATGCTTTTACCAATCGCTTTTAAATTTTGTATGCAGTCTTGCTATGAGAAGTTACAGATTAAGTTTGACTTTGGTTAGGGTTGATTGATTTTTATGGAAGTTATGGCCCTTGGACATAGAAAATTTCAGTGAATTTAAAGTTTTCCTCACTTTTTTTTTTTCGTGGGGGACATTGGAAAGCTGTTCTTTTATTTTACTTTTTTGAGTCAGAGGAAGGAATTGCAATATACAGTAATATACCTGTGCAATTTTGTTTTATGTTAGAAGGCTTCCAGTGAATTTAACATGTTTGTTAAAATGAATTATTGTCTTAAAATGAAGAACTTATTATTATTTTGTTACGTATATATGTATTCTGAATACATTGAATCATTATATGGCCTAAAAGAAATTCTGTGTTTCTGGTAACATTTTTGACAATAAAAGTGTTGGTAGGTAGGTTTTTTGTTTTCTTTTAAAATTTACAGATTTGCAAGACTTTGAAATGTACCGTTTTTGCTGCCACTATCATGACACTTCTGAATACTGAACTTGTAGCCATGGTCATGTTTCATTTTTAAAAAAAAAAAAATTTTGAACCTCCACTTTGGAGAGCAAAGCGATTCTAGTGAAAAAGCAATGATAGAAATGCCGAAAATCTGTATAATTTGTTTTTTTTTTTGACACCATTAAAAAAAATGAGGGTCAGTCAGGTTACCAGTTACACAGACTTTTTTTTTAAGTCTGAATTCAAAAGATACTGATCTGAGATAAACCACACATTAAAAATTACCTGCCTGTTACTTCTACATACTTGTAAGGTATAAAACAGAATTTCAACCAATGCATTAAAACAGTATAAACTCTCCTTTGAGAAGCAATGCTTTTATAGGCCTGTCATAGCACTCTCAATGCTCCATTGGGAAATATCTTTACAGTCATCAAGTTTTAAACTGTAATTAATGAAAATCTAGTTAACTTAAGAATAGGGATAATCATGTTTCATTTTCATTCATTAGTGTAATAATCAGTTAGCAAGCTCTATCATTTAAAAATGGGAATTCAGCATTTAACTGCCAGAATTGTAAACACTTACTCCCACTATTATCCAGCAAGAAAAAATAATGACAGACAGACAAACGTCAGGTAGGAAAGAAATGGGGCATCATTTACTTTTAGACTTGACAGACACCATGCTTTTACCATAGAATTTCATGTCAAGACTCCATAAAACTTCTTAGAAACTTGATAATGTGAATTAGATGATAAAAATAGGCATATTATACCAAGGAAAGAGTTGTTTTTTTATCTATTATTCATATAATTACATTTGATATAACCATTTCTTACAATAAGATCACACTCCATTGTTTTCCTACCAGATAATGTTGACTTATCAGGGGAGATTTATAATCACTTAAAATAATTTCAATTTAAAGAAACTGTATGTTTTAAGAGTACAGAAAGGTATGATCATTGTTTTGTATTCATGAAATAAAATACATAATGATGTTCTGATAGGTTACTATCTAGAATTTTATTTATTCTTGTATGGATGGGTTTCATATTAATTTGGACATTTAGAATAATAGTGGAAAATGTTCATCATTATCAGTGAAAACTGACACAGATAAACTTGTCACATGACATATCTTTTATGGATGTTACATTCATGTCTGCTGGATGTTTTTTAGTCCCATAATTTTTTCAGATAATGCCATCGACATACTTTTTATATGCTTCCAATGAAGGTGTGTCACTTTGTCTTAATTGAAGTTTTTTTTCTCATTTATTTGACATTTATGCTCTAAGAACACCTTCCCATCTCTGTGTAAAGCTGCATTTGGAATTACTGATGGAATTTAAATAGACCTGTTTACATTTTAATGAAGAATTAAAGCAGACCTTACTTCCATTATTGTCTTTCTATGGCTTCCCATTACATTGTTCTATTTGCTTCAGATTTCAATGTCATCAGGAAATTAACCTGGCAAAGTCTGTTGTCTCCAAGCCTTTGTGATAGATGACAGAATTCTATTTAGAACTATTAACTTGGGTACCTTTGTGCTTGGCTTTTATCCCATGAGTACTGCATGTAGATATATAAAAATTACTAGATTCATAGGAAATGTGAATGTCTTTAATCCGTCATATTCTAGTTGAAATGTTGACAAGTATCCCCTGTAATTCTGGTACAATTCATGTCTTTGTAACTTGGTAGACAACCATGGTTAAGTATTGATTGGTTGGATTAAAATTCTATGCTTTATATTGCTACTCTTTCATGGTATATTATTTTCTTATCAAGTTTATAGGCTTGGTTTAATGGATATTCTGAAACATTAATATCTGTAGCAAGCAGTTGTTTATATGGTGTTTTATTTTGTTTCAGGACAACCATGTTAAAACAGGAAAGGAAGAATTATTCCATGTAACATTAGCTTAAACAGATACTTCCTCTTTTTATAATTTATTCTAACCATCTATATTGTTTTTCCAGACTATTTTTTTTATAAAACCAATTTTGTCCATTTAGAAACTTTTTACAGGAAGCACATCTATTTTTGAAATACTTTTTAGGAAGGTGGCTTAATGTTTTTAACATTACATTTATTAGAATGTTTTCAGATAAATAAGTTTTTATTAATGTAAAGTAGGGTGATTATTTGTTTTTGTCTTGTTTTGAACAAAAGGAATCATGGCTTAGCACCCTAATTCCTGAATTCTTATTTTCAGATGGAATACATGTTTTTAATGTCATTTGTTTTCCTTATGATTGATAAAAATGTACTTGTATTGTTAAAACTCATCAAAAGTTTATTTCACATGATAGAACAAAGCACAACAATTAACCACACAATAGAATCTGTTGGAAATGACTATTTTTGGAATCAGTGAATTTGAGTCATCATTTTTCAAACCATTTAAAAATTGATTCAAGTGGACAGGTTTTTCATGGAAACAGTGGGTCAAATTGATATATATGGTCTGGGTAACAGAAATGTGTAATATATTGATAGATATTGACAAGATGTCTGAGCAGTTAGTTGCAGTGATATATTTATTGGCCAGATTCAACTGTAAATTATTACAATATTTGACAGTAGGAAACAAAATTAGAGTTTTGGGAATCGCTCCATGATAACAGATGAGTATGGCTGATTTTGTGAATGTCTGTATACCGTGTTTGTCTGAAGTTGAAAACAATTCTCATTTATTTCTTGGTCATATCAAGCGCTTTGTTGTCTATAAGTTTTATCAAGTTATCACTACAAATTTTTTAGGCCAAGACTAGTATATAAACATGAATATACTATTCAGGCTGCATATTTGATAGTAAAAGAAAGCTGCTGTAGTCAGAATTTGTATGGTATACCATAATATTTGTGTTTCTATCCATATAGAGTACAATAACTCATAATAGCTTGAAAGGATTTGATTGAAAGAATGTTGGTCTCTATGGATACTCCATTTTAAGTGTACACCTGTTATTATAGACAGGACATATTGTTGGATACTGTTGTCCATATATCGTTCACATGTGAAACAGAAAACTGTAACTGCCTTGAATCTTACGTGAAATACATTTATTTTGATAAATTTTGGTTTTTGCACATCATACATGTATAATACATGCATGAAAGAAAATAATTAATGGTAAATGCTTGCTAGGAGAAAAAGATCAACTAATGTTTATTTAGCACAAGACCACAACTCTTGTTGAATGAATTTTTTTTTATGAAACTATATTATAGGCAGATATGAATAAGGATGCTTAAAAGGGGAGGTAATCCAACTTTTTTTTCATTGGATACAATTTACCAATAGTGCATCAGTCAAACCTAGAACTGCCTCACCCAGATATGCAAAGTTATTTATTCAGTCATAATGTGTAACATCAGCTCTGGTAAATAAAATGTGATGTGACAGGGCAAATACTAGGTGATTTTTGCATGAAAAATTATTAATTTTTAATGCAACAATTATACAAATGCAAATATGGATTGGAAATGAAATTAAAACATCTATTATTTAACTTGTAATTAAAATTATTATCCAAGCGTGATTTTATGTGGAAGAAAAATATTTGATAAAAGGTTTTGTATTGATTTTTACTGAATGTGATGCAGAAAAAAGACAGCAGTGTTACTTGCAACTCTATAGCAAAGTAAAGCTGCAAATCCCAATGCTAAGTTTGAAGTAAAAAGCTATTCTATAATAGATATTGCAATTCCTGAGAGGAATTTTAAATGAGAAATCTTTATGATGTTGCCTTCAAATCAGTAAAGACATTTACTTAGGTTAAAACTAAGGTGTTTTCTTCAATGTATTCTGATTGTATAAGGGTTTATAAATTTTCTCATAAGTTGTACTCTCTATATGTAATCAATAAATGTTCCTTGAATAAAAATCTAAAAAAGAACATTGCTAGCAATCTTCAGTGTTTAGAATTCCTTCAGTGGTAATCAACATTCTTGTTAATAAATGCTGCTAATTAGGATTTCAATGTAATCAAATACAGATGTATGCAAATATAATAAAAAAAGAAACAAAAACAGAATGGCATAGTATACAAGGACCAACAAAATAAAAGGGGTATATCTTATTTATGGTTGACAATTATTATAAAGAATCCACTATGGGAGATATGGATTTTAGTTAATATCATATTTGCCAAACCTTTTTACCGTTGACAAAAGATTTTTTTTCTAATCTTTTCAAATACAAAATTCTGGTAGAAAAGAAAATCTTTACATTTTTTATTCTTCTTAATTTTGAAAAAAAGTTGTATGACTCAAGGTTAATATAATTTTAAAATAAGTTCAATGAATACTTTGTTTTAGGTGAATGATCAAATTGTATTTATGGCCATAAAATTGTGAAACATTACAACATATGAGGTAATGGAACTTTGACTATGGAATAGAACATTTAATTTGTGATGGCTTGAAATACAGGGAACAATTAATTACAATTGAAAACAATTTATTACCAGAAGTCTGACTTGTAAAACATCATTCTATTGACTATCACTATTAACATTTGCAAATTCTCACCTCAGTGACAGCAATTTTTTTTCAATCAAGGGAAGTTATCCTGGTTTTGTTGCATGTCAAAGGATGTGATTTACTGTGAACTTTGAAGGTTTCGTGTTATTAGATATTTCCCAGTTACAAAGATATTATTGAGCTAATGGATGAATACCTTTCTAATCGTGGCCACTTATGTGTAATTATGTGAATTTACTCTGTCCTATTATGGTAAATTACGATCTAAACAGAGCACAACTGTCAAGGCATTGATAATGAAATCAATGAACGATTACTACTGCATAGATATTGTTTTAATTTTCATAACATATGCTGTACCTCTAGCAAAAAATTTATGAAATTCTATAATTACTGTTCTAGTTTAGCTGTCATGCAAGCTAATTGGCATTTCTGAAATAGTTACTGAATTACATATAAAAAATGAACCTTAAGTAATTATGTAGTTTTAAATATGTTTACATGTATCATCTTGTTCATTAAAAAATAGTGCTGCTAAATGATTCTGTCCAGTTTGAGAAGTTCTAATCTCAATATCCAATTAAACATCTTCAGAAGGCAGTTAAATGACTGCTTACAATGTACAATGTACAATGTACATATATTGATAAAAAATATCATCCCAATCAGTGCTTTAGAAACAATGTGAGACACTGACCAATTTTTAATAAATAAATACAGTCATATATAATGTTATCATGATGTCATCATCTTTGTAGACATTTCATGACCAGGAAGTAGGCAGAAACAAGTATTTTCCTGATTTACAGATAATAATGACTAAAAGTGAAGGCATCTCTTTGGTATGGGACCACAAGGTACCATACCTCCTAAGGAAGGCTTGGATTGATCTAGGGGTTTGTGGTTATTGAGGAAGAAGATGCCTAAAAGAGGTCACTTCAATTTTAGTCAAATTATTTCTTGTGTAAAGTATTTAATTACAATCAAAATTCATATCTGTATCAAGCTTGAATGGTGTGTCTATACTTGCAAGAATTGTTCAAGGTTCAATACTTGCAGTTATATGAAGCTGTGGAGCATTTTATTGTAGGTTAGTAGGGGCACTATTTTAAACAGCATTCTTTGGGAAAATGGAATTCAATGTTTCTGGTCCTCTATCGGCGATCATGACATACATTAAAAATTTAAGAATGGTATTTTCCCATTTAAGGTGGTCAATAAAGTTTGCTGTGATGCTGTATTTTTTGTACATTCAGTGACATAACTGATAAAGATCAAATCAATTGTAATGAAAATCAAATAATTAATTCTATCTGGCATTCATTTTGCTTGTAACAGTTGCCTGTTTAGTTGACAGAGCTCTTTGTAATTATTTTCAGCTCATTTATCAACAATTTAATTTTGTATGGCTGCTTTCAGACAAAAAAAGTGTTCTTTAAAGTAACTTAAAGCAATGTTATTCACACTCAAGCTAAACCTATTTGTACTACTTTGATTAGTATTGAATGGAATTGTTTCAGTTAAAACTCTGATAAAAGTTTAAAATATTCAGTTCTATGTTTTATGTCTTGTTATCTAGCTTATCTTGTTGTTTCTTACCATTAGTTCATTATTGATGGATTAGTATCTTAAATTCTAGCAGTGTTCTACGATTTTTGAAAATTTTAGATTTCCACTGGTAAATTCCAAATGAAAATTAACTTTCCCACAATTAAAGTCTGCTTTCCAAACTTGTCAAATCCTTTCAGGAATATAATTTTTTTACTTGCTAAAGGGAAAGTGGAACATAAACAACTTTCCCACACTGACATTTTACTTGCCATAGGTGATGGGAAAGTGGAATCCTAGAACACTTGTCAAAGATACACAGTGTAACCTATCTAAACCAAACCCCTTTAGATTTAAAAATTAGTTTGCTTTGGACATGTGACTGCTGTTCAGTTTATGAAGGTTAAATACATTTAAATTGATATAAAGGTGCTGTTGTTCAGGGTTTGGTTTAGTAATGTTTGTCTGTACTGCAGTAGATAGGTAGAAAACGAATGTAAATTTCCCACACATGTAAAGTACACCATGTCCTTACCCTGTGTTTACATGTAGTTTCCCACCAGTAATCACAGTCACTGTTATTATCACAGAGTAGCCAATAATTTTATCTTATTTGACATTACTGCTGTGAACAATTAGTGGCCTACTAGATTTATTGTGCTTAAATGGCTTGAATAATTTATTTCAAATTTGTTTTTCCCTTTATTTATTGTTGCCTGTGAGGAGGCTGGATAATATAGTTTCAATTAAAAAATGAGCTAATACTTTCTATGCCATGTAAATGGTTATTAAATTTTCAGGAAACTGGAAGAGAATTTCTTGTGACTTGAGAAGATTGTGGAGAAATCTAACCCAGCATTCTAATTAACCCATGAGACTGAGAGGAATCGTTAAGCTTACACTCCAACTTCCAACCCCAGATGAGACAGAGCGATTTATTCTCTAATTCATTGTACAAAGGAAACTAATTTCATTTTTTATTCTTTAGGGTATAGCTTCGAAATAGATGAGTCTGGTTTGGGATGTTCAAAGAAGTATTACCTGTGTAAGATAGTAATTGTCAAATTTGGACAATTTTTGACTAATTTGATATTTAGCTGTAGATTAGATTAGATAGATTTATCATTTGCAGATTGAGTATTCTGTCATGGTATTGTCACGGATACTATGTCATATCCAAAGAATTATGATGTATTGTGCTGTTAGTCTCTCACCAATTTATGGTATTCTGCCACCTCACATTTCATGTGAACAGTGTTATATTTCTGATTCAGTGGTCTAATCCTGTTAGGTGCTAGTAAGTGATTTTTTTAAATTTTAAGACAATTTCTTCTGTGACCATGAGTAATAAGTACTAGCTTTAAAAAAAGATAGCCGACGCAGTAAAATTTTGTTCTTTTTACTTCCAAATTTCTACATTTCATTCAAGAAAACGACGCATGACACAATTTCCATATTCGATACAGTTTTTCCTAACGCCACTAAGTTATCAGTATTTGGTCAATCCGGAAACAGAATTGCGATCAGGTGAATTGCATTTCCATAGAAGATCGTCCTCAAGGTCAAAGGGTAAAAAGAGAAACTATACCGACTGTGTTGGAAAAAACACTATGTTGTAATGATTTTGTGAAAGCATTATGCCATTGTGTAGTAGCTGTCTATCAGAAAAGTTAAAATGAAAAGACATATCACAGGGGATTGTTCCCACTATCTAATATGCTGCCCTTTTAGTATATACCGGTAATCACAAAAACGGTGACCCCAGATTCTGGGGGACCTTGCTTCATTATTTTTTTTTTTCAAATGAAATCAAATACATCACTATTCACTGCTCAGCAATCACTTGACAAATGACGAATCTAATGGATAAACACAGGTATCACCATCAAATACTTCTTATAACATTCAAACTCCATATATCTACAATTGCTTGGACCAAAAGTGAAACTACTTTGATCTTGACATCGCTAGACAGACAAAAGAAAGAGCGGCAAAATTTGTGTACCTGGTGTTATCGCAATTACTAGAAGGGCTGCATATTTGATAGTGAGAGCAAGCTCCTGTGGACATATGAAATGACTGATGAAGCCAATTGGCAAGGGTCTAGAGTATGTCAGTTTCGTGGCATGACATAGCCATAGCTTTCCAAAAGTTTTAATCACCTTTACTAAAGCAGAGAGATCTGAAACTCTGTAATCTTCATAATCCAGCTCTTCTTGGAAAAAATATTACAGAATTAGGTCACTTTAAGTGATTATTGCATTTTTGTAAATCAAGAAAATGCCTGTTTTTGTAATAGCCATTAAAGAGAAGGTTGGAATCAAAGCCATGTAAGGTGATTATCTTGAGATAGAATTAAAATATGTATTGTATTTAGCTATCATTGTGTAGTTAGTTAACTCTTGATATCCCCAGTGACAAACTTATTGAGTCATTCAAGAACAATAGAAAACGAACCCCCTTCGTCTGCTCAATAACTTACTACCATTAAATATTAAAGTTGCATTACTCTAGTTTCGCTATGTAATTTGATTACCGCATATTGGAGGGAAATTTGTATCTATGCTTGTGGCAGAATTATTTATACCATAATTGAATATAGTAATGGATTTTTTCACCATCTACCGTCACTTCTATTTCATGTTTTGAGTCCGACCAAGTTGTGTAAAAGCATCAGATAGCAAAACCGTTTTTCTCTTTCTACGCTTCAATACATTTTAGACATTAGCTTATGAATTTTGTATGAAATGTGTTGTTGATTATTTTGGAAGTTATGAAATTTTCTATCTCCCAATAGTATGTCATTGTAGAGGGCTTTTGTTAGTCGTACTATTCATGGTTTGTGTGATGGAACATCCGATCTTGCGTGATGATTATTTTGTACACGGATATGTCGTTTTGTTTGTCTCTTTATTGAGATGAGATAATGATAAAATCCAGACTAGTTATGAAGTTTTCAGTACAACTGTCATATTGCTTTTGTTCTCTGTCTAATAACGATTCTACAGTACTAAAGGGAAATAAGTTGATGGAAGTATTTACTTATTGAATTTAATTCTGTACATCATGACCTTATCAGTTGAGTTGTTTGTTAATCATACTACTGTTTTAACTGTCTGCCTCCTCTTGAAAAAAAATTTTGCCTCCTCTAGTAGAGAAAACAAGATCTGCCATACGGTTGAATCAGTGTAAAGCTGGTAGATCTTCTGTCAGATACAGATCTTATTCATTACTACTGATTTTCCACAAGCCATTTTCCTTACCATTCTGACAGGGACACTGTCTTTCTTAAATTATTTTTGTACATTGTATATTAAAAGAACTTAATTACACGCTCCCAAAGGGAGCCTTTATGGTTGTATTATCAACTTGGTTCTGTATACTTATGGCAAGAAAAAGCATCAATATTCGGTTTGTACCTGCATTTTCAGGAGCTGAAAAACAGCATAATGGCAGCTTCATTTGCGTATACTTGTATATGTGCGAATGAGAGCCAAACCAGTCTCGGAAAATATTTGTTAGTTTCAACAAATTGAATCATAGATTTTCCAAGATAGAGTTAGCCATATAGTCTGCGGTATGGCGTCCAGATGTTTACAAAAATTACAATAATCAATATTACCCATAATTCTTAGGTCATAAAAATTGCGAAACGAAAACGAACCAAAACAAAACGAAAATGAAAGAATCGAAACAAATCAATTCGATAAAATAAATCAAATCGTAATAAAAACATAATTAAACAATATAAATCGAAACAGAATGAAGCAAAACTAAATTGAATAAAAGAAATATTTTAAATTACAAGAACCATAATGTTTATCTGTGCCGGACAATGCGACATTTCGGACCATGAAAACCAATAATTCCTTATGAATGCCGGACGTTTCGGCCAATAGACGTATCAGACCATGATAATAAGTATAATGCGTTAGGACATATATCATTGCAAAAATTACCATATTTGAAGGTTATAAATATAATATATCAAATCTGAGGACAGAGCTGACAAAAATTATCAAAGTTGTTTTTAATTAATGTTTCTTCAGGAGTGTTAAAAGGTTTCACCTTCATCATATTATGTCAAATCATGTTTAAGGCATACTGGCTTACCACTTATTCTACGCACATCTAGTGGCTGTTTTAGGCATACAGGCTTACCACTTATTCTACGCACATCTAGTGGCTGTTTAAGGCATACAGGCTTACCACTTATTCTACGCACATCTAGTGGCTGTTTAAGGCATACAGGCTTACCACTTATTCTACACACATCTAGTGGCTGTTTAAGGCATACAGGCTTACCACTTATTCTACGCACATCTAGTGGCTGTTTAAGGCATACTGGCTTATCACTTATTCTACGCACATCTAGTGGCTGTTTAAGGCATACAGGCTTACCACTTATTCTACGCACATCTAGTGGCTGTTTAAGGCATACAGGCTTACCACTTATTCTACGCACATCTAGTGGCTGTTTTAGGCATACTGGCTTACCTCTTATTCTACGCACATCTAGTGGCTGTTTAAGGCATACTGGCTTACCACTTATTCTACGCACATCTAGTGGCTGTTTTAGGCATACTGGCTTACCACTTATTCTACGCACATCTAGTGGCTGTTATAGGCATACAGGCTTACCACTTATTCTACGCACATCTAGTGGCTGTTTAAGGCATACTGGCTTACCACTTATTCTACGCACATCTAGTGGCTGTTTTAGGCATACTGGCTTACCACTTATTCTACACACATCTAGTGGCTGTTTTAGGCATACAGGCTTACCACTTAGAAAAGTTCACAGCAGATTTTAAAAAAAAAGCGATAGTGTGAGTATTTCTGCTAAATTTATTTATGTATTTTCTGTAAATTGCTCGTTTGGGTTCAGATGACCAGAAAGAACTATGTTTGTTCCCCTTATGATGACTCTCAACTAAAACAATTTAACATTTGAAAATTATGTGGTGAGACTTTTGACCAATTAAAATAATCATATTGTGTCCCTTCCTCTATGTGACATTGGGACATAGTTGTAGTATTGGTCTATCTGCTCATTAGGTCTGAAAGCATATCATTTTTGTAACTGTTAGGTTTTCATTTTTATTTTCGTGTTTGATATCTGTTTTCTGATGTTGAATGTATCTTGTATATTGGTTATATATCTGTGATATTATTTCAGCTCTTCAGGGTGTTTTGCTGGATGAATCAAGTTTTCGGTATAGAACAGTAATAAATTTTAATGTGTACCCAAAAAAAAATTTTATAATTCACCTGTTTTATAATTGTTTCAGACCCATCTGTTTGAAGCATTTAATTGCTCCTGAAATAAATTTGAAATGTTAAGACTATTTTCGCTTTGAGCCATTTTAATCTTGTTTGTGAAAAGTGTATCTGTTTTGCAGTTCCAATTACTAATATTGTCATTTGCAAGAGAATTTTCCACATCTTTTATTGTTTTGACAAATTTATGCAAAGATATGCCCCAAGGCATCATCCACGATTTTTCTGAAGTCGCCAGAAATATTAGAATATTTTTCTTTATAAGAGATCTATGTATTGTGGCAAATAATAAGCTGTTAATTCTTCTGTGGGTTAAATTAATATTTTCCAATACCAAACAAATCCTGTAAATATGTTTTATCTTCTTTCAGAAAAAAAAGGTAATTCATTAAAATAAAATGAAAAGATATCACCTTCAAGCCACTAATGAAGATGCCTTAATGTTTAGCTGTAGTGTATTTAGTATTATTTAGGAGTTCTGATAAGTTCTTCCCTTTGTATTCATAATTTTTGAGTTGTACAGCTGGTGTGAAACTAGATCACAATAAACTACAAAAAAATTGTCATTTATAGTAATGTCTAACTGATAGTCATTGAGGCTGTCAGTCTGGATTTTTGTCTTGACTGAAGCTTATTGAATTTAACAAATTTATTCTGTGACAAGAAATAGAGCAAAAAAGGGAAAGTACTGAAGTACAAATTATTTTGTGAGTCTGTGTATTTGGGAACAGTGCGTTAAAATGACACTTGTAAATGGATGTTGTAGTACTGTAGCCTTAGGACATAGAGATTGGATGCTGTAGTACATGGAGCCTATGCAGGGATGGTTTAAGGAATTGGAATACTGAATTAATGCATCAATTCTCCAAATGCCACACTGTCAAAGTTACTATCCATTTCATGGATGCTTAATTTTCTGAATTGCTGTATCAAACTTCTGTTCAGTATGGATGCCTCCATGAAATTTGTGTATGTGTTGTCAAATAGTGAAATGTTTTGGTTATAGACTGATTATTTATTGAATCACTCTTATGATGTTTGTAAGATAGCACATCTTGGAAACCTGTTCTTTTTTTAAAAGTCTCAATTCATGTTTTTGTTCCAAGTGCAGTTCAGATTTTCTAATTCTTGATTTCATACCTTTTTCAGTACAGTTGATTTTCAAAACATATGGACTCATCTTGAACATTGTCTTGAATCAAATCTGAAGCTATCCTATGTCATTGTTATGTAAATATGTACAATTTTACAATTAATTTAAGATTGATAAAATTCTGTATTAAAAAAAAAAGATTTGTGAATCATGACCTTAGTAAATCACTGATATGCAACTCTAAAGCAAATAAAATGATTTAAAGCAGTTTAGTTAAAAGTTCTTTAATTCGTGGATACCAATTTTCGTGTAATAGGTTAGAAACACAAGTTCATGGATTCTTGAACTCGTGGTTTTGTGGTTTTCAGTTTACATGTCAATGGAAATCTGCTTTTGGTTGGGAATCAAGTTTCGTGGTTTGGCCTACCCACAAAAGCCACGAAAATTGGTACCCCATGAAGAATAGTACTTTCACAGTATTTTTGCATGATCATGTCAACTACTAAGTGATAGATATCAAATTTTCAGTAACAAAAATTAATATAAATTTGAAAAGAAAAACGAATTTTCTGCACAAAAAGTAGCAGCAAAGTGATGGCTTTCTAATTCAAATGAAAATGTTCAATCTTTTTTTGGAGAGATAGCTCCCTCTCCCTGGGCCCCTTCCTTGGAACACAGTGGAATTTTATACTATAGCACTGCAAGCTTTGGGACATTGGGGATTGGATGCTATAGTACTGCAAACCTCAGGACATAGGGGATTGGATACTGTAGTACTGCAAGCTTTTGGACATTGAGGATTAGATGCTATAGTACTGCAAGCCTCAGGACATAGGGGATTGGATGTTGCAGAACTGGAAGCTATGGGTCATTGGGGTTTTGATGCTTTTGTACTGCAAGCCATGGCACATTGGCAATTGGAAGCAATTGTATTGCAAGTATTTGGACACTGGTGATTGGATGCTGTAGAAAGGCAAGCCTTGTGAAGTAGGAAATTGGATGGTGTAGTAATCAAGCCTTAAGACTTTTGGGATCAGATGCTGTAGTTCTGCCAACCATGGGATTTTGGGGATTGGATGCTGAAGTAAGGCAAGCCATAAGTTTGATGATTTAAAGTTGTAGTACTGCAAGCCATTTTATATTGGAGATTGGAAACTGTAGTAATTCAAGCCTTGGCACAAAGGGGATTGCATGTTGTATAACTTGGAGCCTTATGACATAAACGATTGGATGCTGTAGGGCTTTAGGCATTGGCCATTGGATGCTGTTGTACTGGAAGCCTAAAGGTATTGGAGATCTGTCTGACTTTGGACATGGGAAATTGACATCGTATTTTTGTCTGAATTGGGGTACTGGGACTTTGATAACAATTTTGTCAGATGTAGAATATTTGGAATTTAATACTTTTCTTTATGTCAGACCTAAGACATTGGAATAGGATGTTGTAGTTCTTGTCAATTGGAGATTGAATGCTAGGCTTGAGATGTAAAGGATTAGGTGATTTAGTTCTGCCAGGCTTGTGACATTGGGGATTGCTGTATGACATATTTTCATAAAAAAATTGATGTAGCTAAACTAGTGCAGATGAACCTTATTTTGGTGACATATAGGTATAATGTTAAAAACAAGACCTTTCAGTTGCCTTTATTTGCACTAGTAGACTTTTATTGGAATTACATAATAAAGAGGAAAAAAATAAAGCAACTTTGTGCAAGTTTATGGTGCTTTTTCATCAATATTGTTACATTTGAAATTATTGAACTGTCGTTTAATTTCCATGTATTGTTCCATTGGGAAATATCATTGATTGAAAGTGGAAATAATATGAAAGCATATTGCAGATCATAGGAGCGAAAATATTGCTAAGTTGTATCTGGGTTGTTTAAATCCATCATTTGGTTTTTGTTTGATTAATTATGAGATGTGATGTTTCAACAGGAGAAACTCCATGAAATTGTAATTGTTTTAAAGAATCACGAAAACAGTAGGAAAACTGTTAATTTGAAAAAAATACAGATAACTATAGATCTATCAGTTCTCATTGACTTTATCATTCATGTTACACCTTTACATTGAAACATTAACAGGTGATTGAGTGATGTACCCCCATGAAGTACAATGAGAGTGATATTTGTCACTATTTCTGTTACAAAGCTGAGAGCAAATGAGTTATCATGTGTGAAAAATAATCATTTCAGGTTTGAAGGTTTGCTTTCCATCATAGCTACTCATTATCACTGTATATGATGTGATAGTGGTGTAAGGTCTTCAATAAATTTCAATTTATTGAATGACTGTAGGATTCTTATGATTTATTACATGTGTAAGATACTATTGTAGATTTTGCACATAGTAATAAAGATGAATGTAGGGTTTATATTGATGGTGTATATCAAAGGTTAATGATCCTTGTAAACTTGAGAAAACTGACTTTATGGATTGTGACATTTTGTCAAATTTTGGTTTCTTCTTGAAAAAGTTTGAATTTCTAAAAATCTATATGTATGGATTAAAAAAAAAAAACATTTTGTGTATGGCTTGGCAGGTATTGTACAACTTAACGCATCATTCTTTACAATTTACCAGTATATAGATTTATCAAAATGACCAAATTGTGTAATACAGGGAAATTTCCTGAGAAAATAGACAGATGAAGGTCAAATCTATTCAATATGTTAGTCATTCTACACTTAAAACAAGATAAATACAATGATATTTTGGTAGTTTCTGAAATTTGAATAGTCCCCTGACAATTTTTATACAAAACCAGACAACTTCAATTGGTCTTCATTGGTATATAAGACATTAGAAGAGTCTGAGAAAACTATCCAGGGGGCCTGCTGAGTTGCATAGCATAAAACTAGATTTGTTAAATGGTCTTATTCATCAGCTGTGATAAAGATTACTTTAAATCACCTTTCCTTTAAATTTGTGTTGGCTTTAGAAATAGAAAGGATTAATTCTTATCAGCCATGAATTTTTAATTTGGTAATTAAATAACACATCTGAATATGAATATTTTCTTTTCTTATTTCTATGAATACAGTATCTATTAACACTATTTATCTCAACTATTTATACCAGTGAATATTGTTAACAAATAAAACCTGCAGATTTGGTTTTGTCACCAATTTAAAATTCATGACGATACTGGAATAGGAATAGTGAACGAATTATTATGAGTGTTTTCACTGCAAGGACATGATTGTGATAAGGTGAATGCATTTCCTTGGTGCATAATATCAGCTTCCTACTAAGATCTTGTTGAAACAAGTCCCAAGTTTCCTTTCATCCTTATTAAATAAGCTGTATCTTGTTTCCTCACTCTTCACACTTTAGGGACTTACTTCTTAGTAGGCTCAGCTTTACTGCTGAGATGATTTCAAACTTGAATAATGAAAGTCTAATATCATGTGATGTTAATTTTTCAAAGAAAGAAGTTCTGCACTCAAAGCATATTTGATTAGCTTATTTGTGTCTTTGAAAAATAATGAGTATTGATTTGAATACTTATCCCATGCAGTTTGTATTTAGAAATGTTCTAGACAGAAAGAACTTTCTTTGTGATTTCTACATACAGCAATTTTAATTATGATAATAAATATTACTCACTGAGTGAGAAAACATCTCAAGATGAAATTGGTTTACAGGTACTTATCTAGTACTACATGTATACTTAGTTTAGTCTTCAAGAGATGATACATCCAATTAAACAGTAATTATACATGGATGGAATAGTGAAGTACACACGTCAGACATCATGTAGTATCGGTCACCAGCAGTGTAGCAATATATGGTAGTTTATTCCTCGATACATAGGTTTCCCACTACATTAGCAAACATGAGTCCTTGTCGGAGTTAAAAACTACCCTCCTTTTGTGTTCCATGATCAAACATTTCTTTCTTTGGTCTTATCCTCATGAATATTTCCCCCACATCTATGTTTTTAGTTTGATAGTTTGATCTGAATTATTTTATTCAAAATTTATTTCTCACTCTCATGTTATATTACATGTATTACTTCTGATCTCAGGGGTACAATGCATAAGCCTTCAAGTATTTTATAGACTAAATTAAAACTCTCTAAACTTATAAAACACTGTACATTAAAAGATACAGGAAAGATGACAATGAAAGCCCTTGATATAGGCATTTATGATGAAATGAAAGTGTTCAATGTTATTACCATTTTTGTTTAAAACTAAAGTTGATATTATCATGTTGACTAGTTTTTTCACAAAGCTTTGACCAAGTAGATAATCTATATATAACTAAGAATCATGAACCCAATTCAGGTTAATGTTAAATGAATCAAGCCTTTTGTTGATACGTCTCCATTCCAATCGGTAGTTCTCTGGAAATTGCAACATCAGCTATCTGTATATATCTGTTGTCCCAAAGAAACGTTCCTTAGCAACAATATTGTATTTTTAATTTGTAGCTGACATTTTTTTTTTGCCAATTCTGCCCCTGGACATAAAAAACTTAATCAGAAATGAATCAGGATCAGTAATTTGTAAGTGATAATTGACCTTGGTATTGATCTCCAGTAATACATCAAACTATGACCGATTGGTTGTGACCACGTTTTGACATATAAGAGAGCACTTCCTAATTTCCCTGATCACTCGCATGTCTTGTCATAGACACTTTCCTTAGGGGAGTTACAAATTATGTTTGAACATTTTACCTAACTAGTGAAGGATTTATAATATTCTAAATAGATGTTTGATTTTGGGATATTTTGTCAATTGTTTGAAATAACCAAATCGAAGTTAAAACATGTTTTTGTTCGTTTTGAAATTTCAAATATATGTCAGTCTAGTTTCCACTTACACAGAAATTAAATGATGAGATTTGGAAGTCTGAAATGAAGTTTACAGGAGTTGTTTCATTGCTTTCTGTGGTATTACTCCTAAGGTCTATTTCTGAACGTTGTTTCTTCCTTTGATGTCTAATTTTATCAACCTTCATTGTTCAATATTTTAAGTAAGTTGACTTTTTGCAGTCAAAAGATAATTGTAGATATTTCTCATGGGTAATAGATGATATGGCTTACCAAAACTCTGTTTGTATAATAAGAATATTTGAGTATATTGGTGGCTTTTGCACGACGAAAATCTGTGGCTTTCTAAGAAATGTTTGTTGTAGAATTGCATGTGGTCAGAAATAGTACTAAAGATAGTTCCTATAATATAACTATATTTATACCATCAATGGGATAATATTAGGGATATGATTTATTTTTATAATATTAGGGGGATGATTTATTATTAATCATCTTTTACAGTACTTATAAAATCAAATTTATCCAATGAAGAAGAATAATTTTAGCCTTTGCTTGGGGAGTATACTCCTACACATTATATGATCCTATTGTTGTTTAATAAGAAAATTGATTAGCTTGTCAAATTTGTGTTCTGCTAATTGTTATTTGAGAATATACAAATATAACATGGGATTGAGTTAAGTATACCAAAAGTTTTTCCACAAACAACTTTCTAATTTGTTGTACATGAATAAGTAAGCATTTTCTTTCAATGATTTGAACTGGATTTCTTACTCCCTATAAAATAATTTTTAGGATATGAGTAATGATTTATATTTTATTATTTACCTGTTGCTTAAGTCCATCTTAAAGAGAAAGGTGACTTAAGAATGCAGCTTTTTAATATTTTAATCCATTTCAGACAGATGGAAACTGGATAAGAAAAAAATTGAATTGTTAAGGCTAAAATCATGGGCAGTGTTCTTGTACATATGTTGTAGTCATAGGGCTTGTTTTATACTGTTCATAATGGTAAAAGTGGTTAAAGTAAGTATGTTCTAGTATAATAAAAATATTCTGGTAACTGACTTGCTCAGGTGTTATTACCTACAGCCAAACCAAGTGGTAGGAAGAAGTAATCATTCTAGGCCAGGTATTGGAGGTAACAGTCTGACACCTGTTACTTGGAATTCTATTGATAATTCATAGATGATTAGAAATGTAGCTTGTTTCTTGCTCCTTATTAATTCATGGTTAAATGCCTTACTATTAACATGCCCAGAAATAAGGTACTTGTGGTCACTAGTCTCTAGGTGTTGTCAGGTGCTTTGTAGTTTATGATTTACCTGGATCTTGTTATGCCATTGTTACCAAGTAGCTGTGACATATATATATAGTTATACTTTTCCTGTCCTTCTGTCCTGCAGCCCTTTAGATGCTGAGATGATATTTGGTTGAACATTGAATAAAAAGATATTTGCCTAAGCCAAGAAAATAATTGTAATAAAGTTCTGATAAATATCTGTCCAAACATGAAAAATGTTTGAGTAATGGATATCAATTCACATACCTTATGTGAGTAGGTGGGTTCGTTATGGTTTTAATTGATTTCAAGTTACTACATATTGAATACTGCATCCTTCAATCTAACTGTAGCAAGTATTGTTGTCACATTTGCTTCTATTAAGCTTACGATTCTGATCTTGATTAAAACGATAACAGATGGTGCAGATATCATAGAATGTATATTATTTCATAAAGAATATAATTAATTATATTTTGATTACAATTGGTGCACACCTGTTGCTCCTATTTGACAGTATTGATCATATTTGGTTAAGGCTGTTAAAAAAAGTTCCAATGAAGTATAATTTTAATAAACGGTAACATTAACTTTCAAACAAAGCAGACAGAAGAAAAAAACAGGTTTTTAATAAGTGAACATTCCATGAATACTGTTAAGGGTGAAAAAGAAGTATTTCTCCATGCTGTTTTATCATATCTGCAAATGCAAGCATTATTTATATATATCAAGGTTATTTTAATTTCGGAAGTGGAATTACGTGTACAGGGAACTACCAAAACATCACAATAACTTTGCTGTGTTCTGGGATTTTACTTTACCCACACTTGGGATAAGTGTAGTTTTGATTTGAGAAAGTTATTATGTTCTTCTTTCCCATTAGTTAGTAGAAAGCTTGAATTTCTTAAAGGATTTGTTAAGTATGATGGTGGGAAAGTTAGTCTTCATTTGGAGTTTTCCCGTGGAAACCTTAATTTGAAAAAAAAATCCTTTCTCGAACACTGCTTTGATACTTTGTTACATAAAATTTTATTCAGCACTTGTGATCATATTTTGATGCTTCACTCAAATCAATTAATTATCCGATTAATATTATTACCATTTGGCCTGAACATGTGTTACTAAATATTATAATAGGTATTGGATCACCATTGGAGTATGTTATTCTCATGTTACATATTGGACATTTGGTGAATTAATATGGAGCTTTAATGTGGAGTTGTTTTGGAAAATCCTTGTTGAGTGTCATTGAATGTATTAAATGAGTTTGCTAAAAGCCATTAAAGCACTAAGCTTTGTAAAAAAAACCATTAGTGTTTTGTTATTCAGGCTTTGTTTATGCTGCATGGTCCATAGTGGTATTCTGTAGATAAAGTTATTGTTAGATCTGAAATGAAATGGAGTGGAAGAGTTCTATAGAGAAACAATGAACTAAACAAACACCCTCTCTAATTACTGATACTAAGATATGAAAGATGATCTTTTTGCAAATAAATATTAAAAAATATTGCAATATTTCAGTAATTTATTGCAGTTATAAAAGTCTGAAGTACTAATCCCAGTTGTACAATATCTTTAGGATGTTTTCATTATAAGTTAATTTTTTGACACTAACATGTACAGGAAGGAGTCTTCCAGGCAAAAAAATACAATTAAATTAATAAAATAATGATGACTATCTTCTGTTAAGACATTATTTACAATATTCTCATATACTAGAATTACAGTTAGAAATGGTGGAAAAATCAAAACTGCTTGGAAAATGTCCCTGTTAACTGCATGGGAATCATACTGGTATATACTTTTATATCATTATCCAGACATTAGTTCAAAAATGCTGTTGAGTTGATTTGATATGAAATAAATTAAAAAAAAAAACTATTCAATTTTTTTTCCTTTTCTTTTTCCAAATATCATCCACTCCTTAATTGAATAGAATATAGTATGGATGAAAACTCTGGTTTTTAAGGCTTCTGATGGAGGCAGCCATTAACAGAGAATTCATCTTTTAATTATGGCTAGCATTTTTAGAAAGCTGAAGATATTCTTAGCTAGACCCTTTGACGGAGTTTTCATTTAGATTGTGTGCTTTTATGAAACTTTATTGAAGATGAAAGATCTTTGATAAGGTCTTGTGATGTTGAATGTTGAACCTTTCCATGTGGCCAAGTCCTCATGGCTTGTAGTCTAATTTTCCTGGATATTAAAGCTAGATTATCCCACCTGCCAATTCTTAAGATATAGGTGTGATTACACCATTCATTTTTTTTTCTGTAGTTGTCTTCCTTAACTTTCTTTAAAATATTAGAATTTGATTAACATGGGGAAAAAGTGTAATCTGAAGGAGGATAAGTTAAAGACATTGTCAAGTTGAAAAGGAGATTTTTTCCCAGTAGATATTGTATGATTAATATCTTTCCTTCTGAAGAGATTCTGTCATTATTAACTTTGAATTTTTCATCCATTGTGGTCTATTGACATTCATGTTTGACCAAAGATTAATGTCAATGTTACCAACGTTGAAATATGATTTTCATGGTTCCTGTTTCCTAGGGGACAGCCACCAATTGCAGAAGAAATGAATTAATCTGTTTTAGGCTCTTTTTTATATGTTCATTTTATAGTCCTAATCCCCTTTTATGTATTATTATGGAAGTTTTCATCAAAAATTTAAAGCAGCCAGTGAAATGTTAAAACATACAAAAGCAACTCGATATTTAAATGTTTTCAGAGTTAATAATATATGAAGCACAATATGGATAGTTGAGTGCATTGGTTAAAAAGGTAATTTCAATTTCGTTTCAAATGTATGAAATTCAGTCACAGTTGAACAGTTTTCCTTGGGAACTAAATATGATCATGGTTGAATGATTGGATAACAGGACTTTTTGGATGATTCAGTCTGATAGTAAGGACCCGAGGACATTTCACGTCGTCACCTTTTTCATACCCTCTGTCGACTTCTTACCTATGGCGTTCCAACAGACAGTCATGTAGCCAGTTGTGGAAGTAATTACCAGATTTAACTCCAAAACATTAGCATTCATTATACTAATAGTTAGTTATTAATGTGTCGCTCTTTTTCAAGACCATAGTTGAAAAAAAGAAAATTACAGTGCTAATCTTCTTAATAATAACAACGGAATTGTCCGACAGCCGTGTGTGAATGAAAAAGTGAAAGAATATTGAACAGATTATTAGAAAGCTGACACAGGCTCACCTGATCGGAGAAATATTGAGCTGATTGTTGAGTGGAGTTCGTCAGACTGGATCAATTCAGTACGATAGCAGCGCTAGCCTCGGCCTCCCCATTAGCACCTAGGATAAAACCCATTGTCAATCTGCGGAGGTTCGGTGGCAATAGTGTCAGGATGCACCCATACCAATATTACGTCCAATATGTTCCATTAGCGATTAAACAATCAGATCTTATGGTAAGACAAACTTATATATTTCATTAATTAATTTTATTTTTTATTTTTTTCCAGATTATGAATTAATGGAATTTGAAATATTTTTCTTTTCATGTTTTTTTTTTCTGAAATAGAGTTTTAATAATGATGTTTCAATTGGTACATGCTATTGGAAAAAAAGAGTATAAGATTTTTCCATAAAATGACGTATTTAAAATTGCAGTTGTAACATATTAGGTTTACTTAAGTATTCTTTAACGTTGCATAACTTGTGATGCGACTTCTGATGTGTACTTCAGTGTAATTCAGTTTTGGGAGAACGTGTCTTCAAGTGCCACTTAAAGGATTTATTTGATCTGGTCCCAGCAGGAGTGAATGATGGTTAGTTTGCTTTTCTATTTTTGAACATGAACATTTTCCGTTGAAATAAATTTACGTTAATAAACGTTGTTTGTAGAGAAGTAGAATCATTTTCAGAAAAAGTTGTCTAAAACTCGCTGTTTTGTAATACTTGGAAATAAAAATTCTTTCTCAATGCAACCAAGTGGGTTTAAATTTAGATTTGTTTTTGATTTAAATGAATAGGAAAATAGAAGTTTGGATGATCTCTATAGCTTTCATGATTAGTGACCCATGATTACATAATACAACCTATTAAAATGTTTAGAAAAGGTTGAAAAAGAGGTTTTATGTTATGGGCATAGAAAAGTAAATATGTTCACAAATCTTTTCAATATTTAAAGATTCTAAATAGAATAATTTAGAGCCATTAATTTTGATTTTAGGTCTAAACATGTCTTCCTTGTGCTTGGAGCTAGATTTGGCTGTTTTTACAGCACTTTGTGTGTCAATATGTTTCTGATAGTTCACTAATTGTGAGAATCGACATCCTTGTTTGTGAAAATTATGTTGAGAATAATTTTCGCCTATTTTCCCTGTGGGCAGTGTGTTCCAGTCTGTTTTAATATGGTTAACAATGAGCTGTAAATTGATTTGTAGAAAAGTCCTTTTGAAGTTGATTATGAGCAACTCACCATAAAAACTAGAATTGGTTTGAAGCATTCACTCATGAGGAAATCCTCAGTTGACCTTTATGCTTAATCAAATGTAAATTGTAATGATATTTATAATTCCTCTCAATGAGTCAATGATCTTTCATTTTTACAACAGATGAAACTGAAGTTATGCACTTGTATCTTTACAACAAAAAATTATCAGAACAAGATACTTATTACATTATATGTTTTAAAATGAACTATCTACATATCTTACTATGAATTCCACTTATCAGTTGTAATAAAAAAGAATAGTGATATTATAAGAACTGAAATGATGCAATATACTATTTTCTACTTAAATTTTGATGTGCACTGAAGAAGTGGAATTAATGTCTTGTGTTATTGTGAGTATATAGAAGGATTTGATTTGAATTCAGTATAATCTCCATTGATGATCAGGCTGACCTTGGTTAAATCTATATACCAGTTGTAAATACTACTTTATAGTACACTAGACTGTTAAACATAAAATGTCTTCATCAAAATTTCATTACTAATATCACTTTGCCAACTCGCCGACTGATGTATTAATTTTGTAGGTGTGTTACTTCACCAAGACTGGGATGTGTGGATTTATCATTGATAATAGGGTGGAAATAGAGACAAATCATGTCATTCAGTTTGAAAGGGAAATAAAAATTTTACTTAAATGAAATGAATTGTTAAGGTCATCATATAGACTAATCAGGTACACCTTTTACCTGATCATATGTTGGCTTCAGGATTCAGGTAGAACAACAAACTTTAGTGATATACCTTAAAATGTTATTATAAAATGTAAGATATATAGTCTTTGTAGTTGGTCAAACTTACATTCTATAGGAAGAAAGGAAAAGGAAAAAAAATTGGTACATTTCAATGAATATGCTATGAACCATCAGAAAATAATGTCACTTAAGGGCACAACAGACTTATGGTATATTTCTAACATGATTAATGCTGTAACCATCTCACTCCTTAAACATTGCCTGTATTAAGGTTTTTGTTTTCTCAGGATGATATTGTTCCCCAGAGATATATACAGGTTAATGAGGTTCTCCTAATCTACTTTTAGAGCTACAAGTTCTTATTATGCCATGGAGGTTAATTCCAATTTATGGCTTACATAGCTATTTTTTATCAGAAACCGAGGAATCTCATTGTCTTGAGTAGCAATCATTAATTTCCTCATTTATCTTTATACACATTTATAAACCTAAATGTTTGCATGTATGAAATACTATGTGTTGGGCTGTAGTATCAAAACAGCCAAGGAGCAATAGTGTGAGTGTTCCATGAAATGTGATCTACCAGTTTCACATTCTAGCCAAGAAAGGCCATGTTCTGTACTTTTTAGTCTTTAACATTTCTCTATATCAATAACCTACTTTGGTGTTATCAATTTTACTATTTGAAAGTTTATCATTTACTATGCAGAAAAAAGAAGTATGTAGAAATTATGTATAATTGGCACATATAAACAGGCTGTTGCCATCATAATTCTTATAAATGCTTGGGTACAGAATCTAAGAATTACATGAATCCAAATATGTTTTCTGCCCCTGTAAGTTTCAATAAGTGTTGGTGACATGTGTGGTGACAAAATCTACTTTGGACTTCCAACAATCTTTGGATTAGTAGCATATGTTGGATGGAAGTTCAGTTCCAAAGAATTTTTTTTTTTCTAAGTGTTAAGTTCAACTTGTTAGATAAAGCACTTCAAATTAAATATAATTTTGATCACAATGAGTTAAAGTCTCAAGGTTATGTATATGACATATTTAAAAGGTTCAACTATTATCAAAATTATACTCTCAATTTGAAAATTAAATTAAATTTGATGCCCCCAGTACAATAAAAAAATCAACTCAAATCTGTTGAGATTATAGAAACTGATGTTTAAAAAATAAAATCAAACAGTTAAGTCTACTGAGGAACACAAACACATCAATAATAGAAATAACATCAATCATTCAAAAATTTATTGGAAATAATGTTTTGTCAAAATCTGTTGACTTTTACAGTGTGTTTGGTAATAGTATTTCTAATTTCTTTGTCCAAGCCTAAGATAGGACCAAACTTGTCAACAGTTGATTGTGTGATTTGTTGGGTTTAGAAATGAGGTTTTAATTAAAATAATTAGCATAGCATTGGTCTTGTGTAATCAGACTATTACTGGAATGTTTAGAAACCTTTCACGATAATTGGCAATCTTTTTTAAAAGGAAGACCTGTTTAAATAGTCAATTCATTCATTAGTGTAGAAAGCAATTATCACTGTACTTCTGTAGACCGTGATACTTAACTTTTGTGTTTTTGCTCTTTAGATTTATTTTATTTTTTTTACTTTAATGATATTGTTTTCTTTTGCAACACTGTAAACAGACTTCATGTATTTTCAACACACCATTTAAAGCCTTCGTTTATTTTTCCTTTTACACATTGTTCTGACACAACTTTTTCTCCCTATTTTTCCTGTTAAAAATGATGTAACCTTTAATGGGCTCTACAGCAAATAACGAAAAAAGTGAATATTTCTCATGGTAATCATAAATACATTTAATCACATCAATGCGCTTGGATGCAATTATGTAAAGCAGCCTGTGATGTTGTTACTGATATTGAATATTATCGCGCCTTTTCATTGTAATATATTTCTGCATTCCTGTTTCTTTCCTGGATACATTTTGATAAGGTTGATGTTACCGTCCAGGTCATGACAATGAACCTAGTAGGTCCAACTGTTTACCTGTATTGTTTCTTATGTTGTAGTATCTATGCTAGCAGTATAAATTATGTCAGATCTATGCTTATGTAAGCCTTGCATATTACAATGAATATTATAAGTGTTATTGGACTATCCTATTTCATTGTTCATCCAGTACTTCAATGGCATTATCCTTTTCTACCTTGATCAGACATTTTGTTATGCTTTCCTCTTGGCACTACTGATAGATTTTTTTGGGGGGCAAAAACAAATAAACCAAGCAACAAACACAAAGCATTTATAGTCTCTTTATTTTAGATGTTATTAATTTTGTTAGTCAGAAAAAAGTTTTGGTCCCAAAACAATTTGTTGTTGTCAGTGTTATGAATATTTTAGAATAGCCTTTGGGTCTAAAAACTACATTAAAAGCTGAAAGACTTCCTCATCAAATGAAGGTTTCTCCAGGGATTGGTCTTTATATGTCGTTATGTTATGGAACAAATAATGTGTTGTAATATTTGGCAAAGTCATGAAAATGTATAGCTATTTCTGGTGTCAGCAGTAAATTTTTTACAAATTATAAATACCATCCATTGACTTATTTTATTTCTTTTGATATCCATGGACAAAACAGGAATTAATCACTGAAATACTACATAAATATTTTTTTCTAATTGACTGCTCTTATCTTCCAACTTATTCCTTGCTGCCCAGGCATCAGTTTCACAAGAAGTGTGAAATTGATCGTAAATCATGACGTCACAATGCTATTTTAGTTTATGACGTCATTACTTATGATCGATTTTACACTTATGACTTTTTGTGAAACTGGCACCAGGTTCCTTGATTTTGTTTGTATCCATTTGTTTTAGTGTAATATATCTTTTTGCTGCCATTTTGTATCCCATTTCCTATCTTTGGTTAGGAGCCCATGTCTTTAAATCTTTCCCTTGTTGTCCTAGTAAGTCCTATCAATGATTAGGAGCCCATGTCTCTAAATCTTTGCCTTGTTGTCCTGTAGTCCTATCTTTGTTTAGCCGCCCATGTCTTTTAATCTTTGCCTTGTTGTCCCAGTAGTGATATCTGTTTAGTTGCCCATGTCTATAAATCTATGCCTTGTTGTCACAGTAGTCCTGTCCTTGGTTATCTGCCCATGTATTTAAAACTATTCTCTGTTGTCCTAATTGTCATGTCATGTCATTATGTCTATGCCTAGCTGTCCTAGTTTTCAGACCATTTTCATGCTGCATGGTTTTCAGGGAAACGTTTTGCTGCTGGTTTTGAGACCATCTTCTTATCTCCTAGTCTTTTCTGACAAACTTATTTTTGTCTGTGTAATCAGACCAGATTTTTTTAGTATATTTATTAATATAGGAGAAGGTTCTCTTTACGTTTTATTCTTTTAATTTACAGATGGCGTTAGCTTAATTGTTTAATGCTGTTTGCCTTAAGACTGTCTGCTATAAAAAGCAAAATATTGTTAACATGATTTATTCTGTGTTGCTATTAGCTATAAACTGGAACACTGTTAGAAAATAAGGTGTCATTATTGTTATGTAAGAACTGCATCTACTGCAGCAATTCTGGTGAGAAAGAAGTTCTCACCTCCAAAAGTGATATCACACCAATAAAATGGTCTTATCGTATCAAGTTCTTTGGAGGTGAGGTATAGATAATACAAAGGAATGTGGCAAAATATTGTGGAGACAGGATCAAACCTGTGGATGTGTTAGGTTGGTTCCAATGTGATAATGTATATACTGCAGTCATTAAAGATTGTTAATGGATTTTCATGTTTGACTTTCAGCTTCAGTAAACACTTGGCACTGTGTATACAGTTGTTAGTTTAGTATCCCCCTAGGATGCTGTTACAAGAGTTTTACATTTTGTCTGTGTAAGTCTATTGTTAAGTACTGATTATAGAGATGTAATTTTATACAGTGATAATTTCCTGGTTTAGACTGTCCATGGTGAAGAGGAGAGGACTGCTATAATTTGACCATTAACCATGTATTATTACTCATCAATTCATTGACACATCTGTTTTGTCATCAGCTTTATGTCCTACAATATTGTCAACAACAGCCCCTGATGGCCAGCCATTGTCTTGGAAAAAAAAGAAAAATACATAGCAATTTGTTCTTGATGGCTTTAAATTATCTTTTATCTGGAAGATAAATGGTCATTTTACTCCACTGAAGCACTAGGATGGAATATTTGGCTTTTAGGTGGATTGGCTGTCTTTAAGGATACAAATATTCCCAGTGAAGACAGTAATGATGTGTCAATATTCTTTATCCATTGCAGTGTTTGTGTTGCCCATAGTATGTTCTGATATAACAAGCAACGGTACATAACAACAAAAAGTAAATATGTAAAATATACTTCATAGTATTCTGTGTTCCATTAGTACTATATGCCTAAGCCTTTCCCAGGTCAACAATGGATGTGTCCTTATGAACCATTACTTGATTTTTAGTGTTTAAATCTATCATTAGAGTATAGTTATTTTTTTTTGTTTTGTGTCCCTTGTCTTGATATTTCTTTATTCAGTTATAAAAACTGAAGGTGGCATCAAATTGTAGATAAGTTATTTTAAAAGATAATTTTTGAAAGCTACAAAATTTCCTAGACCTGTTTAAATTTAGTTCGTGCAAAGCAGCTAGAAGATTAAATGTCATTGGTAAATTTGAACATTCAAATTTTATGAACAGCAATTTATAAATATTTTATTATTTGCATAATTATGGAAGTTGTCTGTTCAGTTGTATTATCAGTGGAAAGTTGGTCATTGGATTGGTTTCCCATTTCATGCCAAACATACTATCGCTAGAACCTACCCATGTAAAACATCATAAATTTTAATTGTGCATTAAATCTTCAAGGCTTTATGTTGCTGCCAAGTAGAATTTGAAAAAAAAGAGAGAAATCGTGTTTAGAATAAGGTTATTGAAGCATTGAATTCAGGTTCTCAATTTTTATAGAAAGGTAGTATTATGTCATAGTTTTGGATATTGTTCATTTTATGTTCTCACTTAAAAAAAATATATAAATTATTCATTGGATGAGATGACATATTATGCAGATAGAAAAATAGAGAGATGATTTCACATGTAGGTTTTAATAAACAGTAGATTCCTCATACCTCTGGAGACCCAACTTCTCTTTCTTTTTTTTTTTCATCTGTTTTCCTGTCTGTAATGTCAATACTGTGTTTTAATGGTCTGTAATTTGATAAATTTAAGTAGCGCAGTTTGACATTTTAGATTTTTTATTACCAATCAATACTTCAATGATAAATTTATCAAGCTCTGTGTTCTAAGCAATGATACAATTTAAAACTAGAGGAATTAGATTTTTTATAGTATTATTCTGTATCCTATGATTTATTTGTTTAAATTTTCATGCTGATGATGAAATAGCCTTTTTTATGGTCTTTCTCTGTATGGCAAAAATCCTCCAGTAAAAGAGAAGCAAGCTTGTTATTATAAGCTTAGCAAGCACTGTATGGTTTATTCCTGTAAATGACTTCATAAAAGATTTATTCCTGTTTAGAATATCAACTGTATTTGATCTCAGATATTAGTGATGTGTTCTAATGAATAATGCATGTCTCAATTAAACCAGTCAGTGTATAATGAGATACTTTGAAATATTTTCTTATTTTCTGCTACTTAGTAGTGATTACTATCTACAAGGTGTGATTTCATATCTTTCATTCAATTACTGCTTCTTTGTCAATGATTACACACTTTTAGGTACAAGTCTAGAGAGTATTTTCTGATTATAAGGTTTATTTAATTATCCTGTTGGTATTCTTCCTGTATGAATAAGAATGATAAAAAGTTATATTGTTTATTTCTTGAAGTGAATGGTTTGGAACTAATTCTGTAAGTAAGCCATGTATCTTCCTTTTTTTCCCTTCCGGAACCTAAATTTTCTCTAAGTAAGAGGAACAACTTCTAACTGTCATACATCAATATTGTGTCATCATGTATTGTCAACTATAAGTATAGCATGTATGCACTCTCTTAATCTATAGAAATTTAAAAAAAATGATTTACTGTAAATTAGGAAATTATTGTGTGCATTTATTGTCTTAGAACAAATTAGGATTTTGAATCTGAGATATCTATTAAGCACTGGTATTTCCTATTGGTGTAAAATTTTGGTTTATGTAATTTCACATTTTTCACGACAATAAAAACATAAAACAATAAATTCGGATTATGTATAACATGCATATATCTTTTTTTTTTTCATTTTTCTTTTTTGAGTAAATGATGAGTAGAAAGGCTTGATAAAAAAAAAAATTATGGCAATATTTTTTGCACTTGAATTTAAACAATACCATCAGTCAGTATTTTGATCTTTGGAATGCTGTGTATAAAAATTCTTTCAATGTCATTGATATTATCAAAGTGCACAATTAACAGAGAATAAAGCTATGTTATTGAACTGTATAAAGTGAAATATGAAAACTTTATTATCCATGATTCATTAGATTACGACAGCAGTCCAAATTACAACAATGGTTGTGACAGTAGTTTTTCTGGATTGATGAGAACTTGTCGGAATCTATTGCAGCCTCGTCATATAGAAAATTAAAACAATCAAAATCATTCAATTGAATATAAAAAGCAATTTTTGATTGTGGTTTGACAGTTGTAGAAATCAAAATCCTTTTATCTCAATGTGAGTTGATGATTCCTATGAGTATTGTTTAACAATATTTATACTAGATTTTAATCATATTGAACTGTCCCTAGATGTTAGTATCTTAGGCCTGTTTTGATGTGGGTCATCCTACTAAGGTGTGTTAAACCTGCCAATGTTACAATTCATTGGATAGAAACTGAATTAAAGTCCATTCTCTTGAGAGAAATAAAACTCTTATTGTTGGAATTTGGTTGGATTGCTTCATCCATAAAATTTCTTGATTCCATGTCTAACAATTAGATCCTGAACAGAGGGGAGTTTATAATTGAATTAAGAGTTAATATATTGAATGAATTAATTTGTATGAATACATGTCATATTATGTTGTAACGATTCATCAATTTCACTCACATTCCATCAAATTAATTGTTAAAACTGTCAGACATGATTACTGAGCTGGCTTCTGGAGTTTGAGAGAAAAAAAAGGTTTTCCAAATAGTCTCAATGGTTATCAGCCTTGCATTGAATTATGAACTCTATTCAGGAAAGTGTGAATTTTTAAAACTTGATAAAGATTTGCCAGACCCTGACAATGTATAGGAAGAACAGAATACCTCTCTTCTTCTAATTTTAAACCCCACCACACTTAATGTTTCATTAATGCCTTACTTTTTGTTTGGTTTTCTTATTTGCTGTATTTTTTTTTACTTTACATTGGCCATGCTAAATAAATATGATGGTTGATTTTCAGGAATGTCCAATGTAACCATAGTCCAGCATTGAAGGTCATTTTCCAAACTTGGCTATATATTGACCAAATATGATCTATAGGAGTGGAGATGAGCCAGAATATCTATTGATTATACCCTGTATTTCTCCATATCAATAACACTAATGTGTGTCTAAATACCCATGAGAAAACAATCTTCAAAGAATTTTCGTCATTATTCATGCCTGGTGTTGGATTCGGTAACTGTTGCAAGTTATAAGTGTCTGTTCACTTGTTTTCAGAGTTTGAGCTTTCTCTGAGAACTTATATTTATCATATCTGCCTATAACATGGGATTGTAAAAGCTTTAGATTTTTTTCTGTGTTTAATTATATTGTGATGTTGACTGAGACTGCTACACAAACTGTTCCACTGAAGGTAAGATAATGTCATCAGGCCCATATTTTCAGTAATACTTTCAAATTGGACTGTAAATTTCACAACTCTACTTTATCCTGTTGTTTTATTGACATTATCTTGTAATTCCCAGCATTCATTATTATCTCCCATGTTTATTGTCTTAATTGTGTCCTTGGTTGGTATTTGATGCAAGCCTTTCTCTAATCATCAAAAACCAATTTCTGTATAAACAGAATCTTTTATCTGTTTCAGGTAATAGCCATTTTTGTATCAGCCACAGGCCTTTCTTTTGCAATTAATAGTAACACAACCTTCTCTGAATCAACCAATAACAGCCTTCTCTGTACCATTCAACAACAGCATTCTCATTGCCAGCCCCAACAACCTTCTCAGTACAAATAAACAGCAGCATTCTTTAAACCAACTAACAGAGGAATTCCCAGTACCAGCCACTTCAACATTTCTGTGCCTTCTCTTTGCCAACCAACAAAAAAGTTCTTTGTAGAAATCAACACAGCATTCTCTATACCTACCAGCAACAACATTCCCTGTATCAACAATCTACGACTTCTCTGTACCTTCTCTTTGCCAACCAACAAAAAGTTCTTTGTACAAACAAAAGCAGCAATTCTTGGTACCAGACAACAGCAGCACCATCTACATCATCTCTGTACCAATCATCATCAACATTCTCTGTACCGACCCTATACAACACCTTTGAACCGGTCAACAACAGCACTATCAATCAACCAACCAACCATAACATTTTCTGTGCCAACCATCTACAACAGTTTCTGATTTATTTAACAGGCCATTTTTGTTAGTCAACAGTCTTTTAGTAACAACCAACAGGCTCTCTTTGTCAGTCAACAGTCTTTAAGCATTAACCAACAGTCTGTCTATGTCGGTCAACAGTCTTTCTGTATCTTTGTCAACCAAAGCATTTTTTGTATTGAGATTCAGATTTCATCTTAAATCAACCCTTTGAAAAGGTTCTAGCTAGTGTAAAAAGATTCTTTTAATTGGTCTTGTTATGCATAAATAAGTTCTATTTTATAATTTTACTTCCATTTTAATTCATACACTATAACATTTATAATAATATAATACAATATAATATATGGGTGAAACAATATATAAAAAAAGAACAAAAGAGCATAGAACATAGAAAGATGGAAGAAAGATTATTTTTGTTGTCTTACAGTTTTTATTTTATTTCTATTGTCTCATGTTAAGTGTGCCAAAGAAGATAAATCTAACTGGAATGATCAATAATATTTTAATATTGCGTGGCTGCCATTAATACTTCTTTGATTTCATACTGATTGGTAAAGCTTTCATGCTTTTTGCTATTTTATGTTTTTGAAGTTATCTTGGTTTGTTTGAACAATAAACTCCATTTTATTTCTGATTTTTCATTCCTGGGAGAGAAATCGTTGGGAGAATCTCTGTGAAGTAAGAGTGACAAGGACAATTAATTGTAATGGTTTGTGGAATCTGGTGTGATGGGATACATTAGAATTAAATGATATCATCTAAGTTTCTTAGAAATTCATTTTTTTTGCCATCTTTCATCAGGTATTGACATTGGTCTTTGCAGTTCTTTTTAACTTTTTTTTTTTCTTAAACATTGAAAAGTTTCATGAACCATTTAATTGGGTGTTTAAATTTTGTTGCTAACTTTTATTGTTGCAAAAGATTCAAAGTCAAAATGAAAATCTGAAAACATTAAAATAGTTGATGATGTGCAGATGTCTTTTGTCTATTACAAGTTGTTTTTTTTTTATGTCCTTGCTTAGGCATTGAACTGTTATGACAGACCACTCTTTTTTATTATGGCTTTATATTGAGAATGGTATGTTTGGCATGTGAAGTTTACATTAGTAGCTGACATACTAAACACATATTTAGTTCAAATCATGACAGAAAATATGTATTTCTTATATTGTGTCCATTTTTCTTGAGTCTCATTGGTGGGGCTGCTGTGATGGTGAGAATTTTGTAGATCTGCATCCTGGTTGCCTTTTATATTATTAGCAACCCTCTTACTATAAGGAAGGTGTAAATTATTAAACTGTTGATTTTTGGACTGAAACTTCCTAATTAGACAAATTGAAGAGATTTACTATTTGACGTAAATTATATTTCTTCCTCCTTTCCTGAGCAGTATTTTAGTAGGAAATTTAAAATTGACTCATGTGAAACAGATTGTTTGTAAATGACACCAAGTAGAATTGTGAATGCTGGAGTGTTTGATAGTAATTAACGCTCAGTGTGATTGTAATGTTATTCTGATGTTAATGCCAATCTGATTACATTGACACTTTTCTCCTTTTAATGCTGAACATTTAACGCTGATATGTTGGAATTGGATTGTGTGGTATTTCCCATGGATTTTTCGTTCCATTATCCTATCTTGGATAGTTCATATTACAAGGTACTGGTGGTATTTTTTATGCTGCTTTTTTAGTCACATTATAGTAAAGAATGCAAACAACCTGAAACATAAGTGATGTCCCCAGTGTTTCAAAAGTTATTTGTAGGTATCAGAGTTGTGTTGATGGCATGACTACTTTTGGGACTTGTACACTCAATCATAGTCATACACTGACAGAGTTCAGTAAATGGTCACCACTAGTCCCAAGAGTCAAGTACTGGTGTTTGTTTACAATACTCAATCTATGTTAATTGAACAATTATAGGCAGTTGGAATCATTGATCAATTGATCAATTCACTTCTTTGATTCAGTCCTATCAAACTATTACAGTCTTTCATTACTAAGTAAGATGTATAAATCTTCGTAATGACCATTGACAATGCATTATAGAGATCAAAGAAATGTTGAGGTATTGTTCTGATGATTTCTTTTTCTGAGGATGAAGTTTTAAATTGATACACAGTGAATTGTCTGGAGATGGTAGTTGTACACTGTTGTAGTTTACTGTCAGTCATTTTGTCTATATATATAGTTGGATAAAAGCCATATCATGATTTATGCAAGTAGAGCCCTCCATACTTATTCATATTTGAAATGGTTTGAAAAAAAAAAGTGATTTGAAGAATGTTCATTAACCCTTCTCTTTCTTCTCTTTGCTTATTAAGATTCTCATTATTTAAAAACCTTAGCTTTAAAGTTAAAATTCTAATAGAAAGCTGAAATAGAAAAGTAGATCAGCATTAAATGGATACAGATTAATTACAAGCACCATCTGGTTGGTGCCCAATCCCCTGAAAGTAAATAAGTTTAAACATATCATGTAAGTAAACTTAGATGTAAAATGATAAAGCTTATTTCATAGTTCCATTATCAAGGTATTTTAGGAACATTAATTACATTAAAGATATTGAAATGAAGTATAGAGGCCTTAACAGCCTGAAAATAAAGAGATTGTTTACATCAATTTTATTTCCAAATTAAAATTCATTTAAGAAAGTAGGCATATGCAGGATATAGCAATGAAAATTTATTGTAATACCCATATAGGTGGTGAAGTAAATATAAGCAAAAATACTGAAGCCTGATGATAGAAACAAAGGAAACTTGTCGTGCTCTGCCTGCATCACCTGTAAAACTGCAACTGAGTTAAAGCCAGTGAGCATCCTCACAGTAGTGTTAAAAACATGATTTATCTAAGTTATGTCAAATTCTCTTTCAGTTAATGTTCTTGTTATTTTTTCACAATTCTGCTTGAAATTGTAAAGTTAGATGAAGCCTCTGTTGTATTGTTATAATTGATGGTAAGAAATGGCCAACAGCGGAATGAAATTGTTTACTTATTGGGTGCCATAGATAATCATTATAAAATCATTAATATTTCATGAAACCCATAGATCACTCAGCTCATATTTCAGTTTTTAATAGGGAAGGGAAAATTAATTATAGGAGAATTTAATTAACCACTCAAAATCCAGTAGAAATTAATTTTTGAGGTAATGTTGTAGGGACAGTAGAAGAAATCAATCAGGTACAGGTATTACAATCTCAAATCGAATCCATCATGTTTTTGTTACAGCTCAACAAAATCAATTAATAAATATGGGTGATTCTTTGTCCTGTGTAGTGAATTTAATTTGATGTTCAGATTAGCATATACTTGTACAATAAGCTGTCACGAACCAGATGGCCACCATACAATGGTTCAAAATACATATGTTACACTTGTTCTTAATTCATGCATATTGATAAGGCCTTATGACTAATAAGTCCCGGGGATCAACTTGTTGGCTTGCTGTGTCAAGGGTCTAGGGATTTAACTTACAAAGGGGGGACCATGGAAAAAGAAGGAGGATCTGATTTATTTCTGCAGCCAATTTATTGTGATGGCTCAGTTCAGTTGATGTATTACATTCTACCTAAGGTACAGTTTCATTGACAAGTTGTATTTCTAACATTTCTGTAGTTTATCACTGTCTAAATGGTAGCATAATTATCACAGTCTAAACAGTAGCATAGTTATCACAGTCTAAATGGTAGCATAATTATCACAGTCTAAACGGTAGCATAATTATCAAAGTCTTAACAGTAGCATAATTAAACACAAGGTTCCCATATAGCATACTCCTAATATAGATGTTTAGATCATACAAAGAAAAGTCAAGATTGAAGGTTTTGTATGATTGCTAGAAGATTTCAAGGAATTCATATTTTGGACCTTGAAATTGTTTAAACCTGGTTGACACTTGCTATTGTCAGTCTCATCATAGTTAAAGAGCATTTCATGTCCTATCTGTTCATTGAGAGATTTGATGGCAGGCTTTGTGTCAGCTCCTCTTAGTAACATGTATTATTTTTATTTTTCAGGAAATGAAAGTGAATTGGGCCACATCACCTAGTAGTCAACCTAAACAGGACACAAGCAGTATGTACTTACCTTACTGAACTGTTCAAATCTTTGTGTTGAATGTGAAAAAAAAATGCCATAAATATTTAAAAATTAAAACCTTTTAATTCTATATTTCACATGTTTTCAATTTGAATGTTAAGTTACATGAACTTCTACTATTTAGGTATAAATTTATTAACTCTTAATGTTGAAAAAATGTCAAGACTCTGACAGGTCTTCAATAGAAAAATAAAGATATTAAACTGATCAGTCTGTTAACAGTAATATCAGATAAACCTAATCAAGAAAGATATTTGCAATATCATTTTAAGATCTGTACATGTTCTTATAGACCTATTGAAGTTTTATGCTGTATTATTGTATAGACTGTCAGATGACCTTTCTTATAGGGGTAATCAACAAACTATATTTTATACTTTTATTTTAAATGTAAATGTAATAAACAATATTATGAAAACTCATAAGTTTTTTGAAATTTATAGAAGGTTTTTCCTTTTGAACTAAACACTATTAATCTGCTAAACAAAGACATGTAATTTTGAAAGTGGTAAGGGTATTTTTAAATTAAACCTTTCTGTTTAACCAACTTTACAATTTAAGATCTCAATTTATTTTCCTTCCATAAATATCTGCTTGTTTTTAAAAGATGGAGTTTCATAATTAGTTTTTAAATTAAAAAGCCTAATTCTGAGAAATTAATTTTGCAATAAGGAATTTATAACTAAGTTCATTTGCTTAGTTTTCAGAATACGTATTTTTTTTACAATTTAAAATCATGCTTCTATTTGTTTGTTTCCTTTTTGTTTAATTAAAACCCAAACACAGGAAAAAAGTCTAAAATGAATGAACATCTTGCATCCTAATATTATTTTCATTTTTCACCTTTATTTAAATCAATATTGAAGTACTTGGTGAACACTTGAGTGAAACTGTAGGATAGATAAAAGAACATGAATTATAACCAACTATAAGTCACTAAGGAATTGATCCTGTTATTGATGAATTTAGATAAACTGTTTGGAATATCTTGTTGAGGGTCACATCTGTTTGCTAGGAGAATTGTGTTTATTATCCTAGAAATCCGTTACTCACACAGGAAACCAGTAATGGAATGTTCCCTGATTTTCTGGATCACTAATGAACATGCTGTCATCATGAAAAATTAGCAAGAACTTTGTTTTTGTCTCAGAATTGTTTTAAATACCAGTTTTGTCATTTGTCTCTTGATGGAAATTACTTTTTGATAATGGTTTTAGGGTTAGAAGGAGAAATTATTTATGTGTAAAAATAAAAAATGAACACACTAAGAAATTTTCAATAGTTCAGTAATTTGTTTCATATAAGATGGATAAGAATTTGTGTCCATATCAAAATAAGAGATCTATTAATGACTCTCTTCGATAAAACAAATGTCAAGGAGTTATTTTTGTCCACATCATAGTTCAGGGTATGATTAACTGGATAGCCCACACTGGATGGTAATGTTGGAATGAATGCAATGGTAAAAATTACTTCTATTTTCATTACACAAATGTGACAATGATCAGAATATAGCAACAATGCAAAAGACCCATAAACATTAGTAACTTAGATTAGTTGGGGGAAAATGGCGGAAGTCTGTCTCAAGTAGTGGGAGTTGGGGATCAGGTGTTGTCCCTGTGATATTTCCATCAAAGTTATCATCAATGACTAAGATCCTGTATGACACTTATGTGTACTCCTCTTCTAAGCTGTTACTATATATGAACATTGTCAAGTTTTGAAGAGTCCCTTTAGCAGTATCCTAAATTCCGCAATACATACTGTGTATTCAGTTGATAGTGGAAAGAATAGTAGTGAAAGGATATGTGGAACTAAACCAGAATTGGCATGAATGTAACATATTATAGTCTGTGTTTATAATGAGGGGATCAAACCTAATAAGTTTCAACTACGGTGATGTATGTTTTGTTGACATGCAACATCTCTGTTGATCTCAAAGTCTGCATTAGTTTTATAACTACTCAATATTTCTGTTCATTGTTTCATTATTTGTATTTTATGGTAAATGGTCTGTGGAACCACTTTGAATTAAATGATAAACTGTCTTCCTGGTTATAAACTTGTCTAACATCTATATTAATCTATAGCTGGAGTTATTTTGATATGCAGTGAGACTCTCAGAACAGAACTACACTTCTGATTTTATAATCTTATTCCAATAAAATTACATAACAGGGTATTTTTATATCATCAAAAATTTTAATTTGTTGGCGTGAATTGATGTAATCACTGTAGAAAGTAAACAGAGTGCTGGGCATTGGGAAACCCATTCTGTTTCTCTAAGAAAAAACCTTGTTGAAATAGGATATAGAAAGTAGTCAGGCAGCTAAAAATACCCCAAAAGAAATATTCATTTTCAATTGGAATTAGATACATAGAAACCTATCTAAACAAAATCTCATTTGGATTTGAAATTTGTTTAAGGAGTTTGATTTACCCAGAATAACAATACATTAAAATTGATACCAATAGACTTCAAAAAGTGTCTGGCTTAGGCCAGTTTTCTGATTCAGGGTACAGTTTAGGCAGGTTTTTCTGGTTATTCTTGGTACAGTTTTCACAGGTTTTCTGATTATTCAGGGTACAGTTTAGGCAGGTTTTTCTGGTTATTTTGGTACAGTTTTCACAGGTGTTCTGATTATTCAGGGTACAGTTTAGGCTGGTTTTATTGTATATGAAAAATAGCTTTATTAAAACAGAATTTAAAAAAAATAAGGGAAATATGTAGCAATACTGTAGAACATAGATGAGGCATTATTGTGAATTTACAAGAATGAGCCTTGAACTCCCCATTCAAAAGCATAGAGTGTGATTGTTCTTAGAAACCGCTGCATCAAAATGAGATGGAAATACAGCACTTAACTATTTCTTAATTCAAATAAGTTTGGAAATATTATAACACAAAAAAGAAAATTGTAGTGGTACTTAGAAGTAGAATCTTAATACAATATTGTCTTTGATTTTGAAGGCCTTCAGTAGTAGAAATTTTAGATGATAAATAAACTGACAAGCCCCATTGGTATATTGAAATAATCTATTTATTTTTTAGAACATTACCATATATTTGTGGGTGACTTAAGTATGGACATGGAGCAGCAACAGTTAAAAGAAGCCTTTCAACCATTTGGTGAAATTTCGTAAGTATATACAGAAATTTCTAATCTAGTAAACAAACATCTCTTTTGTTAGAAACTGATACATCTCTGTAATTCTGGTCAGTTGAACTCAAAGACTTAAATTTGGCTTTTCTTTCTATGCATGATTTCAGAATTATTTTTTCTGTACTATGAGTTCTTATATACCTTTATTCTGACATGTGGAATACAGTTATCTGATGAATAAGAAAACTGAATGATTCTTCTAACATACCTGCAAAGGCTGTTTCATGTGATAGGTATTTCTAAATCATGTAGATATTTTGTCCTTTAGGGTTACTTGACAGTATTTTCTCTGGATTTCTTAGGTTATGTTCAGTGTGATTGATGAGCTACAATTCATTTCATACTCTAAAGGTTAACTCACTGAGGTCACATCAGTGTTGTAGTGTTATGTAATAGTCTTAACTTCTTGACTAAAAATAACCAAAAAGGCATTTTTCTGATTTCTCATTTTGAAAAAGTTTTAAAGGTACTCTCAGTTTTAAGAGGATTTTAAACTCTGTGCAAGGGATGTTTTCTTGTGTATAAAATTAAGAATTTGTCATTAATACATGCAGGTTTTGTTGTAGTTTACCCAAAGACCTCTGAACTTAAGCTTTAAGAGTACAGAAAGTGAATTCCATTTAACTTTTATTAATTTTTTTATTTAATTTTTGAAACACGAATATTGCATTGTTTTTCTTTGAAATTGTCCTTCTTTTGAAATAATCCTTATGAAATGTTTTTAATCAATTACAGGTTTCTAATTCATTTTAATCAAACCCATCAACAAAGCAATTGTCTTGGGGAAAAGGAAGTAAAATTGACTAGGTTTGCCATCAGTATTTTTAATCAAAGGATCTGTAATCTGATTGTATATGGTCTTGTTTGTGTCCAATCTTTGTTCACAATGAGACACGATACTCTGGTAGTTAATCCAGGATTTATAGTTCTTTATTTTATGTCAATTCCTTATAATGTAATAGTGAATGAACAAAGAAAATTGTTTTTAAAGGTTGTTGTTTCATCACGCATCCACTGTGCCGCATCCACTGTGCCGTCAAAGAACATTTTATATCAATTGACCAGTGATGGTTTTTTCAGGTCAAACCAAATAATATGTAGGCATTATAATGAGATCACAAAATTTATTATTCTTTACAAATGACTATGGATGGAATTGTCTATTGTTATCAGTTAGATCTTCTCTGTTTTCTTTGGCAACATTCTTGCATATATATATGTGTAAATGGCCTGGTATGGTTTTTAGACCTTAGTCTCAACAGTCATAAAGATTATTTATGGAGAAAGATTGGAATATTTTTGGTGTTATGTAGAAAGCCGTGGTGATACATCAATATATTGATGTTCAGTATCTTTTGACCAATATTTTTTTTGTGTAAGCACATTTATATATTTTTCTGTTTACTGAATTTAATCACTTTTTAGAACAAATATCACATTTTGGGTCAGGGCATTTATAATATATTATGGTATCTGAATCCCTTCACTGTTTACTACCCAATAAGGCTATAAAATGTCCTATCATTTGTAAGATTTTGAAGGAAATTAATATATATGAAGATAATCCTGATAGATGATTGTGGAGTACGTTTGTATTCCGTCCCAGAATTATAAGCTATCATCATTTGTAATTGTCAAGACCGGTTAGACAGTTGTGTTTTGATTTTTCTCTGATAATGAAAACACAAATAGCCTTTAATGAATATTGACGTACATTGATAAGTTAAATTAGGATTTACTGATTGGGAATACTTGAATGTTTGGATTGGTGTGGTGAAGACTTACAACAGTGGCATAAAAATGTTTTAAGTGAAATTTTAATTTCCTCGATTTGGCTGTTTATGGTGTTTTAATTTTGTCTTTAGGAGTTGTGTCTGATGGTTTACATTAGCAAGCAGTTGTGGGTAAAAAGAAATAGTTCTGTGTACTGTTAAGGAGGCCATATAGGCCAACTTATAAGGGAAAAGTGGCAGAGATCAATTTTCATTTTATTAATAAGTACTCCAGTTTTAATAATGATAAAGTATTTCACTCAAGAAATAAAAACTTGAGAATTGTTAGTGATAAGATCTGATCAGCCTCATTTTTAAGGTTTATTCTTTTAATGGCTTTGATTAAAAAGTTAAATATCCCACTAAAGGAAACACCATGATTCCTTAATCACTGTTTACACAGTCAATAAGATAAATTTATTACCCAGTGAAACTTGTTTGAAATAATTAGATTTTTGTGTTGACTTATTGAATTGTCAGTCATATCTGTACTGTGTAATACCACTTCGGTAATATTTTATTAATTTCTTTATATCATCGAATTCCATTATATTTCAATTTGTTGTCTATTTGCGTTCATTAGAAAAGACGATTGCGGGCAGATTTGGTTGCGTTTTATCTTGAATGGGATCGATTGAGACGCGTCTAGAATTAGAATTATACAATAATAAGTTAGTGTCATTCAAACTATCTTCTCACTTAATGTCCGTCCAACTTGGCAAGGTACATTGTGACAATGTCTCAATCAATTGTATTAGAGAAATGTTGGAAACAGCTGATTCTCTGGGGCAACATTGGTGGCAATAGTCTGAAGAAATTTGACTAATCTGTTGAGACTTTATAGGATAAGTATGTCCATTCATCACGTTACAATATAAAAGGTTTCATCCAGTCACTGGAAAAGGTATCACTCAATTAATGACATAGTAAATCTCTTTATTTTCTGTGGAATTAAATGAGAACAATGGTTGAACCTAATCAATCCATGTTGATTTTCCCTTTTTTCCATTCCTCCATATGACTGTTTCAATGCAAACAAATAAGTGTATTCCAGTGCCCTATAAAGTAATTTGTTCCTATTAAACTCCTATTGAGACTGGATAGTTCTATTTAGGTGGTGTTACTTAAGGCTTAAAACATCTTAGTGCAATAATTTTGTATCTTGTAGTAGACATTTCGTGAAAGTTGAAAGTTTGGGATGTTATTTAATTCTATCTATTATGAATATTTAATCCATTTTGGAGATTAAAGATGAATGAGTTTGCTTTATCACTCAGAATTTCTTCAACTATATTCTTTAGAGGAATTCATCCCAATAGACATGTAAAACTCATGATTTATGCTTGCCTTTTGATAAGATGATTATGAATAGGTTTACAGAGTGTTGCTTGACATTGATAATTCTTAGGGACTATAAATGGTAGACATATGTACAGTTGAATTTTAATATGCTTCCTTTCCTTATTGTTTGTGTATTCTGGTGAAAACTATTTTCTCCCATTACTTTCCCATGCTGTGAATATCTACCTGAATAGTCAGGTAATAGATTTTATTTGTCCTAATGACTTTGAATGAACAAAACCAACACATAAATTTCCTGTAATATTTAAAAGCTTGTGTGATAAATCCCACCACTAATGCAGCTGATTTCCCTGCCATCAAAAGATTTACCTATAAAAGACATCAGCTTAGAGACAAATTGAACAGAATGAAACACTTGGATGTCATTGTTCCAACAGAATGTGATTGGGAAACATTGGCAAACATTGTAATTCTACAGACATTTTTATTACTTCCTGCGATGCCCCCATTTTAACCCTTAATGCACATAGTGATATGTTGTTGTATTGTAGAAATAAAAAGAACCAAGCCATTTTGCATGTCTATGCTCTAGAATAGCTGTCCTTCATGAACTACTGACATTGTACAACTGATTTATTATGCTTCAGAATAACATAATATGTCATAGTAGTGACTACCAAAGATTGATGTTTTCTTCTGTACTGATGCATATTTATTTTCTTGTTTTGTGGCTCGCCACTGTGGGGGATTTGTTCTTCTCATTTTCAAACTCTCTTAAAAATCTATAATTAAAATGTCCCTATGTAGTTTATTTTTTGTAAAATTATCCTGTATTTAAAGACAACCTGCCTTATGTGACCATGATTTTGCTCTCTCCTGGAAGGTCATTTACATGTACTTACAGAGATTGCCAAATTAGAGTTCCATTGGTAACTATCATTCAACTTTACTGTTTTATATTTGGGTCTTATGCAATATATCTGCCTGACATTCATTTTTAAAAAAGCTTCATTAAGCTGATGCTTTTTACATGAGACCCTCAGGACAGAGCACTCCTGAAATTATTAAAAATGCTGAATGTATGATAAATTCAGACACAGAAATTAATATTATTTTTCTTGAGCTTTCCATCTATATACCATTTCCCAAAAGGACAATTATTGGAGCCGTTTTCAGTAGGCATTGCATGCTCATATTTACCCAAATGAAATATTCAGTAGCACTTTGTGAATTTTTATTTTTATATATTTGTCTGGATCGGACTTCATTAACTCTCAATGGTAAATGGTTCATTAAATGTGTCAATTGGGACTTCTATAATAATATTTCCAATAGGATAGAATTCGGTTAGGTCTAATTGATGGTGGGTCTGATATGTTTTGGTATGTCTAAAGTCAGGGGATATGACAGGACACAGACCGACATCTGGTCTAGCTCATACTGCTGCAAGGTTGTAGGATGTGATGCAGACTTGTTTTTGACGAGGTTAAACATCCATCATTTCCACAGACATATAGAAAGACATCATGACTGGTTCCAAACCTGCTATACTTAATGTTCATAAGATTTTTCCTCTGTGCATGTCTTTTAAGTAAGGGTGTAATGATTCCATGTTGACATGATCTGATGCACAAATCTTGGATGATATGATTCATACATGATTTTTAAAGACTGGTCAATGGGAAATACAACAATTTTCCATGAGAAGGGGTGGGAGATATTTTACATGTTACCCATGAAGTAAATAAATGATTATCAAAAATTTTGACACAGCTGACAATTCATCAGTGGATTGTTACTCCATTACTTTTAAGTAATAGAGATTTGTTTATTACTAGAATCTTGTGTTTATGTCCTGCCAACAAAATTATGTGAAAAGCTCCTTTTTCCAATCTTTGGAATTGATTCCATCAGTCTTGGTCCATTCCAATTCTATTGTGGTTAATCCCTTGAACATCCTATGACTGTTCCAATCATCTGAAATGTCACTAATCAAATTGACAATATTCACCAGTCCAATAGACGGTATTCACCAGTCCAAAAGACAGTATTCACCAGTCCAATAGACAATATTTACCAGTCCAATAGACAATATTCACCAGTCCAATAGACAATATTCACCTGTCCATGTGACTGGTATAGTAACAGAGCCATTTAGACTAGTGATGTGAACTGTGACTGAAAGTTATGAAGATTTGATGCCTGCATGAATCAACTTCTTGTATTGGTTGAAATCGCATTTAAGTGGTGCATGAAGAAACTTAATATTTACTAAGTTAAAGCTAATGTATGGCATAGATTTAGACAGTGCCATTTTTTTTTATTAATTCTTCATGTCTTGTATGAGTCATCATTGATAGTGCTATATATGTTGAACCATGCTATAGCTGGAAGTTTTAGGATCTATCCAGTCACATAGGATAAATATCTGATCTAATTTGGATCAATTCGAGTAGTCCGCTATTCCTGGCACATTTGGGCATAGTTTTTAATTCTGTAGAGTTTTATAAGTCTGAATGAGACATATTATTTAATGCCATGAATTTTTCTCTCAATTTGTTCTGGTTTAACAATTGAAAACATCTTCTGTAAATCTAAGTGAATACAAATAAGTGATAAAAAATGCATCTATTTGAATCATGTTCTGTCAGGAGTATTGGACCAAGTCTACCCTGACTTGACATGTGAATCTACGATGTCATGTTTATGGTATAGAAATTGAAATGTTTTATCCTAATCTATTGAATTATCTTTCATTCTAGCTGGCAAATTTAATATATATTGAGACTTCAGTTGTGTTGAAAAATTGTCTGATTCAATTCATTATGGATGAAAAATAAACAAATAAATTCTATTTGATTAATGTGGTTTGAGTACAAGTATTTTGGGGTGTAAATTATTTGCAGTTCAATTAAAATGAGTATAATGTCCCTCCTTAAGAATTAGATAAGAATTACTTATGACTTCAGACTCAAAAGAATAATTACAGGTGAAACCAGATTTGACAGTTTTGTAAATGTGCAATAGTCCATGAATTTGTACTTGTGTCCACAGTAAACTTTCTATTTTCCAAAGCTGTGGGAGGAATTTAGCATGTCTGTGCAAGTCATTCATTGAAATAGCAGGATTTCATTACAAATTTAAAAACTCAACATATACAGCTGTTGTTTTTATGGTAGAATTTTTATATGGATTTGTATTCAGAAAATATTTTAAATGATAAAATTTTGTTTTAAAAATTGAGTCTTTCCAAATTGTAGGCATAAATACCTAAGTTTTTATTTGGCGTCTGTTTACATTCTGACATGGGTACAGTATGGCAATCTTTGACTGAAACCCCTTTTACTCAAGCTTTGAAAGACATTGGCCTGTTTTATTGAAAGAGGTTTAAACTGTAAATTTACTGATATCATGATACAATTGTTTTTGGCAGTATACTGGTTTAAATAAACTTTTTACTGGCCTGGTTCATTCTAATTTCTGTTGATCTATGACATTGTCAAATAGTGAAATATTGAATATAAGAAGAAAGGCTAAACTAAATGCATTACTTGCATTGCATGAGAAGAAAATGACTGCATAAAAAATTAACTCAATCCATTAAGACTTTCTTAACTTCAGTAAGGAATTAAAGTAATATAAATCCACTATCCTTGGTTTTGGTAACCCCAATCATCAATAATTATTTAATTCTAGTTCATTTCCTTCACAGGGAAGGAAGTATGGTTCTAGTAAAAAAGGAGTTTGTGTGCATAGACAACAAAAGGAATTTATTTTCACATCACTAAATCCTTTATTGGGTAAAATCTGTCAGATCAACAAGTTAAGGATTAAGTGTAATTACATTTTAGAATTTCTCTGCTTTTTGGTGACTTGGAATTTTTTCTCAATCTCTCTTCCAAGTAATGGATTGTTATTTTAGAAGAAAAATATCACTGATGGCATTTAGCATTATTACATGAAAGCATCACCATTGAGTAAGATTACTTGAAAGCTTTTGAGGTAGTAAAAAGACTCCTTTGATAGTTTTGGAATTAAGACATGTGTTCTTGATGGGTTTTGAAACAAAAATGGCTCTGGAAGTGAAGTTTAAAAAAAAAAACTTCACTTCACTGGATAGTTTTACTGGGTGCTTAGTTTTGAAAACTCTGAATGGAAAATTATTTCGTAATATCAGAATTGGTACTTCTAATTCCCCATTACAATCACTCAAACTTTAATCTCTTAAATAGCAACTAGTCTTCCTCTAGGCATCTGTCTGACTGTTATGTTGATGGTTTAAGTTTCTCTGGAGCCTCTTGTTTGGATAAAAGAATAATTGAAGCCCAAAGGTCCATTGTTTTATTTAACAGGTTTTCCAACCTCATGTGTCATTCTGTTAAATTATTCCCCTTGTCTAGACTCTATCCAAACATCATTAACCATTGTTTAAATTCATTCATCTTCACTGGGCTGTGAATAGAAAAGTAATGCATGTATGGCAGGAAATCTAATGGCAGGATTATATCTCTGTCACTTCTAAGTCTGAGGCAAAGCTTATATTGGTGTCACTGAATCTGTACAAGGTCTGATGTATGTGACGAGAATTCATTCATTGAGTCTGATTTAAGAGCAGTATAATCCTTTCATATAAGATACATATTTAGGTACTTGATACAATTGTTATATTAATGCCTTGATTTATCACCTAATACTGTCAGTGACTTCTCTTACATTTTAAAGATCTGTGTATTTTAATCTGTGTTTCTTGGTATAGTTTTGACTTAAATTGTCTGTGCTTATAAGTTCTTAAGGAGTATTATTACAGTACATTTGAAACAGAACATTGTTGAAGTAATAAACACATAACATTAGGTATTGACATTAAGTACACTGTATTGAAGAAAAATAACCTTCAATGTACAGCTATGGTAGTTTCAGACAAGTCACTATGTGTATAGTGATTACTTGTAATTTTCTTCTATTTTCATATCAAATAAGATCTTTCAAGTTCATCTGATGTTTTTATATCTGCATCATTGCCACTTTAAATGGCATTGCTCGATTCAGGTTTTAAATCATTATTTCATTTGGCTCTTGATAGACATGACACAAATCCTGAATAAGGGACTATATTTATGCACTATACTACTAGAAAATCCAAATGCCATTGAAGGTGTGAGCTTGAACCATGCTATGACACATAATAAATAAAGGATGCATTTCACTTGTTAAGTTGGTAACCTATTCAAGGCCACTAGATCGCTCCAGGCACTCTAACTTTCCAAGGGCACTGCAGCGGCAGATCCAAGGAGAGGGTGCAGGGGGTGGTACCCCCTTTTTATTGAAAAAAATTGTCATTTTCATGTGTAAAATTGACAAAAAATGGCAAGTAATGTCCTATCCTAGCAACCCCTTTTTTCTGAGGATCCCCAACTAGCACTCCTTTTCAAAGTATCTGGATCTGCTCCTGCACTGGACCTCTCTGGGTACTCAAACTTTCTAAGGCTACTGGATGTGACCAGGTACTCTTAGCTTTCCAAAGCCACTAATCTCACTTGGTACTATAGCTTTCCCAGATTTCTAGATCTATCAAGGTACTCTAACTTTCAAAGGTCACTAGATCCCTCCAGGTACTCTAACTTTCCAAGGTCACTAGATCCCTTCAGGTACTCTAACTTCCCCAGGTCACTAGATTTTTCCAGGTAATCTAGCTTTCCAAGGTCACTAGATCCCTCCAGGTACTCTAACCAGGCCACTGGATATCTCCAGGTACTCTAGCTTTCCAAGGCCACAGGATGTCTCTAGGAGCTTTAGCTTTCCAGTGCCACTGATTGTCTCCAGTAACACTAACTTTCCCAGGCCACTTGATATCTTCAGGTACTCTGACCTTCCAAGGTCACTAGATCTCTCCAGGTACTCCCAGGTCACTAGATCTTTTCAGGTACTCTAGGTTTCCCAGGCCACTGGGGGTCTCCAGGTACTCTAACTTTCTCAGGTGACTAGAGGCTCTCCAGGTGCTGTAACTTTCCCAGGCCACTGGATCTCTCAAGGTAGTATAGCTATCCAAGGCCACTAGATCTCACTTGGCACTGGAGCTTTCCCAGATCACTAGATCTATCGAAGTATTGTAGCTCTCAAGGTCACTAGATCTCTTCAAGGTAGCTCATGAAACATGCAGTAGTTGGTAATCATAGTGTAATCTGTAAAATATAATAATATATGATGGCACTTTTACATCCATAACTTTATTAGAGAGAAGGGTTACAAGGTTTTGGTTGATTTAACGGGCTATTCACTTGGACAACAATCACAAGAAACAATAGAATGAAAGGGACCAATTCTTTTGACACAAGTGGAACAGTGAAGTCTAATACTATTTGTACAGCTCCCTACAGTGAGATATTAATGAGGTTCCTTTGTCATGTTCTCTTGGTGCCTTCATGCAATACCAGTTATTATTTTGGAATTCAATTCATCATGAATTTGTTTTGTTACCAGTATATATTGATCATCATTTCTAAAGCAATTTTCAAATTAGTTTTTTGACTTTATCTTTATATGTAGGATTTGACAGAACTAATTTACCAATTAACAATTCAGGGGCTTACCCCATGGGAGATAATTTAGCAGTTCGGCACAGAGAAAAAGTCAATTTTAGTTTATCTCTAGCCTATTGCACTGCCACAAATTAAGAAATTATATTGGATGCTCAGTCCTTTGGGAGTCATTCTCGAACCTTTGTGGAAACTTTCCTGGCAAATATCAGAATAGAAAGTGCTGTATTCTTCAATATTGACTGTGAATATTACATCTAAAATCACTTGTTTTAGCAGCTTTTAAAAATTGATCTCACAGAACACAATATTAGGTTAATGTAGAATTTTGTGGAGTGCTTATATGATAAAATCCTTTAAAACAAAAAAAGATATAAGATGTAGGTATCATGACAGGGAATCATGATAAATGTAGGAAGTAATCTGATAAACAATGAAAAAATGTTGTGACATGTAATAATTGATAAATGAGTGAATATATTGATAATTGAAACAATGTAGTGACAGAAAGCAAGAAGGTTTTATATAGAAAAAGCTGATAAATGATTGAATATTTGAATATTTGAACTTGACTCTGAAGATTAGGCTGTTTATCTGAGACTACATCTCTTTGTCTTGGGAAGTATCAGTAGACAATCTCCCTATAGAATCAACAGACAGAAGTTCTATGTATTTGTCAGTCTGCCCTTATTTCTTATTGCCCCTATATTTCAGAGTTGGTAGTTAAACAGAAATATAGTTGAGGTGTATATTATTCTAGAAATACCACCTTGAGACAGCAAAGCTAGTCAGTATATTTTATAGGTGTATAATGACAATGCTATAAATTTTCTCATGGAAGGCAGTGATGGTAAAGGTACAGGTGATCTTTAACCTGTAATCACTGCAATTTGATTCCTCAATTATAGGGTTTAATATTTTTTCAATACTTATACAAGATATTCAATATAGAAATTAAGATTGAAAGCAGACAGCTATTTATGCTTTATTTGCATTGCCAATGCACATATCTATTTAAATAATCTATTCTATTTATCATGTTCAAATATTTTGTTTTGAACATTTCAAACAAGGGATTATGCAACTAAGTACATCTGCTTTACTTGATATAATGAGATAATCTTTTTATTAAAAAATTATTTAAAAAAAAAATATTTGTAGTAATGGAAACTTGCCTTTCTTCAGAGTACTTTGAATTAGTATTTTTTAAACATCTGCTAATTCATCAGAATTGTTGTCAGTATATATTTTGTTTTTATACGCCCGTCTAAGACAGGATGTATTATGGTATACTGTTGTCTGTCCGTCCGACTGTCATCAGCACTTTGGACAATAACTCAAAAACACTTTCACCTACTTTTATGAAACTTTGTTGAATTGTCTATATCTGTATCTTTTGACGTAAGCTCCCTTTCTATTTTTATAAATTTCAGATTTTTGATTTCCTTGTTATGAATTTTTATTCTTAAAAAAAGGGGGATTTTCGAGTTTTCTCACAATAACTCAAAAACACTTTCACTAACTTTTATGAAACTTTGGTGAATTATTCATATCTATTGAAGTAAGCTCGCTTCCGATTTGTATAAATGTCAAATTGTATGTTTCAGTGTTATGAAGTTTTATGCTTAAAAAAAATGCAGAAATGGCCAAGGAAATTTATTTGTTGAAAAATCGTTGAAAACGGACCATTTGTTATGATAGTGCCTAATTTTTTATGCATTTTTTATTTACTTTTTTTAGGGGGTGAGGAGGAGGGTATTTGACAGGGCTCACAGTATTTCTAGTTGATCATATAACTTCATTAAAAGCATAAGGACAAGTTAAAAGGGCAACGGGCGTATCATGCACTTAAAGTGCAGCTCTTTATTGGACATTCACTTAATTTTAACTTACAGCCAAAGTTTGTTATTCTATATTCACTTGTTCTCAGAAATCAAGTTTTTCAATCTATCTTACTATTGGTGTGGAATTTCTTAACAAGTCTTTTTCTGTTGAAATCTAAATTTTAAGTCAATATCAGATTAGTATCTTTCAACGTATATAGATATTACTTACTAGTGAATGGAAGCTGTTCTTTTTTCAATAAACTGATGAGTTAACCGATAAACTAGCCATTTTTGTCGTGCATATTTTGTTTTGAGTCAAATCAGCTAGAACAAGAAGTGATCAATTGTCTCCAGGGAGGATATAATTTGATCAAGCACACCCATACAAACCCTAATGTAAATTTTCCTCAGGTATTTTATTCTATCAATCATAAAAATGTACTTTATTATAAAGAGCTGGAAGCTAGGATGTTTTTGTTTGTCAGCCAAGTACATCAAATTTTACTGTTCCTAATTTTGTTCATTTGCACTACTCATCCTGCTGTCATTATTATGAAGAGAAACTCCAGTGATACGAGTGTAACACATAGTTTTTTAAATGGTTGCATCATTTTTTGTAACTAGTAGATCATTGATTTACATTTCATAACAAAATCTGCATATAATTTTGGTGTATAGAATACTGATTAAAGTTTTGAATCTTTCTACAGATGAAACAGTGCTGGTGAAAGCCCGTGGACTCCAGGCCAATGTATGCCATTTCTTTCTACTTACTTTTTATATTTTTTATTTTTTGTTATATTTTTTCATTCTATCTTTTCTGTATGTATTCAGAATTAAGAAAAATTAGCCACTTTTTTTCACTATTTCTTAACTTTTATTTATTACTTTTTATTATTATATTAAGTATGCAGTATATGCTTCAAAATGATGGAGAATATAATTTCCAGCCTTTTTTCTTCTTATAGCATTTAAGGTTTTCTATACTTTAATGAAATTGGATCATTGTGTGGTTTTACTATTTTTCATTTAAACTGTTTTTTTTCTTTCTTGAAATGCATTTGGTCAATAGTTATTTCCCTTTTCCTTATGTGAGAGTAGTAACATTTCTCCCCTAAGAATTTGTAGATTTTATTCAGTCTTTAATACTTGGGATTCCATATGATGCTAGTAGCAATATAAGTGCTATTTTATAAGTGCATTTTATTTAGTTTATTTGTTGGTAGAACTATATTGTAGAAGTTGAATTATGATTCTGGAATGCATTATTTCAGTAATATTATTCTTTCTAAGTAGACTTATTATTCAGTCATTCATTCCTTTGAGTAAATAATGACCAAAATTAAAGGCAAAATTTAAAACCTCTTAAATCATTATAATTATGCCCCCCCCCCAAACTACATCTCCAAATTTCATAAACTTTGATGTGATAAGAAGTGAATATTCCCAGGTATCTTATACCCCTTTGAATTAGGAATTGGGAGTACTTTAATTGTTATTTATTACCAAAGTACATCAGCATGATATAAGATAAAATATTTTGAAGCTCAATGAAATGTTTTCCACTTAGGAATACCTATCTGACGGTCAGTAAAATAGTTTAGTCAGCTGACATACTTCTGTTAATTCAGAAATGTTTTTGTTAGTTTAAAAAATTAAAAAAAATAAAAAACATGTGACATACCCCATTGAACTGTAATCATAACTGAAGTAGGATTTCTCAAATTTTAGAATACCTTCTTTGTATGTAATGGTGAAATGCCATAAGGAATGCTGGCAATAATTTCTTAATTATCAGTACATGTATTTGGATATTAGTTAAACGCAAGGTTGCTTTTTTATTTAATATAGAAAAAAAAAAGAACCTTGTTGCCAACAAGATGTTGCATATTTTCAAGGATGAACAATTTTTTTCAATGTTCTTTTAATTTCTCCTCAAAATATGTGAAATATTTGGAAAGAGTACAACACATCTTTGACAACAGGAGTGGTTGTCATGATCAAAGTATTTCTTATTTTCTCATTGTACATGTGTACTTGTAGTTGAAAGATATACTCAGTAACAAAAGTGTGTCCTCCCTAGCATAATTCAGAAACTACTCAAATACTGAGAAGTATACTGATTAGGGTCTGTCTGTCTTGTCTGTGGTTTAGATTATAAAGTCAATTGAAAAGATTTAAATATGTATGACAGCACCCTCTCATTACTTTGAGGGTAGAGTTATTCCAATGCATTTAATACGTGGGTAATTTAGATAACATGATTAATACTCACGACACAACAGCACTTGGAATGCAGATTGAAAATTCTTGCTTCAATCTTTGATTTTGTCACGATACCACCATATTACTTCATCAGTGTGAAGATATCTTTATGTTTGATAATAATACTTAGCTAATTTGGTTGTTATTCATATATAGATATGATAAGTACAGTTCCTCTCATGGTAGAGTTAATTATGATTGGTCATTTGCCGACTCCATCGGTCAGTTATTTCGTATCACTCATTTCTTGCCATCAGGTTTCTTATTTCCCTTGGTTTATGTTGTGTTATTAATACTGGATTAGGTCGTGCTGCAGCAAATAAAACTTTCCCGTAATGCCAGTAAATTATGAAGAAATTAGATTAGAATTTAGAATACCCCTCTTGGGTTCTTAATTATGTGACAAATCTTAAGCTGAGAGAATTAATATCAGTTAAACCAGGCCAGTAAACTACTGGCTCTTAGAATTATTTGGTAATGTTTGTAGAAAAAATATTGATGTTGACACTCATAGAAATTGAGTGAGTGGAAAAACATTTTTCTTAGCATGGAAAATCAGAGGAGTCGCTTACAGGTGACAAGGACGAAATTCAGTGCCATAGCTTCTAGGGAAAATGTTGCCATTTTATGATTGGAATCCTTTGGCTAATGTAATGCATTGATGTAAGCAGCTGACAATGAAATAAATGTTCATCCTGGCAAGATACTGGTGATTAATCTTGGTCTTGTTAATGTTTTATCGTGAGTTAAATGATAAGTGGTTGTGTCATGTAAACGAAAAGTAGATTCAGCGGCACAGAGAAGGGTTTCTGGGGAGAATCAATCAATATAATAGAACTCAGTATATGACTTACTGATCATCAACAATCATAGGCTTTGGTTAAATTATTATCAGCAGTAGTAGTGTACTATTACTTGGAGGCTCATTGTTTTATTGTCAGTTTTATTATCTCTAAGACTGTTCTGGTATTAACTGAAGAATCATCCTCACTAAACAATAAACCATGTGGTCTTGTTAATGTAATGTTGAGAGCATATTGACTGTAGGATAATTTGTTTCACAATAGGAATACAAGGCAGAGGCCTATATCACAATAGTGTACTTTTCTTGTCATTCTTATGAAAATTGCGGTCTTTGATAAAGTATCAAATGTTTGTCTGTAATGGGTAGTTAGGTATCTTTCATCTGTCATTAGATATTTCTTCCTCTTTAAGTCTGTTCCAGTTCCTATCAGTATTAATTTTCTGTTTATGTAAACTACTGTTACATGGTTTAAGTGGTTTCAGGGTTGCAAGCAATACATTGCATGACCGGGGAAGGCATAAATTCTGGTCTATAGCCTGAAATATGGTGTCTTTTTCATTTATGAGGTAATTCAGCTTAAAGTTAATGCCCTTGATAGAAGTTCAGTTATATAGATATATGAAATGCCAAATTATGTTTATTTCCTTAGTATTGCGCTGTATTGTCTATCTATGGCACTGTCCAGTTGAGTAAAAAATTGTCAAGTTTATATTTCCCACCATTATTCATAAATTGAGCTGTTTGAGATCAATTTTTAATTTGAAAAAAAAAAAGTGAAAGTTGCTGTTTAAGTTCAAGTTACAAATATTGTCAAATACATGTATTTCATTACTGTGCAAAGTGTGGAATGTACTCAGTTTAAAAGAATTACTAAGTAAATTTAAATCAATTTCAAATTTATTCATGTTTATATCTTTTTTTATTTGCAGAGATTGCAAAATAATTAAAGATCCACAGACACTGAAATCCAAAGGATATGGTTTTGTCTCATTTGTTAAAAAAGTGGTAGGTATTTCTTATATTTGAGGGGAATTAGGGATGGATGAGAAATAAAAAAAAGAAAAACAGGTTTACAGACAGTTCAGTGTCTGGTGTGAAATCCAGTTGAAGTAGTTTGGAATGATAAAAATTATAGTGTAAACTAACTTGTTTTCTTTTTGCTAATATCCTGAACAAGAAAAAAATCATGGAAATAATCCATGTTATGAAATTCTTTCATTATGGAACATATGTTTAGCTTAGTGTTAGTCTCAAAAATAGATAGTAGCAAAAAAGTGATTCCCTGAAATTTATAAATTATAAAAACTACTTGATTCAAAGTAGTCATTTTAGGATAAAATCATTAAAATTTTGTTCCATAAAGTACAGAATACAATATCTAATTTAGAATTTTTAGTTCAGTATGAAAAAAGTCTTTTCTTTCTGATATTTTAACATCTGTTACTTTCATACCTAATTTCCCTTAAAATAATCATTAGAGAGTAGGAAAGCTTGCCATAACAAATGCTCAAGTTAGAATGCCATGAATATGGGGGAAAATTAAATGAATAAGAAGGTTACTATCCATATCCATATTTTCATGTATAACATATCTTTTAAGATTTAAGTACCATTCTGTGTAAGAATCAGGCCATGGATGGCACATCATATTTCTCAGTTTGGTCTCTTTTGCCTTAAATACATTCAACACATCTAGAAAACAACTGAACAGCTATTTAAATTTATCCTGAAGCATCGGTGATGTAGATTTTTTGACTGCTTATATAAGGAAAAAGTTCGTTTCGTGCATTTCAACTAAATTTGACCTATCAGTATCTTAAAAAGGCAAACCTTTCAAACACTTTGACAGTAATTTCTTGAGGTTATGAGGTATAAGTACTTGGATTATGCAATAAAATGTCAGTGTATATTTTCATCATGTGCCACACCTTATGCACATTTTGCCTGATTCTTAGACAGAAAAGTACATAAGTTTTTGTAAGTATCTGGCAAAATGTAAAAAAAATCAGAATACATGCATGTCATAGACACAGCAATCTGACCATATAATTTGCATTAGGATGCTTTTTTGAACAAAATATTATTTGACCTCTGTATCACTGGATATTTTCTTAGAAATTTTTCAATAGAATTGTAGAAAAATTATGTTTTTAACAGAGTTATCTGCCCTGGAAATGTTCGTTTTTAGTGCATTTCAATGAAATTATAACTCATTTTAGCAAGATAATATGGAAAATCTTATGGAATAACACTTTTAATATGGTGGTTTTTTTTAACCATGTTTCACTCACTGCCTAATTCTTACTGAGACTGACACTTAAATGCAACTATGACACCTACATATAGAATATGAAATCCTTACAACAGATAATTCAGTGTTTTTTGTCTGAGAATTGAATACAGAAATAGATACAGTATTTTAAGTTCTCTTCTGTTAAAGGTTAAGGTCTTTCTTTAGAACTAAGTATGATTATGTAATTAATTCAGACCAAGTTAACCCCACATGGCTCTTTAAGTGATACGTTTGATAATATTGTGATCAAACACCATTCATATCTCCTCTAGAATCCGCAAAATATACAATTAAGCCCTAATGGCTTGAAACAGCTACATTATACAACTAATGTGATTTTCATTTAAAAAAAAAATTATCAAACCCCCAAAAAAACCTTGAACATGCTTATGCAATCCTGATCAAATACTGTTCCAATTTTTTACAAGCCATTCAACTTTAATCAGTGCACATGTCAACAAATTACTGTCATTCTGTCCAATAGGGAATGCATTCCTTCACAACTTGGAATATTCTCTGATTAACGTAGCTCAGGAACGTCGTAAATTCTCGGAAATTGATCCCCATTACTGATACATAGCCAGGAAGACCGTGTAAATGGATGGTGCTTGTAGTCTTCCTGAGCATGCTTCATGTAATTAAGAAAAAATAATCCGTAGCTCGCTTCACTTTAAAGACACCGGATATGAGCATATGGATTGGATGCCAGTATAAACATCAATAAATAAGTGGAGAATGTCATGATATTTGAATTGTCATCATTGTTATTTAGAAATTTAAAAATCATGTAGATAGAAAATAAATAAATTGATCAAATTTCGCTGGGTTTAAGTGATGAAATGAAACATATTGGATTTACTTGTAACAGTCAGGTAGAAAATTGAACTGATTGATCTGATGTTGGCATTTGCTAATTCAATTAGCCAGGAAAAAATATGAATATTTCAGACCTGAACTAAAAAACTATGTTGCTACAATATGTTTCATATATAGAATCAAAATGTATTAGTTCATGTTTGAATAATCTCTGATGACTCAGACTTTTACACAATGAAATACGTTGAACAGTTATTGGGAAGAATAATTTCAAATAGCATCATATAATATACCTTTTCCTCTGTTCAGCTTAATTATGCTATCTTTTTTTTTACATGTATGTATTCATAATGAATAAAAATATTAAACCAAAATGTGATCATAGGAACACTCCAAATGATCCAGTATTTTCATGATATCCAGGTTTACTAAGGTCCTCTTAAGTTTTTATGTGTTGTTATGAGATTATTTTGAATCAATACAGTTGATCTATTTATGTTTTAAAGGATGCAGAAAATGCTATACAGAGTATGAATGGGCAATGGTTAGGTAGTAGACCAATCAGAACCAACTGGGCAACTCGGAAACCCCCTGCTCCTGTTCCCAAAGAAGGTTCGTATGAAATGATCTGATTAGAGACTGTTAGTGTAATGAATATAGTGAGTATGTTCAGTTGCATCATAGAATCAAACCATCTTACTTCTAAGACTTTTTCTGGTGACTGCTACATAAAGCATGGGTTATAGGTTATGGTAGAACTAGACTGGCCATGAAGAGAATAAACGATGATAATAACATCTCCATACTCAATTTTCAGTAATATATGGTGTGTATGTATTTGATCCTAGCCATATAAGTATGGGTTCATAAACAATTTCTAGTTTAGACCAGGTTGTCTAGTGATGATAATACTTTTGTTGGATGTTTTTAATATCATATTAAAGAAGCAATTACATAACTTACTGTATAAATTAAGGAATTTCAGGTTTGTAAGTGAAGTTGTCTATCATGAAGACTAACTTAACCTAAAATTTTGTTTAAAAAAAAAAAAATGCAATAAAAAAGTTTTTTTTTAGAATTGTTAAGTTACCAAAGGTTTGTGTCATGAATTGTAACATTACTATATATAACTGTTGATTGCCTTTATATTGTGACATCTTGTTCTAGCTTTGATCTTGGTAATTTGTTGACAGAATTTGTTTTTCTCCTCTGTAAGCATTGGAAGGTTCAAGGTATCTAATTACAGGATGTTTAAATGGATGAAAAAAAAGTCTAGTGATCACCTCTGTGACCTTTGTGTTGGCAAATAGAATATTGAAATATTGATGTAGGTGAAATATACTTAATCAAAAGTAAAACTGTCTCCAGGGACTTCAAACATTTATTCATTGACATAATCAGGTCCTGTCAAGGAGGTCATGTTATTTATATTACCATGGAAACAGCAAAAAACACTGAATGTGTAATTATAGGTAATTTATTCACAAAAGAGAGCCCATTATTTGTTCAGGGTCTTATTATTGACGGAGTTGAAATTGATTGTAGATCTGTATACAACACCTGAGCAATTAAAAAAAATAAATATCTACCAAAATACTTTAGGAATTAGAATTTTATTTTGTGTGTTCATTATTGTGTATTTAAACTTCCCCTAACATCCCAAGACTGTCAGCTATAGAATATTTTCAAAAATTATTCATGGAAAAATCTCATTTGAAAAATGCAAACTAGTGTAAATTTTGAAACTGTTTAATGCATGTGTTGCTACAGTTATATAATTTCAGACTTAAGCTATTTTGTTTTTTGCTGTATTTTAACAAGTTTACTAAAATAATGATAAAGAAATTACTAGTGTGAAATTAGATTATTGAAAATGCTGATCCAGTCATATTTTTTCTCAATAATAGATATAATGCATTAATATCTAAGTACACAATATCCATGCATACATATATGTTTTACTTATTTTAATGTTTTAAGCTTATGTTTTTGTTATTTTAAGAAACCATGAAATTTACTAAGCATTACATATATTATGGCACACTATTTTGCTGTTATAGAACTAGAAACAATTGTCTTCATATAAGGCCACATTTTTGTTTTCATATTTCTATTGTCAGTGATACAGAACTTAAAGTGCAAAATTTGGAACAAGTTTATCTTATGCAAGTGTGTATTATATTTACTGATAAACACCTGGAAATTTTATGAAGTATTTGAAATATCTTAAATGCTTGTTTTGTTTCTGTTTCAGTAAAACAGTTGTCCTATGATGAAGTCTATAACCAATCTAGTTCTACAAATTGTACAGTATATTGTGGTGGATTAACACAGAACTTAACAGGTATGTACAGTATACTGTGGGTCATTAACAATGTTGTTAACAGGTTTGTACAGTATACTGTGGGTCATTAACAATGTTGTTAACAGGTTTGTACAGTATACTGGATATCTTGAATACTTGTTAACAGGTTTGTACAGTATACTGTGGGTCATTAACACTGTTGGTAACAGGTTTGTACAGTATACTGGATATCTTGAACACTTGTTAACATGTATGTGCAGTATACTGTGGTTATTAACTCTGTTAACAGGAATACTTAGTATACCGTGGATTATTAAACGGTGTTAACAGGTACATACAGTATACTGTGGTGGACTAACAGAATATATGTATGTTTAGATTATTGAATTATTTATTTTTTATCTAAATTCTTTTTTATTGACAGCAATGCTTCTTCTGATCTAATGATGTTTTTTTCCCTGTTATTGTTGAACTTCTTGTGATCATAAAAAATGGTTTTCATTAATTTAGAAGCAACATATTGCAAACTCATAGTGTAGGTTATGAAAAGAGAAAGCGGTTCAGAAAAAAGGTATATTTTTAACAACAATTTTGTGTTTGTATTTCAGAGGAACTAATGAGACAGACGTTTAGCCAATTTGGTCAGATACAAGAAATAAGAGTATTTAAAGATAAAGGCTATTCATTTATACGGTAGGTGTTCATGGAATGTAACTAGAGAATTAAAAGATATATTCAGAATCTTTTAAGCTCCATTATATGTGAAGAATTATATGATTTATCAGTTTTGAAATATTATCATTTCAGTGTATGCTAAGAATTTAAAGCCAGTGAGAGATTTATTGACATAAACAATATGTTACATATGAGGAACAAAATATTTCAGAATTTTTTTTTGTGTATCATTTTAAATGATAAATGTTTGAATTGAAAACAATAAGCTTTGATATGAAAATTGTCCATATAAAAACAATGCACAATTCGGTAATTCATTGGTTAAAAAAAAATGATCTATATTTCTCCAAGTTCTAACATTTGTTTCAGAAAATAGTGTTGAATTTTATGAGCTCTCAGTTTTGGAAAGTTCAAAATTTATGAAAAAAAAACCTTTTCACATTTAATATTTGCATGTCTTGAAAGGAAAAATAATGAAAGACCCCATTGAAAAAATATCAAATTTGGAAATGACAGTTAAGTTTTAAAAAGTTCATTTATGGCTTATAGTTGTTCAGTTTGATTTACACCATTTTACACCCTAAAATCTGTAATTATATGCAGCCATAGTAATTCTGGAATTTTGATATACATGTACTTGTAGATTCTCAGAGAAACAGGCAGCAGCTCAAGCAATATGTCAGGTCAATGGCACGATGGTTGCTGAACAGCAAGTCAAATGTTCATGGGGAAAAGAATCCAACGAACCTAGTCAACCCAACTCAAGTTCTGGGGGAGGCAATGGAACACCCAATCAGATGGTAAGATCACATGGAAACTATATAACAGGATTTTCATACACTGTACATTTTAATAATTATTGAATAACTTCTCTTCAAATGACCACTTCTCAATCTTATTCTTAAAAAGAAAATCATTTCAATGTTCAGTAGTGAAGGAATTTGATTAGCTAATAACTTTTTAATGATACTTAAACTGTTGATGCTGTAAAAACTATAAAAAAAGACATGCTGATAACTCACTAATTGTTATTTTCAGGCTAGTCAACCAACACAACAACCCCCATCACAACAGCAATATTCCAGTTCACCAGGCTCATATGGCCAGTATTATGCTAACATGGGCTACTGGTACCCTGGAGCATACCAGAACATGGGACAGGGATACAACATGCCTTCTGGTTATCCTGCTGGTTATGGTAGCTACCCCTATAGGTGAGAAACAGGGTGATATTAATACATTAATCAGTCCTGTAGCCAAGTATTTTTGCGAAGATACAGTAGGAGCAAAGGGGTTATTTGAATAAGTTTCCAGACATGAGTTGTGCTTTCACAATTTTAAACTCTTTTTTAATCCTTTTATGCTTCCAATGGGTTTTCAACATAACCACCACCCCCCTCCAAAAAAAAAAAACAAAACAAAAACAAAAAACCTTTAATTTGGGATACACTATGTTCATATTCTATTGTTCCCCCAAGTCTTTATGAAGTAACAGTATGCTAACTAATTTCCCTCAAAATTCCTTTCCTTTTGTCTTTTTTTTGTATTGAAAATAAACCTCTCAATGAAAAGACCTAATTGGATGGAATTATCAAAATTCACCTTTTGCATATTTGCAAGAGGTTATTTTATTTCTAACCTAAATATTATATTGAAACATTCACAAAAAAAAAAACATGTAGAAATTACAATAAAAATTTATTAGACTGGTACATTAACCAAGTTATGTAATCCTGTATTAGGAACCAGGTACAATATATGTTTTAACATGAGTGTCCATCTATATCTAACACTGCTTAGTTAACCAATACTTTCCTACATATTTCAGTATGAACATGCCGATGCAGCAGTGGGGACAAATGCAGATGCCTCCAGGTCAACAGTTTAACGGTCAACAACAAGGTATGATGGGATACCAGATGCCGCAGGGTACGTTTGTTCAGCTTAGCTAACAGCATGATTTTATTGAGCTGTGTAGATGGATTTTATTCTTGTTTTCTCAAAGAGCATTTATTTAGTTATTTTATGTATTGAGTTTTCTTGTATAGATTTTTTTTTATTTTAAGTAATTGAAAAATGGATGTTTGAAGTTAAAGAACCTTTCCTTTAACTGTTTAATGCCTTATGGTCTTTCATCTTTTGAAATTACAGTTAATATTTTTACACACCAGATTGAAACATTTTTTTGCCTGGCCTTCAGTTGAGACATTATTTCTTCATAGCTCAATAAGACATTTATTATACTATGTGCACAGGTCTACATAATATGCAGAATGATAATTTGTCCTGTGTTTTGAAATTTCTCAAATCCTAGGACTAACTTTAGACATTCATGTTAATTGAGCTTCACATGAAATTCACTTAACAAGAATAAAGACTCAATTCACTGGAATTTCACATGAAATATGTCAAGATGCTTATTTGCTTAATTTAAGGAAAATTCAAGTGAAAATCATGTGCAATGATTTTGCCTGTGTAGGTTTCCACAAATTGAATTGTACACATGACATCTGCATATTGTGTGACTTAGTTATTTTGTCTTATTTCTGTGTTTTGCTAGTGTAGTTTTATTATTCTCTTCATGTTGATTTGGTTTTATAGTGAACTAATATAGTTACTTGTTTCATACACATCTTATTGTCTGTGTTATTTTTTATGATACTTTTAAAAGTATATGAAACTTCAGCCTTAGTAAATTTTGTCACCATTTTTGGTGGAAAAGGAAAGTGCAAACAATAACATGCTTTTAAAATGTTTGGCTAACTTTAAAAAGGTAAACAAAATTAAAGATAAAAAATAAGGTTAAATCTTACAATAATTCCCTTTCATTTGTTCTGAAATTCCTCTGTTTGGAACATAGGTTTCAAACTATTAAGGTGACAGTATGAGAAGTTTCAAATACAACCATTTTAATTATTGTATTCAATTTATTACCAATTTACACTAAATTACACAGCTTAAACACCATGTTTGTAGTTAGTTGGTGTGTGTGTGCGTGTGTGTGTGTTAACTACAAACATGGTATCTATACCCTACTGATGGAAAGGCCTACTATCAGTATTCTGTCTTTTTATATTTATATATAGATTCTAGTTGATGGACTATAAATCTGCCTGTAAAAAGTATTTCAACATGTTATTAAATATCTATGTTTTCTCAAAATTTTATGCATGCTTCATCTTTAAAGTTTATGCAAGTTGCATGATGAGGACTTGGGCATATATTTTAATACTAGCCCATGATACCAGGTTGTTTACATCAGTATCTTTAGATAATAGCTGTAGATTGATGCTTACAACATGGTCCATCATTTGGCATAGAAAAAAAATCAAATTTAAACCCATGCAAGGCTAATTTGCATAAACTGGATATTTTAAGCCAGATTTATAGTATAACTGATACCCTATATACATATACAGGTGTTGGTAGTGTGATGGCGCTAAGTTTTATCAAGTCCAGTCCATGAATGAACATCGGCTATCTATCGGTGGGGTGAGTTGGACTTTTGGCCAACTTTTCCTGTTTTTATCTTAGTTTTGTTTTATTATACTGAAAGTAGTATTTGGATAGAGTGTTGTTAGTTTCATTTTGTAAAATGCAATTCATGTGTTGATATTTTCATTTATTTTTATTTTTTTGTGTTTAATCTGATGTAAGTGATAACTTTGGGGAAATGATCAATTATAATGTTATTTATACTTTTATTCACTGATTTCTCTGTACCTCCTTTTTGATGACTTTTAAAAGCTTAGTTAAATCCATCATTCTCTTTTGCACATTAAACTTGCCTATCAGTTATGATTTTTCAGGAAACTCCTATAAACTACAGCTGATCTTCTCTTTCTTATTCCGAATGATTATTAAATTTGTAAGATATCAGTTTTAGATGAAATTTCTCTTATTTGACACTTTTCACAACACCTCTGATTCATATTTTTCCATAATTTACTAATCTTTTGTGAAAGTTATGAAGAATGTTTTTGAAGAAAGTGAAAAAACTGACTGCAAATGTGTTAAAAATGAAAACTACTTTATCTTGTTACATTGTCTGAAACATGGTACCAAACTCATGTACTAGTTTAGTACAATTCAAATTTATTAATTACTACTCTCAAAAGAGCTTTAAAATTTCTTCACAGAGATGGAAGGATTTTTTTTATATATATATAAATGGGTGTTATATTTCTGCATAAGTTGCACTTGTCTAATATCATATTATGAACATGAATCTTCAATAAAAAATGCTTTTTTGGTTGAAATTTAAAGTTCCATTGTGGTCGGGAGATTGTTAAATCCTAGAAGATAAAATGAGTTATGAAATAAAACAGCATGTGAAAGTTGTAGGAACATATTACAATGGATGCATTTAGATCAATTATTTTGATATTCATAATATTTCAATTTTTATTAGTACTTTTGGGAATATTTGTGTGATATGCTGTGTCTACACTGTCTGGCAGATTTTAATAGTGGTGGATATTGCCTCCTGTTGACTGTCTATGACAACAATATTAAAAATAAAATTCATGCATTTCACATTCATTAATAATGACAATGCACTAAATTATAATGACAATGTACTCCAGAGGTTTCTTGTGTAAATGATTGTACATTGGTAGGGAGTATATTAAGTTAGACAGTGATTTTACTACATTGTATTAGATCATTGAACTCACCCTAAAGGATTCCATCTCATACTAAACAAAAAAATTTGTCTTAGAAATAAACTTATTATAGTCTTGTGAAATCTAAAAGGCAGACTTCAAATTAATTTTCATGTATTATCTAATGACTACCATGATGCTATGTTACACTCCTTTACCTATTGATGTTGTTCAGATAAGCATGACCTTTGCTGAAATCATTGTGCATGTGCAAACTGTTGTATATAATATCAGATTTGTATAATTGTATGGATTTGTTTTTTAGTTCATCAACAATTTGTTAATTATTTGTTTATCTTTCAGAATGATGCAAGTCCAGTATTAGGGACCAGTATAAGTGACAGTAAGTGTAGATTGGTCTCTTGATTATATGTTTGTTGCATGCCATTCTCTTGGACCCTTAAATTCAGATTAAGATGTAAAATTTAATCAATTTGCAATAGAGATAAAATGCTATGTCTGTTATTCGTGATAATAGGACATGAAAGTATCCTGATTTGGCTTCTGAGATTTACGAGAAGAACAACTATTTTTACATAAATCCCAAGCTCTGTTGGTATTGTTGTAAATTTAATCTGATCATTCAGACTTTTTACATGAGAAGAATATAATGATGAACGTATTTCTGTGTCAATAAAAATACAGAAGTTGTACACAATATTGTAAATTTAGCTTTACTTCCCCTATTCAGCATACTTAGTATTTGCATTTTTGTCAGTGTGTACCAATTAGACATCATGGGGTCCAAAATTTAACTTCTATGCTTTTATCAAATATTTGATTTTTTAGGTTCTTTGAAATAACTGTAAATGAGGTGTCTAGATTTTGACTTTGTTGTTCACTTGGAGGTCCAAAGATCTGAAATAAAACTTTATTTTTTCTTGAATTCTTTCACATGTTGAATCTCATTTATTGATACTGGTATAGACTGTTAAGGGTTTGGCCTCTTCAGTTGTATCTAGCTGCACCTCAGTGAGCATTTCATCCCCAAATGCCACAATAAATCTGAATTTGGAGTAAACAGATGATTATGTAACAGACAGTAGTTGTAATTGTTATTATAATAATAGCACTTTGTTGAATTTGTCATTCTCACAGGTTAATAAATTCACTTACTTGACTATACTAAAAATGTTTGCCTAAAAGCCGACTTCTGGAGTAGTTACAATTAAACCCCAGGTTAAACTTCACTGATCAGTCTATTTGTTAATTAGCACAGTAATTGTTGCAATGACAAGCATAAAAACTGTGTCATGTCCTTGGTGGTATTATTTAGTCCATAAATTACAGAATTTTACACAATGTTATCTTATGGAATCAGACAATGAGATACAAATTATCATCTATTGCATTTCATTAATGGATTTTTGTAATAAAACAGTTTGAGTATTATATTTCAATTTACTGTTTATGAATAGGAGACAATGCATTTTCACTACTGAAACATTTTTTATCGACACGATTCCTGTTTTAGGAGATTTGATTTGATACCATCAAGCATCTACAAAGCAACAAATAAGACTTCTCTTGGGTGCTATGAAAACATAGTCTTGTTGAATCTCTGATGGTTAAATTCTTAAAAAATTTTTGAATTTATTTTTATTTATGTATATTTTGTTTTCTTTGTTGATGCATACATGCATAAAATGAATTAATCATTCACTGGACATTAAATATCTGCATAAAATTAAATCAGTAGTATTTCATGAGTATAATAATTACAGGAAGAAAATGTGTGTACTTAAGTAGCACTTCAGCTAAGAATCTTGAAAAATGTGACACATGGTTGGAAAGCCTACATGATTTTATTTTTCATATTTTGTTTAACAGTTTAAGGACACAGAAAATTACTTGTGGCTCATGGTAGAACCCTTGTTCATAAGAGATAAAAAATTATATAGCAAGCACTGAAGTAATTTAAATTAAGGTTTCTTTTTATGACACTAAAATACAAAAGAAACTATTGGATTTTCAATGTGAATTAATTCCTAAGAGCAGACATATTGGAATGAATAATTACACTTTTCATCATATAGACCTGTAAAGCAAATTAACAAAAATCAAAATGTATAGCCTTTTTGTGGGGGTATCCCATTTTTCAGATTAGCATGATTCTTACAAAGACTGCTACTTAAATAGTAAATGGCAATATTAAAGTATTACAAAATAAAAACTTTTGCCAGTCTTTTTTTTTTTTGTCAATTATGGTATATGTATCATTGAATCATATTTCTGTTACCTGTTTGCAGGAAGCAATAGACATTTGCTGGTGGTTTTAAATATATATATATATTTGTTTTATATATGTATTTCCACTGACCACAATATTACTAAGAAAGTTTACTTGATTTTTGATATTATCTGCGAATTATTTGGAGCATTCTATAATCAAAAAGAGATTACAAAGCCATTTTCATTTTTATGTCTACTGTATTTGAGTATTAGAGACAGTAGCAATTTTTTTAGGAATCCTAATTATGTTTCTTTTTATCTTACAGATTATAAAGGTATAGTACATGAAATGTACACATCAGAGCTGCCGTGGGACAGATAAAGTGACATATGTATATAGTTGTACATAGGAACAGGGATAAGGGGGGATAACTCTTTATGGTGCACATGGATCATTCATTTTATACATAAGATGACTAGTTTTATACAATGATTTTAATTGGTTTTATGCAGAAGAATGTTAATTTGTGAATTCAGGGCTCTTGTACCAAATGGTTTGTAATTTTAAAGAAAGATAATAATAGAATTTGACAATTTTTTGATAGTCCTAAAATATCAGTGTTTTGATATGTTCAGAAGTACATCGTTGTTATGAAATTACAATTTATAAAACTTTTCAAAAACATGCAAAATATGTCTTCTGGTTGTTATCATGCAATATTGTTGAAGAGATGTGGCAGTGTTTAAAATTAAACTAATATTAACATTTTGTTTACTATTTTTTTTTATTCACTGGGCTTTAAGAGACAAAAAAACTTGAAAAAAAATTCTAATGCTTGAAGAGTTTACATTTTAAGAAACATTGAGAGTAAATATCTATACAAGGATATATCTTCAACACATCTAAATATTTAAAGCATTCCAAAATATAATTGTTTTAACAGTTTTCACCAATGGATGTTCAAACATGTTTCATAGTAACTTATTGGTGTTATCCTACATTCATTCATGAGCTATTGCTTAAATAGGGAATTTAAAAAAAAAAATTTTTGATGTCATGAACTTGTCATCTAAGAGGCTCTGAAAGGGAAATCATTGTTTCATGTTGATATGCTCAGTTGGTATAGATAATACTGTGATTTTATATGTAGTGAAAATGTAATGGTGAAAGTTATAAGTATTTTATTGTATATTTGGATTCCATGTGCATAGTGCAATTAAATACTTCCTATTAGTATGATTGATTTTTTTCAAGCTTGTGATTTTAAGTAATTTATAACATGTCAGTGGTAAAAAAAAAAATGGGTTGGACATCAGATCCTAATTGAAGCAGCCCTAAGTTGTATGTCTAAAACTGTTATTTCTAGTAACAATATCCATCTGTATTGATCCCTATTGAGAACATCTGTACGATGTTACTATGGTAACATTGCACATGGACCTATTGGGAAATACCATCTGGTGTTACTATGGTAACAGTACAAATGGGCTAATTGATAACTACCACTGGGTGTTACAATGGTAAAAGTGCACATGAACCTTTTAAGAACTACTGATGAGTGTTACTATAGTAACAGTGCATATGGGCTTATTTAGAACTACCATTGGGTGTTACTAAGATAAAAGTGCACATGGAATCCTTTCAGTATGTATGTCATTGTTGATAATTGTTAAGGTCATACATTGTATGTCTTCATTCTGGACAATATTTTAAACTTTGTTACAACATTTTTCTACTGTTTGTTATCACCACATTCTAGTTCCATGTAGATAACTTTATTACATTTGTACATGTTTACTAAAAGAAAAGTATTATAATTTGTTTGTATTAATCACATGAGTGAGTAATTGGCAGGAAGTTTTACTTATTCCAAAAACTTAGTCTGAGAATTTTTTGTGGTACAATTGGTATTTTTTTAAAAATAAAAATATTAGATTTATAACTTGAAAAATGAAACTGATATAGCATCTATAAAAAGGTTAAAATTTTTAAGTTTGTGTGACTAGATCAAAAGTTTTCATCCAAAAGGTAGACAAATTTTAAGGATATTATAAAGGATTTGGTTAATATGTTTAACTTCTGCAAGTAAAAAACTTCTACTGTTACTTTAAGTAGCTGTCTTTATGAAAATCAGACAGAAGGTGATTCATGCATGTCAAAAACTTACCAAATTCAGGAAGAGTTACAGACTTGTCTTAGTGTATCATTCCGTTGTTGCTCTTCTTAGATAAAAATGATAATGACTGTGTATGAAATTGACACTGCATGAGTTATCTACCTTGATTTTGGGTTGATTTTAGTTGGGGGATAAATGAATGATTTTCTCAAAAGTAGTACTGAATACAGAAAGGACTGTTGTAGCATAAAGATTTTATATGTGCAACAAAAAAAGCATTGTTTGTTCAGTGGGTTTTTCTACACCAAGAATCACCTCTACCAGTGCCAGTGTGAATTTTACATGGACTGGTACTTAATTGATGAATAAATCAAGTTGAACTTTCTGTCATTTAGGTTCACTCTTGTGTTACCATGAGTACTGTCTCACTTTGATACCAACACCAAAAAGTGTCATATATTCATCCTGTGTTGCATCATGTGTAAATATAGCATCAGAGGGGTTAAAGGTCATATTGTAAAATTGCTTCCAAATTGTTGTCATGCAGTAGTTATTAGATTGTTGTAAAACCCTGTTTCATTGCATATTTTATACAAGATGTTAAGGAAGTAATTTATCTAGGCACCAGAAAAGTTTGGGATACTTGCATTTAAAACACTTTTTTATTGATAACATCTGAGATTGTTAGTATGTGCAATAGTTTTTTTTAAATAGTATTGAGAATATTTTATTGAAAGCATTTTTTTCACTGCTTCCAAAAAAATCAGAAGTATGGATTGATCAAAAAAGGGGAAAATATTGTAAAAACTGTTGTGATAGTTACTAAAGTACTGCTGATAATTAACCATTTTCAATTGATCCTCCAATAACAATGTTGTTGAAAATTGATTGCATTTTCCCCCAAAATAATCTGTTAGATTTTTCTTCCATTGCTGATTACTTCCTTCTGGTCATTAAAAATACATTTCCTTATCATGTGACTCATTCAGCGAGGAAAACTACCGCTAATCTCTGTCCTGGAAGGAGCTAATATGAAAGTTAATTAGTAAAATTCCAATTAACATTGATTTTCTACAGTGGATTACATAACATACAGTAAAATTAGACACGTAATAATGATTGTCTTCCAAAAACAATTGTTTCTAAACTTGTAATATTAAAAGAGAAATTGTTTGTTTTTAAAGTGCAAGATTTACATAACAAGCTTTACATCAATGGACCCCATTTAAGATATTTCATCTATTTTGACTCAGCTGCTATAACTTCAATTGTGTAAATGAAAGCTTTTCAAAAACTTTGTAGACCACTTAATAAGTGAATTGTATATTGATACTAAATTTAAGTTTAAACCAATAGGAAGTTGCATTTTATGATTTTGCCGGTATAAGGATCAAGTATAATCCCAGGTGTTAATTTATTTGTGTGATATGTTATAGTGCTGTCATGTGATTTTAAACATTTTTTATTCACCCTGTGTAGTCGAGACTCTGATTTTGATATTGGTCTTAAAATTATCCTCTTGTTCAGTAGTTTTGTGCAATGCATACAAATCAATAAATTAAAAAGAGGATTGAAACCAGGTTTCATAGGTGGAATTGAAATATATGATGTAACTTTAAACTTCAAAGCTATTTGTTCAGATAGTATCTTATTACAAATATTGTAAATGCCAGGTGGACATGTAGAGTACAAATTATGTAATCCATGAAAATCAAATTCATATTTTGAAGATTTCATTTTGCATTTCTTTTGAAGAAGAGGATAGTTTTGAAATATATTCATTAGTTTCATACAAATCTTATTTATTATGTACATAAGAGATATAGAGTTGTACAAAATTGTCGTATAAAGTGTTTAAAGTCATTGTAGGATAAATGATGAACTGTATATTTCTTATTTTTATATGAAAAAGGAACCACTCTTAGTTTCAATTATTCATTTTGTTTAGAAAAGACCATTCAAGTGGTGTTTTTAGGTAAAACTGAATTTTAATTTGTATTTTGTGTTTTTATTCTTTCAACACCAGTAATATGGAAATGATTTTTTTATAGAAATACTAGCCATGAAATGTTCATGATTTCATAATTGAACTGCTGTAGATCTATATGTTTTTGTCAGTGGTCTTCTGTTCCATTTATACAGGTACTGAAGGATAGTATTGAATATACCAAAAATAGATAAAATCATGCTCATTAAAAATTAAGCATTCTAATTGCAAGGTTTAATATATTTGTATAAAATGTAAATTATGGATAATATAAATTGTCCTGTCATAAAGATTGTGAATTTTGTGTCTGATGTGACCTTTACAAGGTCAAATGTTGTGGTGTGTGAAACAGACCATTGATGGTCATATGTCGTCTGTTTCATGTTGTTATCATCAACTCATTGTAAATCATCTTACATGAAGAGAAATATAATTTGTACATAAAACTTTCTTCTTGTTTTCTTCCAACCTGCTGTTCAATTTTAATCTCGCTGTGTCATTGAAAGTGTCTTCATCATGAAAGTCTGTCAGTTATTTCCCTAAATGCATTAAGTCAGCATCTTATTATTGTATAGCAATGTAATTTCTACATTGAAAGCAGTGCAAAGTCAGCATGCAATAAATTTCCATATTGCACTAGTGCAAATATACCAGTAGTTAAAAATTGTGACCTTATCTGTGACAAAAGTTTGTTTTAAACAAGACTAAATTATATTGCCATACAATAAAAGGATTGTTGCATGAATATTGGGGAATATCATCCCTGGTAGAATGTAAATTGCACTCTAAAACTTGTGCAATATAAGATTATACTCAGTATAATGTTCCTCGGTATTCATGCAATAACCTAATATTATGCCAGTGCTAACTGCATAATATAAGATCAACTGGGACTAAGTCTATGCCCACCTTAGACACTTTTAAAAAAAACAACATACTACTTTTAAGATGATCGAAAGTTTGCTTCCTGTGGCTTTCCCAAAAAAAATGTTCTTTTAAATAAAACAAGAGGCTCCCAGGAGCCTGAACCGCTCACCTAGGTAAGTTTTGTCTTTCAAGGGCAATAAACTTAACAAGAAGTTGTCCAACAATTTTGACTCCAGAAGAGTTTGGTAGGGCTTATCATAAGGATCATTTCAGCAATAGAAAGTTTCTTTCTATTAATAATTTTCAAGATACTGGCTGAAAACTGTAAAACTAAAAAATTTTTAAAAAATCATCTTTCAAGGGAAATAACTCTTACAAAGAATTGCCTGACAACTTTGATCCATGAAGAGTTTTGGAGGCCTTATAAAAAAGATCATTTCAGCTATTGAAAAAATTCGGCTACACCAAACGGTTTTGGAGATAATGCAATAAACTACTGTCTGATACCTATGCTCTATTTTTAGTAAAGGCAGTCATTTTTTTCGACAGGTCAAAAGTCTGCACATCTGTTTATGCAGGATACCCCAAGAAACATTCATACCAAATTTGGTTCCAATTGGTCAAGTAGTATTAGAGGAGAAGAAGATTTTTGAAAGAAATAACCTTAAAATAGCAAAAAAAATGCTGAAAAAGGGCAATAACTCCAACATGGCTTCATAGATTAAAATAAAAATTTGACCACAGACAGATCTCATCATGCTGAACACTTTACTTTGGGTCGAAAATGGTTAAACCTAACGGTTTTGGAAATATATGCAAAAAAACTACTGTTTGACCCATGTCCTATTTTTAGTAACAGTGGCCATGTTTTTCAACGGATCGAAAATTCCCACATTAGTTCTATGCAGGATAACCCAAGGAACATTCATACCAAGTTTGGTTCCAATTGGTCAAGTAATGTCAGAGGAGAAGAGTTCTGAAAAAATGTTAATGAGGAGGACAGACACCAAGTGACTGCAATAGCTCACATGGCTTTCGGCCAGGTGAGCTGAAAAGGGCTTTAAATACCAGTAATTAAGATGCATGTATTTTTACTACATTCATTGTATCATTGCAGACCACAGTGCTTACTGTAATGTTTTCAATATTTACAATATTACTGCTCCTATAAATACTACAAAAATAAACTTATATATATCAGACACATGCTATTGTTAGAAAATAAGTAAAACTATTGTTTATGTACTTTTAAGCCAAGATTCTTACACATTTGGGTCATAACCCCCCCAAAATCAATTCAAGTTTGATATTTGTGGATAAATCATTTTGCTACAATATCTTAAAGGTCCATATATTGGTATTTTGAGATGTGATTTATATTTGGTTCAGCTTGCATTTGGCCATCACCCCAGATATCAATACCAAAAATCAATATCACGCTGTATAACAGAACAGCACTTTTTTAAAATGAACACGGTGTGAACATCTAGTTCATATTAGTACTCTTAAGATAATGACATTTGTGGAAACTAACCACATAAATCGACAAGACTTTTTAACTTAGAACCAACCATCGAGAATGGTTAAATTCATAAAAACAATGAAATAAATAAGTGTTTTAATTTTATAAATAACAACAGCATAAAAACAACTAAGAAAGTTGCTATATAAATTTACATCACAAAAAAATATGATATTTTTCAAAAGAAAACACAATAACAAAATTATATAATCAAGAAGGTAAATGTTAACTACAAGACCAACACAGACAGATACAATTGTCTGTCAAAACTAGTGATATTTATTCCTTGAAATTTGGAAAACATAGTTATTCCCCTTGATATATAATAAGGCTGCAAAATTAAAAATTTTAGTATACAAGTATTAACTTTCTAAAAAGCTATGGAGTGGTGCATTCAGAAATTTTTTATTTAACGTTATGTTTTTATATAGGCAAAATGTTCTCGCCTATGTGCAAACTTCTTTAAAATGTTTAACAATTCTATTAAGATAATAAATACTGCTTTTGACTGGAAAACACTCACTATAAATAGATCAACACACAATCAATTAACCAAGACAAGACAAAACTGTGTGTATTTCTATTTATAGGTTGTTTGTCAAACAATTTAAAAGAAGTAATTTTGCACTAAAAACGAATGCATTTCAAGCAGTACATTAAATTTATAAAACTACTATAATTAATAGAATAAATAATAATAAAACTAATTATAAAACTGTAAACTGAATAGTTTTCTGAGCTACCTGATTAATGTAATTACACACCATATAAAAAGTATATAAATATTGATATTGTCTGCTTAAGCATATTTATTCTATCAGGTTTAACATTTTTAACAGTTTGGGAAGTTTGATTTTTTTTAATTTATCATGAGGGACTGGCATACACACTGTATATTTGCTTGATTTTTTGTGAATTGGATCTAAATCGTTAAATTGTTTCTGTCCAACATTGGTTTTCAGCTATTGACCAAGAATATGCCATTTTATAAATTATTATTTTCAAGTCGCAGCATCTGATTGCAAGTACATAATTTAATTTATTCAAAATGGAGTGTATATCATATGAAACTAAATGCTTCGTTTCTAGAAGCAAAGCAATAAAGGATATTGACATTTATCTGCAATTACCGGTATATATAAAAAAAATTAAAATTCAAAGATTGTAAGCAAGGATATTTTTAGGTAATTCACTAATTTATCTGCAAAAATATTAATTATTCCAAACAATACTATCCATAGTTGTCCTGACCATAAAAGATATCCCAAACAATACTATCCATAGTTGTCCTGACCATAAAGGATATCCCAAACAATACTATCCATAGTTGTCCTGACCATAAAGGATATCTCAAACAATACTATCCATAGTTGTCCTGACCATAAAGGATATTCCAAACCATACTATCCATAGTTGTCCTGACCATAAAGGATATCCCAAACAATACTATCCATAGTTGTCCTGACCATAAAAGATATCCCAAACAATACTATCCATAGTTGTCCTGACCATAAAGGATATCTCAAACAATACTATCCACAGTTGTCCATAAAAGACATCACAAGCAAAATAACAAAAAAAGGTTGTCAAAGAAAAATCTAAACAGAAAATTTTCAAGTTTTATCAAAGTGTTGTTTTGTTAAGTCATGAAAACAAACTCTGTCTTTTTTTGCTAAACTTACACTAGCTTTTATGACTGCATTGTAAAAATTAAAAAAAAAAAACAATAGTGAGCAAGCTAATATACCCTATCCTGTTACAAAAAACTAACTTTATGTACTTTTTATAAAATCTGAACATGTCACATTCCCTCAATCATTTCCAAAGGTACCACAGACGGACAGACAGGTAAAAAAAAATACAAAGTGTCATTGGCAAATACAATTAATGTATAATCAGGGGCAGATTCAGGCGGGGACATGGTGGGCGTGCACCCCCCTAAAATTTGCAAAGCATGGGTTGTCTGGGGTAGATTTAGGCAGTTTTAGGTTGAAATTTAAATTTCTTGCTAATTTTCCACGAAAGATATATACATTGCATCAACTCTAGAAAAACATTTAAAAAATTTAACCTCAAAAAATTTTTCGCCTCCCTCCGCTCAGCAAAATTTTAACTTTGCACCCCCTAATCTGAAATCCTGGATCTGCCCCTGATAATGGTCACAAAGAATTATCTATTTCTTTCACAATGTACAGTTTCACAACCATTCATTGACACACCCTCTACAACATCAGAGGGGAAGATCCATGATAATGTGATAGATACATAGATGTTAAATGTAAGGATCTCAATTACAATCATTAAGTTTGTATCCAAAAATATATTAGATTGGAAGCTAAGTTTTTAATACAGTTAAAGGATATGTAAATCTTTGTTAATTATGCAGTATCTTTCATATTATAGAAAAGTTTTGCAAGTACTGAACATAACAATACTGTTCAGTTTCTATCCCATACTGTCAGAACTCAAAATGAAAGAACCAAATGTTATCCTAATTAACAAAATATTCAATCTAAATCAGTAATATATTTTTGTATAAATAAAAAAGTGAGAATTAAATTTATAAAAGAGAAGAGTTAAAATAAGTCAAGGACAACTGAAAGTTCATAACAGAAACAAAGTCCAAGAACTCAGTCCAAAATCAGTTTATAAAAACAAAAACAGTGTTCAAATTTGTTTTTAACAGTCTTTCACCTTGTTATTTTTAGTTGGCCTTCTAAGCAAGATATTTTAAAATTCCAAATTTATAATCAAATGTATTTAATGTTATTATCAATATCAGCAAATTTCCTTTTAATGTCTACACAATGAGAAAGTAAGGCAATGTTATATCAGAAACACCATGGCTTACTTTATATATAAAATACTGTAACCCGTGAAATTTTGCAACTGTTTTATTTTTCTCTATTTTCATGGTAAGACTAGTAATGGGAAAATTAAACTGCTGTTAAAATTTTTTTGAAGAAAATTATAATATGATTTAAAAAAAGATCACAAATTTGAAATGAGCAAAAATTGATTGATCGCAGAAACTGAAAAAAAAAAGATGGTGCAAAAATTTCACGATTTACAGTATCAAGATTATCATGCCTACTTTGTATTCACTATGGACAGTATGGTATATGATGTTTGCTGAAGAATAAAGTACAAACAATAAGAGAAATAGACTTTAAAAGATAAGGACTGAAATTACAGCATAAGCTTTTCAGAAACAAGGTTTCATAAGTTTTCACATAAACTAAACACATCAAAACACAAAATGAAATATCTTAGGTATTACATGTACATGTAAAATCAATACAATGAGATTTTAGTATAATTTCAATCTGGTTCATATTAGGATTTAAATTTCAAACACTATACCTGTCCTCTTTTGTTTTTTGTTACTTCACAGTGTCAAACTTCAACATACTAGCTATCACTAACTAGATTGATGGATTGTTATGAAAGACATGCATATTATTTTAAGTAAATGAAATTTAAAAATAAAACTTGGTTCATACAATAATACAGAATGAAAAAAAAAAACAATGAAGTTATACTATGGGATAATATTTTATATTATTATGTATTGCAGGGGAGAGAATAAGTATAGAATAAGTAAAGATTTTATAAAGTGAAAGAAATTCAAGAGCCAGAGTCTTCAAGTAAGAAGACTTACTTAGTGCATCATGGGCTTTTTGTGATGAAATTCTTAATATCTCAACAATACTCATAATATATCAAAGTATTTGATGTTCCACCCTTACTAACTCTCAATATATATTCTAATATCACATATGGTGTAGTATTTCTATTCTTATGACCACATGATTTTAAGGATATATCATATGCTTAAAGCACTTAGTTTAGATATACATTGATGCTATGCTTCTATTTCAAATATATTTATGCCAAACTTCCATACATAAATCAGATTTAAACCATTCCCATCTGAAGAAACCTCCTGCCAAAACAAAAACAAAAAAAACAATCGACGACAGAAGATGAATAAAAAATTTAGCAAAAATTAACCTTTCATATGTAATGCATTAAATCAAGGACTTTCAGCCAGTCAATACATTATATAAGGACCAGTTTGATAACTCTGACCTCAGACTTTGTCCCTGGTCAATATAATCAGGACAGGTCCATATATTACATATTGACCTTTTCAAAATGTCATAATAAATAAAAAATACTGTACATCTTGAACGTTAATTACTAAATATATTACATAAATATTTTAATGAAACATATTCTACACAACAAGGTATTATTCTGCTGTTCCAGATTATAAAAGAAATAATAGAAGATAAGCACTTGTCATTCTCAGAATAATTTATGCAACAATTCTATATAGATGTCCAAGTATCAACTTTTAGTAACTCAAAGAAAAGTACACTATAAAAATAGTAAAACATACTTAATAAGACCTAAAGCTTTGTAACATATATTATACATGAACTAATATTTAAATTTTATATTAAATTTTTAAGAAAATTAAGAATTTGATAGTAATGTAATCTAATATGACTATTTTTACGTTTAGATAAGATGCCATCGTTTTTATTTATCTTTTATATTCCTATCACCTGATCAATAAACAAAGTCATGAACTCTAAACCATGTCCCTTTTAACTGGACTACTACAATGTATTACCAAATAAAATAATGCTGTCTTAAAAAGGCATGTGTATTCGAATAAATTAATATGAATTCATCATACATGTAGTTACTGCCAAAATGTTAAATTATAAGGAATGTAACTTACATCTGAATATATTATCTTGTAACTTCAATTTACACACAACATAAAACACTTCACAATTTTATCCTGCGTAAATCGAACCAAAGTTATTTTTACAAGATAATAAATTCAGATATTAATTACATTCCTGAAGTAAAGTTGCATAATAAAAAACACATGTTTGAATGCTCTGATCGATAGAATATGTAAATTGTGATATATAAGTTCAGTAATTCATGTACAAACAATAACTCTAATAAGATATACATAACAAATATACCTAGCTTTGAAATTCTACTCATTACAAAAAGTAAATAACAGAATTGGCAAGAAAGTAAAATTGAAAGTCTAACTTTAGATCTCCTGGTGTTAACTTTGTCCTCTTTTACTTACTTGAGGTATAAAAATAATACCTCATTCAAGTTACCAATAGCATTTCTTCACTTATCAAAATTAAGTTTTGCATTCAATACCATTTCAAATACTTTTTAAAAAAATCCTTCTTACATGTTGTTTCTTTTTTAACTCACATATTGGTTTTTAGTTGTAAGGATGTTATGTAAAAATTAGAAAAACAAAATTCTAATCATTGAGTAGTTTACTATTATATATCTACAACCTGTGTTGGCAGAAGTTTAACATACAAAAGATAGCCAAAGGTCATAAAGTAAGCTTTTAAAATAAAGGTTGTTCTTCAACATGGGTTTTTAAAACATGGAAACTTTTTCTGTCTTATTTAAACACAGAAGGCATTTATTGTGTGAGAGGAAATGGACTGAATTAACTGAAGTTGGAAAAGTTGGTACTCCCATGGGTAAGGGAACTTGGGTTGTTGACATACCCACAAATAAGTCAAAGTTGAAGAAAATTCAAAGCACTGATATATTAATTGTTCTTGCAACATTACTACAGTGATCAAACTAGTGATATCATAATATACAAAACCTGTCACCAACAGCATTAAACAATCAATGAAATGATTATGGTAGATCATAAATAGTAAATAGTGTACTATATCACAATGAAATCTTATTTCAAAATTAGAATATTAACAAAACCAGTACATTTACATTAAAATGTGTATCGTAACAATGAAGACATGTATAGAATGCCAAAAAAATAATAGTATGCGTTACCTCCCTTTATCTGCTGATTTTTCACAGGAAAAGTAAGTAATTGTGTAAGCATTCTTGATTGAATTACTGAGTTAATGTAAAAAAAATTCAATTTACTTTCTGTATACTTAAGATTTTCAAGCATATCTAAGTGTTAAAATGATAACTAAACCTAGAGATAAATCAATTTACAGTCGTTTATGTCATTTAGGTATTTAATATAATACTTTTTCTAAGCAGTTTTCAAAACAGTTCTATATCAGTGAGAAATATATAGATGACTATTTTATAAAAGGAAGGCTTTCATGATTTAAATACTTAAATCATTAACATGTAAAATAATGTGTTCCACAAAATCAGTTGTATTCAGTATTATGGTTGAACATTCTTAACTCATTTTCAAAAATAAAATAAAATTGTGATTCAGTGTTAGCAAAGAATCTAGTTACAATTCAAACTGATCTGTTTCCCCCAACAAATTCCATTATTTTACATGATCATGATCTTTAATCAGTATCTGATCCTAAGTTAATAAAAAGACTGTTAATAGCCTGAATCAAAACAAAAAAAAAAAGCAAATCCCTAAAATAAAGTATGTACCGCACACATCTGGCTGAAAGTTGAGGTCTTACTTCATAGTTCCCCACATTAGTATTTCCTTCTTTGGAAATATTTGATTAATTAATTACACCTTAATTTCCATAGACAGATTTAACATGCCTTTAAAGCGAAAAAATTTTTAACTTTTCAAGCAGACCCCATATCAACATGAAAACTCACTCAACATACAAGGTCACAGATAGGCACCTCACCACACTTAGCATATGCTAGGTAAAAAAATGACATTTCACCCCTCTCAGCATATGCTAGGTCACTTCGGCATGCTAGATAGACATGTCACCCCACTCGGACACATTGACACTATATATCCTTGACGGAGAATCAGTCATCTCAATCATAAAAGCATTGGATATGACTGGGCTGTGGGAGGTATCTATCCAACCACTACTACTGAGACAGTTACAGTAAGTAATAATGGTATGCTGAAAATGGCGGTTTTCAAATACTGAAGAAAAAATTTAGATGCTGTTTCATACTTGTGAATTCATTTCTTATCTATTTTATGCCTTCAGTAATTTCATCACTTGATATTAAGACTGATGTTAAATACTGACCAAAAGAAGTTTATCTACCAGTAAATTTTAACTTGTTTTTCTATGTCTTTCCGACAGATAGGACATTTGTCGACAGCCACAGCACATTTAGGACAGCAGGCTAAATGTCCACATGGAAAGAAAACTACACTCACATCTTCATCCATACAAATTTTACATTGTCTCTCTTCCTTTATCCTCCTGTTTTCTTCAATAATCTCTGAAACATCTAGAAATATAATTATGAATGCAGCAGTCTTTGTAAGAATCATGCAAAATCTGAAAAATGTGCTACACCCCAAAAAAGATTTTATTGTAATTGTGTCTCCTAAGAACACAGGTTATATGAAAAACTGAATGTTAATTTCTGTATTTCTGTATACTATGGCAATTCAAACAAAATATCAAATATAATAATATGTATGGTTTTTACCCATGAATCACATTTTCTATGACTCTTAGCTGGAGTGCTGCTTAACTATTGGGAGTTGTAACACTGGGATTTCATTGTAAGCTTTATATGATCAGATCTACTCCACTTACATAAGAGTATTTTCTTCCTCAGTCTATTTGCATAACAATAGTGTTTTCACTTTAACTGGGCTTGAAAGCAAGGAAGTATTTCTAGCAATTTGACACCATCATGCCATCCCTTATTAGCTACATGCATTATTAAAAGAAATAATAGGTAATAAAAGTATAATTTTACAAAGTAGTGATAATACAGAATAACAGCAGATTTGAAGCCAAGACAGAAAACATTACAGTCAACCTGTAAAGGCAAAATGTGATGTTCAAAACTTATGTTATTCTGTTTATTGACAATGTCATAGTTGACTTGACATAATGTTGTTATTGGAAACTAACAACAGTTTTCACTATCATGGCAGAAGCCTGAGATGTTATTTTTTTGACATAGCTATAAGTTAACTTACTGCTGTAAAAACTAACAAATATTCTGACCACTTCAGAAGTGGATTTATGACATTGACAAGATGGGCAAATGTTCGTACAGCAACAGGAATGGTCTTGTCAGGCAAATAAAACCAGTCAATGCTATTGGAATATTATGAACTGATCAATCATATTTTGTTATCAGTGAGTTGTTAATGTAAACTCACATTGTGGAATTTTAACATAACTAATGCTTCATGTAGAACTTTTTTGCAAAATTGTAAAAATTAGAAATCACTGTCTGCACTACAAAGTTAAAATAATTATTGTACGCAATAATTTCTGATTTACAGTAGCCTATATGATTTTAGTTTTTTTTCCCCTCAATGCAGTCTTCAATAATCATTAACTGTTTGTGTTGCAGATGGTTTCTCTTTAAGTTCACTTATATACATTTGTAATTAATGGCTGACATACCAGTATGTTCTGCTTCATTCAGCTTCTGCTCAGAAGAGTAATTTTTATCTTTACTAGAACTAGCATTGCCAGAGGCAGAGGTTGAGGGTTGAGGTTGAGGAACCTCCTTGGGTCGTGTATCATCAATAGTTTTCACTGCTGTATCATCTGAAGTTTGTTGTTGACCTCCTTGGTCTTAAAATATCATAAAATATATATTTAGCACTTGTATCATTATAAAAATAAACATCCAAAGGAATGGAAAGTTCAATTGTTCAAAAAAGCAACTGTTTATACAGTGTAAAATTTAATGTAATACTGATATGTATGATGTGTAAAACAGTTTGTTTGTATAGTATATACTGAAGGTTTATCAGTTAACTATATAAGATTACATGCATCAAGAACTCCATTTGGCCATTCTTGAGAGCATTTCTCAGTTTAGCTTCAAAGTTGACAAATTGTACTTAACATAAATATGAAAGAGAAGCATATGCACAACTACAGTTTGATCAATTTTCTTTTAACAGTTCAAAACGATAGGAGACTAAGTCATAGAAAATTTCTAATAAATAAGTGCTGACCATAAAATACCCAGAATAGTTTCAAGATTACAGGACACAAATGTATGTTGCTTGACATGCACCTGGTAAATTTTACACAGCCAAAAGTGTTATACAAAATAATCAATGTTGCTGGAAAATGTAACACATGTTTAAACATTTGTCATCTTAGAGTCCGGGTCTTATGTGAAACTTTGCTGAGGGTTTTTTTTCCATTTGTACTCAACTTCTATATTATTTATATTTTTCGTCAATTTACTGTTATTGTCTTTACACTGCAATCCTACAGTTAGTCATGTTTTTACATCAAATTTAAATTTTCAACCGGAGTGTATTACTGTTCTACTCCAATTCTGGCCCCTGTTAGTGAGGCTAAGTATGATAGGTAGATCATGCAAAGGTAGTAAAGTAGGTGGAGCAAAAGTGAAAAATACTGCCAGTCAATCTATATCATCACTTAGATTATACATACTGATATTCATTTTCATTAGGTCCTGAAACAAAGGGAGGTAATTATAATCCAAATTAAATCCCAAATTTTCAAATATTGTAAAACAAACATACACTAACATACAAATCTATATTAAAAAAACATTCAAAAGAGGAGTTTACTGTACTTCTTTAAATCAAAATATCCTGCTAAAAGAAATATATAGTATTTGGTCTTTGTTAATGATATATCTTCTGAAAATTCTTTATTTCTTTGAAAAGTACATGTATTGCAAATAGTTGCTTTTTGGGGGAAAAGTGCATTAGATTCCAAAATCATTTTACATGCAGTATGAACTTATAAAACAAATAAAGCCTGATTATTCTTGATGTTGTTTCAAAACCAATTTCTAAACAAATATAGCACTGGTAATCATAATACATATATTGTACATACTTTTTGAACTCTTTCAACGAAAGCATCACCTTTACTGAGTGATAACCATGGACACTTAGGGAACCACTTAGCATGTTCTGTGTAAGGTTCATCTTCTGGGTCCCAGTCCCAGAGAATACCTCCGCAATAAAAACATTTCACTTTGTCACCTTGACCTAAAAATTTCAAACTTCAATTCTATCATGTCAGCATTGTAGTACTAACATAATTTCAATCACAAACATTATCAGCCATTAACCACATGGTAATCACTGGTTTAGTTTCTCCTTTCATCCTATGGATACATTTTAACTCCTATTTATATCTTTAAAGATAAAGGCAGTTTGTAGATCAAAACAAATTTAACACCAGTATTACAATTTGCCCAAAAAGAGCAGGATGTGATATTGGTGACGCTCTCCGTAAAGATCTGGTGTTGTTTTTAGCCATATCAGAAGCAATGATCAATAAACATTTCATTATACATGTACTTTAAATCAATACTGTGAAGCACAATGTACAAATATAATTCATTAAATAGCATTTAATTATAAGTATTGATATATTTTAAAAATGATGTAGTTATTGAAACAACTGCTATGAAGTAATTTAACTGAATACTGTGTACAACACAGTAGTCTCTTTCATTGGGCCAGATAAGAACAATAGAATAAATAATTATAGCAATTAAATATAATATTTAACTTCAGACATTAGATTTAAGTCTCCTCTTGATTGAATGACCATTTCTATTATTTCATAGGTACTTAAATCTGCCTCTCATAAATCTCCTAGTTATTCTACATTTTGTACCCAAGGTATTTCTTAAGGTAATTGGTTTGGTATTTACTCTTACCTAGGTAGAAAAAACCAGCCTTTGCTAAAGCTTCTGGTTTCTGCTTCATCTGTGAAGGCCATCCTGTGTATGATGATAGTCTGGTACTCTCTATAGAATATTCACGGTACTTAGGTCGAGTAACACCAGGTTTATCAGTAGGGGTCTGCGGTGATACCATTGTTTCCATGGGAACACTAATTGAGGCAAAATTGCCTGTACTATTACCAAAGTTATGGCCATTAAAAATATCACTTTGATTTAAAGAAGGTATTTGGGGGACTGGTTGGGAGGTTTGTAGACATTGTTGAATAAAAGGACAGTCTGGAAAATGTTTGACATGCTCACGGTGGACATTATCACCTCGAACCCATCCACCAAGAACTCCACCACAATGTGTACACTGACATTTATCTTCAATGCCAATGTAGTAAAAATAGTCACGAACAAGGTCTAGAGGTTGAACTGGGCAGGTCTGAGGCCAATTGGAGAATGTGTTAAGTCTTAAATTAAAGTCCTCTCTTAGTGGTCGCATACGCTCATATGGACTCTCTGGTATATAATCCATGTTGAATATATTCCTGCTTTAATACAATAACTTTATCCTATGTCTTTTCTGCTTCAAATTATTCACACTTTCAAAGGGTTCCTCAATTCTTTTTTCTGTCATTTTCTGGAAGATATTTTCAAACTATCACAATGAAATTAGTCAAATGTATGGCAGGTAATATATGGCAAAAGCAAATAATCTTATCCTTAATAATTGATTTTTTCATGTACAAAATGATACCTAAAAGGACAAATAAATTGTGAAGATACAAGACACATGTACAAAAAAAATACATATAAGTGCATGTCTAAATGGAAAAAACTAAAATACTGCAAAATGGTAGAAATTTAGGGAATATTTGTCATCATTATAAAAAACATAAAATTATATATGTTGGTGAAAAAAAAAACAGTTGTGTTCATTAATATTTTCATTTGTGTACAAACAATATGCAAAGCTAAAAAAAAAAAGATTTCTACAGTGCACTTTGAATTACATGTTACACAAAGTATATTGTATGCCCAGTGTTCATACAATGTAGTTCATTAATGTGTATGGCTGAAAAACAGGAAGTCAGGGTTCAACTACGACAGGCCTACAAAATAATTTTGAGAACTGCTTAATTTATCTATCAGAAAGTCCAGTGGGCTACCTAGAGAGAAAGTTAGTGTCAAACACTGGAAGTTGAACATAAAAAAAGTTCCGTAGTAAAATTTTGTGAAATTTGTCAGTAATATAAAGAGTTGAACTTCAACACAAAATATTTATCAATTTTATCCAAAATGGTAGAAAATATTCAATACTATATGTATAAGAAATCATGCCACATGTGATATTGAATATTAGATTAAGAGGATAAACAAAGTATGAACACCTCAGCATGATGGACAGGGGTTGTTTGAGCACCTACTAGACATGCTTTTATAGTGATGCAGGTAAAAATGGTTGCCTCAGATGGACTTGTATTGTCTCAGATGCTGCAACCAGTTTTAAATGAACTATCTAATATTCTTTAATATGTTCTAAACTAGCTTTCAGTAACTGTGAATGTTCTTTACGTGGATATCTCATTTTGTTTCCCTTTAAATATAAGGGTAAAGGTTATAAATTATACAACCGTAAAATAAGAAGTTTTCTCCCATTGCAAAAAATCCAACTGGCATCAAATAGCCAAAATAAAAAAAATTCATTAACATTCATAATGCAGTTGTCAATTTCACAAAAAAAGTTGCAAGAGTAAAATTGATCATAGGTAATGGTATCATGAGGTCATAATGTGTATATGTTGTATATTGAGGTATTCCATGGAGAAAATTGGATGTACATGTATTATTGAGTCAATTTTATGGTGTGTTTGTTTGATGTTTCACTTCATTTTTGACCTTACATTAAAGAGTGATGGTTAAGGCCTTATATAACTAGTTAAAGCCCACACCTGTGGTGCACCAGTCCACAGTCAGCAAATTATGATCATTTACGTGTCTTTATGTTGTTATATTACTTTTAGTTTGATTTTGAAGAATTGTCATTATTCCATTATCATGGATTTTACTACCTTTGTTGTCAGGCATTTCAGAGCTTACTTAAAGGTGTGTTACACTTATTGAAAACCTTTTGGTGATCTCTGAAAGTATTTCCCATTTTGTATTCAGTCATATGTAGGTGCATCTATTATGTTTCACCATATCTACTCTTTTTTTCTATCTAAGTAACAATTTCCTATGCACAAAACAATTTTTAAGCAATTGTCAAATTGTTCAGATCAAGCAATAAGTTCGAATTTAGCATCCCATTGATTACGTTTGTCAAATTGGCCATGATTCTGTAATAAAGGTGTATGCTGATTACTGTAAACTGGGAAATTTCATGCCGTCTTTTTTTTCCACAATTTCTTCGATCAATGTACTTACACCTAGCTTTGAACTGGCAATCACTCCCCAAATCATATGAGAATGTTCAGCAAAGAAAATATTCACCACAGTACACTAGTAATTTTTGTGTTTCAGGTCATACTTCAAAAATAGCAAAAATAAAACTGTCATGAAAATTTCACGGTTTGCAGTATATGGGATTCATCTAAAGAAAGTATTTTTCCAACAAATTTTGACTCAGAAAAACCTTTTTGCTTGTTATTGTTGCTACCAAATTTTTTTTTTTTTTTTTTTTTTTTGGGGGGGGGGGGGAAGTATTCTCATTTAAGATACATTTGGATCAGCAAAAGAGAATTTAAATTTATAGAACCCCTGTTTATGGAAAGTTTTGTAAATTGCATGCAAATTTTGGCAAAAAGTGCAAACATAACATATTTGTAGCTTGGAACCCCCTTTCTTTTTTTAAGTTTCTGGAACTACCCCTAAACATTGTATCGGTTTGAAGATGGAGGAAATACTATGAGATCTTCTCAATAGGATTTGTAAATTGTAAGCTGGGATTTTTTTATAAAAAAATACCTGTAATTGTTCCATATTTTGGGTGACAAAAAACTATTCATCCATTAAAATAAATATATTTAATAATTCTATACTTTCCCTATTACTTAACAAGGCAGGTTTTCAAATTAAAATATTGATTTTGGTTACTTCTGAAATTAAAGTATTTTGTGCTTGTGCAAAAAATATTTCTTATCAGACATCAAATCCCAGCCCCCATGAGGATAAAGTTTGATGCATAAGTCTCCAAGAAACCCTGGAAATGTCAAGGTTGCAGTAGTTTCATTTTAGGTCAAAGTGACTGTAGAAATATGAAGTTTGAATGCACATTTCTTGTTTTAATAGCTAGCAGAGCTAAAGTTGCAGTGAAGCCACAAGGAAAGCAGAGAATTCTACAGCAACATGCATGTGCAAGTTAGCATGGTGCAGAATGATAACAAAAGTTGATTGTCTGGCAGTGACATGTCACGGAGAGAATGCAAAATTACAACAAGTGTCCCCAATAATTTTTTTTAAAAACTTAAATGATGTCTCGGATATCTAAGAATATAACTTTAACAGCAAAAGAGGAATGGAAGTACATTTTTGTATGTATAATGTTTACAACAAAAACAAATATTTATTTGTTCAAATACATTTACAATAAATGGTTATGAAACAATACACAAATCCAAAAATACAAAAAATGAGAGTTCTATTAATAATAACCATATTGAAAATCTGGAGCGGTGGTGCATTAAACTAATACTTTATTTAATTAACAAAATAAACATATATTTATACATCCAATTAAGGCTTTTAGAAAATCAAACAGTTACTGTTTAATATTAAAGATATATTTTTTTCTGTTATTGAAAAGAACCTTTTTCTTTTTTTTTTCTTGTTGATGAGAACTTGTCTGGGTTCTTTATAGGCTGGACAGTGTATGAAAAAATGCACTTCATCTTCAATTTGTAAAGTATTGCATGAAGTGCAAATACGGTTACTTTTGGGGATATTTTGGTAGCATCCCCTCTCAATTGCAAGAGAGTGAGCACTAATCCTAAATTTACAAATTGCGTATCTGTCAGATTTAAATTTGCATGCATCGATGTAAGCAGAGGTTATGATTTTCTCTTAAGAAATCTATATTTATTTTGAATAGCTTGATCAAGTTTTCTTAGTATTATATTACATATATTTTTTTTTATATTATGGGTATTTAATATGAGGAAGCAAAATCCCAATCTTCTTTTATCCATTTCCGGATTGTTGAGACCCATTTGTCATTTTGGGGGATATTATTACATGTATATATCTTATTAACAAGTGTGCTTTTTTAAATTACATATGTGTTCCCAAAATTTGATTACTTGTATCATTACTTTTGTTTTTAAATTTTAATTCTGCCAGGTGTGCAACATTTGTTGCTTTGCTGTGTACTCCTAAAATTTCTTTGATAAACTTTTTGTGTAAATGTTCAAATGGGTCTGTATCTTACTTACTGAGAAAACCAAATTGCCATCAATGTTGCCCCTTTTACCTTTATTCCAAACTCAGTTCCAAAGATAAACAGTATGAAATTGACAGAACTTCAAGTAAAAGAACAAATGCATTGATGGTTCAAAACACTCATAAACTTTTATTCATATTTGATCTTTTTTTCATTTAAATGATAATGTTATCTCAAAATATGTATGATCTCTGTCGAATAATTATAAGTATATTATATTGCTCATGCATGTAATAGATACGAGATCACAATTAATTCCTCTTGACATTTCATTGTATATGAATATACAATTGTGGTTCCTTTTTTTAGTATGTTTCTTCCTGATTTTTTTCTTGGCTGCCTAAACTTTATTGCTTAGTATTTGCTGCAGAAATGTAGGGCAAGGATCAAATTTAAAAGGGATTTTTTTTCATTCTATCATTTTATGTGGAAGTTGTGATTTGATCCTCTGGAAGAAGGTCAAAATTTAGGATATTTGGCAGCGTTCACTTTCATGTCTATGGGGTCTCAGAAGCTTATAGGTGCTAAAAAAAAAAAAAAAAATTATGGTGATTTTTTCTGACACTCTTATAAAAATCTGCTTTTATACATGTTATTATATTGGTGAAGTTTTATTGAGTTTGAAGCTGTGGATTTTTTTTTATATATATCAAAATGGGTCTGTTGAAATGCACTAAGAAATTAATCGTGTTCTTGTACATTCTGTTCTGTTCTTCATACATGTACATATAAATGTGCAACTTACAGTGAAACCAATTCCTTGAAATTCTGTGCTCACTTTCAAGCAATAGCTACTCCATATTATAATTAGAAGAATTTGATGGGCATACCTATATTTATTTCTTAGGTCCATTCCAAAGGTGCAGGATACCCCATAGAACAGGAGAAATTTTTTGTATTTTTGCTTTATTCTGCCAATTTCTAGCAAAAATATGAGTGACGATGATGGGGAAACACTGCCAAATGGGATTTCTAATATTTGCCGATTGAGTCTGTCAGTGTTTCCCCATCATTGTCATTCATATTTGGAAGTCGGTATTTTGTGTATCCCGATCCCGAGCTCAACTTCCCTGAGATGAATTGTCTTTTTTAAATTGAGATGAATTTCTTAGAACTTCAAAAAATAATGTCTATGAGTACAAAGAAATGTAATGAAATATTACAAATAATGAGACGAAAATTTCGCTTTCAAGCATCGTAGAAAATGTGTTTCAAAATGGGTATTTTAGGTATCCTGTTCCTGGAAAGGCAGGTAACTTAATCTTAAAACTATCTTAATTAAAGAGTGCAATTTCCGATCAGCGAGTTTCGTTGGATAGTTAATTAAAATAGAATAACTGTATGATGGTATTTCAATTTCATGTTGATTTTGTTATAGTCTTGAAATTGTAATTAACTGCAATTAACAACTGAAAAAAAAAGGCTCAACAACTGGTTGGACCATACAACCCCCAGACGGGGTCTTTTGTCATTCCCATCAATTGGTCTCAGTATCGTATTAATTTTCCCTTAGACTTCCATCGTGAAGTGCATATTTTTAAGATTTTATAAAAAATATGTAAATTGATTCAATAAAACTTTCACTTATGTAGCATTTCTAAGGACATGTGAAAAAATAATTTCCTGCAAAGAAAATAGAGTGAGTTCACAAAGATCGGACAGAAAAGTAGTCTTGAACTATAAAATAGCCATTTTGCCTACTTTCACTTTCGTTTTGCACTCACCAAACCAACCTTTCCAGTGGAACATTTTTATGTTATTATGTTAGATTTTCTAAAAAAGTTCTTCATGATACAGTATGATGTTTGCTCTATTCTGTAAGTCATTGTTCACATCTTTTGATAAAACATTAGTTTGTAGAGAGGCAAAAAGAAAATGAACTATATTTTTATAGCATCCATGTTTTGACGTACACCCACTCAGGGATATGCAATACGATACTGGTACCAATTAACAGACAATTTGACAAGTCTGTTTATTGGACTACTGTTAGTGTCTTGTCAAAGAGGTAAACCAATAGTAAGTTCAACACATTTATAACTGACTCAGTCTTCACAACTAACTTTCCAGTTCACAGGCCCGAAATACATTTTTCAGAAATTTTTATATGAATAACTGTTGGCCTGTAGTAATTAATTTTACAGGCCCACCTCCATTTTGACAAGCCTTGGGCTTCAGACTACTGCTTAATCGTAAAGACTGCTAACTAAGTATATTCTGTAAACAATTTTTTTTCACATCTTGACTTGTAAGGGAGTATGTACATGTAATTGCTTTTCGTTGAAACAATTTAGTTTAAACACATTTTATTACTTATAAAGAAATGGATCTGACACAAGTTCTACTAACTTATGTAGTCTTCTCCAATATAACATATTTAACAATAATACGAGCATGACAAACATGTACAAGTTTATTAACACTTTACTGACTTAGAAGAATGCAAGAAAAATAAAATGAAATACTTCCATATACAGATGATTCTTCCAATGACAACGATGGTGATGACGGTGATGATGTTTAAGTTGATGATGATAATGTCTTTATGACCAAACATATAGTAACTACTAAGCTACAAGAAAACGTTTCTTCCACAGTTAACAACTCACAATTTCCACTAGTAAGAAAATCGATGTATATAATGCAGTTTTGAGGAAGCCATCTTAGATTTTGAAGTAAGTCATGTCTCGCGTCAGTATAGTTGGGGCATTCAAGGAAGTAATGATAAACATCTTCTCTCACATACTAACATTGACAACTACAATTGTTTATGATGTTGACTCAAAAAAGGTCAAAATTCAGGAATGAAGCAGAATATCGCACCTGCCTTAATACGTTTAATCTTCTAGATCCGCACAAGAAATAAACAGGGACTTGAATATTATTAAGTGATGATTTTTGTTTTAGTTCATGTTTGAATTTTAAAATAGTTTCTGAATTTCTTGTCTACATATCAAGTGCAGTCCATCCTCTAATAGTGGATGGAATAAAGGATTCATATGTTTTTGATAGTCTGCAAAATGGTACCATTATACCACTGCCGTTTCTAAGAGGATATGTACTCAAACTTTGAATACTAGGGAGTAAAAATTTGCGTAAATATTCAGGAACATCTCTGTACTTGACATTACACAATAAATAGTTTTCTCAGTATTTCAGTTGAAACTCATAAACTCAAGTCACAGAGACATTTATGGGTAAAAAGTAACAGAAAAAAAGTCCACAGGAAATAGAGCTTTTACCAAATACATCGGCTGTAAATGATAAAAAATTTTTATCATTTAAATGATTTTATATCATATTGGCACACATGTATTTTGTTGTTTGAAGAGTTGGAAGTTGATCTTTTTAACATACAATCACAGGGGAAAAAAACTTATTTCATGAGATATGAAATTTGAAAAAAAAAAACTTTAAAAATAACATTTTGGCAAGGAAGTCATTTACTTTCATAATCAACTTACTTGTAACATGTATTAAAAAACGGGAGAGCCACATCTGTTTTTTTTGGTTTATTTTTTATTTCAGTGACTTTATTATGACTTTTTTCCATTCGCAGTATTTTCAAGTGGTGTAAACTTTCATGTTGTACATGTAATTGTCCATAAATGGGTTTAAATACATACAGACTTGCATGATGCTTCGTTGAAAATATTTTACCATTAGACAGGGACTTAATATTACACTAATATACAAGTACACTCCCTGTATTAGATAATAATAATGATATTAAACAAAAAATGAAAATTAACTATAAAAATGTGATAAATAAGAACAGAAATAATAATTTATATATATGACACGGTGAGAAATCCATCAATTCATATAACAGCAAAAACATTTTAAAAAATATTTATAAAATGAGACAAAACTAAAATTTGATTTGTTATCATCAGTTATTGCACTCTTTAATTTAGGTACTTTTTAGATCGTGTTACCTCTTTTTTCCGAGACGGGATACCTAAAATACCCATTTTTCAATACTTGAAAACAAAATTTATTTCTCATTAAATTGAATATTTCAATACATTTATAGTGTACTCATAGACATTTCTTTTTAAAAATCTAAGAAATTCACCTCATTTCAAAGAAGATATCGGCAATACATTATATTCAGCTCGGGGGAAGTTGATCTCCGAAATACCGACTCCGTTCATTTTTATGCCAGAATAAAGCAAAAACATAAAAACTACTCCCCTATGGAGGCACCATATGGGGTATCATGTACACATGTACGTGTGGTCCATCCCACAGGCACTGCGGGAGTTGTAATTTTGGGGACGTAATTATGAAACTGGTAAACAGGAAGGGAAATTGTTATGATTTTAAATCAGAAGATATAACGAACAAAATCAAACAGTGAATATTTATCGGATATAACTGTCGATTATCTGAGTACACATCGTTCATTTATCGGATATTTACCTCCTACTTCCGTTTTTAGTGTCTATTTGTTTTTTGTTTACTTACCATTTTCCCCCGAGTTGTCGACCCTTGCACTGTCAACGGAGGTAGAAATAAAGACAAGGGAAGATCAGAAAAGTTCAGGAGTCAAAATAGCAACAACAAAAAAAAACTGTGTTATGCTATTTAACGGTTGTATTTTCACATTTTCATATTAATCATTCGATTTTTTAGTTTTATTGACTGCAAATTCTATTACATATGATATTATAAATCTCTTACTACAGTTTCGCATTTATCTTTGTTGTTGTTAAAACATGTATTTTTTGCCTCTCTGTATCATTCACTCAAACACACGATGAAACAAAGATAACTGTGCTTGTTGTGCTACTTTATTCTGCCTTTGATACAATTTTGATATTGTAATTATATGCTAAAAATCATTTCAACCAATGTATGAAATTCTTGTTAATTGTTCTGTCTTAACTGGCATCTTTAATATCCTATTGACAATAGAAGTATTTTGTTTGTTTGTATCACTGTCGTTTGAATTTTACTGAAGAGAGGAGAAAAAGAAAGTAGAACTCTAGGCTATGATTGACAACATTTATATCTCATTCTTCTCTTTTCGTTAGGAAAACAAGCTGTTTATCAGAATGTATAAATTGTTGTAGGGAAGTAATAATTATCCTATGCTGACTTAAGCTATGTTAATTTATCCAGAGCATCCAAATATTTTGAATTGACATATTTATTTGATGTTTCCCTTCCAGCATGATCTAGAACAGGACATTCTAGTAGAAAATATATCTCATTTTCAACATTGTTGTTACATAATTTACAAGTTCTTTGTTCTGTCTGAGATATCTACGGTAAGTCGTTGTGGGATTTATTACATGTTTATTGATATAAAAAATGAATTATCGATACAATTAAATCTCCATTAATATCAACAAGGAGTTAAATATGCTATATATAAATCCTTGATATCAATAAATACAGCATTTTTATTTACACGTTAATAGATATTTATTAATATGTTAATAATTAGTACTTGATATCAATAAATTGTACGATTTATCAACACGTTAATCGATATTTACTGATTAACTTGTTTTTAAATCATTTATTGATATCATTAAATAGACGAATTATTATCATGTTTTTTGTTCGTCACGTGACATTACAGGAAAGTAATTTTAACACGCACTAACTTGTGTGCCAACAAATATATACGAAAGCCCATTGAGCTCGTTTCCGTAGACGAAACTTACGCAAATTAACGCAAAGCTTTGTCATGTTTGTATATATAAAAGAAGAAAAAAAACTTTGATTTGTTCGCCTATTTTTACACTTGGACTTTCTATTTTCTCCTTAGAATTTTGAAGCTCGAAATGGGTACTCCTACAACGTAATAAGTTGGAATTCCGTTCCTCCATTCCCCCATCTCTTACTTCCGAGCGCCATATTGTATACCGCTCGTTTCGACGTTTTTTGAAATCGGCAGAATAATAGTAAACTATTTATCGTTTAAAACGTTTTATACTGTTTCTCTACCATAACACGGGAGAAGGGGGCTAAACTGAAGAAAAACCAATGACCTATCTAATGAGAATTTCCAGCAATCCTGGAAATCCTTTGTAAATGCAGTTGAAATGAACTTCATATTTGGTTTTTAGCTTTTTGAGTGTGTAATTCCGGTTGATAAAATTACGGATTTTAAAATTTGCGAAACGAACATATCAAATTAAACAACAAATTACCTTTATCAACTTCAAGTTCGTTGTGTCAAAAATATATTGTATTACGTGAAATCAGTGACATAATTCAAAATTGCTGGTCCGTTTGACAACTGTCTTGATTACACATGTTTTCTATGTATTTAACAAATATTAAGGATTTTCATCGCTCGATTTCCGGTAGGTTAAACTCTGTTATGTAAATAAAAAGACTTATAATATTTTAAAACACACGTTTAGCTAATTCACATTTGCGGTGGCTTCCAACGTGTCAGATGCTAGAAGTTAGGATAGCACTAAGTCAGAAAATAGCTTGCCAGACAACCTCTAGCATTAAATGCTGGAGTACGAAATGGGGAGATTCAAAACTGTTTTGTTCTTTATATAAAGTAGTACTAATGTTTTGTTTGGTCATATGAAGTCATTTATGAGACTTTCATATCAAGAATGAAAACGGGACGAAAAGAAACAGCAACAAAAACAAAAACAAAACAAAAAAACAAAACAAAACAAAACAAAAAACGAATATAGTAGTAACAATCATCTTTGGTGGAAGAAGTCATGATCTCTAAAATGTTAACAACAACAGGAAAGTATTTCATTCCTTTTATTAATGCCGATAAGTCTTAGCTACCAAATATGTTTTTAAGCAGGGGCATGCAAATTACCTGGCTGCCCCCATGATTAGCGATCATCACGAAGCTTTAGTATAAAAAATGGCGGCCGCTAAATAGATTTTTGCTTGTCATTGATTCAAAATGTTTTCATTTTCAAGGAGAAGTTTTTAGCATGACCATCATGACAGCGAGGGAACTCGCCGCTACGTAAATTTCAACCAAATGATATACATTTGAACAAAAAATAATATAGAACATCGGTCCATAATACATGTTTACATAATATATATGAAATATTTCGCGTTATAACGCGTAAGTTACGCTTAATTTCGCGAAAGTATCGTGTAATTACGCACAAATTTTGCGTTATAACGCGAAAAAAAGTCAGTCTACATATATGAGCTCAATGGGCTTTCGTAGGAAATAGAATTATACTAATGGAGAGTTTGTGCTTAATTCCTTTTTATAATTGATGTTTCATAACTTACCAAAGGAAGTATACTGATCTGAAATAAGAAGACAAATTACTTACTTTTGATAATTGCCTTCATATTTATTATAAGATATAAAAAAAAAACAATTCTGATGTAATAATATGAATGTAAAAGCAGTGTTGCTAAGGAACTACGACCACATGGTTAATACATACTCCGAATTAAGCCACATATACGACAATAATATTTTTTGACTTATGAAGCGGATTTACCGGAAATAACATCAATTGCTGGTGCACTTTACTGATTAGCCAAACACTAAGAGAGGGGAAACCTATATAATTGTATTTTAAAAAGACGCAGAAATGTGTCTGAAAACACGAACTCTGTACACAATAACATTGAAAAGCTGCTTAATTGATATTGTGAAGGTTTGTAAAAAGTTTGATCTTCCATTGTTCCTATGACATCACTTGAAACAAATCCTCGAAGTTGAAGTCGAAAAGATTATTTTTTTACGCTTAGAACTAATACTGGAAACCAAAGCCGGCCGAAGCAGTCTACATTTAAAGTACATTGCAATACGTAAACCAACCCATCTGAAAAGTCAGAAGAAGTGAACTCTTCATAATTCAATGAGCCAATATTATAATTAGGCTTACTAACTTCAATGGATAGTGGATTGCATCAAATTTTATTTTTCTTTAACGGCCAATCCCTGAATATAGAGAGATTAGCTACAATTATCTTATGTTTTATAAACATCGCAAGACGCTTGCCATAATAAAACAATGTATGGTGAAAATTGTCGTTATTTTATCAAGAACTTTATACTAGTATGAAGTATTCAAATGTAAACAGAGCACCCTGTTTAGAAGTTGACTAGTAATTGGCCATGGACAATGAGCCAATGTAAAAAGCTTAGCAGTCTCTGGAGCATACGTATTGCAAAAGGGCAACATGTCATTAACTATCTGTTAACTATACCGAAAGAAAACTAAAGTCCGTTCTACTGAGAATCCTGAGAAGTTTAAAAATTGCATTTCTTGAAAAAGTGGAAGAATAGAATTGCTGGTAGAACTTTCACGTTAAAAATAATTCTGTAAAATCAGGCTCGCCAACTTCAATGGATAGTCGATTCCACCAAATTTCATTTTTCTTTAACGGCCAATCCCTGAATATAGAGAGATTAGCTATAGTTATGTTTTATAAACATCGCCAGACGCTTGCCAAAATATAACAATTGTATGGTTAAAATTGTTGTTACTTTATCACGAAGTTTATATTGACGTATAAAGTATACAAATGTAAATAGAGCACTTGATGCTTTATGAAATGAACCCGATTTAGAAATTGACTAGTAATGGGTCATGTAAAAAAGTCAAACCGTCTCTGGAGCATACATATTGCAAAAGGGCAACATATGGTCAACTGTCTGTCGATTATACCGAAAGAAAACTAAAGCCCGTTCTACTGAAAATTCCCTAGAAGTGCAAACATTGCACTTATTTAAAAAGTGGAAGAACAGCTATTAGAATTTCCACGTTAAACAGAATTCTGTAAAATCAGGCTCACCAACTTCAATGGATAGCGGATTCCACCAAATTTTAATTTTTCTTTAGCAGCTAATATCTGAATGTGGTGAGATTAGCTACATTTATGTTTTAAGAAACCTCGCCAGACGCTTGCCATTATATAAAAATGTATGAAATTTTATTGTTATTTTATCAAGAACTTTATACTGACGTATAAAAGTATACAAATGTAAATAGAGCACTGGATGCTTTAACAAATGAACCTTTCTTAAAAGTTGACTTGTTATGGGCCATGGACAACTACATTTTTGATCTTGTTTCGTATTTAAAGGGAACAGTGCTTGTTGTAGGAACTAATCTGAGATTCCAACTACTAAGTTGACAAAACTGACGAAGGTAGCACATTGTAGTGCAAAATTGTAAGGGTAATAGTAAAAGTGAACTGTCAAAATAAACGAATAAATTTACTTGTGTATAGTTAAATAAAATAAAAGATACAATACTTGAGGTGCATACACGCTTTACTTAATTAAAAGTTATAATTATTTCAAACGATTGAGACGTTACGCACGCTATCGCGGCTGTGTTGAAAAAAACTATTTTAACTATTGTAAACAATCAAAACTGTGAATATGTGAAAGCTGTATACTGTTGGAATCAGGACGAATTATTAGTTCTGAATATTTGTCACATGTGGTCCATCTAATTCTTTATAATCAATTAAAAGTGTCAAAAACCCGTAAAAACGTCAAAATTCCGCCGGACAGATGTAACGATCGAACTGTAGGTCCCAAAAAGCTAAAATAGTGAATTTGCGCTACTGCAGAGGGTACGGAATTCGCCAAATTTTGCATGGAAGAACAACTTCATGTGTTCTTTTTGAGATAATTATCGAAATTGCGTTAATTTTAAGCGAAAAAATAATCAATGCAAAAATGAAATTGTTGGTAAATGGTCAAATTTCTAAAAGTGTTCAGTAATCAAATCCTGTTTTGAAAGTAAGACCATATTTACACAATATTCTTTTCCGATTAATATTTCCTATAAATGTACATACTTTCAACAATTCTACGTCGGCATTTGATAAAATTTTCAGTACAAACAAAAAAGTAACGGCTTTTTGAAAATGTCTCAAGAAATGTCAGATGTCAATATTTTCCGGGTTCGTTGAGAAAATTCTATACTCCAATGCAATTCTACAATCAATTGGCAATTTCTTCTATGAAATATGATACTTTGTAATTGTAGATACACTTAGGAATACATATATTTCATTTTTTTTATGATTTAAACCGTTTAAAACGGACGAAATTCGAACAAAAAAATGTTTAGCGATTTGTCCACCTTTCACTTTTTGAACGTTTGGAACGTTTCCCGTCGATCGGGAAATGGTGAAATAAAAAGGAAATATGTTCCACTTTAGATTACAAGAACCAGACACTTAATATACTCGTCTCTGCAATTACAAGTATAGAGCATGCAACTGAAAGAGAAAAAAATCAAAATCAATGGTATACGAAAAGACAGAAAGAATCTTTATTTTGTCTTATATAGAATATAGAATTGAATAAATTCTTAGTTTAGACCCAAGGAATTCGATCGGAGTGGAATGACTGAAATGCAACATAGAGTTGACAGAACTTTAAATAAGTATAGAAAAGCAGAATGCTAATAGATAGAATGAAAGTAGAAAAGGGAGTCTTAAACATTTTTTTTATTTAGGAAAGTTCAAATGAGCAAATGAAATGAAAATCTTCATCAATAAGCGGCTACCTAATGGATGTTGATGAAAGCCCGATTTTCTGATGAATAGAAAGCTCTTTCAATCGAAATACTACGTTGTGAAAGGTCCAAATTCTGCTATTGGTACATGTAACATAAAATCGTACATGTATACCAAAATGCACATTTTAACTTATCTTAGGGGAAAGTTGCAATGTTCTCTCTTTAGGCAGACAGAGTGTGCATATATGTTGCGGTTGCATTCCACGCTGTGGTGCACATGCATGTGCAAATTTAATATACCGATAGTAATGATAATCAATTTAATTATTCTTTTCGATTTACTACGAAATGTTTAAGATGTTTCAATTGCTACCAATCAAATAATTAGTATACATTTCGCTATACTGTACAGGTGTTTCAATAAGCAAGCAAGCAAGAAACTAAAAGTGTTGCCAGTCGTCGACATTACCGCATATGATGCAATACTGTGCGTAACGTATTAACAGTCAATACTAGAATGCACCACGAATAATAGAAAACATAAAAAAGATATTCAATGAATTTTTCAGAGGAGATGACCAGTAGATCAGAAAGACGTATCCTACTTTCAGTTCATTATGGTGTTTGTTGAAAAACGAACAGATATGGTAAAACGCCACAGATGCACCATCGTATAATCTGTATAAAAATAGGTTAATACGCAAATACTTCAAGACGTGAAACTGTATCTTTACGAGGTTTTTCGAAGCATGAATTTGCTCCAGTTTTAAAGGAACATCGTTGTATTATTTACAGTTAGTATTAGCAGCTTTTTTACAACGAAGAAACACATTTATTTTTGCCACTGGATTCCAAGTTTTTTTGTTTTTTCTTCATGATGCATAATTATATAAGTGTTTGTGGACGTTTATGAAAGAATAATCAAGGGAACCAAGGTTATAGCGGTAATCAAAAGAATGCAATCCAGGGACAAAGACTAGACATAGAAAACAAACACACACAAAAAAGAACACAAAGCAACTAAAATCACACACACAAAGCAACAAAAGCAAATGAGCAACCGGGACTCCACTAAAAACTGGGAGCATGGACCAGGTGCACCTGTAGTGTAAGCGTCCTCTGTTTTTCTAGATACACCCGCCGAGTTGCTCATAAAACGTCAAGTGCGGGGTAGACGAAAGAGGAAAGGAAAACTGTGATATGTTGAACAAATCAGTTTTCATGGCGCAGATGGATACACCGAAAAAAAAACCAGAACAAAAACAAAAAAACATAAACAACAACCCCCCCCCCCCTTCACAAAAAAAAAACAAAATGTAAGCTATTGAGTTTTTATTTTGTCCTTAGTAAATAGTCATTACATATTACAATTTTATTATATTTCCTTGGATATTAACAATAAACGATATGTTCAGGTGATTATTGTTAGATACATATGTACGATCTATTGCTTAAAATGTATCTTGTTGCATCCAGTTTGTATATACACGAATAAGTAAGCCATTTAGAGACAAAAATTACTGGTTAGTTTGAAGAGAAGAATTAAAAAAAGGGAAAGCTTTACCTAAAGAGTCTTTGAACATTTGAGTCTGTTTTCCACTATTCATAAGAAGAACTTGCAATCAATAAATAGTATGAGTATATGTCGAGGTGGGATGGCCTAATTTACTTGGTTCATCTTAAAGTTAATGGCTTTGTACTTTATGTAAATAATACAATGGTGTTCCTTTAAAAGTGGAGCAAATTCATGCTTCGGAAAACCTCGTAAAGATACAGTTTCTCACCTTGAAGCGTAAGTTAATTCAAATTTCGTGTCAGATAGTTCAAATCAACCTTAAATTAATGAAGCAAATTGAAATTTAGGTGGTATGACCTTTCCTGCTATGTGTAGGTTGTATATTTGTCTCTCTCTTAAACTATAAAAAAACAATAGTAAACACATAATATATCTCCCCGGCGATCCGAAGGGTGGAAAATAGACTATATTCATCATAAGAATTTCACGTGCCCGAGAGTGTGAGATATTTTTTAAGTTAAAATGTTGATACGTACTCCCACCCTATTTCATCAATTAATCCGACCACATACAATCTGGTTATTGTCATTTATTCTCCTACGATCCTAAGAAACGTGTCCATGAACGTGAGCCAGTTTACGAGTCATAGTTGTTACTATTATTGGATAGACTGAGGGTATTCCTTGTCGGTATATCGATCTGCTGCAGTTTCTCAGTATGAATGACTAAATATAGCACCCAGTAAGGAAGACATGGAATAAAGAAAACATCCCTCCGAGAATGTTGCAATATATAGTAGCATTAAATGAAATGTTGTGGTTAATCCGGTCTGATCAAAACCAGCAGTTATTGGAGATAATATTACAATATCCCGGTTCACATTGCCATTTTAATAAACTTTTTTAGTTAAGAAATACAGGAAAGTATAGCGTATAACTTGATAATAAGTGTATTTATTATTGGCGACATGCCGTGTTTCTTGTGGGGTCGTTTGCAAAACGAAAATATGTTTTGGTGGTTTAGAAAAAAAAAAGACAACTTATTTCAAGTAATTGCTAAACGCTTATAAAGTTGACAAATTTTAGCGACCCTACCAATTTTGAGCCCCGTGCAGGTCCGGGTGTTAAAAGAAAAGGCCTGCAGCAGCGCTAAGCTTGTCGTAAGAGGCGACTAAATAGTGCTCAGAAACCTAGCCGGGGGCTAGGCGCTCTGCCCACAGAGCAACTGGGATGTGTGCCCCAGGTGGTGGAATGGGGTACCCCTGTCGTGTTACATGCTGGGGTTGTCAGGCTATAATACGGAAAACCTGACCGCAAACCATAGTGGTGCACCGTGTTGGGAAAGATGCCACGTTCCTCGCACGTTAAAGAACCCTGCTGTGGTATTCGATAGGAGTAGGACCCTTTGCGCTCCGCCACAGGAGGCTAAATTGCCCAACCTTACCCATCCCCCTTTTTCCAGTGGCAATCAAAATTTGTCGACCCTATTATCCTTGTGACCCATCCTTTTTTTTCATCCATTTCATGTTCATTGTCTGAATATAGCTGAAATATTGCTGCTCGGACGTTAAACCCCAACAAACAAACAAACCAATTTTGAAAAAGAGTAACTCCTACCTTTTTTTTAAAAATACCATAAGGAATTAAGTAATTGAATTCCTTCGTTTGTACTATTAATATAAAAATCACAGTATTCGTGACAAATTTTATGACAACGGAAGTTTGTACATGCCACACTTTCATGAACACCTCCTCACACAAACAAACTGAGATAAATTTATATGGAACAAAGTCAGTATTGATTGTTATCCCAACGCCATGTAGAATGACCGAAACTTATGTTTTGAATGGTTGTTCAAAGTGTCAGCCATGCCTCATTTATATTATTAATACTGAATACATTTTTGTATTTTACGTTGTTTCAGTAAAACAAAATGTGTACGTGTTGCACTGTGTACCTGAATTACGGAATTAAGGTCTTTTGTACTAAAACTGACTAAATGATTATAAGGTACCATAACATGTCGGAAGTAACTCACTTTATGATAAATACATGTTTTTGAAAATAAACAACAGGCGTCAATTTCACAAAAAGTGTAAAATTGATCGTAAGTTATGACGTAACAATGCTATTTTCTGTTATGACGTCAATACTTACGATCAGCATTACACTTACGACTTTTCGTGAAATTGACAACAGAACAGGTTTTCGTTCTTTAAACGTTCTAAAACGTTTGATAAAAATAAACAAAGTTCTGTCTCAAATTAAGAATTCCTATTTCAGTACATTGCAATATATTCTATATACCTCCATTTTCATAAAACATACTAATCCTTTGTTGGGTTACGTTTTCTGGTACATACACGATTGATCGCTTACATCTAGCCAACATAAAATCCAAAGGATTTGTGTTTTTTTGTATTAAGAGAACGAATCAATATGTTAACCCAGCTATAACATGCTTCTTTATTAGTACCTGCACGCGAACGACGCCAAACATAACCGAATTAAGTGCAGGAATGTCTAACGTTAAGTATATTTATATAATCGTCTCAATAAAAGTCAACAATCACTCTTACGGGTGATGGATCATTAAAAACGATGCAAAACATAACAATAAATTAAATAAACGTCTTAATATCTTTAACATCACCAAAAGATGGTAAAATTTACATTGAATATTTCGGATAACTGATATCCTTATATATATATTTGGTGAAACGAATTCTAACTATCATGAACTTCTTAGAATACCATTTTCTTGTTCTTTTTTCAAAGCTATTCTTTCAATTCATGAAAAACTTTGTATTTATCATTTAAGGAGGTAGACCTGGGGTAAGGGACTTGACTCTTGGAATCAGTGATAGGTTTGTATCATATTCAATTTCACCAAAGCCTATCAAGCTTTCATTTGAAACAATATGAAATCAATCAAAGTTACTTTGATGCTTACATGAGATTGATAAAAAAAGCCCGAATACAAACGTTTCAATGATTTGTGTCCCTTACCCTAGGTCTACCTCCTTAACACTCCAGTAGAAAAAAAAACTTCCTCAAAGTCATATATGCTTGATCGCTTTAAATTGCTGAACGTCAAGTAAACATTCAGAACTACAAAAATGTCAACCTATCATACTATTTTTTTCGATAGACTCATACGAATTTTAATAGCTCACTCACTCTATACATTAGTTGTAATTGTACTTCAGTCAAAACAGACATTTGTAACTGAATATACATATCATAATAGAAATGAATAAAATCAAATAAACGGTACCATATATTTATGACAATGTGGTATAGTAAACATCATTTATTTATCTGGAATTATATATTGAAATCTAAATACTTCCTTTGTATCAGATGACCAAACCATGAATATCAAAGAAATTAGTGCCAACCGCAGTCTAGACGAAATAATAAATACGAAAGTCAGTTGACACAGGCTTAGCTGAGAATACAGAAAAATAACAAATAATATTAAAAAAATATAAAAATACAGTAACCGATATAGAGCATACATAAACCGAAAATTTAATGAACTAAGTGCACTTATAGATCAAACATCTACCCCTGCTTCAAAATCTTTTCTCAAGAGTATCATAGAAATAAGACGTCCATTATTAAATTGTTAAGCTTAAGAATAGCATATACACACACAGGAGCAGATTTTTATATATTTTTATAAAATAGTTCTATCACAAACTATCCTTTTCCGTCGATATCAACGGTAGTTCAATACTTTTAATACAGATCTAAAGAATATTTCAAGTTCACTAGTAGGGATGCGAAAGAGTAAGTAGAGGATTATACAAGGACATCTTTATAGCGACAAGATTTTTATAAAGTTGGTCGTATATGAATGAAGAGAAAATAACAGTGAATTAGACCACACCGTGTCTCAATTGGGATGCCAATAGTCTAAACAATTATCATTGAAATTTCAGCAGATTGTAGTTTAATATGAATGTATAAATTTGAGCTCCGACAAATTATAAAATTGAACAGTGGGACGAAACTACCACAATACATTGAGTACATATAATATACTAGTTTGCCTTTGGTGCTATAATTTCAATAAAAACAAGACTCTACCTGAATTTTTGTAAGTTTGGATTATAGAACAGAATAAGAAAACACTGCAAAAGTGATCTTATTATAATTTAAATCCCGTCGGTCAAAGACAAAGACACACAGAAAACATATACCAATGTGTGACATGTTCCAAATAGTGAACTTCTTGAAATTAGCGAATACTTTAAAGAAAACAGGTAACACGCAGGTAGGTTCTGATAAATTCAATAAAGCTAAGTGCAAGCTCCCCCGTTAGCCACATTAAATGCATTATTATACATGCAATGGATCTGTTGGTCCTTACTTATAAACGGGAAGGTGGAAATGGGAATTCAAGCTGATAATTTGTCGTTTTTCTTTTTAATTAAAAGCTGTCAGTTGTAAGAAAATATATTTTAGCAGAAACCATGGTCTACCAGAACGATTATTACAAATTAGGTATGTCAGGTTATCTACAGCTCCTTTATCACAGGCCTGTCGAAGGTTGATCTTTTAAAACACTGCTGTCATCTTTTTTTTCTGGCTGTAGTTCATCCGAGCATATAGTACCCTTTCATCGAAAGGGTTTGTCTTATAAATATCCACACATGTGACTTCTTGCATTCCTTATCAAGTGAGAATTTATATCCAAAAACTATAGGCGTAATCTTGTCTTTCCATTAGTTGTGTACTCTCTCACAAACTAAAGGTGACCTAAGACATTTCTTTATTTATGTTAAGAGCAATTTGTGTACTTTTTTAATAAATAAATTTCCGTGTTATTTGCACCCCAAATTGAACTAATACTTACCATAGTTATCTGATTTAATCTAGATACATAAAATAGCTCAAATTCGACTACTATATTTTGTGAGAAATAATGTATTAACATTTTTTTGTACTTTTAAATTGAATAACTTTTGATTACTTAGTACTTGGCGTCGGTTTCACAAAGAGTGGTAAGTGTGAAATTGAGCGTAAATTATGGCGTCACAATGCTATTTTAGGTATTTTTTTTTAAATCGCTATTATTAAACCATGTTTTGTTTATGGTTGTTTTAAATATTCCCTATTTTGATACAGCTCAAACAGTTTACTACATATCGGGGGAAATAGAAATATACTAACAAATTAACACGACCTCTGTCAGAAGTATGACATTGCTCATGCCATGTTCTACAAGTTTGGGCGTGAAAAATATATAAACAGCGCATTATAAGATGGCCGAATTCATAATGACGACTGAACAGTAATATGATTGATTGATTATTGGGGTTTAACGTCCGAGCAGCAATATTTCAGCTATATTCAGGCAGTGAACATGAAATGGGATGATAAAATAAACATGAAATGATGATGATGAAATGAAAAAGGGATGGAACACAAGGATGATAGGATCGTAAACTTTTGATTGCCACAAGACAAAAAGGAGGGATGGGTAGGGTCGGGCAATTTAGCCGAGCGCAAAGGTTCCTACTCCTATCGAATACCACAGCAGGGTTCTTTAACGTGCGAGGAACGTGGCATCGTTTCCAACACGGTGCACCACTACGGTTTGCGGTCAGGTTTTCCGTAATATAGCCTGACAACCCCAGCATGTTACACGCCAGGGTTACCCCATTCCACCACCTGGGTCACACAAACCAGTTGCTCTGTGGGCAGAGCGCCTAGCCCCCGGCTAGGTTTCTGAGCACTATTTAGTCGCCTTTTACAAACTGCTGAAGGCCTATTCTTTTGAAACCCGGACCTGCACGGGGCAACAATAATATGAAAAACGTTTCATGACGATTCAATGATTGATTGATTGATTGATTGTTGGGGTTTAATGCCCGAGCAGCAATATTTCAGCTATAGTCAGGCGATGAACATGAAAGGAATGATAAAATGAACATGAAATGATGATGATGAAAAAGGGATGGGACACAAGGATAATAGGGTCGACAAATTGTGATTGCCACAAGATAAAAGGGAGGGAGGGTAAGGGTCGGGCAATTCAGCCCCGGCTAGGTTTCTGGGCACTATTTGGTCGCCTTTTAAGCTTATCGCTGCCGCAGGCCTATTCTTTTGACACCAGAACCTGCACGGGGCGTGTGACGATTAAAAAGTAGGTTCAGGAATAAACTATGATCAGGGAGTTGAAGCACATGCACTGTGCGACAACTAATTATACACGTCGCCATTTCGTAACATTGAGTCAATGGAGAGAAAACCTAGGTTAAAATAATTTCGTTTAACGCAGATCAAACATATTAAAAGCATTTTTTCTGTCATCTTGCATATAGAGGTATGTATTTTCAATGAGCAAACAGTGTTTGATGCCAAAAAATTGTTTTTAAATTATTCATGAAGTTTAATTTCAGAAGCAACACGCTTTCTTATTGGATTAAAACATTATCACAGACAAAATGTCGCATAAACAGTATGACGGTGACATCACCAACCTTTTCAATGGTTCACTCGTTGTATTTTGACACTAAAAGTAAATTATAAGGAATGACTTATATTTTTTTCGGTCTATTTGAAATAACCCCAATGCCCAATACACTGGAAAATAACCTCCCACACAGGTTAATTAGTGTGCACCTCTTGATTGAGGTTATTCTTCATAGACCAAAAAATTATGACAGCCATTCCTTAAATATTTTTTGTCATAAATCATATATGGTAAAATTACAAACATTAATTTCATTAACCCTCTCTCAAGGGGGCGGGAAAATGTTATAAAGAAAAGCAGTGGGAACTTTAGTTTTTTTTAATATTGCAAGAAAAAATGTTCGGTGACCCCATTTTTTGTTTTATTATCTTCTTTCGCAAATGTATAAGACCATTTGTTAACTTGACTTTGAACGGTCACGTGGTTTATCCACCAGATTAATTTATTCAAATGATGAGTTCATTGTGAGGTATATGTAATAAAAAGTAACATTTAAGGTTCTGGTTAAAACAGACCAAAACACTATTCATGTTGGTAATCGTGTAGATATTGAACTTAGATGGAGTTAATTAGTGCAGTGTTGTAGGAAATGTCTTAAACGTTAAAGAATCAAAACTAATGTACTTCCTCTTGTCATTGGGAGCGTTGTAAGATGATAAAACATATGTAAGCAACTTCGACGTCTTAAAACATTTATAAAATAACAGAAGACATAATAAAGCATCAATGTTGATGAAGGATTCAAATGAGGAGAGTCACCAGTGATAAGTTTTTTTTTATTTGCAAAAATGCAACAAGGATGGGACAACAAGATATACAACAATGTCATAAATATCTTATCAATAAAAATTAACAGTCAAACAAAACGACCACCATTTTCTTTTTTAACACCAGCAATGAATGTGACGAACTATATATATTATGGACAATAAAACATAATGCAATCTTTGAATTGGTGAGCACATTCGGCGAATCTTTTAATTAACAAATGTATGCACACAATAAAAAGAGTAAACAGGAATAATACCCCAACGTTTGATACACAGCAACATTACATCAAAAGTAACATATTATTAAAATTAGATCGAAAAGAACACATAGCAAAGACAAAGAAAAAATATAATAATATATGTTTTGTTTATTACATTATACTTATTATACACAATTCAGACTATAGTATTTCAACCCATTGCTTAAACTTGAATTTGGATTATCGTATGCATTTATTCCTAGTTTTAATGTAAAATAAATCAACCCTTTTTACCCATAACTCATAATTATAACCTTTGACATTGTAATATTCCGTAGAATACGTGGGATCAACGCTACAGTCATTCATATTTACCAATCTAATTGAATACTACACTGAAATATTGATCTTTGTTTGTTAGCAGCCAATTGAATGACTCTTCCTTTTGTGTACACACACGCGCGAGCAAAATAAATAACAAAATCGTGAATAAATTTATTTTGAAGGTATATATAATAGATTTTAGTTGATCTAAAATACTCAGCTATCATGATGGAAATGTTCATTTATAAGGTACAGTTTTATTTGCATATACCCTAAAATATTTAAAAATCAATTGAAATGTACACTAGAGTGTTTTTAGTACTTAGTATCAGATGCATTTAGACATCATTTTTTTTAAAGTTTGGATTTTATATAGTATTTAATGAATTATAGTATATGATATACTGGTGGTATTTATTCAACCGTTTTGAAAAGGTCAAATTGTTAAATTACTTGAAATAAAATGCCTGTCATTCCATGTGAAAAGATCACTATACACAAATCATTATTAACCAGTTGATTGCATTATGGATACAACTGCCTATTCCTTATTTTTTCTTTGGCAGTCAATTTTTAGGGTTAACCGGTCCATGATAACTTATTTTAGCTTTTCGGACCGATTCGTAATGACTCTAAAAAGGTGATTACGTGAACAAACACAGGTGCTAGTGTAGGGATGTCAATTTCGGTTATTATTTCCTGTTACACAAATAAAGTAAAATTATATCGTCATTCTAATTTTGAGTTGAGCATTTAGAAAATGTATTGTTTATAAAACTCTATTTACATGTTGACTTAAAAGACAAGCAATATTTTTTTTTATAAAACAGGTTAAAAAATGTATTACAAAACGTGTTCTCTTTATGATAGATCTGTTACATGTCATCGGTCAGTAATAATAGCCCTTGGAAAACTATAATAGTCTCCTTTGGACCGTTATTGCAGACCTAGGACGTTCATCTGGTCCATTATGAAAAAAAAAAAAAAACAACAACAACAACACATTTATCATTACTATAGAAATGGAGTGTACTTGCGAGATCCATTTCCCTGATGTATAGTACGGATCTTAACCAAACAATGCGCATAAATTTGAAAACGGCAATTATCAACCTTTTCCCGTCTACTTAACCATTCATACATTTCTTAAATCTAAAAGAAAAACGAATATGAAAATGTTTGTAACAATTTTGAACAAATACATAACCCTGGAGCATACAAATTCTTAGTTGACATACTGGGATAAGGAGGGTTGTTCAGGCACAATTTAGCCGGACACATTTTCTCTACTATCCAAGAATAAAGTAACATTATGGTCATGCTACTACATGTTATGATGTCTTCGGGTAACATCACATCACCAATGGATTGTTTTGTTTCTTACTATACTAAGTCGAACAAAACTAAAGCAGTTTCATTTCTTCCCACCTTAGCTTACCGTTTTAAAATATTTTTCTTTTTAGATTGGTAATTCCCCTACTACAAGTAATATTAGATAACCACGATACTAGTAAAAACCAAATGATATAAAATATGGAAATTTGTTTACAATATGACACAAAGTTGAATAAAAAATTATTTAAGGCACTGAAGGACATTTGTTGACTGAAAATTTTGCTCATTATATATTTTATTATAGTGTATTAACATCTTTAACACTTTTGTGCTTAATTGGTGCTTAAAAGATCTATTTTAATAAATTTTCCTTCTTGGGCCATGTTATAATTAGTAATCAGGTACAAAGAAGAACAATATATTTTCAATGCTTCAAAATGTTAATCTTTATCATTTGTTTGTAAAAAATAAATGAAGTAAATGTACAATATGTGGGCAATATAATAAATAGAAAAAGTTATAAACAAGAACACGCAAACATATAAAATAAATGACAAACAGATATGTTGAAAGCTTCTTGTTGGCAAGTAATTCTCAAAACTTAATCCGTATCTTCTTGGTTCAAAAGTTCAGGAGAAACATGTCGTATTCAATAAATATAACTCTCATGTTTACAAACTGACTTCTCATTAAGAGAGATTTAGGTAAGAGGATCAATTAAGAAAGGCCGGTCGTATAAGGTTACTTTTTTTCTGTTTGTTTGTTTGTTTGTTGGGGTTTAACGTCCCAGCAGCAATATTTCAGCTATATTCAGACAATAAGCATGAAAAGGGTGATCAAATGAACATGAAATGAAAAAAAAGGATGGGTCACAAGGATAATAAGGTCGACAAATTTTGATTGCCACTGGAAAAAGGGGGGATGGGTAAGGTCGGGCAATTTAGCCTCCTGTGGCGGAGCGCAAAGGTTCCTACTCCTATCGAATACCACAGCAGGGTTCTTTAACGTGCAAGGAACGTGGCCTCTTTCCCAACACGGTGCACCACTATGGTTTGCGGTCAGGTTTTCCGTATTATAGCCTGACAACCCCAGCATGTAACACGCCAGGGGTACCCCATTCCATCACCTGGGGCACACATCCCAGTTGCTCTGTAGGCAGAGCGCCTAGCCCCCGGCTAGGTTTCTGAGCACTATTTAGTCGCCTTATACGACAAGCTTAGCGCTGCTGCAGGCCTATTCTTTTAACACCCGGATCTGCACGGGGCTACTTTTTTTTCTGACAGCATATTATTTCAATATTACCTGTACTGGTATACAATACCTATACTGGTTTACAAATGGTAGTTTGTAAATAGAAAATCAATATTTACATAGAAGAAGTATGCGGACACCATTTTGTAATTGATATTTTATGTATTAGATCATGCAAAGATAGAATTATCTAAAATTTTGCAAATAACAGTTATTATTTTCGTATATTTATTGCTGTTTATGTAATGAAGTCATAAAAATACAGATTTAAAATCCAATTTATCTACACACATAGATGATTACATCAGAAACCTGATATTTTCTCTTTAACCACATTTTTCATTTCACTTCAATTAACCAATTTCGTGATTTATCTCTTTTGAATTGTAGCTCACCTACTTGTTGTATTTCCTTGACTTAGTTGTCTCAATGATATTGCTTGATACATTGATTGATTGATTGGTTGTTGGTTTTTAACGCCCAAGCAGCAATACTTCAGCTATGAATATGAAATGGATGATAAAATGAACATGGAAATGATCATGAAATTGTAAAATGGGATAGAACACAAGGATAATGAGGTCGACAAATTTTCATTTCCACTGGAAATAGTGAAAGGTGGGTAGGGTCGGGCAATTTAGATTGATTGATTGTTGGGGTTTAACGTCCGAGCAGCAATATTTCAGCTATATGCTGACGATGAACATGAAATGAATAAAATGAACATGAAATGATGATGAAATAAAAAAAGGGATGGGACACAAGGACAATAGGGTCAACAAATTTTGATTGCCACTAGAAAAAGAGAGGGATGGATAAGGTCGGGCAAGTTAGCCTCCTGTGGCGGAGTGCAAAGGTTCCTACTCCTATCGAATACCACAGAAGGGTTCTTTAACGGGCGAAGAAGGTGGCATCTTTCCCAACACGGTTCACCACTATGGTTTGCGGTCAGGTTTTCCGTATTATAGCCTGACAACACCAGCATGTAATACGCCAGGGGTACCCCATTCCACCACCTGGGGCACAGAATCCAGTTGTTCTGTGGGCAGAGCGCCTAGCCCCCGGCTAGGTTCCTGAGCATTATTTAGTCGCCTTTTACGACAAGCTTAGCGCTGCTGCAGGCCTATTCTTTTGACACCCGGCCCTGCACGGGGCCGGGCAATTTAGCCTCATGTGTCGGAGCGCAATGGTTCCTACTCCGATAGAAAAACACAACAGGGTTTTTTAACGTGCGAGGAGTGTAGCATATTTCCCAACATTTTGCACCACAATGGTTTGTTGTCAGGTTTTCCGTGTTATGGCCTGACGACCCAAGCATGGAATATGTCTAGGGTACCCCATTCCACCACCTGGGGCACACAACCCAGTTACTCTGTGGTCAGGCCTTTTACGACAAGCTTAGCGCTGCTGCGGGCCTATTCTGTTGACACCCGGACCCACATGGGGCTGACTTTGATACACTAGATGTTTTTGTCATCAGTAACATACATCGAAACCTAACATACTATCATACTTAATGAACTATGAACCTTCATTGTTAGCCCATTTTTATTATTCAATATCCTTCGTCAGCCGAAAAGTGAACCTAAAGGTCCTCTTAGCGTTAATATAATTTCACTTTCAATTGCATTCCTTATAAATGAAGAAACACAGGTATAAATGATACACAAGGAAAAAGAATTAGAATAACCGAAAGGTCAAATTTGGCAAATCATGAAACCAAGATGAACACATCTGAGAACTAAATGAAATGACCAAATCGATATATACGAAACCACAAACAATAATTAAAGAATAAACTGTGTGCACAGTTCAGTTGTACTTATAAACTTGTCACCAAGCATTATGCGATATTTATATTTTTAATATTCCTCTATTAAACCCTTAGCCTCGCATTACCTTTGAGGTTCGCTTTATAGGCATTAAGCAATCAAGCTCTTTCGACTTCCTTTTTAAATTAACTACGAACCTAGTGTTATATTTTGGATTCATTAGAACATGATTTAAGCTGTATTTATTGGGATTTGATTCAGTATGGTTTAGTAACTGTTTGCCCATTTGTTTAAATGTTTGGATTTCTGAACAATATCATTAATAGCTTACTTGAGCGCATCCACTCATTTTGTAAATTTGAGATAATCGAGAAAAACGACAAAAGAAATGCTTATGACCTTTACCGAAGTTTTAAATGCCATAAAATAAACAAAAATGTTAATAAACGCGGGATAAGCAATTATTGCATTGGATAATATATATTATCATGCATTTCAGGTTTTATTATTTCACTTCTTTGTGAAAATCAAAAGTCTGTCTGTAATTTATTTAAAGGGATATAGGCACACTCTGTAGTTTGCTAACCTTTAGTTCTAGCCGAACAATCCTTAATTGATAAAAAAGAAAGAAACCTTGTCTTCAGCAATATACTTTTATATATTACTCTTAAGCTCTTGCACTGAACAATTAAGATATTTTCTTTTAATTCGCGTTTATCTGTGGTGGCATTCAAATACAAACTGCTGTGAATGGGATTCCACTTTAGTAATAAAATGATTATGGTACCTGGGTTGTGGCACTGAATGTACAAATTTGTATTCAGATTCTCCATTGGCTGTATATTTAACGAAATCAAAGGTTTGTTTTGTCCAATTTCTAATGACGAAAAATGAATTATTATCATATTAATGTGTTTTTGGAAACTATAACAGTCGTTTGCTAAATTATGATAAAAATTGAATTAGTGCGCAACATTATAATTTTGTTTTTATATTCTCTTAGCCGCTTTTACCCTTTATTGAAAATCATCCCTTGATGACAAATCAAATGCATTTTAACCTTTCAGTATTTTTTTTTTTACACATGTCATATTTTGAATCATATTCGTAAAAAAAACCTGCATTAATGTTGTGCTTAATGTTTTCCTCGTTTCCTATTATCTAAAATTATTTTATCAGAGAAAATTTCAGATTAACTATAGGTAGACAATAACAGTGCACTGACTTAACAAAAAATTGATATACGGATGAGGCTTAGAACCAGGAAAAAATGCGATGGTTTTCCAAGAATTTTAACCGGTTCCAGCCGAAGACGTATATCAATTTTATATAAATTTGTCAAGTCAGTGAATATGTCATTATACTGCAACAAATTTGTAAAAATGACGTTAAAAGGAAGAAAAAAAAACAAAAAAAAAAAAACGTTTTTTAGGTTCCCCTCTATAGAAAGATTTTTGCAGATAATTTAATGTTAATTTGTGGAAATATAGCTATATTGAGACAGTCAAACAAGTAAATCCAATTTTTTTTTCTGTAAAAAGTAAAAAAGGTCAAAACTTACAATATGGAGATCAATGAAAAAAGAGATATTCTTTTACATTGATTGATTGTTGCAGATTAACGCCCAAGCAGCAATATTTCAGCCATATCCAGACAATGAACAAGACTGATTGATTGATTGTTGGGGTTTAACGCCCGAACAGCAATATTTCATCTATATTCAGGCGATGAAAATGAAATGGTTGATAAAATGAACATGAAATGATGAAGAAATGAAAAGAGGGATGGGAAACAAGGATAATAGGGTCAACAAATTTTGATTGCTACTATAAAAAAAGGAGGGATGGATACGGTCGAACAATTTAGCCTCCTGTGGCGGAGCGCAAAGGTTCCTACTCCTATCCCATACCACAGAAGGGTTCTTTAACGTGCGAGGACCGTGGCATCTTTTCCAACACGGTGCACCACTATGGTTTGCGGTCAAGTTTTCCGTATTATAGCCTGACAACCCCAGCATGTAACACGCCAGGGGTACCCCATTCCACTCCCTGGGGCACACATCCCAGTTGCTTTGTGGACAGAGCGCCTTAGCCCCCAGCTAGGTTTCTGAGCACTATTTAGTCGCCTTTTACGAAAAGCTTAGCGCTGCTGCAGGCCTAGTCTTTTAACAACCGGACCTGCACGGGGAAACTATGAATTAATTGAAAGGGTTGGGACATTTTGTTTAAGGTATTTGTATTTTTCATAAGGCTTTAAAATTCTTTGAATTTAAAACGTAATATTATTTTTGAAGTATAGTAGAACATAAAAACCCAGCAATTTATCAAAACACTCAGATCTATAAAATATATACAAGTTCAATATAACAATTTGTGACTTTCAATTGGATCTTAAAACCACTGCACTTGTTTCATAAACAGTAATTCCCGTAGGGATATTTGAATATAATAGAAAATAACCACAATACCCTTGGTTTTTACTTTTGTACTTCTTATAAAATTCATTAAAACAATTGTATAAGATCTTTTGATAGCTCCTACAAGCATTGTTTTCATTAAAATAATTACTTGTTGGCATTGAATTAACATTTTATAATACCTTCACAAAAAAGAAGATGAAGTAAAAAAAAAACCGAAAAATTTACACAAAGAAGCATTGAATGATAAACAATCATTTTACTCTTTTTTGTTGTTGACACAATACATTATCCATAGATACCATTTAAGGCTTTAATATTTCCATTGTAATCATAATGTAATCATAAAGTAATCAGAATTACAGGTTATTTTGAAAAGTAATTGATTAAATTAAATTCCATGTAATCCGATTTTTTTGCTGATTAATGATTACAATGATTACTTCAAGAAATATAATCAATTACAGCTGATTAACGATTACAATTAGAATTACCCCATCTCTGGATAGGAAACAAGGAGTATAGGGCCGATTGTCACTAGAAATAGGGAGGGGTGAGTAGGATAGAACAATTTAGCCTTCTGTGGCTAAAAAACTGGCATAAAAAGTAAACGGGCATGGCATTATCGTAAAAAAAATAAGTACTTTCTTCTGCTCATTTGTTCATGAATTTAATTCTTAAGGTTTGTGCAAAATTTTGCATTTTTGAAAAACCAGTTGGTGCAGAGATAACCAAACCCAGCGAGGACCGGAATCTTTCCGGATAGCTTAAAGCGGCGTGATTTTCACACCCCTTTACCTTCACAATTACTGTATGTATTTATGTGCCAATTCTCTACTACCCACAATCAATAGTTGTATCAAATTTAAGATATACAAAATTAGACCGAGTCAATTTTGCATACAAAACAGTGCACCTCAATCACACCTGTATAGTACAACCACAATCGTGTTATATTCAGTCAGTGACCGTATATCACTTAAAAATTTACGGTCAACGCAATTTGACTGCTCAAATAGAACGGTATACAATCTAAACCACGCAAGCTTCTGGTGACTTGTCGTTGTTATCAAGTAAAAACCAGTGATAAAATGTTTTAGTTTCAAATAGGACTTTTTAGAAAGCCCTTTTTAAAATGAATTAAAGAGAACGGTTTATAGATATTGGTTATCTTTCTTCGAACAGTGATGTTTAATATGAAAAGTTACATAAATATTATTATAATAAATATTATCTGGATGTGAATCGATTGAGAAAAATCAGCATAAGAATATTTATATTTTTAGCACGTGTGTATCGCCGAGCTAAATTTTTCAGTCTGTCATGCAGAATATTTTGCGTATTTAGATGACATTTTAATAATAATTTTACTACTGCTTAAGTGGTCTTGCTAAGATAACTACAAAGACATGATTCTGTATTAACACAGCTGTATTAACGGGCCTAATCATAACGTTTTTAATATTGCTTTGCTTACTTACAGAAAATAGTTCCATAACCATATTCCCACTTAACAGCGTAAGGATAATATATACCAAATAGGGATCAAATGAATTAAGGATAAAAACGAACATATGTCTATATTACTGAAGTACAATTATGTATCACAAAATATTTACGACTAAATAAAGGAAGTAAGTTTACGTTTATCTCTTCTTCCTACAAAAAAGATAATCCGAAAATTCGTCCCAACAGGGCATACCACGACGCCTGATATAACCTTTTTAAATATCATTTTTCATTAATTGCATTATAAGTTAAGATGTGGTGTTGAATACTAAAATAGTTTCCTTTATGTTAAAGAGTAATCAAGGGAACCAAGGTTATAGCGGTAATCAAAGAGTAATCAAGGGAACCAAGGTTATAGCGGTAATCAAAAGAATGTAATCCAGGGACAAAGACCAGACATGGAATACAGACATACACAACAAAGAACATAAAGTAACTAAAATCATACATACAAAGTAACAAAAGCAAATGAGCAACTCGGAATCCACTAAAAACTGGGAGCATGGACCAGGTGCACCGGTAGGGTAAGCGTCGTCTGCTTTTCTAGAAATACCCGCCGAGTTGTTCATAAAAAGTCAAGTCCGGGGTAGACAATTAAAGAATTAGTGCATTGTTTTGATGCTAGTTATGAACGTCATAGAAAGAGTATTTTTCTGACTACTGATATGTAATTTGAAATTACAGTTTATTGTACATGGCGACAAAATGATATACAAGAAGGTTGGAAAATGTTTAGGTATTGTAATTTCCATCATGTGGCCAAATATTAATTTATTCGTCTTTGGCCTTGTCTCCCCGACATGAACATTATTTCTAAAATGAACATAACACGCTTTAGTGCACCGAGGCAATACTTACAGATAGTCCTTGGTGTACTTCGAGTTGCTCATTTTTTTTTTAGATTTCTTTTTGCTTGATGTATTTTTGTTGTTTCTGTCTTAGTACATTGATTTTCGAAATAGTCAAAACATCTTCACAATGAAAGGTTCATATTAACACAAAAATATGCGGACTGGTTTACAAAGGTTTACAAGAAACTATCTGTAGTCAGAGATTTCATAATGACACGATCAAAAATAGTAATTAAAGTTTTAAAAAGACTTTATGTTTAATTGAAATTGTAATTCAGTATTAATTGATGAAAATTAAGTAAAAATATATCGCTCGGGGTAAAACCATGCGACATACATGGTCAGCCGTGGTAAAACAATGATGAAATGGAGTTTCTGTGATTTATATGTAGGACAATTTTTCTTCATAGATTTTAACAGACGAAGCCCATGTGTTTGAACGAAATGTTGGTCACGTGTTTATCACTCTTTTTACCATGGTTCTAAAGAGCTTTGAGTTTGTTGGTTTGTTGGGGTTTAACGTCCGAGCAGCAATATTTCAGCTATATTCTGACGATGAACATGAAATTGATGATAAAATGAACATGAAATGATAATGAAATGAATAAGGGATGGGACACAAGGACAATGGGGTCGACAAATTTTGATTGCCACTGGAAATAGGGAGAGTTGGGTAGGTTCGGGCAATTTAGCCTCCTGTGGCGGAGCCCTATGGTTCCTACTCCGGGAGAATACCACAGTAGGGTTCTTTAACGTGTGAGGAACGTGGCATCTTTCCCAACACGGTGCACCACTATGGTTTGCGGACAGGTTTTCCGTATTATAGCCTGTCAACCCCAGCATGTAACACATCAGGGGTACCCCATTCCACCACCTGGGGCACACATCCCAGTTGCTCTGTGGACAGAGCGCCCTAGCCCCCGGCTAGGGTTCTGAGCACTATTTAGTCGCCTTTTACGACAAGCTTAGCGCTGTTGCAGGCCTATTCTTCAACAACCGGACCTGCACGGGGCTAAAGAGCTTTGCAGCACGTCATATTAGAATATATGTATATCATTAGCAATGTGATGGACACTAAAGTAACTCCTACCTGCTTTTAATGGAATTCAGTGTTCGAAATATTTAGTTCTCCTGTTTTTATATTGTTTACTTCTGTTTGATCTTTTCAAGTTTTACTATTTAATTCAATTGTGTAGTCCTTGTGTCCAGTGTTTTGACGTTCACAGAATTCCCTCCTCACTGTAACCTGTGGTGTTTTAGTTCTTTGAAAAAAACTGTTCTGTTCATCTTAGGAATATTGCCTACCTTTAAATCGTATTATCTAATGTAAAATGTTTTCCACTTGTTTTTTTTAATATGATACGAGGCTCAACAGTTTATACCCTTTTTTACTATTTAACATTATTTATTTAATTTGAATATAATTTGCACCAATCTTTCTAATCGGTTAGTATTTATATGACATGCCATATTATATTGTTTTTATTTATCTATTTCTTTGCATAACGTATTAAAAAAAGGCCGAAGAATCTTTAAACATACACAATAATCTTTGCCAGTAAGTAGATAAAATCTGATGACCTCATTAATTTCGATATAAGCTTCTTCCGCTTCTATGTCAATCTTATTCGGATTTTCACATTATTGTGCACTATAACAGAACAAATAAGCTAAAAGAAATAATGTATAGTTCAAATTATTTAAAATGTCGCTTGAAAAAAAATAACAGAGTTTTATATTTCGGAGATTTCCTATCCTAGATTGATTGTTTTATGCATGTAAGTTAATAAAATCATTACAAAAACAAGGTACTTAATTCAATTCAAGAGAAAATTATGTAACTTAAAAGGCATACTATACAGATTCATTGCGCTTAGGTTCCTTGAAAATGTTCTTATGTAATTTCATTGTATTTGAATGACATATTAATCGCTTCTTCGTCAATCGAAACCAGAAAAATATAGGTAATGTTGCAATCCCTATCGTCGTCATGGCTTAATTCAAATTAGTAAGAAAGTGTGTTTTGGTTGCAGTTTCAGCAAAGTTCTACGATATTATTATTGGTTTTAAGTAATAATCCATGTAAAATTCAAACACTGCCAATGGTAAATGGATTTATAGTGAAGAAAAAAACTCACCAAACAAACGATGCTTTTTCAGTCTACATATGCTATACTTTCACATAACAATAATTATTTCTGCATTCAGGTCTGCACTTTCTCGAAAGTCATACATTCATTTCCCACTAAATTCAACCAAATGAAACCAAATAAAGAAATATAACTCTTGCAAAGTGCCAATTTGCATGCATCATCTATATCATTTTATCTCAAAAGCGCAACAACCAAATGAAAAACTTAAGACTGATTATGTGACCAGTAACTGTTTTTGAACAAGAAATAAAAGTGAGGTCAGTGGATTTTTGACATGCATGAATCAACTCTTGACTGATTTTCATAAATTAACTGCCTTTGCATTATATCTAATTGAAGTTTAATGCATATTCCTCATTTGTCCTGATTCTATTTAAAATAGAAGACAAATTTAAGTCTGTAAAAACTACTTATTCATCAGCTTATAGTTTATGCAGTTCATTTTACAAATGTTCAATACGATAAATAATCCCAAACTATTTGATGAAAAGAACATAAGTACTTTACATATTAAACACCGTCATCTTCAAAACAATATAAAGAAATCGGTCATAGCTTCTCAGTTGTAGAGATTGAGTCTCGTTTTCGACTCATTTTTTCCCGGAATTTCAACTGTTGTTTCAAAACGGAAGATAGATTAGTATTTACTTTCATTAAATATGGTACATACTTGTCAGAATGTTCTTTTTGTATTATTACTATACATTTACAAATCAGTTTTCATGGCGCAGATGGATACACCGTAACGATCCACGAGTTCATGATAACGACCATAAAACTTCTGTAGTAATGACTTCAATCTTGTAGCAACATAACAAAACCCTGTTCCAGAAGCCAATTTGTTAGAATTCTAGCGCGATACAAAAAAGTCTGCGTAGTTTCGGCAAGCATTAAAAATTGTAAGGAATCAAATTTTATCTTTTTTTTTATCGTTTTTTAACCATTAGTGGTTTTTGTTGGCAATAATACTTACAGTCTATTCTATACAAACAATTACTACCGATGATTTTGAAATATATTGTATTCCAGTGGAGTATAATTAGTAGAATAAATTAATTACATTTGCGACTTCGGACTTCATTTTAATATAAAAAAGAATAAATGCGTTTTTTGGTAATAGATTTTCATATTTTGTTGACGATAGTCCAGATTAATATACAGCAATATTTTTATTTCACACTGAAAAAAAAAACCAAACAATCGACGGCATACGGCACAATTATAACCATTGTACACTCGAAGAAGCAAAAGAAATTGATAACGTAAATGATATTTTAAGAAAATCAAAATTTCTTTGCTACGAAAAAGCTACTGACAACCTGGACTTTTTGTTTATCCAAATCCCCGAGTAGTACTTACTAGTACTAATTTGGCTTATACATGCAATAAAACAACTTGATACATTTAACTACCTCATGTTTGGACGGCAAAATAAGGCTAATTATCTTGTTTCTTTTTTTTCTCATATCTTGTAGATAATACTGGTGAAAACAGGCTTCTAAATCACCTGTTTCCGATAAACAAAAACAAAAAACAACAAAAAACAAAAACAAAAAACAAAAAACTGTCTACAATCATATACAAAATACTTTGATACTTGAAGAATAACATTTCATAATACTATTGAGAACTTATGGAATAAGAACAATAAGTGGAAAAATTGTATTGTACCTATTTCACTGATCCATATCCATTACAATAGAGAAATTACTTACTTGCTAATAATTGTATTATTTCATTGTTTACTTGAAAAAAAAAATAATTGTTTTGCTAGTAGCATATTTTCAATTTTCATGGACCTCTGTTAATGATATTAGAGGATCTAAAGAATGAACACTTACTTATCTATTTTGAAGTTTTGACGTACACTACTTGTTCCATGCTTCCAATTTTTAGTGGAGTCCGAGTAATTTACTTTTGTTTCTAAGTGCGAGTTACGTCTGTTATTTCATGTCCTTTGTCGTGTGTGTCTATTTTCTTTGTCTAATTGTTACTCCTGGGTTATGCTCTATTTAAATCCTGGTTCCTTTGAATTCCCTATCTAACAAATGAGGTAAGTACCTTCAGTTAAATTAAAGCTTTATCGGCGTTCACGTCTAATGTTATTTCGTTTTTTGTGTGCTGTCTGGTTTCCTGAATTACCTTCATTTTTTACATGTAATTGAAATTTATTCTGCTGCTTACCTTTTGTATCTCGACCGACCGTGTTTCCGGTTTTCACGTTTTTACCATGTCGATGGATTATGATGTCTATAAATTGTATTATTTTTTACGCTTGGTATTTTATTTTATTTTTTTTCCGGGGGGAGGCAATTTAAAATACTTTTGTCGATATTTGGAATGATAACCTTCCGAAAAAAAACAGCGAACATTTTTTTCGAATAAAAAATTTTTAAATCGTAATCCTGATGCGGTTTAAAAGTTTTATGACATATAATCTTCTGAAACCCAATTAGCTAAATATAACTAGAATATATAATAGAAGAAAAAAGACAAAATAAGCACACAAATGTATAGTTATCACACACACACACACACACTTACTATATTTATAAGTTAATAATTCCATTCTAATTAGCATACTAGTATGCCTTTTTTGTGCATTATGATTGGCCGTTCAACTTTTACGACCTCAGCAATGACAGTTTTTTCAACAGTACATGTACATACCGTTAACATATCAACCATAGCTTTGACAGAAGAAAGAGCCGTTAACAGGTTTAAAACTGTATTATCAGCTTTATTCAATTCATTTTCGGGACTTTATATTCTAAACAACAATTGTTGAAAGAATACAGTTAGACTTTAAAAAAAAAAACGGCAATAATGAATTTCAGATAATAAGGAATTGGAATTCACCAGTTTTTTTTCCAGAATTTATGGATGTGTAAAATAGGACCATTCACTCCCAAACCTGACAAAAAAGTCCTCAATACCATCATCATTTTCTATTTATCTTCTCAGTGATAAGGCATCGACCATTATTTATAGGGGGCTGGGATTTAAAAAAAAAAGATAAAAATATTCGAAATTTGAGTAAAAAAACTTTTTTTATACTCATGCATGGACCGACAAAAAACCTGATTTAATATTTCCCCCTTACTTAACAATGTAGATTTACCCCCCCCCCCCCCAAGAAGAAAATGATTCGTGCCCAATAGACACTGTATAGTTTAAATCGTAGTATCGTGCTTCCCATATACACGACCGACATAATCGGTATAAATTAATGCAAGTATTCTTAAAATATTTAAATTTATCAAGATCAATAGTTCGACCATCAAACGCGACTTCTCGCATGATATTCCAGCATTTCAAATTATGTAACATGTAAGATAGGCTATAAATTAAGTAACATGTAGGATAGGCTATAAATTAAGTAACATGTAGGATAGGCTATAAATTAGGTAACATGTAGGATAGGCTATAAATTAAAGTAAAACTGTAGTAGATATTGATAGAGCCTTTTTGTAACTCTGTTAGTGCAGATCATCAAAGGAGCTACTCTACACTATATACGACATTCACTTTGACTTCCGTTCCGCACAAATTCTTCAACTATAAAGAAATCAACTGGGGTCAGCAGGGGTAAGATCGGAAAACATTGCAATTGGAGCTAAGGGGACAAAAAATTTATTAGATTTACTTCAAAATGTTTTAAATGATACATATGATACAGGAGCATTTCAGATATGTATATGTTCGGAAACGTGTTTCCACGTAATTGTTTCTGCTATTATGGCCTTCTAATCCGATATCCTTTTGAAGAGTAGTTTATTAAACCAATTGTCACTAGATTCGATGTAAATGGCGATTGTGAAAATCGCATTTAGTAGCTAGACTTTTAATGAGCAGTACGGCGAATGTCTTGGTAAAACCTTTCAAGAGTACCTGAGTTCACCCCGCTCTTCCTTTTTTGTGTGTACATTTTGGTTCGTTGGTTTATCATTTGTTCTTCGTGAGTTTTAATCAAGGTATTCATGATGTTATCTTGTCCAAAAATACACATTCGGCAGTTTTACGTCTTCTGAATACCTGCATTTGATAGGTTCTTTATCAGGATAGAAGTTTGATATTGAAAAAAGGTTATAATTATTTATTATACCTAAACAATCATATAATAGCTTTTATGGATATTTCATTAGTATGCCGTACAAAGTTGAAATGTCTCGTAATCGGGTGGTTCTTCAAAAGTACGCCCATGTATAATTCTTGAATCTGTTTTCTCAAATATCAATTTGTACATTGTGTTTGCAAAGCAAGCATCTTTAAAATCTTCAAATGTATATGGCAACGACAAGTCTCGACATTTTCTTGAGTTGATCATCAATATTTGTTACTGGGTGGTGAACAACAATTAGATTAACAGATTTTAATATTTGAAATAAAAGCTTTAAAAAAATTGAATTTCATCTATCTACTGACCTTGTATTATTATGATTCTTTATTGTGGTTAAATTGCTTTTAACTGAATCCAATGACGATTAGGTGTAATCAGTATATTCTTTCAGTTTGTTTGTTTTTTTTTTGCATTTGCAAAACTGGAATTAGAACACTTCTTAATGAAAGCTTAAAGTCTATGGTTCTTTCATACCAGTACAAGGTTTTCGTCAATGGACAATCTAAGAAAATCATATAGCAGTTGCATTTGGAATATGATTAGTCAATAATAATCAGGAAAAGGTCGAGCGTAACGATACATGACATTTGTGTACGAGAGGGACAACCTGTTACGGAAATGAGTCTGTAATGAACAACATGCATTTTATTGAGAGAACTCAAAATATTCCGATACAAAACATTAAAAACCCGTAAGTACTCTAATCAATTGACAACAACTTCAAATAACATTTTTACAAGTTCTATACATGATTGATAAATTTCAACTTATTCTGTGATTTTATGCATAAAAAGGATGGCAGATATGTAGTGGCATTGTGATTGTGCAATAGTGATTTTACTGTGACAATGTGTTAGTTTTTACTGTTTTTTTAAACAAGACACAAGCATTCAAAGGGAGTGGATATTTTATGGCGTGAATTTATACTGAAAAAATCAAATCAGTAAATCAGGAAGATGAAGTTGGAGAGAGTCACAAATAATTTACAACGTACGGTCTATGTATAAAAATTCGATATGTATTTGTGGAGTGGAAGCCGAGAAAATTGCGGCGGAAATTTTTGACATGTTAAATGACGGATAAGGGTTATACATTATAATATACCACTACTCGTTGAGTGAGGATGACAAAAATAACTAACCACATATTTTTGAGAACACAAGTTTTAAGGAGTCTTCTATTATACATCAAATATTACCGATAAATCATAGAAAAGACAAGTATCGTCGTTTTAGACACATAAAGACGAGAAAAAAGATAAAAGATTTCGGCGAAAAATTGTATCCTTTAGTTTGTATACCGGTATGTTGAAGAAATATGTGTAGGTTTCTCAAACTTTTCTAATGATAACCTATGGTGTCGTCAATAAATTCATTTACTTTTAATCGATCAAATGAATTATCTTCAAGCTTCTGACAGACGGACAGGAAAAGTTGGATTGACAGATTGGACAAAGACTATATCTTCCAAAAAATAAGTTACCGGTACATTTTCTGTTTGCCGTTTACATGTATACAATTATAAAGACCTGCAACATATAACGTTTACATTAATCGCAACAAGGACATGTTAATCCCATCATATACTTTTTATAACAGTAATTCTTAATAACGAGTCGTCCACATATCCAATTGTTCTTTAACAAGTTTCCAAGTGTCTTTCTCAATTTGAAAGTGGCGGGATTTCACTGCAACAGGTTCGACAATTAGTCATACGAAGTTTTCTTTATCGTACCACAAAACGTCTTCCAAATGAGGCAAAAAAATCTGTTGTCAACAATTTTATTCTTCACTTTTACCTCACATTCATCTTGGTCAACATTCTGTATGATACCAGGAAACGGTTTGCGTTCATACGCAACCAAACACCATTTTCCAATCAGACATTTATCAATACAGTCAATCATATCGTTAAGAGATGAATCTGGAACGTTTGAAGCAATTGGATTTAACTGGATTAACACGCTCACATATATATCGAGTTTCTTGCAGAAACAACTAATAGATCTGCTATGAAGTTTTCCTTTCTCGGTACTGATAACCTGTAGGCCGAATAATGCACGAAAATATTTATATTCTTAGTTAACAAAAGCAAACCTACTTGATCCTGGCATAATGATCAAGACATTTAATTACATTTTAGCACATAACAACAAATTATGATTGTCTTCAACACATTTTAGACTTATGGCTTGGTTTTTACGTATATTTGGAAGTACTAAATATCTGTGCATCTTACATTATGAATAAAACTAGGTTTACAGATAGAAATCTTTTGAATTGAGGAGTTTTATTTTGTAACATGAAAAAAAACACACAATCATGTTTCTCGCGAGTTTGTTTGTTTGTTTTTTTTTTTGGTTCGAATACCTGGTGGTTTCCCAGGCTCGTACACAGGTGGGATACGACCTTACCCCCTTTTCAGAACATATTTCTAATTCCTAGCGATTTTTTTTTGGGAAAAAAATTCCTCCGCATTTGCATCCCACCGTTACGCACAAATGTAAATCATAACACGATTATATTATACAGTAAGCTATATGTATCTTTTTATATATTTTACCGAAACTATGGTAGTTTACCGCAAAACTTTGTCATTTAATCTTTTTTCGATTTGATTGAATACAAAGAAGATTCCGAGTAGAATAGTCAGTAGTGACGGAAATGACAGATTTTTTGTGACCTTAACTGCTTGGGTCTCTAAATATTTTTTCTTTAAAAAATTGTTATTTCGACTTTCAATATTACTTAAATTTGATATAAATGGAGGAACGCAAATGATTTAGACAGATGGAAACTTATTTTCATTTCTACTGAATGGCGGCTAAAATCAACAAAACACGTGTGTGAAATCCAAATTTATTCATATAACAAAGTTTTTAATGGTATAATATTTTGCATTTCTTATTTCAATATGGCTACCCTTTGTAATACTAGAATTTAAATAACTACTAAAAATACGCATTGAAAGCAAAAATTATTATTATGTGATAGAATAGTGTAAAATGTCAAATTTAATACTATGTGACAGTATTTGGTCATAAAGATGATGAATGACACAAATTTCATCAATACTATTTTATTTGTTTTATATTGAACATGCTATGCTTATACAATGGAAAAATAATGACAAAATAAAAGACAAATTCAGGAGCAATGATTAGTTAACCACTATACTCCTAAATGGGAAATCAAGGGAATTAGGATTTGAACTTACAAAAGTGCGAACAAAAATATACACGTATGTACAATGAAAAACGTTATTGAATAACTTAATTGTGTAAACCTCGTTTATGTAAGGTATTTTATTCTCTAATTCTAGAAAAAGTGTTATTAATATTGAGTAGGGATTCAGAGACCTTAAACATGAACGTAGCGGTTTCATTTATGTAATGGACGCTAATATGTATAAAAACCTGAACACGTTTCGATATTTCATTTGATAAGATGCCTTGTTTGCTGCCTATACCAGATTATCTCCTGATCCTGATGACACAGACGTACACACGATGTTTCTGGCTGTAATTTGTTCTAGTTTATCCCTTTTTCGCAATGCTTGCTAAATAATGTTTTGTGAAAAGGGATAAGCAGGGACTATTCAGCTGTATCAGCGCACACAGAAATGGAAAGACGAAACAGACGCCCCTGAAAATATCATTCTAGAGAAATGATATTGAAAAAGAATTCCACAGAAAGTCAACTATCTCAACTGAAGAACCGGTCGTTACAGCCTCTTATGCATTGTAAGGAAATAATGCACTGTGGCAAAGTAATTCATTGATGTCAAATCCGTCTCATTGTGATTGTTTTGTGAAAACCGGTGCTCTAATTCATTACAGCTACTAACTAAATTTCGTTTTGCATTTCATTTGTACAGCCTTATCAGCCAATTTTAAGTTCATTAGGTTTTAGACTAGTAATCTGGATAGCTGGTTCAGAAACCGTGGATTAACCTATTCCAAGGTCAATGTCATGTCTTATAAAAGCATTGAAAATCAATAGTAGTAGTTTAATCCCGAAACCTACTTTGACATATAATCCCCATCTTAAACAGTTTTATGACAGTTGCGTAAGATTATTGATGGGCGTGACTGTCTGGTATACTTAATGAAATGAAATTTACATAAAAACTGGGTCAAGTCATAATGGATGATTTTACTATCGAAGGAAATGAAGGGGGAATTAAATTTCATCGACGCTGTAATACCAATATCCTAACGTTATAATGTGGAAGTAGTTTATTTAACAACAAACTGTACTCATTAAAATGCTTTAGAGTGTACTGCTGTCAGTCCGCGGGTTAGTCTTGTCAATTAATGTTAGAAACAATTTAGAAAAAAAAACTCGGTAAATCAGACCTGTTTGTAATTTATAAAATAAATTTGTTGAAAATGTACATAAAATGCAAGTCTGAGTACAATCCAATAGAATTAGACCTATCAATTTTTCCATTCAATCACTGCGTGTAGGATCTAACAAAACTCCATTTTACTTTCTGTTCAGAATTCTTGGGTTTTTTCTTTTGAATGATGGTTTCAAAATAATGAAAGATGAATTTTGATTGGCTGATCAGTAAGATCTTAAGTACATAAAGAGGGGTGGAGTTGTTAGATCCTACATGCAGTGCCTGAATTGAACAACTGATAGATCTAATTTGAATAAGATTGGTTTGAGTATAGTATAGAAGTAATATAGTTAATACATAGTTTATAAAATTGGACTTGAATTCAGTTTAAATGTGTTGTTCTTTATATGTATAAATGTTAACTTATAATTGAGGTACATGTATATATGGAACGCCTGAACTGTCTGATGAGATACACATTTGTTTACGTGTTGTCAATTTTATATTACTTGCTGTGGTTTCATAATTACATGTAGTCATTTTGTTTTTTTACGTTATGTAGGAAATCTTTACATTATGTCGTTTTGTCTTTACGTTCTGTAATTTTGTCTTTACGTTATGTCGTTTTATGATTACGTTATGTCAACATATATTTACGTTACGTGGATTCATCTTTACGATATGTCGATCTCTAAATACTTTATGTGCATTTTCATTTCTTTACGTGATGTGGACAAAAATTTCATGATGACGGGTGACACCGGAACTTTTCGATCCGGTGTAAACTTCAAATCAGTCCGTAAAAGGTAAAATAGACGTCACAACGCCGATTAGAAAAAATGCTGAACGAAATACACTTGGGTAGTCTATCCAGTCACTCTAGAGTATTTATTCTATAGTAAAAAATAGCTTATTTGTTATTTACGTTCAATATTATCATAATTGTTACACCTGGGACTCTGTTTATGACTTGTGGCGATTTTCGTAGTCAGAATATATTGTTTTAATTCCAAAAACATGGGAATTTCGACTCCCGCGAAAATTTGCATAAATTCGACTCTACAATTATTGCGTGACACCCGGACCTGCACGGGGCCCTAAGTTACATGATGTCTCCATAGATGGTCTCCTTCCTTTCATACAAAAACCTCTTGCACTTCATCACATTTGAACCAAACTTTATTCTATACCTCTCGTTCTACTACACTCCCTTTACAAAACAAGTCTTGACACTCCTGTTTCTGACCCCACCTCATCATTATACAGACTTGTTGCCATCATTTTGGATATTGGTTTCCTCAGACTCTTTAAACCAGTTTGTGTGGAAAGTCAAGATAAAGAAAAATGATGATTTCTGCCACTACTTTTTGTCAACAAAGGTATAGATGCAATTAATTTGGCTAACATCCTCCATCACAAAAACGTTACCATTCCTATACTTCATCCATTGCATCAAAAATTTTCAATTATAAAAGGCTATTGCAGAACCTCGAGATTGAGGATTTCAAGGCTAAACCACCTGACTGTTCTTGCAAAAGCTCTCCATTCAAATATGGTCCTTATGGTCACGTCGTTACGGGAGATTTAACCATCATCGAAAACGAATCTGCGTAATATCCTTTCTAAAGGTCCCAAGTACCGTGAACACGAAATGGATGATAAAATGAATATGAAATGATGATGAAATGAAAACACAATGATGGGACACAAGGATAATGGGGTCGACAAATTTTGATTGCCACAATAAAAAGGGGAGGGATGGGTAAGGTCGGGCAATTTAGCCTCCTGTGGCGGAGCCCTATGGTTCCTACTCCTATCGAATACCATAGCAGGGTTCTTTAACGTGCGAGGAACGTGGCTTCTTTCCCAACACGGTGCACCACTACGGTTTGCGGTCAGGTTTTCCGTATTATAGCCTGACAACCCCAGCATGTAACACGCCAGGGGTACCCATTCCACCACCTGGGGCACACAACCCAGTTGCTCTGTGGGTAGAGTGCCCTAGCCCCAGGCTAGAGTTTTGAACACTATTTAGTCACCTTTTACGACAAGTTTAGTGCTGCTGCAGGCCTATTCTTTTGACACCCGGACCTGCACAGGTAACAGTGGTTGGACTGTATTCACCAACTGGACAATCCTTCCCATTGGAGACGCTTTGTTAGTGCTCTACAAATCGATCACCTTAGCTCCTATAAGTTTCGTAAACGTAACCCATTTTGCAGCGTTTTTAAACCAGGGCAAAAGTGACGTCTTCTGATGTATCTGAAACCATCGACGTTGGTTGACCCGACGACCTCGTCCGTTTCTTAAGTAAAATGACATGTCGAACAGTGTGATAGCTAACAGTGTCTTGTGCCTTTGTATCTGCCAGGTGGGCGTCTAGTGACACTTGAAAGAATGATTGATTGTTGGGGTTTAAAGCCCGAGCGCCCCGTGCAGGTTAGGGTGTCAAAAGAATAGGCCTGCAGCAGCGCTAAGCTTGTCATAAAAGGCGACTAAACAGTGCTCAGAAACCTAGCCGGGGGCTAGGCGCTCTGCCCACAGAGCAACTGGGATGTGTGCCCCAGATGGTGGAATGGGGTACCCCTGGCGTGTTATATGTTGGGTTGTCAGGCTATAATACGGAAAACCTGACCGCAAACCATAGTGGTGCACCGTGTTGGGAAAGAGGCCACGTTCCTCGCACGTTAAAGAACCCTGCTGTGGTATTCGATAGGAGTAGGTAGGAACCTTTGCGATCCGCAACAGGATGTTAAATTGCCCGACCTTCCCCATCCCTTCCTATTTATATTTTGGCCCTGTTCCAGAAGCCTATTTATTAGAGTTTTAGCGCGATACAAAAAGTCTGCGTAGTTTCGGCAAGCTCTGGCATAACATGAGTTGTGATATGAACATTCCATACGCAGGTCCCGAAGGGATGTTGACAATTCTGAATGATAAGTCATTCACGTTTGTCGTTAGGTTTGGTCAATGGTTTTCCGTTACCATCGATTTCTAAGTGTAGGTCAAGATATGAGGCTGACTTCACAATGTCTGTAATATCCTTTATCTCAAGTTCTTTGGGGGTAGATGCGATGTATCAAATCCCCAAAATCAGGATTGTTTAAAGATAATACGTCATCTATAAAGCGGAAACTGAGATTAAAGGATCTAGCCAAACGATATTCTTTTTTTTTCGGATCAGATCAGCTATAAAGTCAGCCTCATAAGAATGAAGGAATAGGTCAGCGAGCAAAAAAGTACAATTTGTTCCCATTGGAATGCCGACCGTTTGTTGAAAATCACATCAACCACACTGGACAAATATGTCGATTAAAAATTCCAGCAATTTGTAAACATCTTCCTATGTATATTTGGAAGATGATTTGGAATTATTTCTTACAAAATATGAGGAATCTCTACCAAGAACTATATATTTGCATCTAGATGTACCATCTTTTTTGGAAAAAACAACGATGTACAATGTTCTTAAGTCGGGATTTTAACTGAGCATGGGGAATAGAAGTATACAGTGTTGAAAAATCAAAGGTTTTAATGATATTATATTCAGATAATAGTCTTGAATTGATTGTCTCTAAAAGATCTTTCGAATTTTTCAGGATCCACATTGAATTAATACCACTACAGGAGTAACAAGTGTTGTGGTAGAACTGCAGACCCTCTTTGACAGTTGTGAGTATAGAAGTTAAAAGGTGTGAAAGAGGTTTGGATAGAAGACTCTCCTGGGATAAGCTGAAAGTTCATCTTTAAAAGTCTTTTTCTTTTTCCACCTTCCTTATATACTTCAACTACTTCCATTAGGATTTTAAAATCACGGTTTACTTGTTGCAGTTCTCTGCACTTTGGGTCGTGAGATATCCCTAACTACTCTGATTTTCTTTAACGCCTTAAATATTTGGATCAGGGGTATGAGGGAATGCGTCTTAAAAGGTCTCTCACCAAATTCTTTTTTAGATATCAGTCCTTGCTTATAAAAATATTCAAGTTTCTTCTAAAACAATGAGTACATGTAATGATTGTTTTTGTAAATTGTTCTTTGTGCTGATGTGATCGTTCCCCGTGCAGGTCCGGGTGTTAAAAGAATAGGCCTGTAGCAGCGTAAAAGGCGACTACATAGTGCTTAGAAACCTAACCTAGCCGGCGGCTAGGGCACTCTGCCCACAGAGCAACTGGGATGTGTGCCCCAGGTGGTGCAATGGGGTACCCCTGGCGTGTTACATGCTGGGGTTGTCAGGCTATAATACGGAAAACCTGACCGCAAACCATAGTGGTGCACCGTGTTGGGAAAGAAGCCACGTTCCTCGCACGTTAAAGAACCCTACTGTGGTATTCTCCCGGAGTAGGAACCATAGGGCTCCGCCACAGGAGGCTAAATTGCCCAACCCTACCCACCTCTCCCTATTTCCAGTGGCAATCAAAATTTGTCGACCCCATTGTCCTTGTGTCCCATCCCTTTTTCATTTCATCATCATTTCATGTTCATTTTATCATCAATTTCATGTTCATCGTATGAATATAGCTGAAATATTGCTGCTCGGACGTTAAACACCAACAAACAAACAAACAAACTGATGTGATCGTTGATTTACCGATTATGAAAATGGCATGCAAAGGCTTTTTAATTACCACTGGTATAGTCACGCCGCAATGAAGATGGGAGGTTTAGCGCGCTGTAAAACCTAGATTTAACCCACCATTTCGTTTGAAGTGCCTGTACCAAGTCAGGACCATTGCGGTACCCGTTGCTATTTTGCCAGATTTAATTTGGACTTGACTTGATTATGAGTCGGATCAGTGTTCGGTAATTATGTTTTTACCCTTATTGACCTAATTAGAAAACTAAACAAAGTATTAATGCCGACGCCGGATTAGCAATAAATCAACGACTTTTGTTACAGGCGAGACAAAAAGAGAACACAACAAACGAAAAAACGCACGCACACACACACACATACAAGTATATGAAATCTAGATAAAAACATATACCAAAGTACATGTACATGTATCTTATCCCATTCTATGCATAGTCCGTTCACTCTTTTTCAGCATTATGTTTGTTTGTTTGTTGGTTTGTTGGGGTTTAACGTCCGAGCAGCAATATTTCAGCTATATTCAGACGATGAACATGAAATGGATAATTAAATGAACATGAAATGAATAAAGGATGGGACACAAGGATAATAGGGTCGACAAATTTTGATTGCCACTGGAAAAAGGGGGGATGGGTAAGGTCGGGCAATTTTCAGCATTAAAAGCAAGTTATACATTTTGTAACAGCGACTGCCTGATGCAAGCTGCTACAGAAAAGCTTAAATTTAAATAATACTTGTTACTGCGTAAACGTTTGTTCTGCATTCTGGCGGAAGACACAAATTGATATGAACTTTAATCCGACATATGAATTTAGATAAAATGTTTCAGTACATGTGTTAAAATATGAATGTTTATATTCAAAGTTAAATATACAGAATTCAGGATTTAACACCATTTATCACAGAGCTGCATCGAGTCCTGAACGGCCTATAGAATGAAAATTAATTTCTGCATCCCTAAAATAATATGGCTAGTTACAACCTAACATGTGCTGTTGGTGTACCTCGGAATGCACAATGCATGCACATTTCTTGGGCCATTTTCAGTTTAAGCTACATAATTGTTATATATGTTCTGATTCTTTTTTGCTTCATTTTACTATGTTGTAAAGCATCATAAGAGCCGAAATGATTTAACTACTGAAACTTTTACGTAAACTTTTCTTGAAATCATCTTATCAACCACTACGATAAGGAAGCATTCATACTTTTTCACCATACGTGACACTTTTTAAAGGTATGTACCGAAGTATGGATGTCCGTTCGCGAGTGCTGACCAAACTTTCGTCGACAGAAAGTGTGTGGTATGGTGTATAATGGCGTTTTTTTTTTTTTTTGTTTTTTTTTTTTTTATTTGCCGATTGAATAAATCTATAAGACATTGAAATTTTGCCGTAGGTTTTTTTGTGGGTGGTTGCGGTCATGAATCTTTGCTTTATTATTCAAGTGGAAGAATTTCATTTATGACTGAAATCTATTCCGATTCTATTCTGATTTATTCAACGAGTCATAGTTTTCCTTTCATCTTTTGTCTACCCCGAACTTGACTTTTTATGTTTGTTTGTTTGTTGGGGTTTAACGTCCGAGCAGCAATATATCAGTTATATTCAGACGATGAACATGAAATTGATGATAAAATGAACATAAAATGATAATAAAATGAAAAAGGGATGAGACACAAGGACAATGGGGTCGACAAATTTTGATTGCCACTGGAAATAGGGAGAGGTGGATAGGGTCGGGCAATTTAGCCTCCTGTGGCGGAGCCCTATGGTTCCTACTCCGGGAGAATACCACAGTAGGGTTCTTTAACGTGCGAGGAACGTGACATCTTCCCCAACACGGTGCACCACTATGGTTTGCGGTTAGGTTTTCCGTATTATAGCCTGACAACCCCAGCATGTAACATGCCAGGGGTACCCCATTCCACCACCTGGGGCACACATCCCAGTTGCTCTGTGGGCAGAGCGCCCTAGCCCCCGGCTAGGGATCTGAGCACTATTTAGTCGCCTTTTACGACAAGCTTAGCGCTGCTGCAGGCCTATTCTTTTAACACCCGGACCTGCACTTTTTATGAGCAAATCGGCGGGTGTTTCTAGAAAAGTTGAGGATGCTTACCCTACCGGTGCACCTGGTCCATGCTCCCAGTTTTAGTGGAGTTCGAGTTGCTCATTTGCTTTGTTATTTTGTATGTATGATTTTAGTTACTTTATGTTCTTCGTTGTGTATGTCAGTTTTCCATGTCTGGCCTTTGTCCCTGGATTACATTCTTTTGATTACCGCTATAAAATTGGTTCCCTTAATTACTCTTAATCAATCCCATATTCAACACTATGGCAATAAATCCTCTTATTTCCATTATTGTTGTTTTTCAAATTCTAACCCAGCTTTGCAACCGGGAATCACGGCGAATCCTCTCGCAACTAGCAATGAATTCTCTAGCATACCTGAGAAAAAATGCACATGTCCTTATTGGTCAGCCGATCTTTTTAACTTTTTAACCGGTCGTATTTTCATAGCGTGCATTATTTGTCTCTATAAAACTATACTCTGTTTTTTTTTCATGTATTTGGGTGGACATTATCTCATAATAGGGATTCCACCCGGAGACTCTTGTAAGAATTCAGTCTATAGGGGGTAATGACAATTCCATGTTTTTTCCCCTATTTTTTTCATGGTTGAACTATAAATTAGAATAAAATTATCCAAGACCTTTCAAGACGATTACTTCCGTGGGTTCGTCAGCAAACCTTACCACTATTATATTCACTATAATTCACTAGGGTTCTCAATAACAATCATAAATCACACGAAAATCGTGCGAGGGCTTTTTTAAACAGATACATTTCATTTCCTTTGAAATCTTCAAATAAATTTTTAGCAGGATGTTAATTTTTATCGACGTGGTTTATTGCTTTGTTATGTCAATTTCAAGATCAAATCTCGGCGTTTTTTTTTCAAGTATACAGTTGAATTGTCCTATGTTTCATTGTGATATTTTTGTAATATCTTATTTTGTCTATATCGGATAATTTTCCACCATTTCTGCATTAGTTACTTTGCTTGTTTCATTATACTTACATCATAATTTGAATGATATCGCCCTAGTGCGAATTAATATGATGGGGGACTCTTACTGACTCGTGTCGGTGAGCTGCGATATTGCTGCTTGACAATTGACGGATAACCGGATAATAATAGCGGTTGCCGCTAGCGTAGCAGAACATTCTTACCCTTCCGGAACACCTGATGCCACTACCGTTTAAATTGCTGGTGCTTCAGGTTATTATTTTGTCCGACGTCTTGTTGTGTATATAGATAGTCTTTGTTGTTCCATGTGTTACGTTCTGTTTTTTTTTCGTAGACACGTATTTGAGTTATTTTTTACGTTTTTCTGAAGTTGCCTTTTCTTTAAAAAATTGACTCATATGAAACCTCAAGTGCTCAAGATATTTGTTTAATTGATGTACAACTAAATGATTTCAATTTTCCAAGTGAGCGATTCAGGGTATATAGAGCCTCTAGTTATGTCGAAAGTGCAACAAAAGTTTATTTTAATTTGAGAATAAACCATCATGTTTGTGTATTAAAAAACATACATGACACACTTATATCATTATGTGTGAATAAGGTAAACACGAGAGACAAAAAAAAGGAATAGGTTCCGCGCACTCGTTTGATCTTACCGTTGTACGACTCTCATGATCATAGTGTACATATTTACTCCATTAATCCCTTAATTTTGAAACCTACCGAGACGAACCTGCGAAATCGATTTGACATGTTCATCAGATATTAATATTTTTTCTCTAGTGTCAGTTGGAAACTCGAAAACATAGACATTGTTGAATTGGCAGTTTCTGATCTTGCTGTGGGGTTCATCCAATTGAAACTCCGAACCATCAATTGTCCTAATAGCAGTTCCAAAAACCTGATGACATTTTGTCATTATTGATCGAAGCTTCTTCGATCCATGATCCCACTCAAAATCTTTGCGTTTTATATAATGAATGAATTTATATTTAAAATGTCCAATATAATCATGAAACAAATTTTAAAACCGATTCAATTTTCAAACATATACGTCAAAACAATAGTTATAGAAGTAAGAGCCATGAAATGCTGATAATTGTTAAAATATATGTACGAATCAACGACATTTCAAGACAATGATTGATTGATTGTAGGGGTTTAACGTCCAAGCAGCAATATTTCAGCTATATTCAGACGATGAACATGAAATGATGATGAAATGAAAAAGGGATGGGACACAAGGACAATGGGGTCGACATATTTTAATTGCCACTGGAAATAGGGAGAGGTGGGTAGGGTCGGGCAATTTAGCCTCCTCTGGCGGAGCTCTATGGTTCCTACTCCGACAGAATACCACAGTAGGGTTCTTTAACGTGCGAGGAACGTGGCATCTTTCCCAACACGGTGCACCACTATGATTTGCGGTTAGGTTTTGCGTATTATAGCCTGACAACCCCAGCATGTAACACGCCAGGGATAACCCCATTCCACCACCTGGGGCACACATCCCAGTTGCTCTGTGTGCAGAGCGCCTAGTCCCCGGCTAGGTTTCTGAGCGTTATTAAGTCGCCTTTTACGACAAGCTTAGCGCTGCTGCAGGCCTATTCTTTTAACACCCGGACCTGCACAGGGCAGTTTCAAGACAAAAAATACAGAAAAAAAAGAAGGGAATGTTGTCTTGTAATAGTATTGTAAACTTTTTGGTTGAATTTCCACACACATTCTCGTTGCTAGTGATTTGTTAAATCCCATGTCATTACTCTTGATCGACGTAAGAATGGATATTTAGCATTTATTGCTTATCCTCACATCGTGATTACAGACTGTTAAAATATTAAGTCTGGAAATTTTTTTTTCTAATTTTCTCAATACGAAACAATTTTTTTTAACCAGTTCTACAGTGAATGATCATTGGTGATGTGGTCATCCTGACACCAACAGACGACTTTCACACTCGCCATTTACCCCGAATCGGCGAAGAAAGGATATCGGAATCGAAGGCGCAAGAGCAGTAATAGTTTTATGGAAATACCTCTCCGAACTTTAGAATTATATCGGAAAAACATTCCTGACAGTAATAGAATCAAGTTTCTGTTCCCTTGGCTCCAATTGCAATGTCATACGATCGTACGGCTGCTCATCCAAGTTGACCTTGATATAATTGACAAACTCTTACGGAATAGAAGTGAATGTGAAAGTTGCCTATAGAAGAATCTTTATCTTAATTAATAAGCATTCAAATTACAGTCAAAGAATAAACATTTTTAATTTTCAGTTTCAATTGGTCCTATCTAATTAACTCCATTCGATACATGCGTTGGATGGATTACAGAGACAACGATATACCCTCCCTCGGAAAGATTATTGATTATGAAACACACGCCTTATATTGGCATTGGAAGTCGGTTATAGCGTGCGCGATGAATAAAGTAGAAATCTGTCTGTTATAATTTACAGTAGTCCGTTTATTTCTGTTGTAGGTGAAGGATAATGGTTTCACGAGAAACATTCTAATGAAAACATTTCTAACAATTGAAGACTGCTTTTATCACAGCTTTAAACAAACCAGATGAATCTGTAGAGTATTCCTTTACGAAGAAAGCATGAATGCGATATTTTATTGCATTGCATTCATCATGTTTTTTGTAACACTGGTTGGTGTATCAGTCAACGGTTCTATAGTCTATGTTGTTTTGGTCAATAAACATTTACAAAATGTAAACAATACATTCGTAGTCTCAATGTGTATAAACGGATTCTTAATTTCGTGTTTTGGGACACTTTTTTCTGCAGCGACCAGTGTAAGCGGACAATGGATATATGGAAATTCCGTGTGCAAATTTCATTCATTTATTGTATTTTTCCTTGGGCTCGCTATTATTGCAACGTTAACATCCATGGCGATTGAAAAATACATTGTTATTAGATTCGAATCACGGAATCTTGTGACTAAGAGAGTTTGTATGTATATGATACTTGGCTGCCATTTATATGGATTTGTGATTGCAATACTTCCATTTTTAGGCTGGAACCGATATCAACTGGAAGGATATAACATAACATGTTCGTTAAAGATGGATGGTAGTGATATGAATTCGGCGTCCTTCAACATATTTATGTTAATCATCGGATTGATATGTCCACTTTCTGTTATGGTAATTGTTTATTCCAAAGTCATTGTTACGGTAAGTCTTTGCTAAATATGCTGCATGCATTAATTGTATATCGGTGGTGTCTTTACCCGAAGGTAGGGGAATTAAACTGCCATGTTGTCATTTGTTGAATTTCGACACTCAACCTAACTATAAACTCAGATTCACTTACAGTTTAGGTTATACGCTCGTGTATTTGTTGCTCTTCACCTATCCGTTCTTGATTTTTTTTGGTGATGGAGACTTCTTTTGAAAACATTTCTGATATTAAAAATGATTTGGTGAAACTACTTCTTTCAGTACGTAATTGTTTTATTGCGCTTTTAATTTGTTCTAATGTACTTGCGCGCGCATGTCGATCGTTTTGGAGAAGGGTCAGGTGCTAAAAATTACCCTATTTATTTTGGAATTTATTTTAGATAGGTTTAGATTGTTAAGTCACAGTGTACCTTTTTTCTTTCCGTTAGTTCAGTGACGGATGTAGTTTTATTCAGGCTCTTTCGCTTTTACGACAATTATTGTTGACCTAACCAAGATGGTTAGTTGAGGTTACTATTCTAAAAGATGACGGTTAAGCTGTTTATTAAATAAAAACGGTATTTTTAAAATCATAACTTTTTATGTTCAGTATCGTATATATCTCCCTATAACCTGTTAAAAAGGGCGCGAGAAGTTTTCCGGTATACGTTCGTTACTTGTGTATGAGCTTGCAATAGGGCAGTCTCTTTTGAATATAACTTGTATATCATGTTTTATATTTATATATGATATTTGTATATGTTATGTTGTTGGAAGAAACATGTTTTACATGTAGTTATCTCATCGTATTCGATCGTTGCACGTTCCCAGCATGGTTATATATTTGCTCTGGCCCCGGTTTCATGAAAAAATTCTCAAATTGAGATTTTCCTCAAATCCTCGACTTTTCCTCAATTCCTATATTTCAAGCGATCTGACTGGTTGAAATTCGAGTTGAAAAAAGATTTTAGGACAATCCCAAATGGAGATTTTTGTATGCAATTTTCTATTGGAAACTCCATATGTGTATAGAATGTGTAACTGTACAGAATGACACAAAACAATACATTTTAAGTCAACTATGTTAACATTTTTATTTCAAATGCTTAAGTTAAGTTTTTAGTCGTTTGGGTCGATGTAATTCTTCATGATTACAGGGAGACAATCAATTGACAATGCACTGTTCTATTTGACCCGCCCCGTGTAGGTCCGGGTGTCCAAAGAATAGGCCTGCAGCAGCGTTAAGCTTGTCGTAAAAGGCGACTAAATAGTGCTCAGAACCCTAGCCGTGGGCTAGGGCGCTCTGCCCACAGAGCAACTGGGATGTGTGCCCCAGGTGGTGGAATGGGGTACCCCTGGCGTGTTACATGCTGGGGTTGTCAGGCTATAATACGGAAAACCTGACCGCAAACCATAGTGGTGCACCGTGTTGGAAAATATGCCACGTTCCTCGCACGTTAAAGAACCCTACTGTGTTATTCTCCCGGAGTAGGAACCATAGGGCTCCGCCACAGGAGGCTAAACTGCCCGACCCTACCCACCTCTCCCTATTTCCAGTGGCAATCAAAATTTGTCGACCACATTGTCCTTGTGTCCCATCCCTTTTTCATTTTATCATCATTTCATGTTCATCGTCTGAATATAGCTGAAATATTGCTGCTCGGACGTTAAACCCCAACAAACAAACAAAAACCGGAGTAGGAACCATAGGGCTCCGCCACAGGAGGCTAAATTGCCCGACCCTACCCACCTTTCCCTATTTCTAGTGGCAATCAAAATTTGTCGACCCCTTTGTCCTTGTGTCCCATCCCTTTTTCATTTCATAATTTTATCATCAATTTCATGTTCATCGTCTGAATATAGCTGAAATATTGCTATTCGGACGTTAAACCCCAACAAACAAAAAAGCAAACGTAGAAATGTTACTTTATATAAACATTTGTCAAAATTAAATAATTTCAAATTTGACCATTTATCTGGTCGATTCTTAACTTCGTTTTTTTTCAAAGTTTAATATCGATGTAGAAATGGAAACTTAATATTTCATTCTCTATAGACTTTTGTTTGCTTTATTCATCCTTTTTTGTGTTAACAGATGAAAGAAAAGCGTAGATCATCGAGCTTCACCAGCTATAGTTGTCATAGGAAGACAATTTTAAAGAGGGAGATGAAAGTAACCAAGACAATTCTTACTATGATAGGTACGAAAATTTACAACAATCTATTTTACACACACTTGAAAATACTAAATTTACTAAGCTCTTACTAATTCCTACTTTTACGAACTAAATCTTAGCTTATAGTTGATATTCATTGTCAATGATGTTTTGTATATACCGACAAAAATACGGAAGCATCTAAATAGAAAGATATTACTGGCAAAAATTACATTATATCGAGAGGGCGATCTGCATGTGAAATGTAGCGAACAAAAATAAATGTCATTTACATAAAAATCTGAAGATAAGGAAAACAAGACACGAAAACCTAAAGCAATGTTAATATGACCTCACCCATTAGGATAAGTGATTTGCACCACAAGCGGTACCTGCCACATTGAACGTGAGTAAAATTCAGTAAGATTAGCTACGGTAATGTAACTCCAGGGTGCATTTTTGTTAAAGCATAGGCACAGTTATAACATAAATAACCATAGTGACAATTGACATATTTCTCCGTTTTATCACATTTTATTTGATTTAGGTAATTTCTGCCTCTTTTCTTTGGCTACTTTTCACGTATTTATTATTCAAATTCGAGGTTTATAAAGCCATGTCTCCATTTATATGATTAATTTTTAAATACTCTTGATACCTTTCTATTTTTGAAAAAAACAAAGATGATTAAATATATGTGTTGCTTCCAGAATGAATAACTTTGATTGTAAAATATTTATGGGCACGGAGAGTTTTAAAAGGAAATTAATTGACATATCAATAAAAGTGCAACTGAGTTTCAAATCTAAAATTCATTCGTATAATATTAAAGATACTGCGAAACTTGCCAGCAGCGTGTTTTTACTACTTGTAGGGGTAACTTTCATCTTCAGTAGTCGTCATCCTGGCCTCAGAACTTATTATTTTTGAAAATTGTTGTGAATGCCGCTCCGAAAACGTTACATAATCAAATCAAGTAAGCAAAAATAACTTAACTCGTGGAAATGAAGTATAAAGATCAAAAGATAACATATTTAAACGTACTCTTTTTCTTGCAGCACTAGATTATTTTGACTGGGTAATTGTGCTCTGTGTGCATGTAGGCACAAACATAGAAACAAATTTTGACAATTATATTAAATTTAGAATATCATCATTTTTCCACAGGTGCGTTTACTTTAGCTTGGTCACCATATGCTATCCACTGTGTAATCGCCATGTTAGGCCTCACCAAGGGAATGTCCCCGTTTGTCGCTACAGTGCCAGCTTTAATCGCAAAATCTTCTGTGATCTACCATCCCTGTATTTATGTTTGCAAAAATAGACCGTTAAAGTCTGTCATCCGTAAGACTTTCATGTGTACAAACAAAAGCATTCGTGGTGTATTGTCATCTCTTCCTTTACACGAGCTAAATGTTTCAAGTCCGAACCAGAAGCGACCGAAAAATACAATGACAATGTCTATGGATGATGACGCTGACTTTTCACATTACGACAAGAGCAACGTGAACAATGGGAATGTGTATGAATTCCCTTCTACTTAGTTGTACAACGATCGCTGATTTATATTTTTACAATATAGTAATCATATTTTCTATTTATTGTTTGTAATTATATATATTTATATAATCAAAATATATTATACAGCAATGGACTTACTATGTAAAGCCATTAATAATAAAAATTTTAACCACTCTTGAGTGGGCAAACGTGTGTTGGCAAGCGCCACACTTCATGCACGTTAATGACTCCTCCTGTAGTACTTTTTCGGAGTAGCTTCTTCGGACCGCTGCAGATAGCAAAATTTAACGCCTCTACCCATTTCTCTCTTTTTTTTGGTGGCGACAAAATCTTGCTTATTCTTGTTTTCTATTTCTCTTTAGTTTCTTTTATTATTGATTCTTGTTCAGGTTGTTCTCCTCTTGATTACTCGTGAAAATAATTGCAACTGGACGTTAAACAGACACAACCAACCAACCAATTCATCAATTTAAGCATTTTGATAATTTTGTTATCCCTTCTTTCTATATGTTAACAAAACGTACTGCCTCCCTTCGTAAATCTTCTTTCTTATCTTCTCAGATGATATCTTTCACATATTCCCAAAGCAAACTTCAGATATTAGACCCACCAGACACTGACCTGAAGACATTGACCAAGCATTGATTGCCGATCATATTGTATTGAAAAGTATATGAATTCGACACATCTATTAAATACAATTGGCAGCACCTCAGACGATTTTACCTGGGGTACTTTGTTTCATCTTTGTCGGTAAAATATCGAATCATTGCATCGTTTTTATGTACATCTTCTGTATTTGGCTTAGAACTATATTAACTTTTTTCGATTGCATGGAATAAAATATGTGTAAAAAAAGATATCACACTCGACAATAAACTATTATATTACTACAAATTGAAAACTAATTTCATCTGATTAATACTTTATTCGATATCATGAACAATATTCCTAATGTGAAAAAACCCACTGAGGAATGATAATAAATGTGTAATCATTATTGTTGAAAATGAAAATAGAGCTTATTCTGCTTCATTTAACAAGAATTGTAGTCTTCGGAAATCACTACGTTTTAGGCAAATAAAATATAATCTATATATAAGAGTCAGATCCATGTCCTGTTCAACAAAGGTGTCCGATTTCAGAAACAGGGCCGATGATATTCTTTCCTGCTAAGTATTATGACGCGGCTACCTTCACAAATGTGCCAAATGCGATCGCACAAACATGTCCGATTTACAGATAGCCCCGTGCAGGTCCGGGTGTTAAAAGAATAGGCCTGCAGCAGCGCTAAGCTGGTCGTAAAAGGCGACTAAATAGTGCTCAGAACCCTAGCCGTGGGCTAGGGCGCTCTGCCCACAGAGCAACTGGGATGTGTGCCCCAGGAGGTGGAGTGGGGTATCCCTGGCGTGTAACATGCTGGGGTTGTCAGGCTATAATACGTAAACTTGACCGCAAACCATAGTGGTGCACTACTAAAGAAAGATGCCACGTTCCTTGCACGTTAAAGAAGCTTACTGTGGTATTCTTCCGCCACAGGAGGCTAAATTGCCCGACCCTACCCACCTCTCCCTATTTCCAATGGCAATCAAAATTTATCGACCCTATTATCCTTGTGACCCATCCTTTTTTTTTCATTTCATGTTCATTTTATCATCAATTTCATGTTCATCGTCTGAATATAGCTGAAATATTGCTCCTCGGACGTTAAACCCCAACAAACAAAAGATTTACAGATATCTTACAAAACTCTTTATGTTAGTTTTACGAATTTATTGGTGCTTGTTGGAGACGATATATCCTTGGTATCTTCACAATATGTGGTATGCATGTGGCTTACAAAAAAAACTATTTTAAAATATATGATTAGCAAAATATTGAACAGAAAAGATTACAAGGGACTGATTTAGAAATTTCAAAAAAGTTAGTCTTTGCAAGGACACCAGTTTGACACTTACCGTTTTGTGTAAACGCACGGGAAGAATCCTTTTGTACCAATTTCATATTTAAAATGTATCATTTGCTTTGATTGATTGGTTTTGTAGTGGCCTGCAAAAACTTAATTAGATATCCTGGCTGTTAAATGTTGGTGAAGTACAAATGATCAAATGAAATGAAGCATAAATGATATCTGGTATACCATCATAGATCATATGTCCGAGTTATAAATGCATGGACAGAGAGCGGCGTTGTATTTCTTAGTTGTTCAAAAGTTCGCCCCATTTCATTTTAATTATGCTCACAAGTTCATTCTTTTTAATTTCGCATTTATTTTCATAAAACTGGCTAAATCGCATGCTAATTTTATGGCGCAAATGAGTTCGCGTTCGTAAAAGGTAAGTGACACAAATGTAACACTGAGCCAAAATAGCTGTTAATTTGTGATTGTGTGGCGTGTTATAGTACACGTTTGTATGATGGGACATATTTGTACAACTGGATTTTGTTTGTTTGTTGGGGTTTAACGTCCGAGCAGCAATATTTCAGCTATATTCAGACAATGAACATGAAATGGATGATAAAATGAACATGAAATGAAAGAAAAAAAAAACAAAGGATGGGTCACAAGGATAATAGGGTCGCCAAATTTTGATTGCCACTGGAAAAAAGGGGGATGGTTCAGGTCGTGTGGCGGAGCGCAAAGGTTCCTACTCCTATCGAATAGCCCCGTGCAGGTCCGGGTGTTAAAAGAATAGGCCTGCAGCAGCGCTAAGCTTGTAAAAGGCGACTAAATAGTGCTCAGAAACCTAGCCGGGAGCTAGGCGCTCTGCCCACAGAGCAACTGGGATGTGTGCCCCAGGTGGTGGAATGGGGTACCCCTGTCGTGTTACATGCTGGGGTTGTCAGGCTATAATACGGAAAACCTGACTGCAAACCATAGTGGAGCACCGTGTTGGGAAAGATGCCACGTTCCTCGCACGTTAAAGAACCCTCCTGTGGTATTCGATAGGAGTAGGAACCTTTGCGCTCCGCCACAGGAGGCTAAATTGCCCGACCTTACCCATCCCCCTTTTTCCAGTGGCAATCAAAATTTGTCGACCCTATTATCCTTGTGACCCATCCTTTTTTTTCATTCCATGTTCATTTTATCATCCATTTCATGTTCATTGTCTGAATATAGCTGAAATATTGCTGCTCGGATGTTAAACCCCAACAAACAAACAAGCTTTTTAAAAATATTGATAGGTCAAACTTACACTTTTTCCTTATATAAGCAGTCATAAATATCTATGTAACAGATGCTTCAGGATAAATTTATATATCTGTTCGGGTGTTTCCTAGATGTATTGAATATATTTAAAGCTAAAAAGACCAAACAGAAAATTGTGATGTGCCACCCTTTGCCTGATTATTACACTCGATATGCTGGAGCAACCGGAATGATATTACAAACAAAAAGCCTTTTAGCTATCAGTTGTCTCACAATAATTTGAAAGGAGGCTCTGAATGATAGAATATGTTTTGACATTCTGTGAATTCGGTAGTGTAATGTTGATACAAAGAAAACAAATGTTTTGTTTGTTTGTTCGGGTTTAACGTCCGAGCAGCAATATTTCAGCTATATTCAGACAATGAACATGAAATGGATGATAAAATGAACATGAAATGAAAAAAAAAGTTTGGGTCACAAGGATAATAGGGTCGACAAATTTTGATTACCACTGGAAAAAGGGAGATGGGTAAGATAGGGCAATTTAGCCTCCTGTGGCGGAGCGCAAAGGTTCCTACTCCTATCGAATACCACAGCAGGGTTCTTTAACGTGCGAGGAACGTGGCATCTTTCCCAACACGGTGCACCACTATGGTTTGCGGTCAGGTTTTCCGTATTATAGCCTGACAACCCCAGCATGTACCACGTCAGGGGGTACCTCATTCCACCACCTGGAGCACACATCCCAGTTTCTCTTTGGGCAGAGCGCCTAGCCCCCGGCTAGGTTTCTGAGCACTATTTAGTCGCCTTTTACGACAAGCTTAGCGCTGCTGCAGGCCTATTCTTTTAACACCCGGACCTGCACGGGATCAAAGAAAACAAAAGAAATCCTCTAAATTTACAACAAAAAAAAAGCATCCAAGTAGATTAAATACGTTTAAGAAGCAGTCTGTATGTTTGAGTAAATGATACATGCAAAAATCAAAGACATTTACAGACAACAAAACCAGGCTTGCTTTGTAATTCGGCTATTGCACTACTATAGATATTACATGAAATTGGTATTATGCAAAAGTTGTTTTTAGGGGAAGTCGAATGAATAGTTTTCTGTAAATTGCAGATCTGTATACAGAAAGCATTAAAGTTATGTAAAAATCTGTTGTATAGAGATTACAAATAAAATCATTGTTTCGATGGGGATTTCTGTACATAATATATCTACCGATTGCAGTGTCTGAATTTTCTATTATGTATTGGGCTTTATAAAATGAATCGCATAAAGACATAACCATCGGTTTTCTATTTTTTTTCTCAAAGTAAAAGTACTGATCACTCATCATTTTTTCCGTATAATTTGTATGTCCGTTTTTTTGATTTTGTAGCATTAATATTTTATTTATAAATCTTTTTTTAAACGGTTTTGGTTTTCTTTGATTTCAAAGACAGGCCTACTTTATATCATCAACAATACTCACGTACAAATTGGGTCCGGGTGTTAAAAGAATAGCTACTGTGGTATTCGATAGGAGTAGGAACCTCTGCGCTCCGCCACAGGAGGCTAAATTGCCCGACCTTACCCATCCCCTCTTTTTCCAGTGGCAATCAAGATTTGTCGACCCTATTGTCCTTGTGACCCATCCTTTTTTTTTCATTTCATGTTCATTGTCTGAATATAGCTGAAATATTGCTGCTCGGACGTTAAATCCCAACAAACAAACAAGAAACCTGCAAATTAAGCTTCTGCAGAAACGTTAAATGTCAATCATTCATAGAACTATTTAAAAAATATCCGTCTGGTATTACTAAATAAGGGTAAGGTTAATGCAACAGTCAATGGGAGTAGGCTTGGTTTTTGTTTATTAGACAGACAAATCTTTATTTTAAGTCTCACCTCCAATATGTACATATACGATGAAAATAGTTATTCATGGCAAAGTTCATGAAACTCATCAACAATACAAATCATTTAACATAAAAAACAACATTATATACCAATTACACATATTGAGAGCCACTCTTTTCAAGAATTCATGAGAGAAATATCATCACATATGCAAATTCCTATTCTTAATGGTGCTACGCACAGAGCAACTGGGTTGTGTGCCCCAGGTGGTGGAATGGGGTACACCTGGCGTTTTACATGCAGGGGTTGTCAAGCTATAATACGGAAAACCTGACTGCAAACCAAAGTGGTGCAACGTGTTGGGAAAGATGCCACGTTCAAGAACCCTGCTGTGGTATTCGATAGGAGTAGGAACCTTTGCGCTCCGCCACAGGAGTCTAAATTGCCCGACCCTACCCATCTCTCCGTTTTTCTTGTGGCAACCAAAATTTTTTTACCCTATTATCCTTGTGTCCTATCCCTTTTTTCATTTCATCATCATTTCATGTTCATTTTATATAATTCCTGAATATAACTGAAATATTGCTGCTCGGGCGTTAAACCCCAACAATCAATCAACCACAGTGAAATCTAGAAAAATAAACACTTCTGTATCGAGGAGGAATCTGACTATTTTTTACTATTTATTCGATTCGGAATGCTTGGTTCTGTGTCATGCGAGTTAATAATTTGCAAGCTTAATTGCTTCCGTGTTAACCTTGACTTATCAATAATTTCTATATTTCATTTTGCCGATCATACGTTTTACTTCTTTTGTCACCATTGTTTCTCATGTGTAGCGTAATGAAACTTTAGCATGATATACATGCAAATATATTAAAAAGGTCAAAGTCAATCATTATATGTTAGAAGTGAAAGTGAAAGAAAATGACAAATATGGCAACACGGAAGTTGATCATACATAATGTGTTTATAATGTTAGCTTACTGAGGTTTCTACTAACGGTGTTTTATCACGGTATATCGATATACCAAAAAATACATGTAATATAATTGATACACACCTTTTCCAATATACTTTTTGTCATAAGCAGATATGGGGCTTGTGCATATTTATTTCAATGTATGATTTGGTCTTTGACAACAAAAGCAACATAAAGATCAGACAAAAATACCAATAGATTTATATTATCTATATTGAATTATCACACTATACTAATGTGTCTCGTTAAGGCACTACAATAAACAAGAAAGATTTGTTTTCAAGTTTTGTTTGTTTATTTGTTTGTTGGGGTTTAACGTCCGAGCAGCAATATTTCAGCTATATTCAGACAATGAACATGAAATTGATGAAAAAATGAACATGAAATGAAGAAGGGATGGGATACAAGGACAATGGGGTCGACAAATTTTGATTGCCACTGGAAATAGGGAGAGGTGGGTAGGGTCGGGCAATTTAGCCTCCTGTGGCGGAGCCCTATGGTTCCTACTCCGGGGGAATACCACAATAGGGTTTTTTAACGTGCGAGGAACGTGGCATCTTTCCCAACACGGTGCACCACTATGGTTTGCGGTCAGGTTTTCCGTATTATAGCCTGACAACCCCAGCATGTAACACGCCAGGGGTCCTCATTCCACCACCTGGGGCACATATCCCATTTGCTCTGTGGGCAGAGCGCCTAGCACCCGGCTAGGTTTCTGAGCACTATTTAGTCGCCTTATACAACAAGCTTAGCGCTGCTGTAGGCCTATTCTTTTAACTCCCGGACCTGCACGGGGCCGCATTTATGTAGAAAAGAAAATGCCATTCCATGTAAAAGTGATTCATCGAACTGAATGAGCCCTGAGTCTATTAACAATCTTCGCCATACGGTCTGAATTACAGTTTTAAGCGATTCATCAACAACTTTCGCGGACAAATGTTGACCAACCAAGATTTTATATCCCTTATTTCCACTATTTCAGTGTAAATTTTTACCTTACTTGTTGCTTTCTCTTGGAAATTAATTAAAACAATGTAAAAAAACTTATTTCGTAGTGTGATCCATACTAAATATTAGATTGTTTTGAATGTAGAAGAATGTAGAAGAAGTGTTGAAGAATATCGGACGACTTTATAACAACATCCTTGTAAGGTTTAAAGTCTCAGAAGCAACCAAATTCAGCTTCTACTTCTGAAATAGTTACAATATTTCAGCTATATTCAGACAATGAACATGAAATGGATGATAAAATGAACATGAAATGATAAAAAGAAAGGATGGGTGACAAGGACAACAGGGTCGACAAATTTTGATTGCCACTAGAAAAAGGGGGGATGGGTAAGGTCGGGCAATTTAGCCTCCTGTGGCGGAGCGCGAAGGTTCCTACTCCTATCGAATACCACAGCAGGGTTCTTTAACGTGCGAGAACCTGGCATCTTTCCCAACACGGTGCACCACTATGGTTTGCGGTCAGGTTTTCCGTATTATAGCCTGACAACCCCAGCATGTAACATGCCAGGGGTACCCCATTCCACCACCTGGGGCACACATCCCAGTTGCTCAGTGGGCAGAGCGTCCTAGCCCCCGGCTAGGGTTCTGAGCACTATTTAGTCGGCTTTTGTTTGTTTGTTGGTGTTTAACGTCCGAACAGCAATATTTCAGCTATATTTAGACGATGAACATGAAATGGATGATAAAATGAACATGAAAAGATAAAAAAAAAAGGATGTGTCACAAGGACAACAGGGTCGACAAATTTTGATTGCCACTAGAAAAAGGGGGGATGGGTAAGATTGGGTAATTTAGCCTCCTGTGGCGGAGCGCAAAGGTTCCTACTCCTATCGAATACCATAGCAGGGTTCTTTAACGTGCGAGGAACGTGACATCTTTCCCAACACGGTGCACCACCATGGTTTGCGGTCAGGTTTTCCGTATTATAGCCTGACAACCCCAGCATGCAACACGCCAGGGGTACCCCATTCCACCACCTGGGGCACACATCTGAGTTGCTCTGTGGGCAGAGCGCCTAGCCCCCGGCTAGGTTTCTGAGCACTATTTATTCGCCTTATACGACAAGCTTAGCGCTGCTGCAGGCCTATTCTTTTAACACCCGGACCTGCACGGGGCTCTTTTACGACAAGCTGAGCGCTGCTGCAGGCCTATTCTTTTAATCACCTGGACCTACACGAGAAATAGTTACAAAACCATATAATCATTCTGAGACTGTTATTTGGTTGTTGCAACTTATGAAATACGGTAGCTGCAGATATTGTTTATGAAAAAGGCACTTTACAAGAGTTATGGTTCTTCATTTGGTTGATTTAAGCGAGAAAAGAACTTGTTAAACACAGATTTGTTTACAGAACGGATTATTGTTACGTCAAAAGATAACACATGATGACGGATAAACATATTCTGCACGTTGAATCCCCGCAACCATTGGCAGTGTCTGATTGTTTTTATGGATTGATTCTTAATAATTAATTAGTCTTCACTAAAAAAAATAAAGTAAATTGATTGAGTGTTGGGATTTAACATCCGATTAGCAATGTTTCAACTATATTAAGGCTATATTAACATGATATAGATGGTAAAATGAACATGAAATGATGATGAAATGAAAAGTCGGATAGGACGCAAGGATAATAGGGTCGACAAATTTTGATTGCCACTAGAAAAAGAGAGGGATGGGTACGGTCAGACAATTTAGTCTCCTGTGGCGGAGCGCAAATCTTCCTACTCCAATCGAATACCACAGAGGGTTCTTTAATGTGCGAGGAACATGGGATCTTTCCCAACGCGGTGCACTACTATGGTTTGCGGTCAGATTTTCCGTATTATAGCCTAACAGCCCCAGCATGTAACACGCCAGGGATACCAAATTCCACAACCTGGGGCACACAACCAAGTTGCTCTGTCGGCAGAGCGCCCTAGCCCCGGCTAGGGTTCTGCGCACTATTAAGTCACTTTTTATGACAATCTCACCGCTGCTAAGGGCCTGTTTTGACACCCGGACCCGCACGGGGCCAAATAAAGTAGAAGCTACGTTAGTAAATCAAGAGTAATCAAGGGAAGTAAGATTCGAGCAGAAATCGAAAGAAGATATTCAGGGGTATATACTTGACATGAAAAACACAGAACAAAAATAAACATAATAATATGTATATAGAACAAATGAAAATGAGGAATTCAGACTCCAATAAAAACTTTGAACATGGATCTGGTGCAACGGTAGGGTAAGCGTCTCATAATATTAACTCATCAGATTTATGATTTAAATGTATAGTTGCTAAATATTTTATACTGAAGTTTTCACAGCGACATACAGGCTTTAAAATGTACAAAAATACTGTCATTAAGTCTAAGTTACCAAACGATGTGACACATAGCAACATGCACGTTGAACTTCGATATTTAAGAGGGAATTGTCAAAGAATAAATACAACTCTTGGGGGCTTTAAATTTACAATGAAAGGATGAATAAAAATTAAATGGTTAATATAAGTAGGGTTAGTAAATATTTTATGTTTAAGTCCTCATAGCAGTGCTTGTAACCTCGGGGAATGCCATAGAGTATATTTGAAATCCATAACTAAGCACAGTGAAATATGTGTTTTATGCCCGTACGCAATACACTCGACAACTTCTGAATCAGATAAATACAACGTTGATCCACCTTCTTGAAAAAAAGTATATTTCCACAAGAATTAAATATTTACATTCCGATAATTTTTCAAAAAGCAGAATAGAAAAAACATTATTATACGATTATAAATAACCACAATTTTGATTGGTTCAATCGGCATGTTATGGTCACGTGATGTATTCACCAACTTGTAAAAGCTTCAAAGCGTGTACCCAAATATAGTAAAATCCTAAATTGCCCGACCCTACCCACCTCCCCCTATTTCCAGTGGTAATCAAAATTTTTCGACCCCATTATCCTTGTGTCCCTTCCCATTTTTCATTTCATCATCATTTTATGTTCATCGCCTGAATATAGCTGAGATATTGCTGCTCGGGCGTTAAACCCCATCAAACAAACAAACAGAAGATACCCCATTCCACCACCTGGAGTGCCTCGTGCAGGTCCGGGTGTCTTGTTTGTTTGTTGGAGTTTAACGTCCGAGCAGCAATATTTCAGCTATATTCAGACGATGAACATGAAATTGATGATAAAATGAAGATGAAAGGATGATGAAATGAAAAGGGATGGGACAAAAGGACAATGGGGTCGACAAATTTTGATTGCCACTGAAAATAGGGGGAGGTGGGTAGGGTCGGGCAATTTAGCCTCCTGTGGCGGAGCCCTATGGTTCCTACTCCGGAAGAATACCACAGTAAGGTTCTTTAACGTGCGAGGAACGTGGCATCTTTTCCAACACGGTGCACCACTATGGTTTGCGGTCAGGTTTTCCGTATTATAGCCTGACAAGCATGTAACACGCCAGGGGTACCCCATTCAACCACCTGGGGTACACATCCCAGTTGCTCTGTGGGCAGAGCGTCCTAGTCCCTGGCTAAGGTTCTGGGCACTATTTAATCGCCTTTTACGACTAGTTTAGCGCTGCTGCAGGCCTATTCTTTTGTCACCCGGACTTGCACGGGTCGTCCGGGTGTCAAAAGAATAGGCCTGCAGCAGCGCTAAGCTTGTCGAAAATGTTTTTTTGTTTTTGTTTGTTGAGGTTTAACGTCCGAGCAGCAATATTTCAGCTATATTCAGACGATGAACATAAAATTGATGAAAAAATGAAATGAAAAAGGACAATGGGGTCGACAAATTTGGATTGCCACTGGAAATAGGAAGAGGTAGGTAGGGTCGGGCAATTTAGCCTCATGTGGCGGAGGTCTATGGTTCCTACTCCGGGAGAATACCACAGTAGGGTTCTTAAACGTGCAGGTCCGGGTGTTAAAAGAATAGGCCTGCTACGCTTGTCGTAAAAGCCGACTAAATAGTGCTCAGAACCCTAGCCGGGGGCTAGGGCGCTCTGCCCACAGAGCAACTGGGATGTGTGCCCCAGGTGGTGGAATGGGGTACCCCAGGCGTGTTACATGCTGGGGTTGTCAGGCTATAATACGGAAAACCTGACCGCAAACCATAGTGGTGCACCGTGTTGGGAAAGATGCCACGTTCCTCGCACGTTAAAAAAAAACCCTACTGTGGTATTCTCCCGGAGTAGGAACCATAGGGCTCCGCCACAGGAGGCTAAATTGCCCGACCCTACCCACCTCTCCCTATTTCCAGTGGCAATCAAAATTTGTCGACCCCATTGTCCTTGTGTCCCATCCCCTTTTTCAATTCATCATTTCATGTTCATCGTCTGAATATAGCTGAAATATTGCTGCTCGGACGTTAAACCCCAACAAACAAACAATCTTTAACCTGCACGGGGCAGTATCACTTCGAAGCGTGCATATTAGGAGTCGTTCAAACGTTCTAGTGACTAAAATCCCGTCAATTTGGATTACATCCCTTACCGAGGTCTACTTTCTGAAGCATGATAGTTTCACCTAGGAAGGTGTGGATTGACTTGTTCAAATGTAGTTACATGGATGTGTTGGAACAGTTAAGTTATATGATAAAACAACTGAGAACTTTGGATTCCAGTGTATATCATGATTCATTAATCCTCGTGGTCTAAAATCACCTCATACAAAGTCATAAACTATAGTAATGTATGGAATAAACAAAATAAGCTTTTACAGAAAATAAAAGGCAGATGATACGTACTAAGGAGTAATCAAGGGCACCAAGATTCTAGCAGAAATCAAAAGAATGTAATCCAGAGACAAAGACCTGGCATGGAAAAGAGACAAACACAACAAAGAACATAAAACAACTAATATAATGCATACAAAAACAAAAGTAAATGAGCAACTAAGATTCCACTAAAAACTGGGAGAATGGACCAGTTGCACCGGTAGGGTAAGCGGCGTCTGCTTTTCTAGAAACATCTGCCGAGTTGCTCATAAAAGTCAAGTCCGGGGTAGACTAAAGAGGAAATGAAAACTATGACACGTTGAACAAATCAGTTTTCATGGTGTAGATGGATCATACACCGTAACGATCTACGAGTTCATGTTGACGACCATAAAACTTCTGTATTGATGACTTCAATCTTGTATCAGTATAACCCTGTTCCAGAAGCCTAATTGTAAGAAGTCTAGCGCGATACAAAAAGTCTGCGTAGTTACGGAAAGCTCTGGTATAACGTATGAGTTGTGATATGAAATTCCATACGCGGGTGCTATAGGGATGTCGCCACAGATGAAAGGAAAGTTGACAATTCTGAATGAAAAGTCATCACGTTTGTCGTAAAGTTTGGTCAATACTTTTACTTTACCGTCGATCTCTATGTGTAGGTCAAGATATGATGATCACTTCACAGTGTCTGTAGTATCCTTTATCTCAAGTTCTTTGGGGGTAGATGCGATGTATCAAATCTTTCTTTCGGATCAGATCAGCTATAAGGTCAGCCTCATAAGAGTGAAGGAATAGGTCGGCAAGTAGAGGAGCACAGTTTGTTCCCAATGGAATCCAGAAAACAGTTTGTTGAAAAACGCGTCCACCACACTGGACAAATATGTTGTCGATCAAAAATTCCAGCATTTTGTAAACATCTGTATATTTGGAAGATGATTTGGAATTATTTTTTACAAAGTATGAGGAATCTCTACCAAGAACTATGTATTTGTATCTGGGTGTACCACCTTTTATGGAGAAGGAATGATGTATAATGTTGTTTACTCAGGATTTTAACTGAGTATGAGGAATAGAAGTATACAGTGGTGAAAAATCATAGGTTTTAATGTTATTATATTCTGATAATAATCTTGAATTGAGGGTCCAAAAGATTTCGAATTTTCAGAATCCACATTCAATTAATACCACTACAGAAGTAACAAGTGTTGTTATAAGACTTTTTAGACCCTGTGAGCTGTGAGTATAGAAGTTAACAGTTTTGACAGAGGCTTCGTGGTACATTTTGCAGATCCAGCTATGTAACGTTGTTGTAACTACCGTTTAAGATATGTGAAAGACGGTTCTAAATTAGTAAATTTACATTCGCCACATACGTTAAATCTGCTGGAAACTGTTTTACGGTTTTAACTGGACAAAGAAAGAATATCAGATTTACAGCGTGCAAGAAAAGTAATTGTGATGTGTGTAAATAAGTCTTTTAAGAAAGAATAACTAATAACTAAAATGTTTCTTTTTTATGTATCATTAAGAAAAATCCTTTGTAGTGGAAAAGGTTATAAAAAAACATAAGCCTTATGATGGAACAAAGTTTTTCCATATATCAAACGTCCGTATAACATAATTCATAGACACCCGTTTATACATGTATCATCTTAAAACTTATATTTATTTGTCTTTATTCTATTATATACTGAAAAATGTTAGTTCTACCTGTTCAACTTGAATTGACACATTATAGAACCGCGCGTGAACATTACACAAATGGTTCTGTAATGATGAAAGACACTTGAATGAACTGCATACCATTTTAACAAATGAACGATTCGGTGTTTTGAAAGAAAATTTTAAGGAAACAAATTGTAGAAATTTCAATAGTGATTCAACTCTTTCATAGGTAGAGTATTAAGGCAGACATAAGAAAGCAAATGACAAGTTTGTTTTAGAGTTGCAAGTATTTACATGGGGAAAATTTTAATCACTGTTCTACCCCAGTATCGAAGAGTAATTAAGGGAACGAAGATATACTATGGAGAATATGGAAATACTGTTTCACTGCAACATTCTTCAAAAGTTTCCCCTCGTTCAGTAGTTTTTACACTGTCAGAACAATGTTAGCTTGATCAAATACCAGTATGTGCATGAGCTAGAAACTAAATATACATCTGATAATGTCACTTGTTAAAATGATGAAGAACAAGTGGCACCTAAATGCATGAAACTAAGAACTTTTTTTAAGTACAGAAATTGTTATATTGATAATAGCTCCAACGCATGTTGAAATATTACTCGTGTGATAAATGCTCTGTGAATGTGAAATTTGAATGAAGTCCTTAATATTGAACCATCGACCGTTACAACTATTAAGCCTGTGGACAAGATTACAATAGAAAAACGCACGCAGTTCCCTTTCGCTTTTACTATGACAAATGAAAAATCTCTGTGAATGTCTTATACTGTGTTGTTGTAAAATGCCAAAAACTGCAGTCTGTTTGGCAAATTTGGCGTAACAGTAGGAAGAGCAACTTCAGCAAAAAAAATAAGCATGTACTTAACTTTAAGAAAAAATATGTAAAACTCATCCAAATGGTGTGACATCATTCGATCAAAATGCATTGTTGGTGTTGCATAAAGGATAAATTGGTAGTATATTAAGATATTACAGGCAATCATGATGAAAGCAGTGGTGATAGTGATGTTTTAATTACTGATAATAACAATGACATAAGAGGAATGGATATAGTAAATACTAGTATGTCAAAGTGACAACAAACCCAACGGGATGAAAACTGTCCTCTCAAGGCTATCCATGGGTCGTTAATGAATGACGAAAAAAACCTAACACCACGAGTCTGGCTGCATCTGCCCCCAAAGCAATATTATATACAGGTACAGCGAAATAGTTGCCCTTATATAGTCTTGAAATGGATTCTGATTTTTTTTTTCTGAAAATGAACCAAATTAACCGTTTCAGTCAATGTTTATCAGAAACCAAACTTAATATTCTGAAAAAAAAAACTAATGCAGTTCAAAGACACGCCAATTGAGGACCAAATTTATATTTCACTAACACTTTTGAAAATGACAGTAGTTATCATTACAAATGCTTTGTCAAACAAAAATACGTCATAGTAGAACTCAAGTTTATTCCAAGCAGGTAAGGATAAACACAACAAACAAATATGTCTCATTTCAAAAGTATATTGCAGGTAATGGATATGACACGTTAACTATTTTTAAATATTACACTATTAAATATAGTTGTTCACTTATGACTTGAGTTTCAGTTTGTAATATTAGTCAAATAGACAGTCTTAAAGCATACCATATGATGATCTGAGTCAAGTAACATTTATTATTATATTTTGTACTTTATAGTTTCCGTTCAAACAATGTAGCCCCGTGCAGGTCCGGGTGTTAAAAGAATAGGCCTGCAGCAGCGCTAAGCTTGTCGTAAAAGGCGACTAAATAGTGCTCAGAAACCTAGCCGGGGGGTAGGCGCTCTGCCCACTGAGCAACTGGGATGTGTGCCCCAGGTGGTGGAATGGGGTACCCCTGGCGTGTTACATGCTGGGGTTGTCAGGCTATAAAACGGGAAACCTGACCGCAAACCATAGTGGTGCACCGTGTTGGGAAAGATGCCACGTTCCTCGCACGTTAAAGAACCCTGCTGTGGTATTCGATAGGAGTAGGAACCTTTGCGCTCCGCCACAGGAGGCTAAATTGCCCGACCTTACCCATCCCCCTTTTTCCAGTGGCAATCAAAATTTGTCGACCCTATTATCCTTGTGATCCATCCTTTTTTTTCATTTCATGTTCATTTTATCATCCATTTCATGTTCATTGTCTGAATATAGCTGAAATATTGCTGCTCGGACGTTAAACCCCAACAAACAACAAACAAACATCAAACAATGTATTTTAACACAAGCATTAAGGTGATATTATTGAACCAAGTCTTTTTGATTACTAATTATATTGCAAGGTTGTTATCAGCTGTTTACATTCACGATACAATTGTTTTCTGTGAGTAACAATTGGTAAAATATCAAATAGGAATGTTTCTAAATTTGTTCACTTTTTTAACTGCCATAATTGTATTACTACATTTCCTTGTAGAAATTTTAAGAGTTCCTGACTGAGTTACTGAATTACTCTTAATCTTGAATTTTACAATCGTCACCAAAGGTTACAAGCAGATCTAGTTGGCGTTCTTCTCCGTCCGTCCGTCACATTAATAGATACTCACTTTGTGTAATCCGTACCTTAAAAAGTATTTCAGCAATACTATTCTAATTTTGCACAATGATTATATTAATATCGAAAATGAGCGCCTCGTATTATGAAGAAGTTTAATCAAGTTTTTCCTACATTTTGAGCATGTTAAAGTTAGCCATTTTTCACTTAATGTAGTGAATAGTTCCTACTGCATGTGTGTAATCTGTCCGTTACAAAGTATTAAAGCAATATTATTCAAACTTTGCACAGTGATTATATATATATAAATATCTCAGTTGCTCTGTGGGCAGAGCGCGTAGCCCCCGGCTAGGTTTCTGAGCACTATTTAGTCGCCTTATACGACAAGCTTAGCGCTGCTGCAGGCCTATTCTTTTAACACCCGGACCTGCACGGGGCCGATGAACATGAAATTGATGATAAAATGAACATGAAAAGAAGATGGAATGAAAAAGGGATGGGACAATAGGGCCGACAAATTTTGATTGCCACTGGAAATAGGGAGAGGTGGGTAGAATCGGGCAATTTAGCCTCCTGTGGCGGAGCCCTATGGTTCCTACTCCGGGAGAAAACCACAGTAGGGTTCTTTAACGTGCGAGGAACGTGGCATCTTTCCCAACACGGTGCACCACTATGGTTTGCGGTCAGGTTTTCCGTACTATAGCCTGACAACCCCAGCATGCAACACGCCAGGGGTACCCCATTCCACCACCTGGAGCACACATCCCAGTTGCTTTGTGGGCAGAGCGCCCTAGCCCCCGGCTAGGGTTCTGAGCACTATTTAGTCGCCTTTTACGAAGCTTAGGACTGCTGCAGGCCTATTTTCACACCCGGACCTGCACGGGGCCAGAGACATCAAGTATGAAGAAACTAAATATATCATCAGGTAGCCAAGCATCGCAACTTTCCAAAGGTACCACAAATGTTGCTGTAACACTATATGTTCTTTAGTTACATGCAAAAAATGTACCCCTACCCACTGAAAAATCGATTAAATTGTCAGTTCTCAATGTAAAAAACCATAGTTTATCTATGCTTCGGTAAAAATGGTTTATTTGTTTGTTTTCTGTTTAGTAATATCACAATCAATACTTCTGGGTGCTGTTGATGACTTGTGTCGATTTTTATAGTCAGAATTGATAAAAAAAAACAATGATAAATAGGGATTTTACCATAAAAAGTCGAATAAATTCGACTAAAGTTATTTTCAACATAAACGCCTTAAACTTGGTATCATTCGATACATAATTCATCACCAAATTTCAGGTCCCGGTGTTAAAAGAATAGGCCTGCAGCAGCGCTAAGCTTGTATAAGGCGACTAAATAGTGCTCAGAAACCTAGCCGGGGGCTAGGCGCTCTGCCCACAGAGCAGCTGGGATGTGTGCCCCAGGTGGTAGAATGAGGTACCCTTGGCGTGTTACATGCTGGGGTTGTCAGGCTATAATAAGGAAAACCTGACCGCAAACCATAGTGGTGCACCGTGTTGGGAAAGATGCCACGTTCCTCGCACGTTAAAAAACCCTGCTGTGGTATTCGATAGGAGTATGAACCTTTGCGCTCCGCCTCAGGAGGCTAAATTGCCGACCTTACCCATCCCCCGTTTTTCCAGTGGCAATCAACATTTGTCGACCCTATTATCCTTGTGATCCATCCTTTTTTTTCATTTCATGTTCATTGTCTGAATATAGCTGAAATATTGCTGCTCGGACGTTAAACCCCAACAAACAAACATCACCAAATTTCTACATCAATAAACACGAAAAACTAATTTCCACGAAAGAATTTTCCACCAAAAAAGAATACGAAAATTGCAAGTGAGTGTAATCCGGGTAATAATCTGTCAACAAAAATGCAGCTCTGCGACACATGTCAGACACTATTAAAATTAGGACGAAATGGTTCATTTTAACTAAGAATCGTGATGTAAACGTAGTAAATAACTTGAAACTTGTGGAAATCATCCGTTAGTTCAAGGTAACAAAAAAATTAAGTTTGTTTTTACACCGGCGAAATTTATCTTGAACTTTATTTTACAAAGCAATACATCATGTGACAAACATTAACAAACAGCTTCTTAAAAAATTCCAAAGAAATAAAATGTATATAAATTATATTCCAGAACGCATTTACACGATAGAATGATGTGTCCAAAGTATTAATGCAATCCCTCGACGTAATCAGAGTAAATCTGTTTTTTAGCACCATCAGGACGTTTAATACATCACCTTGAAACTAAGATTAATAGCGTGAGAACAGATTTTGTTGTAGATGTATTATTATACATGGTTGGGTTTGTTTTGTTTTGTTGATAGTAATCTTTGTTGTATGTAATACTCACATTTGTTTTGACTTTTTCCATTATTTGGTGCTTTTTTCTTCATAAATTTTAACATGTGAACGGATTTGTATTCGTCTTGTGACATTTTGTGACGTTTTAGTGTTCTTTGATGTGGGTGTATGTTACCCCTGTTTAGTCGTTATCCTTAGATTATATTCTTTTGAATACTGTTTGAATCACGTCCAGGTTCATGCCAGTGTGAAGCTAGTCATTAATACCAGCCCGCTTGAAAGCTAGCCGTCAATAATATTCATGAATATTCACAACAATGGGATGCGTTCAAACATTTTTTTAAATTTGAAATACGCGAATCGATTTAGCTATAATTCTTGATATTCTGCGTGTAGAAAAAAAAATAACGATAGAACACACGTGTAAATTTGTATACCATGGCGTACTTTAAATTTGTAATGATGTTATGAAATATACAAAATAAGTTAAGTGTAATAAACTAAGGTATCGAATACGCAATAGGAGTGGATCTAGGATTTCAGGTTAGGGGCGGAATAAGAACGCTAAGTAGAAAATCATGTCGGTTTGAGTTTATAAAAAGTCAAGATTTCAGACCAAAATACAAATTTTAAGGGGGGTGTGTGGTTCCTATAAATCAGCACCCGTGCAGTTACTTTTTTCAACATGTGCACGTTCATATTACTCTTATTGTCTCCCTTGAAGGTCATTTTGCTAATGGAAAAAAAACTCTGTCACTGTTAATAAACTTCAAAATTTCTGATAGAACTTTAAAAGAGAAATAATGACTTTTCAATAATAAAGTATACTACATGAAATTTGCCGGAAGTTTGAATTATTTGGAAGATTTATAAAGTTTCATGCACTTTCAAGGTGATTGTATTAGGAAACTATTTATTTCTACAACAAAATTTGTAAATGTAAATCCTCAATTATAAACATTTCAATTTAATGTATGACGGTATGCAGAAGTAACTCCTGTCTGATTTCAAATTTAACTCGTATAAATGATGTAGGCATATATTTTCAAGGTTTACAAATCAATTTCTTTGGACTTTCCCCCACGGGTTTGAAACGGGAAAGGGTAAATAATACCTTGTGAAAAGTTTTAGGGGTTTTTGTAATAGAAAAAAAAGTTCAATGAATAAAATTTATGAAACAAAAAAGTTACATGTACTTATTACATATAAGGCAGATCTTTGATTTCAAAAATATAAGGCATATAAAATTGAATGGTAACTATTTGAATACGTTGAAATATACAGAAACGTAAACTATTCAAGATACTTTCCATTGCTAATAGCATTTCAAACTTTCCGTTGTACATGTATTGATAGCGAGGAAGAGATTTTGACAAAAAGATACAAATTTGTTACCAATAACTCCTTGTAGTATTCAGTTGAAATTTCGAGTATGACGAATTAAATATAATGTACAACTTTTTTTCAATTTCTTTTTCTAAAACAAACCTGTATCTATTTTATCGCAGTCAAAATAACGAATTGGTTCATTCTGATATTTACTTTTAAAATTCGATTTATACAGAGGGCTTCATTAGGATTTGACCCCTGGGTCCCTACTACTAGGGCTAAGCCTCCACATATTGGTGACCTATAATGCAACCAAAAATACATATACCTCGCCCCGTTTTGTAAAAAGGAGTACGATCTAGTAGTTCATCTGCAAGAAAAAAAATAAAATAAAATAAAACTACGAAAATAAAATAATAAACCAAAATCAAAGTCAACCTGAGGGACCAAGGTCTATTAGTCCGTTTGTCCATCTTGGGACTGATATTTTAGGCATACGTGAGGAGTATCAGTTCCCAAAATATTTGGAATTTCCATATCTTTCTCTGTCCTTTAGACAATTTTAATGAAAAGCTTCGCCGAGCGCAGCATGATACGACCGCAGTGCTCGAACCCTGCACAGGTGGGGCAAGTGTGGACACTATTTAGTTTTTGACACACTTAACCGTAAGGATTTACAATTCAAATGGACACAACACATGGTTTTGACACTATATTGTAAAAAGATTAAAAGTTAACTAAAAATTTTCAAAGCAGACCAAATGAAAATAAATGTCGATTTTTGGAGTGTGGCTCCCTTGGCACATTAAAACTAGAAAAGCATAAGCGATATCTGATGCTAAATGCAGGCAAAGATTTTTATGAGGAATCCAATAAAATTCTACTTTTCGAAATAGGACCAAAAAAAAACAAGAGGCTCCCAGGAGCCTGAATCGCTCACCTTGTTTAATTTTGTCTTTTAAGGGCAATAAATTTAACGAGAAGTCGTCCAACAATTTTGACTCAAGAAGACTTTGGTCGGATTTATCATAAGGATCATTTCAGCAATTGAAAGTTTCTTTCTATCTATCATAGTTTTCAAGATATTGGCTGAAAAACCTGCCATTTTTCCCCTTTCAAAGGCAATACCTCTTACAAGGAGGCGTGCGAGGAACGTGGCATCTTTCCCAACACGGTGCACCACTATGGTTTGCGGTCAGGTTTTCCGTATTATAGCCTGACAACCCCAGCATGTAACACACCTGGGGCTAAGGTTTTGAGCACTATTTAGTCGCCTTTTACGACAAGCTTAGCACTGCTGCAGGCCTATTCTTTAGCTACCCGGACCTGTACGGGTCGATACCCGTAGGAACATTCATACCAAGTTTAGTTTTAATTGGTAAAGTAGTGTCAGAGGAGATGATTTTTGAAAGAAATAACATTAAAAATAGCAAAAAAAAAAAAAAAACGTTGAAAAAGAGCAATAACTCCAACATGGCTTAATGGATTAAATCGAAAATTTTTCCGCAGATGGATCTAATCATGCTTCAGACACTTTTACCCATGTCGGAATTTAGCTAAACGTAACGGTTTTTGGGATATATGCGAAAAACTGCTGTCTGACCGCTATATTCTCACATGGCTTTCGGGTGTGGCCCCTTTTGCCCCTTATAACTCGAACACCGTATAGGAGATAGCGATAGGATTTTTACGAGGGGTCAAATATTTTTTTTTAAATCGGGCGAACAATTTTTGAAAAGTAGATTTCTTTGATCCCTTATAACTCGAAAATCGTAAGAGATATCTGAAGTCTGATTGTAAATGCAGGCGGGGTTTGTATGAGGGATACATTATTTTTTTTAAATCGGACAAAACATGAAAAATACGATTTTTTTCCCCTATCACTTGGAAACCTTAAGAGATATCTGAAATCTGATTGACAAAGAATTGTTATTAGTCCATGGGCTGGGAGGGACTACCATGCACCCCCTCCCCCACTCATCAACTTCATGGTGAATTTTAGATACCTTTATACCTATAAGACTATTATCTGAATATAATAGCATTAAAACCTATGATTTTTCAACACTGTATACTTCTATTCCCCATACTCAGTTAAAATCCCGACTTAAAAACATTATACATCGCTGTTTTTCCAAAAAAGATGGTACACCTACATACAAATATATAGTTCTTGGTAGAGATTCCTCATACTTTGTAAGAAATAATTCAAAATCATCTTCCAAATATACAGAGGAAGATGTTTACAAAATGCTGGAATTTTTAATTGACAACATATTTGTCCAGTGTGGTGGACGTGTTTTTCAACAAACGGTCGGCATTCCAATGGGAACAAATTGTGCTCCTTTACTTGCTGACCTATTCCTTCACTCTTATGAGGCTGACTTTATAGCTGATCTGATCAGAAAGAAAGAATATCGTTTGGCTAGATCCTTCAATTTCAGTTTCCGCTATATAGATGACGTATTATCTTTAAACAATCCTAATTTCGGGGATTTGATACATCGCATCTACCCAAAAGAACTTGAGATAAAGTTTGTTTGTTTGTTTGTTGGGGTTTAACGTCCGAGCAGCAATATTTCAGCTATATTCAGACAATGAACATGAAATGGATGATAAAATGAACATGAAATGAAAAAACAGGATGGGTCACAAGGATAATAGGGTCGACAAATTTTGATTGCCACTGGAAAAAGAGGGGATGGGGAAGGTCGGGCAATTTAGCCTCCTGTGGCGGAGCGCAAAGGTTCCTACTCCTATCGAATACCACAGCAGAGTTCTTTAACGTGCGAGGAACGTGGCATCTTTCCCAACACGGTGCACCACTATGGTTTGCGGTCAGGTTTTCCGTATTATAGCCTGACAACCCCAGCATGTAACACGCCAGGGGTACCCCATTCCACCACCTGGGGCACACATCCCAGTTGCTCTGTGGGCAGAGCGCCTAGCCCCCGACTAGGTTTCTGAGCACTATTTAGTCGCCTTATACGACAAGCTTAGCGCTGCTGCAGGCCTATTCTTTTAACACCCGGACCTGACTTGAGATAAAGGATACTACAGACACTTGACCAAACTTTACGACAAACGTGATGACTTTTCATTCAGAATTGTCAACTTACCTTTCATCTGTGGCAACATCCCTTCGGCTCCTGCGTATGGAGTGTTCATATCACAACTCGTACGTTATGCCAGAGCTTGCCGAAACTACGCAGACTTTTTGTACCGCGCTAGAACTCTAACAAATAGGCTTCTGGAACAGAGTTATGTTGCTACAAGATTGAAGTCATCACTACAGACGTTTTATGGTCGTCATAATGAACTCGTGGATCGTTATGGTGTATCCATCAGCACCATGAAAACTGATGTATTCAACGGGTCGTAGTTTTCCTTTCCTCGTTTGTCTACCCCGGACTTGACTTTTTATGAGCAACTCGGTGGGTGTTTCTAGAAAAGCAGAGGACGCTTACCCTACCGGTGCACCTGGTCCATGCTCCCAGTTTTTAGTGGAGTCCGAGTTGCTCATTTACTTTTGTTACTTTGTTTGTATGATTTTAGTTACTTTATGTTCTTTGTTGTGAATGTCTGTTTTCCATGTCTGGTCTTCGCCCCTGGATTACATTCTTTTGATTACCGCTATAACCTTGGTTCCCTTGATTACTCTTCCATGCGGGCTGGTATTGACGGCTAGCTTCACTAATCAGGTTCCTTTTAGAGGAAGTTAATTTTGTTGTTTTCCGGGAACATTATATTCTCACACGAGTCAGCCAGCAAGTCTGCACAATAACTTGCACTGAAATGTGAAACCTGATGTTAATTTATTTTAAAACTACAGGAAAAAGAGGAATAATAAACTGAAAAAAGAAGACTTTTTGAAAATAAAATGAATTTAACATTTATTATTAAACTGTGAGCATTCCAAATAAGGGGTATCAAGGGAACCAAGTTAAGCATTTAATTGTACATGTACAACTAATACTAATTAGTTACAGATCTGCTTGATTTAATATAGATAATTATAGCAATAGCTTGTTAACTCAGAATAGATGAATAAGAAAACAGCTAGGGCCATCTCGAGTGTTTGTAAGTGATTGGGTCGTTAATGAATGGTTCTTTCCCAAAACTCTTGCTATAATTAGAACGAAATTTTGATATTTCGAAGCCATTCAGTAATACGTAAATTTTATTGTATAAAAATTAAATGTCACTAATTTGTATGAGTGGTGATAGAGCATTGACTGAGATTTCCTCGTTAGACGTTTAGGAACCAATTAATAGCCCTCTTCTGCTCACTCTCTAGTAAGCTATTTCTTGGTCAATTTGGACTAGTCGCTTACGATGTCTTCTGTATAATTTTGCACTTAGAACTGTGCCGTCGCTAAAGACACATGACCAAACGGAATATCATTTCCGGTTTCCGCCATTTCTATAGCGTAGGTTGATTTTCAAAGACAAGAATTGAGATTTAATGCTGGACAAAAAAGTAAACAAAAATCATGCAAAATAATGTCTTTACTTCATTTGGTTTCAAAATTACACATGAAACGGAACTTCATTGTAAGAATAATGTGAACATCGGTCGCCTTCTTCTGTTTAATATGTTCTTTTTTTCACTGCGTGATTTTATTCTACTGATATTTGAACCGTACTTTTGAGTTGAATGCTAATCGCTAACTATAGTCCATATTCGAAAATATCACTAAGTATTATATAGTCTCTGGCTAGAGAGACTTTATCGATAGATATAGTCACTGGTCGTATTTGGCCTTCGTAGACTTGGGACGACTTGTCTGGGGGTCGAGTTATTTCGTACTATAAACTTCCGTAGGGACGGGGTCTCAATGAATATCGAAGTGCATTTTGACAGTAAAATATTCCACCGCTTCCCTCCCTATAAAACTTCACTAGCACAGGAACATAAATGACCATACATAATGTGGTAAGGTGGTATTTTTGGTATGTATGTATATTTATAGGTTTACTTGTGCATTTTCATTGTGTTAATTATTTTATATTTCAGTACAGATTATATTTGTATTGTAGTGTCATATTCAAGGTATATTTGTACTTGGAGTAGATTCAGGTATTTCAGGTTCGCTCAGGTGTGAAATTGGTCAAGTGTTTTAGGTATTAAATTTTACTGGTTTGAGTTCAAATTGAAATTATTCGGCGGGAATCTTGTCAGAGGGAATTCAATAGTCGAGCTGAACAGATGTGCTAATGTTACAGGGAGAATTGTAGAATTTTGCATACTCATTCAATATCTATTCCCAGGTTAGTTTTCATTCTCTTTACTAATTATTCTAATTGTCTAGCTCTAAAACTTCCCCGTGCAGGTCCGGGTGTTAAAAGAATAGGCCTGCAGCAGCGCTAAGCTTGTAAAAGGCGACTAAATAGTGCTCAGAACCCTAGCCGGGGGCTAGGACGCTCTGCCCACTGAGCAACTGGGATGTGTGCCCCAGGTGGTGGAATGGGGTACCCCTGGCGTGTTACATGCTGGGGTTGTCAGGCTATAATACAGAAAACCTGACCGCAAACCATAGTGGTGCACCATGTTGGGAAAGATGCAACGTTCCTCGCACGTTAAAGAACCCTACTGTGGTATTCTCCCGGAGTAGGAACCATAGGGCTCCGCCACAGGAGGATAAATTGCCCGACCCTACCCACCTCTCCCTATTTCCAGTGGCAATCAAAATTTGTCGACCCCATTGTCCTTGTGTCCCATCCCTTTTTCATTTCATCGTCATTTCATGTTCATTGTCTGAATATAGCTGAAATATTGCTACTCGGACGTTAAACCCCAACAAACAAAACAAACAAACTAAAATTCACGATTTATCGTAAGTATAGGAATGAGTGGCTTTGAGCAGATGTGCGATTGTAGTGAGTAACTGACGAGCGCTAGTTGGTAAAAAGATTTTTAACGCAATTTATTTTAAATAAAACCAATTGCGGTTTAAAAGTTAAAATATCTAAATCCTGATTCACTAAAATATGTGCGAATGTACATGTTCCATTGGTAAAGTGCTAAATATCTAAACTGTATTCATTTATAAATATGATGCGTTGTTTTACCGCAGCACTATTTCTGATAAAGGTATTTATGATTCGTATGTTGTACTGTAGGTATGACTGTTTGATACCTGTTTATTCCAGACGTACAAAAAGCCTTTGTACAAACTTACAAGGTATACTTTAATTCCTAAGTTATTTTAACAGAATAATTGTGTTTTATATTTTCTATATTTTGAACTGCGTAGTTATATAAGCAATTCGTATAATGTGAATTCTGGAACAGTGCATAATTGATAAAGTAGTTTATCTGTATTTTTGAGAATCAGTGTAAAGTTAGCAAAACGTACTATATTCATTTTGCAATGTAGATACATGCACTACTTACAAGACGCAAATAGCTATTTTATTTTTAAATGCAGTGTCCGGTTGTTCTAATCGAACTCTGCTATGCGCTTTAAGGTGTGAGTACTTTTATGTGTTATTATTTATTATGGTGTACACTTTCCATATATGTAGCTTATAGTCATTATTATATTAGAGGGTGTTTTTCTTTCCTGTATGTCCGAAATGGACGGAAAAAGCTCGAACCAATAAATGTAGTTATACGTGTAGTGAGCAGTTGATTTTTGTTTGGCCTAGTGCCCCAACCCTACTACTACGAAATTCCTTTGATCGTTTCTGTAAAAAAAAAATCATCACTTTTTTTTCAACACAGTATACTACAGTGATGCTGTAATCATGAAAACATACCACAGGAAGCTGCACTGTCCTAAATTTTGAACTTACACAGGGCCAAATCACAACTTCCACAGAAAATAACCCTATGCTATGATGACCATTGTCCTACTTTTCTATATCAAATAATTACAAATGTCTATGTATAACAGTTAAGTAGGACAGAAAAGAGAAAAACATGGACGTTAATTGTGACCCGAATTTGCAGTAAAGATCACTCCCTGTTGGACAGTCAGTCACTGGGCGATTCTAAGGTCATGGGTTAAATTCGGATAGAGTAAGGTTAACGTTATGAGCTTTGTTTTTGTTTTTGTTTTTGTTTTTGTCAAGGATGGCTATTTACAGCCTGAACTTGACTTAGGGATCGTCGGCAAGTGGGATTCAACCGGAAGTGGATATTGCCACATGGAACTGCCTAAATATTCCGCCGTCTGTTCTCTTTACCCTCCCCCTTTTCCACCTTGCAAATTTACGTTAGTATAACGCTCCGCCGCCGATCAATATGTGATACTTTTTTTACGTAAGACATGGAAGTATTATGACATCAAAGCTTTTGTTTATATTTGTTGAATTGCAATATTTTTATGATTATATGCTTATCTTAAACTATTTGAATTTTGTCTTAGCGAGCAGGACTATTTTTTCTTATTGACCTAACGCAGGTGAAACACGGTAAGTCCAATAATTGTAATCGCTCTGAAAGTTAGGCGCAAAACATCAAGAGACAGGGTAGGGTTACATATATATCTAACAATGACACTGGATGTCTGGATATTACAAGGAAAAAAACCCCTGCAAAATAAATACAATCATAAGTACTCTAACTTACAAACTTTGCAGAAAATATCAATTCTATATTAGACAAAATACAATTTATACATAAAACATCAATATTAACCGTGTACATGTAAATTTTTAACACAGACTTTGTTCCATGCCACATTTATTCCAGCTTACATGTATATAAAATATTCGCATCTTGCCACTTGATATTCGCATCAAGCTACATATAAAAATATTACCAAATATGAAAAATAAAGTACGCTTGTAGTTTTTACAAACTTCAACAATATAAACGCATATAAAATCGTAACACGCTATATCTTCTATATTATACGGTAAGCAAACTAATGAACTATATACATACAAAAATAACTATACAATAAATTGACACTCTGCTTACCTTACATCAAGGTGCGAAGGCTGCAAAATCGTCTACAATCTACATGCAAAACCTCAATCACAAACAGGTCAATCTATACTATAGGTGACATATCAAAATACCTGTAGAACAAAAATACCTTACATATAATATTTTGTCACCTGTTTTATATCACCTGTAAAACTGATTTGTACTTTTACGATAAAAATATAATTGATCCAGTTAACAAAAGTATTTACGGTTAACGAAAATGTTTACGATTGCCCTTTAACTTTAAAATGATCAAGACATTAAATCATTCATTCCGGAGCGCTCGAATACGCATTCACTCAAATTATTTATTAACACATTCTTTATACTGGAATTACGTTAAACTCGCGTATTTATGAAAAATGCATGAAAAACAATAAACGTTATTCTTTTAATAAATATGCACTTTATCATTAGATTTAAGCGTTTAACATCTACACAACGCACATCGCTCAATCATCATTCAGATAGGGGAAAATCATGCAAACTCATTCCAATTAAAATATTCAGAATTCTGGCATATTATATAAATATATTAGTAATTTAGGAGTAGAACTAACCTGTAAAGTTGCAGTAGAAAAACTCCAAGAATATAGTAAGATATAAGTTGAATTAAATATTTCCGAGACACATCTTGTCTATCCGAGAAATTATTGAAGAGAGACATATAAAAGAACAAAAGAACTTTAGCGCCGAAAATATATCCAATAGAATTTAAAGAAAGAGGGCGGTCAAATCAACCATGAAATGGAAAACCCTTTGAATTCAATACAGTGAGATAAAAATTAACAGAGCCACAGAAATAATCATCGGTCAATAAGTCATATAACCGTAAATCGTCAATTAAATATAAACTATAATTATTTGATAACCAGTTCCATTGAAATATCCATGAAACCATCTTTATTAACCTAAGCAAATACAAATAAAATATAAAAACGAAAACAACAAATACAGTGAAACCTATCAAATTACTGTCTACCACATACTCCCCCAGGTGTGAAATGACGTCTCGTCATTTGTGGTCTGATGAGGTTGTCCTGAGTATGTCCAGAATAGTTTTTCCTGCTTCTGTCTTCAATCCCTTCAATAAATCTGTTTCTGATAATGATGTGATACACTGAACCTTCTGATACCATTCGCTGTGATGAACAGGTGCAGCTGACTTGGAAAGATCATAGGCTCCAGATCGCATCCATGTCGGTTGCTTCCGATCACGATTTGACCGTCGAACGAGTTCCGGAGATGAAGCTGGCGAATCCTCAAGAATATCCTCTTGATGTCCGTCTTCCGTTCTCCCTGTAACAGAGCTCAAATCGCTGATCTCAGATTCCGTCCCATCCGTTTGTCTAGTGTCGTGGGAAAGGGCGTCCCCAGCAAAATCTGGTTCCTCAGTTTCCTCGTCCATAGAAACCTCTAGCTGTGGTGTTTCCGCAGTGATGGTTGTATCGCTGCAACCGCTGACTACAGGCTCCATAATCACCAACTCCAGTGGTTCCTCATAGCCTGATTCATCATCCATATGACTAACTGGATCGGTGGTCTCCAACGGCCTAACATCCGCATCAAGCGTGGTAACAGGTCTTTTCCGTGTACGTGGTTTCGGCACAGGTTTTGCGTCTTGTTCCGGTGTCTGTGCGCTGTCTCTCAGATTACTAATAGGAAGTAGAAGGTTGCGATGTAGATTCCTCTTCCTTCCCTGTCCATCATCTCTCTGCACGGTGAAAACTGGGATGTCTGTGTTTGGCTGGTCCAGAACTATGTATGGCTGATGCTCCCACTTGTCCGCAAGTTTATGCTTACCCTCTCCGAACGCAACAATCTTCACCAACACTTTGTCTCCCTTCTGGATGGTAGCGCCACGAACTCGTGTGTCGTATCCTTCTTTCTGCTTCTGTTGGGATATCCTGGAAGCTTCGGCTGCTACCTTAAATGTGTGGTCTAGTCGTTGCTTCAGCTCCTCAATATTCTTCAAACCAGATGTTTCCTTCTTTAAACCAAACGCAACATCGACTGGCAATCTGGGGTTGCGGCCAAACATTAGGTAGAATGGAGAGTATCCTGTCGACTCATGTGGAGTGCAATTGTATGCGTGAACTAGTGGTCCTACGTAGGCTTTCCAATTCTGCTTCTTGTTCGGCTCCAACGTGCCTAGCATACTGAGAAGTGTTCGATTAAACCGTTCGCACATTCCATTTCCTTGAGGGTGATAGCTAGTGGTGCGGGATTTTGTCATTCTAGTCAAATTATAACCGAAAACAACATGGCGTCGGAAGGACAAGTGACTAATTTCATCGTACTGATGCCATATTGATTATTACAGACTTTCGTTAGGTATCTAGAAAGTGCTGGAATACTAATATAAAAAACTTATTTGCAAGTGTGTTTAAATAACACTGTGAGCAATTATACCACCCCAAAACGTGTTTTAATGAGGTTTTTGAATTTTCAATCTGGTTTTTGGTTATTCGAGCGACCCGGTCAAACATTCACAAGAAGATGTCGGAAGTTTTTAATGACAGATTTTTTTTTACCTGCAATGTACACTTTTTGAGTATATTGTTAATGTCTACCATTACAAGATGGGTCCTGTAGGTTTGAAAGTGTTAATTGTTTGTCAATCTTACCAAGGAGTTAAATATAGACTACTATCATGACTGTAAAGATCTATTGCGAATGTCGGGAGCTTCTAATAACGGATTTTCGGAGCTGCAATGTACGTTTTTTTGTGATGTACAAAAAAAACGTAAGTATAGTTTAATGTTTATGATTACAGTGAGGGTGCGGGGGGGTGTTGGCATCCCTCCTTTTTATGGGAAAATTATAATTTTCATGTGTAAAATTGACAAACATGGCAAATAATGTCCTAGCACCCCCTTTTCTGAGGAACCCAAGCTGCCACCCCTCATTTTCAAAGTTTGTGGATTCGCCTCTGCCAGATGGGTCCTGAAGGTCTGAGAAAGTGTTCTAGTGTTTGTAAATTACAGGTATTTTTGTGAACAATTTTGATAAAAAATATTTTTACATATGCTAAGAGTTTTAAAGTCTATATTTTATACACATTGTACTGTTAAATACATGTAAATCCTATATATATATATATATATATATATATATATATATATATATATATATATATATATATATATATATATATATATATATATATATATATATATCATGTATGTTTGATTTGATCCCAGGAATTTAAAGCCCCGTGCAGGTCTGGGTGTTAAAGGAATAGGCCTGCAGCAGCGCTAAGCTTGTCGTAAAAGGCGACTAAATAGTGCTCAGAACCTTAGCAGGGGGCTAGGGCGCTCTGCCAACAGAGCAACTGGGTTCTGTGCCCCAGGTGGTGGAATGGGGTACCCCTGGCGTGTTACATGCTGGGGTTGTCAGGCTATAATACAGAAAACCTGACCGCAAACCATAGTGGTGCACCGTGTTGGGAAAGATGCCACGTTCCTCGCATGTTAAAGAACCCTACTGTGGTATTCTCCCGGAGTAGGAACCATAGGGCTCCGCCACAGGAGGCTAAATTGCCCGACCCTACCCACATCTCCCTATTTCCAGTGGCAATCAAAATTTGTCGACCCCATTGTCCTTGTGTTCCATCCCTTTTTCATTTCATCATCATTTCATGTTCATTCTATCATCAATTTCATGTTCATCGTCTGAATATAGCTGAAATATTGCTGCTTGGACGTTAAACCCCAACAAACAAACAAACAAACAGGAATTTAAAATGTATACATGTACATGAATAAACATACAAATGTACATTTAGCAAACAATATGAAGTATTTAAACTAGAAAATAAACATTTGAATCATGGAATCGTTAAATTAATATGATTTCGAAAGCAGAAACATAAACAATGTCTGTTTCAAAGGTAAGAATGCAAGGCAATGTAACTAAAATTAGATCTTAATTGCTCCCCCTCTTTCCTATGTCACATGAAGTCATGCGACAAAGGAAAAAGGGGGAGCAATTAAAATCTAATCAGAATTAGATTTTGGGATGAAATGAAGTCATGTACCATAAATATCACATTCAGTATTTGATCCTGATCTATCAAAAAGAGGGATATCTAGTAAAAATTAGGTATTTATATGTAGCCAAACAAACTTTTAGAGCATATAGAGTCCCCGCTTATGACTTTACGGCTGAAAATTTTCCTAAATACGTTAAAAACTATTTGATTACATTTCTATTGTATTAGAAATTGCCCCATTCTCAAATTTTCAATCATTATCATTGTGGCTGACCTGTGATTTAAATACCCTATATCACACCCCTAGACTTGTATTGCATGATCACAAGCCTAGACCTACAGTATTTCGCGTATCCCTAGACCTACATGTATATTGCATATCCTATATCAAACCGCCGGACTATACAACACCTTTAGTCATACTTAATGTGCACATCATATACTGCATATCACTATCCTAGACCTACATATAGATGACATACCCTACATCACACCCCTAGACCTATATGGCATACCATATACCATAACCTTAGACCTATCGGGTATATGGCATACCATATATCACACCCTAGACCTATATGGCATACCATATATCACACGCCTAGACCTACATTGCATACCCTATATTACATCTCTAGACCTACATTGTATACCCTATATCACACCTCTAGACCTATATGCATACCTTATATCACACCCTACACAGAACACACTTGAAGTATAATTAAAATATATGTTTTGATGAACATGACATGCCAAAATCTGTATCTGATGGGGTATCAATCCTCGACCTATATCACCCCGAGACCAATAGCCGTAAGTGGGTTGACATTGGAGTTTTATGTTGATACCGCATGTGATACAGATTTTAGCGTGTAATATTCAGTATGGAATGTACATGTGTATTATATCCATATACATTTAAGTCATAATTGATTATCAATATGGTTCTTTTTAGTACATTGTCAAGGTATACATTTAGAATGCAGATCTTAAAGTTAGATACAGGATTTTCATGACACATGAAGGACACAGTCAATTAGGTTAGAAATTATATGTCCATGAAAGTGGATTGAAAATATAATGAATATCAAGGCACCCAGAAGTAGACCTTTCATAAGAGCTGATTTTCAGGGACATTTATACATGTACAATGTATTAGGTAAGTGAAGGTATATACAAGTTTGTTCATATACTTCCAATGTACACAATGATTCAAAATTTTCAGAACTGGTGATAGGTCTACTGTAAACATTGCTAGTGTAGAACAGTTGTCATATGTCTTAGCAAAATTTGCAGTTTACATTTGTATGTCTGTGAACAGGAAATTATACTGAAAACTTCAAAAATACATGTGCATGTACTCTAACTAAGTATTAATTAAAGATTTCATACATGAAATTATGATATTTGTAATATAATAGTACATGTATCAAATTCGTTATTTACTTTACAGTGTGACATCAATTGCTCATAAATAAATCAACATACAGGCATGGATCCAGATATTTTGCAACGGGGGCCCAGACATCATTATAAATCATCAGGTAACTAGAAACCATGCATGGGAGAAGCCCTAAAGCAATATCATTAGTAAACTTTCATGTTTCTGTATTTAGAAGTTTTGTCTAGTTCATGAAATGGCTTTAATTTATTGTTTTGAACTCACCACTTCAAACCACTTAATGATCTTTCTTGTTATGAGGGGATGTTTTAACAATGACCAGCAGTCAGTTAGGTGAAAAATAACCTATTCTACTCTTACTTATGTTACCTGTTATTAACAATTATTGAAACAAAGATGTGCTCATGTAGTACACTGTACTACATTTTTGTAAAGTTTGTTAGGTTTTATTTAAGATAAATTTGCATTATTCTAGAGAAAGAAGTGTTTATTTTTTCTTAATTAAGACAGCTGATAGAGATATTTCAAGAATAACATTTCAGAACAGTGAAATGTAATATATATTTATTGTATTAACTTTTTTATAATGTAGGACAGTAATGCTACAGAAATACTGTTTGCAAAATTTCAATCAACCAGTACTGATTAGGTGGCTTAAAAACCAGGGACAATGATAACCACCCAACCTCTATTTTTGCCTGATTTTGCACACAATTATATGTACATGTAAGGATATTTCTCATCAAGAGGAGGTTTCTGTACTTCCATATGATGTGGCTAAAATACGTGTATATTTTCATGCATTTACATATTGTAACATTTTACAATTATCAAAAGAACTGTTATCATCTTTTCCTTGATTTCTTTTCAGTGGTAATTCCTTTTAAAGTTTCACTAGATGTAGCGAGAAGAAAGCAAAAGCAAAATGCACTATTTTTGTGCTGGGACACTATTTAAGCATGAAACAAAGTTCATGATTCTCAGGTGCTGGTACATGTCAACATCTCTTAATGAAAACTATAAATATGGAGTCTGATTTCGTAGCACTTATTTATTGGCAAAACATAAGAGTTACCTTATTTTAATATAGTACATATCGGTGAAACAATCATGCAGAAAAAAAATGAAAGAAATGCACATACATTATTGAAGGCAGACAGGTATAAAACAATCTGCTTAAGCGTAATAATGATTCATCATAAAAAGTAGTACTCATGGGGTACGGGTTCACTAGTAACCTTTTTGTTTTGGAAAGTAGAAAAGATGGATTTATATTAAAAGTGTATTTGTTATAAAGAAAGACAAAATATTTACTGTATTAATTACATCTCTTTATCCTTGACTTTCCATCGTGATTGGAATCTTAAACTGCTAAAATATATGAGGTACAACCAAAGTTTTTTTAGTTTAAAGATTTTTAAACTGCATAGTAGTTTTGATAACAAGAGTTTGTATCCTTGTTTGAATTGAAAAATTCCTAGAGAGAGGTAATTATTGTAAAAGTGTATAGTTTTGACATTTTCAACTCAGGGCCTAATCTAGACAATGACAAGGACAAGCTTCAGTAAATTCTGTTTGAAAACTAACAATATTGACATATTTGTTCATTTAATCTATTACAAATCACTGTCAAAGAGAGCACAAACAAGGAGAAGATTTTTTGCTCATTTCTCCCTTTAGATTAGGTCCTTGGTCAACCTAGCTCCCCTAGTCCACAGGATTCATTTCTACTTTATGCACCTCCAACCCGAAATTTCAAAGTGTGGATTTTTTCTTACTTTGAAAATCTATATAGTATTGGTAGTCAGTAATTCACAGTTGAGATCATATTTTTGAAGAAATGCTGGTTTAGGTGTAAAGTGTCAAGAAAGTTGAGGACATAAACGTACACAGCCAGAAATACCAAAAACAATAAAAGAAAAGAAGATCCATAAATGCATTAATAAACAAGCAGTATTGATATGCATTTCATTAAAACAGATGGTTCTCTTTAAAGTAAGTTTTTCATCGTTTTTTTTTTAGCTTGCAATTTGGTTACACGAATATTTGAGGTCTTCCTTGACTCAGTGCCTCAGCACTTTGATTTATCACAAATTCATAGCGCCCGAGAATACTTTTTCCATTAATGCTATATATCTGAAATATGTTGGGCTTTTAATCTTATCTGGGTAAAACCTGAAAAACATAATTTCTTTGGCATAAAATGATAATTGCAATCTATTTTCGGTCTGGAAAAATCTTATTTATATTTATTTTGTTACAATGTAATTATGTAAAACAGTTCGTTTTGAATTACGACCAAACTTGTAATAGATTGCAGTCTTATTTAATATCGGTAAGATAAGATGAGACAATTTGATTTTGTATTATGGCAAATGAATATAAGTTTTGGCGATGTTTTGACCGAATGTAAATAGGATTTATGACGAATACCCGATTCTGGATATATCCGATAAAATAAACATTGCGAAAAAGATTTTTATTCGGATTTTTTTAATTACGTCATAAGAATGATAATTTAAAAAATGCTAAATTATTTCAGGCCAATACTAATTGGAAATTACTTGGAGTGAAAGAAAATTGAATCATAATTTAAGTTTGAGGTTGCTAAAGGCACTGTGATGGTACCAGGTTGGTTTTTATTTTCGGAGGCTGGATCGGGAGTAGATTTTTTACTGATAGTTTTAATGTAACATTTAAAGATGAGAGGGTTTTTTTTAATTTGCAGATATAGAAGTAAGGTACAGAAAAAATGGCATGCCACGCGATTGCAATGGTTTATAGGAAATCCAAAGGGACTAATTGTACACAAAGGGAACCAACATTTCACTACATAAGCTTGTACCAATGAAACTAATTTTAAGCTTATTAAGTTTATGTATGTAATGAAAACATAAAACGCATTCAAGTATTCGACTCGGAGGGAAAATATGCAAAGCATACTTCAGTTTTTGTGCAAAATAAAGGAAAAGCTTCATTAAAAACATATCTGTATCTATAAGTTCGGACATTGAATATTTCAGAGTTCGAAAGGCAATGCCTATAATATAAAAAATCTGTTAAAATTTACACATAACGCTTTACACATACATATCTGCATAAAAAAATGACCCCTTACGCCACGGCATTTAGGATTACTATTTTTCACAGCAGTGACATATAAGTGGTTTTATTGGTGTATATGCTACTACGGTTTGAAATCCATAATTGACAATACTGATCGACTGTTAAACTACTGTTTCATTCGCTTTCTAATATCCACTTTCGTTGTACATACATTAGTTTTCTTTTTAAATTTTAGCTAGTAACACATTAGAGAAAAGCTACCACTTTGGATATCATCATGACAAACAGAAATTATATCAATTATCCACATACTGATAGAAAATATTCAAATTCAGACATTTCCTCTCCATGATGTAGCCATTCCCATATTTCTTGAGCCCGTTCCTTTGAAATAAATTTATTACAGAAAGTTTCAGGAATGGTAGGTTTTGGAGGTCTAGCTATCTTAAGTTGATCATAACTATCAAACTTCTCTGCAGTTAATTTTAATCGGTGAGGTTTTGTTGATAATAAACTTTCAGTTCCGGTGTCCCTGCGAGTTCTTACTGAAGATTTTCGCGGAAAAAGAGAAAACCGTCTACCTCTATGATAAGATTCGGTGTCGGCCTTTTCATCAGCTTCTCCATTCTCACTATAAACACTTTTGATCATTTCTTCTACCTCCTTACGAAGTTCCATTGCTTCGGGATGATGTACTGTTTTCATTGGAAGATATAGACTAGATCGAGTTTTTACATTGTCAGTATCAAGTCCCATCGTCCGTGAACGCCCAGTTGGAGCCGAGCGAGCATACATTTTCCGGAATTTATCCGAATCTGAATTTATTTCTACAGGAATATTTTTTAAAAGAGACTTAGACCATTTTGTGTCCACTGCATTTGTGTCGAAATGAACATGAGCACTCAATTTTACCCTGCTATCGTCATACTGGAAATCATCAGTAGCGTAAGGCTCCACAAACATAGCTCGTAGGTCGGTCCTATATTTATTATCTATTGAATTTTTAGCTTTGTCTATTGGCAAGAGGTAGCTGATACCCTTGCTCACTTTTTGTCGAGTTATGGCGTCCTTCATATGAGGTATTGGTGGTAAATCTGGCCATTCATACTCCAGAAGCTCCACGTGGTATTCTGGACTTGATTCATCCTGCTTCTGTTGAGTCCTTTTTCTAGTAACAACAGCCGGACTTGTCTTAGGCCTGGCCAGTGTCAAGTCCGGACCTTTGATTTCGCCGGGCATTTTCCTGTGGATTAAAAGAATATGTTTCATATTGCAGTTTTATTTTATTTACACTTTAAAATATATATATGATTTAGTAACCTCCGTAAGATCATGGTACATGTATATAATTCCAACACAATTGAACACGATAGTGTAAAGTATAGAAGGGGATTTAAAGAAAAAAGAAAATGGCTGATAAATTACAATAGAAAGTAAAGAAGATAAAAGTTACAATGGTACATATAAGAAAAAAGGAAGAAAGAGGTATTTTGATAATTGTCAGGTCATCAGACTATTTTGAAGAAATTCGCAAGAGTTCTAAATGAACAAAAAATAAGTCTGAATAAGTCCTTTTGGTCTAACTCAAAGTCAGTGTAACGTGACAATATACACCGAAAAAGTTCATCAGTCATGTTTTCTAGGTGGGCACTAAATGCAATGGGGTTCAGGTTTTTTTCATATCACACCAAAAATGGTCTCTGCATTCTTCTGTGTAGTCATGACGAAACTCATGTCATACAGAGTAATTGTATAGAAAATACTTGATATAATGGTTTTCTTTAACTTGTAATACAAATCTGAACACATGAAAACATAAATATGAATTGAATTATGTTAAAGAGTTCTATTTATTATTTTTTTGTTAAAAGCATGATGCACATATATGAAATGATGAATCAATAATTTTGTTCTGATACAAACATATACGTATAGTCGAGATGTTTTAAATTATATAGCATGATAAATGGGACACATTTAAATGTACAAATTAATTCAATTTTCAACAGAATAAGCCTCTTGACATGATTTATTTCATGAAACCGAGTAAAATAAACTTCTATGTTTACTTTTATGATGCCATGCAATTATAGCTTGAATTTCGTCGTAACTTAATTGGAAAAATATCAATGCTTAATTGAAATTTTAAATCAGAGACTAATAGTTGGTTTTCGAGGAATAAGATTTTAGTATACACCGTTTGTGTTAAAAATGAATTATCAATTAATGATTTTGATTAAATACTCAAATTAAAATTTTATAACAAACTTCAATTGAATTGCTTAAACCATTCATATAGTCCTGGGAAAGTTTGCTGTCACCACACATAAACAAAAATGGGGATGATAATTTTATAGAAAAAAAAACACCTCTTAATTTTATATTATATATTCGTCAGTGTCAAAGTGGTATCTTCAAGAATAAGTGCCATGAAAATCTATTTCTAAATTGGTGAGTCGTTTTAGAATAAATATGTAATTCGATGCCTTGTGGTGCTGCAGCGAATGTCAGTTATATGTTTTGTACAAATCAACAACATATTAGGGCATTATATGAATGAGTATATTTTTACACATCGATTAGCATAGTGAAAAGATGTATTCCTTTGTAAGATCGTGTAATATTCCGTTACTATAGACATGTAATTATTCTCTAAAATTCTAATATATCACAGATTAAACCCTTAATCAGATATTAAACTGGATTAGTAACTGATGTTCTTAAATAAGATTTTTCTGTTACATTTAAATAGCTTTGACTTAATTGTATTAACCTCTAATTTGACCTTTATTTCCCCGACACACACACACACACACACACAACATACACTTTCCTCCCGTTGTTATTCATACTGGTAACACAAAACTTTATTAACGAAGCAAACCAGATATAAACAATGCAGTTACAGAACATTAAGACCCGTGTCTCATAAAAACGATATATTTATATAAATCTACTTACAAATCTGGAAATGTTTACGATAAAAAAAAAGCGACATCCTTCCACCGGTGCCTGTAGTGCAGTATATGCTAACAAGTTGAAACGAATACCTTAGTCCAAAACTTTGATGGTTCTGTAGGCTAAATATCGTTCTAGTCCAAACTTTGATTGACAATCTCAGTGCCGTTAATCTCCAAGCCACCAAGCTAATCTTATCGCCTTGTTATTGTTTACACAATAATTCTTAAGTCACCAATGCGATAACATATTTACATATATATTATAAAAAGTTCGTCATATCTCACCCCGTTAATGTTAAACAAATATTTTAAAACAATCGTTTGACAACAGGATAAGATCAGAAAACATAGTCATTGTATAGCCGGTTTAGGTACAGTTTAAATCGTTTAAATATCTCCGTTCTGTATATGTGAAATCCTCTTTCTGTATAATTAGTTCTGGAAGGCTGCCCTCTGTATTACATTAAATGTCACGAGTCCGTAAACCTGGGGGTCTCAATATCTTTTAATTCAAATGAAATACGATTAAACCAAACTAAAAACTTGTGATGGGATTTGTTAAGTGATACGTCAACTTTTCAAATGTATTTTAAATTTAGTTTTTAATTACAAACAGATTCAAGTAAATTAAATGTAAGATAGATTTGTTTAAATTGAGGATTTACTATCGCAGCTTATTTTCTGGAAACAAAACTTTTCTCGTACTGAGGGTTTACATATTTTTGCATGTATATATTGTATAGTTAAAAGATATTAATCAAATAGATGAAATCAATAATAAATGAAGGTGTCAATGATTATTGAAAACAATATCTCAGTGTCGTGTTAGTGTATGTTACCGTAAGGTGTTTGTGCATGTTACCGTAAGGCATTTTACAGAGTTCATATATCTTTAAAGTCTGTGTACTGTTTGCGAATATATAATTGTCGTAAAAACTTTACAGGTGAAATTGGACGTATGACAGAAAATGAAAGACGGATCTCAACAAAACACAAGAACCCTACGATCCATCAAAGAAGATCAAAGATCACACTAAAAACAAGCATTATTACATGTTCCACGATAAAAGTTGAAACTAGTTCGTACAAAATATCATATTTATTGACAAATTTCAAACGAATCTTGTTTATACATTAAACAATAGTTAGAATAGGAGCCCCTAGTGTAAATCAGTAGATGCAGGTACGGATCCAAGGACTGGCGTACAGGGTGTACGCCCCCTCTAAATCGGTAAGAAAAACAAATTCGCACAAGTTTTATCCCATAATATTTTATTGCTTTGCTTTTCATGACATTTAATTCAATTAACGCCCCCCTCCCCCCAAACTCAAATTCTGGATCCGCCCCTGAGATGCCCCAGTAAGGTAAACAGTAATTTATTTATACTTTTGAGCAGTTATTCTTTCTATGTTTAGTTTTTATTTCTTGTTTTACTACTGGTCAGTTTACTTGTAGTTTAACGATAAGTTAACGAAATATGAAACGTCAAAACAAAGTTTTCTGTCAACCAATTTTGTGGTTTACAATTTATTGTGTGTGTTTTAAAACATCTGTAAAAATTGACACTGATCCGTTGTTTATTTTACCAGAAGAATGGGATTAATTGTGATTCATTTACAGAATACTTCTCGAACAATAGTACTAATTGTATGCAATGACCACCGTTTTTTTAACTTATCCGAAAACGTTTTATGCATGCACATCGTCATTTTCAATTCAGAAATGTAAATAAGCAGTACTCGGATGGTTCCGCTAGTAGCAAACATGAGATGCGTTACACAGATACAATTTGGCTTTTAACAATACCGTAGTTTTCTAGCCCTAAAGAATTATCAAAATGGAAAATTATCAAAGTTTGTACTGCAATGAAAAACATTTTTACTGTTTAAAATGAGCATTGATGGTTTCGTTGTTTAAATGCATGTAAATAATCAGTTAAAACAACAATATGTTTTGTTACGCCAAACTCTTTCCAGTTTACTCTATTATGACAAATGTGATGGTCGTAGTTTTGAGTTATCTTTCTTAGGCTGTCGCTAGACATGACCTCTGCCTTTCCTAGAACCATGAGAACCTTCATTGTGTCATTTCCAGTACTAAAAGGATAAAAACAAATATGATTAGTGGAAATAATCTTCATAGTATCCTAATATCTTAATAACTATAAAGCAAAAGTTAAATAGTGAATTATTTTACTAAAAGACGGAGTAGATACAAATTACATCGATTGATTGTTATAAAAGAAGATTAAAACTTATACTTGTCTCCAATAACTAATAAAATTAATATTCTATATTAAATTTGTCAGACAGATGTAAGAAATAACTTATAAAACATCAATTCCTCTTCAGGTTCCGTATCTGCCATGTGTTTTAAAAGCATTTCCTTAAAATACATGTGATGTACTTCTTCAATTAAGTTCAAGGTCGGGAAACTTGATATTGCGGTTGTATTTAATATCCGTTTTGGATTAAAAAAAATTTAATAAGCAACAAAAAAGACTAAAAATAATAATTTTGATTAAATTATCTGCTTTAAGAATATGAAGGCATCACTTATAAACAAACGTATAATCTTCATAGAGGCAAGGCGTCGTGTTCTTTTGCATTTTATCGTTAATGAACCTAAATATATGCAACAATTAACAAAGCACGCATTCACTTGAGTTTTAGATGGTGAAGAATTAGACCCTGCAACAACTTAAGGTTTCAATAAAGGTTCCTGAATTACCAAATATGAACATTTTGTATAAATAATAGTTTTCTGTAAGAAAGTCGTCTGTTTACATTCAATGTCCGAATATTTTTTTTTCAGAAGTACCAAACCGTTCCAAAAGCCTTAATTCACTCATGATTAACATGTACAACTTGTTTTTTGTTTGTCATATTTCTTACAGTGTTTTTATTCTGTATCGATCTCAAGATTTAAATCAGAATTCGACAGGTTTTTATAGTTCGGTTTATTGTTGTATATTCCCACCACTATCCCAGGTTAGGGAGAGGGTTGAACACTTACAAACATGTTAAACCCTGCCATACTTTATGTGCCTGTCCCAAGCCAGGGAACATATAGTCCAGTGGTTGTCGTTGATTTCTATGTCCATTGTTATTCGTTTTACGTGTTTTCTGTTGATAGATAGATTTTCGGCTTTTACGAATAGTTTTACATCATTTATTTAGGTTTTTTCATAGCTTGCTTTATGGTATGGGTTTTGTCCATCACTGAAGACCGTGGGTGACCTGTATAGGTTTAATTGTTCGCTGCTTACACTTTGGTAGATGACTATTTCATTGGCAATCATACTACATCTCTTATTTTATATACAAGATACAAAGCATATGTTTTGTTACGCCAAACTAATTTCAGTACCATTTCCGATATCAAAACAAAGAATAGTGGAAAGAAATAGTTTTCATAGTATCCATAAAACCCTCTTTTTCATGTATTTTTTGGCATGAAAGGGGTAGTAAGGGACGGAAAAGCAATTGAAACGTTAGTCAATGGGCTGGGAGGATCCACCGTGCACCCCAACTCATCAACTTCATGGTGATTTTTAGGTACATTTATACCTCCCATTACCGGAATCAATTTGTCGCCAAAGAATGTTCTCATCTGAGAACATACTAAACAAATATATGTATCATCATGTAGCCCAATTTCCCAGCTTTACAAATGTACCAAAAATGTTGCGGTAACACTTAGGGTTTTGCGGTAAAATGAAAAAAAAATGTACCCCTACCCCGTCGAAAAATCGCTTAAATTGACATATTTTTTAATGTAAAAACCCCTAGAATATTAATGGGTGGGGTGGCAATTTTTCACCTAATTGGACTTGGAAAAGTTCAAATATTTATTACTCGGGCTATTACAAAGCTAATACATTATGTAATTGTATTTGAATATACAAAAGCTTATTTGAAGTACGGTATTTGAAAAAAAAAATTTCAATTATAGATGAAACGGAAGGGAAAATGAATGTCCGAAAATTCCCTTTTTTATGAAAAACTGATTATTGTCACATTGAAACTGGAAAAATACGCGCCAGAAATGACAAGATATATCGAATACTTCCATAATTAAAACAATAATACCCATCATGTCTATTATACACCGTCTATATGCCAAAAAGTAACATTTTAGTTCATGTTGAGACATTTTTTATCATGGGTAAGGGTGGCCATTGTTCACCTAACTTGACTTAGAAAAGTTCAAATATATATTACTTGCGCTCATTTTGAGGCTTAGATACTATATCAATGTACTATATCACACAAAAACTTGTTTAAACTACGGTATTCTGAAAAAGGAAAATAACAGGTGATGTAGAAGAAACTTTAATTTTGAAAATTCCCCTTTTAATGACTTTACAGTAATTGTTACCCCAAAAAGAAAATCTGAGCGCCTTAATTGATCAGATATATTGAGAACATCATTATCTTAATATGAATGCTTACAATATGAGTTTTACCGTGTCGGAATGCTTTGAATGCGAATTCTGTTTGATACTGAGACCAGTTTTCTAATGGTAGGGGTAATATTTGTAACATTTTATGAAAATTAGTTTTTCGTGGTTCATTTATGTAGAAAATTAGATGATCCATCGAATGATACCAAATTTTAGACGTTTTAGTGGAGTAATAACTTGTAGAGTCGAATTTGTGAGATTTTTTATGTACTACGAAAATCACCAGAAATCAAAAGAACCCCAGATGTATAAATTGTGATAGTACTAAACAGAAAATACCAAATAAGCCATTTACTGAAGCATAAAGATTCTAGGGTTTTGACATTGACAAATATGTCAATTTAAGCGATTTTTCGGCGGGGTAGGAGTACATTTTTTATTTTATCGCAAAACCCTAATTGACCACAACTTTCATGGTACCATTGTAAAGCTGAGACGTTAGTTCACATTATGATGCAAACATATGTCAGTTTACTTTGTTCTGTACAAAGAAGAAGTTCGCAGAATACATAAAAAATTGAAAATGTTCTTTTGTTTGCTTCAACGAGGTATAAAAAGTAGCCAAAGATACAAAAAATGCTTCTGTTTATTTTTTGGCGACAAAAAGATTCGTAAATGGGAGGTATAAGGGTACATGAAAATCATATTTTAGTTGATGAGTTGGGAGGGGGGCCTGGGGGGTTATCTCAGCTCACGTATTAAGTTAATGATACCCAATTATCAACACCATGGCAACGCTTTGGAATAAACTTGAATATAAATCAGTAGCCAACTCACTCAACCATTTTATACTTTACCGTTCGTCATCAAGCTCGAATCTGAATAAGCGTTGACACCAGACCTACAGAACCATGTCGTGGTCAGTGTATCGTCAGGATGAGACGTTTTATATTTGAAATGTCCGTTACGGTATCCTATCATATTTGTGAAGTATCATTACATTGTAAATAAATCTACTGAATTGATGTTGCTTTGGTAACTAAACTAAAGATTAAAATCTGAAATTAATATTTTAATTTAGTATTAAGAGAAAAGGTGAAAAGAACTGAGAAACTGCCAATACAAGTCTTTAAATTTTAGGATTTGTTAGTTTGCTTGTTTCTTTATTTATTTCTTTGTTTGGTTTTTTTAATTGTTTTTTTGTTTTTCTTATTTTGCTTTGAACACTACAAGTGAAACTAGAGCATCTCTGAGCAAAGCTCGCTCACTGAAGGATAACTATGTTTCCCCAACACGAAATACGTAGTTAACATATAAACAAAGTTGATACAGGTCAAGTTTAAAACAAGTGCCGTAATATGGCATACTTATGGAAAAGCTTCTGCCAAATTATCAAGGGTCTGTATCGCACAATTGCAGAGAAAATTGATGCAAAAAACAAGTTTATAAAACCAAATGGTCTACATAAAAACAAAGTCAAATAGCTTGATGTTGAATTCCACGATATATTTTATGAAGAATCTGTCAAGATATCAACTGGTTTTATATATATTTTACATATTGCCTAAAATTAAAGAAGTCTTGAACTCAAAATGTAAGTTGTGACATTTGATAGAATTTCTATTTCGATATTAAAAGCTTTCCACAGAATCTATGTAAATATATAATGAAAAAAATATACTAATTTTTCCTGGTAAAACATTTGAAAACCACATATAGTGTTTAAACTACAAACTACAAGCTCAATAGTCATCATGGTTCTCTGTTTTATTAGTTTCCAGATTATTTGATATGCATTTAAAATAGATGTAATAGAAATACACCGTTCAGTATAAGAAAGATGTCTATAAGGTTATACCGAGTTAAAAATCATTAAACATAATCACATACCATATACATTATACAAAATTAAATTCCAATTATCTTATAGAACATGCTATTTATATACGTATCATATACCGAAGCGTCGGACTTGTATGTCTTGTTATTATGACAAAATAACATTGCCACTATATAAATTATTGTTTAAAATGATGACTAAAAATTTAAGCAAATAAAGAATATAATTACTGTGTGATAGCTTCATGGAAAAGTAAATAAGCAAGCATTAATTTCGCACTAGCAATGATAAGATATGATTATTATTTTTTTTTCAGAAATTCCAGCCCATGACAAGTCTGGTCTTGAATGAAAGTGCTATCTTGAATTTTCATCTTCCGTGTAGACTAAAATGTGAGACATACATTAGAGAACACATGAAGCCAAAGTTAATCTCAACATTTATGTTAATATTGTTTGTGTTTTATATACATGAAGCTCATTATTCTGTGTTTACCTTCTAAAACTGTTATAAATAAGACACCGGAATCCACATAAATAGTGTTTGTTTGAGTAATGACTCTTTGTTGTTATAGCCGAGCAAGCACAAATACTAAGTTTTTTGTACTTTAACAGAACAATAGGACTAAAAGGTGGATTGGATACAAATTACACCGAAGGATTGTTTCATAAGAAGGTTGAAACATATACTTGTCTCCAATTACTTTTAAAATTGATATTCTATACTAAATTTGTCAGACAGATGCAAGAAATAAACTTCAATTCCTCTGCAGGTTACGTATTTGCCATGTGTTTTAAAAAGCATTTCCTTAAAATACATGTGCCTGTACGATTTCAATTAACTTTGAGTCGAGGAAAATTGATACTGTGTTTGTATTTAATATCCGTTCCAGAAATAAATTTCAGTTAGCAACAAAGACTGAAAATAATAATTCGGATTAAATCATTTGTTTGAAGAATATAAATGCATCACATAACATGAATATTAAAAAAAAATCAAATGACTTATGCGTAGTAGAAAACAATATTTGAAAACGTAAATGTCACATAAAATATAAAAAATCTTTATACAGGTAAGGCACCATGTCCTTTTGCATTTATCTTTCATGAATCTTAATTTAACTTTTTTATGAGCAACTCGGCGGGTTTCTAGAAAAAGAGAGGACGCTTACCCTACCGTTGCACTTGGTTCATGCTCCCAGTTTTTAGTGGAGTCCGAGTTGCTTATTTTCTTTTGTTTCTTTGTATGTATCATTTTAGTTACTTAATGTCATTTGTTGTGGTTGTCTGTTTTCCATATCTCGTCTTTGTCCCTGGATTGCATTTTTTTTTATTTCACCAGAATCTTGGTTCCCTTGATGACTCTTTTAAAAAGAATTCCTAAATAGTAAGCATCATCTATGATTACTTTAATTATGTTAACTGTTAGTACAAACTTAACTTATTTGTATGGCTGATCCTTGAGATTACCCTTAACAAAGCACTTTTCTTTAATCATTCCAACAATAACCTTTGTCGTCTAGATCAGACCTAAATCTATGATTCTCCTAACTTGTTGCAGATGTTATAACATTTCTGTTGGGAATTTTGATCCATCACAATTGTCTGCCATTTTATTTTATAGTCAATGGGATTTACAAACACAACAACACTGCTGACAAATAATATTGTATTTACTGTTTATGCTGTCATTGTTGATCTATTTAAGGAATGGTTATCAACATAGATTATTGATGGTCTCCGTGCTACTTCTGTTAAACTATGTCCAAACATGGATAAAAATGTTGCAAAGCTGTCGACTCCTTTAAAAGAGAAGTCCCATTTAGTAATATTGGTGACACGCTATATATAAAGCATAATAACAAAATAAAATACTGAAGTCTTCAAAGTTGCTAATCGTCAAATATTCTATGCTACTGATTTTGGCTTGGTTTCGACATGCGAAATGGCAAGAATGCGATATGCTCTAAATTTTTTTGACTTCCGATAGAATATTGGTTTTCTTGATATGATTATTTTTTCGTGACCATTATGACCCGAATGTTTTTCAATCAAAACAACTGGTTACTAGGAAATACAGGCAATGTTTTCGTTCTACAAGTTTCTCTAAACTTTTTAGCGATCTTTAGTTTATGACCAGGGAACCAGATTTTACAACTGGTAATGTCTATATCTATGTATATATACATCTACGAATGTGACGACTCTATTCACTACGATGCTCCATTGGATCCAATTGATATAGGGAAGATAAAATAAGCATAGAAGAATGAAAAATTCCAAAGAATGTAAGAACTGTCAAATTTGCGGAGCAAATGTTTGGTCTTTCTATCCGCGGGACTCGAACTCGTACCGCTGTGACATCTATGGCAACACCGCCTGTACAGATTGATTGATTGATTGATTGTTGGGGTTTAACGCCCGAGCAGCAACATTTTAGCTATATTCAGGGCGATGAACATGAAATGGGCGATAAAATGAACATGAAATGATGCTGATGAAATAAAAAAGGGATGGGACACAAGGATAATAGTGACGACAAATTTTGATTGCCACAAGAAAAAGGGAGGGTGAGTTGGGTCGGACAATTCAGCCTCCTGTGGCGGAGCGCAAAGGTTCCTACTCCTACTCGAATACCACAGCAGAGTTCTTTAATGTGCAACGAGCGTGGCATCTTTTCCAACACGGTGCACCACTATGGTTTGCGACCAGGTTTTCCTGACTACCCCAGCATGTAGCACGCCAGGGGTACCCCAACAACCACCTGAGGCAAACAAACCAGTTGCTAGGTTTAGGTTTCTGAGCACTATTTAGTCGCCTTTTACGACAAGCTTAGCGTTGCTGCAGGCCTTTTCTTTTGACACCCGGACCTACACGGGGCCCGCCTGCACAGAGTTCAGCGCAACATTCTTTGTCACTCCTGCGCGGTACGCGAACTTGTATCTCTGTACCTCTTTGACATATATGACAAGACAGCCTGCATAAGGTCCAGGTCCCTAGACCACTCTGCCAGCTAGGCTATATGAAAATATATCTTTCGCTGGCCGGGTCATTCCTCCTCGTAGGATTAATCTAGGGCTATAACTAAGTACACGAAGAATGGTAGTTAGGGGCACTCATTTAGGTGTTATTATGTAGGATATAGGATCAAAATAATGATACATGTCACAACAAATCAATATTATACAAACGTCTCAGAATGTGACGACTATTCACCACACTGCTCCATCGGATCAAATTGTTACAGGTAAGATAATATAAACTTATATAAGGGTCAGAAAAATTCCCAACGATGTTAGAACTGTCAGATTTGCGATGCATAATGTACTTAGTTACAGAACTAGATTAATCCTGCGAGGAGGAATGACACGGCCAGCGAAAGCTATATTTTTATAGAGTCTATCTGGCCGAGTGGTTTAGGGCTTCCCTTCGCGGGACTCGAAATCGTATCGCTGTGACACCTATGGCAACACCGCCTGTACAAAGTCCAGCGGTACGAGGACAAGGTTCAAAAAGATACGACGGGGTTGAGCAAGTTTGTTGTGACCCTTTAGACATAAAATAAATAAATAAAACTATAATCAGAAGGATCCGATTTGACATGCCAACTTCATACCGCAATTGAACTGATCGAATTATCAATATGTCTCACCACATAACAGTATGATAATTTATGAACTATGTAAACAAAATTATGACCAGTGCCAATATAACAAGGGTTTAAATATTTTAGCATAAAAGACAGATAACAAAACAAAACTTGTAAATATAGTGTTACTTTTATAATTGTAACTCTTACATGGCTAACTATTTTCTCAGAGCACAGCCCGTGCCATGCCAACTTAAAAAAAATGAAATTATCGTGCTTACATGTAACTGTGACAGACAATTAGATTGTTACAGTAAAAATACTAATATAATTCCTTAAAGAAAGAGTAATCAAGGGAGCCAAGATTCTAGCGAAAATCAAAAGAATGTAATCCACAAACCAAAGCCAGGCATGGAAAACAGAAAAACACAACACAGAACATAAAATAACAAAAATAATACATTCAATGTAACAAAAGTAAATGAGCAACTCGGACTCCACTAAAAACTGTGAGCATGGACCAGGTGCACTGGTAGGGTAAGCGCCGTATGCTTTCCTAGAAATACCCGCTTTGCTCATAAAAAGGCAAGTCAAGGGTAGACGAAAGAGGAAAGAAAGGAAAACTATGACACGTTAAACAAATCAGTGTTCATGGTGCAGATGGATACACCGTAACCATCCATAAGTTTATGAATGACGACCATAAAACATGTGTAGTAATGACTTAAATCTTGAAGCAACATAACCCTGTTACAGAGGCCTAATTGTAAAAATATGAAAAGATAAAAAAGTCTGCGTAGTTACGGCAAGCTCTGGCATAACGTATGAGTTGTGATACGAAAACTCGATATGGAGGCGCTGAAAGGCTGCTGCCACAGATGAAAGGAAAGTTGACAATACGGAATTCAAAGCCATTGCGTTTGTCGTACATTTTGGTCAATAGTTTTTCTTTACCATAGATCTTTAAGTGTAGGTCAAGATTTGAGGCTGACATCAGTGTATGTAGTGTCCTTAATCTCAATATTTTTGGGGGGATAGATGCGATGTATAAAATCCCAAAAAACTAGGATTGTTTGACGAAAATACGTAATCAATATAGCGGAAACTGAGATAAAAGAATCTAACTAAACTATGTTCCTTCCTTTGGATCAGATCAACAATGAAGTGAGCCTATATCAGGGTATAGTAATAAGTCAGCAAGGGAGCACAATACAATTTGTTTCCATTGGAATACCGACCATTTGATGAAAAACGCCAGACTGGACTAATATGCTGTCTTAGGACAGCAGCAAGACAGATATGATATGTCTATCATTGTCATCACACTACTTTAGTTAGTCGGTATTATTGTTCTTTTCTATTATATTCAGGTTTGTTTAGTGTCTATAATTTGCAGTTTTAAAAGCCTCAAAATTTCTTTTAATCTGTTTTAAGTAAGATGTGCAACAGGCTATCATCTGCATGAAAACCCGTGCGACTTTTTAAGTCAGTTCTATTTTATATTTTCTCATAATGGTCTTTGTTTTCCATGAATTTATTTTTCTGAATAATTCATTAGAAAAACTCGGTAAAAATTATAATAACATTCATAATTTTGTCTGATTGAATTAGTGCGTGGTGACATGAATGGCTTAATACCCTGTTAAAGACACAAGTTACATTCTAATCGGATAAACCACACCAATTCCTATCTCAAGAAAGTTGTGTTTTTTGAAGACTACTGTAAATCGGTTTATTTTAAGTAGAAATGTGATTTCCTTGTACTTACAAAAAAATGAAATACAAGGATGGTATGTTAAAGTTGACAAAAGGTTCTCTCTTTCTAGGATTTTTCTATAGTCTTCTGCTTTTCATTTTAAACAAAAATAATGTTATATTGATTTATTCAGTCAATACACGATTTCTTTATATTGTACTTTTCTACCTGTCAAGTTCATTCATAAAAGATGATTGTCACAGCTGTTTATATTTTATGGTTTATGAAGACAGTCTGAAATTGATCTGATAGTGTAATTAGGGTAACCAAGGAATGTGCGGTTATCAAAATAGTATATTACAAAGAATTAAGACTAGACGGGAATATAGACACACACATCCACACATGAAATAACCACAACACACGTACAAAGAATCAAGAGTCAAAATTACAAGCCGGACTCCACTAAAAACCTGAGAACATAGACCAGGTGCACCGGTAGAGTAAGCGTCCTTTTCTTTTCTAGAAACACCAGCCGAGTTGCTAATAAAATGTCACGTCAGGGGTATACGAAGGATGACAGGAAAAATATGACTAGATGAATAAATCGGTTTTCAAGGTACAGATGTATACACTATAACGATCCACGAGTTCATTGTGACGGAGAAAACATTTGTGGTGATGATTTAAACTTTGTAGGAACGTAACCCTGTTCCACTAGACTAATTATAAGGAGTATCTCATGGTTCTGCAAACTCTGGCATAACGTGGGTGTTGCCACAGATGAAAAGAAATTTGACGATACGGAACGAGAAGTCGCTGCCGTTGTATTGTTTGATCATGAATTTTCCTTTTTCGTCGATCTCTATGAAAAAGTCATGTTACGAAGCTGACTTCATGGTGTCTGTAGTGCCCTTACATATCTTTACTACGAGTTAATTATCTCGTAAAAACTAGATATTTTTAACCTTCATTATGAATTCAAGATTGAATTCATCAAAGTCGCTAATCGTCAAATATTCTATGCTACTGATTTTGGCTTGCTTTCAACATCCGAAATGGCACGAACTCAAGCGTAGTCGTGATATGCTCTAAAATCTTACTTAAGTTAAATTAAATTTAATTAAAGTACTTCAGCCTCAATCTTGGTCCCCTTGATTACTCATTTGTAACTGCGATGTCCCGAATCCGAATGTTCTTAATAAAAAAAAACTGGTAAACAGGAAATGCGGGTAATGTTTTCGTTCCACAAGTTTCTCTCAAAGTTAAGCGATCTTTGGATCTCTTATTATATTGACCAGGGAACCAGATTAAACAACTGGCAACCTCCGAATCGGAGACTAGGCGTTTCTCAGTAATATTACAGAATATTCAATCCTAACCGATTATTTCATCTTTCAATGTAAACTTCCTGTTCTCATACAATTAAGAACACACGTAGAAAAACGTCTATGGTTTTTAAGAGGTACATTTTGATCTCGTATTAAGCTAGAAATGGTGGTTCCATGGCACTTTTCTGCAGCATAAAGTGGAGTAGCTATATTTACTTATGCAAATCATACAGAAATTACGAGTGCAGGAAGTCGCTACCAATATTGGGGACAGCGACCGTGACCTTCACAATTAGTGAATTTATCAAATGATATCAGTTATTAATTAGTAGGTTTTTTTCTGTTTGCCTACGTACACACTAGTTAACATTATTGCAAAGTTTGTTATTTTATTCAGTATGTAGTCGGTGAGATGTTGTAAGTCAGATTTAGGGGTTAAAATCTCCATGAAACCAGGTACTGATTGTTATATATTGTTTTTTCTTTAATGTGACACATTAATTAAGCGTATTCTTAATTGAAGTTGTGTTGACGTCACGTTCTTGGACTTGATGCTACAATATGTTTAGATTCCATTGTTGTGTGATGTTTTCTGTATTCCTATTTCTTTTGTTTTGTAAAAGTAAGGTATGATATTATTTATGGCGACTTATTATTTCTTTTTTACAAAAATGTAATCGAAGTACTTTGTTGTATATTTAGGGGCAACCTTATGGACGGAGAAAATATTGTAGATCCGTGTGTAGACATGTTTTTAAATGTGCCTTTTATGGTATTCTAATATTGACTTTAGCTATTACTGTTCGTTTAATAAATGAGTAGATTATCACTTACTTCTTCCCTAATTAATGACCACAAATGATAAGAATAAGTATAGAAAATATCTTTCATACTTTGTTTGAACATGCAACTATAAAACTAAATGCATTTGTTCATTAATTTAAGCGGAATCATTCCATTCTACGTCGGTTTTCAAAATCAAAGTTTAATTCCATGGATTTAACCATTTTTTCTTCATTGAAACGATTTTAGTCTTGCATTAATTGTGACAAATTATTTCTTTTAAGAAACGGATGTAGCGCAAAAAACAACACAAGTTCATTGGACAGTCAAAGCACATAATTACAGTTATAACAAAACTAAACTAACTAGAGCAACAGGTCCTCTGCTAAGAGTGGAATCAATAAAATTTGTCAAAAACGGTCGAATAGTTTTGAAATGTCTGTAACAAGGTATCTGTTATAGAACCAGTAACTGTGAAATGCCCGCATGACCTTTTGACATTACAATAACTTAAGTATTGCCACTGTCTGATGATATGTTCTGTGTATGAACATCCTGCCATGGATCATTATCCACCAATTTGTCAGAATCAATGCGAAAAAAACCCTTATTATATATCATTAATTTGTTCTAAGATAGGGCATAGCAAGGGAATGGAAGTAGAAAGGTTTTATTTTTCATATATCGATTGTTCTTTGAAAATCTTTATCTTACGTGTATATGATGTTAATGAAAAGCTGTGAAGTCTTCCTAGTTATGGCAAATGCATGTTCTTCACGCATATACAATGAAGCTTTTTTCCTGAATTAAAGTAATTTTGTTTGAAAATTGCTCAGTATGGATCTATTATACAAAACATTGATTTGAAACATTTCTCTCTTTGTATCCTTATGTATACACAACCATTTGACAAAGCATTTCGTCGTGAAGACTCAAATGCATTTCGCTGAGACCACTATAGTAATAGCACCTTGTACAGCGACTTCACCGTTAAACATTGATACATTTTCCGTAAGTCATATTTGGGCTTAAATATTATTACTCGATAAACATAGATTATAACATAGAAGTTCTCATAATATATGTTTTATCAGTCCAGAGAGCCGTTAGGCAACATGAACGAGGGCTTATGAAGCATATAAAATTGTAATAATCTGTTAACTATTTACTCCAAAACTGAGATATCTCGGAAAACATGAACGATGGCTGCCTCAATTGTGTCCATGTTTGTCAACAATTTAAAATTCCGGACGTGACCAGAAAAGGTTGTCATTAAAATTTCGATCAATGACGATGAAAAAAGATACATGAACTGGACAATCCCATCCGAAAAACAATTATGATAAAACATGTATATTTGAGATTGACCTTGAATAAAGCCTGAATTGAAATCTTGTTTAAGTAATATCTATATAACAAACTCTTATGCCAATGACCAACCCTCTGATAACATAATTTCCATTAATCCTATATTCTACTCGTCTAGACTATTTGTCAAGATTGTTTGACAAAATACAGAGGCAATATGTAAATATCATCATATCCTGCCACTTCAATCGGCGTTTATTGTATTCAAACACTTCTAAAAAGTTACGTGTCAAATATTTATTTTATTTACAATGATATAAACCCATTAATTTGACATTAAAGCCGTATAAGAAATAACTTATTCAAGGAAAACAGATGAAAAGTAACGTATTTTCAAAACTAATTGACCAAATTAGAATTTAAAATTTAAAGAAAGGACTCCACTCCTTATCTAATACATATTTTAAACGAATTTTCTTGTAGTCCTTGCTCTATACTCGGCGTCACATAAATAACATACTGTTAAAATTTGAATAAAAATATTTTCTACGACTTTATTGAGACCTACCGTCGTTTAAATTGTCTTAAATGGCTTGCTCATTCGTTTAGCCAAACGGCTTCTCCCTGAACAAGTCGCTTTTAGCTTAAATCATGCGTAACAAATCCTTACGGGAAAATCCCATACTAATATCCGCCATGTCGGTTTCTACGGGACGATTTGTTTACCAACGAAGTTCGTAAGTTCCCGTCGAACTCCGGTGACAATCGTCTGCTTGATTAACTTCTCGGTATTGTACGTTGTTCGCGTAAAATAAATCCGAAATAACGCCGAAATGCATTCTGGGTTCTTCGGTTTTTGGACAAACCATTTAAACGTAAACAACATCTCCTAGCAACCCGATCACTGTAAACATGGCCGACTTCTTACAATGTAAATATTGGCACCGAGAATTAAAATCTGACCGGAATTTAACGATTCAATGTTTAGGGAGAAGCCGTTTGGCTAAACGAATCAGCAAGTCATTTAAGACAATTTAAACGACGGTAGCTGTCAATAAAGTCGTAGAAAATATTTTTATTCAAATTTTAACAGTATGTTATTTATGTGACGCCGAGTATAGTGAAATATTTTTAAATTAAATTGTTGAAAATGTTGAAGTTAAAATTAACAAATTTTATCAAAGGAGAACTCAGATCAAAATTGTAGACCCGACTTGTTTTAGATCGTATACGCAAGTCGTTTTAACTGAGCTTATCTATTCAATATATTGCAAATTATTTTGTTGATAATTGAACTATTAAATACACTTAAAATTTAACTGTTATATATATACAAATAATTATAAAAAGATTTTTTAGTTCTTTGTTTGAGATTAATTTGAAAATTTTAAAACGAAATTTTACGGAATAATGATAATACAAGGATGTAACATCTATAATCGTAGCTTATTTCACATTTTTCAAATCTCAATTATATGTGCGATAATTGTTCTTAAATTGTCTGTTAAAAGAACTCCGTTTATAAGGATTCCATAAATAAGGAATGTATACTATTTTAAATTGAAATAAACACAAATTACTACATTATATTTTTTAATCATTACAATAAACATGAAAGCTAAATACATGTCGGACATTACAAAACAAAAGTAACAAGATGGTTACCCCACTTTGTTTTTAAATATAACGTAAATCAATCAACAGGTTTCCTTTGTTTTTTTTTAATTGATTGTATTCATGATTGAAATTGTTATACATGTTTGTTATTAAAACCATTTTGCATGATTTGGGAATAAAGAACTCCAAAAATAGAGCGGACGCAACATAGAAGGATACAACTAGATACAGACGAGACTAATTTTGGATTAACGTTTTACCGCATAACAAGACTGAAAACTCATCGTATATAATGTACAACATACGTGCAGTTTTAACTTATTATCATTGTTGTCGGTGGAAATGTATAAAAAGCATCTTATGTAACTGATTGAAATCAAATGATCTGGTATGAATATAGTTTTATACACCGTGTTTAGCGTTGACTTTATTTGCGTGATAATTTTACTTGAAGCATAAAAAAAATTTAAGGCGTTTAACCTTTTTCATGCGATATAATTCATAAAAAATATGTAAAAAAACATTCCAATGTAAAAACAACATTTGTTTTATCCGTCAACAATGACATGATGAGCAGAAAGTATTACATCTTAGACTTTTATAAATTACGACTCACAAATTTATAATGACTTTGACCAAGATTTACTTCTTATGTGTGTTGAAGAATGCAAAACATTATACAAGTTTTATGTGTTTCGTTTAGAGGATAATTGTGTGGTAGAAGGACATGACAATCACAGTAAGTCATACAGAATACATTTACATTTGTATAGATTGTTTTGAATGATGTGTTTATGTATAAAAATTTAGCAGTCACTTTTATTTAAAATTAGTGTATTTAAAGCAAAATATAGAAGTTGCCCTTTTATAAATTCACTTGATGAAGGTGGTGGTCTTAATAGACAAACAGATCAGTAAAATCAGTAGTTAGATTAGACTGGTGTTATATAGGACCTTGCGATCAACTTAATGCGCTTGTATTGACTGAATTACTTAAAAATTAGTTTTATGAACTTTTATCGGCGTTTTTGATTTTGTAATTTTGACACTGTAAAAATTGCATGAATACGAAAATTTTATTTTCTTAAGTATAACAAAATTACTGAGAGCAAATCCACATCTAACATTATAAAGTTCATATTTGTATGCAAATATATGTGATTGACCCTATATATATGAATATTAATAAAAATAGTAACTTTTACATTAATAATCTAAATGAATATTCATAAACAAAAATATAAGGACAGGCCGACACGTATTTTGTTCTGTTAATCTGTCATTTTTAGAATGCATTTTATTTTGTTTGTCATAAATGATATTTACTACAAATGTTATCTCTTTTGCGTACATAGCTCGAATGTTTAATAGTTACCAAAGTCGATATAACATAAAAATCATTTAATTTTAAACTAATCAACATTTACAGTCGGTTGATTATATTCTGACCTTGTCGCTGAAAGCTATTAAAAAGGAGATTTTAACCTACTATCAAAACGTTTCGTGGTTGAAAAACTTGTGTTCATTCCATTTGTTGTATTAGAAAGCATGTTTAAATTAAACTAGACTCAACTTTAAAAGAAAAAGCTTACTTAAGATCTTCATAACTTTGGGATTAAAGAGAATAGCATTGACTTGGTGAATGATTAAAGCTATATCATTTTTTGTATATTTTTGCGCATTTATTTGTCATTGTTTAAAATAAGTAGCAAGTGACACGTGATAATTGTCTAAAACGTTATAACTGGAAACAGAGAAGATTACAAAAAGAATAGAAATCAATTACATATGAAATTTATAAAAAAAAATTAAGATAAGGGTACAAAAAAATTCAAGCATTTCTCATATGAACTCCAACAAAAAATCCGGGAATGACGTCAGTCGTCTATTTCGCAAACATTCGTAAGAGTAAAGTTTGACGTAACGTATGACATCACAACAGAAAACAACATTGTAATATCATAACTTACAATGCATTTTACACTTATAACTGTTCGTGAACAATGGGTAAGCATGTCTTGCTCTGTCAGCGGCACATTTTATATTGCAAAGAAGTAAATCCGGTAAGCGTCAAGTTTGATTGGTTAAAGCCCGTTAAATCTAACTTGAAATACATGTCTAATTTGTGAGATATAAACAACATTTAAAAAAAAAAACTGTTGTGATGATATTAATAAAGGGTGATATATTTTTGTCTAAGAATCAGTGTTTTTGCTCTACAAAAAAGTCATTGTATTAAAAACATGCACCACGACAGTAAAACGTCAGCTGGGAGATAATGGTATATTGCAACTCTAAATTGGAAATTCAAATCATACCCTGTGAAATATGTACAGCGTTTCGATTTCAAACGTTATGTATCATCAATGTAAAAGTTTAGTATATATATGAAACAGGAAAATATGAAAAAGGAGTCTCTTTAATATCAATTTCAGCTAGGTTGATAAATGTAAGAGACAATACATGAATCAAATAACGGAAACAAAATTGCAAGACTGGGCTAGTCTCTTCTCTTTTTAAGCAGCCCTTGTCAAAACCTAGTTTCAAACGAATACAGAAAAATAAAACGACTAAGATTGGCACACAATTTGTGTTTTATAGGTATAACGATGATCTGTTAAAATACCTGTTCTACAATCTCAACATATTGTCGACCTAGAATCTGTGTGGTTTTCACTAATACTTTTCTCTATTTTATAAGTTTATTTACCTTATACTGGATAGACATTTGTTCTTTTCTCATGACGAATAAGGTAGAAAAGATAACAATTATTGTTACTTTCAGAAACGACAAGGCGACTTAAAGAGAGACATTCCTGCGTGTCCTTTAATTTTTGTGAATCTATAACTGATTCATGCCTCTTGTAGAGTTGGCTTATTTACAGTAACTTTTGAGTCCATATTTTACTGCTGGGGTTGAAATAATAAGGAGTTTAAAATGTGATTTAATGAAACTTCTGTAGGTTTTACATCTAAAAAATTCAGAAATTTCAGAATTTTTTTTTGCACACACACGATGTTCTTAGAAGCCTTGTCTGTTGGTTCGACGACGAATTGTTCGTAATGACCGAACAAAAAAATTCTGAACATTCAAATCGTCAAAATTATCCGAATTGTTCCATACAAGATGTTCGCATCACTGACATTAAGTATAAATAAATACAAGTATGTGAAGCATACCGAAATTCGCATTATCAATATTGGTGGTACTTATGTTTTTAACTAAAATTGTAATGAGATAGATGAACCGAATATTTAGGTGTTAAGTCATTTTACATATTTAAAAACGCACCTAACTGTGAACGTTTTTTATAATGGTTATGCGTTTTTGCATCTGTTGCGTTTCACTACATCTATTCCTGTTTCTACGATTTCACAAAACCCATAATGTTGAAAGTAACATTTTTCTTGTTCATATTTATTTACAAAACATTAGAAAATACAGGCGTATACTGAGCCCCAAAGATATTCGATTAGAAACATATTCTTATTAAGTTCTTAAGGAATATTGACATATGTTTATGTTGAATGCAGAAATTACAATCCAAGGAATATATGATCGTCATTACAACAGAATTTCGGGTCAGTTGAAAAATGCAAAGATTTCCTTATTTAATCCCGCAAACTGAAATTCTTGGTTCATGTATGTTACTGTGTCACGTAGAAAGTTAGAAAATAGATAATTTATCTATTAGGCATTGTTTTCTACAAAAAATGATTATTTATTGAATTTGGTAGACCAGTATATATAGATTACCTTCTTTTAAGGACATTAAGCATGTAATGTTTTGTAGGTTAAATGTCAAGACAATTTATCAAATGATGCAATTCGTAGTGCTAATTATATTGTACTTACACGATGATGAACCACACTTGTAAACTTGTCAGTGAAAAATGACCTATTTGAAATACACTTGCGAATATAATTACTATCACTATGATTTAGTTTCCAAGCCTTTGTTCGAAATGAAACCGTGCAATCTTATATATAAGAGTATGATGGTGATAGCCCTTACAATAGGTAGAGTATTTATCATCGTATATGTTGATAAAAATGAAACTTTGACAATTTTTTTTTCAATTAAATTTAAGTATTGACATTTTTATTTGTAAACGTTGAATAATCTGCTTTATGTTATGAAAGTCATTCCAGCAACGCTATACATCCGGAACGAATTGATATTATTGAATTTATCACCTTCCTTGTCCGAAAAGTCTAGAGTGATATATTTAACAGAAGATTGTTTACATTTAGAACATGCCGGAAACGTGCTTTTTGAGTTAGTATTATATTCTTTTGTAATAAATTGGCTTTGCATTGTCATTATTATACCCGCCTCTTTTCCCTTTTTTCTAGCAATCCCTACTGAAAATTCATTAAGTGACTTCCAACGAAGATTCCGTTTCAAAAACAAAGTATACTTGTATCAGTCGTTATTTCCGTCTTGGCAGTACCAACGGATATTCTGTCTCGTTTATATCAATTTCGACATTTATGAATTAAATGTGATGGAAATGACGATACTAGTGACACCCTAGTGACGTCGTTTGACGTTATTTATAACATGTAACGCACCATTCCATCATAGTCAAAATGAAATTGACTAACGGTTTAGTCCGAGACAGTATCAAGATGTAATTTAATTCCAATAATAAATATGAAACGGCGTATTATTAATCTGAACACTAATTACCTGCAGTCATACTTTTATCTTATCTTTTTATTTGAGCTGAGTGAAAGTTTGCGAGTGTCAAGTGAGTACCTGTGATTCGTTTATGAAGCAAAAGAAGTCGAATGCAGTTCTCTTGCACTGAATACAACGACTTTTGTACTGATAACGTTGCAAACATACTACATTAAAATCATTCAAATGGTTCATTGCAAGAGTTTAACAAAAATCTGAAAGACATGTAGTTACATTTTTACACATATTATAGAAGAAGAAGCACACACCAGGAAGTATTGCTTAACAAATCATTATGCCAGACCTTGCTTCACATTTAAGAAATTAATTTTAAACATGACTAATAAAAGTATAATTTATTTTGCTGTTTTTTTTAATGTTCATTTTTCTTCATAATTTTATTTACTCATAGGTTGAAAGAACGTGTCGGCATAGGTATTTCTAGAGACAGACAAAACCACATTTCTCCATTAAAATAGATTACACTTTACCACTGTAAAAGAGTACGTTCCGGTGAATATAAATGTATCATACGAAGTTAAATCCGAAAGCAATTGATAATATTGCTTATGTCTTGCTTCCAACAACAAATAATGTGAATTTACGTATACTAAGATAAATTTGGTTGAAATTATCGATAGGGTGAAATTTATTCCTTTTGGTGTGAACATTTCTCGAAATTTGTAGGTATTACTCAAGAAATACTATACAAATCTCGTTTAGGTTGAAGGACGAATTGCTCCTTCTAATTGAGTGTTCTTTTAAAATTTTTTGTGTTTGATGTTTTTGTCTCTGATTTCTCGTATCTTTTGCCTTTCCTTTCAAAGTTTAAGATTTGAAAAACCGTAGTTTTTCTCCATACATCGAGTTCAAAACCGTTGACTTTTTGTATATTAGAGAACATAGGTAATTGAAAAGTACCGTTTAAAATAGTCATTTACATCATTCCAACACTATTGTTATATTCCCCCTACATTTTATGGGTGTAAGAATTATTTTGAGTTATTATTTGTATACTTTAAAAAAACCATTCATTTTTATATAAGCAAATTACGTAACCTTTACATACTTCCTAATAAATTTTCCACGAATGATAGAAGTCTAAAGGAATTTAAAAAAAAATACACTCTTTGCCTAGTGTATGACAGTTTATAACGTGTACCTGTTCCAAGACCTTTCAATTTATCCACCATTTTGAAATGTGACTAGACTACGCCTAGTGCAGACCACAACCTTTCTCTATTAATTTCAAAAATATGTATATAAAAGCAATTTATAGCATATAATAAACATATACAATAATAAAAAAAACACCGATGAACAATCCATGAACAAGTTTAATGGTTTCTTTAAAATGTATGGCTTTGTCCCAATTTTTTCCCATTTACTGCTTTGCTACATCAATCATTGTGGGAACAAGGAGGTTATTTATCATTTTCAAGGTATGTAGCAATTATTACCAAATATTGCTAACAAGTTCAAATGAATATCAAATTTGTATTTATTTCACTTTATTATTGTTGGTCAAAGCTGTCTGGAACAGACCTAATTATTCAACTTATGCAAACCAATTCGTCTTGATTTGTACATAAGATCATCTGGAAAGTGCATTAATCGCTTGAATGTTTATCATATAAATAATTTGTGACATGTGACTTGTGATTATTAAATTATGACTTAATATCTGATGGTAATCACATGTGAAAAAAATAAAAAGATATGACTATCGTAAGATACAATGTATTTAAAAGCTGATTTTCATCAAATGGCCACCGATTTACCGTCATTGAGATGTGTCGAAGTAAGCAGATATCATACATTCTCATAAATTTGAGATAAACGAAAATATGCAATTTTACTTCAAATATATTTTTATGGAAATATCATGTCGGATTCAGTATTTATTACTGTAATGCAATGTGATAGTTTGCTTTAAACAACGTAAGATTTGATGTCGTCCATAATTCATTTCTAATGTTAAACATCAATTATTCATGCAAAACAAAATACATTGTAGTTGTACAGTTCGTAAAAAAAAAACTGTTTGAAAAATAATGCACATTATATGTCTTTGGCGACTCTTATGTATGTCTTGTATTAAACATTTTGGTCGTTATACAGGCAGATAATTTGTTTTTTGTATGGAATTTACTTCAAAAGATGCATTACTGCACCGTAGCCAATTCTGTGTATCGTATTTTTTCACCAAGCGCTTTTTCATGTTATTATGCAAATTCACATAAACGTATGCATTTCACAATGAGAAAATTCCACTTGATGTAATGTAAAAATTTAATCTTTAAACAAAATTTTGTAAAGCGTTTCTGAAACAAAAACTTTCTTCCTTAGAGCCTCTTTCAAGGTAGGTTAAATATTAGAAAGGAAAAAATATTGTAAAAAAATGTATTAGAGGATTTTAGTTTATGAGAATAACAAATAAGATCGTTGATCCCCAATTTTCTCTTTAAATATGAATGAATGCCATATGGGTATTCTTCTTTAAAATCATACGAGAAATTTTGTACACCAGTTTATGTTTGCAAAAAAGAGGAACTTCATGTGTAATCGAAATAGACATTTTAAAATAGTCAACATTAAGACTCGTTGATTTTGAATTCAAGAAAAGCAACCTATGTTTGTAAAATTTCGATTCTAAAATGCTTATATCGAACACAACCTCTGAGAAGAAAACTCTTAAATAGACATTAAATATTAGGTTGCTATCAGGTTACTTACCTTAAAAAATACCATTAATACCAATGTCAGTACAATTCTTACAATTTTATCTGAATGCAGGCATCCCTCATTGACAGCAATCAATATTGATGTTTTCAGATAATGACGCATTCTTTATTCATATCGGCCAAATTTGCAAATTGCATAATTTATAAGGCCATTAGGTCCTTAATTTTGAATCGAATGAAAGTTTTAAGTAGGTCAATGAGTGCCAATGCTACATCAGTTTTCAAGGACCCTGATGTAGCAAAAACATTGTCTACTATTCATGACAAATGGGTTATCGTAGGAGCAGACAAAGCCCAAAACAACATTGTGTTTGTCTGCAAAACGTTTTAAAGCCAATGTTTATTATCAGAGGTAGACGTAGAAAATAACAGCTGTGATAAGACCTATACTGCTACCACACTCTCCAAAGAAGAAATTGTGGAAAACCATAAATCTGTGCTATCTTCTTTTGGTCTCTTTACCAAGGACGATGACTGTGATTTACCGTCTATGTACTGGATTCCTAAACTCCACAAGAATCCATACAAACAATGTTACATAGCTGGATCTGCAAAACGGACTACCAAACCTCTTTCAAAACCAATACTCACAGCTTTCAAAGAGGGTTTGCAGTCCTACCACAACATTTGTTACTCCCGTAGTGGTATTAATTCAATGTGGATCCTGAAAAAATCGAAAGATCTTATAATAGCATTAAAACCTATGATTTTTCAACACTGTATACTTCTATTCCACATACTCAGTTAAAATCCCGACTTAAAAACATTATACATTGTTGTTTTTTTTTCAAAAAAGGTGATACACCTAGATACAAATATATAGTTCTTGGTAGGGATTCCTCATACTTTGTAAGAAATAATTCCAAATCATCTTCCAAATATACAGAAGATATTTACAAAATTCTGGAATTTTTAATCGACAACGTGTTTGTCCAGTGTGTGGACGCGTTTTTCAACAAACGGTCGGCATTCCAATGGAAACTAATTGTGCTCCTCTACTTGCTGACCTATTCCTTCTTTCTTATGAAGCTGATTTTATAGCTGATCTCATCCGAAAAAAGCCCCGTGCAGGTCCGGGTGTTAAAAGAATAGGCCTGCAGCAGCGCTAAGCTTGTCGTATAAGGCGACTAAATAGTGCTCAGAACCTTAGCCGGGGGCTAGGGCGCTCTGCCCACAGAGCAACTGGAATGTGTGCCCCAGGTGGTGGAATGGGGTACCCCTGGCGTGTTACATGCTGGGGTTGTCAGGCTATAATACGAAAAACCTGACCGCAAACTATAGTGGTGCAGCGTGTTGGGAAAGATGCCACGTTCCTCGCACGTTAAAGAACCCTACTGTGGTATTCTCCCGGAGTGGGAACCATGGGGCTCCGCCACAGGAGGCTGGATTGCCCGACCCTGCCCACCTCTCCCTATTTCCAGTGGCAATCAAAATTTGTCGACCCTACTGTCCTTGTGTCCCATCCCTTTTTCGTTTCATCATCATTTCATGTCCATTTTGTCATCAATTTCATGTTCATCGTCTGAATATGGCTGAAATATTGCTGCTCGGACGTTAAACCAAAACAAACAAACATCCGAAAAAAAAGAATATCGTTTAGCTAGATCCTTTAATCTCAGTTTCCGCTATATAGATGACGTAGTATATTCAAACAATCCTAATTTTGGGGATTTGATACATCGCATCTACCCAAAACAACTAGAGATAAAGGATACTACAGACACTGTGAAGTCAGCCTCATATCTTGACCTACACTTAGAAATCGATAGAAAAGGAAAACTATTGACCAAACATTACGACAATTTCGATGACTTTTCATTCAAAATTGTAAATTTTTCTTTCATCTGTGGCAACATCCCTTCAGCACCATGCGTATGGAGTGTTCAGATAACAACTCATACGTTATGCCAGACCTTGCCGAAACTACGCAGACTTTTTGTATCGCGCTAGAACTCTAACAAGTAGGCTTCTGGAACAGGGTTATGTTGCTACAAGATTGAAGTCATCACTACAGAAGTTTTATGGTCGTCATCATGAACTCGTGGATCATTATGGTGTATACATCTGCACCATGAAAACTGATTTATTCAACGGGTCATAGTTTTCCGTTCCTCGTTTGTCTATCCCGGACTTGATTTTTTATTAGCAACTCGGCGGGTGTTTCTAGAAAAGCAGAGGACGCTTACCCTACCGGTGCACCTGGCCTGGTCCATGCTCCCAGGTTTGAGTGGAGTCCAAGTTGCTCATTTGCTTTTGTTACTTTGCATGTATGATTTTAGTTATTTTATGTTCTTTAATGCGTATGTCTGTTTTCCATGTCTGGTCTTTGTCCCCGGATTGCATTCTTTTGATTATCGCTATAACCTTGGTTCCCTTGATTACTATTTGATCATTTAAGATAACAATATGAAGTTCAATTTCAATTCTCAGAATTAAGAGAAAAAATAAAAACTTCACTTGAATGTCTGTTCAATTCAACAATTTGATTTTGAGCTTCGCACTTTTTCATAAATGAACACTTTACATACGGGCGCCCCGTGCAGGTCCGGGTGTTAAAAGAATAGGCCTGCAGCAGCGCTAAGCTTGTCGTATAAGGCGACTAAATAGTGCTCAGAACTCTAGTCGGGGGCTATGGGCGTTCTGCCCACAGAGCAACTGGGATGTGTGCCCCAGGTGGTGGAATGGGGTACCCCTGGCGTGTTGCATGCTGGGGTTGTCAGGCTATAATACGGAAAACCTGACCGCAAACCATAGTGGTGCAGCGTGTTGGGAAAGATGCCACGTTCCTCGCACGTTAAAGAACCTTGCTGTGGTATTCGATAGGAGTAGGAACCTTTGCGCTCCGCCACAGGAGGCTAAATTGCCCGACCTTACCCATCCCCCCTTTTTCCAGTGGCAATCAAAATTTGTCGATCCTATTATCCTTGTGACCCATCCTTTTTTTTTTCATTTCATGTTCATTTTATCATCCATTTCATGTTCATCGTCTGAATATAGCTGACTATTGCTGCTCGGATGTTAAACCCCAACTAACAAACAAACAAACATACATACGGGCTTTGTAGCAAAACAAAAGTAGGATACATTATTCTATTGTCAGTTGCTGAGTTGAATGAAATTCAATATCATTGTGCAATATGAATAGACTGGACAAAATATTAACAAGTCAATAATACAGTCACTGAGACTGTACTTAACTACCAGAATGTTTCTACAGAATAATGAAGCGTCCAGTTTCCACTGTTTGAGAATGTATGTCATTTATGTCATGTATAACATTTGTGAATGAATAACGTTTGCTGTAAGTACTTTTTTAATGTCAGAACGACCTCTTAACCTCAATTCTCCCTATGATATATTTTGATGTTGAAATTGAATTGTCAGTATGCTTTTTCTCAACTTATCAATTACGTGACCTTATTATACTGTTTATCACCAGCTTTGTATGTGATAAGCAATACGTTTGCGTTGAAATTTTCCAATTTATAATGGTGTATAATTCTTTGTCTGAAATTGAGCACAGTTCTCATAACAAGTTTTTGTTTATTTGTTTTTGTTTGTTTTTATTTTTTTTTCTATTTGGGGTACTAGGCATATACGCAATTTAAGAATATGGAAAAGTGCTCAACTTCAGACTGAATGTATGGAAATATATGACTGTGTTCAATGGGTATTTAATGGTAATATATCACTTTTAAAAATACACGATGCATTTTATTTTACCAATTAAAGTAATATTTTCATCAGCACTTGTTTAAGTCTACAGGTTAAGCTAATGAATACAAGTTCATATTACATAGACTTTCCTACAACCATGACACCCTTTTGTTACCAAGCTGCTGAATAGTATAAAGGATTGACAAAACTATTGGCACATTTAAACTGACCAGTTGCTATTGAAAGAGTTAATGAATACTCACCTATGAATCTTTTCATAGCTAGCTCCTGGTTATTTAAATCTGAAGCAGCTACCTGGGCTATGATATTTTTCATTGGTAAGGGGAGTTCAAATTTAATATATTATAGTACATTTTGTATTTTGTTGACAAGGTTGAAAACCGTGATTTAGAATAGTATATTAAAGTATTTATTTTATCTTAACTACATTGCACAGAAATCTTATACAAAAATGTATATTATTATAAAACTGAGACCTGCATTAATATTTATTCCCACCATCATAAAACAGGAAAAGACCTACCAAGGTGCCCTTTTAGTGGAAAGTATGTGATGCATACTATAGTTAAGGAACAAGTGTTATACGAAATGCAAACAGTTTGAGATTAAAATTAATTACAATTTTTGAAATGGTGATATGAGTTTATTTTATTTAAGTTTGAGTATGAAAGCTTAAAGTGAATTAAGTGCTTTATTAATTGTGAAGGATTTCCATTTGAATTGTGATGTTCCGGATTAGTGCTCTGGTTCTCATATTTGGGATTAAGTATCATGTTAATAATAATTTTCATTTGTGCTATAATTTGGGATTTAGTGCATTGAGTTTGATTGAAATTATAATTTGGGACTATAAGTGCAATGATTTTCAATGAAATTTAAGATTTATAATTAGTGTTATTTACATTGAAACTTCTTTGGATTAAGTGCAGTTCATTGAAACTATAAATTTGGATTTAAATGCTGTTTTCCATGTGTATTATTAAAGTGCAATGATTTTCATTCAAATGTAATAGTTTCGGATTTAGCGAATTTTTAAAGTGCAATGATTTTCATTACCATAAAATGAAGTTTGGGATCTAGTGCAATGGTTATTTTTAAATTAACGATTTGGATTAATTGCTTTTTTTCCTTGGAAATACAGCTTGGGATTATGTGCAATGATATACATGTAACTGGAATTATAAGGAGAATACTTCTTAGTTTTATTTTCATTGCAATTGTTGTTTTGGATTAAGTGCTATGATTTACAGCTCTGATTTGAGTGTTTTATGTGAAAAATGATTTTATTTGAATTATACTTCTGGCTTAAGTGCATTAAATTTCATCAGAACTATATATGCATTTTACATGTATATTTTAAATAATATGAAAATATGTGCAAGAAATTTATTAGAATCCGAAGTATTGTTAAAGTAGATACTTTGAAGGAGTACATTTCAATGCATATATTTGAAAATCAGTATTCAATGGTTTCAGCTTTGAGATGGGTCAATTCAAATAAATAGTAGCATACCATTACCATTGTAACTTCAAGTTATTGTTCATTCCATGAAAGTGTTACTATTTTACTTTAATTTGCCATTTCATTTTTGCTATCTAATTGGGGACTTGTGGGTTTAAAGCAATATTCACATTTAATAGTTTTCAACATTAGTACTTTTCCTGTGTCAGCAAGTACAAAAACATATATTGAATATGTTTATATCAATTGCTATGAGCAACTCGGCGGGTGTTTCTAGAAAAGCAGAGGACGCTTACCCTACAGGTGCACCTGGTCCATGCTCCCAGTTTTTGGTGGAGTCCGAGTTGCTCATTTACTTTTGTTATTTTGTATGGCCCCGTGCAGGTCCGGGTGTTAAAAGAATAGGCCTGCAGCAGCGCTAAGCTTGTTGTAATAGGCGACTAAATAGTGCTCAGAACCCTAGTCGGGGGCTATGGGCGTTCTGCCCACAGAGCAACTGGGATGTGTGCCCCAGATGGTTGAATGGGGTACCCCTGGTGTGTTACATGCTGGGGTTGTCAGGCTATAATACGGAAAACCTGACTGCAAACCATAGTGGTGCACCGTGTTGGGAAAGTTGCAACGTTCCTCGCACGTTAAAGAACCCTACTGTGGTATTCTCCCGGAGTAGGAACCATAGGGCTCCGCCACAGGAGGCTAAATTGCCCGACCCTACCAACCTCTCCCCATTTCCAGTGGCATTCAAAATTTGTTGACCCCATTGTCCTTGTGTCCCACCCTTTTTTCATTTCATGTTCATTTTGTCATCAATTTCATGTTCATCGTCTGAATATAGCTGAAATATTGCTGCTCGGACGTTAAACCCCAACAAACAAACAAAAAAAGTTATTTTGTATGTATGAATTAAGTTACTTTATGTTCTTTGTTGTATATGTCTGTTTTCCATGTCTGGTCTTTGTCCCAGGATTACATTCTTTTGATTACCGCTATAACCTTGGTTCCCTTGATTACTCATTTGCAATAACTAAACAGCAAAAAATACCAATTATGTAAAAAACAAAAAGACACACCAAATCCCCTCACAACACATTGTGAGTAATACTCACAAGCTGAGAAATTTCCATATGATGTGAAACATAGCAGTATTGGCTGCCTTACACCTGATCAGGTTAATTTTCATTGGCGAGTGGCTACTTATTCATCATCTCTTACAATAACAACTGGTCGGTTTAAATGTCCCAATAGTTTTGTCAATTCTTTGTAAAGGTCAGCAGATTGGTAACAAAAGAGTGTCATGGTTGAAGAAAAGTCACTATTATTGTCATACATTGAAGATTTACGTAATTAAATACAACTAAATTAGAACTTATAAAATAATCGATAGTTTTGGTGAGGATTTTTATGAGAATTTACGCAAAAATTGTTAAATTGTTAAATGGACAATCTAGAACATTTAATTGCCATTTATTTCTGAACGTTTTATCATCTTATTTTGCACATGTGCAACTAGTTTGCTTATGTTTTTTGTTGCAAATGCTATTAGTGGTAACTATCTTTCTCACCCATGAATTTAATGGTCTGCAGAGATTGCTTTTCAATTTAAACCCCGTACAGTTTATCTTAATGTTTTGTTTTGATTTCCTTTGGTCACCAACGCACTCAAAACACAGATAGTCAGAATACTTAAATAAATGCACTAGAAGTTTAAGCGGGTATTTGTACACATCTATATGATTGTTATAATAGATACAGTATAACACATTAAATAAGTGCATATGCTCGGGCTATTTTAGGCACAAATACAGAAAAAAAACATTCATTAAGTCTTTGTCATCTTTTTTTCGAATGCATTTTGTCAAGAGAAAAATATATGACAAACTGATTTAATTTTTTGTTAATCTATCCAACTGATAGTTTTAACACTTTTAACAGGATTTGGTTTGGGTCACAATTCAGCACTTGTATGTATTTCATATTACAAAACTAATGAAATGATGTCACGAGACCATATATTTTTAAAATTGCAAACCATTATTTGATTAAAAAAACCCCGTTTAGACCAGTACATAAAACATCTTTTTATTTTTTTCACAAGAGGCTGGGTTTAAAAAGTTAGAAATGTTTTTTGTTTCTGTTGAATTTGTTTCTGTAAAGAAAAACAAGATATGAACTGCTTATTATAAAAATAATGATAACCTCTGTAAAAATATTTATTACTACTTTGTAGTTACTAAATCGCATTCTATTAAAATTATGCAATTCTCAGCGAAAAAATAAATCATTTTCCTCCATGAATAAATTCATTTCTAAAGAAGATCGGGGTGTATTGCAATGATCTTAATCTAGTGTACGTCTTTTTTAAATTAGAACTTGTAAGTTTTTTTTAATGATGTTAGTTACTTAATGTTCTTTGTTGTGTATGTATGTTTTCCATGTCCGGTCTTTGTCTCTGGATTACATTCTTTTGATAACTGCTATAACCTTAGTTCTATTGATTACTCTTTCAGGGTTGATAACATGCATGTGTCCTAGAAAATTATTGGGGAATTTGCATTACCTAATAACATCGTTATCCTCGAAATAACCAGATGTTATGCGACGAACATTGACACAGAACTACAAATTGTTAGTTAGAGAAATGAGCATAAACTTTTAGTACTTAGTCTTTTCGAAATCAACAATCAAAACTTCATTGTTTGTCGTCCCTTGTTTGTCTTCAACCATTAAGTGACAACAAAGGTCCTATTTACAAACTGGTTTGTCGCCCCCATTTATTTATTTAAATTACACCCGTTATGTAGGAGTATGTAAATTAACGCAACTCGAAAACAATTTAGTGCTATTTTGATTTTATGGCCTAACATAGCCAATTATGTACACTTATATCTTGGTTGCTCATTTCCTTTTGCTTTGTGTGTGTGTGTGTGGTTTTTTTATAGGTATATCTAGGTTAATGGACATAATTCTTGAATTCGGTGATATATTGTATCGTATTCAAATTCAACAAAGTTTATGAAGCTTTCATTTGAAACAGAATGAAATGAGTCCAAGTTACTTTGATGCTTACATGAAATTGATATAAAATACTGACTTACATGAGATTGATGTAAAATGCTGAATACAAACGTTCCAATGATTTGTATCCCTTACCCAAGGTCTACTTCCTTAATTAATTAAAGAAACGAAGCATGAAAATTCAGAGACAACATAATCCATGTACAAGAAATGTCAATTTGCTTATATACATAACATCCAAAAAAGAAAATACATTATAACAATAGAACACACAAAGAGGGTTCATAAATTTAAAATTAAAAATCCATATAAAATCAACAAAGAGATTATGGTATCGATTTACTTCCAGCTTTGTCAAGATGACAAATTTATTCATATCACAAATATACATTTAGACATGCAAATTAGTAAATTAAAAAATAAGTTCTTAGCAGTGCGAATATGGCTTACAACATTAACTGGTATAAGAGTAATTAAGGTAACTAAGATTCAAAAGAATGTAATCCTGTGACAAAGACTACACATGGAAAACAAAAAAAAACAACAACAAAAAACACAATGAACATAAATGAAAACTGTGACGCGTTGAACAAATCAGTGTCAATGGTGCAGATGGATACACCGTAACGATCCACGAGTTCTTGATGACATAACACTTTTTAGTGATGACTTCAATCTTGTGACAATAAAACCCTGTTCCTAAAGCCTAATTGTAAGAAGTCTAGCTCGATACAGAGTCTGCAAGGTTATAGCGACAATCAAAAGAATGTAATCCAGGGACAAAGACCAGACATGGAAAACAGACACACACAACAAAGAGCATAGAGCAACTAAAATTATACATACAAAGTAACAAAAGCAAATGAGCAACTCGAACTCCACTAAAACCTGGGAGCATGGACCAGGTGCACCGGTAGGGTAAACGTTCACTGCTTGTCAAGAAACACCCGCCGAGTTACTCATAAAAAGTCAAGTCCGGGGTAGACGAAATAAGAAAGGAAAACTACGACACGTCGAACAAATCAGTTTTCATGGCGCAGATGGATACATCGTAACGATCCACGAGTTCATGATGACGGCCATAAACTAAATACTTTTTGTAGCGATGACTTCAATCTTGTAGCAACATAACCCTGCTCCAGAAACCTATTTGTTAGAATTCTAGCGCGATACTAAAAGTCTGCGTAGTCTCGGCAAGATCTGGCAAAAAGTATGAGTTGTTATATGAACACTCCATACGCAGGTGCTGAAGGGATTTTGCCACAGATGAAAGGAAAGTTGACAATTTTGAATGAAAAATCATCACGTTTGTCGTAAAGTTTGGTCAATAGTTTTCTTTTACCATCGAGTTCTTTGGGGTAGATGCAATATATCAAATCCACAAAAGTAGGATTGTTTAAAGATAATACGTCATCTTTATAGCGGAAACTGAGATTAAAGGATCTAGCTTAACGGTATTTTTTCTTTCTGATCAGATCAGCTATAAAGTCAGCCTTATAAGAGTGAAGGAATAGGTCAGCAAGTAGAGGAGCACAATTATTTCCAATTGGAATGCCGACCGTTTGTTGAAAAACGCATCCACCACACTGGACAAATATGTTGTCGATTAAACATTCCCGCATTTTGAAAACGTCTTCTTCTGTATATTTGAAAGATTACGAGATTTGTTTGTTTTTTTTTTAAAGTATGAGAAATTTCTACTAAGAACTACATATTTGTATCTTGGTATACCGTCCTCTTTGCATTACAACAATGTATAACGTTTTTGTGTCGGAGTTTTATCTGAGTAAGGGGAATAGAAGTATAATAAGTTATAAAATCATAAGTTTCAATGCTATTGTATTCTGATAATAAACTTGAATAGATAGTTTCCGGGCCCCGTGCAGGTCCGGGTGTTAAAAGAATAGGCCTGCAGCAGCGCTAAGCTTGTCGTATAAGGCGACTAAATAGTGCTCAGAAACCTAGCCGGGGGCTAGGCGCTCTGCCCACAGAGCAACTGGGATGTGTGCCCCAGGTGGTGGAATGGGGTACCCCTGGCGTGTTATATGCTGGGGTTGTCAGGCTATAATACGGAAAACCTGACCGCAAACCACAGTGGTGCACCGTGTTGGGAAAGATGCCACGTTCCTCGCACGTTAAAGAACCTTGCTGTGGTATTCGATAGGAGTAGGAACCATTGCGCTCCGTCACAGGAGGCTAAATTGCCCGACCTTACCCATTCCCCCCTTTTTCCAGTGGCAATCAAAATTTGTCGACCCTATTATACTTGTGACCCATCCTTTCTTTTTTCATTTCATGTTCATTTTATCATCCATTTCATGTTCATTGTCTGAATATAGCTGAAATATTGCTGCTCGGACGTTAAGCCCCAACAAACAAACAAACAAAAGATAGTTTCCGGAAGATCTTTAGGATTTAGGATCCACATTGAATTAATACCAAAACGGAATTAACAAGTGTCGTGGTAGGACTGACGACATCTTCCTCAGATAATAAACATTGGATGTAATACATTTTGCTGACAAAAACAATGTTGTTTTGACCTTTGTCTGCTGGTACGACAACATATAAGTCATGTATAGTAGACAATGTATTTTTTAATACCTAATTCAAATGTAATATTGAATAATTTCTATACTAATGATTTTTTGACATGTCACCAGCAACAAAATCTCTTCCTTGCTTGTTTTGAATGGCTCCGATTAAACAATTTATACATAATTAAAATAATCGTTTCATTTTTCAGTTACATCAACCAGTGTCATCCCCCATCTTTTGTAAATGTCAGAAATCGATAATTAGTTTCAAAATACATTTTTTAAAACTTTTTTTCTATAAAAATCAAAGGAAATGTCAAATGAGGGTAGAAAAGTGTGCGTATGTTTTCTTTGTCTTCCACCTTATTTTTTTTAAATGTTTCCATGTAAGTATCACTCCAGATAAGAATCATGCAAAATGTTATGCATGGTTGGAAAGCCTTCATATTTTTATTATTGATATGTTGTTAATGTTAGTTTATTGTAAAAAGAAACTAACAGAAGACTTTTCATATAACCCTTGTTCTTAGGAGATACAAATAATATAGAATATACTGTAGAATTCAAAATTAAGAGAGATATTTCTGTAAATGACACTTAAATACAGTAGAATTTGTTTGATTTTCAATGTGGAATATCTATTTGTTTGTTTGTTTGTTGGGGTTTAACATCCGAGCAGCAATATTTCAGCTATATTCAGACGATGAACATGAAATTGATGATAAAATGAACATGAAATGATGATGAAATGAAGAAGGGATGGGACACAAGGACAATGGGGTCGACGAATTTTGATTGCCACTGGAAATAGGGAGAGTTGGGTAGGGACGGGCAATTTAGCCTCCTGTGGCGGAGCCCTATGGTTCCTTCTCCGGGAGAATACCACAATAGGGTTCTTTAACGTGCGAGGAACGTGGCATCTTTCCCAACACGGTGCACCACTATGGTTTGCGGTCAGATTTCCGTATTATAGCCTGACAACCCCAGCATGTAACACGCCAGGGGTACCCCATTCCACCACCTGGAGCACACATCCCAGTTGCTCTGTGGGCAGAGCGCCCTAGCCCCCGGCTAGCGTTCTGAGCACTATTAAGTCGCCTTTTACGACAAGCATAGCGCTGCTGCAGGCTTATTCTTTTAACACCGGACCTGCACGGGCATGGAATATCTAAGAGCAGACAGACTGGAATGAATAATTATACATTTCATTATATAGACCTATAAAAAAATGTGTAGCGTTATTTTTGGATGTATCACATATTACAGAATTTGCATGATTCTTAGGAAACTACTAAGGTGATTCATGGTGTAGAAAAACCCATGGATTAGACGATTCTTTTTGGTCTATATAAGCTGTATTTTTATATGACAATAGTTCTTTCTGTATTTAGAACTGTTCTTTTGAGAAACTACACTCACTTTAACCTCCCACCAAATCAACCAAATCAAACCAAATCAAGAAGGATAACTCTTGAAAACTAATTTCATGTACAATTTATATACATGTAATCTCAAAAGCGCAAACCCCGTTAGAAAACTAATACTGGTTATGTGATCTATAACGGTTTCTGAACAAGAAATAAAACTGAATTCTGTGGGTTTTTTTTACCTGCATGAATCACTCATGTCTGATGTTCATAAAGACTGTTACTTACTTATGTATTGATAAGTACTTATTCTCTAGGAACACATTTACTTAACCGATTTTGTAGGTAAATGCTCTTGTGTAAAATGGTTGCCTGGCCCCGGCACCACAAACCTTGAAAAAAAGTTAAGTCTGGGAAGAATTTTAATTATTTGTGACATCATCAATTTCAATGACTGTGATTGTAGTTGCAATGGAAGTTAAGAATATTCTCAGACTTTTTTTTTACTTTTGTGGCGCCCGGGTCAGCTGATGTTCTATCAAGGTTTCCATTTTGAGTATATCTGAAAAACAACATTAAATCCGATTATCATGAATAAACCGCAAACTATTTATAAATATTTGTATAACCTTTTTTCAAAAGTATCATAATTTCCCTTTTTGAAGGGAAATACATTAATATAGAATGCACTGTGACAAATTACAATCTTCACTTTGATCATTTTATAAGTCATACGACCGTGTCTTTTCATTTTAAAGCATAATTTGTAAACGTATAAAGAAACAGGGCTCTAAAATTAATACAATACAATCTGCATCTTCTACATGTAACAAATGATTTCAGACCAATATAAAAATCACCCCTTTTCCACAATTTCAAATTCGAATATTTCCGCCCCGTGCAGGTCCGGGTGTTAAAAGAATAGGCCTGCAGCAGCGCTAAGCTTGTCGTATAAGGCGACTAAATAGTGCTCAGAAACCTAGCCGGGGGCTAGGCGCTCTGCCCACAGAGCAACTGAGATGTGTGCCCCAGGTGGTGGAATGGGGTACCCCTGGCGTGTTGCATGCTGGGATTGTCAGGCTATAATATGGAAAACCTGACCGCAAACCATAGTGGTACACCGTGTTGGGAAAGATGCTACGTTCCTCGCACGTTAAAGAACACTGCTGTGGTATTCGATAGGAGTAGGAACCTTTGCGCTCCGCCACAGGAGGCTAAATTGCCTGACCCTACCCAACTCTCCCTATTTCCAGTGGCAATCAAAATTTGTCGACCCTATTATCCTTGTGACCCATCCTTTTTTTTTCATTTCATGTTCATTTTATCATCCATTTCATTTTCATTGTCTGAATATAGCTGAAATATTGCTGCTCGGACGTTAAACCCCAACAAACAAACAAAACGAATATTTCCAGACGGTACATGGCACAAGTTCTTTTTAGAAAATATTGTACCCGATTCCCATCACCTCCTTAATTATTTTTTGTTATATTGAAGCTTTGGTTGATTATAACGTGTAATGAACACATTTTTAGATATGCAAAAAACAACCAAAAAACAAACGAACAAACAAAAAACAGAAGAGCAAAAAACTGTACCTTCATGCCTTTCAATTAATATTATATTATTAGTCATCACTACAGAAGTTTTTATGGTCGTAATCATGAACTCCCAGATCGTTACGTTGTATCCATCTGCGCCATGAAAACTGATTTGTTCAGTGTGTCATAGTTTTCCTTTCCTCTTTCGTCTACCACGAACTTGACCTTTTTAGCAACTCGGCGGGTGTTTCTAGACAAGCAGAGAACGCGTACCCTACCGGTGCACCTGGTCCATGCTCACAGTTTTTAGTGGAGTCCGAGTTGCTCATTTGCTTTTGTTACTTTGTGTATATATTTTAGTTACTTTATGTTTTTTGTTGTGTATGTCTGTTTTCCATGTCTGGCCTTTGTCCCTTGATTACATTCTTTTGATTACTGCTATAACCTTGATTCCCTTGATTGCTCTTTGCACTGTTAAAAACACAGCTGCTTAAAATAATAAACTGATTTGGTACATTAAAAATGCTGCGTTATTTTTTTTTAATGAACAGATACACGTTTTCAGCTTGAATTATTTCATTAATGCATATCTCAGTCTGATGAAAATAGTTTATCACAAAACAGAAAATCGGAGAGGAATGAAAACAGTTACTATGTTCCTGACTTGATACTTTCACTTCAAAGTGAATGAAAGGATAAACCATGTTTTATTGCTAGCCAAACCTGCCGCTTCCATAGTGGCCATGTGAGTTTCGGCGAAATGAATTAGTGCTGTTACACAGTACTATTACACAGAAAATTTATATTACACGATAAAAAATAAAAGCTTCAAATGAATTTCAGATTGTATGAGATAAAAGCGATAAGACAGCAAATTGGATGAAATTGTACTTGGTATCAAATAAGAATAACAATCTTAGAAATATCTCTAATTAACGTCTCGATATATGCAATAAATCAGGCGGTATTATTCCATTGTTTAGTCTTCATAGTCTCCAATCGTACTCATTTCCTCTCTAATAAACAGAAAAACATATAAATGATCAAACCGAGAAACCAAAATATCACGATAAAAAAGACTTAGGTTTGCGTTTACGCATAACCGCAAATCTTTAATCTATAAGCAATCACACTGAAAGTTTATAAAAGTCGGTGTCCATATATAAACTTTTAATTATTGTATTCTTGGTTCCTTTGATTCCTCTTTTACAAATAAAGGACTTTCACCATTCTTTTAATTAATTTTGTCATAATTGAATGCATTTAAGCCAGAATAATTTTAGAAGTATGAAGAAAATTTTGAGAACAATCTCAATAAAACAACCACACTAACTTTTATGCGTTTATATATAAAAGACATTTATGGTTGTAATCTGTAATTTATTATCTTACAGAAAGGTTCTGTATTGGTGTTTAAAATACTGACTAGCGTGACTGCCAAGCGTATGGATATCGTGACTGCCAAGCGTATAAATATCGTGACTGCCAAGCGTATTAATATCATCAAGGTTTCAATAAGAATCTGACTTTCACTGTTCACTATTCTTTTTATCATTTGACATCGTGAGCAATAAAGCACGCGTAAAAAACAAATAAAATTTGTTTTGCAGAAGCGTAATTGATTAAGATATCATCCCTTACACCACGTTTTAGGCTAAATACGATCTTGCTTGTTGACTGGAAAAGCCTCCGTTTCATAATACTTCAAGATAAAATTGCTATGAAGAGTTATGTCTTGCTTGTTGGTTCTTTTTTATCTGGTAAAAGATATTAATTTTGAATGAATTTGTAACATTTCTCCCCTCTTTTAATAATTTATTGTAATCTGAATAGATATTTGTAGATGTGAAACAATCAAAATAATTTCCGGTCTACTCTGTTCATTTAAATAATAATAATAGCAAAACAGAAACAACAGTACCTTTTTATATACGTATTGAGAAAACATGTTTCAGTTTCAAATGTTTGCACATGTCGTTTTTGTATTAATTATTGAAAAAACAAATGGCCATATATAACATAAACAGATGTTTAAACATTATGTATTGGAAATTGGATAGTGCAAGAAAATGTATCAATAGACAAATGAACAAACGGAATTCATAACATTATGGAAATAGAGAGTTGGTATATAAAACACTAGTGAGTTGTCTAAAACATACAAATATTAGATAAGTACAAATTAATTAGAAATGGTCTATATAATTTTATACATTATTTAATTGAATTTTAGCATAACGGCTGGTTGTTTAACTTCAAACTGTTGGTTGGGCTTAAGTGTCAGACATTTTATGATTTAAAGTTATTTTTATTTATAAGGAGAAAAAAGTTTGGGAAATTAAATCATGGAAGTTGATATCATAAATAGATATGTGAAGGTACACATTAAGTCCTAAATGTAAAATCGATCAAAAGCAATGACGTTACAATTCTATTTTAGGCAATGACGTCATAATTTAGGACTAATCGTTCACGTTATATTTTTTTGTGAAATTGAGCACTCTTATAACGATTGATTCATACATGAGGTCATAAATCTGTTATAATTATTCCAACACACGTACACGAATTTGCCAAAGTGGGCATACTGTTAATGGTTTATTGAAGACGATTTGACGGTTCGTTTGTCTTATAGGTGTTAGCGAATGCAGAAAAGCGAGTTCGATATCAAATAGGATGATATGAGGAAAAAAGCTATCTCCCTCTGATAATGAAATCGCAGTGCATTTCATATATTTCATACATCGATTTGCTATCACTTAAAAAGAAATGAATGCCATTACTGCATTTCCTTTAATATTTTGAATAATGTTATTTTATGAAAAGACTTGCATGTTTGTTTATTACCATGATTTACAAACAGTCTGATTTCACAGAGGAAAGTAATAATTTGTTAAAGATTGAATGCTTCAAACCTTCACCTTATTTATATTGCGAGAAGAATAGTCAAATTCTTCAGATTTTAGTTGTTTTTTAATTGAACGGTGTAAAGAAATTTAAACGTTGTGGTGATTTAAAAATAGCTGAGGGGTAACATAATTTTTCTCTTCGGTTACGATAATTCATTAACAGAAAGCTGAAAGATCATATGATATAAGTATATATCATATATTAATATTGAATAATACTTCTTTTGTATATGCATCACGACTGATTGTTTCAACCCTATATCGTTCACCCTATATCGCACCCCTACACAAAACAGACTTGAAGTATGGCTAAAATATATGATATAATGAACATGACATGTTAAAATCTGTATCACATGCGGTATCCACTCTCGACCTATATCATCCCGCGGACCGTTTGTCCTTGGGGTGATACAGATTCTGAAATGTAATATTCAGAATATAACCACCTATATATACTACACAAATGTTTTATTCTAATCCTGTATATATTGAAGTATATAAAATGAATATGGTAACTACCTGAAATGTACCAAAATCAACTCGGGATTTCTTCAGCTATTGTTACATCATAGAGACGTATTGTTTCAAGATATAAAAATACGAAAAAAGTTTCTTACTTGAAACACCAACGAATAATCATCATAACCATTATTTTGTTTCATACTTTTTTTTATATATATATATTATGATGTTTTCTATTTATTTTTATTTAATTATTTATTTATTTTTTAATTTTCCCAAAAAATAACCTTTCATTGATAAGTACGAATTATATTCAATACAACAGTTGCGCAGCTGTTTAGTGTATCTGATATGGATAGTAAATTATATATTAATGTAGAACATATGAAATACCAGTATTTTTTTTTCATCATACTTATTGTTGGAGTTGCTTCCTTCCTCCGTAATCTATCTCGTTATATGTAGATTATCCGATCTTTGCTTGTATAGTATTGCTAGCAGGAAGTATCAATGAGTGAGGTCACCACTCATAATTCCTATTTTTGCATTAACATTTAAGTTTAATGTCCGTGTGTTTTTGGAAAAAAAGTTTTAAAACGGGTAAAAGAAACGAGCGTTATAAGAACATAGATTGATTTCTTAGCCTATTTTACACGGCGTTGGATGTATAGAAATAGTTCTCCAAGAAGGATTTATCTTGTTAAAAGGAAATATAATTGAGTATTCTTTATTGTTTTGTTTTTTAGGGATTGTTTTGTAGTAATTAGTAGGTATAAGTTAATATGTATACTAAATTTGAGAGGTTTTAAATGCCGCTGATTTAAGCAAATGGGGCTTTAAGTAATACTGCTGTCAATACTTTTACAAATGTCTGTCCTGTAATTTATTTTAGTTCAATCCTTCATGAGAAGCAACAGGAAATTGATTTGCACCTGAACAGGTTCCCCGGTGTTAATCGTCTTTTTTTTCTGTATGGATTTGAAACTGTTGTATAGAAATTTTTCATTGCTTTAAAAATTTATTGGAACAATATCTAATGAGGTATATTGCTGAAGCTTGATGAGTGTGTTAACCGTGCTAGGTGCAGTTTGGTATTAATTTTCAGCTTTGAGCAGAACTTTACCTTAGAAAAACTTCAAGTTTCAAGATCAGCTAATATTTTGTCCGATGGGTTGAACCAGCAACTCTGTTGTACATTAACTTCATCTTTTCCTCACACTTTTCTTCTTTTTAATTTGATTATGCTCGCAAAGCTTCTGTTAACACTTAATAATTACGACATTGGATGCAGATTCAGTTGGGTGGAAATTTGCATGAAATTTTCGATTTGGTCAAGCATTATCTTCCTGTTTGTCGTCACAGAAATCATGAACCTGCCTTGAGGGAATGATGAGAAATGTGAATTAAAATGTATGGGTAATATTTCAAATACAAATTTAATTAATTGTACTGCGTGTGAAATCTTTGAGTTAGTGGAACATTCACTTCCTGTTTTTACACGTTTCTTTCAACTTCAATGCAAAAATTCAACCACGTATATATTACGTACTTATCCATTTTTTTTTGTTTTAACAATTAATCTTCCTAACACTCATGTTTACATAACTTTTGGTCTATCATTTTTGCTTGTATTTCTTTTTGGCAATTTACTTTGGCCTGGACCAGTGATTCAATCAAATTTTAAAATTTTAATTTTTATTATCTTTTATACAGCCATTTGCAACTTCGTCATTAGTTTCCTACTGCATTTAACCAACCTGAAATGTAAAGACTAAATTCTTTGTATACTGATTTTAAATATTTCTTCTTACACTTTAAGATTTCTGATAAAACAAGTATATTGAATTTTAATAGTTGTGTAGCCTATTAATTTTGTACCAAGATGAATACTATGCCTATGTAATGTGAATATATATATTTGTTTTGAATACATTTATGTGTCCAAGGTATAAAGTATTTATATGTTTAAGGGTCAATTAATTTAACAGTGATTTCTTAGTTTCCAACTGTTGTGTGGACATAACCTATAACATTAGACGATTTTTTTACGATTGTGATCCTACCTTCATGTTCTAGCAAGATAAAGTCTGCGCTATAAATGTTCTGTCGGTATGTAACTCCATCACATAGTTTTTTCTGCAATAAAATTTCATTGCATTGCAAAAGTTAGTTATGGAACTTACATACATAGCAGTGTGTGCAATGATAAAATTATAGAAGACACCCAAAAAAGCTAGTCAGCAGGATAGAATAAGAAGATAATAGAATTAGATTGTCAAGTATTTATTGTACCAATGGTGCGGTATTTTGCAGGATCAAATAAATAGTAAGACATACTTATAGACTTATAGATTCTTTAAGAAAAGAAATACGTACAAATAAAATTAAACCTGTAACAAAATGCAGCTCGGATGGCTAGTAACCGTAAAAAAAGCAATTAATTCTTCTGAAATAACATACTTCATGTTGTCAGCAGGCTTTACAAAACATCACATTATAATCACAATTAAAGTTCTTATTTTCCATCGTTTAATGTATTACATTATAAGTACTTCATTTAAGTAAATGAAATAGTATATACATTATTTGATTATTTATAAGGAAAAAAAATTAAAACATTAATTCATGTGTTTCAATACTGAGGTTTAAATACAAAAATGTATATTAACTCTTTTAGTTTCAATTTTACTAAAGCAGTGTTTATAAGCAGTTTATGTGAATGGAAAATCTTTCGTATGGAGTTTCTAGTTCATAACCAAAATATGCAATAAATCAAATGAGTGACAATTTACTCTTCGAAGCGTAATGTCTAATCGATTCCAGTCAAAATTAAGATTTGATTTTTATTCAAAACGTCATTTAGATTGTGAGAACAGTCAAACCTGTCCTAACGACAACCTGTTTTCATCAAAGACTATGATTTATATGTCCCTATGAAGTGCGTCTTTAGTGAATTAAATTTGTTCATAAAGACAACCTGTCATATTTGACCATGAAAATGCTCCAACCGACGTTATTAACATCACGGTACAAAGTTAGTATATGTTTAATACCTATAATGCCTGAGTACCAACCAAATATCAGGTTTGTTGCAAATCAAATTAAATTTATGACAAAACATATTACAAGCTTGTTTGGAAGGCGAAATGTAAGACAAATACTTAATACAAATACATTTTACAGAAACAGTAACATTGACGAGATATTGTGTTCTGTTTCAAGAAGATATGAATACAATATGAAGTATTACTTTACATGAAATGTAAACCACAAAACAAAACAAAATAGCATGACAGCCGAACATTGTAAGATTGTAAATAAAGGGTTGACATAACATCCTTACAGAAGATAACAATATATGTAAGAAGCAACGCCTATAAAAATCTAAACTGTATAAAAAAAACAGCATTGTTTACACTAAGTCTTGAAACTGAAATGGATTTTAATGTTTACCTGAATAAAGTAATGTACAATACACGAGTCAGCCTTGTATAGTTCAAACGTCTTTAAATGAGCAATCAGCGAAGGGAATGTAGCCTAATAGAGAAACTAGTCTGGAGAGTACCATGCTTTATAAGTAAATTTGACCAAAGTGTCTGTATACGATAATAATCATGAAGCTGGTGATTGGACGTAATGTATTGAAATATTTTTGCGATTTATATATCCTCTTTCGTCTTACCTGGATATGACATTTTAGGAGCAACTCGGCGGTGTATTTCTAGAAAACCAGAAGACAACTGGTCCATGCTCCAATTTTCTTTTAAGTACAGGTTGTTCATTTACTTTTGTTCTATTTGCGTATTACTTTTGGTATCTAATGTTATTTGTTGTGTGCGTCCATTTTTCTTGTTGAGTCGTTATCTCTGTTGGTTTTACCTATATTTGTCCCCTTGATTTCCCTATAATTCACACATACACATCATATAAACGAAGCAGTGTACAAAATATCCAGAGGCGTCGTGTATCTGAACCGCAATTTTTGACACTCAAAAAGAACAATGATAAAATTTCTCCAATTTAACAAAATATTTTACTTCCGCCTTCTCATTTTTGTTTCCATTTTGTCAAGTTCCATTCATTTAATGTTTTAAGATTTTAATGTCCGCGGCTTCGTTTATATGATTAATTGATTGATTGTTGGGGTTTAAGGCCTGAGCAGCGATATTTCAGCTATATTCAGACGATGAACATGAAATTGATGATAAAATGAACATGAAATGATGATGATAAAATAAAAAATGGAATGGGGCACGAAGATAAAAGGGTCGACAAATTTTAATTGCCACAAGATAAAAGGGAGGGAGGGATAGGGTCGGGCAATTTAGCTTCCTGTAGCGGAGCTCAAGGGTTCCTACTCCTATCGAATACCACAGCAGGGTTCTATAACGTGCGAGGAACATGGCATCTTTCCCAACACGCTGCACCACCATGGGTTCCGGTCAGGTTTTCCGTATTATAGGCTGACAACCCCAGCATATTACACGCCAGGGGTATCCCATTCCACCACCTGGGCACACATCCCAGTTGCTCTGTGAGCAGAGCGCCCTAGCCCCCGGCTAGGTTTCTGAGCACTCTTTAGTCGCCTTTTACGACAAGACAAGCTTAGCGCTGCTGCAGGCTTATTCTTTTGACACCCGGACCTGCACAGGGCGCTTCGTTTATATGTGTGACTTCGACAAAGATGGACACATAAATGCTGAACTAATTGATTTCGCTCATTTCGTTTTCATAATCATAATTTCTCTCTGATACCAGTAATTAGGTATACCAAGTTATCCACTCATGCGTATAAATGTGCGCCAGATCCGATCACGATAAAATTGCGCGAAACAAAATAGCAATATTAGATATATAGTTTGCTGATGAAAAAAATGAAATATATATATTTATAAAATCTATCGCCTTTTTTATGTTTGGAAATTAAATGTAAAGGGAAAAGGTTTATTTATTGGTAACTACCTAGGTTTATATTGTGTTTTAGATTAGTTTGTCCGTTTTGTTTCCGTTGGTCTGAAGTTGATATATTCATTCGAGACCTATTATAAAAGAAACCAAACAGTAAGACGTTTAATCTTGATTTATTAGTCAAATCCATGCATTACTTGGAAGGCAAATTCTTTTTTTATGTTATGTTGTGCAGGCAGATACATTTATTGAGTCTATTACAAAATGTTTTGAATGCGTCGAATAAAAAAACGTGCATTATGACAATCTAAAATATTAAAATTTATTATACTTACAGAATACAAAATAGATTCAAGTAATCAAAACCAAATTAATAGGGACTTTCTTTATTTATAAGGCAGGATGAAGGTTGATGGTGATGCTATGCTTCAGTTAAAAATTTTAAATTGAAGATATGGGATGGAGAAGTAGTCGTAAGATTTATAGTTTTTTCCTGATGATAAAAATATTTTATGTTTTAAGCATTGACTCGAAGAAAACATGTCCATGCAGTACCGGTGCATGTTGGAATGATTAGGTTCATGCTTTTCTTTAAAAATATTACTGGTGGCAATTTTATGTTGCCCTCTATGGTTGAAATATACCGGAAATAATGAACCTATATTAAAGCGGGAGGTTGAACGCATTATAAAAATGGTTTTACCTACCATTCATTCTGAAATGTCTGGACCATTGCGGTAATTTCCAATTTTCCAGTTTTTACCCTTATATTCCCATTTGTTATACGGACTTTCCTTTTGACTATTCGTTTTGACTACTGTATATTTCATCAGTTCGGTAATTTTATTGTAACCCTTTATTTACTCTTCGTACGGAAGGTTGGCATATGAATTTGAATTTGGTGATTAAAACAATTGCTTATTTTTTATTAAAATCTTTGTTTGTGTATTTAACGTAGTTCCTTTTCACCATACTTATATTGTAACATCTTTGAAGTTGGAACTAGATGTCATTTGTAGTATAATGTATCAACGATAGCCTTACCATATACTGTGGACTTTGCTCTTCAGCATGGAATTAAAATGAATTTCTTATTTTTTTTAAAACCGAAAACAACATATATATGTCAGGAAATGAACATTTTCATGCTTAAACAAGAAATGCAATTAAAACTTTTCAATAGTGTAGTAGTTCTTCACTTCGTGAATGTTTTGAAAAATTATCTCGGTGAAAGTATTTTAGCTTTCCTCAATTAAACTTACTTATTATGTAATAATATTTTAAGCACAAAAATGTGAAATACATATTATTTTAGCATTCATTATAGTGTAAAAGTCAAAGCAAAAGCGATATACTGATTATTATTTGTCACCTTCACTCGACCGAATTCGTCGTTCCCGCAATGCCCACTGCATGCTAATCACTAACAACCTCTCTAATAATCGACCATAAATTATAAAAAATCAAACATCAGGAAACTTAACGCCATTTTACACAAACGTTTACGGAAAGAAAAAAAAGAAAGTTAAAGAGTGGTTGTCACTGTGTTTTATAAACGCCTTGAAATAATTTTCAGTCTTAAAATATGAACAGATAACAAAATATTTGAATAATAAAAAAATAATGATCGGTTTTCCATCCAAGCTTTAGTGAATAAAAAAATCAACAATTGTACTAAATGTTGTGATATTGAATTCTACATTACGACATAAAAATATTGCGGTAAATGTTATAAAATAAAGTACGTACGTAAATATGCAAATTTTTACACCTCATACCCTATACATTCTTCGATTATGCTTCCGGGTGTACTTTCGTACTACAGGTATATCTACATATGTTAAGTGGTTTGCATATAAATGTAGGGACTTAATTACGGTAAAACCCTACAGGTACTGAAAATGAGTTTTAAGAGTCGTTACCTTGGAATTCTACAATGTTGACATTGGCACCACGTTTCGTTGTTACTGTCGTCACAACTACATGACAATAAAGTTAGTTTGTAAACTAGTATACCGGACATAAATATGCAATAATGATTTTAGAAAAAAAAACATAAATCCTTTTCACATGTCACTTAACTTATTAAGATGATTAACATGTCATCAAGAAATGAGACATTTCATTTCATTGACGTTTACAAAAATGTGGTGGTGGAAACACAGATTATAGAAATAACCGATATCGAAGAGAATTCAGTATCATAACATTGGTAGATGGGCAACTATTACTTGAAATCATAATCTCATAACGACAAACTTTTTTGCTTTCATTAACTGTTTAAAAATACTGGTAAGTAAAAATATGCAACATGTCGAAGTTGAAATTCCTGTTGTTTTTGTTTGTTTGTTTGTTTTTATATATAAAACTATATGGTATTGAAAACTATTTGATTATTCAGTAAATTTTGAGCAAAAGTGGAAAAGCTAATTGCACATTTTTTTTTCACAGGAAACACTGCTTTAAGACTGGCATAAGGAAAAGGATGCTATATCATATTGATTGTTAGCAGAACAACTTTGTAGAGAGTTATGGAAACATTGTTGTTGATAGTGACATTGTTACTTCATTATAACTGGATTTTATGTGATAATGATTTCTACCGCCACGACCAGTCCTACTCACACTGGGTACCTCATGGACGGTGCTTGGCCCGCTGCTATGATAAGGTTGGTCTTAATTCTTTGTTCCGATTGAGTAATTTTTTAACAGAATTTAAGAAAGGTTTCTGTTTATTTTATAAACGTTGAACTGCAGACATTAGTGTGGAGTTACTTAATTGTACACATTATTTTATAAGATAGAAGCTTTTTTTTGTATGGTAACGAAAAATACATTTTTTTATTTATGAAAATAGAAAATACTTTACAAAACCTTCATTTATTCTATCTGTGAGTTCAACGTTTTCAATGATCACAGATCATAAATACCCTATCATTGTTAACCCTTTTCATATAAAAAAAAGTTTTATATCTCTCAAACTATACCTACAGTTATTATTCGCGAGGTTGTGTTTTCTTCATCAACCTGTCATTCCACTAACATACATGTCATTCTTCTGACTTCAGTATTTACGAGGTTCATCAGAACCTCTATGCTAATAATGCATTCTGTTGTATTAACGCTTGATTTTTGTAGCTAGTTTTTTATACTAGTGATCTGAAAGTAAATATCAGGTAATACATTTATATTAAGTAATTCAATTAGATTACAAAAAAGTATGATTGATTGTAACCTCAAAGTCTGTAATCTCCTCCACTCGATAATTCCGAGTAATCTGCCTAAGATGAATTATATAGGATTAAGGCAAGAATTTTCATTAAGTCCTCAAATTTATAAAACTGATGTTCTTAAAAAAGATTAAAGTCTTTTGAAGTGATTTCCCAAAATATAATTAATTATACTGAAACTGGCAGAGATATCGGTAAAGAATTCAAATTTTTTATACATTCATTTCCATGGCATTACTTAAAACATTATCAGGCTTGGCCTGACCTCAACGTTCGGATTGGTCTGGTCATTCCAGAGACATAGAACTGATCTGAAGTAAATATAAATTTATATTCGATTGGTATAAAAAGGTAAGGGGTACATTGTAAATATTTTAAAAAATACATATGTTTCAATTGAGGCAGATTTCTGGGTAATGCATAAGTCTGTCTAGGCAGGGTTAGTTAGTCATACTGTTTAGCAAATTTTTCCTACAGATAAAAAAATAAATTTATCAGTACCAAGTAGTTTCTTTTGAATACGGAGTTAGTTGACTATCTAAATTGTCCAATTCTCTTTTTTATGGTTGTGAAGTAAACTTGCATTCAATCTTGCAATTTCTTGAAAAAGGGGGTGGGTCGCACTATTGTTAAAGGCACAGTTTTAGTGTATAAAAGAGTATGCATTTTTCTAATATAAACACCTGTTTCATAGCATGTAGAGGGTTGTGGTATATACAAGTTCTTGTATGAGTTTGGGGTTATTTTTTTTATAAATTATTATAAATTACTTCGACAGAGGATTAAAAGCCTATCATATATTATATATGTCAATTTTGTGCATTGTGTATTTTTGCGCGTAACAATTTGTCGATTGAAAACAACGCGAAGCATTATTTTCTGCTTTATTCCATTTATTTTGTTTTTATAATCGTATATTCAAAACAACAATTTTGAAAGAATATAATTGTCAAAAGCACCTTTTACTTCGAATATTGTTATTGACAATCATGTCATTCCGCCATTTGCATTGTGGATTTCGGCAGTCAATTTTACAGAATGAGAATCACAATAAAAAGAGGCGATAAATACACTTCAGATAGTTTTTATTTGGAATTATGAGGATGAAACATAACTGTTTTTCAAGAATTAAAGAATGTATAAAATCGGACAATTTCAAACCTAACATAAAAGTCTTCTTTCAGAATTCGGTTGGTTTTGTGAGTGAACGGTCCGATTTTACACATCAATAAATTCTGGAAAAGTACATTGTTTAATCGTATCATAAATAAAAAATAAAAACAGTTTATCTTTATTCTTTCTCTCTATCTAGTTGATATCCTTTGATTATATTCTTTTGATTACCTTGATTTCCCTTAAACCATTTGAATTTGTTTAAAGACAGTTTACGTTACTTTCTTTCTTCTGGTTTTTCTTTGAACATTTAAATTGACAAGTAATTTCAATTTTTAATTGTTGCTACCATCGTTTTCCTTCAGTAGTTTCCATAGAAAGTATACAACATTTAGTCTCTTAATTGTTTAAATGCTGCTTAATTATTAAGATTTTCCTGATTCTTAAAACATATGATATTAAATGGTTTTGTTTTTGTTTTTCTCTGTTAAGTCTTCATTCCTTCAAAACATAAGTATCGTATTTGAATCTAAGTTTTCCTTGAATTTACTGTAACAATATTAAAGCTGACAGTGTTCGATTGTTTAATTATATAGTCGACACCTATATATTAAACCCATAACATAAATTTTTGACATGACTTTATCTTTTCTTGATGAGTGTTAAGAAAGTTACATTGTAAATAGCAAATAAAGGCAGGATAAAAAAGACCAAATTGACACGGGCTATATGAATATCCGAACTAGGCAAATACTATGTTTATGATTGGTCAAGCTATAATTGAAGCCAGTCATGTTTTACGGTATGTCATCTTGTAAAACATTTTCTGTTGTAAGAGACGTATTGAAGCCATGACTGCACGGAAACGCTCACAGGCTTACTTCTTTAAATCTTAGCCAAATATTTGTACAATGCACTTACATTCAAAGGCATTTAGCTGTAATGGCCCCGTGCAGGTCCGGGTGTTAAAAGAATAGGCCTGCAGCAGCGCTAAGCTTGTCGTAAAAGGCGACTAAATAGTGCTCAGAACCCTAGCCCGGGGCTAGGGCGCTCTGCCCACAGAGCAACTGGGATATGTGCCCCAGGTGGTTGAATGGGGTAGCCCTGGCGTATTACATGCTAAGGTTGTCAGGCTATAATACGGAAAACCTGACCGCAAACCATAATGGTGCACCGTGTTGGGAAAGATGCCACGTTCCTCGCACATTAAAGAACCCTGCTGTGGTATTCTCCCGAAGTAGGAACCATAGGGCTCCGCCACAGGAGGCTAAATTGCCCGAACCTACCCACCTCTCCCTATTTCCAGTGGCAATCAAAATTTGTCGACCCCATTGTCCTTGTGTCCCATCCCTTTTTCATTTCATCATCATTTCATGTTCATTTTATCATCAAATTCATGTTCATCGTCTGAATATAGCTGAAATATTGCTGCTTGGACGTTAAACCCCAACAAACAAACAAACAATTTAGCTGTAATGTGACAGACACGATATGACTTGCCATGATCGCAACAAGTCTGAATCAACGTTACATTAAGTAGGTAATGCACAAAATAACTCAGCGAAACAAACTGACCGTACGATTACTTCTGTGCCGTATAATTGAGACAAGTGAATAATACCATTTGACATTTATTACACTTTTGTCTTAATCAGATCGTGTACGCATAACGTACATCGTTTCATCGAACAATGACGTCAAAACAACATACTTGCTGGTTCATTGTTTTGTGATTATTCACTTGAAATATTAATCCAAAAATATTTTCATAGAAATTTCTGTAAACATGAATACACTGCTCTTCATTACTCCGTTTGTCAAAAATGCATTCCTCTATTTAAAGATCTTGTGACTAAAATAAACGACCGTGAACAAAAAATCGTACTATGTGCTTTGTTATAAAAAAAAGTAATATTTCGTCATTTGTATCTGTTTATTTTTGGTGTGGCTGTACGAGTTGAAATCTAACGAATTTCATGTATTTCATTGGCGTTTTGAAAATGGGATCACTTATAGTAATAATCCAGTCCAGAAATTAAACAACTCGTGAAAGTCAATAGCCAAGAAACATTGCGATTCAATAAATTCTCTTACAATTTGTCCCCGTTGTTAAGACCAATTGGTAACATTTGTAAAAGGTAAAAGGTACCATCTTTCCATCGACACATGGTCCAAGAAAAAAAAAAACAGTTTCTATTAACGAATTCTCTGCAAGAATTTTACTTCATTTACTCTAGCCCCGTACTGATCCGGGTGTCAAAAGAATAGGCCTGCAGCAGCGCTAAGCTTGTCGTAAAAGGCGACTAAATAGTGCTCAGAACCCTGGCCGGGGGCTAGGGCGCTCTACCCACAGAGCAACTGGGTTGTGTGCCCCAGGTAGTGGAATGGGGTACCCCTGCCGTGTTACATACTGGAGTTGTCAGGCTGTAATACCGAAAACCTTACCGCAAACCATAGTGGTGCACCGTGTTGGGAAAGATCCCACGTTCCTCGCACGTTAAAGAACCCTACTGTGGTATTCTCCCGAAGTAGGAACCATAGGGCTCCGCCACAGGAGGCTGAATTGCCGGACTCTACCCACCTCTCCCTATTTCCAGTGGCAATCAAAATTTGTCGACCCCATTGTCCTTGTGTCCCATCCCTTTTTCATTTCATCATCATTTCATGTTCATTTTATCATCCACTTCATGTTCATCGTCTGAATATAGCTGCAATATTGCTGCTCGGGCGTTTAGCCCCAACAAACAAATATTTAAACAAACAAACTTCAATTACTCTGTGATCTCTAAGGTTTAAAATTGCCTCCATTCTGGTCATTAACGTTATAAAGCTTTTGCCTATTTTAATATTTATTCACATTTTAACTATTCAATAAAATCGTTAAAATATAAACAATGCATAAACAAGAAACACACCAAAACCAAAAATAATATCGCGATTTCACATACATACAAAATAAACCATTCACATATTTGTCACTTAATTTATGAAACTTAATCTTTTATTTGTCTAAAAATACTGCTGTTCATTAATGTAAAAACTGAACGTGAAATGTATTCTACAAATAGAATTCAATAAATGTCGAAGAAAGAACAAATAACATTTTTTATGTTTACTTTTTATATTAGAAGATTATGCTATTAGAATTTTAACGTGTTCCTCTCCAGATAGCATTTTTAAAACGTTCACATTGCATAATTGATTTCCACAAGGCATATTTTAATCTTTCAATGCACGTTAATCCTAGAGTTTATTGATACATTGCTATTTTTTTAAAGTAATTAAACACTCAATCAAGAATTAAATAAAACTCAACGATTTACCTAGATAATTGGAAAATCAAAGTATTTGTTATGAGCATTGACTCGTGTAAAATTGGAAATCGGTTTATTATCAGTGTTAGCATCCTCATCTTCACAATGATTTGTAGCCTTTATTGTAAGGCTTGAAATTGTTCTGCAAGTGTTAAATATTTAGGAAATTACGTATGTAGTTAGGAAGTGATTGTTTGGACATCTAAAGCAGATTAAGAGCGAAGTCTCATATTTTGCATTGGTCAAAATGTCAGCCATTGCGCTGTCATTATTTGAGTACAAGCAGCTTCGTCCTTCATAGGAAAATCCTAAACGCATGTAAAAGATTAACAGGTAATCGAAGGTAATCTATCTTCTTTGTTGTGTATGTATGTTTTCCGCTATAACCCTAGTTCCCTTGATCACTCTTCCATATCTGGTCTTTGTCCCTGGATTATATTCTTTTGATTACCGCTATAACATTGGTTCCCTTGATTACTCTTTGAAAATGAACATTGAAATATAAACTCTCGTTATGATTAGTTTTGACAAAATCATCTCCACGTTTCAGTTAATAACCGAGTGATGGATGATATTAAGTGATGCACGAAATAAAAGAATGTAATCTCATTTATTTTTGAGAAAATCTTAGTATGCAAATAGTCATATTCGTATAGAAATACCAACTAGACAAAAATAATAAAGACACATTTAAGCAAGCATTGAAGGGCCGACAATAAGGGTAATGTATCCATATGAACAGATCGATTACAAACAGATTTTAGCATCGTATTTTGTCAGTAAAGAAACGCAATATAACAAAACTGCACCAGCAGTGCAAGTTATAAATCGGAATTCACTAAACGTTGACTTCGAATGGTTGGCATCTTATATCTTAATTAAAAGCTTTCGATTGGTTTGTGGTAAAAGGATTTCCAAAAATAATACCAATGTTTTCAACCAAATTAAAACTGATTCACGACAACTACAATTATCTTTAAAAAAAACAAGCATTCACACCATTGTTAATGTTTTTTTTTTTTTAATTTTACCTTACATGTTTATTTGCATTCCATTCCGCAAAAAAAAATCATCAAATTGAAAATTTAAAGTACGCCTGATACTTTTACACACTATTAAATTAAATACAGAAAATACCGATTACATATATTTTGCAAATTCCGATATGCTGTGCACGTGTTTAAAGAAGTTACCTTTGACCAATAGCATTTCAATCATCTAAACCAAACAATTATTGTGTACAAGAAGTATTTACAACAACCGCAATAAGAAGCCGAATCAATCACCAAGAGGTTCTATCATGTGAAATACAAGGAATGAAGTCAGTGTTTTAAAAATATCGAATTCCTTAATCAAAAGAATGTAATCCAGGGACAAAGACCAGACATGGAAAGAAATATAATAGACATCTTGTTATTTAACGTGTATATTTAATACTTTTTCTCTTATCTTTTCGTTACTTTTCCTCTCTTTTGCATTATTCCCTGCTAAAGAGTAATCATATCATGTAAGATATTCAATAATACGTGGGCACGTAAAGTAAAGACATATATGCATATGGTTACGTGAACTTTCCAGAGTTGTATATAAGACTTCACAATGATTCAGTTGATAAAATTATTGAGTTCGGCAAATAAATCATGGAACTTTTCGTTACTGTAACAAAAGATCTATAAATATCTAATTCTGATTTCATTATGTTAATTAATTGTTAAACAAAGAGTAATCAAGGGAACAAAGGTTATAGCGGAAATCAAAAGAATGTAATATAGGCCAGACATGGAAAACAGACATACACAACAAAGAACACAGAGTAACTAAAATCATACATACAATGTAACGAAAGCAAATGAGCAAATCGGACTCCACTTAAAACTGGGAGCATGGACCAGGTCACCGAAATCATATATTTCTTACAAACCAACCTTTTGTCAAAATATTTTGGGAGTTAGTGTAAGTGTTTATCAAAGAGACAGTCGGTGCACGCGTACCTTAACAATTGAAAAAAAAAGAAACAATATACCCAATTTTCAAAACAAAAGTAATAATACTATTTTGGTAGATGGATCAACTTCATTTTTCAAACATCTTACAACAAATGGAAATTCCGTATGAAAAATGAAAGGAAATTGACGACAAGAAGAAGATGTGTTTTCATATCTGATTGCTAGATCTTGTAAAGGCTAAATAGGTGTTAATTATCCAAAAGTTAATCAACATTATATCAATCAATTAAATTTACCTATTTACTGTAAGCATTTGATAATCCAATTTATATATGTTCAGGGTTATTCGTAGTCGTCGTTGTAATTTTTATCCATAAATCAGGTGTCAGCTGTTACTGCTTGACTTGATTTAAGTTCACATCATAATATAAAATAGAACACTTACAAAAGTAAGGGCAAATTTGACGGACACTTAATTTCTTTTACTCTCTTAAAGTCATCAACGTTGAAACAGAATGTGCTTTTTCTTGGGAAACTATTTTTGTCACAGAAATGAGATTAGGTGATGAACAAATACCTAATCTGATACTATCAATGATACATTTCCATCCGAGGCGTAATTCATTATTAAGGAATACTTTATACTATGAGTTTCTACACATGATGTACATTGTACGTTTTTCCGGTCAGATAACAGGATCTGGCATTTTTCAGTTAATTTGGGTAAGAAAGTCTTAGTTTTTGTGTCTTATCCGTCTTTTCTCCTTGAAAATTCAATTTAGATAGGACAATTGCATGGCCTTGATGTTTTGACGAAGCCCCAAATAACTTTGTGACGAGAATACTTTTTAGTCAATCGTCAAAAGGCACGCTTTTGGATCAGAAAAGGCTTAATTGCAGACATTCATTCAACACAAATAACAAAGTTGGGGTAAATGAACATTTTATTCCGGGTAATTAGGTAACCTTATGAAAGGTATATTTTTACTTGCTAATTACTTCAAAGAACCATGGCCTTTAAAGAAAATAAATCAAATTAATTATCCACTGAACTGGCTTCAGTCGAACTAATGAAGAAAGGAATGTGGTAAATAAGGCCAATCACTTTAAAATTATATCGTAAATTTGATTATCATTGTCGGGTTGTTGTTTATTTGTACTTCTCTCTGACGATGCAAATATTTTAGAAAAATAAAGAAACTAAAATCAAAACATATTACAATTCAATCCTATGTTTTTAATATAACAAGACTAGGTACATGAGTATTAATCACGTGATTATCTCAACAACCCCATCGGGATGACAATGACAGTCCAAGACCAACCGTTGGCCTTCAATGAACGACGAGGAAACCCTCACATCACAGGGCAAGCTACAGCTGGCCACAAAACACCATTATACACAGGTACAGCGAAAGAGTTGCCACTATATACTCATGTATCATTATCATAAACTTAAGATAAAAACGAAACAAAGTCCTAATTTGGGACAGGAGCAAAAAGAATGCGGCGGGGTTAAAGTACTTTGGCGTGATCATAACCCTCCCCTTTAAAATCTAGTCACTGTAAAAAAATACATAATTAAAGACACTTACAAATCAGTTCAAAAAGGTCTGAATCCATTGTTACATTGGAAATAAAGAAACCGAATATAAATTACACAAATGTACAAGCTAAGGACTACTAGCAACTAACTGACAGACCAGTTTAAACTTACAATAAGTTATGTCCCCATTTTCATTGTAATGGTGTATGTTTCCATGATAATTAGTTAATGTCTAGATCAGAATATTTTAGTTAGTTATTGTATCTTAGTCTTATATCCAGAAGTTTATCTTTATCATTATTTTAAGTGGTTTGTAATAGGGAAGATGATGAAATACAGTATCATGTTATCCATGTAGGATGTTGTTTTAAGCAGTTTTCAAGGTTTTTGATTTATTGGAAATTGGTGCTAAGTTGATGTTGCATTGGTGTTTAATTTAGGTCAGCTATGTAAGATATGATAATAAAAACAGTTGGTGCATAGTTGGTGTTATATTGGTGTTGAACAGTATATAATAGCTTTGACTTTCATTTTTAAAGGGATTGGATAATTGAAATTTAGTAGTGGAATAAAATGGGATAGTTGGCCAAATAAAAAATGGAGATTGACATTTAGTTGTGGAATAGAATGGGATGGATGATATATTAGGTCAAGCCTCAAAGCAATAAACCGACACATGTATTTTCAACAGCTTGACAAAATAGAGCTTTCTACTTGCAAAACTTGACAATATTACCAACGCCTCTCGGCCTTTTTTTCTTTGGCGTACAAATCATTTTTGAAACTTATTTTTTTAAGGTGAAAAAATATATACTTTTCAAAAACCTTATAATTGTTAAACCTGTATGAATGTATTTTATGGAAAATTTAGTTCCATGTATTGTTAGTACAAAATACAAACACAATAATCGCCATTGAAATGGTACTACAGTTGTGGTAGGTTAACATTTTACGCAATAATATTAATGTTGGTGTTCATTATGTTTTTGTTTTTGTTTTTGTTTTTTTTTTTGGGGGGGGGGGATTCTTGTATTCATTTTACATGTTCAGCTGTGGTGTTTACTTTTGGTTTTTAATACAACTGATATAAGAACAAGCATTTTTGTTTTGCCTTTATGAAATGTTTTGACAGCGGACATGAAAGATGAGGTTAACACAATAAAAGATATTAACGTACACCGTTTTACTTTAAATTCAATTAACCTTTCTGAAAGAGAAGTCAATGGAACACAGATTTTAGCGAAAATAAAAAGAATGTATTCCCGGGACAAAGACAAGACATGGAAAATAGACACACATAACATACAAGGTAAAAAAATATGAAGAAGCAACTATGGAATCATGGACCAGGAGCACCGGTAGGGTAGGCGTCCTCTGCTTTCCTATAAATACACCCCCAGTTGCTCATAAAAGGTCAAGTCCAAGGTAGACAAGAGGAAAGATAACTATGCCACGTTGAAGAACTCAGTTTTTATAGTGCACTTGGATACACCGCAACGATCCACGTATTCATGATGACGACCATAAAACTTCAATAGTGATGACTTCAATCTTGTAGCAACATAACCCCATTCGAGACGCGATACAAAAAGTCTGCGTAGTTAAGCAAGCTCTGTTATAACGTATGAGTTGTGATATGAAAACTTCATACGCAGGTGCTGAAGTGATGTTGCCACAGATGAAAGGAAAGTTGACAGAATGAAAAGTCATCGCGTTTGTCGCACAGTTTGATTTTTTGAAGTTTTCTTTTATCATCGATCTCTAAGTGTAGGTTAAAATAAGAGACTGACTTCACAGTGTCTGGCGTATCCTTCATCTCAAGTTTTCTGGGGTAGAAGCGATGTACAAAACCCCCTAAACTAGGATTGTTTAACAGTAATATGTCGTCTATGTAGCGGAAACTGAGATTAAGGGATTTAGTTAAAAGATTTTCGTTATTTATGATCAGATCAGCTGTAAGTCAGTCTTATCAAAGTATAGTAATAGGTCAGAAAGTAGAAGAGCACAATTTGTTCCAATTTGAATGCCTACCGTTTGTTGAAAAACGCGTCCACCACACGGGACAAATATGTTGTCGATAAAAAAAATTCGAATTTTTTGAAAATATCTTCTTCTGTATATTTGGAAGATGATATGATTTTTTTTTACAAAGTATGAGGAATCTTTACCACCAAGATCTACATATTTGTATCTAAGTGTACCGTCTTTTTTTTAGTAACAACGATGTATAATCTTTTTAGTCGGGATTTCAACTATGGTGATTAGAAGTATATGAAAATGAAAAGTCATACGTTTTAATGCTATTGTATTCTTACAATAATCTTAAATTGGGGGTTTCAAAAAGATCTTTCTAATTCTTCAGGGTCCACATTGAATGAATACTATGGGAGTAACAAGTGTCCTCTTTGACAGTTGTGAGTACAGAGATTAAAAATTTTGAAAAAAAGTTTTGGTGGTGCATTTTGCAGATAAAGCTATGTAGCATTGTTGGTATGGATTCTTGTGGAGTTAGGAATCCAGTACATAGACGGTATATCACAACCATCGTCTTTGGTAGAAGGATAGCACAAATTTGCTGCTACCACGTCTCTTCTTTGGAGAGTTTTGTAACAGTGTAGGTCTTATTATTACAAGTACTATTCGCCGTCTGCCTCTGATAGTAAACAGTGGATGTAATACGCTTTGCACATAAAAAAAACAATGTTGTTTTTGGTTTTATCTGCTGATACGATAACATATTTGTCATGTATAGTAGACAATGTTTTTTTGCCATCGGGGTCTTTGAAAATAACGAAGCATTAGCACTCATTGACCTACGTAAAACTTACTTAAAACTATTGAGTTTTAAATAAAGTTTAGAGATTCAAGTGCGACGTGATTTAGGTACCAGTATCAGTCTCAGAAAAGGAAGTTGAGTGAATTTCAAAAATGCCGGTATTTAGTTATATGTAGCAATACAAAAATTAAGAGAAAGTTAAAAAGCAAATAAGAACCCCGCACTTCATTAACCTTTTCACACCATAAGGATTGACGGTCTAAAGTTACTATTCGGGACTTCAGAATAAATGGTTAATATAAAGTACTGGTTTAGTATGTACTGTCTTTTTTGAAAAGCCAGACATCATAGACTTATCGAAAGAGAGCCGATATATTCATGCATGATATTGAAAAAAACTCACTTTCAATTTGGAACAAAAAACAGCCATTTTTTGGAAATTCTCTTGAAAAATGGCATTGTCAAATAAATATGTTTTTTTTTGTTACAAGCCAGTTATAGAAAATGTTTTTTTCCAGAAACTCTAAGTCTTTCTGTAAGACAGTCTTTTTCAAGTATTTCTTTATTTACCGTTTATATAAATAAATGAAATATTTTTTTTTAGTTTAGAAAGAGTAATAAAAGGAACCAAGGTTATAGCGGTAATCAAAAGAATGTAATCCAGGGACAAAGACCCGACATGGAAAAAGATATACACAACAAAGAACATACAATAACTTAAATCATACATACAAAGTAACAAAAGCAAATGAGCAACTCGGACTCCACTAAAAGTCATTTTTCTTAATTCAATAGTTTATTCGTTTCCAATCGTCATTCGATGTTGCTGATATTTGTTTATCAACTTCGAAGCAAATGCAGCGATAGGATGAACATGTACTAGGACGTGTATTCCTTATATATTTTTAAACTTAAAGACAATTTTAATCCTGATTTTTACACGTCATCGTATTAAAATTTTCTGCGTTACAGCTTGTAGAGGGATGTTTTGGTATTTAGTGATCTAGTAGATCCAATAGTATATTGGTCACGTGACAAGTGTAGAGTTGGCAAGTTCTTGCCACCTCCACACCAGTTCAGACGTTTCAAATTAATTTACGTTTCAAACATGTGGCTGTTGTCTTTGTTTTTAACTGTCTATAATTTTGACATGTTTTCATAGTAATTCTCGTAAGATGGTTATCGCATTGAGTTATGATACAGATTTCTACCCATTTTAGTGTTTTCTAACCGGTGATTTTTCGTTAAAAAGAGTCATGTTTCATGTTTTCGTCATATTTAATTTATCTATGGTATAACATGCTAACGTTAAAATTTTTCATATCATGCATATGAGATATGGTTTATGGTGGTGACATGTATTGTAGTTTTCTATAATGATAACTGATGTCATCTATGCTCTATGGGCTATCGGCAATCGTATAGGTTCTAATTGTATCTAAGAGTATTGCATAAATACTGATGATATTGTTGATCTTTTTTATATAACAATAGAAATTTCCATATTCGTGTAAAAAAAGTTTCAGTGCAGAGAATGTGTTTATTTAATGTTGACACATGTTATCACTTTCAGTTGGGTCTCTTGTCTTACTATTCAGATTAAGTACGTTTTTAATAATTTATTATTTTCTGGTTAACGGTACCAAAAGGGATCATCAGTTTCATTTAGAATTTTTTTCCTTACAAATATTCTTAGTTCATTTTTGTTTTCACTCACTTTTTTTCTTAATGCCTTGAAATGTGGATCTGATGTTTTATTGATGAGTTACATGTACAGACAGAGGATGAGTTCTGTTCTGCATTGATGATTTTTGATGGATTACTGATTGTACTGTAGGCGAAGGCATTCGTGTTGTACCGACACGTCTAGTTATGTTATGCCCCTCCACAAATTGGTCGAGGCCTGGTAAATCCAGGACACAAAATTTTCCGGACATTTTTTTCTTATCCCATTGAGATGTTGAAGCGTTTTTTAGCACACATGGCAAGAAAGGCCATGTGAGCTTTTGCCGTCATTGTATGTCCATTATCCGTCGTCGTTGCCTTTCGTTGTCACCGTCCGTTAACTTTTTCAGATTTAAACAGATTGTAACCAACTCTTTTGGGTATATCAACAACATATGTGTAGGGGTATTTGATCTGACAAAACATGGCCACCATTACTCTAAATAGATCATAGACTGAGGTCAAATTGCAGAATTGTGCAAATTATTCAAAAACTGCTGGGTTTAAGTAAAACCTGGTAGGGATGAAAATGTTCAACATAGTGAGATGGACCTATGTCGAAATTTTCCTAACGATCCGTGAACGGATGTTTGAGTTATGGGTCCTGGAATAGACTTTTTTAACGAATTTGATATTCCCAACTAAGAAAATCTGCTCGGGATCTTACTGGTTGGATTATAACTAAACTTTCATGGAATTTGCCGTAGGGTGTCTCTAACAATCGCTTTGTTTGGACTTTCGTTAAGACAAGAAATATGGCAACTGTTATTAAATATATACCATAGAGGTCAAATTAAATTTTTTGTATCGCGCCAGACTTCTTATAGTTAGGTTTGTGGAACAGGGTTATGTTGCTACAAGATTGAAGTCATCACTACAGAAGTTTTACGGTCGTTATTATGGACTCGTGGATCGTTACAGTTGATTTGTTTAGTGTGTCATAGTTTTCCTATGACAAGCTCTGGCATAACATATGAGTTGTGATATGTAAAATTCATACAAAAAGTTTATAAATCAAGAAATATTTTTTGAACGTACAATTTTCTACGCACAAATGAACAGAATTTAAAGGTTGAAAACAACTGAGCCTTGCTGAGTTTTACATTGCCACTTGAGGTTGAGTAAAAAAATACTACATAAATTTCACACTTAAATCTTGGAAGAAAATAAATTTCTTTCGTATATTTGTTTAAATTTGGTAAAATTTTTAATAACTTCTAACATTGCTCGGACTTAAAATGGTTTCTATTCAAATCTTTCCTCGTCATTACGCTATCGTAAGATGTGCAATGCAATCAAAACCCGGCTTTCACGTTGTATGTGATTTTTTTACATTATTTTTAAACGTCCTTTAAAACGAACAAAGAATATACACAGTAACATCAAACATGTTTTATTTTCAAAAACCGGTAAATTACTTCCAACTTTTGTACGGCATGCTACATAAATTCCACCGTTACTTACCAAGGGTTCCGGGCCTGCCCCGCTCTCTTTTCAAGGGAGGATGACAGGACCGAAACCGTTGCCTAGCGAAGATGTATAAATACCAAAATTTTGCTCATTTCGCCATTCAACAGTACTTAATTTGAAATAAAAACTGAATAAATTCGAAACTATTAAAATATAGATATAATTATTGATAGCAAATTTAAAAGGAACTTTGTGTATATAAAATAAACATTTTGACCCAGGAACATATTCTGGTCGGTGGTTGAAATGATTTGGGAGAATTTCAATGAAAAAAATGTTTCTATTTTTCTCAATAAACTCTTTTTAAACATCTAAACAATCGATTGTGGGCATTGATTTTCCGGTCATTTTGGGTATATATATATATATATATATAATTTATTTTAGCTCGTGAAATCTAAATTTACTTGAGATAAACGTCTTCGTCGTAGGGAATAAAAAAAGCAACAAAGCCTACGATTGCCTCTCCAGTAGGTCCCATGTTCACATATGGAATTGTAAAAAACAAATTTGTCTATTGTTGAATGACTTTAAACTTGTGCGATTATTACAAAAGTACCATTCACAAGTTCAATAAGTAATACTAGAATTTAATTCGTATGATATTAAACAGGTATTAATTAAATTATTTCTATCGAAGTTCTTTGAAACACAATTAATTCTGAATTCCCTTGTCACTTTTTAATCAAGATCCAAATATTATTTTACATGCTACCTTTTTGCCCTTTAGCAATTTCAGTCAACATTTTCACTTTAATTATTTGAACAGAGCTAGTTAATTGAAATAGCAGAATTTCAACAAATTTTAGAATTAACCAAAACTATATGTTTTACATGTAAAATACGCTAAAACTATACTGCACTTATTTCTTATTAACTAAAAAATAACATAATTTTTTACATTCTAATAATTAAAGTAAATTGTATTTTGATTACTCAATAAAAACCTTCACCACATTAAAGCATCAGAATAAGTTTTATAAATAGACCAATACATTTTCTAAGCAGTAAATCTAAAAATTCAAACAAAAATATGATTTATGTACAGTTTAATGTGTGTCAATGAGAAAAGTAATTATATATAATGATACATAAGGTGATTATAAATCAAAAGACACCAAACATATATTTTGTAATCATAGTTAATTGTAGTTAAGTTTTTTATTTATCAATTACCAAATTTGACCTAACTTTGTATGTCGTGTATTCTATCATGATCTATCTCTGTCACATTTCAGTATATATAAAGAACGGACGATATAACAACAAGGTATATGAATTAGGAGCTCGCGTTAAAAGACAAAATTCGTTAACCTACTATGATGAAGAAAACATACGTAAATTAGAACAGAACAAAAAAATAGATTAACTTTCTTCCCTAAATAAAACGAATATAGTCCCAGACCCAGTAATGAGTTTGTTTAACTGTGATAATCGCCGATGTAAAACCTGTATCCATGATAATATGACGTTATATGCCGATTTTCGTCAAGATACTAATTTTGTTTATCATGTCTTCCAAAACTTTGATTCACTGTTGTCTAAAAGCAAACATTTATCAACGTAATCTGATGAAAAAAAAATTAGTGCTAATTTGCTTAAATTAAAGTGAATATACATATTTTTGTACAATGCAAAAGTTTATTTTACATTCACCGACTAAGTATCTTTTTTTCTGTGTGTTATTTTAAATTATTTTGTGTTGTACGTTTTGTAATGTCTTTTGTACTAAGTGTATCCGGTATGGTTATTCACAGATTTTTAAACATTTAAACCTTTATCTTTTCAGTTTTTTTCTTACCAAAGAATTGACTTTTAAAAAATTATCAACACATTAGATATTCTAACCCGTAAACAATTTAAAAGTAGAAGACTAAAAAGTTATACTTTATATATACCAATAATATCAAATAACTAAAAATAAAATTATCAAAAGAAAAAAAAAACAGAATTCGAGAGTTTGAAAACTTTGTTTTTGCCTTTAATAACATTTTCATTCTTATACATATGTACTAATATATTTTTAGTAAATAGTATATATTGGATGCCGCTGTTTGTTTGTCAATATCGATGAATTAACACAGTATTAATAAAATGACTATTTGTCCCAAAACTAGAGCTTTTCCTGAAATATTTTATCATTTTGTATGACTATCGGGAGTAAAAACAAAATTTCTTCAGACTTAAATGCAATTTATTTGTATAATGGTTTCTTTTTTTTCATTTGAGAAATAATTGTGGTCATAATTTAATTGTTTGTCTCTTACTTTAAAGTATGTACCTATGTTTAAAAATTAGTTCTATATGAGTTTGATTAGATCATGCTTGGTGGTGGCTGATTACCCATTATACTGATACTATTTCAAAAATTTGATGTTTAATAACAGGAATGACAGTCTATGGTTACATTAGTATAATTGGCAATAACATAGGGCAAAATTGGTTTTTTACGTTACAATATTATTTTTATTTTGCTGTTGGTGCTATTTGATTTTTTTTTCGTCAAACTACGATATAGCTGAATGTTGTTATTTAAAAAAACCCACAAAAAACAAAAATCCAATTTTCAGTGGGTCAAATGTTGCGTCCTTCTCCTCGACATCTAGTGAACAAAATTTACAGCAGTCGTTCTAAACACAAAATAATGACAATTTGATGGTCCTTTCATTCTTCTTTCCAGCGTAAGATCTAATGTTGATCTTTGAATTTGTTCCACAAATTAACAAACTAATAATATTCTAAAGGGGAGACTTTAGACTAAACTCTTCGTTTACTTTTATGACATATTACCATTTTCCGTGGTAAAACTGCCCCGTGCAGGTCCGGGTATTAAAAGAATATGCATGCAGCAGCGCTAAGCTTGTCGTATAAGGCGACTAAATAGTGCTCAGAAACCTAGCCGGGGGCTAGGCGCTCTGCCCACAGAGCAGCTGGGATATGTGCCCCAGGTGGTGGAATGGGGTACCCCTGGCGTGTTATATGCTGGGGTTGTCAGGCTATAATATTGAAACCCTGACCGCAAACCATAGTGGTGCACCATATTAGGAAAGATGTCACGTTCCTCGCACGTTAAAGAACTCTGATGTAGTATTCGATAAAAGTAGGAACCTTTGCGCTCCACCACAGGAGACTAAATTGCCCGACCTTACCCATCCCTCCTTTTTTTTCTAGTGGCAATCAAAATTTTTCGACTATTATCCTTGTGTCCCATCCCTTTTTTTTCATGTCATCATCATTTCATGTTTATTCTATTATCCATTTCATGTTCATCGTCTGAATATAGCTAAATTTTGCTGCTCGGACGTTAAATCCCAACAATCAATCAATCAATCATCCATGGTAAACCTACCAACCTACTCATGCATTTCGACTTTTAATTATTGAGCTGACGACGAATCATATTGCTTTTAACAGCTTTTTTATGAGAGACAAACCAGTTTGTTTGTGTTCATGGAAATTGTTCAAAAATTTTATTTTTCGATTACACTTAGTGGTATTTATCTATTATTTCGATAATAATTAGTTCTTTATACGTCGTTTCGCTTAGTACTGAAAACATAAAGTAAAATATTGATGAAAGTCTAGTGCGGTGATGAAACTGAGTCCTAAAAAGTCAAATAATATAGAAAATGTCAAGCTATCGACAATGAATATAGCCTATGCATGAAACAAAACTTTGAATTTTTCTTTATTTCAATGAATCTCCAGCTTTTGTTTTGCCTTCTGTAAGCAAATGAGTTGATACTGAGTTAACAGTCAACACCCTTGCAAATATACAATGTTTAAAATATGAAGTTAAATCATCAATTGGCACTTAACCATAATAAACTATCATTTAAGATACATTCATTTGAGAAGTGTTTAAATAGTTTTTTACAAAAATATAAGGTATGTTTTATGATGCTTTTTATTACCTTAATATAATTTTGTTAATATCGTTTTTTTTGTCTCAATTTAAAGTGGTTCACTGCATTCACATCAAGATACTTAGTTGAAATGAATGAATTCGCATTTCTGTGAATAGTGTTTGACAAGTGTCGCGGAGCTGCATTATTGTTCTTAGATTATTTTTTTTCTAATTTGCAATATGTTTGTTTGTTTGTTTGTTGGGGTTTAACGTCCGAGCAGCAATATTTCAGCTATATTCAGACAATGAACATGAAATGGATGATAAAATGAACATGAAATGAAAAAAAAAAGATGGGTCACAAGGATAATAGGGTGGACAAATTTTGATTGCCACTGGAAAAAGGGGGATGGGTAAAGTAGAGCAATTAAGCCTCCTGTGGCGGAGCGCAAAGGTTCCTACTCCTATCGAATACCACAGCAGGGTTCTTTAACGTGCGAGGAACGTGGCATCTTTCCCAACACGGTGCACCACTATGGTTTGCGGTCAGGTTTTCCGTATTATAGGCTGACAACCCCAGCATGTAACACGCCAGGGGTACCCCATTCCACCACCTGGGGCACACATCCCAGTTGCTCTGTGGGCAGAGCGCCTAGCCCCCGGCTAGGTTTCTGAGCACTATTTAGTCGCCTTTTACGACAAGCTTAGCGCTGCTGCAGGCCTATTCGTTTAACACCCGGATCTGCACGGGACTTTTAGGAAGAGAAAAGTCTTATTCCAATAATATACTATTGTACCATAATGTACCATTTGTCGACCCAATTATCCTTGTATCCCATCCTTGTTTTTCATTTCATCATCATTTCATGTTCATTTTATCATCCATTTCATGTTCATCGTCTGAATATAGCTGAAATATTGCTGCCCGGACGTTAAACCTCAACAATCAATCAATCAGTCAATGATATGCGGTCAGGTTTTCCGTATTATAGCCTGACAACCCCAGCATGTAACACGCCAGGGGTACCCCATTCCACCACCTGAGGCACACATCCCAGTTGCTCTGTGGGCAGAGCGCCTAACCCCCGACTAGGTTTCTGAGCACTATTTAGTTGCCTTTTACGACAAGCTTAGCGCTGCAGGCCTATTCCTTTGACACCCGGACCTGCACGGGGCAATTGAGTTTAGAACGTTTTGTCGTAGGGGTAGAATGCGTTCATACAATAAGATGTCAATAAATAATACACAGGAAGTAACTAGTATAACACGTTAAATATTTCTAGAATTAATTCAGCATATATCATTTGTGTTGTCGTTGACTGCTGTCTAAAAGAATAATAATATGAAGTATTTGTCATGTCTGAGAGAAAAAAAAACAATTACTATATGCCAGTTTCTCTAAATTACATTGTATTACTGTCAAATACAGATTCCCTGGCTTCATTTATGAACAAAATTTAAAGGTTGATGCTGTAAACAAAGTTGCGACTGTCCAGTATTCTTACTCTTCCATCATCTCAGAAACAGAAAAGTTAGTAAGACGGTGTTGCAGTTAGTCTGTTCTAGTACACAACGTTTGTCAGTGTCGTATTATATTGTTTGAACATACTGAAAATGCAGATGCAGGCAAACAAAAAACTTTGTTGGTCAAAACTGAAATGGTTCATTACATAACAATATTTCCTGATACAAAAGGAACCCTTACATCCGACCATATTCAAGCTAGTTTCCTTATATAGTTACAAACAGCTTATTATATAATGATTTTACTTTTTTTAAAAATAATTAACGTGAAAATAGGATATTGCGACTACTTCAAAATATCAACTCATATATTTCTTAAAGCATGACTTAAGGAAATGTGTTCTGAGTAAATAGGTTTCATTGAAAGAAATGTATTTTGACACAATGTTTTCTGCTTTTTAGTGAAATAAGAAGTGAATAAGCACACAATAACCTTGAAAAAAAGAAGTAGAATAAAATTTATCAGTTAGTACGTAATTCTCAATTGCTATTTTCTGTACTTTTCAAAGGGAAACTTATTATAATCATTTACATAATTGACTTAATTACATTGTACTTGCAAAAGTCAATTCCCGAAATTTCTTATACTTAACATTCCAGTCTGGAAAAAAATGAATAAAATCATGGCGATGATCATGTTTCAACCACTTTAAAGCAAAAAATATTAATCACATTTCAAATTTCGATATGCTGTATACGTGTTTCAGAGAGTAAATATTCAACAGCTGTCTACATTGGAATCACATACATGGAAAAATCTTAGTCGAAAAAATGTATGCAAGAAGCGCTTATAACCAAGAATATCGAAAAAAAGCCAAATCCAGCTCCAAGAAGTTCTACAATGTTCAATACAAAATAAAACGCATCAGTGTTTTAGTTGTTTTTTTTTCTTCGTTGGGGTTTAACGCCCGAGCAGCAATTTTTCACTATATTCAGGCAATGAACATGAAGTGGATGATAAAATGAACATGGAATGATGATGAAATGAAAAATGGGATGGTACACAAGGATAATTGGGTCGACAAATTTTGATTGCCACTGGAAATAGGGAGAGGTGGGTAGGGTCGGGCAATCTAGCTTCCTGTGGCGGAACCCTATGATTCCTACTCCGGGCGAATACCACAGTAGGGTTCTTTAGAGCGTGCGAGGAACGTGGCATCATTTCCAACATGGTGCACCACTATGGTTTGCGGTCAGGGTTTCAATATTATAGCCTGACAACCCCAGCATGTAACACGACAGGGGTATCCCATTCCACCCCCTGGGGCACATATCCAAGTTGCTCTGTAAGCAGAGCGCCTAGCCTTCGGCTAGGTTTCTGAGCAGTATTTAGTCGCCTTTTACGACAAGCTAAGCGATGCTGCAGACCTATTCTTTTAACACCAGGACCTGCACGGGGTCATTTATTTAAGTAGTCAGTACAACTAACTTTATAAATACATGTAGACTTATCTAATACCTGTCATTTCTTTTACTGCACATACTACAGATACTATTAGACCAATTTATGCTCATACCTTGAATTTTTTGTACTTTATAGTTTTCGAATTATAGGCCACAAATGCCTTGAAATGGTAACAACTATGATAAGGAGTCATCGTTTCGTGTACCTCATTCCAATGGAGATGTTTGTACTGATAATGATATGGATTATTTTATTAATTGGAAACGTATTTCTATTACGGATTTGAAAATATAAAGTGCAAAAAATGATATGCTTACTTTCAAGGAAAATAAGTCTTAGAAAAATCGACCTAACACCGGAACCCAATACTTTTAAGAGTCTTAATAAATGGGTTATTTCATAAGTTAAAGATCTCTTTCTATCCTTTTCGGATGTCAATGAATGAGCGCAAAAATTTCCATTTTCGTCATTCAAGACTTTAATACGGCGTCGTCCGAATATTGTGACTCATTAAAGAATGTAATCCAGGAACAAAGACCAGACAAACACAACAAAGAATATAAAATAACTAAAATAAAACATACAAAGTAAGAGAAGTAAACGGGCAACTCGGACTCCACTAAAAACTGGGAGCATGGACCAGATGCACTAGTAGGGTAAGCATCCTCTGCTTTTCTAGAAACAACCGCCAAGTTGCTCATAAAATGTCAAGTCCGGGGTAGACGAAAAAGGAAAGGAATTAAAAATTTAGTACATGTAATCCTTTCAAAATGAAACGTTTCATCAATTTAAAGTTTCTTACTATTTTTAACGACCCAGTAGAGACCCTCCGAGTTGTTCGTGATACTTCCTGGGAACTGGAGAAAATCTTTCACAACCTAAGAAATCTATGAAAAGATCAAGGTGGATAAGGACTTTTAAAATGATATTCTTTATTGCCTATCTTCAAAATATATTTTTATCAATATTATCCTATCATATATGTTTTGTTTGTTTGTTGGGGTTTAACGCCCGAGCAGCATTATCTCAGCTATATTCAGGCGATGAACATTAAGTGGATGATAAAATGAACATGAAATGATGATGAAATGAAAAATGGGATGGGACACAAGGACAATTGGGTCGACAAATTTTGATTGCCACTGGAAATAGGGAGAGGTTGGTAGGGTCGGGCAACTTAGCCTCCTGTGGCGGAGCCCTATGGTTCCTACTCCGGGAGAATACCACAGTAGGGTTTTTTAACGTGCGAGGAACGTGGCATCTTTCCCAATAGTGTTTATGATGAAATCAAATCATTAGATAGTCGTAGTTTTTGAAAAAAAAAAGTACATTATTTTACCTTTTTAAGATTTTAATTATACTGTTAAATTGGATTGAAAGCTGAGTTCCAATCTAGGATTTTTTTCATAAATAGGTGACACAATTTTGGTTCGCGACATATTAAGTTGTCCATTTTATTATTGAATAAGTCCGTTCGTATTTGTTATTCTCTTGAGTACATATTGAACCAATTTCAAGTCGTGAGATTTGAAACATTTCCGTTCTAGTATCATCCGTTTTGATTACACCACGTTCAATTGTATATATAAATTTTGAAAAAAGGGAGATTAGTGGTAGTGGTGGGTTGTAACCTGAGATATATGAATGATCAAATGTCAATTTTGATAGAAACAGATATACTGTTATGACCTAAACATTTATGAAAACTTTTGTATTACCGGCTTCTTATACCCATATCTAGTGACATTTAGCTGAAAGTAAAACGATGTACTGAACTTTTTTTTCTGTAATTATTGTCCATATACCACTTGTCAAACAAGGGTTTTGTACATGGTTAACAATACATCAGTTTGTTATTTATCTATTTGAACAATAATAAATGAGTTATACTTTATATTGTATACTTTTGACGGCGTTCACGGCGTTCATTGAATTGATGATATAGTCTACCGTCGCCATCGATACAGTAACATAATTAAACTAAGGGTGTCTCATAATAGAAAATAATTCTTATAAAAATGATGACAAGTTTAATAGAAATAAAGCAGCATATCAAATTTTATTTTTCAAAGGCGATGACAGTAGAGAAACGTTTTACGATTTCGTCTTTTGTAACCTCGTAAGTTTAAAAAAAAATTGTAAAATGTTATTGTGGTCGTATCTCGGTGGTGATAATTGAAAGCAAGTAGAAATCCTAAGGATGTTTGTTACAAACTCTCATAAAACAAAATTGTGGTTTCCGAGGTAAAGTTTTTACTAGAAGTGTGACGACAACGAAAGATGACAACAGACGATCACGAAGGCAAAGTGATGACCTAACTTCTTTTGGACCGTTTGTCCAGGAGGAGCCTTCATATTAATCTTGTAATTATGAAAGTACCAAAACAAAAGCACATTAGTCTTTTGATAGCACTTAATAGTAAAATAAACCATGTAATCTTATCACTGTTCTCAACAAGACAACTGTCTGTGTTTCTTTCGAATTTTTTAAGTATTCAAATTGTAATACGAAATGAACGAAACCGAGATGTTAGTTAAATATTCGTCTTTTCTTCTGTTTCATATTGTTCTGGTGGATCGTGTAATTTGATTCATTGATTACCTTTAAAAGCACAACAAATACAGAACAGTGTTAGGATTTAAATTTCTATAATCAAGTTTAATGGAGTTTTAATACTTTGTAAAAAGGCCACTGTATGTCAATCAAGATTTGCCATCCTATGACTAATACTATTTAGCTTAAAACTTGTTACTCTAAATAAATATACATTGGTCATTACATGACCAACAGTTTGAAGGCCTTCGTTGAAAGGGCGAAACATTTAATGTTTGTTTGTTTGTTGGGGTTTAACGTCCGAGCAGCAATATTTCAGCTATATTCAGACAATGAACATGAAATGGATGATAAAATGAACATGAAATGAAAAAAAAAAGATGGGTCACAAGGATAATAGGGTGGACAAATTTTGATTGCCACTGGAAAAAAGGGGATGGGTAAGGTCGGGCAATTTAGCCTCCTGTGGCGGAGCGCAAAGGTTCCTACTCCTATCGAATACCACAGCAGGGTTCTTTAACGTGCGAGGAACGTGGCATCTTTCCCAACACGGTGCACCACTATGGTTTGCGGTCAGGTTTTCCGTATTATAGGCTGACAACCCCAGCATGTAACACGCCAGGGGTACCCCATTCCACCACCTGGGGCACACATCCCAGTTGCTTTGTAGACAGAGCGCCTAGCCCCCGGCTAGGTTTCTGAGCACTATCTAGTCGCCTTTTACGACAAGCTTAGCGCTGCTGCAGGCCTATTCTTTTAACACCCGGACCTGCACGGGGCCGAAACATTTAATGCTTCGAAACATTTAATGCTGTCTAAGATTTCTAACAATCTCAATGTATTACAGTTGCATTCCCCTTGTTTTTGTTTGCCTTAAACAGCTATTTATGCACGGTGGCCATTCTCGCAAAGGTCTGTTTGTACAAATAAATATGTAAATGTTCGATGTCCAAATACAAAAAAAAACAACAAAAAAAAAAAAACCGTAATACTGAACTTGATTGCAGATAGTAGTGTATGTTGTAGTTTATTTGGTCCATGTTTGTAACTTCAATAACAAGTAATCAAACCTGAGGTATATATAATGAACGTTATTTAAGGCACAACTCTAATCTAGACATAATTTTGAACAATAATATCTTTTAGTGTTAGCTAACAAGACGTCAACCAAATGATTTGTTATTTCAAAATATCAGCTTCTATGTTAAAAAAAAAAAAACTTAAAAAAATTAATATATATAGATTTCGGCGCGATGGTATCCAAGAGTGAAAAACCGTTATGACACACTGTAAAAATCGGACAATGGAAAGATTCAGTAAATCAACTTCAAAAGTGAAATGAAAAAAAATTTGAAAACCTCTACTCGTAATCATGAACACGTTTTCCAATTGAGACAAATCTTCGTATGTTTTTCATTGCTAAGTATATATTTTGGGGTGTTCTATATATGTTTATTGTATCTGACGTTTTATCATTGTACTTAAGGTTTTCTTGAGAGAGAAAAAACACTATACAATATAACGACTTAATTGATAAAACTTTAATAATTAATTAGACATTAATGAACGAAAATATTCAATAATCGACCAGTAATCAAGCGTACAAATCAACTTAATTTAGAAGAATCACCGAATGCCTTACATATTTAACTGAATTATAAATGTCATGTTAAACTATAATTTATTGGGAACACTGTAAACTCAGATAGTATTTACTTTAAGTACAGTAGCATTAATTTCATAGTGTATATTTTACGGTTCGAGTTAATCAGATTTTCAAAATGCATCACTGCTCATACCGGGAGTTATGTCACTTGATTTAATTAGGGGTTGTAGAGGGCTAAAAAAACGTTATCACATATTTGCATCCAATAAGCAAAGGCAGTTGCTTAACAAAATTATTTCATATCTGTTATATCAAAATAAATGTTACCGTTAATAAAATTCTCTCAATTGGCCTTTTTTGATTATGGAATATTTGATTATGGCTTAATAGAAAAGGGTCATCGTTATTAATGCATAAACAAAAGCTATGTGAAAAATAGAGTACAATTTTATTTATAACTGTCAAATGCCAATCAAGTAGTTGGTTCAGTGTATATAAATTCAGCTAAATGAGAACTACACTAAAGGCATATAATGGTTATCTCTAGAAAAGTAACTAACGTAAAAGTATTCTTGAATATCATTTATTTTTATGGTCACTGTCTTTTTATATGAAATCTTATCTTTCAATATCCTTTTCTGATATTACTTCTTTACTCGTTATCTTACACAGTTTCGTTTTTCTTGTCAAATATTTGATATCGTAGCCTGTACAGCAAAACGAACTTTTCAATATTTACATAAAACTGAAAACAAATAGATCAATGTCATTGCTTGTGGACCATATGCCGAGTGTATTCACTGGCACAGTTGTCAACCTTGTCAACCTAACTGGAGTGACATTATAAATTATTCACCAAAATTTGCCTTATTACAAAATATTAGAACCCTTAAACGATGAAAATGTTTTATATTACTCTTGGTAAAACCTCTGCTAGCTGAAATGTGCTTCCAAATGCATTATGAATGGTTTTGAGTACTTCTTGTATACAATTTAATCTAAAATTTACCCCTTATTAGATATTTTATTTTTATGGAAACCTCTTTAGGAATTACTGATCAAATTAAAAAATGTGTACAGCATACCACAATTTGCAATGTTTATATAAAATAGGAATTTGTTGTATTTTGTAATATGATACTTAATAGACTAAAGCTGTCCAAACCTCCCGGCCAGTTGTACTTTTAAATCATTATATTTTTTTAACGAAAAGGTAAATGTTAGCATTATTTTCAATTCATGGGACTATGCTGAAATGATGAGGACGATTACGTTCTCCGGTTTGCTGATTTGTTATTTGCATTTGTAAAATACTTTTTTCGTTTTGTTTCTTCGATACATTTATTATTTCAATTATGTTTCTTGTCCCTTTCAAATTGAAGGTTTGAATATCAGTCCAATTGTATTTTCTCGCGTTCACTTTTGATTTCCGACTTAAACAATTTCTTACAAAGAAAATGGAATGACAATAATAATTGCTCTGTGGGTGGTAATGGTATTCTCAAATGTCTTGCATCAAAAAGACATTGCTCAATATTCATTAAGATCAATATATAATGAGATGTCGAAAGCCGTCGCTTTTCTGTCAGTGAAATTTGCGAGTTAACATTTCCTTACAAATTACAAATTGGCTATTGAACAACTCAACACCTGTATTAAGCATTGTCATCATAACAAATGCAAAGTAAAGTTTCCAAAGTTTTAATAAACATGGTCTATTGATTCAATCAATAGAAAAAGTACGGGAATCAAGACATAAGAGATTGAAATGTTCGTCAGTTTTTTAGTCACTAATTTATATTTATTTCATGAATCAACCATTTTTCGTAGTCCAAATCTAAAATTGTGAAAAAAATGTGTACACTTTGTAATCAATAACGTCAGGTCTTTGCCGCTAAAGGAGAAAGGGCGATAAAGGCTATCGATAATTATTCGAAATATTTTTTTGATCTATAACAAATGAAAAATAGTGATATAAATTCTGATATTTCTTGCTTGACAAAGATACGATAACTGCATAAAGTTTACCAAAATTTAAATATTCTGTCAATGTTGTACTTTTTGGTCACTTATCGGTCATATTTTTGACAAGAAAATTGTGTTAACATTTACGAAGCAACTTATTATTTAGTTAACATTCATTATTACTTAGTTTATCATATGCGGAAAAAAATAAAACTGTTTCTTGTCTGAGGACATGTGTTTTATTAGATGTAAATATGATCAAAATAAGACAACAAAATTTATAATTCACAGCAATTCAATTGTACGTCATAACAATGAACTAATGCCATAAAAATCGTTATCCTTATACGTATTTATTTTACTATGTTATGAACAATTCTTAATAATAATAAGTTTATATTTTAGACAGTATTCGTAGCCTACAGCCTCTTCTTTTCAACTGGGCAATTCGCCAGGGTCTGGTCACTAAAACCCCTCACCTTTTCAACGGCAATACGCTAGGATCTGGTTGCTTTTTCTTTGTTAAACGTATTTGAATTGATCCTTAAAACATGTTTATACAATTGGATTAGTTAAATCCACTTTCATTTCTACGAATGGGTTATAATGACTTCAAATTGTTAGTCGCTGCTTCTCCTCAAAATACATGAATGAGGACTGACTAACTTTGAATCGGAGAGAGGGGTGGTAAGCATACCTGCTGACTTTTGCTCTTGTGAACAACCACATTACAAATTTGGATAAGCGCGTCAGCCTTGTACAAAGCAGGGTATGTTCTATTATTTAATCGTTCTAGTCCGTAAATGAAAAATAATTAAAAAATAGGGTATACTAAATCAACACGTTTTAGTATACAATCGATGTCATATTTATTTTTTGACTGTTTATTTCGCATTCGTGTCATTCATTGTCAAATTAATAACGTTAAAAGGAACATTAACACTATCAGGCAGAAACCTTTCACAAAATGTTCAGCTTTGTAATTAGATCATTAATAGCAACAACAGCAGTCGTTATGAGTTCCGAAAATAGAACAAAAACCCTTCTAAGTCAACGCTCTATCTATAGATCAAAACCCGATGCAACTTTGATAAGGTATTAATTACATTTTAATTGACTTAGTTACGATTCTCAAAATTAACCCGAAGAGATGAATTGTTAACAATAAAATAAAGATATTAAGAGAACATTATTCATAGACTTTGTATGAAGGATTAGTCCAGATAGTCAATATTTTTTTTATAAAACACAACTGAATATAATAATTGATTTAAACTTCAAAATCTCAAACAGTTTTGCTAGTTGTATTGCCAAATAAATCTTTCTTTTATCCCTTTCATTACTTTCCCTTTCTCTTTGTGAAATGAAAATAAACTAGGTTTGAGGATATTAAGATAAAATTTATAAGTACTGACGACTTCTATAAATAAGAAAGTTTCTCACTTAAAGCCAAAAAACACTTTCCTGGTTTTATTTCATTCCTTAAGTGTTAGAAGTCTCTATATCTGCTATGCCGAAGCTACAGTTTGTTGTATCGTGGTAAGCTCTTACAAAAAAGCTATTGGAACAATGTTATGCTGCCTCAAGCAAAAGTTATCTCAGTTTTACGGTTAGCATCATGAACTCGTTGCTCGTTATTGTGTCTGCATCTCGAGATACCGTAAAACAAATTTTTTCACAATGTCGTAGTCTTCCTAGTTCTATTTAATTTGTTTTTTTTTTCGATTTGACATCATGGATGTTCTAAAAAAGAAGAAGGACCTTACTCTATCGTCCATAATCACAGTTTAAGTTGAGTCCAAATTATTCATTTATCATTACGTTCCTGTGTGTATTCTGTAAGTGAATTTGTGCTATTTGCAATGTTTTTTGTCTATTCCTTTGGTCACATGGTCCAGATTATGAATATTGTGTTCCCCGTTCGTGCTAATCCTGGTTTCCGGTTGTTATTTTCTAAACTAAGAGCTTTTTATGTTACCCTTGTAATTTTTGTCAAATGTTGAATAAACGTCGACAAAATCAACTGTATTCACTGATTCTTATTTGTAGATATTTTATATTAAAACATTACCTTTGCATTGTTTCTTTAAATTCTGTAAGTGTTCCCATTTTTAAGTTAGCTAATTTTTCTGAACGTGTTCATTTTGTTCATTTCATTTTTATTTTTTTTTTCATGCCTCATTTGTCCATTGATAATGTAGTGTATGTTTCTGAATTGCATTTCACTTTCTACGCTTAAGGCCAATAAAGGTTATAAAATTAAAAAATATTTTTTGTCTTAACAAGAGGCTTAATTTTACCCTCTTTGTCAACCTGATACCATTTCAATTCATTTACAAGCAAAAAAAAAAGAATCAGAAAGGGGATGATTCATCCATGTAAAAAAAAACCACTTTTTGATTTTATTCATAAACAGATACAGACCTTAGTTTATCAATCAATTTTTTAGATAAAAATTTTATAGACTGTTTTATTTGGTTTGAATTCATTTATTTCAGTGGGAGATAAATGTATAGTTTTCTCACGAATACAGATCCAAATACAAAAAGGACTATTGTTACATAAAAACATGTAGCATATGTAGTTTGGAAAATGATAATTTTGTCGTTGAGTTACCCCACACCATGAATCACCTCCACCATAGGCAAGGCCTGATTTTTTTTACATGAACTGGTACTTACTTCATTTTGTACTTCTATTTCAGTACGGTAGGACCCCTGATGTTAGTGTACAAGACAAGATGTATGATGTCTATCAAGCCAACGATTGTAACTCTCCAGCTTGCCAAAAGGTGAGATAAAATTCAACTTTGATATAAATATATAAATAATTGTTTTAATATAAGTTTATAGTCATCACTCACGCAGTTACTTAACGTAATCGACAGAATTTATTCTATTTGGCTTGATTTAAATCTAATAGGTCAATCAACAGGGGGGGGGGACTCTAAAAAAAAAAAAACAAGATAAACATTTTAATATTATTATTTTTTTTGCATTAAACTCTGCCTGGCCAAAGATAATTTTTAATGTGTTACAGTAACATGATCGTTTTTAACTTTTATATGGCATTCACAAAAATTACACTTTAAACTCTTGCTACTAAAACCTTTAAACGTAGTCAATGGAACCAAAAATGGAAATCGAAAGAATAGACTCCAAGGACAAAGACCAGACAGAGAAAGCAGCCACACGCAACAAATAACATGAAATAACCAAAATAACACATACAAAGAAACGAAAACAAATGAGCGACCCAGACTCCATGAACAACTTGGAGCATGGATCGGATGCACCGGTAGTGTAAGCGTCCTAGTCCTGTATTTTTAGAAACACGAGGGAATCAAGAGTTGGTTAAGATTTTTATGGATACTATATATACAAGAAGACGAATAGGCAAAAGTCTTCTAAATAAGATGGTTAGATTATGCCCAGTAGTAAATATGTTAAATGCACAGTATAAATTTATATAATTTAGGGCCATATGTCAATGTCTATTGATAAAACATTTGTGTACTTTTGACTATTCTTGAATACCCATTTTGCAACATATTTTGAGAATTGCACAATATTGCATAAGTATTTTTTTTACCCCAAATTAATATAAAAGTATGTTTTAAGTTAAAAAAAATGTAAACCAATTTGATTTTTTTTCAATTTTTTATTGAAGATTTACATGTTGAATATAAATATTTTCGAAAACGTGTTCATTTATATGCAAATAATTAATAATAATTATTCAAATTTCTCAAAATGAGTAGAAAACGTATTTAGCCAATTATAAGGAAACTAACCAGAACAATTTGTTTTGTTTGTTTAGCGTTTGCATTGGTTTTACTTTAAAATTATATTTACATGTTTTGTTTACAGATGATCATGTATATTAAGTAATACCTAAATGTCACAAATAATTACTTACTTTTTAAAAAAAAGATAATTATAGACGTAAAGAATGGAGAAAGGTGTTTTTAATGTCTTTGAAATAAACAATATTCTAATTACCTGCAGTTTTTACTGACTGGCTTTTCGACAGTAATTAGATTAAATTTTTTTCTTGATCGACATATTTCCCTTGGTACTGTTTAGTTCTTTGTTTTATAACATAGACTTTACCAAGTTCTACCGACTAGGGGAATAATTGGTCCAGAATCTATTTCAGTAGTCATTAAAAAACTTTAAAAACCAGAGACAATCATGAATTATCATTTCCCGTGGTATTTAAATGCTAACATCTAATACACAAAAATGTCAAAGATGTAATTGAAACAGCCATAAAAATTCTAAACTAAATTATTGACGCAATCTTTGTCCTTGCCTACAAAAAAACTATTCTTTGATCAGTTAAGGATGCTACTAGTAGATTGTTGACGTTCCAAACATCAGTTGACTTTGATAGTTCTCGTGGACATTTGGTGAATCTGTTTTGATATTGTTATGGTCTTAATGCTCATGGGGAAAAGAGGAAAAATCTAGAGAATTTAGACGCAATTATCGTATACAATTTTAAAAATTTTCATAATGAGTTCACACAATGCTTTTTCGACTGTAAGTTCACTTTTTAGCTCACGTGAGCTTTTGACATTACTTGGCGTCCGTCGTCGTCGTCGTTAACAATTTTCAAAACTCTTCTCCTCTGACACAACTAGACCAATTGGAACCAAACTTTGTATGAATGTTTCTTGGAGTACCCTGCATAGAATTGATGTGGGGATTTTTGATCTGTCGAAAAACATGGCAGCTGTTACTAAAAATAGAAAATAGGGATCAAACAGTAGTTTTTCGCATATATCTCCAAAACCGTTAGGTTTATCTAAATTCTGACGTTGGGTTAAAGTGTTTAGCATGATGAGATTTATTTGAGCTCAAGTTTTCGTTTTAATCTCTTAAGCCATTTTGGAATTATTGCCCTTTCTTTGACGTTTTCTGCAATTTTTCATTTTATTTCTTTCAAAACTCTTCCCCCGTCAATACTTGACCAGTTGGAACCAAACCTGGTATAAATGTTCCTTGGGGTATCCTTCAATTGACGCGGGGAGTTTTGATCCGTGAAAAAAAAACATTGCTGCCGTTACTAAAAATAGAGCATAGGGGTCAAACGGTAGTTTTTTGCATATTATATATTTTGCTTGTGTAGATCGTAAGAACGTTTCCAAATAATATTCAGCATATTAAAAAATCAGCGAATTATTATAGAAATAAACAAAACAAGTGATTATAGGAGTAGTTGAATCTAATTTCTCCTTTAAACTTAGACTTTGTGTTTTGATTGATAGATAAACTTTGTTGACTTTATTTTCATTTTCTGTCCTTAACATTGTCATCTTCGTCTTCTCTTGTTTTGGATATCGTGTTACAAGGAGATGGACTAAGTAATAGACACATTCGTGTAAACTATGGGTTAGTCCATGATCATTCCATAAAAAAGCGAGGAAAATTCTTTTGTCCTATCCATACTACTAGCTCGCGAAAGTATAAGTCACGGATGCTCACCGACTACCCCTCAGTAAGCAGTAGAGGATCAATAAGGACATCAACAATAGATTACATACTAGATCTAAAAAAAACACTAAATAAAAACTTCTAAAGAATGCTAACGTAACTCAACAATAATTTGGAACATAAGCTAAATCATCTGTCGACACACCGATAGTGTAGACATCTTTTTTAATAAAGTTTTTTACCATTCACATATTGATGACAAACCGATATATTCTATCCTATAGGAGGATCTGAAAAAAATATTTACAAAAAAAAAACACAAAGTTATAATCTTATTATGCTAAATTGTAAATACTAGGCTTTAGACTTACCTTAACTTGTATGAATTACTTGCAAAGATTGAAATTTCATTGAAATACATGTATTTGGAATTTGTTATTTAAGTCTATAACAATATTTGAATATAGGAACATATTTATCAGCATTTCGTATGTATGTTTAATTTACAGACCAAATGGTGAACGACTTGTAATGTAAATAAATCGGGTCCAAAATGTTTCAAATGTATAAATATATTTAACCCACTATTGCTTTACAGTGTAAGATAGGATGTAACATAACGAAGATTGCCAACAAATCATGTTATGATATTTGTGTGAGTATTTATTAAAATGATATGCCCCGTGCAGGTCCGGGTGTCAAAAGAATAGGCCTGCAGCAGCGCTAAGCTTGTCGTAAAAGGCGACTAAATAGTGCTCAGAACCCTGGCCGGGGGCTAGGGCACTCTGCCCACAGAGCAACTGGAATGTGTGCCCCAGGTGGTGGAATGGGGTACCCCTGGCGTGTTACATGCTGGAGTTGTCAGGCTATAATACGGAAAACCTGACCGCAAACCATAGTGGTGCACCGTGTTGGGAAGATGCCACGTTCCTCGCACGTTAAAGAACCCTACTGTGGTATTCTCCCGGAGTAGGAACCATAGGGCTCCGCCACAGGAGGCTAAATTGCCCGACCCTACCCAACTCTCCCTATTTCCAGTGGCAATCAAATTTGTCGACCCCCATTGTCCTTGTGTCCCATCCCTTTTTCATTTCATCATCATTTCATGTTCATTTTATCATCAATTTCATGTTCATTACCTGAATATAGCTGAAATATTGCTGCTTGGACGTTTAACCCCAACAAACAAACAAACAAATATTAAAATGATAGCTTCCTATATCGGAAATGTAAAAAACGCATGATCTTCACTTTTGTTGTGTTCAAATTTGTTTATTGAAAGGGTCAAATATTTTGGTAATAAGATTGAATACAAAAATGAACAATTAGTTTGAAAGCACAAACATGTTGTGTAGCTGAACTGACATTAGGAGTATTCCGTACAATGGAACAAGTACATGCAATTGCAGATGTGTTTTTCACTTCACAACTAAAATCTGGATTCCCTATTGTTTTACCCACTTTGAATCTGGTCTTCACAACACAAACCTACACAATAACTATTTTGACTATTATGTAAGCAGAAGGCTTGCAAATGGCTAGCTAGCCATAAAATCTTGTTTCATTCACCATTTCACTTTGACATGCCTGCACTAAGTCAGGAACATAGTGGTAGTTTCATTTTTCTGGTTTATCCTTGATTTTGTCAGTTTGTAATATCAAATATATCCCTTCCTGATTTGTGATTATGAGTTCGGTAGTGTTGTCATTGCATTTTTAAAGTATAATTTTTTTTAAAAGTTTCCTCGACATATTTTAATAATGACATTTTAAATCAAGAAATTCAAACATTTCATTCCTTTCAGGCATTTTGTTATGATTGTTTATCTCCAAATTTCTGATGTAACTGCTTTATGCCAGAAGAAAGACAGTTTACGGACAACAAGACAATATTGCAACTAAGTCTTTAAAGTTATATCATAAAGCAGACATTTTAGCCTTTGGTAACTAATAAACCAATTTAATAAGTGATGATCATAAATTTCGAAAATCAAACATGACTTTTCTTGCTTTTTTATTCCTTTGTTTTCGCTGTTGATACATGCCTGTCTCTAAGAATCCATTTTTACTGTTTTTATTTCATTGAATGTCGTTGTAGCTACCTCATGGTTTTGATTGCCAGAGCAGCTGCAAAAATCTCCTTGAAATTCTCAACGATACAGCGGTAAACAATGATACAGGTAAGAATGTCCATTAAACATATTCCAACTTAAAATAAGAAGCGATAAAATTCACTGCTTATAAAGGATCTATTCCATTTTACAAATGGACCAACTGAGATTTTATCAAACATTCTTGAGTATCTGCAATAAATTACAAAGATCAGCTAGGTCTTTCGTAAGCGTTGTTTGGCCGTCTTTCTTGTTACATTTGTATTCATCAGTTTGAGAAAATTGTGATTCGTTTAGAAATATGACATTTTTGTGCAAGCATTGATACTTTCAACAATGGTAACGAATGATAAGAACATACAGTAAAGAGAACGTTTTAGATTGTTTTGTTCTTTCCGAATTCGCTGTTAAGTAGCAGTCTTAATAAACAATAAGATAAGAGGTGTCTTCCACATGTCAAAAAAATCCATGGAATTTACTTTTATTTCTTATTCAAAAACATTTATAGACAACATAAACAGTCAGGTTGGTTGTGGCACTTTCATAGTTTCGAGATAAAAATTAAATAATCTTTTATCATTGTATATGAAATTGTCACGTGTGTTGATTTGGTAAATTTTAGTGGAGTATGAATGTTAGCCCAACAGTAATCAAGGGAACCAAGACTACAGCGGTATTCAAAAGAATGTAATCCAGGGACAAAGACCAGACATAGGAAACAGACATACACAACAAAGAACATAAAGTAACTAAAATCATACATACAAAGTAACGATAGCAAATGAGCAACTCGGACTCCACTAAAAACTGGCAGCATGGACCAGGTGCACCGGTAGGGTAAGCGTCCGCTGCTCAAAAATACAGATCTGAATGTAGAAATATATATCGTTACGTAAAAATATAGCATCTGTAGACCGAAAAAACATCATTTGTTCCGTGGTGTTTATCTACACCATGAATCACCTCTACCATAGGCAGTGGCTGAATTTCATGCGGACTGATAATTTAATGTTTTATATGTTAGCAGGACGCTTTCATAACAAAATATTCATCCTTAACTTGAATTTTCCTTAGGAACAATATTTGCACATAGTCAAAATATGGATTTTTTATAACACCATTTAACTTGAATGACTTGTGTAGTTTACGAATCTTCTATAATAATTTCGGTAACAAATTCTTGTAACTTACTGGACCAATAAAAGTCTATTCACTTGTTAAAATTTACATTGGTCGTTTATCTGCACACTTCATATAAAGCTCTAACGTATGCGTAATAAGGTTGGCTAATTAAGGGCGAATAAACATATAGAACCAAGAAAGCGATTAAAACGTACTTTGTATTTAGTATATGGGTTGACTTCATATGTACCATAATATTCCTTAACCTTGATAATGTAATTTAATAGCAATGCATGTACTTATTTTGTCACTATAATAGTTAACTTTGTTAGTGTGTAAAAACCAAGTATCAACGAAACGTTATGAAATTCTAGCATTGCAATAAGTTAGTAACATGATCACAATACTATAATTAAATGTCATTTTTAAAACTCTATGCAGCTGCAGATTTCTTTTTTCTGAATATCTTCCAAATACCTTCAAAAGGAAAATTGTATTGATTTTTCATGTCAGCTATGGATTTGTTATTGTTATACTTTGTTGTAAATAGTTCCATTTTCAACTTAATAAAATTCGCCATTAATTCGTCTTTATCGCTAGTAATTCCCTATCTTACTTTAGAATTCGTTATCAATGCTTTCAGATCAATTCCAATTCGTTTACATGTATGTTAGTACAATGTAATATTCGAATATGTTTCTTTCCATTCATATTTGATTTAAGCACATTAAAAACATGAATTACTTATTCTGGTAGGTTTTTTATTGTAACTGTAATTTGTTGCAGTTTGTTACATGTAACTGTTTGTTCGTTTAGCACGGTTCGTTATAGCAAGGATGGCCCTCAAAAAGTTTTTTTAGCTTCATTGCAACTAGAATTTAGAATTTTAAATGAGATAAACAGCTAAATTCATATTCAAATACGGCAAACATCATCCCTAAGTTTCATTATCAATTTCTTGATAGCACACATGAGCCCATTTTGTGTTAAATTTTAGTTCGACAAACTCATTTCTAGTTTATTATAATACCAGATTTATTCAATTCGTTTAGAAACAACTATATCGGTCCCAACTATGACATGTCAACATAAATCTGACGGGCAGACAGTTACTGTTTTCTTACATTGGGGAGTACAAGGACCAATCGATACGAATATTGTTTTCGTTGTTTCAATGCTCCGAGAGAAAGCAACGAGAACTTGGAAGACGCTTGGACAGGTAGGGTATAAATATTCGGAAATTAATCTACTAGATAGATGATATAATAGACTTGAACAAAGATAAGTCCAGAGTAATGCCAAAAATCAAAATCGGTGCCATTGATTTCGTCAAGGAAGCTTTATACAATATATTTAATTAACATTACAAGGATTTTGTTGTTTGTTACAATTCCTATTCACACAAAAAATCAATAGAAATCTCACAACGTACTGACTACGTGATTTTAATGCAATATTTTAAATGATTTCGACGGAAACGATGACACCCTCTTCGCCAACGCGTATAGAACATAAGTGAACTAGTATAAGTGCAGTTAAGTCTACTCTTTTTTAACCATACAAAAAACCGTTTTAACAAACGAATTAGGATGGCTTTACAATTGACAATGTGTTTTTACTTGTTTCATAAATCCAGGCTAAATGTTTCTTCTATTAATTGCAAATCTGATCTTCCGTCAGTTAAAAACCTGAAAGTGTACGTTGCAGTCATTTTTTTTTCAATTCTGACATTTTGTAAATAGCAGTAGTTTTCACTGCATTTCCGTGTTGAAGATTAAATCGTACTAATTTAATTACATGAAAGCCCTAGGGGTAATTTTTAGGAAATTATAAACAGATGGATTAAAAGTAAATAACCGTGAGGAAACAATTCAAAATATTTCAAGTTCAAAATATTAATCTCAGGCCGCTTCGTGCATCAAACATGTTCTTGATTTGTCCGTCACGAACGATTAACAATAGATTCAAGCTTCTTAAAAGACAGAACAAGTGGCAAGAAGAACTATACATTTGCGAAGTTTATTTCAATGATAACAAGTGTGGGCACAGACTGGTTTGATCATACATACATTTAATCTTGAATGTGTTTGCATTGTCTAGAAAACTCCTCCATTTATTGTTATCAATAATTGAATTATACACATGTTTATAAATATCCATTAACATTTGTTACTAAATATCTACTGGTTTCAATAAATGCGGCCATAACCATAAGACAAGTCATATACATATTACAATGCTTCTTATTGAATGTGTACTTGCATGATTGTGTTGGACTTGCTTTGTCATGTAGAGGATTGACAATTTCACTTTATGTAGGTTAGCTTGGTAAATCTTGTTGCTCTAATTCTGGTATCTGTCAGTTACATGGATGGCCCTAATTTTAAAATGGTTGGGGCCATAATTAAATAGGAGTTTTCCATTAGTAGTTAGTACAATCATAACAAAATTTCATATCAGTTGATAAACCATAACTAAAGTGATCCCACGAAAACCAAGTATATCTGAACGACGACGACACGGACGCTGCCGACAACGACGCCGCTGTCAGCACATACCAATATATATGTACGATCGCATTTTTTGCGGCGACACTATTATATTAAATATATTCATATATAAATATATATAGGCAGATTCGGGGTTTGGACATGCTCCATTTTTAATTCCCTAAAAAGCCTGTCAATTACTCTTCCTTAGGACCAAATTAGAGTAGCGGGTGATTTGCTTAGAATTTACATCTATAAGTCTTTGTTTTTACATTAGTCCTAGTTAAACAGTTCTGTAGCAAAAGAGAATAAAACTGCATAATTGAAAAATTTCTCGCGTACAGTCATGTTCTCAACAGAAAACATTCGAAATTTTTATGAAACAAACTTACTATACCGGTATACGAAGGACTTTAGGCTAAATCCATTGATACTGGCTCACAGTTAACACTTCAAAATCAATACTTAAACTGTTTTTTTTTAAATTTAAATCTTGTATGAAACAATTGTATCAACGTCTAAATAAGATAAGATAAATACTTTATTGCAGAAGCACATTTATACTCAGTAGTTATACCAGAAATCATTTAAACAGCATGACATTTTAAGACAAACTATAGCAGAGTTCAATCACAATATTATGTTAATTATCTGATGTAATAAAATCTCTAAGTTTCAACGAATCTTTAAAAAAAATAACAATATTATAAACAAATGACTTTCGTGTACATTTTAACAATGACATGAATTTATTCATATTTGGCCATGAACAATAGTACCTAGTTGGATAGTTCAGTCTAAGTTGTCTATAAGCAGGACAAATCATAACAAAATGGTATTCATTCGCTATACACAACATATTACAGCATTTTCAAAGTCGTTCATCACGCGGCAAGTTAATATCAAAGTACTGAAGTACTGAGTCAATGAAGCCTTCACATTTTGCTCTGTTTCTTATTGCACAATTACCATTTTACCATTCTATCTTTTAGAAGAATTTTTTTTCAAAGACCGTTTATTAGCTGAGCAGCCATGGCTTCTTGAGTTGAAAAGACGAATGGGGGAAATGACTTACAACCTTTTCTTACTTTCCACACACACACATATTGGACGATACACATTTAAAAATATACATGTTAATGCACTCTTCCATGTTTTTTTTTTTTTTGCTTTTTTTTTGCTTTTTTATATCACTTCACTACATAGCTTTTGCTTTTACTTATCACAGAATTGAAGCAAATATTTATACAGCTCCGAGTTCTCCCTTAGTCATACATGGACAAAGACTTTTTAGTTAAACCACTGTTGAATCCTGTGTCCCTGTGTCAAAGCATGTAAATTTGCCATTTTTTGTGTCTAATACTTTCAAAATGAATTATGACCGTACAATAAGACCAAAGCATCAACATAGTAGCTCACCCAAAGCCAAGGTTCTTTCACCTCTACTAAATAGAGTTACTAACAGTCATAAAATGGAGCAAAACTGAGAGACGTAAAAAGGGTAATTAAGACTGTGATGGAAACAATCTATTTCATGTCATTCAAACAACTTGTATATCAGTAATAATGGACCCCATATATTTGTTTGATGGCTAAATCAGATCCCAAGCAACTAGCAAGTCCCATCCCTATTAAATGCAATGCTGTCAAAATATTCTAACTAAACAGAAACTGAAAACTTTTGGTAAATAACATATTTACTATCTATTCTAAACTTAGACAAAAACAAGTACGTTACACAGTTTTCAACATGTGTTGTTAATTGTAAATATGTGTATATGTATGAATATGACAAACAATGATATGAATACATCAGTTGAAACGGTTTTTGTACTGTTTACAAGTAACACATTGTAAACATGTCTTATCTTTCCAAAAAAAAGATAGCCAACGGAGTAAAATTTGTTCTTTTTCGTATAATATTCTACATTTCATTCTGGAAATAACTGTAATATTTGTTGGTACATACAATGTATGTATAGCATGCAATACCTTTATTTTAGCTGTTGTTGCATAATTATAAATTGATTCAAAAAGTTCAAACATTCGTAAGTTTGTAACGTGAATATAATCAAGCATACACAGAAAAAATGGGTAAATTATCAAGACTATGAGCTCATGATAGATTCATACCTATTTATCATAAACTAACAGAGTACAAAGAACATTCTACAAATATTGTACATCAATGCTATAAAAAATTAAACAGGATTTATAGAGAAGATTTGACATGATGCTCGTCTGTTTAGATGCATGCGGTGTGACGCGAAAGTAATGTACTAACGGGTTGACTGGGATAAAAAAACAGGATTCATTTTCCCTTCAATATTAAAATATATAAAACTTTGTCCCTCAAATACTATTTTCAGCTATTTTAAGTCTACATCTAAAAATTGTCAGGCAAATTAAAGAATATATTTAGATTTGTTATGATGCTCAACTGGAGAAATCCAAGATGGCGGGATGACGCGAGGGTACTAGCGGGGGCTACAGATACAGAACAAAATATCCATTCTTTCCCTCAAGATAATCAAAACTTGTTCGCAAATAGTATCTGTAATGAAGGAATTGTGTCTACATTAGGGAGTGCTTTCGTGCAGTAACCCACCTTATTTCATAAAACTATTTCCCGTTTGGCGTCTTAAAAGGGGGATGGGTAAGGTCGGGCAATTTAGCCTCCTGTGGCGGAGTGCAACGGTTCCTACTCCTATCGAATACCACAGCAGGGTTCTTTAACGTGCGAGGAACGTGGCATCATTCCCAACACGGGGAACCACTATGGTTTGCGGTCAGGTTTTCCGTATTATAGCCTGACAACCCCAGCATGTAACACACCAGGGGTACCCCATTCCACCGCCTTTCTTTCTTCTAAGGCCACGTGATATATTCATATGCATGAGATGGCCGGTGACTGTAATAATTTTTCACCACGTGATCAACAGTCCGAAGAAACAATCATTAAATAGTGCGTAAATATTACACGGATTTCCAAATAAAATGGAAGATGCGAAATTTCCCTTGCATGCTGTTTGATTAACTATCAATTTCATGGTTATTTTTACTCCTTTCCATTTCACGTTTCACTCTTTTCCATTCACAATGGTATTGATCGCGGATGCATTTGAGTGCTACCGCAAATTACGATATTTATTTTCATGTGATGCTTAGGTCAATTTCAGCCACTGTCGTGGCTTCATTGACAAAAACGACCCTTCGCAACGTTCAGTTTTAAAAAACCGAATCTAAGACATGATATGAATTTTACATAAAAATTGTTCAACAAACATAATTCTAACTCAAAGTCTGTTTTATACACTTGTATAATAGTAGCTTCTCACAGTTGTCTACAGGAGTATGCTAATTTTGATAAAATTGATCAAGAAAACGTTCATTTACAAAATCAAAGTTTATAACTGCAGCATCTTGATCATACCTTGATCATACCTAAAATTATTGAAACCGAGTTCAAAAAGTAAATTACGAACATGTGTAGCCCAGTTTACTTTACCATTATTACAATCGGTAAGAAGAGCCTTATAAATATCATACACAATGCCTGGTCTATCAACAACAATATTTACCCGGTATTTCAAATTATTTTGCTTTCTTACAATATACATAGGTAAATGTACAAGATAGACGTATGATTTGACGACATTTAGCTCAGTATTGTCGTAGTACCACGTGAAATTTATGTTCTGCCACCCTTTACGAAAAACAACTATCTCAGTTTTATTTTTGTTCACTTCTATTTTCCACTTAGAGCAGTATACGTAAAGTTTATCCAATAGCAACTGTAAAGCTTCTGGTGTTTTTTCCAATAAACGACGTATCATCCGCAAATAGTAAGAGATATATAAGAAATCCATTCAAGTTTATATAATCGTTCATTTCGTCGTTTGTCATACACAAGTCTTCAGCAATGTCATTGATAAAGAAAATAAAAAGTAAAGGAAACGAGATAGTTATTCTCCTTGCTTTACACCAATGTTATTTGAAAAGGCTTCTGTTAGACGTCTGTCACATTTAACACTCAAGTTTACAGTTTCATACACAGATTGTACAACCGATACAAATTTAGTACTTATACCGCTTTTGAACACTTTATACTATAAAATCCTTTTGCCTACTCGATCGAACACCTTGGTGAAGTCTACGAAAGCCGTGTACAGTTTTTCATTTCTATTAAGAGATGATGCTATGATTCCATGTAGAATAAATACCGCGTCTACGGTTGACTTCTTTGCTGGAAAACCAAATTGATTCATAATAATTTCACTAACTTCTGCCCAGTCTAGAAGACGACGGTCTAAGATTGATGTATAAATCTTCGAGAATACACTTACTAAAGTTATTGTCCGCAAGAAACATTTCACCACTTAATCCATCCGTACCTGTGCTTTTTTCTCTTTTCATTTTTCGAATAGAATTATTACCTCTTCTTCAATGAATTCCCGATCTAATTCCTTGATATGTAAGCCATTTCAGTGAAGTCTATCAAAGTTTTAACCTCATCTGACAAATCTGTAGTTTCCGTACCAAGGACGTTCTTAAAATGTTCAAATAAACCATCGCTTTCTGCAGCACATCCTTAACGATATTTCGGTCTTATTTTCCTCCAAAATTCTCTCGGATGAGTTTTAGCAAGCTTGCTTAGTTCGTCACCTTGTGTCCGTTTATATCGCACTTTAGCTCGACGTTGGATTGTATTATATTTATTTCTAGAGTTTATATACAAGTCTCTATTTTGATCGCTAGCGTATTGTTGATAGCGGTTTCGTGGATTGTGAAATTCTCCCCGTGTTCGGTTACATTCGTCGTTGAACCATTCATTTGTTTGATAGTTTTTTTATGCGGTTTTCACCTTTTATAAATGTCTTACTGAAAATATCATATGCACATGTATGGACAATGTCTGTAATTTTGTTAACGGCATAATTTGTACTTTCGTTATTGTTAATGTAGATCTAATATATCGTTTTGTTTTTATCGCAACTTTTGGATATATTCCTCGTTTTTCAATGTGTCAGAATTCAATTTAATTACAGATATTTTCTCAGGTTGACAGTTTTTATGTGAATATGCAGTTTTTACTTTTAAATCTTGTATCAGTTTATAACTATTTGGAAATAGCACTTTTCCCCTTAGATGTGCAGAACGTAAAGTTCCCAGATTTATCGTTATGTAATCGCCCATTGCAAATCGTAAGTCCAGCATTATAACACATTTGTACTAATTTTCCACTGAACAAATTCACAGTGGTATCCGTTGAACATCTTCCGGGAATTGTGGGATCTTCATCGTGCCCTACACTACTAATATCTCTAGATTGTCCCCAGCTCTTGTCCTATGTAGAAACGTATTCTCTCCCAGCCACGAAAAGTTTATCCCGTACAAAATATGAAATATGCTTTCAGGTCCCTGTCTCTGAGTTCTTTCAGTTTTTGCAACAGCGCTTTCCTTCTTTTCAAATTTCACTTGAAAATTGCTCGGAAATACCAAAATCAGTTCCCTTTAGAATAGGAGAGCATTTACAAACTTCTTGTCTTTTTGTATAACTAACAAAGTTTACTACTGTTGGTCGAATTTTTCACCCTGTTTACCTATTCTTTTTCCACTTTTAATTTCAATGTTATCTTTTGTATCTTTTATTTTAAGTTTTAATCTTAACAGATATTTGGTCATTGAAGCGTTTAGCATTTTCGGCTTGTGTATTTAATTTTGAGTGAACATCTTTAATTTGTTTTTGAAGTTCGTTCATTTTGGTATTTTGATTCGCTTTTAGTTCATTCATTTTTTATTTATGATGCTCTTTAAGATCACTGATCTCTTTTCTAAGTTCGTCATAACTATTACTTATATGTTATGTAGCTTTCTCTACTTCAGTAACCTATCTGTAAGGGCATTGGTGTCTCTTCCAACTTTATTCACTTTGTAGTTAATAGAATTCACAAGAGACTCTATTTGGTCACTTTTCAATCGGCTCTCAATATAATTTTTTTTTATTAAACAGTTCATCCACCCAGGGTGGTTTAGAGTAATCAAGGGAACCAAGGTTATAGCGGTAACCAAAAGATTGTAATCCAGGGACAAAGACCAGACATGGAAAACAGGCATACACAACAAAGAACATAAAGTAACTAAAATCATACGTACAAAGTAACAAAAGTAAATGAGCAACTCGGACTAAAAACTGGGAGCATGGACCAGGTGCACCGGTAGGGTAAGCGTCCTCTGCTTTTCTAGAAACACCTGCCGAGTTGCTCATAAAAAATCAAGTCCGGGGTAGACAAACGAGGAAAGGAAAACTATGACCCGTTGAATAAATCAGTTTTCATGATGCTGATGGATACACCATAACGATCCACGAGTTCATGATGACGACCATAAAACTTCTGTAGTGATGACTTCAATCTTGTAGCAACATAGCCCTGTTCCAGCAGCCTATTTAGGGTTTGAATTACTGGTTGATACGATGGGCCTGGGGTTGAATAGTATTGAGGTTGGATTTGCGACATTGCTGGTGCATGTCGTGGCGGATTCATATATTGTGAGTTTATAGTATTCATAGGTTTCATATTAAATAAGAAACTTTGGACTTGGATCGTGTATGGAGCATTAGAAGTGTTAAAGTTTTGTTTGTTTACATCGGTCATAATGGATGCACTCGGTTTGTTTACATCACTGCCAGTGTCACTGGTTTTTGTTCGGTTAGTCTTTTTCTTTTAGATTTCCTGAATTGTCTCTTCGGTTTAGATAATTTAGATAGTTCAATTTCACACGATGTGTTTTCACTACTCACATTCTTTCGTTTTCCTCACATACTGTAGCTCATTTTACGGTTCATTTTCACTGATGTTTAAAAACACCTCCGTCCGCCATACCGCTTATATCTTCTCTATCTTAACGTCTAAATAATTAATATACATATGTAGCCTGAAAAATGTTTCCTTGGACAAAAACCACATACTACAGTACATGTTTCGCAGCTGTATAAAATATATCCAGAGTCACTGCCAGTATCATTTGGTTTCAGAACCAACATAACGTGTATGTACATTCAGCGGTTTACAACACTGCCATTTACTTTTCTTTAGAATCTCTATTTTATTAAATCCAGTAAATCTTCTTCACGATTTAATAAAACTTAGTTATTTTTACAGGTGTAGTATTAATGTCTTGACACGTAGTAAAAAAACTCATCCTTTTAACAGAGAAACAATTCACCCATACATGTATCTGCCTAGTACCTGCAAATATAAGAAATAGAATAAACGTTTATTTTTAATACTTTACAAAAATTATCATTAATGCTTTTTATTTAAATTGTTGTATATAAATGCCTGCATTTGTGATTGAGTGTATGTTTTTACTCGTACATCTATAATCATACAGTTAATCTTACTGTGTAATTCAAAATCAATGTCCATTTAATTGACAACGAGGCCAGCCAAGATGGTAGGCAGGAAATTTTCACAGAAGAAAAAATCAAAGGTTTGAATGTATCCTTGTTATATCGACGCTTTTTTCCTTACATATTCAATTCATCTACATCCAAGAGTGATTTCTTTAACTCATACCCATCATCTGCACAAAAACAGTACCTAGATGGCCTCATGTGGTAGTCTACCCCCAACACTAATGACAGGATGATGTCAGACCTATGACGCCCTCCCGACGATGAAATCAAAAATGATACCGATGAAAGAACATTCAATGATTTAATGTCAGTAAGATTCACAATGACATTGAATACACCAACATTAGCTCAGAAACGTTAACTTCACGAAAATCAATAGATTATGAACAAATCGAATTATCACAAAGTGAACACTGTTCCGGTCAGTCATATGTAAACAACACACAACTGTATCCCGTTAGCTCAATGAACATGAATTCACATGATGATTTAACATTGTCACAAGACTCCTATATCCCGTCCCAACAAACATATGAAACTTTAGATAATGTTTTACACGGATTACCTAGAGAACTTTATATTCAGAAACTAACCCAACTTTGTGACAATAATAAAAGTTTAATAACTTGGTATAGAACTGTACTCCTTGGGAGGGCCTCGTCAATCAATAAATGTCCAAAGGGAAAACTCTGCTACAGAAAAACAAACAACTTGAGTTCAAGTGTTAAAAAATATGCCAACGACTGTTTCGTTATCAATATGTTTATAAACGGTAATGATTCTGAGATTGAAAGTGTGTGTAGTAAATCCAGTAAACCAGCACAGTGTTGAAAATGAACAAATTGAAAACACAGTTCACAATGTTGAAATGTCCGTAGTCATACAGTCGCTCGTAGAGAATAGTTGCCACCCTTGAAAAGTTGTTAAAGTCTAAAGACGAACGAGAAAAAGAATTGAAAGATAAAATAACTGAACTTAAGGATATTGTAGAAGCTAACTTTAATACTTTTGATCGTTTTCAAGCCGAATTTCAACCGAAAATTCAAAAATGTGAATCTACTGTCAAAACATTTGATTCTGCACTTGAAAGCATCGGCGCATTTGACTTTAATACGTACTGTTATAAAATGTCAGATCTGAAAACTGAAGTGAAGAAATATAGCGGGTGTATAAATTCTATTCAAACGTCAATTAGGAAAATTCAATCACCCGTTGAACAATCAAACGTCATGTCGACAGATAGTGAGATTAGTCGGGGAAACAGTGTGACCTCCTTAGGTGATAATACAAACATTGTACACAAGGCGGCGATAGAGAAATCTACGTTAACAGAGAATACTGACTCATATCTAAATTACAGAGACAATTTCGAGCCAGTAATGATGATCCCAAGTTACATTTGATTCCACCAATAAATTTGCGACTACGAAATGTCAACCTCAAATCGAAAGTTATATAGTTCAGTTGTTCAAAACCGGCTTCCGCCAGAGAACGTGAAATCATATCGAATTCCGGTATGTGTGAATATGTCGTCAGAACCCCGCATCCTGCAAATTATAGGTCAACTTCGAGTACAAATCGTGAGAGTGAACGAAGTTCCTTCAATACGCAGTCGAACACCGACATCTTTCAAGCCGTAAACCGTAAAAGAACTTCACGCTTCTATGTTACTAACATTGACATAAATTCTACCCGACAAGCCATGTCTGACTTCTTAGAGTGCAAAGGTGTAACGGCGTCAAATATCATATTTCTTCGTCCCAAGAAAGGGAGACTGTCTGCTAGATTTAACGCTCCGTCCGAGTTTCGTGACTTAGTACAAAACAAAGCGTTCTGGCCTCCTGGGATGATATGTCGACATTGGTATAACAATCGCGAATGGAAGGATTGGTTAACTGAGCAAAATTCACACCAATCATCATGAACAGTACGTCCATAATCTTAATATTAATTATGTTATCAGTTGTTGTTTGGAACGTTAGAGGGATTATACCGTCTGCAGTGTGCTTATTGGACTTGTTTCAGTATAGCCAATGCGACATAGCTTTAATAAGTGAACATAAATTGCTTCCACATTCGTTGAACTTCCTAGATCGTAATTATACGTCTTACGCTTCTGCAGATACACCTGTGAAACAAGAGACTTATAGATGACGTAAAGGAGGCGTAGCAATCTTATGCCGTAACGGAATATATCTCATGTTACCCAACTCGAATGTAATCAATCAGAACGCATCATCGGGATAGAATTCAAGACGAGATCAAATCAGTCTATGTTCATATTTTCGTGTATTTACCGTCAAACAATAACATTGACGAATATAAGTATGAAATTAATATTTTGAATGACTACATCAATTTCTGCTCACGATATGGATATGTAATAGCCGGAGGAGACTTTAATACTAGTGTTATCGAACGAGACCTGTGTCTCACTAATGTTTATAAATCAACCGCATTTTCCGATCTTATCTTAAATAAAGGAATGATCCCTGTAAACAGAATATGCGTTGGGTCGACATATACCTATATTACCTGCAAAACCACCCTTGATTACATTCTTGTGGATAATACTTTAAATACTTTTGTAAAATCCTGTACTGTCATAGAAGAAGGAACATTAGCTTATACGTCCGATCATCTGCCTATTATTATCAACATTGATATTCCTATGATGCCGATATTGATTCCTACTAGTGATCTTGCCTGGCCGTCATGGCACAAAGCGACATAACTAGACATTAACAGTTATAGAACAATAACTGATGACCAACTTTCTGTAAACAATCTTAGAATTTCGACAAATTGTGATATTGACACAACTGTTCAACAACTTACTGAATTATTGTTGTCGACAGCTGAATCGTGTATACCCCATAACCGCTTTAATAGATTAACAAAGCCATACTGGAATGACGATGTAAAACTGGCTCATCGCACTGAACGCTTAGCTCGCCAACAAATGGTCGACCTAGAGGCCATGACTTTCCTTCATATACGTATTATAAATCTGCCAAAAACAATGTTCGTGCTTGTCAACGTAAGGCATGCGAAGACTATATGAATAAAATGTTTTAAGACATTGATAAAGCAACAGGTTGCGACGTACGTTTATTTTGGAAACTTATTTCACGACGAAAACAACGTAAAAAGCCAGTACTCTCTAAACTCACCTACGATGACAAATCTAGTGACCTTCCACGAGAAATATCAGATCGCTGAATACTATAGTAATGTTTACACACCGTCGCCAAAGAACGACCAAGATATACATTTTAAAAGTGTCGTAGATCGAACGTTGCATGACATTCTACAGACACCTCTCAATGAACATTTCGATATACCAGGTGGTTTGGTCTCTATTTACGAACTAGAAAAGGCAATAAATAGCCCGAAACTACGAAAAGCTCCAGGCTTCGACAAATTGCAAAACGAACACTTGCGACACTGTGGAGCAAAATTCAAACGTGAAATTATAAATTTGTTTAATGTATATTTACGACAAAGTAAAATTCCGAAATGTTAGAAACGTGGAACACTGGTACCGATTTATAAAGGAGGAGGAAAAGTAAAATCAGATCCTCGGAGTTCCCGACCTATATCGTTACTACCAGCATTATATAAACTTTTTGAATCCGTTCTGAAGGACCATCATGCTTATCACAACAACAGACTCATTTTCCACATATAAAACAACAACGCTTTCAATCTACCTTAAGCAGTGTAACTGCTTCATTTAACTTCCAAGAAACTTTATATTTTAACCTTGAGCTGAACAGTAAATTGTATGTAGCGTTTTTTGGATAGTTCATGTGCATTTGACACTGTGTGGCACTCCGGCTTGATATATAAACTTCATGAACTAGGAATACACAAAATATATCTGAAAATCATATATGATTGTTACTAAAATATCACAAGTTCAGTAATGTGCAATGGCTTTAATTTCAAAATTAAGCAGGGAGTTAGTCAGGGTGGTGTGCTTTTAGGCTTACTATATCTAGTATATATTAACGATCTCCTCAATCAACTGCAATCAGCAAAATAATGTGCCAACATTGAGAACTTGACGACCTGCAATCCGTCATTAGCTGATGGTGTTACCTGCATTAATATGACACCGAATGGTCTTCAGGAAATGTTGAATACTGCGTAATGTTATTCTCAGAAATGGAGGTTCAAATTCAATCCTGATAAATCGACCGTCTTATGTTATACCCCAAAAAAGAATAAAGAACATTCAAAACTTACGTTTAAACTTGGAAATAATTATCTTAATCCAGGTAATTCCGTGAAAAACTATTGAGAACTACTGCCTTAAGTTGCGCATCTGACATTATTTTGTCATGTCAAACTGCTAGAAACGCGTACTTCGCTATTGTTGGAATCGGTTCCCATCTAATAAATCCATTGACAGTAACAAGTCTTTACAATAAAATAGTTTTACCAACAGTTCTGTGTGGTAGTGAATTGTAGAACACTTACACTCAGAAGGATTTATGCAAACTGAACACTTTTCAACACTTTATTGTCAAACACATTCGAGGATTTCACAGAAGGACACGATCCGACATTTGTGAAAGCATGTTGGATTTACCTCGAATTCCAGTCGTAGTCTATAAGCGAAAACTGATGTTTCTACAGAAACTGCGTACCCTCAACACTGATACACTCGCTAAACAAGTGTTCATCTACAGACTTCTTAAACATTTTCATCATCCATTAAGGAAACAGATTGGACTCATAGAGGACATAATAAATATTTTACACAAATATGATCTCCAGCAATACCTTTTGAACTATATATACTCTGGTGAATTTCCGTTTAAGTTTTCATGGAAAAATATTGTTAATACTGCCATCAATACCTCTGAACTAAACAACAAAATGTTGAGAATACAGTGTGATGATGACTTCGCAAGGTTTAAGGAACTAACAGACTTAGGCAAACCAACAAAACCAACAAACTTATGGAAATACGGTCTCATTTCATCTTGCAAACAGCCAAGAAATTATCAAAACTATGGACTTTATCAATCACATCCGGGAATTGTCAGTTATGTGCTTCATATTCAAATGATATTTTACTGCATCAAATTTCAAACTGTCCAGTTTTAAATGACAATCGACAATTAATGAACGGAAAACAGTATTGTCTTCTGGGACACGACATCTACAGTGAACTTCTAAAATTAGACATTATAACACAGTGTAACATTCTTTTAGGAGCAAGTTGGACTCACGCTGACCCAGACATTATCTTATCCGCAACTGGTCCATTTCTTGTGAACTATACTCTCTAAAGACGTGCTTGTATATACATTTCTATTTTGATTAACATTAATTTTTCCATTTGCATTATGTAATTGTATTTATATGTCATATCTCCTTTTGGAGGAATTAAAGTTATGTATGTATGTATGTATGTATGTATGTATGTATGTATGTATGTATGTATGTATTCTATCGAATACATCATCTGACATCACCATGGCTATAAACCATTTTATAAAGAAGATTGCAAGTACATTGTGCATGCATATATGTGTACAATATCTCAATAAAATCGGCTCAGAAAAGAAGATTATTACAACCTCATTTCTATTTCCTGAACTTTCTCCATTTTTTATGCTAAAGCTCAAATGTTGAAAATCAAATTTTACCATTCTCAATGGAGAAATAATACTGAGGGAGAATCTTGAGTAATACAAATACATGCACATATATGCAGAAAGCTGAAAAATAATCAAAGGTTTGTCAAGTTAAGATTTTGTTCGTGTTTATACATGTATTTGAGTTTTTAATTTAAAAAAAAACAGTTTCATGTAACCCTTTATGTATTTTTGTACATGTATAAAACATACTTGATTTAACAAATGTAGACTTAACGGACCCGTCGTTCTTGTACAGTTCATAATTTATTTACACACAATAACATGTACATAAAGTCATAATGTGACAGTTTTCTATAAATCGGAAATTAAAACAAAAATGTAAGTAAACTTTAAGTATTCTAAAAGATTTTATATGGTAATTATCTTGAAAGTAATATTTGCATGTACAATGTTTAAATATGAAGGTGACTAAAATTATATTTTTATGAACATGTACAAACTTTACTTTATTGGCATGAAGTCATAAACAAAAAATGGTTAAAATACAAATCATATGGTGAGTTGTCAATACATGCAGTCTGACAAATACATACATGTATATAGCAAAACTAAAAATTTTTGGAGCTCCTCGGAAATGTACTTACATGTACACTGTACTTTTACCTGTACATAACATCTATATGCATATTGTAGAGAACCCGAAACTTCACGTTAACGTAATGGGCAGTTAATGGGACTACCCAACAGATTCTTCAATGTCATGTGTTTTGCAACAAAACGTCAAGAAATTCATATATATGATGTACGCGTACGTGTATGGAACATAAAGTCCTAAAAGATATGTAAAAGGAAGGTCCTATTTACGCTTGGACCCCAAGTTTTTCCTCCAGCAAAATATGAAGAAATATGGACCATATTCAACTTCTGTACTTATTAAATTGCAACTTGAAGAATCTACCTACCTCCTGCACTGCTTTATGGCATTTTTCCATTGAAAAAATATTTAAAAATTTGAAAAAAAAATCGATTTCAGAACCGCTTTTGAAAACCCAAAACCCAAACCTCATATTTTTTGTATATATGACTATTCCTACAATGTAAAACGTTGGAATCCGTTTCTCAATACCCCAACTAAGTCAGAAAATAGCTTGCCTGACAACCTCTAGCACAGCTGGAGTAATATATAAACCATCCATTTAGGCCTAAAAATGTTGTTTCCAGTCACTACTAACCCTCATTCAAAACCCCTACCCAAAAGTTTTTATTTGCGGTTTTGAAAATAAAATAATTCTGAAAAAAAAGAAGAAAATAAAGCCAAAGATGTATTTTATTTATCCTGAACGGAAAAACAAGGAGTTAGAAATACTGGTTGTTTGTATTTAAAATCGATCATTGTATACACACATGCCGAGAGCGTGCTCTTCGCCGTGAATAATTCCTTTGTGATTCGGCGCTTGAGATATTTTTTGTTTTGACCAAGACTGTCAAAACAAAAAAATCATCCCAGTGCCAAATCCAAAAAGGGATTAGGCCGTGGACTAAGTCTATTACATGTTTAGACTTTGCAGATTTGGTTTTCATTGTATTCTGATTTTGATGTCACTAGGACTTATTCTACTTCAAAATTGAAATAAAAAACAAAATAAATCCCTACCTACCGACCCTCCAAAATTTTAGAATGGTGATCGGAAACAACTTTATTTTTTCGGCCTTGGAAAGTTCTCAACAATTGACTGGCATACATCAATAAGTTGACTTGTTTATCGGTCTTACATGCACTGGAAAGTGTTGATTTTATCCAAAAAAAATTTTTTGCGGGGTCAAAGATTCAGCAAATGCTTTAAGCTGTACAACGTGCAGATCACAAACTGGATCACTTGGTCACGGATCAACATTAAATCACGTGATAATGCATTTAATGAATGAACGTGGTCACGTGACAAGTAATTTCCCCGAATACACCATGACCCACAATCACGGGTACATTTATGACTTTGCAGAGAGACTGTGTAAACGCTTTGATGCTTTATACTTTGTCCGTGAAGGATAGTCAAGGGCTTTAAGAAACCCCTCAGTCCGTCATGTATTACAAATACAACATATGAGTGCAAACCGAATCTAACAGTATTGAGTATATATAGCACGAAAACGACAATTAAACCAAGTATAGGAACAGTCAGTTAATGGTCAGCATCACTCATACATGTATTGTGCAATTGATTAGCTAACACTGTGTTACGAAAGGTCTTGGGAGATTTGAGTGGTTTATATCCAAATAAAATCATATTATCGGCTAGAAGCAACGATATCCTACCTTTGTAACTCACGAAATGAAGATGGTAACTTTATTGTTATAGTGTTATTGAATTAAATGGTGAATTTATAACTAATCGAGTTAGAAGCGGGGAGGTGGTTGGCTCGCCGCTGTAAAGCCTATAGTTTAAACACACTATTTTCGTCAGAAATGTTTGTACAATGTCAGGATTATTGTGGTTGTTTGCCTAGATATTACCATTTGTTGTTCGGACTTTCCTTTTGTTTTTCGGTTTGGTAATTATTTACCTATTTATGGATGACATGGTCAGCTAATAACTCGATAAGACCAAACATAACCAATAACCAGCATTATTTGTTTAATACAACTATTACAACAAGCAACATTTCTGGAAAGCTGTTCTAAAGCACATAAGACACCCGACCCTTTTTAGACCAGATATGTGAAATGTGGTCTTGATCAGATAGTGCATGAGACATGTGTAGATATTTTTTTTCTGCGCTTTTTTCTCCAATGTAAGTGATTTTAAGGAATCATCTTGGTTTATTTTTATTTTTTTTTTGTATAAAATATCAATAGATATGATTATTTCCCATGTATCATTTCCTTTCCGGATAATGTTTACTTTATTTTTTTGTTCTTAGATTACAACAGGTGTTTTCTTTTGAACAAATGGAACAGGCTAATGGTACTCAAACTTTGTAGTTGCCAACAGGAGCTAGGATGGTCGATTATGTTTAAATAAACACATTTTTAATTTGTAGCAAAATAGAACAGTAAACATGTAATAAGTCTGATTGCATATAACTACAGTTGATGGATTCTCCATTCTACATAAATGCGTTTTACTTGTCCAAACTTATGTCAAACAATCAATCGTATAACATTTGTGACCTTTCCACTTGTTGCAGTTACCAAATAATGATCTTCTTGCCATATTATTGTATAGTTTGAAAGTTCTCTTAGGTGTACAGTCTACGCCTTTCTTAAAATGAATCATGATGTCTTTCTTTCATAATAGTCATATTACTAAAACATGGCAAAAATTCGTTCAATAAGTACTTGATATCAGTCATAATCAGGCATCATAAAGTTGTTTTATCATTATTATTTGATTCAGTGTTTCCCCTGGATTAGTTTTTTTTTTAATTTACTTCCTTGTTCTCTGTTTACATCACCTATTTGACAGTCTTTATAAACGTTTGATAGAGGATGTGATTCATGCAACCCACCAAATTCACTTTTATTACTTATTTAAAAATAGACTAATTAACAGGCCCCTTGACGATCACAGTTGTTTTCCATGGCTTTGATGAAAATGTATAGATTTGATATGAAATTAGCATATCATTCTTGATTTGATTGGATTTAGTGGGAGATAAATGTACGATATACTCAAAAATACAGATATGCAGAAAGAAGGACTATACATGTATATGTAGTTGCATAATATGTAGCACATGGAGACTGAAAAAACATCGTTTATTTGGCTGGGTTTTTTTACTGAACCATGAATTATTTCTACCATTGACAGTGCCTGAATTTTTACAAAGATTTTGTACCAGAACGAGTTCAAAAATAAATGTAATAGGCTATTGACACGAACAGTGCAACAAAATAACCGACTGTTGACACAAAAACTTAATAGTCGCTGAAACGGAGGCGAGCAATATCGATTATGTTGATTATTTGCATATTAGGATCAAAACATCCCAATTAAGAAAACAGACATATTACTTGTTTGGATCAAGATAAATACATGCACTAATTAAGATGACATTAAATTTTGCTATTTGCTAACAGATGACATGTTAAGACTTATGAAAGACAAGTTCTTACAAAGTTTACAAAATTAGTTTGTCATTTACAAATGTGAAATACTAGTTGTTTTAAAATATAGAATGTAAAATCTCATATAAGAGAAAGTTATGCCTTAACACATTTCTAAATATGCAGGTTTGTAGTAAGACAGAAAATTAGGGTGAAATAGAACCCATATTTGTCGAAAGGTAATTATTAACCTTAAGCTATTGTGGATCCGTATTCAAAGCCTTATAGAGAACTTAAATAAGAATAGACACATATTGGCAATATGTATAATTCCCAACATATTACCACATTATAAGATATACTTCCTGATATGCTTTAGATCAAGAGATCAGTTGTTCCTATACACGCATTGAGGTATGATACAGACTACAAGTTCCAAGTTACTGCTGTCGATGTACGTGGTATCATCAACTTACCAAAGGAAACTACATGGATACGAACTATGGCTTGTAAGACATGAAGTTATATCTTTTATACTTATTTCCCAGTTTTTAGTGGAGTGTTATATTAGTCATTTCATGTGTTTTGCTGTTTGTGCCTGTTTACCTTGTCTGGTTTTTGTCCTTGGAATATATTCTTTTGGTTTGCACTCGACGCTCTAATCTTGCTTTCCTTGACTACTATTATTTTTTGCATTTCATTTTCATTTTAGGGTTCAAGTTAGTATATATCTTTAGTCTCATAAATCGATTGACATAGAGAACATAAACAAAAACAAATTAGTAAAGGATTGGACGTAATAAACAATCATCATGGTTTTTCTTTTAACTAATGATATTTATATATTCAGTGTTTTCTTTTTTTTTTCTTTTTATTCCAGATAATAGCTCAACAGAGAGTCCGTCTAGTGTAAAAATTGAAGGTCAAAAGGTTCACAACGGCAGGATTAGTGCTTTAGTGAAATGGAAATCAGAGAAAGGTATTAACACAAACTGAGCTTTCTTTGCAGACGTAAATTTCTCTTATAATGATGTTCAGGTCTTTTTTGTTCGCCTGATTAAATACATATTAAAATCAGAGACTAAAAAGTGATACAAGTTAACTTTGAAATGAAAGAATTTGATTGGTCTACATACATATAGATTTTCCTGTTATCCTATTGGTTAATAAGTGATAACTTTATTCCAAGAAAACAAGAAAAGATTCATATTCGAAAGCTATCCCCAAGCAACTGCTCATAATTCCAATGACACTCAGTCTGAGATAATACCTTCAGAATGAAACAAGTACTATCTTTCAAAAGATAATCGACACATTTTCTCGCTTTGTCAGTCTATTATTGTTTAAGTATACAGCAAATCCGATTTAGATTTTATTTAGCGAATCATACGATCACTGTGGTATGTTTCGTATTTCAATACATTATTTAAATCGTTCAACAAGTAAATCAATATTTATGGAAGGTAAAGACTGTTTTTGATTGAACATATTTCGGTCATGTATGCCCCTACTGGATCCTTGAATTTCACAGTAGTCATCACGTTTGACCAATGAAAAAGAAGGTTGTAAGCTTCATCGGTTACATTGCCATAGTTACGCATCATGGGTGTCACGCGATGACAAAGCGAACGCGATTCCAGCAAATAAACTATTTCCAATTATTCAATTTCCAAAAGCCCATTCAATATATAAAAGTGATTCAAAAATATCCAGACACCTATGGTCCCAATCGAGCCTTAAATTTCACGGTTGCTGTGACATGCAAAATTGCAAGCTACAACGGTTAGGTTGCCATGGTAAAGCATCATGGATGTCACGTGATGAACCGAAGACAGTGAAGGAGTAATCAAGGGAACCAAGGTTATAGCGGTAATCGAAAAGAATGTAATCCAAGGACAAGACCAGACATGGAAAACAAACATACACAACAAAGAACATAGAGTAACTAAAATCATAATACAAAGTAACAAAAGCAAATGAGCAACTCGGACTCCACTAAAAACTGGGAGCATGGACCAGGTGTACCGGTAAGGTAAGCGTCCTCTGCTTTTCTAGAAAAGGTCAAGTCCGGGGTAGACAAACGAGGAAAGGAAAACTATGACACGTTGAATAAATCAGTTTTCATGGCGCAGATGGATACACCGTAACGATGACGGCCATGAAACTTCTGTAGTGATGACTTCAATCTTGTAGCAACATAATACTGCTCCAGAAGCCTATTTGTTAGAATTCTAGCGCGATACAAAAACTCTACGTAGTCTCGGCAAGCTCTCTCATAACGTATGAGATGTGATATGAACACTCCATACGCAGGTGCTGAAGGGATGTTGCCACAGATGAAAGTTGACAATTTTGAATGAAAAGTCATCACTTTTGTCGTAAAGTTTGGTCAATAGTTTTCTACCATCGACTTCTAAGTGTAGGTCAAGATACGAGGCTGACTTTACAGTGTCTGTGGTATCCTTTATCTCAAGTTCTTTGGTGTAGATGCGATGTATCAAATCCCCAAAATTAGGATTGTTTAAAGATAATACCTCATCTATATAGCGGAAACTGACATTAAAGGATCTAGCTAAACGATATTCTTTCTTTTGGATCATATCAGCTATATAGTCAGCCTCATAAAAGTGAAGGAATATGTCAGCAAGTAGAGAAGCACAATTTGTTCCCATTGGAATGCCGACCGATTGTTGAAAAACGCGTCCACAACGCTGGACAGATATGTTGTCGATTAAAAATTCCAGCATTTTGTAAACATCTTTTTCTGTATATTTGGAAGATGATTTGGAATTATTTCTTACAAAGTATGAGGAATCTCTACCAAGAACTATATATTTGTATCTAGGTGTACCATCATTTTTTGGAAAAACAACGATGTATAATGTTTTTAAGTCGGGAGTTCAACTGAGTATGGGGAATAGTATACAGTGTTGAAAAATCATAGGTTTTAATGTTATTATATTCTGATAATAGTCTTGAACTGATTGTCTCCAAAAGACCTTTCGAATTTTTCATGATCCACATTGAATTAATACCACTACGGGAGTAACAAGTGCTGTGGTAGGACTGCAGACCCTCTTTGACAGCTGTGAGTATAGAAGCTAAAAGTTTTAAAAGTGGTTTGGTGGTACATTTTGCAGATCCAGCTATGTAATGTTGTTTGTATGGATTCTTGTGGAGTTAGGAATCCAGTACATAGATGGTAAATCACAGTCATCATCCTTGGTAGAGAGACCAAAAGAGGATAGCACAGATTTCTGGTTTTCCACAATTTCTTCTTTGGAGAGTGTGGTAGCAGTATAGGTCTTATCACTGCTATTATTTTCTACGTCTACCTCTAAACATTGGATGTAAAACGTTTTGCAGACTAAAACAATGTTGTTTTGAGCTTTTTCTGCTCGTACGACAACATACTTGTAAGGTATGGTAGACAATGTTTTGCTACATCAGGCTCCTTGAAAACTGATGTGGCATTGGCACTCATTGGCCTACTTAAAAGTTTCATTCGTTTCAAAATTAAGGACCTCACGGCCTTTAAGCACTCTGACAGAGAATCAATATCTTCTTGTTCTCGTTTTATCCATCTTCTCGCGTAGTCCTCCACGGCATCCATAAGAACTTTAAAGTTATAATTCCAATTTATGGAGCGCAGTTCACGGTACTTGGGGCCTTTAGAAAGGATATTACGCAGAAATTCGTTTTCGATTATGGTTAAATCTCCCGTAACAATGTGACCGGAAGGACCATGTTTGAATGGAGAGTTTTTGCAAGAACGGTTAGGTGGTTTAGCCTTGAAATCCTCAATCTCGGGGTTCTGCAATAGCCTTTTATAATTGAAAATTTTGGATGCAATGGGCGAAGTATAGGAATATGAAACAATTGGTATAGATTTGTCCTTGAAATATGGGGGAATTTTGTTGTAACGTTTTTGTGATGGAGGATGAGGTAAGCCTCATATCTTGACCTAAACTTAGAAATCGATGGTAAAGGAAAACAATTGACCAAACTTTACGACAAACGTGATGACTTTTCATTCAGAATTGTCAACTTTCCTTTCATCTGTGGCAACATCCGTTCAGCACCTGCGTATGGAGTGTACATATCACAACTCATACGTTACGCCAGAGCTTGCCGAAACTACGCAGACTTTTTTGTATCGCGCTAGAACTCCAACAAATAGGCTTCTGGAACAGGGTTATGTTGCTACAAGATTGAAGTCATCACTACAGAAGTTTTATGGTCGTCATCATGAACTCGTGGATCGTTATGGTGTATCCATCTGCCCCATGAAAAATTATTTATTCAATGGGTCACAGTTTTCCTTTCCTCGTTTGCCTTGCATTTTTAATTATAAACTTGTATTTGTTGGGTGCATATTTTCAAGTATCCAACAAATAGCTACAAATGGCTTAATTTATTTAAAGTGCATTGCTGTCTTGAACTATAATTAAATAAAACGTTACTAAAAGTATAACGAACTAGCTACAGTATTAATATTCTTTTAGCGATAATGGTTTTGTATCGAATTTCGTATTAGAATACATATGTTTGTGACATGAATGTTTTATTAGGTGCATCGAACGCTTGCTTGCTATCTTTTGATTAGATGGAGCGCCATATTAGAACTCCTACACCTGCTTTGAAACGTAACACAGTGAATATCTAAGATTTGTTCAGTTCTGTTGTTGCAATCAAAACGTTTTGGTATTTGTTGAAGTTACATATTAATTTATATGTCTGCCTTGTTTTAACATGATTTTAGGCTTCACATACAGGGGCGAAGCTATTGTACTCAAATTTCAATTAACTTTATTGATAGTACACTGTTTTGTTGTTCTATCGCTGATGTCTCGACCAACGGGAACATGCAAGACTTCCTAGCTATAACACATGAAGTGCGTCTGCGTTAATTCAAACAATCACATCCCTGCATATGTCACTTTCGACAGAAAGATTTTGAGTCATCAACGTCGTTGCATATTAGGGAACGACTGTTTGATTCTGAGGGAGGTGCTGGCAAATGAGTTTGTTATGAAGTATCTCAGGAGTGAGGTCAGAATCTGTATGGAGTGTAAGCCAGAATATTTATTTTCAAATTTCAGGGCCAGAATAATTATTTCCAAAACCTATGTCAGTCCTCCTCATACACACACTCAGAATCAAATGGTCCTCACCTTCAGCACCCGATTGCTGTCAAATGCCAAACTATCATGAAAGTCATTTTTGATTGTATTTAGATCCGCCTTGTTTCTATACGCTTCATTGGATGACCAGTAACCCACAGTATGAAGACTATCATAGGGATGAAATAAAAGTAAGTGACTATTCATCGATGTAACATTTTATTTACATAATTAACAAGTGGGATCAGACACAATAACAGCATATTTGGAAATAACCTGTGATTTACAACATGTCATAGTATTTTTTATTTATAAAACATAAATGGGTACTTAAATTGTTGCAGTAATAACATAAAGTATGACGTTATCCTGAAATTATATAAACAGCTTAAAGATGCATACAAAGTTAATAACTCTCCACCAATTTAAAAATTTATCACTTTCTGTTACTGACTTCAATTGAACATAATTAATTGAAACCTCTCGTGCACGTACGGAATGGATATATCAATTTATTTGATTTTGAAAAAAGAAACTTTTTGATAAGCTCTTTTAAAAAGTTGACTAATTGGATATTTTAGTTTCAGTGGCATACATTTGCTTAAAATTCCAAGCCCATAGTTTGTGTTACAATCCGAGTATTTTAAAAGTTCAATAAGCTTCGACTGTTGCTAAAATCGTAAGGCACATGAAATGGTTTTCCTTCAAAGTCAAGACAACTAAACGCTGATACCAATTAACAATAGATTTACTGAAAACCGAACTAAATAGATTATAAGTACAGAAATAAGCTTTAAAACTATTTTCAAATGAATATAATACTTGTATTTCTTGTCAGTTACTCACCATTATAATTTGACATCCAACAAAATATTACTATTGAATTTACAGGAAAAGTATTCTCGAAAAATGTCACATAAATTAGAGCTCTGAAAATTCCACATTTGAAAATACAATTGCACTTACAATTTTACGATCATTTTAACATTTAAATAATAAAAAAAAATAAACTTGTCATCAATCCACATAACAAATATTATATAAAATGGTTGATTCGTTTCTGATATTTACGAAACAAAATGTATATGACTAACGAACATTTGGAGAGAAAAAAAGAAGTACAAGACTATATAATAGACCTCTTTCGCATTTTTTTGGTTGAAGATTTTTTTTCAATCAGAGATTTCTGTAAATCAAATGACTAATTTGATTCTAAAGAAAACGTCATGACTTTTGTATTAAATTTCAGGCCCCGCCTTATCTAAGGTACTGGATAAACAACTTACACTTTGGAAGCAACTATACTCTGCATTTGACTAGTTATGGTAACTCAAGCTTTAAGACCGGAAGTTCAGAACTAGTCATATGGTTCGTCACGACTGATTGTCTAACATCAACTAATTACAGCTATTCTATCTGTCGTAAGTTAATACTGCAAAATCAACCAATTTTCGCGGATACTTATTTTTGCGTTTCATGATACATGTATCAATTCAATTTTGCGGTTATTTAACTTTACAACAAACACTCTGGCATCCTTAATATAGTACATTTAACTCTTTCACATCAATTTATACTCGCGATATCTTTGCGGAATCGGCTATAACTAAGTTACATGTATTTGATACCAAGCAGTTTCTGGTATGTCAGATGTAACTCATTTCGGTTAAATTGTGATAGGAGAGGTTTAAAAGTATTTTCCCGGCTTTCTAAAACTCCTTTAAATTGAGATAATTTCAATAAATCCCTGAGAATGCCTCAGTTCTTCAATATAAGATGTTGGGTCGAAAATTTGGGACTAATTGGAGTAGAATTTTATCCTTGTATATAAATGATACATTTATTTCTTTGGGAAACATATTTCAAGTTATTAACTCCTAGGTGAGCGTCTGTTGTTATTTAGACAGTCAGAAGATGAGGTAACCTGTCTGAATAATCATTAGATAATCATTCGGTTTTTTTTTTTATTTTGTTTTTTTTCTCTGTTTTGTTTTGTTTTGTTTTTTTGTTTTTTGTTTGTTTTGTTTGTTTTTTGTTTTTGTTTTGTTTTTATTTTGTTTTGTTATTTTTGGGGGTTTTATTTCTTTTTGTTTTTTAAGTAACTATTTTGGCTATTAGTCCTGGCCCTAGGTGAATCATCTATTATATGTCACGACTTAGACTCATCATTGCATGATTCTACAACTATTGCCATCCATGGCAAATGTATTTTCTATGTATGCTCTTCATTAGTGTATTGCTGCTTACTTTATTATGATAATAGTTTTTATCCAACACCACGCAAAATCGTACATTTTTAATACAATCTAAGAAAACTTTTCTATAAGTATAATCAAAAGTCATCATTTATGCTTTGCCTTCCTTTTGTGTTGACGTTTTGGAATCAAATATTAAATTTTATTTTTGATAGCCCCAGCTAAACCACGTAATGTGACAGGGAAGATTTATTTGAAGTCAGATAATACCACCTCATGCTCTGTAAACGTCACATGGATGCCTCCATACTTTGCTAATCATAACAGCGGCATTACTTACTTAGTCGAATGGTACAAAATTATACCTATATATATGAGTAAATTCATTCCACCACATCAAGGTTCAGTGATTGTAGATGGTGTAAGTATATTATATTACTGGAAATGACTAGAGTGGGTATTTTTTCTTAAAAACATATGTTATATAATTGGATTAAAAAAGTAATGACTATCATCTTATTTTAACATTTTGACATTGAAGTAATAAGTGTTTGATGAGTTACTCGTTATTAAAAGAATTAAATTGGATTGACTGAATTTATGTCACTCTGCCTATTCATGCCAAGAAAAACACAAATATGACGGCTTTGCTTTTTGTAGGCTATAATAAAAAGAATATTCCGAATCAAAATGTGATTTATTAAAAATGACGCAAAACATTATATACATATATGTACAAAGGGAGCTAACTCACAAAACATTTTTAGAATAATTTTGTTAACTCCCAAAAAAACTGGCAGCCTACAAAAAAGGTGGCGTACCAAAAAAGGCCAAAGCAAAAACATTGTATGTTTGCAGCAAGCGCCATCTTATTTTAACATTTCGACATTAAAGTAATCACCGAGATCAAGTACGTTGGATATTCGATGTTCGATATTCGACATTCAAAGTTATCAATATCAAACGGTAATATTTTACCGTTTCATATTCATTTCTGGCTACTTTTAAGAATGTAAACTCTAAATGAATATCAAATGAATATCCAACGGTTGTCTTTTTCTGTACGATATTCATTTGATATTAGTTTCCGGTTTATATATTGAATATAGAATGGATTTGAATATTAAAATGAATATCAAACATGATTTTTTGCTGCTCGATATTCGTTTGACATTCGTTTCCCGTTTATATATGGAATATAGAATGGATTTGAATGTCAAACTGAATATAAAACGGGATTTTTTGCTGTTCGATATTCGTTTGACATTCGTTTCCGGGTTTTGTATGGAATATAGAATGGATTTGAATATCGAACTGAATATCAAAGAGGATTTTTTTTTGCTGTTCGTTATTCGTTTGACATTCGTTTCCGGGTTATATATTGAATATAGAATGGATATGAATATCAAACTCAATATCAGTCAGGAGTTTGGTCTGTTCGATGTTCGTTTGACATTCCTTTCCGATTTATGTATTGAATATAGAATGAATTTGAATATCAACAGAATCATTGCTTCATTGCTTCAAGAAGCTTCATCGTTGTAAGCTTATACATATTTGGATGTTCTTCTTTGAGTGAAATTGTTATCAAAGTTCTCAGTCATATTATATTCATTTTGAATTTATTTCTTCAGTTATTATGCATACATGTTGTATCCAAAAATGAAATCAGTGATAAAAGTCAGAAAAAATGAAAAGGCCATTTATAAAAGTTATTAAGACAGAAACCCAATAAAAAAACCATTAAATTATTTCATAAAATAAAAATGATTGATACAGACTATACAACTTCATGGTTAGTGAACCCTTTGTCTTTTTTGTTTATACGACTGATTGATAATTAGGATAATTAAAAGTGGGCAAACCAGGATTAAACCGTCGACTTGAACTGAAATCGTTCGTGTCTATAATTACGAACACATTTGTTCTTTATTGTTCAGAATAACCCCTGGGTTGAAATAGACGATATACATTGGGATTTTAACTACAGCATAAGTATCCAAGCAATATCAGAGAAAGGCAGTAGTAAACCGGTCGTCCTCATTGTAACACAAGGTACAAAATTATGATTGATAGGATATCATTAAACGATCATCCAGGGATTTATTAGCATCACAAATATAGTTTATTGTTTTCTTGTATGTATGCATTATTATATCAAGTGTATCGACCCTTACTTTGTTAGATAATATTTTCATTTTTATATTACAAATGTTTTTTGTAGAAACATAGTCAACAAAAAAAAGAAATATTCTGAACACTTTGTGGCCCCTTATTCCTATTTTGCTAATGCTAGTGATACATTTCGAATCGCCGTAAATACCGAGTGTTTTAAATTATTTATTTATCAACTCGATAATGGTAAAATTTAGATATCCAACAAGCGAGTATTAGCATATATGTAAAACTATGAAAAAAATAATATTATAGCGAATGGAGAAATAGTTTTAATTCAGAATATGATGAAGAATCTGTGTCTCAAATGTTATCTGTTGAAAACTTTGAAAATATAAAACAGCGGAAAATTTCTGCAGAAATTTATTCACTCCCGGTGGTTAAAAAGCCGCGTGTGTGCATTTTCAATCACTGGCTTAGAAGAGATGGAAAACTTCCTATTTGAATAATTCTAATTAAGTTGCCGCAGCAACCTCCGCTGGGATTTATTTATTCAAAATTATATTTTTGTTGAAAATATATAATACTCAATTCCCGTACAAAATTGTAGCTCAACGAATATACCATGAAAACAATAAAGGTTAAATCCATGTAATAATCAGCTGTGACATTGTTAATCTAATATATATTCTACACATTAATTATGATCATTACGATCATTTTTCGAACCAAACACAAAAATATGGATTTCACTAGTTTATGGATAAAGTCTTTCATGTATATGTCTTTGGTCGAAATGCACAAAACGCATCGAGCTTATATAGTTTCATGTATATAACTGTATACAGCAATAATGATATGGATAATTGAAACGTCGACTGGAATTAAATAAACTGAAATAAGTTATTTTTGTAGATGGTTGCCCACAGACAACTGATAAAGCACTATCATCGACAAAAGAAACCAATTCAAGACTTCCGCTGATAATTGGAGGTAATATGGAAATAACACAACCTATTAATTAAACATTAATATTTTCATTTATGAAATTCTTTAACAGTAGTGAATACCGTCTGGTTTACCCTATCACACATCATAAGTTATTTCAAGATGTACTTGATTTAACTTTTATAGGAGCAGCTGGGGTGTTATTTATAGTGATATCTCTGATGTTAGGCATTGTTATACGGAACTGGAGGAGAAAGAACTACAGTTCCCCTAATGGCAGAGCAGAGGTATTTAAATATGTGCTTCAACAAAGTTCCAAATAATAAATTGTAAAGTGAGAATACTTTTAATATCAAGAGCGGATGCGTAGGCGTTTAATATTTTTTTTTTGTTAAAAAAAACCTTTGTGCAAAATCAATTAACACAATCAGCAATTCTTAGTAAAATTTTGAATTTATATCATTTATTCGGTTATGTCGACAGCCTTACTTTACTAAATTTAAAAACTGCCCGATTCTATAATAAATATGTGCTCAAATTAAAAAAAAACACGTTTTAAACCAACTAAATTTTAACAATAATACCATTTAAAGTAGATTACACCTTAGATCTTCTAATTTTTTTCATAGATATTTTTTTCATTATATTTAACCTTTTCTTTCAACATATTAAAATACCTAATTCTTAATGAATTTATTAATTAACATCATGACCATAAAAATGCTTAGTGTAAAAGCCTAAAACTTAGGCTTTGCAATAAACTCTGATTTTGTTAATATAAATCTAGTTTGGTGTGTATTGTATCTATTTCGATTCATTATTTCTGTCATCGTTTCCTTTCTCGGCTTTGAAATTCTGGTTTTAGAATTTTGCCTTAACTTTGTTTCAAAACTATGGATTAAGTGAATTTTACGTGATATTCATTTCACTGTCATATTTTTTATGCGAAGGCTAGAATCATTATATTTCTGTTGAAAAATGCAATGAAACTGTGATTTAACACATCAATTGTCTCCCAAAAACAGCTTTACACACCGACTAATTTACTCACACAGGAGCTGAACCCACTGTATTCTCATGGTACTGACTATGTTACACATCTAGTGGAAGACAAGAGTTCAGAAATTGAGTTCTCCTCCCTAACCTTACTTGATGTGATAGGCGAAGGAGCATTCGGAAAGGTCTATAAAGCTGTGCTTAATGATTCTAAAATCTCCCACGAGAAAGATTACATAGTTGCTGTTAAAATGCTCAAAGGTACTTGACTTTGTATTTGTTCTTCAATCATAATTGAATTTGTTTTGTTCGGTGATCCAGTAACAAAATGCTTTTAAGTTTCTGATTTGGTAGGAAAAAAGTAAATCTAGTTTAGTTTATTAATTGGTTTTATGCATATTAAGCTGGAATAAATGTGTTTAATTAGATTCTATACATCTAAAGCTTCATTATTCCATCAAAGACCTTACCCTTATAGCTCATTAGAACGTTTCATTAAAATATTTTAGATTTTTATGACGGTCATGAAAAGAAGAGTCTCTTAATGGAGATCGAGTTTATGAGACAACTTGGCAGCCACCCCCACATCGTGAGCTTTGTGGGTTGTTGTAAGAACGATAATATTTGTCTTTTGATGGATTATTGCAAACTTGGAGACATGAGAACCTTCTTGTTGAGGTATCGACAAATGCTTCAGGCAAGTGTAATCTAAGCGCATTAATATCCCCTTCTCTATCAGAAATATCATAGAAATACAAAAACATTTAATTACAGTAATAGACTATGAAGCTGCTTTAGTATTAATCTGGATATTATATACTTCAATAAATAGCTTTTGATATTAATTCGAGAGAAAAATAATTCCACCGAGACAAAAATTTATTTATGGGATTTAACCAAGTCTACAAAAGACTGCATTTAAATCATTGAGCGAGGAAGACCCCCTATGAAATAGATGGTAGTGTGAATGAGTAGGACAGCCAGTCTATCAGAGAAAGACCTTGAGACAATCCAATACTAGACTAATACTCGTTTTTTTGATGTTTTTGCGATAAATGCATGTATTAGCAAATTATTGTCTTGGCTGACTGCCGCACATTCAAAACCAAAGGACGTGGATATTTGGCAAAAAAGATGTATCATCTAGTATGACTCTGGATTAAAAGACCTGTTATTTAAGTCCACAACTAGATCATTTTTTTTTTCAAACCTATTTTATTATTTTGGTATGTTTCATTGACAAGACTGCTCACAGGTATGAAATACCCTCATAACACATATTATTTCTTTCTCGCAGAAAGAAGACTACAGACAGTTACGACTAGCTTCTGAAACTGATAGTGGTGTTACTTCATCAGCTGAGAGTACAACATGTAAGTTTAACGTCTAATGAAAAATAACTTAAGGTAACTTGGCTGTTACTTTCCTCTCGGATAACCGTGTGAATTAGCATTAATAATACAGCATGTCAAGAATTATGAGTGTGTAAGGTCGTCCATGGTCTATTTTCTCGCCGAAAACTAAAACTAAGTTTTGACATGCATTGATTTATTAATGCTTTTTTAATTTCTCGAAGATTCACCATTATTTCCAAATTGTATGTTGCACTTATAGGATGATACTTGGCTAGAAATGAATGATTTCGCACTAATGTTAACGTTAGTCATAAATGTGTCCCCGTGTCGTTATTTGACTATCTATTTTATTTTGAAGGAGTTTCATCGTTCTGTTACTGTAGATTTTATTACTTTTGTTGTCGGGGCCTTTCAGAGGTTCCCTTGAAGGTATGTTTACACTAATTGAAGACCTTTTGGTGATCTCAATACGTGTATACTATTTTTATTGGGGTTATACGATGGTGCATTTTTTGCGTTTCGCCATATCTGTGCCTTTTTCTATTGTGTCCGAAATAAAAAGTCGCTCAATTCTAGTATGAAGTCCTACTAACGTTAAAAGATATATTACCCGATATATCTACCACTAAGGGATTCAGACGCAAAAAGAAGTCTTTTTGTCATATTAAAATAGAAATAATCCTTGTTACGTGTATGTATGGTCTTGTATTTATTTACAAACGGGTTAAATTTTGTATTTCTATTTTATACCTCGCTAACACGTGGTATCAAATAATCGAAAATAAAGACCCAGCATATGTGTGAATGAGTACAGCACCGTACACGCCATGTATTATTTCCTAATCAGCCCCGTGCAGGTCCGGGTGTAAAAAGAATAGGCCTGCAGCAGCGCTAAGCTTGTCGTAAAAGGCTACTAAATAGTGCTCAGAAACCTAGCCGGGGGCTAGGCGCTCTGCCCACAGAGCAACTGGGATGTGTGCCCCAGGTGGTGGAATGGGGTACCCCTGGCGTGTTACATGCTGGGGTTGTCAGGCTATAATACGGAAAACCTGACCGCAAACCATAGTGGTGCACCGTGTTGGGAAAGATGCCACGTTCCTCGCACGTTAAAGAACCCTGCTGTGGTATTCGATAGGAGTAGGAACCTTTGCGCTCCGCCACAGGAGGCTAAATTGCCCGACCTTGCCCATCCCCCCTTTGTCCAGTGGCAGTCAAAGTTTGTCGACCGTGTTGTCCTTGTGTCCCATCCTTTTTTTCATTTCATGTTCATTTTATCATCCATTTCATGTTCATTGTCTGAATATAGCTGAAATATTGCTGCTCGGACGTTAAACCCCAACAAACAAACAAACATATTTCCTGATCAACACCAGTACATTTATGTACACCGCTCGGAACACCAACAATACACAAAACGGTAGTCACAAGCACAAACGCTATTAATGAGCGATGCAGTAATAAAGAATCGTCTAGTTTTATTCGTTTGAAGGTCACGTTAAGCTTAAGGTTATCTAGACATATTGCTGCAAGTTAATTGTAATGAAAAAGAATGGAATCGTCAGTGTTGCAGTCTCAGGCAAGACAAAGTGATCGTTTTGTCCACTTTACATTATATGAAACATTGCTGTCATAAATTTCTTGCATAAAGTATATATATGTTGTATGCAAAATTTAACTCTATTCAAAAGAACTTTTTAATAAAGGTATTCAACTTTAAATACATGTACACATAAACAACCATATTTTGAAGAAAGTATCTATAAAATTACTGATTTTCCATTGGCTTATATTAACAAAAACATATATAAATATTCAACACTAAAACTTTATTAATATAATATGCTATGGAAATACATTCAATACATATTAGTTTCAACATCTAACAAGAAAGTGTGGTGTATACGTCAAAGAGAGAACAACCCCACCGGGATGAAAATGTCAGGCCAATGTATTTTATTTTCCAAAATAATAAATAAATAAATAAATATTTTGAATCTTACAACTTTAACAAGAAATAAGTTGCTTGAATATTTGATGGAACTTGAATACCATAAATAACTTTACAAATAAATAATTGACAATATTTTCGCCAATATAATATTCACAGCTTTACAGCGTGGTTTAAGGAATTGACGACTGAAAAAAGACTTTTTTTTATAGTGATACAATGAAGTCTTACAATGATCTAATTGCTTTTTATCGCCTAAACACATTTAAAGAAGCTCTATTCACAAGCGAATGTCTGGAGACTTTAAAAAAGGTGCAGGATATATAAAACTATATAATATGGAAATACAATTTCACTGTAATACAGAGTTATATTCCTAAGTGAATGTCATGAACCTGTTAAAAGAATTTAAGAATTCCATAATCTGGTACTGATAACATATTAAGATTATTTTTTTAATATATTTGTGTTTTCTGGCTGTGATTCTATGACTCGAGAATGACCATATGAAAACTATTATAAAATGTAAATAAAGCTTTCATTATCAGCTTTAAATATGATTATAATTATAATTATATAGTAATAAAAATTACTGAAAGTGACATCTGAACAAGTTTTAGCAATGAAATACATTTGCACTACAATACCTTTGACATCAGAATTGTGTGCCATCAAGCATGGATGAAGAGCAAAAGCATACTTAGAAGCAAATATCGCTGACAAAAGAATAACAAAGTAAAATACGGATAACTCTGACTATATCAATACTAGAAATCCGAATGTGAACTACATTTTTAGAAACACACTCCAAGCAAAAGAACAACTGATACATTTATATATAACTTTTGCTTAAGATTACTGCTTTCTTTCGACAAATGATTGCATGATGTCTGGGTATAAACAGCGGTGGCTACAATTTAGTCTTGAAAATCCTATTCCCATCCATCGTCTTATTTTATCACTTTCAAAGCATTCCTTGTTAAGATAAGTACCGATGTTTTAGTTTAGATATGCAGCCTTAGGGCTATAAATGGTTGTTATTATATTTAATTCGATTTGTGTTTTTGATATAGTTCATCGTTAAAAACTTGTATGTATTATTACTTTATACAGCTTTTATAGTTCACGAGCTACAACAATCACGTCTCCTATCATATGCCAGACAAATTGCCCTTGCCATGGTAGGTATACTAACCTAGATTATCAGAACTGTCTATCAACTATGCTGATGACAAAATTCCAGACAATTGTTAATTCAATATTCCAATGTGTTTTATTTTAATATGTAAATACAATTTTGTAGAATTTGTATTTTAAATTGTATACCTCCCCCACGAAATCGGGGAACACATTGTTTTTACTTCTTTTTATACTTTTTCTCTCTCGGCTTACCTCTGTCTTGTCCGCGCAGATCCTATGAAACGGCTGAATGGAATAAAACATGGCACAGAAATACGGCATCATTTGTACTTGTGCAACGTCATATAAAAAATCCAACATGGCTGCCATTTGAAAATGGCCGACTTTCAAACTTAAAAAAACAAATCGCCAGAAAATAGGAAAAAATCGTGGACAGTTCATACTTGGTTTAATAATAGTTCACTATATGGGCTATGGATTAGCCATATTGAAAATAAAAAAATGGAGGTATACAGAGTGATTTGAAATGGTATTGTAACAATGGGGGGGGGGCTGGGGAAACATCCTGTTACGCATTGTGCAACAATTATATCTAGTCTTTGTTATTGTCGATGCTTAATTTACCCGGCTTAAGCCATTTTCTTTGTAAAGGTTTCATGCCAATACTCCAAAATATGTGATTTTATACAAGGTTTGAATCAACAGTATCGTTAATACTCTTTTCCTTACCTATTAGACGTCAGTTTTAACCATGTTTTAATTTTGCCAGGAATATATGGCGTCCCGTAAATTCATACACAGGGATTTAGCTGCAAGGAATATACTAATGTGTGATGAAGAGAGATTGAAAGTTTCAGATTTTGGTCTTACACGAGATATTTATGAAAGGAATCTTTATCAGCCAACATCAGCGAGACGTTTGCCATACAAGTGGATGGCCTTAGAGGCAATTTTTGACCAGATTTTCACTATCAAGTCAGACGTGTAAGAAAATTTGATTAAGCAGAATTTTGAGATAGCAATTATTTCCTTCGCTGTTGAATTATTTCCTGGGATTGGTCTTAAAACGAAGTAAATTGTTACTGATGACAAGAATACCGTTCAAAAGAATGCAAAGGTCAACAATTATTTAGAAGCGGACTTCAAAATTGGTATATTGTAAAAAAAAAAAAAACCTAATCTTATTGGGTGGTATGGATTATTATCGTTCAAAATGCTTACGATCGTTAGTTTTTATTTTCAGGATGTTTTTGATAAAGATTTCGATTTCGATTCCGAGTTGCTCATTCACTTTTGTTACTTTGTATGTATGATTTTGTTACTTTATGTTCTTTGTTGTGTATGTCTGTTTTCCATGTCTGGTTTTGTCCCTGGATTGCATTCCTTTTGATAACCGCTATAACCTTGATTCCTTTGATTATTCTTTCGGTAGTATTATAGTACAATAAACACATTTTAAAACACTTCTACAATTCATTAGAGTTGCTCCTTTGCTTTTGTTGCTTTGTGTGCATGATTTTAGTTACTTTGTGTTCTTTGTTGTGTATGTTTGTTTTCCATGTCTGGTCTTTGTTCCTGGATTGCATTCTTTTGATTACCGCTTTAACCCTGGTTCCCTTGATTACTCTTTCATACTGAATGCGATGTTTCCTTCAAGACTTTGAATCCATATCAAAGTATTTATAATTGTATTACATGCCTTTAATCGACTTCATCATCCTATCAATATATAGTACGGAATAAAATATTTTACTTTTTTTCCTTCTCATGTTCGCGCATGAATCAGTCACAATTGTATAAGAGCAATGTTTTGTCAGTTTGTCAGTTCTTTATGTTTTCTTTGCATTTCAGGTGGTCTTTTGGCATTGTTTTATGGGAAATCGTTACTCTTGGAGGAAGTCCGTACCCGGGGATTCCAAACAAAGATTTATTTAACTTGCTCAAAGAAGGTTATCGTATGGAAAAACCTGAAAATTGTACGATGGATGTGTGAGTATGAAAAAAAATATATAATTTATCGTAAGAATAATTTTATGTTACCAGGAGTCTGGAGAAAAATACGAAAGATATAAACCTTGAAAAAAGGAATACCTTCATTAAAGTCTAGGTTAACCCCGATGATATTCAGAAATTACAACCCATTTTTTTATTCTTTATTTGAGATACCATTTTAATGAAACAAGGCACATTTTGCATTTTGATGGGACCATTCCGTATAATTAAAAATGCCGTAAAAGTAGGTGATATAGAAAGTTGTCTTATACTTAGCTAAGTTTTAGTCTATACGTTGGTTTCATCAACAACATTGCAATTGCAGATCCAAATTTGACTCACCAGAAGATTGTTATCATCAAAAGCAAATTATGGGTCAAACCACTTTATTGTAACTCAATAAAGCTGGCGAACACCTTTATTCCATAAAAAGAATGGTTAGAAAGTAAAATATTCCTAATTCAACACACATAAGCGGAAACGAATCTTGTTCAGGGACTAATAGAACTCATTTTTTATCCACAAACATCTAGTTTAAAACAAAATAAAATACAATTACATACAAAGGCTGAAAATCAGGGAAAAAAGACAATAAACTGGAAACTACGGCACTTCAAATATGAATTTCCATAAAAACCGGAGTGACACTAGGTGTATTTCCAGCTTCACAAACGGCAACGGTCACATGGAATGTGAGTAAAAACTGGTCAGCATCAGTTGGATGGATTTTCAATCCGGTGTGACGTGAAATCTAGCTGACGATAATTATCATATCTCATTATAAGGTAGATTGTGACCGCAATTAAACTTTAATAGTAGTGATATCAACAAAGGCTGCACAAACTGTCTAAGATTAATTATCTGACAGAATCCTCGCTCTAGTAAGATTGTCAGTGTACGAATTACACCCACGACAGTAACGTATCATCATTGAAATGTATACCCAACTAATAAAGTGAATATAACATTTGTCATACAGTTTCGATTTCAAATGTCCTGTGTAATGCATGTACAGCTTAAGGTCTAAGTATAAAGAGCACGCAGGTTTTTAATCGTATCTTTTAAGCGCATTTGGGAAGATCAGAATGTAAATTATTCTGAAAGTGAGGATTATCCAGAGGTGATGCAGCATCTACAAAATCTATAAAACGGAAAATGAAATTGAAGAACTCGGTTGTCGCTTCTTTTTTTTTCTGTAGCAGGACGTGTAAAACCAAACTATATTGGAATGCATACATTCTGGAAACGACATCAGACTCAGAATACTTTATGTTCAAATCAGTGTGACTTTCACATGTACACATTTTCTCTAGTTAATATTAGATGTCTTGAACAAAACTTACAGTCGAAGCACTAATATTGAAAGCCAGCCAAGCGATTTTCAGAAGTTGTTATTTTTTTACAATGACTGGATTGCAAAAAGCAAAGATTTGAATTCTTTATTCCGTTTAACCTCAGGATAAATGTCTGGAAAGAAGTTGCACCTGATATAAGACACGGGGGAAAGAATGCTACTTAAATTCTGATTATATAACTCAGATATCAGGTGTACATATCACGGCAAATTGACTTTCCTAATTATTGTTTGTTGGTTTGTTTGTTTGTTGTTTTTTTTGTTGTTGTTTTTTTTTTGCTATGATTTAAATTAGTGGTAGCTGAACTTGATATACTATGCATAGTTATGCCTTGGTATATGCATTGGTTTCTGATTAGAACAGCCCCGTGCAGGTCCGGGTGTTAAAAGAATAGGCCTGCAGCAGCGCTAAGATTGTCGTATAAGGCGACTAAATAGTGCTCAGAAACCTAGCCGGGGGCTAGGCGCTCTGCCCACAGAGCAACTGGGATGTGTGCCCCAGGTGGTGGAATGGGGTACCCCTGGCGTGTTACATGCTGGGGTTGTCAGGCTATAATACGGAAAACCTGACCGCAAACCATAGTGATGCACCGTGTTGGGAAAGATGCCACGTTCCTCGCACGTTAAAGAACCCTGCTGTGGTATTCGATAGGACTAGGAACCTTTGCGTTCCGCCACAGGAGGCTAAATTGCCCGACCTTACCCATCCCCCCTTTTTCCAGTGGCAATCAAAATTTGTCGACCCTATTATCCTTGTGACCTATTCTTTTTTTTTTCTTCTTTTCATGTTAATATTATCATCCATTTCATGTTCATTGTCTTAATATAGCTGAAATATTGCTGCTCGGACGTTAAACCCCAACAAACAAACAAACAAACAAACAAACTGATTAGAACAAATCTTTAAGGATTGTTTAGTGTATTGTCTGTTAAACCACCATTGTCTATAGTAAAAGTTAAATCATAATCACGTATTAGGGAAGGTCGTATCCGACTTCAACGACGAACTTTTGGTTACTTGCAATAAAAATGTCTCGACTTATTTTGTTATTTTAGATACCAGCTTATGTTGTCGGCATGGCATCCGAATCCACATTGTAGACCGTCGTTTACAGAACTCAGGAAGAAGCTTGAGCACATGCTCGAACAGACGAAACCATATATAAATCTGTCTGTGTCTGTATCAAAAGACTATTATGACACTACATCATTAAGGTACTAATTAGCAGAACTATTAGGAAGTTGTTTACTGATGAAATGTTGGTCACCCTCAAACTATTCATAATCTTTTTATGCCAGTATATACCGGTAGTCTGTCTATTTTATGTCAAGTTTTTCATAACAGAGGTCATGTAAAACTAGAAAAAATATATAGGTTCTTCTTTGGATAACTCGTACGTATACACAGTTGTCATAGTTGCTAAAACATTTGTCAACAATCATAACATCTACATCTGTAAATATGTTCATAATGAATGAGCTTGAAGGTCGCTGTTAAGTTGTTGTCTCCTGTTCCATAAGTGTTTTTAAAACTACTTAAGAACCAAAAATAAAAATGCCCAGTGTGTCATTTTACAGGGTCCCGAAGGGGACAAATTTTTCACTGTAGACTTATGTTAAGTTGTGATTCCTTGAACGAATATTTATTTTTACGTAACTTGGTTCTATTACCAAACTATTTTTGCGGTTCCATTGAATCTTCAACACAACACATTTCTTACTTTTTTGTAACGACTACTATGAACTATGAAACGGAACGATATTTGAAATTTCTCTATGTTTGATAAATGACACAAAATTATAACTTGCTTTATTTTTATTAAATGATGAGCAAAACAGAAACATTTGTTTGATTGTTAAAAAAAAATATTATGAAAGTAAACGCTTTACAAATTCACTTGAATTCACTATTTTAATATCACGCCAATATTTCGTTTTATGTAGACACTCTTAAGGGGATAGACCTGGGGTAAGGGCACAACTCTTGCAAACATCAAAGTAACTTGGATTGATTTCATTTTGTGAAAGCTTGATAGGCTTTGGTGATATTGAATACGACACAAACATAGCAATGATTTCATGTTTGTGTCCCTTACCCTAGGTCTTCCTCCTTAATTCCTTATGCACAGTCTTCACTTTTCCTAATTGAACTCTTTATGTAATGGTTAGTTTATACAGCTGCACTAGTACGCGCTATACATATTTATAATGTTTTATTTTTGTCGTACTCTAAAAGTAGGAGATGGTTTTGAAAAAGCTCGACTAAGCTTGTTACCAAATCATAGTCGATACATGTGTACGAATATTAATGTATTACTATATTGTTCCTATTTATGCTAAATAAATATATTTAAACTATGTTGTTTTCTCAGACACCAGTTAAAATTATACTTTTATCAAACAGATTTCTGGCTGTCTTTTGAATATTTATAGATTTATACATGACCTTTGTTATCAGACAGATACCAACCGAGGGCTGATAACAAGAGCAGTATTTAAATAGTCATTTGTGGTGTTTCATTTGCTTCTTGAATCTATAGTATTCATATATTCCACACAATCATAAGTTGACGCCATTTTCTTTCTATTTTTCTTACTGTTTGATATTTTAGGTCCCAAAGCTGCTGCCCTGTACTAAACGCATCGGTAATTTCCAACTAAAATGTTAGGCCAGATCGACTGTGACGTCGTTGATAAACAGAATAAAGTCCCTTTCGAACAGTTGGGTAGAATCTCTGCAAAATTTATTTGATTTTTACAAGTTCATTGCCTTGTTTAATATACAAAAACGTTGAAAATTATGGCAGAAATTTCACGACGAATCTTAAGAGAAGTAATAGTAATATTTCGTCAACACAATTTTGGCTGTTACAGAAACACGTATGGGAAATACGTTTAGAGGTGATGGACATTATCAAATGGTTGTGAACAATGTTCATCACTCAAAAATAGGAATGAGAAATAAATTCCTGATTTTTATCTTATTAATGGATTCGGTAGTTCAAACTTAAGCACTGGATAGATAGTTGTATATTCACTGCATAACTCGTTCATAATCTACTTGATATATCCAGTGGATAGTTTTGTCTAACAGATAAATTAAACTTGTGAGGGGAAGGTAGCATTTAAATGATGCATGAAATTAGACTAACTGTATAACCTATCCTAAGTTATTGACTAGACCCGGAGCTGTTCTTCCCCATTTGGTCCTTTTAAGTCCACCAGGACCAAAGGTAATTTCATATACCACAATTAATATCTACAAATGATGATAAGACATTAGTCAAACTAATATAATAAACCAAGACTAATGACAACAGTAGATAAAGCGACTTGTAGAATAGTCATTTGGTTGTTTTGGTCATGTCTTGTAGGAATGGCACGTGTTTTTCACATTGTCTTCGACTAATTTAAAATGCGTCCACCAATTAAACACTAAAATGTTTTTGTTTTATTTTTTTTTTTTTTTTGTTAAACTACTATCTGTAAAGCTTTCTTCTCATCCGCCCCTGATTAATTTGAAAAGACGTTCCAGCAGTGACATCTCTCCACGAGGATTTCTAGTTTTATACCGTTTTTTTTTATTACATCGATGTATGTTTTCGCTATTTCTTTTAATTCACTAATATACATGTACGGAATTCAATATCATTATTGAATCACCTCTGATTATTTCAATTTCATCGGTTAAGGACATCTTATATCATTAGAGGAATTGATGAAAAAAATAGAATTAATGTAATCTTAAGCAGAGATATATTAATTAATATTGATTAAAAATAGACTGATTGAAGTCGGAATAATAACTGTTCATATATATATATATTATTTTATTACAGCGACCAGTCTGATAGAAATTTACACCCTAACGACCATGCATCATACGTAGAGATGTCAACAAAAGACAGCATACTGACATATGAAACCCCGCTCAATTAACTTGCTCAATGATTGTTATATTTACTGTTTTATGTATATGTATTCATAATATAGTTTATTTATATCTGACCATGTATGTGCCGCTGAACGATGACATTAGTCTAAACTGTTTAGTCACTATGGTTCATTGTTTAGCTGTGTCATACTCGGTATGTTCGTTGTAGGTAGGTTTAGCAACGAGAACTACGTTAGTATAATATGAAACGGTTACTCCTTCGACTTTCTAAATTAATGACTAACATAACCAGTGGCCTATGATGTCATGATACAAACGTTCATAATGAATACAATGTTCTTCGATCGAGTAGCTGGTTACATGAAACTGACCGATCAGCCATTCCTAGTTGTCAGGGAAAATTGCCTCTTACATGTACGCCTAGTTTGTTTGAATTCCTCTAAAATTGTTCCTCACGAATGTTTTAACATTTGTTACGCTGTAAATATGTGTACACTATATTCATAAAGTATTTAATACTTTCGACTGACTACAAATTACTCTTATTTTGAATTGTTAATATTTTCTGCATTAATGTTATATTGTTGATTTGTAAATGAAGAATAATAATTTTTGTTGTTGTTGTTCCTAATGGAATAGTTATTAATCTTAACAAAGCCAAGACGTAACTTAACAAACGCTACAAAAAAACTAGTACATGAACAACTAATGTCCGTCCTTTAATTTTATGAGCAATGTCAGTAATACCGGAATTTTTATGATTGTTAATGTTTTATTTCACATTGAAAAATGTTACTAAAGGCAATCGTATGTCTTCACTGTACATTGTCATAAGAAAAAAACGGTTACCAGCACAACAATTACTCTAAAAGTCAATGTCTGGTGCACTAAAACTAACATGTACTTAATACCAATCGAGACTGTGACATACAATAATATGTTACCGTAACTTTACAACGATTCATAATTAGAAATCCAATCCAAAGAAGTCAATCAATTTGAAAATCCATTTCTCCGAAGATGTAGACTATCATAACTGCAGGCTTCCATTATCTAAATGGGGTTAAATATCAATCATCGATATGAACAGTTCCCTGAATTCTGCAGTATAATGATACATCGATGGTAAAATTGTATAAAATAGAAGTAAAAGTACACTTAATGGCTTGTAAGAAATGGATTGTAAGGTTGAACTACCTACTATCATAAGGTATCATCGCTTAGGGAAGATTGAAGGTGAGCAGTAGCACATAGATTGAGGGGGGCCAGTAGTACAGAGATTGGAAGAGAGCAGTAGTACAAAGATTGAAAGGGAGCAGTAGTACAGAGATTGAAGGAGAGCAGTAGTACAGAGATTGAAGGAGAGCAGAAATACAGTTGAAGGGGAGCAGTAGTACAGAGATTGAAGGATAACACACACATAAGGCATTTAACACAAAAAAATGGATTTAAGACCGCATATATTTCCGATAAAGATGCCATTGTTCATAAATATGCGCAAAGATATTGAAAAGAAAACTTCAAGACGTCTCAGAAAGTCATGGAAAAATAAATGTTACTCATTCTGCAGTAATAAAAAATTCTTAAATATGCATCGTCTGGGAAAAGTAAAAAAAATACTGTCGATGGTAGAAATGAAATCTATGATAATGTGTTTTGTAGGTATGTACAAGGTAGTATAATGCGTGTGTTGACGTTTTAATATTATAAACTTACATCATAAGTTGATTTCGGTTAAATAATTTTTTATTTCAGCCTTTATTAAGATAAACTAAGTTTGCAGCAGTCTATGTTCCTTGGACTTCTTGTGATTCTACCAAATATCTTAATCAAGCTCTAGGACAGAGTGTGGATGTAGAATGTGGATTGATGTAGAGTCATTGCTCTCTAAATGAACATAGATTGAACACCATAAAATAAATTCTGAAACATTGAAACGGGAGGTTAATTCACGGACGTCAGAACCTTGTTTGTTTGTTTGTTGGGGTTTAACGCCCGAGCAGCAATATTTCAGCTATATTCAGGCGATGAACTTGAAGTGGATGATAAAATGAACATGAAATGATGATGAAAGGAAAAATGGGATGGAACACAAGGATTATTTGGAATGCCAATAGAAATAGGAGAGAGAGGTAGGGTCGGGCAATTTAGCCAATTGCGGCTGAGCGCAATGAAAAATAGGATGGGAAACAAGGATAATGGGGTCGACAAATTTTTATTGCCACTGGAAATAGGGAGATGTGGGTAGGGTCGGGCAATTTAGCCTTCTGTGGCAGAGCCCTATGGTTCCTTCTCCGAGAGAATATCACAGTAGGGTTCTTTAACGTGCGAGAACGTGGCATCTTTCCCAACACGGTGTACCACTATGGTTTGCGGTCAAGTTTTTCGTATTAAAGCCTGACAACCCCAGCATGTAACCCACCAGGGGTATCCCATTCCACCACCTGGGGCACACAACCAGTTGCTCTGTGGGCAGAGCGCCTAGCCCCCGGCTAGAGTTCTGAGCACTATTTAGTCGCCTTTTACGACAAGCTTAGCGCTGCTGCAGGCCTATTCTTTTGACATCCGGACCTGCACGGGGCGACGTCAGAACCCAAAGGAGAACAAAAAGATGAAGAAAGGAATCATCAAACATGATCCACTAGTACAAATTTTACAACAGAACAAGATTTGTTTTTGTTTTTTGTTGGGGTTTAACGTCCGAGCAGCAATATTTCAGCTATATTCAGACGATGAACATGAAATGGATGATAAAATGAACATGAAATGAAAAAAAAAAGGATGGGACACAAGGACAGTAGGGTCGACAAATTTTGATTGCCACTGGAAAAAGGAGGGGATGGGTAAGGTCGGGCAATTTAGCCTCCTGTGGCGGAGCGGAAAGGTTCCTACTCCTATCGAATACCACAGCAGGGTTCTTTAACGTGCGAGGAACGTTGGCATCTTTCCCAACACGGTGTACCACTATGGTTTGCGGTCAGGTTTTCCGTATTATAGCCTGACAACCCCAGCATGTAACCCACCAGGGGTACCCCATTCCACCACCTGGGGCACACATCCCAGTTGCTCTGTGTGCAGAGCGCCTAGCCCCCGGCTAGGTTTCTGAGCACTATTTAGTCGCCTTATACGACAAGCTTAGCGCTGCTGCAGGCCTATTCTTTTGACACCCGGACCTGCACGGGGCCAACAGAACAAGATACAATGACAAATGAAGACTTAAAATAGGAAGACGGCATACAAAAAAAACTAAAGCACTTGCTCCATCAAAAATCGATAATGACATCAGCTGCTCCTGAAAGATGAGGAAACTCCGATAAGCGTCAAGTTCGATACGTTATCAATCCGGAAAGACATGAAATCCAATTCATTCAAATGATATCTTGCCTCATCATTGAGATAGAAACTATATCTGTCAATTAAATTTAAATGAATACCATAAAAATGATTATGACGATAGCATGAAGGGTAATGACAAAACTACTCAAAAATAAAATCAAGGTCATAGTGAATGAAAAGTGTGTAACATCGATGCAAAAACCGAAACCAATGCATTAGTCCTGACTTTTTGGCATTTTCGATAGAAATGGTGGGTTAAACAAGGTTTTCTATTGCATTAAATCTACTATCTACTTCCATTAATTATATCCACTATAAAACGAGAGAAATTGGCAGCATAAAATTGCCAACGGTTAAAATTGGTTTGTTTTGTTTTTGTTTGTTGGGGTTTAACGTCCGAGCAGCAATATTTCAGCTCTATTCAGACGATGAACATGAAATTGATGATAAAATATTTGAACATGAAATGATGGTGAAATAAAAATGGGGATGGGACACAAGGACAATGGGGTCAACAAATTTTGATTGCCAATGGAAAAAGGGAGAGGTGGGTAGAGTCGGGTTCCTACTCCGGGAGAATACCACAGTAGGGTTCTGAGCACTATTTAGTCACCTTTTACGAGAAGCTTAGCGCTGCTGCAGGCCTATTCTTTGAACTCCCGGACCTGCACGGGATGTTGAAATTGGTAAAAGTCTCAACATAATCGTGTGTCTAAATTTTATTAGACAGTATCATCATTTCCCTAAATATCCGTGTGCAAATTACATGAATAACAATAACGGATCAACTGTGAAATGTTAACTCCTATTGGAAATACTGGTATAAGGGAAAGTCAAAATTATTACAATCGTTATAAAGTATTTCCTGATCATCTATGTATAGGTTTTGGCATGAATCAGACAAAAGTATATAAGCTGTATCTAATTCGTTTATCTGTAAATCACTAAAATAACTAAAATAAACATAATACAACGCAATCAATGAGTTTTCTTTATTATGATAAGGGTTTTCTTTTCTTTGATTAGAAATTTCTTTCATGATGAGGTTTTCATTGTCATGATGAGGGTTATCTTTACTTTCACGAGAGTTTTCTTAAAGTATATTATGTTAAGGATTTTCTTTATGATGATGAGAGTTTTTTGCATTATGATAAGTATTTCTTGTTTGTTTTGTTTGTTTGTTGGGGTATATTATGTTAAGGATTTTCTTTATGATGATGAGAGTTTTTTGCATTATGATAAGTATTTCTTGTTTGTTTTGTTTGTTTGTTGGGGTTTAACGTCCGAGCAGCAATATTTCAGCTATATTCAGACGATGAACATGAAATTGATGATAAAATGAACATGAAATGATGAATGGGAAAAGGGGTGGGACACAAGGAGAATGGGGTCGACAAATTTTGATTGCCACTGGAAATAGGGCGAGGTGGGTAGGGTCGGGCAATTTAGCCTCCTGTGGCGGAGTCCTATGGTTCCTACTCCGGGAGAATACCACAGTAGGGTTCTTTAACGTGCGAGCAACGTGGCATCTTTCCAAACACGGTGCACCACAATGGTTTGCGGTCAGGTTTTCCGTATTATAGCCTGACAACCCCAGCATATAACAAGCCAGGGGTACCCCATTCCACCACCTGGGGCACACATCTCAGTTGCTCTGTGGGCAGAGCGCGCTAGTCCCCGGCTAGGGTTCTGAGCACTATTTAGTCGCCTTTTACGACAAGCTTAGCGCTGCTGTATGCCTATCCTTTTAACACCCGGATTTGCACGGGGCGATAAGTATTTCTTAATTATGATGAAAGTTTTTTTTATTATATGGGTTTTCTTCATGATAATGGGAGTTTTGTTTTGCATTATGACAAGGGTATTCTTTACTATGATAAAAGTTTCTTAATCATAATGAGAATTTTCCTTATCTTTTTCTTTTTTATTATTTTTTTTATCAGTGTGATTGGGTCTGAATTATGATATGAGTTTTCTGTATAATGATGAGGGTTTTCTTTACTATGATGAGAGTTTCATTATGATGCAGTTACTTCTTTGTTATGACGAGGGTATTTATTATAATGCATCGACATTTTGAAGGAACGGTTTACATATTCTGCATTGCCTAATGCTTTACCCTCATGCCAAAATGGAACAGAAATAAAATCTATCTAGGAAGTAAGATATATCAGGGCATTTGTCCCTCAAATGGAGGAGACAGTCACCTGATGGTGGTGATCTGTTGTCCGCCTAAGCCAACAGATGTTAGGAAAATTTAGTAACACAATAAATTAAATGAAAAAAATATCCGCATCTAATTAGCCAAAGAAAGGACTATTATACACGCTGAATGGAGTTCTGGTGAAAAGGGCCTGCAAAAGTTAAATTTAGTAAACAATTTTACAAACAGCTTGGTGGTAAAAAGACACAAAGGCTACCGGAAATTTTCAACAACTAGAACATTCAAAGTTGCTTGTATTAAGCAAACTTAAGTTCATGTTGCTCTTTGACAAAATTGTCTGCATTAAGTAACCGGCATACTCGCCCAATGCGGGTCCGGTTTCAATAGAAAAGGACCGCAGCGGCACTAATCTTGTCGTTAAAAGCAATTAAATAATGCTCACAACCCTGGCCGGGGCACTCTACCCACAGAACAACTGCTTTATATGCTTCAGGTAATAGAATGGAAAACCCTGGCATACTACATGCTGGGGTCTTCAGTCCATAATACGGAAAACCTGACAGCAAACCATAGTAGTGCAACGCTTTGGGAGAGATATCACGTTCCTCGCACGTTGAAAAAACCCAATTGTGGTATTTGATAGGAGTAGGAACCTTCGCGTTCAGCCGCAATTGGCTAAATTGCCCGACCCTACCTCTCTCTCCTATTTCTATTGGCATTCAAAATAATCCTTGTGTTCCATCCCATTTTTCCTTTCATCATCATTTCATGTTCATTTTATCATCCATTTCATGTTCATCGCCTGAATATAGCTGAAATATTGCTGCTCGGGCGTTAAACCCCAACAATCAATTAATCAACAACCTGCACCCCTCCCAAACACACACACATTCAGCAATTATTTTGTAATGTCAGTTTATTCACTGTAAAAAAGAACCAAAATCTTAAATATCAGGTTTCATTAATTCATCCACTACTGAATGCAGATCTACTCAGAAAACTGTTGATCAGATTATCAGAACATTCAAAAGAACGGGATTTACTGAAGAAAATACGTGTTCACTAATGATACTACGTGATAAGAAAAAGGGTTGCATAAAAAAGCAGTATTTGGAAATTTGGAATTTGTCAAAGACAGTTAAAAGCCTGTTTACTGTAAATTCGATGCTGCGATCACCAGAGGTATAGTCAAACCATTTTTTTAATCAATCAATTTTGACATACCTCTTCAAGTAGGAATTATTCGTTATTTCATTCATCATACAATAATTCCTTTGATTGTGTCGATTTCTTTCCTTCACTTTGTTCATATTAATTTGCTTTGAAGTTAAAAGAGGTCGTAAATTATGACGTCAGAACTTATGACTAATCATACTCTTACGATTTTTTTTTGTGAAGGACCAAGGATATATGAGTGATAGGATTGAAGTTTTTGGAAGAGAACATCACCAATAATACTTGCCTCTCTATTGTTTGTACCTGACATTAACAATTGAAGAACGTTTCATTATGTTTTTTCTTGTATTCTCTTAATAAATGGTTTAAATTATTTCTACACTTGAAATGGTAAAATTTAGATTTTCAAAATGGAAGCTTTAGTGAGCATGCCAAAGTCATATTTTTTTCCAAAGAAAGGAAAGAAACAGCTGAAATTTAATTAAAATAGAATAGAGGAGAATCAGTTTCTCCAAAGTAATCAGTATCAAATGTAAAATGACAGGAAACCGTTCTCAGATAGTTAGACAACGTGGTTAATAAGTCACGTGTATTCAGGATTGGAAAACGTTCTTGTTAAACATTTAAACTTTCGTCTTACTTTAAGTAAGATATGTGTATTGTTTATATGCCTTTAGAGGGTTTTTTTAATGAAAAAAAATCGTCACATTCGTCTTCTCTGCCCAATAAATGCAAATATCATAGATACTATATCATGTAAATCGCCTGTGTAACGGTTGTTTGTATTTCTGTGGTGCCGTATTGTTAAGCCTTTGATGAAACTGATGAACCCTGTTAATCTGTTAATACATGAAAGAATGTGTTAAGATGAAAATAATGTTTGTTTGTTGGGGTTTAACGTCCGAGCAGCAATATTTCAGCTATATTCAGACAATGAACATGAAATGGATGATAAAATGAACATGAAATGAAAAAAAAGGATGGGTCACAAGGATAATAGGGTCGACAAATTTTGATTGCCACTGGAAAAAGGGAGATGGGTAAGGTCGGGCAATTTAGCCTCCTGTGGCGGAGCGGAAAGGTTCCTACTCCTATCGAATACCACAGCAGGGTTCTTTAACGTGCGAGGAACGTGGCATCTTTCCAAACACGGTGCACCACTATGGTTTGCGGTCAGGTTTTCCGTATTATAGCCTGACAACCCCAGCATGTAACACGCCAGGGGTACCCCATTCCACCACCTGGGGCACACATCCCAGTTGCTCTGTGGGCAGAGCGCCTAGCCCCCGGCTAGGAAGATAAGATGAAAATAATATGACTTCAAAACTAAACTCTGTTCTTTTGCTAGATCAGTTTTCTTTGTACAAGCGCAAGTCTAAGAAGTCGATAATTGCTCAAATTCTTCATTATTTTCGTGTGATAAACAAAAAGCTATCGTCTTGGTGTCTACCTGAGTAGATAATGTTTTACGATACTAAAATTAGTGTTAGCAAACTCGTATAATATAGAATAGAATATATAACCTGAAGGATCGAGATATCAACTATGCCTGGATATGAAAAAGAAATGAGTAAGGGTATTTCCACGGGGTTCCAAAAAGACGGTTACAATTTGTTCATTTTTACCCAAATTTTCCTAGAAATAAACAAGTTTCATTCAAAAGTAGGTTTCGACTCCCGGGAATCGACTTATGCATCCGGAATTGCTATAGCAGTTCTGTATAGTTCTCCATTAATTTCAAAAACATTCTTCTCTAGAATACATTTTAAGAGAAAAAATACCTTTAAACGGTGGACAATTCGCTATGTATTAAAACATTTTGTGTTTTATCATGCCTGATGATTAAGACCAAGTAAAATAAGATATTAACCCCCCCCCCCAAAAAAAAAAATATACTTGATATATATTTGTAACAAAACAAGCGCATCAGCTGTTTAACAAACTTTACGGAATACCTAAAGTTAGTATCGGGTCCTATAAACAATTATAAGAATGCATGGATAATTGATATCTTTTTTGATAAAAATATTCTTTTTCAAATGGTTCAATTCGATCATGTCTTACCACTTGAAGAAAAATTTCATTTTGTTTGCGCCAGTTTGGCAGGGGAGAATAGCATCTGGGATTGCAAAGACACTGAAGCTATTCCTCCAAAATGTTGAGGCGTCAAAAAAAATACTCTCACCAAGAAAAATATATGTACTGCGGTTTGGCATATACTCATGAGCATGAGCAGTATCAAGTGTGTTGCAATGAATCTCGATTCCCGAAAATTTATTTTTATTCATATTAAGTTTTACTTGTTTGAACGTTCTCTTTATTTACAAGCCCTGACCTTTATTATTGTAAACATACATCACCGTAACATGTGTAATACGTCACATATTTCCCTGGATATAATTGCTTCTAAAATTGACTTGAGATATTTGGAGGTGTGAAAGCCAAACTTTTTCCATGTTTTGAACAGTCTGAAACTTAACATTATTTTTTTCAAAGGCAAACATTGAAAAAGACAACATTTCAAATATTAAAACATGTATTTAATGCAATAGATAAAAAACACTTACTTAATGATAATAATAAATTCTCCAGTCACAGGTCACTAATTTCCATTCAGAATGTTCAGCAAATCAATTCCAAATTTACATGATTAATGATTTAAAATCATTTCAACTCAAAATTGGTCAACAAAGTCAACAACAACAACCAAAAAACAGCAACAGTTTATCTCATATTAATGTCAAATTATTCTTCAAGATAATTTTGCTTGCAAGGTAAACCATGACATGGAAGAGTAATCATGGGAACCAATGTTATAGCGGTAATCAAAAGAATGCAGGGACAAAGACCAGGCATTGAAAACAGACATACACACTAAAGAACATAAAGTAACTAAAATCATACATACAAAATAACAAAGGCAAATGAGCAACTCGGACTCCACTAAAAACTGCGAGCATGGACCAGGTGCACCGGTAGGGTAAGCGTCCTCTGCTTTTCTAGAAACACCCGCCGAGTTGCTCATAAAAAGTTAATTATGGGTAGACAATCGAGGAAAGGAAAACTATGACCCGTTGAATAAATCAGTTTTCATGGGGCACATTGGTACACCATAACGATCCACGAGTTCATGATGTAGTGATGACTTAATCTTGTAGCAACATAACCCTGTTCCAGAAGCCTATTTTAGAGTTCTAGCGCGATACAAAAAACCTGCGTAGTCTCGGCAAGCTCTGGCATAACGTATGAGTTGTGATATGAATACTCCATATGCAGGTGCTGAAGGGATGTTGCCACAGATGAAAGGAAAGTTGACAATTCTGAATGAAAAGTCATCATGTTTGTCGTCAAGTTTGGTCAATAGTTTTCCTTTACCATCGAATTCTAGCCCCGTGCAGGTCCGGGCGTTAAATGAATAGGCTTGCCGCAGCGCTAAGCTTGTCGTAAAAGGCGACTAAATAGTGCTCAGAAACCTAGTCGGGGGCTAGGCGCTCTGCCCATAGAGCAACTGGGATGTGTGCCCCAGATGGTGGAATGGGGTACCCCTGGCGTGTTACATGCTGGGGTTGTCAGGCTATAATACGGAAAACCTAACTGCAAACCATACGGGTGCATCGTGTTGGGAAAGATGCCACGTTCCTCGCACGGTAAGGAACCCTACTGTGGTATTCGATAGGAGTAGGAACCTTTGCGATCCGCCACAGGAGGCTAAATTGCCCGACCCTACCCATCCCTCCCTTTTTTCTTGTGGCAATCAAAATTTGTCGACCCTATTGTCCTTGTGTCCCATCCCTTTTTTTCATTTCATCATCATCATTTTATGTTCATATTATCACCCATTTCATGCTCATCGCCTGAATATAGCTGAAATATTGCTGCTTGGGCGTTAAACTCCAATAATCAATCAATCAATCCATCGATTTCTAAGTGTAGGTCAAGATATGAGGCTGACCTTACAGTGTCTGTAGTATCGTTTATCTCAAGTTCGTTGGGGTAAATGCGATGTATCAAATCCCCGAAATTAGGATTGTTTAAAGATAATACGTCATCTATATAGCAGAAACTGAGATTAAAGGATCTAGTGAATATGGACATTAGAACTTATCAGATCTTCTGAGGACTTTCACATTGCAAAAATACTTTAAATGTGTCCAATGTTCACAACCTTCAAATTCGCATTTGGTGCAACTAGTGAATATCAATAAAACACGCCTCTTGAGTTCTTCCGGTTATCACATGTTACAAACACAGTACAAAGTTAAAAATGATAAACGTCTTGTTCATCAAAGTAATCATCATCTGATGATTTTTTTTTTTTGCAATCCTGAACATTCGTATTGTTGTGAGTCAGTTTGTTTCTCCGGCTTTAATTTCTTACTGAAATTAGAAGTTGAGGTTGTTGTTGCCTTTCGTTTTGTTGAGGGCTTTTTAGCCTTAACATTGGGTTTTGTAGATTTTTTATTTGATTTAGACTGTTCAGTGTAATCTGTTATTTCCTGTCTAGTTTCAGGTTCTGTGTTAGCTTTCCCTCCTACTACCTTATAGATTGAGCGTCTCACCTTCTTTGTTTGGTTTCTTTTGTGTGTGCTGGTTAAGTTTTGTTATTAAAAAGTTTCGTTATCAGCAAAAGTTGCATTAATGGTTATGTATGAAATGTTGGTGGTTACATTGGGTGATTTGTGTCCATCTCGGGTTTCAGTTTCTGTGTTTTGTGTTGTATGAACTACAGAGATATCAACATTTGTCGCTTCATTTTGAGCATTTTTCCTGGATTCGTTTTCTTAATTTTACCCAAGAATATTGTCAGAGACTGCAATTAAGACGGATCAATAGTGTTACGATTTAGAAGGTAAATACCAGATTTTCGAAATGCATATTGAAGGTTCAGTGTAGAAAGTGTTGCACTGTAATACTCAAAAGCAATGGAGAGAGAGGTTGTATCTGTTGATGACTGATGATAATGGATCTCTGGATTTAGTGTAGTCGAAATTACCAAAATGCTCCGCAATTGACATTCTGCACTATACATTTTAGAAAATAGCCCAAGACAACCTACGTTTATTCGTTATAAAATATGGCTAGTATGTGGTGATAATACATAAAAGATGATATTCTTCTCAATAGCCTAATCAATAATATCTAATGAGGTAATGCTGGACCTGAGACCATCATACAATAGCATTATGCATTGGTTCTGCACGAACTCGTCACGAACTTGATGAAATGTGTCTGAAGGTAAGTTTGGAAAATATCAGAATTAGACCACCAAAGATACGATTACTGTTCCGTCAGAATCAGATGTAGCACCTTTACTGATTCCCTGGAAGTTGTCTTTGCACATAGTTCTGAATTGGAATTTGGTCTCCAAACCTTTCATTCTGACTATCTTCCTATCAAACTGCAAGGACAAAGGCTTGTCTTTCTTAGTTTTGATTTCTAAGTGAACTGCATATTCCGTGCCCAGACCTACAACGTCTGTCCTAGTTAAGGCATTTCTAACAACACCTATGTATTTGATATGTTTCACAAGACGTGTCTCTTGTTCACAATCAAACACTGGTGATGGTCCTGACTTCACTGTGCTCCAATACTCGATCTCTCAGTGTCTGTTCTAGAATACTTTACTTCTTTGCATCTTTAGCAACACTCATTTTGTTGTCAGTAACATCAAGGTGTGCATTGTCGATTCAGTTGACATTGCCATATATAAAAACATTTTTAATTGTGATTTGGAGTCGTTAATAATGTTAGCGACTTCTTGCACTCGTAATTTCTGTCTTTAATATTCGCATATGATTTGCATTAATGTGCAGTTATACGCCACATAAGCGAGCAGATCTTCGCCGTGTTCACCGCCACATTCATACGAATTCATACGATTCATACGAGATAAAAATGTACCTCTTAAATATTATACACGCGTGTTCTACGTGCGTTTCTTGCTTGAATGAGAACGGGAAGTTTACATGAAAAGATCAGTTAGCTTTGAACATTACCCAGTTTCATTCAGGCACTGAGGCTAGTCACAAGACTTTATAGGTCATATGCATTAGCACGCCCCAATATGTATGAATATTCATTGACAGCTGCTTAATCTGGTTCATAAACTGGTTCGAATTCCCTGTCAATATCATAAGCGACCCAAAGATCGCTACAACATACCTTTTTAAAAACATATTATACACATGTCTATGTGTTGTTTTTGCTTGTATTAGAACGGGAAGTTTATATTAAAAGATAAAATGATCGGTTAGCATTGAATTTATGCAATATTACAACAGATACTGAAGCTGTCAGACGACACTTAGTATTTTATGGTAGCTTCAAATAAAAACTATTATTGCATCATCAAAAGTAGTTTTGATTGATTGATTGATTGATTGTTGGGGTTGAACGCCCGACTGATCAGGAATATTTCAACTTTATCAAGGCGATGAACATGAAATGGGTGATAAAATGAAAAATTGGATGGGACACAAAGAAAATGATGGGGTCGACAAATTTTGATTTCCACTGGAAATAGGGAAAGGTGGGTAGGATCGGGCAATTTATCCTCCTATGGCGGAGCCCATTGGTTCCTACTCCGATAGAATACCACAGAATTGTTCTTTAACGTGCGAGGAACGTGGCATCTTTCCCAACACAATGCACCACTATGGTTTGCGGTCAAGTTTTCCGTATTATGGCCTGACGACCTCAGCATGTAACATGCCAGGGGTATCCCATTCCACCACATGGGACACATAACCAAATTGTTCTGTGGGCAGAGCGCCCTAGCCCCCGGCCAAGGTTCTGAGCTCCATTAAGTCGCATTTTACGACAAGCTTAGTGCTGCTGCGGGCTTATTCTTTTGACACCCGAAAAGTGAAGCCAAAAGTAGTTTTGAAAAGATGGTAAGAAAAATCCACCTATTCGGAAAACTCTGAAACAAAGAATAAATCCTATCTTGCTAGAACAACCAGTATCAACTCTCAAGTTAGCGTATCAGGGGGATTCATCCAAATACAAAATTATGCAAGTCATGGCGTAATTTGATGTAATGCATTCGGAAACCTTTCATCGGTCGGAAGTCCACGAATGAATGTATTAACGAAAATATGAAACGAGACGGTATATCATAATAAAAACCCTCCTCGTAAGAGAAAATATACCCCTTATCATAATAAAGAAAACTATCATCATAATAGAAGACGATGTCCGCTTTACAGTAATCAATACAAATTTAAGATATAGCCTTGGAAACGCTGAGAGCCTAATTTCAATCTGACAGGAAGTTGAATCCTGTGGAACTAGTGGGGATCTCTGGATTTAGTGTTGCCAAAATGTTCCGCAATTGAATATAGAGAAAGCCATTTTCGCATCTTTTTCACTGAAAAGACGATAATTTTGTCCTTAATAATTTCTAACATTTTTTTTCGCTTTCGAGGTCCCATAGAAGTAAGTAATTTTCTGACTTTATCCAGAATACAATTCATGGAACAATTGTGTTTCAAAAAGTTTAGAAAACATGGATGTACTTAAATATCTTGAAAAAAATAGCTCCGATTGTAGTATCCAAATCGAAGTATATGTTTTAGGAAAGGCAATATTTATCGTTCTTGAATGGCTGTCAAATTTTGTTTACGTCGCTGGTTATATATAAAATTTTCCCAACATCCGTGGAGACTTGTTAAATTTCCGTAATCTGAGCCAATTATGAAACAGATCCGCTTGAACTAACAAGGATATGATTTGGACTAAATAAAACTTGAAATATGCTCACGGTGTTTGCTAATATTGACAATGCCTTTCCCATATTAAAGACTTGACAGAATTGATTCCATATCAAAAACATAATCCATTAATTTGACATTTGTTTTTCCAAAGCTATGCTTCGATCTGAATAATACAATCGGAACTTGTTTTGGTGAAAAGGAAATGTGGTGTGAACATTTTGCTAAGATATCGTAGAATAGGAAACTGAAGGTTTTATCTCAATATTCGCAATACTTTTTTAGTTATGACCATATAAAGTCAAGTTGTCATTGTCGATTAAGTAGTTATGAGATCTCGTTCCCACCGCGTATTGATGTGAGATTTCAGTTAGTTGCAAATCTCTTTAAATATAGGTCTATGTGAAAAACTAACCCTAAATATATATATATATTTCAATTTATTGATCCCGATTAGCGTATTTTCTTGCTGTAGAACTCCCCTATAAAGACTTTGGGTTCTTTCGAATCCTTTTCGTGTTTGATTATCAACAGGGACCATCTCAAGAATGTTATTTTCACATACACATACATTGCTATTTAGCTCACTTTGTGCTCACTATCACATAATATGAAGTGATATGGCCGTTTTTGTCCCTTTAATTACACCGGATTTTGCAACAAAAATGATACATGTATAACAAAAGTCTTCTTCCGTATAGCTCAAGTCGTCCAAACAACGTCGTGAATTCATTATGTCAACACTATAGCGTATTTTATGCTAGTATTCGGAAATTTCGGATGTTTATACTTAATCAATAAAATTCTGGGTCCTGTCATATATTAAAGGATTGTTCTTTTCAATTTATTTTAGACGCGTGCTCTGAATTATCTTTCCCGACCATTTTTTAAGTAGCGTATTTTTAAAAGATAGATACATGCATTTCAAGATATTTCAATCTGTTCTATGAAAGTAATTATACTAAATTACACCTCGACCCTTCAATGGATAATTTTTATATAAGTCCTTTATACTGGGATACAAATGATGTGATCTTATGTACATTTTCTCACGAATATTGAAGTAGGACTGGTCGATTGGAGAAGAAAGGTTTAAGACAAGGTAATACAGTATTTGAACTAGCTTAATTTTTGACCAAATACAATTTCTTTTTCACACTGTTTTTTTTTTAATGCGGAATACTCATAACACATCCAGTGGAAGAACAAGAAATTCCGAAAGGCTGGGTCCGCCAACGTGATTTTTTTATTACAAATACATTTCAAATCCTGGATCCCTAGATTTCCCTTCCACTAATTTTTTTTATACATGTACATGTATTTGCAACAAAGTATTTGAACATTATCCCCCCCCCCGCCAAAAACACAGATCACACACATATAACGAATTGCATAGAAGATTATGATGATTTTTTTTTAGAATTATACGGATTACTTTCTGTTAATTTTTTTCAGTAATAAAAAACACTTTTCGAAGGTAAAGAGGGTTTTTTCTGTTCATGGTTTCACTGATGGAGAAAGTAATTCTCTGTTACACATATTGATAGTAATATTCACATGTGTTTTTATAAGTAATATTTTGTTTGTACAATCGAAAACAACCATTGAACTTTACTATAAATGCTCATTAATCAACTATTGTAATGTAGAGAACTTTCAGATCATTGAATTGATGTACTTAACCGGACGGAAAATGTGAAACTTAGTGCTTTGGCGATACTAAGTGTGGAAATAAACTATCCAACTCCAAAATAACTACTGATGACGAACCTAATCAAGTTCCCGAAATCATGATCACTTTTATTCTTTCTGTTCCTTTGTCGGTATTTTATCTCATTTCCTTTTTGTTTTTTTATTTTATTTCAAAGTCAATCTGCCAACAACAAATAACATGTAACAAATAGTTTTGGTGACAGACGAATTTTCCAGTATTAAATTGTGAATAGATGCTAATCGTTATGAATTCATAGAAATAACCAAATATGCATATGTCTTGCACGTGTATCCTCATTCTCGATCGGAACGAGACTGACCGTTTTCCTGGTACAAGAAGCTGTTAGATACTGTTAGTGTTTAAGCGCAGTGTTTTTTTAATTTTGTATGATTGTTTTCTTATTTTGTTTATTTAATTTTTTTTATGTCTTCTTTTTACGTTAAAAACGTTAAACTCCTATGGGTCATCCTGCAATACAATCGGAATCATTCGGGTCTTTTCCGCTACACTAAAAAATAGTCTCGGATGCCGAGAGGAAAATTTCTTCTAGAAAGATTTGCAGAAATTGTAGTCATATGCGAACGAAAGAGGATCTATCCACAAGGTGGCGCTAAAAATTTTAGTTCGATATCTCTACAAATTGAGAACAATTACTTTTTCAAGAATTTTGGCACGAAGAAAAAAAGTAATGGTAAAAAACTCAACCAGTTTAACTATAATTTAAGAATACCGGACAAATTCTTCCGCCTAGTGCCTCCGAGGTATTTCTTCTGTGTAATAAGAAAGGTTGAAGTCAGCGATTTTGAACAACGAGCGTTTACGCGAGTCTAATAAAGATTTCACTTCCTTACAAATAATTATTTTTTTCTTCTTAGCCTGTAGCTTATTCTAGTTTTTATTATATAAACATCGGTAGAATTATTTTTGTTATCATCCATTGAATAAGACATTTTGGACAAGAAAAACATTTTCTGTTGGAAGAGCGATAACTTAGACAGTTTTATTGAAATTTTGTAATATTTCCGATGACTTTTTATGCTAAAATGATTAAAACATGTTTCGTGGTTATTTGACCTTAAAGTTCGTTTAATAGATAAAAATATTTGTCACGTTGATGACTTGTGTTAGAAATAATTTGTACATAGAGGTGTAAAGGTATCGTTTGTATGTCATGGGTTATCTTTAAAGGTCATTTCAAATCATATTCAGTAATATAACTATTTATTGACATTCAATCTACATGGATGATGATTGATTAGTTTAACTTCTACCGAAGGTTACAGATGTTTCAAGTGAATTTTGGCAATTTTGTAAATATTTATAATGGTCAATCATTTCTAAATTGAGAATAATATTCTGTTTACCTGTGTTCAAAGCGTTCTCACAAAAAGATGATTTACCAATATTCAGATTTTTATAATATGGTTATATATTTGCTATTTACTTTTATTTCTTCATTAACCGCTAATAAAAACCAATATATTACGTAGAATTAGCTAGGTATGACTTGATTAATCTCTATGGAACTTATATTTATGTTTGTTTGTTGGGGTTTAACGTCCGAGCAGCAATATTTCAGCTATATTCAGACAATGAACATGAAATGGATGATATGATAAAATGAACATGAAATGAAAAAAAAGGATGGGTCACAAGGATAATAGGGTCGACAAATTTTGATTGCCACTGGAAAAAGGGGGATGGGTAAGGTCGGGCAATTTAGCCTCCTGTGGCGGAGCGCAAAGGTTCCTACTCCTATCGAATACCACAGCAGGGTTCTTTAACGTGCGAGGAACGTGGCATTTTTCCCAACACGGTGCACCAGTATGGTTTGCGGTCAGGTTTTCCGTATTATAGCCTGACAACCCCAGCATGTAACACGCCAGGGGTACCCCATTCCACCACCTGGGGCACACATCCCAGTTGCTCTGTGGGCAGAGCGCCTAGCCCCCGGCTAGGTTTCTGAGCACTATTTAGTCGCCTTTTACGACAAGCTTAGCGCTGCTGCAGGCCTATTCTTTGGACACCCGGAGGAACTTATATTTAAAAACTAATTATTCATACGCAAGGTATCATTGAAAAAAATAGATATTTTTCGAATATTGCCTTTGGAATTATTTCTGTGTATGAAAGTTTCTAAATTTAATTTGTTTATCTTTCATTAGAAACAAATCAAACAAACTGACAATTTATGTCCCAAAATATCATTTAAATTTAGATTTTATATTGTTGTACAAGACAACTTAGAATTACCTTTATTACCTTTAAACTTCACGTTTTTCTACCAAATAAACACATTAAATTGTAAAATTTGTGTGAATCATTAGAGCAGTAAACCAAGTATCTGACCTAGATATGTCCACGTGTTCCTTTTGATGACCAGTGTAGATTAAGTTCGGACATTGATAAACATGTTTATCGAAAAAGGTTAGTCATCTTTTATTTTTTTGGAAATTATATGTATTAATTTTATTTATACATAAATTATATGTTTATAGCTTGAATTTTTTTTTTGAAATACAATATCAACAATCTGTATGTGTTATATGTTATAAATTTATATTGTGGAACAACAAAACAAATCATCCTAGTACATGTATTAATTTTATATTACTGAGTCTGTTTCTAAACAGTAATTGAGGACCATATTGGACATGCACTACACCAATCCAGATTATAAACATCATACATACAGTGTATATGAATGTAACAGCTGCATGATTATGTCTTATCATTTATTGAATACACATCTTTCACGTTTCCTCGACATGAAAATTTAATGCATAGAACAAGACTATAAAAACTAAATTTATCTAGGTCCTTGTAATTTTAAACTACGTATGCACCAAGGCGTTAAGTGTATCGCTTACAGACTGAGGCAAACTAGACGGCTATGTTCACACAGTATAATGTATCCATGACCTTCAAGTCGAATATTGCGCTTCAACTAAAATCTTTAATTAATATCTCACTGAAATAATCTGCATTTTGGCTTGTATCGATTCCCGTGGAAACCGGAACACAGCGACGAGTGACATATCTTTGTATCGTTTGTTTCATTCCCCTCACAACCTTATATAATTGTGGAAAGAACTGAAATATGAAAAAAATATACCACTTAAACCACATTACACAAAATAATACCCTACGTATTTCGCTAATGACGCTATTACATTCTGGTGTATCAGATGTACAAAATATTAATAAAGAGCCTTGTCATGCGATACACACCTGATCAGGACTTTCTATTTCAACAGTGCATAGAAATTTAATGTTCTGCAGTCAGTTTTTTCAACATGGGTACACAAACATTGTCACCGTCCATTTAATTCTCCAGTTATCTAGATAAAGAATTTGTCAGTACTGTTTTAGCTGTTCTTCTTTTGACATTTTATATTCTTGTATATAGATTACCATTGAAAAAGAATGAATAAAGAAAAGGACGACACTAGTTGAATTGCCATATCATGAAGGTCGAATTTTGCAGACTTTTACTACGGTAATAGTACATATCTTATCGGGAGGCATTTATAAACAGGTCAGTGAAAATGATGTTACGAGAACGCAATATCTCAATGTATAACCTAAGTAAATATGCTAAGTATATGTTTTAGTAAATAAAATTTGAATGAAATTGAAACAAATCAGATCCGGGTTCTTCTATGTAGATAATTTGATTAAAGTGGGTAGTGCAGTTGGTGGTACATTAGTATGTCTGTAGTATTTTGTTGCTGTACATATCAGATTTAGGTCTCTTTGTTTTTCTTAAACATTAGAACATGTACGTAACCACTTTAATTTGAGAGGGAAAAATGCGGAGGTATAATTTACAGGCGTTAAATTTGGTTATGTGGTTTATACCGTCTTGTAATATTAAAAGATTCGAAACTTTGATTGCACAATCTTTTACATGTCAAAATGTAATGGGAATAGGTATGGTGAATATGCCAAAGAGACAATAACCCCACCGTCAGCCCAAGGCAAACACATTGGTGTTCCATGGACGATGAGGAAATCCTCATACCAAAGGATAGGCTGCAGCTGCCCCCAAAACAAAATTATACACTGACACAGCGAAAGAGTTTCCCCTATATACTCAAGCAATATAAAAATAAACGTCAATAACAAAAGAAACCACAGTATTAAACTGATTTGTATGTCTAAAATCCAGTTCTGTCACTTCTACATTAAATAAGTCAACGATGTATTTTCTAGCCTAATAGTTCATTAAACTAACCGTGTAATTTTATAATGATTGTGTTGAATTGCCTATATTTTCACATCAGTGTAACAGTGGTGTGAGCATCACGAGATTTCCTAAATCTAGGGAACAGTGTTATGAAATATTCAAAAATGTAAGTAGTAATGCCTTTGTTTTCCGACCAGACTATTACCATTATATATCGGGCTTATATGGCCTGTTGTTGAAAAATGTGTGATTTGCACCAAAAAGGGTGTATGATGTAAGAAAATCCAAAGTACGTAAACTTCATTTAATGACCTTATATATTTTGCAGGGCTGAGAGGGGCACCATGTCATGCATGTTCTTTTCTCGGTGTTATACAGCACATGACCGAAAATTGGCTAGTATCTTTGGTCGATATGGCAGGTTTATATCTAAGTTTCCATGGCTTGTTATCATCTTTTCAATATTACTTAATTTAATTGGTGGAATTGGGATTTTAAACTTTGAATTTGAAACTAACTTAGAAACTCAGTATTACTTGGACAAAAGTCGAGCCTTTAAGGACAGAGATTTTATAAGGAAGACGTTTTCTCAATCTGAAAATAACTTTCACGTTCATGCTTTATCGGATCTTGGGTACTTCGGTGAAATCATAATTCTGGCAACTGGCGAGCGAAATATTTTTCAGGAATCTGTCTTTTCAGAAGTTCTTTCTGTGCATAGTAAAATAAAGAATGATGTGAAAGTGAATTACGACAATAATACCTATACATTTACAGACTTATGTGCCAAGATGTTCTCTAAATGTGTCATCCAAGGAGAAGATGTATTAAGTCCTGATTTTGTAAATAACATTCGAAGGATGAATGTAACATATCCTCGTTTTAAGAATCTTATTCTATCGACAATTGTTGCTAAAACAACTCTAAATGGTAACATTTTAGTCGCTACCAAAATGATAAGACTTCGATACTTCTTAACCCAAGTTCCTAAAGGTAAAGCAATGATTTCAGAACTGTGGGTTAGAGAGTTTATAAAATATATGGGAAATGTCACCATGAAGGAGGCAGAAGTAGTGTTTCTGTATCATGACGCAATGGATGATGAAGTGATGAAGAGTGGATTGGCAGAGGCTCATTTGTTTCCTCTGACTTTAGTTATAATGATAATTTATGCTTCTATTGCCACATCTGGTAGAAGGATAGATTGTGTATATGATGTTCAGAATCTAGGTCGCATTGGAGTCTTTGCTGCACTTGTATCAATGGTACCTGCCATAGGAATCGCAAGTGCATTTGGAATTAAATTTATGAACTCTGTAGCAACAATGCCTTTCCTAATTATAGGTAAATATAATACTCATTATATTATCATTTACATTAGATGTTTAGTTCATAAAATGTTATCAAATACTCTCGTTACTGTGGTTCTGCGTGGCTTCATGTTGTTCTTTCAAATAATAACATTATTTAAAAAAAAGACCAACAAGCTATCTACTATAAAACATAAAGCAGATGCTGAATTTTAGAGGGAAGGTAGTTCTGTATATGCTATGAAATAAAATTTGGTAGTGGTTTTGCATGCAAAAGAACGCGATGTTTCAAAATTATCTTAAAATAACAATTAAATATTTTGTTTTGTGAGTATTTATACTAAAATAATCAATTATTTATACTGAGCATTAAGAACAAATGTCTTGTTAAAATGTTATAGCTTAAAGTACTTCCTGGACAAGTTGAGTACATGTATGTTCTACGTTTTTTTTCTACATGCAGGGATCGGCATCAATGATATGTTCATTATTTTGTCCGGGTATGCTGAAACCATTAATGACCAAATGATGTCTATAGAGAAAAGAATCGAACGCACCTTGATGACAAGTGGACTATCGATAACAATTACTTCAATAACAGACATCATTACATTCTTAGTGGGTTATACTTCTATATACACAACCATACAGAACTTCTGTGTGTATACAGGTATGTTGATTTGTACAGACGTAACTTCTGTGTGTTTACAGGTATGTTTAGTTGTCCATACGTAACTTCTATGTGTGTACAGGTATGTACACATGCACATACAGAACTTCTGTATGTGTACAGGTGCACAGGTATGTTGAGTTGTACATACATAACTTCAGTGCGTGTACTGGTAGGTAAATATGCACACACATAACATCTGTGTGTATACATGTACTAGGTTGACATGTACATACAGGACGAATGTACTTATTATTACTTTCTTTTCGGTTTTGTTTGTGTGTTTGGGTTTAACGTCCGAGCAGCAATATTTCAGCTATATTCAGGCGATTTTTCTTTTCGGGGGTAGGTAGAATTTTACAGTGAAATCTACTGCAGTAGTACATACTCAAGCCACTTAGATCTGTCGTGCAACAATCTAAAGCAGTAGACTACAGAATGTGTATCAAAATACTGACCTAAACTGAATGTTGATGTCACAATTTATATTTTTTTCTTTTACATAATGTGTGATCAAACGTTTACGACTTCACAGATCTGAGTGTAAGCAAATAATGCTATTCACCAATTCAGATCTGTCTTAAGGCAGGGAGACCGAGTGGTTACATTGTAACAGAGATGGGGTAATTGTAATTGTAATCGTTAATCAGCTGTAATTGATTACATTCCTCCAAGTAATCAATGTAATAATTAATCAGTCAAAAATCTTATTACTTGTAATTTAGTTTAATCAATTACTTTTCACAATACCCTGTAATTCTGATTACTTTATGATTACATTACAATGGAAATATTAAAACCTCAAATGGTATCTATGGATAATGCATTATGTCAACAACAAAAAAAAGGGTAAAATGATTGTTAATCATTCAATGCTTCTTTGTGTAAACTTTTCATTTGTTTTTTTTTTCTTCTTCTTTTTTGTGAAGATATTACAAAATTTTAATTCAATACCAACAAGTAAAACAAAATCCTAATTCTAATGAAAAAATGTTTGTAAGAGCTATCAAAAGATCCTATACAATTGTTTTAATGAATTTGATAAGAAGTACAAAAGTAAAATCCAAGGGTATTATGGTTATTTTCTTTTATATTCAAATATCACTAAGGGCATAACTATATGATTCAAGTGCAATGGTTCTTAAAAATTCAAGTGAAAGTCACTAATTTGTTATATTGAAATTGTATATACTTTATAGATCTATGTGATTTAATAAATTGATGAAGGAGTAATCAAGGGAATCAAGGTTATAGCGGTAATCAACAGAATGCAATACAGGGACAAAGTATGAGTGGCCGTTCATGTCAAAATAGCGTTATTTTAATCTAGATGTAATTTTCTATCTAGATACTTCTAAAAAGTATCTAGATACTTCTCACAACTATCTAGATACTTCGCATAACTATCTAGATGCTTCATTCAAGTAACTAGATGCTTCTTACAAGTATCTAGATACACAAAAACTCCTCACGAGTATATAGATACTCCGCAAAAGCATCTAGATGCTTCTCACAACTATCTAGATGCTTCTCACGCTATAAATAAAAATAATAACGAATAATAGCAAATCAGCAACTCGGACTCCACTAAAAACTGGGAACATGGTCCAGGTGCACCGGTAGGGTAAGCGTCCTCTGCTTTTCTAGAAACAACCACCGAGTTGCTCATAAAAAGTCAAGTCCGGGGTAGACAAACAAGGAAAGGAAACTATGACCCGTTGAATAAATCAGTTTTCATGGTGCAGAAAACATGGTGAAGGTTGATGTTCTACTATACTTTAAAAAAAATAGTATTACCTGTTATTAATTCAAAGAATATATTGCCTTATGAAAAATACAGGTAACATAATCAAAATGTTCCATACCTTTCCATTAATTTATAGTATTTACAAATTCATTGTAATCAGATGTAATCATAAATACTTGACAATGTAATCATCAATTTAATCAATTACTTTCAGAAATACTGTAATAATTTATTTAATTTAATCATACATTTCACAAAGTAATTGTAATTAAATCAATTACATTGAAAGTAATCGGACCCATCTCTGGTGGTTAAAGCATTGGACTTAATCACGAGGTCGACAAAAAAACCGTTGTAGGTTAGTACCACGTGTCCAGGTTTCCAAGCAGGACCTACCCTATCCCAGGGGTTTCACCAAGTTTCCAACCTGGAATATCAAGCTTTCCTGTCCCACAAGCCTGACGACCACACGAGAAGCTCGTATTTACAAACGGCCATCGGTAAAGAAGTTCTACAAAGCTTACGATAATTGTTGACTTGAACATGCACGTGTACTCACCGATGTAAAATCAGATTTACCTTTCTTTTACTGTCTTCCTTCTGTGAATACAATTGTACACTTGGTATATTTGTTTTCTCGTTGTTTATCATTATTTACCAACAGTCATTAGTCACTTTCAGGTATTGATCCTTACATAACAAGTGCTTCATTTCCCGTATCAGGATTATTTTTAAGAAATTGATTTGATTTGTGATAAGCTCTCTGAATAGTTGGTTCTCTTTTGGGCAACATAAAGGCATTGTTTTAATTTCTGTCCAAGTTATGTTTACATAAACAACTTTAGGGCGGTTTACGTTGTGTCATTAACTGCTACGCGATTCAACCGTTGTGTCATTAACCACTATGCGATTCAACTGGTGTCATAAACTGCTACGCGATTCAACCGAAGGTTTTGTCATTAACCACTGCGTGATTCAACTGTCCCCAAGTGTTTGTATATAACATTACTAGGACAAAAATTCCAAACAATCCTGAATAAATTAATGAAAAAGTGTGTAAAAGTGAAAATGGAACTGGGTACATGAATATCTAGACAGTGTTGTTTGGTTAACATCTGCATCCAGGCTATCGATGCGTAATACAAATATGCAAGGCAACTTGTAACGTAAGCAAACGGAACTCCTCAGCCTTTCTAGATACACAAAAGAAAAAAAAAACTTTGGAGGCACTAGGCGGAACAATCTGTCTGGAATTTGACCAATCCGATTCAAAATTTAGTTTTACTGTTTGAAATTTTTACCATTACTTTTTTCATAGCTCCTCGATCGCTTTACGCCAAATTTCTGGACAAAGTTATTGTTCTCTAATTTTAGTGATATCTAACCATTTTTAACACCACCTGGTGGATAGAACTACATTGAGTCGTGTATGACTCCAATACCGGCAAGTTTTACAAGAAGAAATTCTCGTTTCTGCATCCGAGGTTATTTTTTAGTGTTACAGTAGCGGAAATGACTGAGTAGTTCCGATTGGTAACGAAAGTATTATCTGCTCACCTCACCGATTGTGAAAGGTGAGCACCAAAGTGAAATCTCTATCATGTTATAATCTCTTTTGTTCTAAATGTTTTATCATTATCGTTATTTATCATAGCTTTTCGTTTGTCTGATGCCTGTCCGTAACAAAAACTGTCACACTTTACCATGCAACTACTGGTCACATTTATCTCAGAAATTACTTGATATTTTGACAAAAACTTTAGGTTTGCTTCATGGTTAGATGTTTTAGACCCAGGAAACGTCAGCCTTACGATGTTCCCTAGCAATGGTTCACAATATGCATTGTTTACTTTATTATTATCTGTATTGTAGGTGTAGCTGTTTTCTTTTGTTACTTCAATCAGTTGACAATACTGACACCATGTTTAGTTCTACATCAACGGAGGGTTGATCAAAAACAGCATTCGTATACATGTAAAGCTACAAAGCCTAGAGATCACTTACGGAAAGAAGGTAGATCAAGTTGTTACATTGCTTGCTGCTCAGGAGAGAAACCAAATTCTAGATCTGATATGGAAAGCATTTTGGAGACATACCCAAAACGTTTTGTACAGTTTGTTGTGAAAAACAACATTTCGCGATTAATTGTATTAGTCCTGTACGTTGTTTATTTAGTGTTTTCAATAATTGGTGCAATGGGCCTCCGACAATCAACTAAATACTCAGACCTTGCACTTGTAGGTTCAAATTATTACACAGCTAATGTGTGGGACTATGAGAATTATCCTTTAGAACTACCATTTCAGATTGTTTTCCAGAAGTCTCTAAGCTACGAAGATGTGCAAACTCGAGCTGCTATAGACACTATGATACAAAAATTAAAAAATAGCTCCTTAGTTAGAGAAGACATGGAAATTAATTGGCTTTCATCTTTTCAGCACTTTTATGGAGACAGTGTTGCTCAGGATAGTTTTTATCAACTTGCTCAACAGTTTATAAGTGCTACAAACATTTTCAAAGATGATGTAGTTTTTTCGTCTGATAATAGTTCTATTATATCATCACGTATCTATCTTTTTTCACGTAATGTTAGAACTAGTGAGCTTCAGGCCGATTTTATCCTTAACGTTCGCCAAATTGTGGATTCATCGGGATTACCATGCACTGTTTACACACCATTGTTTATGTTTTGTGAGCAGTATGTTAATATGATAAGTAGTGCACTACAAACAGTTGGGACCGCTGTCTCGGCCATGTTTGTCATCACGTGCTTCTTCATGCCACACCCACTTATAATATTAATTGTTACAACGTCAATGTTATCAATACTGACCGGAGTTTTTGGATTTATAAAATTGTGGGGTCTAGATATTAGTGTCGTTACTATGATTGAGCTTGTTATATCTGTTGGATTTTCGGTGGATTTTAGTGCGCATATTTGCCACGCATATTTATCATCACCATCACGTGATAGGCCTAGTCGTGTACGTGAAGCTATAGATCTTGCAGGAGGCCCTATAATTAATGGTGCTTGTTCTACAGTTATAGGACTATCTTTACTTGCATCATCTAATAGTTTCATTTTTCAGTCTTTTTTTAAAGTTTTATTTTTGGTCGTTTTATTTGGACTACTCCATGGTGTAATCATAATTCCAATTGTGTTCACATACATCGGACCTAAGGTTAGAATATTACCAAGAGACGATGCAAATTGTAAAGAAAATAAAGATACGTCTCACGAGCCTTTAGTGATGCTCACAAACGGATATTTACATCATTCAAACGAAAAAAATGGCACTTGGACATGATGTGCAAGTTTCCTCTGATCAATAGCTGCAATAGTTTATGTGTATGTGTGTTCGAGTTTTCATAGAGTATATTTTGTTTTGTGTACGTATTACAAAACTACAAGTCTTTTCAAATACATGTGTTTTATAAGTGACGAGTTTAGACTTTCATTTTCTTTTACCTTTATTGTGACTTACTAGACTTAATTCCCTGTCGTCCCTGCCGTGTAGAAAGTGGCTATGAACAAGTCTTCTCCATTCCCTGTCTCCCTGTGGAGAATGGGGCCATGAACAAGGCGTCTCCATTCTTACCAATCCTGTGCAATCCTTAATGCATCTCCCCACGACTGGAACCCTAGATCTTTCCGTTAGTTTTCGACTGTTCTCCGTGTTTCCTTAGGTCTTCCTCATTTCCTTTTTTTCTTGAGGGGCTAGCTGAGTGCAATTTTTACATTCCTTGTGTTATCCATTCTTACATGTAAGCCATGTCCTATCCATTGTCACCTTCTTTTCTTCACCATAGTACTTATCTTTTCTAGACCTTCACTGTAATGTATCAAATAACTGTGATCACATTCTACAGTTATAGACCTTAAACATTGTTCCAGATATTAAAATAAATGCGACTTTCCCTCTTCAGCTTGAAGAGCTCTACAAAAGTCTTCATTGGGTCAAAATTGTCGGTAGACTGTTTGTTACGAGTTGTTGCGAAAAGTTACGTTTTTGCAATTTTCAGTCAATATCTTGAAAACTATAAACTGTAGGGAAAAACTGTCAACAAATAAAAAAGCCTACAAAAGTTTCTATTGTGTAAACGTGGTCGAACGACTCTTTGTTAGAGATATTGCCCTTGAAAGCCGAAATATGACGGTTTTTTTGTGGTAGTTTTCAGCCAATACCTTGAAAATATAACAGATAGAAAAGAAAACTTTCAATCGATTAAACGATTTTTATGGTAAGGCCTACAAAAGCATCTATTGGGTCAAATTTGTTGATTGTTGCAATTTTCGGCGAATAAACTTCATAAGGCAGAAACTAGTTCTTCTGATAAGTCATACAAATCTCTTCAGTTGGTCAAAGTTACCGGACGTGACTGATTGTTAGAGTATTTGCCCTGGAAAGATGATGGATTTTTTTTCCAGTTTTTAGCCAGTATTTTAAAAACTTGAATAGATAGGAAAATCTTTCAGTTGATGAAATGATTCTTTAAGTTACACTAAGGCCTACAATGGAATTAATTTGGGTCAAAGTTGTAGGACGACTCCTTGTTGGTGTTATTGCCCTTGACAGGCGAAAAATGAGGATTTTGAAGTTTTTAGCCAATATCTTGAAAACTATAAAAGGTAGGAAAAACCTTTCAATTCATGAAATTATCCTTATGATTAGGCCTACAAGAGTATCAATTGGATCAAAGTTATAAAAGACTCCTTGATAGAGTAAATGACCTGAAAGGCGAAAAAAATAAGGCTTTTTTGCAGTTTTTAGCCAATATCTTAAAAGCTGTAATAGATAGCAAAAACTTTCGATTAATGAAAATTACCGATCCTTATGATATACCATACTAAAGGCTTCAATACTTCAAATTCGTTTCTAATTTCTGGAGTATCTTTTTGTTTCTGACATTAAATATTTATACACAAAGAAATGAGTTCCAAGTGAGCACAACAGACCCTCTAGGTTCATTCGTCTCTTTAATTATGTGAATATACTGGGCACAACGTTATCTTTATTTTTAATGCTAAGCAGCTAAAAGTTTATTTCTTTGTATGATTTAAACTATCACTATGTATCATTCTGAGTTTATATAAAGTAGAAATGTGAACAGATATGGTGAAACGCAACAAATGCACCATCGTATAACCCCATAATAATTGTAAATAATAACAGAGATATCACCAAAAGGTCTTCAATAAGTGAAAACACACCTTTAAGTAAGCTCTGAAGGTTTAAGAATAGTGTCAGTAGTATATTCCTTTTATTCATGCACTGCAAAAAAGATTCTGTTAAGAAAGGAAGCAAAATCATATTTATTTGACTAACTATAAGCAACATTAGTTCCCATTTTTTATTAAACAAACGTTTATGTCCGAATATGATATTTTAAGAGGTCACACGGACAGCAATATAATATTGGTGCCATTGTAAGGCTGAAATATCGGGCTATCAAGTGGAATTGTCTTTTTTCTTCAATTAACTTTCTAGTAATTTCAGACCGCGTATTTTGAACTATGAACACAGAGATTCAATTCAAGTTTGTTTTCCGCCAGTAAGGACATTTATGACCTTAGGACAAAACAAATCGTCTTTGTTATTTAGAAATTATACTTAATACTTAGTCCAGTAGTTTACACTAAACAATTATTTTTTCGTATAATTGATGTCTGGTTGTTTCAAAGAAAGACGTGTAGTTACACCTGCACTTCTATGTGACAGTGAATCACATTTATAGTGATGTATTTAGAGTAGAAAGTCAGGGAATGACACAATGAAATAACCGATACAGAAAGACAAAAAGTACTTCGTAAAAAAAGTAATCCGTACTCGACCCAAACTCTTGACACCGGTAAGGTAAGTGTCCTCGGGCAACCTATTTTCAATCTCAAGAGTATTTTGACATGAACTTTTCTCTCTGTAACGATGTGACTTTTTTTTATTTATTCTATCTATAATTTATTTAGTGTCCTTTGTTTAGTGTTTGATCTATACATTTCACATTATAGTTATTTAAATATCTTCACTAAGTATTTCTTTTGTTGGTAATACATAATGTATATTGTAAAAGAAATGGATTAACTTGAGCTGATAATGCTTGTTTTAAATTCCTGTCTATTCTGATTTGTCTATTGTACGCATATAGAAATAAATTATTCCATTGAAGACTAAACTGCGGTGCCCCTGCACCGAGCCACCAATAGTGCACTTGTTTTAACCTTAATTAAGGACAGCCTTCTCTGACAGGGCAAAACTTTGATGCATACATATATGTACATGTACGTAAGTTCGAACTAATTGTATACAAGTCATGTGCTAACTGTAGTAGCGGTACGATATATATACGCAATATACCGCTCTTGCAAACGGATTGTGGTGGCCTCGGAATATGTACATTGATAATATGATTCTAGATTCATTGCTGCTTTATTAAAATCTATATTTAAACCAAAATAGTTGTATAGGGTAAGACTTCGCGAGTAGTATACTTCCAAACTAGGAGCTCGATTTTTTTATTACCAGATGTTAATAAATCTGTAACCAAAAATAATACAATTTAGTGAATTTTGACCTTACTTTAAATTACAAAAAATTGCGAACTCCAACATAAAATATTATCACTATCTACACATACATATTATTTGAAATGAAATATTTCCTCAGTACTTATTAGAACAGCTATATCAACATAAAACCACGCTTCCTTTTAACTTAAAAGTTACACTTTCAATTCGGTGTAAATATGCAGTTGGAATATAAAATGACATTATCGGATATATACGATTTACATGTATCTATTTGAAAATTCCCAGATGTACTTGTCTAACTTCATGTACTATGCACTCATGACCATATACATGTATAAATAACGGAAATAACGCCATTATAAAATTCTATATGTGATAATTTACAACCAATATAAAAGAACTTATCAATTGTGATTGAAATACATCTGGTTTTCATATGACACAAGCTTTATGTTAGTCTCTTCAATACCATAAAACCCAATTATAAGTATAAAAATTATATTCTACACTTAGCTTTATGAGTATTGTTGGCAAAACAACAAATAATGTAGAATTCACAATTACGGGCCATAACCATTATATGAAAATGTCGTATTTAACTTGATACAATACTTGTAGAAATATTTACGCGCCAAACAGCGCGATTACAGAATAAAATAATAATTCAACTTCTATCATGGCTTGAATAGCCCCTATCGCACTTGTAAAAATCGGTCACACAGGGGTTAGGAATTGAACATGCCGTAGTGTAATCAAGCGTAGAGGTTTGGCAAAAAAAATTAATGTAATTTTAGCTTGTTGATTACATCGTTACTTATGACAATAGAATAGAAAAGAATAACGCAACTTACGTCTTCGGTCGAAGGTCGGTGTTTACTGAGAATACATAAACAAGACTGTGGAGATGAAGCAATGTGCAGCTGAACTAAATTTAAAAGCGCCTGTCCAACTCGAAACCCAAAGATAAAATTGCCTATGCTCATGAATACAAAATCAACCGCGTAAAGTATGAACTCACTCAAAAAACAAGCAGGAGCTACCAAAAACTCTGTGACCCTAGTACATATGCAAATTTACAAGTACATATACAAGAATAAAGGAATGAATCTTTTTAACCAAATTTACGTCTCAAGATAATGTTAGTATTTTAATTTTATTTTTATAGTATGTTAATGCATATTTATTTCACACAACAATACTAGTTTGTTTTTCAATTACAAATAAAGTTTAACACTCTGCTACACATTTTTTACAATTTTTTATTATAACTTGAGTTTTGCAAATTGAACGCAATTAAACTTGAAATGAAAATAATATTTTATTGTTATGTATCGGGTTCCGATTAATCAATTTAAAATACGACAATGAAACGACCACATTTACTTTTTAATGATAATTTAGTGAGATGAGCATCATTATCGTTCGTCTTTTCTTTCTTTTGTATAAATTATATCCGTGTTGATTTACCATTAAAACAGAAGTAATAAATCATTGACTAAAAGTACAACAGCTTTTCAAAGTTATTTAGCTGACCACGAATATGTTTTGATTTTAGAAATGATATTTTAACTTTTTAAAAAATATCGCAACACAAAATGTTGGGTAATTAATTGGGTAATTTAATTCACATGCATTCGAATAAGTATTATTTAGCAGTATATAAATAAAGCATCTACTTGCTTCATTATTTTTAAGCAAAACTCAAAGAGTTTATCAAATTAAAGAAACGGGTGTTTCACTTGTATACACAAGTAATATGCCCAATAATTTTATACTTTTGTAGCCCTGCATCGTTTTGATGACCCATTACATCCCCTTCAGACGTGTCCGTCCCTAAATACAAGTAATTCACACAAGTAAGAGGTTTTCTGAAAGCTTGCTCACTATTTACTTTCTGTTGAGCACTGAGAATATATCCCGTATGGACCCACAATAAATAAAATATTTTGAAAACTACTTTTTAAGATTTTATTCGAAAATTTATGGAAGTCAAATGAACTACATTTGGGCATTTTAAAGTTTCTGGTGTCGCTTCTTTTTATTTTTCCTACTTTCTAGACTGATTTTAATCAAGCAATATCACCCTGTCTAACCCCTAACGCAGGTATTACGATTCCTATGTAGAAATGTGTCTATTCATTTCTTTTACGCCCTCTCCTTCATGGTACACCTTGATAAATTAAGGGTGCGGCCGAAAAAAAAATCACGCAAAGCGACACCTTCTCTATGTACATGAAGGCGATGATTGCAGAACGTATGTAGTTATGTACACAGAATGTTAACAATAACCTTTTATTTTATTAATACAATCTACAAAAATACTAGATTACTAAATAATACAAATCACAAAACATTATTTTTTCACAATTGTTCCTGTGAGAGCGTTGCATGTAAGTCTTTATTGGACATAATTATATATAAGCCATGTCTTGTTAAAACGTTTTATATTTATCTCTTTTGCCTTATTTTGGTATTAAAATGATACAGTTGCAACCGTCTTTGCAAAAATGCAAAACCGTCAAAACCGGCATTAACTCAAACTTCCGCGATTTTGCGAAAATGATGGCATTTATCGGAAATTTGAGAACTCTGCAGACTAAATAATGACAAAAGGACTGCCTGATATGCATTTGAGGGTCATCACAAACCGTTTCGAGATGAAAAAGCTGAGAAAGCGACAAAATCTGCTTTGTTTACATTTGCTTTTCACGAATGATTGAGAAAACGGTACACTTTTATCTCTGAATATAATCAACTGCTTTTAGCTTGATCATTTTAGCACCGAATGGTCATACATGTATTGCTATACGTATTATCTAAATTGTCATTCATATCAAAGTAATTTACTTAGGCTATATGCTTATTTTCTCAGGAAATGGCCGTTAATTAACAAACAACGGCGTTAGAAAAACCGTGAATCCGGCGTTGGAACCGTAAAATCTGCGTTAGGGATTAGTATGGAGCGCCTAAACTGTCTGATGAGATACACGTTTGTTTACGTGTTGTCAATTTTATATTACTTGCTGTGGTTTTATAATTACATGTGGTCATTTTGTATTTACGTTATGAAGGAACATCTTTACATTATGTCGTTATGTCTTTACGTTTTGTTATTTCGTCTTTACGTTTTGTCATTTCGTCTTAACGTTCTGTAATTTTGTCTTTACGTTCTGTCGTTTTATGATTACGTTATGTCAACATATATTTACGTTATGTGGATTTATCTTTACGTGCAATGGTTTTCTTATAACGTGAGGTCGTTTCATCTTTACGTTATGTCGATCTCTAAATACTTTATGTGCATTTTCTTTTCTTCACGTGCAGTGATTTCTTCTTTACGTTATGTGGTTTCTTCTTTACGTGATGTGGACAAAAAATTCATGATGACGTGTGACCCCGGAACTTTTCGATCCGGTGTAAAATTCAAATCAGTCCGTAAAAGGCAAAGGAGACGTCACAACGCCGATTGGAAAAATGCTGAACGAAATACACTTGGATAGTCTATCCAGTCACCCTAGAGTATAGTCAAAATAGCTTATTTGTTATTTACGTTCAATATTATCACAATTGATACACCTGGGACTCTGTTGATGACTTGTGGGGATTTTCGTAGTCAGAAAATATTTTTTGAATTCCAAAAACATGGGAATTTCGACTCCCGCGAAAATTTGCATAAATTCGACTCTTACAAGTTACTGCGTAACTAAATTTAATTTTCTACACTAATAAACCACCAAAACTAATTTTCAAGAAAGAATTTTCAAAAAATGTTAAAAATATTACCTCTACCCCTAGAAAACTGGTCCCAGTATCAAACATAATTTTCATTCACAGCATACCGACACTGTGAAACTCATATTTCAGGCATTTATAATTAAGATAATGATTTACTCAACATATCTGATCAATTCAAAACAATACTTTTTTTGTATTTTTTGGCTACTTTTATACCTCGTTGAGGCAAAAATCATTTTTTAGCTCACCTGGCCCAAGACCATGTGAATTATTGTCATCACTTGGCGTCCGTCGCCGTCCGTACTCGTTAACAATTATACAAAACTCTTCTCCTCTGAAACTACTTAACCAACTAGAACCAAACTTGATATTAATTTTCTTGTGGTATCCTCTATAGAACTGAAATGGGGATTTTTTTTTCGTCGAAAAAACATGGCCGCCGTTACTAATAATAGTACACAGGGGTCAGACAATAGTTTTTTGCATATATCTCCAAAACCATTAGGTTTTGCTAGATTCTTTTTATTGCTGAAATGATCCTTATTATAAGGCTTACTAAAGTCTCCAGGGAGAAAAAGTTGTCAGACGTTTCCTTGTTAGAGTTATTGCACTTGAAAGGTAAAAAATGATTAGCCAATATCTTGAAAACTATGAAAGATAGAATAAAACTTTAAATTGTTGAAATGATCCTAATGACACGACCTACAAATGTTTATGAGGATCAAACTTGTTGGGTGACTCCTTGTTAAATTTTTTGCCCTTGAAAGACAAAAAAAATATATTTTTAGAAGATTTCAGCCAATATTTTGAAAACTATAATAGATAGAATGAAACTTTCAATTGAGAAAAGGATCCTTCTGATAAGTCCTACCAAAGTGTTCATTGAGTCAAAATTGTTGGACTGCTCCTAAAAGTTAGAGTTGTTGTCCTTGAAAAAAAATAACTAGGAGAGCTATTTAGGGTCCTTGGAGCATCTTGTTTACGTTTTTTATACTTCTAACTTCTTTTTTTCTGCAAAACGAAGTAAATTCACATATATATGTATCAATATGCTGTCAAATGTCTCAGCTTTACAATGATACCAAGAAAGTTGCGGTAACACTTGGGTTTTGTATCAAAATGAATACAATGGAACAATAAAAGAAATCGCTTAAATTGACATAGTTTTCAATGTCAAAACCCCTAGAGTATTTATTCTTCAGTAAAAAATGGCGTATTTGTTATTTGTGTTTTGGATATTCACAACTGATACTTCTTGGATTCTTTTGGTGACTTGTGGCGATTTTCGTTGTCAGAATTTATAAAAACAAAACAAAAAAATTATAATAAAAATAAAAAATGCCAAAATAGGAATTTCAATATTCCCGTAAAAAGTCGCATAATTTCGACTCAACAAGATATTTCTCGACTAAAAAGTCTCAAATTTTGAATCATTCAATAGAAATTAAATTCCTGGATTAATAAACCACCATTAACTGATTTTCAAGAAAGATGTTTTTTTAATGTTTTAAAATTTAACCCCTTCTCCGGAAAAAAAACTGGTCTCAGTATTAAGCATAATTCTCATTCACAACATACCGACACTGTGAAACTCATATTTTAGGCATACATAATTTAAAAAATAATTATTTGCCCAAAATATCTGAACAATTCAGGCGTGTGATATTTTTATAGGGTTACAATTACTATAAAATCGTAAAAAGTAGAATTTACAGAATTTCTTCTATATCACCTGTTATTGTCTTTTTTCAGAATACCGTAGTTTAAACAAGCTTTTGTGTGATACAGTAGATATGTATAGTGTCCAAGCTTTAAAATCGGCCAGGTAATTAATATTTGAAATTTTCCAAGTAAAGATGGTGCAAAAATTACCACCCCTAGTCATGAAAAAAAAACCTCAACATGAACCAAAATGTTAATTTTTATCATATAAACGGCGTACACTGGGCATGTTGCGGGTGATTGCTTTCATTATCGATGCATCCAACATATTTGCTAATTTCAAGAGCGTAGGCGACAATAATGTGTGTTTTTCATAGAAAGGGAAAATTCATAAAGAAATTCAAACGCCTGAATTGATCAGATATGTTGAGTAAATCATTATCTTAATTATGAATGCCTAAAATATGAGTTTCACAGTGTCGGTATGCTGTGAATGAAAATTATGTTTGATACTGAGACCAGTTTTCTAGGGGTGGGGGTAATATTTTTATTTTTGTTTTAAATTCTTTCTTGAAAATTAGTTTTGGTGGTTTATTAATGTAGAAAATAAATTTAGTCACGCAATAAATTGTAGATTCAAATTCATGCAAATTTTGGCGGGAGTTGAATTCAAAAAATATATTCTGACTACGAAAATCCCCACAAGTCATCAACAGAGTCCCAGGTGTATCAATTGTGATAATATTGAACGTAAATAACAAATAAGCTATTTTGACTATAGAATAAACACTCTAGGGTGACTGGATAGACTATCCAAGTGTATTTCGTTCAGCATTTTTCTAATCGGCGTTGTGACGTCTATTTTGCCTTTTACGGACTGATTTGAATTTTACACCGGATCGAAAAGTTCCGGGGTCACACGTCATCATGAATTTTTTGTCCACATCACGTAAAGAAGAAATCACTGCACGTAAAGAAAAGAAAATGCACGTAAAGTATTTAGAGATCGACATAACGTAGAGATGAAACGACGTCACGTTATAAGAAAACCACTGCACGTAAAAATAAATCCACATAACGTAAATATATGTTGACATAACGTAATCATAAAACGACAGAATGCAAAGACAAAATTACAGAACTTAAAGACGAAATGACAAAACGTAAAGACAAAACGACATAATGTAAAGATGTTCCTACATAACGTAAATACAAAATGACCACATGTAATTATAAAACCACAGCAAGTAATATAAAATTGACAACACGTAAACAAATGTGCATCTCATCAGACAGTTTAGGCGTTCTATAGGTTAGAAACGATGAAGTTTATGTAATGTTAATAAATATACAAGGAAATAGGGATATAAACTCAAGTCCCGTAAGCAATTAATTGCCAATCGACCTATCTGCATTAACCATTATCTTTTAGGGATGTTCGCTGCTCATATTCAGTCAGATTTTCGGGCTTATCTGGTTTTATCCATTTCATAAATATTTTTGGCCCAATGATCCCAACGTCTTTCCATAACTTCATGAAACACACATCAAAATGTTATTTGAGAAGTTTATATAATAACCTTGATATTTTTCCGTATTTTTAATCGATAATACCTACTCAGACAAAATCTTTTGAAAATCAAAAGAAATCCCTTTTCCGCGAAAATATTCAAGTACTTCTGTAAAAACGAGCATACTGACCTATCATTTTTTTTCTATTTACATCGTTCTAGCATGGAATATCTAGATCACAACCTCTTGAAATTATTTAACAGAGCAGATAACATCCTTAAACGGGAATGCTTTACTGTTTCGAATATTGACCACCTACGTGGAAGGTTAGTATAATTATAATACTGGAATGTATGGATCACTATGTCTCATAAAAACTTAATACTTTTGTGAGCTCGATTATCTTGAGAATTACAATTTGGAAGCAGTCACTAAAACTGTCAAGACGCTTTACTATTACATTGTTGCATTATGGGATATTCCACAACCGTAACTAATACAGGTCACATGACCCAATCTAATATTAACACTTTTTTTATTTACTTTATTTGCTAGTTCCTTTACCATAAGTTCATGTAATCATGTTACATTCCAACATGTTTCAAAAGAAATAATTTGATGTTTTAATACATTTTGTTTATCTTGAAAATCAACTAGAGGCTCTAGAAAGCCTGAATCGCTCATCTTGTCAAAAATAGTTACTTTACTTTTGTCACAAGAATCATTTAATCAATGCAGAGCATCTTAGTTATCCACCCGGTTATCATATTATAAAATAAAATCTCTAATTGTCATTTTTTTCTCTTCAAGGACAATAGCTCAAAATCTGAGCAACAGATCTTTATGAAAATTTCAGCTTAGGTCAGTCTCACCATATTGATCAATCACCCCCTAGAAAATTAGGCTAAATCCATTAGTTTTCAAGTTATTTCAATAAGTCATATTTTATTAGTAATGGCCATGTTTTCGACAGATAAAAAATTGTAAAGGATATCGTAACAAACATTCATGCAATGTTGGGTTACAATCCATCCTACAAATTGTCTAAGAGGAGATTTTTTAAAAATCTATTTCAGGGCCCATAACTCATTTATTTGTCAACATATCTCAGAAAATTTCGACATTCATGTACATATAGGTATTCCCGTCATGCTGAACAATTTTAATCACTGCCAGATTTTAGCCAAACCCAACTGTTTTTGAGTTATTTGCATAATTCAATTTGATCCCTATGGTCTATTTTTAGAAACGGTGACCATATTTTTTGCAAGATCAAAACTCCACACGCATAGATTGCTAAATATATTCTACATAATATTACTGCATAGTTTTGTCTTAATCCATCCAGTAGTTTCAGAGGAGATTTTAAAGTAAAATTTTGAGAAAAAAATCCATTTCAGGACCCATAACTCATTCATTCCTCAACGGATCTTTCTGAAAATTTCAGTATAATAGGTCTATCCAATCATAGCTGAATAATTTTACCCCCTTACCTGAATTTAGCTAAACCAAACTGTTTTTGAGTTATTTGCATAAATCTAAAATTTGACCCCTATGGTCTATTTTTAGTAACGGCTGTCATGTTTTTTTTTGCCAGATCAAAAATCCCCACACAAGGATTGTTAAAATTACCCTATGAAACATTCAAGCGAAGTTTGGTTACATTCTGTTGAGTAGTTTCAGAGGAGAAGATGTTTGAAAAAGTTAAAGGACCATGACGACGGACGACGGACACATATTGATAGCAGTAGCTCACATGGCCTTTCGGCCATTTTTTTTAAGAAAAAAACTTTTTAAGAAAACTTAACAAATCTATTTTCATTTCTTTTGACTTTGAGGCAGGTGTAACCTGTAAGAGGACGAAGTTGAATACAAATATAGGTATATTTAAAGATCTTTTTAATCGCTATATTGTCTCTTTTTCTAGACATCTTTACGCTTTTGCCCACTTATTTCCCAGTATTACTTAGTGTTCGTACTTCTGCCTTACGACCTACTTTTATGGCATATCGGAAACAAAAAATGTTTCTGAATTTATATAATAAGTAATTATTGAAGACCATTATTATAATAAACGCATTTTAGTGAAGAAGATACGAAACTATCTTGCTTTGTATGAAAAGTTCCACAGGACGTAACTTCCTGTCAGACTGAAATCAGGCTTTCAGGTCTTCAAAGGCTATCCTTTTATTCCGCATTGAATACTGTTATGAGGATTTTGTCCTCTTATATTTTCTATTTTACCTATATGAAAAGTATAATATTTGACATTGCCCGTTGAGGAAATAAGAACGATGTTTTAATTTATTGCGGACTCCATATATATCAAGATGCTGATGATTTTTTATAGTTGGAAATAGGGCGTTGTCAATTTTTTGTTGTTGTTGTTGTTCTGTTTTTCGTCTTGATTTGTTTTGTTTTCTTTTTTTTTAATCTTCATGTATCTATCCTTTAATGATGACTAGTAAATTGCAAAATGATTGGAAACATACAAGGAGAACTGCATGCAACTAGCAAGCTAAGTCTCCTTTCACTATCTATAAACTCAATTAATAACTTGGCGTAAACTAATTGAATGGCTAGGTTTATCGGAAGTTATCATCTATACACCCATAGGTTGAAGTCAGTTCATTAGCCTACGAAGAAAGTAATCTAGTCGCTCACATTACAATGATCTGAATTTTCACGCCACCAGACAGCATGTATGCTTAAATGTTCTTAGGTCAGATTGAATCTTAAACGGTACCAACAAAACCATTCAAAAGCTTGTAACAGCTCAGTATTAATGTCTTTATATACAAAATATACTTATGACCAGAATAGTAATAAATGTACTAACAGGAAAAAGTGTCCTTTAAAAAAGTAATTCAAACTGTTACCTAAGGTCAAGGCTAAGTGGATATCGTGTGACATGTTTCATGTTTCATGATGAAATGCCAACCATCAAAAGTAAGACATGATTTCTGTAAGAGTTGTACGGTTTTTTTCTTAGTTCTGAGTTATTTTGTGTTATCTTCTTTGTCCATTATTGTTCAAGCCTCAAATATTGCTGAATTTAATTTTCTGTCAGAAGACTGCGTAAATCTATAAATAGTTGTAGCATTCTTACTGTCTATTATATTGTGTTTCCAAATATGTTCTATTTATAGATAAATGTCATTCAATTGACATTGATATTGTTTTCTTTGTTTTAAATTTTAATAAAATGAAATTAGGTTCAGGAACTGACATGGTTCAGGCAAAACATACAAAGATTCCTTTGAAATCAAATTCATTAAAAGATTAATGAACACATTTACTATGGCGTCATTAATTCTTTATTTACAAACATTTGAAATTATGCTGAATCAATGACACTCTAACGCGATTCTAAGTATGTGATTCACATACGATCTACAAAAGCCCTTGGAAGATTCTTACTAATTTAAGTTTTATTTCGCCAGTGATGTTCAAAATATCAAACTTGGAATTCCAAATGTGAATATCAAGTAATTTCAATTTTTGAGTCAGAATTTTCAGACATTAAAATTGTCATTGCGAGGTACTAATGTACGATAATTTGACTTTAGTTGTGTTTTAGACGAAAAAAATGTAAACATTGATTTCGATTAAGTAAGAGAATACATTCCTTTTCAGGAGGGTAGATGTTTAATGTACACAGACAATTTGGAAAGGAGGGGTTCCTCAGTAAAAGAGGGTACAAGGATATTATTTGCTATTTTGTGTCCATTTTACACATGAAAATGACAAATTTTCCAATAAAAAAGGGGTGCCAACCCCTGTACCCTCCCCCCTGGTCCACTATACTTATGTTCAGAAAAAGTAGCTCTATCCACTTTACTTTCATTCAAGAGCTTAAAAGTAGCATTATGACAAATCTTATTTCGCTTAACTTTTAGAGAGTAACCAAAGCAGTCTCGGAAACATTCGTTAGCTGATTTATAGAATCATAGCTTCATACAACATAGAGATGACCAAACTGTTAATAGTATGATGGCACCCGAATGGTTTCGAAAATGGCGTTACCAGTCTTATCCCCAATCGGAACTACTCCCGGCCTTTCTGTTACACTACAAAATAACATCGGAAGTAGAAAGGAGAATTTCTTCCTGAAAAATTTGCCGGCATTGTAGTCATATTCGAATTAAAGTACTTCTATCCACCAGGTGGCGCAAACTAAATATTAGATATCACTCGAAATAAAGAACAGTAATTTTTTTTCAAGAATTTTGGCACGAAGCGAGGAACTAAGAAAACAGTAGTGGTAAAAAAATGAACCAGTTTAACTATAATTTTAGAATAGGACCTGTCTAATTCCGGAAAGATTCTCCTGCATAGTGCCTTCGAGGTTTTCTTTTGTGTAAGTATAATACCACTATTAAGAGGAACCAGTCGTCTACACATGCCAGAAAGTAGTCCTTAAAAACCAAAGTATTTCCTAGGATGCATTGTGTATTTTTTTGTGATTTAGCCAGTAAATGCAAACTGGGTATTATCTGAAAGTTTATCATGCCAGTACACACTGAATATAACAGTTTAGAACTGATGTAGAGAGTATTTTTTTCAGAGTCTAGATCTTAAGCCTATTCATTTGTCAAATTTCCAAAAGGAAAGTAGTATTTTTAATACCTGTCTACTTTCACTTCACCGTTCTTTATTAGAAGCGACCCGTGCAGGTCCGGGTGTCAAAAGAATAGGCATGCAGCAGCGCTAAGCTTTTCGTAAAAGGCGATTAAATAGTGCTCAGAAACCCTTCCGGGGGCTAGGCGCTCTGCCCACAGAGCAACTGGGATGTGTGCCCCAGGTGGTGGAATGGGGAACCCCTGGCATGTTTCATGCTGGGGTTGTCAGGCTATAATACCGAAAACCTGACCGCAAACCATAGTGGCGCACCGTATTGGGAAAGATGTCACATTCCTCGCACATTAAAGAACCCTGTTGTGGTATTCGATAGGAGTAGGAACCTTTGCGCTCCGCCACAGGAGGCTAAATTGCCCGACCTTACCCATTCCCCCTTTTTCTAGTGGCAATCTAAATTTGTCGACCCTATTGTCCTTGTGTCCCATCCTTTATTTCATTTCATCATCATTTCATCATCCATGTTCATCGTCTGAATATAGCTGAAATATTGCCGCTCGGACGTTAAACCCCAACAAACAAACAAACAAAACTTTATTAGAAGCCTTTAAAGGTATGCTGCAGATTATATGAAAGTCTTTAATGGGTCACCTTTATGATAAAATGTGTTACAGTTCATTTGAACAAGCTTTAGAAAAGATTGTGACCTTGAAAATTGCATAATTCAACAAAGAAAGTAATGGGACTTTTAATAGAGGTTTTACACCTGTAACGAGAAAGCCCGAGAAGTTCCGATTGTCTGATGAATTATGGAGTAACCATAACTCATCAGAATCCAAGCAATTCGACCCAAAAACATTTCGGACCATGGAAAGTGTTATGGTTTAATTAATGATTCTCTGGGAGCGTTTCTCATATTATTTCATTAAAATTTACAAAACTAGAAATAATATATAAAAACAAATATGCGATAAAGTCAAAAATATGGAGCTAGAGGATTCTTTTTGTAATTTTAACCAGTCCTCCACTTGAAGATCAAATGATCAAATTCGCCAGTACCTTTCCAACTTACTATACTGCTATCATATAAATTACAAAGCTGACATCCAGGGGCAGATTTGTTGTATCTATAATACCAACACCCATTGTGCTGAAGACAAAATAATGCACACCGGAAATGAGAACATTGTAGTCTTGACAAGATAAGATTAAGCGTGCTCAGTTGTAAATTGTTTCCTCTTTCAAAGTATCCAGACCCAGTCGACGATCTGTTCAGGGCTTCTGTGGGTGAGCAGTCTGGGACGTCTGAAAGAAATATCTACAGTTACCGGTTTGCTTATTTTAAAACGTTTAGGACTCACCTTTTATACAATAGTTGCTTATATAGAGGACATTATCATGATAAATTGACTGCCCACGGGACAGTGATATTTCCTGAAATGTTGGTAATGTCCTAGACGTTTTCAATGTTGAAAGCAATATCACTTTAAATTCCTGGGGCCACATAATCATGTTTCAACCAATAAAAATTGCTTATTCTTCCATTATATGAAAGAATGTAAAATCTTTTAGGATCGTGGTTTAAATATATGAATATGTATTGGCTATATTGACCCGTTTTCACTTTAATTTCGTGAATAGCAAGTCTGATCCATATTCGGCGAGCCGAGCCGGGCGTTCACCCTCCCGTTTTTTTTTCTGGGGGTGGGCATTTTTTAATTGAAAGAAAAAGCAGTACAGAGTTATAATTTTTTGATAAATACAATACATGAAGAGATCTCAATACTCACTACTATTCCAAGCTGCCGCTTTACATAGATTTTCAGCATCTTGTTTCGCTGGTTCTTTAACATCTAAATAAAATCCAACACATGCTACAGTTCCAATAAAATTGGGGTGACTGAAATCAAACGCTCCTCCAACACGGAGAACACCAGGCAGAACTATTTCTACACTGTCTTTGAATTGGTCGTCTTTTTTCATGGACGTACCATCTACTTGTATAATATGCTCTCCCTTGTTGATATCTATACCAAATGAGACAAAATGCCATGAATTTGACGAAACAGAATTCGTTGATTGACGTGAAGATTCGACTTTAGTATCTAGTGATCGTTTCATTGCTATATTTCCATTATCTATGTATAAAATCATATCCCGGAACGGCTGTGACTGGTCCGTCGGCTTGTAGTGCAACAGGGTAGCAGTTTCCGTAGACGGATTCACCATCATCGAAAACGAATAATCTTTCGATGTATCGATACTAGTAGTATCATCCAGTATCAAATCAATGGGTCCAGAACCATCCATTACTTGCACCTTATTGGGGTATTCAGGTGGTTGATCACCAAATGTTGTGGAGCATAAGCTTTTGTTTACAGTTGATGGTGGATTCTGTATCACCTCTGTATTATAAGACGACTCGTCCATCGGCCATAGGAATGTTGGATCACGGGAAGCTGCTGCTCGTATATGAGCTGTAAAAGTTCTCAAAATAAGTCTTTTTATCATATGATTAACTAAAAAATTGTTTTTAGGATAGGGCGATTTCCATTTTTTGTTTTATTTTACTTCAAATAAACATGTACGATTTTACACAAAAAGATTATTTTTCCAAAAGATTCATAGCATATATACAGGTGCTTGCTAGTTGAAAATAAGAAAAACAAATTACTAGAAAAGGGAGTAAAATTTTAAAAATCGGACTTGGACCCCGCCGCAAAAAAAATCAATATCGAAAAAGTATATCCAAGTATTAAACGTTCTGCTGATTTTTTATATATTTGCCTTGAAATCTGTCGAAATAAGCCTTACCAGACAGAAGAAAGAGAACCAAAACCGCCATGTTACTGCTTCGTCTTCTCCCGGATAAATAAGTTACTGTCAAGGTCATTAATGCGTTCTACAATTTTTTTCTGAAAACAATAAGTAATAAAATGCTAAGTTTATTTTTAAAAAGATACATGTCTTACCGTCTACATTATAGACTTCGTATGTTAATAAATCAAGTTGAATTAAATTTTCTCCTGACACCCGTGGATTATACCGAATTGTATACCTTTTCGGCATTTATAGTTCTGAGAAGTTTCGAACTTACATGTCAGTGGACTTAATTTACGCTCAACAATAACAATTTTAACGTCTATAATCATCTGATTAATCATACTAAAAGCTCGTGTTGTATAATTATAAAATACAATTACACCTCAGATTCATAGGATATATCGAGTGTCTATCATGTGATCAATACAGTAACCAATAAAACTATAGAGGTACCAGAACAGTTTTCCAATAAAGTGCTAATTAAGGAAGGATGGGAAAGGAAGTAAAACGACAAAGCCCTGTCTTTTTTCAATAAAGTTTATATGATTTTATTCTGGTAGAACAATAATACAATGGTGAACAGAAAAAACAGGTAATTTGAAGCATTGTACTGAAGTTGGGAAAACGTTTTTAAAACATCATTGACGTGTTGAATAAAATAGTTTTTGTCGTTTTTGCTGTATCGTCATGACTCGAAGATCCGTTATATACCTATGAAGTTCTTCTTTCTTCTTGTCGTTCGCCATTACACTTGAATGCCAGTCTCCTCAACAAATCTGGCCGTCTTCTGTAGGTCTTCCACAGGTCCATACAGTTTCTCTGAAATGGGGTTGGTTTATCCCATATCTTTTCTCTCTCTGTGCCTGGTGTAACTTGCACGTCTGCAGAAAGTGTTCTGTATTCTGTTCTGCTTCTCCACAGGGACACATAGGTGATGGTATGACCTTCACAACTCTGTACAGATGTTGGTTGAGTCTGTTGTGTCCTCCTAGGAAGCTTGCTGGTAGGTATCTTCCGTTAGACTTTATACACAAATGTCACATAATTTGTACACGCATTATAAGTGTTTGTTTAAACTCTATATATCGTCTATCCTATATTGCATACCCTATTTCACACCCTAGACCTATAACGCATACTTTATATCGCACCCCTTCACAGACCATATTTGAAGTGTGATTCAGATATAATACCGGTGGCCTTTGTGGTAATATAGGCGTCTCGGGTTGTTACAGCATGTGATACAGTTAAGAAAGAGTAATCAAGGGAACCAAGGTTATAACGGTAATCAAAGAGTAATCAAGGGAACCAAGGTTATAACGGTAATCAAAAGAAAGAACACATTCTTTCGCTAATAATTCTAATAAATATACACAATTTTATCAATTTTATATTTTGTTTAAAAGTTCATAATTTTATGAAACAAATTGTGTTGTAATTAAGGATAAGTTGACTATCAATAAATTTGGGTTTGTTTTGTCATAGTTAATAATCATTATCCATTAGAATATTGGAGCTTTTGAAGCATAGCGAGTCCTCGAAAATCCGGTAATTTATTGTTTACGATGTCTCGTTGATTGAAGCTACCCAATTTTATTTGAATTGGTCTTTCAGTGTATGTTTAAAAACTACATGTAGAATATATTGAATCCATGGATAAGAAAGTCCAGCATGGTCTAGTTTAACGTGAATTTTATCGAAGCATTCTAATAAATTCATTATATTTAAGGTATTGTCATTAATTTTATCCAACTTGTACTTTACCTGAATGGGGTAGAGTTTCCATTCGATGGGATATGGGGAATGGAGCATGGGGTAATGAGAAATGGGACTATAAGGCGTGGATCAATGGGTATTTGGTACGCAAAATGATGAATAAGGGATACATGTAACTGTTGATGTTAGGCCACGCATTTATTTTATATAATTGTATATGAACATACTTCTTCCACCAAAATATTAAAAAAAAACACTAAATTCTATAGAGACGTAAACTTTTGTGATGTAACTGATTGTTTTGGAATATCAATCCACCGATTCCTGATTAAAAATGTGTTTGAAAACATTAATAAATTATTGAGAAAATATGTGATAAATACGATAATCAATGTTATAAATGAGAATAGATTATCGTAGATTACCATAATATTATAACTCACGCACTTGTTTTTATGCATTCGTGATCATATTTGGTTATTCACTCTTTTTAAAGTTTAAGGCTATAGGGGACAGAGATAATACATCGTTAATAATGGACCACTGTGTTGTCATTGGTGATGTCGCGACCAAAGGAGGTATGAGAGAATTCCTAGAATATTTAACGTTAAAGTGTCCAATCACTTCCGAATAACGTACTGTAACGTCGTTTCCGACAAGACACTATTGAATTATATAATAGTTGTTGATAAAGGTGGTCAATATCGTGATAAAAGACCGTCCAGAGGACAGTGGTATTGACTAAGACAGCGATAATGACCGAGCAGCAGGCGAGGTCATTATCGATATCGCAGTCAATACCTCTGTCCTACGGGCAATCTAAATATCATGATACTGACCAGCTTATCAACAACTATTATGTTTATTTCATTGAGGAACCATATCCTTGATTTATTTTTTGTTTCAAAAAGAGATGCAAATCGTGTTTCTGCGTCAGGAGCAGATGTGCGGCTCGCCATATTTACATTTACAACTGCGTTTGAAGGGGATGTAAAACTATACTCGTAACCGGGCTTTATCACATAATGGTAATGATTGGTGTTTTGTTTTTTTGTTTTTTTTTGCTGCAGAATAATTAATACCACATGAAAAGGTTTTATCCGATTGAAATAACTGATTTTTCAATGATATGAAATAACCATTCGTGTTTCATGCCTTACACATACGCTCCTATCGTATAAATAATGAAACTACCCCAACTTTGTGTTACACTTTTTTTCTTTTTGGTGTTTCCAGCGTTTTTTTTGTTTTTTTTTGTTTTTTTTTTATTATCGAACATGTCATGCCATAAGTTATTGCATACAATCGATGATTCAAATAATGAACAATTTTGTTCCTGATATTATTGCGTATAATAAGTTCTGCAATTTTATTAACTCTTTCTAAACAAATACGCCAAGATTTCCACGTTATTTTCTTGAATTGAAATTTCAAGCTAAAATACAAATAACTTAGAAATGAAATATGTAAGAAAAGGTAACATATTTTTTAAGTGTTTATGTAGGGGGTTAAATATTTAGGTAAGTTACTCCACCAAGAGAGAATAATTGTAATCTTTAGGTACTGTACATACTCATGTATCTTACGCACACACAAAAATCATGTAGTTAAAACAAAAAATAATAGAAAAAAAAATCGAAAAAATGTCATAAATATGTATAATAATGTTTCATCTTGAAAAAAAATGTTTCTAAAGGAGTGTACACTTTACTATTCGAGTTCTGTATTGCTTTTATTAGTGTGTTAAAATAACTGAATGAATAAAAACTGACCGATTAACATGAAAGAAATCATAATGAGCTGAGCACTCACCTGCTACATCGACCTTTACATCCTTCGATGTCTTACAAATTTACGATACCGAGGTAAATTATAAAACGGAAAAGAATCGAAAAATTGATTTTTGACATCAATGCTAGTGGATCTATTTATATTCCTTTTTAATTTATCTTGCAAACCATTAATTGCTTGTATTAAGAACTTGAAATTAAGATAATAGTCAGACATGACGAAGCATTTTCAATGTTTATTACCCAATCGAAGTTTTTGACAAAAACAAATTTCTGTACTACCAGAAAACGTGGTTATTACTACAGACATGAAAGAAAATATTATTCTAAAAACAATATACAGCCGTTGCATTGGATCAAATCAAAAGATGATTTAAAGAATATAAACTTTAAATATAAAATTTAAAATACAAGCACAGTTCAGCGGCATACAAGTTGTTATCAATTTAGATCGAAGATCGGAATTGATATTGCATGCAGTCGCCTGAGCCTTTAGATTTGTACAGCCTGATAGCATCTGCAATTACACTACCGCAGGAAAATAGTTCCATTGGCATACCCCACTAAGGTTAAAATGCGGATAATTTTGAAAAATTTGCTCCAGGGCCTTAAAAGTGCGTGGGAAATATTTCTTGCACCAGACACGATTGGTGAAAATATATTTTAAGACTTTGTCGTTAATGTTAATGTATGAGTCTCTGGAACTAGATGTCCAGAGACTAAGTGCTTTTACATGACACATAGGCGTCTATGAAATAACTTTTAGGCACCGGCCATTTTTATATTGAGGGGAGGGGCTGGGATATTTAAAAAAAAAATATTAATTTCACTTTGAAAAAAGATAAAAAAAATATTTTTTGCTGTGGCATGAAAATAATAAATGAAGTTGCTTAATGGTGAAAAAAAATAGTGTTGTATTCTGTTTTTCATGAAAAAAAAGTTGGTAGAAAAAAAAAGAAAAAAAAAAAGGAAAAGGAAGGAGATGAATCTCATGTACATATAGTGAATGTACCATAAACTGTCATTCAACATGTTAAATTATGTATGAAGAAGTATGTAACAAATGTCTTTTATATTAACATTTTACGGTGTATAGTCGAAAAATTCTTAATGTTATAATGAGCAATTAAATGGATATCAATATCCAGAGACTTTTGTGTTATATTAACCCAGTTTGTTAAACAAACTATTAGAACGATGCAAAAAATACACGAAGTACCACTAAACATTATAACCAATTTAGATCTCCAATAGAGAAAAGATAAGAATACCATGCCGTCTGATTATTCCCCATTCTGTAAATTGCGTAGACTTCTTGACTATTTTTGCTACCTATAGTTAAAGACAAGGAACGTATGTACGCATGTATACAAGCATGTTCAGTAATGAACTAATTAAGGTGGCTGAAAACGTTCACTTTGCAATGAAAAAAGAAGACTATGCTATACTTATAAGCAATGAGAACTTACTTATGATATTATAATTTGTTCTCTTAGAATTAGTTCTTGATGCGATGTGCAATGAGCCCTGACATATGCGACATACAAGCGTAAGAACTTATTAACTTTATGGTTGAAAAGTTCCCAAAACAAGCACAACATAATTAGCTCCAAGATGATGGCTTTATTGTTTTAATGGGTCTTTTTATCAACTTCAAATGTTATTTAACATGGCTAATAAGAACCTGAACTACTCAAATTTACTTATACGTTTTCTAAGTCCTCTGTAAATTTCTTACAGAAAGTGCAATTAAATCCAAATTGAATAGGGTGAAACTTTACGACACTTAAGACTTAATAGTTATCCAATGTGCCTAATGCACAATCTCAAAAGTTTTGAGTCATTAAAAAGTTACTGGACTGCAAAATATACAGATTGTACTGTCCACTAGCAGAGCGTGTGTTCTCAGACTTAAGTCAATAAAAAAATAATAAAAAGTTATTGACATTTGTAACAAAATACTATCCATCATTATACACAATCTCGTACTTGTTACGAAAGCACTAGTCTTATATAATTAATGGCCCTGAATACTCTCAACTATTAGAACCACCACTAAAGCAGACCCTGGTCAAACCTTTATAATGCACGTCTTTCATGAACAATTAAACTATAAATATTACTCCAAAGCACTTTTTATCTGTTGAAGATAAAATCATCACATGTATATACCGTTCTTTATATATGCATCTTTTACATAATACATTTAATCACGAAACTAATTGATATTTTCACTTTATGATCTGGAACCAAAGCAACATTCCTGAAATATACTTGTGTATATGTGTATATGTATGACAAAATACATTAATTTCACTATAAAACTATAGTTTCTCGTCAGGATGAAAGAACCTAAATCAACGAGCTCGCTTCAAAAGCAAAGAATGCAATATGCAGAAATGACACAAAAACTGAGTACATTACACGCCAACTGACAAGTAGAAAGACCAACACATCCAAACTAGTAAAAGACAAAGATGACAATATGATAACAAACCTAGATCGACCACTTTTATATGAAAAGATATATCAGATGCTCCTGATCTACCTCCTGGAGAAGACCTTGATGTTGATACTGAAAGGATGAAATCATAAAAGCCCTACGAATAAAGACTGGAAAAGCCCCAGAACCGAACCAAATTTCGACCTGAGGTCTTGAAGATCAACCCGTAAAAAAACCTACAACATCTCGATTAACTGATTGATTAATTGTTGGGGTTTGACACCCGAGCAGCAATATTTAACCTGTTCTGTTGACACTTGGACCTACACGGGCCCCTACATCACCTTGTATGACCTGTTGAAAACATCTGGGAAACAGTCGAAATCCCTGAAGAGTGGAGTTTAAGCTACATCATTATGCTTCCAAAGAAGGGCGACCTGAGCAACTGCCAAAAACTGGAGAGGAATTCAGCTACTCTCCAGATTCCGATGCGGTTGATCATGTACTGACCAAATTGCCACATTACGGGTCACCATGGAGGAGTAAATAGAATTGCAATCAGTCCTCTACATAACATTCGTGGACTTCACGAAGGCCTTAGCATAGTTAACAGAAATGCACTTTGGAAGGTACTAAGACACTGTGGAATCCCTGTCAAATTGCCAAGTCATCCACAATTCAACACTCTCACTATCCTTCAATGAACATACAAGAAATACTCCAAGGTTGTTTCCTGTCACCCCTTCTTTTCTATATAAGTGTGTAGAATTTTAATTAGATATAATATACTATCATGAATTTTCTCATAGATTGCTTCTTGCTTAATTGATATATTTTGGGTGCTAAAGGGCTATAGACTATAGATTGGCCATGCATAATTGATTGTGACGTGGGAGGCTTCCCTGCACAAATCCCAAACTTTCTCGTGCTATCGCAGGGGAAACTTTCCGACCTGCACGAGTCTTAGACTTTCTTGTGATATCGCAGGGGAAGCTAACCCCGGCCTGCACGAATCTAAGACTTTCTCTTGCTTTGTATGGTTTCATCTAACCCTCACCAAAATATTGGGTGGGTGGGAGGATTTTATTTTTTTTTATTTTTCACTCCTTACCAGATATTTGTTGACTTAATTTTGTCTTTTTGGTGTATGGACACGTTCTAAATCCATAGCCACATAAGGTGTAGAGACGAAACATTATTTTGGTCACCAACAATTGAAAGATTTGTATATTATAGTGCCTAAATACAAGAAACTGAAGTTAAAAAATCCTGATTTTGAAATTCCCGTCCTATTTTAAAACAAGTTATTTTCTAGGGGCGGGAGGGGATGTAAACCTATTATTAATTTTATTTGGTCTTAACAAGAATACAATATCTGATTATCTGATTATTCTCCCTTGATATTTATGTAATATTTTACATTTATTGTCTATCGAAAATTTGACTAGCGTAAAAAAAAACCTGCCATATACCTGAAAAAAAATATAATTCAATTGCTATTGAAAAAAATTAAATAATTTTAAAAAGAACAGAAAAAATTATTTAGCAACATTGAAAATCCCAGGCCCCCCCCCCCCCCCGGGTATAAAAATGGTCGGGGTATTAGCACTTGGGCTATAAAGCTTATCAACTTAGAAATGTAGCTTCAATAATTGTGCTTAATTTGGAATGATTTAACAGACAGTGTCGACCTGGAGGTCGATAAATTGAATATATTCAACCTGAAAATTTAAAAACTGGGAATTGTCAACTAGTATTTTGAAGTTCAAATATGTACTGTGTCGGGGAGTTTTGTGTTCATTCATCTAGGTGCTCCATTGAAACCGATATCGAACTTGAATATTACGCACTGCTATGATGCATCATGAATTTCGGGTGTGTGTGCGTGTGTGATTTTTTAAATGCCCTTCGTAAATAATGATGAAATTAAAAATAAAAGCAAAGAGTTCAATGTTAACCATTTATAACAATAAGCTTGTGTAAAAATAAGTTTGAATTCGATCACCGTTCTTTCCATTTATCCCATATTTTTGCAATTTGACGATTATATTAGTCGTAAAAATTCAAACGATCGATATAAATTGATTCAGTACATCAGTACTTTGATATAGACCTTAAGTGATAAAGATAGCTGTAGAGTAAACAGTGATGACTTGGTATTCTTTAGATAAAAATGAATTGCCCTCTTTTGCCTTTACCTACAAGTAGTCAGCAATCAAGTACCAAATGTAAGTTTATGAAAAAATATCAATTTTTATAGGTCTCCGCCACATGCCCTTTATGGATACAATTGATTTCGAGTGGTTCATTTTCTTTTGTTTGTTTCAACACTGTCCTTATCAGTTGTTTTCTTTTTCTTGTCTTTTTCTTTCTATTTTTTTTAAGTCTTCAATATCAACACTTATAGCTCGTAGGCTACCGGTATATAGAAAGTTTAATCAGGAAAAATTCTGAATCTGACCAAGGCCCTTAAAATTCATAAGTAGAAGCACCTTTAAAACAAATGATGATTTATATAAATCTGTAGTATCGGTCTATATTATTTATCTGAGAAAAAGCTATTGTCTACATCATACATTCAAACAACAAATATACATTTTCGGAACAAAGTTAAAAAAAAGAAGGGTATCATGTCCAAGAATAGAATCTGCCATTTTGTTTCATATGGTCCTGGTGTTCCAACGCTGCAATGGTGTCGTCTTTTCATAATAGGTGTTTATTTTCGCAATCAATTTGCAAATCTCATCATAATCAAGTTTGTTAATATAACATGATTAAGTTCAACTATCAGTAAAACAGTGTACTTGAATAATTAGAGTTACATATCTTTCTCTGCGAGCCTATAGAATGAAACATTTTATATTTTCCAACAAGAGAGCACAGATGGATTTTTTTTACCATATAGCTACATGTATTGAATCTGAATTTGTAATTATGTTTCGAAGCAAACTTCGAGTTTCTAAAAAAAATGTTTATACCGGTAAAATCGTGTAACCCAAGAATAATCTTATTCTGATTTATAATTAACCATGTTAATCTTTAACGCTTTTTGAATATTATATCATTTGCTAAATTTCTATAGTGTTGCATCTTAAGTAAGGAAGAGTAGCCCTTGCCCTCTACATATTTCTTCACTGCATGTTCCCCATCATCCTGAATATGTATAAATTCTGTTGTAATCATTCTTATATTTAACTTTTTGAATGGTATTGTTTTCAACACCTGTAATTCTGACCCTTCAACGTCCAAACTAAAAAAGTCCACGGTCGTTACATTTAAGGCAAGTAATATTGAATACAAAGGAAAGCACTGAATTTCTGTAACTCTGTAGTTTGTTTGAGTGTCCTCTATGATTTTACCAAGGTTAAATGCCTGTCTAAACTTCATCTGAAAAAAATATATCACATATAAAATATCTAATTCCCCATATTCTTGTTGCTCTTTTATAAATCATTAATTTTTCCCAGCACAAAATATCAAGTTAAAAAATCTTACAACCTCCAACGCACAGGTAATTGTTATTTAACATCAACGGCCATTTGGTGCTTTTCGCTCCCTTCAAACTAAGAATAGATGTTTTCTCACGCCCACGACGGACTTATTTTGTTATTTCTCATAGGAAGATCAACTCAGCATGGCTTGTAATTGTGTGTATTGTGGGTTCCAAGTACGATGTTTTATATTTATGTTATTGTTAACAATTGTATATTTACAATGTACATCTTGGTAACAAAGAAACCTATAGGCCCTATGTTCCTTGTAAATCAAGCAAGTAAGTATTAACTTAGTGGTTTTCAAACAATATTATGATGTATTTGTTACCTTAACAGGATATGGATAAATACTTAAACAGGCATTGATCGTGAATGCCTTTCTGTGCTTCATCTTCAGTAATCTATAATTCTTAGGATCAGCTTCAATCAACAGTCCATTCCAATTCCTTAATCTTTCAAACAATAAAGTGTTAGACCTTGATTCGCCATCTAAGGCACCACATTCGACGTAAAATCCGTTTTCCTAAATGGAAATTAATGTTTGAAATGCAAGTGCGTACATGTTTACCAGAACAATGCTATTATACAAAAGGCATACATTTCATTCTCAAGTTTTACAGTGAAGAAATGTACCGACTGCTTCATTTTGGTCCTAGCAGTGCAGGTTAAACATGAGCAGAATGTGATAAGGATCACGAACCACTGTTTACACAAAAAAGTCGATATCATTCTAAAAATTAAGGGGGAAAAATTGCCTGTCAAAAAACTTCGTATGTGTATTTTCAAAAGATATCTAACTTTCGAAACCGTCCCGCTTTCACATATAAAAACCAAAACCATAACCATTGTAAACATTTCACACTTAAATGTATCATTTTGGTCATCAGCATTTTTTTTATTTAGAATTCCCTTATATAATACATATTCTAAATTTTCACCAAATTAAACTCTACAAAATCATTAATTGGGTAGAATTATACATTAATAATGGTGATAGCGGAGGAGGGAACAATTACACGTATGAAGACAAGTTATGAAATACTTTATTTTTATTGAATACAGACTTTATATTTATCTTCAGCAATTGATAACACTTGGAAATGTTTAACTTTGTCAATGTGTTTTAGTCATTTTTTTAAATTAAAAATACGAAAATCTTCCGTGATATTTTCTGGTAAATGCTCTTGGAAAGTCACGCGCGTTTTAACATCAGTTTTCGGGAATATGTCATCAGCATGATACGCGCAATAGTAAGGATATAGTACGTGGACCGAGATCACCCCCGTGCACTCATCAACCAAAATATGATTTTCATGTAGCCTTATACATGAACCTCTCATTTATGAGTCATTTTGTCGCCAAAAAAAAAAACAGAAGCATTTTTGTATTTTTGTCACTTTTTATTCCTTGTTGCAGCAAAAATCCTATGTATTATTTTTTATTCTTTTCACTTGTACTTTCTACAAAACGAAGTAAATTGATACATTTAAATATCATCAGGTTGTTTTCCAATGGTACCAACACAGTTGCGATAACGCTTAGGATTTTGGAGTAAATGAATAAAATGTACCCCTACCCCACCGAAAATTCGCTTAGATTGACAATTTTTTCAATGTCAAAACCCCTAGCGAGTATTTATGCTTGAATAAAAAATAGCTAATTTGGTACTTTCTGTTTAGTATTATCACAATTGATGACTTATGGGTTGCAAAAAAAATGGGACTTGCAATTTTCTCATAAAAAGTCGCATTTTTACATATTCATATATTGGATTAAGGATAGGACAAAATAAGTATGATTTACTTTGTCCAATCCATTTTGTTTTGTGCAAATAAAATATGTTTAAATTAATAATAAACTCATCTTGAAGCAATACTTCTACCTGGAAGTTAAGTCTATTATCCACGAAGGCAGCTTGGCCTATTGATGGGTCCATTTCATCTGGTGATTTCAGATTGTAAGGTTCTTCGGAAGGATTTTCTATCCAGTAGTTCCTTATCAGATGAATCAGTCTAGGATCGTCCATTTGAACCCTTTCTGTATTTAGTTTGTCCATTTCTTGTAAGTAATTGTATAATTTTCTAGTTTGTGTTATTTTCATTAGCGGTCGCTTACTGTCTATTATCGTTGAAATATAATGGGAAACAGTGAAGAAGAGGTAAACAATGACAACAGTACACAGTACAATTACAGCTGTTGCTGTTTTCATTATGTTTCTGTAAAAGAAATTAGAAGTTAATTATAATATCTGTATCTTCTCCGATATTTCTATCTGACTACCTATTATAATGATCATCGCGCAAAATTGCACACGAGGTATTCATCAATGTTGAAGCTTCGGCGTGTCCCTAAACTTAGTATCAGGAAAAATCCTATACTACTTAATTTTGTAGTCATTTTTAATGATTGGTCGATTTATAAAGACGATTTTTTAGACCAATCGACGCTCTCCTTCCTAAACGCTTGCGTTTATTCAACAATAATGTCCGGGGTAAAGCTGATGAACGTCATCTCAAAATGGCGGAGGGAAATTTGGGAAAGAATATTATTTTTTCATAAAGTTGTCAATTCCAAGATATTGAACAAAATAAACATGACAAATAATTGGTAATTCTTTCTAGCTGGAATTTTGCAGCGTATGTGCAAAATGTATGAATTATGAGAATTTACGAGGTAAAAATATCGACGAGATGACCGCAAGGAAGAATCGTATTTTTCAAATGATGACCGTTACATGCGACAAGAGGATGCAACACACAGAAACAAAAAAAGTATTGTGATAAAAGTTTATGAATGAAACTCTCAACATAAGAAACTAGTATTATCATTAAAGATTATGAAGTCTCATGTCTTTGCAGAGGCGATAGCTGTACGTAGATTTTCACACTTCGATAGTTCTTTTAAATCCATGAGCATCATTTTCGTGTCTGAAAAGACTTACATTTACATACATGTATGGGCGTTTACTTAGAAATATTTTCTACTTCTTCGACTGAACGGTTTCTTGTTCTCTGGTTGCAATATTGGCGTAAAGAGTAGAGGTCAAGTTAAAACCGTTAAAATATTTGAGATAAGTACATGCAGTGAGAAGGAATCTAAGTACTAAAATGACGTTTTAGTGGTGAAAAAGTGAAAAAAAAAAAGAGAAATCGTAAATATATCGGAAGTAATTACATATAAAGAGCCTTTATAGACGCACATTGTATATACTTACGTTTTTTCTTTACTTTTTTTTCAATTTTTACCACTAAAACGTCGAAATACTGTTGCAGGATATCCATGATATATGAACGTGACTGTATATAGGCCGAAAACTGCCTTAAATCAACAAAATACGTGTATGATGTATTTATTGTATGTAACCTATTTTGTTTCGTGTCGTTGTGGATTAAGGCGGATGGTCTAGGAGGTGGATTTCCATTTTAGTTAGAAAATTTTGCACCAAATGGAAAATAAATAAGCGAATGATAGCCTTTATCCCCCCTTTTGACAATTCTCTGGATCGGCCCCATCCTTTTTTAATATAAAATCTGGATCCGTCCTTCTTGTACATTTAATTTACACCCAATTATGACGAAAACCTACTTACTGATGTTATACACGTATCCCCCCCCACCCGAATAAAAGAATTCCAATCAAAAAAGGTTGGTTAGACGCGTTCACTTCTTTACAGACCACCAATTCAACCAATGAGCAAAAATAGTCCTACGCAGAAATTACCCCTGTTCCTCATAGTGCTGTGAAAAAAAGTTCTCATCTTATTTAAAAAATTTAAACAGTTTCTGAAAGGAAAAACATTTCTGTACATTTTATAAGTGCATTTTGCTTCTTGTGATGTGAAGCCTAATCTCCATAATGATTTATAAATATACCCCTATCTTGTGAAAACACTGGGATTTCCCATGCTATTTATAGACCCTTCACTTCCGGTGACCAGTACTGCACTGCAAGTCTGCTAACCCCACATGCCATTCTGAGGATTGTGAGCTGACATATGTAGAATCATGCTGATATATAGTCCTCTGCAGGTTAAAGTTAAGGTAAAGTCCAGAGAAGCCATTGAATATTGTGAAATTAGCATAGAAGCCTATGGAAAGTGGAATTAGTGGTTTTTAGCCTTAAGGAGAAGCCATGGCAAAATGAAAAGTTTTTTGAAATAGCTTTAAACTACTTGAAGATCTTGTTAACTTTGCCATGAGAGGAATACACTACAAAAATCCTTCAAAATATGCATTTTTTTAAGTTATAGGTCCAAATTATTGAAAATTGGTCTTTTTGGCTGATTTTTATGTCCTATCTTGTAAAAAGTGTAGAAAATGTAGTAAAAATATCAAATATTAAACTTTGAGGGCTATATTTACCTAAATATGGTGGTAATAAGCACTTGAAATCCAGTTTTGTGTAGATTTGAGCAAAAATTAGGTTAGAAATGAGGAAAAACTCACTTTCATTACTGCGGTTAAGGCCATATCAGCATTCCCCTATGGCAACATGGAAAATCCATTATTGAGTACTTTTTTTGCTTTAGGTGCCCTTTACTGGTCATGTTTTAATGTGAAAACACTGTATTTACAAATTTAAAGCCAAATATATCACCTTTTGTGAAAATTTAAAGATTTAGGATTTTTGACATGTGATCAAGAAAAAGGGGGAGGCATGTCAGAAATAATTTTTTAAAAATAGACCAATTTCTCAGAAAATGATTACTTTTAAAACTATTTCTTCATTAATATTGTTAAAAAACAAGTTGTGATTGATATTTTTTATTTGAAAAGTCAGAAAAAGTTCTTTGCAAATATTTAATACATTTAAGTATGGTAGAATATTGTCACTTTTTTGCTCGCACAACTTGGTTACCCTATATTTAAAAATCAAATATTTAAAAAAGTGCTTGTCACATTTCACTGAAACTTTGCAAATGCATTCAGTATGTGTGTAGGAAGATACCTGTATAGTTATTTATTTTTTCTAAGACAAAAAGTGACTCTTTAGGTTACAGACCACCAATTCAACCAATGAGCATTTGGAACGTACGCAAAAATAGTCCTACGCAGAAATTACCCCTGTTCCTCATAGTGCTGTGAAAAAAGTTCTCATCTTATTTAAAAAATTTAAACAGTTTCTGAAAGGAAAAACATTTCTGTACATTTTATAGGTGCATTTTGCTTCTTGTGATGTGAAGCCTAATCTCCATAATGATTTTTAAATATACCCCTATCTTGTGAAAACACTGGGATTTCCCATGCTATTTATAGACCCTTCACTTCCGGTGACCAGTACTGCACTGCAAGTCTGCTAACCCCACATGCCATTCTGAGGAATGTGAGCTGACATATGTAGAATCATGCTGATATATAGTCCTCTGCAGGTTAAAGTTAAGGTAAAGTCCAGAGAAGCCATTGAATATTGTGAAATTAGCATAGAAGCCTATGGAAAGTGGAATTAGTGGTTTTTAGCCTATAAGCAAAACTTGTACTATTGATTGAAATACAGGAAGACAGCTGTCTCACGGTGTGAATACCGCCCCTTATTTACCCGATATAAATAGATGCATATATAATTTTATAATCGCAGTTTATTCTTTTCATCATGAGGTTACCGATCTTTATGCAAATGCACTTGTAGAGTAAACTAATTATTAACACGTCATCTTCCAACTTCACATTTTTTTCTTCAAAAACCATAAAATTTAGAGCATAGAATAGACTTAAAATAACACGACCTAAGCACAATCAGTGAAAATGACAACCGAAATTGACATTGCAAATTGCGGCATCCAACTGACAATGTGACATGGTTTTCGATGTAAAAATGAGCTACTGACAGCCATGTCCTTTCTGCATTGATGTTTTGAATATACGATCCCGAAATGATTGGAATCAAGCAGATAACACCGTTTCACGCCTTAGGTCGTCTCTTACTCTATCTTTCGTCAAAGTGATGGTAGCCATATTTGCACAGCCTCGCATTTTCCCGCGGTCTTAAATCTCATCCATTATAAATCAGTTTTATGTCAAGTCAGTGCAATGTTATTGTTTATTTATGCGCTTCATTTTTAAATTTAAAAGAAGTACGTTTAAAGCTGCGGGAAGCAGGAAAAAATGAAAGGAATGCATAGAAGACGAGTATATGTTTTCAATGATAAAATTCGACGCTAATCTATTTAGAATTCGTTTAATGATCAAAAGAAGTGTCAATATCTTTAATTTTTTTTTGTCGCGGAACTTCACTTTTAAGGCTGTTTCTGCTAATAACTATCACTGGGGACATCACAAGAATGTTATTTTTATGTATACACAGGTTGCTGTTGAGCTCACTTAGTACCGGCTCGCTATTATGATTCATTTATTTTTCAACGCAAGCTATTTAGGAAAAAAACCGTTAAAATGGCATTTCTATTAAATGATTCAATCATGACTTCCTATAGCACAGTTAAGTGTGTACATGTCATTTTCGAAATTCGTCACTTCCGAAATACATCACTTCTGGTAGGGCGATTTAAAGCTATTCATTTCAGTTCAGAACATCTACAAATATAGAACGCTATAATAATTTATTTTACCACAATGATATAGAAAATCTTGTATTACTTCCTTGAATCTGATGATACATATGTACAAATAGTCAAGCTGTCCTAGTGTTCCAAAGTCTTTACGAAAGTAACCTGATCCGATGTGCAAATTATCGGAAAACTTTGTCTGTATATAGTTATTTCCTGGTATACTAGGTGTTATAGTTATTTCCTGGTATACTAGGTGTTATAGTTATTTCCTGGTATACTAGGTGTTAGGAAGACACCAAACTTAACTGATATATCTATAAATAATCCCTCTTTATCGTTTAATTTCGTCCTCGTGAAGGTTAAACCTGCCTCTTGTTACACTGTATACCAATAATTGTAGGAATTAAGTTTTATCGAGCATTAAACAAACGGGCCGGAGTAATCCCTTAAGTCTGTAACATGTGTAGACTATAACACGTCGACGAGAAGTTATATGAAGTTTGGAAATGTGTGAATTAACATGGACATTCAGTTTATTTTAATTGTATTATTTTCGCTTTTACAATCTTTTGTATGGTGTAGGAATTGTCGAGTAGGATCCTTTAAGCAACACATACAAGAGAATTTCGACCCTGTTAAATTCCAAGGTCGTTGGTACGCTATGATGACAAACCAATACTGGATTCGGTCGTATTTTGTACCAAAAAATGTTCAGTTTGAGTTCTACGCTTTACAAGATGGAAGATTAAGTATACAAGCATGTAAGTATGATATTCTATCTATTCTCTAAACTAACTGATCACTTTTCGAGCATAACAAGAAGTACTTCTAAATTGTAAAGATATCATTGCGCATTGTTATAAATTAATTTAAAAGTTATGGTTTTAAAAAAGAACAAAAAACAAAAAAACACCATTCTGAATTAACAAAGACTGTTTTGCTCTTAATTATATGGTAATTTGAATCGTTTAAGATATGTATTCAAGTAAATGCAACATTTCCACCATAAAAATGTTTTTGTGGTTGTTTAAAAATATATCAATACTCTTACTAGCAATTGAATTGAAGCATCGTAAGAAAACATATTCTGTACTGTAAATGAGTAAACAAATAAAATCCACTCCCTTGAAAACTAATTAAACATTAAACTCTTACCTAAAACTTATTTCATGTATCAGGAAGATACAGAACTCAACAATATCCAATCTGTCACTACCCATGTATTACATCTTAATTCAATCCTGGATTTTAGTTTCTTTTATTTCTAATCAACTTGAAAGGTAACAGATGCCAATCCCAAATACAAGAACAAAATTATAACTTAATACAACTGCATAGATTTTTTTTTGTTGAAAATTCTTAAAAACGTACGAATTGATACACTACTGATTCTTTAATTGTCCAATTATATTGAGTCAATAGATATTGACCACATTGTTCAAAACCAATTCCAATTATTCAAATAAACTGTATGAACAAGAAATTTTCGTGACATCTGGAATAAATGCGTACCATCAATTTAGGTTTCTTTTTGTAGTATGTCGGTAAATACGTGAATAGTCCTAGTAATAATAAAACTCTCTGCCGGACAAATTTGCCATTCCGGAAACGGCAAATTTGACATGCTTAAAGAACAATGTAGTAGGATTTTATTTTTGCTGATTATGTAGTACTTTAGTAGCCTAAGCATACATGACATGCAAAGAAATGAAAAAAACTATCAAGAAGAAAGTTATTGAGGATTTAAGGCAGATTTCCCATAGGAAAATCTGGAGTTCCTATGAAAAAATCGCACATTTCCTATTGGAACCTACATTTCCCATGGGAAGTGTAAAGTTCCTATGGGAACTTGTTTTCCCATGGGATGATTCATTTTTCCAATAGGAACTTTTGTTCCCATGGGAAGTGTTGACTCTTCCCATGGGAAATCTGATAAGCTATATTAATCATTCTAAAAATCCATTTTTTCTATAATTTCAAAATTACAAATAACGTTTGATTTTTTTGGATAAATTTGTTTTAACCAAGGGAGGTAATTTTGTTGCATTAAGCAAAGAGGAGATAATTTTGAGGAAATATTACACATCTTTTTTAAAATATCACAACTTGATTGTATCTTTAATACTTATACTGAATTTAAAAAAATGCATTCAACCATATCATGAGTTTTGAAAAAAAATTAACAATTACAAGAACATTTTACAAGAAATTGAAACAAACAATTTGTTTAATGTGTATTATTTCTTCGAACAGAAGTATTACTGCTTATGTAATATCTACAACAAAACAATTTGAATAGCATATCAAAAGGTATAACAATCACCACACATACAAGTTTTTTTTCTCTCTCTTTTACAAAGTATGAGCCATCAATAACAACTGAAATTCACTCGTGTATCTTTAAACAGGTCATGTCTTGTAACATAATCTGGTCTGAAAAGATCACCAAAAGCTGCATAGCATATTCTTTGCATCTAGATCTCCATGTAATTTATAGGAGCTGTTTACTGCATATTCTTTTGATAATCCTGCAAAAAAAATTTCTCTTTTATCACACGTAAGCATAGTGTAAGATAGTATGTCGACTAAATAACAAAGAAATAGGGAATCCACACTAATATAGCTCTCTGTACAAAAAAATAATAAAATCACAAGGCTAATTATCGTTTGATTAAAAATAAAGATATAACATGACATACTGTACTATATATTACATTTACAAGGCTGATCCATAACGTTCCAACAGACATATTTTCTAGTATCTACACTAAGGCTGGTTATGAAACAAAATAGATTGCTGTATTAGTTTTGCCTCATTTGTATGTGTTTATCATCCATACAAATTGTAAATGTGAAATTCAGTATGCTTACAGTGAAAAAGCAATACTTCAGACAACAAAATATTAAATCATTAAATAGAACAACTATTTTGACAAACAAGTCAGAGATGAATGGAAAGTACTGAGTTTTACAGTTAATTATCTTCTTACCCATGTTGAACATACCGGTACTACTATTATGGCAACACTGGCTGCATATTCTCTGGCATCAGCTTTATAATACATCAGATTTCAAGTTGATTTTCAAGTCTTTTTCATTTCAGTATTTTTTATGTGGAAAACATAGGAAACTACTTTAAATCCATGTTATACACCTAAACAAGAAAAAAGGAGAAAAATTACCAATACATGTGTAACATTACAGCATGTTTTAAGAGGGAAAATATATATGTCAAAATCTGTATTATATATGGTGTCAAGCTTCAACCTATGTCACCCCTTTGGCTGGTGGCCGTTGGGATGATATAGGAGTCTCTGGTTGATACTGCATGCGATACATATTTTGACATGTCATTTTTATTATATTCAGCACATATATTGTAAGATTTTTATTTGTGTGTTATCTTACATACATCTACCAGTCCATGAAATAATGTATCTACCATCTCATTTTATAAATTAAGAATGTGACTACATTAGGAAAGTATGATGTAACAATTAGTTCATGATACTTGAGTCAAATTGCAGTATATGGACCTATTGGTTGCTGAAAAATCTCAGCTGCACATGGTACAGATTAATTTGGGGGCTATCATCTAGTTTGTATATGGCTCTCAGCATCAAGAACTATTTGCTAAACTGTATACATGTTTAAACGTAACAATATCAGGCATAGATCAAATGACAGGCATGTCTCGCATACACCTCCTGAAATGGGGGGAGGGAGGATTGTGCAAGAAATCATAATTTTTCACAAATTGTACCACAAAAAACTCTATTTTCTCACTTCAATCTGCATTTAGTTCTATAAACACCCCCCCCCCCCTTCTAAAATCCTAGATCCACCCCTGAATATATTACTACTTTCTAAGTATACCGTAAATTAAAAAAAAATATCATGATGTTTTATCATTTAAACAAAATATGACAGACTTAAAATGGAAATAATAAAAACTAACATTATGTTTGTTATCAGGTCAGCATAATTAGCACAATTTTCAATGGAGATTTGTTACATATTGGATGAGATCAGGGTTTCAATTCTACCATACATACTCAAAAGCAACTGTTCAAGTGCTTCCATACACAAATGATCATGTGCAGATTTTCTATAGAAATAAATTATTTCAGAGACATGTTTTTTTATCATTCAGTACATATAAAATAACCTCACTTTTTGCCAAGCAATATTTCAGTGTTACAGTGAATCAGAAAAATAACATTAAAACAACAAAAGCCTAGATCAATGTTCTATTAACATCAGACATAATTGAAAAACATTTTCCAGAGAGAAGGGCAAAAAATCCAAGTTTGAGTTAAGTTAAAGTTGGATTTTTATTCAATTTTGGGTTGTTTTTCCAAACTTGAAAGTTAATCTGATGCTTGACCACACACCTTTCCTTGGGCATGTTTTCTTTTGAGGCTAGAAATAATCAGGTATACACCAGCAAAGGCAGATCCAAAGGTAGACCCCAGGTGTGCCATCCCATGCCATGCAGCCCCCTTAATTGTAAAGTTTTGGCTATTATATAATAAATATTAAAATAACTAGAGCAGTGGCAGATCCAGATGGGGTGGAGAGAAACCCCCTACAATTTGGGAAGGATTTCTTGAAAATCTCCTCACCCCCATTTTCAAATTTGATTCATGCCTCCTACCCCGCCACCTGATGAATGCCCTACCCTTCTTAGGTCAGTCACCCCAACAACCTATTCGCAATTTCTGAATGTCCCACTGCCCAGTAATACCCAGAAGGAAGGTGAGTTCAAACATGCAATGGAATGGCTGGTGAGCAAAACTTTGTCCAATATAGATAGAATAGGTCAGAATCAAGCTTATACAAAAATAGTTCCATGACAGTTCATGCCAATAGATGACGGAGAGTTACTTTAGGCTAGAAACCACTAATTCCACTTCCCATAGGCTTCTATGCTAATTTCACAATATTCAATGGCTTCTCTGGACTTTACCTTAACTTTAAACTGCAGAGGACTATATATCAGCATGATTCTACATATGTCAGCTCACAATCCTCAGAATGGCATGTGGGGTTAGCAGACTTGCAGTGCAGTACTGGTCACCGGAAGTGAAGGGTCTATAAATAGCATGGGAAATCCCAGTGTTTTCACAAGATAGGGGTATATATAGAAAACATTATGGAGATTAGGCTTCACATCACAAGAAGCAAAATGCACCTATAAATTGTACAGAAATGTTTTTCCTTTCAGAAACTGTTTAATTTTTTTTAAATAAGATGAGAACTTTTTTCACAGCACTATGAGGAACAGGGGTAATTTCTGCGTAGGACTATTTTTGCTCATTGGTTGAATTGGTGGTCTGTAACCTAAATACACTATTAGCTAACTCACTTGATAATTGTGTTCACCATTAATTGCATAGGTACCAGTATCGTATTGCATATCCCTGAGCAGGTATACGTCAAAACATGGATGCTATAAAAATATAGTGCATTTTCTTTTTGCCTCTCTACAAACTAATATTTTGTCAAAAGATATGAACAATGACTTATAAATTAGAGCAAACATCACACTGTAAGATGAAGAACTTTTTTAAAAGAAAATCTAACACAATATCATAAAAATGTTCCACTGAAAAGGTTGGTTTGGTGAGTGCAAAACGAAAGTGAAAGTAGGGAAAATAGATATTTATAGTTCGAGACTACTTTTCTGTCCGATCTTCGTGGACTCACCCTATTTTCTTTGCGGTAAATTATTTTTTCACATGTCCTTAGAAATGCTACATAAGTGAAAGTTTTATTGAATCAATTTACATATTTTTTTTAAAAATCCTAAAAATATGCACTTCACTATAGAAGTCTATGGGAAAATTAATACGATACTGAGACCCATACCTGGAGCGGGGATAACGGTTGCAAGGGAGTGAAACGGATAGACAAATTATCATAAATCCTTAAGCGTGCAATGTGCATAAATTGCAATACGGATCGAGAAATTTTGAAAAGCATGAGGTTCTGGCTATTATTTAATCATTTAGCACGAAATCAAAAATCACAACAGGAGTTTTCAGCCCAGAACCCTTTTTGAGTTGTGCCACTGAAGTGTCTGGGTTAAATTAATTACAGGCCTATGGATCAAGTTGGTAGCTATATCATTTGGGATTTTATTAGCATTCACACAAAATAGCTTTTATTTTTATTATACTTTTAGAATATCTAAAATTTAATGTAACTTTTGTGCATATTTCAGCAGGCGCCTTGTAGAAAATCAGAGAATGTGACGAACGAGTGAATTATCCGACATATGTGGTGTGGCACCCATAAAAATTGAAACTGACAGATACGAAGGTTTATCAATCGAAGACAGAATATGTTTTTTATGATAAATGTGTTATGATCAATTTTATAGAAAACGAAAACACATGTTTCACTGGTATGCCCTTTATACACAAATTACGCAATGAGTTATTTAACAGAACTCGTGATATTTGTCTGACATTACACAAGACATTATCTTCATACATTTTATACATTCTTTGATAAACTAATCAGGAAGTTAAATATCTAGTACAATGTATATGTATAATTTAACAGGTGATTTGAAGGGTTGCAATTTTCTCAGCTGACACATGCGAAAACAAACAAGTGCACACAAATGAATATTAGGACCTATGGCTTAAGAAAAAGAACGTAGGACAGAAAGTCACAGTCATGGTTTTAGTAAAAATTAGAACAAAAGGTCTTACATAAGTATATTTTTTGAGAATTATCCACTAAATTATGTTATTTGATTGAATTTTACTCAATATTTTTTGTCTTGAATGCATACAAACAGATGGTCGAAACAAATGATTACAGTTTATATTAATTTAACAGTGAAAGTTCTGTTAAAAAGGTAAACGGAAAAAAAGTCACAGGACAAAAGTCACAATTATGGTAGGAAAAAAAGTCACAAAAAATAAAGTCACAATAATATTAGTACTCTGACTTGGTATGATTTACTCGAAACTTTTGCTGTGAACATAGATTTACTTCTGGTATAAAATGTGGGTAAAATACTGATTTATTGTGACATATTTGATATATTTTCTGGCATGTTTTAACGTTTACTTCAGCGTAATTTGTATTTTTTTTTATTTCCAAAATTTTGTCATGGCATTTCAAGTTAAGAAGCTCTAGATGTTATTTTGGTTGGTGTCTCTTTTGACACTAAGAGTTACTTTGGTTGTTGTCTCTTTCGAAACTTGTCTTTTTTTATTGGATCATCTTTGATTTTTTCACTTCTTTTGTTGTCTTGTTTTATATGAACCACTAGTTTCTAAATGTCTATATTAGACATAAATGATAATAAGTAAGGAGACCAACTGATTTTTGTACATTCAATGAATTACAATAAATAATAACTGTAATTATCACAAGACATAACAACAAAGAATAAATAAATGACAGAGATTAACTATCACAATGTTCATCACATGTAACATGGATATTGTTTAACTTATTCACATAAACTTAATGTTCAACTCAGCACATAGATTTTGATTGTTCATTTGGCAGAAAGTCTTAACGTCTGTGGTTTAGTCTGATGTGAATCTCCCACTCCGGAGAAACTGCTGGATAGTCTTCTGGTCAGTGGTAAGTCAGTGCAGAGGTTCTGTAAACGTTGTTGCAGTTGGACGTGGCGATGCTGGAGTCTCTTTACTGGTGGGTTGCCGATGGCGTCCTGGTTGATCATGGTTCGTACAGTTGATTCTTCTTTCTTGCACCACTCGATGACTCTCCAAATGGATGGGTGGGCGTGTCCGACGATGTTGAAGAATTTGTTGTTCCATCCTCCGCATACGTTGTTGGTCCTGGCGTCACCATTCACTGTTGCGTTATGGACATTCCAGATAGATGGTGGAAACATGTGTGGGTTACGGCGTAGTAGGAGTCTGGCTTGGTCCTGGTCTGCATGTTGCTGTCGTAGTACACCACTCACATATGTAGCATCAAAGTAGTCTATTAGTTCTGCTGCCTCTGATGGGTCATCTGGGCATAAGGTGCGGAGAAGGTGCATACCATTGGTCAGGTCAGGCACTGGTAGGAAGGCAAGACCATCTATTATACCACAAAAGAGTCTGAAGTCATCGTCTGTGTTGTAGAGTGGGACCAAACCAAGGTGCTGTATCTTCCTCCATATGGCTTGGGTCAGGTGGTAGAAGCATCCTTGGCGATTAATCTGGTGGCCAAATACAGCTGCAACAGCAGCACGTACAACGGCGTCTTCAAAGTCGGTGAATATGGTCTGGACGTTGAGTTGAAGGTTTCTGTTGTTACATTTGTCAACGATGGCCTGGAAGAGTTCTGTATATGTCTCCTGGCACTTGTTTGGTAGGAAGGCGTAGACTGCTGTCATGGATACGTCTTTAAATGGGATCCTGATTGTGCACAGCTTCTTGAATGGACAGGGAGCCACTGAAAAGGTTCCATCCATGTAGAATGTCTCGGCATATGCTAATCTTAAACATATTTCTTTCCAATTAAATAAAGTATCTTGAAAAGTACACCCATGAAAAAAAAGGTGAACAAATATGTCATAGATTTAATAAAATTAGAAATAAAAGTATTAAGATGATAATTCAGATTTGAATATAATACTTCTTTTCATGTATTGTTACTTTTGATCCGTGACTTTTTTTCCTGTGACTTTTTATCCGTGACTTTTTTCTGTGACTTTTTTTTCCTACATTCGTTAAAAAAGATTATATATATTTAGCATGATTTTTAATAGTCACGGAAAAAAAGTCACAGATAAAAAGTCACAGGAAAAAAGTCACGGAAAAAAAGTTAAATTAAACAAATTATAGAAAATAAAATATTATTATTAAAAAAAATACCTAATGAATATTAGTGCGTATTATTAAGTCCTTGTGCAAATGATGATAATTGCTTTTGATCTCAATTAACTTGGCAGATTGAGAAAGTTTACAAAGGTGTCAAATAAATCCAATTATACATTATTATAACTACAATACTGTTTGTATTTTGTACAGACTGAATAATTATGTGATTATTAGTTTTAATTATGTGATTGTTAGTTTTTAAATAAATTGTACAATTTAACAAAAACAAAAACAAACAAAAAACAAACAAAACCAAAAGTGAAAGGGAAGAAAACATTTGAAAGCATGAACCCGCAACCAGCGATCGAGGAAGTCATTGAGCTCATCGGGAATTATCAATCACCAAAGAAGGACGACAGCTACAAGAGACGAGTGCCTTGGTTAGGACTTGGTGCCAAAGCCAACTTGGTATTGATCGAATATTCAGGAGAATTCCCAGGTCTAGCTCCACATGGTAATGCCAAGGAGGGAACAGAGTTTATACGTACACCAGCCAATGTGATGAAGGAGATGACTGAGATGTTAGAACGAAGACAGCATAAGAATGGAGAAGGACAGACCATTAAAAGAGGTAACATCACAGACCATATTAACGAGATAGACAAGATGCTGGCAGAGGGGAACACTGTAGTCTATGGTTAGAGACCACGGTAAGGCACCGTACCTTATATTATACAGTGACCAGCAGTTGGATAACATCAAGAATTTATGTTGTAGTGGACTATCGATACTTGGTATAGACAAGACGTTCAACTTGTGCGATCTCCACGTTACAGCTACATGCTATAAACAGACCCGTGTTAACATGGAATCGACCAAGGAACCACCGATTTTTCTAAGACCCATTTTCATTCATGACAACAGTAACTTTGAAACTTTTAGTGTGTTTTTCAACCACCTTAGGACTAAGCTGATGGGAACAGATACAGACAAGCTTACATTACGAAGAAGCTGCACTAGTCAATTCGATTACAGCGGCATTCCCTGAATCCAGACACATTCTGTGCACACGCCATCTACGCCAGAATTGTAAGCAGAAACTCATTGATGACTGTATCGACAAGACCGAGCGGAACAACATTCTTGATGCCATCTTCGGGAACGAGGGAATCATGAACGCAGATGACACTATTTGTTTTGAAGACCAGTTTGAGACATTGGAATCCAAGTGCAAAGAATTATCTTCCAAGTTTCATCGTTACTTTGACACCAGACTCAAGCCTAACATCCAGGATCAAAGAGCAGCCGACATACCAAGCGGAATTTTTGACAGGGACTGGACCATCAACAACTGTGAGTCACTCAACCATGTGCTGAAGAAAGCCATTGATTGGAAATCGAAACCACTACTTGATTTAGTGGAAATCCTCAACAACATCATTGAAACAGAATTCAAGGATTTATCGCGTAGTTTGGTTTGTATGGGACAATATAGAGTTGCCGAGGGTCATCGCCAGTTTGTTATTTCGAAGTCAACATGGGTCAGCAAGACATCAGAGGAACGACAACGATTAGTACGAAGATTTAAGAATTTTGTACCCAAGGAATCCCGTACCATTACATCAACCGACGAAAACATGACAGTATTGAAGCCCAAAACCCATGGTAGGAAAATAGGACAGAGGAAACGGAAGATAACAGAGAGGACCACAATAATCAAGAGGACCAGATTCCAGTCTCCAGCTTCTGATGATTCCAATTGATGCCCGTCTGTTTCATACTCGTGTTACCATATTTAATTTTGTTACTTTATATCAACTGTAAATTGTGTATCTTTAACTTTTCTTGAATATATCTTGAATGATAACTTTTTTTCGTGAACTATTGCAGACACGCCCGAGCCTTGCGCAGGGTGTCTGTGTAGTTTTTTTTTCTTAAAATAAACTTGAATAAATAACTTTTTTTTTCGCGGACTATTGCAGACACGCCCGAGCCTTGTGCAGGGTGTCTGCATAGTTTAACTTTTCTTAGAATAAACTTAAATAACTTTTTCGCGGACTATTGCAGACACGCCCGAGCCCTGTGCAGGGTGTCTGTGTAGTTTTAAATTTAAAAACTTTAATGGCCTTTAAGTCCCACAGTAATAAATAAATAATTGATAAAGGACAAATATTTTACTCTAGACAAAAATATTAAAGATGTAAATAAATAGTTTTAAAAATACAAAAACAAAGTATGATAAATTTAATTCTGAAGTAAGTATGCATTTTTCAATTATTAATATTTCAATAACGTTTTTAAATCACATCCCAAAAATTTTATGCCCACCTCCACATGCTCATATCCTTGACGATGGCGTGGGGGGCTCCTTATTGGTATAATATGAGCACTTAATTAAAATAACTTTGTTAATAAAATCGATGACATTTTATTGGTAAGTTGATTATCGCTAATCGGTACCGGTAATCTTTGTTTTAGTGTTTCCCATAGCGTCAACCATATTGGATTGGATTTGTGTGGGGCGAACGATACAAAACATTAAATAATTTCATCAAATTATATTTTTACGGTAAAATGAAGATATATTAAATGACCTACTTGTATATATGTCATATTTCATAGGGGATTTTCCTATTCCAGCGGGGATTTCGCATATATTTTTGGGGTTTTCGTACATTAGTTATACCCGTATATGCATATGTGAGATTGGACATGGTCAGCTTCAGGCACATGGTTTTTAGACTAATTAATTACAAATACCATATCAACATATTCGGATATCTTACATGTAATACACCCCATTGGAGTATAGTTTATTTGCCAGGCGCAGATCCAGAGAATTTGGAAATGGGTTCCAAAACATATGCTATTATCTACTCATTTTTGCCAAACTTTTGCATGGTTTTTGTAAAATTTTGGAACCAGAAGGGCATTTGGAAAAGATAAGCAGTCAAAATTTACATGCATTTTTTGCTTTATTAATAAACTTTGGGCATGCAATCAAACCTTTCATACTCTCAATACCTAAAAATTTGAATTTCGCTTTGCTTTTGATATACCCTAATATAAAATACTCCCATTTGACTCCCATCCACACCTATACACATTTTGACCATCTAATTTACTTCCAATTCTGAGTCCTTGGTACTACTATCTCACATTTAGCATTTATCTCCTGACTTCTCCAAATATTCCTCCTTGCTCATACTGACATTTTTTCATCATTCTATCAATTTATAAAGGAACTGTATACATTAATAATTACAGGTTTATGATACATTGAAGTCCCTGTTTAATTTTATGAAATGTTAAAATAGTTCAAAAATAAAAAAAAAACAAACAAACAAAAGAGAAACGTCCGCGGGAGACCCGATACTAACCAAAAACTATCAACGTTAAATCAAGATTCATGATTCGGGTATGTACAGCCTCTTTGAAAACTATTGTCAAATGGGCGATACTCGCGAGTGGCGAAAGGGCCTTCGCTATTCATAAAGAATAATTTAACTTTACGCGTTGCTCCATTCCCTTTTCTTACATCCCGTTCTCGTTTCTGTCTCAGTATCGTATTAACTTTTTTTTAAATATGTAAATTGATTCAATAAAACTTTCACTTATGTATCATTTCTAAGGACATGTGAAATAATTTCCCGCAAAGAAAATGTGTGAGTCCACGAAGATCGGACAGAAAACTAGTCTTGAACTATAAATAGCCATTTTCTCTACTTTCACTTCCGTTTTGCACTCATCAAACCAACCTTTTCAGTGGAACATTTTAATGTCATAATGTTGGATTTTCTTTTGAAAAAGTTTGTCATCTTATAGTGTGATGTTTGCTCTATTTTATAAGTCATTGTTCATATCTTTTGACATAACATTACTTTGTAGAGAGGCAAGAAGAAAATGCACTATATTTTTATAGCATCCATGTTTTGACATACACCCGCTCCGGGATATGCAATGCAATACTGGTACCGTTCTTGCATAATAACTAAGAGGAAAACGCAATTTATTTGGTAAGGATATTGACAATTGAGAAAAGCTTATTGCATAAATTGTTTATGTAACCTTGCAACCATGTTAATCTAAACAAAAATGTATGAATTGGGTGGTCAAAACAAAAAAAAAGCACTCTCATTAAGATAGCCAATAGCAATGCATTTTCTCGCTTCAAAGTCGGTCTAAATGTTGAAATACCAAATGCGATTTAGATTTTATTTGGTGTAATCTGCTCAAGGGATTTTGGTAATTATTTTACGAAGAGTAGGCATCACATGACATGTACATGTGATTATTATTACTGATGGTGAACTCCAGAGGGAGATAATTGGGTGGACAGACATTTCGGCTAGTGGACCTTACAGTCTATAGGATTTTTCAGCTTGGCCTAGGATTTTTCGGTTTTTCATAAAACGGCCGTTTCGCTTAAAAATATATAACTTAAGTACTATTTGCTATTCTTTGCAGATAGAATTTATTCAGTATTTGGTTTTTAATTTAGCTTTCAAATAACGCAAATTTATTACTCACTTTAAAACTGCACACAATTTTACTTCAGAGCAAACTTACATTAGAAATTTAAAAGAAAATGACTGGTAGATAAACGATTCGTAACACTCTTAGTGTCAAAACTTGATTGAAAATATAAATATTTTTAAGGTTAAAAAGAAATGATTTATTTCAATTCTTTCGTGGAAAATTACAAGATAATGTGTAATAAATGGTTTCAATTATTGAGTAATTACTGTGCATATATACTATCATGTTTGGACCGTACTTATTATTACACTTCATTGTCAGTTTAATCAAACAATGCATCAACCCTGGCCATTATTTTATTTTAAATAATAAAAAAACGTATATTCTAAATCGTCAAAAGAGAGGAATAAATATACTTTGGCTGAAACATCCACTTTTCAAAATTTCCTGTTTGAAACGTCCAAGTCCTAAATTTCGTAGGCCGAAAAGTCAACTGGCCGAAATGTCCTACATTCAATAATTGAACTGAACGGTTTTTGTCAAGGAAGTCTATTTATAGACTGAACTTGACTTAGAGATCGTCGGCAACCATGTTACGTAACCAGGGTAGACATTTCTACAAATAACACTATGCGGGTTATTCTCCTTGCAAAATTCACGTAAAAATATCGCTCCGCCGCCTATCATACTCCATGTAAAATATACGATGTTTACTTTACGTACGATATGGGCGTATAACAATATAAAAGCTATTAAATATGACTGGGTTAAACTACAGTATTTAAGTGATTATTAAATTTTGATATTAACTATTTTAATTTTGACGCAGAGAGCTGGACTGTTTTGTCAAACTGACCCGAACATTCGCAGAGAGTAAAGCTCAATTGAGATTTGCAAATTTATTTCTCTCGTCCTGACCCTGTTAATGAGGATGTCAGGAGCTTCTAATGGCGGATTTTCGGAGATGCAATGTACACTTTTTGTGTTGCAAGTATAGATTATGTACAGTGGAGGATCCAGGGGAGGATGCATTGGGTTTGCAATGAGAATGTCGGGAGCTTCTAATGACGGATTTTCGGAGATGCAATGTACACTTTTTGTATTGTAAGTATAGATTACAGTGGCGGATCCATGGGAGGGTGAATGGGGTCGGTACCCCTCCTTTTAATTGGAAAATTTCATGTGTGTTTAATTTTATCCCAGGAATTACATGTACATATATATAAATAAAATAAAATAGTAAACATACATGTGCACATATATACATGTAGCATGTACACCGCTGAGTATCAAGAAATCATACTAAGTAACTAATTTGCTGGATTACTATTGTACCGTACTTCTTTCGGAGTGATTTTCATGATTTAACATGCACAATTTTTCAACAATTTTTAAAAATTGCAATTTTCAATTTTCTAAGGGGCCCCCCCTTGGATCCGCCACTAATTGACCAGCATTATACACTGTGGGAATATTGACTAGGTGGTTTAAAAACCAGTAAAAACCTGCGACTCTTATAACCACCCAACCTTTATTTTTGCAGGCTTTACACAAAAATGTTACAATATTTCCCAACAAGAGGAGGTTTCTATATATCATATGGTTAAAATACATGTATATTTTCATGAATTCACATTGTAACATTTTGCATATATCAGATATTATGATTTTTTCCTTGATTTCTTTTCAGTGGTTATCACTTAAAAGTTTCATTAGATGAAGTGAAAAGAAATAATAATCTCTATATAAAAACTATACAAACATGAAGCCTGGTTTCTTAGCACTTTTATACTGCAAAGTTGTTTTTAGTTTAAAGATTTTTAAATTGCATAGTAGTTTTAGAACTAGAGTTTGTGTCCTTGTTTGAATTAAAAAATTCCTATAGAAAGGTAATCATTTCTTGTAACTACGTGCACAGTTTCGATGAGTTAAACACAGGGCCTAATCTAGATAGCAATGGCAAGAACAATTTTTTAGTTTTTATTACAAAAAAAATCTACATCAAAGTGAGCACAAATAAGGAGAAGGTTTTTGCTCATTTCTCCCTTGAGATTAGGCCCTTGTTCAATTTCCTCCTGTCTGCGGGATTCATTCCTACTTCATGCATCTCCAAACCGACGGTAAATTTTAAAGTGTGGTTCCATTCGTGCTTTGAAAATTCATCGAATATTGATAATCAGTGATTCTCAGTTAATTCATGTTTTGTAAGAAATGCTTATTTAAGTGTAAAGTGTTAAGAAATTTGAAGACATAAACGTACGTGTACAGCCAGGAATACCAAAAGCAATAGTAAAATAGAAGATCCAAACATACATTGATAGGTGGACTGTATAAATATGCGCTGCATGAAATCAAATTCAATTTGTTATTCTTTAAAATGACTAAGTTTTGATCGGTTTACTTTGCTTACAATTTGGCTACATGAATGCTTTTGATTACTTTGGGATCTTCCTTGACTCAGTGCATCAGCACTTTGATTAAAAAATTAAGTTAGTACCATTGGAAGTTCATTTTTCTTGAATGTATGCTAACATTCTAGTTTTCACTTGATATATCATATTTTGTTGGCATTTCTGCTCATTTTTCATGCGATAGATATCAGCAAACATCATCTAGGTAGCTTTCTTTTAGAGTTGTGTACTGCATGGGCGCTTTGCTTTTCTGGTGACTGTTTTATGGATGACTATAAGATCAGTATTATTTCTATTCGTAATTTTAAATCTCTGTTAGCCAGTAACAACATGTATCATGCATATGATTTCTCAAGGAAGTAAATTTATATAAGGTTAAAATTCACTTTTATCAATGAATATTTTAATGTTTTGTGAAATTCTAATAATTCAGCATTATGGAGCAATATTGTCCATTTCATATAATCTAATTTGGTATTTTAGCCAGCCCCCTTAACTATGAAACTACTTCAACGAGGTGTCCCAGTACACTCAAAGCATGCATGTAAATTACAAATGGTGCAATCCATTGACAGTACTTATTGACCCCCGTTTAAAAAAAATATGGATTTTATATAATTACATAAACAATATTCAGTGATTTTTTTCTTGTTTTCTGGTGTTTTGGAAATAAAATATAAGATCTGTTTTCAATCGTCCCTTAAATTAAGGGATATAATCAACTGTGGGTCGGTTTACACTGCAACATAAACCGCTTCATGGTTTGTTTAGAGTAAACCAACCCGAAGTCTTGTATAACCCGTAATCTAACCAGCAATTGAAAACAGTCCTTAAATAAAGTTTTTAAACAATTTTTGATGGCCTGCTAAATACACCTTTCGGTCATGATCTATGTTCGACTAGGTAGATGTGCTTCAACAACAATCAAATCACACGATTAATATCTTTAGAGACTTTTTACATCAAGTTAAATCGTTAGGCTTTGTTACAAAGTTTCAGGATGTTGTCTTTCCCATATATATGAATTGATAATTAAAGACGTTTTAGACTTTCAGATACCTGTTATCTCGATTTTTAGGTTTGTTGTGCATAGAGCAGTTACAAAAACCTGTCTGTTCTATTCTATTTTTCCATCCTTGCTCTTCTACACATATTCTTATTGTAATTATCACTTTCTAGAAATTTGGTAGCTGATATACCTTTATGGCCTAGATCAATGAATAACCTGTCAAATCCCATTATACATGAAGATTTACCTGTAATGGTTTACCTGCGTAATTGCAAGTAATTACCACACCTAGCATACCAGAAATTGAAAGTTAACCAGATGCATTTGAAATTTTAAGTCTGTGGAAGTAGTTTTACCATCAGCAAATAGGAGGTATTATATTGAAATCACCATGTCTGTCAGTTTGTCCATCCAACATTCTGTCCTAGGTAGAAACAGATGTTCTATATTACTTTGGTTCTATTCAATGTTTAATGTGTAAGTTTAATTGACAGAAAAATAGAGCTTTTTTGTCACATTAGTTGTGAAATATATATTTTGAAACTGTGGTACTAGTATTTAGAATTATTATAATTTTATTTTTTAGCTCACCTGGCCGAATGCCAGGTGAGCTATTGCGATCACTTTGCGTCCGTCGTCGTCGTCGTTGACAATTTTTCAAAACTCTTCTCCTCTGACACTTCCTGAGCAATTGGAACCAAACTTGGGATGAATGTTTCTTGGGGTATCCTGCATAGAACTGATGTGAGGATTTTGATTCGTTGAAAAACACGGCCACCGTTACTAAAAATAGAACATAGGGGTCAGACAGTAGTTTTTCGGATTTATCTCCAAAACCGTTAGGTTTAACCAAATTCTGACGTCGGGTAAAAGTGTTCTGTATGATGAGATCTGTCTATGGTTAAAATTTTGTGAAAATTTGTTGACCCATATTGGAGTTATTGCTCTTTTTGGACGTTTTTTTTGCTGTTTTAATGTTATTAATTTAAAAAATCTTCTTCTCACAAACTACTTTGCAGAATTCAATGAAAGTTGGTATTTTTGTTTTAAAGGATATCCTTAACAAAATGACCTTTTGGATTTTTTATTTGTTATAAAGCATGGCTGTTGTTACTAAAAATAGAACATTGGGGGTCAGACAGCAGATTTTTTCATATATCTCCAAAACAGTTAGGTTTACCCGAATTCTGACTTGATAAAAGTATTTAGCAAGATGAGATCTATCTTTGCTTAAATTTTGGTGAAAATCTGGTGACCCATGTTGGAGTTATTGCCCTTTTTGGACGTTTTTTGCTGTTTTTGATGTTGTTACTTTAAAAAATCTGCTCCTCAGAAACTATTCTGCAAAATTCAATGAAAGTTGACATTTTTGTTTTATAGGGTATCCTTAACGAAATGACCGATTTTTGATCGCTGAAAAAACATGACTGCTGCTTCTAAAAATAAAACAATGGGGTCAGACAACAGATTTTTGCATACATCTCCAAACCTGTTAATAGGTTTAGTCAATAGCTTTCAATTGCTGAAATGATCCTTATCATAAGGCTAAACAAATGTGTCCAATGAATCAAATGGAGTTAAAATTGTCTGACAACACCTTGTTAGAGTTATTGCCCTTAAAAGGCAAAAATTTAACAAGGTGAGCGATTCGGGCTCCTGGGTGCCTCTTGTTATTTAGAATATTACCATGTTGCAATCACTTTGTTTACATTTGCCTGACTATCAGTATACTTTGTAAGTGCATAAACTCCTTACCTGTTCAATGGATTTAATGAAATCTGCCTGCAATCTAATGCTTGAGGTGGGAGATAATCTAACCAAAGAGTTTTACATGTTTAAATAAGTTACCAAACATATGCATGTAAAACTCTTTTGTAAGATTTTCTCCCACACACTGCAAGTGCCATTGACATTCACAGAGATTGCTCACAGTTTGAGGTATTTTAAATAAAAATGCAAGTAAGGCTTTTGAAACAAGTATATTATATGCTGTAGATATGCGAGTCATATTTTAGCTGGTATTACAATTTATAATGATCTTGTTCTTCTTATGTCTATGAGAATATTTACCAATACCTGTAAAATATTTCTCTCCTCTAAACAGGGTCTGAAAGATTCACAGGTTTTCGTGACTGTGGCCTTTTCTATTCACCATGCTCCATCTGTCTAGGGAGAGTAGAGACCCGGAACATTTAGATATGTCGATATGTACGTACATTGTAACTGGTTAATTAACATTATTACCATATTTCTAAACTTACATGCACATGGAAATTATTGAAAAATATAACTATGAATGTTTTTTTTTCTCGTTTTCACTCTATCACTTTTATGTTAATGAGAAGCATTAACATTTTTTTACAAGGAGGACAATTGTAAGGACTCAATGGGACTGTTTTGAGTTTTTTAATTATATCCAGTGAAACATGTTAGACTAAATACCAGTTCTTGAAAAAAAGTTATTTTTGGTAAAAATCAGATTTTTTATATACATTACTATTTGTTCAATGTTAATGATGCTTAAGAATGAAGTTATAATGGTGTGTATTTGATTTTTCTACTTAATTAATTTAGAATTTAAGGTATTTAGCTGCTGTACCTGTTCTTATTTTTTTCAGTGTACATAGTGCATTTTTATCAGAACATCCCATTTTTTTTAAGGTGAATGAAAGCTTTTTTCTATCTCCAAAATTCATCGACTATGGAAAGATGATCAGTATTACAATTCAAAGTAATTATCATGATGAATTGTATACATATACATGTATGTAATTTGGGGAAGATTGTAACTACATGTATTGTCATATTTTCCATTAAGGTTCAAACAAATGGATGAGTTTGGATTTGACATCACACAGATACAGGATGTGAAGTGGCATGCTGGTCAATAACATTCTTGGATTATTGGAATAAATTGCTAGAACTTCTACTATAAAGGATAGCAAACTTTTGTACAAATTTAAGTGAGACTAAATGTCCATATATAACTGAATTTTTTAAAAGATGACAAAGCACAGCAGTATTTATATGCCATCTTTTAATTAAAATACTCAGTGGTGTACCATGTATACTGTCTATATTAATATTACACAGTAAATTTATTCTTAAATTTCACAACATTCCAAAAAAATATAGCTGTATGCAAAATGCCAGGAAGATACATACCAGTAGAAATGGGATAACTTGTCAAGGTGTCATTGATTGTTCTAAGCATTCATTTTTTACATTCAGTTTATGAAGACTTTTAATGGAAATTACCACTGTGATTCAGGAATGAAAAATGTAAACTTTAATATATAAAAGTCATGTCTCAATTAATATAACTGATACTCTGATTAGACCAGAGAAAGGATTAAATTAAAATTCACTAAAACAACATGGGTTGCTTGTTCTTAAAAATGTCTTGTTTTTTTTAAGCTTGACAAATCATCGAACAATCTTCAACTGTTACTATGTTAAAGGTACATATACACTGTTATTATGGTAAAAGTACATACAAACTTCTGAACAGTTTTGAAAAAAATGCATGATATACCTCACTGTTCATATTCTAAGGTAATTTTTTTCAGGGTTACTCAAAGCAAGCCTTAGTTACATGAAGATCAAGATACCAGTCATATACAAGATTATTTATTCAAAGATTTGATAGTTTTTTGGACTACTTGTGCAAAAGAATTGTGCAGACCAGATACCATGTGATATGATATAGTTCAAGACCTTATGTGAGATTCATCAGTGGATAGTTATTCTACCTGATCACAGATATTTATAAAACTTTATGTAGAGTCTGTTATATCTTTTGATTGTACTAGTACTGACAGGACAGATTTATTTCTTTGTGAATATTGTTCATTCTTTAATACAAGAAAAGACCTGTTTGAAGATACACCAATGGAATGCAGCTGTAACTTATCACTGAGAAAGAAAATGCTCTTATGTGTGGTGATTGTTATACCTTTTGATACCATTCTATTCAAAGTATTTTGTTGTAGGTATTACATAAACAGTAATTATACTGTTCGAAGATATAATACACATTAAACAAAGATTGTTTGTTTCAATTTCTTGCAAAATGTTCTTGTAATTGTTAATTTTTCAAAACTCGTGATAAGGTTTATTGGATTTCTTTTTAAAACAGTATAAGAATTAAAGATACTATCAAGTTGTGATATGTTAAAAAAGATGTGTAAAATTTCATCAAAATGCTGAATGCAGCAAAATTACCTCCCTTGGTTAAAACAAATTTATCTGAAGAAATCAAATGTTGTTAGTAATTATGAAATTATAGAAAAAATGGATTTTTAGAATGATTCATATAGCTTATCAGATTTCCCATGGGAAGAGTCCACTCTTCCCATGGAAACAAAAGTTCCTATGGGGAAATTGAATCCTCCCATGGGATAACAAGTTCCCATAGGAACTTTACACTTCTCATGGGAAATGTAGATTTCCCATAAGAAAATGTGTGATTTTCAATAGGAACTCCAGATTTCCTTGTGGGAAAAGTAATTTTCCCATGGGAAATCTGACTTAAATCCTTAACTTTTTTCTTGATAGTGTTTTCATTTCTTTGCATGTCATGTATGCTTAGGCTACTATAGTACTACATGATCAGCAAAAACATCCTTCTACACTTTTCTTTAAGCATGTCAAATATGCCGCTTCCGGAATGGCAAATTTGTCCCGCAGAGAGTTATAAACTTTCTGTACTTTTTTTTAATTCTAACATTATTGCAACACAAAAATAACATTAATTTTGTCGTGGCAGCTCTTGATCCACATGAATTTTTCTAGCATTCTGCGGGGTCTAGTAATCAGAATTTTTTTTTATCAAAAGCGTGCAGTCTTCCCAAAATATTGACTTTACATCCCTAATTTTGATTCCCAAATGGCAAATTTGTCGAGATTTTTCCCTAAATACCTAGATAAATCCCTGATCGATTCCTACTGTCAGTCCTTGTAGAGCATTTGAAATCCAGATTGCACTTTACAATAAAGCGCTGTTATGTTAATTACTCCCTTACTGGCGACTTGGTATTTATTGATTTGTTTTACCATACAATACTCCCAGAATGCTTGTTTAAAGTAGAACTATCTTTGTTTTCGCAAGTTATTTCACATCCAGCACTCATCAAGGAAGCTTTGCAAGGTAACAGTTTATGAGAACAGATGGATAATTATGTTGTTTTACAGTAACACTTGAGGCCCTGTATAGCGATAAAGGAACCTTACCCTATAAACGTTTTCTCATGCTTTTCTATCAGTCTCAACAATTCTCTTTTTTTTTCATTTGAACCATGAATTAAGTACTATACCAAAAATGAGTAAATTCGTCAATAACGTAACGACATCATCGCCAATAGGCCACATAAATGCGTCGTTCTCTCTGGTGTCGTAAAAATTGCGGAGTCATAGATTTGTTTGCATTGAAGTCGCCATATTTTGGAACACTGGTAGCCTATATCTACTATACGCTGAAGAGACATTCGAAAAGCTGTACATATTACACATGATACATGTATGTCATCATCTATGGCAGGCAAAAAGCTAATAGTGTTGTATACTCCTATATTATTTCTATGATACTATTATACAAAAATGTACGAGACATTACATGTCTACTTTGTCTCACACCATTTAACTTTGAAAATGGAGAATAACGACATAAGTTTACAATAACAAAACTCTTGTATCATTGTGCGAGTCATTGTTATGGACCAAAATTAACCGTATTTACCGTATACTCTCAAATTAAACAATTTGAAAACAAAAGTTCATGAGGCCCTTTTTCATTGCAATTTATTTCGACGTTGTGAAAAATTATTTCGTTAAACTTTAACGAAAGTGTCAAACAACTGAGATTCTTTTGGTTTCCATTTTGTTGATTCGGAAAGGAAGAAGGATTTACACCCAACATTTTGGTTACTCTTTTCTTTTTATCACTTATTCAAAGACTTAAGAGCTATTTAGCTATTTTCAATCGATAGGTACAGTTCCCCTTTAAATTATCATGTTATAATATGATATACTGAAAAAAAGAATGTCATAATTGGTCTGACATTTCAAAATAAAAAAAATATCTAAGAAACTAAAACGATTTGAATTTTCCTTGGTATGAAATGTCTGAGAACGGAAGTGAAAAGGTCAAAACATAAGCAATCAAAGGGTCAAATTTCAAGTTCCTTCTTTCACTCTTCGGTGCAAAAGGTATTTTTGCACGTACATAATTTATTGTATATTGTAAGTGCTATATGTAAATAGTATTACGACCAACATTCAACTGCTATATTTTAACAACTATTATACTTTTGAATGAGTGGCAGTGACGAAAAACCTATGTTGAAATCTTCAATCCATTTAATTTATTTTGAAGGATCCGTTATGTGTAAACTATGTAAGGCTGCCGACTGTCTTCCTTAATTTCGTGTTTCATTACTATGAATACTATTCTTTGTAATTTCAGCTGCAAGTTTCATAGGATCATACTGTGATTATGTAGCAGGGTCTGGGAAGATACTGAATAGGGAAGACCCCGCTGTATTTCAAGCATCATTTGACACAAATTATTCATTGGCCAAAAAGCTGAATACATATTGGGTACTATCTACAGACTATGATAGACTTGCCGTTGTATTTACTTGTTGGAGAACACGCGATGACGACACGTGTGATCCATCAGAATCCTATATATGGACATTGTCTAGGACAATAACAGAACATTCTATTGATGATCTAGCCGAAATAAACAATGTTGTCCAATTAGTCTGCATGCCAGAGGATAACTTTTTGATGTTTTCTCAAGATGGGGGATGCGACTTTAACCCTTTTAACTTTCCAAATACTTATGGGGTGATTTTTATACTCTCAACGTTTTGTATAGGGCTGGTTGTTTTGACAATTTTCCTCGGATATTGTTGGACTAAGGTTAAAAGTAACGATGGACTGCGGAAAAAAGGAAATGTGTTGATATTTAATTAATAAATAGACTACTTCATGATACATTAACATAATCCTCTAAAGCAATGCGATGCTTATTAATCAAAAACTGCGTTATCTGTAATTCTTCCGAGTATTAGTATCGGAAAATAATGATGCTCGCTATTGAAATCTTCGACTGCTTTTTAAACAAAAGGTTCAGATTGTTTTTACAATAATTAATGATAATAATAATAATGTTATTATATAATGTACAAAAATAATTTTGATTTAACTGCATTTTGCCACCATTACTTTTTAGTTGTGGCTTCTTACTCATATTGTGTTATGTTAGGTAATGAATGATATCCAGTGCATACGAGTATAACTGTACCTGTCTTCCTTTTTCCTTGCCCTTTTCAATAAAAAAGGAAATTGATGGGGAAAAATGCAACATAACCTTTATAAAAATAGTCAAGGTTCGAAATAAAAATAGTCCAACTATAGTCATTACTAACATGGTGTTTACTATTCACATAATATTACAATAGATACATTTTGACAACTTGTTGTATGAATGTGGTTTGGTTAAAATTGTACGGCTTCTTCACCATTATAAGTTACTTTTGACTTAACCAAAGTAGCCATCATTTGGGACAAAGAGCATCACAGAGTCTTGTATAAGACATAAGATATATTGAGAAAAAAATAAGTACTCGACTGCTCCACGAAAACATGACTTTTATTCGCAAGATCAATGATTGGAAATGACATATTATAGCAAGGTACGTGTATATGTAAAGTGGTTTCATGGATATTCCGACTATATATCCATCATGCCAGAAAAAAACACTAACGGGAACTGATTATAAAGGTGTCGTATAATACACGCACAAGATTGGTAAAACACTGCAGGTTTAAATCATTTTGTACCATTTTGCGTTGTGTTTACAACTCGTGATTGGATAAAACCATTGGTCCAAATAACTGAAGCAGCATTGTGCAAATGAAGAAAAATCCACCCGCTATTTGAAAAGGAAAATAGATCCACCAATGATAATAATAGAATGACGTTGAGACAAATATAGCGATATCAATGAAACGACAAACAGTGTGTGCATGCACTTTTAAACAATATGACAATGTCGTGAAAAATAAAAGACAGTTCAATCACACTACAGGCCTGTGTGTATATTTGACCTGGACGCGAAGACAAAAATGACAAAACATATATTTTGCCTAGTAACTACTCAATGATTTCAAAAAAAAACTTCGAAGAAACATTATTATAGTTCGATTCAAAGAGTAATTTTTTCCCATAATAAAGACAAGCAAAACCGTACAAAAATGTTATAAGCTCCCGTAACCGTCTATAATTATTTAGACTGTCAGTAGATCTGTTATTCGGCTAACTCCCCACTCTCCATCAGAATCTACTATATAATAAATAAATCTTTATTTCTCCAAAACCAAAATACAATGGTACAGAAAATATAAACACATAAATTTATGAAAATACAAAATAAACAAATACAAATGTAATACAGAGGTATCTGCATTAAGCATATAAGTATCAAACAGTTAAATTAACAAACAACTAGAGATTACATTTTTTAGTTAATAATTCGTATAAATTTGCAGAGATTGTTTAAATCGGAAATGTTTCTATTACTCATTGAATTTGATAAATGTTTAGTCCGTCTCTTAATTTGTCGTTTATAAATTTTCTCCTCTCATTTTCATAATAGGAACATAAAAAGAGATAGTGGAATTAGTCACCAATATCGCCATTGTTGCAAAATTGATATGTAAGATTTTATTTAACACGTGTGTAAAGAGGTGTTAAGAACAAGTTGGTTAATCCATATATATGATAAATCACAATCATCTTAAGTTGATTTAATGTATTTATGCTATGCCATGTTATGGCCGTGTTTCCTAAATGCAAAATTGTACAAGACTGCTGACAGTTTCTCTTGTTGCCCTGATATTTAATTTGACCAGTAATTGATCATGCGAATTTTAATGCAAATGTCCAAAGGGTATCTACCGACTCAGCATATAGCATGTGATCTAGTGTAGAATTCTTTGAATGCAACAGCATCTGACAAAATTTCAAATGTACTCTTTCTATTATGGAGTTGTTTCTCGCAGCCCATATTTCACATGCATAAAGCTGTATGGATTGAATCACTTTATCAAATAAATCAAGTTGGCATTCGATAGAAAGATAATGAATTCTTCCTTTTCTGAGAATATCATACATGTCGCGACTTGCTTTAACTGCGTTTGCCTTTTTTGTCTTTACAAAACTGCCTGTTCTTGAAAATAGAACATCTAAGTAAGTAAATTCGTTAACTAAATCTAGAGGCAAATCATCTTACTTAAAGTTTAAATCATTTTGCAATCTCCCCTTTGAGAAAACAACAACCTAAAAGGCTTACTCTTATTAACATTGACTTTTAACTTCTAAAGTTTACATTAGTCGTATAGTGCATATAACTGAAGTTGCAAATCAGATACATTTTCAGATATCAGAACGGTGTCATCTGCATATAGAATGAAGTTTTAGAAAAATGTTCTTTTCGTTTTCAATTTTATTAGATAATGAACTGAGACTAGCAACATTTCTCCAAATCATTCACATATAACGAAAATAATGCGGGTGATAGATTTTCACCTTGTCTGATTCCTACGCTACAATTAAAAAAGGTGTCTTCAACCTATGCCAACATTTTATAATATCATAATCAAGGAATGCCAACAAACAAAATACAATAGGCCTTTATTTAACAATTAATTTATGGCTTAATTACAGGTGATTTTCAGGTAATAAAAAATTTTAAAAAATCATTTTATTTCAAGGATGAATTTTAATTAAAATATAAAAAAGTTTGTTAAATCAGAGACTTTAAAAAATAAATATATGAATAAAGTTTGATAAGTTAATGAAGAAATAAAATAAAATCTTATCAAATGTAAATTATATTAAATAAAGAAATATAAATCTAGAAATTAAGGGTAATCATGATAATATTCCTTTCATGATAGTTACAGGTGTAAATAGAAACGTAAACAAACCCACTGACACTACTCAATATGAACAGTGTACCGATTATTTGAACTTTACATCTATAAACAATAATAGTCAACTGGACACATACAATTTATCACAATACAGTCCATTTCCTAACAATATGTTCCCGATGCAAAGCCAGCAATTTTGTTCCACTCCAAATAACGGAATGATGACCCCCACAATGTCCATGCCTATGCCTATGCAACATGTATCACCGCCAGTTCAGCCCCCTCAATCAAACTTTCAAAGCAAACCCCTTGGGTAGATGAACTTCTTCGGAGAATGGACACTTTTGAAACGAAATTGAATAAGTCGACGCAATAGTCACAAAATTAAATGAAAAGGTTTCAAGACTTGAAAAAAAACACGGAAAAATTAGACCAGATTGAGCGTAGTACACAATTAATGAGTGACGAGTTTGAAGCCCAGAAAAATTCAATTGCCGATTTTAAACGCGATATTGACAAGCTCACAAAACAGTTTAAAGGTATGGATTCTGAATTTGAGGGGAAAATGAAGGAAACGGTAAATGAATTAAAAAGGGATAATGACAAACTTAAAGAAGAACTCATTAATGTCAACATGAATTCAATGAGAAATAACTTACTCTTTTATAACCTTCCTGAAACACATGATGAAAACTGTGAAAATGTAGTAACTGCGTTCTGCGGCGAAATGTTAAAAATTGAAGAACCAGAAACAAAAATTAAAATATCCGAATCATATCGCCTTGGTAAAGCTGGTGACAATATTAGACCTATTTTAGTGAAATTTCATTCTCCTGACATCCGCGATTTAGTGAAAAAGAATGCCAAAGAACTGAAGGGAACAAACTTTGGTATCTCTGAACAGCTTCCCATTGAAATACAAAAGCGCAGACGTGAAAAGCTACCTTTGCTCAAGCAACTGAGAGACAGGGAAATAAAAGCTTACTTTGTGAGGGACAAAATTTATGTCGAAGGTAATGAGTATACAGAATAGGGTGTGTGCAGGGACCAATCTATTAACTTGAAATGTTTATCATGGAATACACATGGACTGCTATCTATTTATGAAGACAATAATTTTTTGAATTTAGTAAACAATTTTGATATCTTATTTTTGAGTGAAACATGGTTGAAAAATACCAATGAAACTGATAATGAGGTTGATGGTGATGTTCAAATAAAAATTGAAGGTTTTGAAAAACTTGTAATTTTAAATAGAGATTTTAATTTTGGTACTAGAAACGAGGGTGGCATTGCCATATTTTGTAGGGATTTTTTAGTAGAGGGTATTAAGGTTGAAAAACAAATGAAGTGTGGTATTGTTGTTGTTAGATTTTGTCGTGACTTTTTCCATTTAGATAAAGGTATTATTATATGTTTTTCATACATTCCCCATGAGCGCTCAAATTATTATGAAATCTCCAATATAGACTTTCACGATACTATCGAAAAAATTGTTTTAGAGTATAGTGATATTAACTCAGTTTTTGTTTGTGGTGACCTGAATAGTCGAGTTGGAAATGTTAGTGATATATTAGCGAATGACAATCTAGACAGATTCGTTCCAAGTGCAGAACATTTGGAAAACCCCATAATCCCGAAGCGAAAATCGTTAGACAATATTAAAAATGCATTCGGTCGTAAACTTATACAGATGTGTTATAATACTGGGCTTACGATAGCTAACGGTAGACTAGGAAATGACACGACCGGAAGGTTTACATTTTGTTCAAACCGAGGTAGAAGCGTAAATGACTATCTGTTATTATCACCAGAAAACTACCATCTTATTTCGTACTTCGATGTTTTAGATTTTTCAGAACTATCTGACCACGCACCGTTAAGTTTTGAGTTTGATTTTGATAATGTACAGCCTAGAAATGTGACACCAACTGTACGTAAACATTTGAAATGGGATGTCAATAAAACTCATGTGTTTGTTGAGAGAATTCAGACGCAAATAGATTCTTTGTATGAATTAGTAGATAATATTTCAAACATAGACGAAATGAATAATGCTGTGAAGGAAATTACTGAAATATTGTATGATAATGCATTCAAAGTCTTTGGTCGATCAATTCTGATTCGTGATAATTGTGTTACAGATAGACCGGACAATGACTGGTTTGATGCTGCGTGTAAGACAGCTCGTCAAAAATTTAACACCGTGCGCAATTTCTATTTTCGCCATCCATCCGATATAAACAGACAATCGTACATAAAAGAACGGAATAATTACAACAGGACGAAACGAAAAGCAAAAATAAACTTCAAACGACGGAAAGGAAAAGAACTGTGTAATTTAGCGAAAACCGAACCGAAAAAATTTTGGTCAGCCGTTCGAAACTACAAGAAAAGTACAAGTTCTAAAGTTGACAATGAAGCAATGTTCAATCATTTTGAGTCAAAATTAGGGGACTACCCGCCGAATTTGTGTGAGGAAGTTTTAGATTTAATAAACAATACCAATTTCGATGACATTAATATAAATGACTTAGACACTGAAATCACTGAAGAAGAAATTTTACGAACAATAAAAAAACTCAAGTTGGGTAAAAGTGCTGGTAATGACGGTATAATTAGTGAAATGCTAACTTCGTGTCAAAATTTATTAACACCAGTGTTGAAAAAACTATTTAACTTTATTTTTACATCCGGGATATATCCAAATCATTGGACAGAGTGTCTTGTAATCGCAGTTCCTAAGTCCGGTGACTTGTCAAATCCAAACAATTACCGTCCGATAGTATTGGTCAGCGTGCTATCTAAACTTTTCACTTCTATATTGACAAATCGTTTATTATTATGGGCTGAAGAAGAGGAAAAATTAATTGACAATCAGTTCGGCTTTAGACCCGGGCGATCTACAACCGATGCTATATTTGTGCTTCATGGGATTATATGTCATACGCTTCAAAACAAGGGAAAACTTTATAACGCTTTCGTTGATTTCCGCAAGGCGTTTGACAAGCTGGATAGACGAATTTTGATATATAAACTCTTAAAAGGTGGAATTAGTTCAAAATTTATATCAATTGTGAAGTCCGTGTACTCATCAATCAAAATGCGATTGAGATCTGGTGATACTTTATCCGATTCATTTAATAATCTGATAGGAGTTAAACCTTTATCCCCTCTTCTTTTCCTGTTCTTTATAAATGACCTGATCGAGGATATTAACTTAAACAATCAAACTGATGTCGTAAATATCAACAGCTTTTTGATGTATTTGATTCTGTTTGCGGATGACACAGTACTTTTTGGAAAATCACCAGAAATTTTGCAGGAACTTTTAGATAAACTACTGATTTACTGTAATAAATGGAGTATCGAAGTTAATACTGATAAAACGAAAATAGTAGTGTTTCGGAATGGATGGCAACCGATTGACAATAGTTTTTTCTACAATGATAACGAAATTGAAATTGTGGATTCTTATGTATATCTAGGAATGTTGTTACATAAAAATGGGAAGTTTCAACATACACAAAAACGACTGTGTCAACAAGGATCGAGAGCGTTATCCGCAATGTGTAATTCAATCAAAGATTTATATTTGACTAAAAAGAAACAAGTAGAACTATTTGATATTATGGTGTCATCTGTTTTGTGTTACGCTTCGGAGATATGGGGTTTCCATCGTGGAAATGATATTGAAATATTACATAATAAGTTTTGCCGTCGTATCTTAAAAGTAGGTAGAACCACACCAAACTGTTTTCTTTACGGGGAACTAGGTCACCTTCCAATGTATATAATTAGACAATTTAGAGTTATGAAGTATTGGTCTAACATTCTAAAAAAGAAACAACCTATTGTATTTGACATTTATAATGTATTGTTAGAAGATGCCAACAATGGCAAGGTAAACTGGGTTTCAAGAGTTCGTGATTTGTTGTCTAATTTGGGCTTAAATTATATCTGGTATCAACAATTTGATGTAAATTTTGATATACCTATAGACACTATTATTGCTAGAATTTGGGATAACTTTATACAAGACTGGTATGCATCTATAGAGAATTGTGAAAAGCTTATTATATACAAGGACTTAAAGCTAGAATTTGGTTTTGAGGATTATTTAGATGTTAGTTTTAACTCACATTTTTTGACAAGATTGAGAAGTGGTACACTGAAGTTGAACATTGAAACTGGGCGATATATTGATACTGATAGGCACATGCGTATCTGTAAATGTTGTACCATGAATTGTGTCGAAAATGAGTACCATTTTTTACTGGTTTGTCCTGCTTATAGAATTTTTCGTACTCATAACTTACCAAAATATTATTGTTCCTGGCCAAATACAACAAAGCTTAAAACACTGTTGAAATCAATATCTGTTACTGTCATAAGGAACTTATGTAATTTTATCAAATCTTCTTGGTCAACTAGGTCACATATTGTTTCATAATTATACTTAATTGTGTATTGTTCTCTGCAATTTGTCATTATGTCACATTGTAATGTATGTTTATGTTGCTATAGCATAATTATGCTTTTTTGCAATATATTATTCATTCATTCATATCGATAGTTGATGTTTAAGCCTTTTTTTTGTTTTTTCTATATTTTATGGTGGCCCATCCATGCTTGGGATGACGTTTTTAGCTATTTAAGCTTTTAATTTAATTGCATATTAATTTTAATACTAATTATTTCCTTATTAATCTTAATAATGGTGAACATACCAAGCCATCTTAATGTGTTAGCAAGACATCCGCACCCAAATGTATACGACCTGATTACTATACTCAAACAACAACAAGCAGCAACAGAAATACGACTCATACAGAATGCAACAGGTGGTAAGCGTGTACTCAGAAAATGCAAGTACATTGAAATAGACAACCGACTCAGCAACTTGAAAGTAAGACTCCAGAATGGTGAACTCACTACTACTCACTACGTCGATGCCGCCTCAGATTTGTTACACTTACAGTGATCTATGAACATTATTTTTGAATGTTGACATTGTATTAATTCAGTGCTGGTATTTGTTCATGTTTACTTCCATCACTATACGTTGATGAACTTATGATGAATTGTCTGTTTGTTGAATATTTATTATGATGAAAAAAAATAATAAAATTTATGTTGGATATTATTGTTTTTTTTTAATCAAAAATATACGGAGCCTTAAAATGGATATGCAACAAACTGTCAACACAATCATTACAAACTATTGTACATGTACAAATAAAATTGGTACCAAAATAAAATGGAAGTAAATGTACAAAATTTACCAAAATAAAATAAAAGTTAATCAACAACAAAAAAAATCACCAAAATCATACAAAAAACAGCATATAAAATAATTACAAGTTGAAATAAATTTGATACATAATTATAATTTGACAGGTAAACCAATTACAAATAATTAGTTTATACAAGACAACTATGTTTACATAATATTCAACCTACGCCAACACACTTTTTTACCTTTATTTATATTTTTTTTCAAAATGTTGGCATAGGTTGAATGAACCTTAAAAAAGTATGCCTCTCTATCGAATATACGTGATTTACTGACTGTCGAAACAATCAAAAACGGTCACGTGGGAGCTTATAACTTATATAATTGTAAGTCATGTCGTTTTTAACATTGCTGCAAGGACGACACAAGATTACTGTCAAAAATACCCATCTTAGAAGGCGGAAATGAAATAAGTTGATATGTATATAATGAATATTCTTTTTCTTGTTTCCAGTGATAAACAAATCTCATTAACCATGCATTATTTGTTACGTATGTAGATCGGTCTTTGGCAAAGGTTTACTTCGATTTTTTTCGCACTCTTTTATTACAAACAAAATGTTTTCAAATACTAATGTCACGTTCAAATTATTTCTCCACCTCCTCACGTTTTACGTGCAAAAATTTTAGTGGGAATAAAGTAATTTAGTTAACAAAAGAATAACTTTTTGAGGTAAATAAAAGAAAAAAGAATAGAAGGATTTTGTTGTTGTCTATAAAATCTGGTCTGACACTAATCATACTGCTTCATATCGGCGTGTATCTGAAGACCCAACCAAAGACAGGAAAAATCTACTGAAAAAAGACGTCTTGTTACTTTGCAGGTTCTTTCAATATTTTTTTTTTTTTTTTTTTTTTTTTTTTTTGCATTTATGTTCTTCAGTTTTTTATAAGTATAAGTACTGATGGTAGAGACTGCCACACGCAAAGGAACTTAATTTTTTTTTAAAAGTGGGTAAAAGAGCAGTTAGTCTCTGTTTTACCACCCTAAGGACAATACGTCCTACCATAGTGTTTAAGAGGAAGGAACAAAACCGCCCTCAATCAATCGAAAAGCTCACATAATCAACTTGCTAGTAAATTCTAATATAATTGTATATGACCGAAATATGAGACATCATGAACTTTACAATTTAATTAAACTTTACCCCCTATTTATAAAGTGGACGCGTTTTTGAAAAGAAATTGTCACGTAGTTTAAATGTTGCCACCATATCACTGTGAACTAATAAAAAATCGAAATGCTTTCTCTCAAGTTAATAAGTCATTTGTCAATATACGTGCATGCCTCATTTTTTACTACTATTATTGTTGATGCTTTGTATGTAAATGTCCATTTTTCAGTTAACAAGTGTAATGATTTTTATTTGCTCAAAGAAGAAACGGGGATACGACACAAGTTTTTCTAACTTACGCGGTCTTCTCCCTTTTAATACAATTTGTCACAACAATTCCAATATGAAAACAGAAGCGTTACCATATTTTTAACATATATTACGTAAAACATTTTTCTTCATATTTTCCAACATGTTATGATTATCAATTTAGATCGATGAACGGAATTGATATAATAGCAGTCACCAGAGCCTATATTTGTCAAGCCTGTTGGCATCTGCAACTACAGGTATCTCTTACACCGCCGCAGGAAAATAGTTCCACTGGCATACCCCGTTAAGGTTCAAATGCAAACACTTATGCCGCCTCTAAAAGTTATTTCTAAAATGTCAAAGTTAATTCCATTTTATTTGCGCCAATAAACAAGTTTAACTCTGAACTATTTATGCTTAATAATTTGGTTGGAATTAACAACGTTTCAATTGAAAGTAGTTGACCTTTTACCTCTTATCATTACCCGTTGTTCATTTCTATGCATTTACCCGAATGAACTATGCGTCACTTCGATATCCAAGTTGTTAGACACATAATCGACCATTTGATGTTCAGCTAGGAAAGAAAACCCTATGAGATTATAATTAGTCATCAATCCTAGAGAGAAAAAATATAAAGGGGGATGCTTAGTACCAATCGAAAGAGCTTTCTTCACATTTCATGCTGGTAAGGTCCAAATAAGGGACAAAAAAGGGCAGTGATTCCGATTAAGAAAGAGGTTCCAGTCTCTTTTTTGCTTATTTTTGGCAAACTTCTACACAAACTTATAAAGAACCCCCGAAATCGTCATGATGTGCTTATCATTTATAAAGATCGAGCCTGAATTTACATTATACCGTTATGCTGAAAGAATACCTTCTTTTATCTACGGCCAAAGAAGACATTTTTATCCCATGCAATAGCAATAGGCTACAAATCGTATTAATAAGTCATTTTCAGTCATGCAAAAAAAACTATTGTACATGGTAATACTGGTTCCTCTTTGGTGTATGTTTTACATGGGAATACTGGTTCCTCTTTATCCTCTTTGGTGTATGTTTTACATGGGAATACTGGTTCCTCTTTATCCTCTTTGGTGTATGTTTTACATGGGAATACTGGTTCCTCTTTATCCTCTTTGGTGTATGTTTTACATGGGAATACTGGTTCCTCTTTATCCTCTTTGGTGTATGTTTTAAGAAACACATCTTCAATCAAAAGCAATTTGTTATTTTATAAGACATGCATTTGAATAATAATCAGTATCAAAATATCAAATAATTATTGCAAAGTTATAATAAATTTCTTGTAATTTTATTATTTTTTTTTTTTTGTGGTTATTAATCATCACAAAGCAACTTTTAAGCATCGTAAAGCATGCTGTAAAAGGCCCCAAAAATAAACGATGTGAAATTATTCATACAAGACGAAAATCGACCTGATCAAATGAAAAATCGTTAGACGAATAACAATGAACATAAAAAACAACGACAACCATTGGACTTTAGATTTCTGGCTAGGGACATGCACATGAAGTATGTTTAACATATTTGTGAGCGCTCAACCCACTCACTAACCTGGTACAGGTTACAGACCACCAATTCAACCAATGAGCATTTGGAACGTAGGCAAAAATAGTCCTACGCAGAAATTACCCCTGTTCCTCATAGTGCTGTGAAAAAAGTTCTCATCTCATTTAAAAAATTGAAACAGTTTCTGAAAGGAAAAACATTTCTGTACATTTTATAGGTGCATTTTGCTTCTTGTGATGTGAAGCCTAATCTCCATAATGATTTCTAAATATACCCCTATCTTGTGAAAACACTCGGATTTCCCATGCTATTTATAGACACTTCACTTCCGGTGACCAGTACTGCACTGCAAGTCTGCTAACCCCACATGCTATTCTGAGGATTGTGAGCTGACATATGTAGAATCATGCTGATATATAGTCCTCTGCAGGTTAAAGTTAAGGTAAAGTCCAGAGAAGCCATTGAATATTGTGAAATTAGCATAGAAGCCTATGGGAAGTGGAATTAGTGGTTTTTAGCCTACAGTGGTGGGAAAATACATCAATAAATACGGACCTTAAAAATATCTCTCGAATTTGGATTTAACACTTAGATAGAGATGGATACAGAATACAAAGGCCTTAACAAATAGGACAAAAGACAACAATTTATACCTACCTCGAAAAAGGAGAAGTCGCTGTTTCTGTAAGCTAGTTCAAAATCCAAAGCAACTGATAAGCACACCTAGCTTTCTCAGACAAAATATCAATAAAAACACGTCCAACAGGGCTTAGTGAAAACATATCATAAAATGTCTAAGGAAAACAAGGTTATCGTGTCAACATAAAAAGTATAATATGCTGAAAAAGTACCTTTTAATATTCATGGCCACAGAAGACATTCTTATCCCATATCCCTCTGAATGAAAACCAAAAACAAAACTAAACAAATAAACAACTAAACAAACAAACAATCAAACAAACAAACAGTCAAATAAACAAAACAAAACAAAACAAAAAATAACACAGAATTAGACGAATTAGATGAAACTTAGAACAAGTAGGTTAAAACCAAATTGTGTAACTTGACAGACAGTTTCGATATGAATTCACTAACCTGAATTCCGACTTGAAAATTTTGAAACTTGAAAAGGCCAACTGGTAGTTTGTTGTTCAAATATGCACGAAGGTTTATGTTGATTCATCTAGCTGTCCCATGTAAACCGGCAACGAAACTGAATATCACGTAAACTGACGCAATGCTATGATGTCACGTGATTTTCGTGTGGTATTTTAAAGAAAAATTGAAAGTCATTCGTAATCAAAATGGCGAATTTAAATCATAGAGTTCTATGCTTACAATTCACAACAGCAAGTTTGTGTTAAGATATGTTTGAAGCCGATCTCGGTTCTTTCGTTTTATTTTATCCCTATTTTTGTAATTTAACGATCATTCGAGGCGTAAAAACTATAACAATCGATATAAATTAATTCAGTACATGAGTACTTTGATATATATGTTTTACGTTCTAACAATTACTACAAGTTGAAACTTGTCTTGAAAAAGTAATTTAAAGGTGACTTGCACGTCCCAAATCATAACAATGCACTACACAAAGTAAATCTATTCAATCGTTGCGAAAATTCTACTACTACCAGGGGGTGGGGGCTTGCTTGAACTGAAGAACTGAAAATAGCAGATCAACTGCTTTATTTACCATACTCAGTAAAGGAATTTACTACCTCATTTGTTCAAGTTGACTTTTCTTAATGTATGGTTAATTATCATTTCATAGTAATAATTGATTGAATTGATATACAATGACAGAACGATGTCATCTGCGGATTTATAACTAATTTGGTAAATATTAATCTCGAATTTCTTTGTTCCTGTCATGCACAAAAAGGCAACAAAAAAGAAATAATGGAATTCATTTCCAATTCCCTGCGCGCAAAGATGACATGTTCTTTTATCTTTTGGTATCTTAGACCATCTACCTGTTTCAAACGGTATTTTTGAGTTGAAACATATCAGTTTGGTGCATTTCACCCATTTTAAGTTTTAACAAGTGTGATTCTAACTTAAGTTTTTTAATTCAAAATAAAATTCGCCTTTTGAAGAGCATTTGAGAACCATGAATGAATTGATCTTTTAACTGTCGATCAACAAGAGTTTTCTACGGAGCCCTGATAGGGACATACAAAGAAAAAACTAATATTTTGTGCGCACATTTGTGCATTTACTGATTTGGATTAAAAGGAATTGTATAGAATTGGATGTGACAGAGATATAAATTCAAGCTCTAAAAAATCGAGGAAAAAAACATCCCTGCAAAGTGATTCATTTGGATAATGTTATGATTAAGTTATCCCTCTTTGTATCGAATTAGCTGTTTCTGGCGAGTGGCAAACGAAATATTATAAGCCTTATCCAATTTATAATTGTTGGCTCAGCATATGGCACGGACCGTTTCATTATGAGACCGGGGTGGATATTTGTAGAAAAAAAATGTCCTGATTTTTGTCCAAAAATAATTTGTTCCGTGCTAAGACAGCCGGTGGTTCCCATCTTCGTGGTTTTGTCTTTCCACATATCTTGTTCGATCAGTCTGGCGATGTTTAAAAGTGGTATAAAACAAAAACATATTGAACACGTTGTCTTTACCATTAAAATTTGTGGACTATGATGAACTTAAACTACATGTACATGTATTTATCAAAATATTGTATTTCATAAAAGACCAAATGAATTAATTGAAAGTTGTTAAAGACAGTCGTTTGAACAAAACAATAATAATTCCAAGTTAGAATGAGTTAAATAAAGCTAATATTGATAATAAAGAATGTTCCTTTCTTCATCTTAGTATTTATATCGATAATAGTAAACTAAATACTGAAATTTACGATTTTTCGTTTCCTATTGTCAATTGTCCGTTTTTGGATGTTGACGGCTCCTTGTCACCATTATATGATGTTTGCATATCCCAGTTGGTTCGATTTGCTCGTATTTGTAACAATCTTTCGGATTTTAACGAAAGGAAATTACTACATTAAGGTTTTCGATATCACAAGCTCATAAAAAAAACATTCACACATTTTTAACCGATATAAGGAACAGTGACTCATTCTCAAAGACAGATATACTTGTAATACGTTTATACGTGCGGACATCTCACACCCTTTGTACTACGGTAATATTTTACACAAAGCACGGAAAGCTCGATATTCACCTAAACAGTTAACTAAACCATCGTAAGGGATATAGTTATGACATTGTTGTCAAATCGTTAACTTTGATTTCGCTCATAGGGTCTTTGCACAGAGGAATTAAAAAAAAACTATATTTAAAAGCAGTTTTTCCCATGACATAGGTTGTGTCCTTATTGTACGACTACTTATGATGTACCGTGGTTCTCAACCCCTCATGGGAAGAATTGGGATTGATTTTACATACGATGGGGACATAACTTTATGTAGGTTTAAACAGATCTGGGGCTGACGTGTCACTTAACTGCTAGTAGTCCTTAGTTTTAGTACATTTGGGTAATTTATATTGAGTTTCTTTACTTCCGTTGTAACAAGGGACTCAGACCCTCTTGAACTGATTTGTAGGTGTGTATAATTGTTAGGTATTTTTTTCTACAGTGGCCAGATGTTTAAGGGGGGTTTGATCACGCCAAAGCACTTTAATCCCGCCGCATTTTTTGCGTCTGTCCCAAGTCAGGAATTTCTGGCCTCTGCATGTCTTGTTTCGTTCTCACCTTTAGTTTATTTATATGTTACTTTAGTATGTAGGGCAATTCATTCGCTGCGCCTGTGTATAATGATGTTTTGGAGCCAGCTGCAGCCTCCCCTGTGGTGTGAGGGATTCCTTGTCGTTCATTAATGACCAATGGATGGCCTTTGTTGTTGACTCTTCGACATATTCACCATACATATTCTCGTTATATTTAGATGAAAAATCTCAAAAATCTGTGTGAAATGTACGAATAAATATATGCAGTTCTTGTGTAAATTCGATATACTGGTGATGTATATAAGATCACTACTAAAAAGTATTCTTCTATTATCATTTAATCAGTTATCTTGAGCTCGTCAGACGTCAACAAACATTTTGATGAAAACACTGCCATGCGCATGACAGGAGTATCACATTTCAACATGCATGTATTGTGCCAATTAAGAAAACATGTAATTGGAAAGTTATACTCACAAATTAGTATTCTGTCAATGCCTATATGCCTGAAAATTACATGGTCAAGTCTTGGAAAACAATAGGTTTCAGACGAGACGCATCTCGAAGAATTTACCTCCTGTGACAGAAATAATCTGTATGATCAGTATCTATAATCGCTCTTTCGTTCATCCTCCTACTTATCTGGTTTTATACCGGCTTAGAAACGACGGGTCCAAATTATGCAAAATGACAGGTCATTGTTTCAGCAACGACAATTTCCTATTATTATAGTGTCTGGTGAGCAGCTAATGATACCAAAGGATTTGCCAGAAGTTAACGATCTGTAATAATTAAATTGACTCTTTTACCGGTACCCAAGGCTATACAAAACCCTTAAAAACAAGAAGCTTTCGACAAGCTGCACGGCGCATAAAAACATTATGGATACAAAATATTGCACTTGAGTACATTGCGATATATTTTGTTATAAAACTGACATAGTAGTGTAAATTTCTATTTATTTTTTATAAAATTGGCTAAAATAGTATTTGAAGTCAAAATTTACACTTAAATCTATAACACAATAATAAAATGTATAAATAAATACATAAAGCTTAAATATCGGATAAAATGTACAAAGACAATAAGACTGTGCATATTCTCAGGAAAACTAATAGTTTAAACTATATGTTGTGCAAATAATATGCAGATTTTTTTTCCTGTGATGGTGGTTTAAACCATTTATTGTGCACATTAAGTGCAGATTTTTTTTCCTGTAATGGATGTTTAAACTATAGTTAGTTGTGCACATTTAGTTCATTTTTTTCATTTGATGGTGGTTTCAACTATCGGTTGTGCACATTACGTACATATTTTTTTCCTGTAATGGTGGTTGGAACTATTAGTTGTTTGTTCCTGGTGGTCGTTAAAACTATTAGTCATATTTTCCCCCGTGATTGTGGTTTAAACTATAATCGGTTGTGCACATTTAATTAAGATTTTTTCCTATGATGGTGATTTAAACTATTGTTTGTGTATATTAAAATCAGATTTTTTTTCCTTGGTGGTGGTTTAAACCGTTTCATTGTGCCGTTTTCATAGTGTAAAATTTTAAAGTTTGATTCTGTATCCTAAGGCTATCCTCAAATAAGGTAAATGTAGCTTAAAATTAAAACAAGACAAAGGGATGCCCCGCACTCCATTTTAACATATCTACCCCATGTTTTGGTTGTCAAAATTCATTGAGAAGATTTTGTGTCTGAGAGACACATTTGATGCCCCCACATGTATTTTACGACATACCGGTATATAAAAGTCAATTTATACCTACTAGGTAAGATTTAATTCTTTAGTATGACGACAATTTTATGATCAGACAAAATGACTAAGTCCAACTATCCATAATAATGTAAAAATACTGATAGAAATGAAAACTCTGATAATGTGCACATCTTCCATTCATATATAATCATTCTGCAAAGTATCAACTTCGTACCTAAATGCTGTAGGAGGAGTAAAGTGGAATAGTTATATACTATTGTTATTTTTAGTTACAGTGGTCATGTTATTGATCCTTTCAAAACTTAAACAATCAATTTGTGCAGGATACCCTAAGGAACAGTTATGCCAATCTAATAAATTTTAGTTGCATGGTTTCAGAGAAGAAGCTTTTCAATGTTGTACGCGTGTAAAACAAAAAAAAATTCTGTTTCAGGGGCCATAACTCCTACATCGGGTGACGAATCATGAAAAATTTGCATAGGTCCGTCTTCTGATGATGAACAATAATACTCTTTCAAAACTTTGCTAACTTCAACTGTTTTTGAGTTATTTGCAAAAAAACGTATTTTGACCCCCAAGTCTAAATAAAAAAAATAAAGCTTTTTGGTATAGAATGTTGTGGTATAACATCATAGACACCTTTCACTTGAGTAATAAATTTGAAATAGATGAAATTCTTCTTTAACCGCTTCCTAAGCAGTTCGGACCATAACCCCCAAATTAATACCAATCAATTCTTCAGTTGTTATTTTTATCCTGGCAGGGGAGGGGCGATTTGATGTTTGATAATATTTTTTCGTAAATGGGCAAAATTTTTATTTATATTTCAGCAGCAACCAAAATCAATAGGATAAACATAGAATCATTTTTTTCCAATGATGAGAAACAATTTTTTTCTCAAAAATTTGGGGAAATATTTTTCAGAAAAAGATCCCATCATCGCTGATAAAATGGCTGTGCTTTAGATATTTGGTTTCTTCGATTTTTTCACTTATAATGTAAAGTTAAGGGTGCTCTAGTATTCTCATAATTATTTTGACTAAACTTGCGAAAAGGCGTGTTCTAGTTACTGAAGAAAATCTCTAAGTGTACTAAAAGAGTACCTAACTTTCACTGTATTATTTAGTTACCCAATCTAAGTAAGGTCTACTAGAGGACTATGTAAATTCTTAAGAGTTTAATGTCTGGACAATAATTTAAAAGTAATCAATTCTTCAAAGAGGGTGTCTAGTTAATCGATTTATACTTTTAAGTTGCTCTTAAGATGATCTTAAGGCTAAAGAAAGTTTCTAGTTACTGGCCCCTGGTATTTTCTAATCAATGGTTGTAATCGCATGTTGTTTTACTGTTCACTGACAGTTTGTTATGTTTTTCTTGCAGTTTTATTTCATAAAAGTGTAGGTTGACAACTTATTGTTGACAATGGAATCAGAAGTATTTTTTTTTTTAAAGATTTTCATTCGAGTGCAATATTTCTAAACATCACTCTATCATAAATAGCACAGAATGTTCAATTTGGCACTGAGTGTCGTGGCAAAACATCACCAACAGACCATTTATATTAGTCTCTTTTGCCACAAGAATTAATGTACAGAAGTTTACAAAGAAATACCCCTTATATATTTTCCCTTGACTTGACATTTATACATGTAGGTTTGTATAACATATGTATAATAAATTTCCGCGGAAAATGAGCAGCCCAAAAATACTTACATACCATAGCGAAGAAATGTATTTATTCAAATCGAAGTCATTATGGAAAGATACTGGCTATTTTAGTGCATATTTATAAGTACCTTTCCTTTTACAAAATATATCCTAACATCCCTTTACACTTTGATATTCATTATTAAATGTTTGTATAAGTAAAGCAAAATATTTCACGTGCCAAAAACTTTTTTAACTGTGAATCCAATAAGCAAATAAAGCTGGCAGTTAAGTTGAAAAACAATATACGTTTAATCATGATTATAGCAGATTCTACTAATAGCTATCGCCTTGTGACATCGGAAGGAGAACTGATGACAAATCGAAATAAAATTCGTAAAAAGAATGACAAATTTAAAAATGTGAACAACTTGTAACGCCAAGAAAATGTTTAGATACGTTTGAAGTCGATGTTCCTCCATTTCGTTTATCTGATCACTATTATTTAAATGACATTCCTGAGGTGTAGAAATTACAATATTCGATCTAAATTGAATCATTACATGAGCTCAGTAACTAACAATCACGTGACAGGTAGCTAATCTCCCTAGCTTGGTTGAAAACGGTCTTGTGTTTTGATTAATCACCTCATTTTGTAAAATAATGTGTTTATGTAAGCAAGAAATTGACATTCTTTTTAACGCATTTAGAATGTATGTGAAGTGGTTCAATGCCTTTTAGAACTTCCTGCAAATGTTGACATATTGGTAAATGATCTTTTAATGGTTAAAATCCATTTACATAAAACAAGTTAAAACTGTTTCAACCAGTCTACAACATGCATTAAATAAATCGAATAATTTCTGACTCAGTAACATGTTATAATGTGTGACACCATGCATGCAGGAATGGCACTGACTGATTAAAAGCATACTATAAAACATGACCTGGTCTCGATTTTCCCCTTGCCTTGAATTTTGCCAGGCCTGGTCTCAATTTCGGCTTGGCCAGGCCAGAATATAGGAATGGCTTTGCCTGGAAATCTAAAAAGCCTAACTTGGCATGAACATTTTTATTGCATGAATGTTTTTTTTTTATGTAAAATTTGTTTTGCTTAAAAAATGACGGAACCTATTTTATAACATTTCTTCAATAAACTTGAAGTCATTGTTCAGTCCATGTGCAAAATTATAATATGTTTTGAAATATAAAGAATACAAATGTGTGGATGGATGACACTGTGTTCAGCTTCTTTCATTCGAGGAAGATCCACACTGTGTTCAGCTTCTTTCATTCGAGAAAGATCCAAACTTTGTTCTGCTTCTTTCCTTCTAGGAAGATCCAAACTGTGTTCAGCTTCTTTCATTCAAGAACGATCCAAACTGTGTTCAGCTACTTTCATTCGAGGAAGATCCACACTGTGTTCAACTTCTTTCAATCGAGGAAGATTCACACTGTGTTCAGCTATTTCCATTCGAGGATGATCCAAACTGTTTTCAGCTTCTTTCATTCGAGGAAGATCTAATTAATATTAACATACAAAATGTAGCTATCCCCATGATTTGTAAAAATAATCTAATTTTACACTTGTAAAGTTTATCAAATGGACCATACTAATCATATTTGTACCAAGTACAGTAAGACCAGCATTTTCAGAATTCATCATGGAAGATCTTAACATAGTAGGACATTTCTATCTTATATTTTACGTGTAGTCTTACAGAAAAATTGGAAGTTGAAACTTCATTTATTAATTTGTACAAGAAATGAATCTACAAAACTGAAAAAGGACCTAAAATATATAAACTACTGGGGAAATATGCAATATGGCAGATATCACTAGAGAAAGGTACTTTATTGTTCTGACAGAATTACAATGAATACAAACGGTCAAAACGTAAATAAGTTTTCATAAAAAAAAACAAGAATGACCCATACCCTCATGTAAAATGGACATTTTATTGGTGTATATATATAGATGTCACAGCAGTACGATTTCGAGTCCCGCGGAGGGAACGACAAAAAATTTGCATCGCAAATTTGAGAGTTCTAACATCGTTGGGAATTTTTCAGACCTTTCTATACGTTTATATATCTTCCCTGTATCAATTTGATCCGAAATATATATATATATATATATATTTCATTTTAGATAACCATGAGGTAACAGTGGTGTATAAAAATAATCAATCAGTCAGTGAAAATACAATGTAAATGGTACGATATAGAAATGATACAAAAACGAAATAGACTGTGTGAGAGAAAAGCAGAGACATATATATACATGTACAATGTACATACCCGTACAAAGTCTGTCATTCAAGAGAATTTGCCCTTTTATTGATGATTCTAATAAAATTGCACATTTTTTTCACCTTTTAATTTTGTTGCATATTTATAAGTGATTGAAAACTTGTATATACATGTAGTACAATCAGAAATGTACTTACATTTGCGATCTATTTTAATTCCCCTGTCGTTTTTTTAACATGTACATCCATTTTTACACTTACCTGAAACATATAAGATCCTTAACATTTGTTATTTTCTTAGTTTTTTAAGTCACTCATAAAACCTTAATTTCCGTTGTATTATTTTAATTTAATTAAATACACACAGTGATGTTTCATATCAGTGATTCCTGTTCGACTAGTGAATTCATTTTCGATAGGACCGAAGCTTTTCATCGCGGATTAGGATGTTTACAAAAGTTGTTGGAAAATCGTATCACCGCGATCGTTTTATAGTCTAAAATGTCGTATAAAATGTATTAAAAAGAATGCGAGGGCGTATAGAAAAAAAAACAGCCGTTGCAGTAGTTGGGGCTGAATTCATGGTAGTAGAATTGAACTCCTGATCTGGTGTTTGGTATGATTATCCTTCTAGTGCGACCTTTGTTATTGAATCTTCATTTCTGTTATTCAAGATGAGTTCAATATAACTGCAGTGCATTCGAGGTAGACTACAAATTACGACCAACTGCAGTCATTGCCGATTCCAACTTACGTTTTTTACCAAAATGAAGGAAAACTTCTCATCTTAAATGTCGTGTCGTGAATATCATTTAATCAAATAAGCCGTCTCTTATTTGGACGAAATGACACGAAACTTGTAATTGTTTTGTCTAACTAGACTTAGAACAAAACTGGATTTCTTTGTCTTAAAAATAGAACCATAAACGAAAATATTCTAAATTAATTTTCATACCAAAAACTAAAATTGATTACATTTTATACTTTGCCTCTTTGTATTGCTGTTGTTGTGTTTGGTTTTATTTCTGTTTTTCTTTTCTCTTCTCCTCTTTCAATGAAGATTTAAATGTCGTGACAGACAAAACTAATGATTTAATTTGTAACTGTATGGCATAAAGTAGCATGTCTGTCATGAAAATGTCGATTTAAGAAACACGATTTGATCTATTAACTGGTTTTGTACAAAGGAAAGCGTGAGTGAAGCAATAACACCAAGAAAGTACAACATATGGTAATTGTGGTATTTAATGAACAGTACGATGTATTTCCAGTTGACAAATCTGCGAAGGGAACACTGAATCGACATACAATGTACTTAGAAAAAAAAACGGTTGTTATACCAATAAATACTAGTTTTATCTGTTGTTTCGAATACTGAAACAGAACTACTACACTTACGTCTAAAAAGAAATGCGATTGATGTATGATTTCTCTAATTACAAAAACAATATTTAAGAAAAATATTTTTACGATTTTAGGGCAATTAATGCAGAATTATTCGTGATGGTGAGTCAAACGCGTTTCTTCTGCACAATGTCGGGAATGATTGTGGTTTAAAGAAGTAGTAAAATGATTCCTCTCTGTCATATTTATAATCCTGTAGTTCTGTTTAGGTAAGCAAGAACAAAATATTGAGATGAATGTCTTTCTAAACTGCTTGCTCATACTGCAATATAAAACAAAGTTTATAGCATTATTACACAGTGCAAATAATTCATGCAGATCTCCAATGTTATCGTAAACTCGTTCCATCCATTCTGCGGGGAAAAATACAATCATAAGAGTCATTATTCCTTGAGGCAACTCAACAAGGAGAAATAAAATCACCACTGCTAACAACATACCCGTCGTTCTGTTGTGTTCATGATGTCGGCGAGCGTCAAGGTCATGACCTTGACTTAACAACAGTTTCCGTTTTTTGTACGCCTGGTGCATGGCATATATGAGAGAAAAGGTAAGGACGGTTAAAAGAACACATGGGATCAACTTCGAAAATATTGCTTGAATGTAAGTATTAATAGTAAATATTACGTCTGTTTGAGAGATCATTTCAACAGAGTATATTGGAGGACATGTCATGTTTGGCGCCTTTGTTTGATCTACCACCTTTTTGTCTAGGTAATTTGTACAATAATTTGGTATACATATAACTGCAATAATTACATATATTAAACCAACAGTCAGTTTTGCTCTCATCACTGTACACAGAACTTTGCCTTTGGTTGGGAACCATATGTATAAAAAACGAAATGTCGCTAAGGCAACGGTTAACCATATGCCAATATTGTGACAAACCAATGCAAAACTAGCATGAAATTCTATGTATTTTACTTTTTTCCTGCTGTATGAGTGTAAATAATCTAGTTCCGGGTCTTTTAGTATATAAACTTCAATTGCAAATATTAGATAATCCAGCATTTTTAAGTTATCCGCGACTGCCAACCATGTTAATAAAACGTTTATCGAAGTTATCATATTCTTCCTTGTCAATACTACGATATTTGCCGCGTTAAGAATTATTCCACATACACATATCACTGTACTGATGTATCCATGTACCCGCACATATTTCATCCTGAAAGACACAAGAGGATCCTCCGTATCCGGTACTCTCACATTTTCGTATAGACCAAAATCGCAGTCATTGTATTTATTCGTCGCCATTTTGAAGGCACTCTTCTGTATTTGATAAGGTAATCCAATAATAAGATCTGAAAAAAAATCAGATTGTCATAAATAGTACAAAGGATTAATTACCAAAATATTTCATCAGTTAAAATTGTAAGAATGCAACAAATACAAGCAATGGTGAAGCACTTTTGTGATAACTATCAAAACGTTAATAATGTTACCAATATAATAATGCCATAAGATTTGTATGTATGGATTGTAACTGTATACGTCTTTTATCAAGGTGACTTCTATCGTCTAAGACACGATTCATAAATAAGTAATAATCTCCCAACTTGATCAGATACGAAATGTTATCTTTTAAGAAACTAAAACCGTAAGTCTACTCTTAATTAGCATCCTTCAAACTCTATACCATGATGCCAAACGTTTATCTAAACGGTTTTATTTAACGGGTAAAAAGTTTAACTACTGTTGGTGATCTATTTCTATGACGTTAAAGTTCGAATCACTATTCAGAATCGGTCCGGTATCAAGGAAACATTCCGCAGTGACTTAGTGTATATTCCGTTTAATTCCAGTATGGAATGGAAAACAATATCAGTTGATTTGACATTTATTAAGAATGATTTTTTTTTTCAATCAAATGCTACATACGTCAGCTTTCAGTCATATGATCGAAAATCTGAAAATTGAATCTTACGATTAGTGAAACAACATGTACATGTACTAATGTTTTTAGTTACCCTTCTCCGTGATACCAACAAGAGACCTGCCATTGAAATATGTTTGGAGAAATTAAACTAAAGCATAAAATCAACGCTGCTGTGTTATGTTATTTCTGGTCTTCAAACGAATTAATTTGACCTGCTTATTGATCTGAAGTTCGCTGACGATCTGAAGTCATCTGGAAAATGTTACAGACAAAAGAAAACACACAAACACACACACGCCTTTAGATAATTAATTATCAATTAGAGAATTTAGTAGTTAAATATATACATCATATTAAATGCCAACATCATGAGTTTGAATTCCATTGATATTAAACACGAAAAAAGCATTCTAAAGACCGCATGTACCTGGGCAGAGATTTTTTATATTCTTATTGATGATGTTAAACAAACCAGTAACTACCTTTGGCTTGCTGGAAGCCTTTGTTTTTTGTTTTGTTTTATTTTTGTTTTTTACTGAGATTGACGCAGAGCTTCAAGTAGCGTGACCTTTTCACAGAATTTTTGTTAATTGATGATGCCATCTGAATTCTGAATGAATTGAAATTTGCCAAAATATAACGAATTCCATTTTTAAATTCAGTTGCTCACAGTCCTATTTTACTTTACATCACATATGAACATAAAACCAAAAAGAAAATTAATTTAACATCTATCTTTGTCATTGACGTAATAGTACATATATTATCAAAACACAGCATGTAACATCTTCTACCAATCCGAACTCCTCAGCCTTTCTAGTTACACAAAAGAAAAAAAATCGGAGGCACTAAGAGAAAGACTCTGTCCGGAATTTGACTGATCCGATTTTCAAATCATAGTTTTACTTTTTGAATTTTTTACCATTACTTTTTTCCTGGCTCCTCGCTTTTCGCCAAAATTCTGGACAGAATTATTGTTCCTTACTTCTAGTGATATCTAAGAAAATTTTGTTATCGCCACTTGTAGATAGAACTACTTTTAGTCGCGTATGACTACAATGCCGGCAAATTTTCCAAGAAGAAATTCTCCTTTCTGCATCCGAGGTTATTTTTAGTGCAGCGGAAATGGACGAGTATTCTGATTTTATTTTCTACATGACAATAGAATTGAATTACAAGTATCTCTCATGGTCAGTGTAGGAAATAAATCACGGCCACCCATTTTATCCTTGTTTTACCACGGGCTGCCCGCAGTAAAACAATGATAAAATGAAGTTTCCGTGATTTATTTCGATTTTAATAGGACTAGTTTCTTCATATTTTTGGATAGACGCAGCCTATGAGCTGAACGAAATGTTGGTTATGCGTTTATCACTTTAGTGCAATGGTTGTGGTCTAAAGGATTTTGAAGCACATCATATTAGAATATTCAGTCAACATAAACTGTATAATTTGAAATAAAATTGGTTACAACTGCAAACCTGATTAAACGATAGCATAATCTTATTGTACTAGAAACATATTTTACATGTACCGTCTAGAAACATCCGTCAGTCACTTCATTTGAAAATACAATGATTAACGGAATTGATTCTCAATTAAATGATTTTTTTCAACGTTATTATTAACCGATAATAAATGTATTAAGTACGAGTGTTACATGTAAATTTATAATGAACTGTAGGAGAAAGAAAATGACTGTGTCAGAATCTAAAGAATCTTGAAACTTTTTTCACCTCACTCCACTGGCTGAGGCGTCGAAGCAAGCCTTAGAGAACACTGGCTAAATAAGTATGTATGAAGGAAAATATTGGCGGAAAAGTACCAAATTTCCAACGTATTTAAAAAATTAATTTGTTCCTATACTTGAAGTCCCCTCTGACTTGTCGCTGTGTTTCTTCTCTCTTTAATTACAGTACTTCTGGTCATGTCGAGTCCTTGTCAGATTGTATTCTATATCATCTGATCGTTGGTACGGAATCGTATTGGCAATCTCAAAAAATGTGTCAATAAACGGTCCAATTCCGTATCCAACGATCACGAGGCACTCGAATGCATTTCCTCTGCATAAAAAATATGTTATCAATATATACGTTGCATTTACTAGCCATTCTGTATTGTTATTGTTTATGCATTGCAGCCTGTTAAATGTGTTGCACATTTTAGAGATTTCAACTAAATTGACGAACGAACGGACGTACCGATAGTGATCGGCTGTTTTATCAAGTGGCGATGATCATAATTATAGTTAGAAATAATCCACAAATTATAGTTTAACTGTTTTTTATTTCCTTGAAAATAAAAATAAAAAAAATTATTGTGTCTTTACAAACTCGGCGTTTTATTAATTAGACTTAAAATCAAGTTTGAATTTCATACGTACCTTTCGTTACGAAGGTACGAATCCATAGGAAAATGAAAAGGGAGAAAACTTTGTTAATTTGTCGCCTATTATTTTTTTCTGCTGTATTTAATTTTCTTACATTTTTTCAATATTTCTTATATATCATGAAATTACCAGAATGGATAAATGAACTTTTAGTATTATGAATTTCGTAAACTGTAAATTATTTTTTCTTTACAAACTATTTGCAAAAGTTACACATCATAAAACATTATTTTGTTCGGAAAGAATTTTGAAAACAAGGATTTTGAAGCATTTTCGGACAAACATGTAGGCAGCTAGGCCTTTAGACAAACAGACGTGTACATGTATAAGTTACAGAAAACATAGCATTTGAAAAGGAAACGAATCTCCAGAGAGAAAATGGTGTAACAAAAAGCGCCATGAAATCAAATGACAAAGAATATTTTGTACATTTGAAAATGTCATGGATTATTCATTTGATTTTGCGAGAGATCTTTGCTACAGCTAGTAACTTGTTTACATGGCAGTACTTCAAATTTTTATTTTGGTTGTTTGAAAAAGCATAAACAATATCAGTATCATGAATAAATTCAAGTCTTTTGTTTAAATGTAAACTCTAAACCATACACGTGTTTCCATGTATTTTCTCTTAAGATTAAAGGTACATAGATATACCATAAACACACGATTATTTTCAATACAATATATCACGTGGCATTTTAGATTCTGCATATGATCGATAAAATATATCCCGTGCTTCATAAAAATTGTGATTAATTTCATAAATTGATTACAAAACCTTTTAAAATAAGACACTTATCCAACTCTTCTCTTCAATATTTTAAGGTTAAGAAAATTATTTAAGTATATAAAACACAGACAAGCTTGTATGCATGCAGACGATATTCGGGTTGAGCATTCGAGCGCTATAGACTATAACAGAAATTAGCTTGACTTATTATCTATTCCAAAAAAAAATGTATCTTCAATCTAAATTTACTATCGCATGGTACCGGGGCTTGGCAACCAATTTTATCGCAAAAGTTTGCTAATTTCATGCAAATTTAGGACAAAAACGAGTATTCAATACAGGTATAATAACCTGTGACACCCCCTTTTCTCCGATCCATTCATTTTTAAAATCTCTGGATGTTCCTCCGCTGTGGTATTAATATGCTTATCGGAAGTACTGCACTAAAATTTGATATTTGTATAAAATAACGATTTTCCTAAGCAACGAAAATTGTTACTCCACCAAATAAAACATTTCACAGTATCCTATCACTAGTTTCTTATCTTATGACTAGAAACGATTAGAATATATCCAACCGAGGATGCACAACCATTTTACAAAGTGACGATGGCAACAAAATAGACTTTCATGGAATGTGTATATGCCTTTACGTGAGTAATTTTAATGGATCAGTTTATGAACGGTCATGTGTTAGTCTTCCTTAAAGAAGCCCATTTCCTTTACTCAAGGTTACATTTCCTTTATAGCAGTCTAACATCACATCACTGTCGCCTTATCATTAAACATACATAAAGTTGTTTTTATTGCTCTTTGTGGAATTTACGGTGCTATAGTATGTACCTGCTAAGAATGTCCTCGTTATTTAGTACCTTTTCATTGGAAGTTTGATAGAATATCTAGTCATCTATTTGCGACAAATTGAGACTAATCTAAGCTTTTGTTTTATCCATCTGTATTGATTGTCTTCGGAAGTTGGATGTTATTTCTCTTCAAGACATCATACATATTAATTCAGGATATAAATTCTGCTTCGTCGTACAGAAATATTTTTCAATATCGCAAACCATTTTCTCTTCAAACTTCTATCTTTCAATAAAGGCATGGTTGCTCATGCAGATTTTATAATTCCAACCTTTTTTTTCAAATTACTAATTTGAATTTATCCCTAAAATGTTTTGCAGTTGTTACTTTAAACACAAATCACATTTTTAAAAAATTATGACCACAATAAATCTATACTACATTAATCAGAAAGCTTGACATTTTCCTTGGATTGTAAATCCACTGGAACAAACTTTTATCTATACATGTTATGTATGCTAAAGAGGATTATTGCCTTCTTTATATCTTCGATGAAACTTAAGACACATCTACGTACATATTAAGCGGAACAAAAACCTTGATTTTATTAAATTATTCTGAACTCGTTTGTAAAAAAGAAATCAATACAATCTGGGAGTGTAACGTTGAGAAGAAATCCAACTTTTGTCATCAAATACCTCGATTTTCACTTACTTTCACTCAGAAATACTAAATTTCAATACTGAAGCGTGTTCGGAGAGTATAAGTCCTTCACCCCAAAGAACTTGAGATAAAGAATACTACAGACAATGTGAAGTCATCCTCATATCTTGACCTACACTTGGAGATCGATGGTTAAGGAAAACTACTGACCAAACTATACGACAAACGTGATGACTTTTTCATTCAATATTGTCAACTTTCCTTTCATCTGGGGGCAACATCCCTTCAGCACCTGCGTATGGAGATTTCATATCACAACTCATACGTTATACCAGGGCTTGCCGTAACTACGCAGACTGTTTGTATCGTGCTAGACCTTACAATTAAACTCTGGAACATGATTAAGTTGCTACAAGATTGAAGTTATCACAATATAAGTTTTATGGTCGTCATCATGAACTGGTGGATCATTACGGTGTATACATAGGCACCGTGAAAACTGATTTCTTCAACGTTTCATAGTTTTCTTGCCTCTTTCGTCTACCCCGGACTTGACTTTTTATGAGCAACTCGGCGGATGTTCCTAGAAAAGCAGAGGACGCACCTGATCAATGCTCCCAGTTTTTAGTGGAGTTCGAGTTGCTCATTTACATGTGTTTGTCTGTTTTCCATGTCTACTCTTTGTCCCCGGATAACATTCTTTTGATTTCCGCTAGAATCTTGGTTGAAATTTTCCTTGATTACTCTTATCTTATACAAAATGAAAGGATTGCAGCCACCAACGGCCAAATCGGCCTTAATCAAGATTTTATTGAATTTCAAATTAAATCAGCTCGAAGAAGCTTTATCCTTGTCGAGTTTCTTGGCAATCAAAATTAAAAAAAAAATATTCGATTAGCCATTTTTAAAGTTACACAGTCTCTGAGTAGATGTATCAGCTCGTCTCTCCGTCATGAAATAATTTTCTTAATAATTATGTATGTCCTAATTGAATTAAATTGAACTCAAACACATCGATACTCTAATTCTGGATTTTGGAATGGGGATGTCAAAGGTAATTTTAAAGGCCACTTCAACAAAACACAGATTTTAGGATAAAAAAAGTAAGTTTAAGCCATCATAATCAATTTACTGCGAGGGATACAAATGTTTACACTCCTTTCCTTGGTTTAAGCGAAAAAGTAAGAATTTAGATCCAATATGAAGCCGTTATATTGAAGTTTTAAAGATCCAATTTTCCCATTTCGTGGCTCCACCATGTTAAAGTTCACCCGAAAATATCAAAATATGTAGAACTGAAAAAATACCGACCAAAAAGCCGATCTCCTATCTATAGCGGCTGACACTAATGGCCACTAATTTAGGAAGTTCTACGGTCACCACAGCGACCTGACTGACAGAGGTGAAGTATTATGATCATAATTCTTCGGTTGAATTTAATGAACTCGGCAGTTTATTTGACAAGTTAAAGATCATTTGCAGTCAACACATTTTACATGTGAAATCAAATTGCGTACAAGGACAATATTTGCAGCTCAAGGCTTGAATTCTACGTCAAATGTCAAAACTTCAACGGTATTCCCCGTGGCCTGACTGACCAATGTATATAAATTCTCCTTCAGTCTGGTGGGGATTTCAATATTTCTCCACTCTAAATAGTTAAATCTAAAATCTGTCAAGAGTGGAGAAATCCTTTAATCCTCGAATCCCCGAACGCATTGAAGGAGAATCTCCAATCATCTTAAATTAAATTATGAAACTCATAAAAAAAGTCATAAGTTTTGATATGAGTTATTCGTATGAGTTATTGCATGATTTTTTGGTTTGGGAGTTTTTTAATCTGGTTCCTAATCTGGTTCCCTGGTCAACATCATAAGCGCCCCAAAGACTAAAATGTACCTCTAAAAATATGATACACATATCTTTGTGTGTTTTTGCTGGCATGAGAACGGGAAGTTTACATGAAAAGATGAAATGAACGGTTAGCATTGAATTTCTATAATATTACCCAGCTTCCGACTCAAACACAGGGGCTCGTTACAGTTGACTGTATAGGTCATATACATTATCCGAGCCCGGGCTGATAGCTATATATAGCTATTGCCGGTAGTTTAATCTGGTATAAGGTAATCATTTGTTTTGATTGAAAATATTGGGGTCATTACAGTTACGAAAGAGTAATCATATCAAGGGAACCAAGTTTCTAGCGGAAATCACCCGATTTTAAAGCATATCGTATTCGTGCCATTTCGGATGTTGAAGTAAGCCAAAATCAGTGGCAGACAATATTAGACAACTTGCGAATTTGAAGACTTTAGTTTTTATTTTAAGTATTAGAGACACCATTTGGATCGCTGTCGAATTAATGATTGTGACAAATAAAATGAAACTTAAAAGTAAACGAATTTATTCTTCAAACGGCACTACCCGAAATCACACTATATGACGTGAAACACGCTGGAGAGCTTCTGATTTTATGCTTCAAACGAACCAGACACCAATCCTTTTCATTATATCGTTGGCACATGGTTCTGAATTTTTAAAATTAATATTATAACAGACTTCGCCTATGCAAAAATGTATCAATAGAACGAGTTAATATCATTAATAAATGAAGATGTAAATAAATGTACTTTATAATGTTTGTTGTACTTTAAAAAATTAAACTTTTTTTTAAATTGTACACCAATACTGCTACACATCTCTTTCTAACATTTGTTAAGTTCACACGATGATAAATTTCTAGGACACGAGTCCTATTGAATTATGATTACTTGGGCCCAATCACTTAATTCATGCTTATGAATTTTCATTTCATATCCCTAACACATCAAACATTACATAACAGCATATAAAGATGTCAAATAATCAGAAAGATGCATTAGAAACTCTGCTGAAGTTACAAAATTTAGTTATTGACCACCAATGTCGACGACATGGAGTAAACGAGGCCCATTTGATGCTATTGTTGTAAATTAATAATCAACTGTTATATCGTGATTGATCCTTATGGCCTCGTTAATCAATAAATGTTATGAAATGAATATCGTGAATAATTCAAAATTGTAATGACTTTGTATGATATCTAGAGAAAAGTGATGATTTACCGATAGCTCTTCCTAATGTTCCTATTTACATGTAAATGATGGAGCATATCAAGTGTGAATTTCAATTACGAGTTAGTCTCATTTTTTTCAGCGCCAGATCTACGACTGGTTTTTATGACTATAAATGAAATGATAGCAAATTAAATAGAATCTGTTTTCATGACTATTAAGTAATACACGATCACAGTGTGATGAAAAATAACTGATATAAACCGATGTAGTTTAATGAATGCATTATAATAAGAGAAAATAAAGATTAAAAAAAAACAAATACTTTAAGAACATGAAACTAACCAACCGCTTTGTTTAGCAAAATGGGAACCGAAGTGCTCGAAAGGAAATTATGGATTTTATATTGACTTCCTGCTAAAATTATATTTATGCACCGTTTCAAATTTTCGACTTACATAACCAACTTATGGACAGTTAATGCGTACTTAATATTTGCGAAAACCTCATAATTCAATTTCCACATACATTTTAGTTTATATCCGAGTCATAGTAGGAAGAATGTAAAAAACAAAACAAAAACAAAACTTAATATTATGGTTTGGATTTTCTTATTAATTTCGGAACGTGGACGCCACTGACAATCTTACTTGCCAGACCTATATCAACAAATCAGATGGCTTGTTACAAATCAAATTAAAGTATTGTCGCATTACCGTAATAAACATTAAACAAGAACAAGAGTTGTACAATTTTGTCATACTCCAACACATAAACTAAGACTGTATATACGGCACAATCTTATTACTTTCAGCCCTAAGGAAATGTCATGACAGATTTGTAGAACTGTTAAGTATAACATCATTGTCTTCCTATGTTACGGAAATGTCAAGTGGAGTGTCAACAAAATCTCTTTTAGACAGAATAACTTGCATCACATCATCATGACGGGGACATTTTTTTTTTAATAGCTTTATATTAAATGTAATAACATATATTGTGTTCAACTTCATATTTGATTAATATGATTTGTTACTTAAATTTCAGATTGTCAACAGTTCTTATCAAGCAATTATCATACGCAAAGTGACTAAGTTCTACTGTATATCTTCCATGTTAACCTGCTATTTCTTAATTTAAGATTTTTCATCACTCATTTTCGGTTTTACTTGGGATTCCATATCTCAGTGCAACAGAATGGTAAAGGCCTTATGTGCTCACGCGTACAATGTAGTTGTAAAAAAAACTAAAAACTTTAAAGCACAGTGGTATTCAGGTTATTATTTATCTTTGTCGTCTACATTTGGATGCAGTACCTTACGCGAGAAAACCTCGCAAAGATGAAATACAGTACGATTTTTTAAAAATCTTTTTTTTAGTCAAAAATGCATAAAATCTTTATCAATTTTGTCATTGGCATGGTTTTATTCGTACAAATTTTTATCAAGTTTGAACAAAACAATGCAACTTGTGATTCGGTGTGTCTTCGTAATTCTGATGATCTAACGCTTTCCATGCAAAAGTCAGACAGAATCTATGGTATGAGTTGCACTGGGTAAACTTCATATATCCCATATGCAAGTCAGAAAGTATTAAGTTCGTTTTGAATCGACAATGATGGCTCAGAAGACGATTTTAAAGTTTCCCTAGCACAGCAACGAAATTTTGTTCAAATTAAAGAGTTATCTCCCTTTGTTCAATTAATTACAATGCTGTCTATGTAATTTTCATTTCTCCTTAATTATTGCAGTTAATCCAAAACCAACATTCAACTTTGAGAAAGTGATATGAAGCGAGTAAAAAAATGAAAACAAAATTTGTCATGTGCAACCCACTGCCTGGTTTTTGCACCAACATCCTCTTACATGGAAACAAAAAAAAAATACTACCTATTCCATGAACACATCATTAATGTCTTGTTAACATAATACATATTGTTATGCTCGATTTTCCCCGCCTCGTGTGTCCTTTGTTAGATAAATGCGTTTCGAATGTCTGGATAAATTGTTTTTTTCCTAATAGTATTTGAAAACAGTCATTATAATATATCCCTATCAGAATCAGCTTAGAGAAAAAAAAACAATATGAGCAAAAGTATACTAGACTTAGTTTAGAAATGTCGATCTTGTACTAAGTTTTAAAAATGTTTTGATTATTACTCATTGTGGGTTAGACAATGCTAAGGACAATTTTTGTAAAGTAGCTAACCAAATTCCACAATAGTACTTATGTGATAATTATACATAGGTCCACGAGAATTGTCTTATTGTACTAAAACACTCATTTTGTGTTTGTTTGCTTGCTTTTAATTAATTTACCTATTAACTAACCAGTCGAAAATGCAAACTTATATTATATAAACATAATTCATTGCTCTTATTTTTTGATGATGTAACAATTGAAAAAAAAAAAATCTGTTTTCTTTTTATTCTTGTATGAATTGTATAACTATAATAAATGTTAAAACTGTATAAAGTTTACGCGTTTTTGTCCACAGAAGCATTGAATTTAAGGCGACTATTTAAGAAAGTAGCCTTAAAGTAATATTGATATTTATCGCTTTTTTTCAAAAATAAGAAACGGACATCTTGGATACTACGATTTAAAAAGTGTAAGACATAATCTATTTATTGAATACGAACTTAACAATCCAAGGAGTTGCAATGATTACAAAATGCGAAATCAGAATGATAAAATAAATCATTTCTTTTTTGCACGAGAAAAAAAGTATAAAAACAGTGGTAAGAATCGAAATACGTATCATTAAAATGCTTTATTACAAGCAATTTAGGTATATAGAAAACTTTGCCATCTACGTAGAAAATAAAATTCTTGCACTCTAAAGAGGAAAAACGACCTCGATCTGCAATAATTACTGTCAGCCATTTGAAACGATAATTATACCGAGTAATTGGTAAATTAACGATAAGAAACCGAAATTTGTCTCATTTGTCTTTCATCGTTGACTGATATTGTCACTGATTGATTGTTTGATTTGTAAGTTCTTGTGAAAGTGTGACTGATTAGTCGTTCTTTAACACACAGAATAAAACTTAAATTAACCGTTTGAGCAAATTCATTTATGTGTCGCTGGTTAATACTAATGTTATATAAAAAAAGAATAAAAAATATACACCATGCGCCAACGTATATGGTAAGTTTCCCTAAGTTATCTGAACAAGTGAAATCCAGAAAAAAATCTTTTCGTACCATTTTGACGAAAATAGTTCTTAATCCGACCCATGGACTCAATATATGGCAATGTATTTCAAATAGAGGACAATCGTTATCTATAAATTCTGCAAAATGTACCTATTTATAAACTGTTTTGGTCTATAAAAAGTAGGATCATACGCAGAAAGGATATTTAAAAAAATATTATTGATTTCCTTCCAAGAAACATTTAATGTATCGTTTTTGAGTAACTCGTTTTGTTTATAAAAACCTTTCATAAGTGCTTTATGCCGTAGGATGACTCAGTCAATTTCCGTCAATCAACATTCGTGCATAAAACAACTACTTACTGTTAAACCATCAGTGAGGTTTAGTGCTGTTTGATTGGATTGGATATTGTATTGGACATTACAAAACTATTGCTAGTTAGAACGTCTGAAATTTTTTAGCTACTTTTGACTTCATAGGCAACATATCATTAATCCTAATATAAGAAACGATAACATATATTTTCACTGTATGAAACGTAATAAAATGTAAATATTCTTTAAAAAAAGTTTTCTTTTTCTGATTATATGCCAAACAATAAGTCATGTAACTTTCCTGTACGTTAGGCTCGGTTATAGGCAAAACGTTTTCAAGTCGCTATTATTGTTAGCGTCTTATTGCACTCCTAATTACAGTTCGCATAATTATATATTACCGTCATAGCTTCATAGTTCTAGCTTCATACGAGATCAAAATGTACTTCTTAAATATACACAAATGTTCTACGTGTGATTTTTGATTGTATGAGAACGGATAGTTTACATTAAAAGATGAAATGTTCGGTTAGCACTGAACAGTACTCAGTTTCTAATTATGACACAGGGGCTCGTTACAATTGACGATATAGGTCATATACATTATCAGGGCCCGATATATAGAGCCATTGCCAGATGTTTAATGTAATCTGGTTCCCTGGTCAATTTCATAAGTGACCCAAAGATCAAAGAGAAACTTGTGGAACGAAAACATTACCCAAACTTCCCGGAAACCAGGTGTTTTGATTTGCATTCGGGTCATCGCGGTTACGAAAGAGTTATTCGTGCTATTTCGGATGTTGAAAGCGAGCCAAAATCAGTTGCATAGAATATTTGATGATTAGCAACTTTGAAGACTTCAGTCTTTGATTTTTTCTTCAACAGCGCCAGTTATTCCGGATTTTACATCTCAACAAGAGATGACAGTTTCGTTGACATAGTACTTAGGTAACAGACGAGGTATCACATATAAAAAAATGCTTTGAATGATCAATACATTACAAATGAACTTCGCAAAATTTCGAATATATTTTTCTTTGAAAAATACTACTAGCAAATGCGAGGCCTGAAATGTACACTTATCGGTAATTACGATGTGACACGACGATAAAGCAGGTTCATGTTATGAAAAGATCGGGATAACAACCCGGCCCCTTCAAAGTACCTAGTGACACCACAGAGTGGATTATAAAAAAATAAACTGAGAGGCTGTTGACCCCATAATAATTAACAGTAATAGATAAATGATTTAATCTGTAAAAGGATTGAAATTATCGGGAACATTTTTTCGGATGAAAGCTGTGCTGAATTTAGCCATGAACTCTTTACGTAGAATGGCTCGCCCTACATTAAAACCTGATAAAGGTAATACTAGAATATGTGAATTTTCTATTTTTTAATAAGCATCGCAAGGACGGGAAGTATTGCTGTAAACAAAGAGGTAAAAGGTTAATTGCTCTTATGTGATTTTTAAATCACTCTTTGAAACTCAAATCTACATAAAAAAATCACAAACCATTCAGGCCACTACTTAATCAGTGTAAGGTAAGGGTTTATAACAAAACTTTTGCTGTGGCAAGACAGAAAAAACAAACACACTTAAAGTTATCCGTTCAAATTAGATATATTTACAACAAAAAGAACTTCCCGAGAAATCACTTGTGAACAAAAATATTTTTGGTCTTCTGAGTCTCGTTCTAGTTTCATTTTTTACCGGAATTTCTGATGAATTGAAATCCGAAGACCGGTCTGCATTTTATTGTTTACATCTGGGATCTCGGAACGCTGTATTACAATGCAAAATATTCTATTTTACGCTTCTTTCTTAACACCTTTATCATGTGGAAATAGATAGTTGTCATTTTTATTGGTATATTTACGCGAAAATATGTTTTGCTTTTATATACTGAACCCAAAACTCTGAAAATGACAAATCTCTATGCATTTGAATGATAAACTAAGACACATATTCGTGAAACCATGAAGTCACATGACGAGACATACAAACCCTATAGGTATAAATATAGTAAATATTCATGACGTCACAAGGACCGCTCTTGGCTCATGAACCTTGAACAGTGATACTTAAAATTGCTTGATTTCTAAAGTTTTATTCACAAGTGGCATCACTTGAAATATGGGTTTGCATTGAAAGCAATTGGAGTGTTTTTACTGAATTTTTCCTATAGATTACCTATTGCCTTTAAAAGTTTTTTTGTTAAAAAAATATCACGTTTGCAAACGTGAAGTTTTCAAATTTAAGTGTACGATCCCATAGAGAAACCAAAGATAAAAAGGTTAATAGTGCTTTTGCGTTCCTATCATTATATGCTGGTATGCAGCATATGTATGTTATTATTGCAATATGTGCCATTTTCCATTTTGTTATTAACACAATGCAGGTCTGGGTGTCAAAAGAATAGGCCTGCAGCAGCGCTAAGCTTGTCATAAAATGCGACTAAATAGTGCTCAGAATCTTAGCCAGGGGCTAGGGCGCTCTGCCCACAGAGCAACTTGGTTGTGTGCCCCAGGAATGGGGTACCCCTGGCGTGTTACATGCTGGGGTTGTCAAGCTATAAACCGGAAAACCTGACCGCAAACCATAGTGGTGCACCGTGTTGGGAAAGATGCCACGTTCCTCGCACGTTAAAGAATCCTACTTTGGTATTCTCCCGGTGTAGGAATCATAGGGCTCCGCCACAGGAGGCTAAATTGCCCGACCCTACCCACCTCTCCCTATTTCCAGTGGCAATCCAAATTTGCCGACCCTATTATCCTTGTGTCCCATCCCTTTATTTTCATTTCATCATCATTTCATGTTCATTTTATCATCCATTTCATGTTCATCGCCAAAATATAGCTGAAATATTGCTGCTCGGGTGTTAAACCCCAACAATCAATTAATCATGTTATTAACAAATTTATGTACACTATCAAATAACAAAGATAATGACTAATTTCCCATACGTCAAAACATCATATGATGTTTAATGCTGACAAACATGTATTGCTTATAATGCAGTACTTGATCTATTTAATGACAAATATATCAGATTTCAATATTTTAACAAACATCATGATTCAGTTGGAGTGGACAAGATAAATTATTGTACAAAATTAACATGTATTTGCAATAGATTAAATATTCTTTTGCTAAAATTACAATGATATGACGTCCAATCATTGGATATCTACATAATTGAGAATTTAACAAAAAATTATGAGACATAACATGATCAATATAACATAAACTCCCAGTGTTTCATAACCATATTCTGATTTTATTACCCGGGTTGTACAAAAATGATTATTACATACTATAATGTTTCTTGTTTTACTGAAGGTAATTTCCCGGTCCACATATTGTGTTCTCTCTAAAGCGATTATACGACTCGCATAAGACTAATCACATTTTTTTCTTTCAGAGTGGTAAACAAAAAGAGGATAATGTGATAAGGAACGCATGCAAGTATTTATAGTAGCAACTTTAAGTGTAACATTCAAGCGAACAAAGAATGGCAACAAATCGGGAAAAACGAACATGGCAATAAGTGACAACAAATACGTCAAAATCCAAAACAAAGTGAAGATTGATTGATTGATTGATTTTGGGGTTTAACGCCCGAGCAGCAATATTTCCGCTATACTCCGGCGGTGAACATGAAGTGGATGATAAAATGAACATGAAATGATGAAGAAATCATAAATGGGATGTGACACAAGGATAATGGGGTCCAAAAATTGTGATTGCCACTGGAAATAGGGAGAGGTGGGTAGGGTCGGGCAATTTAGCCTCCTGTGGCGGAGCGCAAAGGTTCCTACTCCTATCGGAACAGAAAAAGTAGACCGAAAAAACGAAGACGTTGCAGTATCCGATTCTGTATCAGAAATTTATAATAACACTATGAGATTTTGTGGTTTAAATTGGACGATTACATAATTGAACACAAATGAAAAACGTACTACTGCACAACAGGCGAGCCAAAAACTAAACACTAATGAAATATGCAATGAAATGATTCTAAAATTGTTGAATTCTTTTTGTGAAAGCAATTCGTTTAATTTTCGTCGAAATTGAGACATGTTTTATTTACGAATGCTAATAGTTAAATTTAGATAACAATAAAAAAAATATATATATTACATGGTAGTGAATTATGTGAATAAATAACGCAAGAGTTACATACAACCGTGCCATTTATTTCATACCCACGAGAATTTAATCGTCACAGGATGCAAACATGACGACAATACAGTTGCAATATACCTGCACTTTACATTTGGCATATTTTTATTACGGTCGTGTGTGTTTTAATACGAAATTAAATTACTTATGATACCATTTCAATGAAACACTGCTAAAATGATCAAACGCATTTTGTTTATTGGCCGGTGTTCAGAAACATTACTGTTCATGCATACAAGAAAAAAGCCAACGCCTCCTCACAGGGCATGTATTAGGCTAAATCAGACCATTGCTCTGCATACAGTATGTATATGCAACCACGACGTTACGAATTTATCATCTTTCGGAAATTCTGGATTAAGGAAATTTTCATCCAACCAAGATTGTTGTTAATCAATTTTACATTTTGATAAGAATTTGTAAACTAGTCCTGTCAAATAATAGCATTTATTTACAGACTTCGTATAAAAAATTCATCCTTTGTACAGATTCAATCTCAAATTTTCGGAAGTGTTTCCAAACTATTTTTTTTGTGGCAAATACGAATCAGCTTGAGTGGTAAAAGTACATTCGTTGGATGTCAAAATATAATAAAAGTTTTTGCATATAAATTATTGGGCTATATACTTTATTCGATTTATGATTAATTGAAATGCATACAAGATGTAATGTGTATAGTACTTCAAAAGCTGTCCATGCAATGTTTTTTTTTGTAATACAACATGTTTAGCCTGGCTTGAAGACTAATATGACAGATATTAGTATAGGATCATGAAATTCATCTTTATAAAGATTCTTCCTAAAGATTTAAGATAATCTGTGTAGTCAAATTATCATTTAAAAGTCCAGTAAATGGGTTTAAAATGACTGACAAGTATTAAAATTATTAACGAACTACTGAATATAGCTTGCAGCTACAAAAGAATCTTCACTATTTAATGTAAGAATCTTAACATGCTTAACACACGCAGCATATGTTAAGCCACGACATAGAGAGTAAACTCTTCAATACTGATCAACCACTTCTAAAAGCCATATTTTCTGAGCTATGTACATGATTTCACAAACTTGAATCACACTTTAGACAGACCGTATATAATTTAGTATGTTCCCAAAAGGAAGTATTACAAACAAGTTAGTGACAGGCTTAATGTTTTGATCTACTTAAAAAATTTCGGTCACTAAACAAAAAATAGAAATAATCTATCTCTACTATTTCTACATCATAGTTCCATAAACTTATCGTTTTTTGTTTTTTTTTTTTTTTGTTTTTTTTTTTGTTTTTTTTTTGTTTTTGTTTTTATTGTTTTGTGTATTGATTTTGCATTTACTTCGATCTTTTCACCAAGTTATCAGGAAGATTCCTGATATACAAGAAACAAAGTGGCTTATTCGAAACATAATGGTACATTTATTAGATGATAAAAAGGTATAAATTCTTCTCGATAGTATTTTTGAAGCAAACATGACTGCATCTTATCAGCAACAACAAAGTTTTCTTGGATTTACTACTCAACAGGTGCCTAATTCCCAACGTTTTATGTTTTATATTTTTTAACATTTACACTGAAAATATAAATCTGAAATCTGTTACGTTTGAGTAAGGTTAACACGAGAATTCATGATGTCTTTTAGGTGAAATTTGAAATTATGCATTTTCTCAGCCTTAACAAACGTTAGAAACAAAAATACTTCAAAACTACTACGGTTTACGCCGTATGATCAAATCTTTTTAATGTACAAAAAACTAAATAAATCACTTACATTTTCCAAATTTGCTTCTGCTGTATCTAAATGCCGTAACTAAGTTGTATTTATTGCAAGAAGTCATTATATACGTTCATTTAGGAGGATTACCGAACGTAGCTAACATTAATGAAATAAATGACAAAGCTTAATTATCCTACCTTATACAAGCTTTATATTCCAGCAGCTGTCTTCATTATCACTCCAATGTAAAGAATAAAAAGCAATCAGTTTGTGGTACTTGTTGATAGCCGCTTTATTGGTGTTTATTCTGATAGATTCTACTTGCTAACGAATGACTTCTATCACGAACTATGAGCGGTCTGCTGTATTGGACATATGGCTACTTCATGGATTACACTAATCTACTCGTCAATGACAAACATCGTGATAATTTCTCTATATATTAAATGGGTCCCATTAACAGCTGCCATCGGTGTATTGATTCTAACAGATCACTTCAATTATTTCTTGTAACGAAACAATTGAATATTGAACAAATTGCGATAGTTAGAAAATTGGAGAATTAAAACGCTTTCAACCCCGTTAAATCAGGAGTCATTTGCTGTATAGATTTTTTAATAAAATGTTCCAGATATCACAGCAGAACTTGTTATACATGGACGGTTGTTCATTAGTAGTTTAGCGAAGATCATAGATATTAAATGATATTTGACGATTCAAGCAGAAAACAAACATTAGAACAATGACTTTAATAGTTTATACATGTACTTAAGCGATGTATATGAGTCCACGGTAGAAGATTGTAACTGTCACTACAGCGGCGAGGCAATAACGAAATCTTCACAGCTTGCAGCCTCAGCGGAGAACGGTGCATTCAACTCTAGTTTGGAATTTTTCTATCAATAAGAGCATTTCAATATCGCTCCTCCTGGGCAATGAACAACTTACTTTTTTAAATTAAAATTTCCTGCTTTATTGTGTGTATCACAATTCTACTGCCATTACCCATTCAGTGTAGAATCGCATAGGAAAACTAAGTGTCTTGATTCCCTAGACATTTGTTTTACAACTTAAAGACAATTTGAATTGACATTCTATCAATCATGTGAAATTCAACGATAAGAAGTCTATGTTTTGAAAAGTTAATATATAATCGAATTTTATTTAAAATTTTGAATGCAGTGGGTGCTAATCATTTATTGTATGTGATTTTTTTTCTATAATTGCTCAGAAAAAAACTAAGGATGCATGTAGGAAAGAACATCTCACTTTAGAATGGTAACAACACGAACATTTAATGCATTGAAATATAATCGTTGTGAGCTTCCAAATATAACTTATGTCCAGAATGATTACAGATGAATAAAAAGTATTTTAGTTCATTACTTTTATTCTAAACCTTTACCTTAACTTATGTACGATTATTTCAAAATTTTACTGAAGTTGTATTTTCCATCAGGAAGTGTAAAATTGTGTCGATCCAAGCCTACATGCTTCTTTATCTTATTCATATCAATGTATTGATTTTCTACATCCAATAAACATTAACTATGGGATTACCTATGTTGTCCATGATAACCATCGACTCCCTTGAGCTTACGACGGAAAATTCCTTGACCTATTTAAAAGAGAAAAATACGACCAGATTGCTGAATCGGTTTTATTTATACAACATTTGAACGAACTATTTGTCCTTTCTTAAGTGATGTTGTTTCATCATTTTCCAATAGTTCAATTATATTCGTGTATACGTTTGATCATATGGTCAGATGTGGTTGTAAATAAAACCCTGAAACGCCATGTTAAACCTGTTTATAGTCCAACTACATGTATAAACACATTAAACCTGTTTATACGTTTATTAAACATCGACAAAAGGAAACTATCAGATACATTAAAACCAAGAAGTTATCAAAGCATGAAAACAAAGACGATCTACATATTCAAACAAATAAAGAACTAGTAACAAGAACTTCCTACAAACCAGGATTGAAATCAGTAGCACTGGAAGGTTAAGTATGTCCGGCTTTGTCAGCGGCACCCGTCATAAACACGTGAGTAAAATCCGGTAGGCATCAAGTAATAAGGTTTGTAGATTCGTTAAGACGTAAAAAATATCCGAAGGTATTTTGTGTCAACTGTGAGAAATAAATTTCACATCAGTTGATCAAATTGTGATAACAACCATTAAACTCCTGTATTAATGATATTAACAAAAGCTGCTTACACCCCTATCTAAGAAACTTATTCGACAAGATCCTCACACTACTGAGAAAGTCAGTATTCAAACCACATGTAGGCAACATGTGACACGTATATACTCCAATGTGGACATGTTGGCATATTGCCACTTATAAAGAGGAAGTTTGAATTTGGAAAGTTAAAATCATCACATTTGTCATGAAATTCTTCTACATGTGTTATTTATGCTTAGCATAAGTTCTAGGTGCAAAAAAAGAAAAATGCATAGCTGTTTTCGATTTAGTTTGAAGTTCATTATGACAGATCAGTTGATATAAGAATTATTCATTCATATCACAGAAACGAAAATGAATGGAGGACTAGTCGCGTCTGTTTTTTTCTGTAGTAGCCTTAGTTAAAACATAGCTTTATACTAATATTGAGACAGGTGAAACAAAAATAGCTCAGTTTGATCCCATGAAAAAACAAATTATTTTTCTGTTCATTCGGATTACTTATTTACTATAGCACGATTGATTGCAAATTCTAAATCTACAGGGACTCATTTAAGGTTATGAGATCAATTGAACAGGTCTAGGAACCAGACTTCTCTCTGCAACAATTAGAACAATGTTACTGTAATGAGTATGTTTTAACATATATTTGTTGATTTGATGTGTAAGTTTGAATATTCGTGACATTGATGTGCTTAATAAAATAACAACAAAATCATATAAATTCATACATACATACATGTAATAATTATAAACCAAATAAATCTCAATGAAAGTGAAGAAAACGGTCATAACAGAGAGCAAGAATACATGGGATACTCATTTTTGATGCAATCATGAAAGTAGATCGCATTACCAAATTGGAAGAAGTCAGCCAAAGAAAAATTAAAACTCTTTCCCTAGTGATCTTAGAGATGATATATGTTGCTAACTTGAATAATTATTTCAATCAATGATATTGCGGATAACTCTAAGTTTAGTGGGTGATGACATTATGAGCGACAGCCTAGCAATGGTGACGAAATAAATTACACATGCAAAATGGCATTTAGTAATCCCACTTGAATTACATGTCAATTTGAAAATTAATTGAATTCAATTCAGATTTCATGCTACGGATATTGCGGAATTTATTTCGTTAGACTGTCACAAGAGATCTTTCCATTGACAATGTTTAGCAGATTTGAAGATTGATTATAGCGACAATTAACCTTAACGTAGATTTCAATTGTAATTTTCAGTTTAATACTATTTTCAGTTTTATACTATTTTTAACACATGGGGCTGCAATGTTGTAACTCTATTAACATACTCTGGTTAAACTCATTTGAGCTGGATTTGTATGTACTGTATTTTTGAATTAAACTTCCTACATATTTGGTTCTAATGATAGGCTATTCTTTGAAACACATAAACAAACCGAAGTGAACGAAGATAAACAGAAACATACGCTTTGAAAAATAACATTTGAATTAAGTTGCAGTCTTTATAAAAACCAGACACGAAGTGATTCATGTATGTCTTAAACTCACAGACATCACTTTGCTTTTTTATTCAGAATCTATTACAGACCACATGACAAGTTTCGGTTGTTGCACTTTTGAAATAATTACATAGATTGTGTATGGAATTGGTACTTTGCAAGAGTTATCGTTCTTGATTTGTTGATTTTAGTGGGAGATGAATGTATAGTTTTCAAAGAAAAAGAGGAAAAAACACAGTTCTGAATATAGAAAGGACTATCGTTTCGTAAAAATATAGCATATGTAGACTGAATAAGAATCGTTTGTTCAACAATGAGTCACCTTCACCCTTGGCAGTGTCTGAATTTTATATGAACTGGCACTTAATACACTAAAACACACAAAACGAAGGAATCCATTAGTTTAAAAGCCAATTGAAGTAAATTCTTGGCACGGTTTTAGTTTTCACATGATTTTCTTTGCTATATAAATCAAAAATGTTCTGGCGTTTTTACATATATATTTGGTATTACCCCGTGTTTTATGGTGATTTTTTTATTATCTTAATTTAGTTTGTTTCATTTGGATAATTTTTCACCATTTCCGCATTATCCACATCATTATACTTTGCTGTTTTAAATATTAACGCCAAAGTGTGAATTGTTTTTGATGGGACCCCTTTGTGATCCGAGTCGGGGAGCTGCGTTATTTTTGCTAGACTATTACCGGATTATACTCACTAGCAATATAACGGATGTCAAAAGCAGAGAGTTATTTCTGGAGCACCTGATATTCTTCCCGGTTGTTTGTGGGAGGTTTTTTTTATCTAATCTATCTAATCCAATATTTTCGGTTCGCTACATTATGTATGTACATCGTCTTTGTTTCCTGTTTTCACGTTCAGGTCATGTCCTTGGTTGAATTGCCCCATTGTTGACGCGTTTTGTTTTGTTTTTTGTTTTTTGTTTTTTTTTTTTTTATGTGCCAATATTCACTTTACTATCTATTTGAGATACAACGTAATAAAAATATACACATTAAAAAGATACTTCCTGTTAAGTAACAAGGACTGGATTTATTTTCAACACGCACTACTGGCTCAAATCAGGACTATAGTGACCATGCACAGTCATAATATAACTGAGGAAAACAAATTATGCAGACTTAAACGCTCATTTTGATTTAGTCAGTCGTATTTTGACCTTATCGACACTTAAAATGTTAATTAAAAACACAATTTGTCTAACTCAACACAAAAATGCGTTCTTAAAACATCAAAGCAAATCTAGTGTTTAGTAGAACACACAATGTCTAACAGAACGTTTGTGTGCGTTCAGGTGGACACATTTTTTTTTGTCAAACTCAAACCAAAAAGCGCTGGTTGACATCGACATTTTTTGTCTAACTCAACCATCACCCTAAAAGTGTTGACGTAGCCAAAAAATTCTACATAACCACATAAACATTTTATTTTTTTTTGGACAAAATGACTGCTGGGGTAAAAAAACGTATTTCTCATAAACAGGTACAGCGTTGACTGATTGTGGATGGTCATATCAGTCATTATTTTGTCTAGTAGTGACGGTTGGTACGTTTCTTGGAGAAATAATTAATTACTACTATCATAATACATTTACATAATAAAAGTTTTGTTAAATGAACATGCCGAATCTTCTCTCCAATTTAGAAAATAAAGATTTTAAAAGATATAGATATGCATATACATAGAGCTCAATTGATCATAGAACAAAGAAATCACTGGTATAAAAAGAAAACAATAATACTTGCGCAAACAATTGTACATGCTTACGTGTGAACTTTCTTTTGCATGGCAACACGAAGTCCCATAATTGACAAAAAATCAGACAATGATGCACAATGCAATCTTCCTGCATAATTTATTAACAAGAAAGGTGTAGAAAACTCAGACTTTGCATGTATTCTTGTTTAAGGAGCGTCCGTAACAAAATTAGAACTTTTCCTGGAACTTGTCATGATTAAGCAATACAACAAATGAACACCTGCAAACACGACGACAAAAATTTCGAAAAATGAGTTTGTGCATTACATGTAATTTTCAAAGTTAAACCATTAATGAACCGTAGTGAAATTCTCAGTTGATTTTTGTTTTGTTTTGTTTTTTTGATTTTGTTTTGTTTTGTTTTGTTTTTTTTGTTTTTGTTTTTGTTTTTTGTAATTGTAAAGCAGTCTACTAAATATCAAATGAATATTTGCGAACACGACAAAAATGCAAAAAAATGTTGAACCTGACAGAAAACGACGAAAGTCGCCGAAAGGAATCTTAAATGCAAAATAGCATCTACCGTTCAGACCATTTCAAACATTTCAAAATTAAAAGTGTTCCAATGGCATTTTGTCTCATTCCTTCATGTAACACGCATGCAAGTCCACTCGTAGTAATATCAAGTGCTAGAAACATACTCTTTAACGACTTATCTGCAAGTGTTTAAGAATTGATAAGTTAGAATGTGCATGATTATGTATAGAAATACTGTAATTGGCCATATCCCATTTGAGTTGTGCTATCTTTCCCAAGATATCCGCTGATTCAACTTATAAATAATTAAACGTAGAATTAACATTATTGGAAAATCTCATTCAAACTACGATAAAAGAACTATGTTTGAGTTAGGAAGTGGGAAACGCATAGGAAGTTCGTATCCATCATACACCTCTTCCTTGTAAGGTATAAATAAAAGATATTAAATTCGACTGAGCTGAGTAATTTCAGTGATCTATCGGTCATAATATGGAGCAATGTCGTGACTGCTGTAAAACGCATATGAAATTGCCAATAGACAAGTAATCAAATTGTATCCTCATTTAGCTGAAGCGCTAATGGTACGCATAAAACAAATACCTTTAAGGAGAATTCCTATAAACGCTATGTGTTTTGGCAGTATAGAGTAACTTTCAGAAGTACTAATTCGTTCCATTAATGGTAAGACGCAAAATTAGTAGATGTTTATTTCCTGTTTATTAGTGTTTTTGTGCGGGGTATAATATATTTTACTGGTCGTCTGAATTTTATAGTATTTTATCATGTGATTATTTTTTTTAAATATTCTTTAATCAAGTTGTAAGACCGTTCAGGGTTTTAATGCTCCCATTTTATCATTTATTTAGGCTGATCTGAAAACTTATCGATCAGGGATGTTTAAGGTGAAACCTTTTACTTAATTTTCATAAAATCCATTTGAAAATAATTTTCAAAGCAACCAACTTAATTCTGCAATATCACGAAAGTACGTTTTTAAAAATTTCATGTTCATTTTATTATTCATTTCATATTCATTGCCTGAATATAGCTGAAATATTGCCGCTTGGGCGTTAAACCCAAACAATCACGCATCAATCATTTCTTTGCACGTTTCTTTTCTGCTGAAAGGAATCAAGGGATTGATTGATTATTAGGGTCTAGCGCCCGAGCAGCAATATTTCTGAAATTAAAGGAACCATGATTTGAGCGGAAATCAAAATACTATATCCCAATGATAAAGACTAGACAGGGAAATCAGAAACACATAACAAAAAAAGTTAAAAAACAAAATTAACCTTACAGTGAAATAAACCCAACTCCACTAAAACTTAGAGCATTACCAGGCGAACCGGTAGAATAACCAAGATTCTAGCGGAAATCAAAAGAATATAATCCAAAGACAAAGATGACATGGAAAACCGACACAGACAACAAACAACACGAAATAACAAAAATAATACGAACAAAGCAACAAAAGTAAATAAGCAACTCGGACTCCAATAAAAATTGGGAGCATGGACCACGTGCACCTGTAGTGTAAATGTCCTCTGCTTTTCTGGAGCCATCCGCCTGCTCATAAATAGTCAAGTCCGAGGTAGACGAAAAAGAAATGGAAAAGCAGAGAATGATTTTCCAGAAACACACGCCGAGTTGTTCATAAAATGTCACATCCGGGATAGATGAAAGAAAAAAAGAAAACTATGAAACGGTGAGCAAATCGGTTCTCATGGTGCAGATGTATACACCGTAACGATTGAGATACAACAGATATATGCATAAAGATAAAGCATTACACACGAAGCACAAGTATGAACGAATTCGTAGAGGCTGTTAATGTCAACACGCACCTGCAGATCAAGACAAGTTTTAACTTCGACATCCAGCCATACAAAATCTGAATTGGACTATTTTTGTGATGATTTCTACATTTGAAAGTTCGCTTTTCGTTTTGCAGTCCTTAAAAAGACTATTGTTCATACCTATATGCTATTACCAACAAATACTTCAAATAATTTCAAATACTGTTAGGTTGTTTACTTTTAACTGAAATGTAAACTTGAAGTGCAAACTTAAGTTAACTTGGATGCTTAAACATTTAAATTTGTTGCACAAAACAGAATTGATGACTCTATATATCAAGTTAAGTGAGTTATCAGGTGCAAAGGGAAATAGAAAGTGAAGCACTATTACTCTATACAATAACGTATGTAGCATTTCTTCGTAATTCTACATTTAATTAGTTTTATTAACGTTTAGGTCATTCTACAAGAACTAAAGTTTGCTCGATTTCTGACCGTAATCCCTGTGTAGGCCTATTTGCATAAAAGACTTATTTGGATAACAAAAGAAGTCTTACCACTAATGAATATGTTAACCTTTGTTACTGTGGACAGCTGATGTATTCAGTTGTCTTGTTTCATAGGCTTTGTTCGTTTGTCTGATATAATACTCAAATAATGAATGCTCATACTCGGGCCTCAATAGAAGCTACTGAGGAGCGTTTGTGTCAAAAGCAATACACTCGTCTATTCATACCTCGTTGTGATTAAAGTTGGATAAAATGAGATTGCTATCCCATCAGAAACTCCTAATGAAAAATAACAATTAGGATTACACAAGAACGTCAACATGTTACAGAAGTATTTCTATAGATCCTAGCCGACCTTCCCTAGGGAAATTACGCCACATAATTTAATTCATTACTCCCTAAGTACTTTATTAAGAATCTAAGAGTATAGGCCATCAAACTCGTATCGAAAACAAATAAAATTACTGAAATTAATGACTAAATCAGTGCTTCAGAACATTAGATTTCGATTTGTTGCTAATTGCATACAGTTATTCTAGGTCAGTTATATAGTTTTAGATTAAAATATGGAATAATTAACTTTAAAATGAAAATATCAAACGAATAAATAATACAGTGCAAACAATGTAATCTATTTGTTAATAATATATTGTAAATACTGTTAAATGTGCAAATTATGTCAGCAGATATGTTTGTACTTCTGGGTTCTGTATACATTTTAATCAGAAATAACAGAGAAAAATGTATTTTCCTCCTCCTATATGTTGCTGATATTCATGTGATTAAAACCATGTCAAACCAAAGGCCTTTCAGATAAAGTAGTGAGTTTTGTTTATAATAATTCCATCATTTCTCTGATATAAAGAGAAATTAAGAAAGTTTCTCGTGGACAAATGACTTGCATTGTAATCTAAATCATATTTATCCAATTATCTGTACCAATAAACATTAAACACGAGAATGAAATATCGAAATAGATTAACAAGCGATATACGAAGTGCATATTGAAGACAAATATCTCAAATATATCATAACCATTGATCTTTCAATCACTTCTGACATTCTTTATTCTTAAAACAAAACTCAACATTGCACGTACTAGTATGTCATATTGCTGAAAATTATACTGCATTATAAGAATTGTATATTTAAAAAAAAACGTTTGTCCCCCGCCGCTACGCGAAAGGGGACATAAAATAACGGTTTCCGTCCGTCCAGTTGCACGTGGACGAAACTCCTCGGAAACCTATTGACGGTTGACCCGTGCGGTCCGGGTGTCGAAAGAATAAGCCCACGGCAGCGCTCAACCTTTCGTAAAAGGTAACTGAATAACGCTCAGAATTATGACCTGGCGGCCAGAGCGCTCTGAATCCTGACCTGGCGGAGAGAGCGCTCAGTCCGCAGAGCAAGTGGGTACCCCCGGCATCGTACATGCTGGGGTCGTCAGGCCATAATATGTAAAAGCCGACCACTAACCATAAGAGTACACCGTGTTGGAAAAATGCCACATTCCTCGAACGTTGAGAACGTGTTGCTAGTAAGATTTTAAATACTTTTTTCTGTTTACTGTTCACATGGTTCTGTTCGCTCTATCCACTAAATCAACCTAGTCTTAGTTGTTAAATCTATGCTTTTTCAATGAAGTATAACGCTCAGTGTCCTTAATGTGCGACCGGTTTTGCACGGAAATGACAAAATAGAAATGAAACATTCAACTTTTTATAATTACATTTCACATTTTTGTATCTAGAAGTGCAGTAAAATGTGATTCATAACAAAGTATATTGCGACAAACGTGTTTCATCGAGTCACGAGGTGTCATTTATAATGCTTACTATCCAATAAATTTCCGTGTTTTAATGATGAGCACAATAATGTAAAGAAGGTAAGCAATCATTAAAACATGAAGCGGGCTTCATCTTGAAAATTTTTAACGTCACAGAAATTTCTTTTCAGTCCGTGACCGTACGAAGTGGATCAATATCCATAGCCGCTTTATTTTGACCATTTTAATATAATGAAATAAAGCTTCGAAAAGAAAAATACTTTTTTTCAAATTATGGTATAACGGGGATGCTAAATACGGCCTTTGATAGGAAAATCAACACTTTAATCTGCATGACGGTCTTTCTCCTCAAAACAACGAAATCGTCAATTGTTAATTTTTTTTTAACCTTTGTGTTAATATTATTAAGCAAAACATCCGGTTTTTGTGACGTTACAGCGGAATTGAAATCAATTGTCTGCCGAGAAAGAAAAATATCTTTGAGATTATCAGTACAAATGTATTCACACAAGAGGTCGAGAGATGGGTAAATTCGCTGGGCATTGGAGTATAACATGTTTAGAATTGGTGCAACTTAGAATTAAAATGATAAAGAATATTAAGGAGCACACCAGCTAAGAATCATGCAAAATGTGATTCATGGGTAAAAATCTACATATTTTTATTTTTGATATTTTGTTTGAATTGCCATAGTAAACAGAAATTAGCATTCAGTTCCTCGTATATTCCGTGTTCTTAGGAGGTAAAAATTATATAGAATTCACTGTGGATTTCAAAATTAAGGGGGATAACTCAGTAAAAGACACCCAAATACAAAAGAATTTATTGGATTTTCAATGTTGATTATCTTCTAAGAGCAGGCTGATTTGAATGAATAATTATACAGTTCATAGTATAGAACCATAAAACAACCTAATTACAAAAAGAAAAATATGTAGCTTTTTTTGGGCGTATCACATTTTTCAGATTTTGCATGATTCTTACAAAGACTGCTACTTAATTACTATTGCTATAGAATTGAGTATTGATTTCAGATTATTCAATAAACAAACCAATATATCCAACATGACTGATAAGGATTGTTCTGTAGCACATGGTATTCTGCGCCCCAGATAATCGACTCATTTTACGTCCATGATTGCCCAGTTTACACACCTTTTAGACTGACACTCTAAAGGTTTCTGAGAGTGTGAATATGATTTGTGAAATTAAAATCGAAAATCAGTATTGATATAACAGTCGCCAGAGCCTTTAATACTGATACAATTTTCATAAATAAAACGGGTTCAGGGCTCATATTTTGGCATTTTTTTCAAATGGTAGCTAGCATAACCCCAAAAAAACATCCAGGCGTATTACCAACTGTATTTTTATTATGGTTATCGCCTCGTGACATCGGAAGCCTAGAGATTGATTGTTGGGGTTTAACGCTAGAGCAGCAATATTTCAGCTATATTAAGGCGATGAACATGGAATAGATGATAAAATGAACATTGAATGATGATAAAATGAAAAATGTGATGGGACAAAAGGATAATGGGGCGACAAATTTTGATTGCCACTAGAAATAGGGCGAGATGGACAGGGTCTGACAATTTAGCTTCCTGTGGCGAAGCCAAAAGGTTCCTACTCCGATAGTTTGTTTGTTTGTTTGTTGGGGTTTAACGTCCGAGCAGCAATATTTCACTATATTCAGACGATGAACATGAAATTGAGGATAAAATGAACATGAAAATATGATGAAATGAAAAAGGGATGGGACACAAGGACAATGGGGTCGACAAATTTTGATTGCCACTGGAAATAGGGAGAGGTGGGTAGGGTCGGGCAATTTAGCCTCCTGTGGCGGAGCCCTATGGTTCCTACTCCGGGAGAATACCACAGTAGGGTTCTTCAACGTGCGAGGAACATGGCATCTTTCCCATTACGGTGCACCACTATGGTTTGCGGTCAGGTTTTCCGTATTATAGCCTGACAACCCCAGCATGTAACAAGCCAGGGGTACCCCATTCAACCACCTGGGGCACACATCCCAGTTACTCTGTGGGCAGAGCGCCCTAGCCCCCGGCTAAGGTTCTGAGCACTATTTAATCGCCTTTTACGACAAGCTTAGCGCTGCTGCAGGCCTATTCTTTTAACACCCGGACCTGCACGGGTGTCCTACTCCGATTTTTTAATGTGCGAGGAACGTGGCATCTTTCCCAACACGTTGCACCACTTCGGTTTGCGTTCAGGTTTTCCGTATTATGGCCTGACGACACCAGCATGTAATAGCTCCAGCCATGGTTTTGAGTATTAGTGCTGCAGCGGCCTATTCTTTTGACACCCGGACCCGCATTGCATTTCTCGGGAATTGTGTCATTTTTGGTCCGGTGTTGTTGCTTTTTTAAATCTATTTGACTATTTTCGCCATTTGAATGTTATTATAATAGATCTGAAGGTACATGGCTTATGTTCATGCACTAAACATGATTGTTGAAATTATATTCTAAGACTCAATCGTTTACGGGTATGTTAATGTAAGTGTCTTTAGAACTAAGTGCCCAGAAACTAAGCACTTTTAGATGACACACATCTATGAAAAAACTTGTAGCACTTGATCTATAAAGCTTACCAAATGAGAAATGTAGCTAGTTGAGAGGAACATGTATCCAAGGATATGATTTATTTCAGTGATTGTTGCTAATGTTTCGATCTGGATGTGGATGAATTGAATTTCGACCTGAAGATTCAAAAGGAACAAGTGGTAGTGCGTAGTTTAATTATGCACGATGTCGGAAAATTTTATGTCTAGTGTTCCATATAAACCGATATTGAACCTGAATATTACACAAACTGGCGCACGGTTACGATTCTTCATGAATTTTGGTGTGTGTGTTTTTCTTTTTATTGTCCGTATTCAGAAAAGTGAATTTGAAAAATTAAAAACTAAACAAAAGAGTTCATTATTAACCATTCATAACAATAAGCTTGTGTTGAGATACGCTTGAATTCCACCCCCGTACTTTCCCATATTTTTGCATTTTGGTGATTATTTGAGGCGCAAAAATTCAAACGATCGATATAAACTGATTCAGGACAAGAGTACTTTAAAAGTGATTAGGGAACATTTCAAATCTATTATGATCACAAATTTGTGAAAACTGTCAGGAATTGACATATCAAGAAATTTCGATGATTAAGTTGTATGTTCAATGGTTATACCTTTTCCCTGCAGTTCAACTGAAAACGGGTCATCCTATCTTTTCAAGCTTGCGATTAGCAATCCTGACCATTACAATTTTATTTCGTCTCATTCCATCCAACATACACGAGTTAAAGAAGTTAAGAACCGATAAAGAAAAAAATAATATCGACTACGGTTGTCGATGTACGACAAGGTATAAGCTGAGTAGCAGAACAAAACCTGAGGCTGATGTGACTCATAGCCCATCTACTGTTAAACGGTCAAAACAGTTAATACTTCGACAGGCTTCTGAACAAAAATCGTAGAACATGTCTATTGTGAATATTGATTAAAAACACAAATGTTTCATCGAAAACAAAAAAAAAAACAAAACAAAAACAAAAAAAGAACTCGGCGAACCAACGTAATTTTCAATTATTTTTTTCAAATCTTGAGATTTTTTTCAAGCACAATTAAATGCAACATTATTTCGCAAGCCAAGTTCGTGAAGCATGTCGACTTGCATACCTTAAAACAGACTTTAAGTGGAGCCCGAGTTGCTCATTTACTTTTGTTACTTTGTACGTATGATTTTAGTTACTATATGTTCTTTGTTGTGTATGTCTGTTTTCCATGTCTGGTCTTTGTCCCTGGATTACATTCTTTTGATTACCGCTATAACTTTGGTTCCCTTGATTACTCTTTAACTCATTTTCGTAAGAAGTTTGATTTGAACGGGTTTTCTAAGTAGAATGAAAACGCCTATCAGTATTGAATGGTTTATACGATTCAAACTCAATATGAAAACATAATGATCGGTTTAATGATCATGTGATCAGGATTATAAGAAACAATACAAAGCAGGTACGGACAGGGACAATAAACATAATAAAGTTTGATTAATTTATTGTTGGTATTTAACGCCCATGCAGCAATATTTCAGCTATATCCGGGCGATGAACATGAAAAAATGAACATAAAATGATGAAATGAAAAATGGGAGAGGACACAAGGATAATTGGGTCGACAAATTTCGATTGCCACTGAAAATAGGGAGAGGGAGTAAGGTCGGGCAATTAAGCCTTCTGCGGCGGAGCGCAAAGGTTCTTACTTCTATCGAATACCACAGCAGGGTTCTTTAACGTGCGAGGAACGTGGCATTTTTTCCAACACGTGGCGCCACTATGGTTTGCGGTCATGTTTTCCATATTATGACCTGACAACCCCAGCATGTAGCATGCAAGGGTTCCCCATTTAACCACCTGGGACACAACCCATTTGCTCTGTGGGATGGGCCAGGGTTCTGACCACAATGTAGTCGCCTTCTACGACAAGCTCAGTTCTACTGCGGACTATTCTTTTGACACCCGGACCTGTACGGGACAGCAACACAAAAAGAAAAAAAGCAAATGCATAAAAACAAAAATAGGACTTCCAAGTAGGCAGATTTTTTTAAAACTGCGTCCGATCTAAAAAAAAAAGATATCTTACGATTACCCAATGTTTCACAGTATAAGCATATTTTATATAGTGGAAAACTGCAAAGTCCCACAAAACAGTAAGTTTATAAGTAATATTGGACAGGAACCAAATTTGTTTAGAACTTGAGGGTCATTTAGTATACACCTGCAGTAGAGGGTGATACGCAGAAATAACATTCGAGGTAGATATGTCACCCGAGACGTAGTCGAGGTAGATATATTTTATGAGTGTGTCACTCTGTGAATCACACTCTGCAGCAGGTAATATGTTATTTTATATATATACTAAATACCTTTTTTTAATGCGTCACGCTTTTATGCACATATGCTTAACCTTTAAGAAACTCAAGTGTAATTGTCGCAATACCTCAGATATAGTAAATTTCTAACTGGAATGAAATTTACAGGTATTTTAACATTGAAATAAATCAACAATAGTAAAAAAAAATCAAAAATGAACACTACCACTATTCATTTTTTAATTAAAGTTATCTTAAATGAAAACGAAAAGGTTGCGTATACGGACAAGAAAAGGCATTTCTGATCAAGAGAGAAACATATCGTGATGAGGATGATATATAGTAACTATCAATCACTTTTAGGGGTCGGAGCAAGAAAGGAATAGACCAAATTAACACATAATGTTTATCCAATAGAAATTTGTGATATTGCACTCAATACTTTCCTAACTAGAAAGCAACCAGAGCCTTTGGAACATTAATAATTTCGATGAAATTCGATAGTGACGGACTAATGGGTGGATAAAGTGATTCTAATATTGCACCCATTCATTGAAGCGGTGGTATAATAGTATGCAAGCATTAGTACTTAAAATCGGATAGAAATCGACATTGGAAGCCATATTATCCGAAAAGTTCTACCATGTGCAAGAATATAGTTTTTAGGTTCACTCAGATGCATTGGGATTTCATCGCAAAACAACTCGTACTAGCAAATACAAAGATCATTCTAAATATACACCAAACGCAAAACATCAAAATACTCAGCACAGTTATGTTAAGGGCATATTTAATTAACTTTCTTTTTTTTCTTAGAACTTAGATTTAGTCGAAGTTTTGTATTTTATCATAAAATCAATTTGGCAATTGCATTCCATGATATAAGGTTCATGATAACACTTTAAGACAACTACAATTTAGATATTGAAAAACGCTGAGACTAAACACACTTTAGAACTATTATTATTGGCTTTGATAATTCAGGTGATAAGGATCCTTCGAGAATTCGTGATTAATGACTACATTCCTTTTTTTCCTTTATCTACATACTTACTACTACTGTGTTTTGCCGTAAAATCACGAATTCCTGAATGCAAAAATAGATTGTTATCAGCAATGAACAAAATTACAACTTAAAAATAGGGATTGTTATCAAACATAATAAAGTTACACAGTCGATACTGGTAGAAAGTCAAATGAAGGCTAACAAAATCATATCGAAAAGAGGAAAATTTACTTTATGCATCGGTTATTGATGATTTTCAAACCCGCTAACTGAAAAAATTTTGACAAAGAAATATTGTCGCATCTTAATAAAGTCACATTTTAAAAACATACAAATCTCTTCATCAAAAAATACCACACGTTTCAATTAAAGTTAATGAAGTTAACTATCTTGTAGTAGTTCAAAATAATATTAAAAAAAAAGCATTTTGACTGAAATACCCATCAAAGGCATTTACAATGTAACGTTATCTAATGAATTTTCACTACATTCCCAGGATCAAGATAGTGATTTTAGATGTCACTGCTTTCTAATTACTTGCAAGTGTATTGCATGTACACATGTTGCATTGCTATGTTATATTTTATAAAAGTGCTATCAACACTGAAAGCATCCCCTTTTACCAAATACGGTATAATTTCAATTTCTATATACAATTGGTTGATTAGGTATTTTTATACTACTGCAATTTTTTTTTCAGTCGTACAATGGTATCACCCTATCGTCGTCGTCCGTTAACTTTCGTTTTTTAACGATAACTTGAGTAAAACTCATCTTTTAATACAATGTTCCTAGATACAATGCGGAGGGCCTTGCCATTTTTACAGGTTATGCCCAACCCTCTTTAAAAAATAAGGGGCTAAAAGGCGGAAAATGGGTGCTATTATCTAAATTGATACGGGAAAAGTCAATCCGATTTTTATAATTCAGATATCAATGTGTTCTTTTTGGAATTATGTTTTAAATGGTTTTACAGTGCAAGCTTATTCTTCTCCATTTTGAAGTTAAAAAGGTACAAAATTGGGCCACGCAAAACTTTTTTCTTTTTGGTCCGATTTGGATTTCTTCCAAAAATCCCTGCCTGCGTTTTTTCATTAGATTTCAGATATCTTTTCAGTTTTCGAATTATGTGGCATCATTTTGACCACACACTAAAAAATCAGCTTTTTCTTTTTTGGTCAGATTTCAAATTATTTTTTCAATATAATTTCAAATTTTGTGCTATTTTGACATGTGTCCAAAGAACTCTTCAATGTGTCAAAAACTGAAACTGTGTACACACTAACCCAAGTGAACAGAGCTCGACAGGCTAAGCTCTTTGTTCTAACCATTTAAATACAATCTATAAGAATACATAGATGAATATTTTTTTTAAATGTATTGGTACATTCTGTTACCCTTTAAACGTGCATTGATACCCTTCTTTCTTGAATAAATAATATATAAAAAAAAAACATTGAACAAGTCGATACTCATCTTGGATAAAATATTAGTGAAATACGTTTATAGTTACTTATTTACTACCAGGAAACATTGACACAAAAAGGTATTCGTATTAATGCGAAGCAATCCCATTATATTCACAATGGTTAACAAAGATAAAGAGTTTGACTTTATATAAATATACTTTTAACACACTTCCTTTATCCCTGCATAGAGAGGAGTAGGTTGGAAAAGAATACTCAACTTTGTATCTATCCTTCACGTCAGACTTTTATTAAGTGACCTACGTGGTATTGTAAAACTTTCTTATTGTTGTTGTTGTCTGTTGTTGAGGACTCACAAGTTACTCCATCTGTTCATAAACAAATCGAAATAAAGCCATGTAACAGTTTTATAAACTTACGAACCAATCTAACTGACAGGAAATCACCTTTGTCATTTACAGATGATTAGATCTTCAGATTACAGTTACTAGACCAGACAAACACCTTTCAGTATACCAAGTAGCAGGCTGTGTTGCAAATTTTCAATTAGGGTAACCTTGAAATGTCAAAAAAGATTAGTTAGAAGAGTGAATGGTCAAGTCAACGAAACAAAAAAATCGTTTGTGGGTTTCGGAAGGCAATACTACTCCTACAAATATTTTGCGGTTGACTAAGCTTGTAAAGGCGACTAAATAGTGCTCAGAAATCTGACCGGGGGTTAGGGCGCATTTGCCACAGAGCAACTAGGTTGTGTGCCCCTACGCTACTGGTGCCGCTGTGTACACTAATAATCTTAGCATGGTAACTCACTATACGTGGTCTCTTTCAGAACAGAGTAAAAGCTCCACATGGAGATTGATTGATTGTTGGGGTTTAACGCCCAAGCAGCAATATTTCAGCTATATTCATGCAATCAACATGAAATGGATGATAAAATAAAAAAATGGGATGGGACGACACAAGGATAATAGGGTCGACAAATTTTGATTGCCACTAGAAAAAGGGAGGGATGGGTAGAGTCGGCAATTTAGCAGAGCGCAAAGGTTCATACTCCTATCGAATACAACAGCAGGGTTCTTTAACGTGCGAGGAACGTGACATATTTCCCAACACGGTGCACCACTATGGTTTGCGGTCAGGTTTTCCGTATTATAGCCCGACAACCCAAGCATGTAACACGCCAGGGGTACCCCATTCCACCACCTGGGGCACTCATCCCAGGTACTATGTGGGCAGAGCGCCAAGTCCCCGTTAGGTTTTTGAGCAGTATTTAGTCGCCTTTTACGACAAGCCTAGCGCTGCTGCAGGCCTATTCTTTTGACACCCGGACCTGCACGGGGCGTGCGCCATAGAGCGGGTAATTATTAAATGTGGAAACATTGTGGAATACAGGATGAAGGATTGATTATTGCGGATTCAATAGAGAACGATACAGTGCGAGTAATCAAGAGATCCAAGATTCTAGCAGAAATAAAATATATGTAATCCAAGGACAAATACCAGACATGGAAAACAGACACTTACAACAAAGAACATAAAATAACCAAAATAATACGTACAAAGTAGCAAAAGTAAATGAGCAACTCGGAACTCCACTAAAAACTGGGAGCATGAGCCGATAAAAAGCATTTTTTTAGCTGCAACCTGAGTTTAAATTAAATGCTTACATTCCTGTCCATAGCTTAAAGGTTTACTACAGAAATTACCTCTTTAGTCATTTATTTCAGAATGATCACTTTTATGTTTTAGATACGCGGTAAGCCTATATAATTCAAAACCTTTTGTATCAATTCGTGATGGTAAAAGAGGGACAACCAACGCGAGACAATATATAGAAAGTAACAAAAGTAAATCAGCATTTCCGACTCCACTAAAAATTGAGAGCATGGACCAGATGCCCTGGTAGGGTAACTTTCGTCGAGTAGCCCATAACAAGTCAAGTCTAGGGTACACGAAAGAAGAAAGGAAAGCTGCACGTTGGACAAATCAGTTTTCATGGTGCAGATGGATACACCGTAACGGTCCACGAGTTTATGATGACGACTATAACACTTCCGTAGTAATTATTTCAATCTTATAGCAACACAACCCTGATACAGAAGCTTAATTCTAAGAAGTCTAGCACGATACAAAAAGTCTGCCTATATAGGCAAGAGTAATCAAGGGAACCAAGGTTATAGCGGTAATCAAAAAAATGTATTCCAGGGACAAAGACCAGACATGGAAAACAGACATACACAACAAAGAACATAAAGTAACTAACATCACACATACAAAGTAACAAAAGTAAATGAGGAACTCGGAACTCCACTGAAAACTGGGAGCATGGACCAGGTGCACCGGTAGGGTAAGCATCCTCTGCTTTTCTAGAAACACCCGCCGAGTTGCTCATAAAAAGTCAAGTCCGAGGTAGACAAACGAGGACAGGAAAATTATGACCCGTTGAATAAATCAGTTTTCATGGTGCAAGCTCTGGTATAACCTATGAGTTGTGATATGAAACCTCCATATGCAGGTGCTGTAAGAATGTTGTCATAGGTGAAGAGGAAGTTGACAATACGGAATAAAGAGTCATTGCGTTTGTCTTATGGTTTGGTCAATAGTTTTCCCTTACCATCGACCACTAAGTTACCGTCAAGATGTAAGGCTGACTTCACAGCGTCTGTATTACCTTTTATCTCAAGTTCTTTGGGATAGATGCGAGATATAAAATACCCAAAACTAGGATTAACAATAGTATTTAATCTAAATAGCGTTTGAATTGATTAATTGTTGGGGTTTAACTCCCAAGCAGCAATATTTCAGCAATATTCAGGCAATGAACTTGAAATGATGATGATAAAATAAAAAAAAGATGGGACACGAGGATAATAGGATCGACAAAATTTGATTGCCACTAGAAAAAGGGACAGGTGGGTCCGGTCGGGCAATTTAGCTTCCTGTGGCGGAGTGCAAAGGTTCCTACTCCTATCGAATACCACAGCAGCAGGGTTCTTTAACGTGCCAGGAACGTGACATCTTTCCCAACACGGTGCACAACTATGGTCTACTGTCAGGTTTTCCGTATTAGAGCCTGACAACCCCGGCGTGTAACACGCCAGGGGTAACCCATTCCACCACCTGGGTCACACAACCCAGTTGTTCTGTGGGAACGCCTTGGCCCCCGGCCAGATTTGAGCACTTTAACGACAATCTTTGCGCGGTTACAGGCTTACTTTTTAAACCCGGTTCCCACACGGGGCAGGACCTAAAGCCGAAGGATTGAGAAGTTAATGTTATCAAAACAAAGAAATTTTTTTTTCAACTTTCATTCAGTTTTTTTTTTAGCAAAGTAACCTGATTGTATTTATATTTCCTTTATCCGTATCTCAATCCCTAAAGAATCTGAATAAAATAATTGAAACTTCAGGGGAGGGGGGAAATCTTGGATATATATCGGAACTTCTCTAGGGTGATCGAATTTACATGTCAGCAGTATTTCGAGACGTATTTGTTTATAGCGTTGCGGACAGGTATCAAAAAGTTCTTTAGTTTTCGAGTTTAATGGGCCTTGAGGGTATACGCCTATATCATGTCAATGGAATAAATCAATATAGTTTTTGAATATCGTACTTATCATAGTGAAAAATGATTGTTGGGGTTTAACGTCCGAGCAGCATTTTTGCAGCTATATTCAGACGATGAACATGAAATGGATGATAAAATGAACATGAAATGGATGATAAAATGAACATGAAATGATATGAAATGAAACAAAAGGGATGGGACACAAGTATAATAGGGTCGACAAATTTTGATTGCAACTAGAAAAGGGAGGGGTGGGTCCGGTCGGGCCTTTTAGCCTCCTGTGGCGGAGCGCAAAGATTCCTACTTCTATTGAATACCACAGCAGGGTTCTTTAACGTGCGAGGAACGTGACATCTTTCCCAACACGGTGCACCACTATGATTTGCGGTCAGGTTTTCCGTATTATAGCCTGACAACCCCAGCATGTAACACGCCAGGGGTACCCCATTCCACCAGCTGGGACACACATCCCAGTTGCTCTGTGGGCAGAGAGCCTAGCCCCCGGCTAGGTTTCTGAGCAGTATTTAGTCGCCTTTTACAAGCTTAGCGCTGCTGCAGGCCTATTCTTTTGACACCCGGACCTGCACGGGGCTCAAAGTGAAAAACGGTAAAGTTTTCTGCTATATTGCATTAATTAGAGGAGGGGTCAAAGACCAATCGACCCCAATGCACTTTGATAAGTTATTTAAGTGAACTCATTTATTGTAGGTATTAGGAAACAAGTAACATGTAAAGGTTATATGTATATAATTTCAAAAATGTAAAAAAGATCTTTTTCCGACAAAATTTGACTATGTAATCACAGAACAAAATTGCCCATAAAAATGGTTGCATTTTAGTGCATTTTCATTGATTAAGAGATAATATGACACAGTCGAATATTACAATGTATAGCTTAATATTCTTTACTGAATAACAAATAAAATAAACACAACGTTCTCGATTCGATCTGCAGCATGGGCTTTGCAAAATGAGTTTGAAGTTTCAAATTTTCACACATTTTAACTACTTATTATACTAAAATTGTAAAATACGAAATCATTTTCCGGACAACCTGTTCTGTTTCCAAACTGTTGGTATCCAAACTGACTTATTTTTTTACATGATAAATATGTTAAGTGTTTTTTCAGCAGACAGATAAAAGTTTGACATATTTTTTTTCTGTTATTCAATAATCGACTCTCAACAGTGTTTGTTCTGAAGAAATTGGAATGAAGAACAGGATATTTATAGTCAAGACAAAGCACCACAAATACAAAAAAAATCATAGATAAAGCATATATAAATTTAAAGAATTAACTATCAAGCCAGGCTTGATAAAAAACGGGGGGTTTTGACCAGGTTCATTGGTAGGATATAAATTCTAACGCCTTTTCTCTGTTTTTTAATAAGCGCCCGCCGATCTGTTCTTATATAAATGATGTCTTTCCGGTTTAAACGAAGGATGGAAACTCTAGCATTGCTTAAAAGTCATGTAGTATGTGACGGTGAAAAAGAGAACGTTACAAAGATTTTTTGGAAATATATTATTTCAAATAATATCGACCTTTACTATCATATAGACCGATGAAAAGTTTTCCAAGTTGTGAGTGGCTTCTTTCCAATTCCTAGATTTTACAGCATCTAGGCAAGGGTTACGGTCCTATCCTTCCACTGCGTGAAGGGAGGGGGCAAGGCAAGGCCATAACCGTAGGGTAAGATGCTTTTACAGTTGTGGTCCAACATTAATTTTAATTCTTATCGGTATTTAGATTATAACAAATCTGATTTAGAATGAACCATGAAGTTGCTCACTTATTCATTCTGTGCGTGAAGCAAACAGAAATGAATAGCTACCCGAAAATTAAAACTATGACATTATTCAAAAACAACTTTTCTACCTTGTCAAAATATGACAACAAAAGTAACGCACAATTCAATGCACAAACCACTTACTACAACTGCTCTGTACATGTATGTTTACGCCACAAAAAAGTAAGTTTATAACAACTTATAGACAGTTAATATAGTAAACGATAGATTATATCCACTGTTGTTAAACGTCTTGATCACAGCCACTCTTTTTCAATATTCTTGATCCGCCCCTGGCCTGGACAACGATATTTCCTTTGAACTCATGCCCCGTGCAGGTCCGGGTGTCAACAGAATAGGCCTGCAGCAGCGCTAAGCTCGTAAAAGGCGACTAAATACTGCTCAAAAACCTAGCCGGGGGCTAGACGCTCTGGCCACAGAGCAACTGGGGTGTGTGCCCCAGGAGGTGGAATGGGGTACCCCTGGCGTGTTACATGCTTGGGTTGTCAGGCTATAATACGGAAAACCTGACCGCAAAAAGACTAAATTGCCCGACCCTACCCATCCCTCCTTTTATTTTGTGGCAATCAAAATTTGTCGATCCTATTATCCTTCTGTCCCATCCCTCTTTTCATTTCATTATCATCATTTTATGTTCATTTTGTCATCCCATTCATGTTCATCGCCTGAATATACCTGAAATATTGCTGCTCGGGCGTTAAACTCCAACAATCAATCAATTCTTTGAACTAATATTCTATAAAAAACTATGTTACAGTTGTGTCCTATTCATACGGCTACTAAAATTGTAGTCTTTTTGGAAGGTAAAAAAAATCTTGGAAGTTTTTATTGCGTCTGAACGTCTTTCTTCTTTTTGTGTTAGAATTTTTACAAGGAATCTGGTTTGTTTTTATCAACTCATTTAGTATAAGAGGATCCAGAGGGGTGCATAGGATTGGCACCCACCTTTTTAATTGGAAAATTTGTCATTTTCGTGTGTACAATTGACAAAAAAAGGGAAATAATATTCTAGCACACACACCCTTTTCTGAGGAACCCCGGCAGGCACCCTACTTTTCACAGTGTGGATCCGCCACTGCAGAGGATATTTGCATTACAAGCATCAGCCTGGTGCACCGTTAAACATAATTAGACATAAATATTGTGACAAAATGCATGTACTTGTTTCCACATGCTTCCGTGCAAAGTTCAAAGTTCACAGTTTATGTATTGTCAGATTTTTTACGAAATCCAGCCTTATCATGCACGCTTTTTTTGTTTGAGAATCCCTGATTCATGGTTAAATCTTCAAGGTTTTATTTGAAGTCCAAGCATATAAAGACAAGTGCAACAAAATATATGTACATTGTATGATTGTTCTATGTACAAAACTGAATCTCAAAACCTTTAGTCTTCTCATCAAAACGTAAGGCGGACTCGATACTTTACATGTGTCTTCATTCATAAAACAGTCCGGAAACTAGAAAAATTATCCAGAAACGAGTCCGTGTTATACAATTTTAGTACAATGAATAATTTAAATATGTGAAAATTTGCAACTTCAAGCTCATTTTCCAATGCCCATGTTGCAGATCGAATCGAGAATGTTGTATTTATTTTATTTGTTATTCAGTCAAGAATACTTAAATATACATTGTAATATTCTATGGTGTCTTATCATCTCATTGATTGTTTGTTTGTTTGTTTGTTTGTTGGGGTTTAACGTCCGAGCAGCAATATTTCAGCTATATTCAGACGAAGACCATGAAATTGATGATAAAATGAACATGAACATGAAATGAAAAAGGCATGGGACACAGGGACAATGGGGTTGACAAATTTTGATTGCCACTGGAAATAGGGAGAGGTGGGTAGGGTCGGGCAATTTAGCCTCCTGTGGCGGAGCCCTATGGTTCCTACTCCCGGAGTATCATCTCATTGAAAATACACTAAAATGCAACCAATTTTTTGGGGGTATTTTTGTTCTATGATTAAATAGTTAATGTTTGTCGAAAAAGTTCTTTTTAACATTTTTTAAATTCTATACATACGAGCTTTACATGTTACTTGTTTTCCGATACCTACAATGAAATATTTCACTTAAATCACTTATCAAAGTGTATTGGGCTCGATTGATCTTTGATCCCTTCTCTAAGTAATGCAAAATAGCCGAAAACTTTACCCATTTCAGTTAGAAAAGAATGATATTCAAAAACTACATTGATTTATCTTTCCATTGACATATAAAATAGCCGTATACACTCTAGGCCCATTTAAAGTTCGAAAGGTCTGGGTATTATGAATAGGGTGATCGGCAAAATTTTCAACAAAAATAAATATATAAGTGCTCTACATCTTTGGAAAGCTCTTGATGAATGGATATCGTAAAACGTAATCATTTTAGCATTTAGGTCAAGGTGAAAAATCGATTTTTTGTATATTTCTGACCATTTTCTGGAATGTGATAAAGTAGTCAAAACTTTTACAATTTTTCATCTTTCAATTATTTCTAGTCAACAAAATTGACAAAGGTTACACATGAGATCATTATATTTAATACATGTGATTTAAATGATCCTGAGCTAAGGATATAATGACCTAGAAGTCCCGAGAAAATATTTGATAAAGTTGACTATTTTTAAATTGCAGATAAACTTAATACATGTACATACCAGAACATAGTGAAAGACAGTATCTGAATAAACGACTTTAAACCACAATTATTAAATCAGGATTATTCGCAAATTCATCAAGTCTGTGATATGTATAGACAGCGGGATTATTTTCATAAATGATGTTAAAACACTTTGGAAACCATGGTACCTGAAATATACATTGCTTATGTATGCATTGAATACATTACCATATAAAACCATTCTGAAAGCAGTGTCATTAAACAAATATGAACTAACATTAAGCATTATGCTTTAAAATACAATATATATCATTTTATACACCTAAAATCTTGGTAGAAAAAGGGGTGTTTAAAAAACTACATTATGCACTTTGCTAAAACTTGAACTTAACCTGTAAAAACTGTGCAAATTCATAAGAAAATTGCATAATAATCAATCAATCAATCAAAAAAAAAAGAAAGCTAATTCAAAATCGAGACAAAATCTTTCAAAAGACGAACTGACTGGTCTGAATCGTTGTCTTTAAGAATCTTTTTTACCTTCTCAAAATGTCCCGTGCAGGTCGTGGTGTCAAAAGAATAAGCCTGCAACAGAACTAAGCTTGTCGTAAAAGGCGACTAATTAGTCCTCAGAAACCTAGCCGGGGGCAAGGCGCTCTGGCCACAAAGCAACTTGGTTGTGTATCCCTAGCGTGTTACATGCTGGGGTTGTCAGACTATAATACGGAAAACCTTACCGCAAACCATAGTGGTGCACCGTGTTGGGAAAGATGCCACGTTCCTCGCACGTTAAAGAACCCTACGGTGGTGTTCGATAGGAGTAGGAACCTTTGCGCTCCACCACAAGATAAAAGGGATGTTGGGTAAGGTCGGGCAATTTAGCCTCCTGTGGCTTAAGCCAAGGATTTTGGAGATATGTGTGGAAAACAAATTGTATCGGACTCGTATGTTCCATTTTAAGTAGCGGTGATCATGTGTCTTCAGATCCATGAATATTAGGAACATCTATACATAGTACAGTACAAATTGGTTATCTAGTTTTCATGAAGAAGATTCGTAATAGTAATAACATTAAAACTGCCAAAATTAAACATCAAACTAGCGGCTGTTGAGAGCTGGATTTGCTTAGCTGACGTGATATGTTGTCACATTAATTGATAATTAAATGGCCTCTTGCAGCCATTGTGTTAACTCAAGTGTAATGAAAATTGAAGTTTGTTTTTGTCTCCATTTGGAATATCCACAGAACAGCTTCATAAAATTCTTATTAAAGGCTGCAGAGAAGTTTCGCTAACCTGTTCAGTAGTTCAAGAGAATTTGAATTGACAAGGTAATTATGTGGGAGACAGCATTTAATCATGTTATATTAGTATGGATTATCACTTCGATTAAATTTTGTCACCGTTGGCTCAGTAAACAGAAATCAGCCAGAATGTGTTTTCTCATAGGGTTTCTATTTTAACTTTTGCGTTCCTGCAGCCACCTGAGCCACACAAAAAGGGTAGTTTTGTAGAGGGTTTTGATGTCATTATTCCATGGAATTTCAGAACATTCGTACCTTTGGTTTCAGTGGAGTAGATTTTTGAAAATTTGCAAATGGTCTTTTGCAGTAATCTTGTTAATGGAGATTATAAATAGAGGCTCTTGCTTATTATGTGTATCTCTTTCATACATGCCAACCTTTTTGGAACCAAAAATGGTAGGGGGGTCTGCCCCCCACCCCCCGAATTTGTTTTTATCCTGGAAGCAAAATGCTGCATCCTGGGCACATTTTGGAGGATAAAAGACACCTGATAAGGAGAGTGAAAACTTACCATTTTGTTCATATTTGCCCATCTCCGCAATTTTTTTACGATGAAGAAAAATGCTGCATCCTGCAGGGCATATTTTTGAAAGAAAAAGGACAAAATACAATAAGAACTGTTGAACAGTAGAAAGTTACTTTTTTCTTGTTTATATTTATAGCCAATGGAAAGGTCGGGGTATAAACTATGTCGGATATGCGTTTCACACTAGGTTGATTTTACATGTTGTTTTTGTCGTATCTACCACTTTCAATTTGTATATTAAATCAGTGGAAAGAGAAACACAAATTAAATAAAAGTTTTTTATTTCTATCAAATCTATCTGAACCATTGTAAAATCTTTTGACATAATAGAAGGTTCCATCTGAATGTGACAAAATAGACACTGCAATTCATAGTTATTATTATGACATTTTTAGACTGCATATCATACATTGCATATGAACTTTAAGGTAAGGAGAATTCCAGTTCAATTACTATAGTATGGCACAATTTATATTTTAAAATGTTGTATAGAGTGGTCAATTATTACTGTTTATTATTGTTCCCCAAAGTAACCAAATCAAATTTTGATTATAAATAAATATGAAGGTATATATGTATTATATCCAACAACTATACACAATTCGAATGAAATCCATTGTCAAGTTCAAGAAATGTGATGTTTGTGAGAAATTATGAGTGATCTGTTGCATTGCAGCCTATGACGCATATTTTTTTCAGTTCATTTTAATAGAAAACTTCTGTGCCAAGAAAACAATATGAAAATAGAAAACTATACTGGAATAGCACCTGCCCCCATTCTTAGAAATAAAAGGTCATTTTAACTGAACAACAGTATTTTTTATTTATCATTTTATGTTATCAGTATTGTCACTGGATACGATAGCCAAATTTAAATAACGCAATACTGGGGTAATATAAATGGAAAAATAGAATGGCAGTTTTTAATGAAAAAGAACAGCCCTAAATATGTTTAATGAAAATATCCAATATTTACACATGTAGGTGTGACGAGTCTAATTTTGAAAAATCTTAGGATCAGTTGGTTTTTGACAGATGAGGTCTGGAAAAATAAAAGAATTTATTTTTAAGCCTTATTGGGAAACCGTGCAAGATATCAGAAACCAGAATGTTATGTATCTGAAATAAAAAAAGCAAAAAAAAAATGTTTACAAAGGATGACCATGACAAAGATAACGTCTCAACAATATATACCACTAAAAATTTTTGTAGTTGATCAAAACATATATAATGTACATATACATTTGTAGAAACAGTAAAAGGATCAGCCTTGTAAAATAAGCTCAAAGTGAATTGCAATTCTGGTTCAAAAGTTTACGTTAAACATACACTGCATCAAATCTGATACGCAATATCAAATAAATATGCCTGTAAATTTAAAAGTTAAAATCAGATGTTTTTTTGTTTTGCTTTGTTCTCAAAAAAATTATCACAATTCAAATAGCTTTAAAAGGACATGTAAAAATTTGGTAGACTTGAGAAAATGGGCCAACAGGCCAAATTAACTAAAATTTTCAGTGAATGAACTTGGCATCATTTCTACATGTAGCAATTGGAAATGAGCCAGATGAGAAACACATGAAATTGAGTTATTTAAACAAACATTTCCCAAATATTGTACACACAATAATGATATTGTTCATGCAAAGTCAACAAAGAAATAATCCCGATGAAGGAACAACAAATTTCTTACTCTGCCTGAGTGTTGCCAATATACAGAAAAAAAGATTTTAAAATGAATCATCTTAGAACTTTACTGTTTGAATCAAGCAAGCTCCATGTCAACTATAACAGTACCACGAATTTGTACTTTCAAATTTGAATTGACTCTGAAAAAGGCTTCCAGGTTGTACTCAGTAGAAATATCAGCTGTATCTTTACATCTCTTAGTCTTTTTGTTTGGTTATTGGTATTTATAACTAGTTCTGCTTTCAAACTTTGATGAAGTCCACTGGTTTCTGTACCATTCTACAACCTACACATTTTACTTAGAGTAGATCTTTATTGAACTGCCCAACATCTTTGAAACAGATTATACATTGTTGTGTTTGGGATGCTTTGACGGACAAAACTGAGATTTCTTGCTACGGAATTTCTGGAGCATTTTGTTCCATCTTTATTGATTGATTGTTGGGGTTTAACGCCCGAGCAGCAATATTTCAGCTATATTCAGGCGATGAACATGAAATGGATGATAAAATGAACATGAAATGATGAAATAAAAAGAGGGATGGGACACAAGGATAATAGGGTCACACATTTTGATTGCCACTATAAAAAAGGAGGGATGGGTAGGGTCGGGCAATTTAGCATCCTGTGGCGGAGCGCAAAGGTTCCTACTCCTATCGAATACCACAATAGGGTTCTTTAACGTGCGAAGAACGTGGCATCTTTCCCAACACGGTGCACCACTATGGTGTATGGTCAGGTTTTCTATATTATAGCCTGACAATCCCAGCATGTAACACTCCAGGGATACCCCATTCCACCACCTGGGGCACACATCCCAGTTGCTATGTGGGCAGAGTGTCTAGCCCCCGGCTAGGTTTCTAAGCACTATTTAGTCGCCTTTTACGACAAGCTTAGTGCTGCGGTAGGCCTATTCTTTTGACACACGGACCCGCACGGGGCCATCTTTATTGGACCAATGTCATCTATTTTTGTTATAACCGAGTCTTTTGAAGTTGTCAATGATTTCTCCTCAATAAAGACTCTGAGTGATGTGTTGGTGATTGAAAGGGAATCTCCAAGATCAAAGTGATTAATGTTGTCTTCCAAAAATATTATTGGCACCGTTCCTGTTTTATCTGCAATTATGGCTTCTTGTTTTTTAAGAAGGCCTTTTGTTTGTTGATTTTTTGGTTCTTTTAGGCTATTAATTTTCACTTTTACGACAGAAACCTGAAATAATACATCTATAATGTAGTATAAAAATTCATAAAAGTTGACATAATAAGTTTGTTTGTTGGGGTTTAACGCCCGAGCAGCAATATTTCAGCTATATTCAGACGATGAACATGAAATGAATGATAAAATGAACATGAAACGAAAAAAAAAAGAATGGGTCACAAGGATAATAGGGTCGACAAATTTTGATTGCTACTGGAAAAAGAGGGGATGGGTAAGGTCGGGCAATTTAGCCTCCTATGGCGGAGCGCAAAGGTTCCTACTCCTATCGAATACCACAGCAGGGTTCTTTAACGTGCGAGGAACGTGGCATCTTTCCCAACACGGTGCACCACTATGGTTTGCGGTCAGGTTTTCCGTATTATAGCCTGACAACCCCAGCATGTAACACGCCAGGGGTACCCCATTCCACCACCTGGGGCACACATCCCAGTTGCTCTGTGGGCAGAGCGCCTAGCCCCCGGCTAGGTTTCTGAGCACTATTTAGTCGCCTTATACGACTAGCTTAGCGCTGCTGCAGGCCTATTCTTTTAACACCCGGACCTGCACGGGGCGACAAAAATAAACATGAGGTTACTATGTACCTAAGATCAGTACTTACGACTTAGAGGCCAACATGCTACAAAAATGTATCCCTTTTTCAGCATAAAAATCTATGTGTATCATTCAGATAATTTAGAAATTTTCAATATGAATGAAAGATTAAATTGGTAAATGCAATGTGGAGGTATGACTGATTGATACACAGGTTAAAAAATAGGTCAAGTATTGAACAGTGCTACCATGTAATATACGGTGAAAAATTGGGTTTGGACAAAATTCAAAATGATCTACAAGTAGCTGAGAAACGACATATCAGATTTTGCTAAAATTTTAAGTTAAATTGAGCTTTATAGCAATAAACAACTTTGCAAAGTTACAACTTATTTATTCCCTTTCAATTATCATCTAGAAACGACCAAGGGACAGACAGACATTTAAGACATATAGGCACTAGAGTAAATTTTGTTTGAAGGCCATCACACAATTACACACAACTCAAGTGTTATAAATGCTATGTATCGTTAACATGTGATGCAAAAGTTGTACAGTTAAAGACAGTGGTTTAGCCAGAATTTTGAAACCATTAGTAACCTTTGCTAAATTTAATTAAAATCATATGAAAAGTGACTAATTTTGTATCTTTTTGGGCAAAATTGATTAGTCATTTGACTAGTCAATGATTAAAGTGACTAGCTCTAGCAAAATCACTGGTTATAGATGCATGTGGGTCAAGTGAGACATAAGTTTGTGTTACCTTCTGGTAGGCATTGAGCTTTGATTTTTCATCTTCCAGAGTTGTAATATCAACTGTATTCAAAGCTTGGTAATCAAACAGCTTTCTAACTGGTGAGATCTTGGAATACTGACTGAATTTTGTCGAGATTTTTCCAGCATATTGATATGAGGAAACTCTAGATATCTGTTCTAGTTTTACAGGTGTTCTGTAAAGAGTAAGTTGAGTATACATGCAATAGCATGTTCACAAATTTTGATGTGCATGAAAAACAATGACATTAGTGTATAAGACACTGTTGTCTTGTTTGGCACATCTTAGATATATCAGTGTAATTGAATACCCACAAGGTATCGTTAAGTTAAGTTGCAATAATAAAAATTATCAGTCACCTAGTAGCTAAAGTGGTTTAAGACAAGCATTGAATTCAAACTAAAAACATGTATGTTATGTCGAAGACCCAAATCAAAAATCAAAAAATCAAAAAACTCCTACATCTAAAAGTTATGTGTGAAAACAAAACAATTGCCAGGGGAGTTATGGCAGTGAATAATTAGCAATTTATTTACGTAATATATATTATTTTAACTGATATGATTACTGATATACATGTATCTATTATAACTGTAGCATTTTAGATATTTTTATTAACCATTCTTAAGGAAACAATCTAAATATTAGTACTAACAAAATGTGTGATCTCTACTCAGCAAACCACAATGCCAGTTTGTTTATACATGTATGTCACAAAAATAAATAATCTACCACCGAATAGCTAGTTACCACAATTATCATGACTTGGCACAGGCATTTCAAATGAACTGTTGGGTTATTGACAAGTCAAGTCTCTCTTTATTTACTGTGGCCTGAATGTTTTCATGGTAACCAAATAACATACAAAAGTAATTTACTTGAGGTACATGTATGTATTTTGTTATTACTAAATTACTAATATAGCTACATCAAGTTAATTAGTAGATTCTCATCCAGCAGCACATCATTGATAAAATGAACATGAATGATGATGAAATGAAACTAGGGATGGGAAACAAGGACAATAGGGACGACAACTTTTGATTGCCACCAGAAGAAGGGAGGGATGGGTAGGGTCGGGCTATTTAGTCTCCTGTGGCGGAGCGCAAAGGTTCCGACTCCTATCGAATGCCACAGCAGGGTTCTTTAACGTGCGAGGAATGTGGCATCTTACCCAACACGGTGCACCACTATGGTTTGCCGTCAGGTTTTCGGTATAATAGCCTTACAACCCCAACATGTAACACGCTAGGGATACCCAATTCCGCCGCCTGGGGCACCCAACCCAGGTTCTCTGTTGGCAGAGCGCCTAGCCCCCGGCTAGGTTTCTGAGCACTATTTAGTCGCCTTTTACGACAAGCTTCGTGCTGCTGCACGCTTATTCTTTTGACACTTGACTTGCACGGGGCTCTGATGATCAGACCAATAGGCATCAAGAATTTCTGTTTCATAGTGGAAATTTGAATTAATATTAATGAAAATATGATCTAATAATGTTGCGTATAATCTAGTAGGCCTAGTAACAATTTGTGAACACATGAATGTTTCAGACATAAAATTGAGGGAATTATCATGCCCTGATATCAAATCTATATTAAAATCTCCCATAACAAACAAATTAGGTGCTGTAAATCCAATGCAGGCGCAAGATCAGAGATAAAAGATTTCTTCATATTTTCTGAACAGTCTGATGCTCTGTATACATACACTACTTGAAAGAGTCCTTTCTTCGGAACTATAACTTCCACCAATAGAAATTACTGTAATAATGTAGGTGTTGAATAACGCCTGTAAATTCCCTGTGTAGTATGCAACCATTTTTTAAATATACAACAAGACCATAAGGAGGTCTAGTATTTGAATCGTGCAGGTCCGGGTGTTAAAAGAACAGCGCTAAGCTTGTCGTAAAAGGCGACTAAATAGTGCTCAGAACCCTAGCCGGGCCCACAGAGCAACTGGGATGTGTGCCCCGGGTGGTGGAATGGGGGTACCCCTGGCGTGTTACATGCTGGAATTGTCAGGCTATAATACGGAAAACCTGACCGCAAACCATAGTGGTGCACCGTGTTGAGAAAGATGCCACGTTCCTCGCACGTTAAAGAACCCTGCTGTGGTATTCGATAGGAGTATGAACCTTTGCGCTCCGCCACAGGAGGCTAAATTGCCCGACCTTACCCATCCCCCCTTTTTCCAGTGGCAATCAAAATTTATCGACCCTATTATCCTTGTGACCCACCCTTTTTTTCATTTCATGTTCATTTTATCATCCATTTCATGTTCATTGTCTGAATATAGCTGAAATATTGCTGCTCGGACGTTAAACCCCAACAAAAAAACTGTTATGAATTAATTGTTAAATTGGTCAACAAGATCATTTTGTACAAATAAATGAGTACTGTTTTTTTTTGTGACTTTGATCATCGACACTAACCATTCTGGTATCAAGAATAGCCAAATCATTGTCATTTAGATTATTGAATCTCAATCTATTAAGTAACTCGATGTCATCTTTCTGTCTCATTATCTGTGTTAACTCATGCATCTTAAACAACTCCTTCCATAAATTTGGAGTAAGAGCAGATATGCCTTTGTTAAGATCCTGGAAAATCATCAAATACTGGCTTCAGTTGGAAGAAGTCCCCAATTGCAATTAGATTTACACCTCCAAATGTCTGATTGTTACCTTTGATTTTCTTTAATCTAGAATCTAAAAAGAGAACATTTTGTTTTCAACCATTTAAATTTCAACAATCATTACTACTGATAAGTTTCTGTACTTCATTCGTAAAGTATTAAGAACATCACATGACAGAGATTGGTCTAATCCTTAATTGGGTTGTATTTGAAAAGCATTATGTATTGTCAAACCATTAATATTATAAGCAGCTTTACCAGTGGGAGCACACATGAGAATTTTTATATTATCAGGATCTTCACCTTCAGTAGAACACAAATGTCTATGGAGAGCTTGAAACCGTGCTTTAACGACAACTGATTTTCCTACTCCTGCACCACCTGTCAAAAACAGATACAGAGGATCTGATTTTATTTTGACCCATGTTAGTACATGAAAGAAAAATTCTTAGTTTTAGATTCAACGATCTGACTAACTGATAAAATTCATCATCACCAATCCGATTGGCATGATTTCTTACTTCTATTGTTCTAGCTGCTACTCCAACTTCATCTGATATATCGTAATGTCTCTGTTCTGTTGGTCTATCTGGGTTGAAATGTATGTACTGATCTATTTCTTTAGAATCTTTTTTGGCATCATCCAGCTCTACTTGCTGAGTTCCAGGAACTATTTCATCATATTGGTGGCAATCATTTTCTGCTTCTTCTATGGCTTTATCAAGTTTTGCAGTGTTTTGTTCATACTGTTTGGCTTTACTTTCTACTGTTCTACAAACTGTATTGTACATACTGAATTTTAAAAAGGATAAAAAAAAGAAAAAAAACAAGCAACTATGTATTTGTTTGTATTAAGCTCTGAAAACAATATTAATATTTTAAGTCAGACTTTGATCATGAAGTCATAATGTTGATCCTTATATACGGTCACCCGGAGTGTACTGTGATACCCTCTGAAAATATCAAAATGACGTGTTCTATTTCCAGACAATAAGTTACATCGTTAATTATACAATTTAAACTTTGTACAATTATTATGTATAATAAAATACAGACCTAGTTGAGTTCTGAGTACGGTTGTTGAAACAAAAGTAACGGCCATTTGAAGTTGTTTATCCCAAAAACATTTTTGCAATGAATTGGAGTTAACTTTCTTGGAGTATACAAGATTTGTGAAAGTTCATTCTTTACGTTCTTTTGTCTAGATGAAGTTTTAATTTCCCTTTTAGTCGTTTTTACCCCGTTACTCCCCTCCCCCAATTATCAGTTACAATTCTTTTTTGGTAGATTTACAAATTTAAAGTACCCTTCCTATAATTTGTGGAATCAACACTTACAAACACATGTTACATGGAAGAGTAATTAAGGGAACCAAGGTTATAGCGGTAATCAAAAGAATGTATTCAGACATACACAACAGAGAACATAAAGTAACGAAAATCATATATACAAAGTAACAAAAGTAAATAAGCAACTCGGACTCCACTAAAAGCTAGGAGCATGGACCAGGTGCACCGGTAGGGTAAGCGTCCTCTTATTATTATGAATTATGAGTTTTATAGAATTGCTAAGTAGTAATTATGCTGCGTGTAGGGGGCTAGATTATTTGCAATAAACAGAATGGATCAGTCACAAGTAAAATATTATACTTACAAGGTCTTTTCTTGGCCCCGTGCAGGTCCGGGTGTTAAAAGAATAGGCCTGCAGCAGCGCTAAGCTTGTCGTAAAAGGCGACTAAATAGTGCTCATAACCTTAGCCGGGGGCTAGGGCGCTCTGCCCACAGAGCAACTGGGATGTGTGCCCCAGGTAGTGGAATGGGGTACCCCTGGCGTGTTACATGCTGGGGTTGTCAGGCTATAATACGGAAAACCTGACCGCAAACCATAGTGGTGCTCCGTGTTGAGAAAAAAGCCACGTTCCTCGCACGTTAAAGAACCCTACTGTGGTATTCTCCCGTAGAAGGAACCATAGGGCTCCGCCACAGGAGGCTAAATTGCCCGACCCTACCCATCTCTCCCTATTTCCAGTGGCAATCAAAATTTGTCGACCCCATTGTCCTTGTGTCCCATCCCTTTTTCATTTCATCATATTTTCATGTTCATTTTATCATCAATTCCATGTTCATCGTCTGAATATAGCTGAAATATTGCTGCTCGGACGTTAAACCCCAACAAACAAACAAACAACAAACTTGGAATAATAAGGCATACAAGTTCACTAGTGTTAATTCATGTTTTACAAATTGAAAAGAGACAGAAAAATACAATATACTTAAAGATAAATGCAAGAGCAATTAATAGTTATTTTAGATTATTTTTTTATTTAACAAGATAAACTAGATATCGTTGAGATGGAATCCACCTTTGTTGGCCCTACTGTGAAGATGTATATCATCCATGCAAGTCATAAACTATGGTATGGAACACATCGTCTTCAGATGATCTTTCTTCATGCCAATATCAAAAGGCCCCGTGCAGGTCCGGGTGTTAAAAGAATAGGCCTGCAGCAGCGCTAAGTTTGTCGTATAAGGCGACTAAATAGTGCTCAGAAACCTAGCCGGGGGCTAGGCGCTCTGCCCACAGAGCAACTGGGATGTGTGCCCCAGGTGGTGGAATGGGGTACCCCTGGCGTGTTACATGCTGGGGTTGTCAGGCTATAATACGGAAAACCTGACCGCAAACCATAGTGATGCACCGTGTTGGGAAAGATGCCACGTTCCTCGCACGGTAAAGAACCCTGCTGTGGTATTCGATAGGAGTAGAAACCTCCGCCACAGGAGGCTAAATTGCCCGACCTTACCCATCCCCCTTTTCCAGTGGCAATCAAAATTTGTCGACCCTATTATCCTTGTGTCCCATCCTTTTTTTTCATTTGATGTTCATTTTATCATCCATTTCATGTTCATCGTCTGAATATAGCTGAAATATTGCTGCTCGGACGTTAAACCCCAACAAACAAACAATATCAAAAGTATAAAACACTTTTGTTGAGATTGCTGTGGACCTGTACATCAGCCATGCAAGTCATAAACAATACCATAAACATTACTTAATAATAAGATAATTCGCAAGTAATATACGATGTGTTAGTTGTAAGTGCCTGGAAAACAACAACACTTTATGTTGGGACATATACACTCCCTAGTGACGGCACCGAATGCCTGGGCATCTCTACATACAAAATCAATAAAATATAGTAATACCTTTGCACGATATAAAGTACATCGTACAAAATGTACATGTAGCGTATAAGAATGATCCAATGAAATGGCTGTACCAAGTCAAGACAATATCGGGGTTTTTTACCATGTTATTGCCATTTGTTATATGGACTTTCCTTTTGAATACTGCCTAGATTTTATCAGTTGGGTAATTTTGTTATTACCCTTTATAGTAAATCCATCCTGGTGAGTGTAAAAATCAATTCAAAGGAACAAATGGTTTTGAATGAAATGTGAGACAACTCCTACATCCGAAAACATGCTGAATTATATGTATGTCTAGATTATAACATGTACGATCAGGCATAAATGCAAAATATTTATTCGCCATTATTTGTGATAATAGTTAAGTATGTTCTAGCTTGTAAACAGTTTAGTTACTTTGTTATTTTTGTAACACTTGTGATGTTTGAGATAATATATAACTTTTTAATCTACATTCTCTCGGGTTGATCAATACCCCGAACGTTTATATTTGGTTCAAAATTGGATAAAAAGCTATTGTTACTATAACAAATCACATTCTACTAGTAATTTGAATAGGCAATACTAAAAAAAAAATCTGCAATGTTTCCAAGTCATGGTCAAATTATGTGACACGAACAGTGGGGTCTTTCTTCATATGCACAATTTTTACTGAATAATCCATTTGCCATGTGGTAGTTATTAGTCATTACTTGTGCTTAATGGTTAAACTACTCAAAAGGAGCCCCGTGCAGGTCCGGCTGTCAAAAGAGTAGGTTTGCAGCAGCGCTAAGCTTGTCGTTAAAGGCGATTACGTAGTGCCAAGAAAACTAGCACTAGCCGGGGGCTTAGCGCTCTGCCCACAGGGCAACTGGGTTGTGTGCCCCAGGTGATGAAATGGGGTATTCCTGGCATGTTACATGGTGGGGTTGTCAGGCTATAATACGGAAAACCTGACCGCAAACCATAGTGGTGCACTGTATTAGGAAAGATTCAACGTTCCTCGCACGTTAAAGAACGCTGCTGTGGTATGTGGTATTCGATAGGAGTAGGAACCTTTGTGCTCCGTCATAGGAGGCTAAATTGCCTGACCCTACCCACCCCCTCCTTTTTCTAGTGACAATCAAAATTTGTCAACCCTATTTTCCTTGTGCCCCATCCCTTTTTTTCATATCATCATTAATCATGTTCATTTTATCATCCATTTCACGTTCATCGCCTGAATATAGCTGAAATATTGCTGCTCCGGCTATGGCACGTGACAGTAACAAAAATTTGATAATCTGGGTTTATCGCTATAGTTAGCGGCCGCTAAAACTATTTTATCGCACGCTTACTTTAGTTTACGTTCGATAATCTTTGTTTATCAATGTAAACTATAGTTACCGTGGTGCGAATAACAGTTTGTCTAAGATAAAGTGTATTTCTGGTGCACAAACTACAATTTACGATTTGAAACTAGAGTTTACTGTCGCTAAACGTCATTAATCGGCGATAAACTGTAATTTACGATGAAATTAATCATTGTCAGGTTGACTTAATAATGACGAAAATGATTGGTTACATATGATCTTGCTATAAAACGAGTAATATATAAATAACTTGAACGAAGTCTCGGGAACATTCATTTTATTATTATTATTATTATTATTATTATTATTATTATTATTATTATTTATCTAATTACTTATTTATTTCTTTTATCTTGTTAAAAATACAATTAAAATAAATATAACATTGATAAAAAAAAAAAGCCTGCCAAATTGGGCCGTCCATGTGAGACCCGACTAATCATAAAATGGCACTTATACGATTAAAATTGAAAGTATACAGTAATACAAGAGTCAAAGATGTTCAATATTTATGCTTTAATTTTTAAGTTCGCCGCCGACACGCCGGACCAGTTTTGTCGTCTGCGTTTCTGACACGATGAGCAATTCAGACACTTCCCGAGAATATACATAACCTTGTTTTCGATGTATGCAAAAATGAACATTTTAACCATTAACAAAGTGAATAATTTGTCGAAGCACCCTCCCCCACACAAATACCCTAAAACAACGTTTTAAATCCTTCCCTACATGAAATCATAAATGCTCGATCTGCATTTATTTATGTTAAATAAATGCCACTCCATTGACTAATTCATTTTATAATAATAAGTAAATAAAACCCATGTGAAATAAGGTCGAAGCTGTTGCATCTCGGTGTTTTTTGTATGTTCGGATTGGAGGTGACGAGATCAAGATAGATCTTGGTCAATACGTATAGCAAATTTTTAAGATTATGTTTGTCTTACGCTGTATAAAACTTGTTAGATTTAGAAACACCTACATTCTTCAACTGTCAGTTCGATAGGGTAACGTCGTAATATTGGATAGTAAGGGCCGAAATGTGTAACCCTGACTCGTACCAACGTTTCCTCGTACCCTAATAATGTTTTGCCTAATAATTCATCTGTTTAGTTCTGAAAATTACACGAAATTAGCAAAAATCCATTTCTTAGTATTTAAATTGATGTATATTTTTCTGTATATTAAGTTAAAATATTAATATTGTTTTCAGAGCTCTGGTCTTTGTCCCTGGATTACATTCTTTTGATTACCGCTATAACCTTGGTTCCCTTGATTACTCTTTAATACAAACAAATACATAGTTGTTTGTTTTTCTTGTATATATATATAATACCTGACAGTGCTTTCGACAGTCATTATAAAAAATGGGGCACACTTTCATTACAGAAATGGCCAAAAATAAATTTATAGATTGGGAGTTGGAGGAGAACTAAATTGAAAGTTCAAACAAACAAACGATGCTTTTTAGGCTACATATGCTATACTTTCACATAACAACAATCTTTTCTGCATTCAAATCTGCACTTTTAAGAAAATTATATATTCATCTCCCACTGAAATCAACCAAATGAAGCCAAATCAAGAACGATAACTCTTCCAAAGCGCAAATTTCATATACAATCTATGATTTTTGTCTCAAAAGCGCAACAACCTAATGAAAAACTAAGGCTGGTTATGTGATCAGTAACTTTCTGAACAAGAAATAAGACTGAATTCGGTGGGTTGTTAACATGCATAAATCACCTTCTGTCTGATATCTATAAAGACTGCTACTTAAACATTATTTTCTTGACATTCAGATGTTGAATAAATTCTCCGACTAATTGTACTATTTCATTCATATTTTTGACTATTTAATGTCTTTAAAACGGACTTAGCGTAAGATAATTGATCTACATCCTGTTATGCAACGACCATATTATAGAAAAACAACATTGTACAGTACGGTATTTTTTTAACTTGTTTGTCATAATTTAGGACCCTTCGCTTATTTTGCAGTGGTTCGAATTAACGGAAGTGTAGGTCGGTATCAAGTTTCACAGTGTTCACGCCATGCTCAACGTTAGACATCTATATTTAATTTTATTCCCTCCATACCAACAACTCTGCACTAGCAGATTTAAATCTCATCGTGAATAATTGACAAAATATGATCCAACTTCGTAAGCAGTATTTATATTGGATAACAGACAGAAAACAACTACTTCAACAGACAATTAAAATGCCATGAATCCTCGTTTATTAATTGTTACTTTCAATTATTTTTTTTTATTTGAATGGTAATGGATTCAAATGTACAGTTCTTTTCCCATTGACACTGCAGATACAATTGCGGCCCATTTAATTTCTGTTATATGAATAGTTGCAATCTTCTGAGAGACATCTAAAAACCAAAACAAAACGTTCTTTATTATGAAATGCTCAAATTCAATATTGCAAAGTAACTAAATTTTGACAATGTTAACTCGTAAAAATAAAAATGAAATCGAACAAGAAATCACATTTACTAAAATATGGTGGGTAGTAATAGTTCATACGCACTTGCAACGGCTATACATGCATCACCCGACTAACAATAAATGGGGTTTTACTATATTACAGCATACTTAATTTTTTTTTTAACTTTCAAGTGGAACAAATAAATATCAACTCATTTTATCGTGGTACCAATTATATATGTCCGGTAAGCTTCTTTCTAAAAGGTAGAGGTTGGATAAAGCATAGAATTGCTTAGAATTATTTGAGCTTCATTTAATGTATGGCACTTTTACAAGTGGCAGATCCGTTAAAGTGAAAAAAATGCATTTGACTTTAGGAAAAAGTATAGGATATTTTTTTTTTTTTTTTTTTTTTTTTGGGGGGGGGGGGGGGGGTTTTTAGTGGTCAATAGAAATTACAAGATTTATGACCTGATCTTATTGTTTATAAAATGTCTCTTTAACTATATCATGTTTCTACTAACATATTTGATTATCTGTTAATGTCTAATACATCTTTAACATTTGAATTTGAAACAGAATTATGTACATTTGTTTTGGTTTACACTTTTATCTAATAGCCTCTTAATTTAATTATAATAATCCTATATAGTAATAGAGTAACCAATGGATTTCTATATAAGATATACAACCCATCGTAACTGGTATCACAAACTTTGTTTGCAAACCTTTGAATACATTTTTTGGTGTTTATGTCACAATTAAACGCAAGAATAAACAATGGTCATTTTGCATCGGCAAGCCTTTAGTAAGTATTTGTAAAAATCAGGCAAATTGGTAAATAATCAGAAACATGCATGTCAAAAACCCACTATTCTGACAATGTGATATCACTCAAGGATATTTCCTATATTTAAAAAGACCATTATTTGATCTCTGCATCACTGGCTTTGCACAGAAATTTTTCAATAGAATCTTAGAAAAATGAGGTTTTTAACAGAGTTACCTGATCTTGAAATGTTCATTATCAGTGCATTTCAATGAAATTGTAACTCAATGGTATAGCGTATGGACAACCCTGTCTGTTTTCCTTGATTCTGATGGTGCAAATAGTCAAATTACAGTATAAAAATGATGGGTTTTTTTCATACCATGTTTCACCGACTGACTGATTCTTACAGGGACTGACAATTAAATATTTCAAATTGGGACATCTTTAAAAAAAAAAAAAAAAGTCTTTTTTTTTTTCAAACAACAGCACGAATACCATGACATATTTAACGAAAGGTAATGACAAAATTACCAAACTGATAAACCCTGGGCAAAGTAAAAGAGTCCGTATAACAATTGCAACATCAAGACAAAAATACGGAAAGTTGGAAATAAGCGTCAAGCGTCCTGACTAAGATAGGGAGTTTTCATAATATATTGGACTCAAATGTTGATTCATTCCATTGACACACTATTCTAACTCTTTAGTATGTATGAGTCATTTCAAGGAATATTGAGGTGATAGATGTCTTGAAAATGAACTTTAAAGGGAAAATCTAATAAAAGATGTAAATAATAACAGTGAAAACTCAAGTTTGCAATATAGAATAAATTTTATCTGAATTGTATTGATAAACACACTGACAGAGTTTAAAAAAAAAAAAACAAAAACAAAAACGTTGATGGTTTGTCCAAAATGTTTCACCCTCTGTTATTGTTTGGTGGTATGCATACTTAATTTTTTTTAAGTACCTTGAAACAATCATACTGGTATTTAGTTTTTTCTTCTTATCATGCCATGGGTTCTCGTGTTTTACCAGATTCAATCACATGACTAGCACAAGTCGTTTTCGCTTTGTTTGACTTTATGGATTTCTTAAAGCTTACGCAGCATTTAAAGCAAGGGTATGCTTTGGCTGTCTTCTATAGGATACTGTGTATTTGCTTAGGGATGCCTTTTGTAAATGTAGGACCTCGATATATGATAATCTTGCCTTCTGTTGACCACTATGAGCATAATGCACTAGCATTAGTATCAGTACAAAGCAGTTCCTGGTACATATCTTTTCCTCGCTAATTCATTTTTATTACTATATATAATATGTAGCCATGGTCAAAATGTCAAGTTTCAAAACTGGTATCTATTTTGTTATAATTAATGTATCAAGTTGACGACTTTTTTGTATGTTAACGATTTTGATAGTTCCGAATATGTTCTTGCCACCAATTTTTTGCATCTCCAGAAATGACCAAGGAACTTCAACCTCAAGTATTATTCCTTGAAGAAGAATTTTTAGCTAGAGGGAACGGAATTTTAGAGCGTTCTTTCTGTTTAAGTATTTAAGTGGAAACAACAATAGTGCCTTGACAGGTTCCAGTTTCAATAAAATACGATGTTAACGCCGACAAAACATAATTTTGAAAAACAGCGACATTCGTGTTCTAGAGGAATATTCGTGAAATATCAGTACTTAAGTACCAGTCCACGGAACAAACAGTGATTTTTTGGTTTTCATATGCTTTTTTATGTGACAATTTAGATCTGTACATCAGCAATATTTCAGATATATTCAGGCGATGAACATGAAGTTGGTGATAAAATGAACATGAAATGATGATGAAATGAAAAATGGGACGGGACACAAGGACAATGTGGTCTAGAAATTTAAAATATGGAGAGGTGGGTAGGGTCGGAAAATTTAGCCTCTTGTGGCGGAGCCCTATGGTTCCTACTCCGGGAGAATACCACATTAGTGTTCTTTAACGTGCGAGGAACGTGGCATCTTTCCCAACACGGTGCACCACTATGGTTTACGGTCTGATTTTCCGTATTATAGCCTGACAACCCCAGCATGTAACACGCCAGGGGTACCCCATTCCACTAACTGGGGCACACAACCCAGTTGCTCTGTGGGCAGAGCGCCTAGCCCCCGGCTAGGTTTCTGAGCACTATTTAGTCGCCTTTTACGACAAGCTTAGCGCTGCTGCAGGCCTATTCTTTTGACGCCCGGACCTGCACGGGGCTGTACATTTGAGAAAATTACATTTGGGTGTTGTGCTTTTGAGATTAAATTTATATAGATTGTACACGAAATTAGCACTTCGCAAGAGTTATCGTTCTTGATTTGGTTTGACTTGGTTGATTTTAGTGGGAGATTAAAATGTAATGTACATCTGTGAAAATTACATTTTAACCTCCCACTAAAATCAACCAAATCAAACCAAATCAAGAACGATGATTCTTGCGAAGTGCTAATTTCATGTACAATGTATATAAATTTAATCTCAAAAGCAAAACACCCAAATGAAAACAATGACTGGTTATGTGGTCTATAGCTGTTTCTGAACAAGAAATAATTGTGAAATTGTTGGGTTTTTGACATGCATGAATCGCATTCCATAATGATTTTCAGAAAGACTGCTACTTAAAAAGAGATCAAGAAAAGAAAAAGTGTTGTAGTACAAAACATCAATATTTGGTTTATCATAAATTTGGTTAAGATTTTGAAAGAAGGGAGGATTGAAGAAACTACCATAAAAATAAAGTATGCATTTCCACTTGAAATGTGTGTTCAATTTGGGTTACAAGACATTTAAATGTTCAAAAACAATTTCATTGATTTGTTAAATAATGTATAAAGTAGATTTGTGATGTATCTGATAATTCCCCACTTTTTCCAAGACCTATCAATAGTTCCATTCAGTCACCGCATATAGGATCTAACAACACTCCATTTTAACCAGTATAGGAATACATTATAATAGCTTTTTTTTAATTTTAGAATAAGAATTGTGTTATTTATATTCATGTGCATTTAATTGCGTCACTTGAATTGTTATCGGATATTATCTCCTAACCTTTAAAAGTATAGTGTTATATTCTGGAACACAAAGTCCTGGCATACAATCTAGTGCAAAGTAGAACGGTCAAAATATAGTTTTGAACAAAGACACATTTTTTTTATGCGTAAAGAGTCATATGAACTAGAAATGACTCACCTTAGAAAAAAAATATTGAGATTCCATTTGTATAAAGAAATGAGAAAGCCTAATTTGTTTTGCGCTTTGAACAGAAAAAAATCATATGCTTCACATCCGCTTTATGTTCTGTAAGAAGACATGTTCACCTAAATTTTCATTTCTAGATGGGCTCTTTACTTAGTAGAGGATATGTTTGTTGTTGTACATTAGACTTCAGACTTGTTTCAATCAGAGCTACTATCCATTTCGTCAGTGGAACAGTTAATTCATTCCTAATTAATTCGCGTAATTAGGTTTGTATGTTGTCCTTCTTCTACCATAACGAATTAACACAAAAGGTTTTGAATTATATAGGCTTACCGCGTATCCAAAGCATAAAAGTGATAATTCTGAAACAAATGTCTAATAAAAGCGGTAAATAATTTCCACAGAAAACACCTAAGCTTTGGACAGTTTTCACTTAAATAAAACAGGATATTTTTCCCGCTTGTATAAGCGTTTAATTTAAACTCAGGTTACAGCTCTAAAAATAACGCTTTTGATCAGCTCATGCTTCCAGTTTTTTGTTTTTTTTAGTTTTCCAGTATTATTTTAGTTATATTATGTTCTTTATTGTGTGTGTTTGTTTACCGTGACTGATCTTTGTCTCTGGATTACATATAATTGATTTTCGATAGAATCTTGGTTTCCCTAATTACTCTTTGATTAAACTTAAGTCGTTTGCTGCTGAGTTTTAATTTTTTTTTCCATGATGTATTAAAGTAACTAAACATTCTTTACAGTTAAGCATGCGAAATCCCTTTATAATCAAGATATGTTAATTTGGAAAGTGCCGACTGTTAGGGTAACCGGGAATGCTGCTGATGATGTGAAAACTGCAGTTGTGAGCTAATTTGAAAGACTACATTTTTATGTCTGATTAGAAAAACATTTAAACGTGATCAGAAATGAAATAAACCATACTCTTTAAATCTTGTTTCAAATTTCGATTCGATATTCACTACTTTAAAAAATGGTTATTTGTTTTGAGAACATTGGACATTCATAAATGCTCTATAATCTTTAGCAAAGAGTAGTCCCTTCTTACCGGTTGTAAGTAGGATTTGTGTTGCTCTTTTCTTTGGACTTTATAAATGTTTGTGTTCAGTGATTTGATCTTTGTAAGTTGTATTTTTGTGTTTACTGCTCTATTTTGATAATTTTTCTACGTTTATTTCTATTGGGATATATGTTTATTATGTTCCTTTGTATTGATTTAATTAGTGACCAATATCAAAATTTTATTCGAAAGAGTAATCAAGGGAACCAAGGTTATAGCGGTAATCAAAAGAATGTAATCCAGGGACAAAGACCAGATATGGAAAACAGACATACACAACAAAGAACATAAAGTAACTAAAATCATACATACAAAGTAACAAAAGCATATGAGCAACTCGGACTCCACAAAAACTCGGAGCATGGACCAGGTGCACCGGTAGAGTAAGGGAAAACAATGATTAGTATTTTAATATTCAATATCACTTTCTCATTAAACAATAAATACATAGCAGATTTTACTTGGAAGAAAGCACCTATTTACGATTCACGCACGCCCGTCAACACTTCTTATGAAACATGTAGTATAGGAAGAATTGTTTTGTTGATTGTTTGTTTGTTGGGGTTTAACGTCCGAGCAGCAATATTTCAGCTATATTCAGACAATGAACATGAAATGGATGATAAAATGAACATGAAATAAAAAAAAAGGATGGGTCACAAGGATAATAGGGTCGATAAATTTTGATTGCCACTGGAAAAAGGGGGATGGGTAAGGTCGGGCAATTTAGCCTCCTGTGGCGGAGCGCAAAGGTTCCTACTCCTATCGAATACCACAGCAGGGTTCTTTAACGTGCGAGGAACGTGGCATCTTTCCCAACACGGTGCACCACTATGGTTTGCGGTCAGGTTTTCCGTATTATAGCCTGACAACCCCAGCATGTAACACGCCAGGGGTACCCCATTCCACCACCTGGGGCACACATCCCAGTTGCTCTGTGGGCAGAGCGCCTAGCCCCCGGCTAGGTTTCTGAGCACTATTTAGTCGCCTTTTACGACAAGCTTAGCGCTGCTGCAGGCCTATTCTTTTAACACCCGGACCTGCACATGTTAGGAAATGCCTTGTTGTTCTCTGCTGCTCTACCCTCCTAACATAAATCAGTATCTTTCATTTGTGCAAAAAATCTAGATTAGTCGAAAACGATTCAAAGTTGCCAAAGTGTAATCAAGGAAAGCAAAGATTTATCGGAAATCAAACGAATGTATTCCAGGGACAAGGAAAAGATATAGAAAACAGACGCACACAAAAGGAACATAAAATAACCAAAATAGTACGTACAAAGCAACAAAAGTAAATGAGAAACTCTTGACTTCACTAAAAACTGGATCTGGTACACCGGTAGGATAAGCGTTCTCATAAAAAGTCAAGTCCGGGGTAGACGAGAGGAGAAAGGAAAAATAACTAGGTCATTATAGTGTTGATGGATACACCTTAACAATCCACGAGGTCATGATGACAATCTTGAAACAATATGACCCTGTTCCAGAAACCCAAGTGTATGAAGTCTAGCGCGGTGCAAAAAGTCTGCTTAGTTACGGCAAGCTCTGGCATAATATATGATTTGATATGAAAACTCCATATGCAGATGATTAGGGGATGTTGCAAAAAATGAAAGGAAAGTTGACAATACGGAATAAAAAGTCATCGCGTTTGTCGTATACTTTGGTCAATAAATTTCCTTTTCCATTAATCTCTTATTGTAGGTCAAGATATGAGACTGACTTCAAAACGTCTGTAGTATCTTTTTTTCTCTAGTTCCTTTGGATAGGTGCGATGTATAAAAACCCCAAACTAGGATTGTTTTACGATAATACGTCATCTATGTAGCGGTAACCTGAGAACAAAGCATCTTTCTAAACGATGTTTCTTACTTTGGATTAGATCAGCTATAAAGTCAGTCTCATAAGGGTGAAGGAATAAATCAGCGAGTAGAGGAACACAATTTAGGCCCATTGGAATGGCGACCGTTTGTTGAAAAAGGCGTCTACCACACAGGACAAATATGTTGTTGATAAAAAATACATTTTTGTACCAACATTTTGAAAACATGGTATATTTGGAAGATGATTTGGAATCATTTTTTACCAAGTATGAAAAATCTCTACCAAGTACTACATTTCTGTATCTATATATACCGTCTTTATTGGAGTAACAATGGTGTATAATGTTTTGAGATGGGATTTTAACTGAATATGAAAAATAGAAGTATGAAGAGTTACGTTGTTTTATTCTGATAATTATCTGGAATTTGGGGTTTCAAATTTTCAAGGTCTATAGTAAATTTGAATTAATACCACTACGGGAGTAATATGTGTCGTGGTAGAACTGGAGACCATCTTTAACAGCTGTGAGTAAAGAATTTGAAAGTTTTGAAAGCGGTTTGGTGATACACTATGTAGCGTTGTTTGTATGGATTTTGTGGAGTTTGGGAATCACAAACGGTATTGTAAGATTACTTTAATTTGCCTAAAATGATCTAAATGTGTCTAAAATAATCTAAATGTGTCTAAAATAATTTGGATGTACATGAATCTTGATTTGTTTCAAATATTGGCAAATGATCTTAATTTGTCAGTAATCCCAAAGATCTAAAATATTGAATTTAACTAAAATTGTTAAATGTATTTCCAAACGTAATACAGCTTAGAATAAAGGAAGATTTTCCAACAAAACTGGTTTTGCGGGGATAAATATACTTTATTAACCTCTAGAATCCTTTTGGATTCCAATTTAACATTCACGCATGGTGGCTGATGATTTTCATAATAATTCATAACTGAGTCGTTTAGGTGTCCTGAGATCTTAACCTAATAAAGACTTCGTGCAGTTTGAAAGAACTTAATATTTTAGAATCGTTAGAGTATGTGTTACTTGCCTTCCTACGCGCTGTGAGCTAGCAAAATAAAAATACGTTTCGCGGTGTTAAACCTTTTCACGATCAGGCTGTGTTTTTGAACTATTTTAGTGTTATTCTGTGTAAGAATCAGGCAATGGGTGACACATCATATTTCTCAAATATATTCTAGAAAACAACTGAAAAGTTATTTGAATTTATCCTGAAGCATCTGTGACGTAGATATTTTTTTACTCCTGATATAAGGAAAAATGGCGGGAACATATTCCCGCCATATTTCCATAGTCCATTTCAACTAAATTAGACTTATCAATATCTTAGAAAGGCAAATTTTACACACACTTTGATTGTTATTTCTGCAGGTTATCGGGTATGAATATTTGGTTAATGCAATAAAATCTCTGCCTTTTTCTCTTTATTGTGCCACACTTTATACCCATTTACCCTGATTCTTAGACGGAGAAGTACTTAAATGTTACCGTCATTGACACATCGAGATCTTTTTACCGATAACTGGTACGTGATGTAGTCTTTTCGATTGGTCGAACGTTCTTGTCGCTGCATTTCAGGAACTAGAACCAGAGTTAATTTAAAATGAGAATTAAAAGTACTCGATCATACATACTGTGACGCCCCGTGCAGGTCCGGGCGTCAAAAGAATAGGCCTGCAGCAGCGCTAAGATTGTCGTAAAAGGCGACTGAATAGTTCTCAGAAACCTGGCCGGGGCTAGGCGCTCTGCTGGGTTGTGTGCCTCAGGTGGTTGAATGGGGTACCCCTGGCATGTTACATGGTGGGGTTGTCAGGCTATAATACGGAAAACCTGACCGCAAGCCATATTGGTGCACCTTGTTGGGAGATGCCACGTTTCTCGCACGTTACAGAACCCTGCTTTGGTATTCGATATGAGTAGGAACCGTTAGGTTCCGCCACAGGAGGCTAAATTGCCCGACCCTATCCACCTCTCCCTTTTTCCTGTGGCAAACTAAATTTGTCAATCCCATTATCCTAGTGTCCCATCCCTTTTTCATGTCATCATCATTTCATGTCCATCGCCTAAATATAGCTGAAATATTTCTGCTTGGGCGTAAAACCCCAACAATCAATCAATCAATCATACTGTGACTGAATAGTGCAAGCAGTAGCTCTGATTTTAGTTAGATTTATATGAAATCGTTAAATTCCACGAATTGCATGTATAAATATGCTATTACTTTCGAATTGTAATATGTGTAAATTACCTTTACTATGTCTATAGGATAAGGGACACTTCCAACGTCCAGAAAGGACTATTTCAGAGAACTGTTTTCTGTGTAACCGTGCATTGTCGACACATGTAACGTCTTAAACACAATTTGTGTGTAATAGTTGTATTATGAAATAGGGTTAGCTTTGATGTTTTTATTTTCATACTTTTACATGTCCGCCTAGTTTAAGTCATATAGACAATGTATGCTTAGTTAATTCTTGCATTTGTAATATGATGTTAGTTTTTACCGAGGAACAGAGCTATTTGTACTTGACTTAGTTGATAATGGATCGCTATTTTGTTTAGAAATTACAACTCTGACGTTTCGACCAGCGGTAATATGCAAGACTTCTTATACCACATACTGTGCATCTACGTATTAGGTTCAAACAATTACTTCCTTACTGTAAACGTCATATCCGGAATACGTCATGGTACATCACTGAAATGTTTGATAAAGGGTTGGAACATAGCTTTTTCTTATTGTCCATCCCTACTGTCACTGTAAGTTCCCGACTGTTAACTACTTTATCACAATATTTATACATTTCTCGCCTCCCACTATAATTCATTTATTTCGCAAATAGATACATATGCTATGTGCTAAGTTTCCCCGAAACGTAAGCTATCGTCGGATTCTTCCTTTTTCGCCAGCCCGTAATTAAAAGCTAGACTTTCATATGAAATTGTGGGATATCGTTTTCTAACTCAGTGGAATTATTTTACTGGAACGCTTGCATTTACTGGAAGATCTACTGATAATTGAGCTCTAGTACCTAACCAGTAGACATACAGTGCACCATCGGTACGCCCCTGTATATTATATAATATTGTTTTTAATAATTTAGACATGCCTTGAACTCAGAACAGCCTGTTTACTGTATTTTACCTCATCCGTTATGACAGCGCTTAGTGGAAGGATTTCACCATTAATATTACATATGCTGTATTCACTGGCAGTCACGCAAATACCATAATTTTTTATGCGTTTTTGTTAATAGAGATAAACCGAACATCCGATTTCTATTTTAACGTGTATTCAAGCAATGCTACTAAATATGTTTAAGGACTTTTTACTCTATAAATAAAGTTCTAACAGGACTACATATAACATATAACAAGTCGTAGAAAGTCCATAATTGGTAAATATATAAACTCACAAGAAGTCATTAAATGGTGTTACTTATCAAAAGTTATATTGAACGAATAACGGAATATCAACCGCTTACACATGAACGATAAGCTTAAGGTAAAAACGATACTAAAATTTTAAAATCAAATTCATATGCAAAAAGAGACGATCGGAAAACAAATTAAAACGCTCAGAATTATTTTCGAATTAATGAGTAATTAACGAAAAAAAAACCAACAACACTGTTATATATATTCATAAGAGAACCCGGACTTGCAACTGATGTGGTATGTGATTGAATTATATAATATGTATAGCCATTAATATTTATATTCCACTCAAACATTCGCTTATCTGTTTCTATTATTGTTATTACATATCTTTTGTGACAACCCTGTAGTAAATTGACCAAAATCCCTTCTTAGACCCTTTATGGACACCACTGTTTTTATCATTGCATAATTAGGACTTTAAAGTATTTTGTTGTTCATGCTCTAAATTTTATTATTATTGCTTATTGTTAACAACATGCTAAAACTTGTATATCTCCATTCAGATTTCTGTGTTTCTGTGACTAACACATCAAGACGATTATGTAATATCAGGTAATGGAAAATTCTTGAACATTTTGTTTTTCGTTTCATGGACATGAAATGCAGAGAACAGATCTCAACTCAACCAGTGTTGGATTCGGCAAATAACAAGACATAACTCGATCATGAATTGATCGGTGTCTAAACGGCACATATGTATTCACAAGAAAAAACATATCACAGCATTAGACGCAATTATTTTGACTCTTCGGTTAAAATGAGCAGCATCATGAAATGAACTTTCAAGCCAAGCGATCAACTTGTGTATTGTTCATACATATGTTGCTTGCTGATTTGAATCATACTTTGCATGTCCATTACGGTTGTTCGTTATAAGTTTCAGTGCGGACAGATTTGGCTTACCAGCGGAACAACATATACAAAAAATTCGGACAAAAGTGTCTCTAAATTGTTTGCTCATACTACAATACAGAACAAAATTGATGGCGTTATTACACAAGGCTACAATGTCTAGAACATCACCTATGTTGTTGTAGACATCATGTTGTAAATCGGGTATGAAGATAATGAGAAGGTTGAGTATTCCTTGCGGAAGCTCTGTGATCAGGAACAAAACAACAACAGCCAGAAGCATGCCCGTCGTACGATTGTGTTCATGATGACGATCAGATTCTTCCTTCTTGCCCTGATTTTTTAAAGTCATTCTTCGTTTATACGCCTGGTGCATGGCGTATATAAGAAGGAACGTCAAAATTGTCAGCATGACACACGGTATGAGTTTTATTGCTATTGCCTGAATGTAAAAGTTAATATTATGAACAATACTATCTTCCGGGAGGACATCAACCATCCAAAGTTCGCCTGTCGAGTTGTTTGTTTGATTCAGCGATCTGATGAAGTTCATTTGATAGTTAGGTATACATATAATGATGACACTGACGTACACCAGTGCTACCATTATCTTTGCCCTATCCATAGAGCACCACACACTTCCCTTTGTCGGGAACCATATGTACAAAAATCGAAATATTGCGAGCGATATCGTTAACCATATTGCTATATTATGACACACTAATGCAAAGCTGGCATGGAATAATAAGAATCGTACGGAGTGAATATTTCTTGTAGATAACATCGGAATACTTTTATCTTTTAAAATGTAAAATTCAATTGCAAACATTAAATAGCTAGTCATCTTCAAGGAATCCGTAACTGCCAACCACGTTAGAATAAAGTTCGTAGATGTGATCATATTTTTCCTTGTTAATACTACAATGTTGGCTAAATTTGCGATAATTCCAAACACGCACACAACTGCGCTTACATATCCATGAATGGCAGCGTATCTCTCTCTGAACAATCGTAATGACGTTTGTGTGACATCTGGTATTGGTGGTGAAGTCTGATCCAAAATAATGGTCAGGTTTGGAGCGTGTTCTGCAATGTATCTGTATCCCATCTTTACGCTTGTTTACTTTAGTGTTTACTTAACATCATTGTTCGACATCTAAATAAAAAGGAGGAATATACATAATGATGCTTTTTTAGATTTAGTAAATACTAAACACTTCAGGTTATCTTAATCATTTTAGAAATAAATAAAATATTGCAATGAATTTTCACATTCAGCTGAAGCCAGTTTGGGTAATAGAACCAAAAAGTGAATCCAATAGAAGATATTTCGACTTACCATAACTTTTCAAAACATATTAGGTTAAAGAAGAAAGTAGATTGAATTTAGAGCAATATCGCAAATGATTATTATTGTTCGAATTTTTTCTAGGTTTGTCAAAAGTCAGTGACCGTTTAATCCTGATACAAATTGCTTATATTTAAAACCTTTGAATGAGTGTTCCACTTATATTATATATATATTCATATGATTAAGCATTTGTTTTATATAGTAATAGAGGGTTCATGGGGTACCCATTACTTATCGGTATTCTTCCTACAGCACTGATTAGAATTTAGTGACAGAGTAATCAAGGGAACCTAGATTCTAGCGGAATTGCATACTGAATTGAAATTTAAAACGGACACAATATATTTTATATTTCCATTGTACATCTCTAATTTTAGATTTTGATCCAAATCAATTTGAAGGTCGGAAGGTGCTTGTTATCAAATGGAGGAGAGAGAATATCTTCTTTGTGGACATTGCTCAGTTTTTTTGGTTTATTATAGTTTTCTAACAAGACAATCTAAAATTGCGATTTTTCTTTCTTTTTATAATTTTTCGCCTGTAACATCAAATTTATTTTTTGCCTATGGACATTTTTAATTATTAACAACGTTAATGTTTATGAAAAATGTACCTGCTCTCACGTATTTATAGATGACGACTTAAAAATAATTAAAGTTGAATAACAGAATTAAACAAGATAAAACCTTGATCAACCTTACACCGACCCCTAGAATATAAAGACTATTACATTTAATAGTCTAATCAACAAATGACAGCAATTTCCGTTCTATTTCCAGAGTAGAGATTATTCTGTAAATGATACAAAAGTTACTACAAATTTATAAGGACATCAATCAATATATATTATCGGAAATTTGTAATAATTTTTCATGCTTGAGTGACTCGAATCAGAAAATCTGTTGTATGTCAACCACAAGCATTGTTAATAGATCTGGACTGCTGGAGTGTTACATTATATAAATGCTTAAAGGAGACTGAATCAGGAAACAATTGTACAATAACAAGGTTATATAAGCCACGTTAATAGCTTTATTCGGAAAACTTAAATCAAGGAACAAATATGGAGAAACTGAAATAAAATGCATGAAATGTAAAGGTAATATACTAGAGAAAGTTTGATGACGGATAATGTCCACATGTAGGTTAAAGTAAAGAGATGGGAAATAAATGCCTACATAACACCTCCTATAACAACGTCCAAACTTATCATACAGCTTTGTCTCGAACATGAAAACGAAAAACTACAAAGAAAGCACTTGTTTCGCTGACAATGATTTAAACTTTATTAGAATCAGACTTTTGTTGCGATATTTGAACGTCAAACTTATTTTAGAATTAAATGTTTGAAGCCTATTGCGTTTGTTCCCATTACGTAACAATACCCATCAACATTCCTCCTTCACATATTCAGATTTAGTCTTGTCACGTTATGCCACATTGTGATGTCTTATTTTATCATTGAGTTCTTTATAGCTTTATCTTACTTGCGTTTTAGTTTAAGTCATGCAAAACGATTTAAATGTACCAAATGAACAAGTAATGTTCCGAACTTTTTTGTTTGTGAGAACCATTGCTGGTTTTGTGAAGGCAAAAATATTTGTTCCATGTTAGAATCCGAACACACCGTCATCAAAGTACATCAAAATAGTCATAGTGAAACGCAGTGTATGCTATTTAGACTGATTGATTGATTGTTGGGGTTTAACGTCCGAGCAGCAATATTTCAGCTACTTTCAGCTATTTTCAGACGATGAACATGAGATGGATGATAAAATGAACATGAAATGATGATGAAATAAAAAAAAAAGAGATGGGGCACAAGGACAATAGGGTCGACAAATTTTGTTTGCCACTAGAAAAGGGGAGGGATGAATAAGATCGGGCAATTTAGCCTCCTGTGACGGAGCGCAAAAGTTCCTACTCCTATCGAATACCAGAGCAGGGTTCTTCAACGTGCGAGGAACGTGGCATCTTTCCCAACACGGTGCACCACTATGGCTTGCGGTCAGGTTTTCCGTATTAGAGCCTTACAACCCCAGTATGTAACATGCCAAGGGTACCCAATCCCACCACCTGGGGCACACATCCCAGTAGCTCTGTGGGCAGAGCGCCTAGCCCCCGGCTAGGTATCTGAGCACTATTTAGTCCCCTTTTAGACAGGCTTAGCGCTGCTGCAGGTCTATTCTTTTGACACCCGGACCTGCACGGGGCTTATGTTATTTAGAGGTCATTTAACTAAATTGAACCTTTCTTTCAGTCCATCATGCTATTTTTCGTATTAGGACAACATACCTTAATTGCTCTATATATGTCTCATTCATTCGGATGTGGCAATAAAACAGAACAAGTTATAATAAAACTACTGAAGAGCACGCAGTAATGAGCCATTTTAACAAAACTGATAACGTTGTCAGATGCCATTTGGTTAGGATTGCAATCAAATGACCTAAGATCATAGATTTCCAATGACAAATCGATATGTAAAGTCATAGAATGCTTGTTTACCATGAAACATGATTAATTAACTTAATTTGTTCTTTCTACCTTGACTAATTGACAGGGTTTCGTTGTGATTCATGGCAGAGGTGATTGTAATGTAATTCGTTGGTGATTGAATAGGTTTCGCGAGAAAATAGGCAAAATCAGCTTGACATTATATAGGAAGACAAATAATGATTGGTCGGTAAAGCAAACATCTTGAAATTTGCTTCTTTTGATGAAGATATTAAATTGTAATGGGAATGCTAATGTCATTTTCGTCTTCCATCAGACATGATTGTTATAATAAAATTTGCGAATCTCTCATTGTCGTCAAGAATCCTAATTAAAGATTCCACCACTATGGTCATGATTTGGTTAAACTGAAAAATTTTACTAGATGTCAGTCATAAATCAAGCAGAGTTAACAGAAATTACAAGTATAAGTGAGGAAAATTATGAATACATGAATTTTAAACAGCCATAAATTCTATGCAATTAATCTTGAAACATTTCGCCAAAACGTTTTAGAAAATTATTCAAAACTAAGCTTCGCTAGTCCAAATTAATTCGAGTAAGATATATTGTCTGATTCATAATTCAGTGATTTTCTCTCTATATATGCCTTTTCTGTCAGCAAAATCCTACATGATTTAGCACTATATTAATAAAAACACCATCTATGCTCATTTTAGTGTGAAATAAAACACAAATTAAATCAAGAAGCAGAAAAACAAATGTTGATGGATTTGTAAAAGCTTTTACTAGGGTGTTTATATTTGATTTCACTTTGATATATCTTTTTCTTGAATTTGTCAGCTGTCGAAACCGATCTCCAGCCGAAGGCTTTTTATGTCAGATGAAGTATGTTGGAAAGTTCGTGTAAATGGCAGTTATTTTAAAGCATCCAATAAAGTGGAAATTATTTCTTTTGACCTAGTATTATTTGGTCTGAATTTCTGTAAAAAATATTTTAATTACACTGTTTTATTACAGATAGAACAGGCACGTTGGCGTAAATGTTTGATGCGGTTTGAATTCAAAAGATGCTATTCAACTGTAAGACAAGAAATTCTAAAAATTTTGTAGCGAAAACCCGATGGTTCAAAAAAAACTTAGCATATGTGTGTTTTAGCTGGCCCGTTTATTCGATCTTTGGCCGTATCTATCTATAACAATAAAGTACTTAGATAAGGTCGATGGCAATAAGAGTAAAGAGTTGTCTCCCAATCATTGCGTTAAATTGGTTTTCCGTGGTCCACTTCGTTATCTTAGTGTATACTGACAGAAAATTGCTTCTGAAGATCTTTCTCTTAACATCACAGAAATGACAGAAAATCGAATCATCGTCAAAGACTATTTGACAGCAAAAAGTATGATAAGTCAGTTACGTTACTAATTTTCTGTCAGTAATCAAATTCATATAGTTGGCACAGTAGGTTTGTCTGTGAGCTGAAAGGACTATAACATTGATTCTTCCTAACAAGAATTTTACTTTTGCTTTTATCCTCAACAGAAAATACTGGTTTAACTTAATATCATTTCATACTTCAATATGATTTATAAAATTGATCGAAAGTGATAAATATACACCACAAAATTCAAAATCAAAATATGATTTAGAAATGTAAATGCATCCATTTTTTTATCGCTACCTCGTATTGTTCAACATTATATATTTTTTTTAGATTTTAAGCACTACTTTGTTGTGATTAAGGGACCACTTATCATAACCCCCCAAAAAGTTATCATGTTAAAGCAGTTATGTAAACTAAATCTTAACTTAATCAGAAATACTAGTGCTATATGTCGTGATAGTTCAGATATAGTGGTTATACCATCCACATAGAATCACACTATTCCATAGTAATACTGTTAAGTGAAAATGTAAATCAAATTGCGCAATCAGTACTTTATTATCTGGTAATTTACATCCAGAGAAACAAAGTATACATATTAATGACTAGAAAGAATACAAACAATTTGTTCGCGCAGATTTAAAAAAAAACAGAAAAATGAATGGTTTATTCTGCACGCTTAAAATCAGCTTAAGTTTACACTGTTTCTAATGCCCCGTGCAGGTCCGGGTGTTAAAAGAATAGGCATGCAGCAGCGCTAGCTAAGCTTGTCGTAAAAGGCGACTAAATAGTGCTCAGAACCTAGCCGGGGGCTAGGGCGCTCTGCCCACAGAGCAACTGGGATGTGTGCCCCAGGTGGTGGAATGGGGTACCCCTGGCGTGTTACATGCTGGGGTTGTCAGGCTATAATACGGAAAACCTGATCGCAAGCCATAGTGGTGCACCGTGTTGGGAAAGATGCCACGTTCCTCGCACGTTAAAGAACCCTACTGTGGTATTCTCCCGGAGTAGGAACCATAGAGCTCGGCCACAGGAGGCTAAATTGCCCAACCTTACCCATCTATCCCAATTTCCAGTGGCAATCAAAATTTGTCGACCCCATTGTCCTTGTGTCCCATCCCTTATTCAATTCATCATCATTTCATGTTCATTTTATCATCAATTTCATGTTTATCGTCTGAATATAGCTGAAATATTGCTGCTCGGACGTTAAACCCCAGCAAACAAACAAACAATCACTGTTTCTAATAAAAAGAGTAGAAATGCAAAACAATACCAAGAACAAAAAAAAACGGTGCTTAATAGGTCAATAGCAACACAAGAACCCGCAAAGTATACCCAGAAACGAACAGCACTAACATGAAAACTAAAACCCGGAAGCCAGTATTGTGTTTACTGTCTTCCTACTTATTTTTTTTTTGCATTGTATCGAATCAAAGTTTGTTTTTTTATTATTCAACTGCTTACATACGATAATAACAATGCTTCAGCTCCCCCAATGTATTTGGTTTTGAGATTTTGAATTTTGAAAAAAAAAAAGAAATAGTACCCTCTGAACGCTTAAGCAATGAGGGAAGCAAACAAATTCTTTTGTAACCTCTCCATAAAACCGCACACCTTTGCTTCAACCAACTAATAGAAAGTAAAATGGCAGTATATTTCAAAGGTATTGGCCAGTCGCTATGAAGCAGATTAAGTACAAACTTAATTTCTTGTTTAATAAGGGCAACATTTCCTTTAATCATATTATATGCAATTTAATCGGATAAGGATTGTCGGTCACTGCTTAATTGTAGGTTAGGTTACTGGTTGTGCAATGAAAAGTAGATAAAATTAGGATATTGTGTCAACAAAACTGACAAAATATTGCTAGTTCTTTTAATCTCAAATAACATGTGCAAACTAAATTATGGCCTTTTTTAAATTTTGGAGCGAAATGAGTCCATTGAATTATATTCCGTAATGATGTTACGTTTCTCGAATTAAGAGAGTTGTAATTGATCTCATGACAATAAAAAATATGCACTGTTTAAATGAAAGAAAACAGAACCATTTTTTTGAAATCATAGATGATTCAGCCTTGAGTTTCGGTTTAACAATTTTATAACATTCCTAAAAAGGAATTCAAATTTGTTTTCTTAGGAGTTTCCCGTTCACATTTATTGACGATGGCATTCAATTAAATGACAATTTCGTTATTTACAGACAAAGGTTTGACAAATAGAAGCCATTTGTGTCAATCCGAATTACGTTCCTTTGAAATCGTGAGCAGACATTTTTGAAGAACTATCTTCACAGGATAATTAAATGACAACTCAATTTCGAATCCTTCTATTTGGCAAAAAAAGGCATGCAATCTTGAAGCGGTTTTTTTTTTTTTTTTTTTGTTTTGTTTTGTTTTGTTTTTTTTTATAGGAAAAAACTACCGTTTGAGCATGTGACTGTAACATAATTAAGACGGCGTTGTAGTCTTCCTTATTCTTATTAAAATATAATGTAGTCGTTATTTTACTCCCCACTTTTTGAAATTTTGTTTTAATTGCCTGAGCGAAGCCGTATACAAAAGACAGTTTTTGATACTTCATCTATTTATCGCCCGTATTTTACCTCTGTTCATCCGTCTAGATGTTAACTTAAGAATGCTTGGAAAGAGTTAAAATGTTTTGACATGTTAGGACTGGCGTACTTGTTAGTCGTAGTCGTAAGCCACATACTTTCCATTGGGACTGATACATGGCGAAAGCTATAAGAAGACTAAATTATTTCTTATGTGAATAAAGAATGTATTTTCTGAGAAAAAGTTGTTGTGTCCAAGTTCAACTCTTTACCAAAAGTTTCATAAATTTTGGGCATTGATTATCCTTGTAGCTAAATTTGTATGCAAACAACATATGCGGTAACAAGATTGAATTGTGAAATTTATTCTGTACAACTCATTGTACTAAACATATCATTTTATAAATAAAAATGTATTGTTCATACCTGCCTTTTGCCATTGTAGTTGATGATCAAAGAAAAAAAAGGTTGTTATAAAAACGAATTTCAGTGATACAGACTAATATGATGCTTAATATGCTAAAAAAACGAGAGTAAACGTTCAGTTTTCATTCAATGAAAAATAAGTATTAAAACAGTATTAATTGATTATGTCCTTTGTTTTCTAGAAATACAAATAGAAGTTTATATATCACTGAAAATATAAACTAAAGATTGCATATAAGTATATTATACAATTTTAAAATAAAATATGTTTCTCGTGTACTTTACTTTATGCATTTACAGAACAAGGCAAATTAAAAGATAGGACAACATTTACCTACGTTAGAAAAAAAACGACTTCTGTTACGTGAATAATGTTTTTTGTCTTTCAGCAAAATTTAGCCATCATTTGCCATTATGATTTTGATATAAGAAACACACCGTGCTACTGTTTAAAACTTTGTAAAATATTCAGATACATCGATAAAAACTACATCAAAACAATTTTTGCATTCTTACTATAATAAAATACACCCATGGTCTGGCGTATGGCAGTTACATGTTTTGTATAATGAAAAAGATACCAAATTGTAAAACTAATTCATGTATCCTCGAAAGAGAAAAACTTGCGTGCCTTTCTGTCATTAAGCTCGACAAAAGGACAACGAAACTTAAAAGACAAATATTAGAATAAGGTTAGGTCATAATACACTTGTATGATGCCAAATGCACATGATACTGTGTTTATCAGAGCATTGTTTTTCATATGGTTTGATATAAATAAAATTTTACCTGTTAAAGTTTTCCTGTAGACATTTGAATAAGTCTCTTGCTATTGATACTTCCCTTTAAAAAGGTCCTCGATGCTCTGCAAGAATAATTCAAAGTCAGAATTATACAGAAGATTGGCAGCGAGAATTACTTCATGGGAAACACCCAATCAGAAAGCAGCTAACAATTATCAATATAATGAACAAGTTTGGTATCTGAAGAATACAATTATATTGCGTATCAGTATTCTCCTACAATTAGTGGTAACAGCTTGTTGAAGCAAACAATACTTGCAAATTGTATCACTCCGAACTATTTACTTTTAACCAGAATAATGCTTGTTTCTGACTGTACAAAGCTAAGGTAATTCCTGTATGGTAATTATGGTTTTGTAATTGATCCACTGCAATAGGGACTATAAAGAATTTCCTTTTGGTTGTCATGTTTTGTTGAGAACTAGGCTTGGATGTTTTTCTTTTGCTGTTTACCGATGCATGGCACAATTTCTAGAAATGAACACAATTTCATCCAATCGGAAAACAACAAGTCAAAATAAGAGTTAGAAATCAAAAGCTTGAAGACAATTTTAGGTGCAGGGAAAATCTTGTTTGCAAAGATAGTGCATTGATTTGCCTTTGTTTACATGCTTAAAAGATCCTTCTGCATATATCATTTATTAATGTAAGTTATTTTCTTATTGATATGATATAAAAATAAAACAACAGTGATTATAATATTTAAAAAAAAAACAAATTTACAAGTGTCAGTATTGAATTAAAGACAAACAATAACATACTATATATAATAAAAAAAGAAAACTCATATAATTTTTGTCATCATTATTTACTTCGTATTATTTAACTTCATATTAATATTTTTTCAAATTAATTAGTTTTGACAAAGTAATCCGATTACCATGATCCAAAACAGACTTAAATTAAAAGCAGGGTAACCTTGACCTGAATAAAATCGGGAACTTTGATTGGGTAAGCATTTAATTTTAGCAGATATGGAGGATAACTGCCCCTGTCTAAACAAAAGCAGAAGCATGTACTAGGTATAATCCTAATACGCCTAAAAATACAAATAAGTTGAGCGGAAACGATCGAATATTCAATTCCACAGACTAGGTACGTTACACCATAGGTGCTTAGTACACTGCAGCCAATGTCATGATGACAGCCCTAACAAAATTATACGTTTTTATCAATGTTGAAGCACGAAGAAGACAATATCCCCATCTTTTGTCCTATTAATCAGTCTGTGTATCTTGGCCCTTCAATGGGCTTTATAAATTGTTAGTAATATGATAGTTCAATTGTCTTCTACAAATATCACTTTTTAACTTGTTCAGGAAGCCTAAAGTCACGCCTATGCAATCTATTCAGAATATATTACGTTTCAGTTTAATTCCGGAATCAAAGCAGCAGGTTCGGGTAGCCGTAACGTCTTTTAAATTTCCTCTTATATTAATTTAGCAATTGAATCAATTCATTATTGTATGGAATTTCAATGTCATGCTGTGCTGACAGTATTAAATTCAAATATTGTCATCTTGTTGGAAGACTTGAAACAGACATTTTACCTTCATAACCCGAATGATGTACGAGTTCAAACGACGGGGGTCTTCACAATAGGAAACTAGTCAAGCCTTTCCTGACAATGCAATGATTTTTTGTTCTTTAGAACTTTTTCACATTGATCTTATTGAAACTCTGGTGATGGCTTCTGGTTAAGCCAATATAGTTCGTTGAATTTCATTTATGTATTTATCAACGAATACATACACGTACATTGCTTGTAAAAGAATAGAATAAAAACAAAGAGGAAACAATTTTTTAGTCGAATAATTGATAAGTACGTTTTAGTTTATAAAAAAAGTAACGTGTTAACTGTATATATGTTGGAAAAATACTTCATTTTTAAAATATGTTTGTAAAACAATTTAACGTCCGACCAGCAATACTTCAGATGATGAACATGAAATGGATGATAAAATGATGATGAAATGAAAAAAAAGACACAAGGATTATAGGGGCCACAAATTTTGATTGCCACTAGAAAAGGGAGGGATGGGTAAGATCGGGCAATTTAGCCTCCTGTGGCGGAGCGCAAAGGTTCCTACTCCTATCGAATACCACAGCAGGGTTCTTTAACGTGCTAGGAACGTGGCATCCTTATCAACACGGTGCACCACTATGGTTTGCGGTAAGGTTTTCCGTATTATAGCCTGACAACCCCAGCATGTAACACGCCAGGAGTACCCCATTCCACCACCTGGGGCACACATCCCAGTTGCTCTGTGGGCAGAGCGCCTAGCCCTCGGCTAGGCTTCTGAGCACTATTTAGTCGCCATTTACGACAAGCTTAGCGCTACTGCAGGCCTATTCTTTTAACACCCGGACCTCCATTGGGATGTTGACATTTGAAACATTATACTGGAAATGAATTATCTTCCTTGAACGTGAAATCAAGGATTCGAACGGTGTTGATCAATAGAATATAATTCAAGGAAGACGACTAAACAGGGTAAACAGACACATACAAAAAAAGATTAACAAAGTGAATGAGCAACATGGACTACACGAAAACAAAGAAGCATGGACCAGGTGTACCGGTAGGGTAATCGTCCTCTTTCTTTTCTAGAAACGCCTATCGAATTATAAAATGTCAAGTCTAGAGTAGACGAACGAGTAAAAAAATAAAACTAAGACGAGGTACAGACTGATGCAACATGACGATGATGACAACCAAAACATTTCCTAGAAATATTCTATAATTCAAAGAACAATGACACATACTGATATTGAATTACACTGTCTTGGTCATTGTTATTTCTCAACTTTTATTTTTTAAAGTGAAGGTGTTGGAAAAAGCGTGTCAATATGAAATATAAACATGCAGTTTATTAGTTGACGTCAAATGAAGACGTTTCCACCTATGTAATTACAATTTACCATCTTCAAATTATACAGGAAGAATCATGCCAGTCAGATATAGAACAAATACGATTACACGGATTGACTTTGGAGTTTGGTTATAAGGTTTATTTGACAAAGTGACTTGTCTGTGTTTCAATAACTGCATTTTGCCCTTTGTCGTGTATTGCAATAAATTGATATCCAGAACCAATAATATCTGGTCGGTTGGTGTACTTTTTCAGACAAAACCATCTGTCGCTGCACCATGAAAGACAGTTCGTTATATGTCTGGGCTGTTGCATTTTTAAAATGTTTGTTCTCATACGCTTTCACTCTTTTTAAAGTCAGTGTCCTAGACTATACACATTACGCTTTATGTCTGAGTGTTTAAACTCAAACTATGGTTTCATAAAGATTTTTTTTATTTTGCTTACTTATTTGGGGACCTGCTAACAATAAGCCTGACATTCTTCACCATCAACTTTGAAATTAAATTATCCCCTTCATGAATGGTAATGTTTGTCAGAATCGGAAATGGTTCGGTCAGATTAACTACAGCCCATCGTTTTATTTTGCAATGCTGACTGACTGCTTATTTAGTTTAAGTACATCCTGAAATTACTTTTTATTGTACATTTGGTAGAGCTGTCAAATCGTGTTCATGTTACTTCAAGTGATTTTTATCATTTTAATTTTTTTTTCGGTATCTTCTTATACCTATCTTTTGTAGACATTAACAAGTCGGTCGTTTATTTTTTTTTATTATTTTTAGGGTGTACGTGTATTTGGCAGTTCAGGTTGTACGTATGTGTGTTATTTCCTATTTTCTAGGTACCCTCGGGTACTTTTAACCGGGAAACTGCTTTTTTGGCGATTTCTTCGTTCTATCTATATACAAGAAGTCTTTAATTATCAGTCTTACTCTAATTTGGTTATAATGTTCCATTGACAAATACAACAGTTTAATTATTTGCGACCTTCTAGGTCTTACCGCGAATTTTTCCAGGTTTACAAAATACTTAAGGTGGGTATCGCTCACTAAATATACAATCTGTTTTTCATGTTTGTCTTCAGACATATTTCGACGGGAAATATTTCATATTTAACTTTTGTCTTGAAAATTTCATAAATGTTTATGTTTTATAGCTGGAAATTTTTTTGGTTTTTTTTTTAGGTACTTAACATGTAAAATTTAATTGTTAAAAATAAAGCCATTCCCTGTATGTGTCGTGAGCTATACTTTGGTTTTATTCTGATATGACGATTTTTTAAAGTATCTGTTCTTGAGATGGGGGTACACTATCAAAGTAAAAATATAGTGTCGTTGATGCGTCTTGTGTCACTGTTGTAGTGATATGCAATTACCTATTAATTTAGCATTGAGGTAATGATAAACAAGCATTGTATTTTTTCTTTTATAGAGATTCCAGAGAGAATGCCACACTTATAAAAAATTAATCTGAAACAAATGAAGTAATCGTAGTATACTAACGAGTATAATGTCTTAGAGGTACAACTGTTAATGTCAATGACAAGTTTGGTTTATTATAAAACAGAAATAAACAGAAATGTCAGTGACAGCTCTCGTCAACTAAAATACAACACTAAATACAGGAAAGTTCTTTTATATCTTACAACGAGTAAACATAAACTAGATTATGCGGACAATACCATGACATCTCAATACATAGAAGTCAAAGTCAAAATTAATGAGTTATGATTGTTAAGGTATCTCCTTTTACCAAGTTGTAGATTCATATTTATGAAACCTTGGATAATTGAAGGTATAACTAGCAATCTTTTGGAAGTTAAATAAACGTATCTTACTAAGTCCATTGCAAATAAGTCGGTCTAGACTACCGCCCTTAAAACATGAGCATGTTTTAAACTGATGGTACTTTTAGATATTGACAAAACATAGCAAGGCATCTGAAAAGGAGGACAACACCGATTCAGAGACATTAGTAAAAAGATATAAACAAAATGAGACCAAGAAACAATGAGGAGGCACGCACGCAATGACAGCACACGAAAACAAGAATTTCTGCAAAAGAAAACTGGAAGGGTCAGTATATCTTGTTCTGCCATCGATATCCGTTACAATGCAAGTAAATAAAATCTAGTACGCGCCAAGTTTGTGTGTTGTGAATCTTGTAGATACAATGAATTCAAAGTGATAAAATCCTGGTATTTGCATGGTCAACAATTGTAAATTACTGTGGTCTGTCCTTTAATTAAACCTAATGTATATGCTTTTGTTGTTAATTTCATACACGTTTTTTATAGAAAAATCTCTCATACAGCCCAATAATGAATGTAGTAGGATACCGAGTATCTGGGTTTGTTTACAAACCTGTTGGATGTGATTTGTTAGTCTAAATCGTTTTTCACAATTATCCTATAATTGATATTTAAGTACCAGTCCAGATAAAATTTAGACACTGCCAATGGTAAAGTGATTCGTGGTAAAGAAAAACCCACCAAACAAACGTTGCCTTTTCAGTCTATATATGCTGTACTTTCATATAACGATAATCATTTCTGCATTCAGATTTGCACTTTTTAGACAGTAATACATTCATCTCCCACTAAAATCAACCAAATCAAACCAAATCAAGAATGATAACTCTTGCAAAGTTCCAATTTCATGTACAATCTATATAATTTTTATCTCAAAAGCGCAACAACCAAATGAAAAACTAAACCTGGTTATGTGATCAGTAAGTAACTGTTTCTGAAATTAAACTGAATTCGGTGGGTTTTTCACATGCATGAAGCGCCTTCTGTCTGATTTTTTGAAAGACTGGTACTTAAGTATTTGATTAGTTTAAATTTGACTCTTCTCTTATTTATATCAAAATGTTAATAGTTTCACACATTTTCAGGATCTAAAATTACAATGAATAGATGCTATAAAAAGATTTAATAGACCATAGGTGATTTTGTTTTATCAATAAAAATGACACTGTACCTAAAAAGTTTTAGATTAAATTTAATTTCTATTGTTGACAGTAATTCATTTGTACTTTAAAAAATGCATTTTGAAAAAAATAATGTAACAATAACAAAAAAACCATTCGATTTTGAATGTATTTTAGTATGTTATTTTAACGTTATAAAATCCATTCTTAAATTTGATTTGGCCTTTAGACAGAGATATGAATATGGCTGTACTAATTTGAGCAAATTAGATATTTCTTCTAATTTGAAAGATTTCCTCATAAACATCTGCTTAAATAGAAATTTACATCTGTTGCAATTATACAATATGTATATCGAAGGTTTAACTCAAAGTCAATACGTTAGTTCGAAACTTGCTTTGCCCTTATCAAAAGAGGACATTTGTCCGTAAAACATTGCCCCCTGTCACCTTGACGACACAGTCAATTGGTTGCTAATACTATAGTGTTGGGTTCGTTAGTCCGTTAGACTTTGACCCCTGTCATCTTTCGCCTTAGCTGTAAATTGCAGATGAAAAAAGGTAAAAAAGTACTTAAGCCAAATGGTAATTTTATATTTTCCTATCGTAAAAACTAACTGAGATGTTGTTATAATGATTAAGACAAAATAATCATAAAAATCAATTTTATCATTTTGTTTTTTAATCACACAGTGCCGGTCCACGCGGCAAAACAATAAACCCAAGAGCGGCGTAAAGCTTGTCGTAAAATGTGATAAAAAAGTGCTCAGAACCCTGGCCGGGTCTAGGGCGCTCTGCCCACAGAGAAACTGGGTTGTGTGCCCAAAGGGGTGGAATGGGATACCCCTGGATGTTACATGCTGGGGGTCGTCAGGCCATAATACGGAAAACCTGACCACATACCATAGAAATACAACGTGATGGGAAAGATGTCACGTTCCTCGCACGTTAAAGAACCCAGATGTTGTATTCTCGCGGAGTAGGACCCATAGGGCTCCGCCACAGGAGACTTAATTGCCCGACCCTACCCAACTCTCCCTATTTCCAGTGGCAATCAAAAATTGTTGACCCCATTATCATTGTCATCCATTTCATGTTCATTGCGCCTGAATACAGCTGAAATGTTGCAACTCGGGCGTTAAAACCAACAATCAACCAATCAATAATGTATTAGTACACATACAGTTCAGGGACTGAAAAAAAAAAAAAAAATTGAGTTCAAAAATGATATATGGTATTTTTTTTTATAAATATAATGAGTTTACATACATAGGATTGGATTAATCTAATGGAATTATTATCAAAGTACTTATTACAAACATGTATTCTTCATGTTCTTTATTTATCTGTAAATTCAATATCAGTAAATTGACATTATTTATTTTGGTGCATAAATAATTGCTAATTAAATGAAATTGGCTCAACATCATTTAACTGAAAGTTAACTTACTTATACTTTATAACTTGTTGCTATTTTGTTCTTAAATCCCCTTTAACAATTCTAACCATTCAGGTACATAAATGCTAGTGTCATAACCAGATATTTTACCATCTCCTGTCTTACTACTGCAGTGAGAAGAACTGTATCTATCTATGTTTAAGCCTGAAACTGTCTTCCGCTGTTGATTTTAATTTTGTTCTGCTGGAATCATGCTTTATTACTATTTTGCTCTTATTTTTATATTCATTTATTCATTTATTTTTTGTATATTAATGAAGGTTTTAATTTGCCATTCATTTCCATTTCTGTATGCTTATAAATAGGATTAAAATTGAGAAAAAGTAAAAAGGCCATTTGAAAAAAAATAAACGAAGACAGAAACCCATGCAACTAATTCCACTTAATCATTCACAAAATAAACGAAAATGAAAAAAACAAAAATACCAACACGCAATATAATTAAAAGATCTACATATCTGTTCTTTTTATATGTGTATGTAAGGTTTAACTGTTTTAAAAGCACAAAGTAGCACTTAATTACATGTTTACACAAGTTCCCATTTCGGCTTAGTTCACTCCAAATTTTACTTAGGCGAAATGGCAAAAAAATTGTTTACCAAATTGTGCGAAATGGGAACAAGCCGTTGCTTATACTATGGTGTTAATTTAATTATTGTACGTTTTTAATGGCCATGTTAAATGTTCATGATACATGTATGTTATAAGAGATAGAGTATTTGATATAGCGCAACGTGAAAATTTCTTTAGAGTAGTAAAGGGAACCGTTATTCGATCAGGACGCTACATTACTGTTGCTACTCTATAATTATTGGACCACTAGTATGCTTTCTAGCAATATGACAGGTTCCGCTGGCGGAGCAAGACGTGCATAAATGTGATATGTCCTTTATTCAAGAAACTCATTTTGACAAAGAAATTTCTCAAGCTATTCAAAACGAGAAGCACTTTGACATTTATGATAGTTTGGGATCAAGCGCTAGTAGGGGGTAATGTTTTAATGAAAACTTAAAGAATATTTAGTTCAAAGATACAAAATAATAAAGTAGAACCGGTAAATAGTTTAATTGCGCTTATTAAAACAAATAAACTGGTTGATATATAGAGGGAATTAAATGGCAATACACAACAATACACTTGGCGGCGAAAAGATAAAACGCAGGCAAGTAGAATTGATTTGATACTCATTAGTAAAAATTTTGTTAATCTAATTGACAATTGTAAAATCAAACCAGCTGTTATCAATTACACAGATCACCAGAGTGTGTGTATGAAATTTAAAGCCTGTGTATTAGAAAAGGGAAAGGGCTATTGGAAATTAAATACTTCTCTATTTTACAAGACTGTGAATATGTGAACTTGATTAACAGATTGATTGATAATACTTTTCACAGTAACCATTTCATTAATGGGGATTTACATTTACTTTGGGATATTTTTAAGATACATGTAAGAGAAAATACCCTTCAATATTGTCGATTTAAAGCGAAATTAAATCGGGAACATTTGTGGGATTTAGAAAAGGAATTACGAGGAAAATATGAACTGAAAGATTCAGATAGTGATAATATAAGTCTAGATAGAAATATCAATGAACTTGAAATAGAAATTGCAAATATATACGAACAGGGTGATTGGGGCACAAATTAGGGCTAGAGAAAAATGGGTAGAGTTAGGGGAGAAAAATACTTCATACTTTTTAGGGCTTGAAAAACAGAGACAACTAAGGAAATCCATAACAAAACTGAGAAATACGGAGGGGGAAGTATTAAAAGATCAAGAGAACATTTTGCAAGAAATTCGAAAGTTCTATGAAAATTTATATTCTAGTAGTAATCCAGATTTAAAGGGTAGTAATGCATATATTTTTGAAACTGTCCTAGAATCCGATCTCAGTGAAAATGACATGTCAGTGTGCGATGGAAAGATTAGTGCTCAGGAGTGTACTAAGGCAATTTTTCATATGAAATTTAATAAATCATCTGGCTTAGATGGCTTATCAGTAGAATTTTATCGAAATTTCCGGGAAAAGTTAAAATTTGTAATTGTAAAAGTGTTCAACATGGGATATGAAGACGGTATGCTTTCAAATTCCCAGAGAATAAGTTTATTGTCGCTCTTCTGTTTAAGAAAGGAGATCCCTTAGACATTAGTAACTATCGTCCAATTTCCTTATTAAATGTAGATTTGAAGATATTATCAAACGTTCTAGCACAACGTCTGAAATTTGTGTTACCAAAACTCATTAACGAAAATCAGACTGGTTATGTCAAAAATAGATTTATAGGTTTTAACTTAAGACAGATACAAGATGTGATTGATTATGCCGAGGCATATTGGATAGATGGCGCTATAGTTTTTTTTATACATTTCCCGAAGGCCTTTGACTCTCTTGAATGGAATTTCATGTTTACAGTTCTGAAACATTTTGGCTTCAATGATTCGTTTATTAGGTGGGTCAAAACATTACATTCAGATATTCAAACATATATCATAAATAATGGGTGGGTATCACAAATCACAAACTTTAAGAATTTTAGAGGCATTCGACAAGGATATCCTTGATCAGCTTTGTTATTTGTTCTGGCTGTGGAAATCATGGCGCTTCGTATCAGAAAAGATTATAATATTAAAGGCATTCAAATCAAGTTAGATAAGGAAAATAGGTGTATTAAGATCTCTCAATTGGCTGATGATACTACATTATTTTGTAGTTCTAAAAACGATGTGGAGAAAGCCATGAACGAGATTGAAATATTTTTTTTTTATCTTTTTCGGGGCTTAAGCTCAATAGAAAAAAGACAGAAGGAATCTGGGTGGGAAATCTTAAATCATGTAAAGATAAGATTGCTGGGATAGGACGGACCGATAAACCGATAAAGGCTTTAGGGATATATTTTGGACATGATAGGGTAGAATGCTCAAGATTTAATTGGGATAAACGAATAGAAAAAAATGCATAAGCTCTTTGCAGTCTGGAAGAAAAGAAAGCTTACTATTTTAGGAGAATTCTTATAATCAAAGCATTAATTATACCCTTATTTACCTTTACTTGTCTGGTCACTGTGATACCAGAACAGATTATAAAGGAAATAGAAAATAAATGCTTTAGTTTTATATGGGAAAACAAACCCGATAAAGTCAAAAGAAACTTTATCATTGGTTCAAACCAGAAGGGGGAATTGAGTATGATTGATTTAAGAAGCTATTTTATGTCCTTAAAAACTTCTTGGGTTAAAAGATTGGTGGTTGGGAATCTTGACAATTGGAAAGATATTCCAATGAAATATTTCAATGGTATTGGATACAATTGGTTGATATTCAAAGCCAACATTGATTTAGCTGGTACAAAAAAGCACCTGATGTATATGTAGGTAGTTCATTTTGCTAGTGCATTAGTATTTTGTGTGACGTTATGTCAGTTTGTATATGTAATCTATTTTGTTTTGTTCGTTACATCGTGTATGTAGATCGCCCTTGTCCACTCTCTTCATTTTCAGACAACGTTTTGCGACTTTTACGTATTTAAATTATCCTATTGCTGACTTAAATCTGGGCCGATATCTATATTATCAATTTTGCTTTTCTAAAAGTCACTGTCTACTTCATACATCAATATAAAGAATAAGATGGCTAATTAAGTCAGCTTATTATGCCATGATTTATTTTGTAATGGCCCCGTGCAGGTCTGGGTGTTAAAAGAATAGGCATGCAGTAGCGCTAAGCTTGTCGTATAAGGCGACTAAATAGTGCTCAGAAACCTAGCCGGGGGCTAGGCGCTCTGCCCACAGAGCAACTGGGATGTGTGCCCCAGGTGGTGGAATGGGGTACCCCTGGCGTGTTGCATGCTGGGGTTGTCAGGCTATAATACGGAAAACCTGACCGCAAACCATAGTGGTGCACCGTGTTGGGAAAGATGTCACGTTCCTCGCACGTTAAAGAACCCTGCTATGGTATTCGATAGGAGTAGGAACCTTTGCGCTCCGCCACAGGAGAATAAATTACCCAACCTTACCCACCCACCCCCTTTTTCCAGTGGCAATCAAAATTTCTCGACCCTATTATCCTTGTGACCCATCCTTTTTTTTTTCATTTCATGTTCATTTTATCATCCATTTCATGTTCATCGTCTGAATATAGCTGAAATATTGCTGCTCGGACGTTAAACCCCAACAAACAAACAAAAACAAACAATATTTTGTAATGTGCGTTGTTTTAGAATTTCGTTATATACAGCCAAATCTAGTTTTCATTTACCTAGTTACCTTTGTAATAGATCTTAAAAGCATAATGCATCTTTGTCTTTCGTAAGCTTTTTTCCCTTCATGTTGTTGTTGCTGCATTTTGTTGTTATGTTTTAGTTTTTTTTTACACATTATATTTTACTCAGTAATTGTTGTGTGAATGCTTCTGACAAAAAAAATTCCACTTACTATTTTGCCGCATACTTAGTTTCTTTAATTACTATAGGTTTTACACAGATTTCGAAACGTCAAATTTGCAATTGAAAATATACACTGTCGCAAAAGCAATAATTGAAAGCCAAACAAAAATTTCCAATCTTAAAATTGATGTGGAAATTGTCTGATTGTGAAATGTTAATTTTCGAAGAGTTGTAGGCGAAAGTCTAAAAATGCAGTTATATGCCAAATATGTTGTTCACTGTTTACTTCTAATCTGGAAGTAGAAGGTCATTGTCTGATTCTTTCATTTAAAAATCGAAATGTCGAAGCAAAATAAAATCTTGAAACGAACATATGAATGATATAAAATAAATTGAAGACAAGTTCGGAAATGAATGTAAATGATTACGATAAACATAACAGTCATATTTAAGATGTCTGAAAAATCGAGTGTTTGCGCTGCTAGCTATATATTAAACGGTTTTTCAACACATGGATAAGAAACCAGTTATTTTTTTCAATACTTGAATACTTGACTTTTTTATTGTTTGTTTTTTTGTGTGTTGTACATTGTCATGAATGATGAATTTAATCGACATCCCATGTAATATGAAAATGAAGAGTACCATACGCAATTAATCCTAATTATGAAAAAAAACATTTTAAAATCTTTGATGATAAACCTTAATTCTTCTTAGTTGTTTCACAATTTACACTACCATATAACATTGTTCACTGCCAAATAAAGCAAATGCATAATAGCATGCACATAGGCTATTATAAGTATAAATCCCATGCTACTCTCAATTAATTAACAATGGTTACGTTTCTTCTTGATGATATGACCGGTAATGGACTTCCGTGAAAGAACAATTATTGACATAAACTTCATTAGAAGTCATGGTATAGATAAATTGTTAAAATCTATGTCTAAGTAACTCATACATGCTCAAATTCCATTAGTATCGATTTATAGCATCACGTGACACAGAAAACAAATATTGTTTCTTGTATTCATATAAATTGTCTAACATGCAGAAATTGAAAATAAGCCTGATTTCAGATTTTTGCGTCTGAAGAGGGGTGACAAAAAAATTAATGTCATTTTGATCCTAAAGAGTTTGATCTTGTATTTAGATTATTAAAACCTATGAACCCTCGTAGCTTATCTAAAAATTAAAAAAAACTAAAAGTAATGAAAGGGGTAGTTCAATGTCCTTCTGGTCATAAATCCGTAGACTAGTTTGTCGATCTTTACAAACGATATTTGTGAGTGCTTTTCTAAAAGCAAAAACAATTATCAATTAAAAACCACAATCAAATGCAGAAATACTATCATTTTAAGTTAATAGTAAACAAGTTCTTAGTTCTCACCTTCCCAAAATTATCCAAGAAACCAACATTTTGAATTCTGCATATAATTGTAAGCCAAAATACCAAGTTTCAAAACATTTACACTGTTTTCTATTGTGGCACCTAATTATGGATTATCAAAAATATGTGTTGATTGATTGTTGGGGTTTAACGTCCGAGCAGTAATATTTCAGCTATATTCAGACGATAAACATGAAATGGATGATAAAATGAACATGAAATGATCTAAATGAAACGAAAAAATGGGATTGGACACAAGGATAATAGGGTCGATAAATTTTGATTGCCACTAGAAAAAGAAAGGGATGGATAAGGTCGGGCAATTTAGCCTCCTGTGGCGGAGCGCAAAGGAATACCACAGCAGGTTTCTTTAACGTACGAGGAACGTGACATCTTTCCCAACACGGTGCACCACTATGGTTTTCGGTCAGGTTTTCCGTATCATAGCCTGACAACCCCAGCATGTAACACGCCAGGAGTACCCCATTCAACCACCTGGGGCACACATACCAGTTACTCTGTGGGCAGAGCGCCTAACCCCCGGCTAGGTATCTGAGCACTATTTAGTCGCCTTTACGACAAGCTTAGCGCTGCTGCAGGCCTATTCTTTTAACACCCGGACCTGTTAGTAGCGTGCACATCTGTAAGGTAAAACCCAGCTTCTGCCAAAGTTATGTTTTAATCCCTCCATCAGTTACTAAGAAAAACAAATGAACAAGTTTACAAGTAAAGATGATGATAATGATACAAAAGAAACCGTGTAAAAACATAACTCTCCGAACAACAGGAAAAGTCTATTAAATGTATGACTCATAAGTATCAAACAAGCTATCCAGTGTCTTAAAGTGAGACGGGAGAAATTGTTTTTGGTTTTTGATTTAATAAGCAACGATTAAGTCGTCAGTATGACGAAGCCTTAACAAAAATGCCAAGCAAATCGTCTTCTTTAGAACCATTACGTGTACAAACCTATTTCAAAATAAACCTATGGCAAAGACTACTTATTTTTGTCCAATGAGTAGGTTTTTAAATGGAGGCAATGATCAGATTCAAAGCCGATTCCCAATCAAGCAAGCGTGGAATGACCCTGTCGATGTTTGATAAAGTTTATAACCGTTGTAACCATGAATTGATCTGTGATAATGTAGAGAATAAAGTCAGTAATTATAATAAAGGAATAACCAGGTATTGCATTCACCCCTTTTCAATCAATAGCTCGAAAATGACTTTTGTACACGTTAGGTATTCTAGTACAGGGTGACTGGGGTTAATTTAATTACAAAAATAGAGGTTTGTTAGTTACGACACTAAATCATGACCTGACACACCAAATGCGATGTAAACTGTATTTTAAAACTTTTAAAAGAGAGGGTAACTGTATGTGACAGGGCATTGGGGTTATTCAATATGATGCAAAAAATATTCAATGTCAGAGTTTCAGAAAAAAATAGCTTTTGTTAAGCAACTTTGTTCTAAATCATTATAACTGCTAAGCTCTTCTTATTTCTTTTTTTTTCTTTTTATTTTATTTCATTTTATTTTATTTTTTAGTACAAAGTTTGATCCTGGATCTCAACCTTCTTAAGTACTTAGTTTTCTTTTAATATTATCGATTACATGAGTGCATAACACAACAAAATAAAATTGTAATATTTATACATGATTAGTATTTTTGTATTGCATACATTGCATATTTAAATATTATCTTTGTGACTACATTCGACTTATCGCACTTTGCTATTCGATAAATATAATAACAAGCGGCAAATTGAACAGCGTTGGAGCAAAAAGCTCATGCAAAATGGCCATTTATAACGAAAAAGGCATGTAACGCTATATTAATTGCAGGACCAATAATAGTGCCGGAGCCAGAAACGGCAACTGAATGTCGCATTTTTTCAAGATGATCATTTCATATAGTGCTTGATGAGGCTATCAGTATTCAATTTAACCATTGTGAACTTCATTAATCTTCCGGTAACGTCATTACCCGTTCGCTTGTCCATAACCGACCTCTGGAAATTGATATTAATAACATTGTGTGACCAGAACAATAACTAAACCAACCTGCATGTTTGGTATTTTTGTCTGTGGTTTTTTCTAAACTTATTGGATTTATTGAACGAGTTGATGGGAATCTCATCATTTTTTAAGACACAAAATCTACAGGTTTTTTTGTAATATTTAGTAAGTAAGTCGTAGATAGGGACATTTCGAATGATAAAACTATCAGTATATGATCAGAGAAATTTTATAGATTTCAACTTCATTCAAGCATTTGCACTCTTTAAAATCAATTACATTCTCTTTGATGACAGTTTAACTACAATAAGTAAAAAATTACCAATATAGTGACAAAAGAATTTGATATTTACATCTGACCATTTATATTGCATTTATTATATCTTGCAATAGATAGAAAATGACACAATAAAAATAAAATTGTGTTATCTCGACAAATTGTACTGTAACAGAAATACTTTTCCTCCATTGATTACTCTTTGTAGGCTTTCCATAAACAAGATAATATTCTCTTTAGATGTAGAAAAATTGGTTGTTATTTGCCACAGAACATCAACTTCTCTATGAATCTTATGCTGTTAATTAAACGTGACAAGTTTTCTTTGGGCTATCTGGCGTACAAGACAAAATAATCATCAGTAGGAAATCATATAGAACTCTGACAAAGGACGATAGCAACCCTATCGGTCAATAAAAGTCCTGATTTTATCTGAATTATTGCTTTCCTCCTTGATTTATGACCATGCCAATCGTAAATATTTCCGTTTACATTTGAATGTTGAATGTATTAGCCCCTATTTGAATTTCATTTAGTCATTAAAGAAGCTTCCGTCTTCGGTCAAATCTTAGGGATTAGTTACCGTTTGCTATTATCTTCTTTGATGAAGAAAATCTTAACATTGTTTACGAAATCTGACTGTGAGGATGGAGTAATCTTGTTAACTGGAGACGTTTTGTTCAGACTTCGCTAATGATCCCCTCAACGCCGTGGATTGCGGCTATTTTGGAGTAACTTTGGTGTTGAAGACTTTCAATGTACACCCTTCAAGTAAAAGACAAAATAAAGTATGATATACACTCCTAACCAATTACATTCCCTTGGTAGCTTGCCTTAAATGCCCGGCGATATTTACAGATAATGATTAAATGGTAAGTTGCATGAGGATGTATCTGCGTATTTTCTACCTACAGCAAAATAGTGATACCGGACGGCTTTCATTGGTCATATTCTGTATTTGAGGGCATAAAATGTATAATCCGAAAACACAATTAGCCTGGCTTGGCTAAACTTTTAAAGAACATCAAAATTTACATTTATCTATTTGAGTAATCATGACATGAAATATAACCAACTGGAAAACATGAATTCCAATTTGTTTATTAATTCATTCAACATTTATTTTGCATGATTTCCTTAATTGTGTGCTCTGTTTTGTTTTGTCTTGAAATTCGTGCAAAAGAAAGACTTTTTATTACCTTTTATTAGCTATTTTAAGTATACCTCAGACTGAATATCTCATACGATTTTCTCATTCATTTAGTTTAACGTCCGTCTGCAACAAGCAATTGGAATAAAACCGATCTTTTTGGCTTATGATATTGCCAATCTCTTAACATAATAAGCAATATCCATTTTGCAAATTAGGAATATATTAAATACCACTCTAATTGGATCTTTGCATACATAGTTCAAAACGTAAAAGCAAATTTAATGGAAGTTGTTCATGAACTGGTTGAATATGTTTTCACAATATATTACTTTTATGTAATTCATTGCTAAAAAATGGTTCTTACTATTTGCAGAAACGAAATGGGTTCGTTAAGGTAAATTACAAAATTTAAATAAAACTATTTTCAGTACCAAATTATATATGGTCTATACCGCAGAAAATGTCTACCACAGATTGTTTGTTGGCACGCACTTATTTTACTGACTAATTAATAAGCTAATTTTGATTCTAAATGCTTATTAAACAGAAAGACACCCGAGCACAATTTTTGGGCTTAGAGGATCTTAGTCATTAATAACATAAGAGAAAATATTACAATATTCAATAGTTTACCATAAAACCAATGCGGGTATACTATTTGATATATTGTCTTTAAATATCATAATTTACAAACATTCTAAGACTATTGCTCTTGAAAAATCATAAACCATATTCTAAATATATGACAATAGCATAAAATCACATTCAAATGTATTAAAAAAAAACTTAATTTAAAAAAAAAAAACGCTCCAGAACAAGAACCACTCATTTCAGTCTGTTAAATTAGCACCACTTTAAAAATCAAAATATAATTTTCGCAGTAAAAAAAAACTGCTCACTAAGTCGACCAAAATATCCATAACTAATAGAAATTTAATGCACTGCACAGCAATAGGAGGGATCAAGTTGTTTTGATACAATACACAAACTATGCCATGGCCAAAAATTTCTCACCAAAAATAAAGTGAATTATGAAAAATTGAAGGTATACATTGAGGAGCCAAGATTTGATCAAAAGTATATAAGGTAAAATACTGCTTTCACTCTTAGAAATACATAATTTAAATAAGCTAAACTCGTCATGATCAAAGTACACATTTGGCTTAAAACTGCATATTTCAAACGTCAAATAAAAATAACATAAAACTATTTAGAAATAGTTTTACAAGCCCAAGTTAAAACGTTTGTAGCTATATTACCTAATTACAAATACTATGTTGGTCACCATTTCAGAAACTTAACTAACAATGCAACTGGCCATCAATGTGATCGAAATATGTAAACAAAAAAAAACACTCAATTATTCTTTATTCTTAAAAGATGAATTCCTTGCGTATTTCTTGGTTTTTTGGTAAGCAATTCTAATTTTGGATTTCTACGAAGACAAACTTGTTTTACATGAATTGTTCTGAATACTATAGATGTTACATTCGTCCCAACAATTTGGAATCTGAGCTGTAAGAAGTATAGACCTATTACATATGATATCATTATCAAGGGTTAAAACTTATTGGAAATTAGGTAGTTCTAAAAAAATAAATACACTAAAATAATGTCAAACAAGTTCTATCTTTTAAAAAAAAGATAATAATTTTGCTCTTTTTAGTTATAATTTTCTACATTTCATTCAAGAAATAATACAGGACACGCAATTTAAATTTCCGATACAGTTTTTTTTTTTTTTTTTTTTTTTTCGAAAGCCACTACGTTATCAGTATTTGGTCAATCGGGAAACAGAATTGCGATCAGGTGACTTGCGTTTCCATAGAAGAGCGTGTTAAAGTTCAAAGGGTAAAAATCGAAACTATACCGACTGCGTCGGAAATACATTTCTATAAATCAACTTTTAGAACACGGTAATGTTAAAGGCTTTATAAACCAAAAATAAGTCCACAATTTGATAGATCCGACCTCTTTTCATAAATATTTTAAAAAAATTAATGGAAATCAACAATTAAAGCTCAGCTACTGTTATTATTTTGTGGAAAACTTGAAATAGTGATCTGTACACAAATATTACTCCAAGTGTTCTCGGCACTCACTGAATATGCTTTCCATATCCTGTATGTGAAAATCATGGATACCATGGCTTATTTGTTGTTATTCAAGTTCGCGTGGTAGGGTTATGGGCTTACTCCCATGTGCATAAAATGACCAGTACCGATATATACGATTTGTTTTATTCTTACTTACGCTTCCCCTAACTTAATAAGATTTCGGAATGTCTTGGTTGCTATTCCCTTATTTGATCCTGATCCACCCCTGCAAATTATAAAAGTCAAAACAAGCAAATTAATGGCCACGGACAATTTTCGATAAGAAAAAAAACATGATGTTGTTTATTATGGTTTAAAATGTAATTGGTACGGTTTTAGAAAGCTGATAATTCAAATTGGCGTGAATATCCAGACAGGAAGAAGTCATTCGATGTCATGCTCGTAGCAATACCTATAGATCTATCTGTCATTAACTAGTAATTGTATTTGTCTATTCAGTACGCGAAAATAAGACTGTAACGACCCTATTAACTCCGTACAATATAATGCTGGTGTATAAATGATGAATAATACGAAAGTATTCAGGAGGTAATGAAGTGAAGTGTTTCAATTATCTTGAAAACACCGTACATTAACCACCAAACTTAGTTTTCAGGTTACCAAATAGCTTTTTTTCTTGATGTTATCATTCATGTTTTAACAAGGAAATTGAAATATTGAATCAATAAATTTTTTGTGTCATTTTCTATGAAGATAAAATGCTTGATGGCCCTTCATATCAATTTCGACGAGCATGATCTCATCGGTATTATTTTTTTGGATGCATTTGTCTATCACCAACGTACCTCTTCCTACAGCTTTTGTCATAATTTAACAGTTAAAATAAAATAAGATGAATCTACATGTTAATAATGCAAGTTTCACTTATTTGTCCAACAAGATTGATTGATTGATTGTTGGGGTTTAACGCCCAAGCAGCAATATTTCAGCTATATTCAGACGATGAACATGAAATGGATGATAAAATGAACATGAAATGATGAAATGAAAAAAAAAGGATGGGACACAAGGATAACAGGGTCGACAAATTTTGATTGCCACTAGAAAAAGAGAGGGATGGGTAGGGTCGGGCAATTTAGACTCCTGTGGCGGAGCGCAAAGGTTCCTACTCCTATCGAATACCACAGCAGGGTTCTTTATCGTGCTAGGAACGTGGCATCTTTCCCAACACGGTGCACCACTATGGTTTTCGGTCAGGTTTTCCGTATTATAGCCTGACAACCCCAGCATGTAACATACCAGGGGTAGTCCATTCCACCACCTGGGGCACACATCCAAGTTGCTCTGTGGGCAGAGCGCCTAGCCAACGGCGAGGTGTCTGAACACTATTTAGTCGCCTTTTACGACAAGCTTAGCGCTGCTGCAGGCCTATTCTTTTGACACCTGGACATGCACGGGGCGTCCCACGAGAGCATTACCTTCTGTCAATATCTGTAAAAATGGGGGAAAAGTACGCATTAATGCAGATTTGAGTTCTTCCTTTAAAATATTCCATAAAAACAATCTCATGTTGAAAAATTTATTTCCTTTATTTAATCATATTGTTTACACAATGTGTGTACTAATTCCCATTTACCGGACTGAGCACGGAGTAAGCTTCCCTATGACATTATATCCTTATTTTCCTTTTATGGATTATTCTGATTCGACTTCATCAAATAAAACAAATTTACACTAAGCATTATTGACAACGGTTTGACCTCTCCTGAACCTTATCAAATAAAATGTTCACCGTGAAGATATTGTAGAAAAAATTACTTTCTGGAAACATTACTATTGTGCATTCTATTCTGATGTTCTAATTCTTATAAGTGTTGTTTTAATTGTAGGAAAATAAAAAATGATATTTGATTACTACGTGTCTGTGTTTAAAGGATAAAAGGAGAAAGACTTCGGCTTAGAATAAAGAAATTTATATCTAAACAAGAGATCCTCGGTAAATGGACCAGATTCAAGAAACGAAATATGAGTAGCCAGAATTTATTTGCTGTGTATATTTGTTTACTCTTGGGAAGATATTTCTTCATTTATGTGCCAAATTATTTCATTTATCCATCCACTACAATTTGTACAACTGTCGAGTCGATCTTATTTAGAGAACATATCTAAAATTTGTGTAGATTTGTCTCGGCTTGTTTGTTTGTTGGGGTTTAACGCCCGAGCAGCAATATTTCAGATATATTCAGGCGATAAACATGAATTATAAAACGAACATAAAATGATGATGAAATGAAAAAAAAAGAATGGGACAAAAGGATAATAGGGTCGACAAATTTTGATTGCCACAAGATAAAAGGAAAGGATAAGCAGGGTCGGGCAATTTAGCCTCCTGTGGCGGAGCGCAAAGGTTCCTACTCCTATCGGAGTTTGCGGTCAGGTTTTCCGTATTATAGCCTGACAACCCTAGCGTGTAATACGCCAGGGGTACACAACTGCTCTAGCCCCCGGCTAGGGTTCTAAGCACTATTTAGTCGCCTTTTACGGTAACCTTAGCGCTGCTGCAGGCCTATTCTTTTGACACCCGACCTGCACGGATCTCGGAATTATAAGTTCACATCTTTATCATTGTCTTGTGCTACTTATGTCCACCAATTTGAGAAACCTATAGACTTTATCTTTTTTTCTACTTCTTTGCGTTTAAAATATTTATGATATTCAGTGGCACAGAAAATCTCTGATGCACTTTAGTAATAGTAAATAAATATTTTGAATTACTTTGCATAAACTGTCAATTATGTCATATGAAACATCAAGCCAATGATATCCATAACCTAGGTGTACTAAAATACTAGGGCATCAGCTGCGATCTATTGCCTAGTTGGCTTTTTAATTCTATTTGACCAAAACGCTGTCTTTTTGTCTTTAAATTGGATTTTGTGTTGTATTACCTAATTCCTAATAACTAAACATTAATTTAATTTGCCTAGACAAATCGCTTTGAATAGTTTCTTGTAATTAATACAATCAGTCTATCATTTCTATCAAGTTTTTTTATTGGATAAAATATTTATTGTAAGGATTGAACTCTTGAGATGATTTTATTACTGCTAGGAGTGCAACTACAGTAATTTTAATAACTTAAATTCGCCTTTGAATTGTTAACATGACATAAGCTAAATCTTATCTTGATGATGAACAAAAATGATTGCGATTTTTTAAGAATTCGCGAAATCACATTTACTATTTACACGCAATAATGTCTGACTTATTTGGATTGAGTTACTCACTGCAGATATCTAATAAATTTAATTTATCAGCCTTATTGGGTCAATGAAATAAAACTTCTATCAATCCAAAGTTTTTTTTAGTTATGAACTACTTATTCTTGAGAATGTGTTAAATTTCCGTCTATATAAAACTCAGACACTGCCAACTGCAGAGAGGGAATTCAAAATGAAATAAAAAAAACTGGCGATCATCTACATATGCGATATTTTACGTAGCTGCAGCTATTTCTTTATACATATCTGTATTTCGAAAACAGTATGCTAATCTTGCCCTAAAATCTCGAGTACGATTACCCTTGCAAAGTTGCAAAATGGCAATTTCATGAACGATTTATACCTTTTTCTTGAAAATGCAACAACCGAATGACGATCAAAAGCTGGTTATATGGTCTGTTACAGTTACTTAGTAAAACTTAAGGTTAATATTTTGTGGATTTTTTACATTAATGATTATTAAGGCAGCATAAATATAAAAGACTCAACCACTCATGCCGGGAAAACGTATGGTTTATCTAATAGTTTCCACTCGTTGAATTGGAATTCGATCCTACGATCCTATAACTATTTTTATAAGATAGTTTGAAAACTTTGTAATTACATCTTCTGAAACAAAATTGACAGAAACAGGACAAAAAAAACTTACAAACACAATACACATCGATGCAAAATAAGAAAAAAAAAACTTAGATCAGATCTCGGAATATGAAGTTTAAACACGTGTCAAGAGTAATCAAGGGAACCAAGGTTATAGCGGTAATCAAAAGAATGTAATCCAGGGACAAAGACCAGACATGGAAAACAGACATATACAAAAAAGAACATAAAGTAACTAAAATCATACATACAAAGTAACAAAAGCAAATGAGCAACTCGGACACCACTAAAAACAGGGAGCATGGACCAGGTGCACCGGTAGGGTAAGCGTCCTCTTCTTATCTAGAAACACCCGCCGAGTTGCTCATAAAAAGTCATGTGCGGGGTAGACAAACGAGGAAAGGAAAACTATGACCCGAAAAGAAAAAAAAAGAAATTGAAAAGGGAAAACCTAGAGCAATGATTTTATTAAACAACTGTAATTCATTTCTGGGAATTTATGTTAAACTTTTCAATTAAGTATATAATCATAAATTGTACCCGAGATCTGATTTGTTGGAAATGTTTCACTTTGTAAAAACAGAACCATATCACTGTTTAATGACAATAATGAAAAGAAAACTCAATTGAGCTGCTATTGACTTTTCAAAACTATTTTATGTGGTCAAGGATCATGGTCTATATTTGTATGTACATCTATCAGTTGAAAGATATTTAATGATGCTGTAAATAATAGCATGATATCAAGGAAATTGATATAAAATAATTTTCCTATACTATATAAGTGTTACACGTTAAGAATAAGCATCTCCTATTTTCTTTATATAATACAAATGTAGTAGTTTTAAAAAGACCATGTCTAGTAAAATATACGCTGTCTCCCAGGTTAAGCTGAAGACGAAATTGATATCTTTGTATATGTTTTTTTTAATAATATGCTGAGGCTACCGTTTCTTTTATACAAATTTCATAAAAATACAAACAGAAAAAAAGACAACGATATTTCGCTGTATGGATATTATATAAAGTGGAACGTAAAAGTTATGTTGATAAAAGAAAGTTGTTCTACTTCTATGGACATATAACGTGTTAATAAGAATCTCAACTTTATTGTTAACAATTTCCCAAAATTATATGAACTAGTCTCTACGTCTGGTAGCTTAATTTCATAGCAAGACAATACAATACTGATAAATGACACTCTTGCAATGTATGATGACTTACGAAAAAAGGAGGCTTCATAATCACAGGAATGGCAGCTAGATTTACTTGTTACATTTGCTCAACTCATTTAACTTTATGGTTGTGAAGTGTTGAGAAAAGAAAATTATTTTATAATAAAGAAAGAGTCCATTTGTAGTTTTGCAACCTTCCGATGAAGGTGCAAAATTTCATGATTTATGATGACTAGAAAGATACCAACTCATAAATGTTACACTTAGTCATTGGACAAAATTACTGAAAAAGAAGATTAAAGTGCCGATCATTTGATACAAACCCATTCGCACATTTTAAAATGTGAAATTGATACTATATCAAAGTGGTATGGAACGATCAAATCTTGACACATGTATATCCTGTTTATCTACTTTTTAATAAAACTAAGACTTATAGAACAATCAAAACGTTTACTGGTGCAATAGGACTTTTAAGTCGAATAAATAACTTTCTAGAGCCATGATAGCCAAACAGTTACAGGAAAATTACCATGAATGGTGCATCCTACTATCACAACAATATGTAACTTTATCTGTTTTATGAAAACTAATTAAAATATTGTTGAATGTGAATTCAATGTTTTAAAAGTATAGTTGTACAAAATTAGAAATAAATGAAAAAAATTCTTATATTATTACAGTCCAAAACTGCTAAGAATGATTAAAAAAACAGTTCATCTGGATAATGGTTATCTATTCCTGCGCGCGACGAACAATGCTTCAAATTGATGTATTTTTTCAAAGCAGTCGGTATAGTTTCGCTTTTTACCCTTTTACCTTAAAGACGCTCTTCCATGGAAACGCAAGTCATATGATTGCAATTCTATTTCCACATTGGCTAAATACTGATAACTTAGTGGCGTTCGAAAAAATTGTATTGAAAATTGTAAGTAAAAGAACAAATTTTACTGCGTCGGTTATCTTTTTTTAAAAATAGTACTTGTTTCTGTTAACAACAAACCTACTGAAACAAGTCATTTGAAAAATATTTTCATTGAAAATTATCAGTAGAGTTTTTCCACACAAAAACAGAACATTTACGAGAGAGAATCGGTTATTACTAAAATTCATGAATCATATGTACTTTAAGGTCACAACAAACATGACTGGTAAAACATTGCTCTTTCCTTTGAAAACATAAGAATCATATTACATAAGCACTTTTTCGATTAGTTACAAATGGCCTTATCTGTCTGAGGAGAAATTTAATAAATGTATTAACAAATAATTATCTTATTGAAGATGTCATGTACTTTTATAAGAGTTTCAAGCTTTAACATTTGATATTTATAGACGTATAAATTATCTCCTAAAGTGTGGGGTCATTAAAATTTGTACCATTCTTCAGATTTGTAATGTTTTGAATCATTCTTCGCAATTATTAGGTCTTCACTTTGGATCAACTTTGAACTTGTTTGCTTTAACCTTTTTATTTGTTTGCTTTTTCTTCTCTTGAAACAATATAACGAACAGTCCAGTCCGCAAAGCTATCGTAGTAAAAGAGAGGAATACTGGATATGCAGACAATGTACTGCAATACCTTACGGGTGCAACGACAACATCAAAAGTATAGGAAACCTTTCAAACAAATACAACAATAGCATAAATATGATGAATTTATTTGACAAAAATTCAAGAGTCATGACTATCACCTCTACATCACCTGATGCATGATGTTTCCATAGATGGTATTCTTCCTTTCATGAAAAACCTCTTGGACTTCATCACATTCGAACTAAACTCTATTCCATACCTCTCACTCTACTACACTCCCTTTACAAAACAAATCTTGACACTCCTGTTTCTGAACCTACCTCATCATTATACATACAGCTTTGGATATAGGTTTCCAGTCTTTAAACCAGTTTGTGTAATAGGTCAAGACGGAGAAAAACTACCGTATGTCAACAAAGGTATAGATGCAATTAATTTGGCTAACATCCTTCATTACATGATTGATTGATTGATTGATTGTTGGGATTTAACGTTCGAACAGCAATATTTCAGCTATGTTCAGACGATGAACATGAAATGCATGATAAAATGAACATGAAATGATGATGAAATGAAAAAAAAGGATGGGGCACACGAATAATAGGGTCGACAAATTTTGATTGCCATTAGAAAAAGGGAGGAATAGGTAGGGTCGGGCAATTTAGACTCCTGTGGCGGAGCGCAAAGGTTCCTACTCCTATCGAATACCACAGCAGGGTTCTTTATCGTGCTAGGAACGTGGCATCTTTCCCAACACGGTGCACCACTATGGTTTTCGGTCAGGTTTTCCGTATTATAGCCTGACAACCCCAGCATGTAACATGTCAGGGGTACCCCATTCCAACACCTGGGGCACACATTCATGTTGCTCTGTGTGCAGAGCGCCTAGCCCCCGGCTAGGTTTCTGAGCATTATTTAGTCGCCTTTTACGACACGACAAGCTTAGCGCTGCTGCGGGCCTATTCTTTTGACACCCGGACCTGCACGGGGCTAAACATCATCGAAAACGAATCTCTCCGTAAGGTCCTTTCTAAAGGTCGCAAGTACCGTGAACCACGCTCCGTAAATAAGAATTTTAACTTTAAAGTTCTTATGGATGTCGTGTAGGACTACGCAAGAAAATGAATAAAACGAGAAAAAGAAGACATTGATTCTCTGTCAGAGTGGGTAAAGGCTATGATGTCTTTAATTTTGAAGCGTATGAAAGTTTTAAGTAGGTCAATGAAGGTCAATGCTACATCAGTTTTCAAAGACCCCGATGTAGCAAAAACATTGTCTACTATACATGATAAATATGTTGTCGTACCAGCAGACAAAGCCCAAAAACAACATAGTTTTTGTCTGCAAAACAAATTACATCCAATGTTTATTATCAGAAGTAGAAGTAGAAAACAATAGCAGTAATAAGACTTAAATTGCCATTACACTATCCAAAGACGAGATAACCATAAATATGTGCTGCCCTCTTTTTTGGTTTTTCTACTAAAGACGATGATTGTGATCTACCTAGCTCTGGATTCCTAAACTCCACAAGAATCCATATTAAAAATGCTACATAGCTTGATCTGCAAAGTGTACCGCCAAACCTCTTTCAAAAAATTTTAACTTCTATACTCACAGTTGTCAAAGAGTGTCTCCAGTGCTACCACAACACTTGTTACTCCCGTAGTGTATTAATTCAATGTGGATCCTGACAAATTCGAAAGATCTGCTTGAAACACTCAATTCAATTTTATTATCAGAATACAATAGCATTAAAACCTATGATTTTGCAACTTTTTACACATCTATTCCCCATACTTAATTAGAATATGGACTCAAAAACGTATTGCATCGTTGTTACTCAAAAAAAAGACGGTACACCTAGATGTTAATATTTAGTTCTTGGTAGAAATTCCAAATGATCTTCCAAATATACCGAAAAAGGTGTTTTCAAAATGCTCGAACTTGTTATCGACATGTTTGTTAAGTGTGGTGGACGCGTTTTTCAACAAACGGTCGACATATCAATGGGAACAAATTGTGCTGGCTACTTTCTGATCTATTCCTTCACTCGTATGAGACTTCTGATTCAAAAGAAGGGACATCGTTTAGCTAGATCACTTAATCTCAGTATCCGCTTTATAGATGACGTTTTATTATTAAACAATCCTAGTTTCGGAGATTTGATACATCGCATCTACCCCCACAGAACTTGAGATAAAGGATACTACAGAATTTCATATCTTGGCCTACACTTAGAGATGAATGGTAAAGGAAAACTATTGACCAAACTATACGCCAAACGCAATGACTTTTCATTCAGTATTGTCAAGTTTCCATTCATCTGTGGCAACATCCCTTCAGCATCTGCATATGGAGATTTAAAATCACAACTCATACGTTATACCAGAGCTTGTCGTAGCTACGCATACTTTTATACACTTCTTACAATTAGGCTTCTGGAGCAGGGTCACTTTGCTACAAGACTAAAGTCATCACTACAGTTTTAAGGGTCGTCATCATGAACTCTTGGATCATTACGGTGTAACCATCTGCACCACAAAAACTGATTTGTTCTACTTGTCATAGTTTTCCTTTCATCTATCGTCTACCCTGGACTTGACATTTTTAGCAACTCGGCGGGTGTTTCTAGAAAAGCAGAGGACCCTACCGGTGCACCTGGTCCATACTCCCAGTTTTTTTCAATGAAGTCCGAGTTGCTCACTTTCTTTTGTTACTTTGTATGCATTATTTTGGTTATTTTATGTTCTTTGTTATGTATGTCTGTTTTCCATATCTGGTCTTGTCCCTTATTTACATTCTTTTGAATTCCGCTTGAATCTTGGTTCCCTTTATTACTCTTAAACATAATCTATATAGTGGGGGCTGAAATAAAAGGACTAGGTCGACATTAGGAAATAATGATATTGAAAGTTTAAATGTATGATTAGTGCTTGTGTATAAAATAAAAAGGTGAGTTTTCCAGACTAACTCACTAAATTTGGTGCTGACCTGAAATGGTTGTGTAAAGATATGCCGTTATCAAAACAATTACGCCTTAATTATGGTTTATGAGAATAAGGATGATAACGTTATTTTTTGTGCTCTTGGTTAAATAATTATTCAGATTTTTGTGAATTTATTCATACTTTTTTATTGTTTATCACTCTGTTATACGATATTATGATTGTATCTGAAGTAATTTATTTTCAGCTTTCTATATGATTTAAAACTTCACCCTCAGATTTTATCAATAAGACTTGCCCTTGTTCCCTATTTAATCTTCCTCTACTTATACATTGGATTCTCGTTAATGAGTCTTTGACACAAAGTTGAGTTTAATGATTGCTATAATTATATATAATAATACCTATACATCCTTGGTTACATACAATATATATGTATGACCAGTTTTTATTCTTTCTATTAACATGTAAATACGTTTTCTATTTATTAAGAGACCAAAATCGGTATTTGAACGGCAAGCACTGTTAACTATATTCTAGTTATATGATTCCGTTATGCAGCCTCTTTCGGGAAAATATTCATGAAATGCATTGAAAAGTAGAAATTCAAGCCATTTGAACTTCCTCAAACATCTTTAATTAAAAAACGTGAAAGACCACTAATAATATGAAGTGAAATTTCATGAATACATATCAAAGGTAATTTACCTAAAACTCCCATTTTTAACATTTGATTAACACTAAGACTACAGTAGCTTCTATGTTGATGAATAACACAGCACATAAAGCCAATTTCGAAAATGGTATATGTATATATTAATGGATTTTTAAAGTTAAGTCTGTGCCTTGTTTCTACAAGGACAATCGCTTAAAACCAAAGCAATTATTGTATCATCTTAAACCTTGCATAGGTAAAAAAAAAAACATTTTGTCAACTCTGTGCTTGTTAAGTGTAACATGAAAATGATGTCTTTATCTTACTAGCTCGGACAAAGTCAATGATCGCATACATGGAAGCGTAAATGGTATATATTTTGCCCACAAGGAAAACAAATTAGAAAAACTAACAGAAAATTCTTAGAACGGTTGACAGAAATACGATTCAAATCTACATTCATATACAGGGCTTGTCTCTGATCGTGATGAAACAAACATTTTTTACATTACGTTATACGGTTGATGATAGAAAAGATGAATTAAACTGACAGAACAATAATGGGGTCATCTTAGCGAGTAAAACGAGCTTCTCTAAGGAAATGTGAAATTCGATCAAATGTACCATCACGTCGATGTCTTCTATATTCAATGAACAGTAAAGCTAATGAAAAATATCCGTTGTGATATCTTCAAAAAGGGGATAATAATCCAGATTTGTGTATTTTAAGTATGCTTATCTCTTTTATTCAAAAGGATTTTTCTCTCTTGCTAATCATTATTTACGCAGATTTGCATTTCAAAAAATAAATTTTGCTGTAAAACGAAACACCAATTTAACAAAATATCCCACTTGACACAAAATAGTCGGTCACGTAATTGAAATTTACTTTTAAGATAGATATAATATTATATAGGATAAATAAAATTCATCAAGGAACTGAAATGTAAGTGGAATACAACCTAGTGGAACACTTCTTTAATACATCAAATGATCGAGATTTTACGGACTTAAACTATACGAAAGGACAGCAAGCATATAGCAAACATACGAAAGGGAAAAATAAGAAAAAAGGCAGTTTCATAAACATTAGTATGGGGACAAATGGAAAAGGTGAACCGGCAGAAAAAAATCATTGTGTTATACATGAACTATCTTTTTGGCAATGGAAACCCAAAAATGGAAAAGTCCAGTATTTTATGAACGAACAGATGTGAATCTCTTAAAACAACTTAAACTCGTTCCGACAGTTGTTACTGGCCAAAAAAGAAAATCTGGTTTTACTTATAATTTGTTCGTTCCCGTATCTGATGAGCTTTTTGGCAGACTGAAGGCTTTGCTTTGACTGCAAATGAACCAGTGGTTTTTATTTATTTTAATCTTATTATTTGATGGTTATTTGTTACGGAAATCTGTCGAGGTTCATTCTTGCTTATGTAAATAGTACAGGTATAAAACTGTATAAAAAAACAATGCTCACTATATTGATCACCTCACATTTGATAGCATTCATCTTTTAACCTTCAAACCAAGATTAAAAAAAAAAGGTCACAATGTTATAAAGAGTCCATAAAAGTTTCATTTAATTATATTCAGTTGTGTAGAATTAGTTACGGATAAAAGATAGATACCCCACGTCAGGGAATATTTTAGTCCTTGTTTGCTCATGGGACACCTAAAAAAACACCTTAAGATCAAGATTTGAAATGTTTGTTTGTTTGTTTGTTGGGGTTTAACGTCCGAGCAGCAATATTTCAGCTATATTCAGACAATGAACATGAAATGGATGATAAAATGAAAATGAAATGAAAAAACAAGGATGGGTCACAAGGATAATAGGGTCGACAAATTTTGATTGCCACTGGAAAAAGGGGTGGGTAAGGTCGGGCAATTTAGCCTCCTGTGGCGGAGCGCAAAGGTTCCTACTCCTATCGAATACCACAGCAGGGTTCTTTGACGTGCGAGGAACGTGGCATCTTTCCCACCACGGTGCACCACTATGGCTTTCGGTCAGGTTTTCCGTATTATAGCCTGACAACCCCAGCCTTACCCCATTCCACCACGTGGGGCACACATCCCAGTTGCTCTGTAGGCAGAGCGCCTAGCCCCCGGCTAGGGTTCTGAGCACTATTTAGTCGCCTTTTACGACAAGCTTAGCGCTGCTGCAGGCCTATTCTTTTAACACCCGGACCTGCACGGGGCAGGTTTGAAATGAAAAGGCCACATATTTTTAAAATAAACAAATGTGAAAGTTTCACTGAATACAATACATTGGTTGATTGATTGATTGTTGGGGTTTAACGTCCGAGCAGCAATACTTCAGCTATATTCAGACGATGAACATGAAACCGATGATAAAAAAGAACATGAAACGGAAAAAAAGGATGGGTCACAAGGATAATAGGGTCGACAAATTTTGATTGCCACTGAAAAAAGGGGGATGGGTAAGATCGGGCAATTTAGCCTCCTGTGGCGGAGCGCAAAGGTTCCTACTCCTATCAAATACCACAGCAGGGTTCTTTAACGTGCGAGGAACATGGCATCTTTCCCAACACGGTGCACCACTATGGTTTGCGGTCAGGTTTTCCGTATTATAGCCTGACAACCCCAGCATGTAACACGCCAGGGGTACCCCATTCCACCACCTGGGGCACACATCCCAGTTGCTCTGTGGGCAGAGCGCCCTAGCCCCCGGCTAGGGTTCTGAGCACTATTTAGTCGCCTTTTACGACAAGCTTAGCGCTGCTGCAGGCCTATTCTTTTGACACCCGGACCTGCACGGGAATAATTGTTTATTTCAAAATGTATGTCACAATACCTTTTTATGCTTCAGAAGTTCAATTTAATATATTTATAATCAGATAAATGAATACAAAATATATGAAAAAATAATATAAAATAATTAAAGAGGCGTTATTTGTATTTCGTATGATATCTGTGTGCAGAGCGTCCTAGCCCCCGGCTAGGGTTCTGAGGACCATTTAGTCGCCTTTTACGACAAGCTTAGCGCTGCTGCAGGTCTATTCTTTTAACACCCGGACCTGCACGGGTTTCAATTTTTTAGAAGACGTCTACTTAGTTCTAAACAAACAATCCAATGAATCAAAAAACAGACGATGGCCAAATGTAAGGCCTTCATTTTAAAAAGTAAAAGGAAGAGATACGTATACCTCTCACTCAATATCAGTTTGGAACGGGCACCTGTTTACACAACTAGAACAAGCCTATCAAGAATTACGAAGCAGAAAAAAAACCTATTTACCAGGAAAAGCTCATCAAGAAATAGGAAGTAGAAAATCCCTAATTTACTAGGACAAACTTATCAAGGAGTAGGAAGTAGAACCCCCCCTCCCAATTTACTACTACAAGCTCATCAAGGAGTAAGTAGTAGAAAATCTCCAAATTTACTAGGACAAGCTCATCATGGAGTAGGAAGTAGAAAACCTCCAAAATTACTAGGACAAACTCTTCAAGGAGTAGGGAGTAGAAAATCTCCAAATTTACTAGGACAAGCTCATCATGGAGTAGGAAGTAGAAAACCTCCAAAATTACTAGGACAAACTCTTCAAGGAGTAGGAAGTAGAAAATCTCCAAATTTACTAAGACAAGCTCATCAAGGGGTAGGAAGTAGAAAACCCACAATTTACTAGGATAAGCTCATCAAGGATAAAGAAGTAGAAAATCTCCAAAATTACTAGGACAAACTCATCAAAGAGTAGGAAGTAGAAAACCTCCAAATTTACTAGGACAAACTTATCAAGGAGTAGGAAGTAAAAAAACCCAATTTAATAGGACAAGCTCATCAAGGAGTAGGAAGCAGAAAACCCCCAAATTTACTAGGACAAGCTGATCCAGGATAAAGAAGTAGAAAAAAATCAATTTACTAGGACAAGCTCATCATGGAGTAGGAAGTAGAAACCCCCCCAATTATCTTCTTAACATTACTAGACTAGGAAATACAACTTCAAGTCGCTATTGCAGCGTTTTATAGAAAAAACAGTTTCCTGTATGAGGAAATCAATGTCAATAATTCATTCTTGTCAAAACATAAACCAGAGCATTTCAGTATTGCCATTTAGCTAATTGTACATGAAGTTTTCTAGAATGAAGACATTTATTGACACAAGCTCAAAGACGGGCTTTACATTATCGTAATAAATTGAAAGGAAAGTTGTAGGAAGGGCTATTCTGAGGTAACACTCGTCATGGGTTATCATTTTATAAACCACGGTAAGAACTTCTTGACCATGTGTTGTAAAAGTCACTGATCGTGACCCACTTCATTAATTTTAATCAATTTGAATGCTGTCAACTCAATAATACTTTGGTAAAATATGTACACACTTTTATTGAAATGTTGGGGATGGTGGGACTTATTTTCTGGTGAACCCATTTTACTCCTGTAAATCTGAGATATATGTAAACAATAACCAGTACAACTTACTGAGAAACACAGAGGAAACCAATAACTTTGTCACATATATATTGTCAAATATCTACATTACTTACAAAATATACGATGTAGTAGACAAAACCGTGTCTAGCACTGTAAGTCACATATAAACATAAATCAGAAAAAAATGTGGTCATACCAGACTTCCTAATCATTTAAATATTCATGATTTATAAGCAAATGAAGAAACGTGCGAAGTAGTTTAGATTATTATCCCTGTCAATGAATTTAACATAGTATGCTCCGGAGATACACAAGTCAGCGTTTTGGCTGAATGTTATTGATACGGTCCCAAAAGGACTTACATGGGGTAAATCGTTTTATTCTAATTGCGTTGAACTCGTGTTTACTTACTTGGAGTAATAACTGGTTTGTGCTGTTGGAGTTGAGCGATAAATCATTTTGAATTCTGATAAGAACCGAGAGAATTGACATGTATGTTACCTAATCTCCAAAACTAAAGTGCTAATGTGACTTTTATAAAAGGAATCAGACATTATTTGAAAACATTGAAATTGCTAAAGGGAATAAGATGTGTCAAATAAAAGACCCATATTTAAATTGACTACAATTCCTTCTGTAACTTGACGCTTTCATTTCCGCCAGTAATACAATTGTGTTTACAAAGTGCGTCTTATACAAATTATAAAAGCAAATTCCAGGAAAATTCTAACGAAATCACGAAGAATGGATGATGTTGAATAGAAAGTTAAGAACAGGGAATGTCAATAAACAATGAGGGCGATTAATGACAGACGTCGTATTTCAACAACAGACCAGAAGAAACAATTGTAAATTAAAAAATATTGATGTAATTTAATTTTGATGTGGGATGTTCCTGGGAATGTATCCTCGGTTGAAAAAAAAATGATAGCGTTTTACAATTGATTAGAAATTGATACGTTAGCGATACTGTTAAAGAGGCGGGCTTGAGTAAGGGTCAAATAGAACATGTTTAAATATCCGTTCAATGAAAATTTTAAACTAAAATGCGGATGATTAGGAATAGAAAACAAGTCATTTTAAGACAATGGGTTTGCCGTTAAACAATACCCGTTAGGATGGTAGACGTGGACGTGTCGATTTTACATTATAATATAGATTCTCAGTCAGGTCTATTAAATTATGTTTTATCACATATTTAAGAGTAATATGTACAATTTTGCATGCTTGTTATGACCATGAGTGTGTAAGCTATATCATGGCCTCCAGTCTAATACGGATTATACCAGTGCCTGATATGGATTTACTATAGAAAAATGCCATGTAATAATCTATAAGTATTGTCCACATTCGCGTGGATGGACTGCAAGAAATATTCTATTTGTAAGCTAAATATATTTTTTTACCAAATTTATGAAACTATTCACAAAAAACGAAAATCTAACTTATCTACAGAAAAAAAACGTAAAACGAAAAATAATGAACATGAAAAACAACAAGTTGACTAAGTTAATTTTCAGGGCCGAATTTAATACAAACCAAATAATACCCCTTTCGATAATTCATTTGAGAAGTAATAAAATTTCTCCCGCCAAAAACGTCGAAGTACGAATATCAATCAGCCAATTACAAAGTTAAAAAATGTGTTGAAAATAGCCATAAATTATCGAAATAAAAATCTATACAAAAAATAGGATGTTCAAGTGCTTATTGTAAACTCCTTGCGCATGAAAAGAACGCTTGGGTCTAACTCCTGCTTTATTCAAAGCGTTTTTCGACACTCGTGATCATATTTTGATTATTTAACCATCCTAGTATTATTATTTCATCTTTGAATATACAATATCTAGACTAGAATCGCAAACGATGTTTACTACGCTACCTTATTAGCTCTGCAATCCTTGATAGAAAACAAAATTACAAGGCATGGGCTCCAGTGAAGCATTTTTTTGTGTGTAATAATTCGCATATAAGCCGTCTAGTGAGATCGAGTTCAGCGGTTCAAAAAATATCGATCAATTGTGTTAAATGTCAGAAGTCCAGTGCATTAAACTTCCCAGGTTAGCGAGAATATATTCAAGAAGAGAGAAACATTTCTAGGGAAGTATATTTTGAAAAAAAACAATGAGGTAGGCTTACATAAGAATTAAAAGCAGAACCGCAGACAGTTTAATGAATAAAAGATATATAAAAATTTCCAATAGCAATGTATGGTACGTGTATTTGTTATGTTCTACATTCCTACCATTACAATACTAATGGTTGTTGGGTTAGATTATACCAAATGTTAAATCTCTTTTCCGTGTTGAAATTGTCATATTGTAAAATTGAAGTCCATCACACTTGTGTCAAAAATAAAAACTATCCTATGAATTTACTTTCCATGTGTATTTGTTACTTGTATCATTTTCTTACTCAATCCCATTCTATACACCACTAGATATCCATTACTTGTTTTGCAGCGAACCTAAACTACATCACTTACATATACATTAAAAACGCCAACACCCACGCATTTAACCTGTAGGAAAAATCAAATATACCATTTAAGTCTATTGATTTAGGGATTTAAAGTAAACATTCCAACTTATATATAATTTGCGAGCACGTTGTTTTTTACCCTTTTGTTGAAGTGTTTCCATAACCATTTGATTCCGTTAGTAAAACCCAAAAAGAGTGGATATCACAAGCGCCCATACTGCTTATAAAATTGTAACCATAGCAGGGTGTTGACAGCTCTGATATAGCATTACGAAAGGAATGGAATTTAAGAGATGTTTCGTGAATAAGAAAGTATTCATCATGTAAAGAAAATTCGGTGAAGAAGTAAACAACATATTATTTGATGACTTAAATGATTATGAAACCTCAAGAAATTGTTGGAACATATAAAACGTGGCAATACTTGTTATTGAAACCATCGTTTAGGTAAGATCCTATCATCCAGAAAAAGAAAACTTATGTGACATAACAAAGGTCAAACATGGGCTCCTCAAAAACCTAAAGTGCAGTCATTCTACTGGACAATAGTCAAATTAAGAGCTACTTTTCTTCCGAACTAAAGTATTTTTAATATGATGCACAGCCTGCTTTTATACGTACATCATTTTTCAAGTTAATAAAATAAATTATATAAATGAAGATTACACGTTAAACCACAAGTAGAATATCACCACTGCGGGTGGATTGTTTTCTTCCAACAACGAAAAACGTTGATGTGAAGAAGCTTTAAAAGTTTTCGCTTTTCTAAATTTTCTTCGAAAAAAAAATGATTTAACTCATACAAGATATCATGTTCCTTCGTGAGAACGATATTTTTCGGTTGTACGTGGTCAAGACACTAAGTGGAAACGGTGTATCGGCTATAGGATATAAATCTGTTTGCCTCCAAGATGAAGGTTTGGCATATAACTAATAGGTTTGTCTTCACCATGATGTATGTGTAGACGAACGGCCGTCAATGTCAAAAGTCTTTCCAATTCTCATTTCGTATTCAACGTTTTCTTTCAGTCTTCTTCTATAATAAATTGTTGAAGGGAGACACGAGCTAATTCAATTAATCAATTGGTTTAAACATTGAAGTAATTTCATTACTCAAGTAACACGTAGCTCAGTGTTATGTTTTTAATTTTTTTTGTGAACGTATGAGGAAAGGAATCCGAGAACTCCCTTGCGGAAACTTTTACTGATTCAATAATTCCAACAACAATCTCTGTTGGACTTTATATGGTATGGTTTATCTATAGAAAGAACCCCTACGTTTTATCGAAAACATAAAGCAACCTTTAATTTAATAAAGCTACTACTTGAGCTCTAGTCTCAAATATTCATATTGTTTTTGCGTCTTTAAAGGTGCTTTGTACATCAGTAGAAGAAATTAAGTAGAAAACGAAGACAAGAAACATGCAAAATACAGAATGCCTGAATTCATTTGATTAATCAAATTAATAATCCTACATTAGCCTTCAGCATCAGAGGTAATAATGAAATATTTAATGGTTGTTTTAATCGATGTATTTGCCACTCAGATGGCTGAAGCATTACTGGGAGACCTACAGTATGGTTACATTTACCACTTAGATGGCTGAAGCATTACTGGGAGACCTACAGTATGGTTACGTTTACCACTTAGATGGCTGAAGCATTACTGGGAGACCTACAGTATGGTTGCGTTTACCACTCAGATGGTTGAAGCATTACTGGGAGACCTACAGTATGGTTGCGTTTACCACTCAGATGGTTGAAGCATTATTGGGAGACCTACAGTATGGTCAAGTTTGCCACTCAGATGGCTGAAGCATTACTGGGAGACCTACAGTATGGTCAAGTTGACACTTTTTCATGATTGAGATCATCACTATGGAGACTATATCAATTATTACTCTGTTTTTACCAAAATGCCAAATGTGATTTAGCGAGACCTCTAGAAATACAGGGGACAATCGAATATTTCCATTTTCTACTAATTTTCATTGCAACAGAATTAGTACGGCGTATACATTTGTTTTCTTTTTAGTCTATGACCCTGGGATACTTTATATTTTGTTCACAATAGCGTTAAACCATTTTAATAGTTCAAAAGTATGTTGACGCATTTTCTTACTCTATTTTATTTCATAAAATATTAAGATACTAACGATGTAACTCTGCTTTAGTCTTTGGTGTCAGCAAGAGATATGTACAAGTACGCTAACAACACTTAAGGGTTCAAATCAAGGACAAAAGTATCATGCTTTTATAAATATCTATTAGTCTAAAGGATTGTACAATGATACCGATAAAGATGTTTATACACTATAATAAAATAGATAAAGAGCACAATTTTCAGTCAACTAATGACGTTCTTCAGTGCCTTACATAAACTGAGTGAATGAAAGTAAATGTCGGCGAACACAACTCACTGCCTAATCAGGTGAATACCTGTGACGTAAGAAATGTTATTGACACTTAACAAAGATCTTGAACATTGTGTTATAGACACACGTTGTGTGCTGATCTTGAACACTTAGTCCGAATTTCCTCTGACCCTGCAACACGCTTCTTTTTTATTTGGATATTGATATGTCGGGTTGGGGTCAGAACGATGTGCCATACAAAAAGTTGGGGATTTAGCGGTACCGCGGAGTATCGCCCTTCAACCGCTTGTAACGACTTTCAAGTTGAAATTGTGCATGTCACACCTACCTAATTCGATTCTGGAATCATTTTCCTGTATGCTGATACCAAATTTGCCACAAAAATTACATTTATTATTGAAGTTTCGATAATTTTCCACGAGAGACCCTGTTTTGTTGACATTATGAACCGTAATATAGAGTAGGCGGAGCTTGTTACTCGAACTCGTACCGCTGTGACATTTATGGCAACACCTCCTGCACAGAGTCCAGCGCTATGGACCACTCGGCCAGCTAAGCTATATAGAAATATAGCTTTTCGCTGGCCGGTTTATATATATATAGCCTATCTGAATGAGTGGTCTAGGGCGTTGGACTTAGTGCAGGTGGCGTTATATATGCGTGTCCCTGGCATATTACATTTTATTATTATTATTACAAGTTTTGTATCTACAATACTGCATACACAGAAGTGTACAAAGAGAATCTATATATATATCGTACTAACATACTTCGTATACAAAGCATATGTCGTTATAACATATTGCGCACACACAAAAGTCTACATACCATATGTCGTTATAACATACTACACACACACACAAAAGTATACAAACCATTTGTCGTTATAACATACTGCACACGCAGTATACAAAGCATATGTCGTAAGATATTACATACTGCACTTACCCAACATGGTCGCTCGACTTCTGTTGTCCATCATCTTTTATAATTATGTCCCTTTTTTAAAAAAAAAAGATGGTTACTCTACTAAAGTCTTCAATGTATTGATCTTTAAAGCACTTCTATACCATTTTCTTTTAGCGTTTGCATGATGAAGCGAGACAAAATAATCCTCATGGGGCTATAGGATTACAAGTCATCAATAAAAGCTTTAGAAGACCTCCAATGTAAATACGTTGGAGATTATCTTATTAAACAATTCCAACTGAATCTTTTTTCTGAGATAGGATACTATATGTAAATATACAGGAAATAAAGCTGTTGATACCACATCCGCTTCGTCTCTTCATTGAATTTGGTTTATGTCATGAGCTTTTAACATCAAAGATCCGTTCTTTTGGGTCTGTTATTTTTCAATAAGGAGGTAAATTGATTGAGATATGATCGGCTTTAATTATCTTCTATGGTTTCCCTGGTCATAGATGAATAATTGACGAGGTACGAACATGTAGCATTATAGAACTGGAAATGGACAATCTCCTTAATGGTCAAGGACTGTTTCGCTAATATTCCATCTTTTCATGTGATTTAAGTTTTTCGGCCAACAATCATATTTCCACACAGAACAGCATGCAATTTACTATAAGGGTAATTATTCTTTGAGTGGTCTTGTATCATCTATGTCGGAAGACTTATTAATGCTAGATGAGATGGGGGAATCTTCCGTAGATAAAGAATAATTCAAATTCTCGTCGCCTACTGAAGGAAAGTATTCGAGTGACGAACTCCTTTAGCATTTCTCAATTGAATAGATTAAATGTGGTTACGGTGTTTGTAATACAATGTTAAATTATGTCGCTTTTAGACTCAGGTGTATATGGGATTGAAATGGTACTTAACTTGTGTTGAAAATTGAATTTGTCTGCAATTATATTTTTTTTAAGCCTAAAACCATGTTTCGTGATTTATTTATAAAAAAAATATGCAATTTCTTTCATGAAACATTACAATACACGAAAATAAACCCATAGATATTTAAGTTCTGTTCATAATGGATAGAACTGTATTAGCACAAAAGCGGGAAAAATAGAAACATAACTGACCCGTGCAGGTCCGGATGTCAAAAGAATAGGCCTGCAGCAGCGCTAAGCTTGTCGTAAAAGGCGACTAAATAGTCCTCAGAACCAGAGAGCAACTGGGTTGTGTGCCCCAGGTGGTGGAATGGGGTACCCCTGGCGTGTTACATGCTAGGGTTGTCAGGCTATAATACGAAAAACCTGACCGCATACCATAGTGGTGCACCGTGTTGGGAAAGATGCCACGTTCCTTGGACATTAAAAAAACCCCACTGTGGTATTCTCCCGGAGTAGGAACCATAGGGCTCCGCCACAGGAGGCTAAATTGCTCGACCCTACCCACCTCTCCCTATTTCCAGTGACAATTGTGTCCCATCCCATTTTTCATTTCATCATCATTTCATGTTCATTTTATCATCCACTTCATGTTCATCTGAATATAGCTGAAATATTGCTGCTCGGGCGTTAAACCCCAACAAACAAACAAACAGAAACATAACTGGGTAGAACTGTATGAAGACAAGATCGGGAAATTTTGAAACATAACTGGATAGAACTGTATTAGCACAAAATCGGGAACAAATAGAAATATAATTGGATAGAACTGTATGAGCACAAAATCGGAAACAAATAGAAACATAACTGGATAGAAATGTATTAGCACAAAATCGGGGAAAATAGAAATATAACTGGATAGAGCTGTATTAGCACAAAATCGGGAACAAATAGAAATATAACTGGATAGAACTGTATGAGCACAAAATCGGGAACAAATAGAAACATAACTGGATAGAACTGTATTAGCACAAAATCGGGAAAAACAGAAATATAACTGGATAGAACTGTATTAGCACAAGATCGGGAACAAATAGAAATATAACTGGATAGAACTGTATGAGCACAAAATCGGGAAAATTAGAAACATGTTTTGATTCTGAGAATCTTGAAGTTCCACGTGACTTATTGTCATCATTTTGCATTCGTCTTCGTCTGTTGTCGTCTTCTGTCCTTATTTTTTCTTTTAAAAAATCCCCTCCGAAACCGATTACTAGGTAGTTACCAATTTTGTTCCCCTGCAATCAACTAAAAAGTAGATCAAGCAAAAACTAGGTTGCCATTGCTATCTCTAGACCACAAGGGTCACCTCACTCATTTCTACAAATATCTCAATAAAACAGTAAGAGATATTGGAAAATGAACGTGACCTTCCTTATTTAAGAGTGCTACAAGAGTCTCAATTCTGTCGAATTTGTACCACTCCTAATTGGAGTTACTGCCCTTGAAAAGAGAAAAATGGCATTTTGTTGTGGTAGAAACTAGAAAGCAGTAATAGAAAGAAAGAAACGTTCAATTGTTGATATGGTCCTTAGAATAGGGCCTAAAGAAGTCCTCGTAGATGGAGATTCTATTTTTGAGCCGGTGCCCTTGAAATACCAAAAAATGACGAATTTCATGGTGTTAAGATTGTAACTTTGAAAACAAAACGATAATAGAAACTCATTGGATGAAACTATCTCTACGACAAAAATATGATTAAGTCCAGGATGAATAGAGACCTACAGAGGCTCTTTACGTGATTTATTGTCTTTGAAAAGCACAAAAGCCATTTTACTAGGTTAGCGAGTAATGAAGGGGACCAAGATTGTAGCGGAAATTAAAAGAACGTAATCCAGGGACAAAGGCCAGACATGGAAAACACGACGAAGAACATAAAGCAACTAAAATGAAACATACAAAGTAACAAAAGTAAGTGAGCAACTTGGACTTCACTAAAACCTGGGAGCATGGACCAGGTGCACCGGTAGGGTAAGCGTCCTCTGCTTTTCTACAAACACCCGCCGAATGGCTCATAAAAAGTCAAGTCCGGGGTAGACGAAAGAGGAAAGGAATACTATGACACGTTGAACAAATCAGCTTTCATGGTGCAGATAGCTACACCGTAACGATACACTAGTTCATGTTGACGACCATAAAACTTCTGCAGTGATGACTTCAATCTTCTAGCAACAAAACCCTGTTCCACAAGCCTAATTGTAAGAGGTCTAGCGTGATACAAAAGGTCTGCATAGTTACGGCAAGCTCTGCATAACGTATGAGTTGTAATATGAAAACTCCATATGCAGGTACTGAAGGGATGTTGCCACAGTAAGTTGGAAAAGGCTCTCAGGAACCTCTAGCTGTGAAATTTTCTCATTCAAACGGTGGCAAGGAAAACGAAAGCTTCTATATCGTTGTACTTGGCTGTAGGGAGAGAAAGAGGCGGACATACTAGTAGGCTCATCCTGGAGAACAGGTCCTAAGAGACCAGGGAAGGAGAGTAAAAGAAACTCGGGACAAAATACACCAGTAGTGAGAAGAATGCATGAATCTCATTCTGTCACGTAGTTGCTATACTATACTTGTTTATATGAATTTTCATTATGAGTCCATTTTAACTTTAGCTCTCAATTCCCTGGTTTATTCATAAATAGTAAATTTACAGATACCTGTATTTATATAAGATTTAGGGTTCTATAATGCGTCCCTTTTCTCTTTGTTCTTTATACAGAGTGTGCCCTCATCCCTTTTAAAACAACCGAAAATAACAACAGAAAAGACCATGTTGCCGTATAGTCAAAGTTGATGTAGAAAATACAGTTTCATTAAGATCTATTGATTTAAGTGACAGAAGTAACCATGGCATTTTTTTTCATGCATTGAAAATGAGTAAATTGTTGTAATACAATAAAATAGAAATCTTCCAAATAATTCAAAATTCTTGCAAAATTCATACAGTATAGTTAATGCATTGTAAGAGAGTAATCAAGGGAACCAATGATATAGCGGTAATCAAAAGGATGCAATCCAGGGACAAAGACCAGACATGGAAAACAGACATGCACAACAAAGAACATAAAGATATAAAGTAAGTAAAATCGTACATACAAAGTAACAAAAACAATGAGCAACACGGAACTCCACTAAAAACTGGGAGCATGGACCTGGTGCACCGGTAGGGAAAGCGTCCTCTGCTTTTCTAGAAACACCCGCCGAGTTGCTCATAAAATGTCAAGTCCGGGGTAGACGAAAGAGGAAAGGAAAACTATGACACGTTAAACAAATCAGTTTTCATGGCGCAGAGAAATTTCGAAGTTATCAGTGACAACATTTTTTGTTTGTAGCAAAAAGATCATAAAAGGAGGCAAATTGATTTACAATATAGTTCCCAGTGTCAAATATCTAATTCTTGGATATATGTAATGTACATTGGATATAGATTATATAACACATGGGAGGTACCCTGGTTATATAATCAAGCACAAAAACCACAATCCAGGAGATTTTATTTTTTTTAAATAATAATACGAACAAATTTGCAAAGCATTGTCAAGTCTGATAAATGATGATTATATATAAATACAAAATGTCTTACCCGATACCATCAGAGGTTGTCCAATCAGTTACATCATTACTCTTTGTGCTAATGTTCGCGCTCTAGATTTACTCACTCGGTTATATTTTATATAGCCTAGTTGGCCGAGTGTTCCAAAGCATTGAACTTAGTGCAGGCGGTTTTCCATAGATCTCAGAAAAGAGAAGGGATTCGAATCCCGCTGAGGAAGCAACCAAATTTGCGATCGATTCTATATATATAGAAGAATCTGAAAAATTCCCAACGATGTTAGAACTGTTAAATTTGCGATCTCGCAAATTTGATAGTTTTAACATCGTTCTGCAAGCAAAACGTTAAGAATTACGAACGCACATTGAGCTCATTTTCGTATACCAAACTGCATTCACATTTGGGACATGGTTTTATTCCAACACGAAAAAGGTCAACATTCAAAGTACTCGTTTAATGTCTAAGTCTTGTATGTATAATAGAGTATCGGTCGCCAAAATCATAAAATTTTGGTGGTTTTGGTGTTTTTTATGGAGATAACTCGGATTTTATTTTTGAAAGCATTGGGATATGTGGAATTTCTGATACTGTTATCCAGACCATTCCATAAATTAACCGTTGATGGAAAGATTGAACAGGAGAATAACTAAAGTCTTGTTAATGGAATTCTATAATCGTTTTGATATCTCAAATTATAGTTAGTGTTAAGTTGATTAAAATTGTGCATACAATCGATTAAATAATTTGATGCCTCTTGAGTGCGGATTTTATAAAACATAGTTTTCTTCTTTTCCTGTTCTGAAGGGTTTCCTATCCAGTTTCGAAAAAAAAAGGAACTGGGTACTTGCAAATCTAGTCATGCTAGTAACAATGCGTGCTACCTCGTTTTGATATTGATCAAGCTTAAGTATATTTGATTGTCCGCACACATTCCACACTTCACATGCATATTCAAGAATCGACAGGATATATGTAAAATATAACTTCAATCTCTAAATTATATCTACTTTATGAAAAATTAAATTTCCTTAACAGGGATATTATTGGCGAGACATTTTTAATACATAGTCGGTATGTTTATTCCATTTACAGTCATGTGAAAAATACACAACAAGGTGCTTATGGTTGTTGACAAAGTTTACAAAGTTTACTTCTTCACCTCTAAATTCTATATCAGGAATAATAATATCAGGTCGTGTTGTGCAGAACATGGATTCAGTTTTAGATGGATTAAAGTCAACTAGCCATTTTTCGGACAGTTTGGTCAATGCTGAAGATCATTATTTAATTTATGTTCTATGTCATTAGCATTGTTTGAAGAACAAAATCATGACGTATCGTCGGTAAAAAAAAAAACCCTTGAAAGACTGTGTTATCAACAAGATCATTTATATATATATATTACAAATAACAAGGGTCCCAAAACAGATCCTTGATGGACACCCCCATTTAAGGAACCTTCATCGAAAAGGTAGGCTTACATCATGACTCTTTGCTTACGATGTGAAAATCCAACCATCATAATATGTTTTCAGATAAAGCATAAGCCTTTAATTTGGTTTTATGCCCTCTATGTCAGACTTTGTCAGAAGCCTTAAAATATTTTATGATAGATTTCAGTAAGTACAGGTGAATTGTTGAATGACCTTGGCAAAAAAAAAAACAGATTGATACATATAAATCAAGTTATTTTCGAGGAGATAATTGTGGTAATGTTTGAAAATTACTGTTTCCCTGATGTACGCAACTCAACAGAGAAATAGGTCTATAATTTGATGGGTTTGATTTATCACCTTTTTGAAAGGGGGGGGGCAACATTAGCTGATTTCCATAGAGACGGATAACTTTGATTTCTAAATGAATGATTGAAGATTATCCATAAAGGCTTACAGACTGTATTTGCAGTATTTTTTAAATTTAATTAATAAGAAATTTGAAAGTGTCTGCAAATAGACAATTTTTGTACTATTTCTGAGATTTTTTTTTGTTAATGCATAAAGTCGAAAAATTTCTTCTTGATTAGGTAAAACATCACTACATCTTACTAATAAGCACCCGGAAAGAGAAGAAGAGCGTTTTCCTTTTGCACCAAAAAGGATGCTTTTTGCGCCACAACTCTTTTGTGCCAGTTTATTTTTCGATTTTCTTAGTTAAATTGCGCCTATAAATTAATGATCCTTTTGCACCAGAATACAGGTAAAATTTTGCTATTGTTTTAGCGTTGCAGTAGATGCTCAGTGTGGTTATTGTAATACAAAAATGTAAGAAATATAAGATATTTATTTTAGTAAAATAATGTAAATATAGACTCGCCTCCTTTTTCCAGGCTTGAGACCAGCATGTTTCCCTGGAGGTGTTAATGTTCATTTTAAAAAAGGTTATCTTAATATAGCATTATTAACTAACACTTACCGGACTTATCCAGATCTGTCTGGTCAGGTTCGGATGACAAATTTTAGATCTCTTATCTTTAATTCATTCATTTCTAACTCATTTTCTTTATGATCGTTTTGTTTTAGATTTTTACCTTTTTTGATATTTAATTTCTTATTTGTATTTGGCGCAAAAGTTAGTCTTTTCCTGGTAGAAAAGGACTATTCGGGAAAAAAATTTGACGCAATGAAACTACGATTTTTTAACCAATGGGCGCAAAAGGACGATGCCCGAGAAGCAGGGCCTAGTGAACCCCCCCCCCCCCCCAAAAAAAAAAAAAAAAAAAAAACGTGAAAATTTCGCAAATTTATAAAATACAAAAATTAACTTGAAATTTGGAATAGGAATATATGTACGCTTCTAGGTGAGAGTAATCAAGAGGACCAAGATTCTAGCAGAAATCAAAAGAATGTAATCCAGAGACAAAATCTAGACATGGAAAACAGACATACACAACGAAGAACATAAAATAACCAAAGTAATACATAACAAAAGTAAATTAGCAACTCCTACTCCACTCAAAACTGGGAGCATGGACTAGGTGTACCGGTAGGGTAAGCGTCCTCGGCTTTTCTAGAAAAACCCGCCGAATTGCTCATAAAAAGTCAAGTTCAGGTTAGTCGAAAGATGAAAAGAAAAATATGACACGTTGAACAAATCAGTTTTCATGGTGCAGATGGATACACCGTAATGATCCACGAGATCATGATGACGACCATAAAACTTCTGTAGTGATGACTTCAATTGTGTAGCAACATATTAACCCTGTTTCACAAGCCTAATTGTAATTCTTGTCTGCGTAGTTACAGCAAGTTCTGGCATAACGTTTGAGTTGTGATATGAAAACTCCATACGCAGGTGCTGAAGGGATTTTGCCACTGATGAATAGAAAGTTGACAATACGGAATGGAAAGTCATCGCGTTTGTCGTATAGTTTGGTCAATAGTTTTCCTTTAACATTAATAATTGATATAATTCGGAAAATATCATTTTAATTCTGATAAATATGTTTCCTTGTTGAAATCTACTGGTAAAATCGGAATTTGGCACATTGGGAAATATGAAATTAATATATGAATGTACTAAAGCAGATCGAGGTACTACACTCAACTCATATTTCGTATCTGCTATTAGGTGCTATATATGTTCGTCAAATATATTTTCTTCATTGAATTATCCTATAACTGGACTCAACTAATTAAGGTTGATTAAGAAGGTAAATTATAATTTGATTAATTCTAATCACCTATTTTTGAATGAATTGGAAGATTTTTTTCACAGAAAACAGTGTCGAAATTTAAGTCTTAGAACATTTCTGGTGTATGTTAAGAGTCTCAAGGAATATTTGTAAAAAAAAAATTATTATTCTTTATGCTGATGACACAGAATTATTATCAGAGAGCGTAAATGATAGGTAATGGAGCTTGACATGGTTTGTATGATACTGTGAGCGCTGGAAATTAAAAGTAAACACGAGTATAACAAATTTGTAGTTTTCAGTAAAAGAAAAACAATATTAAATCACGAAGTCAAACTTTATAGTGTAGGTATTGATATTGTACACAGTTATTCATATTTAGGGGTGTAATTTAGTCATAATGGGAGTTTCCACAAAGCAAAGAAAATACGTGATCAAAGCCAAAAGGCCCTTTATGCAAAAATCAAAAATTAAATATACCAATTGTTTTTGACTCATTGCTATTATATGCATCTAAAGTACAGTTTTGTAAGAAAATTGTGAGAGTTCAAAATACCACGCCTAATTTTAAGATCTATGAAGAGTTAAGCAAGTATTTAAGTCAATGCTTTCAATATAAATTGAAAAATCAGTTTATACAGCATTTGGCGGGTCTAGTATGTCTAACTTAAATCGTTCCGACTTCAAACTTTGGCCCAGAAAATTATCTACTACATTTATAACAAGCATATAGACTGTTTATTTCTAAATTCAGATTCTCAAATTTGAAGATCCCTATTGAAACCGGTGGTTGGTCAGGAAATCCATGCGAAGAACGATCGATGTGACAAATTATGTAGAAATGAACAGGCGATGAATTTTATTACCTGTTCACTTGTCAGAAAAATTAAATTCTAGAACTTTGGCAAAAATATATACCGTTATTGTCTACAGTGTTAATTTCAACAAAAATCAATTAAATTGTTAAACCTATATCATACTGAATTGTATAAAGACCTTGCTCATTTCATAAACAGAATTCAAAGTTTACTGTGATGTATTTATTTATTTAAAAAAATGTGAATGCATTGAATGTGATTTGTAAAATAGTCGTTTGCGTTTTGTGATAATGCTTGTATATGTCCTTTTGTACACCTCTGTGTCTATGGTTTATCAAGTAAAGTGTTGTCTATTGTCTTTTGTCAATTCAATAGCATTCAAGAACGAAATTTGTACACGGAAAATCGAAATTCAAAGAACGTCAGCATGCCTTTTAAAGATTCCCATGTCACATATTAAAAGCGTTTTATTATCTGTAACAGAATGGTTTGGTGCACGGGGCCTCGAGGTATTGCAAAAAGGTGACCAACAATCGTCTAATAGTTCACCATGCATTCGAGTGTCGATCCCCTTACTTTCTGCTTATAATAGCTCACATATTTCGAAATTCTGAAGAGTGAAGCCATGAAGCAGTCGGTCTTATAACCTCTCCCCCTTTTCCTCAAATTCTCAAATTTACTCCAGGTTATGATTACGGGGGCTTTATTTCGCGAGTAAACCACACTCCTGTTTTGTCAATCAAAAGCGTCGATTTATTGTAGATTTTGCAATGAAGAAATGTTTGTTTGAGAAATGTATGAAAACGACACTCGAGCAAGCCCCTGTGCTCGGTCGATTCCGTAACTCCAATGTAGGTTACCGGAATCACCCGAGGATGGCTGAATGTGAAAAACTAAGGAGCATTGGTCTCTTCCATGCCGGCACTGCATTTGCCATCCAGAATAGCAAGTTCCACGCAGCGGCAGACGTTCGTTCCGTCTCCTACTAACCGCTGCAGACAGGCTTTTGAAATTTTCGCAGTTTTCAAGTAATACGTCGTACGACAATCGGATATATAAGGGTGCACTATACAGTTACATTAAAGCGCACTGTTTCGCACACCAAGTTACCCCCGTCAAATTTTGTAAAACTTAAAATTAAAAGTTGAATTTTGGTGGATATATTGTTTAAATGTAGTTAAGCATTTATACATAGACAGATGTAATACATGTAATGGTAAACAGGTGTAATTTAAAGGGAGAATGGTATCCGGAACGTTTCAGTCCCCTGCCGTATTAGGTTCTCTCCTCAGCATCAGATAGCTGATTTTCAAAATACCTTGTTTCTAACGAACTTTTGGAACTAAAATTGTGAGAGAATGAATCGAAAAGGGTCTTATTATTTTTACCCTTTTCCACCTACTCCATGCATGCTTTCATCCTGTGGTAGTGTCTAATTGTCTGATATTTTATAAAACATAGTAATTGGCTGTTAGTTTTGGAAAGGCACCCCTGATTTGTACTTAAACTCAGTAATATTATTTTTTTCAGTATGTTACCATGGCTACTGGATTTTATAACAATAATCACTAAATTGCTTATAAATGACTTGAACATCCACACACCAAGGATTTCAAAAATATCCACTTTTTATGACAAAACACTGGAAATTTCTGTGCGGACTGCCTCAAAACAGCTTTCTTTCAACAAAATGAGACCATATTTTCAGAAATGACCTAACTGTATTGTACTACCTAACGTCGTGTAAAATCATTCACCTTTTCTGACTGCGAGATTCTTGCGTTTTCTGAGAGGGCTGGCTGCAGCATCTAGAGTAACTCCGGAACGTCAGACGCTGTTCAGAGCATGGCATTGCTATATTGGATCGAATTCTGAATGGAAACTAAATTCCGGACAGAGTCAAGGTAAAATTTAAAGGCAAATGAAAAATCAACACTGTTTAATGCGAATATTAAATTATCAACATATATATATTAACATAATACAATTTGTAATTTCATCCCACATTTTGAGAAAATATTTTCTGTTTTTGTTAAATTGACTTTGTAATATGAAGGTTGTATGATCGAAATTGTGTCATGTACAAACTTTTTGTATTGAACACTTTGAGGACGCTTACCCCACCGGTGCACCTGGTCCATGCTCCCATTTTTTTAGTGGAGTCCGAGTTTCTCATTTACTTTTGTTACTTTGTATGTATGATTTTGGTTATTTTATGTTTGTTGTTGTTGTGTATGTCTGCTTTCCATGTCCGGTCTTTGTCCCTGGATTACATTCTTTCGATTTCCACTAGAATCTTGGCTCCCTTAATTACTATTTCAAATATAGGAAACTTGTCATAATCGATGTTAAATGCAATGCGTATTAAAAAATAAACAGTTTGTCTCTATTCTTGATTCGTGTTTAAGAATCATAAACATCCACTTTCATTAAATATCCCAAAGGAGTGATATCCAAAAGTGTACATTTTTGTTATACAGTCTTATGTCAGTAGAACACTGAACGAACCAAAAACATGTCATGAGATTTTCTAAAATCTTTTCACGTCAGTTACATTTTAAAATGCATTTTGAATCTCTATAAACTTTAAAAAAATCTCTAGTCATATTGGGGCCTGGTGTAAATTTTTCACAATTGAAAAAAGCCTCCGGTACAGTACAATGCTTAAACAATATTTGTTAAGTCAGTGTTAGTAGTGTCTTTTCTTTTGGAAGTATAAATGACATGTTCAGAAGCCTATATGACCCTCACTGAGATTAACCATTCGAAATGGAATTTTGGCATGAAAAAGAGGATTGACTTTTTTCTGTATTATAAGCGGGTATATAAGTTATATTGAGACTCTCCATTTTAGATTATAGGTTTTATTGTCCTTTTTTTGCATTGACAATCCTGTAGACATAACCCATTCTCATCAAGTTGTGTAACCAATATATATTTTATCAGTTCCAATTCTATTTGCTATCACATTATTGTACTGGGAGAATAAGAAATAAAATACTTCGAGAGACTCAGCTTGATACGACCGCAGACGTTGACCCCTGAACAGTCTGGGCAAGTATGGACACATCATTCAAACTTCATACAACTATGATGTTTGATTGTGACTAAGGAAAATAATTTGTCTCCTTTTAGTACCTATTCCTAAATGGTTTCAATTACATCCTCCAAAATCAATTTTAACCTTCCTTTTGGGGTATGGTACATGTATTTTGTGTTTGAAACTCAGAGACCCATTCCTGTAAGTAAGTAAGAAAGTATATTTATTGTAGTGACCTGTGTTAAAGCTACATTAGCTGTCAGATTTGTTCAGTTTTGATTCTACTGAACTTTGCTGATTCAATGAAGTAAGTTTGTAGTATTGCAATTGAAGCAATCAATGTCGATAGAACCTACAGAATATTGCGAAAATAACGGGTTTTTCTTAATCAAAGAAGATCGATACCTCTGATCTAATTATTTTTCGCCATTAATACTTTAACCTTGGTAAAAAAATAACAATAACTGATACTCAGGTAAGCACGTGTTTTGTTTTCATTTCATTTCACCTATTCCTAGATTAGTTTTCAAATGAATAATGACGATATTTGAGCCATGCTATACCACAATACGGAAATTTCAAAAGAATCCTTGTGTTATATTCGAATTTTTTTCTCTTACGGCTTGAGTCCGTGGGTCTTCCTTGCCGTTGAATAACCACTTTCGCTTTGCAATCAGATTTGTTATTTAAAAAGCTACCCTTACAGCACATGCGCGGATTAAGGTCACCAGAAGTCACATGCATACGAATTTATCTATGTCGATTTTTTTTGTCTTGCAAGACAATACATATATAGCCACCTATTTCATTTATTTTATGCATTTTATGTGTGGATATCAAATGAAATTATACAGGAAAAGTACAATTTGGTAGAAATAATTCAAATTCAAAGTAAAGGTATATTTCAACAGGAAAAAAATTGCGAATTTGACAGCTAATGTAGCTATAACATATATGATAAATATGTTACATTGAATAAGTATAATGCATCAATCATCCCTTTGTATGAAAGTCTATTTCTGTCATCAAGATAAATAAAAGTCACGAAAAATTATCTCGAAAAGTCATGATAATTGGTGTATTTTGTTCACAAATGACAATTTTATCTAAAAAAGACACGATAATTTTTCGTGATAGTTAAGATAATTATGTCGACCGTTCGAGTTAATTATCACGACTTATAGAGAGTCATGCCAATATGTAGCTTCGACATAAATATTTTTGCGATAGCTTTTTACCAAAATCACGACATTACAGCTAATTATTGTGACAAAATGGAGGCAAGTTATCTCAACTTGTCGTGAACGTATTGATATCTGTCGACATAAACTATCGCAATTTTATAGTTTAAAGTTATGAAAATGCCAAGTAGTGTCAGCTACAAAATGTATACATTGTGATAAATCATATTGACTTTTTATGTGAAATAACTTGAATTGTTGACGTAATATTTCAACGAACGCGAAATTTCGTGATAAGTTATCGTAACTTACCACGAAAAACTAGCTTTTGTCGAGATATGAAGTCAATAAGCCAAGTTAATTCACGAAAAAGTCAACATGATATCTCGCAACTCACATGTTTTGTTGTTGACACTACTTGGCATTTTCACAACTTCAAATTCTCAGATTTCGATAGTTTATGTCGACAGATATCTTAGACATCATAACTTTTACGACCACGATTTGTCATGACAATTAGCACATAAAGTCGTTGTATTAGTGTACAGTTGTCATAATTTATCTTGAAAATATTTTATGTCAAAAGCACAAGTGGTCGTCGGTTCCTTTAAAGTCGCGATAATTCATGTAATTATATCGAACGGTCGACATAATGTTCTTAACTATTGCGAAAAATTACCGTGACTTTTTGAGATAAAATTGTCATTTATGTCGACAAAATACCCAAATTATCACGACTTTTCGGGATAATTTTTCGCGATGTTTATTTATCACGATGACAGAAATGGACTTCCATACTTTCCCTAGTTTAAAATATTACAATCCTTTTTTATGATTAGAAATGTGATTGTGCAGTAAGACACATTGCAAACCATGAAGGCTTCACTGACTCAGTACTTCAATACTTTGATTATTACATAATAATGAGTTTGAAATACGTAATTAACTGTTAGTTGACCAATTTCATTAATTTTCACTGTGGCAATTACTGATAAATAATAAGTAATTATAGATTTTTACATGTAAATTTTGTAATTTTTATTATATTTTAGTGTTTTGAGAACACACCCTTCCGCTGTATTTTCGTCACACAGTTTGTCGATTTTTTAAAAACTACAACTCGTATAATTAAAATCCTGAATAATTTCTCGTCCCCCAGTATGCATATGTCAAATGTAACTCTTATAGGTTTAAAGTTCAACCAGTTTAATGACCAGGACTGGGAAGGCAGAGTTATTTTTAAACGTTATATAGACTTCGTTTGGAGTGACGAGTCGCTGTAATAAAAAGTTTCCGGTATAAACATGAAAACTATAAATAATGTTGAAAATGAAAGTAGCAATTTACATATTTAGGGCGATGTAATAAAAAAATGGCTTTATATACATATATATAAATATCGAGCTTAATTTCGTTATGGAGAGGTAGTAACTAGTTCTAACCAGTTTGAATCTAGATTATCGTAACAAAACTGGGAACAGTTAGGTGCAGGGTCGTTATGTTGCCTTGTTGGCAAGAATGTAAGTAATCTTGGAGAAGCATAAAAGCCGAAGAAAAATTATAAGTTAGTGCTAAACAATGATAGCTTCAATCTTCAGAGAAACGGTTGGTAATCTCAGACGAAAGTAAAAAAAATAAATACAGGTTAGTTTAATACATAGATATTTTAGACAGCTTTTAGACTGATAGCATTTTTTTATTTTTAGTATATTCCTTGTAGCTCATACGGCAAGCCAAAAAATCAATATTTTGTAATATTAGAAAATGAATTTCTAATATTACAAAATCATTTTTTTAATATTGGAAAATACTTATTTTCTGATATTACCAATTCATTTTCTAATATTACAAATTCATTTTCTGATATTAGAAATTCATTTTCTAATATTACAAATTCCTGATTTAGTAATATTATAAAATATCATACATTTTGTAATATTACAAAGTGAATTTCTAATATTAGAAAATCAGTCACATTTTTTTATATTACAAAAATGATTTTCTAATATTAAAAAATCATAATTGAACATGACAAATCTATTTTCTAATATTAAAAAATCAATTTCTAATATTCAAAAAAAATAGTATTTTTAATATTAGGATTTCAATTGAATTTTTAATATTGAAAAATGATTGTTTAATATTAAAAAAGTGTTTTGTGATATAAGAAATCAAATTTGTAATATTAGAAAATGAATTTGTAATATTAAGAAATCATTTTTTAATATTAGAAAATGATCTTTTTTGTCCACTTTGGCTGCCATAAGCTCATGTTCAATTCAATATTTATTTGAAAAGAGCACTCACATACTGGTCAGACAGTAGATGTCGCCATTTTCAAGACAGAAGTAATTCTCGTCAATCTATTCACCAAAATTGTATTCCTCAATGAAAATTGTTGTATGATGGCTCACTTTTAAGAGAGAATAATCAGCAGCCTGTTTGACATTTTTTGTAAAATTTTGGGCATGAACTTGTTTCACAGTAGAGGATGAAAAATCATTTGGCGAGAATAACTTGATGGTGAAAACTACAGTAACTCCTTGACCAGTACATATATGAGTAAGATGTACACAGTATCAATATAAAATACAAAAATTATTAGGCAGGCCAGTTTTTGTGTCTAAATGTCTGTGACCTAAAATGTTAGAGAACTGAAATAGCCTCTATGTATATTACAAAGTAGGGTCTGTTTTATTGCTCTTACAGTTGTATGCTCTTAACCTGTAATGCACCAAATATTTGTCAAGTGATGTGATACAATTAATAAATACTTCTTATTTCAGTAAGAAAAATGGAGAACAGTAATTTAACAACAGATGGTGTGAATTGTAGTTCATTGAAGAAATCAAAGATTGAAAAATTGAACTATATTTACTCAAATGGAACAACAAAAGGAGCAGTGAAAGAAAATAGCACTAACCAGCATTATTTTCTAACTGAGTTGTTTGAACTGATGCTTGCAGATGGACTTGATAAAGCAAAAAACAGAGAAAATAAAATAATAAAATTTAAACACCCAAAGGAGCTTAAAAAATTGCTTGACCTTGACATAACACAACCAACATCTGATGACCAACTCCTCTTGGCTTGTGGGGACATTATAAAATACAGCGTAAAAACAGGTATTTTATAGGACCACAAAAAAGTTTGTTTATGGTTGTGCAATAGTATAACCCTGTAGTCATTGTTGTGGCATCTGTTAACTTTTGTTTGTTAATGATATCTTGAGAGAAACTTATTCAATTTTTTAAAGGCCATTTGAGCTATTGCCATCACTTGGCATCCGTCGTCTTCCGTCGTCGTCGTTAACAATTATACAACACTTGCATAGAACTGATGTGGGGATTTTTGATTTGTCGAAAAACATGGCCGGGGTTACTAAAAATAGAACATAGGGGTCACACAGTAGTTTTTTCACATATATTTCCAAAACCGCCATATTTTCAGAAATGACCTAAGTGTATTGTACTACATAACGTCGTGTAAAATCATTCACCTTTTCTGACTGCGAGATTCTTGCGTTTTCTGAGAGGGCTGGCTGCAGCATCTAGAGTAACTCCGGAACGTCAGACGCTGTTCGGAGCATGGCATTGCTATACTGGATCGAATTCTAAATGGAAACTAAATTCCGGACAGTGTCAAGGTAAAATTTAAAGGCAAATGAAAAATCAACACTGTTTAATGCGAATATTAAATTTTCAACATATATATATTAACATAATATAATTTTTGTAATTTCATCCCACATTTTGAGAAAATATTTTCTGTTTTTGTTAAATTGACTTGTAATATGAAGGTTGTATGATCGAAATTGTATCATGTACAAACTTTTTGTATTGAACACTTTGAGGACGCTTACCCTACCGGTGCACCTGGTCCATGCTCCCAGTTTTTAGTGGAGTCCGAGTTTCTCATTTACTTTTGTTACTTTGTATGTATGATTTTGGTTATTTTATGTTTGTTGTTGTTGTGTGTGTCTGCTTTCCATGTCCGGTCTTTGTCCCTGGATTACATTCTATCGATTTCCACTAGAATCTTGGCTCCCTTAATTACTATTTCAAATATAGGAAACTTGTCTTAATCGATGTTAAATGCAATGCGTATTAAAAAATAAACAGTTTGTCTCTATTCTTGATTCGTGTTTAAGAATCATAAACACCCACTTTCATTAAATATCCCAAAGGAGTGCTATCCAAAAGTGTACATTTTTGTTATACAGTCTTATGTCAGTAGAACACTGAATGAACCAAAACATGTCATGAGATTTTCTGAAATCTTTTCACGTCAGTTACATTTTAAAATGCATTTTGAATCTCTATAAACTTTAAAAAAATCTCTAGTCATATTGGGGCCTGGTGTAAATTTTTCACAATTGAGAAAAGCCTCCGGTACAGTACAATGCTTAAACAATATTTGTTAAGTCAGTGTTAGTAGTGTCTTTTCTTTTGGAAGTATAAATGACATGTTCAGAAGCCTATATGACCCTCACTGAGATTAACCATTCGAAATGGAATTTTGGCATGAAAAAGAGGATTGACTTTTTTTCTGTATTATAAGCGGGTATATAAGTTATATTGAGACTCTCCATTTTAGATTATAGGTTTTATTGTCCTTTTTTTTTGCATTGACAATCCTGTAGACATAACCCATTCTCATCAAGTTGTGTAACCAATATATATTTTATCAGTTCCAATTCTATTTGCTATCACATTATTGTACTGGGAGAATAAGAAATAAAATACTTCGAGAGACTCAGCTTGATACGACCGCAGACGTTGACCCCTGAACAGTCTGGGCAAGTATGGACACATCATTCAAACTTCATACAACTATGATGTTTGATCGTGACTAAGGAAAATAATTTGTCTCCTTTTAGTACCTATTCCTAAATGGTTTCAATTACATCCTCCAAAATCAATTTTAACCTTCCTTTTGGGGTATGGTACATGTATTTTGTGTTTGAAACTCAGAGACCCATTCCTGTAAGTAAGTAAGAAAGTATATTTTATTGTAGTGACCTGTGTTAAAGCTACATTAGCTGTCAGATTTGTTCAGTTTTGATTCTACTGAACTTTGCTGATTCAATGAAATAAGTTTGTAGTATTGCAATTGAAGCAATCAATGTCGATAGAACCTACAGAATATTGCAAAAATAACGGGTTTTTTTAATCAAAGAAGATCGATCGCTCTAATCTAATTATTTTTCGCCATTACTTCCGAAGATTGCCGACAGGACATACACGTGGGTTAAAAATACTTTAACCTTGGTAAAAAAATAACAATAACTGATACTCAGGTAAGCACGTGTTTTGTTTTCATTTCATTTCACCTATTCCTTGATTAGTTTTCAAATGAATAATGACGATATTTGAGCCATGCTATATCACAATACGGAAATTTCAAAAGGATCCTTGTGTTATATTCGAATTTTCTTCTCTTACGGCTTGAGTCCGTGGGTCTTCCTTGCCGTTGAATAACCACTTTCGCTTTGCAATCAGATTTGTTATTTAAAAAGCTACCCTTACAGCACATGCGCGGATTAAGGTCACCAGAAGTCACATGTATACGAATTTATCTATGTCGATTTTTTTTGTCTTGCAAGACAATACATATATAGCCACCTATTTCATTTATTTTATGCATTTTATGTGTGGATATCAAATGAAATTATACAGGAAAAGTACAAATTAGTAGAAATAATTCAAATTCAAAGTAAAGGTATATTTCAACAGGAAAAAATTGCGAATTTGACAGCTAATGTAGCTATAACATATATGATAAATATGTTACATTGAATAAGTATAATGCATCAATCATCCCTTTGTATGAAAGTCTATTTCTGTCATCAAGATAAATAAAAGTCACGAAAAATTATCTCGAAAAGTCATGATAATTGGTGTATTTTGTTCACAAATGACAATTTTATCTAAAAAAGTCACGATAATTTTTCGTGATAGTTAAGATAATTATGTCGACCGTTCGAGTTAATTATCACGACTTATAGAGAGTCATGCCAGTATGTAGCTTCGACATAAATATTTTTGCAATAACTTTTTACCAAAATCACGACATTACAGCTAATTATTGTGACAAAATGGAGGCAAGTTATCTCAACTTGTCGTGAACGTATTGATATCTGTCGACATAAACTATCGCAATTTTATAGTTTAAAGTTATGAAAATGCCAAGTAGTGTCAGCTACAAAATGTATACATTGTGATAAATCATATTGACTTTTTATGTGAAATAACTTGAATTGTTGACGTAATATTTCAACGAACGCGAAATTTCATGATAAGTTATCGTAACTTACCACGAAAAACTAGCTTTTGTCGAGATATAAAGTCAATAAGCCAAGTTAATTCACGAAAATGTCAACATGATATCTCGCAACTCACATGTTTTGTTGTTGACACTACTTGGCATTTTCACAACTTCAAATTCTCAGATTTCGATAGTTTATGTCGACAGATATCTTAGACATCATAACTTTTACGACCACGATTTGTCATGACAGTTAGCACATAAAGTCGTTGTATTAGTGTACAGTTTTCATAATTTATCGTGAAAATATTTTATGTCAAAAGCACAAGTGGTCGTCGGTTCCTTTAAAGTCGCGATAATTCATGTAATTATATCGAACGGTCGATATAATGTTCTTAACTATTGCGAAAAATTACCGTGACCCTTTGAGATAAAATTGTCATTTATGTCGACAAAATACCCAAATTATCACGACTTTTCGAGATAATTTTTCGCGATGTTTATTTATCACGATGACAGAAATAGACTTCCATACTTTCCCTAGTTTAAAATATTGCAATCCTTTTTTTATGATTAGAAATGTGATTGTGCAGTAAGACACATTGCAAACCATGAAGGCTTCACTGACTCAGTACTTCAATACTTTGATTATTATATAATAATGAGTTTGAAATACGTAATTAACTGTTAGTTGACCAATTTCATTAATTTTCACTTTGGCTATTACTGATAAATAATAAGTAATTATAGATTTTTACATGTAAATTTTGTAATTTTTATTATATTTTAGTGTTTTGAGAACACACCCTTCCGGTGTATTTTCGTCACACAGTTTGTCGATTTTTTAAAAATTACAACTTATATAATTAAAATCCTGAATAATTTCTCGTCCCCCAGTATGCATATGTCAAATGTAACTCTTATAGGTTTAAAGTTCAACCAGTTTAATGACCAGGACTGGGAAGGCAGAGTTATTTTTAAACGTTATATAGACTTCGTTTGGAGTGACGAGTCGCTGTAATAAAAAGTTTCCGGTATAAACATGAAAACTATAAATAATGTTGAAAATGAAAGTAGCAATTTACATATTTAGGGCGATGTAGTAAAATAATGGCTTAATATACATATATATAAATATCGAGCTTAATTTCGTTATATTTTAGCATGGAGGGGTAGTAACTAGTTCTAACCAGTTTGAATCTAGATTATCGTAACAAAACTGGGAACGGTTAGGTGCAGGGTCGTTCTGTTGGCAAGAATGAAAGTAATCTTGGAGAAGCATAAAAGCCGAAGAAAAATTATAAGTTAGTGCTAAACAGTGATAGCTTCAATCTTCAGAGAAACGGTTGGTAATCTCAGACGGAAGTAAAAAATAAATACAGGTTAGTTTAATACATAGATATTCTGGACAGCTTTTAGACTGATAGTATTTTTTTTTAATTTTTAGCATATTCCTTGTAGCTCAAAAGGCAAGCCAAAAAATCAATATTTTGTAATATTAGAAAATGAATTTCTAATATTACAAAATCATTTTTTTAATAATGGAAAAAAAAATTAAATATTAGAAATTCAATTTGTAATATTAAAAATTCATTTTCTAATATTACAAATTCCTGATTTAGTAATATTATAAAATATCACACATTTTGTAATATTACAAACTGAATTTGTAATATTAGAAAATGAATTTGTAATATTAGAAAATCAGTCACATTTTTTGAATATTACAAAATGATTTTCTAATATTAAAAAATAATAACTGAATACGACAAATCCATTTTCTAATATTAGAAAATCAATTTCTTATATTAAAAAAATCATTTTTAATGTTAGAAATTCAATTGAATTTTTAATATTAAAAAAGTGTTTTGTGATATTAGAAATTTTATTTGTAATATTAGAAAACGAATTTGTAATTTAAAAGAAAATCATTTTTTAATATTAGAAAATGATCTTTTTTGTCCACTTTGGCTGCTATAAGATCATGTTCAATTCAATATTTATTTGAAAAGAGCACTCACATACTGGTCAGACAGTAGATGTCGCCATTTTCAAGACAGAAGTAATTCTCATCAATCTATTCACAAAAATTGTATTCCTCAATGAAAATTGTTGTATGATGGCTCATTTTTGAGAGAGAACAATCAGCAGCCTGTTTGACGTTTTTTGTAAAATTTTGGGCATGAACTTGTTTCACAGTAGAGGATGAAAAATCATTTGGCGAGAATAACTTGATGGTGAAAAACTACAGTAACTCCTTGACCAGTACATATATGAGTAAGATGTACACAGTATCAATATAAAATACAAAAATTATTAGGCAGGCCAGTTTTTGTGTCTAAATGTCTGTGACCTAAAATGTTAGAGAACTGAAATAGCCTCTATGTATATTACAAAGTAGGGTCTGTTTTATTGCTCTTACAGTTGTATGCTCTTAACCTGTAATGCACCAAATATTTGTCAAGTGATGTGATACAATTAATAAATACTTCTTATTTCAGTAAGAAAAATGGAGAACAGTAATTTAACAACAGATGGTGTGAATTGTAGTTCATTGAAGAAATCAAAGATTGAAAAATTGAACTATATTTACTCAAATGGAACAACAAAAGGAGCAGTGAAAGAAAATAGCACTAACCAGCATTATTTTCTAACTGAGTTGTTTGAACTGACGCTTGCAGATGGACTTGATAAAGCAAAAAAACAGATAAAATAAAATAATAAAATTTAAACACCCAAAGGAGCTTAAAAAATTGCTTGACCTTGACATAACACAACCAACATCTGATGACCAACTCCTCTTGGCTTGTGGGGACATTATAAAATACAGCGTAAAAACAGGTATTTTATAGGACCACAAAAAAGTTTGTTTATGGTTGTGCAATGGTATAATTCTGTAGTCATTGTTGTGGCATCTGTTAACTTTTGTTTGTTAATGATATCTTGAGAGAAACTTATTCAATTTTTTAAAGGCCATTTTGAGCTATTGCCATCACTTGGCATCCGTCGTCGTCGTCGTTAACAATTATACAACACTTGCATAGAACTGATGTGGGGATTTTTGATTTGTCGAAAAACATGGCCGGGGTTACTTAAAATAGAACATAGGGGTCACACAGTAGTTTTTTCACATATATTTCCAAAACCGCCATATTTTCAGAAATGACCTAACTGTATTGTACTACCTAACGTCGTGTAAAATCATTCACCTTTTCTGACTGCGAGATTCTTGCGTTTTCTGAGAGGGCTGGCTGCAGCATCTAGAGTAACTCCGGAACGTCAGACGCTGTTCGGAGCATGGCATTGCTATACTGGATCGAATTCTAAATGGAAACTAAATTCCGGACAGTGTCAAGGTAAAATTTAAAGGCAAATGAAAAATCAACACTGTTTAATGCGAATATTAAATTTTCAACATATATATATTAACATAATACAATTTTTGTAATTTTATCCCACATTTTGAGAAAATATTTTCTGTTTTTGTTAAATTGACTTTGTAATATGAAGGTTGTATGATCGAAATTGTATCATGTACAAACTTTTTGTATTGAACACTTTGAGGACGCTTACCCTACCGGTGCACCTGGTCCATGCTCCCAGTTTTTAACGGAGTCCGAGTTTCTCATTTACTTTTGTTACTTTGTATGTATGATTTTGGTTATTTTATGTTTGTTGTTGTTGTGTGTGTCTGCTTTCCATGTCCGGTCTTTGTCCCTGGATTACATTCTATCGATTTCCACTAGAATCTTGGCTCCCTTAATTACTATTTCAAATATAGGAAACTTGTCTTAATCGATGTTAAATGCAATGCGTATTAAAAAATAAACAGTTTGTCTCTATTCTTGATTCGTGTTTAAGAATCATAAACACCCACTTTCATTAAATATCCCAAAGGAGTGCTATCCAAAAGTGTACATTTTTGTTATACAGTCTTATGTCAGTAGAACACTGAATGAAACAAAAACATGTCATGAGATTTTCTGAAATCTTTTCACGTCAGTTACATTTTAAAATGCATTTTGAATCTCTATAAACTTAAAAAAATCTCTAGTCAGTGTTAGTAGTGTCTTTTCTTTTGGAAGTATAAATGACATGTTCAGAAGCCTATATGACCCTCACTGAGATTAACCATTCGAAATGGAATTTTGGCATGAAAAAGAGGATTGACTTTTTCTGTATTATAAGCGGGTATATAAGTTATATTGAGACTCTCCATTTTAGATTATAGGTTTTATTGTCCTTTTTTTTTGCATTGACAATCCTGTAGACATAACCCATTCTCATCAAGTTGTGTAACCAATATATATTTTATCAGTTCCAATTCTATTTGCTATCACATTATTGTACTGGGAGAATAAGAAATAAAATACTTCGAGAGACTCAGCTTGATACGACCGCAGACGTTGACCCCTGAACAGTCTGGGCAAGTATGGACACATCATTCAAACTTCATACAACTATGATGTTTGATCGTGACTAAGGAAAATAATTTGTCTCCTTTTAGTACCTATTCCTAAATGGTTTCAATTACATCCTCCAAAATCAATTTTAACCTTCCTTTTGGGGTATGGTACATGTATTTTGTGTTTGAAACTCAGAGACCCATTCCTGTAAGTAAGTAAGAAAGTATATTTTATTGTAGTGACCTGTGTTAAAGCTACATTAGCTGTCAGATTTGTTCAGTTTTGATTCTACTGAACTTTGCTGATTCAATGAAATAAGTTTGTAGTATTGCAATTGAAGCAATCAATGTCGATAGAACCTACAGAATATTGCAAAAATAACGGGTTTTTTTTAATCAAAGAAGATCGATAGCTCTAATCTAATTATTTTTCGTCATTACTTCCGAAGATTGCCGACAGGACATACACGTGGGTTAAAAATACTTTAACCTTGGTAAAAAAATAACAATAACTGATACTCAGGTAAGCACGTGTTTTGTTTTCATTTCATTTCACCTATTCCTTGATTAGTTTTCAAATGAATAATGACGATATTTGGGCCACGCTATACCACAATACGGAAATTTCAAAAGGATCCTTGTGTTATATTCGATTTTTTTTTCTTTTACGGCTTGAGTCCGTGGGTCTTCCTTGCCGTTGAATAACCACTTTCGCTTTGCAATCAGATTTGTTATTTAAAAAGCTACCCTTACAGCACATGTGCGGATTAAGGTCACCAGAAGTCACATGCATACGAATTTATCTATGTCGATTTTTTGTCTTGCAAGACAATAAATATATAGCCACCTATTTCATGTATTTTATGCATTTTATGTGTGGATATCAAATGAAATTATACAGGAAAAGTACAAATTAGTAGAAATAATTCAAATTCAAAGTTAAGGTATATTTCAACCGGAAAAAAATTGCGAATTAGACAGCTAATGTAGCTATAACATATATGATAAATATGTTACATTGAATAAGTATAATGCATCAATCATCCCTTTGTATGAAAGTCTATTTCTGTCATCAAGATAAATAAAAGTCACGAAAAATTATCTCGAAAAGTCATGATAATTGGTGTATTTTGTCGACATAAATGACAATTTCATCTAAAAAAGTCACGATAATTTTTCGTGATAGTTAAGATAATTATGTCGACCGTTCGAGTTAATTATCACGACTTATAGAGAGTCATGCCAGTATGTAGCTTCGACATAAATATTTTTGCGTTAGCTTCTTACCAAAATCACGACATTACAGCTAATTATTGTGACAAAATGGAGGCAAGTTATCTCAACTTGTCGTGAACGTATTGATATCTGTCGACATCAAGTACCGCAATTTTATAGTTTAAAGTTATGAAAATGCCAAGTAGTGTCAGCTACAAAATGTATACATTGTGATAAATCATATTGACTTTTTATGTGAAATAACTTGAATTGTTGACGTAATATTTCAACGAACGCGAAATTTCATGATAAGTTATCGTAACTTACCACGAAAAACTAGCTTTTGTCGAGATATAAAGTCAATAAGCCAAGTTAATTCACAAAAAAGTCAACATGATATCTCGCAACTCACATGTTTTGTTGTTGACACTACTTGGCATTTTCACAACTTCAAATTCTCAGATTTCGATAGTTTATGTCGACAGATATCTTAGACATCATAACTTTTACGACCACGATTTGTCATGACAATTAGCACATAAAGTCGTGTGTACAGTTTTCATAATTTATCGTGAAAATATTTTATGTCAAAGGCACAAGTGGTCGTCGGTTTCTTCAAAGTCGCGATAATTCATGTAATTATATCGAACGGTCGACATAATTTTATTAACTATTGCGAAAAATTACCGTGACCTTTTGAGATAAAATTGTCATTTATGTCGACAAAATACCCAAATTATCACGACTTTTCGAGATAATTTTTAGCGGCGTTTATTTATCACGATGACAGAAATAGACTTCCATACTTTCCCTAGTTTAAAATATTACAATCCTTTTTTTATGATTAGAAATGTGATTGTGCAGTAAGACACATTGCAAACCATGAAGGCTTCACTGACTCAGTACTTCAATACTTTGATTATTACTTAATAATGAGTTTGAAATACGTAATTAACTGTTAGTTGACCAATTTCATTAATTTTCACTTTGGCTATTACTGATAAATAATAAGTAATTATAGATTTTTACATGTAAATTTTGTAATTTTTATTATATTTTAGTGTTTTGAGAACACACCCTTCCGGTGTATTTTCGTCACACAGTTTGTCGATTTTTTAAAAATTACAACTTATATAATTAAAATCCTGAATAATTTCTCGTCCCCCAGTATGCATATGTCAAATGTAACTCTTATAGGTTTAAAGTTCAACCAGTTTAATGACCAGGACTGGGAAGGCAGAGTTATTTTTAAATGTTATATAGACTTCGTTTGGAGTGACCAGTCGCTGTAATAAAAAGTTTCCGGTATATAACCATGAAAACTATAAATAATGTTGAAAATGAAAGTAGCAATTTACATATTTAGGGCGATGTAGTAAAATAATGGCTTAATATACATATATATATAAATATCGAGCTTAATTTCGTTATATTTTAGCATGGAGGGGTAGTAACTAGTTCTAACCAGTTTGAATCTAGATTATCGTAACAAAACTGGGAACAGTTTGGTGCAGGGTCGTTATGTTGGCAAGAATGAAAGTAATCTTGGAGAAGCATAAAAGCCGAAGAAAAATTATAAGTTAGTGCTAAACAGTGATAGCTTCAATCTTCAGAGAAACGGTTGGTAATCTCAGACGAAAGTAAAAAATAAATACAGGTTAGTTTAATACATAGATATTCTAGACAGCTTTTAGACTGATAGCATTTTTTTTTATTTTTAGCATATTCCTTGTAGCTCATATGGCAAGCCAAAAAATCAACATTTTGTAATATTAGAAAATGAATTTCTAATATTACAAAATCATTTTTTAATATTGGAAATTTTTTTTAAATATTAAAAATTCATTTTCTAATATTACAAATTCCTGATTTAGTAATATTATAAAATATCACACATTTTGTAATATTACAAACTGAATTTGTAATATTAGAAAATCAGTCACATTTTTTTATATTACAAAAATGATTTTCTAATATTAAAAAATCATAATTGAATATGACAAATCTATTTTCTAATATTAAAAAATCAATTTCTAATATTCAAAAATAGTTTTTTTAATATTAGAAATTAAATTGAATTTTTAATATTAAAAAATGATTGTTTAATATTAAAAAAGTGTTTTGTGATATAAGAAATCCAATTTGTAATATTAGAAAATGAATTTGTAATATTAAAAAATCATTTTTTAATATTAGAAAATGATCATTTTTGTCCACTTTAGCTGCCATAAGCTCATGTTCAATTCAATATTTATTTGAAAAGAGCACTCACATACTGGTCAGACAGTAGATGTCGCCATTTTCAAGACAGAAGTAATTCTCGTCAATCTATTCACCAAAATTGTATTCCTCAATGAAAATTGTTGTATGATGGCTCATTTTTGAGAGAGAACAATCAGCAGCCTGTTTGACGTTTTTTGTAAAATTTTGGGCATGAACTTGTTTCACAGTAGAGGATGAAAAATCATTTGGCGAGAATAACTTGATGGTGAAAACTACAGTAACTCCTTGACCAGTACATATATGAGTAAGATGTACACAGTATCAATATAAAATACAAAAATTATTAGGCAGGCCAGTTTTTAGAGAACTGAAATAGCTCTAGGTATATTACAAAGTAGGGTCTGTTTTATTGCTCTTACAGTTATATGCTCTTAACCTGTAATGCACCAAATATTTGTCAAGTGGTGTGATACAATTAATAAATGCTTCTTATTTCAGTAAGAAAAATGGAGAACAGTAATTTAACAACAGATGGTGTGAATTGTAGTTCATTGAAGAAATCAAAGATTGAAAAATTGAACTATGTGTACTCAAATGGAACAACAAAAGGAGCAATGAAAGAAAATGGCACTACCCAGCATTATTTTCTAACTGAGTTGTTTGAACTGATGCTTGCAGATGGACTTGATAAAGCAAAAAACAGAGAAAATAAAATAATAGAATTTAAACATCCAAAGGAGCTTAAAAAATTGCTTGACCTTGACATAACACAACCAACATCTGATGACCAACTCCTCTTGGCTTGTGAGGACATTATAAAATACAGCGTAAAAACAGGTATTTTATAGGACCACAAAAAAGTTTGTTTATGGTTGTGCAATGGTATCACCCTGTAGTCATTGTTGTGGCATCTGTTAACTTTTGTTTGTTAATGATATCTTGAGAGAAACTTATTCAATTTTTTAAAGGCCATTTGAGCTATTGCCATCACTTGGCATCCGTCGTCTTCCGTCGTCGTTGTTAACAATTATACAACACTCCTCTCCTCTGAACCTACTGGACTGATTAGAACCAAACTTGGTATAAATGTTCCTTGGGGTATCTTGCATAGAGCTGATGTGAGGATTTTTGATTTGTTGAAAAACATGGCAGGGGTTACTAAAAATAGAACATAGGGGTCAGACAGTAGTTTTTTCACATATATCTCCAAAACCGCTAGGTTTAGCTAATTCTGACATGGTTAAAGGTGTTTAGCATGATGAGATCTATTTATGGTTAAATTTTAGTTTTAATGCATTAAGCCATGTTGGAGTTACTGCCCCTTTTCAATGATTTTTGCTATTTTTAATGTTATTTCTTTCAAAAATCTTCTCCTCTGACACTATTCGACCAATTGAAACCAAACTTAGTATAAATGTTTCTTGGGGTATCCTGCATAGAACTGATGTGGGGATTTTTTTTTTGCCGAAAAATATGGCCACCGTTACTAAAAATAGAACATAGGGGTCAGACAGCAGATTTTTGCATATATCTCCAAAGCCGTTAGATTTAGCTAAATTCTAACATGAATAAAAGTGTTCAGCATGATGAGATCTATCTGGTCAAATTTGGGTTTTAAACTGTTGAGTCATGTTGGAAATATTGCCCTTTTTCAACAATTTTTGCTATTTTTAATGTTATTTCTTGCAAAAATCTTCTCCTCTGACATTATATGATTAATTGAAACCAAAACATGGAATGAATTTTCCTTGGTGTATCCTGCATAGTACAGATGTGGGGATTTTTTATCCATCGAAAAACATGGAAAACATTACTAAAAATAGAACATACAGTGTAGGGGTCAGACAGTAGTTTTTCGCATATATCTCCAAAACCATTAGCTTTAGCCAATTTTTTTTAATAGCTGAATGATCCTTATTATTAGGACTACAGAAGTCTTCAGGGATAAAATTTGTCAGATGACTGCTTGTAGGAGTTATTGCCCTTGGAAGAGGAAAAATGACTTTTTTAACAGTTGTCAGTCAATATCCTGGAAACTGTGATAGATGAAAAGAAACCTTCAATTGTTGAAATGATACTTGTGATAAGCCCTACCAAAGACTTCTTGAGTCAAAACTGTTGGACAAATTCTTGTTAAATTTATTACCTTTGAAAGGCAAAATTCAACCAGGTGGGCGATTCAGGCTCCTGGGAGCCTTTTGTTTTAACTTTAACACATTGTTTCAAGGGACATGGTGGAAGGCCCGATAGTTTTAGGGGTTTTTTGCTCCACCCCTTTTGAAACTAAGAGGCCAAAATGGGGGGGGGGGTGTTATCATTAGAATTGACAGGAAAAAGTTTTTTGTAACAGTGAATCTGATTTTGATGATTCAGATGTGCAATGTGTCTTCCTTTTGAAATCGTGTTTTAAAAATTGTGACAGGGTAGACTTAACTTTCACCGTTTTTAATGTTTTTTTTCTTCCAAAAATAATCTCCTCTAACATTACTTGACCAGTTTGAACCAAATTTGGTTTGATTGTTCCATAGGGTATCCTGCATAGTTCCGATGTGGGGATTTTTGATCTGTCGAAAAAATATGGTGGATTTTACTAAAAATAGAATAAAGGGGTCAGTCAGAAGTTTTTCTCATACGTCTCTAAAACTGTTACTTTTAGCCAAATTCTTTCAATTGCCGAAAATCCTTATTATAAGGCATATGAAAGACTGCAGGGCTCAAAGTTGTTAGATGACTCCTTGTTAGAGTTATTGCCCATAAAAGGTAAAAAATAACTTGTTTTACAGTTTTCAGCCAATACCTTGAAAAATTATAATAGATAGAAACTTTCAATTGATAAAATGATCCTTATCATAAGTCCTACAAAAGTCTGCATGGAACAAAATTGTGGGAGGACTCCTTGTCAGAGTTGTTGCCCTTGAAAGGCAAAAAATTATGTTTTAGCAGTTTCAGACAATATCTTGAAAACTACAATATATAGATAGAAACTTTTAATGGATGAAATGATCCTTATGATGTTCTACCAAAGTCTTTGTGAGTCAAAATTGACTCCTTGTTAGAGTTATTGACCTTGAAAGGCAAAAAAATTACCAGGTGAGCAATTCAGGCTCTACATGGGAGTCTCTTGTTTAGATTATACACTCTTGATTGTCATCTACTTTTTTGTAGGACATCCCAGATTTTTTAATCAGCTATTTGGTGGTGTAGATGAATACACACTTGGTGGATCATGGCTGACAGAGACGCTCAATACTAGTCAGTATGTGTTTTAGTACATGGTGTTTTATTCTTTGAGTATATTCAAGGTTATCAATTTATCATACCATCACTCAATGAGTGGGTGGTATATTGGATTCACCTGTCTGTCCATCTGTCGAAATTTCAACACAATTTGTCGAAATTATCTCGGCTCCCAATGAACTTGGTGTGTGGCTTTATGTAGATGGGGCATACATTGTAAGGAATTTTTGGTGTTGTTTGATATCAGCTTCCTGCTTCATGGGACTTTGCCATTTAATTACAGAGAAATTTTTGTCACAAAAATCTTGGCTCCCAGTGAATGGATTGGCTTCAAATTTGGTGTGTTGATTTATATAGATAGTGCATATATTGTAAGGGATTTTAAGGGCTGTCGGATATCAACTTTATGTTTTGTGGGACTTTGCCATTTTTCATTAAATGGGATGATAGAGAAAATATTCTCGACAAAAATCTTGGCTTCCAATGGATGGATTGCTATCAAATTTGGTGTGATGCTTTATGTTAAGGGATTTGGATGCTGTCCAATATCAACTTCCTATACGAGTGGGGTATCCTTAGCATGACATTGTGTGCATTTTCTTGTTTTTATTTCATTCATGGAATGTCTGTCCTCTTATCTATCTACTTTTTCAAATGGTTTCAAATTTTTTTTATGTACATTGTACTTCTTTGTAGCATCATAAATTGTAGGGATGGGACATATCTTCTATCAACTTTGTGTCTTAGCAGACGCTTGAGTCTTCAGGGTATGTAATTCCTGTGAATATTTCTATTTCAAAATCTGATAGGAATGAATTTCAAAGTAACGTTAGCTTCTGTCAGGTGTCAAATTTTGTAGAATGGGAGTATGCTGTCTGTCTAAAGCCAACCCCTAATATTCACTGTGTAGCGGATAGTAGGGGTGGCTTTAGTCGGACTGGGGAGTATGCATAGCAAAACAATACTTGTGAATTAAATCCTGTCATCATCATCATCGTTGGTGTCCCTTAACTTTATTTCATTTACGAAACTTTTCAAAACTTTCCTAGGAATATGGTGGAGGGCCCTGCAGTTTTTGAAGGTTTTTACTCCACCCTTTTTGGGAATAGAGGGCTAAAAAGGGAAAATAGGTGTTATCATTAGAATTGATAGAAAAGCTTATTATTGGTCCGATTTTTATTATTTAAATGCCAATCTGTTCCTTTTGAAATTCTGTTTTGTAAATTTTTGACAGGATATGTTTATCTGTTACCGTTTTGGATTAAAGAGGTACAAAATTGAGCCATGCCCAATTTTTATTGTCTTTTTTTTTTTGGTCTGATTTTATTTATTCTTTTATATTTATTTAATTATATTTTTTTATTTCTTATGAAAATCCTGCCAGCATTTTTCAATCAGATTTCAGATATCTCTTAACTTTTTAGGGTGAAAATGGTCAAAGATGCCGGATGTGTCAAAAAATAATATTGTGTCCACACTTTCCCCAACTATTCAAAATCTGACCACTGCGAAACTTATTATATGAAAGGAGTACAATACCATGATTTTTGTTTAACTTATATGCTAAATTTAACTTATTTAACTACATAGAGTCACTTAGTCCTCCTTGAAATCTCAATTTGAAACTTGGATGCTTTTAACCCAGGGTCCCGTTCATTGTGTTGCATTTGGTTTTCGTTGTTGTCAAATGTCTGTAGTGCTACTGAAACATCATGTTTTATTCATTAGTAAGGTGCTGTTGTTTAATGTGTTTGTTTTTTTATACTGATGACTTGATTTTTTATTCCAGATATACCTATGAAGTAGCTCCTGTATTTATACTGATAGAGGAAACAATTATAAAGAAACTATTAACCTTAGCAGGTTTTACTGAGGGAGATGGTATATTTTGCCCAGGTATGATACTTATGTTGAATTCAAAACTGAATTTGAATTTTATTTCAGTTTTTTTATACCCCACCACACGAAGTGGCAAGGTATTATGTGAAACCCTAGAAAAAAATCTGTCTAAAATTGTATTACAAGGTGCTCTACCATAAAAGGAGGACTGGTATTAATTTTTTGGGGGTAATAACTTGAGCCAAGTAAGAATTAGAGGCCACAAAGGAGCCGAAAAAAGTTTATTTTTCTGATCTCTTGAGGATATCATGTTTATTACCTGGGTCAACAAAGGCGGAAGCAGGACTAGGAGTTGGAACACTTCGTCTGTCCGTCCATTTGTAACACTGCAGCTTGTCATCGCTACTCCTGAAACTACTCAACAGAAATTCCTGAAAATTGTATGTTGTATGTCGCAAGAACATCGTATGTAGTTGTGCATATTGTCGGGAAATTTTTATTCTCTAAATTTTATGGGAGTTTCTGTGAAAGTTCTTTAGTTCCTGGATACCAATTTCAGTGCCAAAGGGAAGAACACAAGTTCATGGATTCTTGAATTCGTTGTTCTGAGGTTTTCAGTATACACATCAATAGAAATTTCCTTTTCTCTGGGAACAAAATTTCGTTTGTTTAGCCTAGCCACGAAAACCACGAAAATTGGTACCCCACAAACAAAAGCACTTTCACAGTATGCCCCTTTGAATTTATAAATTTACCGTAAGTCATTATGTATCAGTTTGTCAACACAACTCCTCTAAAATTACCAAACAGAATTTCATAAAACGTGGTATGTAACAAGAGGATCATATGTAGTTGTGTATATTATCAGGAAATATTGATTCTCTAATTTTTATGGGAGATATGCTCCTTTGAACTTAAAATGAGAAGCTTCATGAATCAGCTTGTCATTGCAACTCCTCTAAAACTACCCAACAGAATTGCATAAAAACTGATTCGTGATACTTAGATGCATATTATCAGGATATTTTGTTTCTTTAATTTTTATGGGACTTGTGTTCCATAGTTCAGCATATCTGTCCATAACCCTTTTTTTTCGTCAAATTTATCTCAGCAACTGCAGTGTGACGCAGTTCAGCATATCTGTCCATACCCCTTTTTTTTTCGTCAAATTTATCTCAGCAACTGCAGTGTGACGCAGGTCGTACATCGATTGGTCCTAGCTTGTTTCTGGTCTAGTTTTTGGATTTTTTTTCTTAGATTCCTCATGAAAATCCATGCCTGTATTTTTCAATCAGATTTCAGATATCTTTAAAAGTTTTCGAATTAAAATGGACTAAAGGGGGCCACGCCCCAAAAAGAATCGTTTTTTATTTTTTGTGTATTAAATATTGTATATTATATTCTTTATGAAAATCCCAGCCGGCATTTTTCATTCAGATTTCAGATATCTCTTACGGTTTCTCAAGTTATCAAGGGCCAAAGCGGGCCAAATTCCCAAAAATTAACTTTTTTATTTTTTGTGGCAATTTGAAAAAAAAATGTTTATATTGAAATTCATGCTTACCAAATTAATCTTATCATTTACTGTTGTTTTTTTTGGGGGGGGGGGTGGGGGGAGGGGTGAGGTAAAAAGTTCTTGAATGCATTTCTACTTAAATTGAATTTCAAAACATTGCACAGTATTGTGACCAAATGAGTTGTTGTGTCCATAATGAAATGTAATTCCCTATGTTTAGAATGTCAAAAACTAATATTGTGTCTACACTTGCCTCAGGTTTATAGAGTTCAACTGGCTACGGTCATACCATGTTGCGCTCAACAAAGTTTTATACTCAGTTAAAATCCCGACTTGAAAACATTATACATCGTTGTTTTTCCAAAAAAGATGTTACACCTAGATACAAATATATAGTTCTTGGTAGAGATTCCTCATACTTTGTAAGAAATAATTCCAAATCATCTTCCAAATATACAGAGGAAGATGTTTACAATGCTGGAATTTTTAATCGACAACATATTTGTCCAGTGTGGTGGACATGTTTTTCAACAAACGGTCGGCATTCCAATGGGAACAAATTGTGCTCCTTTACTTGCTGACCTATTTCTTCACTCTTATGAGGCTGACTTTATAGCTGATCTGATCAGAAAGAAAGAATATCTTTGGCTAGATCCTTCAATCTCAGTTTCCGCTATATAGATGACATATTATCTTTAAACAATCCTAAATTTGGGGATTTGATACATCGCATCTACCCAAAAGAACTTGAGATAAAGGATAGTACAGACCCTGTGAAGTCAGCCTCATATCTTGACCTACACTTAGAAATCGACGGTAAAGGAAAACTATTGACCAAACTTTACGACAAACGTGATGACTTTTCATTTAGAATTGTCAACGTCCCTTTCATCTGTGGCAACATCCCTTCGGCTCCTGCGTATGGAGTGTTCATATCACAACTCATACGTTATGCCAGAGCTTGCGGAAACTACGCAGACTTTTTGTATCGCTCTAGGACTCAAACAAATAGGCTTCTTGAACAGGTTTATGTTGCTACAAGATTGAAGTCATCACTACAGAAGTTTTATGGTCGTCATCATGAACTCGTGGATCGTTATGGTGTATCCATCAGCACCATGAAAACTGATGTATTCAACGGGTCATAGTTTTCCTTTCCTCGTTTGTCTACCCCGGACTTGACTTTTTATGAGCAACTCGGCGGGTGTTTCTAGAAAAGCAGAGGACGCTTACCCTACCGATGCACCTGGTCCATGCTCCCAGTTTTTAGTGGAGTCTGAGTTGCTCATTTACTTTTGTTACTTTGTATGTATGATTTTAGTTACTTTATGTTCTTTGTTGTGTATGTCTGTTTTCCATGTTTTTTTTGGGGGGGGTGGGTTTTATCCATCATTCCTTAACTTTTGAGTATTTTATTCAGAGAGAATTCTGGTTTGAGATGTTTTCCAGACCATAATGGAATCTTTAACTCATGAATCATTGTTAAGTAAACGAAACTAAATGTTACATGTATTTTTTCTTTACAATTTAACAGGTGGATCAATAGCAAACATGTATGCATTAAATCTTGCTCGATATCAGAAATTCCCAGACATCAAATCAAAAGGCATGCATGCTTTGCCAAGAATATGTATTCTAACATCAGAGAAGGTAATAGCTTTAATACTACATCTATAAACTTGTTATGTTAGACTTTACATGCATGTTATTTTAATATTGTTCTTATGTAACTAAGACAAAATAATATGTCAATGACAAACTCTCAGCGAACGTGATGTGTATAATTTCAGAGTGATTTTTATGACCCATAATTCGTTCCTTTATGCGAATTGTGTTTAAATCTGGTATACAAGCTCTAAACAACTTCATCATTTATAAATTCTAAAAAGTTAATGTGATAGGTACAATGGGTATCCTTTTGCAAGTGCACACTTATTATAATTACTGGTTTGAACTTAACAGCCATTCTCTGTAATCGTTTAATATTTTAAATAGTGGATGTGGCATGTATGGTCTCAGATTTTCTTTTAACTTGCAGAGATAGTATAGACCTATGGGTAGATAAGCAATCATCTTTCTTTTCATGTTTGAACTGTTACAGAGAATGACTGTTTATTGTTAGAAAAATGCTATTTTTTTTTTGTTTTGATTCTGGGATGCTTTGTAAAAGAAGCTGTCTGTGTAAAAATCCAGCAGATCTTCAAATGTATGATATGAGTAGCATATTGTAAACTTTATCCCACTGAATTTTTGTTCCAATTGTTGTGACACTCTTTTTCACCACAATCACTGGACATGTATAACAACAACACACCTCAGTATTCATATTTTAATCTGCTTAGTTACAATTCAGATATCTTTATGTAGGAACACAGAGCATGTGCAAATCAAGAAATTATAACAATTAAATACAAATTAACAAAGCCCGGAGCTTTAACGGAACCATGTCACAATTAATGGAGAAAATATCAGAGCAAAGTGTCACTTATATCAATTGACGGAAAAATGAATGTCTACAATGAATTGAAGGAGGAAAAATGTCTTTGTATAAATTAACGGAGTTCAATGCAAACAATATAACTCGCTATAGTTAGCGACACCAATGTAATGTATATCCCATATATATATATGTCAAAAAGCATAAAGTTTGTTTTCAATCAACAATGGATGGCTCAGAAATTTGTGTTCAAATTTAAGAGTTATCTCTTTTTTTTTTCAATGAATTTCAATGCTTTCTGTGTAATTTATTTCTCTATAATCATTGCAGTTAATCCCAAACTAATATTCAACTTTGACATAGGATGTATTAGTGATATGAAATGGGCGAACATTTTTTAGAAAAAAAAATTTTGTTATGTGCCTCCCATTTGCTTTTTTTTCATGTGCACCCTCTTTAAAAGTGTTCTCACAGTTCATCACCAAAGCTAACATATGTCTGACAAATTTTAGTAGTTAACAATTTTTTTTCTCATAATTTATCACTGACAGATTTAGTACTTCATTTCAGTTTTTAAAAATTTTGAAGCTTTCAGCATTAATTCTGTAAAGAAGAATTTGCACTTTGAAATTTATCCAAGAAATTCTCAATATTAAAGCAATCGTAGTTGTAGTGTATGGTGTTCAGGCTAATTTGATCACGAACATCTGTGTTGCAATAGACTTCTGGTTTGCATAGACATTATGCACGCTTACTCCATTGAAAAATTGAGTATATTGCTTTAATCATGCCCAATAATCGTCATTTTCATGTGAAAGAACCACTTTCATTTGTATTTATTTTTTAATATGACACTTAAGAAAATTAACAAAATATTTGGCAAACGTTTTATGTTTAAGCGACACACTTAACTGTTATAACTTTTTCAGCTTGTCCCAGGTAATATTTTCCATTAATCATATTATACTAAACTATTACTTCCAAGTAAATACCAACAGACTGTAAAACATTATTATCATTGCCTTATAAAACAAGAAGGTTCTGGTAGTCATATTAGTAATATTCTATGATGTTCTTGTGATGTCGTGGAAAAAGCAGTTCGTCCCATATGGAAAGAGAAAATGTGTCCCTTATGAAAAATAAAAATTCAAACTGAACAAAGAAGCAAAGAACATAGATTTAAAATAAAGAAAAGATCTCGATAATTTTATTAATTGATGAATGTTATTTTGCCATAATTTATAATTATTCAGCAAAATTACCTCCAAGATGTTATGTTTTGAAATATGAGCTGTTTTACTTGGACTTACAGGATTATCATACTTCCAATTTGGTATGAAATACAAGACCTACTGAAGTTAGCGGCTATAGTTTGTTAAGTAATGCTTTTTTCGGGTTTAATTTCGTGAATTTTCAGAAATAATTATTTTTCTCAACTCAACTCAATTTTTTGTATAGCTGGACTTCTAACAATTAGGCTTCTGGAACAGGGTAATTTTGTAACAAGATTAAGTCATCACCACAGAAGTTTTATGGTTGTCATTGTGAACTCGTGGCACAGTGAAAACTGATTTGTTCAATGTGTCATAGTTTTCCTTTCCTCTTTCGTCGAACCGGGACTCGACTTTTTATGACAACTTGGCGGGTGTTTCTACAAAAGCAGACGCTTACCCTACCAGTGCACCTGGTCCATGCCCCCAGTTTTTAGTGGAGTCTGAGTTGCTCATTTACTTTTGTTACTTCATATGTATTTATTTAGTTATTTCATGTTCTTTGTTGTGTTTGTCTGTTTTCCATGTCTGGTCTTTGTCCTTGGATTACAGTCTTTTGATTTCCGCTAGAATCTTGGTCCCCTTGATTACTTATTAATATAACCTATATTTTACCCTTTACCGCTGTATAAGATTAAGGCATTATCGCTTTTTCGGAGTCTTACAAATTGCCCCACTAGCTAAAAATGGCTTTTTTCCCTATATCTAGAAGTTCTGGTACCCTTTCTTGTACAAATATGGCATGTAACATTATAGCAAATAAAATTACACAATCTCTTGATGTGGTAACATATTTGTTTCTGTTTGAAGGGGCATTACTCTCTGATTAAGGGAGCAGCATTTATTGGGCTTGGTACTGACAATGTCATTGCTGTTGCCACTGACAACCAGGGAAGAATGTCACCAGAAGCTTTAGAGCAATCTATTATACAGTGTAAGAAAAAGGTAACTAAATTGTAATGACATTGCTTTAAAGTATTTTGCAATTTGGTGATAGCCAGCCAGATGCTGTTCTCAGTTGTGGCTTTTTGTCCTTGATTTGCAAGCAGGTAAAAACTACAGATTAATTTGATTTGCAAACTAGTTTTAACCCATGAAATTATATTTATTAGTGTTTTATACACTAATGAAGGGAGTTGACATGGGATACTATAAATGCATTTGGCAACAATAAATAAACTAAGTCAAACAAGAATGAAACAATTCTTTATGATACATTGCCTACAGAATCCTGATAGAGAATGACATCTATCCAAACACTGCATAGCACTAACACACCATAACTGCAACAAAAATGCAGTTTTCAAGAAGGAAATTATGTATGCCAGAAGTTGAGATAAAGAAGATTATAATATGAAAAGCTCCTGTGTACCTTTTCAATGGTCATTTATTTCAAAGCTTCTCTTTCTAGACTCCGATAGTTTACTCTTGAAACATCAGAAATCTGACTATAACAACGTTGTTATACATTTGTGATAATTTGACAAGCATATGAATGCTGCTATTACTCCTTTACTAAAAAGTTATCTAAGTGTGGTGAAAAGTCACATCATATTAAAAATTACCTCAGATTAGTACCCAATGATATACATTTTATAGCATTGGATACATATATTTACTGATATTTTTTAATTGATATTTATTTCAGGGAATGGTACCATATCTAGTAAATGCCACTGGTGGCTCTACAGTACTTGGTGCATATGATCCTTTGCCAGAAATCGCTGATATCTGTCAGAATTACAAGATCTGGTTACACGTAGATGGTTCCTGGGGGGCAGCAGCCCTTTTGTCTGATAGATATAAACATTACATGAAGGGTGTAGAGAGGTAATATCTTGTGTTATCTACAGTATGATAGAGAGGAGAATGATGATAATCTTGTTTGTAAAGATCTTGTAAGTTTTAGCACATTTTATCAAAAAACCACAAAAAAATGATTATGTTATGTAATGTTATCATTTTGACTTTTGCACTATCGTCTACAGACATTTCATTAGAACAATAACTGGAGTATATGTCAATATGTCTTCTAAAATTGTACCACAAGGTGCAATACCACAAATGGAAGGATGGGATTGATTTTTTGGGTTGTGACTTTAGGAATGAGGATCAAGAAACAAGCATTTCCCTGATACATGTATCTGCCTCTGGAAATTAACTTTGATATTGTATCACAAAGTGCCATACCTCAAAAGAAAGATTGTGTTAGATTTTAGAGGTTGTGACTGTAACTTTTTGGAATAAGGAAACAAAAATTGGCCACTTTGATTCTGGTCAAATTCTTATCATGTGTCAAGTGTTTAATTGCAAACCAAATTCAGAATTGTATCAAGCTTGAATGATGTGACCATACCTGCTGCCACTGTACAGGGTTCAACCTTTATGGTTGTATCAAGCTGCACTCTGAAAGCATTGAACTCAGACTTGTCCTCCAATAATTATTGTAACTGAGGGTTTGTATAAATATTTATTTATACTGGTCCTGTTGACAGAAATAATCCTTTGAAGCTATATTAAACATGTTAGTGCTGTGACAGTACATGTATATCTGTTTTTTGATTTTTTAGAATATTTTTAAACTGGGTCAAAAACATTTTTTCATTAAGTTATCGTTGAATGTGGAAAGAAATTGTGATAGAAATTTACTGAGTACTTTCTTATTAAGATAGCATAGGAAAAACTGAAAAGTTGATAGTCACCACTGTAAAATTGTTCAAAAACTAGTACATGTATATCATTATTTAGGGCTGATTCACTGACATGGAATCCACATAAGATGTTAGGCGGTAGCGTACAAGCAGCAACATTTCTGACCAAGCACAAGGTTAGTTGACATAATTCATTGTGTTAAAACAATGATTGGATGAAAACACTTGTCCAAATATCCAAAGAAGCAGCAATACGCAAATGAAAATGCCATTCGCCAATTATGAAAATATTTAAATAAACAAATATGCTTATGACTATCAAAGGAAAATACATCCACCAATGATAACAATGGTTACAGAATGAATTTGAGACTAATATAGCTCTATCAATGAAATGACGCACGCTAAGAGTGCACTTTCAAACAATTTGACCTAGACAGTTCAATCACGCCACTGGCCACTATGTACATTTGACCTAGACGCAAAGACCAAAATCGATTTTACATAGTAACTACTGGATGATTTCAAAAAAGACTTTGAAGGAGTATAGTTCGATACAAAGATTAATTTATTTCTCCATCATATAGATATAAAGCAAAATCATACAAAAATATCATAACCATCAATGATTATTTAGACAATCAGTAGATCTATTATTTGGCTAACGCCTCACCCTCCAACAGAATCTACTGACTGTGTAAATAATTATAGGCAGTCACCTAGGAGTTTAGGCTACAGACCACCAATTCAACCAATGAGCATTTGGAACGTAGGCAAAAATAGTCCTACGCAGAAATTACCCCTGTTCCTCATAGTGCTGTGAAAAAAGTTCTCATCTTATTTAAAACATTTAAACAGTTTCTGAAAGGAAAAACATTTCTGTACATTTTATAGGTGCATTTTGCTTCTTGTGATGTGAAGCCTAATCTCCATAATGATTTTTAAATATACCCCTATCTTGTGAAAACACTGGGATTTCCCATGCTATTTATAGACCCTTCACTTCCGGTGGCCAGTACTGCACTGCAAGTCTGCTAACCCCACATGCCATTCTGAGGATTGTGGGCTGACATATGTAGAATCATGCTGATATATAGTCCTCTGCAGGTTAAAGTTAAGGTAAAGTCCAGAGAAGCCATTGAATATTGTGAAATTAGCATAGAAGCCTATGGGAAGTGGAATTAGTGGTTTTTAGCCTTTATACTTATTATATTGTGGCTACACTTGCCCCAATTGTTCAGTTCAACCTGTACAGTCCTATGATGCTGCGCTCAGCAAAGCTCTTCATTTTTCAGCTAACCTGGCCTTAAAAGCAATGTGAGTTTTTATCATCATTTGGTGTCTGTCGTCAAGTGTCATCCATCCTTAATTTTTCTTTTTAAATCTTCTCCTTGAAACCACTGAACAGAATTTGATCAAACTTAATGACAATCATCCTTGGCATGTCTACTCCCAAAACTGTATCTGTTATGCCATATGGCCCCTCGCCAAAAAACATGGCCACTTTTACTATAAATAGGACATTAGGGTATTACCGTATATTTTTGTTTATATCTCTAAAACCATAGCAGATAGAAGAAATCTGAGGCATCTCAATCTTCCCTAAAATTTCAAAATAATTGATTTTCTAATTGTGGAGTAATTGCCCTTTTTGCTAAAATCACTTTACTAATTATGGAGTTATTACCCTTTTTTTTTTTTGCTAATTTAACCCTTTTTTGGCAGTTTTTGCCTACTATTTAGAAAAAAAAGCAGATTGATGATTAATGTAGATTGATAAAATGTTCAGTATTTCAGTATCTATTATGGTGCAAATTTCAGTTACATATGTTGACTCTTGAGTTATGGTTCTTGAAAGTGTCATATTTGGTGTTTTTTATCTGTTTTTGTCCATTATTTAAGAACACCAAAGCAGATTGCTGATTAATGTTAATTGATAAAATGTTCAGTATTTCAATATCTATTTTTGGTGCAAATTTCCAAAAAATCTGATAACCCTTCTTTGAATTACATGTGTGGTTCTTGAAAGTGTCATTTTTGACATTTTCGTCCGTTTTCACATATTATTCAGAAATTGAAAGCAGATTGATGATAATTGTAATTTGATAACGTGTTCAGTATTTCAGTATCTATATTGGGTGCAAATTTCAGAAAAACCTGTTGCTCTTGGAATTATTGCCCCAGAAAGTGTCATCTGTTTTTGTCTGTTATTAACAAAATTTTATTGATGATTAAAGTAAATTTTTAAAAATATGTATGTAAAAGTATGTAAAGATCTATGAATGGTGCAAATTTTGAAAAAAAATCTGATGATTGCATTTTTTTATCATGTTATTCAGTTAACATAAGTAAAATGACGATTAAAAATGTTCAGTATTATGACAAAATTTTGGTCAAATTTGTTTGATCATTTTTAGCTTTTGCATTTTTCAACTTTTTTAAGCTATCGAACCAGGTGAGCAATTCAGGCTCTTGAGAGCCTCTTGTTTAATATTCTGGTTTACAATATTGTAATGATTTATTATCACCGCCATAATAAGATAATCATATATTGAAATGGAATGTTGTTGTTCCAGTCGTCAGTAGACATTTGGTTTTAGGAAAAGTAAGTAAGGTTATAGCGAATGTATCTATGAAATCTTAACAATAAAAGGGGAACAATTGACTATTAATCAAACTTAGTATAAATTGCTTGTCTATATACATGTATATCTACCACAAAGAAAGTTTGAGATGTATGCAAGAACTCTCATGTTTTCATTTACAGGTAAATGGATTTTAAATGAACTTTATATGAAAGTATCATACGTAGCATGAAGGCAGATGCCAACAAGGGGAGATAATCTTACTTAAGGGTGTACATTTTTCAGAAGCAATTTAAGTACAATGAGTACAATGTAATATGATTTTAACCAGATCCTTGTGAACTTACAGTTTTACATGATTTGATCAAGCTAAAGATTGTTGGATGGATTTGATAGAAACAAATTGTATCATACAAACAGATATTTATAAATCCCCATAGTAATATCACATGTTTGCAGAGACAAATTATTAAGTTTTGAGATTGTAGGTGCAACTCCAACTCAATTACATATGAGATAATGGACGTAAATGTTTAAATGTAAGAAATTTGACATCAAAATGTCTTCTTGAAATAAGGAGATAAAAATCAATTTAATGTTATGCTTACCTTACCCAAATTATCATGACAATTCTGTTTTTCAGTCCTTGTTGTTAGAAGCCCATTCAGCCCAGGCTAAATACCTTTTCCAACAGGACAAGTTTTATGATGTGTCCTATGACATAGGTGACAAGTCTATACAGTGTAGCAGGAAGGTTGATGCTTTGAAGATCTGGACCAAGTGGAAGTCTAAAGGTGATTCTGGTATGGCTGCTGGAATAGATCACTTGTTTGAATGTTCTAGGTATGTAAATTTTCTTCATAGTTCCTTATGAGTGTGATCCATTGTGTAGACTGCATACGACATGAAAATAATCTCATAATAAAAGCTTTACCCATACCTATTCACACTTTTTTAAATGAGTAAACCCTTTTTTCAAGTGTATGCAATGTTTTTCCTTAGAATTTGAATAAGAGAATAAAATAAAATTAAAGAACTGAAAAAGTCATTTATATTACTGGTATACTTATGATAGATGATTAAAGCACACTTCAGAAACAAAAAAAATGAACATTCTCATTTCATGCTAAAATGCATTGTACTGATTCAAATAAAGTGTTTCTGCTGAAATGTCACCATTATTTTTCACAATCCAGATTAAGATGTCATCATTTGTGCCAAGCATGGATAAAAGTCTATAAACTTGCCCTATATTTTCAGGATTTGACATTTGTGGTTGTATCGAGCTGCAACCCTCTAATTGCTTTACTCATATTGATGATGCATTAAAATTTTGTAAATGAATGCTCAAAGTGTGTTCTTTTTGGTTGACTGTGTTTCTTCACATTCTACATCATTGTTTGATGTCGTAAAATTTTGATTAGAAATTTTTATTATTTGTGTTATATAGGTATTTAGCTAAACTTGTGAATATGACAGAGGGATTTAGACTTGTACAAGAGGTATTTTGTTCAAAGTAGTTTGTTGTTAGGAGCTTTTGCAATACTTCATTTAACCCTCGTCTTTTTGTAAACAAGTACAGTTCTGTTGGAAGAGCATCAAAGGTTTCAATTCTGTATAATTTCACTCATAGAACAAATGAGTATTTATCATGTGTATCCTCGTGTTTGTAAAGTGCTTACCCATACATCTCTGCCCATACAAATGCATACATGTGTATATATATTTTTTAAATACTGATTTCTAAAGTTTATATTTTACTTCTGTTCACACACTTGGTAATATTTACATGTGGACTGCAGCAGAGTGGTTATTAGCTTACAAGTAGTTAGTTACTCAAGAAATGGTTTGGATTATTAGGTCTGTGGAGAATTTGGTGTGACTATCAGCAGGGGAGAATTACCACCTGACTATGTCAAATAGAATTATTTGCAGAGCTCATATCCTATACTGTATATGCTTGACATTAGTGATCAGATTTTTATTAAAACAATGAGAGCAAATCAACAGGCAGAGAAATAATCTCAACATAAATTATAACAGGAAACTTTGTTAATGGAAAAATACACATTCTCATAACAAGAAGAGATGGAACAAAATACCACATATGAAATTAATTTCTGATCTTCGTTGGATGTATGTCTCTTATTTATTTGACTCTCCATTATTAAACTTTTATTACCATTTTATAAGCGCATCCATCCAAAATAATCAAACATCTAGTGACTTACGTACCACATCCACAAATTATTACACTTGTAAATTGTTTGCAGCCCCAGTGCACAAATGTGTGTTTCTGGTATATACCCAAAAGGTTCAGAGGACAGCTGGAAACATCAGAATGGTGGGAACAGCTTGGAAAGGTAGATATATTATTCGGAGATAGGGGCATAGCTGCCGTTAGGCAAAAAAGCTTTTGCCTGCACTTAATTTTGCCAAATTTTTTTTTTTTTTTTTTTTTTTGAGATAAAATACATCCAGGAGAGGCATAAATGATGCTCTAAAACGCTATCTCTGTGGAGCTTCGGGGGACCAGAACCCCTGCCGTATTTTTGCCTACACTTCAATTTGGCCTCAGCTACGTGCCTGGGAGACCTGCATGTATGTCTATTGATGTAGAAGCTATATAAGTCTAAAGGCAATGATCTTACTTAAGCTGTTTAGGAGTAAGAAGCCAAAAAAGAACCAGAAATAAGCATTTTCCTTAAGTCCAGACAATAAATTGTGTAAAAGTGAATGAGTATATTTTACAACAGGGTACCATACCTCAAAAGGGAATTGATTTTTGGAGTTGTGACTTGAACAGTTTAGAATTAGGGGCCAGAAATAAACATTTTCCTGAACTTTGTATTTTTTCTTGCAAATCTGTTGTGAAAGGGTAATCAAGGTAACCAAGATTCTAGTGGAAATCAAATGAATGCATTCCACCGACAATGACCAGACACGGGAAACAGAAATACACAACAAGATTCTAGTGGAAATCAAATGAATGCATTCCACCGACAATGACCAGACACGGGAAACAGAAATACACAACAAAGAACATAAAATAACCAACACAATACATACAAAGTAACAAAAGTAAATGAGCAAGTCAGACTCCACTTAAAACTGGGAGCATGGGCAAGGTGTACCGGTAGGGTAAGCTTCCTCTACTTTTCTAGAAACACCCACCAATTGCTGGTAAAAAGTCGAGTCTTGGGTAGACGAAAGAGGAAAGGAAAACTAGGACACTAAACAAATCAGTTTTCATCGTGGAGATTGACTCACAAGTTCATGACGATGACCATAAAACTTCTGTAGTGATGACTTCAATCTTGTAGCAACATTACCCTGTTCCAGAAGCCTAACTTTAAGAAGTCTAGCACGGTACAAAAAGTCTACGTAGTTACGGCATGCTCTGACATAATGTACGAGTTCCAAAGTCATAGCTGTATCAAGTTTGAATATTATGTCAATACTTGTCTAAACTGTTCCAGGTTTTGACTTCAGTGGTTGTATCAAACTGTATCCCGTGAATCGTTTTTTTTATAGATCATAGATAGGTAATGATTAAAACTACAAAAAATATGTAAATGTTTTTATCTAAATAATGGCAAAATATGAACCAAACTAGATCATGTATGTTGGAATTATGTCTCTTTAAACACCACCTTTTCCCCTTGATACCATGTATTGAAATCAATAAAAGGTAAAAATGATAAGTGTAAATTACAAAGGCATTCTCAACATTTCAATCTATCCATCCATAGACTACTAAGTTTAGTAGTTAATGATTGAAATATGCTTAATTTATTAGGATAAGGCAATGCAGATTCCTAAGATCATCCTATTATTTCAAGTCAACACATAATAGTTGATTATGTTTACTTGACGATTGCAGGTAGCACCAGAGATCAAACAGAGAATGGTTGAAAAGGGAACACTTTTTATAGGATATCAACCTGATGGTGACCTTGTGAATTTTTTCCGAATGATCTTTAATAACATGGATGTCCTAGTGAGTGATGTGGACTTCCTGGTAGAAGAAATTGATCGTTTGGGTTGTGACTTATAGCAGATTCTGATTCAGAAGAAACCTGTATGCTTTATGTTAACTTTGATTTTGGTATGGAGTAGACATAGTTACCAGTTGAATTCAGTAGCTTTCACTTAAACATTTATTGGACTATTCAAATATTGAATAAACAACTCTGGACTCAATCATGAACATTCAAGTGAATATATATTAAACTATCAGTGGCTGTTCATGTCAAAATAGGGATATTTCTATCGGCTTACTTTTGAAAAGTATGCCGATACTTTTTTCACTATGCATAAAGTTTTTGTATCGGCTTACTTTTGAAAAGTATGCTGATACTTTTGATAAGTATGTCGATACTTTTAACAAGTAAGCCGATACTTTTGAAAAGTAAGCCGGTACTTGTTGAAAGTAAGCCAATAGAAATATGTAAGCCGATAGAAATATCCCTATTTTGACATGAACGGCCACTGATATTAAACAAGGAGAAGTAAAACATTGCTTACTTACTTAGCTTTACCTAAAAACTTCCATCCAAAGTCTAAGTTACCCTGCATAGCCTTGGACCTAATATTCCACCTATATTGTGTGTTATTAGAAAAACAAACAAACTTCAAGGACCGTAAATATATTATACGCATTGCTCTACTTTAAAAATATTCTAAAGCAGACACAATAAGAGGAACTGTGACCAAATATACTCCTTGAAACGATCGTGTTTCCCATTTTAGCGTTCACGCATCGTTTATCGAGCGTTTACATACCGTTTTGCATTCGTTTAAACGAATGATAAACGCACAGTAGAAGCGTTCGTTTATTTTTTAACATTGATTATATCCTTGATTCCATTCTTATTTTTATATTTTTTGTTCTTATTAATTTATATATTTTCGTTAATTCTATTTTTATTTTGTCTTTCTTTATTATTTGTTAATATTATTATTATTCATCCGTTTAATTGCACGCTGGGAGCATTCGTTTATCGTGCGTTTGGTGAGGGTTTAGTGTGCGTTTGGGTATCATGCATATTCAACCCTAGAGGTTACAGACCACCAATTCAACCAATGAGCATTTGGAACGTAGGCAAAAATAGTCCTACGCAGAAATTTCCCCTGTTCCTCGGAGTGCTGTGTTAATAGTTCTCATCTTGTTTAAAAAATTTAAACAGTTTCTGAAAGGAAGAACATTTCTGTATATTTTATAGGTGCATTTTGCTTCTTGTGATGTGAAGCCTAATCTCCATAATAATTTCTAAATATACCCCTTTCTTGTGAAAACACTGGGATTTCCATGCTATTTATAGACACTTCACTTCCGGTGACCAGTACTGCACTGCAAGTCTGCTAACCCCACATGCCATTCTGAGGATTGTGGGCTGACATATGTAGAATCATGCTGATATATAGTCCTCTGCAGGTTAAAGTGAAGGTAAAGTCCAGAGAAGCCATTGAATATTGTGAAATTAACATAGAAGCCTATGGAAAGTGGAATTAGTGGTTTCTAGCCTAGACGCAATGTTCAAGCTATTCCGCCATTTCCTGACTGAGAGGTTGATTGAAGTTTTTCACTGACAAAAAAATGTTTCTATTTTCTAAAAAAAAAACTCTTTAATAGTATAGAAACATAAATATCAAAACAATTGGTTGTGGGCATTAATGTTGCGGTCATTTTGGGCTATAAAAGATGCCTACCAATCCCCTTTATAAAGTTTTACATTAGAAGTTTTCCGAAAAAAAATATATTAATTTGTAAATGTATATAAAATTAGAATACAATTCTAATCAACTACTTATCAGAGCGGCTTAAAATTTTAAAACATACTACCCGTAGGTATGCCATTTGGTGGTATTCATTTTCGATTAAATCAACAACTACCTGTTTACCGAGGAGTTTGGGTTTTTTTTACCATGAAATTGTATTTTGAAAGTTGAAATTTTCGTCGCACTTTTCTAAGTATCTACTCATCAAAATGGTTTGAAATTTCAATATATTTTTTTATGAGCAACTTGGCGGGTGTTTCTAGAAAAGCAGAGGATGCTTACCATACTGATGCACCTAGTCCATGCTCCCATTTTAGTGGAGTCCGAGTTGCTCATTTATTTTAGTTGCTTTGTGTTCTTTGTTGTGTGTATCTGTTTTCCATGTCTGGTCTTTGTCCCTGGATTACATTCTTTTGATTACCGCTATAACCTTGGTTCCCTTGATTACTCTTTCACCTAGACAAAACAAATGGGAGAAAAATTACCCACAACTTTTTCAACTTTTCAGACACATGATTTGATGATACACATTTAAAAATATACATATTAAATCAATCTCCCGTGTTTTTTTTTCTGTTCCACCAATTTTACTTCAAAGCATTTGCTTCTGCTTATTATAGGATTGAACCAAATTTTTTTACATTAAAATTACGGTTCTCCCAAAGTCATTTAAGTGCATTGTAGGCTTTTGTAGCTAAACAACTGTTGAATCCAGTCAAAGCATGTAAATTTGCCTTTTTGCTGTCTAATTACCATCAATATGAATTAAATGACCATACAGACAGGAGCATCAACACAGCAGCCCAACCAGGGCCTCAATACAGCAGCCCAACCAGTAGTAGGACATATTCAGAGTTCTATCCGATTACCCACGACTGGATTCTGTCAACTCTGCAGTCCTCAATACAGTTACTAACAGAATCCCAATAAGGAACAGTCTCAAGAGACTCAAAAGGGTATTCAAACAACTTGTATCTTTCAGTACTTTTGGATTCCATATATTCGATGGCTAAATCAGAAAATTAGCAAGTCCCATTTTAATTAACTGCATTGGTGTGAAATATTCCAAATGAACATAAACAGAAGACTTTTTGTGAATAAAATCTTTACCAACAAAGATAAGAACTAATATGTTGCACATTTTTCAACAGGTGTTATTAATTGTTATGTGTTTATGTGTTGAGATAACAAATAATAATAGGAATATAATAATTGAAATTGAGCTTGTTACAATGATTTTGATACTGTTTACAAGTAACAATATGTAATAAAGAGCATTGTGCAGCATGTTCGTTGGTTTATAAGTATGACATACAATATCTATACTTTTGATGATTTTCAAACCTTCTTAAGTTAGTAACATGACTTTAATCATGTTGTAAACAGCAAAAAAATGACAAAGCATCAGATAAAAGCCAATTGTTTTTTAGCTATTTATAATAAGATAACTCGGTGCAAAGAAGACTACAATTATTGTACTTTGATAGTTTAAAAAGTTTTCCATAATTACACTATTTTATAAGTTAAATCTGATTTAAAATATAGAATGACTGAAATAATGCATGTACTTCAAAGTATTGCATATGATTTTAAGTGAAAAGGTATTTGAATAAAAAAGAAATGGCACATATGTTCAAAAGTATCAAGTAACAGTACTATCTAGTGAAGTAGACATTTTTTTTACAAAAGTAGACAATAATTTAAATGGTATATTATCAAACAAAACCTGTTATATTCATATATGCTGCATCATATTTCAACAATTTAGCATTACATTTTTTCGCAGAAATAATGTTACGTTTCAGCATAAAAACTTTTGTTTAAGGCTGTTTAACATCCACATCTTGGAATAATCCGGCAAATTAAAAAAAAACATATAGCCACAGGTATAGAAAAAAACTTAAGATAATCAAAAACTTTTTCGCAACTCGTGCAGGATTTTTGAAGAAAGAATAATGTCTTCATTAGGGGATGCTTTTCTGAAGTTAAACATCTTTAAAAAAATTAATAGCAACATTTCTCCTGACAACCCGGTAATATTTTTGTTCCACAAGTTTCTCTCAAATATATATATATATATATATATATAGCGATCCTATAGGTAACAGACCACCAATTCAACCAATGAGCATTTGGAACGTAGGCAAAAATAGTCCTACGCAGAAATTACCCCTGTTCCTCATAGTGCTGTGAAAAAAGTTCTCATCTTATTTAAAAAATTTAAACAGTTTCTGAAAGGAAAAACATTTCTATACATTTTATAGGTGCATTTTGCTTCTTGTGATGTGAAGCCTAATCTCCATAATGATTTTTAAATATACCCCTATCTTGTGAAAACACTGGGACTTCCCATGCTATTTATAGACCCTTCACTTCCGGTGACCAGTACTGCACTGCAAGTCTGCTAACCCCACATGCCATTCTGAGGATTGTGAGCTGACATATGTAGAATCATGCTGATATATAGTCCTCTGCAGGTTAAAGTGAAGGTAAAGTCCAGAGAAGCCATTGAATATTGTGAAATTAGCATAGAAGCCTATGGGAAGTGGAATTAGTGGTTTTTAGTCTATAGGGTCGCTTATGATATTGACCTTCAGGGAACAAGTGAGATTAATTTTCTCCTAAGGTCACGTGAAATTAATACGCATGGGATGGTTGGCGACTGATCGTCTGTCACCATGTGATCAAACAGTCCGATGAAACAAGCCATGAAATAGTGCGAACTTATTATACAGACTTCTAAATGTAATGGAAGATACGAAATTTCTCTTGAATGCTGGTTTTGATAAACTATGTATTTTATGGTTATATTTAATCCTTTCCATTCCACGTTTCACTCCTTTCCATTGACTATGGCCTGTGCCTAGAAACTTGACCGCGGATGCTTGTGAGTGCTACTGTAAAATATGATATCCGCTTAACGAATCAATATTTTGCGTGATGCCTAGGTCAATTTCAGCCACTATCGTGGCTTCATTGACAAAAATGTGTACCCTTTTTGGGGGTGTATCTCAATATACAGAATTTGCATGATTCTTACAAAGACAGCTACTTAAGTACAAAGATGTAACTGTATGACATACACTATGTAGATGTGTTGTTGTTATTTAACTATATAATCCAAATTATATTTTAACTATATAACATGTATTAATTTCTAAATAATTTTAGGTTATTTCACAATGATATATTAACTAGTCCAACTGGCACCCAGTTTAATGGGAATTTTTAAAACAAAACTGTCTTAAAATCTCAATACAAAACTACAACATATTGAAATGGAGGGTGGACCCATTGATAGCCACAAAGTGTACATTTGTTATAGAACAATATAATAATTAACACTTACACTAATTTTATTGTTCATTTTGCAGTCTCTGAAGAGCAATTACTGTCGATATGTATAGGAAACTGTTGCTTGAAATAGTTATTACTTGCAAGAAGTTTATTTGCGTTCTTTCTCCTGAAGATCCAAAATGTCAGAAAAATGTCTCCAACTTTATTGCTTTGGATTTTTACACAAGAATGTAAGAAAATCCATATCATGTAACTTCATGTAATATATTCCAGCTATGGAGCTTCCTTTCAGAGTTGTGAAACTTAAAAACTACGGTACAGAAATGTCATAATTCCATGTAACTCATAGATACCTACATTTGTAATTTCAGTCGGGGTTTATAGTGATAGTGTCCGTCCTTCCTTCCGTTACGCGGAGGAGTTCCCATATCTTAATTTTACTCCTCCTACACAGGGACTCTATATTACTAATGTTAGTATTGTATGTTCCTCGCCCCACACCACTAAAGGGAATTTGGTGAAACTTTAATAGAATCTTTTAGTTACGAAATAAGATATTTTGCATAGCAGGCATAAAACAAGATTATTTCATGTCAGAGAAGAAGGATCTATTTAAATTGTTTAAACATATAGCAATGTAATATTCACTAATATATGCATGTTCAAAAATGCTTTCTTCATACTCTTCAATGAAATAAACATAATAGTTGCTGATGTAGAGGACATTATCAATGAATTGACTGTGGTGGACAAGTGATCATATTGCTTTCAACATTAATATTGTATATAAATGTGTCATCAATTGCTGTTAAATGGTGTACTTGATAAGGCGGAGGTTCAAAAATAGACGAATAAATGTAGAGATAAAAAATCATCGAAAATAGATTAATAATTGTAGGAGATGAAAAGTCACCCAAAACAGACGAATAATTGTAGGAGATAAAAAAGCATCCAAAATAGACGAATAAATGTAGAAGAAAAAATCATCCAAAATAGACGAATAATTGTAGGAGATAAAAAAAATCATCCAAAATACGAATAAGTGAAGATAAAAAATTACTTTAATAAATAGGACAGTTCAACCCTCGAATATGGCAAGCGTTTGTCAAATTTATTTCCTACTTATTGATATCATTAAATCATTTATTGATATCAATAAATAAACTATTGATATTAAGATTGCATTCTTGGTATGAATAGCGTTTGTAGAAATATGGAGTTTAAATGTACAAATTGTGTTGATTTAATTTATTCATTAGGTGATTGCTGAGCAGTAAATGGTAATATATTCGATTTTATTTGAAAAAAAAAATGAGTTGAAACTAGGCACCCCGAAGTCTGGGATCACCCTTTTGTAGGTTATAAATTAGTGGAGCTGCATATTTGATAGTGTGAGCAAGCCCCTGTGTATCGACGACTAACAGTTAACCCAGTGGTTAAATTGTTGTGCAATGTAACGATCACCTAGGTACTGTAAAACAGGACAGTCAAGTTTATATAATACTATCAACCTTTATTTAGAAAATACATATTACAAGCCATTATATTACACACAATACACATAAATAACGCAACATCAATGAATCTGGAATAAAACACAAAGCGGTAAATAAATTATGGATTGGATTTCTATTGTTTAAAGCACTATGTTGTGATCAGAGATTGTTATACATGAAACCAATAATGTGGCTAGAACAGAATTTTTGTCAAATTCTTCTTTTCTCCAGCAGTCCATGATTTTGATTTTGCCCGGAAGTGACGGACGTCAGCGACGTGATCTTGGTGAAGCATTGGTTTGTAGTCCATTGGCTCACAGAGAGGCTGCAAAATAAAAGGAAATTTTGTTGACAGCTTTCTTGAAGAATGTGCATTTCGTCATACATTAGTATCATTTTGAAATATCAAAAAATGAAATGAAGGTATAACTACATTTACGTATTGCTATTTAAAAGAACCAAGTTGCGTGATCCATGGTTGAAAAAAAAAGATTTTCTTGCTACAAGAGATACTTTACCTTTCCATCACTTTGTTGGTAAAAAGCTTTATATCCACCATCTAAAATGTAAACTTCGGGATACGTCAGTCGGGGATAATAAGCTGCATTCAGTTCACGATCCTTATTTCGAAGTAACCGGCATCTAAAATGTATATAACAATTGCTTAATCTGTTATTTAAAACGGGTTACAATGTTTTTGTATTACTTTTAAGGATTTAAAACAGTAAAAAAACTACCAAAAAACAAAAACAAAAAGGACGAAGTTATAGATACCTTAAGAAAAATAAATGATTTAAACTTTCACAGATTCTCATACATTTAGTATAAATTTCATATGTGTAATATGGAATTTATTCATGTTTGACTTGTGTAGATGAATTTGTGAAGCAAGAACAATTGAATCCACGAAATATTGCGATGAACCGAAACAATACTTTCGCTTTCCGACAGTGCAAAGAGAAAATTCATGGCACCTGTGTAGTTCTTGGGATTGAACCAAAACATGTCTACGCATTGTTACTAAATAGTACCTGAAAATGCTTCCATTTACTATAACTTTAAAAAAAAAACTTACAACTTAGGACCTCTCTCTGAAGAAAATTCACAATGGAAAATCAAAATGTCGGCTTTGACTGAGGAGTCCATAGCTTCCTTCTTTAATAGGTTTATTATACTGTCTTGTGAATACAAATTAACAGCACCCTGTAGAAAAAATGATAATAATTTATACAATTATCACATGTTTTTCTAGCAACTCTTCGCTATGTTGGACAATGCTTTTTTTGTCTAAATGTGTATGTTTATGACGCTTATCCTACCGGTGCACCTGGTCCATGCTCTAAGTTTTAGTAGGGTCCGATTTGCTCATTTACCTTTGTTACTTTGTATGTATTGAATGTATTTGTATATGTGTGTTCCATGTCTGATCTTTGTCCCTGGATTACATTCTATTGATTTCCGCTGGAATCTTGGTTCCCTTGGTTACTCTTTATGCAGTCTTCACACAACCAAACCACTACTGCATATAAAAACGTTAAAGTTATTACTTTGTTGACAAACGTTAGCATAATTCTTACCTTGATATGTCCTCCTTCGTACTCAAATGGATATCTACAGTCAATGACTTTGTAGCTTTGGACAGTACCATCATATTTTCCATTAATCAAGTCCGCAACCTAAAACACGATGAATTGATGTCTTTAAAAATCGACTACAACGTCGCATTTAGATTGATAAAACAATATATTTGTTCAGTAAAAGAAATTATAAAACTAGCACCAAGTTAGTTTTTTTTATTATTCTAGTGCAGTTATAACTTTTTAATCCTTTGTGTTACTATTAACTTACAGTTTGTGTTGAAACACTCTTGAGGTCTCTGTGTCTTCCACGAATTGTCGGTAGACAATATGAATGACTCCCATCTGCTACTAAATCGTCTGCTTCCAGGAGTTTGTTCACCACGTCAAGATCTGTTTTTTCTCGCGCTGTTGTCACCTGAAAGTGTAATTCGACAATTTTTTTGCTTGATCTATTTACGATTATTGTAGTAGCAAGTAATTAAGTAACAAAATATCGCACTTTACCAATATGCTGAGTTTTTAATGCAATATTTCCGTCATTATAATAGTTAACACAATCGTCTCGAGTTTCTGTCATCATAAGCAGTATTATTTCACTTTCAAATCGTAATGGAAAAAAGAAAATTACACGGAGAAAGGTTAGTTGATATTAGCCAAATGGCAGTTTCACGTGGTTCCAGGTTGTGTTAATTTTGTACAATTGAACAATAATAGCCTGGAGAACCAGAAAAAAGGTTCTCCAGGCTATTACTGTTCAATCCCAACTCCGGATCTGCCACTGATGTTGGATGCTAACCATAGATAGTTTTACTGGTTTCCTTTTATTAATTGTCTTAACACCAAAAAAATCCTGACATTGCACATACGGTGACGGAACAACTTATTTCGAGAGTAGATTTTAAAAGATTTTACCTCAAAAGAAAATGATTTCTTCGATAGCCTTTCCTTTTTTGGTCGTCTCTGTCTTTTGGTTTGCAGCTTTGGTGTGTCTGTATCCAGAGATCGCTTTTGGTGAAACAGTGATTTCCTTGCTGTTACTGTTGGTGCAGCATTGGTCAGCTTTGGTAGTTTCCCTTGGAGCTTGAAAAACAAAATACTTCAATTAGTCTTTGGTATATGATGTTCCAGATTAATCCAGAAAAGAAGAGATAGCGATAATTTCTTTGATCTAATATATCAATGTGAAATGTTTCAATACATTTCGCTTTTATTGTTATTATTTTTATCGGAATTTACCAAATACTATCAAAACATATAAATTCGTCGCTGACGTATATAATCGCTTACCTCTGACAAACTTGTATTTGGCGTGTCTTCGTCTCTGATTTTAAGAAGTCCACCAAAACTGCCGCAAAGAAAAGGACTGTCGGTTGCCTGAATAATGTAAAAAATACTATTAAATAATCTCTGTTCCACAAAAAAAAGTGTTAGAAATTATGAGTTTTGAGACATTTTAGATATTTTTAGGTAAATTTTAATTAAAATGTTAACTTCTACATTACACTTCCCTTTTACTTTAGAAAAAGACCATTTATTTCGGTATTTTTTTTAATATCAAAGAAGAAATGTTTATGTGATAAAGTATTACAAACCTGCATTGTTTCTTCCATTCCAAGCCCGGAGTCTTCATCAAGGTCCACCACGGAATCTTTACCTTTTAGTAAATCACTTTCAAAAAGTGCTCTAGAAGTCATCTTTTCGTGTATTTCAATCTGTATATTTAAAAAAAAATATGTTAATATTTACAATTCTACGGATTTATGTATGGAATATAAAGATAAAAATCTGGATTAGTTAATCCATGTCTATAGTGTACTGACATGGAATGACAGTTCCTTGAAGCCATTGTTTCTGTTCTATAACCAATTATCTGGTAGATACAAGCATGAACACGGCCTTTTCAATGACCAACATCCTTCGTGTGTCTTTCAATTCATGTTTTAACTACACATAATTGTCGCTACCAGTAAATTTACATGTCATAAAGATGTTTGGTTGGTCATGCCATGAGTCTAAAACTTGTTTCGCTTTTAGATGGCAGCTATTAACAATTATAAAATTTTCCTACTATAGATCTATATGATAAATAAAATGATAAAACATTTATAATTATTTTTCGTAATTTCAAGAAAGGCCACTTATTAATAATTTTAAGTTTTCAAAATTAATAGAAGCTGCATACGAGTTCAATTATACTTGTATATCACTATAACCACTGTATTTCACCATTTTCATTGCTATGGCCTTAAATTATTTATTATGAGTAATATGACCAATATAGAATGCCTTGGAAACAGCAAAATGTCACACTAAGATAAGATCGGCACACGGTGGCTTAGATGTTTAATGAAAGAAGCGAAGTCTAGTCCTAATGAAGTATCAATTTGTCCAAGATTGACCCAAAACCATAGAGAAAAATATGTGGCTAACACGATGACGAATTATTCCCACTATCATCGTACTCAAGAAACAGTTTACCTTAATTCTGTATTTCCGTATGTGTTTATGATCTATGACTCTTAGAATATTTATATATAACAAATGTTTGAAACTTAAGTATTACTTCTTAATTGTTCTATGCTCAGCTTAGAGCACCTTTACTAAAGGGAGGAAATAATTCTCACCTCCTTCCTTGTAAAAACATGACCCTCACCAATTAATTACACCTTAACTTGTAGTAATTGCTCTAAGTATGTAATTACACTGTTTGTAACTACATGTCAATATTGTTTTTACTGTGCCTTAAGATTGTGCTCACAATCATATACCTTTGATATAATAATAAAGTAAATAAAACTTATTTGCAATTTGTTTTTTCATTGTTCTTTATCATTATTATTATTTATAACTGTATTACTGTTATGAAAATCAACGAATAGTTATGTAAAGTTATTCATACCATACACGCCACATTCTGTATATTCAGAAATTATTGTGAAAAAAAACCATTATTTTGATAAAGAGCTTCGTGGAGGGCAGCATCATACGACCGCAGTATCGAACTCTTCGCTTTGGGCAACTGTGGACACAATACTACTATTTTACACACTTAAAACATAGCGACGTACCTCCCAGTATTGACGCAATATAGCACAAAATATGAAATTTAATTAAAAATTTTCGAAATTGGACTGAAACAAAAAAGTTGACCTTATTTGGGTGCTCCTCCTTTGACCACAACTGTTAGTATTAGGTAGTAGAATCATAAAACTTTGGAACCCATTGTAATATTAAAGAAATACAATGCTTTGCAGAGCGCATCTAAATATCCCTGCAGAGATCGAAACTTGAACAGTAGAGGCAAATCAAGCCTTATACAGCTCTAAATTTTATTGTCATTAAATATTTGATACAAAATAAATAAAAATAAAAACAGAAGTTTGCATAAGTAAAGAAAAAAAAACAATTCAACAAAATTTTATGAAAATTGCTTGAAGCTATTTTTGAATTATTATGCAATTACGAGAAATCCCCCTTTCTAGCCCATTTTGAGCTAATGCCATCACTCGGCGTCCGTCGTCGTCGTTAGTCGCCGTCGTAAACAATTTTAAAAACTCTTCTCTGAGACTATTTGACCAAACTTAGTATGAATGTACCTTAGAGTATGGTGCACAGATTGATGTGTGGATTTTTGATCCAACTGTCGTTACCAAAAATAGAACATGGGGTCAGACAGAAGTTTTTCGCATATGTTTTCAAAAGCGTTTGGTTTAGCCAAATTCTGTGTTCAGCATGATGAGATCTATCTGTGGTCATGTTTTTTTTTTGTACTAATCTGTTAAGCCACGTTGGAGTAATTGCCTCTTTTCAACGTTTTTTTTTTTTAATGCTATTTCTCTAAGATTCTTCTCCTCTGAAACTACTTGACCAATTGGAACCAAACTTACCATGAATGTTCCTTAGAGTATTGTGCATAGAACTGTTATGAAGATCTTTGATCCATCGAAAAACATGGCAGCCGTTACTAAAAATAGAACATAGGGGTCAGACAGTAGTTTTTCCCGTATATCTCCAAAACCATTAGGTTTACCCAAATTCTGACATGAAAAAAATGTCTTAAGCATGATGAGCATGATGAGATCTATCTGTGGTCAATTTTCACTATAATCTGTTAAGCCATGTTGGAATTATTTCCCTTTGCGACGTTCTTTTTTTTTGGAACCCAACTTGGTATGAATGCTCCTTGAGGTATCCTGCATAGAACTGATGTGAGTTTTTTATTTTATCTGTCAAAAAACTTGACTGTCGTTACTAAAAATAGAACATAGAAGGGGGTGGTAAATAGTTTTTCGCTTATTACAATTATTATTATTATCTCCAAAAGTGTTGGGTTTAGCCAAATTCTTTCAGTTGCTGAAATGATCCTTATTATAGGGCCTACAAAAGTCTCTTAGGCTCAAAGTTGTCAGACGACTCCTGAGCTATTGCCCTTGAAAGATGAAAAATGAGGGTTTTTTTTTTACAGTTTTCAGCCAATATTTTGAAAACTATAACAGACAGAAAGAAACTTTTGATTGCTAAAATGATCCTTATAATAAGTCCTACCAGTCTTCTTAAGTCAAAAAGATTTGAACAACTCCTTGTTAAATGTATTGCCATTGGAAGACAAAAATTAAACAGGCTCCTGGCAGCCTCTTGTGTATCATTCAATACCTCTTGTATAACCATCAAATACGTTTCTGGCAATTATTCATCTCAATAATATTATATTATTTCTACAAATAAAATTGAGATTTTGTCTTCAAATCAATTCAAGATTTGGGGGATTCCTTTATTGCCTTGAAAGAAATTTAGTAATAAATTTGCATTCAGGGAATTTAGTTCTTGTAGTTGTGTGTCCATTATAATTAAATGTGTTAAGCATGTTCCAATTAACACACTATTCAGTCATAATTTCCACCCTATCATTAAAATTTTACCATTAATAAACGGGAAGTGACGAGCATTGATTTTAACCAAGTAAAATTGACGGCATAATTCAAATTGATCAAAAGAGTCTAGTTGTGAAAAATCTTATGTTCGTCAAGGAAATTATTTTCTTATGCTGAAATTGGTTTTATTTGAGTATAAATACACTGTAGAATGAATTATCTGCTAATACAGTTTTCGAATGTTAATGCAAATTTACTTACGGACAGGTTTCAAAATGGAACAAAATTTGTAAATGTTTGTGAAGTTGGATACTGTTTAACTATTGTTACAGTTTATAGTTCAGAAATCAGTAGTATTGATTGACTTTCAGTTTATACATATGAGGAAAAACAGTCCTAAATAATATGAAAATGTCACAAGTATAATTCAAGTTTTATTTTACATTCTGTCATCCATCTGTCGTTCAAACTTTGCAAAATAACTAAAATATACTGCTACCAATTTTTGTGAAACTTCGGTGAATTGTTCCTTTCTATTGGTGTGCCTCCCTTTTCATTTTTATAATTTTTCACTTTTTTCGCTTTAAAGTTATGGGACTTTATTCGTAAAAAAGTGGGGTGATTTTACGATTTAGGACTAGAACTGAAAACCTTACTACAATGTCAATAAAACTTGAATTGTTTATACAAGTAAGCTCCTTTTCAATTTTTGTAAATTTCTGATTTTACTACAAGTATTTGGATTTATGAATCTTCGTTCATAAACGGGGGAGGATTGCAGTATTCAGATTATAACTCAGTAGTGATTGTACCAATTTTCCTGACTTACGAAAATAGTTTGTTCCTATTGATGTTAGCTCCTTCTTCAATTTGTTATGAATTTTGTTTTCTGTTTCCAAGTTTTTGGACTTCATCCATAAACTAGAGGCTCAAAAGAGCCTGAATTGCTCACCTGACTCTATAAGCAACATTCAGTTTTTTTGAAGCAACCATATTTTTCTTTGATAAAAATTCCTAATGCTCATTCCTAAGGAACAATCACTTCAATTATTATTAAATTCTGTCCAGTAGATTCTGAAGAGAAATTTTTTCTAAAGTAACATAATTGAAAATAGGGAAAAAACCGTGGAAATAGCCAACATGGCTTAACAGATTAACAAAAAGAAACTGACCACAGATAGATCTCATCATGCTGAACATTTTTATCCACGACAGAATTTAGAAGGTACAATGTATACGCGAAAAATGTTTGTCTGAGGCCCATGCATATCCTATTTTAATAATGGCAGTCATGTTTTTTGATGGATCGAAAATCCCCACATTAGTTCTTTGCAGAACACCCTTCATACCAAGTTTGGTTCTAATTGGTCTGGTAGTGTCAGAGAAGATTTGTTGAAAGAAATAACATTAAAATAGCAAAAAGAAAAAAGAAAAAGGGCAACCATTAAAAAGGCTTACAAGATTAACACAAAAATTTTAAACGAGATAGATATCACCATGCTGAACCACTTTCACCCCCATGTCAGAATTCGGCTAAATCCACGGTTTTTGAGATATATGCGAAAAATATCTGAGTTACCTCTAGCTATGCTCTATTTTTAATCATGGCGGCCAAGCTTTTTGATGGACCAAAAATCCTCTCATCAGTTCCATGCACTATATCCTTTTTGGTTCCCATTGGTCAAGTAGTGTCAGAGGAGAAGACTTGAAAAAATGTTAACGACGACGATGACAATGGACAACAAGTGATGGCAATAGCTCACCACCTGGCCTTTGCCAAGATAAGCTAATAAGGAATTACATTTGGACTAATTTTTGTGTAGTTTTCAGAAAAAGTAGGGAAGTTCCTGTGATGAACCAGCAACATAATATATACTGATTCTGAAGAATCAAAAACCAAAAAAATCAGCAATAATCCAGGACATATATTTATACATAGAACTGGTCTCAGTTTTATCACATAAGACTAGAAAAAGACTGACAATAATATGCTGACTTTAATTTGATCTTAAACATACACACCATCCATCTATACATAATTGCACTTTTAACCTTTCATTTCCATGTACACATGTATACAATATTTATCTAGTATGTACAATGATAAAATCACAGGGACTGTTTATAATAGTTATAAACTGTATAATATACATGATTCACTTGAAATTCCCAACATAACCTTCAACAAATATTGTTGGTACAAAACCATCAAACAACTATTGACAAACTTCACCATAGGACAAAATAAAAAAATCCTAGCTTCTCATCCCCACCAAACCTGATTTTTCACCATCCCCAAAGTATTTCATTTTGATTTTTTGCCCAATTTAGGTCAATTTCTTTCCAAATTCCATTTTTCACTAAATTGATAAAAAACAATGTTTGTACACCCACCCCAAAATTTGAACAAAACTGGATGAAATTCTACGATTTTTTTATTATGGCCTAAATTAATATACACACATGTAGCTTGATATATCAAAAGTCTTCCTACATTGTGAAATAGGATACATTTAGGTAAAAAATCAATGGATAAAAAAAAATATATTCAATCTTTTTTGTGTTCTACTTTAGAAGTGTAGTATCAAAGTTGCAAATCCAGACAGAGTGTACCATATCAATAATATAACATAAGCCATTCTTATTAACCTTTTGTCTTATTATTCACATAAACAAAAATCTGGTCTAAGTTTTAGATCCCAAGGAACACAAGTATCATTTTTATATTCACAGTAAATATACACCTAATAAATAACAAAATTATAATTGAACTCATTTTTGAGATGTCATATTTAAATCTCCATGGAATGTTATTTCATGTTATAACTTTGTAAAAATGATATTCAACTGTAAAAACCAATATCTCACATTAACACTATGTAAACTGGAAACTTCAATACCTATAAATAAAACATGACATTGTATTTTCTCCAGCAGTAAATAATTACTTTATTATTAAAATCTGCAGACTTATTTGGTTATCTGCTTATCTGCATCAGTTGTCTTTTATTAATTACAATGTCCTACAAATGAAGATTTTAAAAGACACATTGGTCTTTTTGAGGAAAAAAACATAAGTTCTTGATTTCTGAAATCATTAAATGAAGCAAATATGGAATAGCCTAAATATGCAAAAGCAAATAAAAAGGAAAAGAAATAAGAACTATCTGAAAAGCATAACAAATCACGTCCTGCATCATTAAAATGGACTAAGTCCTATATATGTAGAATGTAAGACCAGAACTATGAATGGCTAAAAAATATTCTGACAGAAGTAAAGTAATTTGTCACACGGAGGTAGACAATTGCGCAAGTGTGGAGGCACATTTTCATCAAAAATACAACATTGAGTACCTTTCATTATAAGAATAGCCTAAAATCATAGTAGTTCACAACCAAGTTACTTAGCCATACTGTGCAGGCCTTCGAAAGCAGTTTTAAATTAAAACAATCACAAAAACTAGTTCAACTATAAACCAGCCCTTCAACTGTGAAGGGCAAGTTTATATTTTGCGAAAGAAAATTAAAAAAAAAATAAATATCAATGTTGATCTTTCCCTTTATCTACAGTAAATTGAATTATGGGTAAAAATAATGCCTTTCAAATAAGCACAAACTAATATGTATGTCTAACATATACAAAATAAATATATATAGTAGCACTTATATACTTGTTACCCCCAATATAGTACATGTATCACAGACATGTAGCTTAAGTAGTAAATAATATCTCATCATACATGTACATGACCTCATAATAATTTAAAAATACATGTAGCAACAAGTCCATCTGCAAGTCTTTTTCTTAAGCCTGTTTTAAAACAATAGTATGGATCAAGAATTTTTTAATGTATTGTATAAAGTGGAATAATGTCATGACCCAGCAATGAGTATTAAAATTATTTTAAAATCAGGTCTAAGCTTCACATCTGTTTTACCTTAAATCAATAATTTAACAAGTTTTGACAGTTGAACATTTCAAAGACCTTCAGATATAATTTACACAGAACTATACTAAAATACTTTTTTTTTTTTAAAATGTTCGAAGGTTTTTAGCAAATGGTCGTTGGCAGCCCCTATTAGAATTTCCTGCAGGGAAATCACCATTTTCGACTAACATCGCAAATAATACAGAATCTCTAGATCTGAGACAAATGTAGATTAGGTTACACAGTGAAATGGTAGAATTACATAATAGTTCTACTGTTTATTTTGCCATACACAAAGTCATTAATCTAATTTAATTCTGAATCTGTCAAGATTAGATTTGTTTAAATTGCAAATGAGAACTGATGTCATAACGGTTATGAGTTTTAAACAATATACCACAGAGTTATGACAAATGACTTGATGAAAACACTGATTGTTTGACAGTGATAAAATATGTTTAAATTACTGTCAAAATGTCATTCTGATTTTCTGCCAGCAATCAAAAGTAAAATATCAATTGTTGGCGCTTTGAAATTTCTGGGGAATTTAATGATCATGACGCATAGCACTAAACAATCTGAAGTGTTGGAACAAAATGTTCAGTAATACAATAAAGTTACCAACATTGAAAAGCTATGCTAATATTGATATTTTTTCACAGATCATAACATTTCAAGTCTTAAGTTCTAAACAGCATTAATAACCTACAAACCACATTAAAAAGCAATAAAATATGTCGATGTCATATTAATGTATCAAGTAAAAAATTAACTTTGAAATTAACCAAGAATAAGTCAAGAACATAATGTACCTGCATAATGGAGGCTTATGAATAAATAAAATATGGGGTTTCAGTAGATACAACAAAAACAATAATCAACTGAAACCTCAAGTTAACAAAACATACATAAAATAAATGTGACTGTATGGACATGCTGCATCATACATATACATCTTAAATTGACATCATAAATCAGTCAATGCTCTACTACTCCAACATACCTGACGGGTATAATTTTGCTACACGTGACAATTGGATAGTTTGTAAGGCGACTTGATGTTGAATTAATTTTGTTGACAACTGCATTAGCATTTCAAATAAATTGAATGCTCATAGCAACTCAGTGGGCTTCTACAGATATTTTCAACATGTATACTTAAGGAGGCAGACCTGGCTAAAGAATATTAGTCTTAAAATCAGTGATATGTTTGTTACAACCACAACATGTCAAGTTTTCATTGGAAACAGAATGGAATCTATCTAACTTACTTGGCTGCTTGCATAAGATTTATGTAAAATGGTTTGCACAAACATATCAATTATTCGTAAGAGTTATGTCCCTTACCCTAGGTCTTCCTCCTTAAACTCATGAATACAAACACAAATGTTTGAATTTGCAAATACAAAGAATAAATTCAAAATAGACCAGTCTAATTACAGAACTTACCATTCATTAACAGTGAGTGAAAAAAAGTTTCAATATGAAATCATCATTAAAATATGGTCACCTGAGCAATTGTTTTACGATTAGAATTGACATTAAATGTAGAACAACAACAGAAATAATGTTCATTTTCCAAAATTTCCAAATGAACTAAAAGCTTGGTCAGTCCTCTTCTGGAAGGCAGCATTTGCAGTGACATTTGCCATCATATTCATACTTCCAACTGTTGTACTTGACATACCCCCCATCATACCAGGCATTCCCATTCCTGAAATAGATATCAAATTATGAACAAATGGAGCAACATACTATCTATATCTAGATATAAACAAACTGAATTTTCTATAAAATATAAAAGAACTTGAATGGCACAACAGTATCACAGCTTCCTTTGCTTAAAGTATACCTTTATGAACTACAACATTATTTGTTTTCCATCAAAGTTAATGTAAAGATGTGTCGTTACTGTGAAAGTTACTTAGTACTTAAATTTGTGGATGCCAATTTTTGTGGATTGAGGAAGAAACAAATTTGTGGATGCCAATTTTCGTGGATTGAGGAAGAAACAAATATGTGGATTCTTCAATTCATGGTTTCGGAGTTTTCATCAATGAGAATATCCTTTTCGTTGAGACCAAATTTGGTGATTTGGCCTATCCACGAAAACCACAAAAATTGGTAACCCAAGAACACTAGTATTTTCACAGTATTATATGGATACAGTGAATTATCAAATGCTCCCTGTGTAATAAATTTCAATAATTCACATGTGTTATATCTGTCTTGTGTCATTAACCTTATTTGAGGTCACTGATGATTTGGAAGGTCATTCTGCCCGTCATAAAATTTGTATTTTGACTATATTTTGGTAATTCAATATATCCAATTACTTATCCTATTAGTATTTGGTCCATAACCAAAGTAAATAATCCAAAAACCAATACACATATAACAATTTACAAATTCTTCATGTAACATTTGTTTTAATTATAAGATCCTACTCCTATTTCAAGAATACATAAATACAAAATAAGTCTAAAAGCTTACAAAAAAATCAAATAAACTTTAACTTGCAAAATTGAAGGTTTGTTTTTACAACATCTATGGTGGAGAAATCATAGGAAATAAAAGACATGCAACCAGCTCCCAGAAAAAAAAACAAAATTCTATTAGTAAACCAAAATGTCTCACAAGAGAAATGCCAAAAAATTCAACCACCATCAACTTTGACCTTTAAATTATTGTACATGTGAAGTGGCTAGAACATAATAAAAAGAAGTTTGTTTAAAGTGTTAGTTCTTACATAAAAACTTGTCTGCTAAAAATCAATTAAAAATAGAGACATCATCAGATATTGTAGGTTTTTAAGGCATTGTCCTTTGAGACAACTGATGACTATTGTAACCAGAACCAGTTATAGCACTTCATAACTTCTAAATTATCAAAAATTACCACAAAAAAAGTTGTGTGATAGGGTTACTAATCAATAAAATCATTCAATGTAGTTCTTTTCAAAGCTTTTCCAAATTAATTGAAAGCAGCAAGTCAGTCTTGCAGATTTCATTATCAGTACCAAAAATACAATAGCTTTATTAATGGCTACTCTTATCAATACCAAACTACTTTTAGGAAATCTGTATCATAAAAAATCCAAATACAGTAGCCACAACAAGAACTCTGACTACATACCTGTGCCCATATTTCCTCCCATCATTGGTCTTGGTTGGTTCATCATTCCTGGTTGTTGGTTTATAGACATACCAGCCATACCCTGGTTCACTCCCATCATGCCTTGGTTACCCACCATTCCCATTCCTGCAACAAAACAAACAATATTATTGTTTATTTCCCATACAATATCTGTAGTTACCATTTTCATGTACCAATTATCACATGTAGGTGTTATTTCTGTCTTATTTCGTACTTGACTCTGCCACTTCATATTAAACATTAGATATTTAACATAGGACTAAAATATACCATCTTGAAATATTTCCAAGCAAGGGCAACTTACTCTCCTAACTGGGAATTACAATTTAAGTAATGTCTCCCCCATCCAAAGTTCAAAGGAGTATACAGTGGAACCCCCATAAACCGGCCCCTCTGAAAACTGGATTCCTCTGAAAACCGTACATTTATTTTTGGTCCAGAATTAACGCCTATATATTAAAGTAAAAAAGTCCTCTGAATACCGGCCCCTCTAAATTCCGAATTCCGGCCATACATTCTGGTATGAAACATATGTTTTCATACAATATTGACCTCTTAAAACCGGCCGACAAAATCTGTTTACCTGAGAAATCGGTGAACCGTGTTACCTGTCACTCCGTGTATTGATTATTGATTGACATATTTTACATGTAAACCATTGCCGCCAGACTATTTACCCTGTTACCTTGTTACGTAAACATGTCATACAGGTGCAAATCATAATTAAATGTAATTATCAAACATCAAAACATAATAATTAAAACAAATCGGCTTGTAAAGATAATGATTAAAAGGCAATTTAGCTTGCACACACAATGATCGGTGTGGTTTACCACATGTATATTTTTAATTTGTCTTTAAACCCATGAAGTTAAACGCTGACACAGATATACAGGTATTTCAAGGTCAGTGACCCCCGATATCGATGTATTTATGGTATTCTATAAATAAACTTGTAAAATAACAACAACATGGATATAAATATTTATTCAATGAAACATACATGTATTACAAAAAAAACATTTGAAAAGATACAATGCACTGCACAAACCGTCAACATGCTTTAAAAATGAAATGAGGGTATTTTGCAGACATAGATTAATCATAGTTGTATACTTCCGGAACCAGTTTCCGGAGCATGGTACCTCTGGAAACCGGACCCTCTGAAAACCGGCCGATTTCGTCAGTCCCAGTGATGGCCGGTTTACAGAGGTTGCACTGTAACACCCACAAAATTCAGTGGATCATAAATTCCTAGTAATATGCACAACTACATACAAAGTAACATGAATTTGGTGCAGTAGTTTCTGAGGAGTTACACTCACTAAATTGTGAATGACAGACAGACAGAGAGGGCAGATACAATATGCCTGCCATCCACTTTACTTACATAAAGGAGAGGTATTACATATGTTAGGGAGGCAACTCTAAAACATGAATGGCCCAAAATCATTCTGTTGTGACATATTTCTAAAAGGATGTTTGTAGTAAAGAAGTGATTGTTTGAACTTTTAACACATCCACACATTGTGTGTTATAGTAAGTTCTGCACATTACAAATGCTAGAAACATGAGCACCTTACTAACCTGGATTTGATTGTTGTTGTAGCTGGTTCATTGATGGTTGCTGTTGTTTGTTTTGGTATTTATTTGCAGGATTGAGGGAATCTACGTTGATGTTAACTTTACCTGCATCTGACCATGTGTTCATATTCTTCTAGGGAAAAAAAGAATGTAGTAGTTGTTAAATCATAATGTGTGAGAACATTTCAGAACTATTAAAACTGTAAAGCTGCCATTTCTGCAAGGAAAATGAGAAGCAAATGAAAAATACACACCAACTTCAATGACTTTACAGAAAATCAAAAATTGAAGAATTGTAGTAAAAAGTTTATAAAAAAAAGAGTTGTAGAAAACCAATTAACTAACAATTAGTAAATGAAGTCTTAACAATTCAGACAGATATTAGATCTATATTTTTTAAGACAGCATGTAAAGCATGATTACATTCTTCATGCATAGTATTAATTTCTCCTTAAGAGGAATAACAAAGAATGAGAAATAAAATGCCTAAAATAAAGGGTCCATAACAATTGAAAAGAAAATTTTGTCATTAGTAGTATTCTCTATTAACAACAGAACATGCAGTTTTATCTTTCCTCCGTCATTTAACACATGCTTTAAATTCAATGTTAAAAGTTAATATGGTGTTTAATGACCACGATTAGCTTTTGATCATCAAAGCACCAGAAACTTGTTGTGGCTGATTTTTTAGAAGAAATTTAAGGCATGATGTCTACTTGTACATTGAATTCACTGAAGATAAAGACCTTTTAAGAATACTGACAGACCATGTTTACTGCACAATAAGTATTATTCCATTCAAATGGTATATATAATATTGGTACATGTACATCTAACTTCAGAACTCATCAACTGTAAATCATGACATAAACATACAGGCACGTGTAGGTAACAATGTGACATGGAAAGAGTAATTGATAAACAAATCTTCATCAAAATGTTGTGTGTAAACTAAGCTAGCATTTGTACATTGATAAATCAAGGGGCAGTATATCATGTATATATCCATGCATTTTAATGCAAAAATTCATGTAACAACAAATGCTGCAGTTTTTCTTATTTCAGTTCAGATACCTATATTTCAGAACATTCCTTTACCATTGTCTAATTGTTTTGGTTACTTTATTCTCCAGCTTTACAGCATGCAGAAGTGTTTCATTTCAGTAGAACTCCAGATAAGAATCATGCAAAATGTAATTCATGGTAGGAAAGCCCATATATTCTTATTTTTGATATTTTGTTTAAATGATATAGTAAACAGAAATCAACATGTGGCTCTTCATATAATCCTTGTTCTTAGGTATAGAATGTACTGTAGAATTCCAAAAAAAGGAGGTAACTCTTTAATTAACACTAGAATACAATAGAAACTATTGGATTTTCAACATGAATAATTTCTTAAGAGCAAACAGACAGGAATGAATATATAATACATTTCATCATAGAGACCTATAAAGCAACTTAATTACAGAAATAAGCATGTACAGCCTTTTTTAGGGTGAATCACATATTACAGAATCTTCATGATTCTTACCAAGACTGCTACTTAACTGTTTGTAAATAAAAACTGCAGCATTTGATAGGGTACCCAAGCTCTGGTTTTAATGACTCAGTCAGATGACATAAAATAAACATGAAAGTTAAAATGTATGCAAAACTCCAAATTGATCAGAAAATAGAAACCAAAATAAATAAAGATTGCATGAAACGGTACAATAAATTATGTATAAATATTGAAAAGTATTACTGGTTTCTGTCTTGTATTTCTTTTATTTCAACAGTGTGAATACAGTAGTTATAATCAACCAGAATTCAATATAATTTTTAAAATATTTTGTTTCATATTCATTTTAATTTGATTTGCATCTGAGAAAGTCATGAATTTTTCTCCGTCACCATGCTCAGAGAGAAGAAAAACAAACCTTGACCTCAGTGCTAGATACAGTTTCTTCCTTAGAAACTGTCGTCTGCTAAAATATGGAGAATTTACAAAAAAGGGTGAAAGTTAAACAAAATAAACTCAACAATAATTAGAAAAATCAAAACAAGTAATATGCTAAACTCAAGAATATCAAAATAAAGCATTATATTACACCACAACCACAAGGTTACAGGATCAAACTTGACCTTGATAAACTGACGATTTTATTACCTAACTCTATACACTGGAGATTCAAGATCAATAATAATGCTACCCTTTCATTGTGTAGAATATTTAAATAAACAGTTTTTTTTTTTTTAAATCCTGTAAAATTGTTCAAATGAGAAAAGTAGTCTATAATTCTGGCATTTTGACTGTATCAGTTTATCAATGTTATCTATAAACAGTTAAATCTGCAAATTATTTGATTATATGCAATCTGATCGAAAGATAGAATTACTATTATGATTACATATTTTCTTCGTAATTTGGAAAATTGCGTGGGAGCATAAAAATATCTATTGATTGCCTACTTTCCTTAAAAAAATGTGTAATTATGATTTGAATAAGACTGCAAGAAAAAATCATTAAAAATTCAATCTGTATCTTAAAATCTGCTGTCAAAATAAGTTAATGTCCATTTAAAACTTATTCAAAGAAAAAATTAATCAAGTCATTCATCAATAAAATGAGATTTCAGCATCATGCGGCATGCAGATAATTAACTTGTACCTTCATTTGTCTATCTTACAAAATCTGTTATTACAGAATGTCACAAAATCAATCTTTACACCAGACATAATCTTTCATGGCAATTTATTGTGTTTTCGTAATCAATTCATCAAATAATTATCCAAAACATCCTAATATCAGAGACAGATAGAGTTATTAGGGCCAGATCATTGATGTTATGAATTAGAGAGGCTAGCCTGTTACATATCCACAATTTAAACAATGTAATTCTATTTAGTACATTGTTAACTTATCTTTTCACACATTAAAACAAAATGATAAAACTACCAATTAGTCAGTGAGTTATACCACTTTACTACCTCAGAACTGTAATAAGTCTAAATGCACAAACAAATAAGCAGTACATAATAAGAAAAAAAACACAAAGCTGGAAAAAAATAATTGAAAGTAAGTACAGAAAATGAGTGGAAGTAAAGCAAAATTTTAACTTAAAATAAGCTGCATTCACAACATTTTATACTGCTGTAAATTCCAAAATTATTGTAAAAAAATATTCAAAGAATTTAAACTTCACATAATGAAATTTTAAAAAATACTGATGCAAGACTTAAAAAAATTAGAAATAAATTTTTGACTAAAATGACAAAAAACCAACAATTGTATATGAATACAATAATTTCTGAATTTATAGTACATGTATTTCAATGTGGTGTAAGGGGATTTTGGAGATTTCTGGATAAAACATTGCTTGTTCGGGGTTCAATCTGGAATGTCCACTAGTTCTTAAGTCGTGTTCCAGCTGAAAATCATGCAAAATGTGATTCATGAGTAATACACCTACATATTTTTATTTTTGATATTTCGTTTGAATTACCATAGTAAACATTAACATTCAGTTTTTCATATAACCCTTGTTCTTAGGAGATAAAAATTATATAGAATGTTCTGTAGATTTCAAAATTATGGGAGATAACTCTGTAAATGACACTCAAATACAATAGAATCTATTGGATTTTCAATGTTGATTATCTCCTCAGAGTAGGCAGATTTGAATGAATAATCACACATTTCATAGCATAGACCCATAAAACAACTGAATTACAAAAATAAAAATATGTAGCCTTTTTTGGGGTGTATCACATTTTTCAGATTTTGCATTATTCATACAAAGACAGCTTCTTAACAATAATAACATATACAAGCTGAGCAAGATGACCTATGTTGTCATTGGTTACAATAAAATGTCGTACATCTGGAATTACTTTTAAAAAGATAAGAAAAAAATTCAGTTTTGTGGTGTTTGATACAAATAAAATAAAATATTGGAGTACTTTTTTTTTGTTTGTAACTTACTACTGACTATGGGATTTACATTGGGCTTAAATCATGCTTAATTCTCAAAAAATTATGATATAATTCCAGTAACATCCTTTTTTTTTAAAATCATAATTCATAATGAGTGATTTATAACAAACGATTTATCAATCCTATTGTTCTAATTTTTTAAGAGGAGAAAATACACCAGTTTAATAATAATAGTAAGATTTAAGAGGAGAGCATCTGAAGTATCTCTGATGTACACCTATATGCTACAAGTACCAGTCCATATACAATTCAGACATTGGCTATGGAAAAGTGATTCATGGAGTGGAAAAACCCATGGATCAGATAATGCTTTTTTTTTTGCTCAACACATGATATATTTTTATGTGGCAATACATGTAGTCCTTTCTGTATTTAGATCTGTACTTTTGAGAAAATCATACTTTTATCTCCCACCAAAATCAACCAAATCAAACAAAATCAAGAATGATAACTCTTGCAAAGAGCTAATTTCATGTACCATCTATATAAATTTTTACCCCAAAAGCACAACCCCCAAATGAAAAACTAAGACTGATTCTGTGGTCTGTAACTGATTCTGAATAGGAAATAAAAGTAAAGTTGGTGGGTTTTTGAAATGCATGAATCACCTCCTGTCTGATTTTCATAAAGACTGCTACTTAATACGCTATAGAATAAAATGCTTCAGTAATCAACACTTCTAAAACAAAACCATTCTTACGAAGGGTTGTGTGTACATCTACAACACAAATAGTACATTTATAACATGATCAAAGATGAATAACTACAGTATATCTGTTATATTTTGCTGATAAACAGTAAAGCATTAAAGACAAGACAAAGGTTATGTTTTATCCCATGCCATACAACTTTCATCATTTTCTATACATTAAGAAAAGGCTTTTGTCATATGAGAAAAAAGCAATTTTATAAGCTTTTAACACTTATTTTTTTTTCAGCTTTTCTCCACAGACAGCAATATAAACAGACAACAAAATATTAAATTGCTGACCCTATGGTAAAAATTAAACTTTCATAGTTAACAATTTGTAAAGTTATATGGCACAAGGATCAGACTCCTCGTTTGAATATCCCATATATCATTGGAAATCATGGACATGTCAAAGGTTCAACATGTTTCACATACTTCCTTCTTCTACATAGGTTATACAGGCATGGCACAAGACAGGGATATGTATGCAATGCCATCTGTGACTAGATGGCTGACAGACCTACCTTCACTGGGTCTGATGTCTTAGCCTATATTACAGATACCATATGTCTTATTAGAACTTTTCACATTTACTTAAAAATGTGGACTTGTTATGTACAATGAAAAAATAAAATATATTACAAATACTTGACCATCAATGTTAAGATGATGACACATTATTGCATTTTTTTAAAGGTTTTTTCTGCCCTGAATTAAGGGTTGTTGTTATTCTAAAATGGAGCATTAGAGCAAGGTTCTGCAAGGCTATATATTACCATTTTTAATATAGAAATTCCCATCTTAAAGAGAAAAAAAGCAAAAAATGAAAAAAGTACTTTTTCTAACCACAAGTTACTAGCCAGTGAACTAGACGAAAGTTAGTTTTTCTTGTTTAAAGATAACACATCTGGGCTATACATAAGTCAAAAGTGTGTCAATTTTATAATAGAAGGTGCACATCTTAAATACACGTATATTTATTAACACAGAGGTCAGTTTGAATAATAATAACTATTGAGTTACAGCTCACATAAAGTATGTATCCCATGACGAATGGACAGACAGAGAGACTATACCTACAGTTAAAATGAATACAGGTACAAAGTAAAAAGTTGTGGTATATGAAGATAATAACCTGGAAATCTCCTACCATTAGACTTACACTTCCTGTTTAATGTGTTCAAAACAAAGATAAAAAACAAAAAAATTTTTTTTTAATCTTTCTCTTTCTTTCTCCCTGTTCTAACAAACCTGCAGCTAAACAACATCTAGTACATGATGACAACACAAAAAACAACTTCTAAACAACCCTTACCATGTTTGCTTGTCCAGGCTGTAAAGGGGAATAACCCATGTTCTGTCCCATCATTCCTGGCTGTGGAAACATTCCCTGGAAATCAAATCAAACATAGATTGATATTGAACATACCTATACATATAAAATATTCTCATGAACTTCAAATCTACAAATACATGTATATAAAACACATGCTCTATCAAACCTCACAGACAATCAAAATTAAATTATTGCATCATGATCCAAAGATTTGCTTTAACGGACAAAATTACTTATTCTAGTGCTGATGCTATGCAGAACTATGTATTTATCTGACACAAATATAAATTTCTAGTATTAGCACGAAAAACTTAAGAAAGATCTGAAGTTTGAAAAAGATCTTCATAAAGGAAATACTATAATTGTTAAGTTGAAAAGAATGATGTGATCTCTGTAAAATATTTTATTTGTAGGGATCAAGCACTGGGTATAACATACATACCTGTTGATTCATCCCCATGTTCATTCCCATCATACCAGGGTTAAGACCCATACCCATCTACAAAGAAAAGAAACTAAATTACTGATATTCATACACATATACACAGGGGAGAGAGTAAATTTATTTTACTAGCCCCTATAGATATCTACAAAGGATATGTTGGGCCCTAATTCACACACGGTACAAGTCATAACCCCTAAAATCAATCCAAGCCTTCCTTTTGTGGTATAGCACCTAGTGGTACAATTTCAAAGAGACCTTTACTTACATTCAAGCTATTGTCCAGATATCAAGACAATGCTTGTTGACCCCTAATTCCTATATTGTTCAAGTGACAACCCCCACAATCAATCTCAGCCCTTTTTGTAGTATGGCACCCAGTGGTATAATTTTAAACAAAGTGCTGATAGGACTCACTGGCAGATTTTGATTCTTTTGAAAATTGTAGCATTGACAAAATTTCAAAGACTATATGATGTTAAATAAAATTGTGAAAATGCATTGCATTTAAAATACTATTGAGAAATGTACTTTTTTAATATGTATAAACTGAAAATCAATCTATACTGCACATCATTTTCACACACATTTACAAATTTTTGTTCCATTTCACCTTTTTTCCCTAATTTTAAATCTATCCATAAGTTAATGTGCATTTACATTCAAAAGCTTTATTAACGGAGTATTTATCCTACAAAAAAATTAGACTTAAATAAAATGAATATCAGCTGAAGAAAATAATTTCCGTAACACAAGATTTTCAATAACTGGACACTTTCAGCAATTTGAATTTTCCCACCAATTTTACTTGGATAAAAGCAATGCGCTTCACTTCCTGTTTATAAATGGTATAATATTAATGATAGGATCAATAATTTGACTTATAACTGTGTTAAAATAAAAATATTAAACACATTTTATACTTCAAGACACACAACTGCAAGAAATAAATTCCCTAAATGTAAATTTATTACTAAATATCTTTCAAGTCCAAAAAGGAGTCCCCTCAAGTCTTGAGTTGAAATGAAGAATCTATCTTAATTTTATTTGCATAAATAATAGAATACTATTCAGGAGATAAATTGCAAGAAACATATTTACTTATTATAAAAGAGGTATTAAATGATATAAAAGGAATTACATTTGGACTACATTTAAGTGTAGTGTTCAGAAATAGTAGGGAAGTTCCAGTGATAGAATGGTGACGTAAGGTATTTTGATCCTGAAAGATCAAAACCCAAAAAGATCCATTCACATATAGTCAAGTTATTGTTTAGATATCATGATAATGCTTGTTTTTATCCCATTTTTGCCCCCAAATTCCTTAATACTCAAATGACAACCCCCCAAATTAATCCAAGCTTAGCTTTAGTGGCATGGCACCTTTTGGTATGATTTCAAAGAGATTCATTCACATAAATTTATGTATTTGCCACTTATTCCAACTCGGTTCGTCATTCCCCCCAAATTCAATCCCACCTTTCCTTTAACAGGCACTTTATAGTATAAGTTCTATACATTTATACTCAAGTTATTGCCTGGAAACTGAAGCCAAACTGTCTACTGATGCCTGATGACAAAGACAGCATGATATGATTAGATGACCCCCAATTTTTTTGCCATCATATAAAAAAATATGAAAATAACCATTAAAACCCAAATCATTATATAGAATTACCATATTCTGATTATTCATAGGCTGGTTCATCATATTCATTGGTTGTCCAGACATGGGTTGTCCCATGCCTTGATTAGACATTGGTTGTCCCATGCCTGGAGAAGACATTGGCTGTCCCATGCCTGAATTGGACATTGGTTGGGACATGTTCATTGGTTGTGAAGACATTGACATCATTGCTTGTGAATTCATTCCCATTGGTTGTGACATATTGTTCATGGGTGGTATGGGAGTATTGGACGGCTGCATGGATGGAGAAGATGTGTTACCGCTTGATAGTACATCAAATAGATCAGAGTTGTTTGTTGGCTGAGATGTATTTTGACTAGGTGTTGTGGCACTGAACTGTTGGAAATCAGCAAAGCCTTCACCACTGCCATGAAAAAATAGAATAATAAAGGTTATATATTAAATAAACACAAGAACTCCTACAGTATTGCTGCTTAATTTTCTTTGTTAAAATGGACAATAAATGTTAACTTGAATGTCCTCTCAGAAAGTATGTCAATTTTTTTTACAAATTACATGCAATAAGCCTAAAGGAAGTCATTGATTCTATTTTCTGTACAGGTTTAAATGATTCAATAAAAGCAGCAAAATAACATGTATGTACACCTAGGTGTTGGAGAATGACCAACCTTAGAATCAATTTCTATTTTAACACACCTACCTTGTGGGTGATGAAGCACTTTGGAATTGAGAAAAATCAGCAAAACCATTTGATGAAACTGTAGAAAAAATGAAAGATAATAAAATGCTAGTATTGCAGTAATTATGCTACTGAAAATAGAAAAACTGTGAGCAATACTCGTCCACTTTATAACCCCCATTCCCTAATAATGATAACATGCTCCTTTTCACCTCCATATTGATTTGGATCAAAACCTGAAAAAGGAGGTACACAATGGGAACATGTCAAAAAGATTCTGTGCAAGTTTCATTCAATTGCATTCAGTGGTACAGGAGGAGTAACAGATAAGAGATAGGTCCCCCATGATCCTATATCCACAAATGAATAAGTCCATGTAAGCTATGTGAAACTCCCTAAATGGTTCAAATCAAAATCAAAAATCAGAGGCACACAATAGGAACATGTAGTAAGATACTGTGAAAGTTTCATTCAATTCCATTCAGTGGTGTAGGAGGATTAACAGGTAAGAGATGGGTCCCCCTGTGTAACAGAAGGATGGACAGACACCCCCAACACTATATACCACCCACTTTGCAAGTGGGGGCATAATAAGAGGCGCACAAAAGGGATATGAATTAAAGATTGTATGAAAGTTTCATCCACCATTGTAGTGGTTAAATATTTTGTCCATGTGATCACTCCTTTTCAGTTAGTCAAAAGGTAACACTATATGTTTATTGTAACACAAACCTTCTGCTGTATTATTTGTAGCTGTACCTCTAGGATTAAAATCATTAGAACTTTTAAAGTCATCAAACCCAGATATCAAGTCAGGAGCATTACTACTGGACTGAGACTGAAAAAAAATTACTTAAGGTTATGGCCTTTTTAAACTAGTTAAACCACACAGTAGATTTCATGTGCCTGTCCACAGTCAGGAGATGTTGGTCATTAATGTGTCTTTGTGTTGTTATATTACTTTTTAGTTTGATTTCGAAGAATTGTCATTGTTCTGTTGCTGTGGATTTTGTAACTTTTGCTGTTGGTGCCTTTCACAGCTAACTTAAAGGCATGTTTACACTTGTTGAAGATTTTTTTTATTACTACTGAAAGTATTTACTGTTTTGGATCTATGTTATCACTGGGGCATTTATTACGCTTCACCATATCAGTTCTTTTTTCTACTACTGCATCAATACTTGTATCTAATAATAAATGAATTATTTCCAAATATTATTTTTGCCTATGACACACTTAAAATGAAAACAAATTAAACATTTCCTCAACTGGCTTAGTTTGGTTTAAAATTTTCCATAACCTTATTTCAAATATTTAGTAAATATATAAACATCTTTAATGACTCATTTTCTATTTAATATAGAAAATAATCATACCACAGTATCAGGAGTTTTAGACTTTCCATAGGTGGCAGCTGCACCAAGATCTAATTTTTTGCCTGATTTTGATCGTTGTATGATTTTCTCTGTATGTGTAGTATGGGTTCTCTCTACTGATGTGTATTCCTCTTCATCTTTAAAATCTAATCTGTCTGATTTATCATCATATCTATTATCTGTGTCATCACTGTAAAATAAAACCACATCTCACTTATTATCTAATCTGAAATGAATTTAATCATTACAAATAAGTACACCCTCAAAATACAATGAATTTTATTTCCTTTTAGTATCAGTATCTTGAATTACAGCAGAATTCTTAAATTACACAGGTGCTTAAATAATCTTTCAAATGGTCAGCACAAATCTTTTCATACCACCTTCTATTACATAGAGAAAAAACATTCATTAGTTAAAAATTGAATAACATATTTTTATTTTTATTTCAGAAAACTACTTCTTGAAAAACAACAAAAACAGCAAAATATTGTATCTTATATGCATTACTGAATAACTTTGTACATTTGCTTTGTAAGATATTAATTTTTAAAGACCCATCTCTCTTTCAGCAAATGATTTAAAATAAAATGAACTCTTAAAACACTATTTTATCTATAGCAACAATTAATTGCTTTGAATTGAATCAATTAAACTAAAGTGTATGTTCTACCCCAATAATAATTTGGTGATTACTGTTTAAAAATCCTTTCTTTTCAATCACAAGAAGATTTAACAAGAATTCAAGAATGAAATTAATAGTAATTAGCAGGACAGAATCTTATGCTTGCAAAATGTTACAAGATGATGAAAAGTGATGAATATTCCATGAAAAATATTTAACTTGACAATAGCATGAAAAAATGGGACAAAGCCATATTTTATGTACAAAAATACATGTTTACATTACAATACTGAAAGCACGTATATCAAATGTAACAACATAAAAAGTGCAGCTAAAAAATAACAGGAGTAATCAATAAACTGGCCAACCAACCTATAAAATATGTTTATATAACATTGTCATGTATCTGATGTTTAATAATACATGTCTTGCATTCGTGCATAAACCCAAAGTAATCTAGCAGTATTTACAAACCCTAGGTGCGTCTCATACAAGTATCATGATTTTGAGACACCTTTAACAATAAATTTCTGCAGCAAATATGACTAAGGGCTCAATTGTCACCTTAAACAACAGATTTCATTTAAGCAACCAAAACTGATTGAATGATAAAAGGTAATTTGCCACTTGGATATCAAAAGAAAATGATACACATGTATGTGATTCAAAATTCACAATGTAACATGTATCTTTATTATCACTAAAATATTTACTATACTTATCAAAATAAACCTCTTGTTGGATAAGTATCAAATTCTCTGTCTTTGCTGTTTTAAATTTTTTTTGCTTACATAAAAATAGGATTTAAAAATATTATTTTGGTTTATTTGCTTATCGTTGGAATTATACAAAATATTCATACATCGGATAATCCATATCTGACAAACACCATCCTTTGACCAATATCTGATCTTGACTATGTATCGGGCTGATATGGGAATCATTGGATGACACCTGAGCAAATATGGATCAGCCCATGAATTAAAGTACATAGTTATATATGTGTAATTATTCCATGAGTATATTTTTAACTACATCTACCTATACTACAGAGTACAATAATAACTGCTAAAATTGCCATGTTCATAAAGAACAAAATCCTCATAACGGTAATAAACATACATTTCAGATATAATATTAGATGCACTGAGAGCCTGATTTCAGTGTGACACCCAGCAGAACTTTCCAAGATATATGGAGTTACTGCAGGCATAATGTCTGAATAGTTCCAAATGAGAAAAATAAACTGAATGTAGATTAAGCTACTTTCAAGTATCTGCACATATGGAACAACTCAATCCACAAACAAGTAGTTCCAAGTCTACTAGAACTTTTATCATCATCAATAAGGCTACTTTCACTTTAAACTTTGTCCACATACAGGTTAAACCTGCATTAAATCAACACAGACAGTACTGGTAAAGTACCATACAAACCTTTTACTAACATTAGTAACACATATCCTTTCTCTATCCTTGCACCGAATAGCTAGGTTAATGGAAATGATTTGAAAAAAGAATTTCAGTGATCAATGGCAATAATAAAAATCATAAAGTCCAGCATACATGTGATATTTTGTCTAAGTATGATATGACCATGTTGAAAAAAAAATTACAAATTAATATTTTGCATTAAAAAAGTAATACAATGCACACTTGATTTAAGCAGAAAAAAACTGGGACCACAAGTTGGCAAAATGGAAGCTGCTATAAAAAAAAAACTTTCCCGTAATATGAAAAGAATGTGTGGTAACACCAATCTGGTGCTAACTAAATATGCTTCAATATTACATTTATTCTGTTACTTATGTAGGTGACTTTTTATTTGGGAATAAAGAGCTGTTCCATCATTGCATAATACACCTGTGCTATTTTTGTTTGTCTTTAACGATAGAAGCAATAGGAATACACAATCTCCTAAATTTCATGAAAATTGTGGGAAGTGACTCAGGCTTTTCGTCAGAAATCACTCTATTCATTAGTTAATAAAGCCGCTAAGTTGGTATTTCACATCATAATTTTTTTTCATATCAAAAGAAAGCTTATATCAATAGAAATTAATAATTCAAATAAGTTTCATGGTAATTGTTATGTCAAATTTAAGTAATTGTCTGAAAATAGAAAATAAATGACTTACCAAAGTTTTAAGGAAATGGCTGGAAGCATTTTGAGGTATTGTCCCAATTGTTAAAGATGGATGGAAAGACGAAAGTATATTATACGAGTAAACAATAAAAGTTTTTTTAACCACAAAAACTGATACTAAAATAGGGCATAACCTATTCCCTAAATAAAATGAAAATAAGGACTCAGTCAAATATCAATAAATTATGAGACTGAAATAAAAATAATACAACACTGTGGACTTGGAAGCTATAATAAAAGCGAAAGTCCATTCATAGGGGCTTTAAAGCAAAATATGGTATGAATAAAAACTGACAACATGCACAGAAAATATTTACGGCTTATGGTCTTCCCCTGCTGGTTGGTAAACAATATTTGAACACCAACTGAAAAAATGTACCAGAAATATCAAATCCATGCTACAGCACAAATTAATAGAAAAAGGTGGTAAAAAATCTTAATCATGCTATAACTGGGTATCTTGATATATACATGTAATAAAATATAAATTTCTTGGTTTTCCTTAAAAAAATTTCCAAAGAACCATTAAAAACTAATGTTCTACATAGAATTGTGACATCATTGACAAAACACATACAGACTTCATGATTGACTAATATGAACAAAACAGAAAAGAACAAACTTACTTCTCCTACAAACATGAACAAGTACAATCATGACTAACTGTTCTCTAAAGCATATGCAGAATTTTGCCAATCAAAAACATGCCAGACATTTTTTGTCATTTGAAGTAAGTTAGTATCTAATTTCTCACCTAAAATCAGGAAGGCTGTTTTTACGAGCTTGGGACCTGTTTGAGCTAAAATATAGGACTTATGGTAAAGCAATGACAAATGACAAAAAGGGTTAGTAGAAAGTAGTTAGTCAATCTTCTATTGTTACCCAGTTGTTTCTATAGTTTATTCATGTACAAAGGCGTACAGCAAATATAATTTAGATTTATTGCTTTCGGAAGACATTCGTTAAAAAGAAAAACTTAGCAGAAATAGCAGTGATTCCAAAGTTCTTGTGTTTACCGAACATTTCACCAATAATCATGAAATATGCAATATCACATTTGCCAAGTTATTACCAGACCAAACAGAAGACTGGATATTGTCTTTGGTCTGATAGACCTTTGGAATCACTGAAACAGAGAGACTAATCATATAAAGACAATCAGGAAATTATAGAACCATTAATTATGAGTTCACTTTAATTACAATTAGAACTCAGATTACTCAAAAGATGGCATTCATTAATGATTAGATAAATGGTGCTGAGGCAGTCTACGTAAGCAATAAAATCTATGAACATGAGATATTTGTTTCAACAAATAGGATGAAGTACATTTGTATACGATGAAATCCAGATGAAATAGTACAACTTCTATTCTTAATGACATGACATATATTGAAAATCAGAAGTGTACTTCTCAAAAATAGATATTCAAATTTATCAACACAATAAATGTTACATGCATTTCCAAACTAAGACATGAAGTAAATTTAAACATAATGGTATCCTACCCAGCATATTCAAACATACATACACATTTTTAATCATAATGTGATGAAATACAAAGGTACCACTCTTCTATCCTTACTTTTCTTTGATAATTAACTGTGAAACTTTAATTTATGAATAAAAAACTACCTGTATTGACTACAAAAAGGAAAGAGAATAGATGAGAAAACACACATTGTAATTTAATGTGTATCTCTACATTACGCTTAAGACATTGATAATACCTGTAGTCAACGATATCTTCAGGACCATGTCGACCTTGAACTTTATTCCATAGACCTTTGACCTTATCAACAGCTTCATCAGCTATACTTTTACGACCTGTGTCAAATTCATCAAAATCATCTAAGCCACCCCTTCTCCTTGGCTCCTCGTCATATCTATCACCTACAAAAAATGGTACAAGAAAATTAAGTATTAAAGATGTGACTGCAATATTTCTTAATGTTATTGATTTTCTGTTGTCTATTAAATTGCTACCTAATTTTATGAACATTTACAATAAAATTATGCTGTTAGGCACACAGATGTAAATGAAACTTTAACAAAAGAAATATCAGTATAACATTACTTTATGATAGCAAAGTAACATCTTTAAAAGTGCTTTATCAACTACAGCTCAGTACATCATTGATTCTGAAACTGATACTATTTATATTAGGAGACAATCATTACACATTTGTACAATAAAAATAAAATGCTTTGCTTTTTTGCGGGTATTTAAGAAAGAGTTAATCAAAATATACCATATCTCCTAGAATATCAAATGCATTCTGATGTTTTTTAAATAACATTTTATGACAATTGACTATAATAAAAAATTGGCAATAGAAAAACTTCAAACAATGCTCACTCACTTGATACCACAAAAATATAAAACTTTCGATAGAAGGTATTCTAGAACCCTATTTTTATGCTTACTGTAACCTGAACCATGGCTTCCATCAGCACCAGACATTCCTATAAATTTATCTTTGTTTTTCTTGGCTTTTCTTCTCTCTTCTCTCAATCTTTCATCATCCTGGATAAAATCTATCAGATCTTTAACTTTCTGTCTCACTGAAATACAAAGACATTTGGAAAGCTACAAATGTCTGAGGTGAAAATATCTTCAGTACACAATTTTCTCATTTAACCTAATTCATGCTCCTGAAGTTTAAAATACATACATGTACATGTGTTTATTCTGTTGATTTTTATCAAATATTTTTATCAAATATTTTTATCATAAACATCATATACCTGTACAAGTTTTATGGTTTACAGAAATGTTATGGTATCACCTCGCATAATAACACCCTTGGTACAATGTTTTCTCTCTGATCTTTTTTTACTCTTCTTCCTACAGCCTTTAATGTTATTTGAAATGAATATTTCATTTTACCATCCTCCATTTTTACTTTGGTCTTCAGGACTTACCATTGATGCCTTGGTCTTTCCCTTGTTCATCTGTGTATGTGAAGTTTTCTAGACCTCTCAGATCATATAAATGTTCTCTAGCACTTGTAACTACTCTTTCAGATCCATTTCTTATAAGATATGACAACAACAATAAAGACTGAAACAAGATTTATTTAAAATTACCTAAAAGACATCCATGAAAAATCTGCAATGCATTGTCATAACAGAAATTATGCCATCATCAGGGTTTTTGCTAGAATTTTGAGGGCTTTAGTCACTTTTGCGTAGAGCACGAACGACATATTATGGGCAGCAGAATTTTGTAAATAGTCAATAGTATCATAAACTAAAGACATAAACACTCTTAATATATTCATTTTAAGTTTACATAAACAGGCATTACAATAAATACAATAAATGTTACAAGAAAAAAACTTACTTTTCTATAAGAAAACATGTGTTACTTAATAAAATAAAATAGTTACTACATGTATTAGAAAAATAGTAAAATAGAAATTTTTTTTTACATCATGACAAAGCTTTGATGCATGCAGTCTAAAAATAGCTACTATTTGACAAAAGCTACTGTTATGGTAAGACCTGACACTCAAAAAATAAAAGAAAAGCCTCCTGCCCTTTGCCAAACACCAATCTCAAAAACCCTCTTCAACCTAAAACTCCTCAAATCAGAAGGAAGGAGACAGATCTTTAGAAGAGAATTGATTGATGAAACCTTGAGCCTGTTCCTAAGATAGGTCTTGATCATATAGTACCTACTAAATCCCCTCTCAGTCACCAGAAGATAACACAGAAACTAGACAGATAGAAAGGAGGTTGGCCACATTGGCATAGCCAACTGTAGAATGTTGCATTCTGTAAGCGGTTGCTGTGTGATATCTTACTGCTGGGTAGTAATTTTTTAGTGACCTTTGACCCCAGATCATGAGTAGAATTGAAGACATTCATAATCATTTGATTTTGTTGCAAGAAGAAAAGAGAATCATAAAATAAATATTTATTGTTGATTAATACTTCCTAACTGTCCACTATTGCGTTAAAATTAATTGAAATCCATGAGATGACCAGTCACACAATATTATTGGTAATAAATTGCATTAGCAATGGTATAAAGTTTACTACCTCTAAATACTTTCAATGCACTAGTACCTGTGATAAATGCATTTCAACATATTTTGTGTTAACAATTCACCTACTTTGTATGTCCTCCTCCAATTTTTCTTATTATCTTGAAACATTCTCTTCCATAACATTCCCATTACTTCTGGAAAATGTTCATATGTAAATGTAAATCTTGCTATTTCCTGCATAAGCTGACCATGTGGACCCCAAGCATCATCATTTGTTGCTTCTCGTACTTTGGTCTCAACTTCAGAATAGTTCATCACCACATTGGTGCTGTAAAAAATATGACTATTGATTATGAAACACTTTCAAAACAATTTCCTAAGAGCATCTCAGCAAGTGATCCTAATAAAGCAAAGAACGCTTATTGAAGTAATCCTTACGGGCATCTGGTCCATGCTCCTAATATAAGCGGCGTCTGAGTGTCATTTACTTGTTTCTAAGTGCATGTATTTAAGTTACCATAAAGCAGGAAATTTTCGTGAGGTTCAAATTATATGCTTAATTCGCATGGTTTGGAAAATCACAAAAATCAAACTTTGCCAAATTTTAGTCAAGATAGTTTTTTTTCATATAATTTCCATTTCATTAAATCTGAACTGAATGGACGAAAAATAAAGCCTTCAAACATTTAATACTCCATTCATAGAATAAATTGCAAAACCCTCTACATTTGGGGATCAATGTGGACACACAATTCATATTGGACACAATTATTATGGTGTATAGACTAAGCACTTCTGACATACACTATTGCTGCCATTTCTAGAACACCCAACTCCAAGCCACAATCAGTACTATTTTTTTTTTTTTGTTGACAACACAATGACAGAATATGACTGCAAAATTACTTTTAACATAAATTCCTGACAATATGGACATCCAAATATGGTAATCTAACACTCCATTAAGTTTAATAACAGTCCTGCAAGTCACTGAGGTGGAGTTGTAGGCAGACAGACAGGGTGAACCTAATATACCCCAAACTTCCTTTTAGGGAGTATAATAAAAAGAATCTCTTCATTGCAAGGTGTACAAATTTCAGATTTCCTAAAAAGACTATTGTACTCATATAAAGTCCATCTTAAATCTGATTGCCATCAATAAAAAGTCACTTGTTATATTTTTCTTATGTCACTGACAGTGTTAGAAACTGAATTTTTTGTCAACAAAGAACCATCATAATTTTCTATAGATGACACTGTCCATTTAAAAGCAACTTGAGCCAATTTCATCATAGACCTGCTTGATTTTACATCGACTCAGTCCCTAGGTCTACTGCTAATTTCTTTCACTGCACTGAACACTGATTACCAGATCTGCAAACGTAGCTCCTCAAAAAAGTTGTAGTAAAGTACTTGTAGTGTAATTAAGTGTGGTTCTAATTATCTCTTATAAAATAAGGTTGGTAAGTAGAAGATTTTACAACCTTCAGTTGCCTTGTTGTCACAGCTAGAAGCAAGTGCCCAGCCATTGTCGTTTACTGTTGTAAATACTGAGTATGATCCAGAAAAGTTATGAAAAAAATTTGGATTAGCCGAAGACACAGCGGTTTGAGTCGGTCATTTTTATATTTTTTATCAATTCATTTTGGAAAAAATGTCTAGGGTCAGCAGTTAAAACTAAGGTCGGTCAGGTAACTGGAACCATGATATTTTTTTATTAGGCCTTATCATCACCTACGTTCTATCCTAAAGAAGAACTTAAATATGTTAATTAACCTGTTGGAAGTAAACCAATATATGGATTGTATTGTTACATTTGGAACACTGGATATCAATTGTTCCAGCATTTGATTTTCAACTGACTTTACAACATATATTTTATTACACCATTTTATCATAATTTAATTTTTGAAATGGGAGTTTGATCTCCAAAGCAGTAGGACTGGAGATGAGTTAGTAAACCTCTGAAAAAGGGAGATCTGACCCTCACTACATGTGGTTCTCATGTATAACTTCAAGTATACATATTTGTACTTTTAAAACACATTAAATATAACGAGAATAGGTATTGTGTAGATCACTAGATGTCGAAGAGACAACAACTCCAATTGAACTGGTCTTCAATGAATGAAGAGGAAACCCTCATACCAAAGGGCAGACTGCTGCTAGCCCCAAACATCATCATACAAAACCTACAAATGTACTTCCAGTTACAAAACAAATTGAAATCAAGGATTTTTATCCTTAATGAAATCTATGATCTCCATTTTAGTAAGCAGTTAAAAAGAGAAAAAAGAAGCTTTATTAAAAAATCTTACACGTCAACACATCTCCTTCTGGAACTTAACTTCAATATACAGGAAATTTTTTGTACAACAACTGAGACGTGTTTTCGGCTGTCAAATTGTCAAGAAATTCACCGGTTAATTTAACGAATTTCTTTTGAACTTACACTTTATCTGTAATTTCTCTTATCTTCCACATGTCGATTGAAAAAGTTTCTTTACAGGGCCGTTATGGAATGTTTTATAATTCTATATAAAGCTTCTGTAAACAAGAAAATCTTGATACACAACATGGGCCAGTGGACCCGTAAACATAAAATGGCGACGTCACGTGACTTAGGTGTACAAATGTACAAAATTTCCGGGTGGTACGTGGACGGAAATTTTGTTCCAGGCATTTTGGTTCCGGGTAAATCATTAATTCAAAAATAAAAACGTTGTCACACATATATAACATATAAGCAATTGTCAGTCGGTGGTGGATGTAAATCAAGGGCACTTAAAACATACTGAATATGGAGTGCAGTGAATTTTCAATTTGTTTTCTATATCTAGTATTCAACAATTTTTTTAACATAATTAAAGGGGCAATACTTTTGTACAGTTTTGTTTGGTTTTTTTTTAACTAATAGTATGCATCCCGATGGGCACATATTATGAACTCCTACTTGATGGTCTTTTTCTATATATTTATGAAACAGACTTTACAAAAAAATACTCTAATAATAAAGACACATTTTGATACAGTAAGTTATAATGATGATGTTTATTCTAGATATATGTATTTTGTGATACTCTTATATTTGATTGAAATCGAGACCACTCCAAATACACTGAATCTGCTTTTAATCTCAATTTTTACATCGAGAAAAGTTATCAACTAAGCTCAATGACAAACATGAATTTGATTTCTCATTTTCCTATGTGGTAATATTCTTTATGCTCATGCGTATTAGGGTTTTGTCACTCGAATCATACTTTTTTTCAGGAACGATAGACATATCATACTGATTTTTAGATAGGACCCAGAGGCTTACATATAAGCTACTGGAACAAGGACATGTGTACAAAACAAAGTCGTCGAAAGGTTCTATAGGTGATTTCCATGACCACTTTGGAGAGATCATTATCAAATTGTGACTAACACAGTCATATCATTAATATGAGTTCTTGACTTTACACCAGACTTGACCTTCGATGTGCAGCACGTCGGCTTTCTGGCACATATAAAGCACCTTAAAGTCTCGTTTCTATGTCTTTTTCTCAGAATAACTTAACAAGATGACGAAATCCAGCACATTTTTTTTCATAGGGGCTTACTCCAACTATTAAAAAAAAACTTCCCTTTATCTTACGTCTCACAAATACAACACAGAAATGATAGATTGATTAAGAATGTTAAGTCTATTTTCAATGATTTTTTGTATATTTACTGATATACGGGATAGTCTTTTTTTTAAATAAACAACACATGGTTGTATGATGTTGTAAAGCAATAACTGTTTCAGATATCTAAACATCACCAAGAGCTACACCTTATCGCATATTAATTTCAATTTTGAATTTATACCCAATTTTAATAAACTGGACGACACAGATATATATAAGGAAACTTATAACTTGACCTCTGTTAAACTCTGGTGAAAAAGGAGATTAATTCCATTTACTACCTTCCTGCAAAAAATTACAAAACGAGAGAATATTTGTTAATCCTAAATGTTATATCAGGCGGAATTCCTTTTTTTTTTGTTTTGTTTGTTTTGTTTTATTTTTTATTTTTTTATTTTTTTTTTTTTGTTTTTGTGTGGTTTTTTTTGAGTTAATGAATACTAATGGTGCACTCAGCTGTTTTGGTGCAAATATGGAAATATTCTCAGGTTATATCAACAGGTGCTTGCCCTCACTATCAAATATGCTTTCCGACTAGTATATCTATATACTAGTCTGGCTGCAAATTTGATAGTGAGGGCAAGCCCCTGTCTCCGGACTGGGAACAGGCATTATATAAACTAGTAGGATGAGTCATTTTGATTAAAAGCTTGATTTATACCTTTATAACTATGCAAATCATTTCTTTATCTTACTTCAAAGACAATTAAATACATAAAAATCAAATTACGGACAAACAGAAAAAAAGTCCAACACATGAATTGTTCAAATAAAGGGACGGAACTTTTAACACGTTTTCTCAGCGACTTATGTCACCATTCGAATACTTGTTTACTTTCACAATATATAGAAAAAGCTATGTCTTCTCCAACAGTGTTTGTACTTCTGCTCACCATACTCGTTCCAAACATTCATGGGGCAAAAGATTATGCACAATACACGTACAGGAAGACTGGTGCAAATGAGTTCCCAATTCTTGCGCAATTCAAACAATTAGAAAAATGTTTGTTGTGCAAATGATACCTCTAAGAATATATAATTGGCGCAAATAGACGTTTCCCATTCAATTTGCGAATAAATTTACAACCAACATTTATCCGCATGGTTACCTTTCTATTACGTTAGTCCATAAAACAACCATAATAAATTGTTCTTCCACTTCAGGCATTGCGGGGGTAAGCATGGATACATTAACTTTTGCCACTTGTGAAACTTCTCTGCCTTATCAACTAACTAAATAATACAACCTTCTGAATATTCATCTATCTGTCCCTATTCACGATTTTTTTTTGTTATTTATCATGTCACTTTTTGGTCATTTTTTGGTGTATTTTCGGATGAAAACAATGGATAGAAATATCACTTTTGATCTGGCGGACAACAAAATAAAATGTGAAAAGAGGTGAAACTTCTAGTTGTATCTATAGACTTTTAACTTAATTTCAAATATTTGTGAAAATGGCATCAAGACAACTAAATGTTTTAAAACGCCTTGGAAAATACTTAGGCAAACTAGAAGAAGGTAACAATATATCATTATTTTATCTGGTAAAATTTTAATTTTTGTTCATTATCATGGCATTTCTGCATTAAAACAAATACAAAGAAAATTGAAAAAAATACAGAAAAAAGGCACTATACGTTTTATTTACCAAGATTATAGCTGCTCTTAAGAAAATCTACTTATCAAATCTAAATTGCCAGTAGGACGTTTAAGAACAATGGCAATTTAAGTATTTAGAATTATGAATGATGATAGATCCATATATTTACAAAATTTTATCAATGTTAAAAAGAGAAAATACTCTTTCAGATACAATAATATAGTTGACATACCCAGAACCACAAGGTATGGCGACTCTACAGCAAAACTATGGAATGATTTGCCCGACCATTTTAGAATGGAAACACCCTTCACACAAAATAGAAGTTTAATGGAACGAAACTCATGCCATTGTAATGCTTGTAGTTTAGTTGCTGAATGCTTATTTAGTTAAGCTGTTGCCAGTTTGCCTATAGCTATGCTTGTATGATATGTGTATGTCTTCTGTGTTTTATGTTTTGTATCTATGTGTTAATTTTATGTTTTATATGTATGTCGGTTATAAATAATAGCTCACTAGAGCTTATGTCACACTGACTCTAAATAAAGCTTTTTTTGATTTGATGTGATTTTGATTTGTAGATAAAATCGATCGGTCATCGCAGTTTAATTTTGTATATGATCGCTTCCGGTCAAATGTAAATGAATGCTACAATTAATGTCGTTGTAGGCGCTGATTTTATATATATAAGGTGCGGACCCAATGTTCATCCCACTTAAATTGAAAAAAATGTTTGCATGAAAAAAAATCTTGATCCCGAATACCCCACAAATTCTACCCCAATATTTACCTGCTTCGCTTTGCTCGGTCTTTGATGTATTTTATTTACGGCCCTATCCTGAAATCCTAGATCCGATCTTTTGTTGTGTTTTTGAATAGTAAATTGTTGTATCCCAGGTAAGTTTCGACACATTCATTTTCACTATCAAAATCTAAATATCTCATGATAAAAAAATGCTTTCTTGTTCGATCGTTCGTTCGTTTGTTTGTTTGTTTTGTTTTGTTTGTTTTTTGTTCTTTTTTGGTTTTTTTTTTTGGGGGGGGGGAGGGTTGGTGTTTTTACCGGAATAATACATGCATATCATAAGAAATGACCGTATAATCAGCAGAGTCCTTTCTTTTTGTTTCCACAATTTCTTGTTGTCTTAAGGTATAAATTATGATTTTTTTTTTGATGAAAGATTGAAAACAATAGAAGAGTAAGTTAATTTATTCAAAAAAATTTAGTACTCCCAATCATTGAGAATTCCCTGAGGAGAAATTGGATTTCGTGCGAAGACGTAGTTCTTCATCGACCCACCATACTGACTCCGTACGGACAGGGACTTGTATCGTCAGACAATTTCACAGCATGTTCAAAGCAACCATCAGGAGACACAACTTTTTTGCAACCATTTGGGATTTGTGTCAATTTTGTCCCTACTCTGGAAAAAAAATCATCAAAACAATTGAATATTTTGAAAAATAAGTTCACCTTTTCCACAAAGCTTTAACTAAAAGGAAAACTATACGAAAGGTATTTTTCAACTAGCGAACTTTTATTGTATAGGAAAATTTTTTCAATGAAAATGATCTTACAAAAATGTCTATAACATGATTACATATGTTAACATGGGAGAAAAATGGGTATTTATACTTACGAGCAACATCTTAGATAACCTACAGCGTCACAATAACACTTCTGACAGTTTCTAGTCATTGTAGATCCACGTATTATCATTTCTCCTCCATAGAAACATGGACTATACACATCATTATCATCTGAAACTGCAAGAATTACATTTCAATTAAGCATCGCAGCAACAATAAACAATCGGTTTAAAACACATTTTCAAAATAACTATTACAGACCATTACAGGTAGCCACGATCCTTATTTATGCAAAAAGTTACCCACATACAGAACTGTAGTTGACAATAAACTATTGAACAGAAAGCAATGCTAATATATACCTGATCTAGGAACAGTCCAACACGCAGCGTGACCCTGGTAAACTATAGACAGCAGACAACAAGAGGCTAACACGAATTTCATCTCTCTAAACTGGATTAAAGCTGAAGATTTTGATATGTTATGTTACGTTTTTCTTCGTTTCTGATGTTTTATCGAAGTTTAGCAACTGATGTCAGGCGTTGTTTGTTCTTGACTTTTATACCCCTCATTTCCGTAAACAAATTCCAGAAATGCCTACTCATTATCATGTAGTACATTAAAGGTGAAACAAGAGGTTCTAAAATTAGAATCATTTCCTACATTTTTATTTGTATATTACACAATTTTAAATTGTACGACGTGGGCTGCGTTACAATTAGTTCAGACACGTAAAGCAAGTCAATACAATTCGGTCTTGTATTTTCCTCTGAAATGTGTCAAGAGATGTGTTGGCACAGCCTTTTAAGTGACTTTTCGTCTACAAAACGAAATGTCGTAAAGGTGAATGTACAGAAAGGTCAATGGTTACTAATTAGTTACGACCTATACGTGTTAATTAAGAGTAGTATCAGTTTCCGGCTGGTTACTTGGATTATGCACAACACGTAAACAGGAAACTGTTGTACAAGGCCTCGAAAAACGTGACCAAGAAATAGAGTGCACCGAATCTAAGGTTTTACTTCGAAAGTGGTACAATACAGGAACTTTGTGTGCCGCTTACCATTTCTACATGCATTTGACTGTGAAGTGTCGTTTCTTGAGTAGCTGAAGTTCATAAAATCAGAAAGTTTGTAATAAAAAAGACATTATAAAAATACTTTTTCAATACAAGAAAAAGAACACCCTTCTCCAATCGATGTTTTGTCTCTTCTAAGAGAAAGATGCTGTTAAAATACCTTTATGACCAAGGCCAGCTCATAACCATAATTCATTGGCAAGGATATTCACATTTTTGAAACCATTTTCTTGTTTTTGGGCATGTTTAATATGATGACGTTTTTGTTTTAAATTTGAAAATGTTTATCCTTGTTTTATAACTAACCTACAAAAGGCTGACATACCTACTATGTGCAAATATAGTGTCAAATATTTATATTTAGTTAATGCACCCCATCTTTTCTTCAGAATTTCTTTAAAATTGTAAAAAGAGTACTATCTTACATTCCTTCATATTTGAAAAAAAAAAGAAAATAAGGTGTCTTCGAACTTTATACCTGTAATTAAAAAAAACTTCCATAAAACAATTTTTACATTGTAATAGTACTATATATCGTTTTATGATAATTTAAATTAAAAAAAGAATATGGTAAATTTCAAACATCATTATTTCTCTAATTAAAAACACATATTTCTACATAAATTTGCAAACTTACAGAAAAAGATGCTCCTTGTAAAAGGTGTGGTCGTGTAAACACGACATTTGAAACCTGAAAACCGTTTTAAGGTATATGGAAAGATTCATAAAAGCGATGAAATATATGCTGATTAAATCATGACTTATTGCCCTTGAACCTTATGTTTAATTTCAATTTCAGTTCATATTTTATCACATCAAGTTTTATTTAAACCAATGATATTAAGCCAAACCATGTACAAAGTATTCATAAGATAAACTATTCATAAACAAACATTGACGATGGACTTAAAGTTAGTAATTACTGTAATTGCATTTTTTTCTCTTTGTAATTCTACACAGCACCGAGCTCCTAATATCCCAGAATGGCCATCGGTCTACAAGGTGAGTATTATAGATATATTTGTCTTCTGAATTTGGACGCGATGTACCACTTCTCGGTAATGTTTTCTGGTATGGTCAATGAACACCGTACAACATATATCAAACTCATTATTTAACAGAAATCTGCATTGTACAAGTACGACAAAACAATGGCTCTATTTTGTTGTATTCCAGGCGTGTGTGCGTTTTCAATCTACAAGAGAGTTTCTAACTACTGGGTGGTATGTGGACACTTATAATGAAGTGATGAGATTGGACAGCTATGGTGTCCCTTCAGGTAAACGAAGACATCAGAAAAATTATGTTACTGTATCTGAAATTGTTGCGAATTTTTGTCTTTCTTACCAGAATAAATATTGCTTCTTGTTGATGTATAGACAAAATGGAATACTTCAATTCCATTCCAAAACTATTTCCCGAACCTTAAGCAAACGAATCAAAACTAAACACACACACACACACAAACACACACACAGAGGCATTAGCAAGGACGCATATTTCTGTCGCACTTCAACCTAGTTAAAATCAAGTAGTGCTTTGTAATAAAAGATTTTAGCGTGTAAAATAAATGAAAGACTGAAGGTTGTGACTAACAGCAATCGACTTCAATTATTTTTTTTTAATGGCTGAACTTTAAAGAGCAGCACTTATATATATTACTGTATTCTTTACTGTGCAGAATCAAACATGACCTACGTACTAGATACAGATGACGACTATGCTTGTGAGAACCTCGGAGAGCCGTTATACATGTACCTGTATCACTACAAGCAGGGTCTCCAGTTAGATATATTACCAGCTCCTAATCCGCCATATGTGCACTGCACAGCTAGGTACAAGTTTTATTGCCCATTTTAACCAATAATAGTAATATACAAGATTGCACATGTAAATATACTTTATATTAGATTCAAACCATCCCTAAATTATATATAAAATATAATTAATTGTTTCATTTTCAAAAACTTGAAACAATTTCTCCCTCTGTATATCATTTTTCAGAAAAATTCCTAAACTGTTTCCGCCGAATCCGTTATTGCCTGGGATACAGTTTGTAGAACGAGTGCGGGATAATGTGACAACGTATGACCACTGGAAAGCAGAATACTTCCTTTTTACGCTAGATTACTTCTTTCATACAGAATCAGGTCTACCATATAAGTAAGTTATGATAGGCAAGTTGTCTGTCCCTAAGACCAATATAACCTTCCAACACAGCATACTGCGAGAAATGCTAGGGGATAGTGTTGAAAATTTGTCATGGGATATAAAATCAATATTCTACAGCAATACTTGAATCCTGAATTATGATATCGAAAGTTAAAGGACAAAAACAAAAATAAAAATGCAAGAAGTCACGGATATTCGTCTGAAATACATATCAAAATTTGTTTTTTTTTTCAGGATGTTTGTTGATGCCAACCAGTTTGAATTTTTGTCGATAGAAAGTGGACACTTAGACGAATCGGCATTTTTGTTGCCAAAAGGCATAAAATGCACACTTGAGATCGACTGATTTTGTTCCTCCCATTTATTTTTCTGTAATTTAAAGTAAAATGCTCATTGTAACAGAATCTCTGAGAAATTAATAAATGTTTCAGTTATATATCTAGAACAATGATTTTCCGGTATAACATTCCCTTTTCCGTACTACCGTGATTATCACAAAACCACCGGTTTCGTGGGAGGCATACAGTGATTATATGGTGTCCGTCCGTTCGTCCGTCTACAACTTTTTTGTTACAGATTTCTCGGCAACTGTTTGTTACAGCCACTCATTTTGACAGCATGCTACATCCTGGGATTCCATATCAGACTGAAGCGTTATCCTATTGGACGACTTGGTATTTATTTTGTATGGAAGTCTATTTCTGTCATCAAGATAAATAAAAGTCGCGAAAAATTATGTCGAAAAGTCGTGATAATTTGTGTATTTTGTCTACATAAATGACAATTTCATCTCGAAAAGTCACGATAATTTTTCGCAATAGTTAAGATAATTATGTCGACCGTTCGATATAATTACATGAATTATCGCGGGAGAAACGGGAGATTTAAACATCATCAAAAACATTGTCTACTATACATGACAAATATATTGTCGTAACTGCAGACAAAGCCCAAAACAACATTGTTTTTACTTCTTTTCCCCATACTCAGTTAAAATCCCGACTCAAAAATACGTCGTTAATAAAAAAAAGACGGTAAACCCAGATACAAATATGTAGTTCTTGTTAGAGATTCCTCATACTTTGTAAAAATGATTCAAAATCATCTTCCAATTTTACCGAAGAATATGTTTTCAAAATGTTTGATTTTTTTATCGACAACATATTCGTCCAGTGTGATGGACGCGTTTTTTAACAAACGGTCGGCATTCAAATCGGAACAAATTATGCTCCTCAACTTGCTGACCCATTCCTTCACGCTTATGAGGCTTACTTTATAGCTGATCTGATCCAAAAGAAGGAACATCGTTTAGTTAGATCCTTTAATCTCAGTTTCCGCTATATTGATGACGCATTATCGTTTAACAATCCTAGTTTCTTGGATTTGATACATCGCATATACCGCAAAGAACTTGTGATAAAGGATACTATAGACACTGTGAAATCAGCCTCATATCTTGATCTACATTTAGAGATCGATGGTAAAGGAAAACTATTGACCACACTGTACGACAAACGCGATGACTTTTCATTCCGTATTGTCAACTTTCCTTTCATCCGTGGCAACATCCCTTCAGCACCTGCGTATGGAGTTTTCATATCCCAACTCAAAAGTTATGCCAGAGCTTGCCGTAACTACGCAAACTTTTTGTATCGCGCTAGAATTCTTACAATTAGGATTACAATCTTTTCAATTCCGCTAGAATCTTGGTTCCCTTGATTACTCTTTAATCGCATACTATTAAAATAATTTTTGGATACATGGCTCTTTGAGTACAAAATCTATCTAGCTCCAAGCTAGGTTTACACATTGGAATTAACACACAAACTACCCCAAAAATTATTGACATTTTATATGACATCTTAGTACCATCAATTGACAATTATTAAAAGCTGAGTTACATTGTATACTTTTTTCATTTATAACTTATCTTACATCAATAAACTAACGCACCACGATTCGAGCAGCAATAACAACAAACAAAAACAAACAAACAAAAACAAATCAAAACAAAACAAAAACAGAAACAAACAAAAACAACAAAAAATAACAAAAAACAAGCAAACAATAAAAACACAAACAAAACCCTAAACCAAAGCAGAAACGTTTGAACGAATTGTGCATTTCTCTTAATGTTGTTATAATTGTTTATAATTGCACCACAGACAATGACAAGCATATAGTTTTTTTTCTAAATAATTTTCCACGTATAAGAAAGGGATTTTCCAAACTACCTTAAATAAAAAAGTCCATTGAAACGCGTGCATCTTGCCGCAAGAACCACAAAACCAATTTCACTAATAACTACATGTATATAGTTTCATGTCAAAAATACGCCCTAACGACTGATTAAATAGACTCGTAACTATTAGAAGTTACAATGCGACATTATAATATCACGTAGATCACATACCACATACCGGTATCTGGGCAAATGATACATGTACTTTAATTTAACGAGTTGCACGGGCTGGATATTTGAAAGTGGAAGCAAGCCCTTGTGCTGAGACAGAATTTTAGTACGTGTTAGCTAGAAGAAACAGCATGTTACCCTACACAACAAATGTAAGCGGTTGGAATTCCGTTCCTCCAGGATGGCACCCAGTCAGAAGGTAGGTTGCCAGACAACCTCTAGCACTCCTGGAGTAAACAAATGCAATGACTTCTGATTTAGAACAGTAAAATTCCTTTACTGTGGCAATAATCCGTCATCTCCTGTATACCGATTTTTTTTTTATATCACAGCTCAGATTTTACGCTAGAACTGGCCATGCGGCCTTTTTTTGTAACCAAAAATCTTCTTAAAAATAAAGACTTTATATTGCCACAAGACTAGAGAAATCACTTCAAAATTTGACAGTTCACTCTTGAAATTATGGTGTGGCCATCCCAACCAGAGAACAACCTTGTTCACAATGTCATATCAGGTTTTTTTACATCACATTGGAATTTGATGGGGGTTTCCAGAAAAGAAAAAAAAATGTTTACCCTACTGAAGCACCTAGTTTTTTAATGGAGTCTGGGTTGCTCATTCATTCTTTAGTTTCTGTGTATATTCTTTCAGTTAAAAATATTTTTTGTATATTTTTTGTCTGTTTTCTTGGTCTCGTTTTAACATGTTATCATTTTCCTTGTTCCAGTCTTTGTCCCCAGATTATGAATATGGTGTACCTTGTTCTAACCATGACCTCCTTTCTATGGTCTCTTCCTAGCCTGTACCAAGCCAGGACCATTGCAGTATCAGCTACTCTGGTGGTTTAATATCTGTTTTGTCAGAATTAATATGAACATAACTATAAGTGTTCTGTAATTTTGTTGTTATCTTCATTCCTTACTCTAACACTTTATTCAGACTCCAAAACCAGTTGTCAATATATTTCTTGTATGCCTCATTCATAGTATTACAAAGCAATTTGAAGGAGTTTAGCTTTCTCATAAAAACACAAGAAAACAGTTTTATCAGATTCAACTCTACTATTTCTGCAAGTCAAAATAAAATATCTACAGCAAATTAACCTTTATTGAATGATAAACATTAAGTATTATGCAAAGTGATATATAGTCATATCTAAAGTACTAAAGCTTTGGTAAGTTTTACACCTGTTGTATAACTTAATAGGTCTAATTAAGCATATATCATGTTTATAGTGTAACATTCCTTGTCAACAAGAGGAAGTTTATGTACCTTTCCATTTAACTAGTCTGTACTAAAATATGATTGGTATGTATAATACCGAAGTTGTTTCTAGGGGAAAAGCTGACTTTAATGTTAAATGTAAAAAATATCAAGAAAAAAACACAATTTAAGTTAATGTGACAAACATAACCTGGTTAGTTGTATGTAATTATTAATTTCAACAAATACAAAATTTTGATTCTGAAATATTATTCAAGATACAGAAACTGCTGCATGGTTTTCTTAAAGGTTAACTTGTCAATATCAATAAGTAACATGAAAAACAAAATATATAAAAATAACAACAAAGCACTTTTTGCATATTGCACAAAATGAAAAGCAAATACCACAGCATGAAAGTAATACAAGTAAAAAATGAATTCTTAATCACTAAAATCTATCATTTATATCCTTCCCATCATTTATGGATTAGTACCACTAACACTTCTATGTAAATTGAAACAAGAACTTCCTATACACAATACTGGCTAATATTGACATGTCTATAACCTAAATATGAAAATTATCAATTATTAACAATTGGCAAATAAATTTTTTTCCTGCTCTTCCCTTTTATTTAAATTTAAGAGAATTAGGACACCTGTATGAATTAACTTGTAAGGCAGTCAAAAGACAAACATGTTTTGTATCAAAAAAATATTAAAAGCATGTGATTCAGATACAATGATTTATACAAACTCATAATATATTTGGCATTAATTCCAAAGTCAAGCTGCAGCTAGAGTGAAAACTGTGTCCTACAATAGTACTACATTTCATGGACAAAAATCAATAGTGTTAGGCACAATGCAGGGGGTAGATCCCGGGTATCAGGTCAGGGGTGTAAACAGATTTAAAGGCAGATGGAAGCCAGGGAAGACAATTTTTGGAGGTATAATTAATGAAATAATCAAGATTTCATGCAAATTTTTTTTAACCCAATTTTGGGGAAGGGGTGTATCCCAGGTTGCCCCCTATGAATCTGTGTTTGCGATGAAGACTAGAGGCCATAACACCATGTTATATTCTTGTCATACAGATAAGTTGCTAACATACACATTGTCTTAGATATTTACTCCTCATTGTATTCATTACAGATAATGTGCACATTTTATTTCAAAACCTACTAGAGATAATAAATTTCTTCTATAGCCCATTTGATTGCTAATGTGAGTCTGTCTGATTGTGACATAATATCAGGACCTTTACATGTAGTCATGGAAAGAATGGTGAAATAAACTTCATTTCAACAGCTATCTGAGGACAAGTTACTATGAAAGTACTATTGTTCGTAGAGTACCAATTTTTCGCGATTTTCATGGGTAGGCCACGCCACAAAATTTGGTTCCCAACAATAAAAGGAGATTTCCAATGATGTGTACACTGAAAACCTCAAAACCATGAATCAATAATCCACAAACTTGTGTTTCTTTCCTAATCTACTGAAATTGGTACCCACAAATTAAAATATTCTCACAGTATCAGGAAATGTATACACATATGACACTAGCATAACCTTACACCCACAACCTGAAATGTTACCAAGTCTACTGTTCCAGTTATACATAAAAATAGCATTAAGACTCCTTCTGCAGTCATCACATACACACACATGGTATAGTGAGCAACACTTTTAACAAAAAAACATCACTAATACATCTACATCATAATCAACAACATAAATGCATATCCAAACTCTTTGAAAGTGAGATCACTTTTTAATATCGCCAATAAGTTCCAGTAGCTGTGTATAAGGTGGTCCCAATGATACTACCATCTGGAATGTTGATAGGAATGCTCGAAGCTGAGCATCATCATTTAGTTGGTTGTAAAAACTAAGTGCTGCTAAACAAAACAAACGAGTGTCCACAACTTCCATCTTTCCCATTCTGTTTATAATGTGTGGAAATCTGACAAAGTATTAAGGAAAAAATCACTGGTTTATATTGCTTATAGTACATGTACTTAAGTGAAAGCTTTTAAAAATACCTGCTTAAGTCCTTTTCCCATTTTTTCAGCTTTTAAAGGGGAATATTCATTTATACCTGTTTCCAGCCTTGTTATTTACTGAAATCTAACCTTACCCACTAAAAAGAATTATTGACAACCATTTTGCTGTACCTGTGTTTAATGTTGTTTAGGAGCCAGCTGCAGTCTGCCCTGTGATGAGAGGATTTCCTCGACCTCCATTGAAGACCCATGGGTGGCCTTGAGCTGACATTTTTAATTCTTTTGGGGTTGTTATCTCTTTGACATATTTATCATATGCCGTCTTATTATATTATAAAAATATTCTTGTTTTAGAAGATGATAAAACCCAAACAAAAAAAGATTTATCAGGCACAGACCATTTTCAGGAGGGGGGGGTGTATTTTATTTTATTTTAATATTTTGTCAAAAGTTATCTTGATACAATAGGCTTTTATGGATAAAATATTTAAGTTGTTGACACATGTAGACAAAATCTTCTGCAAAGAAAAAGGTAAAGAAAGTGTTTTTTTGCCATTTGACAGAATTTATGCACTTTGGTCCAATTTTGCACAAAGGTTTCCATTTATATGGAATGAACTGCAAAAATGGTTTTGTTAGCAAAGAAAGCACAAATTTTCCTAAATATATTGCAACATCCATAAACATTTGACAGAGTTTTGCAGAATTCCATATAAATCAACTTCCTTTTAAAAAAGACATGTGGACCGATAGACCAACCATTATATATACTGTGTAAACCAAAAGACATGTGGACCAATAAACCAACCATTATATATTGTACTGTGTAAACCAAAAGACATGTGGACCAATAAACCAACCATTATATATCGTACTGTGTAAACCAAAAGACATGTGGACCAATAAACCAACCATTATATATCGTACTGTGTAAAGCAAAAGAAATGTGGACCAATAAACCAACCATTATATATCATACTATATAAACCAAAAGACGTGGACCAATAAACCAACCATTATATATCGTACTGTGTAAACCAAAAGAATTCTATAAACCTAAACATAAGGGTATTATATACACTACATTTTTTCTCATTTTAGTCTCCATAATATTTTTTTTATTTTCGATATGGGGAAGGCAACAGCTTTTTTTAATTTTAATTTTTTTTCAAATTTCTAATGAAAAGCATCGAAATTACAATTAGCTCCAATCCAGTTTTGAATTAGTTTTGCAAAGATATGAGTGTAAGTATAACTAGTCTTTGTAAAATTAGTACACTTAATACAGACTTATGGTTCAGATGCAAAATAAACCTAATAAATTAGTCACTTTTCTCTCCCAGCGCTTACAGTATATTGACATGTGTTGCAGTGGATTAAGTACTAAAGGTTGTCTACTTTGTGTCCAATGCAACACTTATTAACAAAAGGGAAGTTCCAGGAGAGAAAAGTGAATCATAAAGATGTAGGTTATGTTACTATTAAACTGTAAACTTTGTAGACAGAATGTATATTATCACTATTTTGTTTAAAATCCCTTTGATCTTGCTATACGATAATTTACAATATCACGCCAGTTGAGTGAGAATGAAAATTATCGCTAGTTTCTATGTCCTCGTTTGACATACAAGCAACAGCGTAGGAATATTTGACGACCTAAATAATCGTCTGTTTGTTTACTGTGTATGAAATAATGGCTAATTTGTGGCATTATTTTCTAGTCTATAATGGAAAATGATTTAATACAGTAACTTACCTGATACAAATGAATAAATCTCTAAATTATTCCACTCATTTTCAACGTGAGCGTCATAGTTAACCGATTTTTTTCAAATGATGTGTATCACAGCTGCACAACATATGTGATGTCACATAGCACGTCGCCGAAAAATAGTCCAGAAAGGAAACTTTGCAGCACTTAAAAAACTTACATATTTAGGTCAGGAAAATAAAAATAAAAGAAAACTAATACCTTACACTTCAGCAAAACAGCGATAAACAGATTATCAAATATTTTTTCAACTCGCGGGATTTGCTCGACCAGATCAGCATGAGAAACTCCCTCTTGTTGAAAAAATATTAAATAATCTAATAACATCAATTCTAAGAAAAGTATGAATAAGCTTTTGATGACACCACAACAAGTATTAACCTGCAAATTTGCAGTGAAAAAAACTAATCACTAATGAAGGATACAAAGATCTGAGCCATTTATTGGTTGATGCACTGATGAAGAAACAGGTAAGACTCCAGATGGCTAATGAGATTGGAGTACGCTGAGTAAAGTTAGACAATGATAGCATCACCCAATCTTGTACTAGTAATGTCTGCTCTTGTTCCAGTAAATTACTGAATACCTGTTAAACAAAATAAAACACACACTTTACAAAATAAAGAAGATTTTGGTGAGTAGTCTAAAAGTATCTTCCAATCAATTCTTTTCTTTTTCATTTAAGCCACTCTAAACAGATGTGGCATTATATACATATAAAGAATTTTTCAAAATGTGATTGTTGACAATCCTCCTCAACAAATTTCAAATTGAAGAATTATCCTATCATTTCAAACTCTAAATTTCTTTAAAATTATTGCATAAGGAAGTGAAATTCAAATTCTCAAATTTTCATTGGTTAGATTTACTAAGAAAAAACTAGAATGATACACAACCTGAAAGACAACTTGTGCCACAAGCTGTGGGTAAGGCTGTTGACTAGAAATAAACTCTCCTATCACTTTATTCATTATATCTTGAGGTGGGAAGAAATCAGCAAGGAAAGTTGGCAAGACTCTGGTGATCACTCTGGCTTCATATGGGTAGCCTTTCTTGATCCTAAAATAAAAAGAAATGAAGCCAGTATGTATTTATTATTTATAAGTTTGCTGACTGAATTGTTAAGTAGTACATGAATACAAAAAGATAAGGACTCTGATGATGAACACTTTCCTAGATATATTATAATTGTTCTATATAGTATTATTCAGATACAGCAAAAAACATTTAAGCTTTATGTTGTACAGTGACTGATGATTAGAGAACATTGTAGCGCAAGTCATCAATTGCATAAAAATCTGCATAACTTTTTTTGACAATCCTGCTTATTAATATACCTTTGAGCTAGAAATCAATACCCACCTTCTTTGTCACTAAAGCTTCCATCTGTGCAAGTTTTATTCAATTCAAATAAGGCAAACATAATTTATAAGGCAGCCAATAATTTTTATTTACTGGTACATGTATATAAAAATCTCTTTTTAGTAAATGGTGACCTTTAACTGGCTTTTGAATTATAGTGGTGTCTATTTTGTGAATTAAGTTGTAATCTGTTTAGTGACTATCTTAAGATGCTTGATGGTAACCAATTGTGAATGAAATGATGGGGGATTAAGCCTGAACTTTAACTGTCCTCTCATTTCCAAGAAATAGAACCATTTACAAACAAACCTATCAAACAGAACAGTGACCCTCTCCATGGCCAGTATGAGGGATTCTGGGTCCTGGTAGACTACATCAAAGTTGTAGGCACTGGTTTTCTTACTGGTGTCTCTAGGTACAGGGCTATACTGGTCATACTGCTTACCTGGGAAAAAATCAAATGAAGAAACAAATTTTATTTTTTTCCACTTGATAAAGCTATGAAAAACAAAAATACAGAAAATTAAAGAAGATATCCTTATTTATTGTATATAATTAGTTGTGTGACATCTATTTGTGTCTTGATAAGATAGGTTTTGGTTCTGGTCAAATAGTAATCACTGAAAGTTCTCTAAATAGAATGAAGTTCGACAGGTTTAATGGTAATATTGTCAATTATTTTCAAAACATTTCTTTTACCTTATCAATTTTTTCATCAACAGGGAAACCAATCTGGGTAGTGGGTAAATATTGAAGAGGAAACGGAGTATTCATGACATTGATAAAAATGATGAGTTGAGATGAGGTCTGTAGACAAGATGTGTAGTGGTATTAAGGCCATTGAAAAAAAATGCTGGTTTATTACAAATTATGCATTTTTTTAAATTAATGAATAACAGGAAGAGAATTTTATGTTAATATGGTTTTTTTTTCTATGTTTCCAAAAATTCTAATTAACAGAAAGTATTGTTTGCAAAATGAAACAGATGTAATCAACAGTACCACAATGCTCCCTGGGGAGGGCTGTAATGAAGAAGAAGAACATATTTTACCGAAGTTTTCACCTTTTTGCAATAAATTTTCCACTTAAAACTCATTTCGTGGTCAAGCATGAATAAATTCAGATTTTCCCAAAAAGCGTTAAAAAGGATCAAGAAGGAGAAACAATCTAGGATATTCCTAGGGTAACCCCACCTCATTCCAAATGGTAGGGAGGGATATACTATTGAAAAAGTGGAAATTTCAATGATGGCATTTCAAATGTACTTACCTAATCTTGTAGACATTTCTAGGAATATGAATTTTATTTATGAATTGTTTTGTCAGATTATTTGTGAACTAATTTTTAGGTTTGTTTCTAAAATCTAATTCAGTATAAAATAAAGTTTATTGTCTCACAAAATGAATATTTGTCTTACCTTTCTTATTTAAATTAAACTGTCTATGTAAGAAGCTTAAAAGAGACACAGTGTTATTAAAACAATTTTCAGACAATACCTTAGTTTACTAACGAGTGTTCAATTTGCAGTATAAACAGTATCATTTATTTAAATATCAGACTAAAAGAATCATGCAAATTATGTAATATGTGATACACCTCATAAAAGGCTACACATTTTTATTTTTATTATTTTAATAGTTGCTTTATAGGTCTATATGATGAAACTTGTAATTATTCATTCCAATCGGTCTGCTCTTGGGAGATAATCCTCATTAAAAACCCAATAATTTCTATTATATTTTAGTGTCACTTACAGAGTTATCTCCCTTAATTTTGAATTCTAAAGTGCATTCTATATATCTTTTATCTCCTAAGAGCACAGGTTATAAGAAAAGCCACATGTTAATTTTTGTTTTCTATAAAATTTTAAACAAAATATCAAAATAAAAATATGTAGGCTTTTCAACCACTAATCACATTTTGCATGATTCTTAGCTGGAGTGCTACTTAAAAACATGAAAAATCATTCAGATCACCCAGACTACACCAGAGACACAATTTATAACATACCTGAATACATACACGTAAAGACCAAACCTAAAGCAGCTAGAGACCTCTGTGGACTAGGCAAACATAACCTACAAAGTAAAAACAATCATAATGTTAAGCTCCAATTATTTAAAAATTCTCTGGTCATTATTTAGAAAATTTCATGAGTCTCTTTTCCATATAAAAATTCTAATTAGCTTATGAGTTCGGGGGATTCTTCTTTTCATGTGTACACTGTAAAGGGTACTTCAATCAGTGCAATACAATAATAAATGATATTCTGTTTATTACATGATATTCTGAATCACTATTTATCATTTCATGCATACCTGTCAACCCCAAGTTTCATGATAACTTCTGAGTCTTGTTGTGATAGTACATCTGTTAACAGGAGTCTCTCAAGTCCTTTCAATATTGCCAGATAAACTGCAGTAGATACACTTTCTTCATTCCCTGAAGCTGTGGTTACTGCAAACTGAAATTTTATGTAAAACAATTTACATCCTGAATTTTTATCAGTAGGTATTTATTTTTGTGATATGTGAAAAATTTTGTCAGTAAATCATCAAAGTCAGCATTTAAAAGGATGAGGAACACTTAGGGGTGTTTTTGCCTAAACTAATCAAAATTTTCAACATTGAAGTAGATTGAAACCAATATGTATACTGGTGCATGTATTTGTTGAGTGAAAAGACATTAACATATCAGAACTTGTTAGTGATGAAAGAAGTTATAACATCAAATCTTGAATAATAGCTTCTTTTTGAAATCAAAATCAGGAAATAAGACAGACAAGTCTGGAAAAAAATTTAAAATTCTGATTGTATCACAAACTAAATACTATGTGCCCTTCTGTCTAAATCAGCGAGTGGCTATATTATCAATGATCTTCTTAACATGTTTAAACATTTTCAATCTCATTTCCAACTGAAATGCTGACCTGTAAAATTTTACTTGGAAATTCTAGATCTTTCAGATCAACATGATAGTTTTCCATTATGTAGAAAGCTGTGGCCCACATTGTAAGGACATAGGTTTGACTAGTTATGCATGTTCTGAAAGATACATTTACATCATTTAGAGAATGTAGATATATATGTCATGTCTTACTGAAATAAATAAATAAATGAAAGAAGAGAGTCCTAATTCAATACACTCAGAAAATTACAAAAATCAAAATAAAACAATAAATAGATATCTTTCGCTATGAAATTTATCTTTTTTTAAGTTTTAATCTTACATTTTGAGTTAATTTCATATCAGTCACCATAAAAAATGACAGAAAAGATGAATATACAGCCTTAATTTTAGAAAAGTAAAAATAAAACTTACTGATTAACAGAAGACAAGTTTTTCAGAAGAAAGTCAGTAGCGACAGGTATGATAGATTTATTAGCCTCCTGTATTCCTGCCTCTAACAGATATAGTATGCCATGTAAGGATGATATCCTACTGGGTAAGTGTGGAGTCTTTAGGCCAAAGTCCAAAATATTTATTATCTTAGAAGCTATAGAAGTATCCTAAAAATAGAATGGTTCCTTTCATCATCAATGGTAAGACAATTTAACAGGCTTTGAAGTAAACTAATATTACTAAACTAATTACCAGTAATACTCAATACCTGACAACTCTGCTTATAGTACTAGTTACACTGTATTATCTAATCCCTTTCCCCTCTTACTTCTGCAGCTGCTTCACAGATCCTTTATTAAATGACTTGTAACTACATTGTATTTAATCCAATACCACTCCTATTGCTGAAGCAGCCTTACAGAACTCGTGGATTGTTACTGTGTATCCATCTACACCATGAGAACTGATTTGTTCAATGGATCTCATAATTTTCCTTTCATCTTTCATCTACCCCAGACTTGACTTTTTATGTATTTCTAGAAAAACTGAGTATGCTTACCCTACCAGTACACCTGGTCCATGCTCCAAATTTTTAGTGGAGTCCAAGTTGCTTATTTACTTTTGTTACTTTGAATGTGTTATTTTAGTTATTTCATGTTAGTCATTTTGATGTCTAGTCTTTATCCATAGCTTACATTCTTTTGATTTCTGCTAGAATCTTGGTTCCCTTTACTCTACATTAAAGGACTGATTACAATTTTTCCTTACCACTCCTACAACTGCTGCTGCCTTACAGATCCCAACATTAAGGTACTGGTTTATCATTTCATCTTCAGCCGGATGTATCTTTTGTGTTTCTAATAGCACATTTAACATCCATTCATACTGATCTCTCTCAACAAACACATCAGACAGACAAACAACCTACAATGGTAACTTAAAGTTAGTGTCTCTAGCCACATATTACATTACTGTGAAAGTACTATTGTTCAAGGGTTACCAATTTTCATGGTTTTTGAGGGAAGACTAAACCACAAAATCTGGTTCCCAACGAATAAGAGATTCCCATTGATGTGTACACGGAAAACATTCAAACCACAAATTCAAGAATCCACGAACTTGTGTTTCTTTGCTGAACCACGAAAATTGGTATCCACGAATTAAAGTACTTTCACAGTAGTACATATCAGAAATAGATTGTCATACATATTCAACAGAAATATAAATAATTACAGTACTTAAGTCAGATCAACTTTGACTTTAAGCTCAATGATGAAGCAATATTTTTGACTGAAAAAGAGAACATGAGACTAACATACATACTCCATAAATTGGTAGTTAATGTAATATCACTCACAGACTTGACGACTTCATTTCTGAGCATAAGAGGTGGTTTAGGGCTGGCTTGACTAGACAACCACTGACCATAAAGGTCTATCAGAAACTGTAAACAGGAGTTAATATCTATACTGCTGAATGTCATGGACCGTTCCCTTTTCTCTATAGTAATTAGCGGGAATTGTTGTTGGCCTTTTTGTGCTGACTCTGGTGGATCATCTGGAGACTCGGATGTATCGGACTCAACAATCCTGTTACTAAGTGCTCCCACCACAGACCATATACTCTCTATAGATATCTGAAATACAAAAGCATTCAATAGTACACAGGTGTCCTCAGAAACCGTAATATACAATATTATATGAATTACAATACCAATAAGCAGAGCCACAGATCATTTTTTTCTACTAAGAAATGTAAAAGTTACCTGTCCTAAATTAAAGTTTTCTATGGCAAGTCCTCTCTCTAGAATACTATCAAAAGTTACTTGTCCTAAACTGAAGTTTTCTATGGCAAGTTCTCTCTCTAGATTACTATCAAACATTACTTGTCCTAAATTGAAGTTTTCTATGGCAAGTTCTCTCTCTTGATTACTATCAAAAGTACCTGTCCTAAATTGAAGTTTTCTATGCCAAGTTCTCTCTCTAGATTACTATCAAACATATATCTCAGTAACTTATTGTCATCTTTACCACCATTGTAATACAGCTGTCTACTGTTACTGAAACACAAAAACACACTTATGTATAAGACACTGCATGTTAAAATAAACAATAGTTGAACAGTCAGTTCTATACCAGCCATAATTACACTCTTAATAGACTGGATAAAAATGATTCATGACTTTCTGTAAACATGGTAAATACAGAATAACAGCAGTTTTAAAGTTGAGGGAGAGAAAAATCAAAGCAGTCTCATAAGGGGAAATCTGATGTTCTGTTGAAAATTTTGAAACTCCAGTTATTCTGTTATTATCAGCAATGCTACAATCGATTTGATTGTCACACTGTCATTGGCAATTGCCAATATTTTCAAGTATCGTGGCAGTAGCCGGAGATAGAAAATACTAAGCAGTAAGAACAATTGGTAAACAATAAAGTTGCCGTTAAAATATAATAATCTAAAATACACTACATGTATTCTGAATATACAATAGTGGTACCCTTCACAGACTTATTGTCAATTTATTCATATCTAACAATTTTCTTTAAAATTGGTAACAAAGTCACAGTATTTTTTTTCAAGTATGCATCAAGTCAACAAATCCTGATTATCAATATATCAGAAGAGCTTACCTTCTATTATATAGGTTCTGGACCTCTTGTTCTATAATACCTCTGATTGATGTTAACTTTTTACCACATCTATAAAAGAAAAACTTAAATTGAGTTTTTCTTCATACTAACAAATATAAAATACAAAAAAATCAATAAGGCACCAGAAAACTTATTTATAAGGTTTAAATAAATTTTATAGGTTTAGGGTATTTTTGTGTATTTACACACGTTTTAAACAGAAATCATTTTCAGAGCATGGAGATCAATACATAAGAATTGGCCACGAATGACAGATTATGAAACAACTGTAATAGCAAGTAATAACAACCCTCTGTATTTTTTTGTCAAAACCTCCATGGTAAATGCTTTTACAGCTGGAAATGAGTACTTTGAGACTTAATATTTCAATTACTTTCAACAATTTTCTTTATCAAAAGTATGTTTTTAAATTTAAAAAATCTCAAAATTTAACTAGAACCAGAAACTGGACTTACCCAATTTTCCCAACTATTGACTTTGTTTCACAAGCCATTTTATACACCTGGTGTCAATTTTGTCAGGTTTCCAAATAAAATAATCAAATTTATACAGCTACTGGCCTTTACATGATATTATTGAGTGAGAATAAAGTTCTTTCCTTTAAATATTTATAGGAAATACCCTATTAAGGTAAATAAATTGACTGATCTAGTCCAAAATATCTATCTTTTGTGTTACAAAATTCTAACCCAATTCATTTCTAGAAAAACTTTTTTAAATATGTTTTGACCTTCAAAAAATGTAATGCATACGATACATTTATGTGTATTATACACACTGAAATACTGAAAATAATTTGCATTAACATCACACGGAACCGATTTAATACATACTTCTTTTGAATATCAAAATTCTTGCTAGTGTTGAAACAGAAAAAAATAACATCTTCAAAGTACCTTGTATGTAAGAATCCCAGAGGTTTATCTCTTGGTCTCATTTCATATACACTGTTACTAGGGTTACCAGGTATAGGGGTCAAAGTTGATTGAAGTAACATAGAGGTCACACACTTCACAGCTACAACCATACATTGTGATCTTTCTACTTCCTCCTGAAAATAGAAGTTAAGCAAGTTTAAACTTCTGAGTATGACTCCTGTCATTTCTCATTTAAAACTAAAACATTCTAAATAGATTCATTGAATAAAAAATAGTATATAAACAGTATAAACATTTAACCATAGGCATACATTATGAAATAGATTCAAGCTTCATTTAACATTTTCATTGTCTCTATGTCAGTGTAATACCTCAGGGCTGACTATTTCTTCTGTTTCCTCATCTACACTAACAGGGTTTAATATGGGCAGTAAACTCATCCATGTTTCTTCAAACTGTTGTCTATTTATCCAACCTAAATTACACAAAAATAGAATGAAACAAAAACTTGGTATCAAACATATATATTTTTGTTAAATACATGACTTAAGTAATAATGGTCAGGTATTTCTGGACTCTACAACTTTAACAATTATCGTAAATTAAATTTTAAAAAAAATGACACTCACTAATATTGAATTGAAGACTTGCTATGACAAAACCCATTACAGACCTAAGATTATTGTGCAAAGGTGAATTAGAACATACAAAGATCAAATATTTACCAAAAGTGTTAACTCGGAAGACAAATTCCTTGAGCACATCTTTGTCCTGAAGTAAATCTAGTGGCAAGGGAGGTAACTGTGTTCTTGGGTTCCCTGTTGGTGTTGGTGCCCAACCTAACTTCCATACAATACCAGGTATCCTGGCATAACTGTTTATAACAGTCTGTCTACTTAAACCTGTCATAAAAAGTAAGTATGTGACTACTTAAATCTGCCATATAAAGTAAGTATGTGACTACTTAAACCTGTCATAAAAAGAAAGTATGTGACTACTTAAACCTGTCATAAAATGTAAGTACTGTAAAAGTATTAATTTTCGCTGTGTACTAATATTTGCTATTTTGGCGGTGAATATAAAAGCATGAAAAATAGTACCGGCGAAATTGATTTTTAACACTTACCATTTTTTTTTATCTGCTAAAATTGATACCTGAGAATGTGCTCACTTGACAAAATCCTCAAAAATTAGCAACTGCAAAAATTAATACGTTTACAGTATGTGACTACTTAAATCTTCCCAATTTAAGGTAAATTACGTTAAAAAAAAATCAAATTGATGCACATTGTAATTCACAAAATTCCATACTTTATTTTCAAATATGAATCAACCATTGTTTTTACCAAAAGCTATGTTCAAACAGTAAAATTCAGTTTAATTTTACCAAAGGTAGAGAGTGATATATTTTTTGTGACTGAACAATTATGTCAAGAAATAAAGTGATTTGTTACAATAAATCATAAGCCTGTATGTACTAACCTAAGATAATGTTCTTGACATAATTACTGATGAAGGATGGTAACAATTTGGATGGTCCTTTCAACCTTGTATGTAGACAAATGATAAGATCTGAAACTCTATCACAGGCCTTTAACACATGCTGGAAATCTACAAAATAATTGACATTTGCACAATAGCATTCTGATTAATCACAGTCAAACCTTGTTAAGTCAAAGTTGAAGGAACCATGCAATTAGTGTTCGAGTTATCCAAGATTCGAGTCAACAGAGGTCAAGTATAACTCAGAAATAGTCTGGCCGATAATTGTTTCTGCATTGTGCCTGTACATGTACTTCACTTTACCGGGTACTTGGTGATTTCTTGCATTTTATACCAAAAGATATCTTTTTTGTATGTTGTATATCATGTTTGAAAAACTGAACGGCACCAAATGTTATAGGGAAATTTCCTTTTTATTTTTTCTACATCAAAAATGTCATAAGTTCAAAACATGTGCTCTACATTACTACGATAAAATTCTGATTCACTAGAAAAATGAATGCAGTCATTGAAATACATTTACTATCTGTCTGTTTGATGTTTAATTAAATGGTCAGATACCATTACAATTCATCTGTATTTTTATAAATTTTTATCAAAATATTCGATATCCCTGTTCGTGTGAATTCCAATGTGTATTTAAAAATCTGTTTATTTTGACTACACATGCAATTTTGGATTAATTAAATACACAAATCAAGATATAAAGTGTCAATAAAATAATTTCAAAAACCACACTAATCGTTGTAAAAACACACTTCAGTCATTGTTTTAATAAAGCAATCAGTTTTCCGACTAATTAGTTGACTTCAAAACATCAGGGGTAAGGGGAGTTTTGCTGGGATTTTGTAATTAGAGTTATCCGAGATTTTTTCGCTGTATATCACACCATTAATTTTAATCAGATTATACTGTCAGGGCAATATAAAATGTGCTGATATCATAAAATATACTAGTACATCAGGTAAGACACAGATTAGACTCACAAAGAGAGCACTCACTTCCAAGGAACTTAATCATATTACACCCTTAAGTTGAATAGGTCACCTTTGCAGTGACCTGACCTTAATTAATTTTATTTATGCATATCTCCATATGCCTATGAACCTCCTCATAAAATTTAATAAAAAATAATTGCATAGTTTAGAAATTGTGCTTACATGGTTTCAACATGTAAAGCTCTGCAGTTTAGTTATCTCCCTTGACAGACATTTCCCTTAGTGTACATCTGCATGTGATGCATAACCTTCCTATTCAATTCATCAAAACCCATAATGAAGCTTTAGATGAGTTGGCCTTACAAAATATATGGACAGACAAACAAACAGTTGGGTGGTTTTACTAACAGACAGTGAGATGCCTACATGCTCCCTAGGGTATTAATTAGTTGTAAGTATAAAATTAATACCAATTTGAATGTATCACATGACAAATGTTATAATCACTTAATCTAACACAAAATAGAAAATCTTGAAATTATATTTTAATAAAACTAGAAAATTCCTACCATTCTGATCACTGCCTTGGTCTTCAGAGGTGTCATGTGCAGGTGATTTGATAAGTTTCTCTCCAGGTAACACTTCATCTTAAAGTTACAAGAAAATTGTAAACATAAATATCATCTCAGGCTATCTTCATGAAATTTCAAAATCAACACCTAAGGTTGTTGGTTACATTATGAAAGAAAAATACATTATACTTGTTGTGAAAGCAACAATTGGAGTAAAAGAAGAATGAATAAATAACCACTAAACAGATTCTACAAAAAGCTGTGGCTACTGTACTTTGTTCTAACACTAGTCTTGCTAAACCTTGTGCATTGTCTTACGAAGAAATTTGTGTTTTTAATATCTTTATTTACATTTCACTACAATTTCCATTTAGCAGATGTTATTTCATTGTCAATTTGAAAATATGTTCATTGATGATATGATTTAAGGCTTTGCCTATGAGGTACATATCTATTTGTACTTTTTATGGGTAATGTCTAGATCAATGGGAATGTGCAAGACTTGCTATGACATACTCAGAATTTTTGCGTCAAAAATTGAAACAATCTCTTTTTCTAGCTACATACGCCACCCACAGTGACTTACAAGATAGGACAACCTGATACATCATAGTGACTTACGAGAAAGGACAACCTGATACAACATGGTGACTTATGAGATAAGACAAGTTGATACACTATGCTGACTAACAAGATAAGACAAGCTGATACACCATGGTGACTAGGGAGCACATACTTACAAGATAAGACAACCTGACACACCATGGTGACAAGGGAATACATACTTAACAAGATAAGACAACCTAACACACCATGGTGACTAGGGAACACATATTGACAAGAAAACACAACCTGGCAAACCATGGTGACAAGGGAACACATACTTATAAGATAAGACAACTTGACACACCATGGTGACTAGGGAACACATACCTACAAGATAAGACAACTTGACACACCATGGTGACTAGGGAACACATACTTATAAAAAAAACAACCTGACACACCTTGGAGACTTGGAAACACATACTTATAAGATAAGACAACCTTATACAACATGGTGACTAGGGAACACATACTTACGAGATAAGACAACCTTATACAACATGGTGACTAGGGATCACATACTTACAAGATAAGACAACCTGATACACCTTGGAGACTTGCGAACACATACTTACAAGATAAGAGAACCTTATACAACACGGTGACTAGGGAACACATACTTACAAGATAAGACAACCTGATACACCATGGAGACTAAAGAACACAACCATGACACTTGTTTTTCTACTTGTTGTGACAGCTGATGGTTTTGAAGGACTAGAGATACACATTGTAAACAGGAACTCAGCTGTTCTGATGTGGGTAACTGGTTATGGTGCAACATCCAGTCTATCACCTATAAAGACCAAATTACAGTATTCCATGATATCAAACTATATCTTATTATCAAAATTGAATTTTGGTTGATACATTCTGTCAATAATCTATTGAAATACATGTATATTATTTTACTCCAATAATCAGATCATGTAACATACTGTTAATATTTCTTTTCCCTTAATATGTATTGTAACTTAACTAACACCCATCCTATTAAGAATATTAGAAAAGTTGTAAAAACAGGTCATATCACCTATTAAGGTGTTAAATAAGCAATTTAGAACTGTTTAGGCATGGTTGTTTATGTAACTATAAATGGTAGTTACAGGAGTAAATACAATGTGTCAGAATAATTAACAAACATTGGATTAAATATAACTAACTGATTAAACGGTTAGGCACAAGTTTTCTTCCTTTGTCATACTTTCAAACAGGTGTAGAATATTTGATTATGCAGACGATGCATAACTGTTTATGATATTTTATTAACCTTATATTATGTACAATTCTTTTCTTTTATGGTAGCTACACTTTTTTGCAATGAAGTCCTATTTGTTATATTTATGATGTAAAAATTTTGCTATATTTCCAGCTGACTGCTGATAAGCAACTAAAAGTCATGGATGTTTTCCTACAGATTAATGGAATATATGTGCAGATTGATATACGTTAGGAGAAAGATGATAATTTCTTACCTCAGCTGATAGAACACAGAATCTACAAATATCACAGACAGAATCTGATGGCAAGTCTGGTTGCCATGGGAATGTTGATAAAGCTTGTAAGTATACTGTTAATGATGTAGTCAATGAAAAAATCATGTCAATCCAGGAGGAGTCTGTCAACACATCTTCCAATCTCTCCTCATAGCGAGATTGTTTTATCAATGATTTTTCAAACGTCAATATTTGGTGAGGAATCGGTAAAAGATTTACAATATTGTTAAAATGTCTATTTAATGTCAGTTGTGCAGCTTGGAATAAGGAATCAAACTCTGGTTCTTGTAGCACACGGTTTCCCTCGTTGTCAAGAACTACAACGGTCTCATTGTCTTTCATCATTGTGTGGTAGGCTCCTAAGTACAGACATTCTCTTAGAATACTTAAATTGAATTCCTGAAAATTGAAATAATGTTAGAAGTCCACAAGTATAATCCATTTTTCCATACCATTTATAATGTGTTACATTATTTTGCAAATTTCATGGGAGAAATACATAAGCACCAATACCAAAGTTAACAAAGACATTAATTTTTGTAAAACTTTTGAACTATTTTTTTCACAATACATTTTCATGATACTGTTTCTTTAAGGTTACGTGTACATGATCTTAATATTCACACAATGCATTTTTAATCATTCTACTACACAAATTTATTTGATTATCATGATTATGAAACAAATTTGTGAGAAAAATTACATTTTTAAAAGTCACTATTTGTTGTGAATTATTCAAATAAAACTGTTTTATCATAATCTTATTACTAACCTGCTGTGAATACATACATGTATTACCAATGAATTTATTTTAAAACAAAATAATTATAAATTCTTATTAACATCTTGCATACTCATACAATGCAGTAAAAACAAATGTGGGAAAATGCAAATCATTCAACAACCAAATGCCACAACTGTCACCAACCTTTTACAACCCTATCAACTTATCAACTTTAAGGTACCTTAGTCATGGTTATAGAAAGAACATCAGCATACTGTAGTTGTTTTAACAATTGAGCACACTCTCTGGTATCACAGTCTAGTTTGTAACACTGTTCCTTTACAACAGACACAAAACACTCCTACAACATAACACATTTTATGTCATGATAATTCATTGTGTTAATTTAACTGTATTAGTAATAAGACTACTTGGTTCTCTTTGGGCAACATAAGTTATTTTGTGTATTAACTAATTTTTTATTATATTTTGACCAAACTTTAGGACAATTTATGCTTGTTCATAAACTGCTTCCCATTTCATGAAGTGCAGAATTACTCCAAAGTTAATGACAACTCTAAAATAAATAACAAGATCAAATCTCTTTTAAATGAAGGTAATTCATTTTTTACCAGTAAAAGATGTGTATTACACAATTTGGTAATGAAATCCGAGAAGTCCTTTTTAAATTCATGAATTTTGCCTGATGTAGGAATTTCAACATAAGTAGTAAGTACATAATAATACCAGTCAAAAATTACACATCAATAGTAAAAGTTTTAAAATATTTTAGATTAAGACTAAGACCATTTATTGGATAATCAATAAAATACTGATGTCTTCCACATAAAATGTCTAGGTATTCAATCCTTAAGAACAATACATGAAAAAAATAATATCAATACATGAAAAAAAGACCAAGGATAAAATATCTAAACATGGTTATTAAGATACAACCTATCAGATATTAGAAAAAGAGGATTGAATAAAATTACATTTATGTTTCGTTTCATGAATATTTCTTGATTCATCAATCTATTGAAAATAGATGAGGACTAATCACTCTGGGTTTCACTGTAATTTGTGTTCATATTTAGGTTTGTAAATAAAGTCTTTCTAAACTGATAATACTTTTTACATAGTAAAAAGAAATGTTTTTCATCTTCAATCTTATATTTAATGGTAGTCCAATAATGCATAATAGAGCAAAACTTTCTGTTTCTTTATAAACACATATATACAGAATAATGACAGTTTTGAAGTCAAGACAGAAAATATCACAGTAAACCTAATAGGGTAAAATGTGACGTTCCGTCAACATGTTCAAAACTGGTGTTATTCTGTTTATTGGTGATGTAATCGATTTGAGGTAATGTTGTCATTGAAAAATACTGATATATTTTAAGTTTCACTGCAGTAAGAACAATGCAAAAAATGACCAAGTTGCATCTCTAATACATCATTTTTACCAACAAGGAAATAAGTACAGCTACATATCAAAATCAGATAAATATGTAATAAGGGTAGGCGGCACATGATGGTATATGTAATAAGGGTAGGCGGCACAATATGGGTAGGCGGCACATGATGGTATATGTAATAAGGGTAGGCGGCACAATATGGGTAGGCGGCACATGATGGTATATGAACTGTAATAAGGGCAGGTGACACATGATGGTATATGTAATAATGGTAGGCGGCACATGATGGCATATGTAATACAGGTAGGCGGCACATGATGGTATATAAACTGTTATAAGAGTAGGCAGCACATGATGGTATATGAACTGTAATAAGGGTAGGCAGCACAAGATGGTATATAAACTGTAATAAGGGCAGGCAGCACATGATGGTATATATAATAAGGGTAGGTGGCACATGATGGTATATGTAATAAAGGAAGGTGGCACATGATGGTATATGTAATAAGGGTAGGCAGCACATGATGGTATATGTAATAAGGGCGGGCAGCACATGATGGTATTTGTAATAAGGGCAGGCGGCACACGATGGTATATGTAATAAGGGCAGGCGGCACACTATGGTATATGTAATAAGGGCAGGCGGCACATGATGGTATATGTAATAACGGTAGGCGGCACATGATGGCATATGTAATACAGGTAGGCAGCACATGATGGTATATGAACTGTAATAAGGGTAGGCAGCACAAGATGGTATATAAACTGTAATAAGGGCAGGCGGCACATGATGGTATATATAATAATGGTAGGTGGCACATGATGGTATATGTAATAAAGGAAGGTGGCACATGATGGTATATGTAATAAGGGTAGGCAGCACATGATGGTATATGTAATAAGGACAGGTGGCACATGATGGTATATGTAATAACGGTAGGCGGCACATGATGGCATATGTAATACAGGTAGGCAGCACATGATGGTATATACTCTGTAATAAGGGTAGGCGGCACATGATGGTATATAAACTGTAATAAGGGTAGGCGGCACATGATGGTATATGAACTGTAATCAAATTTGCTTGCATAAAATGTTCACATAAACGGAGTAAAATAATGGCTTAAATAGATCAGATATGCCACTTACTATTCTTAAATAACACATTGAATTTGTAGTTTCTTTGGGTTATCTCCCATTTAAACAATGTTCTCTGGTGCTTTCTTTGTAAAAAATATCATAAAAAGGCAGGAAGATATTAGTATGTTTTTCTCTCTATAACGTAACATTTTGCAAAGAATATGCACAAATTATTGATCTAACATAAGTTATCTCCCCTATTCATACTGCCTTTCGGAGTAAATGATATCTAAAAAGGAAAGGTGCCAAAATCAGATTAATTCACAATTCTGAAAAGAAATGATCAAAATAAATACATAAACACACAATGATAATTTCTATCATGAGATACACTATCTTGAATTTTATATATTGAATGGTACTTTAAAAGCGTTTGATTTACCTTATCAAGTTGTATATCTGTAACGTTAGAAGACAGGGATAATGGGTGTGGCCTCTCTGTGGAGAAACTGACAACATCATCTGGACAAATTTTATGTCGAAATTTCTCTAATAAGGATGACAACCTTGCATGTCTGAAAAGCAAAATAATAAAATAAGTATACTTCTTATGGTACCACATAGTTCTGAATTTTACTTTATATCCATTATAAAGAACAATATTGATTGATTGTTGGGGTTTAACGCCTGAGCAGCAATATTTCAGTTATATCCAGGCGACAAAAAAAAACAATAATTCAAAGTTAACCAGTAAAGATAATGTAAGGATATCTGAAAGAGATTTTTTCATTTTTGTGAATTATAAAAGAGGGTATATATATTATAATGTTGTGCTTTTTTGTTTTGCTCTCAAGAAGATTCAGTCAAATGTCTATTTTCACAAGTATAAATGTCTCTGAAAGGATAACAAGGTTCAATGTGTACTAACTTTTAATTCTATAACATTCTTATTCTGAAAGTATCAGTATTTATGGTTATTATCTCAGTGTTTACTGTATTGAAATACACAGGACTCGAATCAAATACAACAGAAGTAAATTTGTCACACACAGACTAATTATTTAAGATTAAATTAACACATAATAAACATACAGAAAAGGACTACCAGTAATCTACCTTTTTGTTAAAGAATGCGTTTCCATGAACCTCAGCAACTTGTCTAAATCTTCTTTTGGTAATTGTTTTCTTGATTCCTGAAATTATCATTCGAGTATAAAAATCGCATAGAAACTTACAAGTCCAAATCTCCAATGCAGTTTTTATTACATATAGGAACATTAGTCTCTAGTCAGTGGTGTATCAAGGGCCAAATCAATGTGGAAGCCTTTTATGACACAGAAAAGGGGATGGATTTATTTTGGTCAGGGCCTATTGCAAGCCTTGGATTCTTGAAATACATTGTAGTTACCCAACTTATAGTAACAGAAGTATGTAATTTAATCTGACAGCCTTACAAACCTCAACATTATCAGCTAACAGTAACTCCACTCTCCTACAAACAATGGTATCACAGATCCTAGAAACAGCCAAGTGGTGTGTGTTGAGGAACTTATCTATCAACAATGTAATTAATGCCCCTGTCTGGGTCAGGTGAATAGCCTCTAAACACTTCAATGTTCTCTTGATGACTGATGGTCTAGTGACATTCTCACATCTAGCATGGATCGCTTGGATAAATAAACTACTAGCAGCTGGGTTCCTATGTATTGCACTTCAAGAGAAATATATACAATTATTAAACAGAAATAACTGCAAAACAGTTTTTTCAGTTTTAACTCACTGTGTTGTGGAAAAATATATATCAAAACTTCAATTCATTTTCTATGCTGCATTATGACAAATGAAAACCATTGCACCCCTTGTGGTATAAAATTAACATTTTGATATCATACCTTACGAAGTCCAGTACAGGTGATTCCTGGACCAACTCTATCAAATCTCCAACATGGTTTATCACCAACCAAGTCAACTGTTCAGCATCATTCAAATTCTCACACTGAAATGGAGTGTAACAATAGAGCCAAACATAAAATATAGAAGTTAAAAATAGGGCATATAATATGGCATTAAATGATACCCAGTCATAACAAATTTGGGGGTGGCAGTGAAAAAAACTTGAAATGGCCATAACTTTTGTGTAAATGATCTGATCAAACAGAAATTCAAACTCAACATGTATTTTAAGATAATCGAAAACTACATAAAATTTGAAAAAGATCTTTTTATTTTTTTAGTTATCATCGGGACAGACAGACTGACAGAAGGACACACAACTTTTCAGAGGGTATCACATAATACCTCGCCACCTTACAAAAAAAACAAATTGTGCAATATTTCCATATATATTTTAAACATAATTTGGGTACTATTAAAATTCATGGATCATTTTAGCAGCACTCAAAATAACCTCAGACTTTATCATAACTTGTTCAGAAAAGTGAACTTATACGCAGAAAAAAGTTCAAGAAATATTTGACAGAAACAAATATTTAACATATTTATAATTTAAGTTTTCTTTCAGTCAGCTGATTTTAAATAAAAATCTTAGATGATACATTTTATGATGTTTTTGACTCTGCTTTAATTCACATATCATAAAACAAAAATGTATCTATATTGCCTCAATATTACTACTCACCACGTAGTCACAAAACAACACAAGTCCACCTTGCCTCAATATTTCTAAGTTACAACATTGGGTTAATGGAGCCAGGGGAACTTCTAAATTCAATGACTGGCTGCAATAAAAGATCAAATGCTTATAGTTAATATAAATTATACCAACACAACATTCCTGACCTTAATCATATTTAGATAAATCTAATAAAATCATTAAATAAAAACACATTTTTCAAAAAGAAAAACAGAATGATTATAATGATCTTTTACCCATCTACATTACAATTATATATTTATGAAATCATATCAATATTTGTTGTTTCATACATGTAGAATAATTGAAGTAAGTGTCTCGTGTCTATAGAGTCTACAGCAGTAACAGCATTCAATCACATTCAAATTCCTAACATTCATTTAACCAGTGTAAAAACATGAAAGAATTTCACTTCTCAGTCTGATTCGTTATTATAACTGATAGAAAGATAACTAAAATGTTGATACAGATATCCTTGATCCATTACCTCATTCCAGGTTTCAGGTATCTCTTTGGAGTCTGCATAATATCAGACCACAAAGACTGGTCATCAAAGTTCAATAATATCAGAATGTTACACCACTGTAAGGTCAATGTCGGTGAGGTCATGGAAAAGGACAAGAAATACTGATTCAGTTGTTTAATGCTGTATAAACAATTTGGTGATTCCTGACTGGATATCTGCATAGAACATGTAGCAACCCTTCTAAACATACCTAAAAACAGAAGATAAATGACCATCACTTACCCACAATGGAACTTATAAAATAAACCACAGAAAAAATAGTTGCCTACACGAACTTCTTTGTATCAAGACTTGATTGCAATTTTGACCTTAAAAAGTATGGTCAAATCATTTCTGTATTATTTGTACACATTCATTTTTCATGTTTGAAGTGTTGAGATAGACAATGAATATAAGTAGTATCGGTATGGAATACATTAAGATAAAATAATAATCAGACAGCTACACCAACCAAAATAAAAATCATGACAATTGATACTTTTCTGATTATGAAGTAATAAAATTCCATAATGCCTATAAATTTTGTCCAATGAGAAATATCAGTGAATGTACCTGACTGGAACATATGTGTGATATACTGAAGGAGCTGAGAGAGCTGAACCAACAGGAAGTCACAGGACTCCATCCCTGTTATCCCAGCATTCCTGTCAATCATGTCAACACATCTTCCTATAATCTGTAGCAAAAACCTAAAAAATATAATAATTGAATAATTGATATAATGTTCATTTCCAGATATTTCATGCATTTCAGTATTCGTTCATTTGTACTACTTTATAAATCTTTAACATACTACCTCATTGAAACAACAACTTAGAGTCACACAGAGTAAACACAATAGTCGGAATATGAATCAATCAATTTCTCATTCTATTACATATCCTGACCTTCTACGCCAAACAGAGGAGCATCAACTAACAAATCTAAAGTCTCTGGGACAACTCAATGGGAATTAAGTCCACATTTTACTACACACTAAGTATTGTGCACTATGGGTTGAAAAAGTCAAAACATTTCACTGGTGAAGTTCAAAACTTTGGGAATTTTCCAATTATGGTAAAAACAAGTTTAACCAAACAAATATCTGATTAAATTGTGCTAAATAAAGAAAACACAGAAAAACTTTTTTTTCATTTTTGCTATACATTACATGTATAGTTTTGCTATACATTACATGTATAGTTTTACTTCAATGTAACTTTTACTATGCATAATAATAATGTATTGTATGCCATATGTTCCTATATCACTGCAAGCTCTATATGCAATGAAGTGAAAATATTATCTTGTAGGAATCTTATACCATGCTATAGTTTCTTCTGGAGAGAAAGCTAAAACATGTAGTTTCTCCTCCTCTGTTAATTCAGCTACAGGTACTTTGAACACCATGAGTTTCAGTTTTAACTCTGCCATTCTGGTGAGGACAACCTCTTCTTTAGAGTGGGCCATCAATACTCGCATCATAGATAGTACCATACAAAACCACCTCTGTAAACTTTCCACAGACTCCTAAATAATAATAGGAATTGTCACTTTGAACTTTGTATTTTAAATGGGTGATACACATTAAAGAAAACAATAATTGGATAATTTAAAATGACTCTTGTATTTTTTTTTAATTATGTATATTTGCTTAATGTATTGTCTTCTCTGTAACTATGTCTATAGGTGATGAGAATAAAGTTCATTCATTGATTTAGAAATATTTACAAATTTCCATATTAAAACAATACGTTTCCGATATGTTGATTTGTTCACAAACTGTATTTAAAGCTTTAACTAGGCCTTGTTATCTTATTATTACAATATTCAGTGTAAAATATTATTGTTACATTCAATAACAGTAAAATATAGTATGAAGAACATGAAAAAGTTTAAAATTTCACCCTGTTTTTTTTTTGTCATTTATTATATCATATTCATTAAAAAGCATACAAAAATGTTCTAGAATCCTGATTGTTCCCATAAACAATAAAAGGAAGACCTAAAGACAGGAAATCTTCATATACAACAAGGTGTTTCATATTGATTATTATCTATAATCAGACATGTAATTATCTCACTAATAAAGTACCAAATACAAGTACAACAATGTTGGAAGATGTAATACATGTAATTGTCCTACTAATAAAGTGTAAAACAATTCAACAACAATGTCATTTACTGTAAAATAGTGTTATTACATGACAGTACTTATAATAAATGTTTAATTGTACCTAATTATAACAAGTTTTTCTAAGTGTGAAAAAGATGTTTAATTCAACGATAATATCTATTCTAAAATTCATTCTCTTGTACGATTTATTAAAATATTGTAATTAAATAATTTGGCACTTGTAATATAGTATCTGATTGTGAAGATTTTGTTCTCAAGTATTTCTTCAAGATTTTCCCATTTTCTCATCAATATTGAAATTAAAAAAAAGTTTTTTGAACTTTTTAAAGCTTTTAAAGTTTGGTGTGCATGTGAATCCTGAATAATTGTGTTTGTTTGAAATGCATTAACTTGTAATCATGACAATACAGTTTAATGTAAAATAATTCATTCTTTCTGATACAAACATAAACCTAACAGCTTCAAATCCTTACATACATCTCTATTCTCATAAATCAAATAACATAGAAAACATAAAAAATAAAACTTAATACCAAAAAAAATTAAAGATAAACAAATAAACACAACTCACTCACACACACAATAAAAAATGTAATAAAAAAAAATAAATAAAAAGATAAACATCCACACATTTTATTTATATAAAAAAAGACGAGGAAACAGACAGAAGGGTAGATGTTTAGTTTTAATTACCAAGAATTAATTTCTTTCATTAAATTACAAAGATTAAAAAGTAGCGATTCTTATAAGAACAGTAAAAAAACATTCAAACATCAAAAGTTTCTATTCAGTGAACATTTCTTAAATCGACTGTTTGGAAATGTGAAAGATACAAAATATTTCCAATTACAACTAGTACTACATGTAAGTTAAAGAAATTAATACATGTAGTTATAATTCATATGATGAAAAAGATGAATTAGAAGTGCAAGTTTTTTGTGCTGCAGTATTTCTCTCATTGAATTATGTCTAATTTTATTATTAAAAAATATGTATTTTGAAAGAAATATCTTTATAAAAATTTTGAATTTAATAAAAAAAAAATGCATTAATTATAGAATTGTTTATTCTCATTTTTAAATTAACATGTTACACTTCATTTAATTGTTTCCTGTTCATTACCAAGCACTGAGTGTTCATCAAAATGCCCCAGGCCAATTTCAAAAGATTCATGATTGCCCATATAAACAATAACACCTGTCCTGATCACCTAACTTACACACTGGACAAGTATTACCACCTACTATCCAATCAAAATGGAGCATCTATTAAAAAACTTGGGAAATAAGTAATTATCAGTTAATTAATCAGTATTAGATAATACTCCAATCTTGTATAAATATGACAATTTTCACAAGTACATCACATTCCTTCAAATTGCAAAGTATTTCAAAACTAGCAAAAGAAGTCATATCAAGATGGATTATTCACATCAGTTTAGATCTTCTCTTCATAAATCTTATCCCATGTTCTTTAACGAGTTGGGACACAGTGAAAACCAGGTAAACCCTGTAGTACAACTTAGTGAGAAAGCTAAGGCATTTACTATTGATGCCATCCTAAACACAGGACCAAAAGACAAAAAGCCAACTCATCATGTGTCTAATGTGGTACAGACGTCAAATGGCAGAGATTTCAGGAGAAGGGAACTGTTCACCAAAAATATGACCCCAAATATGTCAATAAAACAGGAGGAGAAAGAGAGTTACGTGAGCAATCACCAAAGTAACACTTCAGCTTATCATCTCCAGTATCATACAGATATGAACACATCCCAGGATGACATAGAGATGGCAGTACAAAAAGCTATGTACTACAGTCCTCTGATGACCTGTGGATACAGGAGACCAGAGGAAGGATTCAGTCCAATGCCAAATGAAGGTCAACAAACACCTTTAGGACTAAAGAGTGTATATCCACAACATTTTGATAGAAGTATGGAGTTAAATTGCAGCATGTTTTCTACACCAGACTCCAAGAACATGAGCATGTCATCAGAAAAAGGAATAGTTACACCACACAACCAAAGTAACTTCTCTAGACTTGGAGGTAGGAAAGTCATGTCTACATATACAAGGAGACATGACAGACCACACCCCTATATGTCTGTAACTCACAGACAAAATATATCCTCTCCTTGTCAGGAGCTAGAACTCCTAATACAGAACACGGCAGGTAAGGGATCTACCATGTCTTAAAATTTATAAAACTAGTAATAATGCAGGTTTATTCAAACCTTAAAAATAACAACAGAAATAAATTTCAAGACATATGCTGGATTGAGATGATGAATAGATACATCCTAATAAATTAATGATAAACAAAACGATATAACAACTGATTTTTTCATTGATTTACTGACTACATATACTAAAAGTATCTTTACAAAATTAGAGAATTGAAAGGTTATACTAACATAGAGGAATAACATTCTATTTTTGAAAAACATAACAATATTTTTTTTGCTGTATCATTAGAAGAAACTGGAGAACATCCAACTACCAAAACAGGGAAAGCCAAGAGATTTAGAACAGCCTTTACACCAGAACAACTACAGGTCTTGGAAGAAGAATTTGATAAACAACAATACTGTGTGGGGAATGAGAGGTTTGTAAATATTATCTTGTAAACACTTTGTTCTAGTGATAATAATTATATTCCTTTTTAGAAGTATAATAAAATTCTTATACAATTCTTGGCAGTTTTGGTTCAAGTTTTTTTTTACACAATTTATCAAAACAAAGAAGAATGATTCATCACACTTAGATTGATGTGAAAAATATTTAACTTAAAACTATAAACTTAACAATATTTTTCTTGGTTTAAAATGATATACAATTATTTTACAGAGTTGAGTTGGCAGAATCATTGAATCTGAATGTATCCCAGGTCAAAGTGTGGTTCCAAAACAGGAGAATAAAATGGAGAAAAGAACAGTTTGAACAGGGAAAAATCAACTAAAGTGGAACAATGACAGTTGTGAAATCCTAAAGACTTAAACCATGAACATTCAGAAACCACAATTATAGTGCTATGACTGTTAAGTTTGTAAATTGATTTGACAATTGAATGTAATGGAAAATAAATCATTAATTGAAACTGTTTATTTTATTAATTGCAACCCTAATATAAAGTATAAATAAGATTTATCAGTATTTAAGAATATACTTTTACTTTCATTAGAGTAACACAATAAAAAAACAAACAATTACAATCTGCTGAAGGTAAAAAAAACTCACAAATTACCAAGAAAAAAACCATCAATAATTTCATTCATTCAATCATTCAAAAAAAAAAACAAAACAAAAAAAACCAAAAAAAAAACCAATAAACTTTTAAAGTGAAGGTATCTAAAGGCTTAAAATGTTCACCTATCATTTCAAAAATCTATGACTTGTGTACATACACATAAGTACAATATATCTACATACCAAGTTTTCTGGTTTCTGTAGTAGGGTCTTTAGTAGTATATCTACTGGTCTGAATACAATAGGAGCTAAAGATTCAAACAGTCTGTGTAATACATCTAATGAGGCTGCACTGTCCATGTTTATCTGTTAAGACACCAAATTCAAAATTGAAAAAAAAACTTGTATTAGAGTTGAAAAAAATAACTTCAGTTCTAAGTAATTTTTAAAGTTCAGTGGCACCAGCTCCAAATTTATCATCCACATACAGAACAAAAAAGTGTAGTTTTCAAAAATGACAAAATTTTCCTTCCACTGATGTTAACCAACTATAAATTAAGTCCATTTAATGAATTTGATGACATTGAAGCAATATGCCAGCAATTTAACCTGTTGTTTGGCTAGGGCAGGTAGTATAACATCTGTAATCTGTCTGGACAGTCTCTTCCATCTCTCTTCACTCTCCTTATGGCTCTGTTGTAGTACTATCACCAAAATATCCAGAGTCTGAAAAAAAAAATCAATATCATTAAGTAATTTAAGCAACTGAAGACAACTTTAAACCTTCGCACACATTAAATAACATGCATCAGATTTATGAATCAGATTCACTTCATTCATTGTAAGACACTTACAACCAGTAAATAAATTTCTGGGGTTAATTTGATGAATACTGTATTAAAGCTGACAGAGTGGTTCAATTAAACCCTAAAAATTAATACCTGTGTATACTTGATTTGAACTTTATATATCAAACCTTTCATTTTCAGTATCCTCCCTTAAAAACTCCAACATTATTTTTCTAAAAAAGATTATCTTCTTCAATGCTCTCTACATTTTTGCTGATAATAGTGTACTTGCTTCAGAACATGGTAACTAGCACCCTTCTATATTTCTTACCTGATAATATTGTACTAGCCTCAGTAACATGGAGACTACCACCTCTCTTTGTGTTTCCAAGTCTTTACTAATGTCAGCTTTATTAACACCTCTCAATAAGAACAGATCATAAACAATTGGCTTTAGAGCAGGGATGGCTGAAATTAAATAATTGTATTATTTTAAATTTTAATTTTTTAACATCAATTCTCTGCACTGAATACTGTCACTTTTAATCACTGAAAATAAATTGCATGTGCAAAATCCCTTCTCATGTTTCAAAATTGATCGAATGTTTAGTTAATGTAAGAAATCCAAAAGAGGTTTAGTTTAGTCCGTGTTAGTCATTCTTACATTTTAACAAAATAGCTAAATACAAAAGCAGCATACTGTGTGTATATAGTTTCTTTAGATTTTTTGTGGTTTTCTAGGGATGAACTAAAAATGTCATTTTTCTGTTGTCAAAGGCAATAACTCTAATAAATTATCACACATCTTAATACAAAGGAGACTTTTGTTGGCCTTATTGATTCAACATTGAAAGTTTTGAGGGGCATTCATGCCAAGTTTGGTTCAATTCACTTTGTAGTTTCACAGGAGAAAATTTTAAAAGTTAAAGGACAGATGGATAATCAATTGAGAATAAAAGCCAAGTAATGGCATAAGCTCACATGACCCTTAAATCAGTTATGGTAAAATTTAAGTAATAATAATGCTTATGAAATTGCTTAAAAAACTACAGAAAAGTGTGTTTCAGAGAAAAAAATATGAGACATTTAAAATAGTATGCAAACATTTTTAAACAATAACAATAGATGGCTTTCACATTCTGCATTATCATCGAATCTGGTGGAAACCGATTTAGGGTTTTATACTAGAAAAAGAAAGGATATCAGATTTGAAGTCTACAAGAACAGTAATAGTTATGTAGAAATATGGCTCTGAACATAAAAATATCTGAAATGCTTCTATATTATATATATATATATTAAGCTTCTGTTCTCTTGGCTCTCATTGCAATGTTACCTGATCTTGACACCAGTAGACCTCAATATAACTGAAGAACATCTCTGGAAGTGAAGAGAATGAAAAAGTCATCTATGTATTTTATATATGTGTAAAAATTAATGCTGACATACCATGAGTAATAGGATCCAACCCACTAGCCATGATCCCATCACATAACTGTATTATCTTAGGCATCATAATGACAGATTTACTGTGAAATTTCTCATAGGATAACATAACCAGGAAGTTAAATATGTTGGGAACTAAGTCTTCTGATTCTCTGAAAAGTAAAAATACACTCAATCACTTTGCACAAATAAACACCAATATAGTAGAATAGAGGTGTTTATTATTGTTAAACACCAATAAAGTAGAATAGAGGTGTTTATTATTGTTAAACACCTCTAATCTATTACAATCTTAGCATACTACATAAGAACACATCAAAACGTCTTATGTCTAAGTACAACATTAGGATTTTCTTTCAACACACCCACATAAAAGCAGGTGTAAAATGTGTCATTTGGATAAGTAAACAAATTCATATGGCTTCATAACCGGTACCACCATTAAAGATTAATAAATTATCAGGTTTTAAATAATAAAACAATTTACTGTAAAGAGGAACCGAATTGAGAATCTGATAATCACAATGGCAATGAACATGTTCAAAATCCCTGTTGGCTGTATGGCGAATGTAAAATAACAATTTCAGCCACTCTGATCTCGGCCAAGTATTGAAGGACATGATTACGCTTGCAAATCAACATTGAAATGTCATTCACAAAGAATGAAATGTGTTTCAGAGGAAGATGATTTGTCAATAGTTTGTCAGTTTAACCTTAGCAACCATTTCCACCATTATAAAATGAAATATTATTACATCACATGATGTGATGTCAGGTTAACAGTGCCAGTGACAGATTTTGTTTCATTTTATTTAAAATAACCAATATTGGTTAGGGTTTTAAAGTACCAAAAAGAATAAAATGAGGCTCCAATGAGCCTCAATTGCTCACCTGGTTGAATTTTGTCTTTCAAGGGCAATAAATTTAAGAAGAATTTCTATCTATCATAGTTTTCAAGATATTAGCTGAAAACTGTACAAAAAAAAAACCCTGTCATTTTTCCCTTTTCCAGGGCAATAACCCTTACAAGGAATCATCTGACAACTTTTTTCCCTGAAGACTTTTGTAGTCCTAATAATATGGATCATTTCAGCTATTGAAAGAATTTGGCTAACCCTAACGGTTTCGGGGATATTTTATGAGAAAAACAACTGTCTGACCCTATGTTTTATTTTTAGTAACACCAGCCATATTTTTTGACAGATCAAAAATCACCACATCAGTTCTATTCAGAATAACCCAAGGAACATTCATACTAAGTATGGTTCCAATATGTTATAGCAAAAAATGTTGAAAAAGGGCAATAACTCTTACATGGATTAACACATTAAAATGAAAATTTGACCACAGATAGATCTCATCATGTTGAACACTTTTGCCCACGTCAGAATTCAGCTATACCTAACGGTTTTGGAGATAAATGCAAAAAATTCCTGTCTGACCTATATGTTCTATTTTTAGTAATGGCTGCCATGTTTTTCGACAGATCAAAAATACCCACATCAGTTCTATGCAGGATACCCCAAGGAACATTCATACAAAGTCTGATTCATATTGGTCAAGTAGTGTGAGAGGAGAAGAGTTTTGAAAAATTTTCAACGACAACGACAACGACGCCAAGTGATGGCAATAGCTCGGATGGCCTTTGGCCAGGTGAGCTAAAAAACCTACAATATTCATTAAACTTTCAAAAGAGCCATGCCTGCATACCTAATTTGTCCTTCCTCTATGTACTCAAACTGTTTGATGATGAATCCAATGAAGACTTGATCTGAATCCAGTAGACAGTAGTTTACTCTGAGCTGTATCAGCTGTGATAAAAGGTCTAACACTTGTCTCTGTAGGGGTACCACACTGGTCACAGTATACTGTTTCAATGCCTTGATAACTAAAGGTTCAAACAGACGGATGTATGCTGCAATGGCTGTCTAAAATAAGTAAAACTACAATTACTGTAAATTGGAATATTCTGTTTATTTAGTCTTTTGGCTGTTTCCTGACAAAACATGCATGTTTAAATGTGGTGTGTTTTATTTTGGCCTTTTCATCACATTGAAAATAATCCATCTAATTCTAATGCTACCAGTAACAGATTAAATTCTCCTGTTTTCCTGGATAAATACATTTATACTCTTTTTAATAAGGTTAACACTTTAGCATTTACAAGGCAATGGTTTCTACATCGTTTATTATTTGCTCAGTTATGATAATACATCCCTATATCTTGGCAGTCTAAATACTCACACACATAATATTTTGGTGTGTTTTATTCTGGCACTTAAAGGAGCGCCAAATAAAACAAAATAAAACTACCACTAAAATATCCCAATTTATGGTAAGGTGATAAATTCCAAAAATTTAAACACACTGTTTGGGCAAGTAAAATAATGCAATGTAAATTTTACAGAAAAAGGTATTAGTTCTAATTGGAAAGCAAAACCTGGCATAACAAAACTACAGAACACAGCAGTTAAAGACATGTATTTAAATAATACCGGTATTCCATTATATGACCATACCTTATCTGTTTTACTGCTTGGTTTCAGTATAGCAGGAATCTTCCTTTCAACACACTTCCTTATCCAGTTCAAATTACTGAGGACAGAAATAAAATTGTATGAATACAAGTGGACATTGAAAGGACTTCTTCAATTATTAATATTATCAAAGTACTAAAAAGTAAATGTAACAAACCTTCAATATTGTAAATTTATAATTACAAAGTCAATGAACACTGGAAACCTATTGGCTTTAAACAATTTGTATTTTTTTCACTTTAAAGTCTAAAATAACGAGATGTTATAATGAACAAATGCAATATCCTCTTTGATCAAAATGATTTGATTTATACTTAACCATAAATTTACACTTAGACAATACCTAAATTTTTTATGCCACTTCTTTTTCACATATATGTATTAATTACACATATCTCTTAAAATGTCAAAAAGTTATTTCTCACCTTAAAGAATCTTCAGGTTCAGCCTGAGAAGTAGCTTTGAATGTAGCACTGGCCAGTGACTGGGTAAAATGGGCATATGGTTTGGTAAAGCAATGGTAGTATAGACCAGGCTTCACATTCCCTGACAGTCTTGTAGCTTTACCTGGTTTGCTTGGCACAGGTGGTACCTGCTGTGGTTCCCACTGACTTACAATGTTTGTGCCAAACAGGGCTTTTAACATCTGTGGATGAGAATAGATGACATTACATGTTCTACTGAGCAAATCTAAAAACACCTACAGAGGTCAAACCCTAAACAAGTGGGGGAAGTATAACTACCAACTTCAAGCTTCAAACATTAATGATTACAGATTACCATTAAATGATTGATACAAAATAGGTTTCTGACACAAAATGAAAATGGTCTAAGAGCTAAAAAATTTGAAATTGGGCTTTTACCTCATAAGTCCAATAGCCAAAATCTAGATGTTAAGTTAGATTTATCATATCAAAGAACCCCAGAATTCAATGATTGCTGAAAATTTTAATGTTGACTCTTTGCAATCTGGTGTAGACCAAGTAAACCAAACAAAGTTTAAACTAAACAATAAGAACAGGGCCCAGTTTCTTAAAAAAATCTCCATATGAGATTTTCCTCAAATCCTTCCCTAACTCAAATTTTGACCAATCAAATCTCTTGAAATCGAAGATTTGAGGAAATATTTCAGAATTTGAGGAAATGCTCAACTTGAGATTTGTTTATGAAACCCAGGCCAGTACACATCTTACCTGTTGAACACATAGAATGGTGACGGTAGGTTCTAAAGCCATAGTTATTTTGAGGTAGCTAAGGAATTCCTCTGTAGACTTTCCTATGTCTGAGATGGTTGATATTTCCAAGATCTGGGATAAAACTACCAAAGTCGTCTTAACAATAGTACAGAACTTATCAGCTGAACTTAGGTCTAAAGATCTCTGTTTTAAAAAGAAACTGATAATTTAAGTAATGCAGTATGATATTCAACTCTTTATTATCATATTAAGTAGCCATCATTACAAAAATCAGACAGGAGGTGATTCGTGTATATCAAAAACCCACCAATTTCAGTTTTATTTCTAATTCAAAAGCAGTGACAGACCTGAAAACCACTCAAAGTTTGTCATTTGGTTGTTGAACTTTCGAGATATAAATAATATATATTATGTATGAAATTGGTACTTTAGAATTATTGTTTTTGATTTGGTTGATTTCAGTGGAATATGATTTTTCTCAAAAATAGTGATCTGAATAAAGATAGGATATTTGTTTTGTAAAAATATAGCATATGTAGACCGAAAAAAGCTTTGTTTGTTTGTTTCTCTACACCACGAATCACCTCTACCACCTATTCACTGTCAGAATTTTCAAAACTTTTTGAATCACTACTTAACTAACATCTCAATGTCCAAAACATTATTCTCAAAATAATAAATTAAGATAAGGATTTAAAACACTATCATTAAATTACATTAATTTTCATCCACAACATTTGTACCTGGTAATTTGAGTAAGCTCCCTTGAAGACATCATAAAGTTTCATATAATGTGGAGTATTATAGAACAACCCAAGAGCATCCTTTCTATTCCTCTCCTTTTCTGGTTCTCTGTCTTTATCTGATAAATTAAATTTATGTACTTGAATTATTGCATAGAGTTTTTTTTATTAAATTTATGTACTTGAATTATTGCATAGAGTTTTTTTTTAGAGTAGTGATGTGTAATTATTATTATATTATTATTATTATTATTATTATTACATAACAATTTATAGCTCATTATTTTATTATAGAATTACTCTAAGCTCTTTACATGTTAAATACATAAGAAATACATTAGCAATTCATAAAAATTAACAGCATATATAAAAATTTGAACACAATTGCACAGATAAAATTATCAAGTGGATGCACACTAAAAATAATCAAAACCACAATGAATGAAATCGATATAATATTATTGATGTATACATGACTGTGCTATCTTCAGATGTTATTCTAACCAAGAAATGAGTAGTTACATTAGAGAATATGTAGAAAAATACCAAAATATTACGATATATATTCAAACTTGTTTTAAAATCAGCAATGCATGATTTACATGATTTAAACAATAATTGATACATATACCTATAAAAATGAACAAATATATTTTTATGTTGCAGATAAAACATATTTACATCTTTTAACAGACACAGATGTTTTTATTTCTATGTACATTAAAAGGTTAAGCCTAAAAACAAAAAAACTTTGTTACCTTATTACAACCTTGTTTTATATTAAATTAAAAAAAAACAACAGTTGGTCCATACAACTGAAGGTGTGATGGACAGTATGTAAATAAGTGTGAAGGCAACAGTAATTATAATATATTCTAAAGCTTTGATCTAACAAGACTTTGAATACAACATAATTAACTGTCAACATGTTAAGCCCACCTTTCTGTTGTTTCTGTGGTGTAGATTTTTCAGGTGTATTGGTAGTTCCACCAGGAGAGTTCTCAACCTTAGATTTCCTTTTGATGGGGCTCAGTGAAGGGGCATTAGGTAAGGAAGGTAAAGTAGGTTTTATCTGTGGAGGTCCTGGCACAGTCTCCTCTATCACATGGGAAAATATATTTAACAACCTGTAAAATTTCAAAACTTCATTAGTTGGTTGATAATTCAGCACAACACATGACTTGTGCATATCTATAATCTAATGATAACAGCTGTTTAAGACCATGTTTAATTCATAATGGTATCTAATAATTATTTGAAAAAGAAACTCCCAAATTTACTTTGTTACACTTGCCCAATTTTGTTTTGCTTAAGGATTCATGGTTTTTCTTAGTGAATATTTTTCTTTGACATATGGTGTAAGTATTAGAAAATCATTAATGCCCCTGTTATGTTACCACCTTACAACCATCTTCCTACAAATTTATACAATCTAACAATTTATGCCTATAATTTTATTAGAGTACATACCTAGCAACATGGGTAAACAGTTGTTCTATTAGTGGAATAAGAACTCTGTCTGAGATGGCAGTCCATTTGTTGTCAGAGTTTTCTTCAGTACCACTACTGTCTTCTACAACCTTCAGAGTTTTATATGTGGCTCCTAGGTACAAAGATAAACACATATATCACCAAATAATAATTTCAGGCATTGTTAAGCAACAATACAGAAATTGTGTTGACTGACCACAGATTTCAAACCAAATTTTTAGTCACTGCTATAAATATAGATGTGACTTCATCTTAACAGAAAAACAATTAAAGCCCATATCTAAACTTGTGGCGTGATAGATGGTGGAAAATGGTTAGATATTATGCAATATATTTCCTAATGTCTTTACTTTGTTTGGCGGATGCAAAATAATTGAAATCAATATCATTATGAAAGCAAATCATACAATACAGATATGTACAGATTGCTTAAAACTCCATAATATTTACAAATATAGTTTGGCATACTTTCAAGTGGTTTCAGACTTTAATTATACATCATTTTTCATAAAGAAGGCCACTGAGGGCACTTTGCTTGACAATTAATGACCATTTTTTTCATTTTCAGATTTGTAGTATAAATTACAGTCCAAAATGTTTATATAGTGAAATACTGACTAGTGATAAGGAACAAACCTGCCACAAGATTTCCTGCTAGTCTGAGGGCATCACTATGAGCCGTTATATCAAGACTGATCATGTGTGAGGTAAGTAAAGACAAGACAATAGTCAACAGACCTCCTCCTGACCCAGTTGTCATCTCATCTATACTGTATGTACTATAACAGAAAAAAAAATATTTTTTTTTAAATGGTTGTCATCTCACCATTTTCCATACTCTTTGGATTGCATTTACTTAAAACATATAGACAATAACAGTGCACTGACTTAAAATAAACTGATATAGCAGATCTGTTTGTACTACTTGATGTCAATCCGTATTTTAAACAGTACTCTATGGATATGATGCGTAAAATCCTGAACTTTCTTAAATTTTAACAAAGGTACTATGGTGATATAGAGCGTAATTTGCAGTCAACATCCATTAAAAATACAGAAAATCTGTATAAGTAAAAACCTCTGATATAGGGATGAGACTTAGAATGTGAGGATATGCTGAACAGTTTCACCTGTTGGAGCCAAATTTGTATATCAACATTATTGTCAAGTCAGTGCACTGATATTGTCTGTATACTGCAACAAAAGTGTAAAACAAAAATGACACTTTAAGCAAGAAAAACAATGTTTTTATTCGAAACGGGTGACATCCTGGCAACTTAATAACAATGTAACATTTGAAATGTCACAACAGAAAGTTGTATTCATTCAGTGACCATATATCACTTGTAAACATACGTTCAAGTGATATATTGACTGTTAAATAGAATGGTTACAGTATAAATATATAAACCTTGTTTATACTTACTGAAAAGGTCAGTTCATAAGTACATAATATTTTAACTCCACCAATCTAAGAAATGATAATGGTGGAATTTGACTAATTCGAGTGTCTTTGACAATAACCTTAATCAATTAAAGAAACAACAATGGAAATGAATGTTTACTGCTTTCTCCAAATTACCCTGATATTATCCTCAAAATCATGTAATTATCTAAATACCAGTCAATATTAAATTCAGGCACTGTTTATGGTAGATGTGACTCATGGTGTAGAAAAACCCATCAAACAAGCCATGTTTTTTGTCTTCATATCCTATATTTTTATGTAATGATAATCCTTTTTTGTATTCAGGTCTGTATTATTGAGAAAACCATACATTCATCTCCCATAAAAACAATCAAACCAAATAAAATCAAGGAAGATAACTCTTGCAAAGTGCCAATTTCATACACAATCTATTTAAGCTTTATCTTGAAATAACTGAATGACAATTAAGACTGGTTATGTGGTCTATAACTTTTTTTTAATTAGAATTGAAGTTGAATTTTGTGTGTTTTTGAAATGCATGAATCACCTCCTGTCTGATTTTTATAAAGACTGCTACTTAATATGTTTAATATACCTTGATGAACTAAGTGACCTTGATGGAGGACGTTTACTAGTCTGTCTGTGTGTACTGTCTTTAGGAACCAGTGGAGTAGGTGGACCACAACACCATGAATGGCAGTAAACTGTGGCAGGATAGGTATCAGACAACAGACACAAAGCATGACAACAACCATACTGAAACATGAGTACACATGTGAGTTTATGTCATTACCCAAACAAGAGGTTTATATCATTTGTTAACTCCAAAGAATCTTTGTAGATTCATGATTTTTAGTAAAGCCAAAATATTAAAAGAATAAATGTTTCTGATAATAAAGTAAAAGAATACAGTGTCCCTTTCCATGCTACAACTTAAGTATAAGGGTATTAATACTATCTAAAACAAAAATATTTCAGGTTACTAGGATAGCTTTACTTGTGATAAAGGGGAATCATGAAACACTAACTGGTATTTTTCACCTCACACATTATGAAAAACCTAATCCAAACTACAACGACAAGTGCAGATCCAAAGACGGGAATGCCATGCTAACACCTGCCTAAAATTGGTTGGGGTGTCCATGGAAATCTTGATTTTTTTCACAAATTCAATGTCCAAAAACTTTCTTGCCTTGCATCTTCAAACAGTACTTAATTCTATTCACATCCCTCACTAACCTTAAATCCTGGATACACTCCTGTAAAATGTATGACAAACCTACAGATTAATTACCAATAGAATCTTATATAAACCGCTTATCATGTCTGTAGTAAAAAGTAATAAGTTTGCTCTATCATTAACTTACGGTCAGCATTTTAGAATCAGACATGTTGAGATTGTGTAGTAAATTCATGACTACTCTGGAGAGGTTACTCTCTAAATCTGCTTGCACAATCGCATGATTGATGACATGGTATGGCTTCACGAGACCCAGAACTAAGGGAGGTAACTCTATACTAGTGTCTCTGCTGGCATGATTCATGAGTTTGTCAACTTGAAACCTTGATTCTGAAATGACTGGGTCATGTAATGAATGGTCCACAGGAAAAAACAGATTTGGTACTAACCTGAAAAGAGAAATCAAAAACAATTTTATAATAGCAGCATTCTTTTTCTCCCTTTTCATTAAATAATTATTAGAAACATATAGGATAATGAGAATTTTATCTAGATGTTATGATCATCCAAAAGTCTCCAATTCCATTTAATTCAAATCCGCATCATATCAAAATTGGTCATTGACAAAAAACTCCTGTTCACATTCTTGTTACTCATGTTTTGATGGATGGTTTGGTGATAAGTGATATCAATTAGTATGCATTTCAAACCAGATTTTTATCTAAATTACACGCATTATAGCTTACTTGACAAGTGTCTGTGCAGCATAGTGTCTAACTCTGGCGTCATCAGAACCAAAATATGTCATTACAATGTCTGATAGTATCCTTCCCTGAAGATGTAGCACCTGAAATACATGAAAACACTAACATCACAAAAGTATCATTGCTTTTCATTAATTTCCTTAAATTCAATAAAATCTAAATATGTAAACTTTAACATATCTGATAGGAAACAGTTCAAAATATTAATCAAAAAGAATTGAAATAAAATATCTGCTTTGTACCCAAGTGTTTTTACTATACATACCCCTAGAAAATGGTTATCTCCCTTTTGTGCTTCACCACAGCAAGTCTCTAAGTGTGCTATCACTCTGTAGTTCACTGATCCTATCAATTCTAAAATCTCAACCTGGAATAATTTCAATCAATATAATAATAAGTATTTAGCAAACAATAAAATTTTCTTAAAGACGAATTTAAAAAATTCATCAATATGTTAATTTTTTATCAGTTTATCACTTAATTTTTACTCAGAGCAATAAAAAAAAACACTTTTTCTCAAGAAAATTAGTTTCATTCATTTTTTTAATATTTCAATACAAAGATAATACATACTTATTTTATGTAATATCTTTCTTATTTTTTTTTTACAACTAAACAATGAACAAAACAGTAAACTCTGTTAATGACCAATCGCTTCAACTGTTCACTACAGTACTGACAGTTGGTCATACTATACTATGATAATTTTTTTTTAGTGTTCCAGTTATGCTTTAAGTCCCATTCCACTTTTTCATAAATTTATTTGGTTAATATCAAATTTATCCATTCCATGCACATGGAAGTAAAATAAGAAAATTTGCTCTCACAGTAAGGATTTTATTTTAAAGTTATTCTTGATAAGGCAAAAAAGAAATAATGGTGTCTGTTTCCTGCTTCATTGCCTACCCTAAACATTTTATGACCATTTTAGCTCAAGCACCATTGAAGTCTAGATTGTTTCCCCATTCACTAAATGTAAAATGTATTTGAAAAAAGGAAATAATTTCCCTACCTACCCTATTTTATTGTTGGTAGCATGAAACAAGACTATTTTTTTTTGGATAAAACTTTTTCTAAGGAGGCACATGGTTATTTCAAAAACTGGTTATTACTTTAAAATGAATTGACAGCCTATCAGTTAATGTAAATACTCCTTTATGCAATACATTTGACATTCTAAGTCTGGAAAAAGGCAAAAATGAATGTTGTACCTGGAAAGATTATTTAAAAATGTACCTAAAAAGTCTCTTCAGACGTGTGATAAACTACATACTGTATGCCCCAACTTTATAAAGCCACATACCAAATTTGAAATCAATCTATCCATTAGGAGTCAGGATAATTGAGATGAAATTTGGGCATGATTTGGGAATGACAAACCGGCTAACGGACAAGGTGATTCCAATTTACCAAACACTAGCTGAGTGGGGGTATCATAATGATATATATATATAGTAGAACTCCCAACCTGTATATGTAATACATATAGCTAAAACCTCCAATACACATTACCTCTAATTTTTAAAAATACAAGTATTCAAGTACTGCTGTTCTTAAAAGTTGATGTAACAGAATTAATGAAAAACATTGATGCGAAAAAAATTAATAAAACACTGAACAACAGTCCTACCTTGACCAACCAATAAGGATTTTCTCTAATTTCAAGTAACTTCAGTAAAGCCATAAGTCCTATATCACTATTCACACTGAGTAGTAGGTCGTGTATACATAACTGTAAGGCTGAGAGTGCTAATCTGACTGCTACTGAGGAACTGTCATCAAGTACACTTAAAATAGTTTCCAGTAAGGAAGATATGGTAACTGCTGAAAAAAGTGAAATAAAAATGTTTTCTTTTGACCAATTCATTTTTTCTGATTTAAAAAGAAATTCCATGATGTACATGATGAATAATGTAATTTCTTCAAATATGAAAAAAAAGTCATTGAAAAAAATAAATTTCCTGTTAAGAAACTGAAAACAGTGATTGCTGCTTTCATTATTCCTAAATGTTCTATGTTGCTATGTTTTATCAAAGGGATATTATGGTAAATAATAGTGTTTGATAAAATGATTTTCATTCAGAAATACTCAACATATTATATCATAGGGATCACTGTTTAAATTTTAAAGAATGACATACATTTAAACGGACCTATTCACATGGATTTATTTTTTAATTCACTGATTTCAAAGTTACCTTTAGAGTCAAATCCTAAAGTAATCGTCCATTTTTTAAAGTTGCCTTTAGCTGCTTTGAGGGCAGATCTAACAAAGCTGCCAATCAGTAATGTAACATTGCCTTTCAATTGTGGATCAAGATGGCTAGCATACATCATAACATCTAGTATTGACTGGTTATCCTCTGAAACATTAATAGAATAAAAAAAAATATTGGATGCACTAGTGTTCATGTTTTGTTCAAGTGCAAATTCTGATTATCATTTAGACATGTTATGAATGATAACATATCCATAGCAACACAAAGTCTCAATAATTTGTAATCATTCTATAAAATTCACCAAAATCACCAATAATGTAAAAATAAATTTTGTCAGCTACTAATTCCTAATACTTACCTGCATCTGTATCTTTAAACAAATTGTAGAAGAAAATCTCTGGTAAAATGTTAAAAACAGAACTCAAACATCCAAGACCTAATGATTTAATGCTAACACGAACTTTCCTGTCAGAAATTATCTCCCCTTTCCTTCCATCCAATAGAAATTTTCTACAAATGTATCTAGCAATATAAATAATAGGTTTATTATCATCTGTCAGAGATCCAATATGATCGGGAACAATTTCAGTATCTTTAATAGTAGTGTCAATTTGTTCAGAAGGGATTTCTACTTCTATTTCTGGATTTCCATTCATGTCTTGAGTAATGGTAACCTGTGGCTGACTCAGGTGTGTTGGACTCAAACTCGGAACACTATCTAATGTCTCTTGGCTTCCGGTTCGTAACTGAGATAAATTGGATCGTTCTGATTTGTCATCATTCAGATCACCAATTGTTAATCCAGAATATTCAGCATCTGATGTAGTGAATACAACCTGATTTGTATGACTGTCAATCTTCACATTTTCAGCTTCAGCACTTTTGTCATTTATTTCATCATTTGTATTTTCTGGTAAATCACTTTCAAGTTCAGACATTAAATGTGATTGATCAACAAGTTCATCAGCTATAGACTCTGATATATCTGTGTCATCATCTACTACAATATCCTCTCCTAACTTAGATATACTTGGAACTGCATTCATTCCTAGAAAGATTTTTTTCTTAAATTTAATATACTATCACATTGCTAGTCACTTTTTGGCCTATATTCTTCTATGCATATCAGTACAAATTATGCTCAATACATTACAATATGCTTCAATACACACAGAAATGTATAATATATCATAGTACATGTTATAAACCTGAATTTACATATGGTTAGAAAATTAATTTCGTGTGTTATTTGGAAAACAGAAAATCAAAACAAAATGAAAGTTGAAAATGAGATAATCATGTGAAACAGTACCCATGTCAGAAGTTTGTAGATATACATCAGCCTTGTATACTGTGGTCTTCTTAATGCTTCCCTTAGTGTTTAGTATGGACAGTAATACTGGTGTAGGATGCTTCAGTAACTGATGACATGCTTCTAGCGAAGCATTTACAATGTTATGGTCTGAGTTCCCCATCAAATACATTAAAATTTGTATAACCTTAAACAAAAGAAAACTTGGTTTTATGCATTATACAGTTTATTGTACATGTAATTTACATGAAAGTACTTTGTAAACATGATAGGGTAAACTGTGAAAGTACTATTATTTGTGAGGTACCAATTTTCGTGGTTTTCATGGGTAAACCAAACCACGAAATTTGGTTCACAATGATTAGAAAATCCCTATTGATGTGTTTCCTGAAAACCTCAAAACCATGAATTCAAGAATCCACAATTTTGTGTTCCCTTTGTTATCCATGAAAATTGGTTTCCACAAATAAAAGTACTTCCACAGTAGTTAATGTATGATATACATGTGTAATATTCACCATAATCAATAGATCATTTAGTATAAATCATTCTATGGATAGCCCTTTAAGTATAAATCATTCTATGGATAGCCCTTTAAGAATAAATCATTCTATGGATAGCCCTCTAAGTATAAATCATTCTATGGATAGCCCTTTAAGTATAAATCATTCTATGGATATCCCTCTGCTGCATATTACATATTGTTCTTTAATAAATGAGTCAATATAAAGAGAAAAAAATGCTACAATTAAAAGATAAATCTCACGATTTTAGAACAATTGGCATTTGGATATTTCATTTATTGATGCAAGGTCTTTTTAAAACTATTTAGAACTTAAACTGAGATTTGTATACCTGACCCGTCTATATTATTTGATGATCAGTAAAATCCTGAACTTTGTGAAATTTTAACATAGGTACTACAGAGATATTCACAATCTGTAGACTTTAATTTGCAGTCAAAATTCGTAGAAAATAAATAAACACCTCTGGTTTACTAGACATTGAAGACCTACCTTAAAATGTAGAACAGAATCAGTAAATGGCGCAATTCAAAATGTCTGTTTCAAGTAAAGGTGAACCAAATTTGATTTTAAGTACATTATAAAACCTAACAAAACCTTACTACCTTAATCAGCTGTTCTCTGTTCCCTGTGTCTTCTATGTCTTTGGCTGTGTTACCAAAACTTCCTTTTAGGCCATGGTCTAGATTGGAGGGATCAGACAAGTGGGGTATCAAGGTTCTCAGACATAACAAGGTACCTAACAGGTGGTAATTAGGCTGATCTCCATCAACAGGAATTACATGTTCTAAAAAGAAATCATTTGGTGTCAGCAAAAGGATATTTGTTTGGCACCTTTGCCATAGCATAGTATTTTGATATACAACTTATTTATTCATTAAAATCAATCCAAACCTTTCTTTTGGAGGATGGAAACAATTGCATTTTCTTTTTGCAATTGTATAAAAAATCATTAGGTCTATCAGCAGTCAACAGTTTTAAAAATAAAACACATTTCCAATAGCATTTATACCTTTAAGAAAAAATATCAACTCAAGCATTTATTCTATCAATATATCATGAACTCTTAAGTAGGGAATTCTAATATGACATGGTCATCTTTGATAAACATATGACCAACGTCATACACATATGACAGTCTTATTTCCAACTTCATAGATAAGTTTTATCCAATTTTACTGACGTCACAACACAGTTTTGCTCCATAAACACTGATAACATAGAGTTTCTGTGATATATTTCTTCAGTATTCTTCAGTTCAACTTCAAAAAAATAAAATTGAATGTTACAAGGTAAGTATTACTTACCAACAAGGATTCCAAGTAAATATTTGAAGAAGGAGTTAGGACTTCTACTGTATTTACATATAAGTACTAGACTAGAGGCAGCGTTTCTTCTACATGAGGCTAAATTGGATCTTAGGTTTGGTAAAAAAGCCTTTAATAATGCCTGTAATATATTAGCATTTTATTAGATATTCAGAACATATTTTTTTCATCTCAAAGAGTATTCTTTATCAATTAATCAAAAAGCTTCACCATTAAAGAAATAGGGTATTAATGGATCATTAAGAGATACCCCACCAAATGATGGTGAAAAAAGGGGATGGCAAAATGTCCAAACGGACTTAAATCATAATCTATATTTTGGATTTTGCTGAAAATTGAACTTAACCTATACTGTATGGTACTTTACTACTGTACAAAGTTTCAGGGGATGGACAGATACACAACTTTTTGGAGGTTTTCATATAAAAGCTTGCCTCTTTGTGTCACCATTGCAGGGTATAGTGAAAAAAAATCATTGACAATAGCACTAACCTTGACCTCTGACTCTGTTGCAAAACCCATCAATGGAGGACAGATTTTCTGCATTGCAACAGATAATGTCTCTTGAATAGCTTCATCTTCTCTCTTACAAGTTCTTGCCAGGCACGGTAAGAGATTCACAATGTATGGTCTAAAACATTAGCAATAGCACCATTATTTAATGAATTCAGTTTAACAGTTATCTTTTAAAAGAAAGGATTTATCAGACATTCTACCTATTGCAATTTTTGCTAAAGTTTTAATACTTTTCTCCATGAAAACCAAACTGTTTAACTTTTCAGTATTTAAAAATGAATAGAAAATATATTACCAGTTGACTGATACAAACATGAATAAACTTGTAAAATTCTTAATAAGGTATAAATTGCACAAGTACTCTGTGTGCACTGAAATGGCAAAGCAATAATCAACCCTTGCTGGCAAAATCAAAAGCGCTTAATCATTTTTACCAAGGGACATAACCATCACAAAAATAATCTTGGTGTAAAGCTTTCATAAGATTACCAAACGAAATGACTCATTGTAAAACTATTATGAAGTTGATAGATTGGCAAATGAACATAGTTAAAACATACAGTTCCAGCCTGTCTATATAGGGTCTAGCAAGTTCTTCAGAACCCAACAAAACTAAAACAAACCTGCTCTTCTGAGGCCTGATAAGATGGGCCATATCAGCAAATCTCCATAAAGCTGCTCTAAGACTTCTTGATGAACCATTTTTCTTTATTTCTTTATATAATTCTACTTGAAGCCTCCCTAGATTTGTCTCAAGTAAAATCTAGAATAAAATGTTATTCGCTTGTTATCAACTGAAAATATGGTAAGTTACTACAGAAAATCTCCTTCATATTTTTTTGTCTTAAATCAACTTACAAGAAACTTACTAATTTGGTAATTATCCTGGCAATCTTCTTGTTGAGTTCTCCTTATTGATTTTATTGAGCATTGTCTTTTAATCAAATTTAAGTGACATCTTACCCTACTTTTTTAATTCATCGAAATTTCTCAGACGATTGAAAGTGATGTTCAGAGTAACTTGTTCCTGCTTTTAAGAAAATTACATCACTAGAGACAATGCCAGTCAAATTCTTAAAGAAACTATTTTTTCAAACCTTAATTGTCTTATTAAGACATTCATCAGCAACCATTCTCACATCTGACTCTGTATCATCACACATGCCTAAAAATGTCTCCATGGCTATACCTAGAAACTTAGGAAAATCAGTAATAGCCCTGAAAAGAAAAAAAACAATTATGATTAATATTTTTCTATAACATTTCATGTCAGTAACTTCTTGACAGAATGATTATTTTTGAATGATTACTTACTAAAGGATTTTAAAAAAAATATCCATGTAAGTCTCTGCCAAAACTGTTTCTACTGGCAAATTTAGAAAAATTTCCATACTTCAGACAGTAGGTTTGGTAATTTTGAATTCCAAAGTATATTTTCAGACGCCCAAACAATTTATTATCAGTCTTGGGCAAAGGACAAGTGGTTGAATACATAATTTCATTTATATGGGTTCAGAAAAAGTTGTTACTCTGATATATCTATAACAGTAACTATATCTGTAACAGGCTCAATAAATGATTTTAAAATTCTTACATATATGATGCCTTACCTCATGTTTGTAGCACTAATACAATCTGCCACAACATTACAGTTTAGTATTTTGTCTTTCTTGGTTACAACAACATCTTTTTTCCTATAAAAGGAATACACATAAAAAGCCTAAAGGTTTTAAAATACTTTTATGTGCCAATACATCTATACATTTAGGTATAAAATGCATACTTTCAAGTGAGCATATGTCTAATATTCCAGTTTTTTAATACCTCATTTACATGTTAATATACACAAAAAATGTATTAAATTTGCCTGTTGGAAACTGTTATTGTAACAAAACCAAAAGTATAAATGTTGATTAAATCTTGTCAAAAGCAATAAAGTTGTATAATTTATAAGGCCATACTTACTTGGAGTCTTCTAAGGCTGAACCTTGAGGATGGAAAACTTTTAAAGCTTCAAAGGCCTTAATCAATTTTTCAATGGTTGCCATCTTGCCTGGAGTTTGATCCTTACAATGAACAAAGAAAACTTCTGATAAAAAATATTAAATGTATATATTCACTGATTTTTAAGTAATCTCATTTTAAAATTTTAAGGCAAAAATTTGTCCGTCTACTGAAAGAAAGCCTTGCAATGCCAGAGCTTGCCACAACTACGCAGACATTTTGTACAGTGCTAGAATTATTACAATCAGACTTTTGGAACAGAGCAATGTTGCTACAAAATTGAAGTCATCATTGGTGAAGTTTTATGGTTATCATCATGAACTTGTGGATCTTTACAGTGTATCCATCTACAACATAAGAACCGACTTGTTCAACTTGTAACAGTTTAACATTTCACTTTCATCTATCCCAACCTTGACTTTTCATGACCAACTCAGAAAAACAGAGGACACTCACCTTACCATTGCACATGGTCCATGCTCCCAGTTTACAGTGGAGTCAGATATGCTCCTTTACTTTTGTTTCTTTATATATACTATTTTGGTAAGTTTATGTGCCTTGTTATGTGTCTCTGTTTTCCCTGTCTAGTCTTTGTCCCTGAATTACTTCCTTTTGATTTCTTCTAGAATCTTGGTTCCCTTGATTACTCTCTTGTAATATAGGTATAATAAGGACAGAGTGTTAACAACATAGTATATATGTAGGTGCTCTGAAACATGAATGGCTCAAATCTTTCTGTCATAAATTACATATTTCAGAAATGACATATGCAGTAAGGAAGTGGATTATAATGCAGACGTACAACGTGTATTGTGGGAAGTCTTGCAAATTCCTGTTGGTCAGGACATTAGCAAATTGGCAGCAACATAACAACATGTAATATGTTATCAATGAAGTCATAAGTAATATGACTATATATAGCTCTGGCCCTCATTTGCATAGTTAAACATCATATTACACAGTTTAACTGTTAATTTCTAACCTATTTAAAAGCAATACATGAATTCACATTCATTTTGCTCTGAATAACCCCAGATTTGTCTCTGAATGACCTTTCGACTTCAATGAAACAATGTAATTTTAAATTGTGATGTCATTGATCTCTAAGTTGAAGGAGAATTCAGTACAAAAACAATGGGAAAATATATTATTTTCACACTCTTCACGTTGACATACTCCCAATTAGGTGGGAAATGCTTTTGGACCCACCTAGGATCTGGGAGTAGGCCAGAGTGTCAACAGCGCAGCCCAGCCACTAGTGGGGCATACTCTGAGTTCTTTGGTCAGGTATCCCGAAGGCAGGGCTCCGCTTCCTCCAACTTCTAACAGACATCTACTAACACAATCCCCAGAAGGAGCAGTCTTGTGAGGATAGTGCAAGGATAGTCAAGACCACAAATCGTCGTATTATTTTCACCAATTGGATCCACAAGTGTAAATACGTCTATGGTCGTATGGATCTGGTAACACTCATCAACCAAGAAATGCAATGTCAAGAATAAAATGTTTTTTTTTTTCTTGTCTTGAAGAGCTACAGGAACCCTACAGCTCTTCAAAGCAAGAATCTCAGGAATACCGTTGCTCCAACCAAAGCCTTTGTCAAAGGTGCATCTGTATCACCTCGGCATTCAAATAATTTCTGCCGGACCGGTATGACAATTGGATATCAAACAAACCTCTCTTTCTACAGGAACTGTGACATATACTTCAGAAATGTGTACTTTTGTTTCTTTTTACAGTCTAACAATGATGTCATCGTTGTAGGAAGGTAAGCATTCAATGTATATGTCAGTTTGCAGCAAGTTTCTAATCAATACATCAACCGGAAGTTCCAATGTTTTGGTCACGAGTCTTCAGCATTGTTTCGAACAGTCGAACATCAATAATTTGCAAATTTAAAAATTTTCTAACGCTTCTACCATTTTAAAATTCATTTTAAAAATGTTGCTTGAAATTATTACACCATCTTTGCTTTTTTTAGATTTCTTCATGAACCTAATTCCTAGCTTTTCTTATTTTGTTTAAAGATGGCGGGAGAGAGCACAGGTTCTCTTTCACTCATTGTCAAATGGAGTGGAAATGAGTATAAGGTTGCAATAAATGATAATTTGACTGTTTCTGATTTAAAAATTCAGATAAAAAATGCAACAGGCGTTTTGCCTGAGCGTCAGAAACTTATGGGACTCAAATTTAAAGGTATTTATAAGATGTTTCATCTGCAAAGCAACTCACCATATCATTAATACATTATCAATCAACACCACACTGGTCTGACAAACACAGTCACTTGATTCTATTGATTGTTTGTTATTATCAAATATCATAGTGAGCTTCTACTGGTCCGGCAGTCCTGTTCACAAACAATTCTTAAGTAATATGAGGAAGGCAATGGCCTTAACGGCTTAAGTGAATTTACAACAGCTGCTTTTCCTTGTAAAAGTAAACCACTCATTGTCGTCTCCATTTACAGACCAACAAATAACAACACTGAATACACAGATTCTCTGGGTACTCCCGATTAACAACCTTTACATCAAATACAAAGGCCACATAATATGGATAGGATTAGGAGGGGATGCAAATCTACCTGATATTGAATGGAAAACTGATACTATCAAAAGGCACAGCAATATATCAACAATATATAAAGCATATATAGAATTAGTAAATGATATTGGCTGTCAACAAATTGTAGACTTTCCAACTAGAATAAATAACATTCTCAAAATCTTCATAACTAATTGACCAACACTCATAAACAGATGCTGCCCCATCCTTGGATTAAGCAACCATGACATCATATTAATAGACTCAAACATCATACCAACGAAAAGAAAACCTACAAAGAGACTCATCTACCTCTGGAAAATTGCTGACAACAGAGATGAAAAAAGAACTCTCAGATTATACTGACTCATTTCTAAAGGAACATGCCTCTTCCACACCTATCAATACCCTCTGGCTAGCTTTCAAACACGTGTATGGAAACATTGTCAAAACATGTTTCATCAAAGATGACAACAACATGATTCAACCATCCATGGATCAACAGAGACATAAAATGTTTATCATGCAGGAAAAAGCGAGCCTGTAAGGAAGTTAGAAAATCCAACACAAAGAATGACTGGAAATTATATGGTAAAATCTGGAAAGAGAGTAAAGAAAAATGCAGGAATGCCTACAACAATTATTTGAGGAACGTGGTTTCCGAGGACAAAGGCACACTTACATTGATTTTCAGAGCCTCTATACATCATGTTACAACTCCAGATGACTGGAAATCAGCACACTTAGCATCAATCTTTAGAAAGGGGACAAGAGTAAACCATCCAACTATAGACCTGTCATCCTAACATCTATTTGTTGTAAAACTTTGGAAACCATCATCATCAGCAATCTGATGAAATTCTTTGAAGCAAAAAACATACTTACCAATAAATAGCATGGTTTCAGAAAAAAAAACATTCATGTGAGAGCCAACTTATCATTACAATCCAAGACTTATCAACTGGTTTAAACAACAAAAAACAGGTTAATGCCATCTTACTGGATTTTAGCAAGGCCTTTGTTAAGATGCCTTATCAAAGATTAGCTGCCAAGTTAAATCACTACGGCATACGTGGAAACACACTCTCATGGATAAAAAACTTCCTAGCAAGTAGAACTCAACAGGTCATCCTTGATAGAACAATGTCATCTTCAGCACCAGTCACAGCAGGTGTGGCTCAAGGAACTATCTGGGCACCTCTATTATTCCTGGTCTATATGAATGATATGCTGTCTAACTTCAGTGTAACAGGAAGATTATTTGCAGATGACTGCCTTGTTTACAAAACCATAGACTCTCAAGTAAATGCAGGTTCTCTGCAACAAGATTTGGACAACCTCCAACAATGGGAAAAGGATTGGCTCATAGAGTTTAACCGGGATAAATGCGAAGTCATCTGCATAACAAAAAAGAAAAAACATAAATGCTGAGTACACAATCCATAACAAACACTCCAGCAAACAAACAAGGCTAAATATCTAGGCGTAATGATTGACAGCACTCTTTTATGGAACATTCATATTAGTTACATCAGAGACTAAACTTCTCATCCTGTCCAAGGGATGTCAAATCCACCTGCTGTAAGAGTCTAGTATGATCTCAGCTCGATTATGCCTCTACAATCTGGGACCCATGGACACAAGCAAAATTAAACAAGATCGAGAGAGGGCAAAGAAGACCAGCACACTTTGTCATGGGTGATACTGCAGGACAAGCAGTGTTACATCCATGCTTGGATAACTTGAGTGGAAAAACCTTCAAGCCCGCAGACAACAAACTAAAGTTGTTAGGGTATACCGAATTATATACCAACTGGTAGCAATCCTGTCAGCACCATACCTACAGCTGACAGGTGTCAAAACTAAAGGTAGCTCAACAAGATTCCTCGTTCCATTTAGCAGCATTATTCTTTCAGACATTCCTGCTTTCCATCATCCTTACGACTCTGGAACAGTTTGCAACCTGCACTGCTGAAGCACAATCCCTGGAGGCCTTCAAGACAGGGATTGTCAACAGCTTCCACTAGCCAGCCTCTAATGATTTTATCCAGTTTTTATCCTCCACCGCATAATTTTGTACATACACTACCTGACTCTTACTCAGGTGTACATATTCACTTAAACTTGTACGAAAATGTTCCAGAGAAAATATGCACATTAATGGGAAGAAGAAGTGCGAGCAAAGTCCAAAGCAAAAGTATCAGGTTCCCTTTTCTACAAATTAGACTTAATGGCATTTACTGGGTATCATTTTAACAAGTTTGTTTAAGAATTTTTCATCAGTTATAAGTGGGAGACAGCAAAAGGAATTCCAAATATTTGTTAAATTTCTGGAAGAACTGTTTCAGGTTTTTCGTAGATTACAGGGTTTTATCAAGATCCTTCCAACCTTTTTGAAAAATAACAGACGTCATTTAAACAATTTGTGTAGCCTGCATTTTCAATATTTCTGAAGCTTCAATGTACTCTGATGTAGAGGAGCAAAGGGAGAGACTTATCAAGGGAACCAAGATTCTGACGGAAATCATAAGAATGTAATCCAGGGACATGGAAAACAGACATGTACAACAAAGAACATAAAGTAAATAAAATAATACATACAAAGTAACAAAAGTAAGTGAGCAACTTAGACTTCACTAAAAACTGGGAGCACGGACCAGGTGCACCGGTAGGGTAATCTTCCTCTACTTTTCTAGAAATACCTGCTATGTTGCTCTTAAAAAGTCAAGTCAGGGGGAAACGAAAGGAAGTTGTGCCTGACGAAAGTTTCTCAAGTGTCAGTATGATGAATTTTTAGACAAATTTCTATACATTTAAGAGCAAGCTTTGCTCACTTACAAAACTGGTTGTAATTTTGTGATGTCATAATACATCAAAGTATTATGACATAACTTACAACAAATTTGACACTTATGACTTTCTGAAACCAACCACAGGTCATGAAGGACCTCTGTGCCAGCCTCTTATCTTTCACCGATCAGACATTCTTGGGTCACATGACTATCCCATCTAATGTTGGATTTGTCATTTTTGTAGTAAATTTCTTGATTCTTCCAGAATTTGCCCAGTCTGATTTTGAAAGTTATAATTGTTGGCTTTTTTCATCTAGTATCTTATTCCATGATCTTGCTACCCTTATTTACTTGTGGCTTATATGGGTTTTCAAAGAACTACATGTGGTACCAAATAATTACTTTTATTTCATAAATTCCAACCTTTATGCAAAAAGTTGATTTTTTTTATCTTTCCAGGAAAACCTCCGGATGACTCTGTGTTGCTATCAGACATGAAAATAAAGCCTAATACAAAATTAATGATGATGGGTACTAGAGAAGAAGAACTAGTAAGTCAAAGTATATTAGTTCAAGCTAGACATTAACACTGACATCAGCTTTAGTTCTGCAATAACATTATAAAAATAACTCAATTTTCAGCTCAACACATTTCTACTACAAGTATACATTCATTATGTATGGTAATTTATATTGGATTTTTTCAAGTTATGAAGTAATGTTTTATTTAAGGAAAAAGTTAAAGAACCGCCACCTGATTTACCAGAGGTTGTTAATGATTTTGACATTGAAGAGGAAGAAATAGCCATAGAAAATAGGTAACATATGATACAATAAAGGCACTAATTACTGCAAAAAATTTCACATGAACAGTTTCAAAGCCTATACGTAGTTGTCTTTTTACCATGTTAAGATGTTAAGTAAAGTGTTCACATTCTATGTTCTTAGAATTTTTAAAGGAAATGAATACTGTAAGTTTTTAGTGTCAGTCTCAGTAAGAATCAGGTAGTGGGTGAAACATGGTATGAAAAAAAACCATGATTTTGATAGTGAAATTTGGCTATTTGTGCCATTAGAATCAAGGAAAAAGGACAATATTTTCCATATCATGTCGGTGCATTGAGTTAAAATTTCATTGAAATGCACTGAAAATGAACATTTCAAGGGCACATAACTCTGTCAAAAACCTCATTTATCTAACATTCTATAGAAAAATTCTGAGCAAAGTTAAGGATGTTGATATTAAGCACGGTCTTTTCAAAAAGAGGAGGTATCCTTGAGTGATGTTACATTGTCAGATCAATGGGGTTTTGACATGCATGTTTCTGTTTTTTTTCCCATTTCTCCTGATTCTTACAAACACTTGCACTAAAAGTTAAAGGTATGCCATAAACAGAGTGTTATATGTCAGAAGCTGAAATTTGAAATAATCAAGTACAAAATTAAGTGGTTTTGTATACCAATTAATCAAGAAATTAAAAAATTGAAATAAAACAAGAACAGTTATTAATTACATAATGGCTTTTAAGTCTTGTTCTCAGTTTATTTTTAATTTTGAATTCCTACTGTTGAAAGCATTCATGAAAGCCCATTTAAATTTAGTTGGCTACTTCCAGGTATATTTACACAGCGCCTGAAATGGTGGGTTGCCTGCTCGCCAGATGCAACCAGTTTTGTATTAGGGTGACTAAAAGTTGCCAAAAGAAATGAATAGTTGCTGGCCAAAATAAAATTGTTTGGATGACTGCTCCATTGTCCTAGAAGAATTTAAAAAAAAATCATTGTCATTTTTGTACTAAATTTAAGCTAAAAGATTGGAGAATTGCAACTTATATTTTTTTTTATTCCAGTTCAAAACTAGGTCCTTTTAGACAAGTAAGAACAAAATTCGCTTTTTAAAGGTTCATAAAGGTTGATTTGTCATTGAGCGTTTGTAAAATCCATAGCATCTATTATAATGAAATTAATATCAAATGAAAGATAAACATCTGCTGAATGACAATGTTATTTTTAATAAATGTGCTTTGAATAACAATAAAATAATGACTAAATGAATGTCTTGAGAAAGAAATATCAAAATTTTCAATTTCAAAAACTATACTCCCTTAAGCTGTTAATCATCATGTCTTGCTGCTCGTTTTACCTTTTGAATTTACTACAACTTAAACGATTAAAGAAACCTCTTTAAAAGGATATTTTTTTTGCATAATAATGAGTTTAAGATACTTAATTAACAGTTAAAAATCGACCAATTTCATTACTAATACTAATTTTTGGCTCACCTGGCCAAAGGCCATGTGAGCTATTGCCATCACTTGGCGTCCATCATCATTAACAATTATATAAAACTCTTCTCCTCTGAAACAACGTGACTAATTAGAACCAAACTTGGAATAAATATTGCTTGGGGTATCCTACATAGAACTGATGTGGGGATTTTTGATTTGTCGAAAAACATGGCCTCCTTTACTAAAAATAGAACATAGGGGGTCAGACTATTTTTTCACATATATCTTCAAAACCGTTCGGTTTAGCTAAATTTTGACGTGGGTAAAGGTGTTCAGCATGATGAGATCTATCTCTGGTCAAATTTTGGTTTTAAACCATGAAGTCATGTTGGAGATATTGCCCTTTTTCAACGATTTTTGCTATTTTTAATGTTATTTCTTTCAAAAATCATCTCCTCTGACATTATTCGATCAATTGGAACCAAACTTAGTATGAATGTTTCTTGGTGTATCTTGCATAGAACTGATGTGGGGATTTTTGATCCTTCAAATAACATGGCCACCGTTACTAAAAATAAAACATGGGATCAGACAGTAGTTTTTCACATATATCACCAAAACCATTAGGTTTTGCCAGATTCTTTCAATAGCTGAAATAATCCTTATTATTAGGACTACAAAAGTCTTCACGGACAAAAGTTGTCAGATGACTCCTTGTAAGATTTTTTGCCCTTGAAAGGGAAAAAATGTCTTATTTTACAGTTTTCAGTCAATATCTTGAAAGCTATGATAGATTAAAAGAAACTTTCAGTTGTTGAAATGATCCTTGTGATAAGTCTTCTTGAGTCAAAATTGTTGAATAACTTCTTGTTAAATTTATTGCCTTTGAAAGGAAAAATTCAACCAGGTTAGTGGTTCAGGCTCCTGGGAGCCTCTTGTTTATTACAGTTATTACATGTATTGATTATTACAAATAAATTTTGACATTTTAATATATTTTAGTGTTTTGAGAACACACTCTTCCTCAGTATTTTTATCACAACTTAGTCAAAATCAATTTGTTATTTTCATAACTTATATAACTAAAATTCTGAATACTGTCTCTTTCCCCTAGTATGCATAAGTCAACAATAAACTTTATAGGCTTTAAGTTTGCCAAGTATAAAGACTGGGGAGGCACAGTTATTTTTATCCATTATATAGACTTTGTTAGGATTGACCAGTTCTTGTGATATTAAGTCCCTGATTTGAATGGTTATTTCTTTGTTTGTTTTCCCAAATTTGAACCCCTACAAATTACATTTTTCTTGGGCCAGTGGCTCTGTATTTTCACTGGCCCTCATTTCAGACACTGGGTACATAAATATGTATAGGTATCAGAAATTTTTGTTCAAATAAGATCAAACTTACCACAGTGTAGAAATTGGTGTCATATTTTTATGATCATATCTAAGCATAAGGGGTTTTCAATGTTTAGGTTGTAGTCTTTATCTATGAAACACTTCCTATATTTTTGAATGGATGTAAGGGTTCAATTCTTGTGAGTTTTACAGGGTCTTGTGATTACACTCACAAGCTCTATTCATTTTTTCTACATGTAATTTCAGAGAGGAGTATTTGGCAAAAATAGAAAGGAGAGTGAAGGATTACAAAATAGAAATGATTAATGAACCGAGACCAGGAAAAAAGTTGTTAGTATTGGATATTGATTATACACTGTTTGGTAAGGTTTTATCCTCTTAGTTCTTGGTGGAACGATTATACACTGTTTGGTAAGGTTTTATCCTCCTAGTTCTTGGTGGAACGATTATACACTGTTTGGTAAGGTTTTATCCTCCTAGTTCTTGGTGGAACGATTATACACTGTTTGGTAAGGTTTTATCCTCTTAGTTCTTGGTGGAACGATTATACACTGTTTGGTAAGGTTTTATCCTCCTAATTCATGTGGAATGATTATACAGTGAAACTTCTCCGAACTGGACCCTCAGAAAACCGATCTTCCCTTCAAACTGGCCAATTTCAAAAGTCCCGGCCGATATACCTTGAAACCTGTGTATTTTGTCTTCAATAGACCAGCCACCTTCTAAAACCGTACATCGGTTGGTTTTTTCAGTTTTAGTTACATATTTCAAATGAAAACAACCTCACAATTTCCGCCGCCCGGTTATTGTTCACCTTAATAAATGTGTCAACAAAACTGTAAATGACTACATAATATTATGTAATTAATAATTCATTCACTGACCGGGTTGCATTTCATCAGTGGACTGATGATAATTGAAGGGGACAGTAGTTTAAACAACAAATTTAATCCAGTCATTACATTTTGTCACTGGTTGGTGTTAATTGTTGTGTACATACGTCAGGCAACTGGGGTCATTTAACACTACGATCTTTATGATCTTTTAACTTTTACCATCAATAGCCCTTTGATCTTTAATACACATTCTTTCAAAACTGTAAACATTATTTTGTTGGCAGTACCGTTTGTAAAATCTAATCATTTACAGATGATGCAAGCTTTGAAATGTAATAAAAGGCCAAAAGTTTTGAATCGGCATTAAACATGTCTCAACCAACAAAGAGACAAGGTGTAGGGTTATAGAACACATTAATGGAACAGCTCTTAGAATGCATTGCTATTTTTCACAAAACCGGCCACCCCTATAAACTGCCATTTTTTCTTGTCCCAGTGGTGGTCGGTTCGGAGAAGTTTCACTGTACACTCTTTGGTAAGGTTTTATCCTCCTAGTTCTTAGTTGTAAGAATAGAACAATGTGTTTATACCAGGTTTTTGTGGCTAACTTACATTTAAATAAAAATAAGATGTTCTAAATTATGTTGATTTATTTACTACTCCTGGCTTGATAAATAATTTATTGACTTTTATGATATTTGAATTTTGACACTGTCTGCTAGATCATATTCTTTAGCCACTGTCTACTGTTGTTTTACATGTATTACTTCTTTGTACAAGTATTAAACTATTATGTTTTCAATTGCAATAACATTTATCTGTGATACTACACTCATTCTATTTGAGCAACCAAAATGTGTTGACTGTATATTTATTGGTGATATACAGTCACAGCCACAAGTAATAGAAATGTAAAAGACACCCCAAATAAAAATATAACTTCTTGTAAAACTGATAAGGATTGCAGTATAAAGAAAATAACTGTCTGTTGACTAGAAATTAAAACGATATATATAAATTCGGCATGAATCGGAAAAAATGCTCGACAAGCCTCACGTTTAACACCGATTCTAAGCCTCATTAGTATATTGTTTTTTGTTTTTTTTTTCAATCAATATACAGTTATTTTCTTTATAACCCCCAGTTATGGTCAAGTAAATAGACCAGTCACATTTTTTTGTTCTAATGAAGTATTTCTTTTTACAAAGTTTTCATTTGGAAAAAAAAATATTTATTCTATATCAAAAGAAATGACAATAAATCAATGTAACATGTATTTTAGTGTTTTAAGTTGTGTATCTGTAACCTATTTTTATAGATCATAGGTCAGTAGCAGAAACAGCCAATGAATTGATGAGACCATATCTTCATGAGTTTTTAGAGTCAGCTTATGAACATTATGATATAGTTATTTGGTGTAAGTTGGACCATATATCTTAATTTCTTGGTTTACACATCCACCGACTAGATTTTGCTGACATGAAGAAAAAGAATTAATAATTGAGAGTTTCAGTTTTTAGCTCACCTGGCCACAAGCTGATGCCATTTCTTGACATCTGTCGTTGTCCACCTCATTAACAATTATCAAAACTCTTCTCCTCTAAAACTACTTGACCAATTAGAATCAAACTTGATATGACTGTTCCTTAGGGTATTCTGCATAGAACTGATTTGGGGAATTTTGATCCTTTGTAAAAAAAAAAAAAAACCATTGCCGCTGTTACTAAAATTTGGAGTTAGTGTCCTTTTCTTATGTTAATTGGCTATTATTAACATCATTACATCAAAAAACCTTCTCCTGTGAAACTACTTGACCAATTAGAACCAAACTGGGTGTAAATGTTCCTTAGGGTATTGCACATAGAACTCTTGTGGAAATTTTTGATGGGTAAAAAAACATGGCCGTTGTTACTATAAATAGTACACAGGGGTCAGACAGATGTCTTTTGCATATTTTTCCAAAATCTTTAGGTTTAGTGAAATTCTGACATTGGTTAAAAGTGTTCAGCATGATGAGATCTATATGATGTCTAATTTTCAAGTAAATCTTTTGATGTTGGAATTATTGCCCTTTTACTACATCTTTTTGATATATTTAATGTTAATACTTTAAACAATTTCCTCCTCAAATACTACTGGACAGAATTCAATGAAAATTGATTTGATTGTTTGTTAGGTATGAGCATTAGGAATTTTTATTTAAGAAAAAACATGGCCACTTTCACAAAAAAATATAATGTTGCTTATCAGGTCAGGCGAACAAAAAAAAAACTATAGACCTATTAATTGGAATTAAATGATCTTATATAAGTACTGATAGTGTAAAACTGTGAAATTTGTAATTCTTACATCATGATCATGGAAGAAATTTTGATATTAAGCAAAACCTCATTTGAATAAGGCTGTTTTTCCCATATCTAATAAACTTAGCACTGTTGTTTACTACAATAAAATACAGCTTAAGTTTGTTTTTCTGAACAATTCCAGTTTTGGTTATACATTTATGCAATTTTATACTTTTATAGTCTTCCCTTTTTATGGACATAAAAGTTCTGATTTCTTTTGAGAATAGTCAATTGCCTAACAACATGGCATGGTATTTTATAATGTCCAATTGAATGTCCAATTTTTTTGTAGCTGCTACTTCGATGAAATGGATAAAAGCAAAAATGAAAGAACTAGGAGTCAGCAGCAATCCTAACTATAAGCTATGTTTTATGTTGGACTCTCTTGCTATGATAAGTGTTCACACACCTAAATATGGTGTTATAGAGGTAAGGAAGTCTTCAATATGAATCTAATATTGTCAGTAAGAAGTAACTGTTACTTCACTTAAAAACATATTCCATTCTTAATTATGAAGTTCTAGATGAGATCAAATTTGAAGAACACACAATGTCATATGTCTTCAATTTTTGTTTAATTTGTTATTTTTACATGTGTTTCATATCTATAAAAATGTACAATGCTTGTTTTTAAGTGCCTACTGATTCATTTCAAATTTTCTGAACGTTTGAAATACTGGTTATGTTAAGACTACTGTTTGTTCTACAAAGTTGGTTTGTTAATGAATCTTGAGATTTAACTTAAGATCTCTTATGATTGAAAAAAAAACAGCAGGAAAAAATGCAAGATGACAGGAAAGTGCACTTTATCTGCAAGTCAAATAAGTATTTACTACAAGTAACCATTGGATTTAGATATGAAGGATATTTACATATCCCATTATAGTAACTTAAGTTCAAAAATTGTACCTCAGCGACCATTATAATGATTTAACAGATATTTATGTTCATGTTTATTGCAATGCTGATATTATATTATAACAGATTGTTCATATTTTTTAGGTAAAGCCATTAGGTGTAATATGGGGAAAATTTGATCAGTGGAGCCCGGCTAATACAATAATGTTTGATGATATTAGGAGAAATTTTATTATGAATCCTAAAACTGGACTACGAGTGAGTATAGCGGTACTTTTGTTCTTTGATAAAAAATTTCTCATATCACATCTGATGAAATTAATAAATGATGTTTATACAAAAAATACAAAAGAGTATGAGTATTGTTTACATGTGTAAGTAATTTGCCTCTATGCTGCCAGGTAGCAGAAAAGGTAAAAATGTGGATTTTCAGTATTATTTATTTAAATAAATTTTGTGAAGAATTTCTACAATCATTATACCATTTGCATAATGATTTTGAAAGCCTTATTTTCCAAGCTTTGCAATGGTATACAACTTAAGATGTCATTTGTCCTAGGCGTTTACAGTGAAACTTTGAAAATTACTTTTTTAACATGTAAAGTAATGGAAACATTACAAGTGGTTAGTGAGATTTAAGTATGCAGGACCCAGTTGATAATACAGCCATTTACACTCCCAAAGGGAGCGTAATTTTCAAGGTCATAGGTTGAGGACACAAACACTTTGTGTTACCCGTGCTTATATATGTTTCTGAAATATAATGCATTATATGTGTGTAGCGAACCCCTGTTTGTTTGTGTTAAGTAGATGCTACTCTTACTGTTGTTGTCGAGAGAGAAAAGTTATCATCTGAAAATATGTTATCTTTTTTCAGATAAGGGCATTTAGGGAAGCTCACTTAAATCGTCAAAAAGACAGAGAACTAGTCAAACTTTCAAAGTATCTCCAGGACATTTCATCTTTAGAAGATTTTACTATGTTGAACCACAGACATTGGGAAAGGTACATGATGTATGATATCATGATTCTTCATTAAAAATTTGCTACACGTATATTGCTAGGGTATTGTATGGAGGACAAAGTTTTGTGAAGTTTCAATTCAGATGCATTTTAGGACAAACTAATACAAGTACTATTTTCTACAAAGTATAATTACTATTTACTTTTCTAACAGAAGTTTTACAAATAGTTGTTGTCATTCCCTGTCCAATAAAAACTGGATAATACTGTAAACCAACTGATATCTTGAAGTAGTTTATAATTACATTTGGTAAAAAAATTTAAGTAGTAGTCTTTGTAAGAATCATGCAAAATCTGTAAAATGTGATATACCTAAAAAAAAAAAAAAAAAAAAAGGCTACATATTTTTATTTTTTTATATTAAGTTGATTTATGGGTCAATATTATGAAATGTGTAAATATTTATTCCAATCTGTCTGCTCTTAGGAGATAATCAACATTGAAAATCTAATAGATTCTATTGTATTTGAGCATCATTTACAGAGTTATCTCCCTTAATTTTGAAACCGACAGTGAATCCTATATAATTTTTATCTCCTAAGAGCACGGGGTATATGAAAAACTGACTTAGTTTCTGTTTACTATGGCATTTCAAACAAAATATCAAAAATAAAAAATATGTAGGCTTCTCACCCATGAATCACATTTTGCATGATTCTTAGCCGGAGTACTACTTCAAATGTTTACTATTCTGACATATGATCTGTAATTACATCCAATTTTAACTTACATAGACATGTGTAAATCACCAAAAAATCTTGAAATGTAATTAATATAAATGGCCTCGGTAGTCTCAGGGTTGTCTGCTCACTTCAAGTGCAGGAGGTATTGGGTTTCATTCCCAGCTGGTCACATCAAAGACTCTAAAATTTGTAGTCACTGCTTCTCCATTAGTTTTTCTTTTAAAGTCTTCTCCTGTAAAATGACTTAGTGGATTGTTTCTCAATTTAGCCGCTAGCTTTCTTTATAGGTATCTACTATCAAAGTTGTGTAACTGGATCTCTGCCAAGCATACAGTATTTCAGGGGTACTACCGGTTGACTTGGAGTCATAATAATGTGTCGAAGTTGGGTGACATACTTATTTATAGGCAGCTGTTTCTGTGAGCTAGCACAATAAAGATTTGGCACAAGTACCGTATCTAGCAGGGTCCGAAATACTAAAAATGACAGTTTTTATCTGTTTAAAGCATGAATCTTGAAAACTCTAATAGACAGAATTATCCTAATTACAATGCCTGTTAAAATGATAATGGTTCAATAAGAAAATAATAAAATGGAAGATATTGATGAAAACAAATATGTCACTTTATTTTTAGTTTCAGCAGTTTTTTAACCTTTTGAAAGAGAAGAAACAAAATTAAGTTTTCTTTAAAAATATAGATGAACAAGTTGAGGTTCATACAATAATTTTTTAAGTGTTTTTATATAATGAGAATAGGTATGGTGTATATGTCAAAGAGACAATGACCCCACCAGGATGAAAATGACAGCCCAAGGCCACCCTTTGGTTTTCAATGAATGACGAGGAAAACTTCATACCACAGGGCAGGCTGCAACTGGCCTTATACACAGGTACAGCGAAATAGATGACCCTATATACTCAAGTAGCATAAAATATAAACTAAAGGTAAAAACGAAATAAAACATACAGAGGCCCGAAATTCCTGACTTGGGACTGGTGCAAAAAGAAATGTGGCGGGGATAAAGTACTTCCTCTAATAAATAACATGAATTCCTATTAATACTCTATGTAATAGACCTATGACGGAAAATATAAGTACATAATACAATATTTTCTTTTTTTTTCAGCTATAGATCAAAGCGAAAGCATGACAAGACAGAGTCAGATGAAGGCGTATGACAAAAAGTCTGGATTTTTTTTTTTAAGTTTACTTTAAATCTGTTGGAGTTGCCTCTCTTTGGCCTGTTATTGCTGGCAGTAATAGCAAATTAACTTTACTTTAATCACACATTTTAAACTGATGTAAATCATTCACTCATGAAATATTAAGAAAATATTGTAGTTATTTTTTAATTACAACTTTGCAGTACAGTTTGGTCTGGTCATATGTGTTCTGTTTTTTCAACAATCAAAAATAAACTTAAAAAACATTTATTATTTTAATTATGGTATAATGTTCATCAGTGTTTGTTGATAATGCATATCAACTACATGTTTTTGCTTTATTTGTTAGTTTAATTTTACCCTTTGTTTGTTCCCTTTTATTTAGTACCTTCTTTTACAGCTCTGTAGAATTGACTTGAAAATGTTGCATAAAGAGGTAGTCAATAATATGGTCAAATGAGCCTAAAGATTCAAAATTACTTCAGATGAAAATTTTGAGTGGTAGATATTTTACAAAATTAAAAGGTTTTGGTCATCTTTCACTGTTTTTGCAAAACAATGAATTCTTGCCAATTTAGATGGGTAGAGATAATTAATTTCTGTAAAAAGTCTTTGTTTAGCCATATTTGTACTGTAATTAAAGTGTCCAGTGTGAGTTGCCTTTTTACCCATTGTACCTTCCACTAAGTAAAATTTGGATAAGTTTAATAACTGGCTTGTATTATGTTTAAATGACACAATCCTTTTACATGTTTTATAGTTTTACCCTGACTATTTTCTATGTAACTACATGATTACCAGAGAGTCGAGTACTATGCTCTTAGTATGTAAATGTATCAAGAACAAATTGCTTATCCATGCAGTTTTGTAATAATTGTCTGTTTATGATGTATTAAAACGTAAAATGGTTTTGCATTTTTTATTCTCTCTACACAAAAAAGTCTCCAAATTTCAAGTAAAGAACTTTTAATTTTGATTTTTTTTCTAGAGTCAGAATTTGGAATGTATCTATTTTTAAGTTTAAATAAGATTTTAAAAAAATGAATTTTGAAGGTGGAAATTACTACTTCAGTGTTATTTGTATGTTCCTTATATAGGTTACACACCACTTATTCAATCAATGAGCTTTTAGAACTTACCCAAAAATAAGCCTACGCAAATGTTATGTGGCTTTTTGGAAAAGTACACAGAAAATCTGCAATAATGAACCTGTTTTTAGCTAGCACAGAATCACAATCTCTTTATTTTTTACATAGAATAGTCATTATAACTTGCAGAATTAATTTTTTTTATGCGTTCTGTATAATGACTCCCTCCCCCTTTTATACGAGACTGCAAAAATTGCAGTCATATTATGTTGTGATGTTGTCATTGTCCTTGTAGTTAATTTTTTTTTCGTTTTTGTGTGATGACTTAAGTTACAGTGAATTAAATGTCATGAACTTTACATATACAATATATTGTTACTTGCTGCTAGAGGAAAATGGGTTCACTAGCCCCTACTGGTCTGAAAAAAAGGAGTGAAATATGTGTTATTTAAAATTTATGTAGAAGATTTATTATCTCATTCAATTTATACAATTCTTATTTCAGTTTTGTTTCTTGTAAAATTCTGTGTTAAGAATATTTACCAGATTTAAAATAACATTTAGCATTGTAAGTCAATTGGGTGGGGGGCATAGTGGGGCAGCACTCTAAAAATAAACTTTTTTTATTTTGTGTCCAATTTTTAAAAACTTTTTTGTAAATTGGATTCCTTGTAGATTTCCATGTCTGTGTTTTTCAATCAGTATTGAAATATTTCTCACTGTTTTCATTAACTATGGGTCAAAAGGGGCCAAAAACGTCATTTTTCAACTTACTGAATGATTTTTTTGTCAGTTGTCCCTCTTTACAAGAGCTGTAAGAAGAAAATTTTCTGTATCATTAACCATTTTTGAGATAATGTTATACAAAGTGATCCATAAAAGCCCCATGTCAGAAAAATACTTGAAATTTCGAAATATTGTGCAATTTGTATCTGAATCAGTTGTGTCCGTAATAAACTAAGTCTATATGCTAAAGTGTGTCAAAACTATATTGTCTCCACACTTGCCTCAAGTTCAATTGGCTGGGGTCATTTCAAGCTGCGATTGAAGAAGCTTTATCGTGAAATGTAGAGGAATTCTCGTTCTAATTTTAGCTCGTTCTGTTTTCGGAACATCCCGAGTAGATGTGGCACTACTCAGATTTGTTTGTTTTTGTTAAAGACAAAAAAAAACATAATTATGTATTATTACAGCAGACAATTTTATATGAATAGTATAATTTTTTCTCTTAAACCAAAATAAAAATCCCGACCCAAAGTACAAGTGTGCAAGATGATATTTTCAAAACTATTAGTATATACCTGCAGAATTTAGGTGATATTTAATAGTCTTCTGTGAAACGAAGGTTAAACTTCTAAAACACCTAAGTGAAATTTGTGGTCTGTGGCCTGAATGCTTCAGTAAAAATACAGCTATTTTCTCTTTTTTTAATAACTTTATCTTATTTAGATATAGATTATTTCAAGTATTTAGAAAATCACCTCAGTATTCGCTGTGACTTTTCCTGCAGAGGATACCATTTACCTCTACTTTTATTCGATTTAAACAAAAATCTTATGCTAAAGATTAGAGATCAGTAAAAGATACATTATTTGAAGTTTATGTGATTTTCCAGCACGATAAACCGCAACTTGAGGAAGTGACTAGGGTTACTTATAAAAGTAATGATTACAAGAAAATAGTTATCTGGAAGACTAAATTACAGGGTATAATTTCCGGAATAATCTCCTATTTAATTAGTATTCAGTGTTAAAGTAATTTATACATGTATATAAATAAAAACATTAGATATTATTTACCAAATTTAGTTTTACCTGAAAGTTGATATTCAATCAAATGGGTTGTTAATATGCATCATACACCAAGGGACTGTGTTCCAGGTCTATTGACAATGGTAATCCAAGATAACGTAAACTTCCTCGTATCTGATATTCTGTCCGTCTGTCTGTCAAATATAAAATTCTATAAATCTGAAGTTTAAAACCAGTTCTCCAAAAAAATCCACAGGCCATTGGAACATTATTTAAAAAAAAAACTTTGTAAAGTAGGTTCTAAGTAAATTGAACCAGGATTTACTCAGTTACAGAGCCACATTAAAAAAAAATCCACTAAAATATGAAAAAGTACTGAAGCAAAAAAAAAGATTTTCTTTTCAAAATTATACAGACCGTTTGATTACTATAGCACACAACTGTGTAAAGTTCGAAATTTATTGTACAATGGGTTCCAATGTTACGGAGCGACATGTGAAAAGAAGTCCCATGCCGATAGGGAACGGTAGAAAATTCACAAAAAAAGTATACTGACATTAAAACTTAAAAAAAATAAAAATGGTAACAACAGTGTATAGTTTGAAATAAATCCAATATGCTGGGCGACATTTAAAATATTTACCCTCCTTTTACCGAAGTAAACCATCATTAAACTAGAAAGCGGGGAAAAGTAATGGACAAAGCAAGAAGCTAATGTTTTCAATGAGAATTTAAGGAAACCAGATTGTTATGCCAAACCATAATTTTCATAACTTCATGACTATGTAAAGGAGAAGGTTAGAAACAATCATTATAAACAGTTTATGAAACCTCGAAGCACTATTGAAGTTAGATACGACTAAGTCATCTGAACATTACAATATTGAGCCTAAGGTGTTGCAATTAACATCTCATATTATTTTACCAATTCGTACTTATATATAATCGTACGATTGACACAGGCGTATTTCCACATTCACTAAAGATTGCTAGAGTAACTCCTGTTTATAAAAGTAATTATAGACTTATTGACTGAAATAATTGAGCGACATAAATCTAATCACTTATATGATTACTTATCTAATTGGAAATTTTTACATCCAGCACCGTCTGGATTTAGACCTTAACACTCGTGTCAAACTGCTCTTGTGAATATTGTGGATAAATGGCTTTGCGAGATGAATAATGGAAACACCAATCTGGCTATATTTTTATACTTTAAAAAAGGTTTCCGATGTTGTTGATCATGATATACTTTTAAAAAATCTAATGATCTATGGTGTAAGTGCCAATACTGTGTGATTCTTTAGTCCTTCGTAAAGGATAGAGAGCAGCAAGTAAATATTTTAAATACTTTTTCTTTAAAAAAACTATTAGCTTTGGCGTTCCCCAAGGGTTCCATATTTGACTCTTTTATTTATTTTATGTATTAATGATCTTCCTCTTGACACGCATAATATTAATGTTGTTATGCATGCTGATATACAACCTTACAAAAATTTGTGGAAAATATTCATAGGTTACAATAGCATGTGCAAGTTGATCTAAGAAAAGTTGAAAATTTGGCGAAGAAGTAACTATGTTGATTTATGCTCCTCCTTCCTATATACAATGTAGAGATTAATCATAGGGGTATGATACATTTGTAAGTTGTTATCTTTGACTGTGGCTCTGACCTAATTAATTGAAACAACAAATCAATTAGGCAAAATTTGTGCCACGCTTGTGGCATTTTATTTTAAACCCTTAACAAACTTATGTACAAAGACAGCTTTTGAATAATCAAATAAAACATTATGTTTCAGGAGATAAACCTTACTAATAAATACTTAACAATGAAAATTTAGAATCTCAAAAATTAAAACTGAACTTTTAAGAGATTCATTCATATATTCTATGTCTGTCCTGTGGAATAAGTTACCTAAATTGATTGTGTGTGTTTTAGTAGTTATAGTTTTGCGTGTAAGGGCCTTAGGGAAGATCAGCGTGTGAACTAATTGTAAATCTCTCGAAATAAAGATTTTATCATTATTATTATTATTATCATCATCATTATTATAATAATTATTAATACGAACGATTATGTCAAGTTTGGTGCATAACAAACTATGGTAGGCCATCGTACTCACAATTAAATGTTCACTTCAATAAAAATATTTTGCTACATCAGTTTTCAAAGACCCCGTGTTTCAAAAACATTGTCTGTTATACATGATAAATATGTTGTACCAGCAGACAAAGCCTAAAACTACATTGTTTTTGTCTGTAGAACATATTTCATCCAATGTTTATTATCAAAGGTAGACGCAGAAAATAATAGCAGTGATAGGACCTATACTGCTAATGCACTCTCTAAAGAAGAGATTGTTGGAAAACCATAAATTTGTGCTATCCTCTTTTGGTCTCTTTACCAAAGACGATGATTGTGATTTCCCGTCTATGTACTAGATTCCTAAACTCCACAAAAATTCAGACAAAGAACGCTACATAGCTGGATCTGCATAATGTACTACCCAAACTCTATCGAAACTTATAACTTCTATACTTACAGCTGTTAAAGCGGGTCGGTCTCCAATCCAACCACAATACTTGTTACTCCCGTAGTGTTATTTATTCAAAGTGGACCCTGAAAAATTCAAAAGATCTTCTGGAGACCCTCAATTCAGGATATTGTCATCAGAATATGATAGCATTAAAACCTATGGTTTTTCAACACTTTATACTTCTATTCCGCATACTCAGTTAAAATCCCGACTCAAAAACATTACACATCGTTGTTTATAAACAAAAAAAGAGGGGGTACACCTAGAAACAAATATATAGTTCTTGGTAAAAATTCCCCATACTTTGAAACATCTTCCAAATATACAAAAGATGTATTCAAAATGCTGGAATTTGTGATCGACAACGTATTTGACCAGTGTGGTGGGCGCGTTTTTCAACAAACGGTTGGCATTCCAATGGGAACAAATTGTGCTCCTCTACGTGCTGACCTATTCCTTCACTCTTATGAGGCTGACTTTATAGCTGATCTGATCCGAAAGAAAGAACATCGTTTAGCTAGATCCTCTAATCTTAGTTTCCGCTATATAGATGACGTATTATCGTTAAACAATCCTGGTTTCAGATATTTGATACATCGCATCTACCCTCAAAGAACATGAGATAAAGGATACTATAGACATGTGAAGTCAGCCTCATATCTTTACCTACACTTAGAGATCGATGGCAAAGGAAATTTATTGACCAATCTTTACGACAAACGTGATGACTTTTCATTCAGTATTGTCAGCTTTTCTTTCATTTGTGGCAACATCCCTTCAGCACCTGCGTGTGGAGTTTTTATATCACAACTCATACGTTATTCCAGAGATTGCCGTATCTATGCAGATTTTTTGTATTTTTCTTACAATTAGGCTTCTGGAACAGGGTTATGTTGCTACAGGATTGAATTCATCACTACAGTAGTTTAATTGTTGTCATCAAGAACTCGTGTATCGTTACGGTGTATCCACATCACCGTGAAACGTGTCATAGTTTTCCTTTCCTCTTTCGTTTATCCCTGTCTTGGGTTTTTATGAGCAACCCGGTGGGTGTTTCTAGAAAAGCAGGGGACGCTTTCCCTACCGGTGCACCTGGTCAATACTCCCAGTTTTTAGTGGAGTCCGAGATTTTACTTTTAATTTACTTTTGTTACTTAGTATGTATTATTTCAGTTACTTTGTTTGTTGTGTGTGTCTGTTTTCCATGTCTGGTCTTTGTCCCTGGATTACATTCTTTTGATTTCCGCTAGAATCTTGGTTCCCTTGATCACTTTCTTACCTCGGTAAAATAAATATTTTTACCTTGATAAAAATATCGGTTATTTATACTCACAAATAATTAATTTTACCTCGGTAAAATTAATTTTATTGTGGTAAAATCATTTTTATTCTATTACAGTTAAAATAATTTTACCGCAGTGTAAATATTTTTACCGCAATAAAATTAATTCTACCCAGATAAAATTAATTATTTGTGAGTATAATAGCCAGGCCGACATTTTAATCGCGATTCAGTTATTTTTATCGGGGTTAAAATATTTATTTTACCGAGGTAAAAAATCATATTGAAGTGAAAATATTTAAGTGTGAGTACGATGGCCGACTATACATGTCGATACTTTGATATAAATATATCAATAGTTATCGCATAATGAATCTATGGTAGCAGAATTATTTTCCACGGCATAAATTTAAATGGTGAATATATAGTTTTAAAAACTTGAAATTTAGTTTTTATGTGCGTTGATAAATCTGCAGTTTTGATGGAATGGACACAATTATGTCCTCTTAATGCGCAAAAAAGTTTACAACTACAATCAATTTGAGAAATACTACCATTGAATGCCATGCATTCCATCTTTGTAACATTTTCGATCATTTTATGAAAGTGTGGCATGTTATTCATACAAATAACTCTCATAAATTTCAAATAAAAAAAATGGATGCCAACCCCCTTCACCTTCCTACTGGATCCGCAACTGATTCTCGTATTAACAACTGCTTGTCAGATAAGGTGTTTGGTATTTATTCACGATGAAGTTCGTGATTAAAACAACTTTCTTTATCTCCTCCTTCGGGATCATAAAAGTATTAAATTATTCGACTTTACACGACTAATATTGAACTTGAAGACACGGACCGTTTGATGGGACAGATGCTGGGAATTTAAAAAAAAATCTACTCTGATTTCAGTCCAGAGCGAATAATTCGGTCAGCATATGGAGTGGTGAGGGTAATCAAAGACAAGGTTAGCTAGTTTGGTCATGAATATACTTTTGCAGTCCATAGGTTATTGTTATAGTACATTAACCACAAGAAAATCAAAATAACACTACCTGACCATGGTCAATATTATCTACATCTTAACTGCATACATTCGTTTAATATTGTGTCTTTTCGTTCATTTGTTTCTTCGTCTCAATATTCTGTATAGTCGAGTTCGGGGTAGTAAGGCATAAATTAGAAAATAATTCACACCAGTTATCGCCCTTTTGTTGTAGTGTTGATTCAATGTGATGATAGTATTCTAACATTCAACAGCTTCCTGGCATCCTGCTAACAGAAGCAATACTATGAATACAATATCTGAAGATGCTGATCGTGAGTACTTTGTTTATATACCTGGTCTTGTAGCTCCACTATAGTCCAAAACTACGTTTTTGCACTGTTTCAACTGTTCAACTTAGATTTTATTTTATCAGTTCATCTGTAAACCAAATCATTTGACAATGACATGCATTGAAAACCATTACAATGCAGCGGCGGGTGGCGGATATTGAGTTTTAGCCAAGGTGTGGGGGGCAAAAAATTTCTTGACAGGATTAGAGGGGTTTGGCCTTGGGAGCATGCGTTCCCAAAGAAAATTTTGAAATATTAAACTAAAATCCTGCATTCTGAGGGTATCTTAAACAATTTTTCAACATCATTTTAAAATTGTAATTTTCTAAGGGGGCGGGCACCCTAGCCTCCCACTACATCCGCCACTGCAATGATTCTGAATTATAATTCGATATTCAAATTTTACATTATGAATATTTCGTTGATGTACTACTACCATTGGTTGATGTACACAGAAATGGTGTGTGTAGTTATTTTTTTTTAAATTTAGATTGTTGATTTACACATTTAAAACGTGTGTGGTTAGTATTAAGTTGATGAGTGTGATTAACGATTTAAAATACCCATATAACTTCATTTCAGTTCTTTGTAATATCGCTTTTATAATTTATGATACTTATTTTACGAAATTTACACCGAGTGATTTTAGGTCGTCCGCCACAATTTTTTTTAAAACTTAGCTCAACCATTTGATTCATCACTAATATTGAATATCCCTCAAGGGAGCTGGCCTCTTACAAGGATTCAGTTAATGAACAATTAAGACGACCTATATCTGTATATGTGGCAACCTGAGCGTCTTATTGCAGTGCCGGGTCTTAGGAATTTCCTGGGTTTTGGTACCTCCTTTGTTGGAAATTATGCCCATTTTGCGCATTTTTTTTTTATATAATTTACCTCATAGCCTGCGAGCCAAATTTTCTGAAAATCCCTATCTGGATCCACTTCGTCAATGTATTTATCGTCAGTCCAAGTATTTTGTAACAAGACAAATCATCAATTGTTCAATCCACCATTTATTTGCACCTCACGGGTAGCTTTAAAGGCATAGCGGCTCAAAATTTCATCGAAACCTATTGAAATGCATTTAGGAATTTTCTTTGCCATTTAAATAACGGAAATCCAGCTTGTAGGGATCGAGACCCTTCAGAGATTAACACCTGTATATATAAAGAGCAACCTAAACTAATGGCTGATTAAAGTGCATTCTTGAATGTTTTAGATTTACATGATTGATTGCTACCATTTGGAGTATTCGAAAACTAAAAGTTCGTGTCGGTATTGTTCTGTGGAAACTTCTTTTTAAGTTAAGAACTTTACTCTATAATGGCTTATTGTTTGGGTTTTTTTTTCGACGCAATCGGTATAGTTTCGCTTTTTACCCTTTGACCGTAAGGACGCTCTTCTATGGAAACGCAAGTCACCTGATCGCAATTTTGTTTCCCGATTGGCCAAATAGTGATAACTTGGTGGCGTTCGAAAAAAATATCGAAAATTTAAATTGCATGCGATGTGTTATTTTCTTGCATGAAATGTAGAAGCTTTCAAGTAAAAAAAGGGCAAAATTTTACTGCGTCGGTTATCTTTTTTTAAAGATAGTATTCGTTTTCACTATAGGCGTTTTTAGTCCAGGTTTATTAATATTTGTGAAAGCGTGCATACAGTTGCTAATCCTTTAAATGTACGAAAACTGTACCCGCTTCAGACATTAACGAGATAAATTATGTGAATTCTTCAAACTATAAAAGGTTGACATGTACTATTTTTCATTTTGTCGCGAAATTGATTAATCATTCTTTAAACGATTTTCGCGAAATATCTGTCCCTATGTTGTTGTATGTATGTATTTTTATCGGCTATTTCTTAAAAATCTCGTAATGTGATATCTCGGTCGAGACAAAAGGCAATGTCAGTCAATTTCACTTGATCCCGAAGAAATTTTATTATTCTTGTCAAACATATATATTTGTCAATCGGTCAGGCACTTCAAGTCCTAAATTTCGTCTTTAAGCATCGATTGAAAGTTGGTTATTTTAAAATATGGCTTCTCTGATGTTCTAGTGAAATAAACGTCATGTTACAAATTTATGTATTGTTTAATATTTTCAACAAATGGAAAGCTCACATTCCAAGTATTATGTATTCTTCAAATGTAATCTATAAAATGTATAATTATGGTATCTTCTTAAAATTTATATCACTCAAGACTACCGTAAGCATGATATCCTAACAGTAACTTAAACAACCCTTACCAGCGTCATTTTGATTTGTGTGTCCCAGCATGTTAAGTCTAAATTTACATTGAAGTGATATTGGATTTCATATAGGAATACAGTAATGAGTCTTACATTGCAATTTCTTAAATTCATTGATCTCAATATAGTACTAGTATATGCTTTTCTATGACATAATTATTCCCTTTTTACATGCTAATTCCCACTTGAATGTAAGCTGAAGATGCAGGTAATCGTTTTGTTAATAAACATGATCGATCACTCATGCCACCTGCCGTTTTGGATCTATGTATTACCTCATTTCAGCACACGGAGATGGACATGAAAGTGGACATGTCCACTTTGCTGCAGACCAGGTTGAATCTCATAACATGGAAATACAGGTGAAAAACATCAATGAAAGTACCATTGATGTGCACTTGGGTTTCCTGAAAGTGCACCATCATTACGAAGTGGCCTTCTGTATACATGACAGCTTAGGGATAGCTGTTGATACGGATCCTTTACAGAACGTACATGTATCAATTCAACAAATTCAACCTACAGAAAACTGTAAGTATTTCCAAACTTGTGGAAACTTGTCTTTTATGGTTCTTCTTCTCATTTTTGCATTGTTCCATTATGACTATATACTCTACAGTTGCTCGTTGCTCGAGAGAATATATAATAGGTCTTGAATTTGGTATTATAGTAACTGGCTGTCCTTACTAAACTGCTTCCTTGTAGAAAATGTCCTACATCGTCCATTTGCGAGCGGGATATAAATGATACATGTTTTTATCCCATTTTTTCTCAACATTCGTTATCAAAACGTCATTAATTATTTTTTTAAGATCAAGGCATCATGTACTACACCTTAAGTGTCTGTTCAGTGGTGAATTCAAGGCAGTTACACACTTTAACAATATATTTATTGAAAGGAATAGTAAATAGTCGAGTCGGGTTTTTTACGTAACTCGATTGCATACATCATGGTTCATATCATCTATAAATATTATTCGGCCATGGTATGATTGGTGATGTTTTCTCCCTAAATCATGTAAAACGTATAAACCCCGTACGCATAATTTGATTTTGATGACATGCTAATGCTTTTCTTTTCAGGTTCTGGACATTCATTGTCCCTACATTTTTATGCTCATAAAGAAAAATTAATGAAGGAAATTTTATTTATAAAGAGTTCCAATGATCCAGAAAAGTCAGTAAAATTAGTTTTACATGCACGAGTATTAGGTATGTACTATATACAGTTGAAGTGGAAGAGCAGCTGATTGCGATGATCCGCAAACTGAAAATCGGGGTCTTCCCACTGTTTTAGGTTTGGGATGACTTAGATCGTACCCAAAACTTGTGGCACATAGCCTTGTAAAAAGTCAGCTGTGTAACTAATAAATATATACAGGTTAGCCAGGAGATAAATAGAAATTTGGGAAATACAATGTAATTAGATTGTTCTGATTGATATATATTTTGTAGCATCTTTTCTGCATTACTAAGAATAATATTGAGAATAGTAATAAACATTCTAACGATAGTGATCTATGTATTTCCCATTTACGTTGTATGTTTTCTGTATAGCAACGAAAGAAATGAAAGCACGATGATGACAGTTAGTGTTTGTCTAAAATTTATCAACATCATATCTCCAGGGTGCCGTCTTGTCAAATGACTTAGATAAAAACAACTTAGTTGTGTCAAATGTTGTCACTTAAGGGAGAGATTAGAAGTTAAATGGGTTTATGTCGAAATGTAATAGTGACATTAGTTGTTTACTGTTGTCCTGTGTGGGAATAGGTTGTTTATAACAGCGTATTTTTTGACACGTGTTTTTAAAAAGTAATGTAATAATCTGGCCTTCGAAAGTTATTACTTTTAGCCCTCAACGACAGTCATATATACAATGGAATTTTAAACTTAATACCAAGCCTAATAAAAAAGTAATATATAGCAGTAAAAGGAAAAAGGTTGCGAAAGTTAATAGAATTTAAACAATAAACACACTGAACCTCTTAAAAGCATTTCAAGATGAAGTATTAAGGATTGAGATATGATAAATAAAGTAAAACGATTCAAACTTGTGAGTTTTGATGTTAATACTAGCCGACCTAGATGTGACAAACGATATTTTTATTGTAAACATAATGTATGAAATTTGGTAGAACTATCTCCTCAGTGTGTAACTTTATTGGTCCTTATAAGGGTAACACGGTAAGCCTGTTACAGATAATATACTGAAGATCAACATCACATGATTTTCAGGCAAAATTATAATTTGATTTTTGCAGGGAAAGGAAAGGGCACACCCGCTCTGAAAAATGGGATTAAGTGCTTTAAAGTGGACCCAGAATATGATTCAGATGCTATGAGTGACTGGCAGGGATTTTAAACGTGTTGTACTTAGTGCTAAATATTTGGTACGTGGATACTTCCAAATGTTGTCTAATATCAAAAATATCAAAATGTACATAGTGCATTTACATGTAAAACATTTTTTCTTTGTAAACAGGGTGTTGTTTTTGCATCCTTATGTTATGGTGTACTTTTTTATGTCATTAAATGATATTTTTTGTATATTAGTTGTTTACTTTGTGATCATATAAACAAATCAAGAGGCCATAGAAAAAATGAAAACAATATGATAGGGAAAATAATACAAAGAAAGAAAGAGTAATTAAGGGAATCAAGATTCTATGAAATAAAAGTCGGAAGAAACTGTACTGAACTTGTTATGATGACTTCCAGCTGTTCACTACATCTACATAGTCATTTTCTCGTGCATCTTCCTCGTAGATTTTATCATCAAACTAATAATTTTATGAAAATAATTCTTGTCTACGCACGCAACAGTGTTTTGTACCGTTCAGTTAAATTGAGCTTTGCTCGCTAATCGAAGATAGGGAGGGGAAAAAAGCGTTTCATGCGATCATTTGTTTTTTTTTTTTTTTTGTATGTTAATGATATTGAATATGGATTTGGCATTGCCTGTAAGCGACCACGGCATTTCTTTTTCACTAGTATTAGATTTCACTGTAAATGGCACATGCTTGAGTCAGCAGAGAATGTTGTCTTTTCATATTTGTTTAAAATAGAAATATATGGATTATAATTAAAATATGAGAGATATGTATATATATATATATGATCAAGTCTACACCCCAACTCTAGAATCGATGTGAGGTTGCGAACTTGCGATGCAAATTTGGTCGCTCCCTCAGCGGGATTCGAACTCCTTCTCTTCTCTGACATCTATAGCAACACCGCCTGCAGTAAGTCCAACGCTCTAGAACCACTCGACCAACTTGGTTAAGAAATATAGCTTTCGTTAACTGAGTGATACTTCCTCGTAAGTAAATCTAGAGCGCGAACATTAGCACATGATGTAACTGAACAGGACAACCTCTGATGGTATCGAGTTAGGCAATAGAGGATCTGAAACAGTATACAAATACAGCCACACCAAGTATATAATACATATAAGAAGTCTAATTATTATATACAAATATAAAAACGTCTAAATATGTTTAACATCACCAAAAGGTGGTAAAATTTACATTGAATATTTCGGATAACCGATATCCTTCTTCTGCATAAAACTAATGTTGTTAGACCACTCGGCCAGCTATGCTATATTAAAATATAGCTTTCGCTGGCCGGGTCATTCCTCTCGTAGGATTAATATAGAACTGTAACTTAGTACACGATGTATGGTAGTACGGGGCAGTTCATCTAGGTGTTATTATGTAGGATAGAGGATCAAATTAATGATGCATGTCACAACAAATCAATAATATACGTCTCTGAATGTGACGACTCGATTCGCTACACTGCTCCATCTGATCAAATTGTTACAGGGAAGTCACCGCCTGCACTAAGCCCAGCACCCGAGACCACTCGGCCTGCTAGGATACATTAAAATATAGCTTTCGCTGGCCGGGTCTTTCTTCCTTGTAGGATTAATCTAGGGCTGAAACTTAGTACACGATGTATGGTAGTACGGGACAGTGGTCTAGGGCGCTGGCATTTGTATTACCTAAAATGTTGGCATTTTAACATTGTTTGTCTTCGGAACTGAGTTTAGGACGAAAGTAAAGAAACGACATTGATTGCTATGTGACGTCCTCGCATATTGTAAACATCGTACGTACTTTCAATCCTCTTTTGCTTTTTAGGTTAGATTTTTAAAGGTTCAAGAAATCGTTTTAGGTTTTGTAAAATAATTATTGAGGAATTTTAGTGTTGTTTTAAGTAGCAGTCTCAATAAAATCAGACGAGGTGATTCGTGCGTATTAAAAACCAACCGAACCCAGTTTTATTTCTTGTCCAGAAGCCGTTATAGATCACAAAACCAGTCTTAGTTTTTCATTTGGGGGTTGCGCTATGGAGATGAAATTTCTGGTAGAATTGGCACATCTGTGGGCAAAAAAATTAAATATACATGAAATTAGTACTTTGCAAGAGTTATCGTTCTTTGATTTTGTTTGATTTACACGGCGATTTTTAGTGGGAGTTTAAAGTGTAGTTTTCTCAAACATACAGGACTAAATACAGAAAGGATTACTGTCAAATAAAAATATCGCATATGCAGACCCAAAAAAAATCGTTTGATCCATAGGTTTTTGTACACCATGAATCACCTTACCAGGCATGGGACCATAAATAATTTTTGAGTGCATTTCAATATACACATTTGAGTAGATTTAAAAAAATCCACCGGCACAAACTGAATAAAATTTCTCCGGCCTAAAGATACACACAAACAGGATTTTATACATAAATTATAGAAAATTTTACCATAATTTTCTGAAATTAATACACACGCCCCGGAGATGAGGTAAACATGATAAATGAACTGAGTTAAAGAGTTAAAAGTCATAAATTTTAACCTTCACCCACTGAGCGAAGGAATTAAATGTATTTAACTTCTTGTCTGAACCAAATCACAACTTGTAGTCGGAATTGATTTTAAAAAATCTCATGTTATTTTGGACTATTTTCTACCAATTAGGGGCAGAACTTCAGCAAATAAGTTTCCAGTAAAATTATGAAAAAAATGAGGAAGGTACCTACTACCAAAGTTGGTACTCAATAAACAACTTTAACTGAGAACTAAATATGCTGATTAATTAGGTTTGTGTTATTATCAATTTAGGTAGAAGATTAGAATTGATATAGCAGTCGCCAGAGCCTTTAATGTAAAGCTTGATAGCATTTGCAGTTATTTTTCCCTACCGCAGGTAAATAGTCCCATCGGAATACCCCATTAAGGTTCAAATGCAGATAGTTAGGTCCACGTTGCATAAATTTCTAAAATATAGAATTTATTTCTATGTTATTAACGCCAATAAACAAATCCAATAAACAGCTCTTACTGTGAACTAAATATGCCGATTAATAAACTATTTGATGGCACGAAACCACAAATAATTTTCCCACTATCTTCTTTATAGCCTTTCTGTAATTTAAAAAAATTCCACCGGCGCAATTCAATTCAGATTTTCAGGGATGTTAATTTGAACCTTCCAACAACTTATATAAAAAATATAATAAAAAATTACCATTATTTTTTTCAATTTATATGCATAAACACAGAGATACCCTAAAAATGACCCAAAATGGCTTCCAGGTGTCACAAACTTGACCTCTTTTGACCTCACCAAATCACAACCTAAATGTCAAATTTCTCATTTCAACACATCTACTAAAATAATTTCATTATTTCTCTTCCATTTGAGCACAAAAAGTATGAGAAATTCTGAAAGGAAGTGTTTCTAAAAAATTTTTGAAAAATCCCCTATTATTATAGGAACTATATTCGTAATACAACGAAAATCTAAGGGCAGGTAATTGTGGTCGCGTACCTGATGCTTGCCTAGAAATAAAAACCCGGATGAACTGTCTTTCGAGAAAATAACAAAACTAGCCAGAGATTTCGACGAAGTGAAATGGAAGTCTAAAGTTGATAAATACATGACAGATGGGCTTGATGAGGACGAGGCGAAGGAAAAGGTTGATCGTAAACGAAAAGACGAAGATATGGATGAGTTCACATCTAAATATACCAATCTCATTCAATATTTACTCCAATTACAGAATGGAAAATTACGCAACAAAGTCATGAACACAGTCCAGGACTTACTTAAGTACGGCATGAACTATCAAAAAGCCATTCGAGTATCTATCAGAAAATATAAACCAATGCTAGAACGTTACCTAGATGAAGCATAAGACAATGATGACGAGGAAGAAGATAATGAAAATGAAGAGACAGAGGATGAAGCTAATGAAAGCAATTAAACACTATATAAAAGATTAGCACTCATGTATACTTCATTCACAGCCTGACTTAGAGTCGGTAATGATGACAAAATGGGAACAGTATTAAAAAGAATTTACTACGATCATTCTTATCTAATCTAATAATGATTTCAAGAAGGTCTTTGACAGTATCCATAGAGCCCCACTTTGGAAAATTGTAAGAGCTTACGTAGTGCCAGAAAAGACTGTAACCCTAATTACATGCTTCTACACACAATTCGAGTGCTATGTCCTATTAAACAACAAAGAGACATATTGGTTTGCTATGAACTCTGGGGTAAGACAGGGTTGTATCGTCTCGTCCATCTTAATTTTAACTGCAATTGACTATAAGTAATGAGGAAGACCACAAGTGACTCGAAAAGAGGAATTACATGGACCATTTTCTCCACCTTAGAGGACCTTGACTTTGCTGGTAATATCACCTTATTGTCATCTCGGCATGATCACATACAAGAAGAATCTCAGAGACTCAGCCACTATGCCAGTCAACTTGGACTTCATCTTAACACCAAGAAAACAGAAGAAATAAGGTTCAATACAACTTCTCTGAACTAAATAGAAGTTCATGACAATGAAATACAGCAAGTAGACAAATTTGTATATCTAGGATCAGTAGTGAGCACAAAAAATCCAACACAGAAAGACATAAAAAACATACTACCTAAAGCAAGAGCAGCATTCCACAGATTAAAGACCATATGGAAATCTAAACAATATGCCAGGAAAACAAAAGTCAAATTACATAACAGCAACTTTAAATCTGTACTCTTGTATGGAAGTGATTGCTGAAGGGTTACAAAGGCAGATATGAGATCCCTGTCAGGCTTCCACCATAACTGCCTCCGACAAATGCAACATCTTTTGGCCGAATACCATCACAAATACCAACTTACTGAAAATGACAGACTCGAAATGCATAATTGATGAAATAACGCAAAAGAGATTTAGATGGCTTGGACATGTCTTCAGGATGGAAGGATCAAGCATCACCTAAACAGCCCTAAGATTTAGGTGACATGGGGAGAGGCTGAGAACAAGGCAAAGAACAGAACTGTATGGCGAGATCTTGTGTCAACCTTATGCTCCACATGGAGCGAAGAGGATAGGTAGGTAGGTATTCTAATCCCGCTAGTTTTGAAGGACCGGACAAGTTATATAGATTCGTCAGGAAGGATGGAAAATTTGTACTAAGTAAATACAAAATAAGAAAATGGTTGCAACGACAGGAATCATACAGCTTACAACGACATTTGAAGAGGATATTTAATCGAAACATGTTAATAACAACAGGTATAGATGATCTGTGGGATGCAGATTTAATGGATGTGACGAAATTTTAAAATATAATCGTGGTTTGAACTTCGTTCTTGTGGTTATCGATATCTTTGGATGAGACCATTGAATGACAAGAAAGGAGAACCTGTGGCCAAAGCATTGAAAGATATTCTCAGAGAAGGGAGAGCACCAAACAAAATAAGAACGAATAAAGGAAAAGAGCTAGACAAGTAGAAGCACTGTTACGTCAAAGGGAAATACAACATCTATTTGACAAAACACATAAATTAAAGCCAACTATGTGGAAAAGGTCATCATGGCAATCCGGTCGAAAATAACAAGATATCTGACGAATAAACAATTATAATTACGTCAACTCCCTCTCCGAGACTTTTCAGAGTTACAAAAAGACTTACCACTGAACAATTGGAATGCCTCTTGAGAAAGTTACTCACGGTAAAGAAACATACTTGTGGTGGAAAATGTACTAGCCGAAGAAGACGATACCAACTTTTAAATCTAAAACTACTAGAAAACCTCGTTTCAAGATTGACGATAAAGTCAGAGTCACCTATATACAGAATCCAGTCGAGAGAGATTACGATGACAATGGACAAGGGAAATATTTAAAGTGTCTCAACATAACTTGCGAGGTAGTCCACCAGTGTATAGAATAGAATACTTAAATGGAGAAGAGATTAAGGGAACATTATATCAATCAGAGATGCAGAAAGTAGAAGTACGAGATGATGATATGTGGAAGGTGGAACAGGTCTTGAAGCAGCACTTTGTTAAATGGTTGAATTGGCCAAAGAAATTCAACTCTTGGATATCAGCCCAGGTTTCACATAATCTTTGAGAGAGTAATTTTCAAGTCCTGGCAGTTTATGCCCTTGTACGACAGATATCATACTGTAGGCCCTGTCGCGAGGATGAAGATACTGTTGGGTGGTAGACCTCTCTATGTCTTTTTTTATAATCTAGACCTATAATTGGTTGGGGATAATTTTAAACATATTGTAAAGACAGTATGGGATGGTTCTCCGACCCTGCTGTGCTTATGACGGAGAAAATAAATAGCGTATATGTAGACAAATATAACTATTTTAATATGTTAACTCCCTTTCTCGATCTAACCTTCAAGAAAACACATGAAAAATAAAATATATCCCCGAATATATACATACAGTCGGAGAATTATTACCCCCCCCCCAAAAAAAAAATAATAATACATTCACCTCCCTCCAAAAAAGCAAACAAACACACAAACACCCAACAGCAACAGCAACAGCATCATCAACTGTATTAATAAATACAAAAATTAATTACAATGATTATAAGCGTGGGGTGCAATCAGAATAGCGAACAAGTGAAACCTCAATTACAATGACGTCACGGCCGATTGATATAGTCTCGGAGGGATGAATTTCCCCATTGGGTTTGCGTTGGCTGAAGTGTGCCAACATCCTTAGCTTGACAACTACTACTATGCTTTTCAGTTAAAATTTAGATATCCCTACGATTTTCGGGTTATAAGGGGTCAAACGGGCCACACCCCAACAGTCAACTTTTTTTTAATTTTTGGTCAGATATTTATGTTTTTGCTCATTGAATTCCTTCTTGAATTCCATACTTGCATTTTTCAATCTCACTGTTTTTTTTAGTAGCAAGGGGTCAAAGGGACCGAACGCTTCATTTTTTAAGACTATTTTTAATCTGAACTTGCTATTTTTTTTTTTTTTTTTTTGTAAATTGTTCCTCTTTACAAGGGGATTTAAGTAGTATGGTAGCAAATTTACTCTATCATTAACTTTATTACAAAATGAAAGCCCCATGAACATTATCGTGCAATTCAGTATCCAAACCAGTTATGGTGTCCATAATGAACTGTAAGTCCCTATGTGTATGTGTGTCAAAATTTAATATTGTGTCCATTCTTGCCCCAAACGAACAAGAGTTCAACTAGCTGCGGTCGTGTCCTGCTGTGCTCGGCGAAGATTTTTATTTCCTGATATCCAGAGCAAAGTAGTTGTACAGAATTCTGAAATTGTACTATACGAATACACATAGCTCCAAAAAAGTCTTCGATTAAAGCTTTTGGTTTTGACTTTAACTGTCAAGAATTATGGTCCAAAAAGACCAAAAACCAACACTTGCCTGATATCCAGGAAATAACTTTAATATGAGTGTATGGGTCTCTTTGAAGTTGTACCACAAAGTGCTAACAATGGGGGTGGGGCGTGGGGGCTATGATTGATTTTTTGGCTGTGACTTGAACCGTTTAGTAATTAGGGGCCAAAAAGCGGATAGAAACATTTTCCTGATGTACGAACATTTTTAAATGATCTCTTAGAAATCGTACCACGACATGCCATATCACAAAAAAAAAATCATAAAACACACTGTTTTCTGACATCAAAGTGAGGGTGTAATTGATTTTTGGGACTGTCTTGAACCGTTTAGTAAATTTTGTCAAATATGTATGCAAATATTTACTTATTTGCATAGAAAATTGTCATTTTGGAATATATATGGAAATTAAACAACATTTTTGTGAGACAAAATTTAATTTTGTGTCACGAAAGTAAATTTTGTGAGACGAAATTCGATTTTGTTTCACAAACGTCAATTTTATATGCAAATTAGTTTACAGAGTTAGTAGATACGCAAAGGAATTCTCTCTCATTACGATTTTGTAAGAAGGCCTCTCGTGCGATATAATAACCGCGGGTCTCTAAGGTTTCCGATTACTTCGAGAAAGGGAATATCATATGGTTGATGCGCTATTCTGCAAAAGTAAGTAATACTTTATTAGGTGTTACTTACTTTTGCAGAATAGCTCATCACCCATATGATATGTCGAAGTAATCTGAAACCTGCGTCTGCGAGACCGCAGTTACTATATCCAATGAGAAAACCTTACAAAATCGTGATGAAAGAATTCATTTGTATATCCAACGGATTCTGTAAACTAATTTGCATACAAAATTGACCTTTGTGACACAAAATTGAATCTTGTCTCACAAAATTGAATTAGTGTCACAAAATTGACTTTTGTTTCATAAAATTGACTTTTGTGACACAAAATTGAATTTTGTGTTAATTCTGCAAAATTGATTTTTATTATGACAGAATTCAATTTTGTAAACACAAATTTGAATTTGAATATTTCTAAGTTTTGTATCCAAATTAGTTCACCGAATCCAAACTTAACTAATTTGCATACAAAATTGACTTTTGTTACCCAATATTCAAATTAGGTAACAAAAAAATAAAGTCTGTGATACAAAAATGAATTTTGTCATGACAAAAGTAACTTTTGTCCACTGACAGATTACTTTATATGACAAAATTTAAATTTGTAGTATGTTATAAATTTTGTTAATCTGAACTCATTTTTGTTGAACAAAATTCACTTTTGTCTGTACAAAATTGAATTTTGAGTAGAAACCACATGAGTCCCATTCGGCGCCCTGTAGTGAAAGGATACTTAAAACAAGATGCAAAACGGCGCATTTTATGCACCTTTGATTAAATGCTAATAATGCAATCGAAATATAGTAACAACCGGTATTGATAATTGTTCTGATATTGAACGTATCATTCCTTCCATTTTATCTTTCATCAAATCATCAAACCCTGATATTCTTAAACTTTTTCAGTGACATGATGTAATATCGTATTGGTGTTATTTTATGGCCTGGGAACTAAACTCATTGTTTTGGCTATCGAATCTAATCTATAGGATACAAGAGCGCAATTATTCACAATGCCATTTCCGTATGGGGGGGAGTCTTCACTTTCACTTAAATCTAAAAATAGATCCGGGAGAAATTTCTCTAATCTAACGCAATGTTACTAAAATACACCCATACAGCTTTTAAATTTTTAAATAAAAACCATGTCATGCGGCGTTTCTACCCGTAAATTAAGGTTCAAAAAGGGGGATACTTTTCCAAACATCATTATTTCAGTAGCCACCATAAATCCTCACGTGATCCAAAAATACACATATATGGGCTGCTAGCTTTCAAATTCGATACTTTTGGTTCCTTACTGTTCGTACAATTTTTTTCATGAAAATATCTTTTTTATTATCCACCAATCGTGAACGTTTCTGTATTTTCCACTGGGCTGCATGTTGAAATAAAGATCTGGCTGAATACCAAGAGACATAATTGCGCTATTGTAATCTATAACTTAAGATACATAATACAGACTTAGACATAAATGCACGTGTAGCATGCAAGACAAATTCACACACTATTGGCTTATTAATACATTTCATTTCTCCCTTGTTTTTGAATTTAAACTTCACTTTAGCAAAATAATTAATTTTACTGTAAATGTCAGTAGAAAGATATTCATCAACCATGAAACTGTAAACATATCATTCCAGTTAAAGAAATTTTAATTATCCAAATGCGTCTATAAATCTATCACTCTTCCCCTTACACACAACAAAACTAATACTAAACATTTGTTCAAGTCCCAGTACACTGTCTATTAAGCGGACACAAACCGTTAAATCGTCGAGGTTTCTTCTTATCTCTTCGTGGTCGATTATTAACGGAATAGTCGTCCCGATTTTGTCTGTTTGTAAATTGTCCGTAGTACGGTCTGACATGCGAGACGTTTCTATAGAAAGTTTGACCGTTATCTGACCTCACATGGACACTTGTTCCACTTTGCTTTACAACTTTGTACACTTTATTTTCAAACTTTGCCGAAGGTTTTTCTCCACCTCTCTTTGTAAGAATTACATTTTGTCCTTCACGAAATATCTGGTAGTTCTTTGCTTTTGTCTTATCGGCATTGTGTTTCTCGGCAGCTTTCTTTTTAGCATCTCGTTCTTTCCGTCTTTTGGGCACATTGTTGTTGATCAAGCAAGGTAATTTGATCTTTACAGTTCTGTTAAATAGTAGAGCATATCCAGTCGTTGAATGAAGTGTTGCACGGTACAATAATAGGGAATTGTACAATTCGTCATGCCAGTTTTTTCCTTCAGCACATGCGGCGCGTATAGTTTTCTTTAAAGTCTTATTGAAATTCTGTATAAGACAATTAGCACGTGGCCAATACGATGTGACACGGGTGTGTTCTATATCATTATCATTAAGAAACGCTTTGAATTCGTCCGACACGAATTGACTGCCATTATCAGAAACTATTTCTGCGCACAATCCACGGACTGAGAATATTCGGCGCAATTTGTTAATATTGTAGCACTCGAAATTTGATAATCTCAACCTCTGGAAATCTGGAATAATAATCGATAACTACTAACAGATATTCGTTGTTTGAATACGGACCGCTTAAATCGATAGCTATTTTTCCCAAGGACCGTCAGGTAACTCTGACATTGTAAGAGTTGGCGGTCGAGGCGGATTTGATACTAACTGGCAAGCACGGCACATTTTGAATCATTGATTCTACATCGGAGTCAATATGTGGCCACCAAACTTTTTCACGTAGTAACTGCTTTTTTTTTTACTACTCCCTGATGCGATTCGTGAAGAAGACTAAGAACGTGTTTTCGCTGATTACTTGGGATCACTATTTTTGCTTCAAGGTTAGATTCTTTTCGCGGAGTCGGGCAAGCAAGGCACGAAGTGTTTTATCATGTTCTTCTTAGTTTTGCGCATAGAAAATTATATCGTCGGCAATATTTTTACAATCTGATATGTCTTGTATTGTCTGCTCAATAACACGTTGATGTAACTCGGGTGCGGAATTAATTCCAAACATTAGTCTCTTGTATCTGTACGGGCCTTTGTGACATACGGATGTGGTGATATAACGCGACTCTTCTTCTAATTCTATCTGATGAAAAGATTGGTTTAGATCTAGTCGAGAAAATATCGCAGATCCATTCATCTGTTGCAGAGTATCCTCTATATTTGGAATCGGAAAACGTTCTCACTGAACAGCTACGTTTGCTTGTCGCATGTCTACGCACAGACGGACTTAATTGTTTTTCTTAGGCACTACTACCAAGCCTGAAACCCATGGCGTCGCACCACTGACTTTCTCTATTACGTCGGAATTCTCCAGTTCTTTTATTTTTATTTCTACTTGTTTTCTCATTTTAAACGGAATTTTTCGTACTGGCTGAGCAACAGGTTTTATTGATTTGTCTATGTGCAATTTCAATTTGAAGTCTTTAAGTTTACCAAGACCTACGAATCTGTCTTCATATGAACTGATTATCGTGTCTGTGTTGGAGTTAGAAAGGTTGTTGACACTATTTAACATTTCGATGTGGAGCAATCCTAAACCAGTAGCAGTTTTATAGCCAATTAACAGCCTTCCATCTCCGTTAATTATGTGAAATTCTACATCATGCTTGTTATCTTCGATAGTCATGCTCAATTTAATCTTGCCAAGCATTTCTAAAGGTGTTTTGCTACCGTACGGAAATACATTGACAGCACATTTCTGAACTCGAGATTTTGATACCTTTAACTTCTCAAATGTTTTTTCTGTCTGTTACGTTGATAGAAGCTCCTGAATCAATGAGAAAATCGACAACTTTACCTTCAATAGAAAACGGAACGACATCATTGTTTTTTCCATACAATGTGAATATTTCCAATTCTTCGTCCACAATCGCGTGAACATTTTTTGTTGATTTTGTCTTGCACATTTTTGCAAAATGTCCGATTTTTCCACATTTGCGACATATAATATTTCGAGATATTCTGCAATCTCTTCCGTAATGTTCCGTATTTCCACATCTGTAACATTGAGCAGTTGCGTGTGACGATTTCGGAGCACCTCCAGGTTTGAATTGCTTCCGTTTTTGTCTGATTTTGTTTATTTCTGGATCTTCTATACACGTCTCGGGTTTGTTGCTATTTTCCATCTTCTTGGAGTGTGTTACAGCTAATTCAAATGTTCTGCCAAGTCTCTGAACTTTTTCTAAAGTTAGATCTTGCGCTGCTAGTAGCTTCCTTCTTAATTCGGTTGATTTACACCCATCAACAATTTGGTCTCGAATCATATCTTCACGTTGGTCTGGCCTAAAGTCACAAGCGATGCAGAGTTTTGAAATTCTCACAATAAAATCATCTATTGTTTCTCTGTCGTGTTGCTGAGCTTTCCTGAACATATGTCTCTCAAACTGTATATGTTTTTTTGGTTCAAAATAATTGTTCAGTGCCGTAACAGCTTGATCATATTTAGTTCCCGGATCTGGAAATGTTTCGAAAATGTCTTGTACTTCATGTCCAGCAATGTGTAGTAGCATAGCTCTCTTCGGTTCATCTTTAGACACTCCGGTTGCTTTTACGTAGTACTCGAACCGTTTTAAATATTGTTCCCAGGATTTTTCAAGATTTGTTTCACTAATAACTTTGAACGGTTCTGGTGCATGCAAGTCCAAATGTCCAGCCATTGTTTTAATGTGAAATCGGAATTTAATCCTATCACGTATATATCAGAACTTAATCTTCACTAAAAGTTTTATCGGAATTTAATCCTCATCCTCTATTTGTTGTTTTATAGAGAGAATCACCATCTTTGTCGCCAATGTAATATCGTATTGGTGTTATTTTATGGCCTGGGAACTATTGTTTTGGCTATCAAATCTAATCTATAACTAAAGATACATAATACAGGCTTAGACATAAATGCACGTGTAGCATGCAAGACAAACTCTGCCCATCTTTCATACTATTGGCTTATTTTAATACATTATACATGATGTCGACAATATCCAGATACTTAGCTCTAATAATGCGTTTAGCATCAAAATACATCTTTTTGATTTCGGTGTAAGCTCCCAAGGGCTATCTGTTTCTACTTTTGATTATATCTTGGTTCTAGTATAGTTTTTTTTAACAAGGAAGTCAGTTATTGATTTTCTTTATCTTCGTAAAGTAAAAGAAGAAGTATACGCAACTTATTTTAGATACCTGAAACCGATTTGACTATTTCTTATTATCTGCAAAATCCTCTTTGACCCCCCACTATTAATCGAAATTCTATACATGTAGATATCTCCCAATTCAAATTGTTCTTTTATATCTAAACTTTCAGCCTTCAAATGATGTTACGTACTACATTGAACTGCTTCTTATCAGTTATCTCTTGTATATTTCAAATATTCTGAAGTTCATGCCAAGTACAATGGAAACCTTTGTGTTCACCAAAATCTGTCCTCTTTTTTTGCTTGCGTTAGTACCTTTACTAGCGTCCGCTGACTCCAATGACCTGTTGACCAGAATGGAGAAGCTTGAAGGGCATTTTTCTGGACATTCGCAAAAGATCAATATACTTGAGGGCATAATCGATACTCTAAAGGTTGAAGTCAAAAACTTGAAATTGGAAAATTTCCATCTAAGGCATTCTAATGCTCTCGATAAAGTGTACCAGCATTTAGGAACGGATTACAGGAAGATGTCAAAACGGTTACTTGTAGGTAAGTTGGTAAAGTGCTTACATTGCAACTAAACGGATCTATTTTTCCTGCATGACAAATTCATGAAATTCCTTTTGGAAAAAACAAGTTCGTTTCATCTAAACCGAGCACATAAATTAAAAGATAATATTTGATCACTTCAAAAGTCTATGCTTTTACATGTGGATGTTGTGTCAAAGTCCTCGGAGATAATCCAGAATGTGACGTTTGTCGTAGAGTTTCACGATGTGTAGTATACGTCTGGGGGACTTTTTTCTTAAAGGGGGGGGAGGGGCTTTTATTGAGATATATTTTTCCTCAAAAGTTATCATCAGACAAATGTGAAAATAAACACCTCTCGAAAGTAAAAATGGAATTTACGATATAAACGAATCACGGGTACTTCCAGCATGAATGGTCCCGTCCACCCCTTGTTTCCTTGAGAACATTATTTCTGACAGATTCATAAATTAAAAAAAGGCACTTTTGCCATTTTTTTTATCCATTTATTGAATGTATCAGAAAGAAAATGCAATATACAAATACCTAATTAAATATATCTACGCTCTTGCTGTAAGTTCAAGTATGACAACCAATCTCGTCAGACAGAAGATGATTCATACATGTCAAACGCCAACAAAATTCACAGTTACAGACCACATGACCGGTCTCAGTTTGTTGTTCGGTTGTTGCATGTTTTAAATAAAAATTGTATAGATTGTAGATGAAATTAACACTTTGACAGTTATCATCCTTGGATTGGTTGATTTAACTTACAGATGAATGCATGTTGTTTGTTTGTTTGTTTGTTTGTTTTTCAAAAATGCGAGTCTGTAGACACAAAAGAATATATATGGAGATTAAAAAAAATCCGTTTGTTCGGTGGTTTTTGGCTCCCCGAATTACCTCTGACATTGGCAGTGTGCCTGACTATTTTAAGGATTGGTATTGAAGTTTATTTGATTGTTCGGAGATTTAAAATTTCGGACGACATTAATCCGACAACACACAAAACTGCTACCCGTCCTTTACTTATGTTTGAATCACACTTTTTTCTTCTATTACAGGAAGTGAAACAGTTGACCAATATGGCTTCTATGCCTATATGTCACATGATGAACCTGAGCCTGGGGGTCATCATATTTTTGTCTACGATGTTGCTGAAACCAACGTTGGGCATGCTTACAACAATTTCACGGGGATATTTACAATTCCACAAGATGGCCTTTACTCGTTTACGTGGTCTACTCGTGTTCAATGCTCAAAAGCGCACACAACTGAACTAGTGTTAAACATGAAGATTCTTGGAAGCACTTATGCCTATTGTGGATGGAATACTGTGACCGGCCATGTCGTTACTCGTGCTTCACAGGGTGATGCAGTATTTGTGAGAACACATGGAACATCACCAGGACAAGGTGCAGTGAAAAGTGACGAGTTTGGTAGATCAGCCTTTTCGGGCTTTCTGATCGCTTAATATCAAACTCTTCGCGACAATTGTTTGCTTGATTTAAAATTACTTTTGTAGATAAAGTGCATAGTTATGAAATAAAACAATGCACGATCAAATATAGTATTTATGGTATTAAAACATGAATAAAATTTAAAATGTGAGACTTGAGAGAGTGTGATATTCTGAAAATTCCACCTTTTCACTATTTTTTGTTATTATTGTAATCATACACCTGAGAATTAAACGTCTGGTAAGACCCGCTGTTGTGGATTCGTCGTTTTCTTGAACATATCAATATCCAAATAAAAAAGAGGAGGGTTGCAGGGTCAGAGGAAATTCAGACTAATATATGGTATGAATATTTTAAAACATAACAGTTGTAACTTGATCTAAAAGGTCAAGGTCACTTAAAAGTCATGAAAGTAGCCGAATCATTGTCTTATGGTGATTCAACCACGCACCGAAAATGGATGGCGTACATAAAACGACAAAAAAGTTGTGTCCCAGACACGAATCCATGTAAACAAAATATGTAATTTCGACCTGGAGGTCAAGGATCAAGGCCATGTACAGATCATAAATGTACGCGATGCCTATGTTGAAGAACGAAGTAGTTATCCCGGAAATGAGGTCGAAGTTCAAAGGTCATAAACCTCTATCCATGGAATGTGACACATCTTAAGGCGATCAATCCACATGCCAAATATCAAAAGCCCACATCGAAAGACAAAAAAGTTACAGCCTGGACACAAGTTTTTCACAAAAAAATACAGAAATTTGACCTTGCGGTCACTGTTCAAGGTCATATGTCCAAATCTATGGTACGTGACACATCATCTCCGAGAGATCCACCCACATGTCAAATATCAAAAGCCCACATCGAAAGACAAAAAAGTTATAGCTTGGACAAGAGTTTGTCAACGACAAAAAATGGAATTTGAGCTTGAAGTCGAAAGTCAAGGACATAAACCTATATCCATGGAATGCGACACATCGTCTTAGGGCGATCAATATACATGTCAAATATCAAAAGCACACATCGAAAGACAAAAATGTTACAGCCTGGATACAAGTTTGTCACAAAAAAACCCACAGAAATTTGACCTTGAAGTCACAGTTCAAGGTCATAGGCCCAAATCTATGGCATAAGACACATCATCTTGACGTGATCGACCCAATGCCAAAATATCAAAAGCCCACATGAAAAGATAAAAAATTACAACCCGGACACAGGTTTGTCATTGAAAAAATAGGTATTTGACCTTGAGGTCAAAGTTCAAGGTCATACGTCAATATCCATGATACGAAACACGTCGTCTTTAATGAACTACCAACATGCCAAATATCAAAAGCTCACATTGAAAGACAAAAAGTAACAGCCCGGACACAAGTTTATCACTAAATAACAGTAATTTGACCTTGACGTCAAAGTTCAAGGTCATACGTCAATATCCATGATACGAAACACGTCGTCTTTAATGAACTACCAACATGCCAAATATCAAAAGCTCACATTGAAAGACAAAAAGTAACAGCCCGGACACAAGTTTATCACTAAATAACAGTAATTTGACCTTGACGTCAAATTTCAAGGTCATACGTCAATATCCATGATACGAAACACGTCGTCTTTAATGAACTACCAACATGCCAAATATCAAAAGCTCACATTGAAAGACAAAAAGTAACAGCCCGGACACAAGTTTATCACTAAATAACAGTAATTTGACCTTGACGTCAAATTTCAAGGTCATATGTCAATATTCATGGTACGATACATATCGTCTTAAGGTGAACTACCCACATGCCAAATATCAAAAGCCTACATCGAAAGACAAAAAAGTTACAACCCAGAGGGTGATAGATAGTTTCACCTTGAAAATACATTAACAACGATTTTCTCGGGGAAACAAACTGCTCTATCACCCGCTTAGCTATTTAAGAAATAATTCGTAGAGGGGTAGATTTGTACTCATTTTAACATGGGTTTGACATTTATATTCTCATTTAACAAATCGCTGTCGCTCGGTGTTCAATAATCGAATAGAAATGCCGTACCCATGTTAAAATGAGTACAAATCTACCCACGGAAGAAATTATTTTTTTTCTAATATGACAAATACGGTAATTTTTTGTGACAAAAATTTCCCTAGGCGTAGCCAAAATAACGGCTGTTCCGTTTAACCTCCCCCGTATGGAAGTTGGATTAAACTTGTATATTTATGTCATCGTATGTGTTAAATGTGTGTATTATTATAATTTATTTCAATTAGATAACATCTCAGCCATTAAATAATCGCGTGAACGTTTTTTTAATGAGTGTTTTGTCTCGAACGAAAACGAAAGAAAAGAGACAGTGCGCATGTGTTAAAGGTGGGTTGTACCGACATAAACTGTTTGACGATATGAAGACGTCATATTAGAAATGTTATTTATAATTAGCACAATCTGTCGCACTTTGAATTAACAAATTTACACCGGTCTTTGTCATCTATATCATTCCCATACGGGAGGCGCCACACAGGGACCATATTATAGAATTCGTATTAAGAATAATATTCCCCGTTCATGAAAATATTTTATTATTACAGTATAATCACAATAATAATGTTTTGACTTAACATAAAAGGAATACATGTAAAAGGATTCGGTTTCTTCGCCTCATCCTTTTATGTGAAGTAAAGACACTATCATTGTCTATATAAAAGTGAAAGTAAATTTGTTCATTTATCGACAGCTTTTAATTTATCGAAAAATCACATAAGCCATGTATTTTCGCTTACTCTAACTATTTAAATAGTTCTTTCAGTTTCATTTATGCATCATTGAGCTAAAAAATGTATGTCGTGGAATTTCAGTGAAAATGTATACATTTTTCATTTTAACCTTACATATACCACTATATTTTTCAAATTTTGAACTTTAATGTATAGGTTTTTGTTATAAGATACGGTTTCAATCATTAAAAGCAAACTTTATTGCAAAAAAAATGAATAATACTCGATATTTCATACACTACGCAATAATAGGCTACACGGCAATTTTACCATTTTTCCATGATCGTATATTTCAGCTCACGAATAGACTAAGCTTACTTTTGGATACATTCAGTGTGAAAAAAATTCAACTTCTTAATTATCTGGTTCTATAAATATCGAACTTGAAAAAGTTTCATACGGTTATACGAACAATTCGGTGTTATTGTTTTTTTTTATGTGGATATGAGTTTGCATAAACTTAACAATTAACGGTTGTTTCAAATATATTGTTTTGATTTGGTAGTTTATAAAAGAAACAATTTGTCATGTTGGTTGTGTTAACTGAGCAATTTTGTTTTGCGGTCGTGTAGAAACTACCGTTTGACCAACAGGCACTATCAATGGCCGGTTACGATCCATGCTATTATATTCATAAATGATCGTATCAGACACATGCCTGTGGTTTTACCCCTACAGTTTGTCAACATATCAAAGTTCTGTGTACAATAACATGAAAATAGCAAAAAAAAAACAAAAAAAAACGTCAAAATAGGGCAATAACTCCAACATGGGTCAACAGATATTCACGAATATTTCTGGATGGATAGATTCCAGCCTGATGAACTATTTCATCGATGGTAGTGTTTGTCAACCAATAGTTATAAGAGATATTTGCTAAAAGCTGTAAGGAATAATATCAAGTTTGGTTCTAATCAGTAGTTTCTGAGGAAAAGATTTTCAGAAATGATATGAAATCGCTACTTCAGTGGCCACAAGTCCATTTAAGTTCTCTTTAATTCGGACTCGTATCCTCATTACGATTGAGAATTAAACTCTTTGAGCTAACTGTTATACTTTTAAAGTTATTAACCGAAAAATGCAAAAATATACCTTACAAAAATATATTTTTCAAGAATAAAATGTATAAGATGGGGAATAACTCAACTTACTTAAATTAGCAGGAAAGCTGATAAAAAACATTATTTTTGGGGGAGTGGCCCAATTTATTACCCCCTTTACTAAAGAACGGTGCAAGATAATTCTACTATGAAAAATCTTTAAAAACATATTTTAAAAGAAACACATTATCATTGACATCTGATGCACCAGAATAGGATTAACAATAAACTTTCTCTATCATGATGAACACAATTTTTCTCATTTTAGCCCTTAATTTTCAAAAAGGTGGGGCAAAAAGTAATAATAAAGGTCGCTTCGTCATGTTATTTGGAAAGATGTGTTACAATTTTAAAAAGATCGGGTAAGTTTTACTCAAATTATTGTAAATAAACGAAAGTTAACGGACGATGTCACCGACGACGACAGGGTGATTATAACAAGACAAAAACAAAAATTTCCGGTCGTAAAAAAAATGAAAAGGATGTGAATTACTGGTATAACAATTTAATAGAGCAGTAAAACATTAACAATCAACTCCTTTGGAATGTCTCACTTATATTGTTTAGGAATGTCGAATTTCATTGCTGAAAGTAAGACCGGAATCAGCGATCTCCGCAAAAATAATTGTAGTGAAGCAACAGAAGTTTGTCAACGGTGTCCGGTGAAAATTTAGCATTCTTCACAGTAGCATTTTCACTAATACAAAAGTCTGTCATGCACAGATACCGCCGCGCCAAGCGAGATAACACAGGGTAAATGTTCTCTCGTTTTGCCCACCACTCTAAAGGCATAGTAGACGACTGTTGTGCTGAGAGATAGTGATCTATTTCTATCATGACTTTTTCTTCTTTGTCAGTACTATTCTCAATATTTTTGCTCTTGGAGACTACGTCAGCCAACCAATCGTCCGTATCAGTAGCCAGTTTCGGTCTTTTTGCCATTGGTTCAATGCGGATAACGTCGCCAGATTCTTCCAGAACAATAACCTCACTACTGCATCCGTTTTGCTTGTCGTTTTTCCCATGATTTTCTCGATACAACTCAGTTGCAACAGTGCTTAGAATGTCCCTAGCTCGAGCTCTCTCGGGAACATCTACAAACTGCAGTTCTTTGTAACGGGGGTCAAGCAGAGAACTGATTAACAGAAAGTTTCTTAAGTCTGGCTTTTGAAATGGCTCAGTTACGCTAAGCCAAGTTGCTCGTTTTAAAGTTTTGGTTAATTCTAAGTCCCTTTTCTTTTTAGTCAAGACGTTGTCCAATTTTTTAATCACTGGGAGAACCATTGACGAGACTACATTTTTGTGACCAGAGAACAAGTTGTAGGCTTTTAGTAAAGGCGAAGCGATCTCGGCGATTTCTTCCATCTCTTTCCATCGCTCCTCGGAAAATGTTTCTTCGTCGAATACATTTTTCATTATTGTCTCTTTGTGCTCAATGACACAAGATATGATTTCACTGAATGTTGTCCAACAAAGTGTTGTTTGATTTATTTCTTTATAATCTTTGACAATGATTAAAACCTTCTGGTAAAGCTCAGAAGGACTCTTGCTTTGAAGAATTACCCCAATCATGGAGATAATGAACTCTACCAGCTTTTTTGTAGACAAGTTGGTTGTCAGGTCGTTGCCAGCTGCAAAGAATACCTTTCTACAAAATGGTATATTGACTGTGGTGACCGAAGGCGACTGAAAGACGTTCTCTAAAAGTTTCGAACCATCGTTTACCAACCCAATTGGTCGGTCTATTCCCCATTCTTTGTATGTTCCCTGTAGTAAAGCAATAAATTGAAGGTCGTTTTGAATGCAACCCATTGATACAGTTTTCAATAAGAACGATCTCATTATCCACTGAGTATTGATTAACTGGCATGATATCGAGACAAACTTTACACCGGTGATCGATTCCCAGAATTCAGTGGAAATAATCACCTCGTTTCCTGATATTTCAGCTTCAATCGATTGTTTGACTTCGTTGTAAGACTGCTGTACTAATTGTCCATACAAATAATCCTTGTCCGGTACAACATACATCGGATCGGCAACAGCAATCATAGAATAAAACGATGTACTTTCTACGATTGATAACGGCAGTAAATGTTCGATAAAGAAATTCACAATAGTGTCATTGAGTTGCTGGTGTTTGGACCTTTGGTCGGTCCGATATTCATCCATCGATGTAGACTGTATTTGCTCTTGTTTAATATCCCCGACGGTCGACTGAACAACTACGGGGTCAAAAGTGGGAGGAGAATGCACAACCACTTCACCCTGTTTCCGATGTTTATTTAAATGACAGTGCAGATTCGTTGTATTTCCAGAATATCGAATTCCTTGATAACAAATTTTACAAACAGCTTTGCTTTTATCCAATAAACCATCTGGCCCCTTTTGAAAGCCGAAATGATTCCACACTGAACTTTTGGAACGTCCTGGAAACTTGTATATGTGTGACTCGTCAACAATGTCACCTCCATGTTCTTGTTTAATATCAATCGCCTTCATTTCCACTTTAATCGGTGTTGATAACATCATTTCCGACATCTTCAGTTCATATTTACCAAGTGATCATGCGCGAAGTCCGATTTATCGAGAAAAAAAAAACAATGCGAAATAACTTTGTCCGACAGTTTACAAAACCAAGTCCTATATCGATTTACAACTTATCATTGTGATAAAGGCCACGCTGTCTACGTGTTCAGATCGGTATTTAATCATGTGGTTCGATATGTACGATTACCTGAGGCATAATGTGTGTCATTGATTTATCAGTTTGTGTAGTTGACCTGAAATTTGGTCGTTACATGATAACAGGTGCACTTACCTTCTACTCAGCCAAGCAAGTCGTGTTGTAAAAGTAGAATAACACAAACGATCATTATCGATCACCTTGTCTTTCTACATTCAAAAGTTATATTTATAATTTTTTGCGTGCTATTATCATTTAATATTATAACCCGATAACACCGTTTATTTCCTGCGACAAATAATTTGTAACATTGCATAAAGATCGCTTGAACAAAATTCCAGATATGTGATATAAAAAAAATCGAATGCACATTGCAGATATTTAAAAGTACATGTTGGGATCTTATTTTAAAATCTTTCGATGGATTTTATTAGCTTATCCTCTGTTATCATTATCACACAATAGGGTCAATATACACAAGTTTATTAGCCACGATTTGACTAGGAAAATGAAAATATGCATGATGATTGATTTGATACTCACGTTTTTCTTTGCGTGTGTTTGTTTTTTGTTTTTCATAATATACAATGTTAAATAATGGTATGTTACATCGTAGTTGATTAATTGCATACAGGCAGCAACCATTTTTGTTTCTCGGGCGGGGAGGGGGAGGGGGAGGGGGGCTATGGATTTTTTTTTCGGAGACAGATCCTGAGATTTTTTCCTCTTGAGCGAAAATAACTTGTAATTTTTTCCAAGGCCAATTAAAAAAAAACAAATAACTTTTTTTCACTTTTTAACCATCTTTTTTTTTTGTCATTTCACTACTACATAGCACCTTCCACATAGACAGCATGATTTTTTTATCATTGTTTTAAAACAAACTTTAATTTATCTACAGTGATTAGTCGATTTATGTTTTCCAACATTTTCCAGAAACAAACTTTTTCCCCAAAAAATCCATAGCCCCCCCCTTCAAAAAAAAAAAAAAAAAAAAAAAAAAAAAAAAACCCAAATGGTTGCTGTCTAAGTGATTAAACGAACTTGCAGTGTGCACGCTCACATGCCCTGCCCATCATATTGAAGGAAGGGCGTCCACATTGACCGTATTACCGTATTATCAGATGGGAGGAGTTTTCAAGATTTACTAATTTCGTAGGTGCATAACTCCTACAAAAATTGAGAGTTCAATATTTCCTGACAGCAATACTAACCCTGCACGACTACATATGGAATATTTAAACTACATGTATACTACAAGTACTTAGATTCTGCTCAGTAATTTGAAAGCAACTGCGATGACAGGTTATTTAGTGTACTTTTTGGAAACCAACGTTAAAGAGGCGAATCAATGGAATATGACGGGTAAATTAATGGAATGTATGTTTATACCATGGCCTCCGCAACTAGTCTTTGGTGGGATATAAACAATCGTGTAATAATTTATTTAAAATCATTTTTACTAAATCAAAATTATTCTTGCACAAGCTTATAAAGACTTAAGATGATCTGATTAATTGAAGATATTTGCTTACGTAATTTGCATTGCATCATCGCACTCAACTAACGGTTTGATAATAAGCCTGTAGTATTGATTAAATCATTCAATGAAGGATCGAACACAACTCCCTTATACTTTCCGTTAAGATGAATTTCAGTATCCCATCGCTTTCCATTTAAATAATGCCTTGCAATTTTATGATTTATTATTTAAGTGCTGATCTCTATAAGAATTAGGCAATGGGTGAAAAATGGTATTAAAACCCAATCATTTCGAAAGAGTATTTTAAAAATTGCACTATAAGAATCTAGAAAAAAAATACCATTTTATCACTTTGGTAAATGGAATTGTAATTTCATTGAAATGCACTGAAAATGAACCTCCTAAGGGCAGTCAAAATCTCACTTTTCTGGCATTTAATTGAAAAACTTCTGAGTAAACCCAGTGTTACAGAGATCAAAATGTATATCTTTTTAAAGAGAAAAGCATACTGGAGTGGAATTGAATAGTCAGATGGGTGTGTTTTCGCCATGCATGTTTCTGATTTTTCCCATTTTGCCTGATTCTTACTAATACTTACACTTTAAAATAACATCTCCAGTGTAATTGGTAATAAAATGATCAATCATATGGTTGTCACAAAGCATAAAAATAATTTATGGATTAATGATTTAGATTAATGAAGAAAGTTCTGAATGCAGTCATGTTAACCACTAATTAGACATACCAAGGGATTTCTTATATCTACATCAGTGGGGGGAGAAGGGTTGTGTACTTATTGTACAACTTTTGATGTAACATGCCTCTCAACATGGGAAGAATTGGGATTGATATTGCATACAATGAAGACACAAATTTTTGTAGGTTTGAACTGGTCTGGAGCTGATCAGTTAACTGCTAGTAGTCCTTTGTTTGTGCATTCATGTATTGTATAATCAGTTTCTTCATTTCTATTTTCAGAAGGGACTCAGACTTTTTAATTGTGTTTAATTGTGTACCAATATTTTTTCCACAGTGCCCAGATTTAGAAGGGGGAGGGTTGTGATCGAGTCAAAGTACTTTGATCCTGACACATTTTTTTTGCGCCCGTCCCTAGTCAGGTATTTCTGGCCTGTGTGTATTGTTTTGTTTCCACTTTACTTTTATGTTGCTGGAGTATATAGGGACAACTAATTTGCTGTACCTGTGTATAATGTTTTAAGAACAGCTACATCCTACCCTGTGGTGTGACAGTTTCCTTCTTGTTAAGGGGATTTTAGGTGATATAGTTTCATTCTGGTGGGGTTATTTATTGTCTCTTTGACATATTCACCACATCACTTCTCGTTATATGGAAGTTTACTTAGAGATTTTGATAGTATTGTGTAAAATTTGTATTTTAATAAAAATGCTTTTACTAGTATTTTATAATTGTACCTAAGGTAAAATGCAAATTAATTTGATATATATTGTATTAGTGGTGGAGAAAACAGAACTCATCTTGTTAATTTCATACCATCAAAAGCATTACTTCGGATAAGCACTATAATGTTTAATCTTTAAAAACACAAATGTATCTAGAACTTTTCCAAAATAACATTGTTTTCTGATGTAAAAACAATTTCTAAAAAGCTTCTTCAGAGAGTGAAGAATTATTCCCTTCATTTTAAATGACCTATTTAAATCTGACATAACAGATCAGATTCTTGTACAAATAACTTCATAACACTGTCCTTATGGAATTGATACAATGAAATGACAATTAACAAAAGAACAACAGATGACGAGACTTCATGACCGTAATGCACAAAATTGTTGGAATATTTCCAAAATGTGAAAATCAATGTCACTGGTGAATAATAATGTCTCTAATGTACTGATGTATCTGTAGACCAATTCATGATGCTGAAACATAAAAAGAAATGTACAATAAAGAGAAAACAGTACCAATTAAGGAATACAGAAAATCATACTGTATTTCCGGCATAAAATTTGCACAATTCATTTTGGAGTTTTTATACAGACTGCTAAAATATACCAAAATTAGCACCCCAAGAAAATTAAGCACTATATGGTAAATAGCCAAGCCTTGTTTTTTTGATAAAGAGGAGGACTCAGTCTGATTGGAGGGTAAATACAGTTTTCATGTTAGTTCAAACTAATACATGTAACACTAAATTCTTTTAACAGAAGCACAAGTAAATGGGTTCTAATAATTGATTGCCTAGGTTTATTATTCAGATTAACAGTTTATATACATGTAGTTTAGAAAGAAAGTGAATTTTACTGTGACAGTACTAATGTTCGTGGGGTACCAATTTTCGATGTTTTCGTGGATTGTTTAAACCAAAAAGTTTGGTTCCCAATGAAAAGGAAAAACCCTCAAAACAACGAATTCAAGCACCCTCGAATTTAAGTTTCTTCCCTAATCCATGAAAATTGGTATCCACGAATTAAAGTACTTTCACATTAATTGCTATGTTTGTTGTAACAAGAAATTTCATTGGATAACACAATTGACTTTTTCAAATATTTAATGCATACAGTTATTGTAGACTTACAATTAGAAAAATTTGCTGTAATCTTTCAATGCACCATTTGTACCAAGGTGTGTTATAGTCTATTCCATTGGACTCACAGTTAGCAAGATGGTCTGATAAAACCATGATAAATCTCTGCAAAAAAGTTCAATAATAATAATCTAATATTGTTTCCAAATTGGTATTAATCATATTTTGTTATTGATTGAAATAAATCACATCTTAGTTTTTTGTCTGACCAATTATTATGATCCTTGGTCTGTAATACTTAAGAATAAAGGTCTTGGACTTTTAAAATCAATGGTTACTTAAGGAAATTCAAAGGTCCATAATAATGTTTATCAAAAAGGTTATGGTTCGGGAAAAAGTTAAATGAAATTTCAATGGTTGAGGGTACCAAACCTTGGATCACCACTAATTTGAAACCCTACTGGAATCTGTAAATATGTTGGCGACTAAATACACTAATATCAGGTTTCTATTACAAATATTAAGGCCACTTTGAAAGAATTTTTTGGTTTTTTTTTTAAATTATTGTTGTAAAACTTAAGCCCTTAAAGGATATGTACTGACAGTGCTCAGCAGAGGCTCCAGTGTTAAGGAGTCAAAAGTCCTTATATAAAGAAAGCTGAGACATTTGATGACATGAGATTATCGGTTGATTTCATTAGTGAATTGGCTTTAACCCAACAGAGTTAAATTTCAAGAAAACAAATTTTGTTTTAGTTTTGTCATGCTTAAAGTAAATCTAGTCTTAGGAGTTGTTATACTCTGCAAGTTACAGTACAATAAAATTCTTGAAATAAAGTACTGGCCATTTTTACTGGTTTTACCTGAAAAATGATGAGGAAAAGTCTTTTCTGTTGATTTTGTGCCAGATCCAATCTTTCCTCCATTCTTTCTATAATTCCCTCTGTAGGTACATCTTCATCATCATCATCATCTAAACCATCATTTATCTTTAAGGAAAGGGTTCAAGAATGTTTATCGTAGTGTATCAAAGTGTAAGTGTGTAAAAAATAATTCATAAGGACTGACCGACACATGCAAATCAGTAAACCCCATCACCTACATTAGGGGAGTATAGTTGAGAGGAAGATATGTGCACATTTTTAGATTTGACTATTTTTTAAATATTGACACAATAAGTAACTCAAGGAGAAATAATATTACTCCATTTACCCTAAACAACCACTGAAAAAATAGCACCTTCTTATGTAAAATCAGTGCAGATTTCATACACAACAAATTTACAGATTAGTACCCATATAATCTAAAGAACATTTCACTAAATACGCTGTTTTAGAATCATACAGGTCAAGCTTTGAATATTTAAAAAAATTTCTTAATTCTTCTAGCAGACTGGTTTGGGATAGAGTTGTTTCTCTTCGTATGGATTCTTCCTCAATAAGTATTATCTGTTATTGTAAAGCAAAATAATTCCCCATAGAAAGCAATGTAACATCAGCATGCAATAAATTTCCATATTGCACTTTTAAAAATATAGTTAAAATTTGTGATGTTATCCGTGACAAAGGTTCATTTTTAACATGACTATATTATATTGCCCTACAATAAAAGGATTATAGCATGAATATTGGGGAATACTATCCCTCGTACTCCTAAACTCATGCAATATAAAATTCTACTGAGATAATATTCCCCAGTATTCATGCAATAACCCTATATTATGACTTATTGTAATCTTGTTTACTTCCAATGAAAACAAAAACAAAGAACAATGTAATAATAAAAATACCATGATTTATTTAAAAAAAACTTCACTACCTTACAAAACCAACACCTATTAAAACTTGTACCAGACATAATTTGATTATTATTTTTAACCTACCATATAACTTTTTTTTTTCACGTTTTTCTTCGAAAACTGGGGAGATTTTTTTGCAAAATGTAATTTTCCTGGCAGACAATTTTTTTAATGAATGATACAAAGATGAATAACTCTATTTTATCTTCAAAAATATTTTGCATAATTTAATTTTTATATTCAAAGTTTGACCGTGAATATAAAAAAAATTAAATCACTGCGAAAATAACCATTTATAAGGTATTTTAGTTTCATACCCTTCTTTTGTAAGCATCAAGTTTATCTTTAGCATCATCAACTTCTTTCTGCAACTTGTCTACATGTTTACTCATCTTGGTAATCGTACTGTGCATGATTTCCCATACATAAAACCTTAAAATCATATAAATGAAAAATCAAGTAAATTGCAATACATAGAGATGCTAAAAAAATCTTTTGTGTTATAACAAATATTTTGTTTTTAGTTTGATAGAGAATACATAAAGTGAATACTGTAAAAGTTATTTTATTTAAGAATTGGCTATGATAAAAATTTTGTCTGTTGAAAAATAACATAAATTTTCCATGTGCATATTGTTTATTGCGCGAAGTGCAATAAACAAAATATGCACATGGAAAATTAATGTTATTTTTCAATAGACAAAATTTTTATCATAACCAATTCATATAAATTAATATTAAAACATAGTTTTATCTTTAAACAAGAGAAAAATAGCTCTGAATTTAACTGAATAAGGGGGTGTCAATATTTTTTTATCCATTGAGATATAACAAAATCATTTTAACCAATCAGATTACAGTATTTATCTCAAATTAATTTATTTGTGGATATCAATTTTTGTGGATTGCAGACATATCATTAGTTCGTGGTTTGACATTCCCACAGCACAAATAAATGGAAAATATGTCTGCTTAGTTTCATGGTTTGAATCAATCATGAAATCCATGAATATTGGTACCCCATGAATATTAGTACTTTCACAGTAAAAAAAAAGGTCCAGTAAATGTAGCTTTTTTTTACAAGTTTTGTGTTCACTTAAAAAGAAGTCGTAAAACAAGTTCTTTTTTTAAACTCATGTTTAATTCTTTCGGTTTTCAATGTCAAATGCCTACATTTTAATTATATATTTTCTACAGTTATCCAGATATTAATGTACTTCACCATACACATCAAAGACTTACTTGGTAAATTCTGGTTGCATTTCACTTGAGAACAACCAGTTAGCTACAGCTGATGGTTCAATGATTTGGGTTTTTAACAACTTGTCCACTAAAACAACCATCATCTGAAACATACAAAAATGCATTGAGTATTGGATATCCATAAAAGACAGGTTTCAATTTGCCACACACATAATCATATCAATAATAATTAATTGAATATCTTATTCCCCCTTTCAAACATGCAATATTGATCAGAGAATGTACTTTGATACCTAATTCATCAAAAATAAACCACTTTAAACACCTTAGGGCTATTCCTGAAAAAAAATGTGTCAGGAGGTTGGGGTGTGGGCGGTTATTTTGAACATTTCTTACAAGACGAATGTATTGGATAAAATTTTAATGTGTTGGTGGTACCCCTATATATCATGGGCATTCTGCCACCAGCAAACATTTTTTTATGGAATAGCTCTTATCAGATTTTAAAGGAGAAAGGAATTTTGAAGTGTTTATTTGTAGAACCATTCTTAGATATTATGAATAACTACATTTTGTAAAGTCAAGTTTATATCTTTTATTGCACTGACATACAAAAAGTCTATAGACTTACTTGTTGATGAGATCTCCATACTTCAAACATGGTCCTTAACACCCATATTTGCCCTTCCTCTGTATCTGCTAATAACTTCAGGATGTGATGAAATCTGTGAGACAACATATCAATACAATAAATTTAATGTCTTAAAGAAATCCTAGTTTGAAACTGTTGTACCTATTGTCCAATTATGTTAACATACAATCTTTAAAAATAGACGTTTTCCTGGTTACATATTCTAAATCTTCTCATAGAAAAGTTGGTCTGCTATAATTTGTAATAAAGCTCAATACACGTTTCTAAGAGGGGGAACCAAGGTTCTAGCAGGCAAGACTGGACCCATGCAGCTATCAAATGTATGTAAAATTTTTCCATAATACAGGGGCGGATTCACACACTATGAAAAGGAAGAGCGCCAGCTGGGGTTCCTCAGAACAAGAGGCTCCCAGGAGCCTGAATCACTCACCTGGTTGAATTTTGCCTTTCAAGGGCAATAATAAAACAAGTTGTTCAACAATTTTGACTCAAGGAAACTTTGATAGGACTTATCTTAAGGATCATTTCAGTAAATGAATGTCTAAATGTATCATAGTTTTCAAGACATTGGCTGAAAACTGTAATAAAAAAAAAACCTCCCAAGAGCAATAACTCTTATAAGAAGGCATCTGACAAATTTTATACCTGAAGACTTTTGTAGTCCTAAAAATAAGGATCATTATAGCTATTGAAAGAATTTGGCTAAACCTAACAGTTTTGGAGATATATGCGAAAAACTACTGTCTGACCCCTATGTTCTATTTTTAGTAACAGTAGCCATGTTTTTCAACGGATCGAAAAACACCACTTCAATTCTATGCAGGAAACCCCAAGGAACACTTATACTAAGTTTTGTTTCAATTGGTAAAATAGTGTCAGAGGAGAAGATTTTTGAAAGAAATAATATTAAAAATAGCAAAAAACTTTAAAAAAGGACAACAACTCCAACATGGCTTAATAGATTAAAATGAAAATTTGAATGCAGATAGATCTCATCATGCTGAACACTTTTACCCCTTTCAAAATGGGCTAAACCTAACCGTTTTGGAGATATATGCAAAAAACTATTGTCTGACCCCTATGTTCTATTTTTAGTAACAGTGGCCATGCTTTTCAACAGATCAAAAATCCCCACATCAGTTCTATGCATGATACCCTAAGGAACATTCATACCAAGTTTGGTTCCAATTGGTCAAGCAGTGTCAGAGAAGAAGATTTTTAAAAGAAATAACATAAAAAATAGCAAAAAACGTTGAAAAAGGCCAATAACTCCAACATGGCTTCATAGATTAAAATGAAAATTTGACAGCAGATAGATCTCATCATGCTGAACACTTTTACCATGTCAGAATTTGGCTAAACCTAACCGTTTTAGAGATATTTGCGAAAAACTACTGTCTGACCCCTATGTTCTATTTATAGTAACAGCAGCCATGTTCTTCGATGGATCAAAAGTCCCCACAACAGTTCTATGCAGGATACCCCAAGGAACATTCATACCAAGTTTGGTTCCAAATTGTTAATGACAACGACTGACACCAAGTGATGGCAATAGCTTATAGAACAAAATTTGCCATTTTTTGTCAATTTTACACATGAAAATGACAAATTTTGCAATAAAAAGGAGGGATGCCAACCTCCTTACCCATGGATCCGCCACTGTCATATCTTCAATATACAATATTCATGTACAAACATGATGCAAAGTTCAAACAATAATTGTTCAATACCTTTTGAGTGACGCAAAGTATGTATCCGCTAAGTGTGATGGATGGAAGGATAGAGAAGAGCTGCAACTAGACCAGCTTAAACTGTTGGTGACACGGGTAAAGAAGAGAAAATACAGTAAGATTTAATGCATACTTACTTAGCAATAGCAGCAAATGAATGACTGAATGATTTGTTCCCAAGATGAAGGAGTGTTGATACAAAAACATCAATTCTCAAGGGATGATATGTAGGGTCAGCTAAAAGTGTAAAAAAAATAACCATATAAATAATAAGACTTTTAGCCAGTTCTATATATAAAATAAAATGAGCCAGAAACTGTTTTTGTGATATACAAACATATACAATATATATATATATATATATGTAAACAAGTCTAAACTACACCCCAACTCTAGAGTCAATGCAAGTTGCAAATTTGCGATGCAAATTTGGTCGCTCCCTCAGCAGGATTCGAACCCCTTCTCTTCTCCGACATCTATGGCAACACCGCCTGCACTAAGTCCAACACTCTAGACCACTCAGCCAACTTGGCTATAAAATATAGCTTTCGTTAACCGAGTGATACTTCCTAGTAAGTAAATCTAGAGCGCAAATGTTAGCACATGATGTAACTGAACAGGACAACCTCTGAAGGTATCGAGTAAGACAATAGAGGATCTATAACAGTATACAAATACAGCCACACCAAGTATATAATACATATAAGAAGTCTAATGGGGTGAGGCAACTTTACCATCTTACTTGCTAGTACATTACTATGTAGATACATAGCATGCACGGCGAGGATCAACATAGTATGTTAATACAAGGATGCATACATATATATAATCAAGTCTAAACTACACCCAACTCTATATATATCTGCCTGAGTGCATGAAATGACAGTTTGAGATAAAGGATACTACAGACACTGTGAGGTCAGCCTCATATCTTGACCTACACTTAAAAATTGATAGTAAAGGAAAACTATTGACCAAACTTTATGACAAACGTGATGACTTTTCATTCAAAATTGTCAACTTTCCTTTCATCTGTGGCAACATCCCTTCAGTACCTGTGTATGGAGTGTTCATATCACAACTCATACATTATGCCAGAGCTTGCCGAGACTACACAGACTTTTTGTATTGCACTACAATTCTAACAAATAGGCTTCTGAAGCAGGGTAATGTTGCTACAAGATTGAAGTCATCACTACAAAAGTTTTATGGTCGTCATCATGAACTTATGGATCATCAGTTTTTAGTGGCTCATTTGCTTTTGTTACTTTGTATGAATGATTTTAGTTACTTTATGTTCTTTGTTGTGTATGTATGTTTTCCATGTCTGGTCTTTATCCCTAGATTACATTCAAAGATTTAAATAAATAAATACTTAATATCTTAATATAATGCATTTATACACTTCATGTATATATAAAAAAATGTTTTAAATAAACAGAAATCTTACTTTCATCATCTTCCTTAAGGGGATTGGGCAGATCTTTGAGTATGACCATAGTTTCCTCTGGTGTACACTTTGATTTGATGGCCTGTATCAGCTGATGAGCTGTCATAGTCCCTGGCAGGGAACCAGAACCTTCCTTCTCATACTTAAAATTGGACTGAGGTTTCTCTGGTATCAAGGAAGCAAAATCCTCAGGACATGTCTCCACAATTCTTTGATGGTATGATAATCTGGAAAAAACATACAAAAATCATTATCTTCATAAATTCCAATCATTTACACAATTGCTAAGACATTTCTTTCAAAAGGAGCCAATGAATGTAGTTACTAGTTTATATTTTCTTGATATAAGATAAAAGCAGTGTGTAAGAAAAAACATAGACAATTTATCAGGGCATATAAATAAATCAGGTGAAAACTTTTGGTGAAATACATTGGCCTTTTATGTTTACATTTTAAAAGTAGTGAATAACATAGTTTACTTGGGTTGCACTAAAATTCTTGAAAGGTATAAACATATGGAATTTATCAAATATTAATCTGATAAAATAAGAAGCATAATTTTAGACATTGTTCAAAGCAAAAGGTAGAACAGCATGAACAATCATGATTTAAAATTCCCCCCCATTACTGAACAATGTATATTTAAAAATAAAGAAAATTGTATGTGTCTTACAGATAGATATCGCATGTAAATGCCGTACTAACCTCATACATTTGATTAATACTTCTTTGACAAACTTTGGTTTGGGTAATTCAGGATCCATCTGTAGGCATGAATTCCAATCATCCCAACTCCATCGAAATTGGAAATTACTCAAATGATATGCAAACCAGTTTGCAAATCTGAAAAAATAATTTATGCATAAATGCTGCCCCACACATATAATGTTTTGCATGTTTTTTGGGGGATCAACACACGCGCGCCCCCCCCCCCCCACTAGTACAAAAGCCCCCCATGAGAAATTATTTCATCAATTATGAATAATATTTCTATTAGTACTAAAAGTGTAAAATTGAAATTTTATTTCTAAATTGTTAACATTTTAACCTTTTGTTTCTTTTTTTAAGAAAATATTTTATCAATAAAATGATAACAGTTGTCAAATATACACTCTTTAAAAAGGAAATATATCTAAAAATAGTCATTTTGTTTTCTTTTTCAAAAACTGTATTACTGACAGCTTTCCTTATTTCATTGATGAAATTTCAAATGATTCTGGTAATAAGAAATACAATATCAAATATAAGTACACCCTTGAAAGCAAATACACAGAAATTGAACCATTTTAATACAAACAAAAACTTCCTAAATAAACTAAACAGAATTAAAAATTACACAACAAAAAAGACAAACATAAGTTAAATGCAATACCAATATAAAAAGAACAGTCAAAACAAAAGAAAAAAAAATACACAAAATAATACCAAACAAACAAAAATATCATATAAATATATATTTTTACATTATGGGGGCTTTTGTCTGGGAGGCTTTTATCAAGGGGCTTTTGTCTGGGGTGGGGGTGGGGCTTTTATCCAGGGGCTTTTGTCTGAGGGGCTTTTTCTGGGGGGCTTATGTCCTAGACCCTTTTTTTTATTAAAACAATGCAGACCTAAAATGTCATATTTCTCAAATACATGCAAGGGTAGAAGGCAAATCCACAATACTATATAAAAGCATTTCTATCATCTGATACCAGAATGCATTACTCATTTTCAAAACATAATAAAATGCCTTGCTGTGTGCAGCTTGATATGACTGCATAGGTCAAACCCTGAATACTTGGGCAAGTATGGACACACCAACTAGCTTGATACAGCTCTGAATTTAATTCTGATTTTAAAAAAATGACACTGAATAAGACTATAAGACTTTCACAGGATCAAAGTGGCTCCTTTTTGGCCAATGATATCAATGATTTCAGTTACAAGCCTCAAAATCAATCAAAGCTTTCCTTCACAAGTATAACACTTTGTCGTACAAAGTCACAGAGATCCATTCACTGTAAGTCAAGTTAATGTTTAGATAGCATGAAAATGCTTGTTTCTGACCCTTTTTGGCACCTAATTCCTATAATGTGGAAAAAAATCAACCCAAGCCTTCCTTTTGTGTTATGCCTAGCACTTTTTGGTTAATTTCATAAAGATCCATACTTATACTCAAGTTATTTTCTGGAAATCAAACTGCATGGATGCCAGACAACGACAACACTGACAACAATGACACTAACAATAACAGCATAATACCATAATAAGACCACATTTTTTTTGGGGGTGTATAAAAAATATTATTTTACCTTTCTATACAAGTTAAATTCATTGTATCCAATCTTTCAAACAGAATTTCTGTTGCCTGTGCCAGCTGTAAATGTTAAGAAAAAGTGCAGCAAATTTGATTCTTACTGTTCTATCTAAATCACAAATATATGTACAGTGTACCAAAGATTGAGTAATTTAACAATTATTTTTGACTTTGCATACAACAATAAAAAAAAAAGTCTGTAGTTAAATTTCTTTTCAGTTCAGTATAAGGTATTCTCTTAATCCAAAGGATGAAATTTTATCTTGAAGACAAAAATTTTGTTTTTGTATTTTTTTGATAAATTAGTTTTTTTACAATTATACTCAAAGCCTATGGTTAAACTACTTTACATCTCATCCAATGATTCACAACCAGTCTTTATCTTATAAGCTTTCAATTTTTCTTCAAAGGCCTAATTCACACAAAAAATTTGTATGGACTGTTGTGGATTATTTAGACAGAATTTGGTGCCTGTGGAAAGGTCAATTGACCAGTAGTCGTGTATAAAGTATATGCAGTCTTTAGTTAGTATAGCCACATAATTAGCTTAGCTGTAGCCTCAATTTATATGATGTCTGAACTGAACTGGGTCATTATGCACCATAGGAAAAGACATTAAAACTTGCAGAGGTAATTTCACTTTTAGCCAGGGTGTGCCTCTGAGAAGTCATGATTTAATTATGATGTTAGAAATTTCATGAGAGAGTCATTTTTGGCATGAAGCTAGGACCTAGGAAAAAAAGTAATGGTAAAAATTTCATCCAGTATAAATTGTAATTTAAAAAAAAAACTATTGGTCAAATTCCAAACCGATTCTTCCGCCAAGTGCCTTCAAGATTTTTCTTTTGTATAACTAGAAAGGCTGAGGAGTTCCGATTGAACAATCTTTTGTCATCACCATTCAACTTAAAATGCCTAGAACCCTAAAAGAATTATGCCAACTTTTATTAAATTTAGTTGCAATTGGTTTTAGAGAATAATACACATGAAAAATGAGAAAAAAATCTGTTTCAGGGGCCATAACTCCTTTAACAGGCAACAAAACATTTTGAAAATTTCAACAAAGACCCATCTTCTGATGGTGAACAGTAATAATCTCAATCAAAATTTTGCTAAATCCAATGGTTTTTGAGTTATTTGCAAAAAAAAACTGTATTTTGACCCCAATATTCTATTTTTAGTAACTGCGGCCAAGTTTTTTCACCGATCAAAATTCCAAATGGTCAAATTATGAAGAATACCCTAAAAAACAGTATTACCAACTTTCATTTAACTTCGTACAGTAGTTTCTGTGGAGAAGATTTTTTAAAGTAAAAACAGAAAAAAAACAGAAAAAAAACCATCCAAAAAGGACAATAACTCCAACATAGGTTAACAGATTATCGTCAAAATTTGAACAAAGATAGATCTCATTATGCTGAACAATGTTATCTATGTTAGAATTTGGTGAAACATAACGGTTTTGGAGCTATAAGAGAAAAACTATTCTCTGACTCTTATCTTCTATATTTAGTAACGGCAACCATGTTTTTCAACTGATCAAAAACCAAATAATCATTAAATGCAGGATACCCTAAGGAACAATCATGCTAAATTTCATCCAAATCCATTCAGCAGTTTCAGAGGAGAAGAAGTCTGAAAAATTGTTAATGACGACAACGAACACCAAGTGATGGAAATAGCTCACACTGCCTTAGGCCAGATGAACTGATCATTAATTGGATTACTAATTGGTAAATGTGTGTGTCTCATCCATTTATAAACTTAAAACTTTCAGTGGCTGTGAGAGCTAATAATTAAATGGATTACTAGTTAGAAAATGAGTGTCTCATTCATTTATAAACTTAAGACTGTGAGTTAGTCTCAGTCATAAGAATGATATTGATGTAAAAAGTATTAACTGAATGTATAAACATGTACTCTAGCAGCACATTGAATAAGCTTTAGTAGTTAATCTGTGTGTCAGATTTCACTTTGCCAAAGTGCCAAAGTACAATGTCTTTGGTTGTGACTGGGCCCCAAGTGACTCATTTACTGCCCATATATTGGTGCATATCATGAAAGGATACAACTTGTGGCATTGAGCCTGGCTGTAGTTTACACAGCTCAATAAATGTAGAACCAAAAAATATCTCTAGTTTAGGATATCTTGGTAACAGGAACAGCTGTCCAAACATAACCTGAAGCAATAGATCAAAAAATAATACAAATTAGAAATAAGTTACTGTAGATACATTCCTAACTAAATGCAAAATACTTTTAAGATCTAAGCATTATTTATATGAGTTGTGCAATATTTTAGGTTCTCATGATATGTTTCAGTCATGATGTTGTAAAGATGCAAATTTATACATCAAGGTAACAAAGATGTTTCAAGTGACTGAAAATAATTACTTGTCTACCAAAACTTGTTTCAGGTGTACAGGTAAGGATTTTTATTTAGGTAATATGGTTAAAAGTGTTTCTCCAGTCACGAGAAAATTTGAATTTTAAACATGCAAGCTATGGTGAGCATTTTTGAACATGGCATGAACAATATATCTATCCAGATCTGAGACTAACTTCAGAAAATCTCTTAACAGAAATTTAAGTGTGTAAGTATCAGACAATGACTGAAAAGGGATAAAACACTACTTTGAAAATGTAATTCATAATTTGTACTGACAGATTTACCATAAGAATATGGTCAATATAAGTACTGGGGTCCATTATAAATGAAAATGTACCATTAAATTGGTTAATTTATGATATGCTTATTATAATTCAAATTTAATCTCTGCCTGGAGGTTTAACAAGACCATGAGAAATATTAGGGTAAACAATGATATGATTCCTACCTCAACAATCATGTAGTTGATAGGAACTTTACTCTTCGCATGGAAACTGAGTAATGTGGCTGCACTGAAATCAAAGTATATTACATTTGATGTAAATAACAAAAATTAGGTAGGTAAGTATTATTGTTCACTTATCTTCAATTAATACATACATGTGTGTTGCATCAATAAGTAATTTATACATTTTGTCATTGGTGAAAATAACATTTATTATTGGGATTAACAGATGTCAATACACAAAGTATGTTCCACTTTGCATTTGCTTCAATAATATTTAGTACTCTTGTTCTGCAAGTTCTTTTCTAATTAAACAGCAATCCAGCTAATAATCATGCATAATGTGATTTAGGGGTAAAAAGCCTACATATTTTTATTTTTGATATTTTGTTTGAATTGCAATACATGTAGTAAACATAAATTAACATTGAGTTTTTCACATAACCTGTGTTCTTAGGAGATAAAAATAATGAGAACGCACTGTAGATTTCTAAATTAAGGGAGATAACTCTGTAAATAACACTCAAATACAGACAAACCTTGTTAAGTCGAAGGAACCATGCAAAAATGTTCAAGTTATCCGATGTCGAGGATAAACTGGAAATACTAGTAGTTTGGTCAATGATTGTTTCTGCATTTATATCATTTGTCATGCGTGTACATGTACATGTACTTCACGTTACATGGTACTTCATTATGTCTTACCTTTCATATCAGAAGATATTTTTTTGTATGTTGTATAGTGTTCTAGCTAGAATTTGAAAATAGAGGGGCACTGGGAAGAGGGCACTTTAACACGTAGCATGTTTTTTCTCAACAAAAAAGGGACATTGATTTTCAATTTGTATTCTTATTGCTTACCTGCCAACTTTTGAAAATGAAGGTTGTATCATTATTTGCAAACTGAGTAAATTTGACTGCATGATTAACGTATGCACGACACCCTTATTGTATTGAAAGACCTTTCTCAGATGACCAAGTGCTTTTAGAAAACAGATACGTCTTATATAACACATGTAAATAGAACTTCTATTAATTCAATTTCAGTATGATCAGAATACTTGTCAGTGTTTACGTAGTGAGGCAATATGTTTACAGATGGTGGTGATATGGGCAAGTGATTCTTTACATTTCTGACATGCTATGAGGTGAAATGTTGCATGAAATGTTACAAATATTCCATATTGTTCCAATTAAATATCAAAATCTTAAGTAAGTAGAAGAAATATTATTTCCTATAACTATCATCAATCATCTTAAAGTCGAATGGAAACAATTTAATAGTCATGGAAAGCATTTAACTATTATAAAATATCCACGGATTAAATTTAATATTAATTATTCTCCAGTGGAAAGTATTTCACACAGGATACTATTGGAAGTTACATACGACAGCACCACATTTTTGGTAGTTGTGTCTCAGGCTCTTTATATTTAGTCTAAGAAGATATGTGATTAGTGAAACATACCAATCTTTTCTATCATAAGAATGTGCACAGACAATTCTCCTGAGTTGTTCCTCAATAAGGTACCTCTCAATAGCATGGCTTCCTGGTAAACAGGGTCCCTAAAAGTAATTGATCATAACTGAACTAATGTATGACACATGATCTTTCCAATTTATCATTTCACAATGCAACAAGTAGTTTTTAATAGTTTATAGTTGATTTTAACAGAAAAATGTATCAAATGCAAATTATACATTGATTAATGTCAAGTACAATGTAATGTTGATGTAATTTACTTCAAGGCATTTAGTTATAAATTATGTTTTCTACAAGATCTTGGGACATTTTCCTTTCCTTGAAAACAACACCTACCTCAGGTACATCTGTGTAATCAAACATCCTGAAGACAATTCTTGGTAAAGGGTAGCTCATCTCATCATTGTGTGAGGGAGGGATGATCTGTGGTAGTGTATGTTGGAGAGCTTCACATAACACACCATCAAAAGCAAGGTATGGTCTTGTTATCTGTTTTTCTGCCCATTTAGCTGCTCTAAGATTATTGATTTGGGACCATAGACAGTCTAAATACTGTAATTAGAACAACACAATGCCAAACTTTTAAAATAATTTTTCCTATTCCCGTCATCTAAAATTGTTTGGGAAGGAAAACATAATGTCAGGAACTGGAAGGGCTGTAAGAAATATTGAAAAAGAGAAATGTACATAAACTGGATTGACTTAAGTGAGGTTGAAAAATCAGGAGGCAACGATTTTCCTCAGCGAAGCCTCATTAAAAAATGATTAATCCTTAACATCAGGATCTGAGATTTTCTTTCTTGTACTCACACTGGTGTTGGGTTCTCTACAGAACATGGCCTGGTTTCAATAAACAAAATCTCAAGTTGAGAATTTCCTCAAATTCTGAGATTTTCCTGAAATCTCCCTTTTCAAGTGATCTGATTGGTTGAAATTGGAGTTGACGAAGGGTTTAAGGAAAATCTCAATTTGAGATTTTTTATGGAATGGGCACAGTCCTCTTAATAGTGATCATTGTAGGCAAGTATAACTGTGATCAACAAGTCTTAATGTAACAATCTTTATTAACTATAGCTAACTGAAAAGACAATAACATGGCATCCAGATATAACTTATACATGTACCTCTTCTTGTGGATGAGGATCATCAGAGGTCCAAGCTCTCAATGTAGGGGCATGAATCTTCTGTCTCTTGCTATAAAATATTACAATATCATTCTAAAAACATATTTTGATATCAAGTACAACTAGAAGAAATGTATGTATATGACTCAGATGGCAGACGGTATGAAATTTACAAGTTTCAATTTGTTGCTCAAGCCAACTGGGCCCAGTGGTAAATAACTGCTTGATAAATATATATCCACAGGAAAAATTACACATATTTCTACTTAAGTCTTGGATGTTCATGTGTGACCAAACATAAATGTTGTAAACCCAGTACAATCCAGCATGCTGAAGCAGCATATCAAATTTAAAGCATTCCTAGAATTATCCAAAAACGTCTGCTATTTTTTCTGGATATCTTTTATTTTGTGTACTTCTTAAATATATCTTTTGAGTTGAATCTTCCTAAGTATAAGGTTCTAATATGAAACAAAATATGTATTCATTAAGCATTTTTGTAATTTGAAATTGATTTGCAAATTGGGTAAGCGATGAGTTATGCCTAATGCTGATGTGAAAAACATTACCTGAATAAAAGTTGAACATAATAAGAATACAAAACAATACCCACTCTTCAATCTGTGAGGAACAACAATTTTTTACAATCGGTACTGCCATTTTATCTTTTGTTGAAACAGAGACATACTTACAAACCAATTACACAGAAGGCTACACAAACATACCTAATATAATTGTCAATTGATAAAATCATTTTCTGAAATTCTTGTTCCTTTTTTTCTTGAAGTTCTTTGCCAACCTAGTATGTAAAATAAAATGATAAAAGTTACACAAAAAATAAGCATTCATTTTATGGTAATCACAAAACTTTTGAAAAAAGGTATTATTTGTTTAATTTTAAATCAAATGCAGAAGGAATAAAATGCTTTGCTGGTTGCAACTTGATGTGACTGCAGAGGTTGAACCCTGAACAGGTAAAGAGTGGATTCACCATTCAAGCTCAATACATCATTAAAATCTGACAGCTATTAAATATTTTACACAAGATAAGAATTTGAACAGAATCAAATTGGTTCCACTAGAGTCCTTATTCATTAATGGTTCCAGTTACAACTCCCAAAAATAATTCCAGCCTGAATTTGTGGCACTTATTTACTTATTCAATGTGTTTACATTTAGTAACAAGCAGGATGACTGAGTTTGGTTAAAACTGATTTGTCCAGAAAAATTCTGAGAAGATAAAAACAATGAACATACTTTTTCTGTTTTATTTTAAATAAATTTACTGCAGACAAGGTTTTGAATTCTTTTTATATACACTGTTATCACATGTTGGAAGGCAAGATAGAAAAGTTGAGTTATTAAATGTAAAGGCAAAGATACAATGTCTTTTAAAATGCTCTGTAATGGATAAGTGCTATCAAGATCCTGATTAACATAATTAATTTTACATACCCAAGGCAAAGATGCAATAACAACATATATGTAAAAGTCTGACCGGACCTGAAAGAAATGTTGTATCATCATAATAACTGATTGCCAATACATTACATATTGTAAAGTAAAACATAAATGCAACACTTACGCTTCAATCAACACCAACTTTTCAGCCAAAAAAATGTATGAAATGTAAATGAATGAATTGTTAATCAGTCTTGTACATGTAACTTAACTTGGTGAAAAAAAACCTAAATAAGGCATTAGATGCTACATATAGAACAACATACAAAAATCTTTATGCCTACTATTTAAAAATTTTTTAAATTCATGTACCGGTACATAACAAATCTTATATGACTAACACTGATGTATAATAGACAATTGTTATAGTGCTTTTACAATCTTTAGATCTTGAACACAGAAATACATTTTGCACGGTCTAATATAGAGAGAGAAATGAGCAAACACTTCTCTTTGTTTGTGCCCATTTCTCCCATTTTTCTTAGACAGGGAGAAGTTTTTGTAATAGATACCATAGACAAAACTGTCAATATTGTTATCTTTAAAACAGAGTTTAACTAAATATCATTGAGATGGAATCCATATCTGTGGGCCCTGCTGAGGAAAAAATTCTGTACATTAGCCATGCTTATATGATTGATTGATTGTTGGGGTTTAATGCCTGAGCAGCAATATTTCAGCTTTATCCAGGCTATTTTAAAAATTAAATTTATCATGCAAAACTCATTACAGTCGAGACACAAACAGCTGTGCAAAAATCATTAGTTTTAACCTGGAAGTCAAAGTTAAAGGTCATTAGTCAGCAACTAGAGTATGCAACACATCAACTTCAGGTGATCTACCACAAGAAAATATCAAAAACCTACATCGAAAGCCAAAAAAGTTACAGCCCTGATACAAGTTTGTCATAAAAAAACAGAAATTTTCCTTGAAGAAAAAGTTCAAGGTGGAAGGCCACAATCCATTGTATTTGATTTGTATGTGACACATCATCTTTAGGTGATCTATCCACAAGCAAAATATCAAAACCCTACATCAAAAGACAAAAAAGTTACAGCCCAGACACAAGTTTTCAACAGACGCACAGACAGCCAGAGCGATCACTATAGGGCCAACACCAGGCCCTAATAAAACTTCTCATTGTCATTAATGTCTAGATTAGGCCTTCACTGTTGTTGCTTTAAATCAATACAATTGCCATACCTGTGGTATATTATCTTCAAGGGATACCTCTATGAAGTTATCAAACATTGCAAGTAGTGAACCTGCCACAATCACATGACAATTCACTAAATCTGCCAAAAAACGTACCTGAAAACATAAGGTAGCATTTGTAATTTTTTTTCTATTGTACTAATGGATGCCCTTATTTCCTGAAGTATTCATCTATCTTTATGGCACTATATTAATAGTTCAAATCAGATCACAGTATAAAGCGAAGATATCTTAAACTGCAATGCTAAATACAAATGATACATAAAAAAGAACATGTCTCAAACACAACAGGTAAAATCATATCTACACTGTTCAATTTTAATAAGTAAATAAAAAGTAAAAAATTTGCAACAAAAAAAAAAAATACAATACATAAAATGAATAGGAAGAATATAATTTGATGATTATCATTTATATAAACAACCACATCTTTTGTATGTATATTCACTTACAATCAACAGAGCATTATCATATTCCCCAGTCTTCAGCGCTTCTTTTAAATGTCTTACAAGCAATTCTGTAAACTAAAATAAAAATGGCTAAAAATGAGATGAAATAGTCATACACAGGAACCTGTAAAAGATTTCATCAACAATGACAAGTAACTTTAATGTTTTATTGAAAAAGTTTGATTACAAAAAAATGTAAATATTTGCAGAAAAGCTAATTTTTCTGTAAGGGAAATCTTTAAAAATACTACAGTATTTTTTTTGTTGTTTTGGTGTACACTGAAGCTTAGTTTAGGTGGGAATTTTCAGCTATAGCCCAATACAATTATGTAAGTCCCAACATTTTGATCTATGGGACCAACTGTCATTTGGTAGATGTTATAAAATGAATAGAAACACAGTTTGCTAGATAAATCCCCACTCATAGAAAAATGTAGTTGATATTAAACAGCAACTAAAACTGCCAACATTGTATGCCCTATCTATACAAAACAACATACCAAACCTCAAACTAATTGCAATGAAATTAGGTCAAATATACACAGTGATTCTAATATACCGGTACCACCCACTTTTTAATGTGGTTATAATAATAGACTGACAGTATTTGCTAAATGACCCATCTTTATCTTGGTTCAAAAGACATTGACACTTTTGGTTTAGATCCAATGAGATCTTGACAGTTGTTCCTGGGAGCATAAGTACTCACTTCTCCACCACAGTTGTAGTTTTTGGCATTCAGGAGCCCAACTAATGTAGTGTACACTGCCATCTTCTCCGGTAATGCTGTTACACTGAATATAAAATACAATTTTCATTACTTAACCAACCCCCACAAAAATGAAATAACTTTCATTTATGAGTTTCTTGTAAAAAGTTTCTAGATTTTCAGTACCATTCATTTGGAGGGTCTCTGTGCAAGTTCTACACATATGACCCACTTTGTCTTATGGTATAAAAGTGCTTTTCAATAAGGATTTCTTAATCAGATGATGATATGAACTGTCTAGAACAATGTTATTTAATGTTCACAATGTAGCAAATAAGAAGCTGCTGTTCATTGTAAAACTTGCTCAAATATAATAAAATGCTTTGTGGGATGCAGCTCAAAATGACCATAGCAGTTCATGCTTGAAACAGATTGTTTTATTGTTTTTCCTTTTTTTTATTACTTTTTACTTACTTAATTCTTTTTCTCCTGAGGGAGAATAGGACTGTATTTTTTTATTACAGTAAGACATTTGACACAGAATAAGTCTTTGACCAAACACAAGACCCCAAAAATCAATCCCAGTCTTCTAGGGCCAAAAAAAATTCAAGTCCTTCTTTGGTAGTATGGCACCTCATGGTACAATTTGAAAAAAAAGTCCAATTATTTATTGTCAAGTAATTGTCAACACATAAGGAAAATGCTTGTTTCTGGCCCCTTTTTGGCCCTCCTTATTCATAAGCATTGCAAGTCTTAGCCCCCCCAAAATCAATCCTAGTCTGCTTTTTGTGGTATAAAATGTTATTGAGTAATATCATAAGACTTCCATTTGCTCATGCTGGAGTTATTTACTATTTAAGTTCTATGAAATGCTGGCTTTTGGTCCCTTTTTGACCTTTTTTCCCAAAACTTTAACAGATGGGCCATAACCCTAAAAATCCAATCAGAACTCCTCAGCCTTTCTAGTTACAAAAAAAGAAAAACCTCAGAGGCACTAGGTGGAATCTGTGTGATCTGGTTCTAAAATTATAGTTTTACTGGTTGAAATTTTTACCATTACTTTTTTCCCTAGCTCCTCACTTCACGCCAAATTTCTTGACAGAGTTATTGTTCTTTAATTGTAGTGATATCTAACCAATTTCTTAACACCACCTGGTTGATAGAACTACTTTAAGTCACTTATGCAAATTTAAAGGAAGAATTTCTCCTTTCTGCATCTGAGGTTATTTTTTAGTGTAGGGGAAAAGGCTTAGTAGTTCCCTAAAATCAATACCAACCATCCTTTTGCAATTTGGAACCTTGTTACAAAATTTTATAAAGATCAACCTACTAATATACATGCTATCACACAAAAACTAAATGTCAACAGAGCACAACCATTTTCCAACACAATTTATTTGCAGTAGTACAAAAACTAAACATACAATTTTTATGTCAGGAGTCATTGCTTGGGTTGATTTCTGAAGGAACTTTTTTAAACTTCTTTCATCTATTAAATGATCTTCAAAAACAATTTGTTCTCCTAGTCAAGATTTTACTTCAGCATAAAATTGTAAGCATGATTCAGCATTCTTGCATAGATGGTTTTTTTTAAAGATTTCATTGAAACTCTTACACTATAATTGTTAATTCATGTCCATGAGCACACTGAGATTTTTGGAGCAATTTAAAATTATACTTGTTGAAAAATACCTACCATTCTACCAAAATTTTAAGAATTTTTGTTTTGTAGTTCTGTAAATCTGCTTCTAGAACACTAGCTAATCCTTCTAAATTACTTTCCAGTGATGATGTACTCTGAAATTATCAAATGTGATCACATTTAAATTCCATATGACTGTTAAGTAAAATGTACCAGGCTAGCAAATACTACAAGTAAATAACATTATTCATAATTGAAGTGAAAGCAAGGATACAAGGAAACTTTACATGGTAGCCTCACCACAGCCCAATATCCTGATTTCTAAAAAAATAAATATGTATCTTTCAGTGTTTTGAGTCCTAAAAAAATCACCTAGGTTCAGTTTAACCCATATACATGTACTTCAAAATTCTCATCAATAAAGTTATGACATTTGCATATTTATACACTTTTGAATGGTTGTGTCAGAGGGGAATAGTAAATTTATTACCACCTAAGATAATATTTGGTATACAGAGATAAATCAATTTAAAGTTTCTCTGAAGTAACAGTTGACAAATTGTTTTATCTTATTGAACCACAATTATGTTTTCATAATCCAGAAGTAAATGAATGGTGCGACCATGATTGTTGATTGTTGTCTGATGACATTATATCAGGTTCTAATGTTGTTCAATAATAAACCCTGAGATCATCTGATCTTTGATTAGCAAGTTCAAATCAAGTGGAAAAACCTATGAAGCATGAGTATGGCACTACTGTCCCAATCAATAGTAAAAAAAAACTGTAATCACAGAGACATATCTCTCCTGTAGCAAAAGCTGTTCATATCGATTTGAAGTACCTGTATTCAGAAAAATTAATGTTCAAATCATAACAAGAAATTTCAAATTTCAAAGTCAATAGACAATGACTGCACTGTTGTGATGTAGTCATAATAATGCAACTGCATACCAAATATAAATGACTAAGAAATTCCAAAGTCAATAGACCGTGACTGTGGAGGCCTTTACATAAAAGGATTTGTGATAATGTGATGCTATTGAAACAGCATAACAAATAACAATTTAGGCGCTGCCTATTAGGGACAGGGCATCTGTACTCAAATTACATTTAACCTTAATTTATTGATTATGCACCATTATGCTGTTATATCGCTGATGTATCAACCAACAGGAATATGTCAGACTTCATATAACACATAATGCGCATCTGCATCAAAAGTTCAAATCACATCCTAACTGCATCCATTACTTCAAACAGAGGATTTACATGCTCCATCCCTATGACTGACCTAGCACTAGTGGTTTTTATAAAAATTGATGTAATAAAAAAATTTAGCATTAAAATATTAACAACAAATTTGAAATTTCAGTCAATAGACTGTGACTGCTGGGGCATTTGCACGAATCATACACAGCATAATGATGTAGTAATGCTTATGCAACTGCATACCATATATGATTGACCTAGCACAAGCATTTTGTATTAAACTTATCTAATCAGAAAACTTAACATAAACATAAAATCCTAACATGGATGCCAATGCCTAAAAAGCAATACCTTAATCTCGACTTCCATGACCATCAATGCGGGCAAAACAAAACTGTTGACTAGCTTACTTTTCTTACAGTTCTTTTGAAGTAATTTGTTAAAATGTTAAAGTTGATTTACTATACAAAATAAATATATTTTGTTTTGAAGTATAATAAAAAAAAATTGTTAACACTTTATAGTACATTGTCATTTGAAACTTAATTCATACCTTTTCTCCAACTCTTGTAATAAGAGATTCGAGTCTGTCTTCAATATCAACATTTTCTGACACTCTTCTTCTCTTACGAACTGATGGAGGTCCTTTAAGTTAAAAATAAAACTCTTTTGTTAGAATAGGTAGGAAATAATGTCTGCTTTTTTGAAACATAAAATAGCCATCAGTTGCAGTTCAAATCAGAGGAAAATCATTGATTACAATGTAGAAAAATCTACATGTAAGGACGTCATCTCATGTTCCATTCAGAGAAAAGCTACATGTATATACATGTATACAATTTGAAACTGCAGGTTGCTCCAGAGTCACATTTTTTTTTATAGTAAATCTGAAGTTGCCACACAACACCACATTTCACTAGGCCAATTTCAGGTCTGTTCTTGGTAAAATGAAGATTTTAAACATGTACTCAGGGCTTAATCTAGCCATTAATGACAAGGAGAAGTTTTGGTAAATTCTATTAGAAAAATTACAATATTGACATTTTTGTCTGTGTAATCTATTACAAAAACTCCTCCCTGTCAAAGACAAAAGGAAGAAGTGAGCACAAAGAAGAAGTTATTGCTCATTTCTCCATCTAGATTATGCTCTGTGTGTTTTAAGTACTTTCAAACACATTATTAAAAATCAAATTCATATTGGAAACAGATAAATAAAGGAAAAAAAATAGCTAAAAACCTAACCTCTAGCATCTGACATGTTTATAAAAATGCAAATTTGTTAATTCCGATGAAATATGTTTTGCTTTCAATATTTCATGTCATACAGAATCTTAACCCTATTGGTACATGTAATTGAGCAATAAAAATCCTTAATTAATGTTAAATATGGAGAAATATTTTAGATAGAACTGTTTTCAAAACAACCAGATATTTTGGAACAGGTAACTATTTTGCAGAATGAACAAAAAAAATTTTATGAACTAAAATTTTAATGATATTTGTAATTCGATTGTTAGTTTCAAAATTTTGTTTTTCATCTTAAAAAGCACAATTTTATAACATATACAGATGAATTAATTCAAAATGTTAAATGAATTTCCAGGAATACTTGATTTTCTTAACAACTGAATTAACCAAAAAGATGATCCTTCTCCCCCAGACACAAGGATACAACTATCTGATCCTTTAAAGCCCTTTGCAACTCAAAAATAACAATATTCATTCTTTAAATGACTACAAAAAAAATTTTTGAAGTTTTTTCTCATTCTGAGCATGTAAATGACCAACTAAAACATCCAATTTCGTCAGTTAAATCTGATAAAATGACAAAAATGGGCTGTTAAAATTTCAAGACCCATTGATGGAACATTTATTTTTTCCTGTCTCATCACTGTTGTACATGGCATCCAACATTGTATTATGTGGTACATCTGTCATTGCAAGTCTTTATTATGTGCTTAAAATGAATGTATGTTATATGTAATGCAATTTTAATATACATGTATGTAAAGTATCATTCTCCATGGGTCCAATCATATAATCATATGGATAATAATCCTTCATTTTCTTCTTCAGCAAGTACACATGTAGGGTATACATGTTTCTCTGATTTTAGCACCATTTCATGTAAAACAGTGAGTTAAGAAACTATATCATAAGCTTGAAAATATCAACTTATGAGCATAATTCCTTCCAACAATCCCGACCCCGCATATTTATTTTTTCACTACAAGACTAGTCTTGCACATATTCTTTAAAAGTGAACTGTAGAAAAGGAGAAATAATTTGTGACATTACGACTATGCTCATTTGAAGATTTAATACAAAAATAGCCCTGAAAGCGCAAAAATGGGTTCTTTTGCATTATAAGAAACGTTTACCATCCTCTTCGTCGCTGTACGAGTCGTGTCGTCGACGACCAGACATACTTCTTACGCCGGTCACCACAACTTTCTTTTCACGCTTTGTTTTTCCCGGAAGTTTCAAACGATGTGAAGTTTTCTTGATTTTCGATTGGACAAAAATGGCAAATATTTAATTTAATACCAAAAGTTACTTTAATCAAGAAGTGCACAACAACGACCACATAAAAACCTATAGGGCAGCAAAGTACTTCAAATTTGTTGGCATTTAAAAGTGCTATGCATCACATGATTGCCTCCTTAATGATTTTTAAAAAAGTGTACTGGCAGCCCTATTTAATGTAAATGGAATGCTATTTTTTTGCAATCAAAATCAGTTGTTGAGATAAAGGGATAATTATGCACTTTAAAGGCCTACTCGTGTTGACTTGACATCGAGTTCATTACTTTCAAGATCGACTTAATAAAGATACTTTTCCCTGTATAATAAAACGCTGCCGCGTAATGGAATGGTCAATTGATAAATCTGGCTTCCAATTCATTTCTTTTAACGACTATGCATTATTCGATGATTGAAGACGGGATGAATAATTCTAAATTAAAAAAAAAATTATTACAAATTCGCTTTGGTAAAGCTTTATACAGTCAGATTGTTAGTATACCAGTGGCCACTAAATATGCTCCGCTCATAGCAGATTTGTTTCTTTAGCGACTGTCATGGCTAATTACGATTGATTCAAAAATCCATCCAAACAAGGACCACAGAGTCCCAATATCAAATATGCAATTGAGAATTGTTTTTTTTTTACGGTCTTGACTATCCTTACGAATCTCGCACGGGGATTCTGTTAGTAATGCCAGTTAGTGGTGGAAGGTAGCGGAGCCCAGCTTCCGGATACCTGACAGAAGAGCTCAGTCAGAATATGTCCTACTAGCGGCTGGGCTGCTGTGTTGACGCTCTGGTCTACTCCCAGACACCACGTGGGTCCGAGAGAGTTTCCCCACTCTAACTATTTGTTAGTACGTCGACGTGTAGAGTGTAAATATGAAATTCGGCTTATTCTTGTATATATACCAGTCGATCGGACGGTATATTCTAGTATTTGATAGTGGAATTAATCTAACCACTGTGAGTCGACTAAGACTAACAATAACTGATTCCGTATGTATTTTATTCTGCATGTGTACATTTATGAATATATCAGAATAGTCTCTCATAATTCTTAATAGAATGGCATTTGTATACTGCTTTTCATACTTTTATGTCTTTTATTGTTGACTTTTAAGCATAAGTATGTTGTATGAATTATGGTATTTTATATGTTATGCAAGTGGTGAGACTTTAATAAAATAATAAGTCTTGAATCTTGAATCTATAAAAATTGAACATTTTGAAAAGATTTGTGTATCTTTGGACACTCAACTCCCAATTTCTAGTGTAAGAAAAAATAAAAGAACTAGGGAAGAAATGTGTATTTGCACGCGCGGATAGAGCGGCTAAGAACGTTGTTATCATGATGTATTATACAGAAGTACTTCGCAACGAAATAAATAACTCGAGTACTTTCCAATTCACGAATACTGAAAAGAGTGAAATGGCTAAAGAACATCATAAATCAGCTGCTGTTTTGTGTACTAACACCGATTATATGACTGTTCCAACCTTATATTGAATACCGAAACTTCATCCTCTTGCAAGTGTATTACCACTAATATGTCCAAGTTATTAACGACAGCTTAAGTTCTTTTGGGTAGATATCTTGAACACGTTCTTTTTTCGAAATTAGGATTATTTTACGGCCAAAATATCATCAAGATATCTAAAGATATTATTAAATTCACGCAACCGATAATGTTATGGAGGATCTTTAAAGAGTTTACAAAAGATTACGAAGAAGAATAAGAGTTGTTCATTAAAGTGCAATTTGAATTAATATAACATTATTACATGCGTACATATTTAAATCTTCAGCCAGCCAAATAGGCGTATGATGCACTGTTAAATAATTATGTCCAAACACAATACAGGGACTTTAACTTTAAATTGTCAAGTGTCATGTTAAATGAACTATTTATTTCGGATTTCAAAACTAGAAATATTACCAAAACAAAGAAATATAGATATATCAGTGTGTCTGAGCTCCGATTTGAGATATATCAGTGTGTCTAAGCTGTGGTTTGATAACTATCTGCCATAAAATTTGCTACGAGTTGGTAAGTTTAAAATAAGAAAGAATTCATAAAATTTACCATCATCAGAAAGACCAGAAATGTTACGATAAACTTTACATATGTCTACAAACAGTTTGTTTCTTTCAGCTTCATATTTCGCACGACGTATTAGGACACGTGTGTTGTCTTCAACTGAATTTGTAGTAAATGAATTAAAAAAAAAACTCCAATTCTAGTATGAAATCGATATATTGTAAACTTTTTAATGTATTTTTTTTCTGGAATTATTCCAGAATCTTGGACGACTGGAATTATTATACTTATTTACCAATAAATAAGGGGTCTCAAACAAACCCAAGTAATTATAGACCTATTACTTTAATTAACTGCATTGGAAAGCTATTTACATCGAGTTTAAACATTAGAGTAAATTTCTTTGCCAATAAGATTTCTCTTATATCGGAGAATCAATCTGGTTTTTGTAAAGGATATGCAACTGTAGATAATGTTTTTTTGTGTTACATGCACTTATTGAACTGTATTTTACTTTTGGCAAAAAGCTTTTCTGCACATTTATTTATTTTAGAAAGGCTTTTGACACAGTTTTTTAGAATTTGTCTTTGGCAAAAGTTAAAGTTGTATAGCATAATGGGAAAATGTTTTAATATTATATTTAATATGTACAAAGGTATAAAATATTGTGTAAGATATAACTGAGTAACTTCTGATTTTGTTCATGTAACATTGGCGTTAGACAGGCAGAGAACTTTTCACCCTTTCTTTTCATGTTATTTTTAATGACTTAGAGGAATATTTAAGAAATTTAGGAGGAGCTTCGCTTGATGTGTTGAAACAGAAATTTTCTGATGAATTACATATATACTTTGAATTGTTTGTCATTTTATATGCAGATGATACTGCTATTTTATCCGAATAAAAAATGGTATGCAACAGTCCCTAAATATATTCCAGTCATATTGTGATCTATGGAAATTAGATGTAAATGTAAAGAAAACCAAGGTGATGGTGTTTAGTAAAAGGATAGTCCAAAGATAAATATGAATTTACACTTCAAGGCGCTAAATTAGATATTGTTAAATCTTTTTCATATCTTGGCGTTATCTTCAAATACAACGGTACATTTTTTTGATACTAGAAAGAAGTTGATAGACCAAGCGCAAAAGTCTTTGCATTTTATATATAAATGCATCAGAATTGAAATCATTCCTATTGATTTACAGTTAACTAAGAAATAATTTATCGAGGGGGTAGATTTTAACATGGGTACGGCATTTATATTCGATTATTTAACATCGAGCGACAGCGAGTACAAATCTACTCCCAGAAGGAATTATTTCTTTTCTAATATGAAAAATACGGTAACTTTTGTGACAAAATGTTTCTAAGCAAAACAGAAAATGCCATTTATGTAATACTAGTGATGTCGGTGATGAGTCTCATTAGTTATTTATATGCAAATATGACCATTTAGCTTCTCAAAGATGTAAACTTATTTCTAGTTACTTTCTTAAACATCCAAACATATCGAAAATGATAGGATTACTCTCTATATGTAATGTTGAGGTGTATAAACGGTTGTCGTTATTTATTAAGAAGATAGCCTTATTGTTCTAGTTCTAGAATTATTTGTTATTTATTGTTTTCATGTTTGATGATGATGAATGTGCTTCATTTATATTTAATAATGTTATGAAGTTATTTTTTCGTGTTATTTAAATGTATCTGTTTAATTCATATATCTAATATATTAGGTATCAAATATGTTTCAATTTATTTTGCTCATATCACATGTATTCCATGTCTGAGTTTACTAAATGAAAAATCTTGAATCTTAGAGATCGATGGTATGGAAAAATATTGACCAAACTATACGATGACTTTTCATTCCATTTTGTCAACTTTCCTTCCATCTATGGCATCCCTTCAGCACCTGAATATGGAGTTTTAATACCACAACTCATACATTATTGCAGAGCTTGCTGTAACTAAGCAGACATGTTGTATCGCTCTACAATTCTTACAATTAGGCTTCTGAAACAGGGTTATGCTTGTACATGATTGAAGTCGTCATTAGTTTTGTGGTCGTAGTCATGACCTCGTGGATCGTTGCGGTGTATTCATCTGCATGATGAAAACTGATTTGTTCAACGTGTTTTCCTTTCATCTTTCATCTACCACGGACTTGACTTTTTATGAGTAACTCGGTGGGTGTTTCTTGAAAAGCAGAGGACGCTAACCTTACCGGTGCACCTTGTCCATGCACCCAGTTTTTAGTGGAGTCCGAGTTGCTCATTTACTTTAGTTACTTTGTATGTATTATTTTGGTTATTTTTGTTCTTTAATTGTTGTGTTTGTCTGTTTTCCATTCCTAGTCTTCGTCCCTGGAAGATTTTCGGTAGAATCTTGGTTCCCTTGATTACTCTTTGCATTGTTTACACTTCGTGTCTGTTTAGCTCAATACATGTATCTTTTATCTTTGTTTCTAGTTCTTGGATTTTATTGTCAGCTTGTGCAAATTCTAATGTCATTTCATTGTTCAGTTTCTCAATTTTCTCCTTGATTTCTCTGGTAAAGTTTTTCCCTAAATTTTTCATTCTTTGCTCTAACGATTGTCTCATACTTTCCTGGTTGTCTCTGATGGTTATTAATATTTGGAATAAATCATCCAGGGATCTCTCTGATTGTGACAGACGTAGTGGGTTAGCTTGTGACGATGTGGCGCTTGCGGATGACAATGTGTTTAATCGTTTGGGGTTGGGATGAAAGAGCGGTTCGTTGTCTGTATCGGAAAAACTTTTTGGTCTGGTGTATTTTGGGCAAAACAGGGTTTGTTTTTGTATCTTGGCGTGAGTGGGTGAGTTCATGAAGAAGATAGGCAATGCAGAATTAATGAAGAGTTGCCATATACATATAATACCTCTTTCAATACTCCCTTTATCGATGTTTTGTCAACAATAACATGGAGAACTAAATAAAGACAACAATACAGGTTAGTCTCATTCCCAATATGTCAAAATGACAAAAGAGACGATTTTGATTTTCCATTCCTAGATGGTGATATTCCCGAAGCACCCTCCTCGATATTAAACATTTCATAACTGGTCCGTTTTGCTCACATTTGTTGTAAAGTGTCAGGTTTTAAAGGACAAAACAGATTCATCATAGAAAAATTTTGCACCAGGGGTATACCGATTTCACAAACTTCTAAAAACATTTACTAATTTATTAGGAAAGGATACGATTTTCAAACTTTTCACAAATACAGATATTCGACCCTTAATTGTAACCCTACATAAAACTGTCATTTTTTAGCATTGCACTACATCAAATCTTACCTATTACTTCTCCAAATCCAGTCTACTGGAATTGTAGTGACCGATCATTTTTAATGCTGGAAATTTTTATGGTATTGTTGTTCTTTAATATGTTCTCAGTTAGCTTTCAGTAACTGCGACCGTTCTTTTATTGGATATCATGTATTTAGATATATTCCATGAATGATAATTTGATATATTACTGAGTGAATTTTATGGTGTGTTTATTCGCTGTTTCAGTTCATTTTTGAACTTACATTAAAGGAGGATAGTCAATGCCTTTTAAAACTAGTTTAACCCCACAGCAGACATATGCATGTCCACTGTCAGGATATGTCTGTCATTGATGACCATTATTGTGTTTTCGGGTCGTCATTTGACTTTTTATTTTTTTTTTATTATTTTGGTCATCGTCCTGTTACCATTGCAATAATGGCGTTTCACCATACCTGTTCCTTTTTCTATCCATATATGTATTCAGAGCATTTCATAAAATATAAGCACTACACTGTGGTACATTTGGTGAAGTTTTGTTGATCACCTTTTAAAAAAGACTAAGCGTCACATGATTTTGATACAAAGTTGAGAAAGCCAATGCTATCTTGCATTATCGTGCATTCTCAGTCGATTCCGCATATCTTCGTAACATGTTTCTCTATTTTTTTTCCATCGAAATAATTGTCAACATTCACAAGATAGTCCTGTCTTTTTAAGTAGTATAAATAACATTTCTGTATACACAAAGGACATAGCTAACTGCTATCCGTTATGTACCGCCCGTGTGTAAGTGTTACATTTGGGAAGTACTTTTCTGTTCTTTATCTATTGTTCAAGTGTGCCGAATTTAAATGCCGCCACCCCCGTGCCTTGTGCGGATTCCCATCTACATTTCAACAAACTAGAGACTTGACCAACCATGCAGCAATCGCGAGAAAGGAGTCAGCGACGTAAGAAAAGCCCGTTTTAAAAATATATCTTTTAAATAAATTTAAAATTGTTGAAGTAAAGATGCGCGACGAGGTAGTAGGATGTTAATGAGATGTTTAGGACTGCGTAAGTCTCTTTTACTCATTATGAATTTAAAAGTTTAAAATATCATAGTTTAGTTAGGAGTGAAAAATATTTGTTGTATTGAAAGCATTTTTTTCATAGGAAAGTCATCATCCCAAGTCAGGGTTTTGAGTCCACCCTCGCTCCCTCAAACCCCTGACATCACTCATTCATATTTAGAGGGTATCGTCCAGCGCCATCTAGTGAGTTACCTAAATTTAACCCGGATCCGAAATCCAAAATTCTTCGATATTACTTACAAAATGGCTACATACACATAACGTCATTTTTGTCGCTAAAGACTCCAAACTGAATCTACATTTATCATTCATATTGAATCATTTGTGACATCTTACAACTATCAGTTACTCGTGTCATTGTTTACCTTTCCGCAGACATTTTATGTCAAATCAATTTTCATTGGTGCCTCGCACCAGAGTAGCAACCAATCGGAATTGGCTGGACGATACCCGCTAAATATGAATGAGTGATGTCAGGGGTTAGAGGGAGCGATCGAGGGTGGACTCAAAACCCTGACTTGGGAGGATGTAGGAAAGTATACTTACATTTTTATATAAAAAATACAAGCATTGGAAACCTTATATATGGATACACATTCTTATAAGAAACTTGGTTTCATTTTGTGTTGAAATAGGTATATGAAATATTTACTGCTTAAATTTATATTTTTTAAAAGATCTTATCAAAACGTTTCTTGTAATGTTGACATCTAAATCTTGTTTTCATTTTAAGCTTGCGAAAGGAATGAATTTAAACCATTACAACAATTGATACTTGAACTAAAAATTGTGAGTAAAGCTCCATAAAGGATGCATCCACTACCCTTTCAAGAAACTAAATTTAACCAGCAGATCATATTATTATTGGAAAATCTTGAAGTCAAATAGAAGTTCATGTCGCTTCCACGAGTTAGCTTATAAAACCAGCCAAAATAACAAGTGGCTGGGATAAGTAGTTAAAAGCTTTGCGGATCACAGCATGATACGCGGTGGTTAACCTTAACAGTTGGGGCAAGTGTGGACAAAATATCAAGTTTTTGACACACTTAAACAGAGGGACTTACAATTCATTATGGACATAATATAGCACAAAACTTGAAATTCCATTAAAAATGTTCAAAATCAGACAAAAATATAATAAAAAGTTTAGTCAAACGCAGCATGATACAACCGCAATGATCGAATCCCGAACAGTTGGGCAAGTGTGATTTTTGCCATACTCAATAAGGAATTGCAATTAATTATGGACACATCAAATGGTTTGGACGCTATATTGCACAAAATTTTAATTGCATTAAAAATTTTCAAAATCAGACAAAAAAATAAAAAGTTCGATTTCTTCATGTGACTCCTTTTGAAATCCGATCAAGAGCAAAAAATTAGATTTTTACCGGTGTGGTTCCTTTGACCCCATTATAACTCGGGAACCGTAAGAGATTTCTGAAATCCGATTGAAAAACGCTGGCAGGAATTTTTTTATGAGGAATAAAATTAAATAAAAATGAAATCGGACCCAAAATGAAAAGAGGCTCCCAGGAGCCTGAATCGCCTACCTGGTTAAATTTTTGCCTTTCAATGGCAATGACTCTAACAAGGAGTTGTCCGATAATTTTGACTCCATGAGGACCATATCATCAATTGAAAGTTTCATAACTGTTACATGCAGTCGTCTGACAAGTTTGATCCCTTGGAGACATTTTAGGCCTTATAATAAGGATCAATTCAGCAATGGAAAGACATTGGCTAAACTTAACTGTTTTGGAGATACATGCAAAAAATTGTTGTCTGACCATGTTCTATTTTTAGTCACGGCGGCCATGTTTTTAAATGATCAAAAACGAAACGGTAATTTTGTTTAGAATACCCTAAAAAATACCAACGTTCATCGAATTAAGTACAGTTGTTTGTAAGGAGAATGTTTTTGAAAGTAATAAGATCAAAAACAGCAAAAAAGAAACGTCCAAAAAGGGCAATAGCATGGGGTAACAGGTTTTTACCAATATTTGCTTACAGATAGATCTGATCATGCTGAATACTTTTACCCTATGTCAGAATTTGGTTTAACCTAAGGGTTTTGGAGATACATGCAAAAATCTGCTGTCTGACCTCTATGCTCTATTTTTAGTAACGGCGGCCATATTTTTTAACAGATCAAAAATCGTAACAGTCATTTTATGAAGGATACTCTAAGGAACAATCATCTTAAGTTTCATCCAAATCCATTCAGTAGTTTCAGAGAGGATGTTTGAAGAAATTGTTAACGAAGACGACGACGGACGCCAAGTGATGGCAATAGCTCACATGGCCTAATGCAAGCCCTGGCATAACGTACGAGTTGTGATATGAACATTCCATACGCAGGTGCTGAAGGGATGTTGCCACAGATGACAGGAAAGTTCACAATCTGAATGAAAAGTCATCACGTTTGCCATAAAGTTTGGTCAAGATATGAGGCTGACTTCACAGTGTCTGTAGTATCTTTTATCTCAAGTTCTTTGGGGTAGATGCGATGTATCAAATCCCCGAAATTAGGATTGTTAAAGATAATACATCATCTATACAGCGTAAACTGAGATTAAAGGATCTAGCCAAACGATATCCTTTCTTTCGGATCAGATCAGCTATAAAGTCAGCCTCATAAGAGTGTAAGAATAAGTCAGAAAGTAGAGGAGCACAGTTTGTTCCCATTGGAATGCCGACCGATGTAAACTATCGGAAAGGGAGCCGTCCAACAAGTTTGATCCCCCGCAAACTTTCGTAGGCTGTATCATAAGGATCATTTCAGCAACTGAAAGTTTCGTTCTATCTACTATAGTTGTCAAGATATTGGCTGAAAACTAAGTTGGTTAATAACTAAAATAATCGCACGAAGTACACCCAGAAGACGACAACGCAATAACATATGACCGCAATTTTTTGTGGTCGAGTAAAAATTCCCGCCTGAATTTTCACACTGTAACCAGTCAAAAAATATTTCAAGATAAGAAGCAAATGTGGCTCTTCAAAATGGATTATCAAATTTAGAGGACGCACTACTACTTTTTTGACCGGCATTTTTGTTATCGGTTTGTAAAAGTTTAGCTGAAATTGTCAGAAATTAACAAAACGTTTATCCCAAACCTGGTCAGTTAATGCTATACAGATAGTCTTTGTTTCACGGACATTTCTCTCGCATGACGGGTGTGATTCGAACCTATTCATAACAAGCAATTACCACACGACGGTCATTACAGACCAAGTCACGGTGAGTGTTTTCTTTGTTATCTGTGATTCTTTGTGTCGAAGTTGCATTCCATTAACTTGATGTTCAGAAGTTTACAGGACAAATCTATCACTGTTAACAACTTTTAATTTACTTTGAAGTCTTAATTGCTAACCAGTTCAGATTTGAAACTTGTATATATTAAAATATTCTCAAACAAATTAGTATGATACAGGATAGGTAAACTCAACCCCACTTCAAGAGAAATCTCTCCATGCAAAACAGCTGGAAGTAGTGTAAACGTAACCACTCTTCCATTCCAACACCTGGCCTTCCACATGGTATTAAATTTCGCATTAAATGCTGAATAGGACCACAAGTGTAACTCTACACAGTTCAGACATAATGAAAACCACTATGTTTGGATCGTGATTAAATGTTGACGGATACAAGATTTTATAGTTTGCCGACTAATTCCAGTACCAGCCTCTTGCCCCTTAAAATCTATTAAACCTTCTCTTCGTTGTACTACACCTTTTACTTTATATGAAAAAAAAATATCCATACTTTCGTTTTCTTTGTGTCATAACATCAGGAAAATGTTGCTGGTCCCTTATTTTATAAGTCGTTCAATGAAGTAAACCCCTCAACTCAATCCAAGCAGAGGTAATGGAAGGTCAATGAAAAATTTCCAAGATTTGTACTCAAGTCTGGAGACCAAACGTAAAGAAACCATCAATGCCAACCAAGCCTTTTCATTATGGAACTGCAACTTTTTGCAGGTCTCCAAAAGCAAATTACAGACACTGAACAAAAATATCAACAACATACAACAAATGTAATATTTTGTATCTTTAATAGTTTGCCAAAAGGTAAAGGTCAAATTTACTATCCATGAATTTTTTGAAAACGTTCTAATCTTTAAAAAAAAGTTATAATTGCTTTTTTAATAAGATTTTAAAAAGTTCCACTGAAAGATTGATCATTCAACATCCTCCACGGAGACGCAATACAAGATGTAACGTGGATTCTTTCTGAATGTTGTAGTCTGACAAGGTTCTGCCATCCTCAAGTTGTTTTCCAGCAAAAATCAATCTCTGCTGATCTGGAGGGATACCTTCTTTATCTTGAATCTTGGCTTTGACATTTTCAATGGTATCAGATGGCTCTACCTCAAGGGTAATTGTTTTGCCTGTGAGAGTTTTTACAAAGATTTGCATACCTCCTCTCAGACGGAGTACAAGATGAAGAGTTGACTCCTTCTGAATGTTGTAGTCTGACAAGGTTCTGCCATCCTCAAGTTGTTTTCCAGCAAAAATCAATCTCTGCTGATCTGGAGGGATACCTTCCTTATCTTGAATCTTGGCTTTGACATTTTCAATGGTATCAGATGGCTCTACCTCCAGGGTAATTGTTTTGCCTGTGAGAGTTTTTACAAAGATTTGCATACCTCCTCTCAGACGGAGTACAAGATGAAGAGTTGACTCCTTCTGAATGTTGTAGTCTGACAAGGTTCTGCCATCCTCAAGTTGTTTTCCAGCAAAAATCAATCTCTGCTGATCTGGTGGGATACCTTCTTTATCTTGAATCTTGGCTTTGACATTTTCAATGGTATCAGATGGCTCTACCTCAAGGGTAATTGTTTTGCCTGTGAGAGTTTTTACAAAGATTTGCATACCTCCTCTCAGACGGAGTACAAGATGAAGAGTTGACTCCTTCTGAATGTTGTAGTCTGACAAGGTTCTGCCATCCTCAAGTTGTTTTCCAGCAAAAATCAATCTCTGCTGATCTGGTGGGATACCTTCTTTATCTTGAATCTTGGCTTTGACATTTTCAATGGTATCAGATGGCTCTACCTCAAGGGTAATTGTTTTGCCTGTGAGAGTTTTTACAAAGATTTGCATACCTCCTCTCAGACGGAGTACAAGATGAAGAGTTGACTCCTTCTGAATGTTGTAGTCTGACAAGGTTCTGCCATCCTCAAGTTGTTTTCCAGCAAAAATCAATCTCTGCTGATCTGGTGGGATACCTTCTTTATCTTGAATCTTGGCTTTGACATTTTCAATGGTATCAGATGGCTCTACCTCAAGGGTAATTGTTTTGCCTGTGAGAGTTTTTACAAAGATTTGCATACCTCCTCTCAGACGGAGTACAAGATGAAGAGTTGACTCCTTCTGAATGTTGTAGTCTGACAAGGTTCTGCCATCCTCAAGTTGTTTTCCAGCAAAAATTAACCTCTGCTGATCTGGAGGGATACCTTCTTTGTCCTGAATCTTGGCTTTGACATTCTCGATGGTATCAGATGGCTCTACCTCCAGGGTAATTGTTTTGCCTGTGAGAGTTTTTACAAAGATTTGCATACCTCCTCTCAGACGGAGTACAAGATGAAGAGTTGACTCCTTCTGAATGTTGTAGTCTGACAAGGTTCTGCCATCCTCAAGTTGTTTTCCAGCAAAAATTAACCTCTGCTGATCTGGAGGGATACCTTCTTTGTCCTGAATCTTGGCTTTGACATTCTCGATGGTATCAGATGGCTCTACCTCCAGGGTAATTGTTTTGCCTGTGAGAGTTTTTACAAAGATTTGCATACCTCCTCTCAGACGGAGTACAAGATGAAGAGTTGACTCCTTCTGAATGTTGTAGTCTGACAAGGTTCTGCCATCCTCAAGTTGTTTTCCTGCAAAAATCAATCTCTGCTGATCTGGTGGGATACCTTCTTTATCTTGAATCTTGGCTTTGACATTTTCAATGGTATCAGATGGCTCTACTTCAAGGGTAATTGTTTTACCAGTGAGTGTTTTCACAAATATCTGCATGGTCTGAAATAGAACATAAAATAATAAGCTTACTGCAACATGATTTGCCTAATGCTATTCATATCTACATTTTGTATTTAACACACAATTTAGACATTATCACACACATGGTAACATTTACGACACATCAAGTTGACAACAATAAATGTAATAATGTACCTTACCAGGATATAAGAAACAGGATTTTGCCTGATGATAGGATAAATACACTAGGTATCTTAATTTGTCCACGATATCGCAATATGTAATTGTGCAACCCTTATATATATTATGTCAAATAAAATTTAGGTATGACAAATAAGTAAACAACAATAAACTTGATACAATTCACAATTTTGATGGTATATTGATGTTTGACAAGATTTTGAACAGATCGATAGTGGTCAAAGAATTTGAACTTATACATTAGTAGGCAGTTAGATATCAGAGATAATGAAAAAAAGTGTGTTTCAGATTAACATGTTAAAGTTGTTTTCTAACTGATCAACAAAAGCTACTACAACTAGACATTTCCCCTGATGAGACTAATACTCCTGCATACTTTAAATCCTGTACATTGGGGAGCCAATATGGACACATGATGCATATTGGACACAATCTTATGGTAGATAGACTAATAGACTAAACATGACACACAATTTTGCTGCAATTTCTAAAACATCCAACTTGACACCATGATCAGTACTTTTTTGTAGTTGTCAATACAATGACCAAATATGACAGCAAATTTAATTTTAACATAAATTCCTTACAATATGCACATTCCAATATGGATTTGTGGACAATGCATGAGTTTTGCTGAAAAATGCAAGTTCAAACAGCCATCAAGTCTACAATTTTTGTATAAAAATTATAATTTTTTTTCAAATACCGGTGAAAAGATTTGAGTAAACTAACACAGCCTGTGAATGAAAACAGGACTGGCCAGTTGGTGTCACTTTTTTTATTTTCTTACAGCTGCATAAAAAAGCTAAAATCCAGGAAGATCCGAAGTATTGTTGGTCAGGTAAGAGGAAACACAGCAATATTTTTTGCCTAATTGAATGCTTGTTTTACCCATTTTGCTCTAATTCGATTAGGATCATAATTAATTACTAGAAAACTGAAAAAAAAATGTTTCTTTTTGGCCCACCATTACTTATTGATAAAGAAGTCATTCTATGCTGGACTTTGGTGGCATGGAACTTAAGAGATACAATTTTGTAGTGATCCTTACACTTGTACTTATAAGTTATATAATATAGTTATATTATACATAATTGAGTAATAACAATACTTTCTTTTTGCATCTTTTACTCCAACCCAAAAACCGGTAGAAACCTTTCTCTAGTATAATGGACCTCACTGAACCATTTAACAAGATCCAATCACTTTTATCTCGCACATTTGGCTTTTTTTCAGTCTCTTATTCTAAATAGTTCCATGTCTTAAAGTACAAGGACACAATTAATTTCGTAGTGCATTTCAACAGACCCATCTTGACAAATAAAAAAAAATTCCACAGCTTCAAACTCATTCAAACTTCACCAATATGGAAACATATATAAAAGCAGATTTTTGTAAGAGTGCCCGAAAAATTCACCATCATTTTTTTATTTTTAGCAACTTTGCTTCGCAGACCCTGTAGACATGAAAAGTGACCACTGCCAAATGTCCTAAATTTTGACCTTCTTTCATAGGACCAAATCACAATTTTCTCATAAAATTATAGAATGAAAAAAATCCCTTGTAAATTTGATCCTTGCCCTACATTTCTGAAGTTAATACTAAGCAATAAAGTTTATGACAGCAAAGAAAAAATCAGGAAGAAACACAAAAAAAAAGGAACTATATTCGTATACAATGAAAAGTCAAGGGGAATTAATTGTGATCTCGTACCTAATAATCCCCAAAATCAACCCTGTATAAATTTACTGTAGCAACTGTTCTGGGGTCGTTAAGGTCCTTAATTTTTCATCCCAATCATGGATTTAGACCTTAAATCCCAAAATAAAAATCTAGTTTTCTCGACCAATGTTCAAATGAAAACCCAAGCGTCTGTGTCCCAAATTTTAGTTATACTATACAATAATTTTATAGAGTATAGAGAAACACAATTCAAATCTATACTTTAAAAACAACGCCCAGTACAACTGTTGAACTGACAAGATAACTTGAAACCTACGTACTATCATTCAAGAAACAATAAAACTCGAATAATAACAAATATCGAACAAACGTTCACTTAACGATGACATAGCACAAAGCTTTCAAGTATAAAAGGTGATCAACAATATATCATACATTCAAAATGGCCACTGAACTTCCTGCAAATGTTTATAAATTTCCTTTCACTTTCAAATTATTCACAAGGACTTAAACAGGATGTACCTTCTAAGTTAAACTAGACTTTATAAAATGCACAGAAAACTATAATAAATATTACTTACGAATCCTTTATCTGTAAGTTTTAAGTTTCTTACAGTATTTAACGGATGCTCGTCGTTTTGTTGCGTCTGAAGAATAAAATGGCGAACTTCATTATTTATACTACAACGTCAGTCATGTGATATTCACCTTTATTTCGATTGGAATGTTCTAAGTGACATCATAAAAAGATTTCTTCTGCTAAAATTAGACATTACAATTATTTTTATATCACATGATCATTTTATCGAACAAGATTCACTTTCACAAAAAAAAAAAAAAATAAAAAAAAAAAAAATGTGAAGCTACGTAAAATCAAAGCACTCATGTACTGAATCAATGTATATTTTACTCCTCAAGTAATCGTCAAATTTCAAAAATATGAGAATAAAGGAAAGAACAGGGATCGAATTCAAATGTATCTAAACACACACGCTTATCGTTGTAAATGGTTAATTGAACTCATTGATTTATTTTAAAATTCACCATGCTGATTACGAAGGACATAAAATACACACATACAGATTCGGTGTTGAGTTACATGTATGGACACAAAAATCTCCGACATATTTGAACTACAAACTCCAGTTGGACTTTCTCAGTTTCTAAATTTAATTTATCGACCTTCAGGTCGAAACTGTCTGTCAACAGGTTGTAGAATATATATGTGTCATGTAAAAGCGCTTAGTATCTGGGCACCTAGTTCCAGAGATTCCAGAGACATAATTGTGAAAATTATATTATAAGACTTGGGCGTTTAATGTATTAAACACTGTAACGTTTAATACATTAAACGCCCAAGTCTTATAATATAATTTTCACAATTATGTCTGATGCAAGAAACAATATTCATGCACTTTAAGGTCCTGGAGAACACACAGTTCTATAGCTCTATTACTATAACACATAGCCAAACAGCCAAATAGAACGATTATTCATTAGACGACAGATTGACACCATTTCTGAGAAATGCACTATCGAAATTTCCTGCAATCGTCTAAGAGAAGTTTTATATTTGCTCGTCATGTCCGGGCTTTCTGATGTCACCAGGCAGTAACCGTGATAAAAATACACGATCCAGTGGGTGATGCATCAGGGGGGTTTCGGGTGCTATGCTACCTCTGTTAAAAAAAATGCAAAAAAATATTATATTTGAGTGGCAAATAACTGCATGGAACCCCTTTCTTTAAATAAGTTTCTTGATGGAAACCACTATTTATAATCTCGTAGTGGCTTCATTTATAGCTAAACATCAAATTGTTTATTAACGCAGTTGTAGCCAACTTGCATATTTATCGACAGTGAACGACTAGTTTATTCGGGTAAATGCATATCAATGAACAAGTACTGATAAGAGGTTAGAGGTCAACTATTCTTTAATACAAACCAAAATAATCAGAATATTTAGTTGTTAGTAAAGTTGGTAATATTAAATTTCTTTTTTGTATCAAGTCTAATCTGGAGAACCATGAATTTACTTTTGACAGACGTAGATGTTTATTACACATACAGGCATCGTATAATAATCCACCATTCAAACCTTCTAGTCTATGAAAATAAATTAAAACCATGTATTTACTTTAGACGGAAGTAGATATTATTTACAAATACAGGCATCGTATAATAATCCATCATTCAAACCTTCTAGTCTATGAAATTATTTTAACATTTGATAAGATAACTGTAAATCTACCAAAGTCTGACACCACAGCTATATTGCTTGATTTTCTATTAAAACCAAGAATGTATTTCATGAATTTGTTATGTGACCTTTCATTAGTGTCTTGAGAAAGACCTTTTCTAAAATATATTCTTTTCTTACATGCAGCAGAATCGGTATTAAACATTCCCAAAAATTTCAGAACCATACAAAAGAATAGGTTTTATTGTATGATAGTACAAATGTATAAAGTTTGAAATGCTAAGATTAGAGGAAGACAGACATCTGTAACGTAAATCATGCTTTTAGTGTTTTTAAGTCGCTAATATTGTTAGCGACGTCGTGCACTCCGGTCGTGATTTCAGCACTTTATATTCGCATATGATATGCGTAAATATATAAATATACACCACGTAATACTGCAGATTTGTGCCGTGTTTACCGCCATAGCGTCATAATTCTAGCTTTATACGAGATAAAAATGAACCTCTTAAATATCATACACGTGTTTCTCTTGCTTGTATCAGAACGGGAAGCTTACATGAAATGATCGGTTAGCATTGAACATTACCCAGTTTCCGGTTCAAGCACAGGGCTCGTTACAAGACTATATAGGTCATATACATTATCAGGGCCCCGATATCTATGAATATTCATTGCAAGTTGTTTAATCTGGTTCAATCTGGTTCCCTGGTCAATATCATAAACGAACCAAAGATCCCTATCGTACTTCTTTTAAAAATATATTTTTTCGTTCGATGAGAACGGAAAGTTTACATTAAAAAAATGAAATGATCGGTTAATTAGCATCGATTTTATGTAATATTACCCAGTTTCCGATTCAAACACGGGGGTTCGTAATAATTGACTATATTATTTACTTTATTTCCTCTTATGCAATCTTATGATTATGAGTTTTTTTTCTTCACATTAATAAAGAAAGGGCAAAACGATTATCAATATACACATGAATTACATAAACATGTACTTATTATCAGGAAGAAAATGAATGAGAGCGAATCGCTGAAAGTTACAACGCAAGTGGTCAGCAATGTCCTTTATAGAAAGTTTTGCACACACAGAAGGTATTCTGTTCGTAAATTTTATTGAAAAGTCAAGCTCATCACTTTCTAGTTCGAAATCAGTATTGCAGGATAAGATGATAACAGTAAAGTTAATTGGTGCTAGACAGTCTAGGTATACCCTAAACTGAATTGGAATAATGTTAATAATGTCTTTTCAAAGATCATCACGTTGGTCTTTCAATGTACTGCATAAGACTAAGATGTACTCTACAATTTTTGAAAAGAACATCCCACATCGATCACATAGTAATATTTTATCGTCTTGTTTAGTAACAGAACATAAGTCAATAACATATTTAGCTGCTTCTCGTACTTCTGGGTAAAGTTTTGCTATAGTTTAATTTCACTGTATATACGTCTGAATTAATAGGTAAAAGTCTTCGTCGCTTGATAGCCTCGAATACCACTCAAAATGTTTATTCGTTTTTTCTGATCCCTGACAATAGCTGACCATGCTTTCTTTGATGGAAATTTACCAGAGTCTATAAATATAACGAGGTATTCTGTCATATCGTATTTATGAGCAAGTCTATACACATCAGGAATAAGACCAAGTTTACTTATAGTGCATTTATATTTTAATTCGACTGGCATGGTCTGCATAATTCTTCTAGGCAATGCATTCGATTTTAGTCTACATATTCTGCCAAAGAATAATAACTTGCATTAATCAATATAATATTTGATGCTGAACCAACCTAACAGACTTGTACACTTGTCCGAATGTGTTCGTTTCGGGAGTCCTTGTAATGTTTTACATGCGAATTTATGTGAACGTTCAAACATCTCACTTTCAGATTGAGTAAAGTTACTTCAAAGTTCATACCCATAGAAGGATATTATGTAACACAACTGTTGTACTATCTTTGAAAAAGTCAGCGGGTTTATAATTTACGGGTGAATTCCAGGGTTGATAACAGACAACACAGAAGAGCGTAAAGACCGGCAGGCATTGAAAGTTTTGTTCGTTGATTTTAAAGATATCTCCAAAAGTATCCCAACATGTTTAGAAGAAATAACTAAGGGTATTGTGTAACCATACAATGTCAGTTTGTTTGAAGCATTACGGTAGTTTTACCATTATGTAAAACTTGACTTTTCGGCGGAGAGAATTTAAACGTCTATGAAGTGCTTCATATATTGTTCACATAAATCTATGAGATTTTGCATTTCGTGTTCGTTTGATGATATCAGAGCTATATCATCTGCTTTCACAGAAGTGCTGACACAAATGTCAAGTAACATAGCACCGCTTTTTGACCTGTCAATATCATGAAGTAGATCCAGGTAAAATCGAGCTGACCAAACACCACCTTGTCGTACACCACGTTCAAGAGTAAAGCAACGAGACATATCGTTTTGAAACCTGCAGCACACAACTGGTCATGACATTGTACATGTTATCAATCAAACTCCATATGTTCCCGTATAGGTCATTTATATTATCAGGACACCATTATCTATATATAGCCATTGCCAGTTGTTTAATCTGGTTCCGGGTAATTGAAAGCATTCGGGTCATCACAATCAGATCAAGGGAACCAAGATTTTAGCACGGAAGTTACCCGATTTTAGAGCATATCGCATTTGTGCCACTTCGGAAGTTGAAAGCAAGCCAAAATCAGTGACAGAGAATATTTGACAATTAACGACTTTGAAAACTTCAGTCTGATTTTTTTTGTAAAGTCATCTTTACATGCTGAAATTTACCACTAGCTGTAAACATAATTCCAAGATATATATTGAACTTTGTAACTGAAAACAAAGTGCGCAGTGAGAGCTTTCGGGTGAAGCCTGTTATTTGGAATGAAGAGAAAGTCGACCTTGCTGTGTTGCAACGTATAGCAAACTAGTTCATCAGTCGTGGATTTTCACTTGGTTGGTCTTAAATAAAAAAAGAAAACACCAATTTGTGAAGGAGAATATCGTAGCCATGTAGGGGCATTATCCCCCCCCCAAAGATCTATTGTACCGAAATTAAATCTTTTAATTCTTAGTTGGTGGTATACATTTCGTCTCGAGTAGTACCCCTGTTAATAGTCGTTTGTTGAATTTGAGAGAACTATCACACAACAGGGGAGAATTCAGGCGGGGAGTGGCGGGCGTGCGCACCCTAAAACGTGCAATGCATGGGTTTTCAGGAGTAGATTTAGGCAGTTTTAGGTTGAAACTTTAATTTATCGCTAATTTTACCACAAAAGATATCTACATTGCACCCACTGTAGAAGATTATTTAAAAAATTTTACCTCCAAAAAAATTTCGCCTCGCTCCGCTGTGCGCCACCCAGTAAGCTAAAATTCTGGATCCGCCCCTGCAGGAGACTCAGAAGATGTAGAAGGCTCGTTAATGTGACAAACATTCATAGTTCCTACAACATCGGAGTACGAGTAGTTTGAAAGCTTACATTAACTATGTTCCTCAAAGGTTAGAAAAGTTCGAAAAAATCATAGAGTCGTAAAAATGATTTTGGGAACTCCTTTGGCAATTGGAACGTTTGGGGAATATTTAAGTTGGTGTCCAACACAATATCATCTCATACCGCGAAATCAGGGATCAAATCTAGTTTATTTTAAATAATGTTCGCGTAACTTACGGAAAATCCCAGCCATTGAGTAGGTTACGGAATTCAGGTGGCAGACAAATATACAGATATGATAGGCTTTCTCGATGAAAGAAGAAAATTTGTAAGTAACATCAAAACACTTCAATGAAATGCGTGTATGAGCTAAAACCGCTACTGCAAGAAGTTACTTTAGATTACGCTTCTATATCTGCTCTTAACATTAATATCCGTGAATACTGTCTCAGCTTTTGTTAGTTTAGATGTAAGATAACTAGATCTATTTACATTCCTTTGATTGATTCGAGGAATAATTCTTCAAAGTTATTAGGACGACAATTATAGAAGTAGAAAAAAAATCTGTACTGGATCCATTAGGCACAGAATGGTTGTTAAAATAAGCAATTTACAAACAAAAGCTATTTTGTATGATTATCAATTAATAAATAATTATCACCTGGATCCAGAGATTTTGAAAAATAGGAAATTAACAAAATTAGGCAATTAAAAGTGAAGATTCCGAATCTGGGTCCTCCTTGATCCACCACCGAGTTTACACTACAGATCAAACGGCTTTATATATGTACCATGCACGTACATGCTCTTGACTTAATCATGTTAATTCGGTTTTCTGCCAACAGTTTCAGGGGCGGATCAAGGAGTGAAAATGGGGCGCCTTGGACTCCCTGAGACCTGGACCCGCCCCTGCAGTTTCATCATCGCACAAGTATAAATCACTTTTATGAGAATATTATAGAAAACATAAATAGAAAACTTTATTGCAAAATTAGCGTATAATTATTGTAAATTATTGTAAATCCTCCCTAATCCGTTCTTATCAAGCGCGGATTCATAGGGGCGGATCCTGGCCTAGGGGAGTGCAAGGGTTTGGTACCCTTTTACTGGAAAATTTGTCATTTTTATATGTAAAATCTACAAAAAATGGTAAATAATGCCCTAGACCTCCCATTTTTTAGGAACCCCGGTTGGAACCTTTCCTTTCCAAGTGTGTGGACCCGCCCTTGCGACCCCCCATACTCCTCCATAAATTGGGAATTTGTAAAAATTGAAATTTTTATTTTTCATAAATTCTACCCTTCCAATTGTCTTGCCTCGATTTGCATGACCTTCATATATATATTGGCATTATTTATTTACGCCCTGACGTGGAAAGGGTTGCAGAAATTGAAAAAAATATAGTCAGAGTTATATTGGACCGAGTTGTCCTGATCGGCCCCATTCGTTATGAACACATAAATTGATGACGTTTACGCAATCAACACCAAGCTTTTCATTTATAGACGAAATACTAAAGACATGCCGCCGAAATACAAGTTTCAAGAAGGTTAACATGAACAAAATGCGTTTTTAAACATAAAGAGTGTAGTTTATATTTCTAAAACTAAATGTACATATTGTTTGAATTATTTTTTTCCCGAATCGACGATAGCATTTCACAATCACATGCTCCAAGTCACTAATAATCCCAAATTGGGCAAAAAGGATTAATGCTCTAACTCGAAGTCCCTTGCACAAAAAATAAGATAAAAAAGAAAGAAAATGGATGAAAAAAATATATTGAAAATAATGCTCCATGGGACAATATTCTGATTCCCGGCGTTTGTCCTTATAAAAAGTGAGATCTGCTATGGTTATCTATATGCATGTTAAACTGGCTTATCTTTTCCTTACAAGTTACAAGATCCAGGCACTTAGAAGTTAGAGATATTGGAGGTGATACAAGATGCTATTGGTTTAACATACATATAACCCCGATAGCTAATTTCAAATCATTTGCAGCTGTCATCTTTATATTCATAAACAACCTTCTTTTAAACAATCTTTAGAACAGTTTCTTAAGTCCAGGGCATTTTAAAACTTTTTTTCTATATTTGAAGATATTTAGTTTAAAAAAAGGATTTATCTATCTTGGCATCCAAGCACTTACAGAGATATTGGAGGTGACACTTTGTAGTTGCTACTGGTTAACATACATGTACAGTGTACATACATTGTACAAAAGAAAACCCTGAAAGATAATTGAAAATGTGTGGCAGCTGTCATCTTTACCTTTATAACAAACAATCGTCTGTTAAACAGTCTTTAAAACAGAAAGTCTAGGGCATTTCAAATATTTATTTCTATATTGGAAGATATTTAGATTGAAAGTAAGGATTTTTTTTATCTCTTGGCATATGGACTTAGTAGTTTTGAATGGCTTCTGGTCAGTTTTTAATTCCCTAAATTGACCAATCAAATGAAAGTGTTATATCACACTGAGAATGAGAATAAGATTCATCATTACCTTTTGACAAATATGGGCTTAATTCAACTTAAGGCTCACCCTACTGGGCAATTTGGGTAAAATTGTCCCTTTGGTGTATCCCCCAGTTTGCCTTTAGATGACATAAAAATTCTCATATACTCTATTTAATGGGAGTTTTGTTTCTGGAGATAAAAACTTTTAAATTGCATTTTTGAAATACTGTTCTGTCTTGGAACTGCTGTACATGTAAATGCTAATGTGCAAGTACTTATCTGACATCCTTTTGAATGTGGTATTTAATGTTTTTGTAAATTTCGGCACAGGTCCATCTCATGATGCTATATTATTCTCTTCCAGAAATTTGCTAAAGGGAACGTTTTTAGTTATTTGCAAAAAACTGCCTTCAGACCCTTATGTTCTATTTTAGTAACACTGGCCATGTTTTTTCACAGATAAAAATTCCCAACAGTCATTTTGTGCAGAACACCTTAAGGAACAATCATGCAAAGTTTACATCCTGTTGGTCTAGCAGTTTTAGAGGAGAAGATTTTTGAAAATTTGTCCATGACCACAACGACCACAGATGTCAAGTGATGGCATAAGCTCTCTTGGCCTTTGGCCAGGTGAGCCAAAAAAAAGCTAAAACAGTAATTATGCAGTTTTAAATTTACAACAAATTACGAAAAAAATATATATCAACAAACCATTCCCTTTAATTTTAAAATCAAAGTTTTTTTTTCAAAAAGAGATGCATCCTGTGCTTATACTGATCTTGAGCATTTACATGTATTCAGTCACCAACTTAAATTGCCAGTATGAATATCAAGTTTTAATTATTATTTCTTCTACCAATATGAATTGATCTCAATAAATTCATGATGTATGAAATTAGTCTGTGGCAGATAATGCTACGACTGTATGTAAAATAATGTGTTAAATACAAAGTCTGAACTATTTTTGCTAATATTATATACAATGTAATAACATTAATGACTTTACTTTAGAGACAGTGCAAATGTATAATAACTGTCAATGAGTAACTTTACTTTAGAAAATTTATGTCTAAACTTATATGGTCATTTTATGTGCATGAAACTTTTCAAAGTGTTTAACAGTAAGATTGAGCTGTTAAAAGTGTAAATTAAAAAATTTGACCAGCATTTAACTTTAGCATTTTTTTTTTTTTTTTTATGTTAGGTACATCTTTCACACTAATTTTGAATTCTACACCATCACTAATCATCTTCTTTGTTTACATATCAATTTTATTATGAAAGATGTATGTGTGCTGTGTCTAGGAGTAAAATTGTATGTTTAAAGGAATGTACTCCATATGCAACATCAGCAATAATTTTTTTTTACTTTTTCAGGAACTAAAACACTTACCATAAAATAATAATGCACCATCCAATTTTAAACTACAAAATAATATCACAGCACAAAAGTTTACCACCAGTTTCAGATTTCTTCAAAAGTTATCCATTCAGAGAAATTGCCATTTTACAAAGATATCAAGCAAATGGCAAGGCCTTCATTTTTTGTTTCCTGCTCACCTAACACGTAGAAAACACTTTCACAAGTCTCATAATATCCACATGTGAATGTTGTTCATATTCGACCATTTTCTGTCACACAACCAACAATGTCTTTTTCCTCAGATGAATATCACAATGAAATGGGAGCTAATTCACTTTGGGTAGTTTTCTGCCTGTATTCCAATGTAGTCGGTATTGACTTTGCTTTGACCTCAAGTGATACCCATGATGCTATCATATGGCAACATCACCAATTGCAATAGAATTTAGTGCTTGGCATTTCAGTGATGAAAACTCTTAAAAATTCAAAGCTCCATTGGGGGCATTTTTGTCTGAAATATTTTTAGTCAAATGCAGGCTTTGAATTTCATGTATGAAATAAGTACTATACTTGTTGAACCTATGAAATAATTAATTGAAATATGAAATGCAAAGTTCACCATGTGAAAATCCAAATTGGATTTGATATTTGAACAATAAGACTGACAAAACAAGGAAATGTGTTAGCTATCTTTTCTAAAGATAGTACTTGTTTTTAGAAATTGAATTTAGAATTTATTGAATGTGAATCAGCCTTGTCTACTTACATGTACAACAACCTCTATTGGTTTCTCCTAGACCATGTCTATTGGTTTACTGCTAATTTCGAAGACTGATTCAGCTTGAAACAAGTTTAAACTGACTGCTGCATGTACAAAATGTGTCAATAAAATCTTCAATATTGATTGTAGTCACTTTTAAATTTTGAACATGATACTGATACTCTTGATCAACTTGTATCTAGAGTCAAGATATTAGACTCAGCAAATGTGTAAGATGAAGTGGACCCAAGAAAAAATGCAAGAACAAATGAAAATTCAAAAGTATTGTCTCTGCGCAAAATTTTCAAACAGTACTGCTAAATATGGCGAGTGGCCATACACAAAGGCTTTAATCATTTATGTATTTTTTTGCTGCAATAAATATGAAAAGGGGTGGGGGATGAGGTTGGGTAGAGGTATAATAACTCAATCTCATGTATATCTAATACAAAAAGGAAAAAAAAAGGAAAAACATTGGTTAATGATGTGGGTAAGTATAATAAACTTCTCTTCACTCCCCCCCTCCTGACCTCGCCCCACTTCTGCCTGCTGTCTCTCTAAAAGAGAAGTCACTTCTTGTTTTTCTCACTTGGCAAGAGGAGTTTTTTTTTATTTTGCTTGGAAGGTTCCTCACCTGCTAATGAAGCATAAACTTCAGATTTTACTCAGAGTATGGTATGATTATCTGGAAAAATTCTTAGTTAACATATAAGTAGTGACATTAATGTTTTCTTTTATTTTGTTTCAGGAGAAAAAGTTCTATGTTTCCATGGTCCACTGCTTTATGAAGCTAAGGTAATGAGGTCATAAGGTCAAGTTTGATTTGTGTCAACTAATACATGTAGTTAATAATAAAAAAATATTGCAAATTTTACCCATATGGTTAAGGCAATACCACATTAACTATCTAAACTTAAAAAAAAAAACAATGAACAAATATACAGAATGAATCAAATTGATTGTCTAATTCATCTTGATTTCTTTTTTAAACTTATGTTAAATTTCATCTGAAGATTCAGAGATTCTGCCAAAATCATAAAGAGTTTTGACTACTAGTAATAATCCATATTCTAATGCAAGAAGTAAGAAGAAGAGTTATTTGTTTTCTGATGAAATATAAAGAAATGTAGATTAGTAATTTTCCCATTTTGGTAACTTAAAAAAGAGTTAATAAATTCTTGTTCTGACTCAAAAATTGGGAAATAATGCTCTAGGTATTTGGTTATGTATGAACGTAAGACATATTTGTTGTTTCAATTTTCTTTACTATCATATATTTTTTGTAGTGTGTCAAGGCCGAGGTTAAAGATAAAATTGTCCGGTATTTTATACATTACAATGGTTGGAACAAGAGGTTAGTCAGTTCAAAACCTATTGTTTATTACTGCTTTGAAGGTTGTCTCATTGATGTGACTTAGTATTTGTTGTATCCATTTTCATGAAAATTTGGAAAATAGTTTTTTTTATGTAACCTCCCTTTTTTAAATTTTTTTTTATAAAGTTATGATTTTCTGTTGACTTCATTCATAAAAAATGGCAATTTCCCATATTTGCACATTACTTAAAAATTATTTTAAGCAATTTTCATGAAACTATATTGAATTGGCTTTTTTAAGGTGAGGTAATTTTTATACATATATATTGTGTCAATGTTTAATCACAATTCAGAGCTGTATCATACTTAAATTTTGTGACCATATTTGCCCCATTTGTTCAGGGTTTGACCTCTGTGGACATATTTAGCTACATTTTGTGAAGCATTTTATTTCACTTCGCACCTCTTTATTTTTTTACAGCTGGGATGAGTGGGTGCCTGAGACAAGAGTCTTAAAATGTAATGATGCTGGTCTACAGAAACAAAAAGAATTACAGAAAGCTCACATGTTGGTATACATATGATTCCTTCACTCACTTTTTTTTATAGTGTTAATGTCTTTTATTTCAAAAGGTAAATATCAGTATCTGTCATATCCTTCTAGCATATTGTAGATCATTTGTTAAAAAATTATTGCCTGCTTTTTCTATACTCTCATCATGTAAAACATGTTTACACCTAGTCAAGCACTTTGCTAGCAATGGAAAACTTTTTTGAAAAATAAAATTAGTTTAGTGTCATTTTTTTTTTTTTTTTTTTGTTAACAAAAATTTGATATCACGGCAGAAATCAGAAGAAAGCCAAAGCTGCAGCTAGGAAAGCAGAAAGAGAAAAGGAGAAAGAGAAACAAGAAAAAGAAAAATCTAAAGAAAAAGATAAATCAAAAGATAAAGACAAGGCTGACAAAGACAAAGGTGATAAAGACAGACCAGCTACTCCAACTGTAGAAAAGTCAAGGAAAGAAAAGGGTACATCATAGAATTTCCCTGAAAATAGAAGTCTATATTCTGAATTCATGTGGATGAAGTTTGAGCAAGGCCTGTTTGGCCATTTGTGTCCATACCCATTTTGTGACAGTTTTTATATCATTTTTAAAAGCGTATCATTCAATACAATATTTATTATTTGGCAACACCACTGTCCATTCATCCCACCTTCATCATTTCACTTATCATGCATTTAGCCTCAGTGAGTCCTGGATATATTCAGCATTATAAATCTAAGGTCAAAGTCACATAGAATAATTTTAAGATGGTGTGGGGTTGTCATGTTTTGTATTCCCTGTTCACTGTTGGAATTGAAGTGATACTTTTTGGAAATCTAAAATAACACTTTTAAATTACAGTTTCTCTATGTTTTATTACTAAATCTAACTTCAGTCACCTCTAAAAAATGTGGGCTAGGAAAAACATTCTTTTTGAATAGAACATTAACAAAATTTAGCCCAACTTTGTTTAGGGGGATATAGCTATCATATTTTTTTTTAACTTACTTACCAGTATATGTGGTTGAAGAAATAGAACACAGATATAAAGGTAATTTCCTCTTAGTTTCTAAATGGTAGAAAACCTCATAGGACAGTAATAGTTATCTGATATCAAATTATTACAGATTAAAGAAACCATTACAATGCAAAAATCCCAAAAGATTCAAAAAAATTCCCAGGAGTTGCTTTTTTACATCAGTTTACATTTTTATTATTACACAAAGACATTGTACATATGCAGTGAGATGGCATAAAAATGCATTTAATATTCTTTTGCAATTATTTTAGGCAGAGAAAGTGCAACAGCAACACCCACTCCATCACAAGAGGCTGTAACAGAAACAAAAAGAAAAAGAGCAAGAGCAGAGGCTGCCACACCAACAGTAGAGGCACCTTCAACTCCATCTGTGGTAGGTACAGAACAAGTGTTGGATTTGAAGACTAAATAATAAAAAAAAATACAGTCTGACAAGATAAAATATTGGCATCAATGTAAGTCATAGTCTTTAAGTGAATTGATATTAGATGGAATAGTTAACCCTTTCTTAAGGACGTAAACGTAGGGTAAGGGACACAACTCTTACAAATAATTGAAATATATGTATTCAGCATTTTACATCAATCTCATGTAAGCATCAAAGTAACTTGGACTGATTTCATTCTGTTTCAAATGAAAGCTTGATAGGCTTTAGTGAAATTGAATATGATACAAACATATCACTGATTTCAAGAGTTATGTCCCCTACCCTAGGTCTACCTCCTTAAACTAAGAGCATATACAGTGAAACCTATCTTAAGTGACTTTCCATGGGAGAATTAGTGACCTTCCATGGGAGAACAATATTCCTTGTCACATACAGGTGGTTGCTAAGAGAGGTTTGACTGTATATAAATGGTAAGCTGTCAATCTTTCATAGTGCCATCAATTATAGAAAATGTAACCTTTATTGTAGCCATCTTCACAAGATAGTTCAGTTAGTGTGTCATCAACACCAACAACAGCAGATCAGAAACGAAAGAGAGCCAGAGCTGAGGTTACAGTAGAAACAGTTAAGTACATTTAATAAACAGACATGACTTATATTTTAATACACAATTCTGTTTTTGTTTGTTTTTTTTCCATTTAGGACTTTACCATTACTACCCTTATCTTTATATCTGAAGGGTATATTCTTATTTAATTTGGTATGAAACAGTGGTGAGATATTCATTTTTAAAAAGCTTACTCATAACATTTTAGTTTTCAATAGTTATGGAACACATTATTATGTTTATGCAGGGTCGGTAACTCAATCCAATTTTAGCCAGTCCTGAATACAATTTTTCAATATATTTACTATATGGCTTATAGATTTTTGCTAAAATTAGCCAGCCCTGCAAAAAAAAAAAGCCAGTCTCAGGCTGCCAGGCAGGCTACTATTTCTAACTCTGGTTTATGCAACAATTTTTTAAATTTATGAGAATTTTATGAAGGTCAAAGTCTTTAGTTTAGATGGAATCATTGCAGCCTCTTTTTTATACCTCAGGAAGATGCATATCTGACAAAAATAGAAGTAAAGATCAAGATACCAGAAGAATTAAAGCCTTTTTTGGTGGATGACTGGGATTTAGTCACAAGACAAAAACAGGTATTTCTGAACATGTTGTCAAGATTTTGTTTGTCACTACGTCATTGGGATTATTTTTGTCACAACGTCATTGGGATTATTTTTGTCATTATGTCATTGGATTATTTTCATACCTAAATTAGTAGATATTGATTGAAAAAGATTTGTCTCTGGACTGTTCATTTGTTAGTCAACTACTGCACTATTCTTTCGTGATTTTTACCAAATTGGAATTTGATTTTTTTATCATATAAAAACAAAAATATATGGAGAGAAAAAAAAACAAAAACAAAAAAAAACATAAATATGAATAACTTCAGAAATGTTAAGTTTTCTTTACTAAGCTTTGACACTTGTATTTTTTGGCAAAAGTTAACAACATTTCAATATGTGTATTAAATTACTGAATTGACCGTACTTAGAATAGATCTAGACATTTATACTCTTTTTAAATAATTGAATTATTTCTTAAAATTATAATTGTTTATTTAGCTGGTATCACTCCCTTGTAAGACTACAGTTGATGACATCCTGGATGAGTATGTAAAAACAAAGACAAAGGGAAATAATCCTAACAAGTAAGCATATGGTTATTTCTTATCCTCAAAATAAACCAAGTAAAACTGTTACTTTGAATGATTTAGTGCACTAATTTTCAATAACAATTTCATAATAATACATATTTCACCTGTTCAAGGAGTGAAAACCTTTTCTGACTTATTTATTCAACAAAACTTATCAATCTTTGGAAAGCTGGCATAAAATAAGGTATTCTATGGGCTTTAATATTGTAAGGACCATATTTTTTTACATACAAGTCCTTGTGGAGTATGAAATCAATTTGCCAGATAAGTCGAGTTGTTAAAGAACTGTCAACCAGATACTTGAGTCTATTCAACGGGGATGGAGGTTGTATACTTAAGAAATAATTTGTGGAGGGGGTAGATTTGTACTCATTTTAACATGGGTATGGCATTTATATTCGATTATTTAACACCGAGTGACAGTGATATAGTTATGAAACTATTGAATTAGGTGCATGAAGTTGTAATCAGTTCATGTAAATAGTGGTCATCCAGGTGTGAAATCAGCCTACTTAAGTTTTGACAGTTGTTATAACAACAAACAATAATCAATATAGCTAATATTCAAATTCACAAATGGTTACCTTTTAGTCTGTTATCATTAGCCACCAGAAACATGTTATATCATTGACCAATGTATTTGAAACCGCCATGTTTTTATGAGTGAAATGATCCTTGTGATAAGGCCTACAAAAATCAGTGGGTATCAAATTTTTCAGAAGACTCCTTGTTAAAGTTATTGCCCTTGAGAGGCAAAAAATTATGTTTTTAGCAATTTTCAGCCAATATCTTGAAAACTATATTAGATAAAATGAATCTTTCAGTTGATGAAATGATCCGTATGATAAGTCCTACCAAAGTCTTCTTTGAGTCAAAATTGTCAAACAGCTCCTTGTTAGAGTTATTGTCCTCGGAGGGCAAAAATTTAACAAGGTGAACAACTTGTTTCAGATTGTTCCTCTTAATTTATAATTTAAGTAGTATACTGTCAAATTTGCTCCATCTTCAACCATTTCAGTGATAAATAGGTCAAAAATAGTCGGTATCCTTGCGTATGATTTTATAATTGAAATGTATTTTGCAAGATTAAAACAAAAAAATCAATTACCAATTGATTACCTAAGACAGTTTTTGTGTAAAAACTGCATATTCAATCCACCATTCCTAAGCATGTGTCGAACTTGAAACTTGTGTCCATATTGGTACCCAATGTAAAGAGTAATTGTGAAACAAATAATGACTCAAATAACCACAGCATATGATAGTTTGTTTTTTTTTCTGTTGTTACATACTGTGTCTTTTCTAATAAATTTAATCTATTTGTTTAGATGTTCAGACTAAAATATATTTAGTAAAATACATTTAAGAGTAGAATTCATTTTGTTAAGTTATAAATACTGTAATTTAGATCTAAAGGAAATCTCTCGAAAGAGTAAACACATGAAATGGAACATAGAGAAAGCATGGATTATTTTATCGTTTTTTTTGTTTTTTTTTACAGGGATGCCATAATAGAAATAACCCAAGGTATTAGAGAATATTTTAATGTTATGCTTGGAACACAGCTATTGTACAAGTTTGAAAGACCACAGTATGGAGAGGTATGACTTCAGTCAAAATTAAAATTAGATATAATAAAAGGATAATTAATTGGAAGGAGTGAATATCCAAAATATAATCACTAGTGCTGAAACTTTGTCAACGGCGGATTGATTTCAAAGTTGTGATGTTTTGGCAGGAGAAAGTCTGAGAGTGAAATTACCGAATTTATTTCATAGTGTAAATTATTAAAATTTATTTCACAGGGAAAATTTGATAAAACACTGCTATCTATAATAAAGTGTAGATATTTATTTTCTTTCAGTCAATCAGCATCATAAAGTTGTCCAAACTTTTTGAAGTAGTTTCAGATTTGATATTCTAAAATTTGTTGTTATATTCAGATGAGTAATCAATTTAGTTTTAACCTTGATTTAAAGAAATAATTTTGAAATAGTGGCGCCTTATTTTATCTTTCTTTTTGCATTCATTAGGGGACAATGTATTGTAATGTTCACTACTCTTTTTGTTGTAAGAAAATACTACAAAGCAAGATTTCTTACACATGTCTATATGTAACTGAAACCTAAGCCAGATTTTTAGAAAACAACTGTAGAAATTGTTGAAAGTATAATTTGTTGGTACATTTGAATTTTTATATATACATGTATATTTATTTGAACCTTTTGTAGGTTTTAAAAGATCATCCAGATACACCTATGTCTAGTGTTTATGGATCAATGCATCTTTTAAGACTGTTTGGTAGGTTACTTCATGGAAATTAGTGAATGGTAAAAATTTCGAGTCCAATGTTTTGCATTTAAAAACACCTTTGATAACAGATCTATTGCAATGTAAGGTTTCTTTTTAAAAAAAAATCATTGAAAGTGGAAGAGGCAGTTTACCATAACTAGCTAAAAAAAAAAAAAAACCACGGGAGAAAATTTCTGTAGAAGCAGATCCAATAGTGACAGGAACAGGCTGTCACACAAACTTTCTTGATCCTTGGTTGTGACATGTTACTGTGAAGGAACTTTAGCTCATGGATACCAATTTTCGTGGATCAGGGAAGAAACACAAGTTTATGGATTCTTGAATTCGTGGTTTTGAAGTTTTAGTATACACAGCAATGGGAATCTATTAGTTGTTGGGAACCAAATTTTGTGGTTAGACCTACCCACGAAAACCACGATATTTGGTACCCCACAAACAATAGTACTTTCAAAGTATTATAACTTAAAATTTCCTTAAGTATTCTTCCCAGGCCATTTTAGCATTGTTTTCAGCTCATTTGTAATTTTCATCAACAGATTGCAGTACTACACTCCTTGAAACGTTTATATTTCCCATTTTAGCGTTTGTGCATCGTTTATCGTGCCTTTACACATTGTTTTGTGTTCGTTTAAACGCATGATGAATGCATGATAGAAGCTTTCGTTTAAACGCATGCTGGGAGCGTTCGTTTTAACCCATGATACAAGTGTTCATTTAAATGCACAATAGAAATGTTCATTTATTTTTGTACTTTGATTATTTCCTCGATTCAACTGTTATTTTTATACTGTTTTCTATTATTAATTTATATGTTTTCTTTAATTCAATTTTCTATTTTCCCTTTCATCATTATTATTTTTCGTTTATCGGGCGTTTGGTGAGTGTTTAGCATGCGTTTGGGTATTGTGCATGCGGGAAACCTAAACATCTCAAAGAGTGTATCAGTTCACTATGCAGAACTATCAATTTGCTCTATTCGAGGGCCACTGGGGAAAAATGTTAGATCTTTCTATTATTTTGATCTTTTTGAATAAAAATGACAAAATTAATATAAATTTAGAGGTAGTTTGGTTACTTTGCGACAACAATGAATTACATACAGATCAGTCAAGATTGAAAAAAATCGGGCATTGTCCTTTTGCACCAGTTGGATAAAAAATTGTAGTTAAATTGCGCCATAAAAAATTTTTCAGTGTAGTCCTTTTCCACCAAGAAAAGACTACCTTTTGCGCCAAATACAAATAAGGAAATTAAATATCAAAAAGGTAAAAATCTAAAACAAAACGATCATAAATTAAAGAAAATGAGTTAGAAATGAATAAATTAAAGATGAGAAGATTAGAGATATCTGCATGCTATATTAAAATAACTTTTTTTGAACATAAACTCTGCCAGGGAAAGCTACGGGTCCCAAGCCCTGAAAAAGGAGGAGAGTCTATATTTGCATTTAAAAACTAAAATAAGTCTTATATTTCTTATATTCTTTTAATAATACCTGCTTAAGAGATGAACAACCAGTTATGTAGAGATTTTAAAAAAAAATGTTGAATAACATACAATAACCACACCACACAACTAATGTAGCATTAAAACAATATCAGATATAAATTTCACTGTATTGTGACGCAAAAGGATCATTAATTTATTGGCACAATTTAACTACCGGTAAGAAAATTGAAATGTAAACTGGCACGAAAGGAGTACTGGTGCAAAAAAAAGTTGTGGTGCAATAGGAAAATGCCCAAAAAATCATACTCGTTATAATACCCCTGTGATAGGTGTCTTTGATTATTCAATTAATATTCATGAAACTTGTGTATTTCCAACATATTTATCTTTTAATGCTTTATGTTAAAAATGATATTAATAAAAATGAAAATCCAGAAACTTTTGATAAGAGTTGAAACATTGACATTCAATTTTCAATTTATTTTTTTAAGAAGATAACCAGTTTATTGCATAGTTTAATTATCTTACTTCAATTAACACAATTTGGATATGTTTTCAGTTAATCTTGGTGGTTCTTTAGCCTACACAGCACTTGATGAGAAAAGTATTCAGCTATTATTGACCCACATCCAGGATTTTCTTAAGTAAGACTTGAGGATACAGGAAACACTTAATAAAAAAAATTGTCTATATGTGATCAGTTTATTTTATCAAAAGTTGTACTATTTGAAGTTTATATTTAAGCTAAAAAATAAACTGAAATTGAATTGTAATTTTAAGTTTTATTTGCAGAAGGAAAGCTTGGAAATAGCAAAGTTCTTTAATTTGGTTATATTTCTTGTCACAAGCATACAAGTGAAGCTTCATCTCTAACATTTATTGTTTAACTGTTCAAAAAATTGTTTTATGACACATCTTTAGCCTATTTAGGGGATCTTAATTTAATTCTGGAAGTCTTTATTAATTAGTTGTCATTTCCCTGGGATGATTTGAAATTTGGATATGTTGTAAGAATAGGCAATTATAACAGATATTTACTTATTAAGTATTTGATTACTGTAAAAGTACTAATTTTCACTATTTTTGCAATGGACAGAAAACCGCAAAAAATAGTACACGCAAAATTGATTTTTAACACTGTATAACGTTAATCATTTTTTGAAGCCAAGAAAATTGATACCTGCAAATATGCTCACTTGACAGAATCCACGAAAATTAATAACTTTATAGTAATTGTACAGTTTTGTCAATTATTTATCTACAAAAATGACAAAAATGAAGAAAAAGATTTTTATTTTGATGCTATATGAAACTCTTCTAGGATACATACATAACATAATGTAAGACAGCAATGGAAATATGAGCAACATGAACATTTGCACAATATTCTTGACACATGTCAATGGACAGGTTCTTTGATATAATTTTTTATTCTATTCAATCTACACATTTATTTTCTGTTCTGCTATCACTAGTTACAAGCATTAATTCATTTGTTTTATCATTTTGTCACTGCTAACTGCTGATGATTTTTTTTAGATACATACAAAAGAATTCATCATCTCTCTTCAACCAAGCAGATTATTACATAGTTGCACCTCCAGATTATCATCGGAAAGCCATCTGAATTGTCAGGAGACACTCAACTATCTGAGACTCTAAATTGCTTGGGTATTGTGTTACAGGAAGTCTGAATGACTTACTGAACTTTTTATATTTGTGAGAGCTGTCCACAAGTATGAGGATATATATATGAAGTCTTGTACATCAACTTTCTGGAACACACATTAACATCGTGTCAAGACACCGGTGTAGGAGTGTGGTGTATTATGTGAAAAACCAACCATTATGTCACAAAAAAAACTATGGAAATCCACAAGATGTGTATATAAAATCATTAAGATATATATATATATTTTAAGGCAGTAACTTCAGACTGAGTAACATACTACAAGGAGATGTGTTCTTAAGAGAAAGGAAAAGCAAATCACTTACATTTGTAGTATATCTGATCTTTGAATACTATGATAGAAATGCTGCAGTGTTTTGTCCTTTTATTGTCTCTTAAAGGATCTGTTAATGCCCAGTTACTGTCCTTTCTTGTTAAAGTACTGTTACCACTTCTTCCTTCAAGTTCCTTGATCTTATCTATTCGGAGTAACATTCAATTTTCTCCCCTTGGAAGAACTTTTGTTCATGGAGTACCAATAAGTGTTGATTGTATAGTTTCATCAAACCTCAATTCTAAATTCAACAGGAAATCATGAGAAAAATTGAGTCTCATGAAACTGACTAATTAGTGAAATTACCAAATTCAGACTAACCACCAAAAGTTATTGTTTAGTTTAAGTATAACTTAATGGCTAATGCTTCTATCTTGAAATAAACACACACTAATGAAATGTTTTATTCATTTCCGGGCTTATATTCATTTGAGGTGTTTTTTCTTCAGAAGAAACAGATCAATTTGACCTTTAGCTTTTTATAAGCTTGTACATGTATAATTTAAAAAAAAACAAGGACCCATTTGATCATCTGTTTGTCTATCTGACATCTTGCATCATAACTTGAGAATGCCTATTCAATTATATCAAATTTTACATAATTGTTTGTCATGATAGTCTCAAGGTTTGTATACTTTTTAGTAAAAAATTTTGAAATTGTAACACTTGAAAAAGGGTATTATCCAAGTCGCATCTTATGTAAAAAAATGCCATATTTATCAAAATAGCTTCAGACATTACACTGTGACTGTCTATGGTTATTTAGACAGTCAAAAGATTCTGTTGGAGGTTGAGAGGTTAGCCGAATCCCTCCTACAGATCCACTGACTATCAAAATAATCATAGATAGTTACAGGAGCTTATAACATTTTGTATGATTTTACTTATCTATATTATGAGAAAATAAATTAATCTTTATATCACACTATATTTCTTTCAAAGATTTTTTGGAAATCATTGGGTGGTTACTAGGTAAAATCTATTGGCATCCAGGTCAAATGTACACACTGGCTGGTGTGATTGAACTATTCAGGTCAAATTATTTAAATCTGTGTTGTTTCATTGGTAGAGATACATTAGTCTCAACTTCATTCTGCAACTATTGTTATCATTGGTGGATGAATTTTCCTTTTATGGTCTTTTGCATATTGTTCATTCAGATGTTTTCATCAGTGGTGGATGGATTTTTCTTCATTTGCGTATCGCTGCTTTAGTTATTTTTTTTTCCAATCATGAGTGATCAACACAATGCAAAATCATACAAAAGTATTTGGTATGATTGTCCCTAAAGTGAATCTCTGATTTTTTGTAACAATAAATATCTCACCACTATAAATTCTGAGATGATATGGTCAATTCACATAACTAAGCAACAGGACCTTTGAAGCCTCCTTATGGTCAGTCATCCATGACCAGAAATACCTACAAACTCCCATTCTATTTCCTGTTACACTGCTCAAATGGCCATTTATGTCACTTTGTTTTACCCCAAGCAATTTTGAGGGGTTAAATAAACACATAAATGGCCAGCCTGTGGCAAAACAATGATGAGATGGAGTTTCCGTGATATATTTCGATTCTAATAGGATTAGTTTCTTCATATTTTTTAATAGAAGTAGCCTATGAGTTGCACGCAATGTTGGTCAAGTGTTTGTCACTTTTTTACCATGGTTGTGGTCTTAAGAGCTTTGAAGCACTTCATATAGGAATTAACCATATTTTTTTGTTTTTTTTAGTATAATTGATTTGAGAAACTTATTGTTTGTACAACTATTAGAACTTTGTACTATATTTTAACTGCTTTACCAACAGTGAAAGCAGGTCCTGTAGCCAATCCAGTCTGTCTGTCCATCACACTTTGGGGTACCTACTTGGTGTAGTAGAATTCAAAAAGTTTTGAAACAAATCTATTTAAACATTGCACAGTGATTATATACATAATGAATATGTGCACCTCCTAGTATGAAGGAATTTGATAACTTTTTTCCTACATGATGAGCAATTTGAACTGAGCCATTTTTGTCACTTTATGTTGTCAAGGATACCTTCTTTGTGTGAAGTAATTAAGCAATATATAACTTTTTACAGTAATTACATACATACTGAAGAATTAAACATCCTATTATAGTGAAGTTTGATAATTTGTTTCCTACATTTTTAGCATGTTTAACTAAACCATTTTTTTTTAAGCAGTATATGCTATCATTAGGAGATTACACATGGAAAGTTATAACCCAATATGTTGCTTTTTACCTTGATTAGTGTTTATATACATATTGAAGACACCAGTAAGATGGTGACTCAAGTCCAGATGTGTGTTGGTTTTGTTGAAATCACTTAGCTCCCTTCGTCTTCAGTTGTTGTGGTCTTTAACAATTGCTCAAAAATCTTTTCCTCTTAAACTAATGGACCAATTGGAACCATTTCTAAGGGAATTCTGCCTTGAATCAGAAAACTTTTCAAATGCTTAATGGTTAGATTACATATTCTCTTTATACTGTACAGTACAGGACAGGTTTTTTTTGTATTTTCTAGGTAGTTGAGGCCAAAATATTCATTTCCTAATTTTTCCAGGCTGAGGTATTTATTTACAAAGTATAATATGAATTATCAAAATAATAACAACTTCCCTCCCAGAATCTAATATTTTCAAGTTGTTCCAAATACCCATTTAAGAGTTATTATCCCGGTTATTTACTTTTGTTTCTTTGTTTTGTGTGTGTGTGTGTAATAGGGGTTGTAAATACCAAGATATCAGGTTCACTATGTTTATACTTTATTAGATGTTTAAAGGTTCAACCCTACAATTACATAATAATATATTTAAATATCACATAAGACAATACACAAAGACAAATAGACATGTCACACACAGAAAACTTAAGAGTCCCTGCATTACAATAATTAAACACACTGCTTAGCCATTCTACTCAAAATAATGTATCATACCAAATGTAACCAGTAACTCTAATAAGCACACTCAATATACCAAATATCAAATATGGAAACTAGAAAGCTAAATAGCTTTAAAACAATTTAAACCATATAGTGTACCTTCTGTCACAATTTTCACTAGCTCTTCCAATATCTTCCGTTTACTGAAACATTCAAGACATTGCTAGTTCTTTTAAATAGTTGGCTTTAACTCTCGTGGTAGATTGTTGAGCCATGACAAATTCACCTGACCTCATCCATCTGGGCTGCCTAACTTGCCTTATGGATCTAAGCACGAGTGGTGATGCAACGTCTTCCTCACAACTCTTCACTTGCAACTTCTGCTTCAGTCTCGGGTACCAACTCGACTTCAGCATCAGTTTCAACATACTCAGGGCCCTGGTCATCTTCATCGTCCTGATCAACAACAGCTTCAGCATCTTCTGGAACTCCTTGATCAGTTTCATGCATTAGCGAATGTTTCAACCCATCAGTAGTTGGAATTGGAATGGCGTGTCCCTTCTTGGATACATATGCTGGATCCACACCACCCATTATATTTTCCAATACTGAATAGTCATCTTCCTCCAGATTACCTTCTGTATCCTGAATATCAGAATTAGATTCACCTGGATCCTTAGATTCAATTGGAAGTAGCATGTTTCTGTGCAGAGTGCGCTTACGGCCGGTACCATTCTCCTTTTTCACAACAAACACTGGAATTTCTAAATTTGACCTGTAACAATATATATATCTTCCTCCCACTTATCACTCAACTTATGTTTGCCATCCCAGCCCCAGGCAACTATTTTTACAAGCACCTTATCGATCTCCTTTCTCTAAAGCGGCATACCGTGTCTTCAAATCATAGTTGTCTTTCTGTACACTTTGTTGTTTTCTTGATGTTCCAATAGCTAGTTTGTAGGCTGTATCCATACGCTCTTTTAGTGTTTGCACATAATTTGATGAGAATTTTTGTTCTTTGCTATTCAAATTGAAAATGATATCCACTGGCAGATGAGCTCGCGTACATACATAAGAAAATACGGGGACATACCAGTCGTATCATGCCTTGTGCAGTTGTATACATGAACCATTGCTGATACATGGACCTTCCAATCCCGCTTTTGTTAAGTGTTCCTAACATGTTTAATAGCGTCCTGTTAAATCTCTCGCAACTGCCATTCCCTTGGGGATGGTACGGTGTGGTTCTAGACTTTTGTATTCCTGCCATCTTACATAGTTCTTTCATCAATTTGCCTTCGAAATTGGCCCCTTGGTCTACATGGATAGTCTTCGGAAACCCATAATGAACTACTCGTGAATGCCTCTGCAGTGGTATGTGCAGTGGTGTTCTTAGTGGGCACAGCTACAGCATACTTTGTGAAATGGTCCTTAATTACAAGAATGTATTGTTGTCCCCCATTTGATGTCTCAAGTCCTAGAAAATCCATACACACTAGTTCAAGTGGCTGCGTTGTTTCAATACTTACCATCGGAACCCACTGGGTAGTTGGTGTTTTCCTTCTGATACATCTATCACAGTTACTTATCCAGTTCTCCACATCTGTAGTCATCCCATACCAAAAAAATTCTGTCTCGTAGCAAGATGGTACGGTCTGTACCCTGATGACCCATTTCATTGTGCACTCTCTGTAAAATAAACTTTCTGTACCCAGATGGTATCAACAGTTGTTTCCTATTTTCACCAGATATACATATATCTGTTACAGTCCTGTACAAGCTATTGTTTTCCATAAGAAGTTTGTCATAGTTGTTAAATAAAACCCTGTGTTCTGGTGTAGATGGTATCTTCTTTTTCAACGGTTTTCTCCCTGATAAAACTCGTCCTTTCCAATAACTTAACACTTGGTCTTGATCTTGAATGAATGGCACATTTAACTGTTGTAATTGTAGTTCACTAAGATTGTTGATGAAAAATTCCAGCAATCCTGGAAATCCTTTGTAAATGCAGTTAAAATGAACTTCATACTTAGATTTTAGCTTTTTGAGTGTGTAATTCCGGTTAATAAAATTACGGATTTTAAAATTTGAAAAACGAACATATCAAATTAACCAACGAATTGTCTTTACCAACTTTAAGTTCGTTTTGTCAAAAACATATTGTATTCCGTAAAATTAGTGACCTAATTCAAAATTGCTGGTCATTTTGACAACTGCCGTCATTACAAATGTTTTCTAGGTATTTAACAAATATTTAGAATTTTTATCGCTCGATTTTTGGTAGATTAAACTTCTTTTATGTAGATTAAAGACTTAAAATATTTTGAAACACATGTTAAGCTAATTCACATTTGCTGTGGCTTTCAACATGTCAGATGCTAGAGGTTAGGATGGCACCAAGTCAGAAAATAGCTTGCCAGACAACCTCTAGCATTGCTGGTTAGGATGGCAGCAAGTCAGAAAATAGCTTGCCGGACAACCTCTAGCATTGCTGGAGGTCATAATGTAGTTTACCGTGTGCAATGCCGAGCACTTCCGTTTGGCTCCTCTACAGCTCGGTTTTCACCAGAATACTCGGTCAGTTCATATTCATTCCTATTTAGACGACTTCTTGATCAGGAATTCGTGTGTTGCCTTTCTCAGGCTTTCCTATAACACAGAAGTGACTTCAACTTGCCTTTCCGAATGCAGATGTAGTTCCTTGCAACTTCCCAGAATTATGTTTACTGGGAAAGTATTACAGAATATGCCTTAGACAAATGTTTCCGTACCAGAAGAAATGTCATTTTGCCAGAATTTTTCTCTAATTCAGGTTTCTCATTCAGTCACCAGGTCAAATTGAAGTGTAGGCAAAGTTACGGCAGGGGGTCTGGGAGCTTAAAGCCCCCAGCAGGTCCAGGGGGGCGAAGCCCACCCCTCCCGAAGCTCCGCGGAGATAGCGTTTTAGAGCATCATTTATGCCTCTCCTGGATGTATTTTATCTAAAAAAAAATTGGCAAAATTAAGTGCTGGCAAAAGCTTTTTTGCCTAACGGTAGCTACGCGCCTGGTCACAGCCAGACAATTAACTTCTGGGAATTCTGAATTCACCTACAGATCTAGTTCCACTTGGACGCCTACGTAGTCGTTGCTTTTTCTCCAGTTTCATAGTATCTTCTACTCTTCACTTTTATCTGCTCGAACTCTGGACCCCAGCCTCTTGGGATTGGGAAGAGTTTAACCAGTTTTCTTCAAATAAAATGTTCTTCAAGGTGCCCCTCCCCCCAACTCCTTCAATACCTCTATACAAACCTCTTTCAAAACTTTTAACTTCTATACTCACAACTGTCAAAGAGGGTCTACAGTCCTACCACAATACTTGTTACTCCCGTAGTGGTATTAATTCAATGTGGATCCTGGAAAACGAAATATCTTTTGGAGACAATCAGTACAAGAATATTATCTGAATATAATAGCATTAAAACCTACGATCTTTCAACACTGTATACTTCTATTCCCCATACTCAGTTAAAATCATCTTCCAAATATACAGAGGGGAATGTTTACAAAATGCTGGAATTTTCAATCGACAACATATTTGTCCAATGTGGTGGACGTGTTTTTCAACAAATGGTCGGCATTCAAATGGAAACAAATTGTGCTCCTTTACTTGCTGACCTTTTCCTTCACTCTTATGAGGCTGACTTTATAGCTGATCTGATCCTAAATAAAGAATATCGTTTAGCTAGATCCTTTAATCTCAGTTTCCGCTGTATAGAATGCGTATTATCTTTAAACAATCCTAATTTCGGGGATTTGATACATCGCATCTACCCCAAAGAACTTGAGATAAAGGATACTACAGACACTGTGAAGTCAGCCTCATACCTACACTTAGAAATCGATGGTAAAACCATTGACCAAATTTTACGACAAACGTGATGACTTTTCATTCAAAATTGTCAACTTTCCTTTCATCTGTGGCAACATCCCTTCAGCACCTGCGTATGGAGTGTTCATATCACAACTCGTACGTTATGCTAGAACTTGCCGAAACTACGCAGACTTTTTGTATCGCGCTTGAACTCTAACAAATAGGCTTCTGGAACAGGGTTATGTTGCTACAAGGTTGAAGTCATCACTACCGAAGTTTTATGGTCGTCGTCATGAACTCGTGGATCGTTACGGTGTATCTATATGCACCATGAAAACTGGTTGATTCAACGGGTCATAGTTTTCTTTTTCTCGTTTATCTCCCCGGACTTGACTTTTTATGAGCAGCTCGGCGGGTGTTTCTAGAAAAACAGAGGACGCTTACCCTACCGGTGCACCTGGTCCATGCTGCCAGTTTTTAGTGGAGTCCGAGTTGCTCATTTGCTTTTGTTACTTTGTATGTATGATTTTAGTTGCTTTATGTTCTTTGTTGTGTGTGTCTGTTTTCCATGTCTGGTCTTTGTCCCTGGATTACATTCTTTTGATTACCGCTATAACCTTGGTTCCCTTGATTACTCTTATATAAATACCTCGCGTCTGGGTTTTGGAGTTTTTCTCGAAGAAAAACTTTTTTCAGGCTTGTAACCTCCTTCTCAAAAGCAGGAACACATAAACCTATTGGAGATGAGAGCAGTATGTCTAGTCTTATTTCATTTAAGGGCGAATCCGGCTGAAGGTTCGTTCCCTTTGTGATTCATCTTATCATTGGAAAGGTAATCTCAGTCTACTGGCGAAGAGTCTATCGAGATCTCTATAAGACTGGAATTTTCGATTCTCTCTCCCTACAGTGGGATCGTCTCCACATCGACCTGTTTGCTATTTCAATGAATCACAAAATTACAACCTGTATGTTTCCAATGCCTGATTCACAAGCTCGACGCAATATCTCTCTTTTGGAACACAACTTTTGCTTATGCATTTCTCTCCAAGGTCCAAAAAGATCGATTGTCGAGTCATACTTATCGTTCAAGCTTTGTCGAGACAGGCATTGTTCACATATCACCTCAAACTGCCTTGCACAAATACACTCCTTTTATTCCGCTGCGATCAAAACTGTTGTCTCAGTGCATCCTCATTCCGAAAACCTACACCATACATGCATAGTTATTTTTCGGAAAGAACTCCATCAGAAGGCTTTCCTAAGGGAGCTTCCACACACCCGCAGGCTGTCGGTCAATCTAGAGACCGACTATGATGCTAAGTGATAATTCTTCAGTTATTGTTGTTCAAGACGGGAAATTTATCTTACATTGTATCTCTGTACACCAATTAGTAGTTTTTTCTTGAATTTATTTTCGAAGAAAATAATATGTTTCCTTCCTCTATTAAGCTTACAAATTTGCAATTTGAAGAACCCTTATTACTTCAAGTGGACCTGATTTCTCATGCAATGACCATTTATGTTATATAATTGATGAAAAATTTCGAAACTGAAAAAAAAAAAACTTATTCCATAGGTTCGGTTCTGTCTGCTCTCAGATTTTCGTCCTTTGAACCTGAATCTGAAGTACATCTAAAATGTGTAACATACAATGAAATAAATGTTCATTCCCTTCTGTAGACATTTCATCGGAATTAAATCATTTTGTAACCATGTGTTGGCAAAACATGGGTTCCCCAATCGGTTAATGAAAAAAGGACAACGTACAAAAAGTTCCAGTTTTGATAAGAAAAAATCACAGTAAAAAGTCACAATATTTGCTAGAAAAAAGGGTCACAGGAAAAATATAAAAAATCAAACAACACTATATCATAACAGATGAAGAAATATGTGGTGACCTTTGTATGTATATTTCATGGTATGGTGATTTCACCATATAACCAATGATTGGGTATTTTCACCTTTGATGCGGTAGATATGGGTTTTCTCCTTTTACTCGTATCATCACATGGTATGCAGTGATTGTTGAAATGAAAGTTATCATAGGAACTAAATGGATTTCTCATTACATATGATAATGTTTAAACAAATTATTTAAATCAAATATTATACATTAAATATATATTTTCCATTCAGTGTTATTTTATCTAAACTTGAAATAAAACCATAGGCCTGTAATTAATTATAGGTCTCTGATAAAACTAAACAAATATTAAAAAGCGAATATATTTTTTAACTAATTTTATCATTTGATGATGAGGAGGGAATTATATATTTTTTTAGCATTTACAGTTGAGGTATTTAGTAAAAATTCCACATATGTTTAACTGTGATTTATTTTTCATGACTTGTTATTTTTCTTGTGACTTTTCCAGAAAAATTCAAATTATACAATGTCACATATTCCTGCTCCTCAATATATCAATACATGCATGCAGTTAAAGAAAGGGCGATACAATGTCAATTTCATTAACAAGATATAAATCTTTATTCATGATTCAGTGTGGTTGTGCTGCGCTATACCTATTGATATTTCACTTTTTTTTTCCAAATAGAATTATTCTCATGAGAATAACCTTGCAACTGAAGAATAATAGTTTAAATATGAATAGCTGTACTCCAATGATCTATTACTTCGCCCTTCATAAGTCAACGTGGTTGTTCCGCGCTATATTCCACAGTAAGTAAATGATTTACTAAAGAGAAACATATAACATCGATGTCAAGATTGCTTTTTATGAAGTGGCTTGAACTGACTTTTGTGAAACTGCTTTATATAGCAATATGTAATAACCAGCAGACAGATTGCGTCACTTATTTTACCTTTTTAAAACTTTTCTACTTTTTAATAATGAACATGTATGTTTTTTTTTTAATTTCGTAACTATCGTTCTAGAATTTTACTGTTAACAAAATGATATATACTTTAAACCAATTATAATATTGGTGTACTCCAATAAGAGGTGGCAGATATAGAGAAAAGAAAAAGAAGCAGACGAAATGCAGAGAAGAATTGTTTCTTGGGTACGACAGTGATAAGCTAAATTAGCAGCTTAATTGTATTCTGCTTGGGTATACTTATTTTTTGTTTTTGTATTTTTGGCGCCAAGTCTACTATTTCAACACACAAAAAGTGTTCCGCAGAAAGAAAATAAACATCACGTGATGAATGACGTAAGATTGCATATTTCGAAGATGGCAGCGGGACCGAACTGGGCCTCGCTGCCTAGCATACTTATTGTGGATATTTTATCCTACCTTTCGCATGAAGACAGACTTAAAGCTTCTTCCAGTTGTAAGAGATGGAGGAACTGCCTTTTTCATCCAATCTTTTGGCAAAAGATTCGTTTGTTGACCGGAAATTCAGACAGACAGAGGACAAAATTTTTGACAGACAGATGTGGAAGATTTGTCAGGGAAGTCTGCATAGTTTTCAACTCTCACAATTATAAGGAAGTGAGGGAATGCTACCAGATCTTAGATGTTCTTTGTGGGAACAAGAATTTAACAGTTTTTTCTCTGCAACCATCAAGCTGTCACTTTGAATGGCCAGAAATCCAGTCGACGTATTTTATTGACAGGTAAGCAATAACAAAACCATGACGTAAATATTTACAAAATCTTTCATGACCTTTGACCTTTAAATCAACCAATTAAAAAAGTCGTGTACATATGTCAGTGATGTTAGGTAATACATGTAATGTGATATTAAGTTATGTATAGTCAGTGACTTAATATTATTACGATAAACACTCCCTGGTATAGTGTTGTGTTTTTTAATTTTATTTGAATTTAAATTTTGATATAGATCTAGAGAAGGCATTGTGAGGTTCACAATACTGGAAATTTCATATTTTATCTTTAATTGAAACAAGGAATATCTTTAGCAGGTTTGAAATTCCTGAAATACGGCATTGCTACAGGCTCCCTCTCTTTAGTATTTACATTAATGAATATATGAAAAAGTTTATTGATAAAAGTATTTACACTTGTTGACACCATTGACGAACATAATATATATTCTCGTTGTTTTCATACTGAATTCTCCTTCAGTTTGAAGATCAATGACGTCATGATTTTAAATCGCATTGTTTCATTGACGTTAAAAGGTTATTCGGAGGCAAATCTGGGGTCATCACTTGTGGATGCCATTTACCAAAGTAATATATTTTCCTGTTGTTTTCATACCGAATTCTCCTTAAGCTTAAATGACGTCACAATTGTTTCATTAATGTCAAAAAGGTTATTTGGAGACAAATCTGGGTTCATTTGGCGCAAAATGACAAGTGTGAATTCATGTATTAGTAGTGGCATTGACAGGGAGGTTAATAAACCCTTTTGTGATAAGTTTATGAGCTTGCCCAATATACACTTCCGTGATGTAGGGCTTGAGTAGAACAAAATAATTTTACTTGCGGGAGTGTATATTGAGAATGCTCCAGGCATGCCCATTGACTGTCCCGTAGTTAGCACAAAAGGGTCTATTACATAGATTTTCTGCGTCATATATATAATAAGTAAGGACTTATAGCAACACAGCAATTATCAGCGCGGTTACAGTGGTGGAGCCAATGTCTGTGTGGCTTGTGTTTTTGCGCAGCATCACATCCACCGTGAATTGAAAGTAGAATTAGGCTCAGTTCTAAGAAAATTTGTTATAATGCTAAGGAAAAATCAATTGATGAAGATGTTTTCCTATAACTTTACTAATAAAAACTTTTTAATGAAAAGTGATTGTAAAAATACTCAAAATACATTGATCTTTAATTAGAAAAAAAATAAGCAATTGAAATAATTCTTTTATTCTAGCCTACAAACAATTTATTAGAGCATGTGCAAAATCATTGTTTACTTCTCATGTTCACAAAACAAGGTTAGATATCATTGCTGTTTCATAGATTTATAGAACTAAGCATTCAAAAGTACCATATCTCAACTTAATTTGGCATTTAAGTACAGTCCTTTCCTTCAAAATTTTCAATGACTAGTCCGAATAATAGAGGACTGTATAGGATTCAGCTAGCCCGAAACAAGAAATATACACATCATTTCACTAGCTGAAATTAATTTTTACTAGCCCTGGGCTTCAGGCTAATGGCCAAAGGTGGGCACTGTAAATATAAAATCCTTTATCTGTAACATTATTGTTTTTAGCGTGAAAGTTGTAACTGCGTGGACACCCACCCAGCTCTGTAATTAAAATGTACATAGATTTTCTGTCATAAATATAATAAAGAGGGACTTGTAGCAAGTCTGTTAAAATATAACTTGAACAGTTCTGGAAAGGCAACAGAAATACATGTACATGTAGTTTACACATTACCTTTGATGTAAACAAACTTTTATGCAACTGACATTAAAAAATAAAATCAAAGACAGAAGTCTTCAAAGTTGTTAATTGTCAAATATCCTTTGCAACAGATTTTGGCTTACTTTCAACATCCAAAATGGCCTGAATGTGATACAATGTATGCTCAAAAATCTGACTTCCACTAGAATTTTGGTTCCCTTGATATGATTACCCTTTTGTAACCATGACAACCTGAGTGTTTTCAATCAAAACATCTGGTTACTTGGAACCAGATTAAACAAATGGCAATGACTATATATAGATATTGGGACCCAGATAATGTATATGACCTCCATGTGTATATAGTCAATTCAAAGAGCCCTTGTGTCTGAATCGGAAACTGGGTGATGTTCAATGCTATACGATCATTTTATCTTTTAATGTAAAAATATATACTCCTGTTTGATATTCAGGGCTTTCAATAAGAGGAGGCACAAGGCCAATTTCACCATTTCACTTCAATGAAATCACCTGTTCAAATTTAAATTTTGTTACAGAATTTAAACAGAAAAAATCTTATTTCACCTGTTCAAATCTTAATTTCTCCTGTTTTATTGAAAGTTACTGAAATCCCTGGAAATTTAAGAGGTACATTTTGATCTTACATGAAGCTATGACAGTTGACATGCGCCGATCAGCAGCTTAATACCAAGAAGTATAGTAATATATATACATTGTAATTATGCAAACCATGTAAATGTAAGGCACTGAAATTTCGAGTGCAAGAAGTTACTAACAATATTTAGGACTTAAAGAGACTGGAATTACAATTTGGAATTGGTGTCCCTACCATTTTAGAAAAAGGGTAAAAATAGGTGTTCTGTTAAAACCCATGTTGAATGTTTGATTTTTTTCTGATTTTAATTATTCTATTTAATGTGTTCCTTATTTGATTCTGGTAAACAATGTATCAGCAGATTTTATGTTTGCACCATTTCAAGTTACAGGGTGTCAAAGTTGAGTAACACCAAAAAAAAATCAACTTGTTAATTTTTGGTCCGATTTAGAAAATTTGTTTTATTTGATTCCTCATGAAAATTTTTCTGTCTGGTTTTAGATATCTCTTATTGTTTTCTAAGTTATAAGGTGTCAAAGGGGGCCACACCTGAAAAAAAGTGACTTGTTTATTTTTGGTGGAATTTCCTCATAAAAATCCCTGCCGGCATTTTTAAATCAGATTTCAGATATCTTTTATAGTTTTCGAGTTAAAAGGGGTCAAAGGAGCCACACACAAAAAGCAGACTTAAATTTTTGGTCTGATTTTGAAAATTTTTAATTGAATTAAACTTGCGTGCAATATAGTGTCCAAATGTGGGGAAGCTTTTAATTGCTACTTAGTTGACATGACTATTTTTGTTGTTCAAGGGAAATTGTGAAAGATTTACACATGTAATACTTGTGGATGCTCCCTTTGGTTACTGATTACATGATTACTGATATCTCCTTAACATGTAATTAAGGAGGTATACATTTTGTACCTAGGGTAAGGGACATAACTCTCATATTCTATTTCACCAGTCTTTCAAGTTTCCCTTTAAACAGAATAAAATCAGTCCAAGTTACTTTGATGCGTATATGAGATTGATGTAAAATGGTGAATACAAATGTTCCAATGATTTGTAAGAGTTGTGTCCCTTATCCTAGGTCTACCTCCTTAACTGACCCTTTCATGTTAAATGCAGAATTGTTGATGAGCATGCATGACATTCATTTGTACTTCCCCAAAGCAAGGTACATGTAGCACTCTGCGTAGAACAATATAATTTTCTTTTGTTTATTAAACATGCTCATCAAATGCCCACAGTTAACACAAAAGGGTATATTACAACTGATTACTGATTATGATTACCTGTCTCTGATTTAGTTTATGTAGAAGTAAAACTCATGTTTAAACCCAATATTTCTGGTTTAAAATTAGATAAAAAAAAAAAGTCCCATTTAAAAAAAAATATGTTTCTCAAAAAATTTATATACATTTTACATGTAAATCACAAAATTACTATTAATTTTTTTAAGATTTCTGGACAGCATAGAAAGCATTGTCAGAAACAGCAGAAGATTGAAACATTTCTCCATTGGTTTTGCGGAAGAGTTGCTTGAACATTCCAGTGTTTTATTGAATATACTTGCAAGAAACTGCCCAAGTACCATAGAGAGCTTACATCTTGCAAGTGTGAAAGAAGATTCAGAGAACTATGGTATTGTTGATCTCAGTACATGCCAGTTCCAACAATTTTCTACTTTAAGACATCTCAGTATTGACTATGACCATCTTAGTAATGATCTCCTGGAAGCCTTTGGCACTGCTCATTGTAGCAAGTTGAAAAGCCTCATTATTAATGTTCATGGTGTTGACTCTGAGCAGGAAAAGGTAAAAAACTACTCATGGTTTAAGATCAGAAAAAGCTGTCCTGATTTGGAGGTCACCGTCAACTTAGTTCACTCATATGATGGTGTCCATGGACTACTTGACATTCTCCAACCAGATTTACCCCTGACTCACTTCCGACAGATGTTCTGTACAGATCTGAACCCCTCTGCCATCAACTATTTCTCATCACACTATAAAGATACGTTGAAGTCTGTCTACATTATTGATGGTCTCAATGATGGTTATCCTGTTCCATACTTTAGTCACATGGAAGAAGATACCTTTGTAATGCTAGCTTGGAGATGTACTAAACTGGAAGAGTTTAGTCTTATAGGTATGTTAATTCTAAATAGGAAAATGAAAGGATAAAATACATGTAAATGTGATTTGTGATGTGAATGTACATGTTTAGTCACTGGAGTGATTTTTTTACATTTTTATCAGTACACTAGTTTTAATTCCTGATACTAGCACTTGAAATACAAATGTAACTTGCAGTTATTGTAGTTTACACATGTACAAGCATAATGTAACTCCATGCTTGATTATATAGTAAGTCATAAGTTTAAGAATTACTCATGGTCAGTTAAGCTGTAAATATAGATTCTCCTTCAGTAATGAGTGGTCTAAATTATTTCTCCAATAGAGAATGATTGTATATAATTCAAGATTTTCAATATGCAAGCTTAGATTGGAAGGATTTCTTTTACACAGTGATCCATCTAGAAAACTAGGAATTAGATTGGAGGGACTCAGTCATATATTAGAGCCTGAGGTGACTTTTAAAATCCTGACTTCTAAATGGTACAAATGTAGTCAAATAATAAGAGTGCAGATCAATAAACAGTTGAAATCTAGATGACATGTACATTGTAAATGCTTTTGTTTTAGGAATTTCTTTGTTCAATTTGAGATATCAAGTCAGCATTTTGTTGTTAGTACATGTAGAAGTAAAAAAAATAGTCAAATAATAAGAGTGCAGATCAATAAACAGTTGAAATCTAGATGACATGTACATTGTAAATGCTTTTGTTTTAGGAATTTCTTTGTTCAATTTGAGATATCAAGTCTGCATTTTGTTGTTAGTACATGTAGAAGTAAAAAAAAACAACAAAAAAAAGTATTTTTTTGAGATAAATAAGATGGGTACATTGAAAAGGAAGGAGTGGGTGCTACCTGGGACATTGCATTCTGACATCATAACATACGATTGAATTTACAACTTTTTGTTTAATCAACTTTTTGTTTTTTTTGGGGGGAATCAACAAATGCTATTTATAGTGCAATACATTTCAAATTCAAATGTAACAATAAAAACTCTTCCTCTTTCTGGTGTAATGTAACACTTGGATTTGATCAGTGAATTTCCAAAACCGGAAAACTTTCTGAATTTGCAATACTCAATGTTGAGGTACATAAATCACTTGATAAAAATTTTCAAGAAATGCTATTGAATATTTTGAATGCCCATATTTACTTTCTTAAGAGATAATAAAGAAGATTTCAAAGTATAAAAAAAGATATTTGTAATTGATTTAGAACTTATTATCCAGGTTCTTTGTAAATTTACTGGTAAAATACTAAAATTTTTAAGGCTTCACCTTGTTATATCTCCAAGATTTTAAAATAACTGGATGTTCCGAAAACAGAATAGTTGAAGATGAGAATTTATCTATGAAAATTTATGCATGAATTGCTGAAATTTAATACCACAAAATAAACCATTTACAATTTTTTTTTCTTTTTAAGTAACTTATTATGAATTGTATGTTTTTTATATAAGGTTACGAAATACTCGATGATGATGTAATGGCAATAGCACGCCTTAGAGGGGACCAGTTAAAGAAGTTTGACATACCTTTGTCATGTATTGCCACATTGGATGAAGAAGATGACACACCAGCTCGATATGCTTATGTGGATGATGATTTTGTTGTCAGTGTATGTAAACTCATTCTCACACATTATCATACCTGCCAAGTTTTGAAAATCCCCAAGGAGGTTTTTAGGTGGGACAATGTTTGAACAGATATTTTTGGGACATATTTTGCAAATTTATTGGGTTTTACTGTGGTACTGTATGAATGAGACAACCACTACAGTGTATACAAATGTAGTATTAAAAGGCCTTTTTCAGTTGAACAACATAAGCATGCACTGTAATAGATTGAAGTTTGTAAGTCCCTTTTTGTGGTGAATTCCTCCAAACCTAATTGAAATTCTGAAGTTTTAATTAAGAAAAAAATAAAAAATGAGTAAACTTTTATTTCCTTTTAAACATATTATACTCTGGTCCACTTTTTATAAAAAATGTAGGTAAAAAAATATAGATAAAAAATATGTTTCATTCTTTCGCTCATTGAATAATAAAAATCTTATATAATGCATCGACCAACAGTTTTTTTGGGTGACATCGTTTTTGGTCCATTAAATTTGCAACTTTCCCTTCTTAAAATTCCTTACTGAAATTTCCGTTGTAAACTTGTTTCTTTCATGGCTGACTTCTTTGCCAAGCAACAACTAATTTGCATAATTTCTTTTCGTTTTTTTCCAAGACATTCTGTAGTCAATCAGATCAACTTCCACCCAGATTGGAATATTTTTGCGCCATTTCCACTAGAACTGTCCATTCAATGTCGGCTTCATTTATTTTGTCTTATCATTGACTGTTGTTCCCTTTGAGTTTGACATTGTAGTATCATACCTAACCACTTAGAATTAGTGGAATTAAAATATTCAGTAACTGTATGTAAACAAACAATGTGCCGAGGCGATCAGCTGACCTGTTCAGCGTCTGTTTTACAAGAGTAATTCCCTTTTGCATGGACAACACCGTTTGACTTTTGTGATGTAAATTGGGTCTATTGCCAGCTACTTCTGGAAAAAAGATGTCTGTCATCATAACGTAAACAAGTGTATAACAACATCACAGTAGTGGCAAAAGGTCCTGTGTTTGGAAAAAATGATTTTATTTGTATAATGTCTCATTTTTGGGATTTTTTTATCCTTTGGGATCAAAATACCTTATGTCACAGGTCTATCACTGGAACTTCCCTACTATTTCTGAACACTACACAAAAATATAGTCCAAAGTAATTCCTTTTATATCATTCAATTAGACCTCTTTTATAACAAGTATATATATTTCTTGCAATTTTTAAGCTCAATAATATTCCATTATTTTTGCAAATAAAATTATGATCTAGTCTTCATATCAACTCAAGATTTGAGGGACTCCTTTTTTGGCCGTGAATGATATTTAGTAATAAATTTGCATATAGGGAATTTATTTCATGCAGTAATGTGTCTGGAAGGATATAATGTGTTGAATATTTTCATTTTAACACACTTGTAAGTCAAATTATCTATCCTATCACTAATATTGTACGTTTATAAAGAGGAAGTGAAGAGCAGTGATTTAAACCTAGTAAAATTGGCGGGAAAATTCAAATTGATAAAAGTCTAGTTTTTTTAAATCTTGTGTTAGGAAATAATTTTTTCAAGCTGATATTGGTTTTATTTTAGTATACATGTAATTGTTATGTAGGATAAATTCTCTGTTAATATAGCTTTTGAATATAGATGCACATTAACTTTTTGATAGATTTAAAATTGGAAAAAGGTGAAATGGAACAAAATATGTAAATGTGTGTGAAGTTGGATCAACTAGTTTAGATTGATTTTACTTATTAAAAAAGGACAGTTCTTAATAGTATTTGAAATGCAATGTATGATCACAATATTATTTAACATCATATAATCTTGAAATTATGTTCATGCTACAATATTCACAAGAATCAAAAACCACCAGCGCTGTCAGCACTTTGATTGTAATCTCAAAATTTGTTGTATCATGTTGAAGGTGACCCAGAGTATAGTTTTAAATACATTGAACACACCTTTCCTTGGTTTCATTTTTGCCAATTGATGCGGAATTAGTGTTAAGTTTTAAACTGATAGGGATATGTTATTAATAGTTATTCTTAGTTTCTGTGAAGGAATGATGCTTTTAAGTAATGTGGTAAGAGATTGGAAACTTAAGGTTCCGCTAAAGGAAAATGTCAGTTGTTAATTTCTTCGTTATTACACCATAAAAAGACTTGAAACTTGGTCAAGAAGTTAATTTTGTTACTATCTACATATTTTTAAAGTTATGTTGATGTGCCACTTATCAAAACTAGTGTAATTATGGAAAAAAATGTAGTTATTTTGAGAATTTAAAAAAAAGTAGGGTCACTACAGTACACATTTAAATGATACCAAATCATTACCAATAACTCATTAGACCTTTATCTAGTGCAAGTTTCCTCTTACATGTAACGAATTCCTGTAATTCACACCCTTCATGGTTACTTTCACTTTCAAGTCAGCATGGCAGAAGCCGCCATTTTTTAAATCTTGGTTGGCAGTGTAAAAAACAATCTAAAATCTCTGGTGATACTGAACTGATCTGGTCAGAGCCGACAACATTTCACCCAAAAAATATTTTTGCGTAACTGTAACTAAAAAGTATTTTTGATGATGGTCGTTTTCACCTGAAACTGCTGTTTGCATCCTGCACGACTAGATCTGTCCAAATCGAAAGTAGATTGATGTATCCTTCTGCTTTAAAATGTATTGTTAACTATTTTTAATTTTACAATGAAGTTGAGATTACCCTTCTAAATTTTGAACATGCTCTTAATTGGAAAAAAATATTCATCTTATTTACTGTCGTGTGTATTTATACTACATTGTGCAATGTTTCGCTGTCGATTTATTTTACAACGTGTGACATCCGGTTATGCATGAGCTGTTATTCGGTGATGCCAAGGATGTAAACACACAGACAAAATGTTTGATTATTTAAAATTGGTGAGTATATGCGGGTATTCATCTACTTTTCATTTACAATTGACTTTGATCTATACTTTTCCTCAGGTTGTCAACACAATCAGTTGCAAAAATTCAACAATTCTCAATCATTTAAATGTTCAAATGGTTTCATGCCCCATCATTGTCCATAATTTTGCTTTTTGGGGCAACTAATTTACTTCATTTAAACATTTTTTAAAACTGAACTGTTAAAGTTTCAGTCTTAAATATGTATATAATTTTACTATTAAACAATTAAAAAGTATTTTTATGATTCTTTGTGATATTTGTTGTATGGACACATAATGTATGGAGGGCACTTTCTCACATGTTGTCATGTCTTTAGTACAAAACTCCACAAATTAGGCTAAAACTCCTGCTTTTGGGATCCCTTACTGTTTTTTTTAATCCATTATAGAATAATATGGGGTAGGCATTGCCTAAATCAGCGAGCACCGTGAGTTTTACCATACATGTATTGTCTGTGCGAGACTCATAAAAATGATAAGGACATTACAGAGGGGGTGTCGACCCAGATGAAATTTTTTGCTTCGCAAATGCAATATTTTTATTTATATTGAAGTAGCAAGAGCATGTAAAACTTAAAATTTTGGTATAGTGAGTAAAACTGAAAGTTGGTAACATTGGAAAAAATCAGTAAAGCGGAACATAATGTAAACTCAATCTTTAACTGAACTTACCAAAAATCAGCTCAATATCTGCAAGCGTTTAGAAAAAAAGTGTGAAAAACTAAAATTTCGGTAAATTCAAGGGCCATAACTCTGGAAAAAAATCAGCCAAGCGGAACAAAAAGTCAATTAGATCTGTAACTCATCAAGGTTGTCTCGCATACTAAAACACAGCTAAATATCTGCAAGTGTTTAGAAAAATGCAGAAAACTAAAATTTTTCCGGACGGAGTGCAAATGTAAAGTCCCCTTCGGCTAAAGCCGTTAAGGAACTAATAAATATCCCCACTTTCAAATAGAAAATCATAATTTCCCAATTTTTTATTTATATAATGGATAAAAAAAAACACCATATGAGGGATAGTACCCCAAAATGGGAGGTTAAACCTTATTTCAGGTCTTGTTCCAAGCCTGCAAAATGGCAAACAAGAAGAAAGTTGATGAACTAGTGGGTGGTCCAGGGGAGGGTTCTGGTGTTGGAAACTTCTTTTCATTGGAAAATTTTGTTGCCTTTGTGCTTAATGTACTGTAAAATTAGTAAATAACAGCCTAGAAACCACCCTTTTTAACCCCACTGTAACCCTCTCTTTTCAAAATCTCTGGGTCTGTAACATTTGATAAATGTAGTGTTTGTCCAGCTGTCCCTGGATTAAAAAAAATTATTACCAAGTCCTATAGATGGAGAGAGATTAAGATGTAGACCTTATTTTAGATATTATACATCTTATGAGTTACAGAGTGTAAGTTAAATTTACATGTACTGTACATGTATATGGAAATTACTTTTTGAGTAAATAATATGGAAGTGTCAGATAATACTCACTATATAATTAATTGATGATACTAAGGTGACATTTAATAGATTGAAGTAAGTCCCTTGCCTAATTGATTTTTACCAATTTTTTATGGATTTTTTTTTCAATATATAATAGTTATTTTGAATTATTCCTTATTTTCGTAATTATACTTTTTGCAGTTCTTTGGGGTGTTAATGTTAATTATTAATTTTGTAGAAACTCCATATTCATCTACAGAGCTGCATCATTACAGAAATCAGCTTAGAAAATCTAGTTGTGTCAAAAGTCACTGTGACAGCACCTCCATTTCTGATTCATTGTTTTAAAACTAATGATTTGTAAGTACCAATTAATCTTAGATAAGATGGAATTTCCTAGAAAACTTTTTGGGAAGGGGACTTCGATGTTAAAAAATTAACAATTTAAGCTTGTCGCCTTGATGTGGCCTCTATATATTGGATCGATTTCTTTGGTGAATGATAAGTAGCAAAAAAGGCTTGAATAAGATTGATTTAAAATTTTTCAAAGAAATCAACGAAGGCAGGAGGGTTACTTCTTATTTGCAGTCATATATTGGTATGGGGTTGTTGTCGTTACCAACTCCAAAAGGGAGGTTGGTATTGATATTGGGATTTATAGCCGAACTGTTTTCAAATAAGGGGCATGAAAAAGCATTTGATAGAATTCAACTTCAGAACTCCAGTACAAGCTTAGGAATGTCTTATGATATTGTTCCTTAATATTCTATACAATGGTCAGACTTGGATTGATTTTGGGGATAAAGATTTGAACTTTTCAGAAATTAGGGGCCAGAAACATGCATTTTCTTGATGTCCAAACAATATCTTGACTATTAGGGAATGAATCTCTTTGAAATTATATTTCAAGGTGATGTATAATGTACGACCAAAGGAAGAGTGAGATTGATTTTTGTGGTTTAGACTTGAATCTTGTAGGAATTAGGGGCCTGATACAAGCATTTTCCTTATGTCTTAATAGTAACTTGAATAAAAGTGAACTGATCTCATGTAAGTTTTACTACAAGGTGCCATACATGTATCATGATAAAAAAACTGGGATTGATTTTTATAGTTGTGACTTGAGCCAAGTAAGAATAAGGGGTCACAATGGGCCATGAAAAAAAGTATTTTTTTTATGATTTCTGGACAATAGTAGTAGTGAAAAGAAATGGATCACTTTGAAATTGTACCACAAGGTACCATTTTTCCACAGGAATGGTGTGTCCATACTTGCCGCAAATGTTCAGTGTTCAGCCTCTGCAGTCATATCAAGCTGCAATCTGCAAAGCATTTTATTTGAGTTAAGTAGCTGGCAGCAATACAACTTTAATAGAATTGATTCTGCAGTTGAGCATAAAAGGAGGATTAATTTTATTTTGGGTATTGGAATCGAAGTTTTCTAAAGAGTGAAAATGTGTGTTCATGGGATAAATGTTACCATGCTCACCAAGGTTGTTTGATTCAACCATTTCTCAGGGGCCAATTGTATAAAATTTAGCAGTTTGTTTCAAAATTAACAACTTAACCCTTTAATTCTGCCTCCCAAAATGGCACATTGAATGAAAAATCTTACAATATTAACCTAAAATCTCAATTTTTTATTTACCCTGAAAAGTCTTTGGTCTGCTAATCAGATCAACAACATGGACATGATCCTTATTTTAAGGGTTGCAAAAAGAAATTTGTTTATGGTAATGTGTTAATATTTTTCACATATATACACATGTACATTATTATTTCAGCAAACTTTTTTTAACTGGCAAAGCTCTGTCATGTTTTTTTAAAACATTGTAGTAGTTCTTTAATTGGTTAATTTAATTTCGATTATATAATCCTAACACATTGAATTAGATCCAAATGGCCATCCATATTTTTCTCACTAAAGAGAAAGTAGCTATAAATAGAATTGAAAGTAGTCCCAATATAAATGGCTTCCATTTAAATTCATTTTGAGTAATTAACTTATTACAATTAAGTATAGTTTTAAGATTTAGAATCTGTTAAAAAGGGTAACTTGCACAAGATACATGTTTGATAAATATTTTTGTTTACTTTTTATAGGTAAATATGGACTTACAAAAGATGTATTTAATGGCAGTCTTGCACCTTTATATACAAGATTCAAGGATTACAGTAATGAAAAAATGTTTTTAAATGGCTTGGAAAGCTTGTGCTTAATGAGAGGAACATTTTGGTATATGATTGATGTTGGTATGACATTCACTAATAAAATATTGAACTTTCAGTTTTTGGTTTATTTTCCTGTAGCGGAACCTTAAACAACTCTCTATTCATTATATGAATACCATGAGGTTCAGTATAAGAGGAAATTTTTAAAATATTCAAGAATGTTGCTACCAAATTTCTGTAAATTATCAGGATTTAATAGAAATAGTAAATCTTTTAACTATTGCAAACAAAACATGTGTGTATACTGCACTGTTGGAATTACAGGAAATGTAAAAAAAAAATGATTGGCTGTTCTGTGTTCATAAAATAGTGGTACATGTAGATCCAATCAGGATTCATTTTTTAATAAATCATCATTGATTACCAGCTGATTGCTCTTTGAAATTATTACCTGTAGTGACAGCAATTAACATCTTTTGTCAGGTTTATGACTTTTCTAATGAAAGAAATGAGATTGAAACACAAATTAAGGGGTTAGAATTTGTAGTTTTTATAGGTAATTTTGACAAAATCTGGTTTTGGGACAAATTTGACCAGAAAAATTATTAGCGGGACAAACAGTCAAAATCACGAAAACATTTAAATCATATAAGTTGGCAGGTTTGCATTATTGTTAAGGGATGTTTATGGAACTTGAAAAAGTTCCTATTATATTTGTAATATTCAGGTGCATATTTTTATCAGTGTTCAGTGTTCTCATCTGTAGACATTTGGTTTTTCAAAATTAACTTATATAACTCTGTTCTTAACCATAAGCTTCCATACAACAAAACTCAGGCTGTTAATGGGGTTTTGACATCTGGTTAAAGGATAAGGGAATAAAAAGTGGCTATGACCAAATTTTTTTCAGGCTTTTGCACAACAACTTGAGGAAAAGCAAATGGATTGCTTTAAAATTGTACCCCAGAATTCTAGACCTTAAAAGTAAGGCTTACAGTGATTTTTTTTTGGGTTGTAACCTTTAAAGTTTAAAAAAAAATAAGGGCACAAAACTGTGATATTTTTTTTGCCTTAAATTTCGTCTAAAATATGGCTGCTTCCTCTGTCTTATGAAAGTTTCCCAAGTTGTCCAGAAATGGCTAAAAATATTCCCAAATTAGGTAAACTATTTTCTAATGGGTAGTCCAAGGATATGATACAAAGCTTTTGTCAAAATTACCAGGTATTTTTTTATGACTTATTCTTTTTCACGAAATCCTCTATAGTGTAAGTTATGTATTTTAACTACAAATTCAAGGTTTTGTATGGTTATTTCAAATTTCTCAAATTATAAAAATGACAAATAAAAATTCCAATAATCTATATGCTTTTAAATTTCAATGAGTGCAGCCAAAAAAGGGGAAAAGTAATAGATTATGCTCAATGCATGCTCCTTCACAATTTTGATCTACTTTTATAAGGGAAAAGGGAGTAGAGGTATACATATAGTTACTCAGCTGATTTCATTTTGTCCAAAATATTTAACTACTAACACATGTAGTTTTCAGTAAAATTAACATTTATCTCAGTAAAATAATATGCACATAAAAAGAAAAGCTTGCTAATTGTTTACATTTACATGTACTTAAACAATAATGGATATAGGGAATATGTCAGACAACTACCCTAATCAAGATAAAAAATGTAAGCTTGTAAAATCATATATCACATAAAGTTATTAAATATTTTGGTGAATGATGGGTGTAGGCCTAATTAACTTCTATTCACTTCTCCTGATCCCTCTTCAATTCTCCCTCGTGTCTTTTTAATAGAGAAGTCACTTCTCCCTTGTGTCTTTTTAAAAGAGAGTTCACTTCTCTCTGTTTTGCTGAAGTAGCTTAAGCCCTATAATTTAAATAAAGGGGAACAATATCAGCAGAAAAACTACCATTGATTGGGTTTCCACATAGTAACCATACATGTATATGGATTTTTGTGTGACCTGTACATATAGCCATCTTGCATGTACATAGAAACACAGAAAGATTTGTATGTTCAATTTTAGTCATAACTGGGTAAATATTTCTGTAAAAGTTTCATTTTTTAGGTGAAATTTTTTACATGTACATACACGGAAATTTATTGCATGCAGCTGTTAGAGAGACCATTTTAATTGTAGGATATTCATTCTCAAATTATATTCATACAATGTTCAAACAATTCTTTTTTTATTTTTTACAGGTTTCTAACAGTTTGAAATGGCCTTGGTACCCAAAAGAAGACCATGAATTACCTATGGCTGTATTTGATGCTCAAGCTGATGCTGAACTTGCCTACATAGATATCCTGCTGTCTGACCAAATGCCAAAGTAGAGAGAAA